>OW388296.1:42619716-45427914 GCA_936450465.1 Gibbula magus | reverse complement strand
TTGACAAATTGTATTTTGAACTGCAGGATAAAAAATTAACACGAAGAAAAACGCTGCATGTTTGACATTTGGTCTACTCGCAATATAGCATGCTAGATTATGATCATACATGTAAGCGTGTATTGGTGTTTGTTTCTTTTGATAAATAATTACATTTTTCTAAAAAATATTGAAATATTGAAATATTTATCTTATGAAATTCTTCAAAGGCATTTAGAAGTTGTTATAGTAAAGAGAGAAAACTATTTTGGACGACAACTTCTTTATTCGTTTCAAACGACGTGTCTGGGCTACTTCTTATCCTCCTGAAGAACGGGGCAAGAAGTAGCCCTGAAATGAGTGAAAATAAAGAATTGTCATCCATAATATGTGTAATAATATTTAGATTTTGAATATTGAAATATTTCAATTGAAATATTGAAATATTTTATTGAAATATTGAAATATTTTATTGAAATGTTGAAATGTTTTATTGAAATATTGAAATACTTTATTGAAATATTGAAATATTTTATCGAAATATTAAAATTGATATGAAATGAAAATGCAAAATTATTAAAGCGCTTCAAGCCCTCAACAGATGTTCAGATTTAAGGAGATGCTCATTACTGTTAACTTCTGTTTATGAATCAATGAAATGTGTTTGTAAAGCCTTGTTAAAATGCATGATCCAATATGTTGCCAGGTGAAATATTGCACGTGCGACGTGTGTTTGTGCAGTTTACTGATTTATGTTTTTATTGTTGGCATTTTGTCAATGATTGTGAGATTTATTTGAATATGGATAAAATCTTCTAATTTTTATTATTTCACCTTATGTTCAGTTAATTCTTGGAAAACAACAACATTATAATGTTTTTAATGATGAATAATGTATTATTTTGAAATCGATATGGTATTCCATTACCTAAGATGTGAATCAATATATACTGGAAAAAAAGTGATATGTACTATACTCATGGTACAAATGGTTGACACCCCTAAACAGAAAATAGATTTTACCAAATTAAATGAATGGACAGTTACTATTGTTCGATTTCAATGCATTTTCGAATGTAGACTATATACTATGTGCCATGTATGTAGTGTGCGAACGAGACTCCATGAACTATTTTGTTTATATATTTGGGTTCAGTAGAATGTTTTTTTATCAAATGCAACTTTTTATTATTTGTAAGAACCAAAATGAGAACACTCAAACAATGTAACAATAAACCAATGCCAAGATCTCAAGACAAAAGGAATGAACTCTTTTGAATAAATTTTATTTTTCTTATATTCCTCTTTCGTTGGTGGTTTACAGTACAAATGGAAAAAAAACAAATGCTCAAGGACACAATTCACAAAGAGACATCCAGTGGTAAAATGTTTTACAAAAACAATACTCGAAACTGACGCGTTACGTTGTTTAAATAATATTCATTCCAATAAATTTTAGGGGGTGTCAACCATTATTACCATGAGTATATATAGATATATGTAAATTTTAAATTATAATTGATGATATATTTATTCACTGACCCACTGATGAAATATCAATCATAAATATTCCATTAACATTAACATATGTTGTCCAATACATTTGAAAAATGTAAAGATGCTTATCAAATATGGTATGTTGACTTTCAAAATATAAAAACGACAAAATGACTGCCACAAGATCTTAAATTCGAAGAACATTATTTAGCTTCTATATATTAGTATACGTTTGTCCCGGGTCTGCATTTTCGAAGCAAGTTTTGTCACTAAAATAATCTAGCCAATGATAATGTATGGCACGACCATCGTAACGCTAAGAGAGCTTCGAAAACACAGACCCAGGTGCAGGTCGGCATTGATCTGACGAAGGTGTAAAATAAGTAAAGTTATGATTTTCTGTAAAATTAATGGCAAAGTGTCATTGGTAACGCTGGTTCAACTTAAGATAGTCACGGTCCGGGCGCAGTGTCGACAGAGAGACGTAACAGCACTGTGAGGAGTTTGATAATTTGGGTTCGAGTATTCCTTATGAAAATTCCAAGTGGTAATATTTGTAGAGTAGGGGAACCGGGGGATTGCATAATGACCTGTCCTACAAATCAATACCTGTTTGCTTGTGTAATGTAATGATGACGTCATTCAGGGGTGGTAGTTCAACGATTACATGGCATGCTGGAGTACACCAAGGATCCCTGTTGCCACGTGTTCTGTTAAAGGCGCTGTAGCACATTGTGTTGTATATTTTTTTCTCAAGTTTGCCATTTATTTTTGAAGATAATACAATGTATTTTACGTAGGAGGGTACAGCATCTCAGTACACGACCTGGTAAGCCGCATCCATAGCAAATGGTTATCTCTCTAGGTAGAAAATGGTGCGACGTATAAAACGACAATTGTTTCGAACTCTTCAGTGTGAGTGGTAGATTTAAAACTCTACTCTGCGTGTTTAGGTATGCTACATCAGTCAGATCACCTGAACTACCTTCGAGCGGTAAGTTTTATGTGAACACCTTATAATGACCATTCGATGGGAAACGGACTCGCATAGCTTAACCGAAGCATATACATTCGTTTCAACTTTTTATTTCTTGAGGAGCATTATTTAACCATTGGTAGAACTTAACATTTTTCTTTTTGTGAAAACACTTTATTTAATTAAGAATATCCGGTAAGATCAGTCAAAACAAATATCCCCGATTTTGTTAAATTATTTTGTGATAATCTAAAAGGTTACCACCTAACAACCTAACATCTCCAAAATGTTAAACATGATGAAAAAAGAATAGATTCATAATGAAATTAAAGGATACGACAATAAGTAAACGTGAATTAATGTTGTCACCAATGGCACATTATTGCCCAACCGAAAGTACTCGGCTTAAGCAAACTATCGAAATAATAGTCATCAAAATAATCAGTGTATTATTGTGTACACATTGCCAGCTGCATTAAATGGAGTTGACAGTTACCATTGTACCCTTACAGTTGGCACCCCTGGAAATCATCAGGAATTTTATTTTTTTTTTATTTTTTTTTTTTTAAAATTTTTATTTTGTTGCATCAGGAAAATATGTACTATTATCAACCTACTAGCCATATAACGTGATACTTGAAACGACCTTTCTAAACCGTATCACTCGGTACGAGGGACTTACAACATTGAAACCCTGTTAGAAGGAATTATAATGATTGTAAACCCTGTTATATTTCCTAAGATGCCGACTTGAAAGTAAAGATCTGAAGAAACTAACTTAGACTAATTTTGGAATTTTTCTTAAATTTACGACGGAATATGAACAGCAAATGTTTTGCAGAAAGTGCGTCTCGAACCCGTATCAACTTTCACCTGGAGTAACTGAGCTGACGCCAACGGGCCGGATGAGATTTCACGCTACAAAAGCAACTCATATAGCGCGGCTGTTAACGGGCTGATATCAGCCAGGGATCCTCAATATAACGCGATGAAAATTAAAAAGCCTGTTTTACACTTAAAAACGGTTGATAAAGTGGAGAAACAACTCTACCTCAGATATGGTAAGGTTGTAGACCCTATCAGGGTCCACAACCTTACCATATCCTCGGTATCATGGTTTCTCCTTATAAGATAGCCCGGCTGCTTTTATCAGCCAATGAGACTGTTCTGACGATTGGATCTGCGTACCAATGAAATTGCGACTTTCTACCAGCTTACAGCTACTTAGCTGACACTCTCGAGGTTTTCAGTCATGGAACAAAGAGTTCATTACCACGGCACGTTTATGTAGTTCCGGTCATTACCTCTATCACTGGAAACTGTTTTATAATAAGGTTAATATGTAGAGTTTGAGAACACTCACGCCTTGCTCTGGGTGAAAATCTGTAGTCGTTGGTAATAGTACACTAGCGTGCAAAAGAAACGCAACAACCAGAAATTCAAGACTCACGACTGAAACTGAGTTTCATCTCGTCTCAAATTTTTTTAAATAAAATTTTTCAAACATTATCTTTTCTTGTTCCTTCACATCCTCGGTTACCCAGGGTTTTATATATGCTCCGTTACTTTCCACTATATCACCCATGGTTACTTTCCTCTATATCACCCATGGGTGATATAGTGGAGAGTGACGGAGCATATATAAAACCATGGGAAACCGAGGATAAAATGTCATTTCTAATTGGAGATTGAACACTGAATTAATTCAATTTTATCACGCCCTGTAGCAATAATGCATTGTTGAATTAGCACGTTTTTGCATCTCCTTTATACAGCGTTGTACAACTTCATTTATAATAGTTTACATGTATCGTGGGGTATGGGGACCACATCCCCCCCCCCCCCCCCACCCCCCCCCCCCCCCCCCCCCCCCCCTTTTCCATTGGTGGACACCCCCCTTTCAAAATTCAAGAATCCGCCACTGATGTTCATGAGATGGACACCTGAGTCAAAACACTACCTAGTTTTAGTACTGAAATCATTATTTCAAATTAATTTTGAGGCAGAATATTTGGCATTTAAGTTTATCAAAGATATTGTCTTCAAAGGCGCTGTAGCACGGAAATCAAGTTCTCTCACGAAAAGGTAAATAAGGGTTACAAATGGCTAAAAATGGTCGCTATAAATATGACAGAGTTATGTCTGAAAACTTAATATCGCAAGACACCTATACATCAATCTATCACACTGAAGAGTTCTACAAATGTGTCGTTTTATAGGTCGCACCACTTTCTTCGAATACGATTATAACATGAGATATAATTACCCTCTGACATTGTATAGACTTTGATAATAAATGATAAAGTACAAAAATAATAAGCAGCAAATAACGTGCTATAGCGCCTTTAATTCATCGATTCACGATTTATGTAGGGCGTGAAAACCTTTGAAACAATCTCCTATCTTGCTTAGATTAAAAAATGACGATTTGTTAAAGGAACAAGAACAGATAATGTTTCAATATTTTTTTTATTATTTAAGCTGGCTTCTGGAGATGAGATGTAACTCTGTTTCAATCCTGTTTACAAGATTTTTCGTATAATTATAATCATTGTGAACATACACGACGTTGCGGAGTATATGCTTACTCCTTCAGCAGGTGACATGTGGGGTATAACAAGGTGGGATATATGTATACAGAATATTAACAACTGTGAGAAAATGAATCAAATAGATTAAAACATCAGTATGTTGAAATAAGGATTAAAATGCAGGTTATACAATGAGAATGCCATATTCTAAAGATACAATGTAAGTATGTCGAGTCCAAACTAAATCCTATTCAACACTATATCAAACAAGACAGGGAGGGTTCACTATTGATTGTGAAGGCGGGTATCTTCCGAGTTCAACATTACAAGGGAAGGAAATGTTTGAGTTAATCTACTCCCCTGTAATCACTCGTGGACTCTGTACGTCAGTTCACACTATCTGGTTGGAGATCATGAAATGTGGTTGATGGGGTAGGGGAAGGAGACGGGGAGATAGGGAGGGACAGGATAGGGGAGGGGGGGGTTAGGATTAGAGGAGGGTAGATGGAAAGTGGAAATGTTAGTTTGTTAGGGGTGATGGGACAGGGGGAAAGGGTTATATAGAGGAGAGCAGGGAGGGGCAGAGGGACGGGGAGAGGGGAAGGGGAGAGAGGGGGAGGGGGAGAGGGGGGGGGGAGGGGTTAGGATAGAGGAGTTTAGAAGGGAAGTGGAAATGTTAGTTTGCTCTGGGTGGAGACATGATTGGTTATAGGTATACTCCGTCTTTGGGTTGTTAGGGCGATTTCGGTTTTAAAGTTATGACATATTTTCCAGGCATCAGGTTGACTAGTTAATAGGGGGGTTCTATCGGGGTATTTTTGTGGAAACGAAATTCGGGAGGATAGAACAGACAGAAAGACAGATAGATAAACAGAAATCTCCCTTTAAGGTAGGGGGAAACTACAAGATAAGTGTGGCTGTTAATCCTTCCGTTCTTTAAAAAAGTACAGAAATTGACAAATACTTCCCCGTGTTCTCTTAACTATGTCAGAATTCAAAGCATTGTGCCGCAGACAAACGTGCGGTGATTCTTTGTCACGGTGGAGGGACTGTACGTGACGATATAGATAAATTTCAAAATACATTGCTAAATACATTCTCTTCCCACAAAGGTTAATATCTTCAGATTCTTTATCATCACCTCTGTTACATATCGAGGACTTTTTCGGCTTGAAATAGAGAATCCTGATTAATTGCATCAGAAGTTAGTTGTGTTATCAGCGACGTTGTTTTAAACCGAGCATTCAGGTAACTGTCGAATGACTAGAATTTCTTCATCTGTGCGATGCGCACATATTGTGTACAAGTCGGTCGCAGATGTAAAACGACGTTTGATTGGACAAAAATAAGAACGTAATCAGTGTTGCAAACTTTCACCGAGAGGGAATTGTACGAGAATAGTGAAATATCGCATGTATATAACAGTGGTTATGATAGACATTCCGCAGGTAATAACCACGTTGGAAAAGGAATGGGTTTTATGTAGAATTTGAAAGGTGGGATGCGGCGGTAGAGATTATCGAAAACTACTATTCTATTGTTTCTAGATATAAAAAATGTTGCCAGTTAGTGTTTTAAAGAATACTTAACAACGGCAATTTGTCATTTGACCCTTCGATTTGGTTAATTACTGAAACAATCTACAGGCTGTTGATGATTAGAACATCTGGTGTCTCACAACACAGTTGTAGCAATTATATGGGTTTTTTTAAATATGGTTTGGGAATAATGGAAGAAATAAATAAAGTCCCGCCGCATAATGATATTATATAATTAAACGATCTTGAAAGTATATTTTACGAGCGCTTCTATGGGAGGAACATCCCCTTTGAATGTATTTATAAAAGATAATTTACTAATGACACAAACACATTAATGACTGCTTTCATTAAAGAAAGCAGGCCTTAAAAGGAAATAGTGTAAGGTGATGGGAATGAATAAGCGGCAGTTTGGCAAAATATTGAAAAAGTTTATTCTGAAATGTTTAAGATTTGTACAAGATAAAAAGATATGTTCTAAACAAAACTATTTATAGGATAGATTTTCTACCACGTTTCTATGGATAATGGAGTTAAATTCCTATGAAGGTAAAAATTGTAAAACAAGGTAGACAAAACAACATATAATGTACGAAGAATGAACATTGTGAGAAGCGGCCTTAAAATATAACTTTCCGTTAGAACTAAGAGGAGTAACTCGTGTGAGACTGTTGAAAATGAATACTGAATGGACAAATTAAAATGATTGTAAATAGAAGTACCTTGTTGAACTCATTCATTCAGATATATCATAAGCAGCTGGAGAAAATGTCGACAAGAAAAATATTTTACAATAAGTAATTAGTCATTAAACTATCACATATTCGCATTTCAGAAAACGGTTAAAGTTATGTTCGTTTACCAGGTTAATCCGAAGTTTGTAACTGTTTCATACAGTAAACGTTTATTAAAAATTAAGAGATTCCAATGAAATAAAGAGAAGTTTTTTTTAAACCTCACAGTATAATCTCATTTTACCATTGATAGTTTAGCATGAATACGCCATTAACATAATCATAAGTACCACTTCGGAATCAGTTTTGCCTCTAAAATATAACTTTGGGGAAATTATCCGATTTTAGATACTAACATGCGATTAAAAAGGATATTCTTAAACTATATCTTGATTTTCTCACTTTTGTTAAAATCTGTTGGGATTTGCTTTGCTTTTATTATGATAGACTAACACATCGATAATGATCATATATTACCGGTACATATTATCAATAATATTTATCTATATTATCTATTTTGTATTTATTCTGTTCAATGTTAGGGACATATCCCTAAGCATCAATGTTCTGTTATAATGATAAATGCACGAATGACAACGTATGCAAAGACCACGATGACGAGTCTCATCAACTATGGACCCCAAACGCCAGTCATGAGTTACCTCCCTTTGACCACAACTTGAAAGAATCGGACGCAGATTGTTCGCAGTAAATACGCCTTGTTCAGGTCAGTGAGAAAGGCATGTCTATGGTTACCCGATAGCTGTCGCAAAGTACAAAGTTTGTTCATAGAGTATAGGCCTAGGTTTGCATTTATTTATTCAAATATCAAAAGTAAAATCAAAATAGCTGGAATGATTTAATGTATTTGGAAATGAGCGACGAAAAAGATAAAAATTCAAAATACATTTATACATTCTCTTCTCTCAGATTACTCTCTTAATTCAAATTTTCTATCGCAACCTCTGTGACATATCGAGAACTTTTTCGGCTTGAAATAGAGAATTCTGATTGGTTGTACGGGCATTAGTTGTGCAATCAGCGACGTCGTTTCAAACTAAGCATTACGTAACTGTCGAACTGACTAGTGTTGCTTCATCTGTGCGATGCGCTTGTATTGTTGAGAAGACAGAAATTTATCGCATACGTAAAGCGACGATTGATTGGACAAACATAAGGACCGGTGTTGCAAAATTTGTTTTAATGCGAGAATAATACAATATCGCCTGTATGAAACAGAGTCTACGATAGAAAATCTGACGAGAGTAACCTCTGTTGAAGTTGATGCACCAACTGTTGGGTTGCAGTTATAGAAAAAGCTCAAATCTATTGTTTCCTGCTTTAAATAATATTGCCAGCTGGTGTTTTAAAGTAAATAGCACATGCAATTTGTCATTTGACCCTTCGATTTGGTTTATTACTGAGTCACAGCCACACTTGAGGCAAATCTACAGAGTATAGCTTGTAGATTGTGAATGTTTAGAACACTCCATTTATACCAACACTACAGTACAGTTGTAGTCACTACATGTTACTTATTGTAAAACAATCATTGGAAGAAATATTATATCAATTCGTATAGAGATATAAATTAACGATCTTGAAATATATTTTATGAGCGCTTCTGTGGGATAACGTCACTTGACTCTGTTCTGATTTATAAATGATAAACTTTTTGATATTTATAACACAAAATCATATGAATGCTTTAATGAAAGGATATATAGATTTCAAAATGAAATAGTGGAAGGTGAGGAATGGGTAAACGAAAGTTTATTAAAACATTGAAGAAGGCAAGTTTGAGTTTATTATTTATTATTGAATAGTACGAAATAAAAACTTACGTCGTAGTTAAAATATTACCGAATATCGGTGGATAATATTGTTTAATTCTTATGAAGGTAGGGAAACAACAGATTGACAACGAACAACAAAAACAAACAGTGTGCAAAGCGGCCTTAAAATATAGCGACAAATTTTGAGGCGTGTTAAAATAACAATAATGGTTTATGAAAATATTGAATGATTGTCAAAAACATAGGTTCCTCTTTGAGCTCACTCATTCAAATAAAGCGTTATCAACTGCACAACAATTCCACAAAAAATAACAATATGTGAAAATCAGCTGGAAATTAGAAAAATCACGAAATCGCATGTCCAAAGGCATTTAAAGTTTGTTTGTTTAAAAGGTTGCTACAAATTCTCTAACTGGTTCAAGAAGTTTGCAGTTATAACGAACAAAGAATGAAATAAATATAATTGTTTACAAGCCTCAAATTAAAAGCTCATTTCATCAATGATCAGTATGAATTAAACCCGCCATTAACATAATTAGCGGTGCCGCGTTGGAATATGTTTTGACTCCAAAAGTCCACTTTTTAAAAACTTATATGAGGTGAAACTGAAACTTTGGAACCTAATATGTATATTTTCTACATTTTCTAAAAAAATTGATTTGCTTTTATAAGATATGAAGGTATGCCAGATATACTGACGGGCTTAAAAAATCATGCCACTCAGTTGTATCTATCATAAACCGACTTGCAAAAGAAACGCCACCAAAAAAAATACGTGATATTTCAATCCAAGGGTAATCAGTCAGGGAAACGTCGGCTTTCCGTCCTTGATTTTAGACGGCATGCCGTCTCATACACTATAACATAGCTTAACCATTCATTCAAGCATGTAGAAAACACAGGATCAGACGAAGCCACAATATTTTGAAAACAATCAATGCCCCCTTCCCTGTGATGATCTGAACTACAGAAAGATGGGTAATCTGTTTCAGACCAGATAAAATGACGAAAAATATAGTGAGGAGTGGTAGTGATTTTATCGAAATATCTCAATATATATTCCTAGGAATTAACTCAAAGAGTGCATACTCAAAGATAAGATATTACAGCATAGGGGATGTGCAAAAACATGTTTATCATTTCTTTTATTAAGAGAATCATTTCTTTTAGTAGATGGGCATATTTTTGGCATATTTTGTGATATCAGATAGCATGCCGTCTAAAAAGAACATGATTTTGGACGGCATACCATCTTTATTGTCAGAAGGGAGACATCATTATTTGAAATTTAAATTATAAATATATTTTTATGAATAAATGACGGATTTCCGTCTCTTTAAAAAAAGACGGTATTCCGTCTAAAATATTGTCTTATAACGATGGTATGCCGTCTAACATATATTGTCTTATAAAGATGGCATGCCGTCTAAGATATATTGTCTTATAAAGATGGCATGCCGTCTAAAATCACGGACGTCGCGGAAAGCTGTCACTCCCCAGTCACTTTCCGGCGTCCGTCATTCCTTCCGTCTTTTTGCTTTAAATGCTCGACTTCTTAAAAACACTGGCTCTCGAAATCTGAAATCGTGTGTTAAGACTTTTTGCCCATGGGAATTTGGACTCTGTGATATCAAGCAAGGACCACAGGTAAAGAAATCAACATGTGTCGTCTTCTTCGTCGCAACATGGCAGGGGATTATAAGTTGTAGATCTGGTGTGGCTCCCAAATAAGTGTACAGTCGTGATCAGTAGTGATTGTATATTGTCGATTTAGAAAATGTATGGTTTCAACCTCATATATTGTTTTGTCTAAGGTCTGATCAGTTATGGAGCCAAGTATGTTTGGACAGTATGTCAGGAAACAGCTATATGTTCGTTTTACAAGTTTTGATGAAGATAATTTTACAGAATTTCGTGTTGTAAAAACATTATGACATCCCCACTTGGATATGAATCTCAATTTATTCGATTGTGGAGAACTTGTTTCACCATACCATAAAACAAGGTTAAGATTGTAAATTATCTTAACCTTGTTTTATGGTATGGTGAAACAAGTTCTCCACAATCGAATAAATTGAGATTCATATCCAAGTGGGGATGTCATAATGTTTTTACAACACGAAATTCTGTAAAATTATCTTTTCCCGAAGAAGAGCAAGGGAAACATAATTTTACTGGCACGAGTGTTGTAAAACAACATGACATCCATGAGAGTGTGTTAATGTCTTTAACTATATATGTTAATTATCGATACCACTGAAGGCATTTATTACACAAAATAGAAAGGTATCAGCATCATCATTGGTGAATTTAATCGTGTCAACACATATGGAAACATCTCTTACACTGTTACTATTGAACGGCTGGACTATCAAAATGCTAATGATACAGGCTATTTTCAAGGTGGTACATCACTGTGCCCACTTTTTAAATTTTAGGGATTATGGCTAATTAAGACTTGAGTGAATTAGTGTGTTAAGCGGATTAGGATTAGTTGGGTGTGGGAAAACTAGTGGGCACCTAGAAGGAAAAGAAAACTAGATTTTACTATATATCTTTTATTTCTTTCTGTTTTATATATCAAATCATACACCAATGTACATCATTTTACATTTATTTACACATATTTACACATGTCAACAGTAGCATTACTGCATTGATTAAAATGTATATCATATACATCATATTTCATCATATGCTTTTATCACATGGACAATATTCAAATCATTTACAAGGCAGTCAAATGTGCTACACTATCAGCATACTGGAATACAGTCTTTGTACCGTTCTGAAGATCAGTCTTCAGAGTTTGAAGCCGGGCTTCGAGTTGCCGGTACTTCCTTCTCTTAGGCCTTAATTTGCCGTTGGCACCCAACTGCATCATAGTGGCCTCAGAGTAAGCTTGCTCATTCTTGATAAAGTCTACAAACTTAAAGACATTTGGGTGAGGGGAGGCAAGATGTGTGGGTTAGCAGCATGGTTGTGGATTCTGGAATATTTGGTGATGAGGCCATGATGGGTGTTCAGGGTTGCTGGACAACCTCTAATACAACATCTCCAGTATACTCGTTCTGCCTTCCTATTTTTCACGTGGAATTTGTATCCTTCATAGACTAAGTTTTCTCCTCCCTGAGAATTGGCGACGTACTCAATGTCTACTTGAACGTTTGCCATGATGACATATGGCAGAATGACTTGTGTGTGTTCTTATAATAATTACAGGGGTATCTCTATTTTAAGCTGTCTTGGCAAGCTGTTCACTTCTGTGTTAAGTAAGAGGTTACAAGCCTACTCTGATAAGGTTAACTTATTAAGTGAAGCCCAAGCGGGCTTTAGGAAGGGTTACTCAACTATAGACAATATGTACGTGTTAAAATCAATTATAGATATTTACCTTAGCCAAAACAAGAAATTATATTGTTGTTTTGTAGACTTCAGTAAAGCCTTTGATAACGTGTGGCGTTCTGGTCTTTGGAGCAAGATGATTAAATATAATATTTCCGGAAAATGTTTCCACATTATACGTAACATGTATAAATGTATTAAATCTTGTGTTTCATTCAACGGTAACACCAGTGACTATTTTCATTGTTATGCAGGTGTTAGACAAGGGGAAAATCTTTCTCCGTTTCTCTTTGCACTGTATCTAAATGCTTTAGAAGAGTATTTATTAATTAACAAGATTAATGGCCTCGAAAATCTCAATAGTAATATTACACACCAACTTGGCATTTATCTTAAACTTTTACTGTTACTTTATGCAGACGATATAGTCCTGTTCGCAGAGACTCACTCTGAGCTGAGTAAAACATTAACTTTGTTTGATGAATACTGTAAGAGATGGAAATTAACTGTAAATGTTTCAAAAACAAAGATTTTAATTTTTGGCAAGAGGTCGGTTAAAAATAATCATATTTTCACGCTACAACAGCAAAATATTGAACAGGTTTCTGAATATGTATATCTCGGTATTTTATTTACTCGCACTGGTCGATTTTTTAAAGCCCAGAAGAGAATTGTGGAGCAGGCATCACGGGCAATGTACGCTGTTTTTAGAAAACTGCGCCTGTTAGATATTCCAGTTGATTGTCAACTTAAATTGTTTGATAACCTTGTACAACCAATATTGTTATATGGAGCCGAAGTTTGGGGCTTCGAGAAAAGTGTTACTTTAGAAAGGGTACATTTAAAATTTTGTAAATATATTTTAAAAGTTAAACAGTCAACCCAAGATTACATGGTATATGGGGAACTGGGAAGGTACCCACTTGATGTGCTTATTAAGGTCAGAATTATTTCATATTGGTGCAAGTTAATTACATCAACTGGTACATTGTCGAGTATTTTATATAGAATCATGTATATAATGAAATATAATGACCCAAATGTATATTTACCACTTATCAATGTTGTTAAAACAATTTTGGAATGTACTGGCTTAAATTATGTGTGGCTATCTCAAAATTTTGTAAATAGAAATTGGCTTAAAGGTAACGTTAAATCTATTTTATGTGACCAATTTTTGCAACACTGGGTCGAATGTAAAACAAAATCTTCAAAAGGCCAATATTATAATGTATTTAAGTTATCTCCATACCTTGAAAGTTATTTATTACACTTCCCATTAAATGTTCGAATATGGCTAACTAAAATCAGAACTTGTAACCACAGACTTCCAATAGAAACGGGTAGATGGTATAATGTTGGTAGAGAAGAAAGATTATGTACATTTTGCAAGAACTCGGTTGGTGATGAGGCTCATCTCGTGTTGTACTGTCCATCATTAAATACCATTAGATATTCATTTCTTCCACACTACTATTGTAACAACCCATCATTAGACAAATTTATATCTCTAATGTCTTGTAAGCATAAAGCATTACAACTGAAATTATGTAATTATGTAAAAACCTGTCTACGTATGCTCCCGTAACTCAAACTGTACATTTGTATTTTCTCTATGTCACATTGTGTGATCTTCTTGAGAATAAACCATTCATTCATATAAAGACAGCGTAGTGAGTAGTTCTGCACATTATTCAGCTATTCAAGTGTAATCATGTTTTCTTAAAATTAATCAATTTAATTAAGTTCATCTCACCAATCATAATACTGAATATTTACTTACTTCCAGTTTACATCACCAAATGCAGGTGAGCTGTAGTTCACCGATTATGGGACATGAGCTAAGTTGGCACCCATACTGACCACACTAATTAATCCCTCGTTAACGCTCATTAATCCCTCTCTTGTTCCTCGCCTGGGTGAATCTTGTTTTTATTGGAAAAGTGGGCACAGTGATGTTAAACCATTTTCAATTCAAACTCAAACTGTTGTTATGTAATAACTCGATTTCCACAGACGAAAATGTTACATATTTCGATGTAAAATGTTAATACTGTGTCAATCTTCCTCATTTGACATAAAACGTTTGTATAAGATGAGAGATGGATTTTTTAAACCAATACGGATAAACAGTTTTCTATTGTTGATAAGACTTATTGGGTCGGGTAATGAGATGTTTTACCCTCTAAACATAATATATTGTATAAACTTTAATTTTTTTAAAATGAAAAAAAATGACACAATGGAGCAAAAAAAAATTGTTATTTTATGTAAGCTGACGATATTGACATTGACAGTACAAACTTGTACATTTCCACGTGTTCAACGTGCATCACGATTAGTTCATGCTTTGTGTGAGCTGCCAAATATAGACACTATTTTCTGACAAGTCTCTTTTACCCTAATATGTCAAACAAACGAAGACTGAAAATAAAACTAAAATTTTGTAAATTCTGTTTGTGGTTTGATGTAGTGTTGAGATTGGGTTCAAGTTAGATGAACCATCGAGCACGTGAAACATGAACATCTCAGCCTCGTGATTCACGTGCACGAGGGCTCTAACTGGAACACCTCGTGACCTCGGTCTCAGTCGGTAACTCCCAAGTAAGCTCAATACAGCAATGCTGTTATATTTTTAAAATATGAAACAGCATGCCGTCTTGTGAAATATGAAGATAGCATGCCGTCTTCATTTTAACATTTTGACACAATGAACTCTCCCTGAATCATTAAGACGGGATACCGGCTAATACGTTTTAAATACGGCATGTCATCTTTATAAGACAATAATTTTTAGACAGCACACCGTCCCATTGTAACGAGACGGAAAGCCGACATGTCCCTAAATGGTAATACAAACGACTGAAACAGGGCTACATCATCCTCCAGAAGTCAGCTGAATTGTTTGAGCCGATTGTTAAATTTCCAAACATTAACTGTTCATATTTTTAAGAGCACGCCTTTCAACTGAATGGTGTGGGAAATTGAATAAAAAACTTAAATGAGTCAAAGAATACTTAAATTGTATTTAAATTTAAAATTTCCAAAACATTAATGTTGATAAAACACACCTGTGTATCGACATATAACACATACTATGTGAAAATCAATAAATGTGCCTCGTCCTGCACACATTTACAACATTTTAAACATGGTAGGGGTCATGTTGGTGTAAATTTCATTTCTTACCCCTGTAAGAAAAAAATTATATTTAAATTAAGAAATAAAACAGTGACCAATTAAGTCATTCAAACTGCTGCCGAAAGGTGTAATTGTAGCGTGCCATAACCAAATGCATCTTATTTCTTTTAAATATTGAATTAAACAAGTGAGGTATATACCGTTAGTCTAGTTCGATACAATATTATATATTTCATCATTATCGATATTATTCATTTTGTATGTGTTGGGTTCAAGGATAGGGGAATATTCTAAAATATCAATTTTCACTTATGATTAATGCGTGAACAACAACGTATGCAAAGATCACGAGAACTATATCTAGCCAGCCAAGAGTTACCTCCCTTTGACCACAACTTGAAAGAATCTGAGGCAGATCGTTCTCCGTAAAAATCGAAATGTTTGAATGGGCGGAATGATTGTCTATGGATACCCGAAAGCTGCTTTGTCGCTTTTTAATTATTTCCCCCAAATATTCGATATACATTTAGCTACACTAATCTAAAACAAACTTTCGGGATACAGATGTAAGTATTTCAAGAACCAAGAACAAACGTGCGGTGATTCTTTGTCACGGTGGAGGGACTGTACGTGACGATATAGATAAATTTCAAAATACATTGCTAAATACATTCTCTTCCCACAAAGGTTAATATCTTCAGATTCTTTATCATCACCTCTGTTACATATCGAGGACTTTTTCGGCTTGAAATAGAGAATCCTGATTAATTGCATCAGAAGTTAGTTGTGTTATCAGCGACGTTGTTTTAAACCGAGCATTCAGGTAACTGTCGAATGACTAGAATTTCTTCATCTGTGCGATGCGCACATATTGTGTACAAGTCGGTCGCAGATGTAAAACGATGTTTGATTGGACAAAAATAAGAACGTAATCAGTGTTGCAAACTTTCACCGAGAGGGAATTGTACGAGAATAGTGAAATATCGCATGTATATAACAGTGGTTATGATAGACATTCCGCAGGTAATAACCACGTTGGAAAAGGAATGGGTTTTATGTAGAATTTGAAAGGTGGGATGCGGCGGTAGAGAGTATCGAAAACTACTATTCTATTGTTTCTAGATATAAAAAATGTTGCCAGTTAGTGTTTTAAAGAATACTTAACAACGGCAATTTGTCATTTGACCCTTCGATTTGGTTAATTACTGAAACAATCTACAGGCTGTTGATGATTAGAACATCTGGTGTCTCACAACACAGTTGTAGCAATTATATGGGTTTTTTTAAATATGGTTTGGGAATAATGGAAGAAATAAATAAAGTCCCGCCGCATAATGATATTATATAATTAAACGATCTTGAAAGTATATTTTACGAGCGCTTCTATGGGAGGAACATCCCCTTTGAATGTATTTATAAAAGATAATTTACTAATGACACAAACACATTAATGACTGCTTTCATTAAAGAAAGCAGGCCTTAAAAGGAAATAGTGTAAGGTGATGGGAATGAATAAGCGGCAGTTTGGCAAAATATTGAAAAAGTTTATTCTGAAATGTTTAAGATTTGTACAAGATAAAAAGATATGTTCTAAACAAAACTATTTATAGGATAGATTTTCTACCACGTTTCTATGGATAATGGAGTTAAATTCCTATGAAGGTAAAAATTGTAAAACAAGGTAGACAAAACAACATATAATGTACGAAGAATGAACATTGTGAGAAGCGGCCTTAAAATATAACTTTCCGTTAGAACTAAGAGGAGTAACTCGTGTGAGACTGTTGAAAATAAATACTGAATGGACAAATTAAAATGATTGTAAATAGAAGTACCTTGTTGAACTCATTCATTCAGATATATCATAAGCAGCTGGAGAAAATGTCGACAAGAAAAATATTTTACAATAAGTAATTAGTCATTAAACTATCACATATTCGCATTTCAGAAAACGGTTAAAGTTATGTTCGTTTACCAGGTTAATCCGAAGTTTGTAACTGTTTCATACAGTAAACGTTTATTAAAAATTAAGAGATTCCAATGAAATAAAGAGAAGTTTTTTTTAAACCTCACAGTATAATCTCATTTTACCATTGATAGTTTAGCATGAATACGCCATTAACATAATCATAAGTACCACTTCGGAATCAGTTTTGCCTCTAAAATATAACTTTGGGGAAATTATCCGATTTTAGATACTAACATGCGATTAAAAAGGATATTCTTAAACTATATCTTGATTTTCTCACTTTTGTTAAAATCTGTTGGGATTTGCTTTGCTTTTATTATGATAGACTAACACATCGATAATGATCATATATTACCGGTACATATTATCAATAATATTTATCTATATTATCTATTTTGTATTTATTCTGTTCAATGTTAGGGACATATCCCTAAGCATCAATGTTCTGTTATAATGATAAATGCACGAATGACAACGTATGCAAAGACCACGATGACGAGTCTCATCAACTATGGACCCCAAACGCCAGTCATGAGTTACCTCCCTTTGACCACAACTTGAAAGAATCGGACGCAGATTGTTCGCAGTAAATACGCCTTGTTCAGGTCAGTGAGAAAGGCATGTCTATGGTTACCCGATAGCTGTCGCAAAGTACAAAGTTTGTTCATAGAGTATAGGCCTAGGTTTGCATTTATTTATTCAAATATCAAAAGTAAAATCAAAATAGCTGGAATGATTTAATGTATTTGGAAATGAGCGACGAAAAAGATAAAAATTCAAAATACATTTATACATTCTCTTCTCTCAGATTACTCTCTTAATTCAAATTTTCTATCGCAACCTCTGTGACATATCGAGAACTTTTTCGGCTTGAAATAGAGAATTCTGATTGGTTGTACGGGCATTAGTTGTGCAATCAGCGACGTCGTTTCAAACTAAGCATTACGTAACTGTCGAACTGACTAGTGTTGCTTCATCTGTGCGATGCGCTTGTATTGTTGAGAAGACAGAAATTTATCGCATACGTAAAGCGACGATTGATTGGACAAACATAAGGACCGGTGTTGCAAAATTTGTTTTAATGCGAGAATAATACAATATCGCCTGTATGAAACAGAGTCTACGATAGAAAATCTGACGAGAGTAACCTCTGTTGAAGTTGATGCACCAACTGTTGGGTTGCAGTTATAGAAAAAGCTCAAATCTATTGTTTCCTGCTTTAAATAATATTGCCAGCTGGTGTTTTAAAGTAAATAGCACATGCAATTTGTCATTTGACCCTTCGATTTGGTTTATTACTGAGTCACAGCCACACTTGAGGCAAATCTACAGAGTATAGCTTGTAGATTGTGAATGTTTAGAACACTCCATTTATACCAACACTACAGTACAGTTGTAGTCACTACATGTTACTTATTGTAAAACAATCATTGGAAGAAATATTATATCAATTCGTATAGAGATATAAATTAACGATCTTGAAATATATTTTATGAGCGCTTCTGTGGGATAACGTCACTTGACTCTGTTCTGATTTATAAATGATAAACTTTTTGATATTTATAACACAAAATCATATGAATGCTTTAATGAAAGGATATATAGATTTCAAAATGAAATAGTGGAAGGTGAGGAATGGGTAAACGAAAGTTTATTAAAACATTGAAGAAGGCAAGTTTGAGTTTATTATTTATTATTGAATAGTACGAAATAAAAACTTACGTCGTAGTTAAAATATTACCGAATATCGGTGGATAATATTGTTTAATTCTTATGAAGGTAGGGAAACAACAGATTGACAACGAACAACAAAAACAAACAGTGTGCAAAGCGGCCTTAAAATATAGCGACAAATTTTGAGGCGTGTTAAAATAACAATAATGGTTTATGAAAATATTGAATGATTGTCAAAAACATAGGTTCCTCTTTGAGCTCACTCATTCAAATAAAGCGTTATCAACTGCACAACAATTCCACAAAAAATAACAATATGTGAAAATCAGCTGGAAATTAGAAAAATCACGAAATCGCATGTCCAAAGGCATTTAAAGTTTGTTTGTTTAAAAGGTTGCTACAAATTCTCTAACTGGTTCAAGAAGTTTGCAGTTATAACGAACAAAGAATGAAATAAATATAATTGTTTACAAGCCTCAAATTAAAAGCTCATTTCATCAATGATCAGTATGAATTAAACCCGCCATTAACATAATTAGCGGTGCCGCGTTGGAATATGTTTTGACTCCAAAAGTCCACTTTTTAAAAACTTATATGAGGTGAAACTGAAACTTTGGAACCTAATATGTATATTTTCTACATTTTCTAAAAAAATTGATTTGCTTTTATAAGATATGAAGGTATGCCAGATATACTGACGGGCTTAAAAAATCATGCCACTCAGTTGTATCTATCATAAACCGACTTGCAAAAGAAACGCCACCAAAAAAAATACGTGATATTTCAATCCAAGGGTAATCAGTCAGGGAAACGTCGGCTTTCCGTCCTTGATTTTAGACGGCATGCCGTCTCATACACTATAACATAGCTTAACCATTCATTCAAGCATGTAGAAAACACAGGATCAGACGAAGCCACAATATTTTGAAAACAATCAATGCCCCCTTCCCTGTGATGATCTGAACTACAGAAAGATGGGTAATCTGTTTCAGACCAGATAAAATGACGAAAAATATAGTGAGGAGTGGTAGTGATTTTATCGAAATATCTCAATATATATTCCTAGGAATTAACTCAAAGAGTGCATACTCAAAGATAAGATATTACAGCATAGGGGATGTGCAAAAACATGTTTATCATTTCTTTTATTAAGAGAATCATTTCTTTTAGTAGATTGGCATATTTTTGGCATATTTTGTGATATCAGATAGCATGCCGTCTAAAAAGAACATGATTTTGGACGGCATACCATCTTTATTGTCAGAAGGGAGACATCATTATTTGAAATTTAAATTATAAATATATTTTTATGAATAAATGACGGATTTCCGTCTCTTTAAAAAAAGACGGTATTCCGTCTAAAATATTGTCTTATAACGATGGTATGCCGTCTAACATATATTGTCTTATAAAGATGGCATGCCGTCTAAGATATATTGTCTTATAAAGATGGCATGCCGTCTAAAATCACGGACGTCGCGGAAAGCTGTCACTCCCCAGTCACTTTCCGGCGTCCGTCATTCCTTCCGTCTTTTTGCTTTAAATGCTCGACTTCTTAAAAACACTGGCTCTCGAAATCTGAAATCGTGTGTTAAGACTTTTTGCCCATGGGAATTTGGACTCTGTGATATCAAGCAAGGACCACAGGTAAAGAAATCAACATGTGTCGTCTTCTTCGTCGCAACATGGCAGGGGATTATAAGTTGTAGATCTGGTGTGGCTCCCAAATAAGTGTACAGTCGTGATCAGTAGTGATTGTATATTGTCGATTTAGAAAATGTATGGTTTCAACCTCATATATTGTTTTGTCTAAGGTCTGATCAGTTATGGAGCCAAGTATGTTTGGACAGTATGTCAGGAAACAGCTATATGTTCGTTTTACAAGTTTTGATGAAGATAATTTTACAGAATTTCGTGTTGTAAAAACATTATGACATCCCCACTTGGATATGAATCTCAATTTATTCGATTGTGGAGAACTTGTTTCACCATACCATAAAACAAGGTTAAGATTGTAAATTATCTTAACCTTGTTTTATGGTATGGTGAAACAAGTTCTCCACAATCGAATAAATTGAGATTCATATCCAAGTGGGGATGTCATAATGTTTTTACAACACGAAATTCTGTAAAATTATCTTTTCCCGAAGAAGAGCAAGGGAAACATAATTTTACTGGCACGAGTGTTGTAAAACAACATGACATCCATGAGAGTGTGTTAATGTCTTTAACTATATATGTTAATTATCGATACCACTGAAGGCATTTATTACACAAAATAGAAAGGTATCAGCATCATCATTGGTGAATTTAATCGTGTCAACACATATGGAAACATCTCTTACACTGTTACTATTGAACGGCTGGACTATCAAAATGCTAATGATACAGGCTATTTTCAAGGTGGTACATCACTGTGCCCACTTTTTAAATTTTAGGGATTATGGCTAATTAAGACTTGAGTGAATTAGTGTGTTAAGCGGATTAGGATTAGTTGGGTGTGGGAAAACTAGTGGGCACCTAGAAGGAAAAGAAAACTAGATTTTACTATATATCTTTTATTTCTTTCTGTTTTATATATCAAATCATACACCAATGTACATCATTTTACATTTATTTACACATATTTACACATGTCAACAGTAGCATTACTGCATTGATTAAAATGTATATCATATACATCATATTTCATCATATGCTTTTATCACATGGACAATATTCAAATCATTTACAAGGCAGTCAAATGTGCTACACTATCAGCATACTGGAATACAGTCTTTGTACCGTTCTGAAGATCAGTCTTCAGAGTTTGAAGCCGGGCTTCGAGTTGCCGGTACTTCCTTCTCTTAGGCCTTAATTTGCCGTTGGCACCCAACTGCATCATAGTGGCCTCAGAGTAAGCTTGCTCATTCTTGATAAAGTCTACAAACTTAAAGACATTTGGGTGAGGGGAGGCAAGATGTGTGGGTTAGCAGCATGGTTGTGGATTCTGGAATATTTGGTGATGAGGCCATGATGGGTGTTCAGGGTTGCTGGACAACCTCTAATACAACATCTCCAGTATACTCGTTCTGCCTTCCTATTTTTCACGTGGAATTTGTATCCTTCATAGACTAAGTTTTCTCCTCCCTGAGAATTGGCGACGTACTCAATGTCTACTTGAACGTTTGCCATGATGACATATGGCAGAATGACTTGTGTGTGTTCTTATAATAATTACAGGGGTATCTCTATTTTAAGCTGTCTTGGCAAGCTGTTCACTTCTGTGTTAAGTAAGAGGTTACAAGCCTACTCTGATAAGGTTAACTTATTAAGTGAAGCCCAAGCGGGCTTTAGGAAGGGTTACTCAACTATAGACAATATGTACGTGTTAAAATCAATTATAGATATTTACCTTAGCCAAAACAAGAAATTATATTGTTGTTTTGTAGACTTCAGTAAAGCCTTTGATAACGTGTGGCGTTCTGGTCTTTGGAGCAAGATGATTAAATATAATATTTCCGGAAAATGTTTCCACATTATACGTAACATGTATAAATGTATTAAATCTTGTGTTTCATTCAACGGTAACACCAGTGACTATTTTCATTGTTATGCAGGTGTTAGACAAGGGGAAAATCTTTCTCCGTTTCTCTTTGCACTGTATCTAAATGCTTTAGAAGAGTATTTATTAATTAACAAGATTAATGGCCTCGAAAATCTCAATAGTAATATTACACACCAACTTGGCATTTATCTTAAACTTTTACTGTTACTTTATGCAGACGATATAGTCCTGTTCGCAGAGACTCACTCTGAGCTGAGTAAAACATTAACTTTGTTTGATGAATACTGTAAGAGATGGAAATTAACTGTAAATGTTTCAAAAACAAAGATTTTAATTTTTGGCAAGAGGTCGGTTAAAAATAATCATATTTTCACGCTACAACAGCAAAATATTGAACAGGTTTCTGAATATGTATATCTCGGTATTTTATTTACTCGCACTGGTCGATTTTTTAAAGCCCAGAAGAGAATTGTGGAGCAGGCATCACGGGCAATGTACGCTGTTTTTAGAAAACTGCGCCTGTTAGATATTCCAGTTGATTGTCAACTTAAATTGTTTGATAACCTTGTACAACCAATATTGTTATATGGAGCCGAAGTTTGGGGCTTCGAGAAAAGTGTTACTTTAGAAAGGGTACATTTAAAATTTTGTAAATATATTTTAAAAGTTAAACAGTCAACCCCAGATTACATGGTATATGGGGAACTGGGAAGGTACCCACTTGATGTGCTTATTAAGGTCAGAATTATTTCATATTGGTGCAAGTTAATTACATCAACTGGTACATTGTCGAGTATTTTATATAGAATCATGTATATAATGAAATATAATGACCCAAATGTATATTTACCACTTATCAATGTTGTTAAAACAATTTTGGAATGTACTGGCTTAAATTATGTGTGGCTATCTCAAAATTTTGTAAATAGAAATTGGCTTAAAGGTAACGTTAAATCTATTTTATGTGACCAATTTTTGCAACACTGGGTCGAATGTAAAACAAAATCTTCAAAAGGCCAATATTATAATGTATTTAAGTTATCTCCATACCTTGAAAGTTATTTATTACACTTCCCATTAAATGTTCGAATATGGCTAACTAAAATCAGAACTTGTAACCACAGACTTCCAATAGAAACGGGTAGATGGTATAATGTTGGTAGAGAAGAAAGATTATGTACATTTTGCAAGAACTCGGTTGGTGATGAGGCTCATCTCGTGTTGTACTGTCCATCATTAAATACCATTAGATATTCATTTCTTCCACACTACTATTGTAACAACCCATCATTAGACAAATTTATATCTCTAATGTCTTGTAAGCATAAAGCATTACAACTGAAATTATGTAATTATGTAAAAACCTGTCTACGTATGCTCCCGTAACTCAAACTGTACATTTGTATTTTCTCTATGTCACATTGTGTGATCTTCTTGAGAATAAACCATTCATTCATATAAAGACAGCGTAGTGAGTAGTTCTGCACATTATTCAGCTATTCAAGTGTAATCATGTTTTCTTAAAATTAATCAATTTAATTAAGTTCATCTCACCAATCATAATACTGAATATTTACTTACTTCCAGTTTACATCACCAAATGCAGGTGAGCTGTAGTTCACCGATTATGGGACATGAGCTAAGTTGGCACCCATACTGACCACACTAATTAATCCCTCGTTAACGCTCATTAATCCCTCTCTTGTTCCTCGCCTGGGTGAATCTTGTTTTTATTGGAAAAGTGGGCACAGTGATGTTAAACCATTTTCAATTCAAACTCAAACTGTTGTTATGTAATAACTCGATTTCCACAGACGAAAATGTTACATATTTCGATGTAAAATGTTAATACTGTGTCAATCTTCCTCATTTGACATAAAACGTTTGTATAAGATGAGAGATGGATTTTTTAAACCAATACGGATAAACAGTTTTCTATTGTTGATAAGACTTATTGGGTCGGGTAATGAGATGTTTTACCCTCTAAACATAATATATTGTATAAACTTTAATTTTTTTAAAATGAAAAAAAATGACACAATGGAGCAAAAAAAAATTGTTATTTTATGTAAGCTGACGATATTGACATTGACAGTACAAACTTGTACATTTCCACGTGTTCAACGTGCATCACGATTAGTTCATGCTTTGTGTGAGCTGCCAAATATAGACACTATTTTCTGACAAGTCTCTTTTACCCTAATATGTCAAACAAACGAAGACTGAAAATAAAACTAAAATTTTGTAAATTCTGTTTGTGGTTTGATGTAGTGTTGAGATTGGGTTCAAGTTAGATGAACCATCGAGCACGTGAAACATGAACATCTCAGCCTCGTGATTCACGTGCACGAGGGCTCTAACTGGAACACCTCGTGACCTCGGTCTCAGTCGGTAACTCCCAAGTAAGCTCAATACAGCAATGCTGTTATATTTTTAAAATATGAAACAGCATGCCGTCTTGTGAAATATGAAGATAGCATGCCGTCTTCATTTTAACATTTTGACACAATGAACTCTCCCTGAATCATTAAGACGGGATACCGGCTAATACGTTTTAAATACGGCATGTCATCTTTATAAGACAATAATTTTTAGACAGCACACCGTCCCATTGTAACGAGACGGAAAGCCGACATGTCCCTAAATGGTAATACAAACGACTGAAACAGGGCTACATCATCCTCCAGAAGTCAGCTGAATTGTTTGAGCCGATTGTTAAATTTCCAAACATTAACTGTTCATATTTTTAAGAGCACGCCTTTCAACTGAATGGTGTGGGAAATTGAATAAAAAACTTAAATGAGTCAAAGAATACTTAAATTATATTTAAATTTAAAATTTCCAAAACATTAATGTTGATAAAACACACCTGTGTATCGACATATAACACATAATATGTGAAAATCAATAAATGTGCCTCGTCCTGCACACATTTACAACATTTTAAACATGGTAGGGGTCATGTTGGTGTAAATTTCATTTCTTACCCCTGTAAGAAAAAAATTATATTTAAATTAAGAAATAAAACAGTGACCAATTAAGTCATTCAAACTGCTGCCGAAAGGTGTTATTGTAGCGTGCCATAACCAAATGCATCTTATTTCTTTTAAATATTGAATTAAACAAGTGAGGTATATACCGTTAGTCTAGTTCGATACAATATTATATATTTCATCATTATCGATATTATTCATTTTGTATGTGTTGGGTTCAAGGATAGGGGAATATTCTAAAATATCAATTTTCACTTATGATTAATGCGTGAACAACAACGTATGCAAAGATCACGAGAACTATATCTAGCCAGCCAAGAGTTACCTCCCTTTGACCACAACTTGAAAGAATCTGAGGCAGATCGTTCTCCGTAAAAATCGAAATGTTTGAATGGGCGGAATGATTGTCTATGGATACCCGAAAGCTGCTTTGTCGCTTTTTAATTATTTCCCCCAAATATTCGATATACATTTAGCTACACTAATCTAAAACAAACTTTCGGGATACAGATGTAAGTATTTCAAGAACCAAGAACAAAGTACACATTAAAGTGGCTTCTGGAACAGTGATTATTTGTGCACTTATTTATATCAAATGTCAAAAGTAAATTCAAAATAGCTCGAGTGGTTGCATGAAGTTACAACATTCTCAGTCTGATTAAAATTGACCTTGTTCCGAGGAATGAAATTTGCGAAATAATGCATACGAACAAAACAGTTCCTAGGTCTTATACTTCGATACGATACACCCTATACTAATAAATAAAGAAAGGGATCCAACGCGATTTTTACCCCCTGCCCAAACAAGTCCACATTAAAAAATGTTACCACACATTTTACTCGAATACATATTTTAATTAAAGATTTTAATTAAAGAAAAGCGATTTCTCTTTCGATTAAAACAATCATCAACAAAATCGGTGCATTATGTTTCAAGCTATGACACTTGAAACACGATTTTTTACTCCTCAAACCTGAGTGGGCCAAAATGGTGTCTCAAAAATACATCGATAAAAATCGAAAAAAAGTCGATATTTCAATCCTAGCAAAAGCAATCAATCTCGAAAAGAGTTTTCTCCTATCACTTTACATCCCTGATACATTTGACACACTTAAAACGTCCGTGGTATCTTACCGTAACAAGCTTATTGCAACTTTATAGTAACTACAAGGAAATCTTCGAGCCACCTCCACTATCTTGTTTTTAATATGCGAAATATTCAGTGTCACTTTATGAACAAAAGACAATGAATAGATTTTGTATTGCGCTAAAATGATTTTAACACCGAGCGGAAGCAATGTTCAACATGGTACTAAGCCGTTTTGTCAAACGACGCCCTGATCGCGAATTATTTTAGGTGCTTCCGCCGGGATTCAAACCTTGGTCTGTGGCGTGAGAGGCCAGCACGCCAAACACTCCACCACGTTTTCCTGGAATACCGATTATTTGAAACTTTATTTCTTTCAAATATCCAAGCAGTCATAAATAGCAAGCATGGGTTAAATGAATTTGGTGAATGAATAGGTGAATAAACCTCATATTGTTATGTACCTGGTTAGAAAGGTTTAACCATTATCATTATATCATGTTCTGTTTACCTCACTAGAATGTACCTACAGGGCTATGTCTAAGTATCAGTAACAAGAATGAAAGATTTTCTTTTAGCATACAGTGTACATTGTGTCTTTTCAGAGCACAATGATGCACTTAGAGATGTATGTTTCATTAAGTGGTTAATGCAGTCTTGTGCATTGTGCTTTAATTGGCTCTTTCATCATACCATTATGTCATAATACTACTTACAATGTAGATAGGTAATGCTATATCTAAGTACGTTGTAGACGACTCGCGTACCATCAGGTGCAATTCAATCGTGTGTTTGTATTAAAGGGGCAGTAGAACGTTTTTTCGGTGATATAAGTCGATGAAATGTATTTTTAAAATAATGACATCAATAGTAAAACACCATTCCCTCTTCGGAAAATCAAGTTAAAAATGAGTGTACATATTTTTTGTAATTCGAAATAATAAAATGTGTTCACAATAAAATGGCCGCCATGCAATTGTTACTGTATACGCAATACCGTTATTACCACTACGGATAATTGGTTTGTGGATTAAAATATTTTACCCTTTAAAGTAAATTTAAAAGACAAAAACTATTATTATAAATGGGAAATTTGAAAAAACATTTTTGGCAAAAAACGTGCTACTTCCCCTTTAAAGTACAACAACTAACCTCGAGAGGATACGTTTTGCAGAAATGATTATGACATCAGTTAGGAAATTATACCACCACTTCATTTTGTTAAAATCATATTGAAAATAGTTTTAAAATACGCTTTACAAATATACCTCACTGTAACAGTCGGCAAACGTTTCAATAAGCCAATCACACCTTGTCTCGCTAGTGTGATTGTTTACATTATTGAATCGAAGGGATAATTTACTTTCACTGATAAACGAATAATCTCTTAATGATTGTAATATTCTGATCAAATGGTTTTACGATTTTTGAAAACAAAATGAAGAAATAATAAATTTTTATTTGATAAACCGTTAAATAATTTATAAGTTTATGAAAAACATCCAAGCATATTATTCATTAATTTTTGCTCTTAATAATTTTGGAATTTGACTCCCCTAAAAGTAAGTTTTGTAGGTTTTCTATATCTATGTAAGACGTATTTTGAAGTTAATAAGATGAAGAAAACGTTTATACATTTACAACTTCGGTATTGCATCGACACCAACAAGGCGCATTTAGCTAGAAATGTAAATCTATAAACCAATTTGTTTTTCTATATCTATTTACACCTTTAAATAATTAGAGAATGGGAACTGGACCTTCATGGCTTCACCGAACCGTGACCATTCATGTAATTTTGTTTATACTGTGAGGTCTTTTTATTTCCATTGGAATACGTACTATAGTCCCTTTAACCATAGAACTGACACGTTTGGAGACGTGACCTTTATCCATTCAACAATTTATCCATTCAGGCACGTGGGTTTCGAAAAACAAACTTCTATTGCATGATATTGAAAAACTACTATGTATTGAGAAATCATATGTCAGTAACTAAATATCAGAGACAATCTTTTTTTGAATCAAGAACATATGTCCGACCCCACCTTTAGCACTCGGCGCGTGATAAAAAATGTCACAGAATAAAGAAGTAAAATAAAGTTTCTTTAAACATTCCAAAAACAAATTTCTTATTTTTTATTTTCACTAATCATGTTAATTTGTCGTATTTTGTAATTACGTGACTCTGATTTTCCACAATAAAAACTAAAAAAAGGAATAACATGAAAACTTTAAATACTTGGAATTATTTATAAAATGAGCTTATGAGTTTTATAAAAAGTAGCAGTAAATTGTGTAAATAAACCGGCAGAATTTCTGCACATATCAAATAACTCGTCCTTTCATTCAACATATCATGATAACTTAGAAGTAAATCATTCGAATCTACACACGTTATAACAATGCTTTTTAAAACCGTCTCACCGCTGATGGCTGTAATATTTCACAAGTGGCGTTAAACAATTATTCACTCACTCATTCATTTTCAAACTGTATTCTTCAATGCTGATAGATTTTTTACAGTGGCCATATATACCAATCACGATAACTTCTTTAAAGGGCATTTTAGAAGATATAGTGATAAAGGAATATCGAGAATTTATTGATAATCAACTTCTTTATTGCACTGAAAGTCACGTTTGGGTGTAGATGCTTCCCCTTGTTTGAGAACGGTGTTAGTATATCCATCGACATGTGATATCCATAGAACTTCACTCAACCGCAAAAGAAACGTCACCACATTTTCAACAGTGTAAAAACAAAACACTGCTACATCAAAAAGTATATGTTGAATGTATTCGATAGACACATGTTTCATAAAGGAGTAATCACAATTTCATGGTTCAGAGTATGATACTTTTATTTTTATGTCAGTTCATATATGCTTCGGATGCTGAAATCGCTTTTTCAAAATGGTTTCGGCCAGAGTGTTTGGCATTTAAAACAAATGTTTAAAATGTAGAAATGTAATTAATAAAACATGTTGTCGACATAAATAACTTTCTTAAACTTAATTTTGTTGACGCGTCTTTACTGCAGAACGACTATCTTAACAAGAACGTAATGCGTTCTTTAACGCGAGGATACTCATCATTCTATCAGACAAATTACATTATAAACTAAATATAAACCTTTCAAGTACTCTTAAGTTGCACTATATACAGCCAAGACCCACGTATATGCCATTAAGACTATTTTAAAGTACGCGTCCCTACTATGTCTTAACGGAACACCAGTTATACGAGTACTGCAGTGTTTACTTTGCTAATCTCCGACGTTACTGAAGTAATCTTATAGCAGTCTGAAGGGCACTGTAAGCGATCAGTCACAATCTACCTACTTCCAACTTACATCCTTTTCTGATCAAAGGGCCGCATCATATTGTCCATATTGTACACAAAGTTAAAGTCGAGCGAAATAGAATGTTACCTGTAAAACTCATATAAAGAATATCGCCTTTGGGTAACGTATTGAGCAATAGTACAAAAGCTTTAAGCTTTGATGCTGTGATGCTGTGATGCTGTGGTGCTCTAATGCTGTGATGCTGTGATGTTGTGATGCTGTGATGCTCTAATGCTCTGATGCTGTGATGTTGTGATGCTGTGATGCAGTGATGCTGTGATGCTCTAATGCTCTGATGCTGTGATGCTGTGATGCTCTAATGCTCTGATGATGTGATGCTCTGATGCTCTGATGCTGTGATGCAGTGATGCTGTGATGCTCTAATGCTCTGATGCTGTGATGCTCTAATGCTCTGATGCTGTGATGCTCTAATGCTCTGATGCTGTGATGCTGTGATGCTCTAATGCTCTGATGCTGTTATGCTCTGATGCTGTGATGCTGTGATGCTGTTATGCTCTGATGCTGTGATGCTGTGATGCTGTGATGCTCTGATGCTCTGATGCTTTGATGTTTCCTTTGCTTGTCCATCTTGAGAGGTGCAGTAGCACGTTTTTTTCGCTCAAATAAGTAGATGAAATGTATTTGGAAAAGTAATGTCACCTTCTCTCTTCGGAAAACCAAGTTAAATAAATGAGTGTACATGGTTCGGTAAAGCCATGGGAATCGAGTTTGTAATTCGAAACAATAACATGTGTTCACATTAAAATGGCTGCCATACAATGTTTGCTTTACATGCAACACTATTATTACCACTACGGATAATTGGTTTGTGTTTGTGTAAAATATCATTATAAATAGAAAAAAATAAAATTTTCAAAAAACGTGCTACTGACCCTTTAAAGAACATATTACATGTATCAACACTGCCTCTTGAAAATATAATGAATTAAAATTTATCTTCAAAATAGAATAAAAGAACATCTTGTCATTTTTTTAAAAGAACACCGCATGTATGTTAACTTCAAGGTCACGGTTCTCGTTAAAACAAAGTATGTATTCCCAGAACTATAGTTATGTGGTGTAGTGGTTAGCGTGTTGGCCTCTCACGTCAAAGGCCCGGGTTCGAATCCCGGTGAAGACACCGAGACATACTTAGGTCTCATCCACATTGCATTCAGCCCACTCAGCTGTTTAAATGGGTACCTGAACACAGGAAATACGGGCCTATATGGCGCTTAGTAGCGGCACCGAAAGTACAATTCCTTCAGGGTAATAAATCAAATTTTGCGCTTTAAGCATGTTCATTCATAACGATATATAAAACATTATGGATTATTATTATTAATATCATCATTATCATCCTCAGTAGAAACATGGTTATATAACCTATTAAATGGTACCAACCCATATCTGTCACTCTGTCTATCATCTTTCGTTTTCATTACGTTTTTACTAATTAATACGCGGCAGCTGTGGTACATTGTCGATAAAAATACGCGACTCTCACCTTTATATTGTGACATTTATAATGATAGTGTTTGTCATTTATATTTACTTTAAAGTGTAAAACATCTTATTTCACAAACCAGTTATCCTTTGTGGTAAGAACGGTGTTGAGCATAATGCAAAAATTGCATGGGGGCCATTTTATTGTGAACACAATTTATTATTTCAAAATGACAAAAACGATTCCCATGACTTTACGGAACCCTGTAGACTCATTGTTTAACTTGATTTTCCGAAGAGAGAAGGATGTTACTATTTGTGACTTTTTTTTTCAAATACATTTCAACTTATTTCAGCGAAAAACGTGCTACTGTCCCTTTAAGTACAATAAGTTGTCACTAAAGAATCCCTTTGTCGGGGGGCCCCTCTTTGATACTCAACTCATCATCATTAAAAGCGAAAAGGTTCTTCCTCATGCAGAGTTTGTCAATAGAGCGCGTGTGTAACAAAAATTCCACCCAATTGTTATTCCCGTATTGCATCACGAACAAGAGTCGTGTTCAAAAGTATGATGGGCCGGTGATCCAATAAACGAAATAAGCTTTCACTTAATGTTAATCCTCCTGAAGGTTATCTTCAACTGGTGGCAGGTCTTTCATCGGGTAAACATTTTATCATTATGTAATTAAATCACAATTTGGCAAAAAAAAGCATTTCAAGAGTGATGGAGACACTTAACTTCAAAAAGGAAGTAGTCAACATGAAGGCATTTGTATCAATGCAGAGTATGTACAACAAGTCCAATTGCTAAAATAATCTCCATTTCGTAGCATTCTTACATCGGGTAGATGTCTAACATTACGTCATTATATTACACTTTGGCACACGCTATGTAGAATAGGATTTCATTTTAAAGTGTGAGATAGACACTTACAACTTGACTTAAAACGCAAAAGGGTCAATTGAAAAACAGAGTGAAAAAACATCTTCATTGTCCACTGCTAATCCTACTAAAAGTAATTGTATTCGTTGCATTTCTTATATACGGTAGATGTTTTAACATTATGTAATTAAACCCTATTAGAACCCTCGGTTTCGAGAGGGTGTGGACAAAAGTCGTTTTCACTGCTAACGTTGAAGTCTCTTGTTCATCCCTAGCCCTCGCCTGAAGCCTGAATCGGTCAACGTGATACACATGGTCGTGTGTTGGATACACATGGTCGTGTGTGGATAAACAAGGTCGTGTGTTGGGTATTAAGTCACATCTGTCTGGTGTGGAGGAAACGGTGTCTTTTAGTAATGATAGATGTATCCGCCGAGAGCATTGAGATTCAATACGTTGTACCTTTTCGATCCATTTTATTGTTAAAATATGTCATGTCATTGCAGTAGTTGTACGTGAATCGATATGTTTTGTTCATGTCATTGAATAATAAAGTATTTCCGTATTGCTTTGTCTTCATGTTCGTACTAAATGATTACATAATGACCGTATGTCATAATCAGCAGGGTTCTTTTAGAATTTAAATCTAGTTTAGATGAGGGAGCATAAACTGCCAGACAAAAGTAAGTAAACACGTCTGCTGATTTTATCATATATATTTTGTATCATATTTTCATTTGCAGATATCTCAAATTTTCGGTGTCATAATCTAAAGCTGAAAAGTACAGGTGTTTAGTCAGCAGTCAAAGAATACTTCTACATGTTTTGGGTTGTTGTTTTTTTTAAACTGAAATTTTAAATTTTAAATTTCTTCAAAACATATTTTTAATGATACACAACTATTCATCGCCATATAAAACATATTCTATGTACAAATTAATAAATGTGCCTTATTCTGCACACATTCATAACATTTAAACATGGTAGGGGTCATCTTGGTGTAAATTTCATTTCTTACCCCTGTCTTCATTAAAGAAAAATATTGTAACTACAAATTAACCATAGTCACCAATTAATTCATTCAAAGTGCTGCAGATAAGTAATATCGTATCGTGCCATAGTCAAATGCATCTGAATATTTCAAATATTGAATTAATCGAAACCAACTGAGATGGGTACTTTCTTTTGCCTGGCAGTTTATAATGCAATAATTATCAAACAAACTTTACATTTACCTTTTTGTTGTCTGTGAAATTATTGAAAGGCCTTTTCTTTAGTTTGTCCGTGAAGAGTCATTTACTCTGTCATAAGAATTTCAGAAAAAAATGCAAAAAGTTCATCTAATTTCAAGTAATACACCAACTTTCCACGCAAGTCAGAACTTAACTAGTTTAAACAGTGGCGCGAATTATGACTTATGGACGATGGTGATACATATGCTTTTCGCAAATGGTTTTCGATCCCAAATAAAGAGACATTGCATTTATTTGGAAAGCTCTTTCCCAGTCTTGTATATTTCAGTTCAAAGAATGTTGGTAGATTTGCACACTGTAAACAGAGATAACGTATAGAGGACGAAATATTAGAGCATCATTATCAACTACATTTTCTATGTTGGCTAACGACTTCCCTCTTTGTGTGTCGTTGACAATTTTCTGACGTTTCTTTTCTGAGGTTGCCAACCTATCAGCCTCGAGAATTCTTGTGTTCTACGTCATACACGCGCAGGGAACGTTGATCGGTCACATGACATCACATTCAGTAGCGCGTCAATATAGAATTGCGCCTTTGAAGCAAAATTACATAGATTTTTCGTGACGTTAAACTTGTATTGAAACGTCATGTTGTAGATGGAATAATTTTCTAATTATAAATGGCATGTATGTAATTTGACAAAACTAAGCCTTTGAAGAGCATTTCGGAGTATATTCCGAAACGTCGTGTATTTTCACATAAAAGTTGTTATCCAGAAAATCTTCCCGTTCTTGACAAAAGTAGTTTGTACTAAATATGAAAACACTGAAACACTTAGTAGCCCTTCAAGAATAGCCTGAAATGTGGCTGATTTCATGAGTTGAGTTGACTTGAGTTGACTTGAGTTGAGTTGAGTCAAAAGGTAAATGTAAAGTTTGTTTGATAATTATTGCATTATAAACTGCCAGGCAAAAGAAAGTACCCATCTCAGTTGGTTTCGATTAATTCAATATTTGAAATATTCAGATGCATTTGACTATGGCACGATACGATATTACTTATCTGCAGCACTTTGAATGAATTAATTGGTGACTATGGTTAAATTTGTAGTTACAATATTTTTCTTTAATGAAGACAGGGGTAAGAAATGAAAGAGTATTTCACTTATATCACGGCTGCTGGTATTAGGCCTACGGCAGGGAGAAAGCCCGCAACGCCATGTGGCTATGTTTTGCGGTGAAACCTGCGAGCATCGGCTGGAACTAGCGAACCATGGGCGGTACTACGCTGAAATTCAGTGTAGCATTGCACCCAACCTAACTGCTTTTAGAACAGTTCTCAACTGCAGACAAAATTGCCGTGCCCCTGGATTCGAACCCCGGACCTCTTGATCCGAAATCGCTGATTTCATGACACGCGTAGACAAAGTGACGTCATACAGAGAGCAGGAACGTTTCTGGAGATGAAAAATTTCGTTATTTTATATTAGAAGATGAACCAATTACATGACACTTCAACAAATGAAGACATACAGTAGACACGTATCATCACTGGTACCAAGAAGGTTAATTTGTCACGACCCAACATGACCCAAGTGAACATATGTCGCTAATGTGCACTTATAAAGGAATCAAGACACACAAGATACTGCAACAGAAGACTTCTATACAATCATCGCTCTGGGGACCTCGGGTGAAGTTTCACAAAGTCAAAACCAACGTTCACATCGATGCTGAGGGTGAAATTGACCCACCCTGGGTAGCGTCCAGCGTTGACATCTATCCCCTCCCCCTCCCCATTCTTAATACCCCGGAACTCATCTGTCATCCCGACCCCACCCCCTGCTCACTGCCAAACCCGACTCATTACGGGCGCAGCGCTAATGGAGGACGATACCGGCAAAGGGAGATAATTATGGGTATCCGAGCCGGTAGCCACCGCTAGTGAAAAGATGCTATCTCCCTGGCACGTGCTTACGCATGCGTGAAGTCGTGGCACGCGCCAAATCTGGACACCTAATTATTACCTGTGTTTGATGGCAACTAGGCGAGCCAGCTCACCCATGATAAACTAGTGTTATCCAAAACTCACGTGTATTCTTCCTATGAGCCTTCTGGACATGCCCTGTCAAAGCAATACCCTCGCCTGAAATGATTGTCTTGGCCATTTAGGCCTTGCAGACAAAGTTGAAGTTTTAGTGGAAATGACTTGAATTGATTGGCGATAATCGTCGAGGTTATCGTTGTTAAGATTAATCTGTTTGAAGAACGAACGAAGTATGGAGAAAATGTAAAGGGGTGAAATCTTTTTTGGTAGTAGGGTATGCAAATAGCTTGGCATATAGCCAGCCCGAAAGAGTTATTTTGTCAATATATACAGTGAAGTTAAAGAAAAAACTCAAAAAGAAACCAGCCCGAAACAAAAGTTTCCTTATTCCGGACTGGTGGACGGGCCTTATTTCGTACACTGAGTCAATGGTAGTTATAAAATACAATTAATGACATGTCATTCGTTTTCATGCAAAATTATTTAATTTTAAAATATTATCAAAACTGATATTACGGTGTGGCATGATAAGACGTGTTCTCTCCCCAAAAAGCTTAATAACGTGTGAAGGACGAACTTGAGTTGCCTCTTTTGGGATACAATGGATACGACAAGGATCATTGTATACTCATATATGTATAAAGTTTTGTATCTGATTATTTTCACAATTAACCAAATAGTGGAGAATGAACTTTTCAACAATTCATCATCTAACTTACTAGAATGTTGTATGCACAATGAACGTTTCTGATATTGATTCCATTAAAAGTCCTGGTTTAAAAGCTACATCTGAATATTTCACAGTTTAAACATTTCTACGAGGGGCGTTCAATAAGTGTTGCAAGCGGGGCATTGGTGTTTACATAAACAGTGTCAGCTTATAGCAGGTGTTACTATAGTCCTTTCCGATAAGGGTGTTCTCTCCCCTGAATTATTACCTCCTTTTAGTACTCTCTTGTCGTGAAAACAGCACAGCTCAACTTCCGACGAGCAATATGGCTACTGCTACTGTGCATGCATTACAAAGTGAAAACAGCTAACCGACATTACTGCTGTGTTTGTGGCAATTTTCGAGGTGACAAAGTTATTTGTATACATAGATTCTCTGCTGATAAATCAGTTCGAAGCTGCATGGCTTCACAGAATTAGGAGAAGAAACGTAAAGTTGGATCTGAAGAATGAGCCGACTTTTTATTCTGCAAGGAGGAAACTTAAAGAAATTTTCTTCCACGAAGGTACGTTTTATGATATTATGTTTTTAAATGTGCCCTGTGTAACCTATTTTCGTGATATTAACTCAACTAAGAACGTAAACGGGTTTTTTCCCCAAACCAGATTGTTATCAAATGACATAAATTGCAGCAGAATCTCAATCAGTAAAAACTATCAAATGTAAAGTTATATTTTCTTGAACATTTTGTGATTTTAATTTGCAGTGTTGTGTAGTTTAAATTTTAGAAATTCGTAGCATGCATCTCATTGTATAAAAACAAAAGTAATATATAAATCTTGTGCTCTATATATATTATTTGTAATTTTTTAAAATATATAATATCAATGAACATTAACTTTATTTGAGTTAAGATGATTTTACCTAATAAGAAAAACATATAGATCACCATTTTACCAATTTGAGATGCTTATACTTTGTCCAGATCATGATAATAAGTCTACTTGCATCCCCATTGGTTAGTATGTGACTCGCGTGTTGTGTTGCTAAAAACATTTTAAAATTATTACATTCATGTCTTTGTCACATGTTTCTCTGTTTCTTTTGAAAAGTATTTTTTATATTCATTAATAAGATATAACAATGTTCCCTTCTTTCAGGTTGTCTCTGAGCCACCTACAAATAAGAGGGATGAATGCTGCACAACTTGCACAGAGAATCACCCAGACAACGTTACAATTGTGTTTCTGAAAATATCTACCTTGCCCAACCAAGTGATTTTACTCCTGAAAACATGTCCCTGGTTTTCAATGACTACTGTGCAATTGCAGATCAAGCACCTGTATGTAAGCTGATGTAACTGTCTGTACTACCAATACACAAACAGAGGTACAAGAAGTTAAATTTGTAACAGCAGCTCCCCAAACTGAAACTGCTGACAGTCCAGTGCCTACCAAGTCTTTTCAAGATATTGATATTCAGGTAGAGAAACCAGATATTACATACGAAGATGTAATTCAAAGTGATGAAAAGTGTATGTTTTACACAGGGATTCCAGAAGTTAAGATATTTGATTTACTGTTTGATGAGATGGATGATGCTGCAGAACACACAAATCGCAAAGGAAATGGAATTAATACTGGACGACCAAGGAGTCTTTGGCTGGTAGATGAGTTTGTTTTAGTCGTGATGCGATTGAGACTCGGACTACTTCTTGAGGACTTATCGTATCGCTTCAAGATTTCAGTGTCCGTCTGCAGTTCAAAACAAACCATTGGATATATTATCTCTCTCATAAACTGACATTTCTTATACATTGGCCATAAAAGTCTGCCATAATTGACTCAATCATTGCAACCACCACTTACATTTGATTAAGATGATTAATCAGAGATAAGAATATTCAGTGTTTTCATAATGAAATGGACCACTAAACAAATAAAGCAAATAAGTATCAGGTCATTTAAAGATAAATTTATTGTATTTTATTTAAGATTGATGTAATGTCCAACAAGATATTCAACTGAGCTAATGTACTAGTACATATTCAGTTCTATCAAATAATAATAATATTAAAAGGTGCATTTATATAGCTCAACATTCACTAGTCAATACTCTGTGCGCTTAGGAGGGGAAATGACACTTGTAAAGATGTGTTTTGAGGGCAGTCCTAAAAGATGTTAGTGACACACTGTAATGGAATATAGCTTGATTTTGTCATTTAATGATGACTTACATTAACTTATATCTGTAATGCATGTCTCTTTGACCATTTGTAAAACAATTTGAATGTATGTATGAATTCCTTAGCTACAATAAGTCTGCATACTTCTAGTCTTTGGCCTTGTGTACAATAAACAATCTGTGACTTGACTATGGTTTCAATACTTGATTTGTTTTGCAATTGATTGCCTTCAGTCTTTTGACAAGGTATGGAAAGCAATCACCATGTACTCAACAAGTAATTAATTCTGCCTGGCCTAAATGCAGGTTCAGTAACATACAATCTACATGAAATAGTCAACACAATAATTACTGCTCCAGTGCTACAACATTAAGAACGCTTCCGACTTCTGAAACTATTTTGGGTGTCAGACCCATCAACAGGAATAAGTGTATTTGGCCACTGATACAGAGTCAAAATAGCATTTTCCCATGTTTTACTCTGTGAGAGAAGAGCTCTGTAAGAAATGCAGTAACATAGAATTGTCTCTTTGCTTTTGTCGATTTGCTGTAGAAGTTATTTTCTTGTGCAGTACGAGATATACAGATCAGTGAACCGTACAGCTGGAATATCCTCTTCACCGTTTGTCCCCTCTGGGCCAGGTACTTACTGTTCATGGTTCTGGAATTACTTCTGCAATAAGGATTGTAAATCTAGATGCCACTTCCCTTGAATCCTGGACAAATTGTAAATTCGTTGACATGTACTTATTCAGTGAGAAAATGGTCAGTTGGCTAAAATAGTTATAAATATTATTCCTGTTTGGTTTTTTTCATTTCTGATTAACATATATCAAAGAAGAGCACTGCAACATTTAAAACTACAAACACTTATCTTAAAATTTATTTCTCATTGACCACTTAATAATCCCTGTCTGTAAGCATTTATTTTGTCAATAAGTTGTTTTGAAATGACCCAACCCTCAAATGATTACTATTCATCAATGGTATGGCTTTTCTTTTTCCAATAAACATGAAAAAATTTCTATATAATTTACACTATCAGTCCGTGCTTGGAAATCTGTAAAAATAGTATTGTTGGGTATGCTGTGTTGTTGTAAATTTAAATCTAAGACATACCACGAAAACAGGTGACCCTTGAAAACAGGTAACTCAAGGGTACTACAGATTACCAACCATAATATAATATTGTGAACCAAAATCAACAACAGACTAAAACGAACTATTTACCTGGCATAAAATGTTGTTTATCACTCTAAGTCTCGGATGTTTGACACAATCATTAGGATTCAAGTTCAAAGAAGTCATAACCACGGAAACCGGTAATAAGAGGGCAGTTTACTGACAGAAATTATTTCTAAATCCTGACCTACATTTTCAATAAATCGGTACGAGTCTGTATCTCATCATTCTCACACTCATTTTCATATCAAAGTTGCGTTTCTGACATAGTTTGTAAAAAATTATGTTAAGTAAAGTTTATGACCTTAATTTTCGCGCACCTTTCATTTCTGGGTTCATACCTGTTTGCCTTCGTCTTCAGATTCGATGTTTATTTTTTGTTTGGAGAAAAAGTTTTGTCCAGTTGCCGACTTTATCAACTCAGCCTTTGTCTCGGAAATCTGACAGCCACGCTCAAGCAAGTAGACTTTCAGATCAGGCACCGAATAGCTCTCAAAGTTATTGGTTTCGCTCTGTTTATCAACGTCTGTTTGCACTATGGCAGCCATGTTGGATGATCATTGCTCGTCAGCGTCAAGGGAGATAACTTACTAAAGGGAGATAACACCCTTATCGGAAAGGACTATAGTCAAAACATAACATTGACACATGTCAATTTCTAGACATAACAATTATTTAGATATGATAGCTGCGCTGACCTAGGGGTCTCCATAATCATGGATTCTCTAAAACATGAACAACGCGCGGTGATCAAGTTCCTTATTAAAGAAGGATGCAAAGCTACAGAAATACATAATCGTATGTGTAATGTGATGGGTAAGGATGCTCCTAACTTTTCAACAGTTTGTCGCTGGTCTCTTCAGTTCAAGCGGGGCAGGGAGTCCTTAGACGATGACCCACGGTCAGGCAGGCCATCTGAAGTCACCCGACCGGCAGTTATTGCCGCTATCGAAAGACGAATTTTAGCTGACCGCCGTGTTAAAGTTTCTGAACTGTCTTTGGAATTCCAAATATCAGTTGGAAGTGTTGAAAAAATAATTCATGACCATCTTGGTATGTCCAAGGTATCTACAAGATGGGTACCCAGAGACCTCACAGCACAAGATCGCCAGAAAAGAACCGAAAGTTGCATGGAGCTCCTGGATCGGTTTAATGCGGATGAAGCCAGGTTTTTGTCTCGTCTGGTGACAGGTGACGAAACCTGGATCCACCACTGGGACCCGGAAACTAAACTGGAATCCAAGCAATTGAAGCACCCGAGTTCACCGCCTCCCCTGAAGTTTCGCACTCAACCATCAGCTGGCAAGGTTATGGCGACAATCTTTTGGGATGCAAAAGGCATATTAAAAATTGATTACTTGCCAACCAAAACTACAATGAATGGTCAATATTATGCCAACCTAATGCAAGAATTGCGAAAGACAATTCGACAGAAACGCCGTGGAATGTTGACACGTGGTGTTCTGATTTTGCATGACAACGCTCCAGTCCACAAGTCAAGAGTTGCACAGGCCGCTATACGTGATTGTGGATTCGAACAGCTTAACCACCCACCCTACAGCCCAGACCTAGCCCCCAGTGACTACCTGTTCAGAAACCTGAAATCCGCCCTACGTGGAAGGCACTTCCGGGATGACGAAGACGTCAAAGCTGCCACAGAGGCGTGGTTAGGGGGGCAAACGGAAGACTTCTACAAAAGCGGCATCAAAAGTCTTAAAGAGAAATGGAATAAGTGTATTGAGGTGAAGGGTAACTATCTTGAAAAATAAAAGTAAAAAATTGACTACGCGAGTTGGTTTTATATTAAAGTTGCAACACTTATTGAACGCCCCTCGTATATAAATTAATTTTTTGTAATATCACCATATGATTTACATATTATGATGAAGTGAATCTCGCCTTATTGCAATTTTTGCATAACGTACAGAATGCTTGACTTCTCTCCCAATGGCCAGTTTACTGTCAAAAAAGTGTAAAATTAATAAATAACACAGCGTTTTTCTTAATTGACGTAATGTAAAAAAAATAAAATGGCATATACCTCGTAGAAACGTCTCTTTAACATGTTCCTTTGTGCTATCTCATCATTTGTTTCAACCTCTTAACAGTAAATAAGCATCTATTGTAAATTATTATCGTTCGAGGCGTCTCTCCTTTTTTCACAAATGTGACCTTTCACTAAATTTAGCAGATCCAATTGGCCAGTCATACTTGTGTACATTGGAGTTTCAATACCATCCATTTAAATGAAGTAAATATACCAATAACATACAAGTAACATACAACATACAGTCTGATATCAGTAGTGAACTATAATAATCTTTGTTATGGTACTGAAGAGACCTCACACATATACTACATGAAATATACATTTTTTTGGGGACATTATTTTTGGAATTTTGCAATTTTAGCCCCATTCTACCACCACTTCTTCAAGGTTCAATTTCAAAATGAGCTCGCTTACGCCCTTGTTGGTGAATGGCATCAGATTCCATATCAACTATTTCTGAACCTTTCCTTAGGTTTTCAAGGCGTTCTTAAGCCGTAAGTAAATCATGAAGTACACGCCAATGAAGTCGATTTCAATTATGTTTCAGAGGATTACAAAGAAATGCGATTCCGAGGCAACGTACACGTAACCCAAAAACGTCTGTTCATATCTGATTGAAAACATGCTACATTTTGGTTCATTATATTTATCGCAATGACGTTCATCGCAATATTATTCATAATCTTGTTTTCATGACACACATTTTCAAAATATGGGGAAATCCAATGGTCCTTAACTTTTTTTGCTCAGTATACATTACGTATATTTAAAAATCCAACCCTTGTTATATGTAAAACTGCATTAAATCTATACATGGACAGATTTTTAAGTTCTTGAATGCTCGAAGTGTTTAGTTATTATCAGCATTAAAATTATTTGCATGTACATGATAGATGTTTTTGAAATCTCTACTTCGAATTGGACAGTGTGACCTAAGGTCAAATAGTAAAAAAAGAAATAAGTCTACAGAATGTTTTTTTTCTTTAATAAGCATATATTTTGTAAAGAAGCATTCACAAATTCAGTCAATTATACGTTTATTTACGTCTATACAAAAACATGAAGTTTCGTAAAGTTGCTTAAATCGGCCTTCACCAGAATGTTTAAATTACAATTTGATTACAGTATTATCTTGGGTATAAGACCATACTCAAGCCTAAGACCAACTTATTCTCTGGTTATAGCCCACTCCAAATTTTGCCAGATGTTCCATGGTCATACATTACATATATCTATAATATTATTTTAAGTTAAGTGTCAAAATCCTACATAAAACCTATTCTGCCTGTCTGACGGTCTCCGGTATAAATTTTCAAGATGTTTGTTTGCCTGACCCCTGGGAGAATACAGTAAATATGGAAATTTAATTTGAACAAGACGTTGTTGACATCACTTTCTTTCTTGGACTTTTTGACGTCATACTTAAGCCTTTTATGACTCTCCTATCTCACTTCTGTCTTTTTTAGAAACTTAAACAGACAACATTTCAAACATTAAAATTTAGTTCCATTGGCTTCATAAAACATGACGCAACTTCGGTTCAGTCGTATTCAGTGGTTTAAATATCTGTGTATTTTTGTTGGTGACGTTTCTTGTCCCCGTGAATAATAATAATGATAATTTTAACGCCTATTATCCAGCACAAATGCTGCTCATTGGCGGTACATTATTACCCTGAAGGAATTGTATTTTCGGTGCCGCTACCGTCCGTATTACCTTTTGATCAGGTACCCATTTAGACAGCTGGGTGGACTGAGTGTAATGTGGATGAAGTGCCTTGCCCAAGGCCACAGTATGAGACCCAGGTCACAAATGTTTGGTGTCTCCACCGGGATTGGCGCGAGAGGCCAGCACGTTCGTAAGAACAATCTGTGTATATGTGCAGTATTCTTTTCAATTGATTGGAAATAAAAGCATAAATTAAAATATATAAAATCTTTAGTAAGATGACTTTATATTAATGTACAACATGTATAAATACACCTTGATTAAAGGAGTGTATATTAATTTGCTAATTGCAAGTGTTCAATCATACTTAGAAACCTATCTGTCCATCGGATATGTCCGAAAAATAAATATATTATCATATTGATTGATTCCTGTTAATGTCAACGTCTATTACAATGTCAATTCAATCTGGTTCTCATGTGCTGTTATTGTTTCCACCTGAACGCGGAATATGAATGAAAAGAAATAATAACACTGTAAATATTTGCGATAGGGACAACATTAATGAAGTGTTATAGTTCATAACGTCAACGAATGTAACGCTTAGTGAGTTATCTCCCCTTAATGACTGCACGGTGCTTCCCTCTGCCCCAGCCTCGTTTTCGTTTCGCGATAACAAAAGTTTGACGACGACGTGGGAATGACTCAGATTTTGCGGTCAGATTTGAAACAATCCCATATATCTGATCTCTAACACAAACGATAGGTTCCTCCCAGGGGTGATACAGAACAATAATCACAAAAACCAATAGTGTTGCTATAAAAATTGCGTGTTTTTTCTCCAGCTTAACCTCATAGCGTGATGTCTGCAGTAACAGCTCCCAGGTTTCCACGTCAATTCAAGGAGTCATTAATTCCATATCATAGCTCCTCCAGAGACCTGATTAAAAACGAGCTTGTGTTCATCAATTGATCTTGGAGTTCCCGCTGGTAAACCTTCTCAGGTTAATTGGTGACTGACTAAGAGAATAGATGTTCTCTGTGATAACCAAGCGATTGATGAAACAAGGGGGGTGCTATAACACCGCCCTGGCGTAAAGTTCGTCACAGAGTTAGATATTGTCAATATTGCTGCTAAGGGATCCGTTGTCTCGCTCTATGTGGAACAAGGCTTTATTGAAATTCTCAACATGGGATGGGAAATAAAATTCACAAAGTCTCATAGGTCAGACACTAAACAAATTTGTTTAAATTCCTATCACTTTTTGCGTTAACGCATGTGGTGTTTTGGGGTTTTTTAACTTTGATATTTATCGTTATAAAAGTATTATTTTTCAAATTTAAAATGTCCATTAGATGATGATCTGATAATAAATTACTTCAAAATAAGATGATTAATTTAAAGAAATTTTATCTTTATTAACGTTTGTTAAAATGTCGAATATAACGTAATGATAAATTACTAAATTGAATTTTTTTATTATTTGAATATTAACTTAATGAACTCGGTTGCAGAGTTTTCGTTTGATATATAATATTATTTTTTGAATAATTCGCAACAAATTCTTTATCTTTTTAAAGAATTTAGAATTTAGAATTCAAAGATTGTGTTTTACTGGTGTTCAATAAACAAATTAATGTTTTATTTATTGAAGATACAAATGATAACATCAAATTTACTGTTATTAGTGTTCAAACTGGCATCGATATGTTCCTCTGACAAATTACAATTTGTAAAGAAACATATTTTTATTTGATAAAATTACCACTTAATGAGTGTTTACTAGTTTAATGCAAGTTTTGAATCGATCGGAGTTATAACATACATGCCTTTTGTAGGAGATAATGCAATTGTCATTAAACAAATAGGATAACATTTAAAACTCATCAAAGCATAACAATATTGAGAAATATGTTACATATATAAATTATTTCAGCAAAACTTGATCCCTCTTGCGCCTGGTTATTCCAGCAAATCATTAGTTGTATTTTCCCCTGTTATGCATTTAGGATTTCTACAGCTGTGTTTCAGAACTTTATTCAACATGTTAAAGCAATTAAGATACCCCCTTGAGCCAAACTTGTACATTTCTTTCGTTTAAATTAAATACCTTTAATCAAAGTTACTTTTATTTGAATTTCTTTGGATGAGATGTTATTATCGAAAATACCAATCAAAAATCGATTTTTGTTTTCTGAGGTTCAATGTATATATTATCGGAGCATTACAGAATGAAGATCATAATTTGTTTATTTGTGACTCGTTACCAAATTTTCTCAAAATAATATTAATATTTTTTTATATGTTATATCTGCTTTGTATCATATGTATCAGAATTATTCATTATTTAATATACTCTCCGTGATAGTTAACAATATGCCCAATTATCCTAATCTGTCTAATCCCGACAATCTTTACACAGCTTAAAGACAGAGTTATCGCTCAAGTGAACTGCACTCACCACTCACCGGCAGGTGGCCTACCTTATATGGCCATTGCTTTTCTGTCGGCCATCGAAGCATGTTGTGTTTTGATAGCTCTCTAATTCGATAGTAATAAGATTATTGTCTCGACTTTGTTCTCCTTCTCAGTTGTGTTTTTTCTGTCTGAGGGTGGTTAGACTGCCTTTCGCGAAGTAGTCTCTCTCCTTTAGACAGGTTAGTGGTTGTTGACTGCAGTTGACGTGTCAACTGTTGTTGATTTCGGGGTGCTCGTTCTGCACGGGCAGTCCGTGCAGGTCGGTGATCTCGGGGCCGCTTGCGCGTGCCGCCTGTCCCTTGCGCTTGGCGCGGGGGTCATACCGCTTGCCTTTCTGTTTTCTGCTGTAGCGGTTGGCGCTGGCCGCCTGCGCTTGGTTGCTCTTGCCGCTTGCGCGTGGATAGCGCCTGCCGCCTCCTCTTGATAGGTTGTCGCCTGGGTTGGACAGCGCTTGTCGCCTGGGTTGGATTGCGCTCCCGCCTGCGTTTGTTTAGCGCTTGCCGCTTGTGCGGGGATAGCGCCTGCCGCCTCCTCTCGGGAGGTTTTCGCCTGGGTTGGACAGCGCTTGTCGCCTGGGTTGGATTGCGCTGCCGCCTGCGTTTGTTTAGCGCTTGCCGCTTGCGCGGGGATAGCGCCGGCCGCTCGCGCGTTCTCTCTTTTTGCCCATACTCGGCGTTCTGTGGGGCGTGTGGCTATAGGAAGTCAGCGCGATTTGACCCCCACACCCTTTGCCGCCTGTGCCGCAACCTTTGTCCGGACGCGGACAGGTGTGAGGAATGTGCTGACCTCTCGGTGGAGGAGCATCGCGAGTATCGCAACTCCGTTAAGAAGAGTGAGAGTCAGTCTAAGCTGAGGGCGTCCAGGCGGCCCTCTCCGTCCGCTACCGCCACCGCTACCGCTAGCGCCGGCACCGCCATGTCCGATCCCAGGTCGCCGGCTTCAGACCTGGTGATCTCGGAGGACACGGCGGAATTCGATTTGCCAGAGGCAGGGGCGGGATCGGGTCGAGAGGCGGCCGCCAAGGACACTTACGTCTCTTCACAGGGTAGTGGGGGTGAGAGATCTCCCATCAGGAGATCCTCCCCTGACGCCGAGTCCTTTCCAGACCGGCGACTTTCGCCTAGGAGGAAGAGGAAACACAAGTCCAAGAAGAGGAGGTTGAGGCCTCTTTCTCCTCCTCCCTTTGATACAAGGAGATTGACTGAGGATATTCTGTCCTCAGTCAAGGACATGGTTTCCTCCATGCTGGACAGACGACTGCCGGCGCAGACTAGGGTTGAGGAAGGGGTTACTTCGCCCTCGACCTCCCCGCCGTCCACGCCCAAGAGGAGGAGGGTGGTGGTTGTTTCACCTGCCGGCACCTCCTCAGATCCAGACAAGTCGGCCCCGGAGGTGGCTTCCCAGGAGGGTGGGATGTCCACTTCAGGGAGATCCTCTCCCGAGTTGACCATTGTGGAGACGCCTCAAGTGGATGCCCCTGACCTCAAGGAACGCCTGGCGGCTATCGCCGACTGGTGTCAAGTGGACTTAGTTGAGGTTGAGGATGAACCCTCCTCGACCAAGCTGGCCAGAATGGAGACATTCACCGAGGAAGAGGCGCCTACCCAACGCCTCGTGGCACTGCCGCCACACAGAATCCTTCAGGCGGCGGGCAGGGATTACGACGCCAATGTCGCCGCGGCGGCGCCAGGCCGTCTCCTGCCCCCCCTGGTTCTGGGTGAGAAGCAGCGCGCTTCCCTCCCAGTAGCACAGTCTTCTTTCCCCCTCTGTCCCCCTGTCCTGGACGACGATATTCGCCGGGTGGCCGTCCCCTCCGTACCTCACCAGGTGTCGGACGCTCACTTGACAAGGAGGCTAGGAGCATCCTGGGGTTGGCCAATCACGTGGCGCATGCCTGTCAGGGTATGGCATCCTTTGCGAAGGAGGCGGGGATGGAGGGAGGGGCGAAGGCTCTTTACCGCGGTTTCGGCGCCGTGGCGGGGAACATCGCTCAGATGATGTTGTGCGCCTCCCGCATTTCGGCGGGGGTCACAAATCTCAGGAGAGATGGTTTCCTTGCCCGGACAAACCTTCCGGCGGAGCTCCGGAACCGCTTGCGGGCCGCTCCCGCGTCATCTTCATCTCTCTTTGATGGGCAGATTGCCGGGGTCCTCCGGCAGCGGCAGGAGTGTCAGCAGCAGGAATTGACCAACAGACTGGCCGCTGGCGGGGGTAGAGCCTCTTCTCAGACGCATACGCCCAAGAAGAGGAAGGGAGGCGCGAACACTCCCGTGGGTAACGCCAAGACTGGCGGAGTTTCCTTTCGGTTTGGGGGTCGGCAGGACAGAAGTCGTGACTTCAATGCCGGCCCCTCTCCCAAGCACACCCCCAAGAAGGGAAGTCAGCGTGGCAGGGGCCGCGCATATGGAGGTACCCCGAGGAAGCAGTGACTCGTGGGTGGCCCCCGAGCTGCCTCCACAGGTTGTCCCGGCGTGGGAAGGGCCAGTGGGAGGTCGACTCTCTCGGTTTGTGGCCAACTGGGCGCAATTGGGGCTCGATCCTTTCGTCTGCAAGGTTTTGGAGCGGGGGTTTCGTATTCCCGTGGCACACCGCCCCCCGCTAACCTGTTTTCCAACAGAGAGGCCGCTAGAACGAGATCGCCTCGCACTGACGCTGGAACAGGTGGAGACACTCATCTCCAAACGGGCGGTGGAGGAACTCCTGCCCCAAAACCTCACTCCAGGATACTACTCTCCGGTCTTCGTGCGACCGAAGCGAGACCCGAAAAAGTGGCGGCTGATCCACGACTTGAAGGAGTTCAACCTCTCCTTCCTAGAGCGGCCGCCATATTTTCGTCTCTTGACCGTACCATCAGTGATGCGGTTGCTGGAGCCCTTGGATTCGATGATATCCCTCGATCTGCAGGACGCGTATCTGCACATTCCCATCTACCATGGCGATCGCAGATACCTCCGTTTTGTCCTGGCGGGTCGCCACTTTCAGTGGAACGTTCTACCGTTCGGGATATCGTCGGCTCCATGGCTTTTCACTCGCGTGACCCAGCCCATCGTCCAATACCTTCATCGAGTGGACGTGCAGTTCGCGATGTATCTGGACGACGGGTTCACTCACAACAGATCCCCATCTGTTCTGGAGGCGCAACGAGACTTTGTGATAACGTTGTTCAGGCGGCTGGGATGGCTAGTCAACCTAGACAAGTCAGACTTGGAGCCAACGACGTCGCTGGTCTTTCTGGGAGCTCGCCTGGATACCGTGACCTACAGAGCTTTCGTCACTACAGAACGGATGGGGCGCTACAAAGATCTCCTGGAATTAGCACTCCGGGAGCCGCTGTCACTCCGCAAGTGGCAGAGGCTGTTGGGGTTCTTGAGCGCAACCCAACACTTCACTCGAAGGGGTCGGTTGCAGCTCAGGCCCCTGCAGATTTTCGTAAATACGCACGTCAGGGAGAAGACTTGCCGTCATGTCTTCCCGATTCCAACCGAGTTGAGACACCACCTCTCCTGGTGGCAGCAGGAGTCCAACGTGCTGGGGGGAGTGCCCCTCAGGCAGCCCCCAGCGACGTCTCAGCTATACGTGGATGCCTCCACCCAGGGGTGGGGAGCCCACCTAGATTCAGACCAAACGGCGGGGGTGTGGTCGTCAGCGCAATCACGACGCCACATCAACGTCCTCGAACTGGACGCCATAAGGCTGGCGATCAGCCATTGGTCAGGTCACCTGCGGGGGCAGGTCCTGTGTGTTCACACGGACAGCTCAGCGGCGGCCTGGGCCATAAACAAGCAGGGGTCAACCAAGGCAGACTCTCTACTTCAACTGGTGGCGGAGCTGTTTCACCTAGTGGACAGTCTCGGACTCTCTCTCAGGGCGGTGCACATCCCAGGAGCCAAGAACGTCCTGGCGGACGCCTTGTCTCAGCCGGACAAACCTCCTTCGACGGAGTGGATGTTGCACCCGAGGGTGTTCGAGAGTCTGTGTTTGAGGTTCGGCAAACCTCACATAGACCTCTTTGCGACTCGGCTCAACCACCAGTTGCCGACGTACGTGTCCCCCGTACCGGTCCCGGCCGCGTGGGCTCTCGATGCGCTCGCGTTAGGATGGGAGGGGATGGTCGCCTACGCCTATCCCCCTCACGCCATCCTGAGTCACGTGGTGGCGAAGGTACAGGAGACACGAGTACTTCAACTCCTACTCATAGCTCCGTTGTGGCCAGCCAGGGCCTGGTACGTTCCCCTGAGGAGGATGTGCCGCCAAGACCCTGTCCCCCTCCCTCTGAGATGGGACCTATTGACGAGCAAACCAAGCGGGCGGGTTCACGAGAACCCCCAGGCGCTCCACCTTCACGCCTGGTTTGTCTCCAAAGGGGGTTGACAGGGGCGGGGTTTTCCAAGTCCGTCGCCGAAGCGGTCGCATCTTCGCAGAGACCCTCCACGAGGAATCTCTATGACGCCCAGTGGGGTGCCTTCGCCGCCTTCTGCGCGAAGGAGGGGTATGCTATCCAGGCGGTAACGGTCCCGCAGGTAGCTGAGTACCTGGTGTACCTACGAGAGGTGAGGAAGCTCAAAGCTTCCTCAATTAACACCAACCTGGCGGCGGTCATGTCAGTCCTTAGGAAGCGTGAGCCCCAGGTTGACATCTCGGTTCTTAAAGAACTTATTAAGACCTACCGGAATGAGGACGGGCGGAGGAAGCTCAGGCCTCCGGAGTGGGACCTGACAGTGGTGCTCAACCATCTCAAGTCGGACCACTATGAGCCATTGACAGAGACGACTCTTCTCCGTCTCACCATCAAAACAGCCTTTTTGGTTGCGATGGGGTCCGCAGCCAGGATTTCAGAGCTTCACGCTCTCCAGGCGGACCTCTTGCGTTTTGAGGTGAGAGACGGTGGGTCGGCGTCACTGGGGTTAGCCCCTGAGTTCATCTGCAAGAACCAAGCCGCAGACGAAAGGGGTAGAACCTTTTCGTTACCGTCTCTTTCCGGTAGCATAGATCCGACGGACGAGGATCGGCTCCTTTGTCCGGTGAGAGCCCTGCGGATCTACACCGAAAAGACCAAGACACTACGTCAAGGGAGAAGGAAACTTTTTCTTCCGCACTCCCAGACTAGTGTTCGGGAGTTAGACAAGCGTCAACTCAGCGTCTATCTCCGCTCGGCAGTGTTGGACGCCTACAAGGCCGCGGGCCTCGACCCGCCAGCGAAGGCCAATCCACACGAGATCAGAGCCATCTCGGCTACGATGGCTCTTCACAGTAACATGGCAGTGGCGGACATCATGGCCGGCTGTTTCTGGAAGTCGGGCCTGGTGTTCGCCAATCACTATCTTAGAGACGTATCCAACGAGGACATGGAGGGGGTTCATCGGTTGGGCGCACAGGTGTACGCCCAGCAACGAGTTCCGTCGGCCTCGTACCGAAGAGGCCTACCCCCCCCCCCCTCGTTAATTCGGCTGCTCCTTGGGCCAGTCTAGAGTATGCAATAAACATAGTCTCGATGATTTTAGTGATGCGTTTGTTGTCTTTTCTTTAGTTGGTGACCACGCGGGTGAGAGTCCCTCCGGTTACGAGTTGGGTCAAGCTTAACCCTCCGGTTGACAGATGAACCCCATCGGGGTTCAGGCTGGTTACGCTGTAGTGGCTCACCAACTTGACTCTTGTTAAGACAGAGCTATCCCTCTTAGGGGCCTCTCGCTCCCCTCCACCTCTGTGGCAATCGGGCATATTGTTAACTATCACGGAGAGTATATTAAATAATAGTATGTTTTTGGTTAAACATCATTATTTATACTCACCGTTGATAGTTAACAATCGTAAGTTCCCTCCCGGCCTCCCCTCGGTCGCGTTCGGCTTCGTGTCTGTCCATCAGAAGAAGCAATGGCCATATAAGGTAGGCCACCTGCCGGTGAGTGGTGAGTGCAGTTCACTTGAGCGATAACTCTGTCTTTAAGCTGTGTAAAGATTGTCGGGATTAGACAGATTAGGATAATTGGGCATATTGTTAACTATCAACGGTGAGTATAAATAATGATGTTTAACCAAAAACATACTATAATGTAAGAATTTTATCTAATTGTCGTTATGACTTATTACCACATTCAAATGTCGTTCACTTTTCTGTGTACTGCAAGCCATTAGACAGTGATACCAATTAAGTCTGTTTAGTACATTTCTGTATATGTGTAAGCAAGTGTTAGCGGATGAGTTAAAATGTAAACGAACTATCAATATTTCTTATTAAGATCTCAATAATAATCTAATTGTAAAAGAAAAACACAGACATTAAAAATATGTTGATCGAATATCAAAAAAGGAAAATCCTTTGGTCTGTAATTATATATAGTAAAACACCTATCAATATTTCTTATTAAGATCTCAATAATAATCTAATTGTAAAAGAAAAACACAGACATTAAAAATATGTTGATCGAATATCAAAAAAGGAAAATCCTTTGGTCTGTAATTATATATAGTAAAACACCTATCAATATTTCTTATTAAGATCTCAATAATAATCTAATTGTAAAAGAAAAACACAGACATTAAAAATATGTTGATCGAATATCAAAAAAGGAAAATCCTTTGGTCTGTAATTATATATAGTAAAACACCGGATAATATTTTCATGAGTCCCTTGAAATTTTACTTATCAGGTTTTCACTGTATGTATATCTTATATGTATGAACACAAATCTTAACCACTGTTTCAAAAAAAAAATACTAATAAAGTAAATTAAGTAAATACAAGTTTTCGATTTGTTTTTAAATTTTAAATTTTGAATTTAATCCCCTCGGGTCAGAAGGTTATGTTCTCACGTTCTTCAAGATCTTCAACACCACCTTCACGTTCTTAGCATTAAGGCATATCATTATTACAATCTACTACCATCATACATCAGGACCTTTGACTTAGCGCTTATCCAAATTGTCACCAACTGGAGCCATCCCACACCCTTAACCAAACTTTCACAGGGGAGTAGAGGCTGTAAATAATATTACCTACCTTATCAAGAGATAATGCGAAAACTAATCATACGGCTGGACATCTCTGGACTTGTATGAAGAGACAAGACCGTAAACAATATTACCTTACCTGTGTTAGGACTAATGGAGTGGTCAGATTTCCTTCCGTCTGGAACAACGTGGAGAACGGAAGATCGTAAACAATATTACCTTACCTTACTAAAACTAATGATATGGTCAGATTCCTTTGCACCTGGAATTGCATCAAGTCCAGGTATATACTTACCTGTTAATTAAAATCAAGAGAGGTAGGCGGGACAGGTAAGGGTGATGGAACCTGTGCAAGCGAGCATGTGTCACCATTGTAATTTGTACGTGCAGTCAAAGATTTATTGCGGTTTGTGCTGTGGAACGTTTACCTGTAATTAAGGTTCGCGCCTGGGGATCTCTTGTCTTCGTTTGGCTTACCGCACCTGCTTGTCGGCACTGACCAATGATTGCTGACCACTGATAGGGGTCAAGTGAAAGGTCAGATGGTCAGATGTTGATCTGTCTTGTTTCTCTCTGTGATCTTCATCGCTATCTATAGTAGATAATCGAATAATGTGTAGATTTGTAACCAACTTCTGAGAATTGTGAATGGACAATTTGGATGTTTCTTATAGCGAAGATCACATAATTTGTGGATTTGAAACTAAAGCCTGAGAATTCGGGGATGGGAAAATTGGGGACGAATACTCAGATGATCCTTCAGTTTGAAATTCAATTGATGAATAGAAAACTGTAAATACGTCGGTCATTTCAGGATGATCAAGAGAATAGTAGATTTTTGGCCCCCAATATAGAATTACTGAAATTTAAAAAAGAAATTCTGTAATTGACATAAGTATACGGACTGGTAAGTGATAAGAACCTTTCTCCTATGTGTCATTCACTGAATTATCAACAAATGAATTATTACTCAAACTTGTAATTTGATTATTCGATTACGCCGAAAACAGCCATTTCTAGAGTGTCAAATAAACTGTTAATACGGCGTTAATAATACCTTAAAATTGTTATATTCAAAGAAGTTTATAGGGGTTAGAAGCTCAAACCCACCATGAAATCCCTAAGTTGAATTGAAAGGTAAGATCTAATGCGTTGCTCCCTTCGTTACTGGTAGCTTATATCTTGATATTATGTTTGTCGCCTGAAATGGTCTCATATTACTGGGAATCACGTTAGCTTGCTCTCGGTAAAAGGGTCTGTGTTTGGATCTTGATCCGCAAAGCTGAGCGGCGTTACCCGTCATAATAACTACCATTATCACCACGTGAAAGGTTTGATTTATTGAAAACCTACTAGCATTAGGCGTTCGTCTTGGTCACGTGACACTCTCCTCCCAACCGTTACAATTTCTGAAACGTTCAAGATTTAGTTATTCCATTTGTTGTTTACTTCATTTTCTTATGAGTAAGGTTAAAACATATTTGAAAATTTGAAAAATTTATGAAGTGGCGCAAATGTTCATATACGATCAACCTCGCCTGTTAATATGTTTTATTCGACGAAAGAAAAAGTGACGTGTTCTTGTAAAGGTGTAAACAGAATTGAAGATGATAATCTTCAATACAACTGTGCTTGGGAATTGGACAGGTTATGAAATATGAATACAGACATACCAAATGTTGTTTAGACATATTTATATGATATTCATGTTCACGTGTGATTTTAAATATAAAATACAGTATACCTATATTTCGGACACAAATGCCAAACATGGTTTAAGCTCTATTAACATATCCTGACTCTCTGTCTTACAATGTTATGACTTCAACAATACATGCAAGATATTTGTCATTTCTCATCGAATACCATGTGTAAACATATGATAAATAAGGTACACGTATTCGGGAGATGTGAAATTGTTCTATTTTATAGACTTAACAAGATATGGACAGTTTGTAAATGGCGGCCCTTTCACGTACTACATGTAAGCATCCACGATTGTTTTGCTTTGTTATCTTATGACGTCATATTACTGTTGCGTTGACGTCATACGATTGAAAGCGTCATTTCAGTAAGTTGAATACTGTTATTTCAATCAGTGAAAATACGGGTTTATTTAATCAATTAAAGTCGTATTTCATCATTAACAATTAGTTAATGAACATATTTACAGTCCTGTGAGAATGAAACGCATCTTCATTCTATGTACATGACATCAATAGTGTCCATTTTTAAATGAGTGAAATGATACAACTTGGTATCTAATGAGCGAAAGAGAGTAGTATATCAATTTAATTCATGAGTTTCATTTTTTAATAACTGTATTACAAGGGATCGAGTTAGTATCACATAAACTTATCGCTAATATACTTACAATTCAAATTCAAGTCATACCTACATATATAATGACGTCATGTCGTTCTGCATCACGAGCTTTTATAACACAGATTTAAGACCGCGATATTTTTAACGGGCGAGTAATAAACAGAAACACTGAGAATATATACATCAAGGTAAAACAAATTGTCACTATACAACCATGTGTACTGATATATAATTATATTAATAATATCTTAGTTACATGGTGACCCACGATCAACTAAAACTCTCGAGTAGGTATTTCTCAACTTTAACGTCATTAGTTCCACAATCAAGAGAGAAGCATTTCTTGGAGGCTTTTCCAAAGTTCGATATCAGAATTAATGGACACAGCTCAAAGATTATACTGGAAGGTACTCCTATCCCAATACTTTACAGCAGCAGTTAGTAGTCAAAGTGAAGCAACTTAGCGGAAAATGGCTTTTCTAATGAGATAATGGTCCTCCAAGCAGGCAGTGGACGACCACCCCGCTTTAATCGAGGAGCACGTGCAACGTTGCTAATTATTTAAATGGCTGCGGCATTGTATGGCGGCCTAGAAAGGTCACTTTCGACGTCGTCGACGGTCTGTGAAAACAACACTACGAGGGACGTTTTCCTGCCTATTGGAGTTGCCAGGGCCAAATCACGAAGACTAACAAACAGATTCGTGTGAGCATTAAGTCTGACTCTTCATCTTTCCCCCTGCTAATCATTGCAAATGAAATGTCCATTATGCCCCGCAGGATAATATGCTTGCAAGAGGGCGCTTTAAGCGTATTGTTCTTTTGTTCCATCAATAGTGGATTAGTGCGTCCTGTTTTCCAACCATTTGCCAATGTTATGTTAGGGACTATTAATAAGTAGAGAGCTGAAGTTAGTTGTTATACACTGCTTGTTTTGTCAATGGGAGTTATAGAAAAACATGATACACAGAAGGTGTATCAGTGTGTATCTGGGGTGTGTGTTTACCGTCATGGACGACTGAAGAACATTTACGCTACATATATAGACTGGAATACGCTTTGTGTTTATGTTGTGTTCGTTCTGGGTTTGTGTTTGTCGCGAGAATTGCGTTTGTTTTAACGGCAATTTCGCGATGAATACGACGATTTATTTAATTAATTTTAACATTTTGGTAATAGGTACTAACGCACTCCTGGTCTGAATAAAAGACATTGATCGTCGAAAAACGTTTTGGAATGCAAGGATTGGTCGTCGAGAATACGATATATTATAGATCATTCGTTATAGTACTTAAAGTGGATGGCAGATATGTGATAATGTTCGTCCTACACATTGCAACAGTGCGTTATCAATGTGATTTCCCTCATTAAAGAGAATGTTCTATTGGGTTATTTTGTGGAAACGAAATTCGAAGGGGCATTTTCACAAATATGTTATCTATACATGATTATACCACAATCCAGTGGAACTGAGGCTAATATTTTGATGACTTTATATTTGACAGTTAGTTAAAGACCACCACACGTTCATTAATATATGGCCTTCGGATCAAGAGGTCCGTGGTTCGAATCCCGCCATCAAAATTAACTTCATTAATATATTTCAAGTTTACTGTGTTTTAATCATGTATTTAGATTATATGTTTGTAAAAGAGAATATCCTCTCGAATTTAGTTTCCACAGAAGATACCCCGATAGAAACCCTCTTTTAAATAACCAACGTGATACATGTACCTGGAAAATATATCGGTAGAATTTACTTCAAATACGCGTATAGATCTGATTTCAATGTTGATTTAATTTAATGTTCAGGCCTTGTTCCTGGCATAAATCTCTTTTTTAAATATAGGAAACAACATGATATTTTGACTGTATTTTAATCAGTTTTGTCCCTCACAAGTATCACAACAACAAGTTAAAATGTATTTTTTAACGCACAAATTAAATTTAAATGAAATGGTGAAAACAGAAATGTGATCTTTTCAAAACATTGCTTTAATACCGACTCCAACATGAAGTGACTGAAAACTGACACCAGCAAGCGACGGGTCGCCATTTACTTCCGGCTTGGCTGAACTGGTTCCGGTTGCGCGCGCTTCTGGCATGGTTGCACGCTCATTTAATAAGATTTCTTAGTCTATGGGGAAGTTTGACTGACGGGTGTTGATTTCAAATTACTCCCTAGATCAAAAATCACCACTTTTATATTTCAAATCGGACACGTTTAGCAGAAAAAGGATTAAAATGACAGCACATTTAGATTTATGGAGTTCTAAGGAGACTCCACGCTACGCTTGACTGAGAAAATGTGAAAATTGATAAATCTAAAAGTGCCTGCCAGCATACCAAGTCTGATCTGGTGATTAAATGAAAGATCCTTAATGGGCAGATTGGGCGTACTTGATTGCTTCCTTGGACGATCAAGCTCCGCAGGATTTTGGAAATGTTCCGAATGTAACAAATATTGTCATACCATTAATGTCCTTTTTTGACAAATGTACGTTAAGAAACTGTTGGATATTGATAACTCCGGAATCGAAGTGGTTTCCGTTGTTTTACAAATCTGACAGAATTGGTATTTAAAAGCAATGTTTTGAAATTTGATTTATTTAAGAAATGAAATTTAAATTTTTTTTATTACGCTAATAGTAACCATTGATGTTATGCTCATGCTTTTAAATGAAATTTATGATATATTTCAAATTATAGCATCTGGAATTATACAATGCATTTAATTAAACAATGGATTGTAATGAAATGAGGACAAAACATGAAAGTGCGTATCATCCATGCTTGTATATGGATTAAACAATTCTTATAAAAAACACACGTTTGATATTTTATAACTTTCATTTAGAGATATCAACGTATTCCTTTGTATGTTGCCATTCAGTGAAACAAATTTAAACCATTGATAATATGTATCATATATATAATAAAATTCTATATAAGCAGGAAAGAAACTACTGTTTCAAATGTCCATTCAGCATATTGTATAATCTTTAATTCAAATTAGGTAAAGTTAATAAGTGTAAGCCATCTTTAAAGTTCTGCAAGATAGACACTCTTCTATTCGAAAAATAAATAACTTATAAAAAATGTACTCCAGCAGACTTAACATTATTGTTTTCTATTGGGACCTAAAATATGCACATTCAAGCTTAGCGTGAGAATTATCGTGTATCCAAATCTGATTTTTTTTCTATAAATTTTCATAAAAACATGTTACACTTAGTTCTCAGTCGTGAATTTTGAACAACCACAAGTTTCTATATGATGAAGACTATCATATGTCCAATGCAGTATAGATTGTAGGGAACCTGTGAACAGTTAGGATAAAGTTAGATTGTTATAGCATTTGAGGTTTCGATGAATAGTCACTGGTGGTTATCTGAAAAAAGGGATTTTAAAAAAGTGAACATATTGGTCAATGTCCTGGTCATAGTTCTCTATTGTATTTTAAAGGCGCTGTAGCACGTTGTTCTTCCTGAAAATAAGTGCTCTCACGAAAATGTAAATAGTGTTACCAATGGCAATATAACACGCCTGGATCAATAAAAAGAGTTCTAAAACGAATGTACATGGTTCAGTTAAACCTACAAGTCCAGTTTACTTCGAGTTGGCATTTTAATGTTTTCACATTAAAATAGCCGCTCGAAGGCAGTTCAAGTGATCTGACTGATGTAGCGATACTTAGACACTCAGAGTGGAGTTTTAATTATGGCACCATAATGGAATGGTCAATCATCTTGCTGTAAGAACTCTCAAAACCGCTTGAGACCTACATGTCTCACAATGAAGTGTTCAACAAACTCTCGCTATGCAGGTCGCACCTTTTTCTTCGAATTCCAATTCGGATAACCGTTTTCAATGGTTACGGCTTATGGGGTCATGTAATACGACTTTTTACCCTCAAACGTTACATTATATTGAATGAACGTTTTGAGGAACATGATTTGCAAAAAACGTGCTACAACGCCCGGCCCATCTGCATTCGAATTACAATAAGTTCAATTCTACAGTTGAATCATAACTTAATGCGATACACAGGTGATTGATTTTAACTCAATGAGCAATGGCGACGTTTACATATTGTGAACGTTTTAAAATAATACTTTTGTTATCAGAAGAAGTATTTGTTCAAACGCTAAGTTGGAGACTTAGAAAGTTTAATATCATTAATATGATTATGCCATAATGTATACCCATGCCACACCTAGTAACGTCAAAATATGCCAAATCCAAACTACGTCATAACCTGCGTCATCGCTAGTTAATGACTTCATGTAGAGCTCACATTACCAGACTCCACGTTACCTGTATCTTCTAGAAACAATGAGAAAGTGACCACATCTAGTCTGATTAAAATCGACCTTGTTCCGGGAAATAAAATTTGCAAAATAATATATCTACCGGGATACGAACAGGCTGTAGATTCCTCGCGACAAGGACGGTTTGGCGTAGAACCTACGACTGATATGAGTTCGTATCCCGGTAGATGCACTATTTTGCAATTTTTATTCCACGGAAAACCGTCGATTTTAATCAGACTGTGACCACATCTTATATCATTATCCGTGTCATGGCTTTTCAAAGGACGTCATTCTTTTCACCATACCACAGTCATATTGTCATTTCCATACCATATTTTCAAAAAATATTTACAAAAACATGACAACCAGATATATAACCAAGGAATAGCATATCATATTGCCACAAATAAACAACATTCGATGCACCTTTGAATACAAACTATCAGGGCATATAGTGATACCGTGACGGTCCACATCATAATCTGTGTCACGGCTAGTGAAAGGAGCATCATTTATCGTAATATCACGGTCATATTGCCCCGTCCCCCAGTGCGTGAACAGGTGCGTGATTAGGAGGGTCCCTCCCCTCTCGTCTCCCTCATCCTCACCCCCGGGCACTGCCTCTCCCGTCCCCTAATTAGGTTACCAACAGAGCATCAGAGTTCGGAGCCGGAAAAGAACAGTTGCAGGAAGTCGAGTTAGGAGCGCGATGGTGTTTAGCTTAACGGCCCGGAAATAATGAGGGGCGACAGGGGTCCCGTGCCTTCAATTTGAGCAATAAAGTCGTATTCATAATTTCAATACTTTTCTAAGCCTTTTTTAGGCGGAGATGCGTCCTATTCGGAATACCTTAGAAATCTTGCCCTTAACGTTTTCCTAAGTGAAGGGTTGGTCTTTAATTTGAGAGCTTTACGTCGTACGCGTTGAGCAAGCCTTCATTTCGCCTACTGCCCCGGGCTGTGAACAGACAATGGTGACAATGGTCTATTCTCCATGCAGGGTAGAGGGTACACAGCTCACAGATCAGAATTACACGGGAGTTGCTATCCGTGCCACATCTAAATTGGCTCGATTAAGGATGCCTGGTGTTATTATGGGAAGGTAGAGGGTGAGAGCCCACGGCTACACACGTTACCCTCAATCCCCTAATCTGGAACGAACCTTCTCAGCAGACTCTGACTCCTGTCCCAACGGTTCGTCTCCTCGTCTTCTGATGTGCCACGCCCATGGTGTACCTGCCATAGCCAATTACCATCAGACGCTCAGGTAACTGAGGAACTCCACGTGTCCGGGTCCTCGAAACGTTGCCCCGAGAGTTCCTAGCCTTGATCGTGTTAAGAATTGGCTTAAGAAGTTCTTTGGGCTACGAAGTTTCCGAGAAAAGTCAATTTGGTTAGAAAACGTTCGTAGCCGTAGGATTTCTTAACTTAAATCGTAACCGACGTGTTTCAAGAAAAGGATGAATCAGATAACAATTAGATATCAGCGTTACCTGGGTTTGGATGATGTACATATCTGAATATATCTTTGGCGTTATCAGTAATGATGATTTGGATTTCGATTAGGGTGGTATTGCACAACATTGACATAGAAGTCATCCAAGGTTAATCTGAAACTCTTTCAAATATAACTTTAAATACACAATCATCGTTGAATATAATACGCCCAGTGTCCGACACTGGTTCGCTAATAAGCAGATATCGCTTAGGATATTTTAGCATGCTCCTTTGTACCAATTGTTACAAGTTTGGGGTTCGAATTCCACCAGTGATTTTAAATTGAATTTACACTATGTTATGTCCTTGTCCATCCTCGGTTACCCTGGGTTTTATATATGCTCCGTTACTCTCCACTATATAGTGGAAAGTAACGGAGCATATATAAAACCCTGGGTAACCGAGGATGGTCCTTGTCAAGTCCAGAAGGTTTATTCATTATTAAGGTCACATGCAATATACATGTACATTTCAATATAAAGTTCATATATTACATTTTCAGTTGCTACAAAGTCGGAGATGTTTGAATACGTTGATGGCTATGGGGTATATTTACATACATTAAACATTAGTGCATCATTATCCATCATCATGAGGCATTGCTTAAACATATTTGGATTATTGCAAAATACACCAACAAGTTGCTGTCTTAAAGGGATCCGGTTTTTCGGTGAAATAAATCGATGAAATGTATTTGAGAAACAATGCCATCAATAGTAAATCACCCTTCTCTCTTCGGAAAATCAAGTTTAAAATGTGTGTACATGGTTCCGTAACGCAATGGGAATCGTTTTTTGTCATTTGACCAATAAAATGTGTTCACAATAAAATGGCCGCCATGCAATTTTTGCTTTATACGCAACACTGTATCACCACTACTGATAATTGGTTTGTGTAATAAGATGTTTTACCCTCTAAAGTAAATACAAATGACTATGATTACAAATGGGAAATTTGAAACAATAAAATTTGCAAAAAACGTGCTACTGCCTCTGTAAGATAATAGTGTGATCGCATGAAAGTAAACATGATAAACATTTTCCATGTCTAATACAAATGTAATGATATATTCGTAAACCATAATCAATATTTGACCATCAGTTGCATTCAATCGTCTGTCCAGAACTTTATCTTGTAAATAAAACATTATATTTTTCTGACATTGTATGGTTATTATGTCCTTTGTCTTCATCTTCTGTGTGTCCGATCATTCATTTGGCGTTATCATTACATAAGAACAGGAAGATTTTCTGGATAACAACTTCTTTAATGTGAAATTGCATGACGTTTCGGAGTATATGTTCATTCCTTCATAAGCTGGAATATGCACATTCAGCAGAATAAGAATGAGCATATACTCCGAAATGTCGTGTAATTCACAATAAAGAAGTTGTTATCCAGAAAATCTTCCTGTTTTTAAGTATACCACTTCTAAATGCCTTCCAAAGACGTTTTCATTACATATGGTGATTTGAATAAAAAAAATTATAAAACATTGTTATTTCTAGCTTTGGATTAAGGTTACTAAATAAATTACATTTGAGAATATTTAAAAACATATACAAGTATCGAAACGAGCTCACTATTTTAAATGTATGTTATCCGCATTTTCTTATGAAAATTTCACTCAGTTTATGCTCAATTTCTTAAATATCATTACCTTAACATAACTGTATCTCTCGAATTTCTTCACGATTCACGGTTTCCCATGTTTGACAAGTTTCATTTAAAAGTCTAGCATTATATTATTTTATTTGACAACGATGCTTGACTGCATATTCCGACGGGGTATCAGGTGGCGTTAATGATATAGCCTCGTCTTACATAAACACACACTGTTTATTTTTCGATGCAACTGACCTTTTAAACACCTCACACGTTTTGCATCGATGCTGATTTATAATAAACTATTTATACCTGCGCGTCTCTTTCTGCCAATCTTTATAAAGAAAACATATTACCAACTTTTTAACTCTAAACTATTCATTATCCGAAAAAAAATAAGCATGAAGAATAAATTCAGCTCGTTTACGTGCAGGATATAGAGGATAGTAACCGGCATTCCCTTTTTATTAAACGAGTTAATGATGTGGTATTAAACGAGCGAAAACGAGTTTGACATGACATTATTCAAATGGTATTAAATGGAAGAAAGTTTAGTATTCTGTGAATTACTTGCCAAAATTAATCAAACGAAATTACGGACAGTGTGCCGACCAATTAGTGTGACGTCATACTTGCAGCAGTATTACACTAGTTTAATAAGCTATATAAATATTAGACGGCAGTTTTCTCCAAGGGGCGAGTAATAAGATAAACAAATGCACTGCCTTCCAACAAAAGAATACGCTTGGCAACGACATAAAATAAATCGTGATGTCATGTACGTAGAATAAAGAAGTTGTATAACCACTAAGATGCTCGTTTTGTTTAAACATATGCGATACAGAAAAGAATGGTGTTATACCACATGATTGAATAAGAATAACGCATAGGCATGAAATCCATGTTACACATTTTAATATGTAGTAAAGAACTTTATTACCCGTATGGTTGAAAATAACCGAGTTAATATTTGAGAGAGATATATAATATAGAATATATATAATTATAGATAATATAGAGTTGATATGTGAAGATAACAGTTTTGTTTAGCTGTTTCCGTATATCGCCATCTGTGACGTCTTAAACAATTGTTCATTACGTCATTGTAGCTTGCTGTCTCAAGAGAAGTGGGCAGTTTTACTATTATTTTTAAGAGATTCAAATGGAATAGAATGGATTACAGAGAAATTATTAGACTATATAATGTGTGTCATAAAATCCTTACGAAGCTCGTGTAAAGTCGTGTTTAACCCTCGCTAACGCTTGCGCAATGCAAATTGACACTCGTTTCGTAATAGTCATATTACACACCTCCTCGGATAATAATCTTCATGTTCGACAAATCGTGAGGTTTTGTTGCAAAACTTTTAAATTCAGATCAATTTGTTAGTTTCGCCTAGCGAAGATTAAACTGACAAAGTAAACGCAAATGTCTCAAGTAAAAGTAAAATCTCTGTCACTGAAGATTTTTTCTACGTTCTCTTATAATGTCAATCTTAAATTGAATTACCTTACCTGAAGCCAATCTTTCTACAATATCCAACGATTAAGGATTTTAACATTTTGTAACAATCAACTGAAAAAAAATTACCCAATACAATTTTCTTCTCAAGCTGCAATCTTAACTTCAAAGAAATGAAAAATAATTCATGCTATGTATATTCATCCATTTTTAACTAATTTTGCTAATTCTTCTGAATATAATACTGAATACTAAATACTAACATATACTGAATAATATAAATGTATATATTCTATGTTAAAGGGACAGTAGCACGTTTTTTCGCTGAAATAAGTTGATGAAATGTATTTGAAAAATAATGTCACCAATAGTAAAACACCCTTCTCTCTTAAAATCAAGTTAAAAAATGAGTGTACATTGTTCTGTAAATCCATGGGAATCGTTTTTGTCATTCGAAATAATAAAATGTGAACACAATAAAATGGCCGCCATGCAATTTTCCTTTATGCGCAATTATAAATATAACCACTATGGATAATTGGTTTGTTTAATAAGATGCTTTACCGTCGAAAGTAAATATAAATGACATAACCTATAATTATAAATTGGAAATTTTTAAAAATGAAATTTTCAAAAAAAGTGCTACTGTCCCTTTAACCGATGTTTCTTACTGTTGCACGATTATTCCACCATGTTTTAAAAGGATGTTGTTAACTGATGAAGCAGAAACCTCCCTTGTATTTGGACAGAATGTGTTACGTTTATTGAAAATAATAAATATGCTGCTGTGATTCCTGAACTTTCAAATTGATGTAAACTATTGTGTTTGTATAGATGAAGTAACAAAACTGTTTACTGATAAAGTACAAAGTTCCCTTGTAAATCGAGGACTTTCCTACTGTGTTTTTGTAGATTGCGCTGATTCCCTGAAACGTTTAAATTGATGAAGTAAACTTTTTGTGTTTGTATAGATAAAGTAACAAAAAATGTTTGGTCAACTGATCGACACTATAAACTGACGAAGCAGCGATATGTTGCTGTGTTTTCCTATGTAAACCAACGCTGATAATGGCGATTTAATCACGATCACGACTTGGCGACACGTTGACGTTTATTTCCCGTCAATTTGCGTACCGTCGTTTAGCGAATTTGTCACCCGTTTGACAGTGCCATCATGTTCGCATCACGTGACCTAATCGGAAGTGACAGAAAGCATGGGCAAGTCTTAAGAAGAGTACACACATCCATAAATAAATGCGAGGCCTCGGGCATGAAATGGATGTTGTAATCAGTTGATTGGTAACACAAACAATGACAGCTAGCCGAGAAAAGAGATGCACGGAGTTTAGCTGATTTAGACTGACTGTTCGGAAGTGTTGCTGCCGATTGATACGACAGCGAGGCTAGGTTTGACGGCAACATTTATCTGCTAATAGGATAATGGAGGTTAAACTAGCTTTACGAGCGAGTAGCATGAAGGAAAACACGCGTAGCGCACGAGAGGAGCGACTTGGCGATAGACTAAATATTTGTGTTGGGAAACAATGCATTTGAACATCGCCCTTAACAGACGCTTTTTCGTTAAAGGAGATGTACTTCCGGTTTAGGTTGAGCTCGAGAGATAGAATAACTTTGTGAGCTAGCTAAGTTATAGCTTTCGCTTAAACTTTGATAGTCTTTATAATTAGAGCCCATAAAGTGCCCATTATCCGCAGTTGGTACGTGATCCGATTTAGGGGTTCTCAAAGCGAGGATGAATTTGTGTTAGGTTTCGGTAGATCTCCTGATGATGTTTCCGTGCAAGGAGCTTTGTGCCAAGATGGCGACCGGAAGTACCGTTTACGTTGAAAAGGGCCTAATAAACTTCGACTTTCATTACCTTTTATTGAGGCGAAATACCGTTGATCGTGGCTCTAAGGTGGATTGAAGTAACACGAGTAAAGTGAAACCTTTTTAGAATATGTTTAATAAGCATATGATTTATTAAGAAGTATATACAATTACATTCATCGGGGTATGATATTTTCAATTTTATTTCTGTTCGAACACACGTGGTGTGCTGAAGTCGCTTTTTCCAAAACAGAATGTTTGCCAATGGAACTTTATTTTAAATAAGGAATTTAATAAAATAAATAACGTTGTCGACATAATGAATCCTCTCGCTGTAGAACGTCATTAAACATGAAAAGGGGATTCTAAACTTTCAAAATATATTTTGCTTTTCAGACACATGAACAGATAATGTTATAAACATAAACAATCCTGTTAAGGGAAGACATGGTGTGAATCAGGGACCGTATATAAGGTCTCTGTGTGAATATTTTCCTCTCGTGTTTATCACTCGTGGACAAAAACAATATCTGGCATTTTTATGTTAGTAACGTTTTTGGGGTTTTTTTGCAGGCACGTTTATTTCTATTAATTCAAGTTTTCAAAACGATTAACCTACCCTCATATAAAACAAGGTTTATGGTATCTTCATGAATTCGGCAGGTGATATTATTATGACGACCGCCATCTTTAAAGCATTCTTCGATCCAACCCTTCTCAAACTAATTAGAATTATTCTTATATTTCTTTTATCTTTGACCCAACACATCGAAACCTTGTTATTTTATGAGGCACAATGACAATGTCAACACTTATATGGGTCGTTAAATAATATTGTCCTTTGGCACCGACGTCTGAACAAACTGTTCTTCTAGAAAGGAAGCAATGGAAAGTATAAGAGCTTTAGAACCCAGAGTCATTCGCCTCGGGAGTAAAACACGGGGGCATTATTTAACTAATCGGTGAGGAGTTTTATTAGGAGTTTATCGCCTGGTGCCGTCAAATTGAGCTCTTGAAATCGTAGGGGTAAAATGAGGGGGCGGATCTGAAGTCACAATTAAAAGGTATTGCTTCAATTTGATATTAACCATCTATCGTATATCGATTCGAGTCAAGTTTAACAGGTTTGCCTTGTGGCATATTGCGCATGTTTATGTTGCATGTTCAAAGCGCTTTCGGGGACCCCCGACCGGAAGTGCCATAAATATTCATTTGATTATTCTTAAAAACATGTATGTTCTTAAAGCGTTTAATGGGCTTTATGCATTCAGTGCTTTAAGACCTGGAGTCTCGAAGACCTTTTAAGATTTCACTTAAGCCCTACGAGCTCCATTAATCCTGGTCTTTTGTTCGACATGGAAAACAAAACGTCTTCTTCTGACACTGAAGCAAAGAGGCTCTCAGCTCCCAACATAATTGTTTCAGATTTCGCTGTGTGGAGAATGCAACGGCGCTTAACTCCCGACTGCTCCAGTGTATGCAAGCGATTCCTCACTTGAGTAGGTCGTTTAATGCTTAGCCCGGTCTACAACTTGTGTCAATCAAAAAAGCGAGCCGAACAAGCGTGGTTTTGTTCCCTGGAGGAGATTCCCCGTCCGAAAAGCCTCCTCCTAAAGTACATCTTTTAACACTCATTATGACGGGCGAGTTTGGCTAGATAGGTTTTTCGTGTCGTTTAGACAAGTGATTTTGAAGGGCTGGATAAGAGTTGGGGATAGACACAGCGGCTTTGATGACACACTTGGTATAAGAACATAACATGTCGGCGGCATTAGACCGAATAAATGCTTAATAAAATACACATTTAGTTCAAAGCCGTCTTTTATGTGATTTTGAAGTGTCCAGTGCGGGTTTAGTGATGGCGATGGTGATGGACAGAAGAAGGGAGGAGAATGAGAGATGAAAGGGTTAAGAAAGAGAGATATAGAAACGAGAGAAAGTCGGGATATATTTGTCCAGTAAAACGGTCATCGGCTCATTATGAATTATAAATTGAAACATATGTTATCCGCAACATAGAACATTCGAGTTTCAGCTGTTTTTACGGAGAGAGAGAGAGAGAGAGAGAGAGAGAGAGAGAGAGAGAGAGAGAGAGAGAGAGAGAGAGAGAGAGGGAGAGAGAGAGAGGGGGGGGAGATAGAGAGAGCAGTTTGTGTATATTAACACAATGAATAAGTTAAAAAATAAAATAATAACTATTTAGTAGTGCACACAACGCGAACTCAGGCAGACATCATGTTGAGAGAGAGAGAGAGAGCGAGAGAGAGAGAGAGAGAGAGAGAGAGAGAGAGAGAGAGAGAGAGAGAGAGAGAGAGAGAGAGAGAGAGAGAGAGAGAGAGAGAGAGAGAGAGAGAGAGAGAGAGAGAGAGAGAGGGAGGGAGGGAGAGGGAGGGAGGGAGGGAGAGGGAGGGAGGGAGAGACTTCTTCGGGACGAGTCCCATGAACAATTATATATGTCGGTTAAGATAGATGTCGGATTAAGGGAACTATTTTATGTTACATATTCTATTCATGAGCAATTATATATGGTCGGTTTAGATAGATGTCGGATTAAATTAACTATTTTGTTTTGCATAGTTCATTCATGAGCAATTATATATGTCGGTTTAGATAGATGTCGGATTAAAGGAACTATTTTGTGTTACATAGTTCATTCATAAATAAATATGTTGGTTAAGATATATGTTGTTAAGAGGGACGGCATCGTACATAGAGAAAAAATCTTAAATCGCTTCTTGATAATGATCAACACATGAACAACTATACACTATCGCAAATTGTTCTTTCAAGAAAAAAAAACACATTTTAGTGTCAATTGGAAATTATAACAGTGAACAAAGTAATAAATAAAGTCAACCTTTAATCTTAGATAAAAATGTACTCACATCAACATAAAACGTATCGTTATTGGATTGTTTGAATTGAAAGCAGTCATTCATTTCAATTCGAAATCAATCATTTTCTACCATTGGGCACCAGGTCTTGAACCATTAACACTCAACATTCCCATGGTCCGTATGTTTTTACGTTCAATCGAAACATTAAATACATAAAGCATTAATGCAAAGTTCAAATTATTCTTCCGTTGACAGTTCTCGTAACACGGTTAGCCACGCTTAAGGGAAAAACGTCATTTACGTTTTTCCTTCAATCTCTAGTTTATATTGTCAGCGCAAAGCGCCAGCAAAAGGGTCTAGTTTATGGTCACTCTTGGGGGAATAAGAACCTGATAGAAGCTTTGCCTTTTTGCTATTTGCTGCACATTTCGACGTAATGAGTTAACAAAAATGCTTTTTCTCATTGATTGATATGAAAAGGTGTTGGAGAAAGTTCTCGTGTGACAATATAGACGCGATTTGATGAATTTGCAAGGTCCCAAAGAGCAAGCTGCAAATGAACGAATCTGAAGGAGTCGCAAGGGAACGGCGCATAAGAGGGAAAGTGCCAGTTCTAATATGTGAGCACACACATTTGCCGAGTCTGGGAAATGAAAATGATATTGGAAGCATAACTCTCAAACGAGGAACTGAAAGCTTTATGCTCTAACAGGCACTCGTCCACTAAGCGATTGGTTTGTTTATCTTGTTTGAAACAGAGCAGTCGTTTCTCCAGAGGGTTCCACCGGGAGGGGGCGCTTTATACAGCAGACGACATCCGGCGCCAGACTGCTGGCTTCGTAAACAGCAGACGACATCCGCTGTGTTGAATGTTTACACGAATTATTTGGCCTTTTCCCATGTTTGACTCCAAAATGGCTAGTGAGGATCTCCTGGACTAGTTGGTAAGACTAGAAGAGTGTTGTGAATCGTAAACGGGGATCAGTTTCCAGAAATGGCGGAATTCGGGATTACGTATTCCTTCCAGAGCAAATATAAGCATAGAGTAATCTCAGTTTCATGTGAAAAGGCTAACGAGTGTGAAACCCCGGTCTCTTTGATCGATGAACGATAACATCATTTTCACGTATACATGTATGTGGACGAGTTCAAGGTTTTGAGATCGTCTGCGAATTGCGGTTCACACTGATTTGTACAGGGATTATGTATTCAAAATAAAGCAGGGTTCTTTCTAATGACCAATAAATCTATGATTCATTTGATAGAAAGATACCGGGGCCACTTTTCTGATTTCATAAACGATGCACGACTACTGCTGTGGTAAATATTTACACGGAATCTGTGACCTTTTATCTTTTTATTGGTCTTTAACTCCAAAATGGTTAGCGACGATCTATAGCGGACAAGCAGACAAGACAAGAAGAGGAATTTGAATCGTTGAAAATAAATTCTCCAGAAATTACGAAATTCAAGTTAACGTATTCCTGTTTAAACCATATCAACATAGGCTTAACTAGGTTTGATGTGAAATGGATGGCGAACATGGATATTCAGATCGTTACAATGGTAGAGTTTACAAATTTTAGCCGAAATAATTTTTAAAGAGTGTTGGTTCGAATCCTGCAAGGGACTCGTCCCAAAAAGGTTCAAGGAGTTGTACTATTGCAGATTGTGTGGTACAAACTATAACATTGTTAGATTAGTTCATTATCTAAATGGCATGAGTCTTTAAATATATATTTCTTAAATGTGTGTATCACAGGGTATATTGGTTGGACAGCGCGGGTGTATTTCATCAAAATGCGGGAATCAATGTGACAATTGCAAACTACCAATGAACTCCCTGTGTTTACTTTCAGAGACTATCCGTTGTCATTGGATAAATTCGCAGGATGTGTAGAAAGTTCTACGATTATATATATAATGATTGCATTTGTTTTATGCTGTATATACACATTTAACGTCTCTCTTTTATCCGCAATACATTTCACACTGGCACTGTACACTTTGAACATGGCAATCACAGGGCTAGTTTAACGTTGTTCTCATAATTCTGATCGCCAAGCAAGGAAACTACAACTCCCATCCCTCAGCGTATTTTACATGACCGGTGATGCACACACGCTCTACTAGCTAAGCTTCATCCCTGTAGTAGTGTTTACAGAGGTAAAGGTGGGGTGAGGGGAGGTTAGGTGGGGTGAGGTGAGGTGGGGTGAGTTGGGGTGGGGTGGGGTGGAGTGGGGTGAGGTGGGGTGGGGTGGGGTGGGGTGAGGTGGATTGGGGTGGGGTGGGGTGGGTCGGGGTGGGGTGGGGTTGGGTGAGGTGAGGTGAGGTTGGGTGAGGTGGGGTGGGGTGAGGTGCGGTCGGCTGCTTTCAAGAGTATTTAACCTCTATCACGACTGCTAGCATTATTGCAGGAAGAAAGCCCGAAATACCGTTGTGGCTATGCATTGGGGTAAACCTGGGTTCCGTTCCATAACAGCGAGCGCTTATAATCGCTCAATGTAGCAATCAAGTAGCGCTCAAGTAGCGCTCATTCTCTCCTGAACGACACGGTGCAAAACCTCAAAGTTCGCTCGCTTTGTCACGTAGCGCTACATTGAGCAATCGCGTTCAAGAGAGGTTTAAAAGCAATCGCTAATTGAGCGATTACTTTGAAACCTCTCTTGAACATGGCCCTGGAACCAACGAACCATGGGTGGTACTGCACAACTTCCAAACGCAAGGCATAACTCTTGCCAGTCTGCATTACTGGCTGATTTAACCCTTGTGGTATTTCCCTCGCTTTCTTGTGTCGAGGCAGTGAATCGTTGCACTGGAAATGCATAGCGGGCCTGGATTTCTAAACACAGATTTCTTAAGGAAATACTGCAAGGCCTAAATCAGCCAGTAATGGAGACTGGCAAGAGTTATGCCTTGCATTGGGAAGTTGGGTACTGCACTGAAATGTATATGTACAAATGAAGGGCATGTTAGAAGATGAATACGCTTGAAAGTCATATGTCTGCAGCTGAAAATTGAGAATTTTTATTCTCATAAAGAAGGTATTATCTACGATATACATTTTACCTGGGTTAATAGATGCGATCTGAGTGACAGGGTAGAGAATGCATGACAGACGCTATCGGTAAGGTCGGTCCAGTCAGGTTTTACAATTACTTAATTTGCCATTATGTTATAAACATGGTTTGTAATAAGCTAAACTCACAGGCAAAAGAAACGTCCCCATACAAAATACAAGATATTTCAATCATCGGGCGATAAATGCGACTGAAACAGCGTTACACCATGTCTTCAGAACCCAACAATACTAAACATGAATGTTCAAAACATTATCTATTCATAACTCTGAGAAACACAAGTTTTAAGAAATGGTCGTTTTGGAATCTCCTTAACTAGACGAGATAGAAGCCTCAAAAAGCCAGTTTTGGCTTGTTTTGAGACGTCCTACAGTAAAGACGCGTCAACAAATTTAAATCAAAGAAGGTTATTTATGTCGAGGATATCTTAAGTTAATTAAATTTCTACTTTTTCAATGTTTTAAACTTAAATACTAAATATTGTGGGCCAAAAACTTCTTTAAAAAACGATTCTAGCACCCCATGTCAATTTGAACAGATGTAAAAATAAAAATTGCATACTCTGATGTATATTTTGTGAATATTTCTTAAGAAAACATGTGGCTACCAAATACATACAAAATCTATTTTCTCCGACATCAATATTTCATTTTATACTGTTTTCAAAATGTGGTGACGTTTCTTTTGCCCGTGAGTTTATGTATATCATGCAATCATTTTACAGCGAACAGCACATTCAAGGATTTGTAACATTGGTGATGTTAGGCCTAACAATAAACACGTCAAACATCGCAAATTATTCAATAACATTTATTCATATATGTATTAATTTTATGTCATTAACATGACGCGAGGGCAGATTGAATAAAAATTATTGCGTGTAATACAAAATTGCAAATAAAGAATACAGCCTCGTCTGTCTAGATACATGACACTTCAACCATTGTCATTGATTAATAATACATAAAAGCATAATGTACCAATTTTACTTGCGCATTCGTTTGATTAAAAATATTCGTTGATTGGAATATTCGTGAAAATGTTTCATTCTAACATTTGTTCCCAGTGTGAATCGTCAGGAAGTTTCTTTTCTTCCTGCAAAGCGGGTGGTTGTCCCAATACACGGAAAAGCCACCCGCATTAAGCACATACCATCATTTCAATCATGTACGAATCGACCAGGTAATATGAATGCTTAGAAAACTGGTCCGATTGATGCTCTGCGCTGACTTGTATGCGCCGCTTTGTGGGCATGTTGACAATTAGTGTTAGAGGTTAATTGTTCCAGCGTGCATTGCTGCCCATATGTCCGGTGACAGTGGGAAAAGATCGGCTTTTTCCGCAAATATCAATCAATGCTGGTCTCGAAGTGCACCTGCCGTGAAATCATCGGCTTGAACAATTCTAAACAATTAAAAGTCAGTGGTCATTACCGACTCGTCATCCGGGACAAGTCTGAACAATTAAAAGTCAGTGGCTATTGCTCGAGACAAAACCCAGTTTAATTCTGGCCAGGTAAATGCCATTAGAAGTCGCTCCTTGTGGGAATCTGGAAAAGATCATCCCGGCTGAGTGAGAGTGCTTTTACCCGAGGTGAAAACTAGTGCGTATCACTTGAATAATCACCCACTCGTGAAATAAACCTACAAACCTTAATTTACCCTCATCGAAACTTGGAGCTTTTAGTGAAGATAATACAAACACGGGATGGTGGACGAGTTACCGTGTAAGCTCTGTGTACCTTTTTCCTAATGATCTCTTCTGTTGAATGGTAGAGCCCTAGAAGCCTCAAGGGGGAACGTTGGTCTTTCAGTTGGGTCGAGTGGGGAGGGGGGAGGGGGGAGGGGGGAGGGGGGGGGGGGGGGGGGTGATAAGTGTGAGGTAGGAGAAGAGGCTCCCTATCGTTCAGAAGATAAGGGAGTAAGACTTAAGAGAGTTCAAAGGGAACGTTGTTATTTCATTTTGGGGAATGGGGGGGGGGGGGGGGGGAAGTTAGGGGAGATGTGGGGGGGTGGGGGGTGGAGACCGTGATTATCTTATAGTTTAGGGTGAGACTTAAAGTTACATTTCAATTATAGGAATAGGAGAACAGGAAGATTTTCTGGATAACAACTTCTTTAATGTGAAAATACACGACGTTTCGGAGTACATACTCACTCCTTCATCAGGTGGAATAGGAATAGGGGTGGAAAATTGTTTTAAGGTTACAGTGTATGATGACGGGGAGGGAGGGCCTGCTGATGAGAGGGTTAGACTTCAAGTAGGTTGGAAACAACGGCGTGACTGCTATTTAGGGTGTCCAATTCACTATAGAAGAGGGAGACTGCAGATCTTTTGAAAAATAAGGTTTAAAGAATGCATGCCCATTCATTAAGAAGCGGTGAAAGACAAATATTACATATTTATTTAGTGATGGAGAGAGAAAAGATTTCTATTGGTTTGGTAAGAGGTGAAAAAAGAAATATGTCCACTCTTTTGGTGAGAGATTGGTATGTCAATTGACCAGTGAATAGATGACGAAAGAACGTTGTTGTCTGTTCATTTGGTAACAATATGGGAGAGAACAATTGCTCGTTCAGTTGGTAAGAATATGAAGCAAAAACGAACTGCTTGTTCATTCGGTTATAAGTGGGAAAATTGCAATTCACCGGTCAAGAGGTGAAGAGAGAACAATTGACTCTTCGTTTGGTTAGAATGTTGAGGAGAAGACAATTGCTTGATCATTATGTAAGACTATGGGAGAAAACAATGAATTGTTCATTTTGGTAATAAGTGGAAAGAGAAAAGTTGCCCTTTCAGATCGTGAGGGATAGAAAGTAAAACTTCTCCCAATCATTTAGTAAGAGGTAGAGAAGGAGAGGTTGGCAATTCATGGCGTTTCATTCAATTTGGAAAAGAGAGGGAGGAGGGAAAAGACGTCAAGCCATGATTGTCGCTGACAGAGCTAACCTCGATAAACATGTTGGTTTTCAAAGCGTGCAGTGTTAAAGTATGTGTGTAATTGTTGGGATAGGGTTGACTGGACTTTGTTTGGACGGAGCAGCGCAGCACAGTGCGAACACCTGCGTGGCAGTTTAGAATACCTACTTGTGATTGCCTATGTCGGTTCTATGTGTCTTTCATCGGTGTTGATACAGAGCGGAGCTGGGCGAAACCAAGAGCCCGCCCCCATACGCAAGCAAAGGACTCGGAGGGTACAAAATGAACATACTGTTTCCTATGAAAATACCCCTGAATGGGGCTATCTTCCCCTCTAAAATGTGTTTCGGTGTCACCCTTTTCAATCCCCTGTTTCTTTCACTCATCAGTTCTGCCTTCTCGTGTAAGGCAAACACAACTAGGCATGTCTTTGCGAAGGTATTGTGTAGTCTTTATGTAGATACATTTCATACAGGATTGCCTCAGGCTAGAATACAAGCATTTGGTAATGAGGCCAAACAGAAATCACGCAAAACATTCATGTTGAAATTTCTCATATTTGCCAAGAAAATTAAATTTGAAACGATTTTTTTTCGAATTTATTGAATGAGGTTTAAGTGATATTATCTAACAAAAGTGACAGCAAGTACTTAGATTTAAGAGCCCACTTTGCTTTGAGTGCAACAGTTTGGGATCTTAAGTGCACAAGTTCATGATGACCGTTTTTACTCTCAAGTGTGTATTTCATACATAGGGACGCTAACTTGAAAAGCGAAACTGCGAAACAGAAATTGCATTTCGAAATGTCAATATGTATATCTTAAACAAGGAAAAGTGACATTTATCGTACACGCCTAAACAGGCAAATAGTGCAACAGATCCACAGATGATGAAGCAACTATCAGTTGCAATGTTTTCATAGAATTTTACTTAAAACCTAGAACCCTCTCTGTAAAGTGCCTGAATTAGATAGTTCAAGTTCCAGGAAGCATTTAAATGTTAACAATCCCTGATGTTTTGCATGACTTTTAAAAACACGTGAATGTTCATAATTCATAAACGGGATTATTAATGCAATAATTAGTTCATGAATGTGATTTAATTCATGTTTAATGAACCAGGAAGATTTACCCTTACAAATACATGTAACAAGTCATAAATTGTCCAATGCCTGTTGACAAGAAATGAATTATCTCCTTCACTTAAACGCAACCATTACAGCAACGCCACATATATGCATCACATGTACGTAGTTGAATTAAATAGCACAACTTCAATGAAGCATTTAAACATAAACAATTCATGACTTTGAGATGTTATACATCGCCATCAACTGTGGTTGAATTAAATAGCACAACTTCAATGAAGCATTTAAACATAAACAATTCATGAATTTAATATGTTATACATCGCCATCGACGTAGTTAAATTAAATAGCACAACTTCAATGAAGCATTTAAACGTTGACAATTCATGAATTCAATATGTTATACATCGCCAAAACGTGATTAATTTTACTAGGACAAGTTCCACGGCGCGTTTAAAAGTTAGTAATTCATGAATCATGAAGCATTAAATTTAAACGTTAGCAATTTATGAACTGAATATGTTGTACATCGTCAAAGATGTGGTTAAATTAAATAGCACAACTTCAATGAAGCATTTAAACGTTGACAATTCATGACTTTAATATGTTATACATCGCCAAAACGTGATTAATTTAAATAGGAGAAATTCCATGAAGCAGTTAAAGGTAGCATTTCGTTCCCATCTTGTGGGTCATGAATTAGAACTTAAGTAGCGTATAATTAAGATTAATTAAGTGTAAATGCTGTACACTTTCTGTAGGTGTATTGTGGTTAAGCTCCTTTAACATCGCCTCTCAAGCGTCCTAACATCTCGAGTAGATGTCGGCCATCAATGACAAGTACTTTACCATTGTCATATTGTCAATACACTTTCCCTTTTCAACTTCACGTGCAGTTGAAATAAATTGGTGTTACCGTAATGTCGGAATCTATGTCCGTGTAAAGTATACACTACGTGAAACACCAAAACATCGCCCTCTGGAATAAGAAATGTTTTGACCATTTGCCCATGAATATAGACAGCATTGTTTATTGTATCATAAACTGAGGTACAAAAGAAACTTTACACTCTACTGTTTCACTCATACAGTAAAAATAACAGAAGATGTACGCCAATCGAAATGAAGTCAATTTAGTTGAAGTGTATGAAGTGTAATTAAATAGGCTAAGTTATATAAATAATTTATATAATTTATTAGTTTATATCGATGTAGAAAACGTTTTCTTTTAAAACACTTTTCACACTTTTTGGCAATATATTAGACAATCGACAATCGACTTGCATGTACGTTAGGGAGGCTCCAGAATGAGCCTGTCGCCTCAGCAACAACGTGACGCCATGAACGTGTCATGACGTCGGAGCATTGTTTTATGACGTCAGGTCATTGTTATATCAGTCACTTGTGACTGATAACACGTTCCATTGTTATTTTCACTAGTGACTGATAACACGGTTTATTTTCATTGATAGATCCCGGTATTTCACCTGCAATCATATAATAAAAGTGTATATCTTTAAACAAAACAAAAAAAGCATTTTACGCATAAGTTTTTACAAAATGTTTGAATTTTGGCGTTACATAGTGGCCTGGGTCGATTTTATGCAACCTTGGTTTCTGATTCTGTGATCTTATTACGTACACGAGTTAAGATATATGTTTATAGTAGCTTCTCAGATGTTTGTTACTTCATAATCTTGACAGAAATACACTTAAACACTTTTTTAACGAGTGATGTACAATAGTGCCTTTAAATGTAGAATTTACTGTACGTTTGGAAAACGTGCATATGTTAGGAAATGTGTTTATGATAGCTTTCCTTGTGCTTGTTGCTTCATATTCTTAACAGAAATACATTTTTGATTTTTTTTTACAACCTAGACGTGCAACAGTGCCTTTAAATGTAGAATTTACGGTACGATTGGGGCACTGAACAGGACCAAGCTGTTTCGAAATGTACATATGCACAACAGTCAATTAGAGAGTGAATGGAAGTGTTCTCTCTCACACAAGTGTCAGAAAAGTGAACAAAACGAGGGCAAGGGGAATGATGAGGACTAAACTCCCCATACCGCCCCCTCGTATCTCATTGATACTATATAAAGACAGGTAGGGGTCTAACAACAGTGCAAGGAGTTGCATTGTCATTACAACCAGTTGGTGAAGTCTCGCCAGGTGTCACCACAATATCACGTGACGTCACTCTCCACTCTCCCTCCCAATAAATGACGAATTATTTTGAAAGTATTTTGTTGGACACCTACAATGTATAGCGCAAGTAACTTTTGTGCAAATCGCTCTCTTGGTAAAAGACGAATTACTATTTTTAAAGAATGTTACAGAACAGTATTAGCATGTCGTTTGACGTCACTTTGACTCGCCCTCTCATTAGATGACGATTTATTTGGAACGTATTTTGCAAGCTACCTTGGCTATCAACCTTTACGAATACTATTTGTTGAAATTCAAAGTCTCCATTATGTACGTATGTAGTTTTGAAAGCATTGTGTAAGTAACATTCGAGCAGATCTACCCTCGAAAATAGCTTTAAATCACATTTAATCACCTTTAAATCTCCTTACAATGTATTTTAACTTGTTAAAAATAAATGTCTTCCAAACTATTATATTGTATTTTGCTCTACAGCTGTCTAAATTGAAATCATCTCTGATACAGTTTCTGATACAGTTTGTTTTGTAAATTCTGTTTATTGTATTTATATAAGTAAATATGTATATCTTCGTTTATGCGGAAATAAAAAAACATTCTTTCAGCCATTCAGCCATTCGTTCATTCATATAAATATGTAAATCTTAATTATCCAAATGTGAAACATCTCTTCTTCAAACAGATCTCAATTATGTTTTTAAGCTAAAATTAATATTTTTAATCTTTCAAATACTGAAGTGTGTTTGACTGAACTTACGTGATTCCTCTATTCATTAATACAGTTTATATGATACAAGCAAAAAGATGAAATAGTTCACAGAAATATTTCTGAAATCGATCATCAAAGAAACCGAGATAAGACCTGTATGCAAATTGAAAACCGCAGTGTCAAAGCAACAGCGCCCGCTGGAATAAAAAAATCTCCAAAATTATCAGATAAAAAAGTACTCATAACAATGAGATGAAATTTCGGCATCATCAAATACAAACTTCAGCATTATCAGCATATTCAAATCACTTCACAACGAGATAAATAGATGAAAACATCATAATTGTTAGATAAAATCAGCATCATCAGATAAAAAATCAAACGTATTAAAAACCACATAATTTAAACATGAGAAGCAAGAAGTCGGGGGGAGATAATTAATTATCAGTCGTGAACCTAAGAACCGTTTAGTTTGTCTGTCGGAGGCAATCTAATATAGCCTCCAACTCGACTTAACTGTTCATTAAATCGCCAAGTGACGACAATACGTTTAGTTATAAAGCGATCAACGATTCTGTGTTGTCTGACGCCTGTAAACAGATACGGGGGAAAGGGGCTAAACACAAGAGACATGGGGAAAATTAATTTTTCTGCTTTCCATATGGTATGTTGATCTAATCAAGGGATTCCCCCTTTATGATGACAATGGGAGTTGTAGGACCTGCTCTCCGCTAGGCGGCGCTGTTGACATTAAACTCCTCACATCGCGCCGACAGATGGCGAAGCTGCTTGCACGTGCTTCGGCCACACTCGGAGAATGGCCTGGCAAACGGCGAAGCCGACTGGTTTACGTTTCAAAAGTGAAGCAGATTTACTAATTGCCTCAGCAGATTGTCTACTTGGAGCGCGCATGAATAGAAAGTGGGCAGAAAACATAAAATTGTCATCGCTTGTTGGTCAAAATGAATGAATCTATGAATACACAAATGGTTGTGAAATTGGTCTTTTTAGCGAAATATTTGCATTGGAATGTAAGCCGAGTGTTGTTTGATTTCGGCGCTGTGTTACAGATACGGGTTGGATTATATCGCCTCGTATTTCGTTTTTGCTTCATAAATGAAATATGAGCCCTTCCAGGAAACATATGTCACCTTTTCAAGCCATTTTTTAATAAAATAATTTTGACAGATTCGTTTCTGTTGTAATTTTCCGGTTTTGATTGTTCATTGAAATTCTGGAAAAAATGTTTAGGTGAATAGATTTCGTTAGAAAAGTGTATGAAATATTCATTTGAAATAGAATTGTAGTGTTCTTCTTAGATATACCTTGGATTATAAGTATGAGACTTGTAGTACACATTATAGTATTGTTTAAAAAAAACTGTACCATTTCTCAATGCCACGTTCAACCTCAAGTATTTGAATGGCATTTAGAAGTGGCATGCTTGAAAACAGGAAGATAACAACTTCTCTAATGTGAAAATACACGACGTTGCGGAATTTATTCTTACTCCTTCACCATTCCACATGATGAAGGAGTAAGTATATACTCCGAAACGTCGTGTAGTTTCACATTAAAGAAGTTGTTATCCAGAAAATCGTATTTTAAACCTCGGTTAACGATGTAACGTGGGTATTGAAAGCACACAACGAACATAATTATGATGTTTTGTTTATAATGTAGAAGAAATGCAAGTACAAAACATAAGATATAAAGAAAATCACACAAGATCGTCGGGGATAGAAAAAGTTATTACAAATATTGTACATTGGAATAAGATTTCGGAGTTAGATCAACGTCGTGTATGTTGACAATAAGGACACGTGTTATCCATATGTACCTCTTGTTATTCCTATTTCATACTCCTAGTTTTAGTGTCTCTGTATTTCGATAAAAATGCTACATTGTATTAATAAAAGATTGTATCTACTTAAATAACCTACTCGGACTTAAAAAATTGTTGACGCATTTGTAGGACGTAAGAAAACGAGCCAAAAATCGCTTTTTGTCTCTCCTATCTCGTCAAGTCATGGATATTCCATCCTCGGTTACCCAGGGTTTTATATACGCTCCGTTACTCTCCATCCTCGGTTACCCAGGATTGTATATATGCTCCGTTACTCTCCGCTATATATAACACCCTGGGTAACCGAGGACGTGGATATTCGAAAATGACGATTCATTTAGAACGTCTGTTCAGCAACAGTTCCTCTCGATTACAATAAGACCATTGATAATGTTTGACATATGTGTGATTTCAACAAAATACCGAATGTCACTTTAACGTAAGTAAGGTAGTAAGTATGCCACAAAAGGTAACACTACAATTTCATTAAGTTGACTAACATCGATTTCAGCAGTTCCCTTTGTCTTGAAGCTAATTCAGTGTTACCCCCCACCAGCACGCTGTAGGGGGTGACACTTAGCTATCTCTTGGGGGAAATTTAGGAAGGGGAATAGTTTGGGGTTAAACCAGAGAAGGTGTTCTTTTGCTTTACTCTCAGTTTGCCTACATGCTACATCTCATTCTGCCGTAAGTTAAAATAAAAGTGTAGGGAGACAGTAAAATCAGGTCACCCCTATTTTAGAACTGAGCTTGTCCATGACAAACATAACACAGCATAAATTTCCCTTTCCAGTTGATGTATATAACATGATATATATTTATATGAAATATAGAATATGAACATCGCAGATGCCACATGTTCATCTCATTCATCATTGATATTCATTTAAACATATCAGACACAAATAACCATAATTATTTGCTGAAATTAGATATGAGTGAATTTCACTTTTCATGGATTTTTTAAATTTCATTGTTCTTTTTTTAAATGAAGTTTTCTTAAGAAAATATATCTGAGAAGAGAGGATATCGTTTACCAAGAAGAAGAAGAGGAAGAAGAAGACGAAGGAGAAGAAGAATTTATTTTGGTGTCAAGCGATACAAGTAGGAGACATGATATAACATACAGTGTAAAACATCGTCGGCCGACTTGGGCCTATTTGACACTGCTTGACTTAAAATATACATGTAAGTCCACTATATGGTGCTAAAACGTATTACCGGTATCATAATTCAATGGGGTATTTTGCATAATAGTGCTGCAATATAACAAATAATTATATAATCATTTTGCACTCATCATTTTAAATCATCCAAATTATTAACATTCCAGTAATAGACTTATGAAAGTATGCATTAAAAAAGGTGCCAAAAACAACATTTTCATTGGGGTGATCTGCATAAAAATGTAATAAAATAGTTAATCACTTATCGTGTATTGCCATTAAAATTCTCAACAACCCAAATTTTAAATGAGAGATTAAGAAATTTCGATGGAAAACATTAATATAATTAATTACTTTATTTTCTTCAAAGACACGATTAATATTGTTCCTTTTTATGTTTTCAAAAAGATAGTCAAGATGTTTCGGTGATGTTCCCTCGTCAAGAACAAGAACAGGTGTGTTCTATGTGGTCCGTAGCATCAAAAGGAACAGTTACAGCGTCTAAACAAATTGAATATTAATTCGATTACAAATCTTCCTCGCGCTACCATATTTACTGTAATATTCTCTATGATGAGCGAACACAAGCGGTACAGGACATTACTCATTCCGTCTGATATCTAAAGGATAGCATATTCCATTGTTCGCGATCCAGACCCGGGTAATGCCTGACCCATCTATCGACTGCTAACACCTCAAACGTGCATCTATCACAAATGGGTTTATGTAGTTTATTTCTAAAATAAGCCTGTGAAGGGAATTTAGATGTGGAATACGTGAATAAGAGAAGTGCAGCAACAATGAGCTAGGCTCGAAGCTTGGGTGGGGTACCCGTTTCGTTGGATTATTCCCTGCTCCACACCGCAACATGAGTTGGGAGATGTCAGACAGACAGACAGATATGGTTTATTATAGTGTTACATGTATGTACACACATAAAATACATAAATATTTACAAAGGTAAAATATACATACACCCAGCCTACAAAGACTTATGAGACACTGTTAGATAACAATATGAGTTGGGAGATGAATGGTGTACAAGTGTACCTCTGTTCACCCAGCAGTAAGTGGGTACCTGGTTTAAGATGAAGAGGTGACATTCGAGCGCTACGGCAGCCCAGGTTAGACCAGGGTAATAAGGTTGAAATAGTTGAGCTCTATATAAATACCATCCATTATTTTTGTGTTTAAAATTCCTATTTTTAAATTGCTTTTAACCTTTTTCATTTTGTAAAAATACAGTATGGTTATAACTCAAGTCCGCCACCCATCCTTCTCAATCCCAAACCGCATGAACCACCTAAACAGGTCACACATTACAAACAGCGGTACAACACATTATTTACACATTACACATTATTTATTCCTTATGATTTTACGATGGGTAACATCTTGCACTGTTCGTACCCTCGGACGGTTACCCCTTCATAGATTCCACTTCAAAGACACCTAACAGTTCACAAAAACACACATAGCGTAACCACACATTACATATTCCCTCTCATGTTCGGGGTGAAACCTTCAATTGTTCAAAATCCCGATATTGAAAGAACCCTAACAGTACACACTGTAAATATCGGCAGCACACATTACTTATTCTCTCTGATTCTATCAGGGGTAGCGTCTTCAATTGTTCATAATTCCGATATGGACAACATCCTGTTGTTGTCACAACAGTGATGCAAATAATTAATTAAATCTAATTGATCGTTACTGTAATTCATGATCTTCCCTCGCCAAGTTAATAATTCACACCGACGCCGTGGTTTTTGTAGCAGCGCGTGGCGTTTGTTTTAACGCGGGGTTCTGTCCCCCTTTTCACCTGTAGGATCAAAGGTACAGGTGTAGACGAGGAATCTGTCGGCGTGTTGTATCTGTTTACATTATTGATGACTCCTCATTGGCTAGGTCGACTGAGCTAACGAGATAGTATGTGTTCTTGAACCTTGACGGCTTGTCTTCAACGCCATCAAAATTTCATGTAGGCTGGAGTCTAATCGTGGAGAATTCAAGCGGAACGGGTCGAGTTAGGTACTATGTTAGTTTATAAGTGTTTACATTGTTTAACAGTTGCAATATGTATAGGATTATTGGCAGGTGACACACAACTATTTTTACAAATTCTTTTTCTGTGTTAGTGTTAGCACTAGGTACGTTCAAATGTTCCGCCTTCGCGAATTCCACTTTATATCTTATATTCATGTCTGTGGGGTTCAGAAATAGATGTTCTGTTCCATCGAAAGTGTTTTGTAGTAAATTAGAATGCATTATTATAATATTATTATTATATTATTATAATAAGAATCGGTGCTATCATAACATAATCTGCATAATTTGACATTTACATTGATTTATTTCACAATGTTAAGGATTTTACGAAATAGATTGTTAACGGTAAACGTTTCAGGAGATATTCGCATGTAGTAAAATTATCATTTCAGGGTTCTCTTTTTTATATAAAAGCAGTTGTTCGTAAACCGTATTTAATACCATTCCATAGGTTATGTGTATTTGTAAACCTGGACCAAACTGATTCATCATGGAAATATTCATGTCAAATACACATTTAATAAACAACACGCATTTAAGTGAAATTTCAATACACATGTCATTACACAAAACGCATTTAAGGGCAATTCAAAATACATTTCAATTCACATTCACATGTGTGTGAAAGTTACAACACACAATTCAATACACAAAAACACATTTGAAATTTCAAATACACATTTCAATACACAAAACACATTTGAAACTTCAAAGACACATTTCAGTACACAATCCTCAAATCTTTTCCGTACAAATTTGATTACAATTATACACACCTCAACAAAATAAAAACATGTACCAGGGTATATACACATTTCAAAATCTTCCATTTAGAAGTTAAACTTCAAACTTTTATTTTCCAATTAAAGTACTCAAATCTAAGTTCCGCATTAAAATGATAAAGTGAAGCAAAATGATTACTTTTAACGAACGCATTTCAACAGTTCAAAAACTGTATTTCTTCGTTTTCCAGTTTATTTACACTATGCACGACTCGTTGTGTATATCAATGAAATAATTTCACAAGAAATGGATAGTTATATTTATCTACGATAAATTTTGTCATTTTGCGTTTGCTCTTCTCAAAGTCTTTCAAGTTTATATTTACATATATTTTTGTTCCTTTGCACTATAACATTTGACACTTGAATAACACATGTTTACCTTCGTAATGTGTTCAGAGTAAAATCTTGATGGATATAAAATTAATAATTCACAACAATCTTTTTCTTTAAAATGTAATATTACTTTATAATTTATTCCATATTCACGTTTCGTATGATAATTCATTGCTAAACTAACAAGTGATCTAATTTAATCATGAGTTAAGCGGCATTCGATTAACTTTGAAAGCGTATTAACTAAGGTGTTTATTTTAAAGATTTAATGCTAACAGTTGACACGCCTTCAACATATACTAATTAGAATAAGTCCGATTACGGGAGTGTGACAACCTTGACATAAGCCACACCCAGTTAATGGTTTAACAATGCGTTAATAATCACTGATTAGTTTGTTTTAACTAACTATTTTCGTAATAACCTTTGACATCATACTTTTTGCAATTACGTCGATAGTGTTAATTCATGTATTCTTTCTCTTCGAATTTCAGAGCGAAGCTGAAATGGAATAATCTCTCTTTTGGAAATTCGTAACTTCATCAAATAGTCGAATATTTAGAATGGAATAGGGAGGATATACTTTAAAATACATTAAATGATGCAGTAGTAAGGATACGTCCAAATAGTAATAAACCATGATCAAAACAAATGATAATGTCTTTGAAAGCTGCCATAAAACGTGTTTCTGTTTGCAAGCACTACCCTATTGTTTACGTATAATATCAATGTATTATAAAAGGGACATTTAGTATGTTGTTGACTCCAGAATGTCAAACCTTATAAATGATGTTTTTTTAGCGAGAAGAACTGACTGTTACCGAAAATTATCAATTTAGTGTGAGTTCATTCAGTACAATTACAATATAAAGGTGAGCGTCTCAGTTGATGATTGAAAATCGGACAATGGTAAAACTTACCTTAACAGATAGTATGTGTTGATCATCATTTACCAGTAGAGACTGGCCGCTGGAAAACTATGCCAAGAATTGATAGATTATGCGATCTCTGTAGTTCACCCGCGATAGCCGACGAGTACCACTACATATTCAAATGTCCATTTTTTTAATACTATTCGACCACTATATATTCCGCCTTTCTACAGCCCATGGCCAAATCTTGTCAAATTTAAACTCTTATTCGCCGAAAACAATTGTACAATAGTTAAGAATCTGTCACGGTTTATTAGGATTATTAATACTACAATGAATAGATGAATACACAGCTAAAACTTATGTTCTGTTACCAATTAATCACTACTTTTGTTTTGATGTTATTTGTTTTTCCTGTACCACCAACGGTGGTTTGTTGGAATAAAATATTGAAATGAATTGATAATTTCCATATATGGAACGTGCAATGTCGGTTGTTGAGGCTGTTGTTTGGTCTTCATCGGAAACAAGTAATTATCATATATTTAGCGATAGGGTATGTATATGCAAATCAAGTGAAAATATTTCAATTTAAATCAGCATATGTGGTCCTTTGGCACCTGTGAAAGCCAAACAAAATATTGTTAAATATACTCAATGGCTAAAGTTTACAGTAATCCAATCTGTTTATTGTTATGTATCACATTAAACAGTAAGTATATGCATTCATCAATATAATATCCTGTCATCCAATCATAAACATGAATATACAATCATATTTTTAAAAGAGTAAAATGTAAATAAGAAATTTTTGTTTTAATATACGACTTTATCATTTTGTCACCATTAAATGAGAGACATCGAAATGTGGCATATACAACGATAAATACACATGTACGTATAAAATTACATTTAACACATACATTTCTTCTTCGACATTGGTAAATGAGATCTATTATGTATACATTAGAGAAGACCAAAGAAAAGCATAAACATTTCATTTCGTTTATATCAAATAAAATATGACAAAAAGGCACACAGATATAGTTTATTAACAGGCCACATGTATGTATACATATGAAATACGTATATAAATATATACAATGTAGATGACATAATACATACATCCAGCCATTGTAGGCTTGCGAGACACTGTTACATAAAATACTTATAAAATAGGAACAAATAAGAAGCGTAATTAAACGGGAATAAAAATGTACATAAAACACATCCAATTTTTTGAAATAAGTTTATATTATTTCGTCACCAGCTGTCAGCGAAAAAGTGACGAGAAAGTATCCTGTGTTTCCGCTGTAGAACTGGTACTGTATTAGCCAAGTGCTAGAATATGCACTTCATTGATGTCCAATGAAAGGTATTCAACATTTCAATTTTAATATAATTACAGCAAATCTGTTTATTATTGAAATGTTTGTATCATTTCATCACCAGATGTCACGTAGAGTAAGTGAGAAAGTGACGAGAACGTGACGTGTGTTTCCGCTGTAGAACTGCCACTGTATAAGCCAAGTGCTAGAATCTTCACTTCTCTCGTTGCTTAAGCCGGAAAGCAACATGCGGCTTCAGAGTATAGTATAAACTTTGAACACCACATGAAGTACAATAATGATGTCGATATACAGTCGGACAGTGATTAGTTCGATCAATATGTGGTTTAGTTAGATTTCATTATTTATCTTTGTCTTTGCAAACATCTATATATCTACTAAACTGGAGCGGTGTTCAAATAAGCCTTATGACTTGTTCGCCAATCCAGATTTCATTTTGTGAAATAAAATATGATTAAACCATATCTACTAAACTGAAGTACAAAAGAAAGTACACACCTCAGTTGACTTTATCATATGTATGATTTTCAATTATAAATAACTTCGACGTCGTACTCTAAAAAGTGGAGACATTTAGTCATCAGCTAAGGAATACCTCTACGTGTATTTTTCATTTCTTTGAAAACAAATGACATTTGGGTTTATAAATTTGTTCAAAAATTATTTTGGCTAAAACACAACTGTTCATCGACATATAAATCATCTTCTTTGTGAAAATCAGTAAAAGTGCCTCGTTCTGCACATATTTTCAACCTTTTATACATGGTGGGGTGATACTGGTGTAAATTTCATTTCTAGCCCCTGTCTGCATTAAACAAAGATATTCTAACTAAAAAATAACCAGTCACCAATGTCATTCATTCAAACTACTGCAGATATCATGCCATAATCAAATACATCTAAAAATTAATATTGAATTAATTGAAACCAACTGAGGTGTGTACTTTCTTTTGTACTTCAGTTTAGAATGACCCATTGTTCAAAGGACGTTTCGATGTAGTGTTTATGGAGACGATTTACTACTACTAGATCTGCACTAGAATTGAGAGAAATATATGGATGACAACTTCTTTATTCGTGATATGTGACGATTCGACGCAGATTCTTATGTCGTTATCACGCAGGATTCTGTTCAACATAAGCAATCACAGAGGGGGGGGGAGAAGAAGAAATTATTGAGAGAGAGAGAGAGAGAGAGAGAGAGAGAGAGAGAGAGAGAGAGAGAGAGAGAGAGAGAGAGAGAGAGAGAGAGAGAGAGAGAGAGAGAGAGAGAGAGAGAGAGAGAGAGAGAGAGAGAGAGAGAGAGAGAGCACCACTTATCAGAATAAACGGAGAACACATGTGCGGTTTAAATATTTGGACTTTCTGTATCTATATTTCCTTATATGCTACAGCTCATAGTTCCCTTATGCATCGTATTTTGCATGCTGTATACTGTTTTAATTCGAGTGTGATGTACATAAAAGTATCTGTCTATCTGTCTGTGTGGATTGTTCAGCAAATGTTTCTACTGTACGACTGTCACTGTATTAGTGCTAGATTCGCCACCTCTCTCTCTATTTGAGCCGGAAGCCAGCGTGTGGGCACTTCTTCTATAGACACATTGAATAGATTGTTACTTAGGGTGGTGACATACGGTGTAGTAAGGAATGCAAAATGACAACAGACAATATGTTTGAGTTTTTGTTGTAAAAGCCATATGTGATACATTTTATTCTGTAAATGTTTATTGTATGTAATAATGTATAATTATGTTATTTAACCATAGCGAAAAGTGAGGTGGCAATGCACTTTTTCTGTAAAAATGACCTTTAGATAGTGAAATACAAAATTAGCGTTATACTTAGGACAATACGTTTTGCAATAGCACGTATTCTTCTACTTGTCTTGTATTTGACCAGTGCACTCCGGATTCGAACCCACACCCAACGAGATAAGAACCCTTTCGCCAGCACCGACTATACCTAACTACTTTTAATTTATTTCTTAAGTATTTATTTAAACATATTTGAAGTTAGAATTAATTAATCACCAATCTGTCATGATTACCGTTTACCTTCATTGGTCTTATGTAAAAAAAAATTTGTCTAAATCACAATATTCACAATATAAACACATTATATATAATCATTTTCCTGATCTACTAAACGGTATAACTGTTAGAAGAGCCACTATAGTCCCTGTTTAAGCCGGAAGGCCAGTGTGATGCACGTCTCTAGTAGAAACAATGAATATAATAGTGTGATCAGGTGTGGGCACACGATGTGACAGTGAATGGTATGGACAAAAGGCAATATGCCGTACATCTAGTATATAAAAAGTGCTATAATATACCTGTTTATTTCGACACATTTGCTTGACAGTTGCATCTGAAAACAACAAATCGTTCAGAAATCAATATGCATGAGAATAATGCGATTGTGCTTAAAATTTGTTTTAATTCTTATACAACTTGTTTCACGTTAATATTTTACATAAAAATGTGCAATGTCTTGTTTCAATACTGTGTTGTGTTTGTTGCGCAGTTGTACTCTATACATTAATGACTTTGATTTTGAAAATGACAGTTCCTGTAATGAATGAATGAATGAATGAATGAAATGAATCAATCAATGAAACCTAAAGATCTTTATACAGATCACCACACAATGTAGGTATATATGTGTAAAGAACAAAAACAAAGGAAGGTCATATGATGCATATATTTGAGAGGGATTCAGGTAATTTATTGGTAAATATCAATCTAAAAAGCTCCATCTCTTGAAGAAGACAAGAAATTAATGGATGATCAACTTCTTTATTTAACAATAGCGACGTTTTGGTAAAGATCCTTATACCGTTATCAAGCATTAAACGTCGCTATTGTTAAAATGAAGAAGTTGATCATCCATAAATTCCTTGTCTTCTTCAAGACATAGATGTAGGAGGTACTTGAAGATGAATACATACTTAGATGTACCTTTGATGTACTTCAACGTTTGTCTGATGAAAAATAAACATTTATTTAAAAAGTAATCTTCATTAGAATAAATTTGACATGCAAGACCCTTGATTTCTTCTCGACAAATAGTATTCTAAGACCATTCTTACATTATATTATATATAAGATGTCAAAAGTGTAAACCAAATTACAAAAAAAATCAATAATTTTAACTAAATCACATGTGAATTATTTGACAATTTAATCCGTCTGTAAAATAAATATGTAAAATTGTGAATTATGATATGCATAACTTTATTTTTCATGGAAGCAACATCACTGTAAAGGACCATTTAAATGGTTAAAGCATGAAATGCTATGTTTTCAAAACAGTTTGTTGTTGAACGATAATCAAAAAGCAAATATCGACCATTTTGTCCAGACAGTTTACTAGTGTAATCGCTAACAGTTCGAAATAGCAACGGTGATAATTAAAACATATTTCGTAATCCCTCGGCGCATATACAATACAAATTTCCAATCAATGGTGATTAAAACATATTTCGTAATGACATCGATGGTGATTAAAACATATTTCGTAATGACATCAATGATGATAAAAACATATCTTGTAATGCATTCCTTTCTCTCACATATATCAATACCAAATTGAAAGTACAGCGCGAAGTGCATGTATTGTTAAAAGCTCGATGGAAAAAGCCAAACACCGCATGTACTAAATGTGCTCATATATGCAGTGCTATTGAAACGCACGTTTATACCGTGTGAACATACGTTTTTCTCATAAATGTGTTTGCCTCTATTATTACATCGTTTGTATGGAAAATGCAGTTGGGAAATGTGGTTGATTTCAAAACATATCATTTGTACTTAGTGTTTGGTTTGCCAAGCTCAGATTCAAAAGCTGATTCTATAGCAGATAAATAGTAATGCGGCTAAATTGGTACAAATTGAGCAATAAGGCGTTGGTGCTGGTGCATGATATTTTCAGTTGACAGTTGATGGGCATGTCTATTTCAGTAAAGTCAGCGAGGTTACTGATCGACGGTCGTAGGCGACCATCAATTTGCTGGCACAAATTGATAAATTACTTGTTATCACGAAATGCACAGTAGAATTAATCTTTATGTATTGTTCTTGGTTTGGGGTGAATTTGCCACCCAAAACCAGCCCGTATTTTCTCTAATTGGTGCGGTTTCTCTGTTTTCTTGTCATAGGGGTCTGATCAATAGGGAAATTTCTTCCAGGACAAGATTTAATTTGAAATAAATTACGAAATTCACAAAGCGATCGCTTTAATTCATTAAAATCATGCAATGTGCGAACAGTTTTAAATGCAGACCATACGGTGTTTATCGCAGCGCGTGCATTGCACGAAATTTACCAAGATCGTTATAATTACTAACGATGCTGGCGAATATTCCGATTAAATATTAATCCGTAAACGAAAAGCAAACGGTATCAAGAAAACGTGTAAAAGCGCCTGTCATTTTCAGATTTCTAAAGAAGCCCCGCCCACTGTATCTAAGCCCCGCCCACAGCTTAGTGATGTTGAACTGGCGAACTGTCGCTGTAGCCGCTGCCAGTCGAGCGATTTGATTGGCCAGTTAGCTGTCAGCTATGATCATTTGTGTTGACGTGAAAGTTGGCTGCTATTGACCTATCACGAAGCGGGCAGCAACCGCTGGTATTGGCGGGTGGGCATTAAAAGGCGAGGGAGGGAGCAACTCCGGTATATAACGTCTGCTTGTGACCCCACATCATATCAAAGTGCCACAAAGCAACTAAACTAACTTACAAGTGTGAACATCGGGATAACCGCATCCCGCTCGGAAGTGAACCGGATTGAAGATACCCCAAACACCCTACCCTAAAAGGGTTATTCGGTCTAGCGTTGTCAAGCTTTTGGATCATAATTTCACTTGAATCGGTAAGTTGAGTTTAATTTTCATATAACTGTAAGTGTGTCAGTATTTGTACTTTTGGAAAATATTCTGTTGCAGAATTTCTGCAATTTCGACAATGTACCTTTTGTGTTGAATGAATGTTGAATTATTGCTGTTAAATTTTGGATATGAAGTTGGAAAGTCTGTAATGAAATTAAGGATCTTTTTCGATGAATTGGTTAACATGTAAACATACAGACAATGTAACTGGTTTTGAAAATTATGTTGAGAGGTATTTTTCTGTAAAATAATAGTCATATTTGCACTTAAAATTATTAGTCAAACAAGGTAAAATTTCAACAAATTCCTTACAAACAGATTAAATCACGTGTCTTTCTGTAGCGTTTACAAGTCAGAATAAAGCAAAATCATGTGCTCAAGTCATATGCAATGTAAATTGGTGTCAACATTAATAATATTTTAAAATATTTTTCAAACAATTTAACACTGAAAAAAGAATAGAGATATAAAGTTAAAATCATAATTTTCATTTAAAAATATTTTATGACCAATTTTTAGAATGACGATCACTTGCAATAACACTCATTGAATAACATTGGCAAACGCCATACATGTAAAACATTTACATAATTCTAAGTGTCGCCATGTGTCCATTTTGTGAGGATAATATTGCCCCTGCTAATGTGTTTGTTTATGAATAATTAATAACTGAAGAGGGGGTCGTTCTCATTTTCGCACGAAAGGATTGTATGCAATCATATTTAAAATGAATAAAACATTATAAATAATATTATGGAAAAATCGAAATTACTTTTATGGCAAATTGTAAAAAACTACGTGTAAATTACAATAATTGGCTCAGGTCGTGCGGATAAAAATGTCAAACATGAATAAGATGTCTATTTTTTTACCTTTTATCTGTCAGATTATAACATGGATGTCTCTTTCTTCAACTTTTCATAATAACACTGCCTTTATATAGTCGACCGACTGCAAGAAACTGATTCATATAATACTGATATTGCACTGGACATTTTCTTACAATTATCTTATCTGTTATAAAATTATTGCTTATATTCCCTTACAAGGATAACAAGTATTGACGTTAGAAAAATCAAACAATTGATATGTGATAAACATTGTTCAGTAGTGATAAGCACAGCACACCATTTAAAAAAATGCCTACACATAGCACAAAGAAATAACCCAAACATATTTATAGTAAATTCCCATCTCTTGAAATATGTTAATTTTAAAATGCAACTTATACCTGATTTTCTTTCAATTTTTCAGATCAAAATGGAGACCGATATGATTTCCCCAAGAGGCCTAACGTCACCGACCAAACTCCCGCGGGACCAGAGTTCAAAACCGAAGCTCGCCTTCTCCATCGACAAAATCATGGAACAAACACCAAAGAAAACCAGGGTAGTTGAGAAAAGACCCCCCTCCCCTGAACATATTCCCGCGTTCAGAAAAGTCCAGCGTTCGGAGCCCAGATCAGACGAGGGGGCGAATATACCTTACCCCTCTCTTCTCTCAGCGTCTTACCATCAAGCGGCATACAACAACTTTTTGTTTGGGGAGGGGCGTCGAGGAGGCATTCTGAATGTCCCCCGGGAACCTAGAGACGCCGTGTACCCGTATATCCACCCTGTATTCTCTAACCTAGCCCGGTCCAGTTTCGAGGACTATCATGCCCAGCTTTTGAGAAATTACTCTCTGCTGCATCAAACTGCCCTCTCGCCTACAAAAGACAGACTTTATCCTAACGATCTTATAAAATTCTCAGGGGTACCCAGCTCTATAAGTCACGGTAAACCTTTGGGACAGAGGTCCGCCTTTGTGAGCCAGGAACAGAGAGATGTGTTCGCTAGAGAGAAGGTTTTAGAGAGTAAACAGATTGTGAGTGAACCTCGGAGAGTTCATGAGAGGAGAGAGAGTGATGAAGAGAAGGATACAAGTTTTGATAAAGACAGTGATGGAGAGATGGGCGAACCTAACAACAACAACAACACAAGCTCAGATTCACCCGGACTCAAAAAGCAAGTGAACAAAACTCAGAAAACATTCACCTGTCTTGAATGTGGAAAGGTGTTCAACGCTCATTACAACCTCACCCGCCATATGCCCGTACACACTGGAGCTCGGCCCTTCATCTGCAAGATCTGTGGGAAAGGATTCCGCCAAGCAAGTACCTTGTGTCGCCACAAAATAATCCACACGTCCGAAAAACCTCATAAATGCGGCACGTGCGGCAAAGCTTTCAACCGTAGCTCGACCCTCAACACGCACATGCGAATCCACCAGGGCTACAAACCCTGGGTGTGTGAGTTCTGTGGGAAAGGCTTTCACCAGAAGGGAAATTATAAGAACCACAAACTCACCCACAGTACTGAGAAACAGTTCAAATGCAACATCTGCAACAAAGCTTTCCACCAGGTATACAACCTCACTTTCCATATGCACACTCACAATGATAAAAAGCCATTTACATGCCATGTCTGTGGAAAAGGATTCTGCAGAAACTTTGACCTGAAGAAACACATGAGAAAATTACACGATGGGACCACGCCTCCTTCCCCCACCCCCGGACAAACCTCCCCTACCCAAGGGCACCAGGGTAACACCATGTTCTCTCAGTCAAGTCTCTCCCCTCACTCGGCGTTCCTAAGTCGCCCGTCCCTGTTCTCTGGGTCGGCCCTGGGGTGCCAGCGCAACCTCCTCTCACCCTATATGCTTGGGCCAAATGCTGCGTCGCTATTGCATAAGATTTCTTCAATTATATAGACTTTCCTCAGAGACAAGCGAGACTCTACAATGTGATAGACTTTCATGAGACGTGTTGTTGTGTGGAGTGTGTTAATTTATACATCTGGCTTTATTTCTCCACTTATGAATTACATTTTTTCTGTGTGATTGTTTGCCTCGATTGAACTAAAATTTGTTGAAATATAATTCGTTATCATGTTTTTATTTCATCCTTAGTGGAAATAATTAATTACTTGACGGCGTTGAGAAAGAGATACATTTCTAAATATTCGTAGCATTTTATTGATTTTAGGCTCTCCGGGGTACAATATTTAAAGTATTTTGAATTGATAAAAGCTCCCAACCGGATCTTGCCTTGCACGTGCGAGTGGCGTATGCGTTGGGTTGTTTTGATCAACAAAGATTGACTCGTTCCCAGGGTTCTATTGCAAGTTCAATCAAATCCATTTAGATGAATTAAATTATTGAGAAATGAAGACGGGTCTTTAAAGCTTTATCAAACCCAGATTACTTTGGACATATGCTAGGCAGGCTTAACAGATGGCAAGCCGAAGGCAGCCAAACTCGCCGCTTACATCGATACCGGGATTGTCATATTTCATGGCTGCTCTACCGGTGAACGGTCGATTCTATCCGTTAGAACATTAGTGGTGGGAAATCAGTGGAATCTAAAACAAAGGTGTTAACGAAATGTATACTTACAGCGATTGTTTTGATTACATTAGAGGTAATTACATTTTGCCAAGCTGTATGTCAATGATTTATTATAGGGGTAGATTCTCGAATAAATAAATTACATTTATTTAATGTTAATATCAATATTAGATTAAGCTAAGGGGAAACTCTTTAATGTGTTAATTTACACACAATTTCAACCTTTCCCAATACTCATAATATGCCTCGTATTAAATATTTGAAACTTTGAAGTGGGATTTATAGACGAAATAACTTCAAAGAGTTAAAGGTTATTATTTCTTCAAGAAGCATATATTTTGTAACTACTTTTAATATGAACTGAGGTTTCATTTATTTTAATAACATACAGTTTAGGGAGGTTATATCTTAATTGAGCACAACAAATTGTGTACACATTTTTTTTAGATTTGTGGCCAAGTAGTCAACGATATAAAATAAATCTCAAAGAAAGAGGGGAATACATCATTACATATTCATATATGAAATGAAAAATGTGAAAATTCCTGGTCAGCCAAAAAAATCACATGCAGTTCATGTTCATTAAATAAGAAATATCTAGTTTGTCATTTGCAGTCGGGTCGTTTAGTTAGTTTTACTTTTAGATTTCCCTTTATTTATTCAACAAGGTAAAGGTCTGAGAAAACCTTGATAATTCTGCTTTTTACCAATACTAATAATAATACTTTATTTCATGTTCTTGGTGTATATATCATTTATTTGTTCATAAATGTGTTCGTCAAAGTCTTAATTTAAAACTTTAAGTGAAATTATGCTAAAAAGAGTTATTTTAGATATAAAATATAGATAAAAAATATACTACAATGAATAACATTGGTTGATTATACTAAGTTGATAATATAAAGAAAATGGTAATGGAAATAGTAATACTTTATAGTTTATTTCGTTCTTAGAAGATTAAGACTTTTTGAAGTAATCGTTCTGCCACTAAATCAGTAATGTTGTTGATATTTACATCAAATAATATCATTGAATACTGACAACCAAATAATTATTTTAAACATTTTTAAAAATCAGTATTCATTATTAACACTCAACTTTCAAGAAGATAAACATTAAATAATAATTACAGGATTTATTAGTTGACAATTACGCCACCAATAAGGCAATCACTGATTGCCAATGGTAATGTTACTGGAACGTATGCAACCCATACGATTATATGTTATAGTAAATTAATTTCCTTCAATTTGACTGCAATGGGGAATAGATAAATGCATTTAATACTAAGGGGAAATTTAAAATATTGATGTATAAATAACATATATGTATTAATTTTATAGACTCGTCTCGAAATATTAAATATTAAAAGACACTTAAGTAAGATTCTCTAAATAAACGTGTTAAGAATATAAACCACTTCAATTTGGTGAAATGCAACATTACTTAGGAATAATTTCAAAAGAAAATCCTTAGGATACTAGGATATGATATCTAAAATGTATGAATATAAATCAATATTTGCTTTACTTACCACTTATTTCAATCTACTGAATATTGTACGGATTCGTATAAGTAAAATGGGTATGTTAAACTGTAAATTTATATTTGATAATGCAATAAAACTAGGTGATACAAGATTAGGAAAAAAACCTCATGGGAATGTTGTTTTCCCCCCGAGTCAACTATCTGTAAATGTGAGCAATATAAGACAATTAAATATAACTATATAACCCTACCTGTAGATATGTGTATGTGCACTGTACTATATGAACACCGTAGATGAAAGTTAACGATAAACTTTTATTTGCAAATCATTATGGAATGCCTATTTACCAAACACTTTGACGTTTAAATACAAGTAATTTAATGTTGATCAGACAAGATAATATCAAGTTCAAATAATTACTTTTGATGAATTTTATACCAAAAATCATTGACATTTAAGATGCAAACTGGTAAACATTCATGAAATACTGTATTGTATACATTTCAAATCATTAAGGGATTACTAAACCATTACCGTTTAAAGTGCAAGATTTTTAAGTTGAAAAAATTCAATAAGATGACAAAAAGTTCAATCAAAGATTCCATTCTTACAATACACACAAAAAAAACGAAAAGAAAACAACGTGTCAATATAAGAGAATTATTAGTCATTATTAGTTAAACAAATATAACTTGTCGAAGAAGAAGAAAAGTATTTTATTTCGTTGTCACGTGCTTACATTCATTTCACATATGGCATAATAAAACAATATTCACATGATATAAATACGTTGCAGATAAAAAGATAGCACCGGCCTGCAAAGGCCTGTGAGACACACATTAAGACATTTAGAGAAAAACAACAACAAAATGTGTCATATATAAACCACTATTACTTGTTTTAATACAACTAGTTTTCCTAAGTTTAATTAAGTAATTCGGAAATCCGTTTTACTAAAGACATCGGCGGTTAAAATTCAAACCATTATTAATTGATTAAATACAACAAGATGATATTACGTATAAACCATTAAAGGATTCTAGTTACCAACAATATAACTGTTTGAAATACAAACCATTATTAGTTGATTAAACACAACCAGATAATGCGATGTGTAAATCGTTACAGGATTCGCTCTACAGTCAATATAACGATATGCTGCGAGTGTAAATCATTATTTGTTAAAGCAGTTTCGTTGATATAACTAGAAAGTCACAATGAGATTCGCGACGTTGATCCTGCTTCAAAAATCGTTGATCAACACAACTCCGAGTTAAACAAGGGCGAAGTAAACTTGACTGAAGAGCCGGTATCGATTGCCCCGTGCAGCACGTGCGTATTGATCTTGTCCGTTTCGCTGTGATTGACAGGCCAGACACTACAAGCGACAAGCTCGGCTCTCCGCTCTCTGTCACAACAATGTTTTTTACGAACCTTGTGGCACTTATTTTCGGTTTTTGGTGTATTTATTTCTCATATTTGTTGACAGACCAAAGGTCTTGCGTAGCATTTTATCAAAAAATAGAGATTTTGATAAATCATGCGACAACAGTTTTAGAAGTTAAAATCGAAGACATCTGGGGTTTTTATTTTATTTTTTAGTTTAAGTTTATTTAAAGGTCTGTTGAACTTTTAAATGACAATAGATGAGCCCTTTATGAATCAAACTCCACCAAAACGAAAGAAATTCTCTGATTTTTTAATGTCGGAATTTCAGGAATTTTAAAATCAAGCAGGGTGATCTTAGATACTCCTTTCACAAATTAATATCATCACGAACTATGCTTGATTTTAGAAACAATAAATAGAACAACTGACATATTCACCTTTTAAAAGTAGAAATCATATACATGTACTTACAGTGCGGTACCCGTGAAAATATATTTTTATACTTCTTTCGATGAAATGGTTATGTATTCGACGAGATGGGAGATAAAAGTTGATCGTTGATAAAATAAAAAATAAATATGCAATTACTATTTTTCCCAGTGAAAATTTGCCGTGAACTTAGAAGGGAAAACAGTGTCGTTACAGATAGGAATAGATATTATAATATTTTATCATTAATATACATAATTTCTACTTTTGAATTAAAATGCCACACACAAATAGTTCAAGCATTTGTGATTTGTTTGTGAATATATATTTCATCTGATAGTTTAAGGATAATATCGAATTCCCATCGATTAACATGAATGATTACGAAGGAATGCATCTTAGCTCACTGAGTGAATATTGCACGAGATGTAAAATGTGTTTTAACAAGAAAATGTTTTTAAATTGATTACAAAATAGTTTAACATTCGTAGGTCTGTTACCTTAAAGGTACATCCATTGTGTTGCTGGGGTTCACATATGCTAAACATTATGAATGGTGTTATGTTTTCGAGGATTACCGACTGTTGCCAAATTACCAATTTTATGATAGTTGGTTGAGCATAGTGAGGTTTTAAATGTAAAAGTATTGATTTCTGATCGAAAACCGGACAATGAATTGACGCTCGTCAATTAGTCAAACGTATTTTTTAAACTTATTTACAACAGACAAATAGACAACTTTCGGTTGAAATTGTTTATAGGTCTTATAACTATAGTGCATGTAAACGGGACGTGTAGTTTCGGTTTCTGCACATGTATAATGATGTTGCTCGATTTTAATTGGAAACTAGTAATTATTATATAAATGGCGATTGGGGATAAATATGCAAGCTGACTGAAATTATTTGAACTGAAATCAGCACATATCGTGTGTTGGAACATATAAAAACCAAATACAATTTCAATGGATGCACCTTTAAATGATTAATGACGGTAGATACGCCTCCGAAAGAAAGTCGATAATGATAATTTCTGTAACAAAGGATTAGAGAATGGAATTGACATCATAGTGAAGTCCTTGTTATAGCTAACTATATTCTAGGACAACCTACCGCTATCTGTTGTTTCGTAAATGTCTGAGAAATGACAAGATACCATTTTGGTTTGAGCTACTTAACTTATCAGTCTGTTTTGTTGTAAGTTTAGATGTAAATACACAGAAAGGGAACCACAAAATGCATATATATATTTGTTACACAATTGTAATCAATTGTTTTCCATCATTTTTTTTATGAAGCATGAATTTGCAAACTAGGGTCTATTTATAAAATATAATTTACTAAAATGTAGTCCATGAAATATGTGTTTAAATAATACGTTTTCGTATCTATTTTTATATATTCTTGGTCTTGCAATTGTTTTGTGAGTAGAATTGAGTCTAGTCTTTTTGAGATATTACCTAGACTGTATCAATACTATTATTTTAAACATGGCCATGTACAACACTTAAAGAAATTAAATACCATTTAAATGTATATGTAAATATCAATAATGTTATTATATCACTATAAATTCATTAAAAATACCTGGCTTTGGCTTTGAAAAAGTATGAAAAACATTCTCCTCGTTTTATCAACATGACCAAATTTAGTTTTAATCATGACAAATACTAGATTAGACAAAATAACAGTTGAACCATTTACAATTGAATACCCTACTCACATAACACAACATATTATATAATTACAAAATAGGTAAAAAGATAAGTAGAAATACAAATGGGAGTTATTCAATATGTAAACAAATTGTACTGTCTTATTCGTTTAAATGGTTCAATCGGAGGACTTAAGTCTGTCATGAACTATATACTAACTACGGTAATTCAAGTAATATTTGACCGAAGAAATCAAGAAACACAAGAAAAATGAACGTTATGGATAATAACAATAGCATTTCATTTTAATGTTAAGTAGGCCTGCTTATCTTTTATGAATTAGAAACATGTCTAGTACAGGGGAAAGGTTACGTAAATGCATTATTTTTATATAAACATTTCAATCAACTTTTACTTTACTAAGAATGATTGAAACTGTTGGCAGCCTTATTCACGATACAGTATAAAGTATTGATATGTCCACAGTTTTCAGTTACAAGAAGGTTTATCGAACGAATGATTTTATATACTTTTGATATGAAAAATTATCAAGATTCATAACCATGAAATGAAAGCTAAAAATGTCAAGCTTCAATCACCTGTACATGTACTAAATAATGTTGAGAACGTTATCACTTGGATTTACAAAATTAAAGACTGTGATTTCATTATTACTATGCTTTTAATTGATTATAAAAGTAGATAATTTTTCAAAAGCAGTCGTTGAATTATGAATAAATATGAACTTCAACAAATAATATATAAGTGTAATTTACAAATCCATTTCTGTTAATGAATAAAATATCGTAAGGAATGATGACAAGATGACAAGAAAGTATATAAATGTCTGTGATAGTTGACTTGAAATATTCAATACAAAAAGTAGAATCGTTCTTTTATTAATCATACCTCACATTTATCAATGATCACTTTTTCGCATTCACAAACGTTTCACACACCTGTACCGGGTATAAAGGTTGGGAAATTGTACAAGGATCAAGAGGACCATGACTTTAGTTATATTGCTTTGTTAAGGGGATTATAACTAACTTTGTCAAAAGCAAAAAGACCACATTCATACAGCATTTTTCATACAGGAGTATGTCAATCATCCGTACATGTAAACATGAACAAACATAAATAACTTAAGTACTTGGCTTTACAACATAAAAACTAAAATGCCTTTTTGCTTTCTTCTAAAAATATAGGTAATATATGTCTGAAAAGATATTAACAATCACATTCTTTATCATTTTTCGTATCCAAAAAGCGTTTCAAGCACCTGTGGTCGGTAACGAATGCTGAAAAAATGTTAAAATACACGAACTTCTTTGGACGGTTTGCTTTTCCCAGGTGGTGGGTTCACTTGAACAAGAGGGTACTCTAAGACGGGTTATGAATTATATAAATTTGGTATGAAGCAAAAGAGAAGGGTATGTGGTGTGGAACGGGCATACTTGTTATTAGATGTTGCTTAAATAGCATCAATTAGCGTTAAACTGCTCTGAAGTGGGTCTGTGGCAGGGCTATGCTCTACGTCCTTGCTTATTGTCCATTAATACAGAGACGAAGTTCAATAGGAAATTTGTGTCACTTTCTCAAACGTGGATCACAATCCCCCAAACCCTCCCTCTCAATACATCGTTTATTAATGCCAACAACGGCAGTGCCCTAATATCTCTCACTTAGTCCGCTTCAGTGATACGCTTAGCTGCGATTATCGCGCTTAAACCATGATCGGTGTCAAATTTGAGTGATTTACCCTCGGAGATTGTACTTAGCAAACGGTGTCCAATGAGCCATTCAGCTCCGGCTATCGGAAGTCCGAGGGTCCAGTAAGTGGGAGGAGCTAGCTTCAGTAATCTCTTAATGATGTAAGATAAACGTCAGCTAAATCCAAACGCTTGTTTACGATCCTGCACGCGTTTGGCTGAGATTCCCCGTGCGCACCCGCTCTAACTCCAAATCGGGATTATCCGCTCATTGTGGCGGATTAGGGCAGGATTATACACGCTCACGTGCTTCTCTCAAAACATTTTCTCGCCGTGGTTTAATCTTGATTGTGTTTTCACACTCTCCGTGTCGTAACAATGATCGTCCAAACACAATCAGCGATTCAATAGAGAACGGTTTTCCGGTCCGCTGACCCTTGGTTTGACGAGAGTGACTGATTGAATGTCCGATTAGATCCTGTACTCCATTCCCTCACCCCAGGGGCAACCAAACGACCCCGGGGAGCTCCCCCGGCTTTTGTCAGTAACTGTCAGTGATGAAATTGTTGCCTAATTTCGACCCCAACGCGCTAACAACATTTTACAGAGCTAATTCCTGTGGTGCCTTATATACACGTTGTGAAACCGTCACTGACAAGGTGTTTCTGTGTCCAATATGGTGTATTGTTTGAATTGTTTAGATGTCCAACATGGTATCTTGTTGAATTGTGTAAATGTATACAGTGTATTGTTTGATTCACCGCTTCCCTGGAAACTAAAGTTAGGTACGTGTGATATCCTGTTTGATGAAAAGGTCGAATGAGGAATGGTTACATATGTGACAAAATTGATCGATAAAATGAAAGGTGGTACGACAAGGCCATTATCACTGAATATGAATATACGTTTGTACTTACGTTTATATGTGCTTTTCAACGTTAAATCATATATCAAGGTTTTCTAAATGCCCTTTCAATCTATATGTTTTCATAATACCATCCACGTTTTCTTATTGTATTGTAGATTAACTAATTTCAATACACTATCAAGGATTGCTTATAATTTACAAGTACTCAATACACCACCAATGTCTAATTAAATATTTCAATTCCCAATAAAGGTTTTCTTTACCATTTTTAATTTGCAATTTGTCAATCTCACGTTGTGTTTATAAGTTGATAGGATTTTATAAACATTTTTATTCTATTTTTAAATATTAAATCTTAATCATTACTTTACATTAAGGGTGACTTTTTTTCGTTTTGAAGATATACTTGCATATCCGTGTACCAAAATGTTGCTGAAATAATAAACTAAAGAGATTTTAAATGTCAATATTTTGAGTATGCCGTTCCCAATATAGTTTTATTCAACTTATTACAATATTGTCAAAATAACAGAACCTATTAATTTTTGAAAGCATAAAATTCTAATATTTTGATACATTTTTAACTTTCTTCCATTCTTGCAAACGTATAATGGGCAAAATAAGTTAGGCATATTGGATGTTTTGTGATTAGTAATTAATCAATATGTCAATTAATAAATACATCATTATTCATGACTTCAAAATATCCCTAACTATTTTTGTCCAGTACATATAGCCTTGGGAAATTTAATTTAAATTTTAACCTACTGCAATTTCTAGTATTATATCTATGCCATTCTTAATTCATCTTAATCTGACACTGACATACATTTATAACATTCTAATTAAGTCAAGATAACGGATTTTCAATTAGAGTGCTACAAGCTACAATAAATTCTGCCAAAATATTGACAAACAACGTCCATTGTTCCTTTACTTAACACGTACACCCGTGGAGTTGACGTTATTATGTGTGATACCCCGCTGGTCTGTATGCCACCATTTGGATGTGGACAATCAAGTACGCCCCTCCTGAATTATCACTCCCCCATCCCATGAAATCCCCTTTGAATTGCCTCTTTCGGAACCCCTCCTCAAAAATCATGAAGAAGAAGAGAAGAAGAAAATTGTTTTATTTCTGTGTCACGTGGTACAATATATATATCCATTAAAAGAAACACAATTCAATAAAAGAAAGTACCACCCGGCCATACGGCCTATGAGACACATAAATGTCTATAATATGCATATATAAAAATAATGTTACACGTTTCAACACAAACATGTACAAGAGATAATATTGTTATGATAGTTATATATTGAGGGTGCTGGTTGCATGTTTTCGCTTATTATACATTGTTAATGCTAGAGCGGCAAGAGGCTTCACAAACCTCGCATTGTTTAATATGAATACAGATTGGGCTGTTTTTGACAACTGGGTAAAGAAAGGGTGAACGAGAGAAATATCTTGCCATAAATTATGCCTAAGATCAGAATAAAAGTCACACTCAGTGAGAAAATGTATTTCATTTTCAATAACATTGTTGTTGCAAAATTTATAAATCCTACCTTCTAAAGGTGTTTTAGGGCTGGTATACCTACCGACTTCTATTTCCAGTGGTAATGTGCCACATGAAAACAAATTTTAGAATGATCCCTTTATTTTTTTTAAAAACTCTTACATTATTATACATGTATTATATATGCATTTTAAAGTGTTTATAATGTACACTCTATTTCCATTGATAATACAACCGTTCATATGGTGTACATGTAGTTTTTTTCCACTGTTTATATTCATGTATATTTGTTTACTCTATGTCATTATGTATGACTTATGAACATAAACTTGACTTGAATTGACACAAACAGGCAGACAGACAGAATAGTTTTTGTTTCACTTTTTTACAAACAACCAATCGCTCAGAGATTTATGAGATACGCTACAGCACAAAAATATAATACATACATAGTAGATAAAAAGTCAAATAAAAGTGTGAACTACATATAACGTATAACTATGAACACTTGTATTGGCACCACAGCGTTTGTGTAACACAAGTTTATAACGAACATGTGTAAATTGTAAAGTGTTTCAACGCTATCGTGGTACGCTATTTTTGCACGTGCCCAGAACAACGAAAAGTCATTGAACAATTTGAACTCTGAAAGAAGTCCTATATCTCCTAAAACCTCTCTCGTCGACCACCAACTTGCCAAACTCCCTTGCCAAACCTTCCCACCCCAGATAAGTAAGTGGCACCCGCACAATAAACTAAAACTAGCTACATCTGAAACACTGCACTTAATTTGTATGGCTGTAAGTTTTTAATAACTTTTATTAATCTCTCTCTCGATTTGAAATCGAATGAATAATTCAAGAATGACAGCGTCATCAGATGCATTCACCCATGTTTGCCATACATCGGATCATATGGTTTGAACGGGACGATATGTTTATATTATCCATAGGGACAGGTAAGCAGCCTCTATCTCCATCTCTATCTCTGTCTCTCTCTGTCTCTGTCTCTGTCTCTCTGTGTCTCTGTCTCTCAGTCTCTGTCTCTTTGTCTCTCTCTCTGTCTCCCTGTCTGTCTCTCTCTGTGTCTCTGTCTCTCTGACTCTGTCTCTCTGTCTCTGTCTTTGTCTCTCTCTCTCCCTCTCCCTCTCTCTCTCTCTCTCTCTCTCTCTCTCTCTCTCTCTCTCTCTCTATCTCTCTCTCTCTCTCTCTCTCTCTCTCTCTCTCTCTCTCTCTCTCTCTCTCTCTCTCTCTCTCTCTCTCCCCCCCCTCTCTCTCTCTCTCTATCTCTCACTCCGTCTCTCTCTGTCTCTGTCTCTGTCTTTCTCTCTCTCTCTCTCTCTCTCTCTCTCTCTCTCTCTCTCTCTCTCTCTATCTCTCTCTCCGTCTCTCTCTGTCTCTGTCTTTGTCTCTCTCTCTCTCCCTCTCCCTCTCTCTCTCTCTCTCTCTCTCTCTCTCTATCTCTATCTCTATCTCTCTCTCTCTCTCTCTCTCTCCTCTCTCTCTCTCTCTCTCTCTCTCTCTCTCTCTCTCTCTCTCTCTCTCTCTCTCTCTCTCTCTCTCTCTCTCTCTCATATACAGCCTTCTTGTATTTGTTGTGTTTGCTAAATGTTGATTGCTTAAAAGTTATTAGGATTCATTTAATGTTTTTTCCTGTTTTATTTGTACTTGACGCAAACTTTTTATTATTCGTTCGTTAATAAGTAAGTTGTCATGTCACGTTTTTATGTTATTTTAAGTCTTATTTTGGAATCAAGTTGAGTTAGATTATCCAAGTAATTTTGAGAGAGTGTTAAATGAAAATTCATGCCAGTTAAATGACTTTGAAGTAATTTATCCAACAACACATTAAATTGTTGGCGAGTGAATTATTTGCGTCGTCATTCCCTTAACCAATTACCACTGATGAAAATTCCATTATTTTGCATGCATATTTGTCTATTATACACTCGCGGGCAAAAGAAAGGATATGTGCAAAAACGCACGATTTTTAATCAACGAGAAATGAACACGAATGAAACATAGTTACACCAAACTTATATTTTCTTAAATCTAAAAAACACGACTTTTTAAAAAGTCGTTGTTGTAGAATCTCTTTACCCCATGCGAGATAGACGAGCGAAATATGGCTTTCTGGCTTCTCATATGACAACCTACAGCAATGATGCGTCATTGATTTAAAGGGAAAAGTCTATCATCGATTTATCGGCAGCATCCGCCATTTTGGTTTCTTGGCATTACGTGAAATGAAACACGCTATATTTAACCCAATTTTTATTTTTTGTAATAATAAAACATACCATATACACTGATAGAATATTCACATAGAAACATAACGTATCATAAAATTAATAAACAATATGCTATTAGCTATAGGCCGTAGCAAACTTTTCCCCACTCGCAGCGCCAATGAATGGCTTCAATTCTCATTGTTTTTATTTTTCAACAAATGTGCGCTTGTCTTTATCAAGTTGTGAAATGTAAAGTCATCAAAGTATTAACTTCATTAATATATTTCAGTTTCACTGTGTTTTAATCATGTATTAAAATCATATATGTGTAAAATGGAATATCCTCTTGAATTTCGTTTCCACAAAAAAAACCCTTTTTAAAGTCCAAGAAAGTAAATTATGCCGACACCACCTTATACTGAAAAAGTATCTGACCTTTGTACGTAATCCCTGATAATTGACTATACATCGATGTTACTACTATACAAAATGAACCTCAGATAGTGATTCATATTCATCCAAGAAATAGTAGAAAATGTACTATTGCAGATAATGAGATACGGAATACATTTTGTCTCGATGTTAACGGCATATAATTTCCAATGTATTAAAGGGGCACGTTTTTTTGCAAATTTCATTTTTTTCGAATTTCGCATTTATAATGATAGTTTATGTCATTTATATTTACTTTAGAGGGTAAAACATCTTATTACACAAACCAATTATCCGTAGTGGTAATAACGGTGTTGCGTATAAATAAAAAAATGCATGGTAGCTGTTTTAATGTGAACGTATTTTATTTTTTCGAATTACAAAAACGATTCCCATGGCTTTACCTGACCATGTACACTCATTTTTTAATTTGGTTTTCCGAAGAGAGAGGTTTAGTATTAGTGACTTTATTTTTCAAATACAATTCATCATTTTATTTGAGCTACTGCCCCTTTAAGCTCTGGAGCTGTGTCACTTTACATCAATGAGTCCGGATTGTTAAATTATCTTGACTTCGAGTTGTTTGGATTCGGCTTAGTTAAATCGCAGTCCCTCAATGGTTTTGATATTAGGACATTAATTCAGTGCTGTAGAATGGTGTCTGACTCTGAGAGGCTGGGTTCGATTCCCGAAACAGATTCGTACGAAAAGTTCAAGGATTTGTACTATTGTGATTCCATATAAAACAATGTTACAATTGTTCATAAAACATTATATCTTACACATTCGAATAGCCTTGCTTCAATTGAAATGTTCTCAGAACATTCCTTAAATAAAGATAAGAATATACAATTTCAAAAAGTACTAAACAATTGACATGTTTAGTTTAAAACGCTGTCTTTAACTTTTGTTAAAATATTACATTATCAAGTTAACTCAGAAAATAAAGTAATATCATACTTTATACAAAAGAATGTGCCATACGTTTGCAATTAAATTAATCTGTATTTTTTTATTCACCGTTAATTATAAATCATGACTTCATAATATATGACTATTCACAATAACGAAGCTGACAATCCATGGAACACGTTGTCCTTCATTTCTGAACTTCCAGAACGCCTCTTGGAGATGTCTGTTGAGAAGTTTAACAATTAACATTTTACCTTTTTATCTGGTACTCCAGTGTTAATTAATTTCATATTTATCACAATAACGTAATCGTGATTCGAAAATAGTAACAGCTGTGTTTCGTGTATCAATAACATACCGCAAGTTGATTTCCTAACACTGAAACGAAAGAATAAGGATTCTCCAAAGAAGGCGTATTTCATTAAGTCCAGTTCTCACAATAAAACGCAGAGCAATCAGATTTTCATTTGTCAAGGTAAGAACATCACCGTGTGTTCATTCTGTCGATCTTTTGTTATGTAAATACCAGGTACTTTAATGTATAATAAAAACGCAATGTTTTATTGATTGTTACCTGTTAAGTACAACTTTATTCAAGCAACGCGTGCATTTTACCTGTCACCCGACAGATTCCGCAATGTTGCAGACGGGCAAATTAACTAAACCTTTGGATAATTCGCCCTGAAATTGTCATTCTTTTCATTTGCTTGTTGCAAATTAATTAAATTGTAAGCTAATGAATATCATTTTCCACTTAATAGTAAATATTTTCAAAAGGTGTGTTTCCGAAAACATGATTTTATGTAATGAATTAAGAAGTATTGGTTACAAAAATGTGGAAATTGATATTAGATTGACTTGCAAGAGTAGTTCGTGCATATCATTTATTGAACTTATTTCAATCTTGATGTAAATTTCTATCAAACTAACTTGCATTATTTGAATAAATTCATCCCCGTTGGCCCTAAAAGTACATCATATGGGGAAAGTTAGATTAAATAATTAGCAGTTTGTGAATAAATATTTCTATTTAGATTCGCAATTTCATATTTAGCATAGCTATCTACATTCATTTTGCCTTAACGGCGTTGTAGCACGCCGTTCTTACATAAATGAAATATTCACGAAAATGTAAATAAGTGTTACAAAATGCTAAATAACACCCCGTAATCAATCAAATGAATTCTCAAACGAATATACACGGTTCGGTTGAGTCATGCGAGACCATTTCCCTTCGAGTGACCATTTTAAGGTGTTCACATTAAAATGGTCGCTCGAAGGTAGTTCAAGTGATCTGTCAAATAAATCATTTAAATATGACAGCATGATGGAATGGTCAACCATCTTGCTGTCTGAACTCTCAAAATTGTCGTTTTATAAGTACGTCGCGCCATTTTCTTAAACCTCTAACGTAACAATATATTGTACAAACGTTATCAATGATATGATGTTATCGAGAAGTTCTAACAATTGCTGAAGAGTACGATTTTACGGTTAAGTAATGAGTATAGTGACAATAAAAAGAAGAAAAATCATGATTTTGATCGAAAACCGGACAACGTACTGTGGCTGACGCTGGCCAATTAGTCAAACGTAAATTTGGAAACCAGCAAGTTACCAGGACACCACTGGCCTACCTTGATGCCATTGGACATCTGATCAAACTTGCTTAAATTTTTTAAAGGTGCATCCATTGTGTTTCATAAAATTCTATTTGGCTTTAATACGGTCCAACTCACTGCATGTGCTGTTTACCATACAAATACATTCACTAAGCTTGGCTATTTATCCCCATTCGCCCAAAATATCATAATTACTAATTTCCACTTAAAATTGAGTAACATCATTATACATGTGCAGAAATCGAAACTGCACGTCCCATTTACATGCACAGTACTTATGTGACCTATTAAACATTATCAACTCAAATTTGTCTTTTTGTCTGGTATGAATAAGATTCCAAAATTACGTTTGACTCATTGACGCGCGCCACACGCTGTGTATTGTCCGGTTTTCGATCAGAAATCACTACTTTAACCTTCATATCGTCAATATGCTAAGTCTACTATCGTCAAAATGGCAGTATTCGGTAACAGCCAGTACTTCTCGATAAAGTAACACTATTTACAACGTTTGGAATATGTAAGGAGGACGTTCTGAATATGTGACGGTCCACCCGGCAGTAAATGGGTACCTGGTGTGGGCAGTGAACCTTGAGCGTCGATGAGTCCTTTTTTCCTCAGAAAGTATTTAATATTCGTTGCCCAGCGGTAATAAACCGACAGACTGTTTATTTGCGAATCACCTCGAATGGTACGAAAGTATATTTTCAACTCTTTTTGAGTAATGAGAAACGAAGAGCATCAAAATAAATAAAGAAAAATTAATACCACAAAACGAATATTATACACAGATAAAACCTCAAAACTTTGAGTGTATATTTAAATAGTTCGTAAATTTAAAATTACTTTGCAGGTTTATGCACTTGCATGTACAAAGTTTGGGATGCCCAGTATAAAAGATAATAATATTGATCATTTTTTTTATTAAAAGCAGGCCACACATCATCACATTTACTAAAAAGTTAATTACGAACATCATCATAAACTGGGTAAAAATAAATATGCATATCATCATCACAGTCGATGCAATTAAAAAACACTCTCTCATTAACCAGTCATAATATACTTTTAAGAGAAGGTTTATCTTATACAATTTAAGTTTTTGTTTTTTAATTTATATTTAACTTTTAGCCTTTTTACTCTTTTACCTTGCTTTTATGATTATTGTAAAATTATATTCTTATTCTGATTTAATATTTGAAGTATTTTATGTGTCTCTCGTAGCTCGCTGTGCGATTGGTTGTGTATGTGGAATTTTATGTATACTTTTTACGATTTGTAACATGTACACAAGTGAGACAATTAACAACATTGATTGATTGATTAACGGTAAGGTTAGAATATCGCCCAGTTTCAAGTTTAATTTGCGCCATCCACATCTGAATAAAGCTGGGGTATTATGTCAACGAGTTGAGCATGCGATTAGTATGGATAAAACCCCATATATTTTATTCATAGAGCCGTTATTATTGAACCGACATCTTGCAGGAAAATACATATAAATTCAGGTTCACAATTCGTGTGTGCCTTTCTTAAATATATGTTTTAAATTAAAAATTACAGAATTATGTTAGTAAATTATTTTACACACTGATTTCGGGCCTGTATGCAACAATACTTTATGTAGCTATACTTCAACGGGCAAAAAGCCACACTCACAGCGCTTTCTGGAAAATACAGAATATACAAGGGTCTTACAGTCCCGTATACTCCCTGTTTACCCGCAATGCATAGCCACATGGCGTTGCGGGCTTTCTCCCTGCCATAATACTAGCAGCCGTTATATAAGTGAAATACTCTTGAAAGCGACGTTAAACCCCAACTCACCACACCTCACACCCTGTCAAAACACCGTGTAACTAATAATGAAATATGTCGTTCGTCGCGTCAGAGGAGAAGGGATGTTTGGTCGGGATAATAGTTATTTTACACAAAGATTTCGGACCATATACAACAGTACGCTTTGGAGTTATAATTTAAAGGGGCAGTAGCAAGTTTTTTTCGCTCAAACAAGTCAATGAAATGTATTTGAAAAATAATGTCACCAATAGTTAAACACCCTTCTCTCTTTGGAAAATCAAGATAAAAATGAGTGTACATGGTTCGGTAAAGTCATTGGAATTGCTTTTTTGTAATACAAAATAATAAAATGTGTTCACATAAAATGGCCCCATGCAATTTATGCTTTATAGGCAACATCGTAATTACCACTACGGATAATTGGTTTGTGTAATAAGATGTTTTACCCTCTAAAGTAAATATAAATGACACGAATAATCATTATAAATGGCAAATTTGAAAAAGTAAAATTTGCAAAAACGTGCTACTGCCCCTTTAATATGCGAATCACTTGTCCAGCGCTCTCTGCTATACGCCAATATGCTGGTTGATGGGATGCTGATAAGTTGTATTACACAATGATTTCGGGTCCACATACAGCACTATGCCAAAAGTGTTGCAAGAATCGCCGTATCCCCATAAGATCCCATGTTATTTCAGGGTAGCAAAGATAATTTAAATTATCTCAATTTAAAACAATATTTTACTGAAAATTTGGGATTTTGGATAGAACGTTATCTAATAAAACAGTTAAATGATTACTGAGGTATGTTCATTTTTTCATGATGGTGGCAATGGGGAAGTAACGTTACTGTAAAGACACCCAGTAATTATTTTGCCGTTTTCCAAAAACATGCTCAAAATTAATTAATTTGAAAATTATTAACATAATCTCAATTTTATAAGTGTTTGTTCACACTAAATTAACATGGGGTCTTATGGGAAAACGGCAATTCTTGCAACACTTTTGGCACACCGCTGTACAACAGAACGTTCAGCACTTACAGTGCAAGAGGCAATATGCAAGAGACTCTCCCAGCGCTCTCTGCTATTTGACAATATACAGCGATACGTTGATCGCGTAGGAATTGCGTGTTAGAATCCGAGAGGGGTGATGGGTATGAAATTAACAACTGGCCACAGATTGCAGCTCCGTATGAAACACTAAACCTGACACTGGCACGCGAAAACAGATAACATTTTATTGACAAAGATTGTTGTCAATATGAACACAATAGCTGTAACGGTCACGCCACACCGCAGGATCCTTGACAATTAAGCGGTGTCGGTTAGATAATACAGAATTCATGGAGGCGGCGAATGGTGACACTTTAATATTTGGTGTGTATATCATCAAAGGGGAGATAACTATTGCTAGACACTTATCAATCTGTGACCAGACGATGGTAAATGCAATAAATTAATAGTAAATTGGTTTGGCCTCATGAACATTATATAAGGCTTGAATAGTGTGATATTACAGATGGGTAAGTTTTGATGTCAAAATTAATGAGTGTAAATTCGAGAGCTTCTCGAACCAAATGATGTTTCAAGAGATACGACAGACAAATACATTTAATTTGAATATTCTTTTTATTGCACATGTCTGATGATCGTCATGTGGTGACAGCAGCATCTAAAGAGAGATTTTAGTTACAGATCCTTTGTGAATACGGAACTTAAACAGAGGTTGGAGGTTTGATTTTCTTTTGAAATGAATCTGCATTTTTTTCTGGAGATTTATTAATGTAATGCAACTCAAACGGGGGCATTGCAAGCTTAACTCGTTGTATTGCTTAATATTTTATTTTGATTAACATTTATTGCATAAAACAGGAATGTCCTCTCGAATTTTTTATTTTTTTTTAATTATCCCAGTCACACTGACAGTTTAACCAAGCCTCATTTAGTCACATTTAACCACATATAGCAATATTTAACCACATTTAAGCACATATAGCCATATTTAACCACTTATGGTAGCATTTAGCCCATTTAGTCAAATTCAATAACATTTTGTCACATTTAACCACATTTCGCTTCATTTAACTACATCTAGTTCCGTCTATTCATATATAGACACTTATTGCAATATTTACCCAGAGTTAGTCATATTAAACCACATTTCTCCGCATTTAATCACATTTCTCCACATTTAACCACATGTAACCACATTTAACCACATTTAACCACATTTAACCACATCTAGTTCCATCTTGCCACATACAGGCAAATATAGCACCATATTAACCCACAGCATATTAACCCACAGTTAGTCAAATTTAGGATCCAATCACTTCCAAACTTAGTCACATTTTATGAATTTCTCCCCTAATCCACTGTTGTAGCGTATTGATTTTCCCGTATTAATTTTTGACTTGAATATTTGCCGACGGATTCGTCCCAATGACTTTCTCACGGCTTAAATCATTAACACTCCTCGATCCTATTCACCGATCACTAATTAAAAGTGTACAAATATTTAATGATGTGAAACCACACTAATTAACTGAGCGAATCCTAACTAAACTATCATATTCATATATCTGTCAGTATCCTTGTATGACAAGATATCGATTAGCTCGATTTCCGACTTGCCTGTGGAGAGTGATCGATAACCATGAACCAATCTATGAACGCGTCTCATGCCAGGGGCTCGGCAACTTTATCGGTAACGAACTGTTCTACTTGCAGTAAGCTTTGGGTGCAATGTTACACTGTGGACATAAATTTATGATACTGCGCATACTCAAGTATAAACTGGAGGCCAAAAGAAATGCTACAACATTTTCAACAGAGTAAAGCAAAAACTGCTACCGTACACGTGAATATTGAATTTTTTTTATACGTATATGTTTCGTGAAGATCTTGAAAATTTCACTCATCATGGTATGGTAGTTTTATTTGTATGCCTGCTCAAACACCGATTGTGTGCTAAAATAGCTATTTCAAGAGGGTTGTGGTATTTCATTTAAGTTGACAATTTATAAAATATAGAAATAAAGTTAATATCAGATGTTATCGACATAATGTCCCTTATTGGACTTATTAATTGACGCATTGGACGACAAAAACAAGCAAAAAAAGAACTATTATACTCTCGTATCTCGCTTAGTTATAGATATTCCGAAACGAAACTATTTTAAAATGAGTGATTTTCATAAACATAATAAGATAATGTTTCAAAAATGAAAAATTAAGGTTATTTAAATTGGCCCTGGCCACAACAACTCTGGAACTATTTTTTAGTCGTATTTATGATTTGGATTAAACTATCTTGTTTTTTTAGCGTTTCTTTTGGCCTCTAGTTTAATTAACACTTTTGTGAAGCATAATCAACGACGGTTCGTAACCTCTACCCGATTACAGGGCCGTGTTCAAGAGAGGTTTCAAAGTAATCGCTCAATTGGCGATTACTTTAAACCTCACTTTAACGCGATTGCTCAATCAGGGACCTTATATAGATGTATATAAGGTCCCTGGCTCAATGTAGCGCTACGTAGCAAGGCGAACAAACTTCGAGGCATTTGCACTGTGTCGTTCAAGAGAGAATGAGCGCTATTTGAGCGCTTCATTGAGCGATCAATGAGCAATTTAAGCGCTCGCTGTTATGGAACGGAGCCCTGGTTTCACTACAATGCAAAGTTACAGTAGTTTTGCTGGTTTTCTCCAAATACTTATGTTGTCGTCAATTTATTGGTAAATTGCACTTGAAGGCGGTTTTAATCACTTAAACGATGTTGTACATTTTGAATATCGTGTAGTATGTTATCTAGGATTCATTCCTGATGATCGTTGGATTTTTTAAAGTATTGTTTATCCTGCGTACCGAAAGATTCGCCATCGTATGTACAACCATTTACACTCAATAGCAAAAGAAATGTCACCTCATTTTAAATATACGATTTTTAATGTATTGGATAGGCATAAGTTTCGTAGAGTACTCACATGCATACATCAGTGTTTGATACTTATATTTTTATGTTAGTTAAAATGTACTTGGATGCTGAAATCGCATTTTCAACCATGGAAGTTGGCCAGAAACTTGGGCATTTAAGTAAAAAAATATAAAATTTAGAAATGTAATCAATAAAAGATGCCGCCAATATAAATAACCTTTTTGGACTTAGATTTATGTTTTCAAAATTCAAGTTTAGTTTAGTTGTCGTCTGAAGACATGATGTAACTCTTTTATCGTAGTTATCACTTGTGGATTAAAACGTCTTGTGTTTTGGATGGTGGCGTTTCATTTGCGGTTGAGTGTATTACACATGGTGAAACATTTACCAGAATTATTTATATGTGTAGCTGTTAACTTACAACTTTTACCTATAGGGACCGTTATCTGTGCATACGTTTTTGTTTTTCGTCGTCAGTGACGTCATTATACAATTGATAGTGACGTCATTGAAGTAGTCATCACAAAAAGGAGGGCATTTTATTGTATATTGATACGTACTTTAAATGAAATAAATTGGTTATAGAGATATTATTACAAATGTAATTGTGTCATATGACTTATTCGAACCTCCTACAAAAGCGTGTATTGCACTCGCTGTCGCTCGGGTTATATCAAAATTAACGCAACAATTCACATAACACATTTGATCGGGTAATATTTATATAATTCTTATATAAATGTAGACATTGAGTCGTAAAAACAAGGTTTACCATAAATATTGTTCTTTTTCCGATGAAAAGAACTGACAAAACACAGGACAAACATAAAGCAATCTCCAACAAAGAGATGGCTTCTGATCAAAGATTCCATCAATCACAAGATGATAGATTCCGAATCCAAATCAGACGTTATGTTCGATTTTCTCCCGCCAAGCGAGACGGACACTGAAGACAATCCAAACCAATGGCAAATTGTTAAAATATTTGATTGACATTTAGTTACTCGCCTTATCGATATGTTCTCGCTTTCCCTGTTTATAAATGATGTTTGATTCCGGGGTATTAATTCGGACACGTAGAACTCCATGCGTTGACGGGTACCCCGCTGCGATACGCAAACTTGTCAGAAAAAAACTTGATTTGGTCTTCTGTTTTCTGTTGCCGTTCTGATACGTTAAACACATCGTCGTTTTGCTTCGTATGTTTTTATAACGTCCCCATCGTTTCAGTTGTCTTCATTTGATCTCTATTACCTCATATTAACTCCACAGTTTCGTTTGACTTGTTTTATCTAATTTGGATTTGGTTGACTATGATTTGAGAGGTTGATTTGGTCTTTCGGTACATCTGTTGCCGTCTCCGTCCTATCCCTACCCTTCCTCACCCAATGGTACCCCGACACCACCCCCTGTATGTATTTTTGTCTTTGATGTTTGGAACTAATTGTCCAGGAGTCTCGTTTGACGCGATTGAGTTTGACTTCAAGTTTGACTAAAGAAGTGTATTCAAATTTTATCGTCTCTTACTCGTGTGAAACATTAGCGACAAAGGTGATTGACTTGGTTGTGGTAACTTTGTAGTTGGGTGATTGTGTGTTTATTCCTTTCTTCTCATTATCTTACTTACTTAGGCTTTGGTATGTTGAGATGATTTTGTCTTCCATTACATCTCTCCTCTCTTCCATTACACCCGCCCCTGTCTGTCTCTGTGTCGGTCTGTCTCTGTCTCTGTGTCGGTCTGCCTCTGTCTTTGTGTCTGTCTGCCTCTGTCTCTGTGTCGGTCTGTCTCTGTCTTTGTGTCTGTCTGTCTCTGTCTTTGTGTCTGTCTGCCTCTGTCTCTGTGTCGGTCTGCCTATGTCTCTGTGTCGGTCTGTCTCTGTCTCTGTGTCTGTCTGTCTCTGTCTCTGTGTCTGTCTGCCTCTGTCTTTGTGTCTGTCTGTCTCTGTCTCTGTGTCGGTCTGCCTCTGTCTCTGTGTGAGTCTGCCTCTGTCTTTGTGTCTGTCTCTGTCTTTGTGTCTGTCTGCCTCTGTCTTTGTGTCTGTCTGCCTCTGTCTTTGTGTCTGACTATTTCTGTCTTTGTGTCTGTCTGCCTCTGTCTTTGTGTCTGTCTGTCTCTGTGTCTGTCTGCCTCTGTCTCTGTGTCGGTCTGCCTCTGTCTCTGTGTCGGTCTGCCTATGTCTCTGTGTCGGTCTGTCTCTGTCTCTGTGTCTGTCTGCCTCTGTCTTTGTGTCTGTCTGCCTCTGTCTTTGTGTCTGACTATCTCTGTCTTTGTGTCTGTCTGCCTTTGTCTTTGTGTCTGTCTGCCTCTGTCTCTGTGTCTGTCTGCCTCTGTCTCTGTGTCGGTCTGCCTCTGTCTTTGTGTCTGTCTGTCTCTGTCTTTGTGTCTGTCTGCCTCTGTCTTTGTGTCTGTCTGTCTCCGTCTCTGTCTCTGTGTCGGTCTGCCTCTGTCTCTGTGTGAGTCTGCCTCTGTCTTTGTGCCTGTCTGTCTCTGTCTTTGTGTCTGTCTGCCTCTGTCTTTGTTTCTGTCTGCCTCTGTCTTTGTGTCTGACTATCTCTGTCTTTGTGTCTGTCTGCCTCTGTCTTTGTGTCTGTCTGTCTCTGTCTCTGTGTCGGTCTGCCTCTGTCTCTGTGTGAGTCTGCCTCTGTCTTTGTGTCTGTCTGTCTCTGTCTTTGTGCCTGTCTGCCTCTGTCTTTGTGTATGTCTGCCTCTGTCTTTGTGTCTGACTTTCTCTGTCTTTGTGTCTGTCTGCCTCTGTCTTTGTGTCTGTCTGTCTCTGTCTCTGTGTCGGTCTGCCTCTGTCTCTGCGTGAGTCTGCCTCTGTCTTTGTGTCTGTCTGTCTCTGTCTTTGTGTCTGTCTGCCTCTGTCTTTGTGTCTGTCTGCCTCTGTCTTTGTGTCTGACTATCTCTGTCTTTGTGTCTGCCTGCCTCTGTCGTTGTGTCTGTCTATCTCTGTTTTTGTGTCTGCCTGCCTGTCTTGTGTCTGTCTGCCTCTGTCTTTGTGTCTGTCTGCCTCTGTCTTTGTATATGTCTGTCTCTCTCTGTCTATGTGTCTATCTGTCTGTCTCTGTCTCTCTCTGTCTATGGGTCTGCCTGTCTCTGTCTATGCGTCTGCCTGCCTCTGTCTTTGTTTCTGTATGCCTCTGTCTTTGTGTCTGTCTGCCTCTGTCTTTGTGTCTGACTATCTCTGTCTTTGTGTCTGTCTGCCTCTGTCTTTGTGTCTGACTTTCTCTGTCTTTGTGTCTGTCTGCCTCGTCTTTGTGTCTGTCTATCTCTGTCTTTGTGTCTGTCTGTCTCTGTCTTTGTGTCTGTCTGTCTCTGTCTTTGTATATGTCTGTCTCTCTCTGTCTATGTGTCTATCTGTCTCTGTCTCTGTCTGTCTCTGTCTATGGGTCTGCCTGTCTCTGTCTTTGTGTCTGTCTGCCTCTGTCTTTGTGTCTGCCTTGTTCTGTCTTTGTGTCTGTCTTCCTCTAACTTTGTGTTTGTCTATCTCTGTCTTTGTGTCTGCCTGCCTCTGTCTTTGTGTCTGTCTGCCTCTGTCTTTGTGTCTGTCTGTCTCTGTCTTTGTGTCTGTCTGTCTCTGTCTTTGTATATATCTGTCTCTCTCTGTCTATGTGTCTATCTGTCTCTGTCTCTGTCTGTCCCTGTCTATGAGTCTGTCTGTCTCTGTCTCTGCCTGTCTCTGTCTATGTTTCTGTCTGTCTCTGTCTATGTGTCTATCTTTCTCTGTCTATGTGTCTGTCTGTCTCTGTCTTTGTGTCTGTCTGCCTCTGTCTTTGTGTCTGTCTGTATCTGTCTTTGTGTCTGTCTGCCTCTGTCTTTGTGTCTGTCTGCCTCTGTCTTTGTGTCTGACTATCTCTGTCTTTGTGTCTGTCTGTCTCTGTCTTTGTGTCTGTCTGTCTCTGTCTCTGTGTCTGTCTGCCTCTGTCTCTGTGTCTGTCTGCCTCTGTCTCTGTGTCGGTCTGCCTATGTCTCTGTGTCGGTCTGTCTCTGTCTCTGTGTCTGTCTGCCTCTGTCTTTGTGTCTGTCTGCCTCTGTCTTTGTGTCTGACTATCTCTGTCTTTGTGTCTGTCTGCCTCTGTCTTTGTGTCTGTCTGCCTCTGTCTCTGTGTTTTTCTGCCTCTGTCTCTGTGTCGGTCTGCCTCTGTCTCTGTGTCGGTCTGCCTATGTGTCTGTGTCGGTCTGTCTCTGTCTCTGTGTCTGTCTGCCTCTGTCTTTGTGTCTGTCTGTCTCTGTCTTTGTGTCTGTCTGCCTCTGTCTTTGTGTCTGTCTGTCTCTGTCTCTGTGTCGGTCTGCCTCTGTCTCTGTGTCTGTCTGCCTCTGTCTTTGTGTCTGACTATCTCTGTCTTTGTGTCTGTCTGCCTCTGTCTTTGTGTCTGTCTGTCTCTGTCTCTGTGTCGGTCTGCCTCTGTCTCTGTGTGAGTCTGCCTCTGTCTTTGTGTCTGTCTGCCTCTGTCTTTGTGTATGTCTGCCTCTGTCTTTGTGTCTGACTTTCTCTGTCTTTGTGTCTGTCTGCCTCTGTCTTTGTGTCTGTCTGTCTCTGTCTTTGTGTCTGTCTGTCTCTGTCTTTGTGTCTGTCTGTCTCTGTCTTTGTATATGTCTGTCTCTCTCTGTCTATGTGTCTATCTGTCTCTGTCTCTGTCTGTCCCTGTCTATGAGTCTGTCTGTCTCTGTCTCTGTCTGTCTCTGTCTATGTGTCTGTCTGTCTCTGTCTATGTGTATATCTGTCTCTGTCTCTGTGTCTGTCTGCCTCTGTCTTTGTTTCTGTCTGTCTCTGTCTTTGTGTCTGTCTGCCTCTGTCTTTGTGTCTGTCTGTCTCTGTCTCTGTGTCGGTCTGCCTCTGTCTCTGTGTCTGTCTGCCTCTGTCTTTGTTTCTGTCTGCCTCTGTCTTTGTGTCTGACTATCTCTGTCTTTGTGTCTGTCTGCCTCTGTCTTTGTGTCTGTCTGCCTCTGTCTTTGTGTCTGACTATCTCTGTCTTTGTGTCTGCCTGCCTGTCTTGTGTCTGTCTGCCTCTGTCTTTGTGTCTGTCTGCCTCTGTCTTTGTGTCTGTCTATCTCTGTTTTTGTGTCTGCCTGCCTGTCTTTGTGTCTGTCTGCCTCTGTCTTTGTGTCTGTCTGCCTCTGTCTTTGTATATGTCTGTCTCTCTCTGTCTATGTGTCTATCTGTATGTCTCTGTCTCTCTCTGTCTATGGGTCTGCCTGTCTCTGTCTATGCGTCTGCCTGCCTCTGTCTTTGTTTCTGTATGCCTCTGTCTTTGTGTCTGTCTGCCTCTGTCTTTGTATATGTCTGTCTCTCTCTGTCTATGTGTCTATCTGTATGTCTCTGTCTCTCTCTGTCTATGGGTCTGCCTGTCTCTGTCTATGCGTCTGCCTGCCTCTGTCTTTGTTTCTGTATGCCTCTGTCTTTGTGTCTGTCTGCCTCTGTCTTTGTGTCTGACTATCTCTGTCTTTGTGTCTGTCTGCCTCTGTCTTTGTGTCTGTCTATCTCTGTCTCTGTCTCTGCCTGTCTCTGTCTATGTGTCTGTCTGTCTCTGTCTATGTGTCTGTCTGTCTCTGTCTATGTCTCTGTCTGTCTCTGTCTATGTGTATGTCTGTCTCTGTCTATCTTTGATTCTGAATCTGACTCTCTCGGTGTCCATCTCTGTCACTCCGTCTGCCTGTCTGTCTGTCTGTTTCTGTCTGTGTGGTGCTTTCTATCCTTCTGTCTGTTTCTGCCAGTTAAAAACAGTTAGATATGACCAAAAATGGGCATTGAGCCATCCTTGCGTCAATCAAATGGATCTTTCGGACCATATCCTACACTTCCGATCAACGTGACCCTGTATCAACTTGTAATGGAAGATTTCAAGAATAGTTCACTGTCAATAATATCGACGACCGTCTTTTTACAACCGCGGTCTGTCTCGTAAAGTCACTGGGGTGAATCTTGCTGATTTGTATATGCACTTGGGTGATGGTGAATCTATATGGAAGATGGATTATCGAACCCTACTCGATACTTACATTTTTTGTGAAATGGCTATCGTTTGATTTGTACATATATGTTTGTTTATCTCGTTACCAAAGTATCTATGACTTGTATAACTAATTGAATGATGACGATGGTGAGGGTGATGATAATGATGATTATGAAGACGGTGATGGTGATAGTGATGATGGTGATGATGATGGTGATTATCAAGACGAAAATGACGGTGATGATGATGATTATGATGATGATGATTATGATGATGAAAATGAAGATGACGGTGATGGTGATGGTGATGGTCATGAGGATTATGATTATGATGATGATGATGATGGTGATGATGATGATGGTGATGATGAACAGAATCGTTTAGGGTCACCTCTTCACCATGTAAGTAAACACGGATTAAACTATCTCATTCTCTTACACACGGCGGTCATCATTATGTCTTCTCACGCCAAAGGTTCGGGTTCGAATCCCGAATTCCGACCAGGATGACATACTGTGATATGTTCCTCGGCAAGACATGTCATCCAAATTCCACCCAGCTGTTTAAATGGGTACCCGGATATGGACCTTTTCGATGAGCGTTCAGTAGCTGCCGCGAAGGTACAATTCCTTCGGAGCAATAGTAACGTCTCATATTATTAGTTGGAGATAATGTCGAGTGTTTACAGCGCATTTGACTATGCATTAAACATGCTTAAGGCTGAAAAAATATCATTAATGATTTTGGACATGAGACAAATTACATGAAAAAAATACGTTACATTTATGTTATTATTTACTTTAAATATTGGAGGCACAAACAAATTAAGTACCACATGAAATAACATGAAGGAAACATACAAAATGAATACAAAATTCTAGAACGTGATCAAAGATAGCCGCAGCTGTAAAGGAGTGAACAACTATTTCATTATGCATATAATCTTGATATAGTCAGATTTCAAAAAAAATTTTTAAACGTCGTGTTTTTTCACATTAAAGAAGTTGTTATCCAGAAAAATATTCCTATTCTTATGTATGCCACTTCTCAATGCCCTTCAAATACCTGCATAAAGTCCACATCATCTGCACACACTATCATATATTCTATATATTAACACACCAGCTAGGGACGTTCCCACATTATCATGTTCAACATCACAAACATGCTTTTAATTATGTCATTTTCCCCCAGTGTAATTGTATTTGGATGTAATTACATGATCATTAGATTTACTGCATTTTGTAATCATCGTTAATTTACTTTGTTTTCACCGGTGTTGCAAAAACACTTCATTTCTTCTTTTATGCTGGCATTTTAACATAGTAGGGTTATTTGTTTAAGAAAGAACAATGTTTGAAATGTCCCGATCATTACAACCACCCACGGTCTGTGTGGCGCATTGCAACATTTGTTTGATTATATGAGCTGAGGCCTGGTCAACTTAAATACGATAAAGTGTTAAAATTGCTCATGTTTGATCACCCCAGACTTTATTATAGCTCATGAAATTGAAATATGTCAACGCAGTCGTTCGTGAAAATGGAAAGCTTTCACCGGGACAAATTAAGCAAAGTCGCAGACATACATCGCTACTGACGCATCAATATTGTTAAAGTAAACCAACGCTGCCAGTTCCAATTTTTCTGAAGCCAATAAAACCGGTTATTTCATCCCCAATCGACTTCCTATCAATAATACGGAGCCGACTCCGTGTTGTATGTTTAAGGCAAGTTCTTGCACGAAGGCATGGAACCATACAGTATGTAATGGGCGCTTGGCAGCAGGGGGGACTTCAAAGACCCCGGAACAATGGAAAGCAATTAATTGCGAGTTGTACGCTGGATGAGCCAGCGTTGAATCAAGGGAGACAACTTATCTGAACCTTCACTTCCGGTCTCCTGGGACCGAGGCCAAAGTTGTGTCGGTGCACGCGTCACTTGTGCATTGATATTAGCAAGCTAGTTACTTTGTACATTTAGCGATCATCAAATCTGTGTTTACTTTTCATCGGCTGTTGGTTCGCAACTCTATGAGCTGTTTTATTGTGTATATCCAGCCTATATCGCCTGTCACGTTGTCTTTGTTCCCTTGCCCCCGGGGGAAGGGACTCATACGGTTGATTCAACGTTCTGTGCCGTCACATTGCCGTGAAATGCGCACAGATAGGAGCCATTGTTGAATGTTGGGAGGCATCCGAGAGCTTTCATTGACATAAGGACCGGAAAAGCTAGCGACTTATGGGGTGTTAAATTGCTGGTGGTATGTAAGGGCAGTCCGTACACGTCATATCCGGTTTGGGTAGCAATGGCGACGATGGTATCTCGGGATTCGTGGAACCAAGGATTAAATCTATCCTAAACTGTGGTGAAACAAAGAGTTACGTTAAAAAAAGTGGAAAGGATAATTTGCGGTGCAGGCAGTGCTGGCGGTTGGTGCCTGATTCTTGGGTCGTGGGTTCGAATCCTGTGCTCCCAAATATAACATGAGTCTACATGTACTACCTAAATGGCATACGTTTCTAAAATGTTCGTACATTCGATTATTTACTGCTGTAGGTGGCATCTTCGAACAATTGTTATACATCCGATCCAGACATGAGGTCACAGATAAGGGGCGATTTATTTATCTACGATTGCTGGTAGTATGTAAGACAGCTTTTAAGCGTCACATCCTATTTATTATTAGATTTACTGCGTATGGGGTACCTCTGAACAATTGTTGTAAGCCATATGTTGTGGGAACAAAGTGGTTCGTTATAAGTTGTTTCGAACTGTCGAGATAGTTTTACCCTTCATGTGTTCATAGTTTATCCGCCTAACAGAAATAATTCAAATCAATGCTTCCTACGCAACCTCTGTTACTGAAATGGTCTGATTTATTTTCGAAAAAACACGCAGTGAAAATAATCAGCACTGTCATTATTTATTCCCAGTCAAAAACTGTCGACTGATTTCTGCCTTGTCAGTGCGCATGGCACAGGTGAATGACTTTTAGTATTCTGCACGGTTACGGGAATAGCCCGGATGCACAGTTTGGAACACAAACTGATTGCACATCTTACTCTATTCGTACTCTCTCTCTCAAGTAATAACTATTCATTTTTTATTTATTTATTTATTTTACGTCTGTCTGTCTGTCTGTCTGTCTGTCTGTCTGTCTGTCTGTCTGTCTGTCTGTCTGTCTGTCTGTCTCTCTCTCTCTCTCTCTCTCTCTCTCTCTCTCTCTCTCTCCCTCCCTCCCTCCCTCCCTCCCTCCCTCCCTCCCTCTCTCTCTCTCTCTCTCTCTCTCTCTCTCTCTCTCTCTCTCTCTCTCTCTCTCTCTCTCTCTCTCTCTCTCTCTCTCTCTCTCTCTCTCTCGTCGTTGTTTCTTACAGCAGGGCAGTGTGCTTAGTGAGATGTGTTCACAAAACAAGAGAGAGAGGGGGGAGGGAGAGACAGACTTCACTTACTGTACTCGTTGTTTAAACCGGAAAGCCAGCAAACTTTGAACATACCATACGAAGTTAATAAATGATGGTATACACTAGACCAGTGAATAGTACGATCAAAGAGACAGAGAGACAGACAGACAGCTGACAGAGAGAAGTTTAGGGCCTTCACGGCTGCATACCTGTCCGTATGGGTAATACAAAAACACTTCATATGATACGATCGCTCATGTAATAATTTTACATGTATGGCAAACATAGGTCATTGTATCTGGTGACACTGTCATTCTTGAATTATTCATTCGATTTCGTAACTACAACTCGACGATCGATATTCCACTTTCACGTCCTGCTCGTATCAAACTTTCCTTGTTTCGCTTTCAATCACTCTTTTAAATACATTCATTCATGCCTTAACTCATCTCAAAACAAGTAGCTCTTTCAATAGAAATCCATCTAAAACTTGTTAAACGAGAAGTCCCCTGCTCTAACATGACCCACGTTCAATACACTGTCACTTGCACATTCCGTCTTAATAAAGCCGCGAGTTCATTTCCCATTTCATGTTTTGTTAATCGCTTCTCATTTTGCGTGCAGTCGATCGGCTCATTGAAAACAGCCCATCTAGCACCTAACGAGAGACACTTACAAGTGTACAAGAGTTCTGGTCCTACGCTAAGCGAGATGGATGGGGAGGAGTCCATACAGACTCACTGAACTGCAAGACGAAGACATCAGGACCTAACGCCAAGTCTTCCCGTAGGACCAATCTTCCTTAACCTGGCCTTCCCATGGGAGGTGCCACCATCAGCCTTTGTTTTTCTTTGCTCTGCTCAAAACTCAATAAAAGGAGGAAGCTCGTTTTCCCAACGTTGGTCCTCGCTTGCAAAATTCAATCACTGAGAATTACACGGTTGGGCGTGCATTATGTCTTAATTGTTTGGGCGCTAACGATATGGTGATGAGTGGCCGGACACGGAGCTGATATGTTATGGAGGCCTGACAGTATGTTTTCCCCTGTTGGGTGTGCTGATGGTTACAGAATGAGGGCCAAACGCTTGCCCAATCATATCAAATCGTTGACTACCTTAATTTTACACCAGTCCTCCCAGCTCGTAAATTTCAGCAAGTCGTTGATCTTGGAACTTTTGAAGGGGGAAATTTCTCTCGGGATTTCGGCGTGGGGATAACAGCTCCAATATGGCAGCTTCTTCTATAATCATATTGACTCTGTACACAGATTTGGCATTCTCGTCCATACATCCAATTAATTTCATGAAATTAATTTCTCTGCAATAAGTCCTGCCCGTCCTCCGAGGCCGCACAGACGTTCACATGTCGTCTGCTCTTTGAATGACGAGTGTCGTCTGCCTGGGGTAGTTTCAAACAAACACTGTCTACCACAGACAAGAGGTCTTAATTTCCAGTAATGGGGGCCATATTGATATCAAGATTCGGAGTTTAAGCCATAAAATCAAGTTTGAAGCTTGTACCAGTTCATTGAGAATGCATCCGCCATTGTTGTAGATTTCATTATGCCGCCACGCTACAATCCTGCTCCACTGGCAATTGCTCTTAATAAAGATTGAAGTGCTGAAATTGAATATGTTTGGCCATATGTTTACAACGCCGATATGATCAGTCATCACCGAATATTAACATGCATTAACATGTCCTCTTTCATTTCAAGTAGTTTAGGGTCAAACGATCGATAACTCAACCCTTCCTAAGTTGATTTTGTTGTTTATCGTTAACGTGTTCCTTGCTGAAGGCGGATAAGTGTGCAGGTTGATTATGAAGGATGAACACAGAAAGATGGGGTATTATTACAGCGTGATAATTTATTTTTGAACAGAAGGTTAAATACACAGTAGTGTTTAATAATTTATTTGAAATAATTTGTTTTCGATATTTTAATTAAGTATTGATATTATTTTATCATATTATGATTAACGACTTTATATTTTATATATTACGTGGTTTTGATACGAAAAGTGTTCATAAGATTATTTATTTGAAACTTTCAATTCACTTCAAGCATAAATTATTATATAATTAAAAGAAGATGTTTGTTTAAAAACTTTGCATTTCGTAAACTGCTTTCCTTACATCTACAATTGAACATGATTCTAACAAAATTTAAAGTTGAAATAAGTTTTAGCAACAATTTATGTACATCTATTGAAGTCTGTTGCATTTTTCTTAAATGTGACCTGCCTGCATAAAACAAATTCATAATTATATGAACATCTGTACATCCTGCGGGGCCAAATGTAAAGAAACAATTGCCTCCTGGGTGCACGGTAACTCCCCACAAAATTTCAGCTTCGCGATGCAGCAGTTCACGAGTGCATGAGGGCAAGTCGAAAATGTCAAAAATGAACGGACGCCGGACGAAGGTTCATGCCATAAGCCCATGTGACCGTAATACTTGTATCATTTTATGTTCAAAAACCCTTTCAGAATGACACTTTCCAAAATGTATTGGAAAATTTATGTTTCTTCGATGGAATGCAACATGTGATATAAATTAAACTTTCGCCAAAATAGCCGCTTTTTCAGTATTAAAGGGGCAGTAGCACGTTTTTTTGCAAATTTTATTTTTTCAAATACATTTCCTCGACTTATTTCACCGGAAAAACGTGCTACTGCCCCTTTAACTCTATGTATAATGACCAATTATAAGGATTGTTTTATTCAATCTGTCATAAACTAATGGCCAAACGAAACTATATAAACTTAAAATAGCTTGCATTCTGTTGGCAGCGTTTCTTATCGAAAGTAGTCAATGAATAACAAATGACATATTTCACAAAACCATTTTCATCTAAACAATTCCGTTCAAGAGTAACATTTAGTAAATATTTCAAAACACATTCATCAAATATTAATATTGTATTAAAGATATAGCTCTAATCAACATGTCAACATTATTAATCACATCAAAATATATATGATATAAAGTTTCCAATGTCAGAGGTCAAATCGTCAAAAAATAGAAATCACAAAATCCAAGATGGTCGTACTGATTGACATTTTGTTGTACATTTCCCGTGATATTGACAAGTCGTCAACCACGTGTCATGAACTGGACCCATCTCACGCTGAGATAGTCTATACTCATTAGAAACAAGCTAATACCACATTATCCTGGTTGCCTTTTCAAGATTTATGGCAATCAACAGAATAAAAAAAGTGGCATCTTTTCAGTCTTGATTGAAAAGGGGGGAAATGATGTTTGCTCACCGATGTTTAGGGGGTGTAAGCCGCCTAGCGGAGTGACACACGGGTTGTAAGTGGAGAGTCTCCACAGGGGTCGGAGCATATTGCAGGCTTCAGTGCGTATGAATACATTGAGCAGCGCAGGTGTGAATGGTGGCCATTGAGGTGTCTTCTACGACGTCCGCACATAGCTCTAAGGCATCTAGTTGCCTGCTTCAAAAGTCTATGCGTAGTGTGTTCATCGCAAATACTCGAACCGTTGCGATTGAAAAGGAGCCCACTTGATAAACTAATTATAACAATAGGTTTTACAGTCATGTTGGCATTTCCCTTCATTAGGAGGTGCAAAGCGACGGTGATGTTCCTTACAGGCGAACCGGGGTTATAACGGGCAATGCAAACATGTTGCGTTTGGGTCTTCTTTCAGTCTTAAGAATGTAACGCACAATCAGCGCTAAGCTCATTGGGGTCGAGGATTTAAAGTTTCGTGGGGAGAATACGGGGGTGTTCCAATTCCTTCCCCCTCCGGGTGTTAACGCTAATTTGAACCGTGGAACAAGAAAAGTTTGCTTTCAAAGTAAAAATGAACATTATTTACACATGCACCTAATGACTTCTCTAAATCTTACATTTTCGTGGCCTTTCAAATGTTTTAACTAGTTTCGTATCAGAGTTTGATTTTTTTTTCAATTTCTTAAAAATACGGTTCGCTCAGCTTAAGCAGCTGTTAAAAGTTTGTTTATAATGTTTGAAAATTGAATTAGGTTTTCAATTAAACAATGCTGTGATTGACAAGGCTTGAAATACTTTTAAAATTTATTGAAATTTGATTTGAAATAATTGAATTAAAATAATATCTTACTCTGCTATATATATATATATATATATATATATATATATATATATATATATATATATATATATATATATATATATATATATATATATATATATATATATATATCTTATATCTTATTCCAGTTTTCTGCAACCTTATAATAGAGGCTGTATTCTAAAATGCTCATGTATATATATTTTTAGAAACATAAGAAAAGTTTTAAAGGGAGAGTTGAACCGATTGAAATGTTAAGGTAAACTTTTATGTACATTTTCTCAAACTGTAATAATAATACATTTTACAATTCAATGTACCCCGGAAATTCGATTTATGATGTGTGCACTTTGCAGCCACAGTTCAAGCGTTCTTCTGTCCTTATAATGCTGAGTGTCAAGCAAGGAAGCAACAACTCCCATCTTGTAAATGGGCAGTAGCACATGGTTTCGCTCAAATAAGTTGATGAAATGTATTTGAAAAATAATTTCACTAACAGTAAAACACCCTTCTCTCTTCCGAAAATCAAGTTAAAAAATGAGTGTACATGGTTCGGTAAAGCCAAGGGAATCGTTTTCGTAATTCGAAATAATAAAATATGTTCACATTAAAATGACGTTTTTCTTTATACGCAAGCAAGACCGTTATTACCACTACGGATAATTGTTGTGTGTAATAAGATGATTTATCCTTTAAAGTAAAATTAAATGACATAAACTTTTATTATAAATGGGAAATTTGCAAAAAATAAAATTTGCAAAAAACGTGCTACTGCCCCTTTAACGTCTTTGTGGTATTAGTGCTGACACCAATTGAGCTACATCCAAAGGCATCCAGGACTAAATCAGAAAAGCTTACCTTAATATTGGTAAGATATGTTATATATATTGTCAAAAAAAAGAATATGAAATTGAAGATAAATTTCCGATTAATTAAATATTTTAAAGCAATGAGATGCATTTGATTATGGCACGATACTATAACACCTTTCGGCAATAGTTTGAATAACTAAATTGGTGACTGTTTTAACTAAAATATCCTTATTAAAAGTAGACAGGGGTAAGAAATGAAATTTACACCAACATGACCCCTACCATGCACATTTATTGGTTTTCTCACATAGTATGTGTTATATGTCGATGAACAGTTGTGTTTCATCAAAATTAATTTGGGGGAATTTCAAAATTTAAACTTTAAATCTTAATAAATGTTGTTCAAACCCCGTAGAGGTATACCTTGACTGATTTAAGGTTTTGGACTAATTTCACAAATTAGTCCGTTTTTAACACGACGTCGAAAACTCGAGATATTTGACTTTGAAAATTATACATACGATAAATACAACTGAGCGATATACTTTCTTTTGCCCGTCAGTGTATATAAGTGTACATGAATGTGGTATATCTTTACTTACGAGGATAAAACAGCCCATTACACGAGCCGCGTATCTGTCAAAACGGTGTCACGTATTAAAAACATCCGGGTAGCGGCCATTGTAGTGTAAACATCTTTTAATAATTGGTGGATGAAAACCATTCCACAATCATTCGTTTTAAAATTATTTTTCATGGAGGAGGATTGTTTTACAATTGGTAACATTTCTTGTTGTAAGATCTCTTTATTTCCATTATAAAACGTGTCACAGCTTCTTTAAGGCTGAGCGCTTCGAGAATGTAAGCTCAGGAATAAAAGCGTACTTTAACAGAGAAAATAGTATTTGTGAGAAGAGCAAATGGCACTCTTCAAGCTGAGAAATGTTTCTAACAGTAACCGATCAGAAATGCAAACACGTCTTTATTGCATGATATAAAGCCTATCTTTTATTCCTATAATCGTCATGGTGGGTGTTCGTTGACAGAAAACGATTGTTACGTAAAATAAAACCGTTACCGCTATCTGTGTAAATCTTGAATACCTAAAACGTCTTTATCAACTCAAATTCAAGTGTCATATTTCAAAACGGTTATTAATCATGAACACATAACGGTGAATAGACGGCGTCAAATCACATTACACCCTTGCAGTTATCTGAAATCACTGGGAGGTGTCAAATTGGTTTATGATGTATCAAGCTTGACGGATGAATAAACACCGCTCCATTAAACGTGTGAAATCACACGCGAAAAAGAAGTGTCGCGAGATTTCACGAGACATTATCTCAGCGGCGTATAGCGCCCTCCGTGACAAATTCCCGAACTAGTTTTGACAGAGGGCGATTTTCTACATCAGTGAATGGTAGCGATTTAGGTTTTGTTAGACAATATATTTATGAAAGGTAGAGCGTCACAAACAAGTTTAATCATATAATTTGTGTATAAAGCATAGAGCAAATATGAATGAAAGTAAGGAGAAGAGGGTCCGTATAGCAGAAATATGTAGAGTTGTTAATCGAGGCCAGGTGGTGTGTGATTATTTCCTGACTCATTCAAGTCAAGGTCTTTCATCATAAATATAGTAATATCATAATAGTTATCATAATAATGTTTTAGCTTTTCAACCCGCTGTGACACCGGAGTATGGCTTTTTCTCACCAATTATTCTTGATACACATATTATTAAATGAGCAAAACAATAATATTTATTTCTGTAAATAGCTTTAACGTGTAATTATTAGTAATATGAAATTATATAATACATAGATGTTTATATATTTAATTGCTGTCTAGGTATAAATCTCGTCGCCTTCACAGGTTAATTATTCATGAGTTGAAATTGTATTGGTTTTTTACCTACATGTAATAAACTCTTGGCTCGTATTTCTAGATTCTTAAAGGGGCAGTTGAATTTAGTTTTCGTTTGACCAATTTTCAGTCCGTGAATAACACAAACAGGGGATTAATGATATTAAGTATGGTATGATAAAGAATTGTAAATTATAAATAGAGATTATTACCCGAGGAAGTGTGTCATATGACTTTTACGAAACGAGTGTGAATTTTTTTTTATAAATTTGCACGGGTTTCTTAAAAGTCATATGACACACTTTCGAGTGTAATAATTTCTTTATTACCCATTTTATTCCATTTGATTCGTGTAAAATTACCAGGAAACGGCCCACTTCTCTTGTCTATTTTTTTTATTTTTTTTAAAAATAGAAATTGGTAGATATTCAAATTTGGATAGATCCTTACGTTTATGCGAGTTTTGTTTCGAGCAAGGTATTTCTGTAATAGAAGATGAATATCATTTTATTTGCGTGTGCCAAAAACATTATGTTAAAAGAGTAAAATATATTGATAGATATTATTGGGAATGTCCATCAAAGTTTAAATTCTTTCAATTGTTGCAATCCATGAATAAGATTACTCAGTTGTATTTAGCTAAATTTATTAAACAAAGTTTATACTAAATTAATATTGAAATGTCCTGCCTCCATACTCTAAAATGTAAATATTATGTAAATCAGACGATGGGCTCTGTGAGCTCAAGTCTCTCAAGTGAATAAACTTCTGTTCTGTTCTGTTCTCTTGTCACGGCAAGCTACAGTGAGGTCACACAATCGTTTCATGACGTCACAGACGACAAAATACGGGAGGTCGCGTTGAAACAATGGTTGCTAGGCAAACGTGATATGTGCACATGTGCTCATATCAATAATATTAACTCGGTTATTTTCAACCATATGGGCAATAAGTCTAATTATGTACTTTGGATCTAAAGCGCTCTTTATCAATGTAAAACGCGTTTGCAGGTAATTATTGATATGATGTGCTTTTTAAATTATTTAAAATAGACTTTAACGTTTTAACTATTTTGAAGGTAGAGTATTATTTCAATTTAAATGTAACTCGATGTTACTCGGTATATCACTGAGCTAACTTATGGTTTGATCATTTATCGTTATTGTTTATTGAGTTGTTTTGATGATGTATTTGCAGGATATAAACACATGGTTCATCACCAAATCTATCACAATTTAAACGAATATCCTTAGGTAGTAGTTCCTACTGTACTAATCAGGAATGTATTCATAATATCCAGCGAAATGCCTTCTCTCATTTTTCTCCATCATTAATATCGGCAAAGCTTCTACTTCCCCTGATTGTCGAAGCAGTTTTGCATCGTGACGCCATAGATAGCCATTCAATGTAATGAGTTGCACTCGAGCAATATTGGCAATGCCCGGATGAGAATACCGATTGGTGATCATCAAATTTCAAATAACAAAATTTCATTGGGTGACAAAGTACACGCTATAAATAGCTATGAGTAGCCACCCGGTTAACGATACAAGGCAAAGGTTCCTTAGAAATCAGGGGATTGTGGGAGAAATACAGATGCACATATCCTTGATAACCAGGAAGGACTTTTCATTGTACATTTCTACAAAGATGGGTACATAAGACCGTATATAGATACGGTATATTAAGCTTTAAAGGGGCTATGGCACGTTTTCCAATGGAAATAAAGAAATCTGACAAAATTGAAAAGAATTGTTATCAATTGCAAAACAGTCCCCCTGAATTAATACATATAGTTCTAAACCGAATGATCATGGTTCTGTTTAGCACAGCGGACCCATTTCCCATCCTCGAATTATTAACAGGTGTTCACACTTGAATGGTCGCTGGCAGTTTTTGTTTTATTCCACTAAGGATAATCGGGTCCTGTAATGGGCAGTGTTACTCTCTTAAGTAACGATATACTGCACCCACTTTTATTATAAATGGCAAATTTAAACATATAAAACGTATCATAAAGACTTCACAATCCGTCAACATATCACATTTTCCCGCTGAACTAATACATCCCAAACAAAGACTTAAGCCTACACGAATCAACTAATTAATAATAGAAAAGCAAATTTAGAAATCTCGGGTGCCTTTGATTTTCATGGAAGAAGCAAAACCAAACAAAATCAAACCAAATTAACTGAGTGACCATGTAATGTGCTTTATATGTTTGTATGTTTATTTTGTTCAATTACAGTTTGGCAATTCATTGAATTCAGCATGAAAGGGCCAAAAGTCTTTTTCTGTCTTCGTGAAATCTTGATTAAATAAAAATCAGAGTCAAAATAGTTATATATTATCACAATAAGATGACGTCATACGATGATAAAACGATGCAATTTGCATATATTTAATTAATAGAAGCAACATCATTTAGGAGTCTCATCTAATATCATGTACATTGAGACCTCGTTTAACCGTAACCCGTATATCTGCAAACCCAGGCATCCGCACGGTAGTATTTTAAATCTTCTCTATGCATTTCTATGCAAATACTGATTCGCTTAACCGCACGTCTTGCTAGCTTATCTTGTGAAGTAGAATTCACATATTTACATCTTTTGAAAATGTAGATTTGCTACCTTACGCTGTTAGATCAACTTCCAAATGCAAGGCATAACTCTTGCCAGTCTCGATTACTGGCTGATTTAGGCCTTGCAGTATTACCTGAAGAAATCTGTGCTCCGAAATCCAGTCCCGCTATGCATTACTGGTGCAGCGATTCAATATCTTGACACAACAAAGCGAGGGAAATACCGCAAGGCTTAAATCAGCCAGTAATGCAGATTGGCAAGAGTTATGCCTTGCGTTTGGAAGTTGCTGTTAGATATACCATGGACCCTCACTATGAATATACATGGTTATCGATACGAAATGCCACTATTCTCTTCTCACCATCTTTGAATCATCCCTAAAACCTCACAGCTTCGAACAAACCATCCCCTATTCAACAACCATCAAAAACATCAACAAGAAAGGGTCTATCCAACCAGATTCCACCAATTCATATAAAGAAGTTCCCAGCCACCTTTCTCATCACCCAGTCCAATAATTGATTGCGCATCATTACCGAAGCCTGCAGAACGTGCTGGAGCTCGTCCCACGCTTCGCAGCCCAAGAGTCAATATTTGAAGGCGGAACAGAGGCAAGAAAGCCCCAAAGACCCCATCATGCCGTTTTAGGAACATCCAATCACGATTCTGTTTCAAGTTGTGTGTTTTTCAAGCCTTGGCGTATATCCCCTAGTTAATGAAGTGGGCAAATTTGGACGTTCCAGCGCCGATAAATCCGGGCCCTACCAGCAAATATTAATTATGACCTCGGGAGGAGGATACGGACGGTACGCAAACCTGAGTCCGTTATTACAAACTATCATTCCAAACACCGGGGGGACTACATCTGTGCTTAATGAAAACTGTCCTCAAATAATTATTTGCCTCGTTAACGCATGTTACTTTCAAAGCCTCTGGCACATGTACGTTTCCTCCTCGGAAAACCACACCCCCACTTCCCTTGACGCTTCTTGCCTCAACCTTACAATCAAACACACTACTTTCTACATTCTGTACATGCATTTACCCCCTGGAAAGAGTCATTTAAAGGGGCAGTAGTACGATTTTTCGCTCAAATAAGTCTATGAAATGTATTTGAAAAATAATTTCACCAATCGTAAAACACCCTTCTCTTTTTGAAAAATGAGTGTACATGGCTCAGTAAAGCCATTGGAACCGTTTTTGTCATTCGAAATAATAAAATGTGTTCACAATAAAATGGCCGCAATGCAATGTTTGCTTTAAACGCAACACCGTTATTACGGATAATTGGTTTGTGTAATAAGATGTTTTACCCTCTAAAGTAAATTTAAATGGCACAAACTACCACTATAATAAGTAATTTGAAAAAATAAAGTTTGCAAAAAAACGTGCTACTGCCCCTTTAATCATTCGCCTCTTTCAACTCATTCTCTTCTCACTGATTCTCCCTTCATACTTTCTATCGTAACGTCTGTTACATATAGGCGATATTTCGCTATTCTCCAACAAGCCCCAATTGGTGAACGATAGCCGATAAACGTGCTCGATGTGTAACAGAGGTTACGATAGAAAATTTTAAGAGAGTGACCCCAGTGGGAAGAGAATGCTTTTAACCATATAATAACAAGACGTCGTTTCTAAGAGGATTCATTATAGTATTCAGTATCTATATTTGTTCACTCTATGTCATTATGTATGACTTATGAGAATAAACTAGACTTGAGTATGTTTTATAATACATTTATCCTTTTGACACTGATGTCGCGTTCAAAAGAAGTTATGTTACTCCAGTCGTGTCTTCATACGTAACCCATGCCGCTGTATGCTTTACAAATGTAAACCCTCCTCTAAAGCTTCAAGTTAATAAATAATACAGATTGATGCTTTTATCAATGACAGTGCAGTGCTCAGAGACATAAATATTTTATTGAAAGTATTAAAAATGATTTTGTATGATACATTTAATCGCACCTCGTTTCTTGATATGAAATATTATCCACACTCGTTGATTCGTGTTGGTTGAAATACTCTATTTACCAAATACTGCTATCCCCTTTCTCAAAAGCCTTTTGCTTGATCGTTAACCTTTATCTGGTCTTTTACCTTCATGAATAAACGCCTAATTAATCATTACCATTGCACAAGTTGTTTTGTTTTGTCTTCACGTCGGAGATCGAAAGTTCAATAATATTTCATTTACATTTGCCATTTGACCAATGTTTATTGATAGGGAATGTTATTTTCTTTCATGAAATTCCGACGACCGGCCACATGACTTTTGTTCTTGTTCATAAGTGTGAGTTATCTCCCCTCCCACTTCGCGGGGGTCCGACTTCCTCTGTGAATCAACGTATGGTCTCTTATGAGCTTTTACTCAACCGAGCGTTTTCGATATAGTTCCAAGCTCTCGGTTCGAACCAGAATATCAACCATCGCGGATCCAAGGGAAGGAGCATTCTTCTTTTTTTTTTAATAAAAAAAAAAACCATGTAAAGTCAATATTTGAAAATTCCTAGGTCCACCAATCCACCAAATGTCAAACGTCAAATAGTTTATTGTTTTTAAGGCATCCGGCTCTAATAAAAAAAAATATACATATAAAAATTATATATAGAATACAAATGATATAGCAATACAAACGATAGAGAACGTGCAAATTCTAAAATTGTGTTTTACCTTTCATGGCGAGTTTTCATTGTTTAAAAGTTCAGTTCTTTGTGTCATACTATATTTGTTAAACAATGAAAAATTAAGCTTAATATTATCATTGTGAGAATACAGTAATCCATCGGTACATGTTCTTTATCGAATGAAAGTGACAAATGTTGTAACAGTTATATGTCATAATGCAACCAATTTTCGATCCAAGTAAAAGAACGATTCGATCAAACGTTTTAATCAGTTAATGTCACAGTGAGTATATGGCACCAATGGTTTGAAGCGAACCAAAACGTCTTCACAAACTTCAGCAAGAAATGTTGATCAACATTACTCATGTGGTCTCGTGTCAGTCAAAGTTTATCGAACATCTCTAGTATAGTTTTTTGTTATGTCTGGGAATCAAACACATCTTGCGACTATCCGAGTTTTCATTGAAAAGACTTGAGACGGGAACTATTCAACTAACATTTTTCGTGAAATCGTGTTACACTAACCAAAGGACACTTACGTTTTATGACGTAAAAGTAAAGAGTCAAAGAAAATCATGAAGCAAAATTTGATTATGTCGTTATAAATTGTTCAACGTCAACATAACATAATATGGCATCGATTGTTATTGTTTTTCAAATAATGGTCATATAAAAGTAACGAATCGTGATTAAGTTCTAACGTTGACTAAAATGGCATCGATGGTAACTGCACTTAAATAATCGTCAAATAAAGATCAATCGTGATGAAATTGTTAACGTTGACCACAATTTCACCATTGGTAAATGAATTTAATAATGGCAAAATAATGGTAACCAGTCGTGATCAAGTTGTCAAAGTTGACCAAAGTGGCACCAATGGTTATCGATTTCAAACTACCATTCTCAATACATCAGAAAGGATCGGTCTATGAGAAATACACGATCAAGAAATGAAGTGTTTAGATACAGAGCTTCGAAATCAATGAAGTTCAATGCTAATGAAGTAGAATATATCGATGTGAACTAGACTATGAACTTCATTGCACAGAACAAAGAAGACACGAGGCGAGGATAAAAACTTGATAAATCAAGAAAACAGTTCCCTTTGTTTATCTTTGATAACCGAAACAAGAGGAGAAAAATAGCATGGGTTTATTTTGAGCATAATCGATATTTTATACTTGATCGTAAGTTGTAAGACATTTCCCAGACGTTCTTTTGCGACCGCTGCATTGCATGTACCTTGTGATGTTGTGTCCTTTTAGGATTCTTCAGTCCATTGAATTCTTAGCAGTGCAGTTGAAGTGGACATACTACTCGAATGCCCACTTAGTATGTAGAGAGAACAAGGTAACTGATCGATCATAAATAGTAAATCATAAAAGAATGTACTTCTGTGCAGCCTCTCAACTTTTTATCGCAGTGTTTAACTCGATCAGAGAAGTTCGAGGTTCGAATCCCGAGAAGCTCTAGAAGTAGAAAACAAGACTTCTTTCACAGAGGGTATTTATGGATATACAACTTCTATTCTACATACGTTAGGGCATGAATTATATTGTTGTCATATTTCACAAAGTATAAAGGTCACTGAGACACCCTCATTGTCAAATGTTAAAGAATTAGATTTAAGGTTCACCTAAGTGGAGGTTTCTTTGTGAAAGGGTTCCTTCTACAAACGGTTCGTTGTTTTCGTCAAGGCTCGTGGGTTAATTGCAATCAATGTATGACCACATTTATCGCGGCCTTTCTTCCCGCAGTAATACTATTGATGTAAATGAAATACACTTCAAAATTACGTTAAATCACACATTGTCTAGCGTCTGTCCTCTGTCTGTTCATCTGTCTGTCTGTCTGATGATTACGCCTCATATGTACATCTCAACGTTAATTGTATGATGTAATGTTGTCCTGGACCAACTATGTTTATAAGAATATATTGTAGATTGAATAAGCTACATCCTTAGGATAATTATAATCATAATCACTATATTGTAATATAATAATAAATAATAATAATAATATACATTTTAACGCCTGCTCAATGGCGGTACATTGTTACCCTGAAGGAATTGTATTTTCGGTGCCGCTACTAAGCGCTCCGCGCGACCATATAGGTCCGTACTTCCCATCTTCAGGTACCCATTTTAACAGCTGGGTCCGTTGTTTTCCTCCGTTTGTGCAATGTTGATGAAGTGCCTTGCCCAAGGGCACAACACAGTATAAGACCCAAATCACAAACTTTTGGTGTCTCCACCGGGATTCGAACCGGGCCGTAGGTGTGAGAGGCAAGCATGCAAACCACTACATCACTGTGCTCCACATATATATCCTCGGTAGCTTCAATAACATACTTCAAAGTACTTCAATACTCCTGAAAGTGGTCATTTGCGATGTGGTCAGACATAGTACCGCTATATCCCTTCACGACATTGACGGGTATGGGGTCGGCAAACCAATTAAATGCAATGATTTTGAAAATAAAACCTGCATTTTGAACAATGTACGATTTCAAAATCATAGGAAGCTGAAAGCATCCCGACAAGAACGCAATCAAGCGGCACGTTAAAAATAGGATGTCGTTTGCCCTCTAGTGATCTACTGATATCGTAATGTGTCCTGGATTAATAGATATTTCTCAGCTTTAACTATCGCTCGTTACAGTTGCCAAAATATAATTTGGATTGAATATCGTTTACCATTTAATCATCAACTGATTTATTTTGCCAAAACACCCTTTTTTTACCTGCTATCCTGTTCCTTCAAGGTAGTTCAATCCACTAGACTACTTAATACATTGAGTGTATAATAGGGGAAATGTAATGGCTAAACTAGTCAGCCAATGATTATGGAGCAACATTTTCAGTCCCCGGATGAGGAAACCAATGAGCGATCATCAACCTTAAAATCGCGACATTTCATTGGGTCACAGTAATCATTCTATAAATAGCGATGCGTAACCATATGGTCATCTTTACGAACATTTTCCGGACTACAGACTCGGGGTATAAAGTAGCGTAATCGATTAAAATACCGATATTGAGAAGGTTAGAAACTTGCGTAATTTGTCCATTACAGTCAAATACAATGCATTATTTACACCATTCTCTTCCAACAGAGTTTCCTCCCTTCAGATTTTCGATCTTAACTTCTGTTCTACAATGAGGAATTTCTCGGCTAGAAATGGAGTAAGGGTTTGGTTGCATATGGATCTAGTTGTGCAATCAGCGAAGCCGCTGTAAAGGTGTCATATGCCAATGACACGTTATAATGGTATATTTGGAAACTGAAGAAATGTGCTTTTTGATTTTGTGAATGCAATTCACAATAAACATGCTGATAAATAAAGAAGAGCAAATCAGAGACATAAAACGAACATAGTTTATTTGTGTTACTAATTACTAATACAAGACATATTCGAAGGACATATGCTCATTAACAAGACCTTTTACAGTCAAAGTCTAATATTTTATAATTAACTCGGTCGACGTAAACGATATAGCTGATTTAAAATGTGATGATATTTAAAAACCAGGGATAATAGTATCGTGTTTTACCACCAGGGGATTTTTTTAGAAACGAGAAATTCTCTATAGTAGAACAGAGGTTAGAATCTGAAGGAAGTAAACTCTGTGGGAAGAGAATGTGCTTATACACAATCACTCAACTCATATATCATATGTCATTTATAGTTAACACTATGTTATTGCATTCACAATTCAGGGCCGTTAAACCAATTCCATTGCAGACACTAATTCCTATATTTTAAAGGTCTGACGGCTTTTGTGCAACTCCGTAAAACCAACAGAAAGGTATTTACGAGTACCATTTTTCAATCGTCTCATCCATTATATTGACAACCTAGTGAATACATCGCAGTTGTTGGCTGTAGTTGTCAATGCTTGACAATATACAGTAATGTGCTTTAGCGACCGGCAGTCTTTTTAATCGTGAGAGTTATTTCCCTTGGGGAGTACCGCCAATGAAAAGTTCGCGTCTTTTCATTGCGCGTAGATTGCATCAATTATATTCTCTGCTCACTGACAAGGTGTGGAACGACTCGTCGCGTGCAAATGGCAATCAACGCAGGTAAAAGATCAAAAGAGCCTCACAGGTGAATGGAAATTGTGTACAGGTATAAACGAACAGTCAGTCAACTCCGACATTTCATCGCCGAGCTTTGATTGTTTGAGCCGTTTGGCGTGACGGCAGTGGACGTTGTGAATCCCAAGGGCGCAGGTAACGTAAAGACGTGGCTGCAACGGATCGTTGATGTGACATTTCTTTATGGCGATAACATCTGATCACTTTAACCGGGAAATTCAGACACGTTTCCATCGATACTGGATATGGTCCTAACCTGGATGTATTTGAATAGTGTTGGATAGTCTTTATGGCTTTAAAGTGATTGTTTCACTTTGGTAGCACACAGGTATGCTTGAAGGGAAAATGTTGCACGACTTTACTCACCATCTTACTATTGCAACAATTCCCTGACTTGTGTTTATTGCCAACCCTCAATAAACTTCGAATGATTTATTTAGTTACTTTTGAGTAGTCAAGGGAACAGAAACTGATCATTTAAATTCGAAAACTCTTCAATTATAATCTATAAGATTTTAATGGTTTGTTGACTGTAAATTATGAAGGTGAAGGATTTCAAATCATTATAGCTATTACAGCTTATAGTTCTTATAGCGTGAATGAGTATGAGAACTCCGGTACCATTATTGATATAATGAAAATATTCCTGATTATACTTTTGTAATGGCAATGGACCATATAGTCATCACCTGGCTGTAATTGAGGACCATGTGACGAAAAAGGTGTCACAACAATAGAAAACATTAACAAGGTTTTTATTTAATATAATATGTTTCTGGGATATGATGGACAAGGCATTGCTTTTTTTCAAATTTATAGCATTAACCCTTCAAAAAAGAAACACATAAGTAAAATTTTAGTCAGTTTTAGGTTTCTTGAATAAACACTGTTTTCGGCTTCATTATAACGTGAAATTTCTAAATATCATTCGAAACGTGTTTTTAAATGTCTAGTCTGTCATTCCAAATCAGTCAATCCTAACGTCACCATCATACGTTGAATTATGGCCCTTTGACATGTTTGATATACGCGACAAGGATCTAACGATATTTCTGTAATTATTAGGCCAAAAACATTATTTATACTGGATAATAACCTGCTGAAATAGCTGCTGAATTGTTTCGCCAAAATAGGCTCTTTGACACGCTGACGTCGCCTTCCTAGGGGAATAGGTTATATAGCTACAGTTCTGCAGCTACTGCTGAAATACCTTGTTATATAAAGAATATATTATACATATTCATTTTTCCTAAGTCTATGGTTTGACGAAATTGACTGTCTGTTCATTTCTGCTATGATGAAATCAGAAGTGAATTCACACGAAAAATACCTACCTCCGGAATGGGACGTTAATCTCGGTACCTAGGATACAGTAGACGTTGGACGTGTGTGCTATACCAGCAATCAAAGACGGGTACCAGCGGATGGTCAACTCATGTTCCTTGATCTGTATTTTTCCCCGTATTTTTCCCATTTGTCATATACTATGTATTTTACTGTAACAAAATGAATTATATATTGTGAAGAAACAGAAAAATCTTCATAAAAGCCGACTAAGCACTGACAAAATTATAACAATATTTACTGTCCAAAAGTAAAAGATTTCATGGAATGAAAGACATTCCAGGTTACATTTCTGATCTTCAATGAAAAAGGCCAACGTAAAATTGCACAATAGCAAAAATATTAATATGTAAGAGTGGGTATTTAAAGCATATGAACTTCATTTAAAGTACCTTTAACTTTACGACGTGGCCAATAATGCGCGCTTTTGATAGCCGCTTACAACTTCCATTTTCCATTTTTGTAAAAACGATTTTATATACTCTTAAAACCCAAGCCTGTCGACAGGCATTAAAGCAGTATTGCGCAAACATGGCCTCACGTATTCAAGTTCAAAATCAGTACAAGCGAACTGCAATTGTAAATAAAATGGCGCATCGATTTACCAAAGGGCCGTCGGTTTCTGAAATGGACTTTTGGTGAAGGTCCGATTCAGGAACCGAATTCTCTGAACACGTCTCTTCTTTCCTCTTATCAAGTGCCACGCTTCCATTGCCTCGACTCTTTCACAGGAAATGTCGCTCGCTCTCTTTTGACCCTTTTTTAGACTTTTGACATTTGTGAATCCTTTTCCGCAGAATAAAGAGTCGCTGGTTACACAGTATGATGTTTTACCCTCGCTAGTATGGCGTCTTTAAAAGCTTGGACAAGTGCGTGTTACTGCCAGAGACGTCCTAATGAATGCAGGAGGGAGAAAAAGTCCACTTCCTCTCCTAACTCGTTGAAGATTTAAAGCAAGATAGTTGGTAAATTAGTTAATGGAAGATTCATTATTTCGCTCATATCGGGCGGTAATCCTTCTGCCATGCTTGTATAGGATCTATTAGCCTTATTTGTTATTTGATTTGCCAAGTGAACGCTGCCCGAGCAGGCCTTTTTAAGGATGAGCAGAGGCCTAGTCGCTGGCTTCCGGGTTCTTCTGAATCTCTCCGGGCGGCAGAGTGGCATTTCCTCTGGAACTGGAGCTCTTCGAGTCGTCGTCTGACCCCCTCCCCCTCCCTTCCTCATCCTGCACGGACAGAGAGTGACGATTCTTCAAGAAGTTTTTGTTTCGCCAACATCCCCGTCCCTTCTCTGTCAACTATTAGGTGGATTTTTCGATTTTATTATTACCCCTCCCCTTACAACTACGCCTTGCGACCATTCCTTCTCCCCGTCCCTTATTTTGCCCTGAGAAACTCTCATCTATCATGAATATTTTGTTTAAATCTATACTAGTACAATATTGCAATGCAATATAACCATCTCTCCCTGCCCCTCCATCGCCCCCAATAGCCACCTACCACCCCCTCCAAGTTCCCATCATTTGATTATCTCAGAGAAGCTCTTGAGGATGATAACTAAATAGAATTGTCGCCTATACCCCTCCCTCACTCCACTTTTTAACTATTCCCTCTAGCCCTCAGAATACCCTCGTGAATTCTGGTGTCTCAGAGTTGACCCCTTAAATGTTCACTCTCTCTTTCTGTATCCTACCCCTCCCTCTTTCTCGAATTACCCCCTCTCTCCCCTCCGAAGTCAGGAGGACTCTTGTGGAAGACCCCTCGTGAATGTGCGAGCCTCACAGAGTGGTCCCTTTCCTGCCATTGCTTCCTGGCCCTGATACAAATGGACAGCAAGAATCGCTTCCCACCGTTAGCGAGGCTTGATACGTACTCCATACCAATTAGGGCTAATGCATGTCGGCCTTGTCCCGACTCACGCTGTATTGGCGCGTAATCGCAGTCTGCGTTCCACTTCTTCACTTTTAAAAGCATTTCCGTCATTCTTTTTAATCACTGACAATGGGAAAATTAGAGACTTTGCCTCCTTGACTTGTAGAGAAGCTAACATTTTTATCCCGGTTCTTGTTGACACGAACACTCTTCTACGGATCAAGTTAGCGAGGGCATCGCGTGGCATTTGAGCTCAAGTCGAAGCACTTTATCGTCGTCAGCAGCTTCCACTGTGTAAACGTCACTCAAACCTTCTTCCGTAGTCTTCATCTAACTTTGCTTGAGAAAGCGGAGAGCTTTGCCGTGGAATCGCCTGGGAGACATTAAAGAACCATCGGGACGCGTCCGTGTGTATGGACGAGTTTGATTCCGGTTTCTAATTACATGGTCTATGTTTATTTATGTTGAAGTGTGTCTGCGTAATTGTTGGCGTATCTGTAGTATTTACACACCAGAAGGTTGTGATCAGTCAAATGTGTTCGTCATCAGAATTACATGGAAATTAGCTTGAGGACATTGACAAACGGTCGTTATGGATTTTTTTCTTCAGGTTGACAATAACACGACGTATATCTGTTATGATTGTTAATGTACGTCTGTGTGTTATTTGGCGTATCTATCGTTACTTGGCGTATTAACCGTATTGACAGGATAGAAGGTAACAATGACGTAATGCTCTGAAACAATATTAGGAACAAATGTAAACACTATTTGTGAACATGGACCAATACTATACTAGAAGCATTGTCTACATTGAGTACATATTTAGATGTGTCTGTGTAATTTAAGTTCTATCTAGTGTATTGATCTGTTGGTTGGCGGTTGCAATAGCGAAATAACAATCGCCAACAAACTGTGGCACTTCAGCTAACGATGTGAAAATAAAGAATAACTTTTTTTTATTCCAGGTTCTAATGAGATGTCGACATTATGTGTTTCAGTGTCTGTGTAGTTAATGTCGTATTTAATGTCATTACGTGTTGGTTGGCGCTTAAAGGCACAGTAGTACTTTTTAAAAATATGTTGTTTATTATTGGAGTTTAAATACAATATATTGTTAAGTTAAAGGGTAAAACATCTCATTACCCGACCTGATATCTACACACACACAAACAAACAAACAAAAACCCGGTTATCCGTATTGTTAGAAACTGGTGCGACGTATTAAGCGACAATTTTGTTTAATCTACAGTGTGAGAGGTAGATTTTTAAGTGTCGTGCGAATTTAATAGTTGACCATTCCATCATGGTGCCATAATTGAAACCCTCTTCTTAATATAGGAGTCTACCTACATCAGCCACATCACTTGAATTACCGTCGAGTGGTCATTTTAATGTGAACACATCAAAATGGCCGCTCGAAGGGAAACGGACTCGCATGACTTAAACGAACCATGTGCATTCGTTTAAAACTCTTTTTATTGGTTCAGGAGTACTATTTAGCCATTGGTTTTATAGATATTTTCCTTTTCGTGAGATTACTTTATTTCAATAAGAAAGTCGTGCAATTGTACCTTTAAGTTTTACATCAGTGTACGTGAACCTAGATTCTAATTACGTGGTCTATACTTATTAAGTGTTACAGTATCATTGTAGTTTGTGTCGAATGTAGCGTATTTATAAGTATGTTGACGGTTGCAATAACGTAATAAAAAATACAAACATGCTTTAGCTATAACACTTTAGCTAAGTCGCTAAGGCTCTATGTAGATCTACAAATTTGATTCCGGTTTCTAATCTTATTCTCTCTATATTTACACTGTCGGCCAAAAGGAACGCCTCCCAGATATATTATCAGATTTTGTAAAAACTATAATGAGAAGTTTAGCAATATTATAGCATTATGAAGTTGCATCATTTCTTCATTATATAAATAAAGTTGTCATGTCATGAAAGAATGAAGATTGTTGAATGAGACAAATGATTTGTTCAGATTTCGATCAGTGCTTGGTCAGAAAAACATTTGATACCGATTTTCATACAATCACGAGCAACAATACAGGCCCGCATTCGCATTAAAGTGATGATGACGCTACAGATGGGTACGGTGCGCAATCAACCGGAAATAGCGGTTTTCATTGGGCGTGGTTTTCATGAATGTTGTTGACTCGAATCACAGTTTTTCCACGATTTCAGTGGAGTATCATATTAATTTGTTTTCAGCATAATTTGGAGACCACCATTCATTATATTTCAGAAATTATTTCATTTTTCATTTTAAGGAAAATCAAGTAAGCGTTTCTTTTGGCCGACAGTGTAGTATTGTGCGGGTAGTGTATATGGAAATTGGCGTTTTGTAGGCTCATCCTTGTACAAACTGAATTTACATGCGAACATAGACAAAAATAAAGTAAACGTAAAACTCAGCTAGAAGATAACTTCTTAGTTAAAGGGACAGTTCAAGAGAGATCCGCCATTTTGGATTGCATCATTAATCAAAACAGTACCAATGTTTGTCAGATTACATACACAAACTGTGCAAATGCATATATAATGTCGAACAGTTGTGTGGACATTCGCTTACGGTCCTGGTGTGTACAGCCCAATTCGATTACAGATTCTTTTGACATGTTCCATATTATACATTGGACTAAAAAAAAGCATCTTAGAAATACAATGTGTTGGAGTACATGCTCACTCCTTCATCGATTGAATTGAAATACAAGAGTAAGCATATAGTATGATATGTCGTATTTCTCACAATAAAGATGGTATCCAGAAATCGTGCTTGTCTTAAAGGGGCGGTAGCACGTTCTTTCACTCAAATCAGTCGATGAAATAGATTTGAAAAAATGTCACCAATAGTAAAACGCTCTTCTCTCTTCGGAAAATCAAGTTAAAAAATAAGTGTACATGGTACCGAAAAGCCATGGGAACCGTTGCTGTCATTCGAAATAATAAAATGTGTTCACAATAAAATGGCCGCCATACATTTTTTGCTTTGTACTCAATATCGTTATTACCACTACAGATAATTGGTCTGTGTGGTTAGATGAGGATAAGTGACATAAACTACCATTATAATGTTTTTGAAATTTAAGAATTTTGCACAAAAAAACTTGCTACTGTCCCTTTAACTGTATCAACATTTGCCACTGTCAGTCTGTTTTGGATCGAGTACACCTATGCAAGTGTTTGACGTAATAATCTTAATATTGACATTTCAGGGAGACGATGTACAAAATAATGTGATTTCAAACTGAAATAAAGGTTCACTCATCACTCTACACCGAAGAGGCAATGTAGTTTGAGAAGAGGGATACATGGCTGTTTACATGGATGCCGGGTGGAGAGAGTTGTCTCATGTGTTGACAGATTAGGGGTCCATACGTAATTCTTGCGGAAATGTCGTAATAAAGAGAAGTTTGTTCAAGGGAATGAGCTATTTTAACAATTTGTTTTGGATGCCAAATGCCCTCAAGAAAGAACCATAGTTAAGGTATGTAATGCGATTGTTCTCTCTTTGACATTACAGTTTAGACCATTTTTTCTACATCTTAATTCTGTAATGCTTTATATGAACGTTAATAAAAGTATATATAGGACATAGAGACTTGCTGTTTAGAAGATAGCACAATAAATTGAATAGACCAATTATCTCTGAATCTGTGAGCAAGGTTTACCGTGTGAACGCCATTGGCGTTTCACTAGAGGACAACTGACCATTGCTTGAATTTCTTTTCAGGGTAGAATTTTAAGGATTCGTCTAATAGTCAAGTGTATTCCGATAGGTGTCGCTTCCACAATGGACTCCTAGCTATAGATTCCCCATGCTCCTTAAAGACCACATTAATTGGAATTATTGCGCTTGATTTGTGGATCATCAATATTTAGCCTCGAGCCAGACACTCCAACCGCCATTGAAGAGCTTTGATTCGAGACTATTTCTTTGCCAAGCCCCATACAACATCCTCAAATCCGAAATTTGACTATTGACCTTTGACCTTTGGAGTCAGTTGTAAATAATTGCAAGGAGACGTCGTGGCAGTTTTTCTTCACCATATGCTTCTACAAACGACATGGTCGTTAAATCTTTGTGTCTCAAGGGGCTTTCTAGAAGGAAACGAGTAGTGACGATTAGTTCGAATGTTCCCGAATCAACCGGAAGCTATTGTTGAAAATAATAGACCCGGATTCTGACACTGCCCCGTTGTTTCCAAGGAGGAGAATCGCTAGGCTCCTCATTCGTCCTCCTTTTCATAAATGGGTCGGGCATTAACTGAGGAATCGAAATAGAGTTAATTATGAGTTTTTTATGTCGTGTTTTTTTTCTTGAAAGATGACTCTATAATGAGTAAGAGTAACGTTTGTCATGAAACGAGATCGAAATCGGTCGTTTATTAAAAATCGAAATGTAATAAATAGAGGATATCTGTCTTTTCTTGACAAATACCATGTTTATTTCATCGAATGAGGTAGAAAGTTTATATTTTCACGAGTGGCACACGGTAGCATGATTTTAGTTTTATTTCACTGATCAGTCCCAGTATTTCATTGCTGGTCATATAATAAACTAAAGAGCCATCAAGAATGTTGATGAACACATAGGAAAATTGCCAAAAATCTATCTCCGTGAAAAGTATACACTTAATTTTTCCCAATTCTTTTCGACCCAAAATAGGCTGAGAAAATTCACTAATTAGTAAGGTGTTTTCCAGTCTAAATATAGATCCAGTCTATTATTTTCAAGCGCAAAGCATTATGGTCTAACTCACACCCTGTATACAAAGACACGGAAGAATAACAAAGTTTATGATCAATGAAAGAAATTTAAATATATAATTTTTGGCGGTTATTTTTTTACCATTTCATTTAATTATGTATTTGCTACAGAAATTGGAATAATTGTTTTACACAACTAGGTATTTTGCTTGAATTTTATAGTTAATGAAAGTAAAAAAATCATAATTTGCTGGTCTTATCTCAATAAAAAGTACATTAAACAGGAAATAATGTGTATAATCTCAGGACATTTAGAAATGTTGTTTATAAAGCAATCGTCACATTCAGTAATGTGTGACAAGGGCAACTTGCAAGAGAAGCACGTGTAGCACATGGGTTGTTATGGCTACTTGCGCTAGAGACGAGCCTTCACACTTAGGAAGCGCTTGCTGTTTGTGTAGTACGTTTTACGCAATAAAGGGGATTCTGTTTATGTAACGTCAGATACCCTTAGCGCGCTACTTGAAGGGTTACTTCTCTTTTAAACAAGATTTCATTACATTGTCGTGATATGAAAAGTATTTATCACATGTCATGTTGCAGATAAAAGATTTCTCTGGCGATTGACATTATAAGTATATTTTACAAAAAAAAGTTTTTTATTTGAAACACTAACATCCTTAATGGCTCTTTCAAGTATTTTGTTGACACGCTTTTTTCTTGAAATTTTATTTCATCAAATACTCATACAAATAGACATTAAGAGGATCGATGTTCATAAATTAGTCAGATATTGGCATTATTAAATGTGATTCTTTTTATTCATTTTACAATTCTGATGTTAGATTTTCACATTTTGCCTTTTTTAATTATAAATTTTATAAATTGTTAGAAGTTATACATTTTCCGGAATAAATGTAGTCAATCGTGTTCCTTTTTCAAGTATGATCTTGCAATTTAATATTTACATTAATATTAACCTTATACTAGTTGTTTTGGTTCGAAAATCAATCGAGGAAAGTAGATTTTCCCGAAATGTTTTGGCATATATACTTAATGGTAATTTAACAAAAATGAATCTTCATATACGATATATTTTCTTCATTTTGATGTTCTGAATTAACAAGATTAATTAAATAATAAAAATGAGCGTGTTTGTTGGTATTTAATTATTTATTGATATTTAAATTGTATCAACTATTGTTTATATAACGACAAAAACTACATATTTTCTTGCAAAATACAACGTTTGTACCTTTGAAAATATTTATTTTTGCTTAATTATTAAAATAACACATTTTCTATTTTCTGTATTACAATAATGTATCATCAATAACAATGTTTGGTTTTGAAGAAGATACTCAAATAGATGTCAAAAGTATTGTTTATATTTTAATTATTTCCTTTTACGATGTTCGAAAATCGTCTTAATTTATTAATTAATAATTAATAGGAACAGCACTTAATTTTCTCGTTTTCGAGTGTTGACCTCGTAAGATGATGAAATATTGCCTTGTCCTTATTAAAAGAATTCTCAAATTAAATTTTCAAATTATCATCAAGTTTCACTTTGATAACAATTGACAATCCTTTTATTATTAACGATTAAAAGGAAAATCCAAACACTAAACGCAAAACATCCCTCTCGCTGTGCATAGCTTTTAACATAATGTTCTCTTCTAAAGTCATCTTCATCCCTTTAACCCCTAACGAATTTATTTTCACCCTAATTCCGTAATTGCGAACGTCCGTCGTAATCAAAACAAAACGCTTGACTGTCCACGCCGGGGAAACATGAGTGGGGTTATTGGTGTAACAATTATCTAATTGGTAATCATATGTTGGTCTGAAGGAGAGATACAAATTGATCATTTTCCCGAGATGACCCCACTTTCCCCCATTAACTGAGCGCCATACTTGAAAACAATCACTATACCCCTGACGCCGTCCCTATATTGTTCCAGTTGAGTGATTCCGTTCATCGTCTTCCTTCCATTCACTTGTCCCTTCCACTTTAGATCATGATGTCATTTTTGCTGTCGTCAATTGGACAAATGTGATAGTCTAAAAGGTACATCCATTGTGTTGTTTGGGGTCACATATGCTAAACGTTATAAATTGTGTTATGTTGTCGGAAAGTACTGACTGTTGCCGAAAATTGCCATTTTGATTTTAGTAGACTGGTCTCCCTCATACAAAGATGATCTACACAAAATTTGAGTGTCCTAGCATTACTTGTTCCAAGAGTGAAATTTAAGGTTTGAGGACAGATTCAGCCCAAAGGATTTTGACCAAATGAACAAACTTAAGCTTACATATTATAAAGATGTTATGTTAATAATTGTTGCATTCTGTATCAAATGGTTTTTGAGAAGAAGTCGTTTAATGAGCTAAAAATGTGATGGTATGACCAATTTACTCCTGTCAACAAATTTACTCATGAGTAATTATACTTTTGCACGACCCCTTGACCAGGTGCAAATTTGCTCATGGAGTAAATTTACTTAGGTGAGTAATTGCGTTCGCATGCACAAAATACTCACGTGAGTATATTTACTTATGTGAGTAAATATACTCAAGTGAGTAAATCGATGCATGCGAACAAGGTATTAGTATGTTGACGATATGAAGGTAAAAGTAGGGATTTCTGATCAAAAACCGGACAATATACCGCGTGTGGCGCGCGCCAATGACTCAAACGTAATTGTGGAATCTTATTTATTATGTCCCCCGAACAAATTTTCGGGAGACATAATATTTTCACCTCCGTCCGTCATTCCGTTATTCCGTTATTCCGACATGCTTTCTTTTCCGGGCCATATCTCAAAAACCGTTCAACATTTTTTCACGAAACTTGGTATGTGGTTAGCCCTAGTGGTGGAGTGGTGCCTTTTGCTATTTTGGTTATTCTGAATTTATTTTTTTCTGGTTTCCATGGAAACCATTTGAACTTAGTGCAAATTGGGGGTAGGGACCTTTTCCGGCCTCTATCTCCAATACCGTTCAATATTTTTTCACAAAACGTGGTATTTGCTTAGACCTAGTGATAGAGTGGTGCCTTTTGCTACTTTGGCTATTCTGATTTTTTTTTTTACTGGTTTCCATGGAAACAATTTCTACTTAGTGCATATTGGGGGTAGGGACGTTTTCCGGCCTCTATTTCAAAATCTATCAAGTATTTCTTTACGAAACTTGGTATGTGGTTAGACCTAGTTGTTCTTCATATTTCAAACATAGTTTTGCCTGTTTAAAACCAGAAGGTCTCAAGTCACCATGTTTCTGATTTTGCATTTATTAAGAAATGTTGATGTGCTTATTGCTCAATAAGTTCCATCTTTAAAAACATCAACAAGTCGTTATCAAAGCTAATTCATGAGATATTTTAAATTATGTGACTTGAGCCCTTCTTGTAGATCAGGGCCGTGATCTCTTTATGACAGATATAGATTACATTAGATTAATTACCATCTATTTTCTTATTTTTTATGTGCAGTTGATCTATGCTAATAGAGTAACCTTTTTCGATTAAAGTAAAGTTGTTGTTTTATTCCTCTGGCATTGTTAAGTAAGGGTTAGATGATTAGTTTTGATTGAAAATTGGAGCGGGGGACATCACAGTGCATCACATGCACATATTTCTAGTTACAGATGAACTGATAAATTTGAGGTTGATCATGTTTAATAAGTCACTTTTCTACTGTGCATGTAACTGTGACGCGTAGTTTCGGTTTCTGCACATGCATAATGATGTTACTCTATTTCATTTCATATTAATTATGGTATATTTGGTGATTCGGGATGAATATGCAAGCCGAGTGAATTTATTTGTACTGAAAACAGCACATATGGTGCGTCGGAACGTATTAAAGCTTAACAACATTTTATGAAACAAAATGGATGCACCTTTAATGGTGTAGCCTTCAAATCATCAGGAGATGCCGCTTTATGACCCGATCGTTGAAGATGCTGAAGAAATATAAGACGAGTTGGCGTTCTTTAGCGCTATTCATTTACGGTATTCCCGTGTTTTTATAGCAGTGATCAGATTTACATTCTCTCGGCCATACTACAACAAACTCTATTTTACGCTGTCCCGGTACCACCTAGAATTTAAATTACGCTTTCCTGGGCCGACGCTTCAACCCCTGACCTTCCAAACTCCACAAGCGTGACGAATATTTGTTTGATGTTATTCTTAATGAACCTGTTGATATGTAACGATGGTACTTCCTCGTCAGTTGTTGTTTTAAGTAAAAACGACCAAGACTTGAAACAACACAACCTTTTTGTATTTGCATGTTCGAACATTCCTTTGTTCAACTTTGTAATCAGCATTTGTCATTTTCTGTTAAACAAAAGCATGGAATCAAAAAGCAGTCTAATCCCCAAAACCACAAACTGTGTAATAATGTATTACTTATTTCATATATTCGTGTTACCCTTTATTTTGTACCTAATAACCAATCAATTCTAAACCATAGACGCCTCTATTCTTGTTTATGTTTATTGTCATAAGAAACCTTTCTTCTATCCGGGCTGCCTGCAAATGATATAACTCTTTCACCTACAAGGCGCCCGGTACCATTGTGGCCATTTTATCCTACTGTCTATAGCTTAACCCTAAACGTTAATTATTTCTAAAACCATAAACATTACTTACTGTAAATCCAAAGCATCGGTATGTGATCAGCGGTCGTTCATCTTTTTTCAAATTCAAAATGTTGTTAAGGTTTAAGAAGTGATAGTATGTAGGTTTGTTGAGGGTGACGCCTGAGCCAAACATACCAATATGAGCCCTATAGTTACGACGACATTTTAAAAAATCTAAAGGAATTGGATGCCATATGCCATCATTTTGCCAGTGTTCTTTACAAACTTTTAAGCATTGAAACTGTGGTATCAGGAGGGGTTATCTCCCTTGACGATACCAATATGGCGGAAGAGAGTGTCCATTTATCTTGCGCTCATTATCAGTATGGATAGACACTAGGGATCCCCTTCCCTAGTAGCCATATGGTGCCAATAAAAATTCAAATGCTCATGTTTTTCACGCGCAGGCGGGACATAATGACGTATTGTAAAACGTGCGTGTCGTGCCTTTGGTCGCACTTCACATCGATTTGATCTCATCCAGTGCCGCTTAGCTCAAAGTGGAGCTACTAATCGTCTGTTTAGATCACGACTGGTCCCTTGAACATATGTGAGCATCTTTGCCAGTTTGTTCCAAAAAGCAGACAGTTCCAGAGCTCCTCTGCATGGCACTTCATCAACCGGACCCTGTCAGGAGCTCATTGAAATTAGTTGTGTGTGAATCAGTATCTGCTTCAGAGTGCTATTTACCAGACGACTTGTCTCCTTTAGATGTTACGGCGTCTTGAAACGAATTGGCACACAGGGTACGGCGAATAACGGTGAATGGCGGTGAATCATGGTGCTGGTTCTAAAGAGGTTCGACAGACCAATCCCACTTTGCAGATTTCCTCTGTAATCGTTAATCCAATTATGACCACTTTGTTAGATGAGGATATTGAGCAATGGCGTCCTTGCAGTAACCCATCCGCTTTAGTATCGTTGGAAAATCAAACAAATATATGGTCACAATTTTATATTTTGGACCATACTATGTAATAGTAAAAATATTTACTTTTTTCGGGACTTGGTCCTTGCGGGATTCGAACCTCCATCCTCAGAGTAAGGTACCAACCGCCAGCACTAACTGTACCAACAGCTTACCCACTCGGCCACCGTGACCTCGATAAATATGAGTAGTGTGATCACAAATATAACAATGTCACATTTGTTAAGTATCTAAATGACAAGTATTTTTAATAAATATCTGGTCCTTTTGTCAATTATGACATTGGACCGTTCTTTTAAAAGGACATAATTTACATGATATATGATGACATATATAACCATTATCACCTTTTTCTTTAAGTGTTATGAATATTGGACATCTTACGTATTCCTCTTGAAGACTCGGTTCAGGTGACAAATCTGGGTCTAGATTTTGAAAGTCTTTTAACGCTAAGATAGCCGTATGTACGATACATTATCATGATTACGTGTGCCATTTAAGTTTCAAGATTTATAAAATGTAGACATGTAAGTAATAAAATGTGTTAAAATAACCTGCTTGGACCGAGTCCGCACCTCTCGATGACATAACATCATTTACAACGTTTGGCATACGTGACTCCAACTACAAAATGGATGCACCTTTAAGTGCTGGTAATAGGTGTCTGACACTGAGGAAATGGATTTGAACAGTGAACATAAAGATAGCATGTCTGTACTTCCGTTGATATCAAGTATTTGTCGTGACTAGCAATCATTCCGCGAAAGTAGTTTCTTTCTATTGTTCGTATGTTTTGTACATGCTATGAAATATCTACATGTAGGTGATAACAATCTGCTTCAACCATTCTCAAATAATATAATTTTATGATAATAAAATGTAGAAATAAAGTTTTTAGTGGTATCTTTTCTTCCCTCTTGATTCTGGGCTAGTTCTCCCCCTTGCATGACCAAAACAAATCAGTGCAGGCCACAAATCCCCAACATATGCTGTGTCTCGGGGGACTGGGACAACAGACCCCCCTTAATCCCCTCGTCTGGAGGGGGTTATAGAAGGGTCCGTGACTGTAAGGGCTCGTAAAACACTTTATGGGACGGCTCTTAAGCTCGTCGATTGATTGGTCTGTGTATGACAACCACCAATACAGGGTAATTTGAAAGCATGACAATTTATTACTGTAAGAACATCACAAGGGTAGACACAAGATGTGTGCTTGTAGTTTGAGCATCCCATTAAACATATTCATTATCATTCTCTGTCCACAGAGGTTACACCCTTCAGACTTTCTATCGCTACCTCTCTTACATACAGACAACATTTTACTATTCTCGCCTAATCCCCTGGCGGTGAAAGATTGCAACACTGGTAACGTCCTAATGTTTGTCCAATCAAACATCGAAATAATCTGCGACCGAATTCTGTCTTGCAAACATGTGAGCATCACACTGATGAATCAACTCTAGTTTTTCGACAGTTACGTACAGAATTCTCAGTTTGAAAAAACCTCGCTGATTGCACAACTACTTTTTGACGCAACCAATCAGGATGCTCTATTTCTAGCCGAGAAAGTTATTGATATGGCCAATGGTCTCGATAGAAAACTGAAGGGAGTAACCTCTGTGAGAAGAGAATGTTCCATTATATGTATAACTTCCACCGTTGTGTAATGCATGTGGTATATTTGTAACTCATTTTACAGTGTCCTGTATTCGAACATAATTTATTTGTTTCAAACCACTTTTCATAATTTTGACAGATTATTTCATCAGTTGTTATGCTAAAAGATAATCTTACATCACCAACATTTCGTTCATTGCGTTTAGTTTTCTTATGATTAAAATAGTTTTCAGACTTTTGTTTGGGATGTTATTTAAAGAAGAAAACTGTGAACATAAATTTAAGTTATGGTCCAACTGGTGATTAAGCGAAATAATGAATAAATCCTTTTGTTTCACGATTTTCATCTACCGTTCGCAGGTTTCACCGCAACGCAGGATCACAATATTGTTGCAGGCTTTCCTTTTACAATTTCTCTGCCTGGTCCAATGGAAGTGAAACACTCTTGAAAACAGTATCGGCCAAATACAATCATTCCCGTTGTAACGATTTAAAAAAAATATAATTTGAAATATATCAATGAATCCTTTTTATTTTTACTTTGACCGATTCACGTTTGTTATAAACCTTGTCATATGATTAATTCTGACACGATTTAGCCGTATCATACTATTATTTTATTCAGAAATGAATTACGTCATAATCAACTTCTTTTGATACAGGACTATTCTGAGAAGAAAAAACAACCAATATGTTTCACCTGGATTATGCAATAAGCATGCATTAATAACACAAAAGTGTAAACAGGAATGTCCTCTCGAATTTCGTCTCCACAAACAATAGCCTGATAGAACCCTCTCTTTAATGTCAGTATTTAGCAGGAGTGTTTTACAGACAAAATCGGCAATTCAAAGTTTAAGAGTTTCTAACTCAAAGATTTAAGTTCAGCAAGAAAATATAACAAAAATAACAAAAACACAAATTTGCTTGCAGTGCAAATGATCTCTAATAAAATAAACGTACTTTAACAAGTTAGAACAGTTACAATATTTCTTGTGTAGTTGGAAAATCAATACCTGTTCTGTGAAAGTAATTAATTTTCTCATTGCGTGCATGTCTCAAACACTAATGGTGGAAGCTTAATGGCCTGCTCGTGCATTTGATGACGTCATGACATGCGAGGCATTTGAAGAGGCACTTTGAGAATGGTATTCGATCAACGTACCTGACCGTGCTAATTGAATAATAGCCTCCGTATCTCTAGCGGAGATCCAACACGAGATATGCCGCTCATTCTGTGTAGCCGATTAATTAGATAATGGACAAGCCAGGTAACAGGCACCGGGCAATGCTCACTTCCGGTTAAAAGCGCCCCCTGTCGGAATTGATTGTCAACAATCTAAGAGGAGATCACCGTGATCTAGGCGGCAACTTCCGGCCCTGAAATGTCCACGGAAGACTTGTAGGAAAGACAATGGTTTAACACACAAAAGACAATTAAAGGTAACCCCGAGATCAAAGGCATCGACACACGATCAGGCGATAAGCACATAAACATTACAAGCTGAAGTAAAGCAGAAAATATCTAATTAGTATAATGATTGACAGATGGCATAATTCTAAGGGAAACATTTGCAAATAAGGAAATACATAAATGGTGATGAGGAGTTTGTTGACCGTGCCCAAACCTTATAATTAGTTAAACTGATATTAGGCAAAGTCATGAATGGTCTTGGATATTTTGCAAAATAAATTCTGGTTTCGGAAAGTATTTAGACTTCGATGAATCATACGTTAAAGTGCCCGTTCTATTGGACTTTCTTCTAAATTATTTTGCATTGCGTGAAGTGAATAAAACACTGTATTTATTATACTTTTACCACATTTTAATAATAAATTATATATTTTGATAGCAAATCAGCAACACCACGAATGGTTTATCATTATCTTGATCAACAATGTCTTTCAACAGCGCCGACCAACGCTCATAGCGCTGATGAATGGCTTAACTCTCATTTTCATTTTTAAATGAATGAACAATGTTCTTTGTTAAATATAAACTTATCCTCCGTAATATATTTAATATGTCATAATCATGTATTACGTACGTACATACATATATTAATAAGATTGTCCCGACGAATTTCATTTCCACAACATATATCCCGGTATTTTTAGCTCTGTTGAAGTAATAAATGTATCAATATAACAAACGATTGAATTACAAATATTCACAACAAATACAGATAACTCACAATCTTAGTTCTATGGGCATATACACATCTTGATGCCACAAACTTGAATTACCTTATCAAATTAGAGTTCGGCTAACTAAATTTAGGACAACAAACCATAGATTACCAATAGAAACTTGCGCTGGTTAAATGTTTTAAGGAAAATCGTCTCCGTCCTCTTTGTTGTCAAGCTGTATGTGATGAATTTCATTTTCTTTTAACATGCCCATCACTTAATGAGCAAAGAAAAGCTTTTCTACCAAAATATTTGGGTAAACCCAACAGGCTGTAAATTTATTTACCTTATGAGATGTGATTATCAATGATCAAGTTAACAAAATATGTAAAACACTGTATGTGTCTGTATGAATCTTTTAAAATAATTCCATATGCATTTCGTATTTGTATAAACCTGTTATTCTCTATATCACTTCTGTGCTATTTGAGAATAAATTATGTTCTGGTAGGTAATAAACTACCATAACTTACTTTATACCTACCATTATGTTATTCTAAACCTACCGTTTCCTACCATGTATCTATTTTGTATGTTTTATCTTGTATATCTTATTATCATACATGATTTATTTTGTACAGTAAAAAATAAATCACGTGTAATATAGCTATACAGGATACCATGTGCAGCATACAATATAATATAATGCAATACAACATGTGTCATATGGCTTATATCATGTACAAAAAGCATACGCATGTACATGTATATACGTACACACACACACACACACACATATATATATATATATATATATATATATATATATATATATATATATATATATATATATATATATATATGAATGCTAGATATAACATGCATTATGCCATGTAGAAGATACATAGAGATTATTAACCAAGTGTGTTTCCGTATCATTAATATCATATTTTTGGAATAAAAATTGTATTATGCGAGCCTTTGGCGAGCATAATACATTATTTTTTATTCCAAATATATGATATTAATGATACGGAAACACACGAGGTTAATAATCTCTTTATCATATATGTCATTATTAAAATAAGCGTGTTTTTGTAGTAAAATTGGAAAGAGAATTGACCTAGTTTTAGCGTAGTAATATCATAGACGGTACATCAAAGTGATGGTCACGACAACGGCTGTGAAGTGCCTAGAAATAGTTCTTAATTAAAAAATAAAATAAAACACGATGTGCGCGTTTATTAAAAAATCAACAATTGGTCGCTGATCTCTTATTCATGGAGATATTTTCAATCAATTCATATGCACCTATCTAATAATTAAAAAGCACTCATCACTTGGTCACGTCGCTAGAACAAGGGAAGTAACTCTAGTTTCAACGTTTTGGAAGCTGCGTTGCAGGGTTGATTCGGATTGCTGCATAACAGTATCTTTCACACTTAAACGGTAATTATTTGTGGGATGTGGTTGTTTCTTTCGTTTATGACAATAAGTACCTATAAATGTATCTAATACCGTATGCTCAGCCCTCAAGAACTGCCGAAACGCTAGTGCGATCGACGAGGCGTGTCGGTTTGACGCTGACGCATCAAATTCATTTTGTACACAGGACACTGCAGCTACTTGCTGATTCTGTTGGCCAATAGCGCACTGAAGTTTTGAATGATTCTTAGATTAAATCTACAATTATCTTTACTTTGTTAAAACTAAAAATGCACAGTTTCATATCAGATGAATTTTTTTTTCGAATGTCCATTCTTTCAAGCGGAAATACACGGATCAACTCCCGGTTACGCTTTCCAATGATTCGTAAACAGTTTTAGGATTCGCATGAAAGAGTGGAATTTTTCCGAAAGTAGTTCGTGTAATTGACCTTTGACCTGTTTTGCATATTTATCAGATTTGGATACCAAGTTTATCAGATTGCTTTATTGCATCGATAACACCCGCCATTATATGATAAAATGGTATATAATATCAAAATATACCATGTACATTTTGCAAAATATAGCAGATGTCATGTACATTGCTATATACCATGTGCAATAAACCATTGTGATATAATATATATCATGTATCATATACATCATAAACAATATATTTTAATTATTTTGTTTAAATTAGTAAACATATACTTCATATCATTACATTACACCATTACAATATACCATGTATTATATTCAAATTACCATGCACTTTATACTCGTACACGTTCTACTATATACCATACATGATAAACCACGTTACTATATACCATATACCACATACCTTATGACATATAACATATTTTACAATATACAATGTATCGATTACTATCAAACTTATACGACGCAATAACGTATGTTACATGTAGGTGTGGTGGAAAGTGAGGTCACTAGTTTTTGTTCAGATGATAGTTTACCAGTTTGAACGTGTTGGCCAACATTTGTTGTAGAAATTTTAATCACAAAATGGAATCCAAATCAATTTTAAAAAATTACTTTATAACCATGAATATTTAATCATACAATTATCTCAACCAAAACATCTGTACTTGTTAATACATTACACTTGTGCTAAATCATTTACAAAATGGCTATAATGTTTTCCATTCAGCCCTGAGATACAAAAGAGTTAAAGCTTGGAACGAAAATGGCAATCGCAGTTAATATCCTAACAGATTGGTATAACTATTACTCAGATTTGATGCATATGGCATAGCGGTTCGGACACCGCGAGCAAATATGAATTATGCATGCCCTGAAAATCCACAAAGAAAAAACGCTCAAAAATGTTAGCTGCTGTTTAAATACCTTTTATCAACATAGTCATTTGATTGTACCAAACACCCCCAACTGCGGACGTATCACCCTCACCCGATGCAATGTTCACTGTAGCGGAACGGTACCCTATCATGTAAATTATCTCCCTTTGCAAACCCGTTATCGTCCATCATGGCTATTTTAACTTGTTTTTCTTTCAAGAGTATCTTTTTTGTCATCCCGCCGTGTTAATCGCCTTGTTATGATGCTGATCGCGACTCTCTCTCTTCCTATTATCCTCTTAATTTCGTGGACTCGTAGTTTCATTAACTTAATTGTTCCAACCCCTACTCTCGTCAATGAAACGCGATCGCCATATTTGGTTCTGCCACTTTGTCCAGGGTACGCTCGATTTGCTCTACGGCATACGCTGCCGTGACCAGCGGCACGGAACGTTATTAATTGTGCCGGATAGTCTTAGCGATGATGTGGTAAATGATGGATGTAGCGCGACAGAATCAAGCGCCTCTCATGTTATCCAAAGGGCGATAACTGTGAAAGCATATGTCCTTATGAATACCACGTGCTAATCTCGTCGGGATATCGCCCAAAGCTCACACCAAACATCACGTGTTAAGCGAAGTATTAATTCATGTGCATTGTCCGGCCAAAGGGTACGGTTTGGGGAATATTTACTGATTAGATTAGTTTATTGATAAAATTATCGCTTCGTCTTTGAAGTTCAGACTTCGTTGTGACTAGTACAGTGCATGGCTTCCAAAAGTAATTGCTGTTACAATCGGAAGCTGTATCTGTTGGAGAAAAAATCGTTAAGATTATAAATCCATTATCGAAGTGAATTTTGCTATTTCTGATAATCAAAATCCTGAAAAAATGTCACCCAGAATAAAGTAACTTTATCTAGGGCTATATTTCAGGCGACTTTAATTATCACACATCAGTGGTTTACCTTTGTATTCCGTATAAAACAATTATGAACCCATAAACCATCAGAAATTAGTTGTTTGGATAAAGGTCGCTTATATCGACCAAAAAGCAGAAAGATTAGAAGAATCAGATAACTTTTATGGTTGCATAATTTTCATAAATTCTTAAATCTATAGAAAACACGAGAAAAATATGGTGTCTTTTATGGTTGTTAAACTTACTCAATTTGCCAAATCTCCATGACAAAATCAGATTTTACCACGTATCCATTCACATCATCATGTTAATTATTAGACCAACTAAAAATAACCTCATAAATCACCCTCGGTTATATGGACAGTTTAACACGGAGGTCCTAATGAGATAACGGTGACAACCTTTTCAAACGCAGAACGCTTATAGACAATTAGCAATAACATTAATTAAATTCGATCATTACACTTGGCTCATCATTGCTGCGAGCCAGGTGTCTCTTTGATCTCGCCGCCTCTATGTCGCACCTGTCCAGTCGGCTCGTCATTTATCTTTTCATCTCTCCAGGTATCCGCGTTAAGCAAGTGTACCTGTCCGGCACTGGGCGGTTAACTCCTTACACCGTATGGCGCTGTGCTGGAGCATATGATTTGTGTTAATCACTTCTAGTAACCTTTAACCCTTAGTTTTGCATACATATTTGATAACTATGTCTCTAAGCGTCACGAGGTTAATTATAACTTAGCGTGTCGCTTGTTGGATTTGGCAATACACCCAGGCACCAAAATAAACCAGTACTAATGCTATGATAACTATTATTGTGCATTCCCCGTTAAAACGAGGGTTCTATCGGGGTAATTTTTGTGGAAACGAAATTTTGGAGGATATTCCTGTTTACACATATATGTTATTAATACATGATTAAAATACAGTAAAGTTGAAAGATACTAATGAAGGTAACATTTTGATGACTTTATATTTCACAACTTGATAAACATAAGCGCACATTTGTTGAACAAATAAAGCTATGAGAACTGCAGCCATTCATCGGCGCTGCGAGTCGGGAAAACTTCGCTGCGGCATAACAGCAACGTGTTTATTACTTGTATTACATGTTATGTGTCACTATGTGTGTATTCTATCAGTGTATGTCTTTAGTTATCAAAAGGTTGCAACATTGGGTACAATATAGAGTGTTTTCATTTCACGTAATGCAAAATTTTCAATATGGCGACAGAACCCTACCTTTAAGCATTGAATTGAGAACACTTTTAAAGATAGTCACACGTGTAACAAAATATACAATATCACCATACGCACACCATTCTCTTCCCACAGAGTTTACTCCTTTCAGATTTCCGATCTTACCCTCTGTTGTTTTTCGCTTGAAATCGGGAGCAGAACCAAAGTCCCCTAGCGGTGGAAAGAGAAATCTCATATCTGCTTCTTAACCAATGAAAACTCATCTTTCAATGGCCTTGAAGACCGAGTGACTTCAAAGATCTAGGCTTTTTACTCTGAAAGGGTCTTGCTCATTAGCATATGTCATTCGAATATGTCTGATGTAAATAACGCAAATGAACTGTTTTTGGTATTCGTCTCTGATTTGGTCTTCTTTATTTATAAATATGTTTCTGATCAATAGTTTTCACAAAATCAAATAGTATATTTCGAGGAAAACACAGAAAACACAGGAAAACGAGAAAACGTTGGACTTCCGTTTATTTTATCATTATGACTTGTCATTGGCAAATGCCACTTTTACAACGGCGTCGCTGATTGCACAACAAGATTCAATTGCAACCAATCAGGACACTAACTTTCTGCCCCCGATGTCAAGCGTAAAACAAGAGAGGGTAGGATCGGACATCTGAAGGGAGTAACCTCTGTGGGAAGAGAATGTACGTACACAGACTACATGTGTATTTATATTGATAGGAAAGGATACAATCAGCGTTCTATAATAAGTAACATACACTCAACCGCAAAAGAAACGTCACAATACAAAACACAAGATAATTCAATCCACGCGTAATAAAGGCGACTGAAACGGAGATACATCATGTCTCCAGTAGCGAACCAAACTAGATTTAAAATTTCAAAACATTACACCTGTTTAATATTTCTGTGAATATTCCAGGTTTAAAAAATCGTCGTTTTGAATCTAAGAGATAAGTGAGTATAAAACGGCTTTCTTGGCTGTTTTATGACGTCCTGCAGTAAAGACGCATCAACAAATTTAAGTCCAAGAAGTTTTTTTAATGTCGATAACATCTTTTATAAATTCAATTTCTTCATTTTATTAATTTTTAAGTTAAATGACAAACATTGCGGCCAAAATAACATTTTGAAAAAGCGATTTCAACACCCAAAGTGTACGTCAATAGTCATAAAAATAGAACTATTACAGCCTGATGTATGAAATTGTGGGTACCTCTTTACAAATGATGTCCCTATAAAAATCATTAAAAATTGCCTTTTTCTGGCAGCAGTATTTCGTTTTCTACACCGTTTGAAATGTGGTGACGTTTCTTTGCGGTTCAGTGTAAAGACCACTCTTTATCTCCTCGAATACAGTGGACCCTATCACGCTACAACTAGTAAAGTTACAAAAGCAGTTAGAATTTGGTTAGATGAAGGAAACAGTAAAAAAAACGCTTATGAGAGATCCGGATTATTGAGAATATGTAAATGATACCATTTTTCACACATGAATGCAATCTTTATTGTATTTTTTCAAAGTAACGCTCCATTAATTGATCGCAGACCTTAAATGGGACAGTAGCACGTTTTTGCTCAAATAAGATGATGAAATGTTTTTAAAAAATAATGTCACTAATAGTAGACCCTTCTCTTTTCGGAAAATCAAGTTAAAAGTGAGTACACATGGTTCGGTAAAGCTATGGGACTCGTTTTTGTCTTGTCGCAATAATAAAATGTGTTCACAATAAAATGGTCGCCATGCAACTTTTGCTTTATACGCAACACCGTTATTACCACTACGGATAATTGGTTTATGTAATAAGATGTTTTACCCTCTAAAGTAAATTCAAATGACATAAACTATCATTATAAATGGGAAATTTTAAAAAAATGTTTGCAAAAAACGTGCTACTGTCCCTTTAAGATCAACCTAAGCCCGTCGTATAGCATTGGCTTAGATCGGACTTAAGGTTAAAATCCGTTTGTGAAACGGTACCCAGATCTTACCAAAGCTGCATTGCGCTTAAAAATCACCTTCTCGTAACATTTACCAGGTACCCAATATACAGGAGGGTGAATAGAGGCATCAGCTATACAGTGCTCCAAATTTCTCTAAATTGTAATACCTGCTCCAAACTGTAATAGCTTCCCCATAGCTGTTACATTTTCACTGTTATTCAATTTTGAGCACTTTTTATAACAATTTTGAGCACTTTTTATTACAATTTTGAGCACTTTTTATTACAAAATATTTTGAGCACTTTTTATTACAATTTTGAGCACTTTTTATTACAAAATATTTTGAGCACTCTTTATTCAAATTTTGAGCACCTTTTATTATAATTTTGAGCACTTTTTATTACAAAATATTTTGAGCACTTTTTATAACAATTTTGAGCACTTTTTATTACAATTTTGAGCACTTTTTATTACAAAATATTTTGAGCACTTTTTATTCAAATTTTGAGCACTTTTCATTCAAATTTTGAGCACTTTTTATTACAATTTGGAGCAGGTATTTTATTCTGAGCATTTTTTGTTACAATTTGGAGCACAACAAAGTGCCAAATACACAGCGTAATGAAGCACGATTCGAAAAGGTACTCTTGACCAAGGCGACACCACATGTCTCTCAAAGCATGTCTCAGTGTCTCAACCCCTCAATACCTTAGACTATCCAGCTATGAAGTGGTCCCCATTCCGGTGAAAAACCATGACCATAATTGCTGAACTTCGCACATAGTAACCAACTGAGCTTCACACATTTCCCTATTGAAATGTACATGGACATCAAAGTTTATATAATGTTAAAGGTACATCCATTGTGTTTTTTGGGGTCACATATTCCAAACGTTGTAAATGGTGTTACTTTATCGAGAAGTACCGACTGTTACCGAAAATTACCATTTGGATTACAGTCGACTAAGTGTATATATGAAGATAAAAGTAGTGATTTCTGATCGAAAATCGGACAATGCACGGCGTGTGGCGAGCGCCAATGAGTCAAACCTTATTTTGGAATCTTATTTAAAACAGACAAAATAACAAATTTGGGTTGATAATGTTGAATAGGTCATATAACTACTGTGCATGTAAATGAAACGTGAAGTTTCGGATTCTGCACATGCAAAATGATGTTACACGAATTTAATTGGAAACTAGTAATTATGATGTATTAGGCGATTGGGGAAGAATATGCAAGCTGAGTGAATTTGTTTTTATTGTAAATAGCACATATGGTGAGTTGAAGCGTATTAAAGCCAAATATTTGTTATGAAGCACAATGGATGCACCATTAACTTTATAAGATCTACATTCCATTTTGGAGAATTTTTAAAACTGAGTAACTAATTCAAGTTTAAAGCTTCAATTCATTTTATGAAAGATATGAAGAAATACATGCAGATTGGTTTCCAATACAAAATGCAAAATGTCATAATTAAACGAGAAAGAGATTTTCCACCTCAATCATTTTGGAATTTCCACTTGATGAAGGTACAGATATCAAGAAACGCTATCAAGTCACTATTCGTTTGATTCCTGACTTCATGAATACGCCTTTTACTTGTCAAAGGTTTTCCTGAGGAAAAACGATAATTAATTGCACAGGTGCTAAATAAATACATGTGGACAACCACTTAATTGTTTACCATAATGAAAAAATACTCCATAATAATTCAATAGACTTTATACATTCACAAACAATATTTCAATAGTATTTAAGAAAAATGTGTAAATATTACACAATAATTTCCAGTAATTAGTCAAATTGTAGGTGTTTAACTCACAGGTGAGTGAACCGATTCACCCTCTTCGTTTGTATAAAAAAACGTTTCGACAATGGAACTCTTTTATTTAGAAGGTAAAGAACAAACTGCATCCGGTTTCTGCAGTATTAACCTTCCGATCTCGCTTTTTCTCGAGAGATTTCATGAAATCTCGCTTTGTTATAGTTCTATAGGTTTGACACGGTATTCAAAAATTAAACTTCAAGCGAGCCCGCGTTGTCAAACGAACATAATTGACGAGGGTGAGACAGCTTATTATCTACTGGTTTTATTAAAAGTTGGACTTATTAGTGGATCACGGAGTCAAGTAGAGTTTTTATTTCCGTGTGAATGCATTGCTGCTGAATTTTCAACTTCAATTTATTAGCACGTGCTATCACCCACGCGAATAATTGCATATCAATGAATGAATAAACTACTTTCATGTTTTCCTATTCGCGGTTCCTCGTATGTCCAAGAGCAGTTCTAAACATGAGCTTATTGCAAAGATAAATGGGATTTTGGTGTTAATCTGTAAATAATGTATCTCGTGGTTTCTCAACCCGACATTGGTAGTAATTATTTTTTATGAATAGATATCGAAAAGATAAATTATTGTCTCATTTGTAAAACGAAAACCTTTTCAATGTTTACCATATTTTTAGATTGTCATTATGTGTTTTTTTATGTTATTAAATTCCTGGTATTCAGTTCAAACAAAGAATATGCATCAATAGGTCTAGGGAAATGTTATAGTCGGTAACTTTTCCCTTGGTATAAACTTTTCAAAGAAAATACGATATTAATCATTTGGGTTAAAATTTATCTACAAATTTGTATAAATCGAATTTTAGATAACTTATTAATTTTGAATTCTAATACAAGTCAAATGTCACTTGTAGGAAAATTAATAACTGAAGTCAAAAAGATAGACAGACTGGAATTCAATATGAATCCAATAGACTTTTACATGAAACATTTATATCCCCACTATGAGGTAAAATTGCCTTTCAAATTTATTCATGATAAATGACAAGTGTAACAAAACAACATATCCTTTGTTGCTATTTCCTGGAAATAAATTCCTTCTCCCGAGGAAAATATTTCTGAATGTCCCATGAGTTTTGGCTGAGTTAATTGGAAGCTTAATTACCACTGTATATACCATGTTCAAACAGTGAAGTAATGATTTCTTCCACATTAATCACTATTTATTGACTAAAGACTCGGTTCAGATACAAAAGAGAGGTTAAATATTAAAGCCAAGCGTTCTTTGCAACAATGGTCTACCGTCGTTGAGCGGATACACTGTTCAGGGCTTCTTTTGTGGTCTTGATCGACGCCACGCGGTTGTAAGATTTTATATCAAATATTAATAATCAATTCTTAAAGGTTTTGATTCGAGAAGACCGATCGTCTGACAATGTTTCGTTTCGTTAACTTTTCCGATCCTAGTTATCGAGTTCAAAGCGGGATTCGCTTCGTTTGTCTATCCCTTGGAAATGACTGTCTTATTGATGAAAGAGATAACTGTGAAATTGCTTTGCAAATTGATTATTTCTCATTTATTTTTTTTCGTTTTAGGAGCATCAATATTGACGTTTGTGGTTTCAACTTTGAGAATACTAATAAGTTAATTAGCACAAATCAATCAAAGCGAACTCTATGTACAGTCTGCTATATCTGTGACCGTGTAGGGTGGTCATTGGTCCACTGGAATTATATTGACTGGGTTCGAACCCATTAAAGGAATCTTCCAATAGTATAAGTTTCTCACTTTTAATGAACAAATAGTATACTATGTAAAATGACAATTACAATTACACGAATAGCTATTTTCTGCATGCTTCCTCCTATTCAAATCACCTTGCCTTATTTAAATTACTTTACCCATTTCAACTTTCAATCATTGCTATTTCATACAACTTAATTTTACATACCGTTATGATGTGAATAGTTGTATCTGTAGATTGTCTCATAAACCCAACATTGCTCTTGTTAAATATACTTTCTGCCTTTTATACTTCATATGACTAGGTATTCTTAAATTGTGTAAAGTTCCCTCGCGATAATAAAGAAACATATAATCTGTTCTTTTCTTATGATATTCCGTCCGTCTGTTTTCTCCAATTATCATCCTATATCAATATCAATTACTTGATAAGTACATGTATAAAGGCATTAAAATATAGGTCGAAATATCACCTTCCACACAATACAGTAAATTAGTCTATAAAAGTATGTGTATTTATTCAGTGAAAGTTTCATAACGTCTTTCAAAGATGTGAAATATTTGGCCTAGGAACTGATGTAACAAAGAATTATCAGTTTCATTTTAGCAAATGCTGGTTTTTGTTCATTGCAAATTCTGCAAATGTCTATTTCATAAACGTGAACTTATTATTAGTAAAAATTCAACAAGGTTCAACCAGTTTGGAGAAATTATAGAAACGTTTTATTTATTTCCATCTACTGGAATGAAATATGTGTTCTATTTATGTTAAAATGGATTGAACAATGTATTAGACCTATAGTATTTTGAATATACATTTGCATGTGTACAATCATTCATAAACAATATGGTTTCTATATCTCTATCAAATATCCATGTACAACTTCTTTTTATTTGATATTTAAATTTTTAACAGTAGCAGAAAAAAAATAGTTTGTAAATATTCTGAATGCCAGAGAGATTTAATGTTTAAGTTTGTTGTTTCCAAACATATATCTTTCTTTAGTAAAATAAATCCATAATTTTAAAGTTTATAGCAAGTTTACCTTTACTTTCAAATATTTCCGAAATTTCCCACGTTATTCAATTTGAAAAATTACACAATTTGTTCGAAGTAATCTCTCCGGATTTTAATCACAGCAAGGTTTCCGGTTAGAACTCCTCACATCGCTACTATGTTAACTCCGAACACAGATCATGCTTTATCACAAGAGTGATGGTGGGTAAAATTTCACTTATTGGCGTTAGGATATACGATATGAACGGGACCTGTGAAATGATTTCCCATGGGGGTTAGGCCCCTATGTTTGCAAGCAGATACGATAAACCGAACATCCCCAGACGGCCACAACAAGATAGTCCACAATTAATTCAGAATTAATGCTTTAGGGTTCATTGTCTCTAAATCGGTGTTATATCGCCGTGTACTGTCAGAGTGCGAAGAAATCGTGCTTGGACTGCTTTATCATGGTGTTCATTGTTTTGATAACAAAATCATTTTCTCATTTCTAATTTAACACCTTGGGATCCTTTTGGAAGAATTATAGAACCTTTTTGTTTTTTCTTTGTATGATTTGTTGACAATCGTCTTGAAAATAATTTTAACAACTACTTTATGTAAGAGATTATACATGCTGAAATATTAAATAATTTACGTCTTTTGATGCAGAAATTCTGCAATGCTCGGAGCATATTTCCTGAGATGTTTTGTTACTTTCATCTTATGTATATTATTTACCTCATCTTTCTATTTTTGAATGTACGTCATTCATGGCAATTTAAATTTTTACAATTAAGACTGAAATAACTAACGATAAACACAAGGAAACGATATCTTAAACATCGTGATAGTTGCATTGTGAAGTTACTGTATCGCCAAACTAATACCATAAATGTTGTATAGTTAAGGCATAAAGTGAATTTCGATTTTTGAAAAATACTCCAGTCATCTTAACTTAATTTTGACTGAAAACACAAGCATGAACGAACATTTGAATGATGTTGTATGAATTTGTGAAAATGAATTTCAAATAAGGTTATGGGTAAAGTCAAATTGTATTTCAACTATTTGATGATAAACTGTAGTTCTTTCCTTTACTTCATTCCAACAATAGCAATACTAACACAACAAAACCCAAACTGACCATCATGCAGTTTCTCAGCTAAACTCCTCCCTCAGTTCAACTTCCTTTATTCAACAAGCAGGAAGAACACTGCGGTAGAGCTTTCATTCTGACATGTTGTTTAGCCGCATCGACCCATACCTCCTATAGGCCCCGCACAGCGATGGTCCAGCCCAGAATCGACCCGGGACCGTCTTCAAGTGTGGGAGGCACCATGTGTTCCGTGCAGCGCCTTTCTGAAGTAGGGTTCGCACACAGATCGACCGACTCTTCACTTGAAGACCAACACTTGCTAGAAGCGAGTCAATTAGGTAATATTCTCCGGCAATTACAGTTCTGTATAGATGAGTGTTTGGGAAACCAATACCATTTTGTTGAAATCTGTCTTAACTATCGCAACTATCTTGCTTAGCACCCGTGTAATTAGAAAGGCAAACTATACGAGAGGCTGTGATCTACTCGACCCCCTGATCCAACTATGAGATTATCGAACCAGTTCTGGAGGGGATTAAGGCTATACCGTAAGACGTTTCTACCAATTTCTTGACTTTATCCAAAGAAATGTGGATTCTGTTCTCTCATTGATTCACAACGATGCCAACGGTTCTTAGAGCGAGGGATCTTAGCGTAATCATCATAGGCGTTTCTGATCTAACTTACAAAGGAAGCGGCCAATAATTGAAGATCTAGCTTATTGGAGATCTTTTTTATTAGAGCTGTTTATTAATGGAGCATGGGACTTGTAATTAGAGTTCTTGTTCTTTGAATATGGTATGAATCGGTTGGATTTTTTCTCCGAAATACATTCATATTTCTTCCTTGACTCCTTTATGTCCTTGATTTCCCCCAGTAACCCCATACCCAAGGGGCTATGTATGAGGTAGGTTTCAATTCGTGCTTAAGGTTCGTTTTAGGGTCCCTTTTAAATCCGGATTCCATTCGAGGAGAAAAGGCTTTTGAGAAGTAATGCGTACATGTGAAACTTTATCTTCTCAAACATACATTAACGATTGATTCTTTGAATATTCTTGAATTTTTATTGTAAGTGAATATTCGTCTTCATTTATAATGATGTAATGTTTCTTGTCTTCAATTCCATATTCCACTCACTGAGAACGTCTGCAACTAATTTCCATTTGAATGTCTTATTTACCCCGGTAAGCAACAACATATGTTGAACTTGAACTTTCATTCCTGGTTTCAAACTTGCCGTGTCCTCTTGATGGTTCATCGGCTTCTTCAAGAGAAGAAGAATTTGAATATACAACTTTTAATATGTGATGTCCTATCTGGGTTACATCGTAATGCAACTGTTACCAGTTTAGTACTCTAAAGGTTTTGTCCCTGAAATAAAATATCAAAATGTTTTTAAAATATATTAAATACCTCGTGTTCTATTCTTTTTCCGGCATTCTAGTCGTATATACTTGCTTCATAATAAATAATAATGATGATACTTATATCGCGCCATATACACAACACAAAGGGCCATGCTCATAGCGCTACAAACATTATTACCCTGGTATAAGGACCAACATCGTTTCTTTTTTCATTCTTCATATTTATTTAATATAATAGATTTGAGGGTATTTAATTGACAATTCATACAACCAATGCTAACAATTGGCCAAACTATCATTCTCTCACAATACCTGTCTCCAAAGCCCGTAAAATATGCCTTTTTCTTCGAGTGCCAATTGGGAGCGGGATAGCGCAGTGGTTAGCGCGTTCGGCTTCGGATCAAGGAGTCAGAGGTTCGAATTCCGCCAGTAGAGAACTTTTCTGCACGCAGTAAGGTTTGAGTGCGATGCTACACCTAACTTCAGCGTAGTACTCGCCAGTTCCAGCCGATGCTCGCAAGTTTCACCACAATGTCGATTCTCCCTGCAATTATACTTTAGCAGCCGTGATATAAGTGTAATATTCTTGAAAGCGGTGTTAAACCCTAAATCACCTCACCTCATCTCAAATGTCAATCAACCACGTTGGAAAACCATAAGGATTGGCAACTAAAACAAATTATACGAAATTTAATAATAACCGGAAATAAAGTTTACAATGGCAAGGAAATAACATTCGGTCTTCCCGAAGAAGTCTCTCGAAATAATTATTTATGGGATGTTACAGATTAAACAAGTTTACGAAATTTTAGTCTAACTTTGACAGCTAAAAGGAAATAACACTTGGCTTGCTCGTCAATGATAATGCCTTGTCTCGAGTCAATTGTTTATGGAAGTAGTACAGGTTTTACACTTGTATGAAGAACGATGTCGAGTTTATTCAAAACCCCTGAGTTAATCCAAAACTGGTGCCGACTTGATCCGAAACCAGTGCCGACTTGATCCGAAACTGGTGCGGGTTGATTCGAAACCGGTGCCGGGTTTATCCAAAATTGGTGTCTGTTGTTCATTACTGGTGCCGTGTTTATTCAAAACTGGTGCCGTTTGACAGCTGTTCGTTCGTGCTCTAAATCTCCCATAATCCCCAGTTCATCATTATGCAAACAGGACTCTCTTACCTTGTGTTTTCATCGACGAGAAACAAAAAACACTCAATTAGAACTCTGGTCTCAGTGATTTCGAATCAACCCGTCCCTCTTTGTTCTGTTTAACGGCCCAAACACGTAACAGTAATTAGATGTCATTAGACCTGGCTCTGAAAAATCGAGGCAGGCTTGTTCGGTGTTTATTCGACGCCCTACACAGGCGAAGTAATCGAAATTAAATCTGCTAGAGTTAACAGATTCAGAGAAGCCTGTGGTGAATTACACGGACCGTGAATCTAGGGTAAAGTTACTGTTATGTCATCCTCTTCCTCTACCGTATTCCCTCCAATTTCGCCTCTTTATATAATCTACCTTTGCCATAAAAATGTGTAAGATCGTCAATATATTACGTCTCTTGAAATAACAATGTCCAGTCATATAACTAGGGGTGTAACAATACATTGAACTATCGATGCATCGCAATAGTTGGCTTGGCAATAGTACTATATCGACAGTATATAAAAAAAAAACACTTTCGCTAACGCAATAGTAAGGTTAACTATCGATACTATCGAAACTATTAAATTTCCCTTAGACAAGCCTCACTGCATTTAATTCAATATTTTTCATTTTAGAATGTTAAAAGAGAGGAACTAGAGATAGGAAATAGCAAAATGACCAAAAAAATCGTTTCATTGTTTATTTCTTTACTGATTTTGGTTCAATGGTCCTTACATCAATTAAACATTTCTACTAAACCCTATAACAAATCTAGCTGATTATTGCGTATTTATACAAAAGAAAACTATCGCAATAGTTATTGCAATAGTGAGTTACAATAGTCTATCGCTATCGCAATAGTAAGTGGCAATAGACTATCACTATCGCAATAGTCACCCCTACATATAACCGTCCAGGGCGCGGCACACCAATGCCCTCTGACTTACAGAGACAGCTTCAGTACCGCTTTCACGAATTCACTTGGACCTTCAATGTCGTCACGTGACTGCAGTGTACCGAGATTATTTTCTTACATAGAAAACCCCGAACTATTTTTTTCCAATTTTACATCTCGAAATTTCATATTAAATCTGAAGATATCATGTTTCGAAACAATACATACATGTGTAAGTGCCTTACGTTGATCACGTGACTACTTATGCAAATCAACCACAAATTTGCAAATTCCTACAATCTGTCAATTAATGGTGTCTCATTACAAGTCATATGTTTGTCAATGTTTTAAGATAATAATAATTAAGTTAAGACGGTTATTGAAGGTGGCGTCGATTATTACACGATTACCATATATTGCCATATAATGTACGTCTGAGTTATTAGAGGCAATACGGCGCCGCTGTCTACTGACCGTAGTGTCAAATCAAGCAGCGCTCTGTCATAGGAACATCAAGTTGACGATAAATTAAACAAGTGTCATGTAACAACGGCGTAAATGTACAACATAACGGTTAAGTGGAAGAGCAGTGATCGTTTTGACCTCGTCTCCGATTTTTATGATTTATCTAATGATTGGGATGATCAAAAGGCACATGTGTATGTTGAATAATAATTTATTTTCTTTGTTAAGCGATTTCGGTGTTTACTTAATCAAACATGCAATGAAGTGGGCAAAATGTTTTTTCGTTGTCGCGCGGTTTGGATGTTTACATAAACATAAATAGCAAATATTTATAATTCTTTGTAAAGTGGGTTCAACGTTTGGAAAAGTGGAAATTAATTAATTTTGAAAAGGTGGGTATTGACACTGATTTTAACACTGTAAGACGATATTCCTTTCAAAACGCTGTAAAATTTCCTTAAAAATCTAAAATTCTCATTTCTGATTTTATGGATGTTGTTGTTGGCAACCATGCAATTTATTATAATAATGATGGAATGGAGTTTGAAAGCTCTATGTGAATAAAAATTGTAATATGAAAAATCCATGGCAAGCTTTTGAACATTTGATGAAAACATCAATTCCACTTAACTTGTAACGATGGCCAAGTGGTTAGGGTGACAGTCACTGGTGATGATGCGGAGGTTCGAATCCCGTAGTATGCTAGAATCGGTAGTAGTGTATACTTGCATAAAAGTACAATAATCACAATTTTTTTAAAACTTATTCAATATTCCACCAAATTCTGAATCTAAATAACATTTTTGTTCATCTCGGTGGTTTAGTGGAATAGATGGAAATGGTTTCTGTTCATTTGATTTTAGTCTAAACGTTTGAACAAATGAAAATACACCTCGAATATAAAAACTAATTGCTAAAATAATCAAATTGCATTTTTTACTCTAATTGTGTTAATTTTGAAAGTTTATATTTTGATGAATAGGTAATAACAATAATAAATGGAATGAATTTATTGCTGTTACCACTTTACATATATACCTTCTTTAGTTCATCATATGAGTCTCATTACTAAAAGTAAGGAGCGCAGTGGTTAGCGCGTTCGGCTTCGGATCAAGAGGTCCGGGGTTCGAATCCCGCCGGGGGCACGGCAACTTTGTCTGCAGTAGAGAACTGTTCTATACACGCAGTAAGGTTTGGGTGCAATGCTACACTGAATTTCAGCGTAGTACCACCCATGGTTCGCTAGTTCCAGCCGATTGCTCGCATATTTCACCGCAATGCGTAGCCACATGGCGTTGCGGGCTTTCTCCCTGCCATAATACTGGCAGCCGCGATATAAGTGAAATACTCTTGAAAGCCGCGTTAAACCCCAACTCACTCACTCACTCACTAAAAGTAAGGAGATGCAACGGTATGTAGTCAAGTATTAAATTCGTATTGTTGATTTGACCAGGGAATTAGATTTAAGTAATTGATTGTTCAAAGAGTCCCTCATTTTATTGATTTAGTTTAATTCGCGTAGACTTATAACTTTCTATTTCTTGAATATGGGTCGAGCTGCAACTTTATTTGAAGAGAAACTTTTCCAGAGCTTGCAAAAGTATTTTTGATCTATTAATATTTAGTCATTTCCCCTGACGTTTTGGTCAGAGTTTTACCACATTTTTTAGATTGATTGAAAAATAGTTTAGTCAAATATTTCAAATGACTTCCTCGAAATGATTGTGAGTCAAATAAATTAATCACAAACATCATTATTGATATACACAAAGTCTAAATACGTTGAATATAAATGAAAAACTCTTAAATGTTGCCAGTTTACTTATCGTTGACAGAACTAGAACTTTATTTACTCAAGGTTTCATCGTAGCATGATTGGGTTTACAAGAGACGGAGGGGAATATATAATAATGTAAATGGTTTTTTTAAAAACACACATTAAAGGTTTCAGTACATGGGAAACGCAATCTAATTTTATAAATTTACAAAACACATGGTGGCAGAATATGGACAGGTTTATTACAGAAGACACATATTGTTTGAAAGAAGTTAACCATATTACATATTGAAATAATTGCAATGCGATTTTGAGGAATAAACATTTTCGTAAATCGTTGAAATAGTGACCATTTAACAAATAATGGCGCTGATTAAATTTAAAGTGTATAATGTATTTTCTATATTCATAATCAGCTTCCGGTTTCAACAGGAAAAAATGATTTGACAATTTAAAGTGGATTAAGAAAATATTTTCCAGGTAAATGTTGTAAATAGAATATCAGTATAATGTTTATGGACTTTATAGAATCTACCCTTTAACGATGCTTCAATAACAGACATTTATAACCTACGAGGGCGATCATATCAGGGTTCATATTTTTCATTTCGCTCTCGCTCGGGAAATATTCAGAAACTCATTCAGACACGAATATAATGTCCTCTATGCACATTTACATCCTTATAAGCTGGCAGCCATCTTGTTTTGGGTTGATCCGCTTCCCTACCAATCACGAGGGGGTCGTTATCAATTGAACAGTGATTAGTAAGTAGAATATACGAAGTAGTTAATACAATCCTTCTCATAAGACAGGGGTTAAATCACTGCTGTTGCTAATGCAGTGTTAGTGACATGCACTTAGGGAATTATGTGTTAATTGAGAGACAGCAATTATCAACCATCACAGTCATATAACACGACAATTAACCGAGACGAGAGCGTATCTTGTTTTATGTCCACAGAAGTATCCAGGTCCAATCTATCAGCTTCGCCGTATCAGATTGAAATAATGACTGCTCCCTAGACGCGACAAAATACTTCCTCCATGACAGGAGATTTTTCCTGAAGAGCACGTATGCACCTCACAGACAGAAGAGCTCATGTAACGATTGACTGCCTCCGCCAATTGGAATCAGTGTTCGGTAACCCAAGCTTCTCCGGTTTATCTTGAATTAATACGAAGTATTAGAGAGTTATGGGAGACAAATTAATCGTCTCGTTTTATGACAGACCTATCGGCCATGGTAAATATGACAACGAGAGTTACGAGCGCCTGGACGTCCAAGTCTCGCGTGACTACGTATCGTTAGACTGGTATCATTGCTTCTGTGCGCTGCGCCAGTCATTCAATATACACGACCATCGAGCATGTCCTGAAATAAGGAGCATGGAGTTTAGTGATAGAATAGATCCATTTGTAACAGTCAGCTAATAGCTGAAATAAAACCTGATATTAATTGTCATTCCCAGTAAACTGTTTGTTGAAACCGCAAGAGACGGGCGATTCCTGAACGGTATGGACTGGTTTTGTCAAGGAGGATTTGCTCTACTCGGACAGCGCAGAAATAATAGGCATTTCGCGGACAGTAAATCAAAAACTAATCCTTGCGCGAGTCACACAGGAGCTAGACACGCGCTAAAAACAATTTAAGAAGAACATTGATAATTAAGAACATCTGCACTTGCTCCACTGTGCACCTGTTCCTTTAAAACCTAAAATAATATGTTAAACCCAAATTAAAATTTGTTTAACTGCCTTTCTAATCATTTGCTGTCAAATACTAGAAGAAAATTATGTTTATTGTAAGAAAGTTGGATTTAAAATAGAACAATAACAAGAAGGTGATTTATCTTCATAAGAGTGGGATGATATGATATGATGGTAATATGACAAACCTACTTTCTTACAATGTACATAGTTTTCTTGTGACAGTCATTCCATTGTGTTTTTATCTTTAATAGTTGGAGTTGACAGTGGAAACACGATGACATTTACAGAAGTGTTGTGTTGTAGAGGAGTGATAGAATGTTGTATTAATATGGATTTGATGTGAAGTGATCGCTAAATTGTTATGGAAAATGTTGGTTTGGCGAAAAATGATGGTTACTCGGTGGTTATTGTAAGTATTGTACAGGTGATGTGAGGTGAGGTGAGGTGAGGTGTGGTGTGGTGTGGTGTGGTGTGGTGTGGTGTGATGTGGTGAGGTGAGGTGAGGTGAGGTGAGGTGAGGTGAGGTGAGGTGTGGTGTGGTGTGGTGAGGTGAGGTGTGGTGTGGTGTGGTGAGGTGAGGTGTGGTGTGGTGAGGTGAGGTGTGGTGAGGTGAGGTGAGGTGAGGTGTGGTGTGGTGTGGTGTGGTGAGGTGAGGTGTGGTGTGGTGAGGTGAGGTGAGGTGTGGTGTGTGGTGGGGTGAGGTGGGGTGTGGTGTGGTGTGGTGGGGTGGGGTGAGGTGAGGTGAGGTGTGGTGTGGTGTGGTGTGGTGTGGTGAGGTGAGGTGAGGTGTGGTGTGGTGTGGTGAGGTGAGGTGAGGTGAGGTGAGGTGGGGTGTGGTGTGGTGTGGTGTGGTGAGGTGAGGTGAGGTGTGGTGTGGTGTGGTGAGGTGGGGTGGAAAAAAAACAACAACATGGGTTTGAAGTGAACTGATCGTTACACGATGGTTATTGTAAGAATTGATGATACAGGGTGATTATTTTAAGGGATATTGGTTTGAAGTGAACTGAAGATTGTACGATGGTTATTGTAAGAATTGATGATACAGGGGGATTAGTTCAAGGAATATGAGTTTGAAGTGAACTGAAGATTACACGATGGTTATTGTAAAAATTGATGATACAGGGAGATTAGTTCAAGGAATATGAGTTTGAAGTGAACTGAAGATTACACGATGGTTATTGTAAGAATTGATGATACAGGGGGATTATTTCAAGGAATGTTGGTTTGAAGTGAACTGACGATTATACGATGGTTATTGTAAGAATTGATTATAAAGGGAGATTAGTTCAAAGAATATTGGTTTGAAGTGAACTGAAGATTACACGAAGGTTATTGTAAGAATTGATGATACAGGGTGATTATTTTAAGGGATATTGGTTTGAAGTGAACTGAAGATTACACGAAGGTTATTGTAAGAATTAATGATACAGGGGGATTATTTCAAGGAATATTGGTTTGAAGTGAACTGAAGATTACACGATGGTTATTGTAAGAATTGATGATACAGGGGGATTATTTCAAGGAATGTTGGTTTGAAGTGAACTGCTGCTGACAAGATGGTTACAGGCTGACGGTTCGTTATGTTTTTTTGTTAAAAAGTGTTTATGAAGTCATTTGTGATTGACGTGAAATGAAGATTGCATAATATGGGTTATTGTAAATGAATTAAATATTACATGATGATGACTGTAAGGAATAATGATTCAATATGGGTTAAATGGTCACACTATGAAACGTGTAAGAATTAGGTTTAAATTTTCACTTTACAGAGTTGAATTGCACTGATTATGCCATGCTTATTTTGCGAAGATTGACGAGAAACTGTAATCACCTATACCATATTCAGTGTGTGAATTCATATTCAGTGTGTGAATTCATATTTAGTGTGTGAATTCATATTCGTTGTGTGAATTCATATTCGTTGTGTGAATTCATATGCAATGTGTGAATTCATATTCGTTGTGTGAATTCATATTCGGTGTGTGAATTCATATTCGTTGTGTGAATTCATCTTCAATGTGTGAATTCATATTTAGTGTGTGAATTCATATTCGTTGTGTGAATTCATATTCGGTGTGTGAATTCATATTCAATGTGTGAATTCATATTTAGTGTGTGAATTCATATTCGTTGTGTGAATTCATATTCAATGTGTGAATTCATATTCGTTGTGTGAATTCATATTCAATGTGTGAATTCATATTTAGTGTGTGAATTCATATTCGGTGTGTGAATTCATATTCGGTGTGTGAATTCATATTCGGTATGTGAATTCATATTCGGTGTGTGAATTTATATTCGGTGTGTGAATTCATATTCGGTGCGTGAATTTATAGTTAGTGTGAGAATTCATATTCGGTGTTTAAATTCGTATTCGGTATGTTAATTCATATTCGGTGTGTGAATTCATGTGTGAATTCATATTCGGTGTGTGAATTCATATTCAGTGCGTGAATTTATAGTTAGTGTGAGAATTCATATTCGGTGTGTAAATTCATATTGATTGTGATAATTCATTTTCAGTGTGTAAAATGATATTCAGTGTGTAAAGAGAGAATTAAGTGAGAATTTGTACTCAGTGCTTAAATTTATAGTTAGTGCTTAAATTAATAGTTAGTGTGAGAATTCATATTCAGTGTGTGAATTCATATTCAGATTGGGAATATTTGAAAAGAATTGATATTTGATTGTTTATGTTTTTTTAATATCCACATGATGAATTCTTGTGAACGTTGCATTGTCCATTTTGTAAAGAGATGAAACAATGTCTCATCTTCACATCTGGGAATAATACAAATAAAGGTCTTCATTGTCAGCATAACATTAATTATACACAATATGTCCAACGAATAAAATAACAAGTAGTAAATAAAAGGTCTTTTGAATGAAGGGTCGATGTAATGTCTTCCCCTAACTTGTAGAGTGTAATTTCCGGGCCTGTATTATTGGTAGTCTCTGTTTCTTCATCCCGCGCCGTGAAATCAATACAACCATCTCATCAGGCCTTTAATCCCGGAGCTTCTTGCAGTTACCATTTACTTTAATGTTCAACCTCCTCCGTTAGGCAGTCTTTATACACAGATTTTGTTTACACGGAAATCACAAAATAAAAATTAGTTGAGACAAAATGATTCTAGCGGCGTTCTCTTTTCCCATAAACCCACACCGGAAGTAGTTTAGATGAACGTTGGGTCGTAGGTCTGGCGGATAATGGCGATTTCGTCAGAAACAATAGAAGACTATCGCTTTAATTTTCTCCCTGCCCGTATAGCAGGTTCCCCTGTGTGTCGTATAGGAAACTAGGAGAGCAGGCGTCTGATTTCAGGAGAAAATCACGTCATTTCGTGGCCCCTGTGCAAACACGGAGATGAGAGGTCGGGTATCGTAGACACGGAACAGGCATTTGAATTTTTATGACGGTCATAAGGTGTTGCAAAGTAATTGCTAGATGATCAGTCAGACAGGTCTCGTTCAATCTCGCCATATCACGTCATTACGAGACCGGCTAGGTAAACACAAAGCCACTTTAGTGATGGAAATTTGGCAGTAGCCGTTAACGGCTTCCTATAACATCCTGACTTGGCCATTGTTTCAGCAGCCCGCTGTTTATTGGATTGGCTTTGTGGACGTTTTATTGGGAATTGACAAAAATGCCAGGGATAGTAGATTATTGTCCAGTAAAGTTTGATTTTTTAACTTTATTGAATTTAAGACAAGTGAAAATATAAGAGATATGAGAAATTAGAAGCAAAAATACATGAAGGTCGTCAAAAAACACCAAAATGTGAAGTTAAATTTCATCCCTAAATATGTATTAACAGCATTTCCTTAAGTGCCATTTTATCTTTGAACATTGAATTATTGATACAATGAACAATTTGATTTATATTAATCGATGTATTGTTGAAATATACCAGAATATTAAGAACTTTTTTTATGGGGACTAACATTAGTAAGAGGGGTGTGCAGATGAATATACAATCTCAACATTTAATGTCATTTTATGAATATCTCTTATTAGAAATACATAATCAATACAGTTAACAAATGTAACATTGTTATTTTGGGATCATACCTTTTTACCCTTTTTCCTGAATAATTACCTTTCTGGATTCGAACCACATCGTCAGAGTCAGAGGACCAGTAAAACTGTTAGTTAGGATGTCCAACTTCTAGGAACCATATACATGCAAGCATGGACGTTACTTTCCATTTTCGAAAAAGTATGGTTATTTAATGAATAATGAAAGAAAGAAAAAATTAAGATAAAACCCCTACAAAAACTTACATTTTGTTACTCTGCTATATATACTTATAGTTTTCCTCTTTTACTTTTGAAATTAAAAGATGTTTTTCGAAAAATTTATTTTAGAAACCTTATTTCTTAGAATGTGTTAAAAAGATGTACGTTTTCTTTTCTTAAGAATATGTTACATGTTTCTTGATGCTCAAATAACAAAACACAAGTCCATAATTAGCCTTCTAAGTTATCAGAGTTTCGATCTCTCAGGAAAACGAGAGGTTATTTTAGTTTCACGCGGCGCCTTTTTCTGCATATTATGATCACGTGACTAAAAGTAATAACATCCTTTTATACTCAAACTGGCTACAATTTACAGCTTGAAAAATTACAAATGCAACCCCTTCCTCCGCGTACTATAGTTATAAGAATATCCTTGAGAAAATTACACGGTTTACCATTTTACTTTAGAATAAAAACAAATAAATCTCGTAAAAGCGGAGTGAAGTCTTTGGCGAAATGAACTCTCCCAGGTTTTCCTATAATCTTCTTAATCCGCAGCGTAGTGTCTCAAGCCCTTGTCAGTCATTTAAAGGGGCGATACGATCGGGAGCAGGGAATAGGTAGTAATTATGTTATCGTAGTGATATCGCACACCTAATGTCCGCCATGTTGGAATGGCGCGCACGTGCCAGCCATGCGTCGAGAGATCTCGCAAGACAAAGCGCGAGATCTCGCGAGAGTGTTCCATCAGGTAAACGACTGGTTTGGAATGACGGGAGATGGATTAGAATTGGTGTGTTTGATTGAGCTGTCAGTGGAGAAGGTTGTTGATTGATGCTCACTCGACGATACCGGCAATAACTCGAAACTTTTTAATTTTTATCTATTGTTTTCGCATCAGGTTGAAAATCCGTTTAGATTGGTGAGGTATCACCATTGGCAAGTCTCGTTTACAGACACCAGCTCGACCATCTGTCGGATTTATATTGACGTTTTTAATTCAAATATCCTTTTAGTGAAAATTTTGAAGTCGCCATTAAGACGAAAAGTTCAACATATTTTTATCAAACGGTATTATTTACCCGATGATTGAAATCTTAATGAATAATACATTACAATTTAAAATGATATGGGTAATTTGAAATTGATGGTTTTATTTAATGAAATAGAGTATAAAATGAAAAATTGTACAAAGTTTATCATTATTAATCCCATGTCATAAAATAAAGGATTAAATGTGCATCTTTTTGTAAATGTAAGGAACAGTTACACAAACAAATTATTAGTTTATGTTTTCAACGCTAATATGGTTCAATTATATAATTGATATTATATAATTATATTCAATTGATATAATCGTGTATTAATAATATATACAGTAGAACACGGATATAACGAACACCAAGGGACCAAAGAATTCAGTTCGCTATATCCGTTTGTTCCCTATGTCAGTATTCTACTATACATATAATGTCCACTCGAATAATATTCCCATATAAATATCCTGAAAGAATCCACCCTTTAATGTACCGAAAATGTACAAAACTGAAATAAAGTTCTTTAAATAAAATTGAAATCAAATGTTTTGAACAAAATAGTCTTCCCACAAATCAGCTTTACATCTTTTACTAAAGGCACTTTTCCATAAAGAGACACTGTTTCAATCGGGAGGTCTGTATATCTAATAGCCTCTATCGACTTATTGATAAAATGGGTATGGCCAATTCATTAATCCAGTAACAATCAGTGCACATTTAATTGCTTTTAACCATAAAGTTTACGTTTATATGTCCGTGTACTCTAGAAGACAAGGCAAGTCCTCTCGAGATCACGTGTCAAACCTTTTGAGTAGTTCGGATTCTCAAGGGAGCAAATTAGTTCATAGTTGCTGTACCATCAATCTTTGTCCGATCATTGTCCGAGCGTTGTCCGAACATCGATGATTCCCCCATTACACGTGCATGTGTTGACGGTTATAACGCCCATGCACGTGCACGCTGACGTCAAGTGACTGACGGGTGTAGGTGACATCAAGGCCACTGGTCAAACGGGAATGACCTTCGGCCCACTATTGTCCATCCTCGGCTTTTACGGCAGGTGGGTTTTGTTGGTAGCCAGAGTTAATTGCTTGGTCGGCGGGGGATCGAATCTATGCACCGAACCGAGCCAAATGGAAACGTTTACAAATGGCGGTCACGTGCCAGGAATGTAGGATGTGAATGGTGCATGTCGGGAAGGAATGGGCGCTGCACGTGAAAAGCGTGTACAAGAAAGTGAAGAAGGTAAAGAATAATCGTTCGGAAGGAGGAAGATGTCCATGGAAAGCGTGCACGAGAAAAGCATGAAAATGGTGCGTGGCGGGAAAGAATTGATGACGCACGTGAAAATCCTGCTCGTGAAAAGCAAGGTGCACGACCATGAACCATGACGGGAAGGGATTGGCGAAGCACGTGGGAAACGTGCAAATGGAAAACAAGAGGATGTTTTGTTTTGGAGGGAAATTACTTTACAGTCGTCACCTTCAATGTAAAACGTGGATTTGGGGAAATGAGATGTTTTTATTGGGCTTTTATTGTTCAGTGAGGCGTACAATTTGTCATAAAAGCCACTGGTTTGACACAAAGTTATTGACAGCAACCGCTTTCAATCGCATTTGTTGTTCCTGATTTCCTTTTTGGTGGATATAAAATTATATTTGAAAGATATCGATGTATGGAATATAATAAAAACATTCTTTCCTTTTTCGACACATTGGAGGGTGAACAATTGCCATTTATTCAACTAATCCACACGATTCAGAAGCAAGGTTCACAACACTGCTAGGGTTTGGGTAGCACAGTGGTTAGCGCGTATGGGTTCGGATCAAGAGGTCCGCAGTTCAAATCCTGTCAGAGGCACGGCAACTTTGTCTTCTGTTGAGAACTGTACATGCAGTAAGGTTTGGGTGCAATGCTTCACTGAATTTCAGTGCAGTACCACTCATGGTTCACTAGTTCCAGCCCATGCTTCCAGGTTTCACAGCAATGCATAACCACACGACGTTGCGGACTGTCTCCCTGCCATGATACTAGCAGCCGTGATATAAGTGAAATACTCTTGAAAACTCAAACTCACCTCACCTCACCTAAAAAAAAGTAAATCGTGTCAGTGACTCATATCTGATGATGATCATATAATAGTAATGTCGATACCCATATTTTATCATCACGTTAAAAAAAATCAGCGTTTGTTCAAATAACATATCATCATAACTTTCTCTCAACAGCCAAAATCGTGTCAGTGACTCATATAATCATTTACTAGCAATGTTGATGTTCATATTGTCTCCTTGCTTGTTCAAATAACATATCGTCAGAAATCACCTTCATATTATGCCTCAAAGGTGCCATTTTGTCAGAGACTCAAAGGGCAAAGCCGAACATCGTCTGACACCAATCTTGATGTTCATATTGTCTCTTTGCGAAGCCTAAATCCTAGTTCAAATTACATACCATCAAACATTCTCAAAAAGTCATTATCCTGCACACATCATCTGAGGACATCCAAATACAAAATGTCCTCAGTAACCTGGTTACCTTATCGAGGACATGGATGCCCGCAAGCTTCTTACCCAGAAAAGTCCAATTTCACTATAATTCTTATATAAAAGAGATTCCGTGCTTCTACCAACTCGATCTGATTAAATTGTTGTGAATCACTCTCACCTGTTATTACACCCGGCCGAAATGCCAGAAAGCTAACCCTAACAACGTTGGTCGGGATTCGAACCCAGCCATTACTGATGTTATCAGATAAGCCTGTCACCCTTCGTCATGCTATCAACAACCTGGGCGTCGGATAACACACGATAACCTTTGATAACACCACAAAACTCGTCTGAGGTCCTTCGGCGGTTTGGGTCTGTCATGGCCAATCGAGCAAAGGAAAAAGTAAGGCTGGACCAACATGGTAATTTCTGCTGACAGATGAAGAGGAAGATCCGTTCCGGTCTTCTAGAGTTGATAAATATTACTTCATTATTTTGAAAATTAGGGTAAATTAATATCATATATTATAAGTTAAACTTGCTCTCATTGAAACATAACTCCAGCGAAAGTAAAACAAAGTTTTGACCTAATGGAGAGAAGCGTGTTGCCTATAATATGCTAAAGGATGGCAATCATATAATTGGAGAAACATTTTGGCAATTATTTATACAGTGCAGGTATATATCAATATTAAATTATTTTAATATATAGGAAATAACATGAAATATGTTATGGTCCTGATAAAAAATGTTTTTTTTTTTATTTTTGCCCAAATTAATCGAATATCTTTTGCAGGAATAAGAGAATCAAATTTTCAAACTGGAATCTTTTCGCCATTTTACAGTAATGCTGATTAAAGCGTGAATGTCCTTGCACAGTTTGTGTAGACATGAACGGTTTACAAGCTGATGAAAAGTGCACAACGAAAATCAAATACGGATCCAGGAACAGAGAGAGGGAGTTCACCAAGGGCTCTATCAAATTAACATGTACTTTCTTCTTTTTTTTAAAAAAAAGGAGGGAGGTCGAATCCCCCGAATGCCACCCAGCAAATGACCTAAGAACCATCAATGCACACCGACAGACGATGATATTAAGTTTTGATCTTCGTGTGCGTAAAGTTATGTAAAAGTAACAATGATCGTTCCCACAGAGACACAAACACGATGTTCTACCTTTAGGATGCAGAGGGGGTGATGCTAAGCCAGTCACACAGTAACCTCTGCCAAAAGGGACAGAAAAGACGTTCTAACCTTCTATTGGCTTTCAAAGGAGAGGCAGGGGGTCGACTTTAACCAGCGTTCTCACGCGAGAAAGGCGAGTAATTGCCGTCGGTTTCCTATGAATCAAACCAGTCTGGGTTTACCTTCATTCACACTTCATCTTGAGGGGGACAATCAGTCTGCTTCACCCCCGGGACATCGACCTCACCCCCCGGGATATCTACCCGACCCTCCTTCAGACTCGAGATGAGCCCTAGTCTTGTCCCTCGATGTTCTTCCTCTCTCGTTTAGACTCTCCAAAGGCTTTGTACATCAAGGTCATTGAGGTTTCTTCTTTGCTTATGTAACGTTACTTGCATAGCTGCTCAGCCTTATGTGTCCATTCTTGGTGAAGACTCTTAAAATGCTTTCACTTTAGGGTTCTTGGGTCCTTAAATACTCTTCGCTTATGTAGTGTTAAGAGTTGGTTAAAACATATTTTATTCATTGGGAAAAGGATTAGGAACAAGAACTAAGAATACATCTCCTTACATGGTTCCATAGCATTGTTTCACCATACTTGTACTAGACTCTCGATGTTCTTTGTACTCTTGTATTGGGTCTTGGTTTTATAGTATTATGTGTGATAAGGGTTATCACACAGAACGTGTATTTAGTAAATGGGGTCTCAGTGTACCTTCCCTGGCGAGATGCTTACATTGCGTTACATTCACGTGAGGGTCGTTCGCATTTGATGTTGTCCTTATGTTTCTTTGAAGTGTCCTTAGACGTTCACAGAATTTTTAAAAACTGTTGCAAGCAACTCTTTTGATTTATAGATCGACGTCCTTCTGAATACAGAATTACTTGCAATTGGTAACCATTCGTTTGATGATGTCCTCTTTTATTGAATTGTCCTTAGAATAGAACTGTTATAAAACCTTCAAAACCAGTGCACGTTACATTTCTTCTATGATATAGATTGACGTCCAATGGTCATGTCCTTCTGCTGATACAGCATTGTCTACATGTGGTAACCATTCGTTTGATGTTGACCTTTTATACTGAATTGTCCTTAAACTCAAACTTTCATAGATCCTACAAACAAATGAGTATGTACCTTTTCATCTATTTTATAGTTTGACGTCCTTTGCTCTCCAATCGCATTGTCTGCATGTGTTAAGCATTCGTTTGATTTTGTTCTTGTTGAAGTGTCCTTAAACTAAACAGTTTTTATATTATTCTAAAACTATTAAATGTTTCCCTCCACGTGCACTAGACTGTTGCCTTTGCCTCTCTGCTTATACAGAATGTCTGTATGTGGTAATGCTTCTCGCAAGGCAATTTGTCTGCAGGAGAGAACTGTTCTACACGCAGTAAGGTTTGAGTGAAATGCTACACTGAATTTCAGTAAAGTACCATCCATGGTTCGCAAGTTCCAGCCGGTGCTCGCAGGTTTCACCGCAACGCATAGCAACACTTGTGTTGCGAGATTTCTCTCTGCAATAATACCAGTAATAATCTTAAAAGCGGCTTCAAACCCAAAGCTAATTCATGTCAGTTGTGTTAAATTCTCCTTTGTATCCGCAAGGATCTTGAAATCTAACCTTACACATACAGATACTCTGATGAAACAGAATGCAGTTTCCTATGGGTAGAGGAACATATAATACTGGTTGTCTTCTGTTTGTGGTGTACCCCTTGGGGCTTTGTGTACATGAATACACTAGAGCTGCCCGTTGTTAAATTGAGTTGTGCACGGGCACTTCAAACTTTACATTTACCATTTCGCAAATCCAAATAATCCTGAAAGAAAGGAACAGAAATAATGAAATAATGTGTCTTGTTACGACAGCACCTGGTTTTCAAGTGCGCAGCCTAAAAGGCTTGGATTTATGAGTCGAGGTCCTTAAGTTAATAATCAACATCATAATTATTGACATTTTGACAAGTTTGCCTCTCCCCTACAGCTGGTTAATACAAGGGACTGAGGAGCACACTCGCTCAAACTGTTGCTCAACTCTTACCACTGATGTTCATTTTCTCCTGTCCAAAACCCTGCTGGTCGTCTAATTACCAGCCATGTCTGCAAGCAAATCGCATCTCCTCTTCACGAATACAAAGCGAGATTGCCTTCCTCCCCCTCCCCAGCGTTCCGCCCCTACTGTCTAGCCACCTGAAGGAGAGGGTGGCGGACCTCGTATCACCGCCCCCTGGCGGGTCGGTTCGTAATTACAAGGGACGTAATCGAGGCTTGTCGCGCAGAAGAGTTCCCAACTCGAGCAGAGAACACAGCCACTTAACATTGTATACAAGGCTATACACGTCATAATGGGCTTTTTCTCTAGGAGCGAGCTTTTCCTCTAACTAGTAATTTATTTACAATGTGTGAAATGTTATTTGACAAAAATACTGCCAGTGTCAAAGGCTGCTTTCATGTGTGAGGTGCTGTTAGATATTTGTGGGTTCGAAGCTATTGAAGTGACGCCATCTTACATCGAACCGTGAGGGGCCAAGTAGGCAACGGGCATCTTACAGGTAAAGTTACAAGTGCCCAGCTTTTGTCGGGATATATTAGAAAAATCAAGTAAAATGAACTCCGGCTTTGATCAGATGTCTTTCTAACTCAAAACACTTCCGTTCTTTTCATTCGGAACGTTTTTGATAATGGAAGAATGAATCAGTGCGACATGACAGGCTGACGATTTGAGGGATTTGTTGTGTCAAGGTTGGCATGAAAAGACAATGTTTGTCATAATTCTCGTTCAGGGGAATGTCAAACATGATTACTTCTTTTGGATTTCACTGACAAAAACATATGGAGGCGGTGTAAAACTGTCAACTTAACTTTATTTGTGTTCATTATTTCTTGGTACTACATAGCTCGTTTAGCTTATATATATTTGGGGTTAAGGGTTAATTTAAGGAAATCAATTACAAAACATTCAATGTTAACCCATTTTCTACTAAACGATCCTATGCAATCCTACGTGACTGGAATGTTCTGATTTGCTTCAGTTTAAAACTATTTATGACTCGATTGCAGTCCAATGTTTGCGGTTATGAGTTATCATTCACAAGGGCGATGAGCAAATTGGTGTTTCGAATTAGTCCCGTTATACATAACAACAATAACACAAAGGTCAACCTGACCGTTTGGACGTTGCACTGAAGCTACCGTGATGACTTACGGTCACCGTAGAGTTTCGTTCAACTGGAGCGTTGGTACGTATGTCCCGCGATTGTGCGCAAATGTCCCGCGATTGTGCGCAAATGTCCCAAGCGCAAGTGCGTACCACAGAGTACCATGAATGCGCCAGTGGTACATGTTGCATATGCTGGAAAAAGTAACTATGCGGGCAGTACCGTAAATCAAGCGTGACTAAAAGGGTCACGATCTTGACAAGCATGCATGCATGCGTGATTTAGTGTTGCCTGTGCGTGCATTTGCGTGAAGTGCGTGCTTTGTTAGTGATTTGAGAGTGCTCTTTCCGTAGTTCTTGCGCATATCAGTGAAAATGGTCAAATTCTCGACGGACAGGCACGCACAACCAAACTTTGTGCGTCATTCGTGCGTTTACGCGACTTTTGGGCTGTGTGTCCGACCCTTTACGTAAACCAAGCTGAAACAAAGATACAGCATTATGCAAAATTAAGTACACCGCGAAATACGACGTTCGACGTTCTTAATTTTGCACAGTAGTTTAGTTGTTTTTAAAAATGGGGGAAAACTCGCCACAAACGAACAATGGTCTTAAAAGGAAAAAGACAAGACACAAACACCTCACCTAGGTGTGCATTTTACCAACCATCTGTCATGGTCTTCACAAGCATCTGTTCAAGCAAAGAATATGTAATAGGTTTTATAAAATACTTAGGCCTACATATCTTAGCGATTTGTTCTACAACTCATTTTCAAACTATTTGACAATAGAATAACCCGTTATCGTTATGGTGCAGTGGTGTAAGGTTTTAATCATTTGGTGTTTTGATGATTAGTATGCTTGTAAGAAATCTTTTGGGGTAAAGCAGCCACGTGTAATTATATGGTTTACGGAGAACGTGGTAGATACCATTTGTATATAGGATCTAATATAACATGATTAGATACTAAGATATCTTTCATACATATTACCAAGAACATGTTATATTATGATGATACTATATGTGAAGAGAACACTTGGCAGAATCAATTTGTAGAATCCCATTCTTATTTTGTCCTCTCAGTAAACCAAAGAGATAAAGATATATTCCTTCAACATTGGTCTATCATGTTTATAAACCGACGGGCAAATGAAAGTATAACACTCACTTGTTTTCGATTAATTAAATATTTAAAAGAAATTAGATGCATTTGATTATGGCACGATACAATAACACCTTTCGACAGTAGTTTGAATGACTGAACTAGTGATTGTTTTATTTTTTAACTAAACTATCATTATTTAAAGTAGACAGGGGTAAGAAATGAAAGTTACACCAACATGACCCTAGTTTCAAAACGTTGTAGATGTGTGCAGGACGAAGTACTTTTATTGATTTTGTGTTATGTGTTATATGTCGATGAACAGTTGTGTTTTATCAAAATTAATTTGAGGGAATTTCAAAATTTCAATTTAAAATTTCAATTTAAAATTTTAATAAACCCAAATTTCAAACCGCGTTGTGGTATTCTTTGACTGATTTTATGATTTGGAGTAATTTCAAAAACTAGTCGATGTCGAAAACTCGAGATATTTGACTTTGAAAATTATACAAATGATAAATACAACTTAGCCATATACTTTCTTTTGCCCGTCAATGTACTACAACATGCTAAAATATCCATCTATGCAGAACACGACCTTTAAATCTTGACCATAAGGAAAAATATATCTTTAATGGCAATATTGCATTCTCTTCCCACATTCCCTTCAGATTTGCGATCCTAAGCAACCATGACAACTTTTGATAAGATACGATATGATTTATGAGAGCACATTGAGACAACATACTTATGTATGTTTAATATCGCCTGTCCCAGGCAAACCTTACAAAAATGCCTCCTTAAACTGGCTGTAATACGTTTTTGCAAATTTTATTATTTTCAAATTTCCTATTTATAATGATAGTGTATGTCATTGTTATTTACTTTAGAGGGTAAAACATTTTATTACACAAACCAAAAAAGCAAAAATTGCTTGGCGGCCATTTTAATGTGCACCCATTTTATTATTTAGAATTACAAACATGATTCCGATGACTTTACCTTATCATTTACACTCATTTTTTAACTTGATTATTTCTATGAGAGAAGGTTGTTTTACTGTCGGAGACATTATTTTTCAAATACGTTTCATCAACGTATTTCAACGAAAAAACGTGCTACTGCCCCTTTTAAGTCCATTATGATACGGTTTCCAAGGCGCTCTTAGATTCGCCGAGGAAGTCAACATTTGGAGGTTAGACTATTTCTAAAGCAAATATCTGTACCGAACAACATAACGAATCTCAAAGAAACCCCTGACGAAAGCTCACTTTTAAAAAAGATCGAGATGACACGGTTTCTGGTAAGGGAAGTGTCTTCTTGTCACGTCTTTGTGTCATCCGTAGGCCGTAGTCCACCATTTACAAATCGAGTGCGCCCCGCGGCACTGCTGACTTCTGACACCTCAAGTAGACAACACCTTGAGGACGGCGCTCTTGGATCCTGCGGCGCACTAACAGTCCTGGAAAAGGACTGCCGGATTCGCCTTTTGTCGTGAAACGGCTTACGGCATGTCGTTACAGGTCTTCACCAATCATTCACCAAGTTCCAGAGCCTCCCTAGGCTGCTCGGCGCCTCTGCTGTTCGCTATTATTCCGCCAAACTCAGAGATTTTGCTAATTATTTGTTATTTTTAGTACTTTTTAACCATTTCAATGGGTCTTGTTTGCAATTTGCTCTAGGAAAGGTATTGCCAATGTTCGCCTGCCAATTACAAGACCTGCTATTTGATGCTGTCCGCTAACTGCCTCGTTCTTGCCATCATTAAGGAGCTGTGAGGAGAGTAAAAAGAAAATGACTTTTAAAAAGTTGGAAACTTTTTGTCAGACGCGTTTCATGGTTTTACATCTTGTGACGAATAACATTTCCAATATGGCTCCATCGCTTTACCGCATATCATAAAAATAATTGCTTTGCTTTAGACTGGGCTTTATTGCTTTGAGAAGCGCCCACTGTACACACATTAACACCGGCCAAGTGTTTGTAATGTGTTTGCTGTGTTTATAGTTCATCTAAACATTCAATCGCAGAGCAGTTAGCAAGTTACTCATGTGTGCAATAATCCATCATACACAAGCATTAAGTAGTCAGTGCGCCATTCGCATAACTCCTAACAGCTTCCGATGAAATGGCACTCTAATTCTGAATCGCTTTGAGGTATGTCTACCGCTACCTCGGCCATTATACGCAATGATTGTAATAATGGCCGAGTCACTGGGGACGCCAAAAGGACATCAAATATCACCTACCAAGAGAGTTGGATTGCTCCATTGCCTTTCTGATAAATAAACTACTCATTTATTGTGAATGCGATTGAAAGCCGAAGCGATAGGCAACTCCCAGAGTGCCGGGTTTGATCGTTTTGCCGTTTTCATTTCATTTAGGATATTGAAAATTGTGTACATTATTAATGCGAGTACACAGCCGACGTTCAGCCGCTCCCAAACGGAGCATCACGTAGTACCCGGATGATCTCGATGGCGGAGGAATCGTTGGCCAAACCGAAATCTGATGATCACAAAGTGCCGACTGCTCCGGGCGGAACCATATTGTCTTCATGGAGAGTAAACACGAGTGGTATTGCCAAGCCACTTGGTCCAATATTATCACCCAAACATTAGGAGGATTCGAACCTCATTTTCTTTTGTTTGCCGCACTTGATGGCGGTCGAAAGGTTAATGCTCTTTACGTCTGAGTAATATTGCCGCAGAGATTCGGGTACTCAGAAAGACCTCCAAATGCATTATGAGGTCAATTCATTGTTTGAGAGGAATAATTGTTATGATCTTTCATTTTCGTTGATTGATATCGCTTGTTATTACATCTTCACTTTTAGAATAATTGATTAGTAATTGATTGGTATGACGTCTTTCATTATCTGCATTTGATGATTGGAAATGTTACTCACCTTTAAACAAAATTTGCGATTACGTCTTCACAAAATTTTGTTTTTGTACTTTTTTGTACAAATTTTGTTTCTTTCGATTTTAATTTTCCTTTGAAACATTTAACCATTAATCATTTCTCGTTAGTCAATATTCACCGTAAAACACCGTTGATTGTGTTGCATGTCAAATGTGATACTTGATTGCTTTTACAATGTTCACTTTTCAAATTTTAATTTTTAATTTAGAAGGTGTGATTTTAATTGCTTGGTCGTGTCTCTTTTATTTTCATGATTTGTTAATTTATATAGAAAGTTAAAAAGACACGTAGATGATATAGAGCTGATATATTACATCTTTCAGTTTCATCCTACATTTCAGTTTGTGATAGATAGTACATTAGCAATTGGTTGCTTGTTATTGTTATTTCATCTTCACTTTCAGATATGTTGATAAGAAATTGCTGAAAAAGACTTCTGTTGACAGAAACAGAGGTTTAAAATATGACCTGTTATGTCATATCCATTAAGAAACGATGTGAAACACCTGAATACATCCTTTTTGGTTTTAAGGGAAGAAACAACAACCCGTTAAATGCCATTTGTTTATTGGTAAAATATAAAATCTACACTGCGAGAAGAAAAGGGGGGAAATGGACATATACAAAAAGAATTATTAAAATATTTTCAAGGATGTAAATATATTGCTTTTGCAAATAATAGCCAGCAGATATTCTTTTCAATTTGGTCTTCTTTCCACACACTGTTTAGAATTATGTAAAATCTTAGATACTTAAAATGTAACTCAATGCTTGAACTTGAATTCTCTGTGCCAGATGCAGAAAACCTGCAATACTTGAACATAGCCATATTATATATCACATTATATGTTACACATTTGATGTATCCATATAAATGACCACTCTTTCTTATGTATATGTAAACATCTGATGGGAAATAAAAACATTTAAACAAAAATTAAAAATAAAAGAATTAAGAAACAATGTCAATCAATCAAAAACAGGGAAAAAGGAAACCATTTTTTGACAAATTGTTCATAACGGTTATTTCTTTTTATATAAATCTTTCTACAGCGAATATGTCCTTTTAAAGTGTTATGAAAGCTGTTCAAATTTGCTCTCTCTTTTGGCACATACATTTATTATGGTTAGATAAATGGTTTGTACCAAGTGAACCAAACCAAACAAGGAATTATGTTACTTTGAAATCATCAGTGTATCTGTCAATCCAATTCTGTGGCTGGTTCTAAAATGTTAAGTTTCCTCACATTTCCAATATACATTACACCGATTTTCAAACACATCTTTACAAAATGAACGTTTTGCATTATTAACTAATTTCATTCTCAAAATATCTTTTTGGGATTAAAAAATTCCATGCAAAAATGTAAACTGAAGGTTTAAAGATTTTGTACCATTCAAATTCCTTATTTTTAAATACTCTTATCAAACATGAGCCAAAGTACCACATCACAAATCAATTATCTGTTTTTGACAGAATATCAAATATTTAAACTCTCAGATTATTCAGCCATAAAGCGGGTCACCCATGCGGCTATCCGTGCCCAGTCTTGCTGAACTTCACCGGTCTATAATCAACGCAAATGACCATGCACTGCACCTGCACATAACATCAGCGTCGTAAAATGTTCAATGATCAAACATTTGTAACAACAGGCCAAGGAGCCTGAAGTCTGAAATCATTGATATATACTCGCGTGCAAAAGAAACGTCCCCACATTTTTAGAGAGTATTAAATGAAAAAGTGCTTTCGAGAAAATAGATTTTGAATGTGTTTGATTGACACATGTTAAGAAGTCCTCATAGTTTTATACGTCAGAGTATGGTACTTTTTGTACGGTTTTTTTCAAATACACTTGTCAGAATGTTTGACATCTAACTTTAAAATGTATAAAGTGTAGAACACATCATCACTGTAGGACGACATACAACAAGTCAAATAACCCCTTTGACTCTCTTATCTCAACTTCCCAATGCAAGGTATAACTCTTGCCAGTCTCCATTACTCGCTGATTTATGCCTTGCAGTATTTCCTTAACAAATCTGTGGCCCGCTATGCATTTCTGGTGCAGCGATTCACTATCTTGACACAACAAAGCGAGGGAAATACCGCAAGGCTTAAATCAGCCAGTAATGCAAACTGGCAAGAGTTATTCCTACCGTTTGGAAGTTGCTCTTAACTCAGCTAGGTTTAGACTGTGAATAGATCACTTAATGTAAATAGATGTTAGGATGTATCCTCAAGCAACTTATCTTTGAATAACCTTCACGGCATCCTGTGTACACTCTCTTTGGAAAATAAAAATGTATCATTACTTTGAATGAGCAGTTTATGTGTATTTTGAGTGACAAAACTATTTCTACATAATATATTGCAAAGGCTAAGGATCTTTGAAAATAAATATTTTTAATAGTCCGTCAGTAGACCGTTTCCAGCGGTGATGCAAGGACTTTTCAAATGACAACACAAGACAGCAGGGCTCCGTTCCATAACAGCGAGCGCTTATAATCGCTCATTGATCGCTCAATTTAGCGCTCAAGTAGCGCTCATTCTCCCCTGAACGACACGGTGCAAAACCTCAAAGTTCGCTCGCTTTGCTTCGTAGCGCTACATTGAGCAATCGCGTTCAAGAGAGGTTTAAAAGTAATTGCTAATTGAGCGATTTCTTTGAAACCTCTATTGAACATGGCCAAGTTCTCTATCCATACTTGTATTCTTTGATTCGGATACAGAGTGTTCGCCCAACGGGTAGCGAAACATCTTGATTTAACAGACACCCAGATCCGAATCGGCTTTGCGGGGATGTACTGAAGAGTTTATCCCTCTTACTAACACTAAATCTAAATATTTCATTAGCCACCTATTCTGAGATGTTTAAAGGGGCAGTAGCACTTTTTTTTTCAAATTATATTTTTTCAAATTTCCCATTTATAATAACAGTTTATGTCATTTATATTTACTTTAGAGGGTAAACAGCTTATACCACAAACCAATCATCCGTAGTGGTAATAATGGTGTTAAGGTATAAAGCAAAAATTGCATGGCGGTCATTTTATTGTGAACACCTTTTATTATTTCGAATGACAAAAACGATTCTCATGGCTTTACGGAACCATGCACACTGATTTTTTAAACTTTTTTTCCTAAGAGAGAAGGGTGTTTTACTATTGGTGACATTATTTTGCAAATGCATTTCATCGACTTATTTGAGCGAAAATGTGCTACTGCCCCTTTAAGACTATATTTTTAGATTCAACTAGAACTCTTTTTATGGTAAGGGATCTGTATCGAAGTATCGCCCAGCACTCCGTGACTAATAGTATAAATATGTGAGCTATACTGACGTCAGCAATGTTCTTACAGGAATAGAGATTTTGTATTTATTCTGTAGAAACAATATCCACCAGACATGATTAAATATAGGGGTTACGTTGTTTTTCGGGGCATTATCATTTGCAGAAGCCCGAGGTCTTCAATTAACTGCCCGACGAAGGAGGGCAGTTGAAAAAGACCGAGATCATCTCGCTGTCAAAAATAGTTTTACTTTTGACACAATATCTTTCATATGAATTTGTTAGGGTGATTTCAGTTATTCCTAATTGGACGTGAACTTCATTCTCTTCCCATAGAGGTTACTCCCTTCAGATTTACGATCCTAACTTCTGTTCTACATCGCCTGAATCCGAGTGCTAAATGGAGTGTCCTGATTGGTTGCAATTGAATCTAGTTTGAACATTTGCTAATGACACGTCATAATGGTAAAATGAACGTAAGATAAACGTTTTCTCGATCAACGTGTTTTCCTCGAAATATGCTATTTGAAATTGTGAAAATAATTGATCATCAACCAAATCAAAGACAAATACAAACGAGTTCATTTGTGTTATTTACATCAGACATATTCGAAGGACGTATGCTAATTAGCAAGACCCTTAATAGTCAAATGCCTAGATCTGTGAAATCACTCGGTCGACATGACCGCTGAAAATTGGTTTTCATTGGTTAAGAAGCAGGGATACAGTTTGAGGTTTCCCTTTTACCCGCTAGGGGACTTTGCTGGAGTCTTGAAATTCGGGCGATGTAGAACAGAGGTTAGGATCGGAAATCTGAAGGGAGTAACCTCTGTGGAAGAGAATGTGGGAATATTATATATGTACATTTGTTTTCCAACTGTTCAACCATTAACGTGATATACATCATGTGAGTCACACATTGAACCCAATATGGTTAAATTAATTGTCTATCATAAGGTAATAACATGGTTATATTTGGGATAACGCTACCTTCGATAGTACAAATTCTTGTACTTCTTCGGGGCGATTTACATTTGTTCACTATCTATATGTCAAGTATTTCTAATGCATTCAGCCTAGGGAGCTGCGCCAAAGATACGTCTATCAGAGGGGTATTGAATGTAAAATCATAACTATCGATTATTGGACCTCGGTTTTAGTCGAGGCGAAATGGTCGTGTGGTAAGCTGTTGGTACAGTCAATGCTGGCGATAGTTGCCTTACTCTGAGGGCGTGGGTTCGAATCCCGCATGGCACTCGAAAAAGTAAAAGAATTTGTACTATTGAAGGTAGTGTTATATTTGTTCACTATAATGGCAATTATTTCTATCATAAAGTTGAAAATGCATGTTTCTTTTATAGGTACATCCTTCACAAGTTTGTTGTTAGAATAATATCCTGAAACATTGATACTCGAATGATCAACATGACCATAGATAAGTGTGACACATCTGACTATGATCTAACTAACGGGCAAAAGAAAGTATAACAATTACTTGTTTTCGATTAATTCAATATTTTAAAGACATGGGATGCATTTGATTATGACACGATACAATAACACCTTAAAATGTCATGTTTTAAAGTAGACAGGGGTAAGAAATGAAATTTACACCAATATGACCCCTACCATGTTCAAAATGTTGTAAATGTGTGCAGAATGAGGCACATTTATTGATTTTCACATTGAGTATGTGTTATATGTCGATGAACAGTTGTGTTTTATCAAAATAAAATTGGAGGGATTTAAAAATTTAAATTTAAATTTTTTAATTTTTTTTTTTAATTAACACATAGAAATATTCTTTGACTGATTTGATTTTTTGGACTAATTGTCAACACTGTTTAATTTGTTTAAAATTGACATTGACAGTTATACATATGATAAATACTGAAATAAACTAAATTACTGAGTGTTATACTTTCTTTTGCACGTAATTGTATTATATCTTTCTTAGTTTGCATATAGGTTCAGAACAGTGGAATATCTCAAGTATCGTTATCTGGTTTCGTTTTATGTCTTACAATAAGCCTCTGCAGGTGAAGACAAAGTGTCGACTAGTTTGATGATTATTCTAAAGGTGACAGCGAAATGTGAAATTCTTCGGCATGTTAACTTACATGTTTAATTTGCTGGATTTCTGAAGAACCAAAGGACTCTCTTCACACCTTACACCGATGTTCTTCAATGGATGATACAAGACGAAGTCGATTCTGGGGACCTTCGCATTATTTTGAATGTTTCAGCTTAATTTTGAATGTTTCAGCATTTGAATCTACATGTAAGGATTATCTATTTATCAGTCTGCCCTCATATCTGGAGGGGGCGGGATAGCGCAGTGGTAAGCGCGTTCGGCTTCGGATCAAGGGGTCCGGGGTTCGAATCCCGCCAGGGGCACGGCAACTTTGTCTGCAGTAGAGAACTGTTCTATGTGCAGTAAGGTTTGGGTGCAATGCTACATTGAATTTCAGCGTAGTACCACCCAAGGTTCGCTAGTTCCAGCCTCTGCTCGCAGGTTTGACCGCAATGCATAGCCACGTGGCGTTGTGGGCTTTCTCCCTGCAGCCGCTAGGGTCACTGGGTCACTGGGCCACCAAATCTACAATTACGAATCCATATTGGCCAAGAAGTCTGCAAACAACATTTGAACTTTCTATGTCTATTCATACTGTAGATGGAAATAGGTTTACGGACGGACGGACGGACGCAGGACGCCATGCCATGAGCCCATCGGGCCTTTCAGGCCTGATGAGCTAAAACAATCACCTATAATTTGAGTTGGCCGAGAAAAGTTGAACGCCAATCTTAATCCAAGGGAAATAACTGCGTTTAATTTTCGACACAAACACAATAAACGGCTTCACCGTTCATAAACAACAGAGAAGACAATCGCTTACAAAATATCGAAAATGTATTTAAAAGGATTAATTGAATGTAATAATCTAAACTGTAGAGAGTCATCTCGTAGGAATGATCAGATAATCAAACACTAAATTCTTCATTATATACACCGTCAGTTCTTTATTTTAAATACTATTGATTCTTGTTTTATAGACATCTAGAATTATTTTTATGAACACCCTGAATTCTTCTTTTTACACAAACTACCCGAATTCTGCTATAATTATTAACACCTGAATTCTTCTTTATAAACAACCTGAATTCCTTTTTAAAACAACCCGAATTCTATAAACATCCTAAATTCCTCTTTATCAAACATACATAGAAGGCTTAAAAGGGCAGTAGCACGTTTTTTGCAAAATTTATTTTTTCAAATTTCTTATTTATAATGATAGTTTGTGCCATTTAAATTTATTTTAGAGGATATAACATCTTATTACACAAACCTATCATCAGTAGTAGTAATAACGGTGTTGCGTATAAAGTAAAAATTGCATGGCGGCCATTTTATTGTGAACACATTTTATTATTTCGAATGACGAAAATTGTTCTAATGGCTTTTCTTAGCCATGTACACTCATTTATAACTTGATTTTACGAAAAGAAAAGGGTATTTTACGATTGGTGAAATTATTTTTCAAATACATTTCATCGACTTATTTGAGCGAAAAAACGTGCTACTGCCCCTTTAATGCGTTCATTTTAAAGCGCAGGGACATCATATGGTACATTGTCGAAATTAAGGAACAGAAATGCATATGCAGTCGAAAAAAAAGCTCATGGTTTCAATTTGTTCTTGTTCGACAATACATTCCCCGGGTTTAAAAGATGACAGAACTAAAGTAGCCTTTTGTTTATCTCCTACTTTCGCGGGAGGAAATACGATATTTTATGAACGCTTCATTTAATGTAATGGCTTTTTGAGTTGCTGTTATGGATGGTTATTCATGGATGTGTTAACTGTTTCAATGCAGTCCATATCCCCGTGGAATATGCCGACTTTGTACGAGAGGGCTTTGTAAGATCTGATAAAACTCTGAGAGAGCCATCTTGATATTATCCACGATAATCGATTGTAAGTAAGGTACATAGTACTACTACGGTCATGATTAAGAAGCTATTGTAACCCACAGTCCACTTGGGTTTTCCGAAAACAATCCCCCTCGTTTAGAAGCATACTCAGTTACCGCCGGCAAGGGGTGGTTAATTTGAGTACAGATTTCTCTGATAGAGTTTCCCTAGGGGTGTTATAGCGGAGAGTAATGCCCCTATTTCACTACGACCCGAATTGCCACGAATCGCCACGAATTGGAAAATTTGCAATTTCGTGAACATTCGTAGATAATTCGTAATTGATTCGTGATATTCGTAAATGATTCCTAGTTGATTCGGCAACATTCTTGTAATTCGTGGCATTCGTGAACAATTTTTTGTTTGTCAAAAGATTTTCACGAATCATCTACGAATTTCAGATTCGTAGTTGCTTCGTAAACTGTTCGTATTTAATTCGGGACGTTCGTAACAACTTCGTAAACAATTCTTGGAAATTCGTGGCTGATAATTTTGATGTTCTCATCCCGAATTAACCCCGAAGCATTTACGAACTATCGTAAACTATTCGTACTTGATTCGTGATATCGTATCTTATTCGTGGAAATTCGTAGTACATTCGTGACTGTGTCTTAATCATTTCGTACAATTCGTAGACAATTCGTAAAGAATTCGTACATGTTTCGTAGGTTTTTAGCATGAAAAGCTACGAATGTTCGTAAACATTTCGTACAAGTGTAAATGCTGTTCACGAATTTTGCCGAATGCTCACGAATATTCACGAATTTATGCAGCCGCCTATTCGTGGTGATTCGTGGCAATTCGGGTCGTAGTGAAATAGGGGCATAACGGAGCATATATAAAACCCTGGGTAACAGAGGATGGTTTAGAATCACATGAACTACTATTGGGAAAATGTTTCCAAATAGAAGCCCATGGGGTAATTCCCAAGTTTGACAAATGAGGGTAGTTTCCCCTTTCTACAATACAAACAGTCACGTGACAATTGACCTGTATAATGATGTGTTAGAAACAGCGTAGATGAAGGCGCAAGTAGTTCTGATTGGCACGATCCGTTGCGTGATGCATTGACTCATTTGAAACTCCAGTTCTCATGAACAAAATCTTAAACATTACCCTACAGTTTAGTTTTCAAGATTACAAGAGTTTCCATGCGTTTCGTTTTCTTATCCATTGCAATACTCCTGAAAGCTTTATTAAAAAGATCAGTCTGATTAAAATCGACCTTGTTCCGAGGAATACAATTAAAATAAATAGAGGATATCTGTCTTTCCTTGACAAATATCATGTTTATCTCATTGAGTGAGGTGAGGTGGAAAAGTAGATATTTCGTGAGTGAAATATATTAACTTTTATATCTCACGAGATGAGATAAACATGGTATGTGTCAAGGAAAAACAGATATTCTATTTATTATATCATTATTTCTGTCTTTTACGTTGAGTTGGAGTGACTTCAACGGCAAACGTACAGCCTTCGCAAGTTGACAATTTGACGTCATAACATTGTCCCGATGACGTCACGAGAGTGGTTATAAAGTTTATCGTCACTCAGTAAAGTGGTGATAAAGGTTATCACCACTGTAGCTTGATAGAGGGTTTATTTCACTGATAGAACCGAGTATCTCACTCCAAAATTATGTAATACAATTATGCATCTACCGGGATACGAACAGACCAATACAACAGACCAATCAGATCGTTCGAATGTGTAGCGACTGCGGACTAACGTTCACGGGAGAGGTTTTTGTGGTCAATTTTCGAGTTTGGAGAGCTATTAAAGTTTTTCTAGGGGTGACATATGGTGAAAATCAGCCGGGTCTGCGGAGAAATGTATAATTGATAAGTACGGGCGTTCATTTGTGTATGTCACCAATTCTTAGCGTAACGCTTGACCTAATGTTGAATGGACCCTTAGATCGGCAACATGGCTGCCCTTGCACCTTTACTCTATATTATATAGGGGGTAGGTTTGTTTTACCTACGTTTTAATTATGTTTTACTTACGATATCGAGTTTCTGTATCTGTGGATTCCTCTCCACAAGGTCTGAGAACACCGCGTATAGGTGAATGTTCCGAACCAGTTTAACACAGCAAAAGCCCTGGGCCCTGGGCTTTCTTTCGGAAAACCCGGTACAGCTGTTGTAACTTCCACTTGCTTTAAAGATCTGATGAAATGCCTTTTTCTCAAGAATGACAGATGATTACCTCTACGTATATTGTATATCGGAATCAATTGAGCATAAAATCGAGACAATATACACTTGCAATTGATAATTAAGACGATTTTAATTCACCCATTTAAACACTATCGCAATTAGTTTGGCGATTCATTTTGAAAATGCTCACTGAGGCGTGACTGTGATAAGCGACAGACGGGGCCGGCTAGACAGCTACTCGGCCAAGTCTCGGTAATTAATTAATGATGATTATCACTGGTTAAATGAATTTATGAGGTGTATTACATCGCCAAAAAGACATGTTTATGTAATAATTGTGTAATTGTCATCTACGGAATTACCTAGTTGGATATCTAAACATTCAATATATGGGAAATTTAAGTTGGTTTATTGAAGATTTCCTTGTGAAATTAACAATCAAAATGTTGCGAAATTACGTTGAATTATGACTATCGCCGAAAATCAGATTCCTCCTGATACGTCACAGAAGTCATCCCTTCAGGGGCCATACCCCCGCAGACTTTCATTCTGGTCGCCGGGGCTTAATTAGGCGTTTTTTTTAAAAGCCGTATGTGGGTAATTTATGGACCGATTTCAGAAATTTAAAATCTAGCAATTGTCAAATTGACATCCCATTTTAATGAATCTGATTTGGACCATATGTCATTGCATCTATCCTTTAAGGAACAGTGTGGTAATTATAAGTGAAAGTTACAATTGGATTTTAGTGATCTACAACGAATCAAGGGTAAGAATTGTGTTAAGGAACGAAACCAAGGACCCTCTGATGGAATGTCCCTCTTCAATTATCTATATTTTGACGCGGTTGACTATAACTTAATGTGTATAATGACTAAAATCAAGGACCAATTTGTCAATATATGTGAAGCTCTCTAGAGTCATTGGTACTAGAGAAGAAGATGAACATGGGTTTTATAATATCATGACACCTGTGTCTGTACAATAGATCTCAGCTTTCCATAGCGGTTTGTACTGGAGAAGGAGATTAAAATAGGTGTTAAGGTTGTGACCCCTGTGGTGATCCTGTTTGGGGTCACCAAAGCTACAAATTAGAATACCCACTGATCAAGGAGTCTGCACACAACATTTCAACTCTCTAGACTTGTTGGTACTGAAGAAAAAGATGAAAATAGGTTCGTAAGATCCTGATCCATGTGACCATATTTCGGGTCACTGGGTCATCAAATCTAAAATTTTGAATCCCCATTAACCAAAGAGTCTGTACACAACATTACAGCTCTAGAGAAAAAGATGAAAATAGGTTTTTTAGGTCATGGCCCCTGTGACCCATATCTGGGGTCACAATGTCAACAAATCTACAATTTAGAATCCCCATTTACCAAGGAGTCTTGTATAAAAATGTCACCTCTCTAGAGTCACTGGTTCTTGAGAAGGAGTCGAAAAAGCTAAAAGTTTACAGACGGCCGGACGCCGGACGCCATTCCATGCCATAAGCCCATCGGGTCTTTCAGGCCTATTGACCTTAAAAAGGAATATTAATAAAGCAAGTAGAAAAAGGATTAACATTTCTTAACAGAAATATAATATTTCCCCCTGCTGGATTCTTGATTCTCAGCCAGTTCCATTTTTTTTTACATTATGTTTCGTGAATTTATTGAGACGTGAGAGAGTATACTAGTACCAACAATAATTTTGCTAGATTTTTAATGTCAGTGCTTTTGGACGGGTGGTGGGTATAAAGTATGTTGATTCTGTGCACTTTAGTGTGTGGTCAAGTCATGGATAAAGGATTGTTTAGAAAAATTGAAAGGTTGCTTTGATTGTTCAGACTGGGATATGTTTCACCATGCATGTGATGATCTGAATGAGTTTACAAACAGTGTAACTGATTATATTTACTTCTGTGTAGAGAGCATTGTACCTGTCAGATGCATAAAAGTATTTCCTAATAACAAGCCTTGGGTAGCTGAGGAGTTCAAATCAGTCTTAAATAAAAATTAAAAAAGGGGCATTTTGTTCAGGAGACAAAGTAAAAGTGAAGGAAATTCAGAAGGAGATTGTCTGTTTAACAAGAAAATGTAAAGATGAATATAAATCTAAAATTGAGAGCCAATTTTCAGTTAACAATATTTGCGTAACGCATGGAGTGGCATTAAAACTATTATAGGTTCGAGTTGTAGACCTCAGCAGCTAGAATCCAGCGACGATCTAGCTTTTTCAAATGAGTTAAACTCCTTCTACTCCAGATTTGATACTATGGATGTTTCGAATGAAAGGGAACATGTACTGGAATTGCTTCCATCTGGTGAAATGTTAAATATATCGACAGACGATGTGATTAGTTTATTTGCTCAGATTAACCCGCATAAATCCTGCGGGCCTGACAACTTGTTTGTGATTGTACTTTAGTGTAGAGTGCAGTTGGCTGTTATCTTCCAATAGTTATTTCAGTTATCTATCAATTCTAATGAGGTTCGAATTCTTTGGAAAACTTCTAAAATTATTCCATTGCCCAAAAAGAAAAATCCATCCGTTAACAATGACTACAGACCAGTGGCTCTAACCTCTGTTGACATGAAATGCTTAGAACGTATAATTAAGAATGTATTCATAATTGCTTAATGAAGTCAGCCATGTGATTGATCCTTTACCGTTTGCTTATAGAGCAAGACGTGGTGTAGAAGATGCAACCATCACACTGTTACACAATATTTATCAGCATTTGGAAAACTATGGTACATAAACTACCGGGCAAAAGAAAGTTTTCACCTAAGTTTATTTCGATTTATTCAATATTTAAAAGAAATCAGATGTATTTGACTATGACACGATACAATAATACTTATCTGCAGTAGTTTGAATGACTTTGTTGGTAACTGAGGTTAAATTTTAGTTAAAATATATTTGTGTAATGAAGACAGGGTTAAGAATGAAATTGTCACCAACATGACCCCTGCCCTGTTTAAAATGTTTTAAATGTGTGCAGAATCAGGCACATTTGTTTATTTTCAGATAGGATATGTCTTATATGTCGATGAACAGTTGCGTATCATCAACAATAATTTAAAAACAAAATTAAACTTAAAATTTCATTTTTAAAAAAATAATTAAAACACATGTAGAAGTATTCTTTGACTGCTAACTAAACACCTGTACTTATCAGTTTTGGATTATGATAAAATCAACTGAGATGAGTACTTTCCTTTGCCCGGTAGTTTATGTACGGATAATGTTTGTTGATTTTTCATCTGCTTTTAATACCAAAATTTCCAAAATGAATGTTAATTATAATATCCTTAGATGGATAAATGCATTCCTGGTCAAGAGACAACAATGTGTACGGGTTAACCAAGTGGAGTCTTCAATATTAAATACATCCATTGGTGCACCCCAGGGTTGCTGATCTGTCCAATTTTAATTATATTGTATACCGATGACTGCATATCCAAAGTAAAAGAATGTCTGACAATAAAATTTGCTGACGATGCTGCATTGGTTGGCCAGATTAGAGAATCAGAACTGAGTTACAGAACAGAAATTTCAAAATTTGTAGAATGGTGCAAATCAACCTTTTTTTATTTTTGAATGTGTTGAACACCAAAGAAATGGTCATAGATTTCAGGAAAACTAGGTATATAATAAACCCTGTGACTATTGATGATAATGAAATAGAAAGAGTAACGGAATATAAATATTTGGGTACTGTCTTAGAATCGAAACTTTCTTGGAATGAAAACACTGAAAAATTTTATAAGAAAGGACAGCAACGATTGCATTTTTTATGGAAGTTGAAACATTTTTAAATAGATCAAACTATTTTGAGGTTATTTTACCAAACATATATTCAAAGTGTGGTAACATTTAATTTTTTAGTTGGTACGGAAACCTGTCTGTTCAAAATAAAAATAAAGTCTCTAAAATTGTTAACACCGCTTCAAAAATTACTGGACTTCCTATTGAAAGTATCGGCAGTTTTTATGATCAACAACTTTCAAAAAAAGCAAGAAAATTTTAAGTGACACCACTCCCATACTTTTTTCGGAATATTCTTCACTGCCCTCTGGACGCAGACTGCGTATGCCGACGAGTAGAACAAACAGGTTTCGTCAATCATTTGTTCTGAATAGCATTTATGCCTTTAATGGAAACTTTTTGGAATGAATTTTTAATAATCAATTTACACAAATGTATATAATGTTTATAATATTGTTTATATGGCTGTTGTATTTTTTTTATTTTTTTTTTTTATTTATATATATATACTGGAGACTGTTTTAGATGTAATGTAAATTTCCCTCGGGATAATAAAGAATTATCTTATCTTATCTTATGCCTGCATTTTCCAGTTATATCTCAAAATTGGGCTGGTCAACCCCCACGTTGGTTTGCAATTGTGTAGTGCAGAGAGGTTTGTTTTGACTTCACAGCAAGTCCTGTGCTCCGGGAATGTCAGGTAGTTCATTATTCAACCTTTTTTCTCGTGATAAATGCACTGAAAATGAATTGTGCACTGAGGCCAGGTTCCAACCCTAATTGTCAACCAGTGGCGTGATTAGGCATCAAGGGCAGATCACTCTCGTTGCCAGCTGAACTGTTGGAGGCTAAATTAAGGTGAGCATTTTCTCAAGATAAATACTTTCAACGCTTTTGTCACTAAACAACTAGCGAAGTATCATCTGTGGCTATCCCTGGGAAACTTATACAAGATATACTGTGTCTTCCACACTATTCTACAAACAATGGATAAAGTTACAGTCACGTTTGAATGTTGCGCCACCCAACTCGGGCCCCATCATGTCACGTGACCTTTCTCTCGAGATCTCACGAGATTGTGTACATCCATGACAACGATTGTCTTTTCTGTCAACAATCACTGTTGCCCAGATCCTCGACTCTTTTGCTCTCGTGATTTTATCGAAGTTTTTCTTGTTTGGAACTGCCAATACCTGCAATTGCCAACATGAGATCGGTTATATACATACAAGGTACCATTATTTTGGAAGTAACACGCCCTTACGTGTTGTATTTCGATACTATGGGTAAAAGCAAGTTTTACCAATGTTGCAGAAACATATCTGCCATTTTGGTTTATCTTTCATTACAGAAATTGTGATTTGAGTCGCAGTTATGTTCCCAAATGAATCTGTTCCCTATGCATTTGTGCCAGTAAAAATACAAGTAATGTACATTCTGGTCTGTAAAATGTAATAAACCTAAAGTAATGACAACACCTATGACATTAGGGACAATCCTTTTCCACATATTGTTTATTTTGTTACTCCGTGAGCTTACACAGTGACACCAATATAATGAATTCTAAGATGCCTAGCGGCTAGAACAATCGAAATAAAAGTACTTTATCAGACGATAAAGGTATAGTTTTTTGTGATGACGTAACAATTGAATGACGTTTCCGCTCCCCTCGTAACCCAACGAAAGAGGGCAGTTGAAAAGACCGTGTTTTTCTGGAAATGATAATGTCCTAAAACATCGGTAGCGTTGTTATAACAATTATTGAAGGAATGTGTTCTTTTGTATCCGAATTAGTCTTAAATTTTAAGCTACATTTGAACCAAAATGACGAAATCCGCATTAGGCAACCTCAGGAACCACTATGACGTCACAACAAAACAATGACGTCATAGTCGCTGTTGTTGCACGGCTCGTCAGTTGGCCCTGATCATGGATTATTAATATTAAGGAAGTAAACTCTTTTATTGCAAAAGAATGTTGTGTTATGGGTTATCTTAGAAAAGTAATAAAGTTCGCTGTAGTACCCAATGTGTTTTGTAATAAAGTATAGTTTTGCCCTGAACTATTATAACATCAAAGTACTCGGACTACCGTCCTCGTACTTTAACTATAATAGTTCAGGGCAAAACTATACTTTATTACAAAACACATTGGGGTACAGCGAACTTTATTTCTTAAACAATATATCACGCCGACTAAGACTATTGTACACTGTCTTAATCCTCCTCTTTACCACTTACAGCTTATACTGCATATGAAAGCTCTACCGCTCTTGTCCACCCCACCCTGACACCTCTTGTTCCCCGTAAAGTATGTTAACACAGGAAATGAACATGTTCTTGAAAATGAATGTCCACAGCCTAGATTTCCTACTACAAATAGACCAAAATCCAAATCTTGTCATGTATATTTTCATAAAATGTTACCATGTAAATATGCCTTTGGAGCATTAACTGCCAATCACTGAGTCATTTGAATGGAAATATGTAGTTCAGCTTTCTCCATTTACTTCATCTCAGTTAAACTGACAAATGTAGCCATTTTAAATTCGTAGTTTTAAAAGTTGAAACTGCATGATGCACACTTCTGCAGGTATCAATGCATGATAAGACATGATTTCTAAAACCTGTAAATGCCAACTCGTTTTGACTGGTATTATATTCAATGGTCACCTAACACTTTTCCCCTTTTCTCTCCACCAGCCTATTGTCTTGAGAGAGGCCAAGTCCCTGTTCCCAGAACCATCCCAGAGCACCTCAGTGTCGGTCAATATTTGCCGTGTTCCAATTGTTGATGACCGGGACTTCACGACAATCGACCTTGGAGACACTGAGGTTGCAGACATCCCTAAGCCCTCTTTATTTTCCAGCCTATGTTCATGTGTCTTGAAGTTTTTCAAGGAGATGTTCAAGAGAAGCAGTGCATGAACGATTCTTGTCTGAAGGCGAATGTCACAGTTTGTGAGAGAGAATGATTGAGTGTGAATGGTATCATTGTCATGAACAAGTGAGTGTGTGAGTGAGTGTGAGAGGAAGAGTGAGTGAGAGAGAATGAGTGAGTGAGGGAGGAAGGGTGGGTGAGTTAGTTAGTTAGTGAATGTGGGAGGGAGGGAGGGAGGGTGAGTGGGTAAGTGAGTTAGTGTTTGTGGGAGGAAGGAATGGTGAGTGAGTGTGAGAGGGAAGGAGGGAGGGTGAGTGAGTGAGTGTGGGAGGGTGAGTGAGTGTGGGAGGGAACGAGGGTGAGATAGTGACCGAGGGAGGGAGGGTGGGTGAGAGGGAGAGTGAGTGTGGGAGGGAGGATTGGAGGAAGGGTGAGTGAGTGTGGGTGGGTGGGAGGGTGGAGGGTGAGAGAGTGAGTGAGAGGGAGGGAGGGAGGGAGGGAGGGTGAGTGAGTGTGGGAGGATGAGTGAGTGTGGGTGGGAGGAAGGGTGAGTGTGGGAGGGTGAGAGAGTGAGTGAGAGGGAGGGTGAGTGTGGGAGGGTGAGTAAGTGTGGGAGGGAGCGAGGGTGAGATAGTGACTGAGGGAGGGAGGGTGGGTGAGAGGGAGAGTGAGTGTGGGAGGGAGGAAGGGTGAGGGAGTGTGTGTGTTGAGAGAGGGAGGGAGGGAGGGAGGGTGGGTGAGTGAGTGAGTGAGTGTGAGTGAGTGTGGGAGGGAGCGAGGGTGTGATAGTGACCGAGGGAAGGAGGGTGGGTGAGAGGGAGAGTGACTGTGGGAGGGAGGGTGGGAGGTAGGGAGAAATTTTTAATTGCTATATTTCCATGACTATTTTTCCAAACGTAAGCATTTCGATCGTAAATATTTCTCATCACCAAATTCACGTTGTTAAATTCATTGTATCGTATTCCAAACGTATTAAGTCCAACATTTACGTATTTATTGCCATTTATAAGCGTATTGTTCATGTCAGTCTAAATTAAAGTAAATACCTTGTTATTTATCTCCCATTTCTCCTTGTGTTACTATCCACTGTGCAACCTTGCTAACAGCCTTGACCTCTGACCAGGTTCTAACTTTGTTTTCTTCCGGGTCAGAGCTGTCAAACTATCGCGGACTAGTCGTGTAGGTATTTCTTGCTGTCATTGATTAAAGTTGTCTAATTGCTTGCAATTACTATTTTATCGTCAGGTTTTGCTAGATTAATGTATATTTAAGCATTTGCAAGCATGCATCTTGTATTTTGAGGTAATTTTTATTGATAGTTGACCGCTCCGGTCACATAGGGCATTCCAACAGTGCGGAATAAATTCGACAGATTTCTGCGTGATTTTTCCAACGCCTTTTGTAAAATCTGACAGTGCGGAATAAATAATATCCAACAGCGTTTGATCACGTGATACAAGGTTATAAATTGAGGTCTCGTTTTGTTTTCATTCAGTCTTGCTCAGATAATCGTTGACAGTGGTCTTACTTAGGTTAGTTGGTTAATTGGAATTTTATCGGGTTATTAGTGTTAGAATTAGAGAAGGCTCATATAATTAGAATAGCATAGAATTAGTATCGGTTCGGCTCATAGAATTAGTAACAAACACTGTCCGATCCTCGTGATCCATTAAAGTTTTTGAAGTGTTTGAAGGGAGTTTATTTTTACAAGTTTATCATGGCAAACTGAACAAGGTTCAGGGTGCCTGCGTATCATTATTGTTGTGAAGTTTGTTCTGTGATATTAGTTCTTGAATATTGCGGAGCATCCCAGTCGTTGATATATTGTAGATTATACCAATTGTAGATATATTATTACGGTTCGATTCCGTTAATATTGGTTGTTGACATATTACGGTTCAATTCCGGTAATATTGGTTGTTGACATATTACGGTTCAATTCCGGTAATATTGGTTGTTGACATATTACGGTTCAATTCCGGTAATATTGGTTGTTGAAATATTACGGTTCAATTCCGGTAATATTGGTCGTTGACATATTACGGTTCAATTCCGGTAATATTGGTTGTAGACATATTACGGTTCAATTCCGGTAATATTGGTTGTTGACATATTACGGTTCAATTCCGGTAATATTGGTTGTAGACATATTACGGTTCAATTCCGGTAATATTGGTTGTTGAAATATTACGGTTCAATTCCGGTAATATTGGTTGTTGACATATTACGGTTCAATTCCGGTAATATTGGTTGTTGAAATATTACGGTTCAATTCCGGTAATATTGGTTGTTGACATATTACGGTTCAATTCCGGTAATATTGGTTGTAGACATATTACGGTTCAATTCCGGTAATATTGGTTGTTGACATATTACGGTTCAATTCCGGTAATATTGGTTGTAGACATATTACGGTTCAATTCCGGTAATATTGGTTGTTGAAATATTGCGGTTCAATTCCGGTAATATTGGTTGTTGACATATTGCGGTTCAATTCCGGTAATATTGGTTGTTGACATATTACGGTTCAATTCCGGTAATATTGTTTGTTGACATATTACGGTTCAATTCCGGTAATATTGTTTGTTGACATATTACGGTTCAATTCCGGTAATATTGTTTGTTGACATATTACGGTTCAATTCCGGTAATATTGTTTGTTGACATATTACGGTTCAATTCCGGTAATATTGTTTGTTGACATATTACGGTTCAATTCCGGTAATATTGTTTGTTGACATATTACGGTTCAATTCCGGTAATATTGTTTGTTGACATATTACGGTTCAATTCCGGTAATATTGTTTGTTGACATATTACGGTTCGATTCCGGTAATATTGGTTGTTGACATATTACGGTTCGATTCCGGTAATATTGTTTGTTGACATATTATGGTTCGATTCCGGTAATATTGGTTGTTGACATATTACGGTTCAATTCCGGTAATATTGGTTGTTGACATATTACGGTTCAATTCCGGTAATATTGTTTGTTGACATATTACGGTTCGATTCCGGTAATATTGTTTGTTGACATATTACGGTTCAATTCCGGTAATATTGTTTGTTGACATATTACGGTTTTATTCCGGTAATATTGGTTGTTGACATATTACGGTTCGATTCCGGTAATATTGGTTGTTGACATTTAACGGTTCAATTCCGGTAATATTGGTTGTTGATATATAACGGTTCAATTCCGGTAATATTGTTTGTTGACATATTACGGTTCGATTCCGGTAATATTGGTTGTTGACATATTACGGTTCAATTCCGGTAATATTGTTTGTTGACATATTACGGTTCAATTCCGGTAATATTGTTTGTTGACATATTACGGTTCGATTCCGGTAATATTGGTTGTTGACATATTACGGTTCAATTCCGGTAATATTGGTTGTTGACATATTACGGTTCAATTCCGGTAATATTGTTTGTTGACATATTACGGTTCGATTCCGGTAATATTGGTTGTTGACATATTACGGTTCAATTCCGGTAATATTGGTTGTTGATATATAACGGTTCAATTCCGGTAATATTGTTTGTTGACATATTACGGTTCGATTCCGGTAATATTGGTTGTTGACATATTACGGTTCAATTCCGGTAATATTGTTTGTTGACATATTACGGTTCAATTCCGGTAATATTGTTTGTTGACATATTACGGTTCAATTCCGGTAATATTGTTTGTTGACATATTACGGTTCGATTCCGGTAATATTGGTTGTTGACATATTACGGTTCAATTCCGGTAATATTGTTTGTTGACATATTACGATTCAATTCCGGTAATATTGTTTGTTGACATATTACGGTTCAATTCCGGTAATATTGGTTGTTGACATATTACGGTTCAATTCCGGTAATATTGTTTGTTGACATATTACGGTTCGATTCCGGTAATATTGGTTGTTGACATATTACGGTTCGATTCCGGTAATATTGGTTGTTGACATTTAAAGGTTCAATTCCGGTAATATTGGTTGTTGATATATAACGGTTCAATTCCGGTAATATTGTTTGTTGACATATTACGGTTCGATTCCGGTAATATTGGTTGTTGACATATTACGGTTCAATTCCGGTAATATTGTTTGTTGACATATTACGGTTCAATTCCGGTAATATTGTTTGTTGACATATTACGGTTCGATTCCGGTAATATTGGTTGTTGACATATTACGGTTCAATTCCGGTAATATTGTTTGTTGACATATTACGGTTCGATTCCGGTAATATTGGTTGTTGACATATTACGGTTCAATTCCGGTAATATTGTTTGTTGACATATTACGGTTCGATTCCGGTAATATTGGTTGTAGACATATTACGGTTCGATTCCGGTAATATTGGTTGTTGACATTTAACGGTTCAATTCCGGTAATATTGGTTGTTGATATATAACGGTTCAATTCCGGTAATATTGTTTGTTGACATATTACGGTTCGATTCCGGTAATATTGGTTGTTGACATATTACGGTTCGATTCCGGTAATATTGGTTGTTGACATATTACGGTTCAATTCCGGTAATATTGTTTGTTGACATATTACGGTTCGATTCCGGTAATATTGGTTGTTGACATATTACGGTTCAATTCCGGTAATATTGTTTGTTGATATATTACGGTTCGATTCCGGTAATATTGGTTGTTGACATATTACGGTTCGATTCCGGTAATATTGGTTGTTGACATTTAACGGTTCAATTCCGGTAATATTGGTTGTTGATATATAACGGTTCAATTCCGGTAATATTGTTTGTTGACATATTACGGTTCGATTCCGGTAATATTGGTTGTTGACATATTACGGTTCGATTCCGGTAATATTGGTTGTTGACATATTACGGTTCAATTCCGGTAATATTGGTTGTTGACATATTACGGTTCGATTCCGGTAATATTGGTTGTAGACATATTACGGTTCGATTCCGGTAATATTGGTTGTTGACATTTAACGGTTCAATTCCGGTAATATTGGTTGTTGATATATAACGGTTCAATTCCGGTAATATTGTTTGTTGACATATTACGGTTCGATTCCGGTAATATTGGTTGTTGACATATTACGGTTCGATTCCGGTAATATTGGTTGTTGACATATTACGGTTCAATTCCGGTAATATTGTTTGTTGACATATTACGGTTCGATTCCGGTAATATTGGTTGTTGACATATTACGGTTCAATTCCGGTAATATTGTTTGTTGATATATTACGGTTCGATTCCGGTAATATTGGTTGTTGACATATTACGGTTCGATTCCGGTAATATTGGTTGTTGACATTTAACGGTTCAATTCCGGTAATATTGGTTGTTGATATATAACGGTTCAATTCCGGTAATATTGTTTGTTGACATATTACGGTTCGATTCCGGTAATATTGGTTGTTGACATATTACGGTTCGATTCCGGTAATATTGGTTGTAGACATATTACGGTTCAATTCCGGTAATATTGGTTGTTGACATTTAACGGTTCAATTCCGGTAATATTGGTTGTTGACATTATTCCAGTTCATTTCTGGTGATAGCAGTTGTAGTCACATTACAGTTTAAGTCCTGTAATATCAGTTATTCACAGTTTCAAAGTATTTTCTGTGATATTGAGATGTTGGTATATTATAAGGAGAAAGCATGATACCGAGGATATGTTAAGGTTGTGGACCCTGATAGGAAGGAAAACCCCGAGGATGCGAAGGATCCGAGGGTTTTTCCTGACTATCAGGGTCTACAACCTTACCATATCTGAGGTAGAAAGGTTTTACCACATTAATATTATTATCAACCGTTTTTAATTTTAAAAGACGCTTTCTTATCGCGTTATCGAAAACCCCGGATAATATATAGAGTCGTTCGTAAAATCCTTGTTTGCTGTCTCAATCCCAGTACGGCAAAGATTTCTATCTAAGGTCCTTCTTTACCGTTGGCTAAGGCGCTGGCACACGAATGACTGGTCTTTTTTGGTACGGGTTCGAGACGCCCTTTCGTCAAAACATTTGCGGTTCACAATGTACAATATTTAAGAAATTTTTCAAAATAGTCTGTGATAGTTTCTTCAGATCTTTTATTAACTTTCAAGCCGTCATCTTAGCAATTATATCAGGGTTTACAATCATTGTAATCCTTCCTAACAGGGTTTACAATTGCCTGTGTAAACGTTACCCTCCTGGAGGGACTTACAATGTTGTAAGTCGATCCCTCGTACCGGGTGATACGGTTTAGAAAGGTCGTTTCAAGTATCACGTTACATTGCTAGTTACAACTAAGGTTGATAATGCAGGATATTTTCTGTGTTATTGTGTTGTTGATATATTACAGTATAGTGTAATTAACATATATTGTAGATTGATAGTTTTAAATAGTATATCTTGAGGTAGCAGGTGATCCTTTAGATTCCAGTTGTTGTCGTTCAGAGTTTTGTCAGTTAACAGTTTATTACATATAGAAGGTAGATCTGTGCGCCATTGCCTTTCAAAGTATTATCATAAAGTATTAAATATACATCCATATCCTAGATATAGATAATATCTTCTAAGAACTATCTGATTTAATATATTGGCTCAGAGAGCCCATCCACTGGTGTGTGACCAGAATATTTATTGTTGAGTTCAATTCCATGTGTTAGGAATAAAATTAATTAAGGTAACTCATTTGTTGGTGATCTTTTGCCTGTTTGAGAATTAATCAGAGAAAGAATTTAAAACTAGCCATCCTGACAAGAGGCTATGTTCGCATGGTCGTCACAACTTTTTGATGTCAAAAGTGGGATGTGAGTATTTCTATACACATCCAGTGATTCGATCCCATAAATCCTTTTTCTGAAATTTGATGGCTAATTGATGTTTGTTGCAGTAATGATTCTCAAGGCAAAAGGTATCAATTAATCTTAGACAATATAGTGCTAGGTAGTCTTAGCAGAGTAGTATTACAGTTAAATTTTCTGAATTTAAGCTGCTAGAGCAATCATAGAATTAACCTCTTGTTAAGAACTTAGAGTTTAAACTAGATGAGCGTTTGCGGGACACCGCAAAAGCAGAGCAGCTCCGAAACTTTGGGTCTCGCCTTTCCCTGTTCCGCCTTCTCATCAGCATAAATAAAATGAGATTTTTTTTGGACAAAACTTTGTTTATTATTCAAGTTATTCTAACAAGTTGAATCATCACCGGGGTCACTTTTCACAAACTTGTTCTTATACCTATTTCTGATTTCAAAATTGGATCAAAGGATTAACATGGCCTTAACCAATATCTCATGACCTTGACCTTTGACCTTCAAGGTCACACAATCAATGATTACTTTTCATTGTGTATAACAATCATGCAATGACTCAAAGTGTTCATTGTTAACATAAGGCATATTCACAATAGCAAGCTTAAGTTGTGACCACGCTGTGACCTTGACCTTGGACAGATTTTAGCGAAAACCTTTTCAAATCTCAGTCTTTCTCCATAGTTGATATATACCAAGTAAGGGCCTGATAGCACAGAAGTTGTTGAAGTTATCGTGTTTACAAGGATTTTTGTAGTGATTTCAGAACTCATGACCTTGACCTTTGACCTTGAATGTGAGCATGTCAAAATAATTCCCAAAGTGTACAAGAAAGAAGTTACATATATGAGGTTTTGATACCTTCATGGAAAAAAGTTACATAGTGATTTCAGAACTGGTGACCATGACCCTATCTCGTGACCTTGACCTTTAAAATTCAAGGTCACACAATCAGTGATCACTTTTCATTGTGTATCACAATCATGTAATGATTCAAAGTGTTAATAGTTGAAATAAGACATTTTTGCAAAAGCATGCTTAAGTTGTGACCTCACTATGACCTTGACCTTTGACGGATGTTAGCGAAAAACTTTTCAAATCTTGGCCTTTCTCCATAGTTGATATACACCAAAGAAAAGCCTGATAGCACAAATATTTTTCAAGTTATCGTGTTTACAAGGATTGTTTTAGCAATTTCAGAACTTGTGACCTTGACCTTTGACCTTGAATATGAACATATCAAAATAATTCCCCAGGGGCATAAGTAAGAAGTTATGTATATGAGGTGTTGATAACTCCTTGGAAAGAAGTTATTTAGTGATTTCAGAACTGGTGACCATGACCCTATCTCGTGACCTTGACCTTTAAAATTCAAGGTCACACAATCAGTGATCACTTTTCATTGTGTATCACAATCATGTAATGATTCAAAGTGTTAATAGTTGAAATAAGACATTTTTGCAAAAGCATGCTTAAGTTGTGACCTCACTATGACCTTGACCTTTGACGGATGTTAACGAAAACCTTTTCAAATCTTGACCTTTCTCCATAGTTGATATCCACTAAAGAAAAGCCTGATAGCACAAATATTTTTCAAGTTATCGTGTTTACAAGGATTGTTTTAGCAATTTCAGAACTTGTGACCTTGACCTTTGACCTTGAATATGAACATGTCATAATAATTCCCCAGGGGCATAAGTAAGAAGTTATGTATATGAGGTGTTGATACCTCCTTGGAAAGAAGTTATTTAGTGATTTCAGAACTGGTGACCATGACCCTATCTCGTGACCTTGACCTTTAAAATTCAAGGTCACACAATCTGTGATCACTTTTCATTGTGTATCACATTCATGTAATGATTCAAAGTGTTAATAGTTGAAATAAGACATTTTTGCAAAAGCATGCTTAAGTTGTGACCTCACTATGACCTTGACCTTTGACGGATGTTAGCGAAAACCTTTTCAAATTTTGGCCTTTCTCCATAGTTGATATACACCAAAGAAGAGCCTGATAGCACAAATATTTTTCAAGTTATCGTGTTTACAAGGATTTTTTTAAGCGATTTCAGAACTCGTGACCTTGACCTTTGACCTTGAATGTGAACATGTCAAAAAAATTCCCCAGGGGTATAAGTAAGAAGTTATGTATATGAGTTCTCAAAACCTAATAGGAAAAAAGTTATAGCGAATACAAAACGCGGCGGCGGCGGCGATTGAAACTGCACAAAAACTGATAGCAGCTCCGACTAAGTCGGAGCTGCTAATTGAATTGAAGACTTTAGAAATAGAAAGTAGTTCTTGTCAATCCACCATGGCTTTGCCTGCAGGCAATATAATCAAAACAAGGTCTATGATCGCAGAAACAACCAAACCCAACTCCAACAAGATCCTCGCATCATTAATTCAGAGTTAATTCAACTTGAGGGTCTTCAAACTGACACATATGAACATATAACAAGCTCCCATGTCCACCAATAGCATGCACTCGTCCCAGACATACACACACCGGCCAGACAGCGCCGTTGTCGTGGACCGGTAGGTCCGGGGTTAGATTCGGGGTTAGATTCTTCCTGCAGCTCCAAAATACTTTTATGGACCCTACAGAAGATCACCATGTACTAATTACGGTTTCAAAGTAAAGCGCACCTCATATATATACCTAATTCTCATATATCACATCGCAGTCAAAATCTAATGCCCGGACCTATTTGCACACGGACCTGTCAAAATCTAACCCCCGGACCTATTGTAATGGGGGTTACAATAGGTCCGGTCAGAATCTAACCCCGGACCTACCGGTCCACGACAACGGCGCTGTCTGGCCGGAGTGTGTATGTCTGGGACGAGTGCATGCTATTGGTGGACATGGGAGCTTGTTGAATGTTCATATGTGTCAGTTTGAAGACCCTCAAGTTGAATTAACTCTGAATTAATGATGCGAGGATCTTGTTGGAGTTGGGTTTGGTTGTTTCTGCGATCATAGACCTTGTTTTGATTATATTGCCTGCAGGCAAAGCCATGGTGGATTGACTAGAACTACTATCTATTTCTAAAGTCTTAAATTCAATTAGCAGCTCCGACTAAGTCGGAGCTGCTATCAGTTTTTGTGCAGTTTCCATCGCCGCCGCCGCCGCGTTTTGTATTCGCTATAACTTTTTTCCTATTGGGTTTTGAGAACTCATATACATAACTTCTAACTTATACCCCTGGGGAATTTTTTTGACATGTTCACATTCAAGGTCAAAGGTCAAGGTCACAAGTTCTGAAATTGCTAAAACAATCCTTGTAAACACGATAACTTGAAAAATATTTGTGCTATCAGGCTTTTCTTTAGTGGATATCAACTATGGAGAAAGGTCAAAATTTGAAAAGGTTTTCGCTAACATCCGTCAAAGGTCAAGGTCATAGTGAGGTCACAACTTAAGCATGCTTTTGCAAAAATGTCTTATTTCAACTATTAACACTTTGAATCATTACATGATTGTGATACACAATGAAAAGTGATCACTGATTGTGTGACCTTGAATTTTAAAGGTCAAGGTCACGAGATAGGGTCATGGTCACGAGTTCTGAAATCACTAAATAACTTCTTTCCAAGGAGTTATCAACACCTCATATACATAACTTCTTACTTATGCCCCTGGGGAATTATTTTGATATGTTCATATTCAAGGTCAAAGGTCAAGGTCACAAGTTCTGAAATTGCTAAAACAATCCTTGTAAACACGATAACTTGAAAAATATTTGTGCTATCAGGCTTTTCTTTGGTGTATATCAACTATGGAGAAAGGCCAAGATTTGAAAAGGTTTTCGCTAACATCCGTCAAAGGTCAAGGTCATAGTGAGGTCACAACTTAAGCATGCTTTTGCAAAAATGTCTTATTTCAACTATTAACACTTTGAATCATTACATGATTGTGATACACAATGAAAAGTGATCACTGATTGTGTGACCTTGAATTTTAAAGGTCAAGGTCACGAGATAGGGTCATGGTCACCAGTTCTGAAATCACTATGTAACTTTTTTCCATGAAGGTTTTAAAACCTCATATATGTAACTTCTTTCTTGTACACTTTGGGAATTATTTTGACATGCTCACATTCAAGGTCAAAGGTCAAGGTCATGAGTTCTGAAATCACTACAAAAATCCTTGTAAACACGATAACTTCAACAACTTCTGTGCTATCAGGCCCTTACTTGGTATATATCAACTATGGAGAAAGACTGAGATTTGAAAAGGTTTTCGCTAAAATCTGTCCAAGGTCAAGGTCACAGCGAGGTCACAACTTAAGCTTGCTATTTTTGAATATGCCTTATGTTAACAATGAACACTTTGAGTCATTGCATGATTGTTATACACAATGAAAAGTAATCATTGATTGTGTGACCTTGAAGGTCAAAGGTCAAGGTCATGAGATATTGGTTAAGGCCATGTTAATCCTTTGATCTAATTTTGAAATCAGAAATAGGTATAAGAACAAGTTTGTGAAAAGTGACCCCGGTGATGATTCAACTTGTTAGAATAACTTGAATAATAAACAAAGTTTTGTCCAAAAAAAATCTCATTTTATTTATGCTGATGAGAAGGCGGAACAGGGAAAGGCGAGACCCAAAGTTTCGGAGCTGCTCTGCTTTTGCGGTGTCCCGCAAACGCTCATCTAGTTTAAACTCTAAGTTCTTAACGAGAGGTTAATTCTATGATTGCTCTAGCAGCCTAAATTCAGAAAATTTAACTGTAATATTACTCTGCTAAGACTACCTAGCACTATATTGTCTAAGATTAATTGATACCTTTTGCCTTGAGAATCATTACTGCAACAAACATCAATTAGCCATCAAATTTCAGAAAAAGGATTTATGGGATCGAATCACTGGATGTGTATAGAAATACTCACATCCCACTTCTGACACCAAAAAGTTGTGACGACCATGTGAACATAGCCTCTTGTCAGGATGGCTAGTTTTAAATTCTTTCTCAACAGCCTGTTGTCTGGTCATTTCAATGGGCCGAAAAAATACAAAGGGCAAACTAATGTCAAAGTTCTACTGGTTCAAGGTGAGAGAAGATATTAATAATTGGTTACACAATGTAAAGTTTGTGGTGCTAACAAGTCTCCACCGATGAACCCGAGGGCTCCTCTAGGAAGTATGAGGGTGAGCGCTCCACTTGGTCGCCTAGCAACGGATTTCGTTGGTCCGTTACCATGAACTCCCAGGGGTAACAGGTACATCCTGGTAGTCACTGACAGTTTCACCAAGTGGGTCGAAGTGTTCAATGTCCCAGATCAGACTGCTGAGACCACAGCGAGAACGATATTGAATGAAGTTATCGCCCGGTACGGCTGCCCTCTGGACCTTCATAGTCACCAAGGCAGAAAACTATGAGAGTGCAGTTTTCAGAGAAGTGTGTGAGCTGCTCGAGATTAAGAAAACCTGCACTTTGCCGTACAATCCACGATGTAACGGTCAGACTGAAAATTTCAATAAAGTGTTGATCAGGATGATCAGAGCATACTTGAAGGGCCAACAGGCAGATTGGGATTTAAATCTGGGCTGCTTGGCTTTCGCTTATAGATCCACCCCTCAAGAAAGGACCGGCATGACGCCCAACCTTTTAATGTTAGGTCGCGAAGTTCGCATTCCAGCCGAAGTATCCTTCGGGAGCAGTGCTATCTTGGATGACAACAATGTATCATCATATGGCGAGTACGTGGAGAAGTTAAAATACAATATGCATCGAGCACATGACATCACACGGCAACACTCTTACACTCTGCAAGCCGCAAACAAAAAGACACATACGATCTGAAACAAGCACTGAATAAGTGGATATGTCAGAAATTACAACTTCCATATGATGGTCCAGCTCTGGTAGTTAAGAAGCTGAGTATCCTCGATTATGTCATCCAGACAGACGGGGCAGGTTGAAGCCTTATGGCGCAGAGCATAAGCCGAGGTGGATTGACAAGGCCATGAAACGAAACAGAAAAAATCAGAATTAGTTTAGAATGTCAGAAAAAAAATATTGCCCATGTTTAATTAAATTATTTGATTTACAGAAAAGAAATAAAATATGCAGTCGCACCCAAGAGAGAGAGTCTACTGATGCGCCAAATGTGGGGAAGCAGGGGAGAGGAAGAGAGTCCGATCGCACTTTTACAAGCACCATGTGCCCCTCGATCAGTCCCCCTACTACTGTTCTTTGTGTAACTTCCAGGCGGAACAGAGACAGGAGATGGAGTCCCATGCAATGCGATACCCCGAGCACCTACAACGAATCAGACTGATGGAGAAAGAGTGCCACACCGTCCAAACGACTGACTTTCTCCACGCAACGATGGCACCATACCAAATTACAAATTTAATTATGTCTCCAAGCTGTCAAGTGAGGAGTCCGCCACAATCTGGGAGCGCCGTACAAAAAGACCAAGGTCAGCCAAGCCCACGTCAGCACCACCGCAGATAAGTGCCCAGGTGCCAGCCGCACCACCGCCGACCTCGACGCCAGCTGCTCCATCAGTACAGACAGCATTCCTTCCCTTCAGCAGATGCACTCAGCCTATTTGACGCCCTGTCAAATGCTCTTGATGATGAGGCCGCATCTATGACACTCCCTGCAGAGCCATTAGTAAGACCTGAACTCTCCGGAGCCTCCTGCAATGATGCCGATACCGGCAGCTATGGCCAAACCCGTCACCTATCCAGCCACTTCTAGTCCTGCACCTGATGTCAACTGCGAGATGTTGAGGTCCATCCAGAATGCGGTGACGAGCCTCACCACCGGGCTGTCACTATGGACCGCCGCCACGAAGGAACTGACTACCGCCATCCAAGACCTGTCATCCCAGATCAGAAGGAAGTTTCCGGAATGATCCCCCAGATTTCTGCGTGATTTTTCCAACGGCGTAAGAAAAATCTGACAGTGCGGAATAAATTCAGTGGTGTTGGAAAATATTGGATCATGTGATACAAGGTTATAAATAGAGGTCTCGTTTTGTTTTGATTCAGTCTTGCTCAGATAATTGTTGACGGTGATCTTACTTAGGTTAGTTGGTTAATTGGAATTTTATCGGGTTATTAGTGTTAGAATAAGAGAAGGCTCATATAATTAGAGTAGCATAGAATTAGTATCGTTTCGATCCTCGGTGATCCAATAATGTTTTACGAAGTGTTTGAAGGGAGTTTATTTTTACAAGTTTATCATGGCAAACTGAACAAGGTTCAGGGTGCTTGCGTATCGTTATTGTCGTGAAGTTCGTTCTGTGATATTAGTTCTTGAATATTACGGAGCATCGCAGTCGTTGATATATTGTAGATTATATCAGTTGTAGATATATTACGGTTCGATTCCGGTAATATTGGTTGTTGACATTATTCCAGTTCAGTTCTGGTAATAGCAGTTGTAGTCATATTACAGTTCAAGTCTTGTAATATCAGTTATTCACAGTTTCAAAGTATTTTTCCTGTGATATTGAGATGTTGGTATATTGCAGGATTATTTCTGTGGTATTGAGTTGTTGATATATTACAGTATAGTGTCTGTGATAATTAACATATATTGTAGATTGATAGTTATAAGTAGTATATCTTGAGGTAGCAGGTGATCCTTCAGATTCCAGTTGTTGTCGTTCAGAGTTTTGTCAGTTAACAGTTTATTACATATAGAAGGTAGATCTGTGCGCCATTGCCTTTCAAAGTATTACCATGAAGTATTAAATATACATCCACATCCTAGATATAGATAATATCTTCTAAGAACCATCTGATTTAATATATTGGCTCAGAGAGCCCATCCACTGGTGTGTGACCAGAATATTTATTGTTGAGTTCAATTCCATGTGTTAGGAATAAAATTGGGCGACACTGTTATAAATACATGAACCTTTTTTGTTTTGGGCGTCTCATCGCCGAATAAATACGTAATTGAACTTTCATTGTGTGTTGACTTGTCCTTTGCCTTGAATTGAGAGTTGAATTTTGGGAAAGATTACACCGCCATCCTGACAAGAGGCTGCCTTGCGTGGACGTCACATATTTTGGTGTCAGAAGTGGGATGTGACTATTTCGATTCACATCCAACAATTCGAACCCGTAATTAAATCTTTTCTCTGAAATTTATTCCAAATTGATAGCTTTCTAAATTCATTGCATATTTACATCTATTAACATCAAGGCAAAGGGTTTCATGCATTTTTAAAATTGTTAGTGATAGCCACTGATAGGTAGTGTAGCATTGTAGATCAGTTGTCTTAGCTGCAGAATACTTAGATAGCTCAATAGAATCTGGCACTTAGTAATAAAAATGGCATCATCCATGGATAATGTCATCAAAACAAGGTCTATGGACCGCAGAAACAGTCCAATCCAACCTCGACCCTAACAAGATCCCTGCTTCCTTGCTTCTGAACTGGTCCAACTTGAAGGTCCTCACACTCCTAAGATAACGCATCATGATAATCATCATAATGATACATACGGACAAGTTCTTAGACCTAGCAATAGCATGCACCGTTCACGTCCCAGACATACACACACCGGTCAGGCAGCACCAGCGTCAATGACATAACCGAGATGAAGAATCAAATACAGCATGTATGTCACACAGTCTCGACACTTAGTGGGGCAGTAGATAACATTCACAGGGACATGGCAGAACACAGCTTCCAGGCTAACCGAAGGAGGCTCAAACACACTAGGCAGTAAGATTCACCACACACAAGTGAATCTGAGGGGGAGAGTGAGACGAACAACACCGAGTTTCGACCCACACGGGGAGGCAGATCACACAAACAGTTAAAGCTTCCACCCTTTACAGGTAAGGAGTCTTGGACCGTTTGGTTTAATCGTTTTCAGGAGGTTGCAGCACGTCAGGGCCTGAGTTCTGACGAGAAGCTTGACGAGTTACTTCCCAGACTGCAAGGCCACGCCAGTGAATTTGTCTTCAAGCAGGAGGAGGTTATCTCCGCCGAAGAGGACCAGAACATCATCGCCAGAACACATCCATCTAACAAGAATAGAGTGATAAAGAAAACATTTAACTCGAACACCGACGCCGAAAAGAAGCAAGAGAATTCGGAGATGGAACAGATGAAGCATGAGATCAAGTTGATGCACGAGGAGTTGAAGAAAACACAGAACAGTGTTCAGCCTTCAGCCACGACCAACAGATCTCAGACATCATGGAGACAGAACAACAAGCCAAGGGCGTGTTATCATTGCGGCGATCCCTCACATTTCATCCGAGAGTGTCCGAACCGTGGGCGAATCAACCAGGGGTATGTTCAACAGGTGAAGCAGGCAACCACTAACAGTGAAACAGGCAGTGCTTTAAACTGCAAAGGACCAACCCACCAGGCCTAAAGTTGGTCGGCAGCACACAAGGCCGAGAGCAGCATGAGAACACAGCAGCTGAAGCAGAAATTGAAGAGAAACATGAGGATCAGTCGGGGGAGTTAGAGATTACAGTCAGGAGAGAAGTATCATCATCAAAAGACGCTGTTGTCAGAGGGACAATACTTGGTGTAAAAGTAAACTTCATCATTGATACTGGGGCAGAAAAGACATTGGTGTCTAAGGAGATATTTGATCGCATCAATCCAGCCAGACAACCAGCTTTGGGGAAAAGGGCACGCGGGCGGAGAGCCATTGAAGTGTTTTGGGAAATGCACTCTGCCAGTACAGCTAGGACCACTCACCATCACATAACCTGTGGTTGTCGCGGACATCTCTGATGAATGTTTGGTCGTTATAGACTTCTCTTAATATTACTTCATGAATATTTATGAGCTATCCAAAACGAGGCTAAGCCCGCATGGCGCGTCAACAAACACCCGGAAGCGATTTATCGCTAGTGCCGAACATTAGCTTTGCCTTCGTTGAAAAGTATGTTCAGCGAAGTTCGAAGAGCGCAGTTAACTCCAAACGTGCATTTCGCTGTTATTTTTATTCTCTTCCTACAGTACAGAGTTTGCGATCAAAATTTTGAGAGGGGATAAACTCAATGATAAGAGAATGTCTTATTTGTGTGACGTACACGTATGTGTCAAACCATATTTTACAACTATTTTTTCATATTTACTGCTGGTTCTCCTTTCACCTTGAATGTGACACTAATCCACTGCCGTTTATTCAACTCGTAGAGAAAAACGTGATATTATTTTTCTCAAATAAGCCTATATGGCATATTTTCAGTGGGGAATTATATATTCAAAATGACAAAAAAATTTTATTTTTTTCAGCATGTTGTGATGGACCAAGCTGTAGACTCAGTGCTAAGTTCTACAGGTCTCAGAGGAAAAATGAAACTCCACACAAGTTAGAGGTAGCTAGGTTTCTAAATATGAATTGTTGAAATGTCAAATTCCAAATTTAAATCTTAATATTTGCTGTTTTTTATAAGTCCTTAATTTTGAAAAAAAACCTACATGGAAACGTTTAATTATTTCAGCAAAGCTGCTTATAATAATATATCAACAATAAAACAAAAACTGTTATTATGAAAGTAAATTCTAAATAAGAAATCATGTTTACTAAGTAACTATAATAGTATCTGTGTTAGGATTATTACATGAGCAAGTGCAAAATTAAATCACATACATGAAACAAAGCTGATTTTATAAAATGTTACAAAATGTATAGGATTCAGATTCAACACTATTCTAAATATTTTTTTGGTTTTACAGATATACCTCAACCGAAATCCTGCTCGTGTTGAGTCGGCATCCTGTGATTGTGCTATTGGAAAAGGAGAGAGCTGTGGACACATTACTGGGACATTATACCTTATTGCTCACTACAAGTTACGAGGTTTGTCTTCCATCCCAGCTGATGCTGTGAAGACCTCCCTACCGCAGACTTGGCATATTCCAAGGGGGGACAAGATTCACGGCATGTCTGTCCAGGAAGTCAAAGTGAGCGGCTACAGCAAGAATGAGCCAAGTGACAAACCCATCAGGTCCACTCTCTACAACCCTCTCAGATCACCACTACCACCCTTGGAAAAGCTTGTCCTAGATCTGCAGACTGTCAGTCCATCATGTAGTCTCCTCACATCACTGCCGCCAGTTGGATCAGTCCCATCTCCAAGTCTTTCTACAAAGTTTGATTTATTCCCCAAAGGTTCGGCCATCAGTTACCAGCAACAACTAGCTCCCTCCTTCATTTTTAACATCCTTGATTCCAGCTTTCCAAACTTACCTGACAGCAACCGCAACATTGGATCTAATTGCTACACCACAGTTCTGACGGAATAATAGTGCCAAGGACAGATGCTAGAATCTATACATCTAACCCAGGAACAGGCTGTGGAAATAGAGAAATCGACCAGGCTACAGGCAGCAGATCCAAAGTGGGAAAAAAAAAGTTACGTGAACACCTTGTCACCGTGTCAAAAGTTGGGGAGATCTCTAAAAGAGTTAAAAGTGAGTTGAAAGCCAAAATTCACAATCAGTTTTTTTCTTTTATTCTAAGAATGATGGAATTTATATAACTTGGTTTCTGGTGGATCTCACTTCTTTTCCAATGAAAAAATAACTTTAAAGTGGTCATATTTACAAATATTGTTTTTTTATTCATTATATTCCAATGAAAATAACCTTGTGCCATTGCAGATCCAGAGGAGTATGCTGCGAAGTATAGGACAAACACTGGGAGCAGAGTGACAGCTGCCATGAGGGAGGGGATTGCCAATGAACCAGTAGCAGCATCGGCCTACAGTGCTGTGAGTCCAGTTTGATTTTCAGTCTATCACAGAGTCTTTGAAGGGCTACTTGAAGAGACATACATAATAACAGGAAGAGTCTCTGGATAACAACTTTATGACCATTCGGGGTATATGCTTACTCCTTACTCAGGTGAAAACAGTCCGATACGTAGTGTTTTTTCACATAATGGTAAAAGAAGTTTTTTTGGCCTCTCACACTGCTTACCATGATATTATACAACATCCCATCCAACTAACTGAGATTAATCCTACATAAATCAAGTATTAGTTATTTGTTATTTTGCAAAAGTGTTTTGTATTTTCCAGATGAAAGGTGACAATATCAACGTCTACCCATCAGGTATTGTGGTACCCCCGGTGGCACCTTGGCTTGCTGCGACCCCCGACAGGAAGGTGTTTGACCCCAGCCATGATCCCCCTCACGGCCTCCTCGAGATCAAGTGTCCTGATCTTTCTCAGAAGGAGATATATATCAACTACAATATATCAAGCGTAATGATAATGGTGAAATATCTTTGAAAAAAAATTGTAACTATTATCATCAAATTCAAATGCAACTTGCTGTCACTGGTTTAATGTGGTGTGATTTCTTTGTATGGGCCACCAAATCAACACATTTGGAAAGGATTTATTTTGATATGAATGAGTGGCAAACAGCCAAGGATAAGGCCGACAAGTTGTACTTTGATCCCATCTTATGAAAACATGTCTAAGGTAATAAACATTCATGCTTTACCTCTAAAAGTATAACAATCATGTTGTTAACATCATTAAGAAGAAGGGACAACAGAAGGTGAACAATCCATTTTAACTCATTTATTTCTTTAAACTGATTTTATCTCCCATGGTGTAACAGCAGCATATTATTAACAGTTCTATATAAACTACTGAAAGTTTGTACATATAAATGATTTTCACAATGCTTTTAAAATAACAAAAAAGTTGAGATTTCTATAAAGCACTATGCCAGCTGACCTTGTTTAAATCAAATAGTCAATTAAAGTCAGAAGAAATATATAGAAAAGAGCTTCAACAGAATGAATGGGAAAATATTAATTTGTTAACGAGTAGATGTACTGAAAGTGTCAATTTTGAAAACGTTACAGTACAAAATATTTCAACAATAATTAACAACAAATAACTATTCACCTATGTATTCCTTTTGTAACCAGGTATCAGACACTGTTGTCCATTTAGTATGCGATTGTATCAATTCTAAGAAAGCGTGGAAAGAGTTGGTGAAATGGTCTGAAAATAATAATAATCCACAAAATACCTAAATGAAATATTGAAATATTACCAGGCTTATAAATTTATTGCCATTACAAACAATATTCAGCCTAAATTTGAATCTTTGCTTTTTGGTCACCCCTCCACACATTATTTGTAGATTTATTAGATTTAGTGGATTATAAATCTTAAAAGTCCAATAAATGTGTAAGCCTCACATGGGATCAGATACAGCTGCAACAACCTGTAGAAACCAACATGTACTTTATGAGAACAATTTTGTATGGATGCAATTCCCTTTCATATTAATATACATTGTAATGTAATAACTGATGGGAATGAAAATATAAATAAAAAAAAGAAGAAGATAACACTTTTTCAAATTATAAAGTTTACATAGTTTGGAAGGCACATAAATATTCAGATTTGTACAGAGTTATCATATTTGAAGGTCAGATCCTTCTAGAACCATCTATTCATTGATTAATAACACATGGACTACAAACATTTACCAATTCATTTTGTCAAAAACTCTATAAATTTATTTTGAACATTAAATGTTGTGTTTATACCAATATGTACATGAAATATGAAAAGAAAATATTTCACATTTGCCATTGCCAGAAAGTTTTGATGTTCATAAACCTGCAGGTAGTTTAAACTTTTAGAATTGTTTTCAATAACACTGTCGATCCACTCATATGTGATCATTCACTGACAAACTAGTATAAATATACTCACTGTTATGAACCAGTTTCATGAATAAACTATGTATACATTGTATGTTAACCCACTTGTTTTCATTTCCACTGTAACAAATTCACATATATTATTTCAGGTATTAAGGGCATTGGCCCAGGGTACAACGGTATACATATCTTTCAATGGTGAGAAGCTGTACACACATATCAGGAAGTAAATATTTACAAGATCAATCAATGAATAGTAAAACAGTTCACAAGTCTCAAATCACTAACCTTTTAGTTGGAAAATGATTGAGTCATCTCCCTTACATTAGATGATGGGGTTATGTTTCACAGCTAAGGCATTGAATGTAATTTCAGGTAATAATGACTTATTCTCTCAATTCAGTGAATTCACAAGTGATCATTCAACAAACATTGATGTGTCAACTCGTAATGAAATATGATTAGGTTATCTCCCTTCAATCAGGGATTGAGATACAATTTCACAACTTTGGCATTAATATAAATTCATATTGTAACATGACTTATTCTTGATTTAATGGATTTATGAAATATCAACCTACTTCATGAGTGGTTTTACACACTTTATAAGGGGCCCCTTGAAGCCAGTTGCAATGCATGCTACAGTCCATAGTTGATTAATGGTGCCTAATTCTGACAGTGATATGGCAAATAACTGATTTTGCTTTACTCTTCTTATTAAACGTTCAACATGTATTCTTAAGGAGGCAAATTTTTTAGTTTCTTCAATTTCTTCAGATGTAAATTGGCCACAATGATGCAAAAAAGGGGGGATGTTGAGTCCTACACCTTTATCACTTAAAATACTGGCAATAGTGAAGCCCTTATCAGCCATAACACTGTCTCCAGGCTCAAGCAGATCTAATATACCTGAAAGTTTGGTGATTTCTTCATCAGACATAACGCCTGTAAAGAGACAAGATACAAATGTGATCACTCCATGGGGAGCTATTCCTATTAAACCTTTCAATGTACAACTACTCTTGTAATGAGAATAGAACATATAATTTAACACAAGAGCTGATGGTATCTGAACTTTGATCTCTGTACAATCAATAATAACTCCTTTAGATGGGTAAGTGAGCTTGAACTCAGATGGCATATAGTAGTCAATTTGATTTCTGGATCACCATATAGGGAAAGATCCAAGAACAAAATACAAGAAATTGGCCCATGTTATTATTTTCCTGCTAACAGTTGAAAGGTGACAATTAAATATTACTGCTAGATCTTGTTCTGGAGTGCCAAGTCTAAGTCTAACAAAAAACATGAACATTTCATCAATAAGGGGCATACTTCTTGGTCCACCAGCCAAGGATACATTGTCAGAACAAACATAGTACATGCTTCTCATATTGGAAGCAGTTGGATGGGCATATCTATAAAAAGCAACAAACAATTCGTAAGTAGAAAACGATGTGTAATATTGCACCATGTTGTTATCAGAAGAAAACCGATCAATACCAAACCGCTCAATTGCAAGGCGAGACCGAGGCGCTCCTTCTCCGCTTCAAGTTCTGCAATGCGCTGCAGTAAGCACGAATCCTATGGGTCTTCATGAGTGTCCGTCTGGGTGGAAGCCGGTAGCACTGTCACTATGGGGATTGCATCCGACTCTTTCTAGGTATGTGTTCATATTATCGCCGTTTCATTAGAGATTTTGCTAAAATAGCAAAACCTCTCTTTGACCTAACAAAAGACGACAGCAGTCTGGAGTGGACGGAGCAGTGCCAAGTGTCATTTAACACCTTGAAGTGCGTCCTGACAGGTCCAAGCATCATGGCATCACCGATTCACGGCGGCAATTACGTCTTGGATACAGACGCTTCATATTTTGCTGTTGGAGAAGTACTCTCGCAGGTCCAAGAAGGCAGGAGCAAGTGATCGCATATGCTAGTCGCACGCTGAGTAAGTCTCAGAGAAATTATTGTGTTACAGATAAAGAATTATTAGATATTTTGTTTTTTTATTTATCTTTTGGGTTGGAAGTTTGTATATCAGGTCCGATCATCAGGCGCTGAAGTGGCTGATGAACTTCAAGGAACCAAAGGGCCGAGTCGCAAGATGGATCAAGATCCTGTCAGCTTACAGTTACGATATCAAATTTCGTAAGGGCAGTCACCATGGTAACGCTGACAGTATGTCACGATGCCCAAATCCAAACGATTGCACATGTGCGGAGGACAACCTGATGGGGGAACTGAGATGTGGCCCTTGTAAAAAATGCAGGGAGCAGGCAGACAATATGCAGAATAAAACAACGAGGACACGGAGAATTACACTCCCTCAAGACTTCAGATGGACGAAGGCAGTTGTGAGAGCAGCAAAAGAGAAGTTCGTCGCCTTGGCGCTGCTGGTCTCGACGTTGCTGAGCTTGAATCAGGATGGATGGTGTATAAAGAATTGGTGACACATGCAGAAGGGTGTCAACTCGTCATGAGGCCGATTTCCGGGAAAATTGGTTTCCATGGAGATTCACTGTTTGTCGGAAGCAGAGAACAGATGTTGATCTGCAGCCGATAATGAAATGGATGGAGCAAGGGAAGCGTTCAGTACAGCCAGCCCGACTACACGTCACTACCTGCTGTACTGGGACAAGCTTATTCTGAGAGACGGTCTACTGTACAGAAAGCATACCTGCAAGGTGAACGAAGAGTGTCTGCAGTTGATCGTCCCGAGGTGCATGAGGAGAGAAGTCCTGCATCAAGTGCATGACAGTCTCCTGTCCAGTCACCTGGGGCGAAAGAAAACAAAGGGTAAGTTGCTTTCCAAATGTTATTGGTTTAAGGCGCGTGAGGATGTGAACAACTGGCTGGCACAATGCAGAGTGTGCGGAGCAAACAAGTCTCCTCCCGTGAACCCCAGAGCTCCGTTAGGCAGTATGAAGGTCGGTGCTCCTTTAGACCGCCTAGCAACTGATTTTGTGGGCCCGTTGCCGAGAACAACCCAGGGGTAACAGGTATGTATTAAGTAGTAACCGACAGTTTTGGGTTGAGATATTTGCAGTTCCAGATCAGAGCGCAGAAACTACAGCGCGAACCATACTGAACAAGGTCATCTCAAGGTACGGCTGTCCTCTCGACCTGCACAGCGACCAGGACAGAAATTATGAGAACGCAGTATTCCGTGAGCTGTGTACCCTGCTGGAGGTGAAGAAGACGCGCACTTCACCGTACAACCCGAGGTGCAACGGACAGACAGAAAACTTTAATAAAGTCATGATTCGAATGATCAGAGCTAATTTGCAGGGTGAGCAGACAGATTGGGACCTGAACCTGGGTTGCCTTGCATCAGCATACAGATCAACCCCGCAGGAAAGCACTGGCATGACGCCCAACCTCCTGATGCTGGGGCGCGAGGTACGCATACCTGTTGAAATAGCATTTGGGGGCAACATCACTTTGGCTGGCGCCGCCACATCGTCATACGGCGAGTATGTCGACAAGCTGAAGACCAACATGCAGAAGGCCCAAGACATTGGATGACAAAACCTACATTCTGCTGCGCGAAAACAAAAAGACACATGTATATGACATAAAGCAAGCAGTAAACATTTACAATCAGGGCGATTTAGTGTGGTACCTCAACACGAGTAGGAGGGAAGGGGTATGTGTAAAACTACAGATGACATATGAGGGACCAGCTCTCATTACTAAGAAGTTAAGTCCCCTTGATTATGTCATCCAGGTCGATGGAGCAGGGAAGCAGCGGGTCATCCATCATAATAGATTAAAGCCGTATGTAGCGCAGTTCAGTCCAAAGTGGGTAACCAGGGCCCTGAAAAATAAGAAAAAGAGTAATTAAAGTAGCTCCTCATTAATTCATGTAATGTTTAATCAATATGATTCTGTTACAGCTCAAAATGCAAGTACAGACAAGTTCAAGCTTCAGAGGGAGGGCGTACAGGTGTGGACAATGTGGCGAGATGGTGATAAGCCATTTCTACAAGCATCACGTGCCATTAGATCAGTCGCCGTTTTACTGCACGCTGTGCCAGTTCCGCTGCGAAACAAAGGACGCCCTTGAAAGCCACTTGTGGGGCTACAATGAGCACGTGGAGCGGCGTCAGAGGCTGGAGGAGGAGGGGAGAGATGCAGACAGGTCAGCAGATATGCGGGTTGTCCAGACCATGGATCCTCCATTAGTGGCCTCGACCAACGGAGACTTTTTGAGCCTGACCTGTCAGACTTGTTTGACCTGGATGTCCCGCTGGCCGGTCCAACAACGCTGAAGATGATGAGATCGGTCAACATAACGCTAAGCGCCCTTGGCGGGTGGATGGGACAGTGGACAGCCGCCATCCAGGACCTGTCCAAGGTCATCAGGGAAATGCCGCGGTGGAGGTCCCCAGACCAAAAGCCGACGGGCGAGGAGCGTAAGAGGAGTCATGAGGAGGAGAGATCGCCAGAGCGAAGGCCGGTCTGCGAGGATCGTAGGAGGAGCCAGCAGGAGAGGAGGTCACCGGATCGACGGCCATTTGGTGAGAACAGGAAGAGGAGTCACGAAGATAGGAGACGATAATTCATTAAATAATGCTTGATAAATATAGGTAATATAGGTACACATTTTGTTTATGTTAGGTTAAGTGTAATCATTAATGTAAGAATGAGAATGGTAATGTTAAGTAATGACAAGTATGTACATCACGTATGAATGTCAGAATATTGTAGTGTGAATGCTCCTTAATATAAACATGTGTAAACCTATCAATTGTAAACAAATGTGTAACGTATCTATAATATGTACATCGCATTCCGAGGGCGCAACAAGCTTGAGTGGAGGGTATTGTGAGGAACAAACTTTTACTATATAATATTATTAACGTAAATATTTCTTTTATCACGTAAAATTATCAAACTAACTTTGTTTTATTTACTCCAAAATCTCATGTCCCACGTTGACGTAAATATTCATAACATTTGCCAAAATTATCAATGTGACCCATATTCTATCTCTTTCTAAACTCCACATTTTTCAGCTAACGTAATCATCATCCACTTTCACTCATTTCTAACTTCATTCAATTATCGTAAATATATTGTGTTTTCCTCTCAATGCTCTTCCCTCATATTCACGTAGCGAGTAACCTTATCATATTTCAAGTTACCTTGACCTCTGACCCAGGTCACATTTGTTTACTTCCGGGTCAGAGCTGTCAAATTTTTCGCAGGGTAAGTTTAGCGGCTGTCTATAGCTACTTTTTATCTGTTAATTGGGTGAGAGAGGGAGGTAGGGAGGGAGGGTGAGAGAGTGAGGGTGAGTGAGTGAGTGTGGGTGGGAGAGTGAGTGAGTGTGGGTGGGAGAGGGAGTCAGTGTGGGTGGGAAGGTGAGTGAGTGTGGGTGGGAGAGTGAGTGAGTGTGGGTGGGAGAGTGAGTGTGGGTGGGAGAGTGAGTGTGGGTGGGAGGGTGAGTGAGTGTGGGTGGGAGAGTGGGTGGGAGGGTGAGTGTGGGTGGGAGAGTGAGTGAGTGTGGGTGGGAGGGTGAGTGAGTGTGGGTGGGAGATTGAGTGTGGGTGGGAGAGTGAGTGTGGGTGGGAGGGTGAGTGTGGGTGGGTGGGAGGGTGAGTGAGTGTGGGTGGGAGAGTGAGTGAGTGTGGGTGGGAGGGTGAGTGTGGGTGGGAGAGTGAGTGAGTGTGGGTGGGAGGGTGAGTGAGTGTGGGTGGGAGATTGAGTGTGGGTGGGAGAGTGAGTGTGGGTGGGAGGGTGAGTGTGGGTGGGTGGGAGGGTGAGTGAGTGTGGGTGGGAGAGTGAGTGAGTGTGGGTTGGAGGGTGAGTGAGTGTGGGTGGGAGAGTGAGTGAGTGTGGGTGGGAGAGTGAGTGTGGGTGGGAGTGTGAGTGTGGGAGGGTGAGTGAGTGTGGGTGGGAGAGTGTCGGTGGGAGGGTGAGTGAGTGTGGGTGGGAGGGTGAGTGAGTGTGGGGTAGGAGAGTGAGTGAGTGTGGGTGGGAGGGTGAGTGAGTGTGGGTGGGAGAGTGAGTGAGTGTGGGTGGGAGAGTGAGTGGGTGTGGGTGGGAGAGTGAGTGTGGGTGGGAGAGTGAGTGAGTGTGGGTGGGAGAGTGAGTGAGTGTGGGTGGGAGAGTGAGTGAGTGTTAGTGGGAGTGAGTGTGGGTGGGAGGGTGAGTGAGTGTGGGTGGGAGAGTGAGTGACTGAGTGTGGGTGGGAGAGTGAGTGAGTGTGGGTGGGAGGGTGAGTGAGTATGGGTGGGAGAGTGTGTGAGTGTGGCTGGGAGAGTGAGTGAGTGTGGGTGGGAGAGTGAGTGAGTGTGGGTGGGAGAGTGAGTGAGTGTGGGTGGGAGAGTGAGGGAGGGAGAGTGAGTGGCTGAGTGTGTGAGGGAGGGAGGGTGAAAGAGGGAGGGAGGGTGAGACTGAGTGAGTGAGTGTGGAGGGAGGGTGACTGAGTGAATGTTGGAGGGAGGGAGGGAGGATGAGAGACTGAGTGTGAGTGTTGGAGGGAGGAAGGTTGAGAGGGTAAGTGTGGGAGGGAGGGAGTGTGAGAGAGGGAGGGAGGGTGGGTGAGAATGAGTGTGTATTGGAGGGAGGGAGTATGAGAGAGTGAGTGTTGGAGGGAGGGAGGTTGAGAGGGTAAGTGTGGGAGGGCGGTTGAGAGTGAGTGTGTGTGGGAGGGAGGGAGGTTGAGAGGCTAAGTGTGGGAGGATGAGAGGGTAAGTGTGGGAGGGAGGGTGAGAGTGAGTGTGTGTGTGTGGGAGGGAGGGTGAAAGAGGGAGGGAGGGTGAGAGAGTGAGTGGGGGGACTTGATTACACCCGCCGATGTAGCCCGGTTGACCCGGTTTCAAATGAGCGGGCTATCGCGGGCAATAATGGCGGCATACGGACCAAACTCGTTTTTGCAAATTTGAAAATAGCGTATATCTTTCCATCTAAACATTTCCAAGACAATTATTTACAAGAGTACTGAAGGGAAAGACTAATGTAGCAAACATTTCTAGCAGAAGTAATACTATTGTTCATTGTTGTCGACATATATCGTTGTCATTGTCGCAAACACTTTAGAAAAGTTTGATTGTTAGTTGCAGGGCAACTAAGTTGGCTCTGATGGTTGCCATAACAATAACCCGAACAACTTGATTTGGTTCGTCTGCTAGGATCGCCCAGAAAGCCTGATCATGTGACCGGGCTATAGCGGGCTATGCCCAGGATAGTGCAAATCAAGTGCCCTCATTGAGTGTGGGAGGGAGGGTGAGGGATGTTGAGTGAGTGACTTGTATATACTTGTATATATGATAATGACATAATGCTTGAGCTTGTAATAAATAATGATCAAACTGATATATGTTGTCTGTCTTCTCTTTTTTGTATTCTGTTATGTTGATGTTTTGAAATCATATCCGAATGGATATCACTATGAATGTCTTTACTTAGAACTTGACTACTTTGCAATTAAATATTTTAACTTTTCAAATTACCCACACAATAATTCCTTCAAAACTGACACACATACCTTTTTTTAAATCTATATCTATTTGATAATTAATGCTGCACATGCACAGTCACAATTTGTATAGCAATGATGTAGGCTCTATCTAAAGACATTCATTGTTATGTCTTCTGGCCCGAAGAGTCGGGAGACATATGGTTTTGTCTTGACCCACATGTGGGTTCACAATGTCAACAAATCTACAATTTAAAATCCCCATTGACCAAGGAATCTGTACACAATATTTCAGCTTTCTAGAGCTCTACATACTTGAGAATAAGATTAAAATAGGTCATGACCCCTGTGACCCTTATTTGGGGTCACAAGGTCAACAAATCTACAATTTAAAATCCCCATTGGCCAAGGAGTCTGTACACAATATTTCAGCTTTCTAGAGCTCTACATACTTGAGAATAAGATTAAAATAGGTCATGACCCCTGTGACCCACATTTGGGGTCACAAGGTCAACAAATCTACAATTTAAAATCCCCATTGACCAAGGAGTCTGTACACAATATTTCAGCTTTCTAGAGCTCTACATACTTGAGAATAAGATTAAAATAGGTCATGACCCCCATCGACCCACATTTGGGTCCCAAGGTCAACAAATCTACAATTTAGAATCCCCATTGACCAAGGAGTATGCATATACAATTTCAGCTCTCTAGAGTCACTGGTTCTTGAGGAGGAGTCGAAAAAGGTAAAAGTTTACAGACAGCCGGACGCCAGACGCCATTCCATGCCATAAGCCAAAAGGAATATCATTAAAGCAAGCAGAAAAAGGATTAACATTTCTTATTAGAAATATAATATTTCACCCTGCTGGATTCTCTTCACATGAAATGACACTAAGTTGGCCCACTGCAGGTAGAGAGTTAACAAATGCAGCAATTTACAGCACAGTCTTGGTCAGTACTCTGGAAGGACAACTTTTATGAGGCTACAACTTTGTTGAAGAAATTGGTTCCTATCATTGTCTTCAGTACTACGCGCAATAAGGTCATACATATTTTTTTAAATTAATGCGAGTTTTGTTCACACAGACTGTGCAGAACTGTGGGGAATAGTTTCATTTCATAAAAATATTGTGGTTGGCCTGCATTAGTCATTCTTTTCCCAAAGAGGTGACTCCCTTCAGATTTTCTAGCATCAACTCTGTTAAATATTGAACGGTTACTCCCTAGAAGACAAGGAGAATCCTGATTGGGTGCTTCATCTGTGCGATGCGCAAATGTTGTTTACAAGACAGAATTCTGCATTAGAAAGCGTCAAATTAATGTAAATCTGTCCATAATTAGTACACAGTCCAAACCAAACTGGAAAATAAAGAATGTAAGTAAAAGTATGACAGTGTATATTTAAATAAGAATAACTTAAGAGACAGGCAGAAAAACTGGAATGTTTCACATTGAATTGAAAAAAAACCCCATTTCCAACAACCATCACTAAAGTGTCACACCAGTTTATTTCTGCAGTAGCAGTTTTCAAACAAATTGATCCATTTAGAGAAATTGTATTTCTTCTTAAATACTTCCTCTCATGTGCTCTCCCATTATTCATTGTGGCTCAATCTTCCACATGGTTCTGTTTTTGACAAACAAATCTAAACACAATTAAATGACAGTTTTTGGGGGTGTTTTTTTTTTATATATATTTCATGTGATTATTTGTACACATACAAAATGAAAGATAAAGACATTTCAAGTTTAAAAACCCAAGATTTGGCCTGAGGTCACGGTTAAATTGAGCCGGAAGTGGTTGCGGGGGAGGAGGAAGTAGGTACTGGAATATAGTAGGGTATTGTGGGACAACCAGTTCCATTTTGTTACAATATGTTTCGGGAATTTATTGAGACGTGAGAGAGTATACTACCAACAGTAATTTTGCTATATTTTTAATGTCAGTGCTTTTGGACGGGTGGTGGGTATAAAGTATGTTGATTCTGTGCACTTTAGTGTACGTGTGGTCAATGTCTGCATGTTCCAGTCATATCTCAAAATTGGGCTGGTCAACCCCCACGTTGGTTTGCAATTGTGTTGTGCAGAGAGGTTTGTTTTGAGTTCACAGCAAGTCCTGTGCTCCGGGAATGTCAGGTAGTTCATCATCAACCTTGTTTCTCATGACAAATGCACTGAAAATGAATTGTGCACTGAGGTCAGGTTCCTAATTGTCACCCAGTGGCGCTATTAGGCATCAGGGGCAGATCACTCTCGTTGCCAACGTCAGGCCAGCTGAACTGTTGGAGGCGAAATTAAGGTGAGCATTTTCTCAAGATAAATACTTTCAACGCTTTTGTCACTAAACAACTAGCGAAGTATCATCTGTGGCTATCCCTGGGAAACTTATACAAGATATACTGTGTCTTCCACACTGTTCTACAAACAATGGATAAAGTTACAGTCACGTTTGAATGTTGCGCCACCCAACTCGGGCCCCATCATGTCACGTGACCTTTCTCTCGAGATCTCACGAGATTGTGTACATCCATGACAACGATTGTCTTTTCTGTCAACAATCACTGTTGCCCAGATCCTCGACTCTTTTGCTCTCGTGATTTTATCGAAGTTTTTCTTGTTTAGAACTACCAATACCTGCAATTGCCAACATGAGCTCGGTTATATACATACAAGGTACCATTATTTTGGAAGTAACACGCCCTTACGTGTTTTATTTCGATACTGTGGGTTAAAGCAAATTTTACCAATGTTGCAGAAACATGTCTGCCATTTTGGTTTATCTTTCATTACAGAAAGTATGATATTTGAGTCGCAGTTATGTTCCCAATCAATATGTTCCCTATGCATTTGTGCCAGTAAAAATACAAGTAATGTACATTCTGGTCTGTAAAATGTAATAAACCTTAAGTAATGTCAAAAACCATGACATCAGGGACATTCCTTTTCCTCATATTGTTTGTTTTGTTACTCCGTGAGCTTACACAGTGACACCAATATAATGAAACAATATATCATGCCGACTAAGACTATTTATTGTACACTGTCTTAATCCTCCTCTTTACCACTTACAGCTTATACTGCATATGAAAGCTCTACCGCTCTTGTCCACCCCACCCTGACACCTCTTGTTCCCCGTAAAGTATGTTAACACAGGAAATGAACTTGTATTTGAAAATGATTGTCCACAGCCTAGATTTCCTACTACAAAAAGACACACAAAAAAATCTTGTCATGTATATTTTCATAAAATGTTACCTTCTGAATATGCCTTTGGAGCATTAACTGCCAACCACTGAGTCATTTGAATGCAAATCTGTAGTTCAGCTTTCTCCATTTACTTCACCTCAGTAAAACTGACCAATGTAGCCATTTTAAATTCGTAGTTTTAAAAGTTGAAACTGCATGATGCCTACTTCTGCAGGTATCAATGCATGACAAGACATGATTCCTAGAACCTGTAAATGCCAACTCGTTTTGACTGGTATTATATTCAGTGGTCAAATAACACTTTTTCCCTTTTCTCTCCACCAGCCTATTGTCTTGAGAGAGGCCAAGTCCCTGTTCCCAGAAACATCCCAGAGCACCTCAGTGTCGGTCAATATTTGCCGGGTTCCAATTGTTGATGACCGGGACTTCACGACAATCGACCTTGGAGACACTGAGGTTGCAGACACCCCTAAGCCCTCTTTATTTTCCAGCCTATGTTCATGTGTCTTGAAGTTTTTCAAGGAGGTGTTCAAGAGAAGCAGTGCATGAACGATTCTTGTCTGAAGGCGAATGTCACAGTTTGTGAGAGAGAATGATTGAGTGTGAATGATAACAAGAGGGAGAGAGAGGGTGAGGGAGTGAGTGACTGAGTGTGGGAGGGAGGGAGGGGGGTGAGAGAGGGAGAGTGAGTGAGAGAGGGAGTGTGAGTGTGTGAGGGAGGGTGAGAGAGAGAGTGAGAGAGGGAGGGAGGGAGGGAGAGTGAGGGACTGAGTGTGAGAGGGAGGGTGAGAGATTGAGTGAGAGAGGGAGGGTGAAAGAGTGAGGGAGGGAGGGTGAGAGAGTGAGTGAGAGAGGGAGGGTGAGAGAGAGGGCGAGGGAAGGAGGGAGAGTGAGTGACTGAGTGTGGGAGGGAGGGTGAGAGAGTGACTGAGTGTGGGAGGGAGGGTGAGAGAGTGAGTGAGAGAGGGAGGGTGAGAGAGAGGGCGAGGGAAGGAGGGAGAGTGAGTGACTGAGTGTGGGAGAGAGGGAGGGTGAGAGAGGGAGAGTGAGGAGAGGGAGGATGAAATAGTGAGGGAGGGAGGGTGAGAGTGAGTGAGACTTGGATGGTGAGGGAAGGAGGGAGAGTGAGTGACTGAGTGTGGGAGGGAGGGAATGTGAGTGAGTGAGTGAATGTGGGAGGGAAGGAGGAAGGGTGAGCGGATGAGTGAGTTAGTTAGATGGGGTTGTGGGAGGGAGTGAGGGTGAGTGAGTGTGAGAGGGAGGGAGGGAGGGTGAGTAAGTGTGGGAGGGAGGGTGAGAGAGTGAGGGAGGTTGGATGAGTGAGAGAGGGAGGTTGAAAGAGTGAGTGAGTATGGGAGGGAAGGGGAGGGAGGGTGAGTGTTTGAGGGAGGGAGGGTGAGGGAGTGAGTGAATGTGGGAGGGAGGGAGGGAGCCTGAGTGGATGGGTGAGTGATTGGGTGTGGGATGGAGGGAGGAAGAAAGGGTGAGTGAGTGTGGGATGGGAGGGAGGGTGATAAAGGGAGGAAGGGAGAGAGAGAGGGAGGGAGGGTGAGATAGTGACGGAGGGAGGGAGGGATGGAGGGTGAGAGGGTGAGTTAATTTTTGGGAGGGAGGGTGAGAAAGTGAGGGAGGTTGAAAGAATGAGTGAGTATGGGAGGGAAGGGGGAGGGAGGGTGAGTGTGTGAGGGAGGGAGGGTGAGGGAGTGAGTGAATGGGGGAGGGAGGGAGAGTGAGAGAGTGTGTGAATGTGGGAGGGAAGGTGGGTGTGGGAGGGAGGGAGGGTGAGAGAGTGTGGGAGGGAGGGAGGGAGGGTGAGTGTGGGAGGGAGGGAGGGTGAGTCGATGGCTCGGTGGGAGGGAGGGAGGCGGGGTTATTCTTGGGGACTTGTATATACTTTGTGGGGATATGATAATGACATTTCTTTAGCTTGTAATAAATAGTGATCAAACTTATATATGTTGTCTGTCTTCTCTTGTTTGTATTTTGTTATGTTGATGTTTTGAAAACACATCCGAATGGGATATCACTGTGAATGTCTTTACTTAGAACTTGACTACTTTGCAATCAAATATTTTAACTTTTCAAATTAACCACACAATAATTCATTCAAAACTGACACACAGACCTTTTTGAAATCTATATCTATTTGATAATTAATGCTGCACATGCACAGTCAAAAATTTTATAGCAATGATGTAGGCTCTATCTAAAGACATTCATTGTTATGTCTTCCGGCCCGAAGAGTCGGGAGACATATTGTTTTTGCTTGACCCACATTTGGGTTCACAATGTCAACAAATCTACAATTTAAAATCCCCATTGGCCAAGTAGTCTGTACACAACAATTCAGCTTTCTAGAGCTCTTCATACTTGAGAAGAAGATGAAAAAAGGTCATGACCCCTGTGACCCACATTTGGGGTCACAAGATCAACAAATCTACAATTTAGAATCCCCATTGGCCAAGGAGTCTGCATATAAAATTTCAGCTCTCTAGAGTCACTGGTTCTTGAGAAAGAGTCGAAAAAGCTAAAAGTTTACAGACGGCCAGACGCCGAACGCCATTCCATGCCGTAAGCCCATCGGGTCTTTCAGGCCTGTTGACCTAAAAAAGGAATATTATTAAAGCAAGTAGAAAAAGGATTAACATTTCTAATAGAAATATAATATTTCCCCCTGCTGGATTCTCTTCATATGGAGTGACACTAGGTTGGCCCACTGCAGGTAGAGAGTTAACAAATGCAGCAATTTACAGCACAGTCTTGGTCAGTACTCTGGAAGGACAAACTTTTATGAGGTTACAACTTTGTTGAAGAAATCGGTTTCTATCATTGTCTTCAGTACTACGCGCAATAAGGTCATACATATTTCAAAAAATTAAAGTGAGTTTTGTTCACACAGACTGTGCAGAACCACCATGGGGAATAGTTTCATTTCACAGAAATATTGTGGTTGGCCTGCATTAGTCATTCTTTTCCCAAAGAGGTGACTCCCTTCAGATTTTCTAGCATCAACTCTGTTAAATATTGAACGGTTACTCCCTAGAAGACAAGGAGAATCCTGATTGGGTGCTTCATCTGTGCGATGCGCAAATGTTGTTTACAAGACAGAATTCTGCATTAGAAAGCGTCAAATTAATGTAAATCTGTCCATAATTAGTACACAGTCCAAACCAAACTGGAAAATAAAGAATGTAAGTAAAAGTATGACAGTGTATATTTAAATAAGAATAACTTAAGAGACAGGCAGAAAAACTGGAATGTTTCACATTGAATTGAAAAAAAAACCCATTTCCAACAACCATCACTAAAGTGTCACACCAGTTTATTTCTGCAGTAGCAGTTTTCAAACAAATTGATCCATTTAGAGAAATTGTATTTCTTCTTAAATACTTCCTCTCATGTGCTCTCCCATTATTCATCGTGGCTCAATCTTCCACATGGTTCTGTTTTTGACAAACAAATCTAAACACAATTAAATGACAGTTTTTGGGGGTGTTTTTTTTATATATATTTCATGTGATTATTTGTACACATACAAAATGAAAGATAAAGACATTTCAAGTTTAAAAACCCAAGATTTGGCCTGAGGTCACGGTTAAATTGAGCCGGAAGTGGTTGCGGGGGAGGAGGAAGTAGGTACTGGAATATAGTAGGGTATTGTGGGACAACCAGCTCCATTTTGTTACAATATGTTTCGGGAATTTATTGAGACGTGAGAGAGTATACTACCAACAGTAATTTTGCTATATTTTTAATGTCAGTGCTTTTGGACGGGTGGTGGGTATAAAGTATGTTGATTCTGTGCACTTTAGTGTACGTGTGGTCAATGTCTGCATGTTCCAGTCATATCTCAAAATTGGGCTGGTCAACCCCCACATTGGTTTGCAATTGTGTTGTGCAGAGAGGTTTGTTTTGAGTTCACAGCAAGTCCTGTGCTCCGGGAATGTCAGGTAGTTCATCATCAACCTTGTTTCTCATGACAAATGCACTGAAAATGAATTGTGCACTGAGGTCAGGTTCCAACCCTAATTGTCACCCAGTGGCGCTATTAGGCATCAGGAGCAGATCACTCTCGTTGCCAACGTCAGGCCAGCTGAACTGTTGGAGGCGAAATTAAGGTGAGCATTTTCTCAAGATAAATACTTTCAACGCTTTTGTCACTAAACAACTAGCGAAGTATCATCTGTGGCTATCCCTGGGAAACTTATACAAGATATACTGTGTCTTCCACACTGTTCTACAAACAATGGATAAAGTTACAGTCACGTTTGAATGTTGCGCCACCCAACTCGGGCCCCATCATGTCACGTGACCTTTCTCTCGAGATCTCACGAGATTGTGTACATCCATGACAACGATTGTCTTTTCTGTCAACAATCACTGTTGCCCAGATCCTCGACTCTTTTGCTCTCGTGATTTTATCGAAGTTTTTCTTGTTTAGAACTACCAATACCTGCAATTGCCAACATGAGCTCGGTTATATACATACAAGGTACCATTATTTTGGAAGTAACACGCCCTTACGTGTTTTATTTCGATACTGTGGGTAAAAGCAAATTTTACCAATGTTGCAGAAACATGTCTGCCATTTTGGTTTATCTTTCATTACAGAAAGTATGATATTTGAGTCGCAGTTATGTTCCCAATCAATATGTTCCCTATGCATTTGTGCCAGTAAAAATACAAGTAATGTACATTCTGGTCTGTAAAATGTAATAAACCTAAAGTAATCTCAAAAACCATGACATCAGGGACATTCCTTTTCCACATATTGTTTGTTTTGTTACTCCGTGAGCTTACACAGTGACACCAATATAATGAAACAATATATCATGCCGACTAAGACTATTTATTGTACACTGTCTTAATCCTCCTCTTTACCACTTACAGCTTATACTGCATATGAAAGCTCTACCGCTCTTGTCCACCCCAGCCTGACACCTCTTGTTCCCCGTAAAGTATGTTAACACAGGAAATGAACTTGTATTTGAAAATGATTGTCCACAGCCTAGATTTCCTACTACAAAAAGACACACACAAAAATCTTGTCATGTATATTTTCATAAAATGTTAACTTCTGAATATGCCTTTGGAGCATTAACTGCCAACCACTGAGTCATTTGAATGCAAATCTGTAGTTCAGCTTTCTCCATTTACTTCACCTCAGTAAAACTGACCAATGTAGCCATTTTAAATTCGTAGTTTTAAAAGTTGAAACTGCATGATGCCTACTTCTGCAGGTATCAATGCATGACAAGACATGATTCCTAGAACCTGTAAATGCCAACTCGTTTTGACTGGTATTATATTCAGTGGTCAAATAACACTTTTTCCCTTTTCTCTCCACCAGCCTATTGTCTTGAGAGAGGCCAAGTCCCTGTTCCCAGAAACATCCCAGAGCACCTCAGTGTCGGTCAATATTTGCCGGGTTCCAATTGTTGATGACCGGGACTTCACGACAATCGACCTTGGAGACACTGAGGTTGCAGACACCCCTAAGCCCTCTTTATTTTCCAGCCTATGTTCATGTGTCTTGAAGTTTTTCAAGGAGATGTTCAAGAGAAGCAGTGCATGAACGATTCTTGTCTGAAGGCGAATGTCACAGTTTGTGAGAGAGAATGATTGAGTGTGAATGATAACAAGAGGGAGAGAGAGGGTGAGGGAGTGAGTGACTGAGTGTGGGAGGGAGGGAGGGGGGTGAGAGAGGGAGAGTGAGTGAGAGAGGGAGTGTGAGTGTGTGAGGGAGGGTGAGAGAGAGAGTGAGAGAGGGAGGGAGGGAGGGAGAGTGAGGGACTGAGTGTGAGAGGGAGGGTGAGAGATTGAGTGAGAGAGGGAGGGTGAAAGAGTGAGGGAGGGAGGGTGAGAGAGGGAGGGTGAGAGAGAGGGCGAGGGAAGGAGGGAGAGTGAGTGACTGAGTGTGGGAGGGAGGGTGAGAGAGTGACTGAGTGTGGGAGGGAGGGTGAGAGAGTGAGTGAGAGAGGGAGGGTGAGAGAGAGGGCGAGGGAAGGAGGGAGAGTGAGTGACTGAGTGTGGGAGGGAGGGTGAGAGAGTGAGTGAGAGAGGGAGGGTGAGAGAGAGGGCGAGGGAAGGAGGGAGAGTGAGTGACTGAGTGTGGGAGAGAGGGAGGGTGAGAGAGGGAGAGTGAGGAGAGGGAGGATGAAATAGTGAGGGAGGGAGGGTGAGAGTGAGTGAGACTGGGATGGTGAGGGAAGGAGGGAGAGTGAGTGACTGAGTGTGGGAGGGAGGGAATGTGAGTGAGTGAGTGAATGTGGGAGGGAGGGAGGAAGGGTGAGCGGATGAGTGAGTTAGTTAGATGGGGGTGTGGGAGGGAGTGAGGGTGAGTGAGTATGAGAGGGAGGGAGGGTGAGTAAGTGTGGGAGGGAGGGTGAGAGAGTGAGGGAGGTTGGATGAGTGAGAGAGGGAGGTTGAAAGAGTGAGTGAGTGAGTATGGGAGGGAAGGGGAGGGAGGGTGAGTGTTTGAGGGAGGGAGGGTGAGGGAGTGAGTGAATGTGGGAGGGAGGGAGGGAGGGAGCCTGAGTGGGTGGGTGAGTGATTGGGTGTGGGATGGAGGGAGGAAGAAAGGGTGAGTGAGTGTGGGATGGGAGGGAGGGTGATAAAGGGAGGAAGGGAGAGAGAGAGGGAGGGAGGGTGAGATAGTGACGGAGGGAGGGAGGGTGAGAGGGTGAGTTAATTTTTGGGAGGGAGGGTGAGAAAGTGAGGGAGGTTGAAAGAATGAGTGAGTATGGGAGGGAAGGGGGAGGGAGGGTGAGTGTGTGAGGGAGGGAGGGTGAGGGAGTGAGTGAATGTGGGAGGGAGGGAGAGTGAGAGAGTGTGTGAGTGTGGGAGGGAAGGTGGGTGTGGGAGGGAGGGAGGGTGAGTGAGTGTGGGAGGGAGGGAGGGAGAGTGAGTGTGGGAGGGAGGGAGGGTGAGTCGATGGCTCGGTGGGAGGGAGGGAGGCGGGGTTATTCTTGGGGACTTGTATATACTTTGTGGGGATATGATAATGACATTTCTTTAGCTTGTAATAAATAGTGATCAAACTTATATATGTTGTCTGTCTTCTCTTGTTTGTATTTTGTTATGTTGATGTTTTGAAAACACATCCGAATGGGATATCACTGTGAATGTCTTTACTTAGAACTTGACTACTTTGCAATCAAATATTTTAACTTTTCAAATTAACCACACAATAATTCCTTCAAAACTGACACACAGACCTTTTTGAAATCTATATCTATTTGATAATTAATGCTGCACATGCACAGTCAAAATTTGTATAGCAATGATGTAGGCTCTATCTAAAGACATTCATTGTTATGTCTTCCGGCCCGAAGAGTCGGGAGACATATTGTTTTTGCTTGACCCACATTTGGGTTCACAATGTCAACAAATCTACAATTTAAAATCCCCATTGGCCAAGTAGTCTGTACACAACAATTCAGCTTTCTAGAGCTCTTCATACTTGAGAAGAAGATGAAAAAAGGTCATGACCCCTGTGACCCACATTTGGGGTCACAAGATCAACAAATCTACAATTTAGAATCCCCATTGGCCAAGGAGTCTGCATATAAAATTTCAGCTCTCTAGAGTCACTGGTTCTTGAGAAAGAGTCGAAAAAGCTAAAAGTTTACAGACGGCCAGACGCCGAACGCCATTCCATGCCGTAAGCCCATCGGGTCTTTCAGGCCTGTTGACCTAAAAAAGGAATATTATTAAAGCAAGTAGAAAAAGGATTAACATTTCTTAATAGAAATATAATATTTCCCCCTGCTGGATTCTCTTCATATGGAGTGACACTAGGTTGGCCCACTGCAGGTAGAGAGTTAACAAATGCAGCAATTTACAGCACAGTCTTGGTCAGTACTCTGGAAGGACAAACTTTTATGAGGTTACAACTTTGTTGAAGAAATCGGTTTCTATCATTGTCTTCAGTACTACGCGCAATAAGGTCATACATATTTCAAAAAATTAAAGTGAGTTTTGTTCACACAGACTGTGCAGAACCACCATGGGGAATAGTTTCATTTCACAGAAATATTGTGGTTGGCCTGCATTAGTCATTCTTTTCCCAAAGAGGTGACTCCCTTCAGATTTTCTAGCTTCAACTCTGTTAAATATTGAACGGTTACTCCCTAGAAGACAAGGAGAATCCTGATTGGGTGCTTCATCTGTGCGATGCGCAAATGTTGTTTACAAGACAGAATTCTGCATTAGAAAGCGTCAAATTAATGTAAATCTGTCCATAATTAGTACACAGTCCAAACCAAACTGGAAAATAAAGAATGTAAGTAAAAGTATGACAGTGTATATTTAAATAAGAATAACTTAAGAGACAGGCAGAAAAACTGGAATGTTTCACATTGAATTGAAAAAAAAAACCATTTCCAACAACCATCACTAAAGTGTCACACCAGTTTATTTCTGCAGTAGCAGTTTTCAAACAAATTGATCCATTTAGAGAAATTGTATTTCTTCTTAAATACTTCCTCTCATGTGCTCTCCCATTATTCATTGTGGCTCAATCTTCCACATGGTTCTGTTTTTGACAAACAAATCTAAACACAATTAAATGACAGTTTTTGGGGGTGTTTTTTTTATATATATTTCATGTGATTATTTGTACACATACAAAATGAAAGATAAAGACATTTCAAGTTTAAAAACCCAAGATTTGGCCTGAGGTCACGGTTAAATTGAGCCGGAAGTGGTTGCGGGGGAGGAGGAAGTAGGTACTGGAATATAGTAGGGTATTGTGGGACAACCAGTTCCATTTTGTTACAATATGTTTCGGGAATTTATTGAGACGTGAGAGAGTATACTACCAACAGTAATTTTGCTATATTTTTAATGTCAGTGCTTTTGGACGGGTGGTGGGTATAAAGTATGTTGATTCTGTGCACTTTAGTGTACGTGTGGTCAATGTCTGCATGTTCCAGTCATATCTCAAAATTGGGCTGGTCAACCCCCACATTGGTTTGCAATTGTGTTGTGCAGAGAGGTTTGTTTTGAGTTCACAGCAAGTCCTGTGCTCCGGGAATGTCAGGTAGTTCATCATCAACCTTGTTTCTCATGACAAATGCACTGAAAATGAATTGTGCACTGAGGTCAGGTTCCAACCCTAATTGTCACCCAGTGGCGCTATTAGGCATCAGGGGCAGATCACTCTCGTTGCCAACGACAGACCAGCTGAACTGTTCGAGGCGAAATTAAGGTGAGCATTTTCTCAAGATAAATACTTTCAACGCTTTTGTCACTAAACAACTAGCCAAGTATCATCTGTGGCTATCCCTGGGAAACTTATACAAGATATACTGTGTCTTCCACACTGTTCTACAAACAATGGATAAAGTTACAGTCACGTTTGAATGTTGCGCCACCCAACTCGGGCCCCATCATGTCACGTGACCTTTCTCTCGAGATCTCACGAGATTGTGTACATCCATGACAACGATTGTCTTTTCTGTCAACAATCACTGTTGCCCAGATCCTCGACTCTTTTGCTCTCGTGATTTTATCGAAGTTTTTCTTGTTTAGAACTACCAATACCTGCAATTGCCAACATGAGCTCGGTTATATATGTGGCCGGGTGTAACTGTTCGGCACTGGGCCGCGTTGATCAAGATGACAGAACGATGTGAATGTGGATGATATATGAAATTTATTGATGAGGCTGTTGCTGAGGTATATCTGTAATAGGGAAATGATGTTTCCACCTCAGCAACAGCAATTGGAGTCATAAAATTGAACAATCATATAAATAATATTTTAAACAATTAATATCAAATAATTTAAATATCACATTTGTATTGCCACAAATATATCACAGAGAATTCAAATAATTAAATACTAATTCTACACTTTGAAATTACATTATTGTAAAAGCACATGGTTTAGTCATGTTTATTCAAACTATCAATTTATTCACTAAAATATATATATTATCATTTAAATATTACTTTAATAAATTACAAAGATTATGTTTAAAGACATTATGCACCTTATTAAAGAAATTTATAAAGTCATGAGGCGGATTGAAATAGATTAAGAAATGGCCATACCTGTAATAGGGAAATGATGTTTCCACCTCAGCAACAGCAATTGGAGTGAGGTGGAAAACAGGTAGGCAAAGGAAGTGAGGACAGAGGACACAGTGGCCAATTAGGAGACAGGTAACACATCAAAGGAATCCTTTGATGTGACCTATAAATAGAATAGGGAAAGCCCACCAGTTGGGGAAGACAGCTAAAAATAGATCAGAAGTGAAGGGAAATCCTTGTTGACAAGGCTCCAGAAACAGAAGAGAAAAGGTGGAAATGTAAAGAGGCGGCGTTCAACGGCAAACACAGACAATTTGGGACAATGAACATTTAACAAATAATGAATTGATGAAATGATGACAATAGTACTTGATAGAGGCATTATATGAAATATGCCCTGTCACATTCACCCCCCTTTTGGGAAATGGCGTCCTCGCCATTAACTAACCTGACGGATTAGTCGAGGTGAAAAAGGATCTTTGCTGAACAAAGATTACAAAGTAAACACTTAGCTTACCAGAAATACTCAACGTACAAAATTTAAATGACTCGAAGAAGTTCAAATAGTACTGACCAAGAGAATCACACCCAGACAACATTCTCCTTGACCTCCCACTGACCATCAGTCATCCACTTTGGTTTTGAACGAGAGCGCTGCGGACGGCGCACCAAAGAGGAACTTGGTTCAGTTTCAGTCAAGTTAAGAAGAGCTGGATCTTCCTGCCTCGGAGCTGGTGTTGAAGATGTTGGAATTTGGTTTCCTGTCTCTATATCCAAATTCAGGGTGGTATCTGACGGCTGGATTGTTGACTGCTCAGACTCTGAAGTGTTTGAAATTCCAACATCCAGTTCGGACGAGGAGGACTCCAGAATTGACTGAGACAAATCAACCGATGTGTCAGATACATTCAGCTGCGGCGACAGACCACGTGGCTTGGGAATTGGTTTACCATCTGAACCAATTGGGAGAAGCATGTTGCGATGGAGAACACGACATTCAGCAGCACCCTCCTTACGGACCTTGAAAACTGGAATGTCTGAATTCGGTTGTGCCTCCACGACATAGAAAGTTTCTTCCCACCGATTGGCCAGCTTCTGTTTACCTCGAATGCCAACGTTTCGTACCAGCACCACATCACCAACCTTGACTGTTGCACCACGAGCTTTAAGATTATAGATCCTTCGTTGTTTCGCTCGGGCCTTTTCAAGGTTTGCTGATGCCAATTCATACGCTGAATTCAGTTTGCGCTTCAAATCAGCAGCAAATTGCGTATAACTGGATGGAGGTGGGGTGGCCAAAGACAGGCCAAACGCAACGTCGACAGGTAGCCTAGGATGTCTACCAAACATGAGGTAATAAGGGGAAAACCCGGTAGACTCGTGAACTGTGCAGTTGTAAGCATGAACAAGGTGAGACAAATGATCCTTCCACCTTGCCTTTTCACGGTCTTCCAAAGTGCCGAGCATCCCAAGAAGAGTGCGGTTAAACCGTTCAACCAAGCCGTTCCCCATTGGATGGTAGGGAGTTGTACGAGACTTCTTAATGCCCATTATGCCGCAGAGCTGTTTGATCACTTCGCTCTCGAAATTACGCCCCTGATCGGAATGCAACTTGCCTGGAGCACCGTACTGAACAATAAAGTTCTCAAAAAGTGCCTTTGCAGTTGTCCTTGCTGTTTGATTCCGAGTAGGTATGGCAACGGCATATTTGGTGAAGTGATCAGAAATCACTAGGACATTTTCGAAACCACCAGTTGATGGCTCGAGTGACAGAAAGTCCATACAGACCATTTCCATAGGTTGAGATGTCTCTACATTCACAAGAGGCGCTCTTTCTGTCAAATTGGGAGCTTTCCTCAGGATGCAGCGCTGACAACTACGAATATGGTCCTCCACATCACCCATCATTCCAGGCCAATAGAACCTGGTACGGAGAAGCGCTACAGTACGATCCCTACCAAGATGTCCCATACCGTCATGAAGGTGTGTGATAATAGTTTCACGTTGAGGTTTAGGAACGATGGTTTGAAAGTAGGGGTCGCCACTGTTACCCTGTTGTCTCACCAGAAGTTTGTTAGTGAGGCGAAGTGAATCCCACTGACGTAAAATGTTGGCTGACTCTCGATCGAACGACTTAAGAAGTTCCTTTGAAGGACGATCACCGCTGCGAAGAATTCTTACAATCGTGCAGATTGAAGGGTCCGCCTGCTGAAACGTCAGCATTTTGTGATTCGCCCCCACATCGGAAGAAGAAGAGTCGTCGACTGAGGTCATATGGCACAACACGTCATTGGTCACCGACAAGGTCTCAATGAAAGGTGTGGTCTGTTGTGAATGACAGATCGCAGAAACTGACTTGATGTCTATTATCTCACGCGGCAACCTGGACAGTGCATCGGCATCCCTATTCCTCGCGCCTGGAATATATTCAATCGAGAAATCGTAAGCAGCGAGGGAAGCGAGCCAGCGATGGCCACAGGCATCCAATTTTGCGGAGGTTAGAACATATGTCAGGGGGTTATTGTCTGTCCATACAGTGAAATGGTTACCGTACAAGTAGTCATGGAACTTTTTTGTAACGGCCCATTTGAGAGCAAGAAACTCCAATTTGTGAGCAGGATAATTACGCTCAGAACGAGAAAGCCCTCGGCTAGCATAAGCTATCACTCTCTTCTTATCCTCTTGTGTCTGGTACAGAATAGCACCGAGGCCTTCACCACTAGCATCAATGTGCAGTTCGAAGGGACGAGTGAAGTCAGCGTAAGCCAAAACAGGAGCACTACTGAGCTTGCTCACAAGGTCACTGAAGGCAGTTTGTTGTAGTTCTCCCCAATTCCACTGCGTATCTGTCTTGATGGTCCTGCTGGTCTTCTTTCCGCTGTGCCCAACTAACAAACTTGTCAAAGGTTTAGCAATTTTGGCGTAGTTAGGAACAAAACGGCGATAATACCCAGAAAAACCCAGAAAACGACGAACGTCATCCACATTCTGTGGGACGGGCCAAGTATTGAGAGATGAAATTTTCTCAGGATCGGTGGTGATGCCGTCCTCAGAGATTACATGACCTAGATATTTCACTGAGGTCTGCAAGAATTGGCACTTTGAAGGCTTCAGCTTCAGCCCATTCTCGCGCAAACGTTGAAAGATTGCTCGTAATCTCTCTAGATGCTCGTCAAAGGTCTTAGAAAATACGATGACGTCATCCAGATATATGAGGCACTGAAGAAGATGCATGTCACCCATACACCGTTCCATGAGACGCTGAAAAGTAGCAGGAGCATTTGTCAGACCAAAAGGCATAGAATTACACTCATAAAATCCTAAAGGCCCAACCGTGAAAGCTGTACGAGCCTTGTGCTCCTCTGCAACCTCAACCTGCCAATAGCCAGACTTCAGGTCAAGACATGAGAAAAAACGTGCGCCGTGAAGTGCATCAAGAGTCTCTTCAATCCTGGGCAAAGCATAAGAATCCCGAATCGTGCGTTTGTTAAGCTGACGAAAATCAATGCAGAACCTCAAAGATGAGTCTTTCTTACGCACGAGAACCACAGGAGAAGCATAGGGACTTACTGAAGGACGGATGACATTGGCACTCAACATCTGTTGAATGTGATCCCTGACCTCTTGATACATAGAAGGTGGAATACGGCGATGTCTTTCCCTGAACGGCTGTTCGTCGGTGAGTTCAATTCGATGAGTGACTAAGTCTGTATGTCCCATATCCATATCAGACTTGCTGAATATATCATCAAACTCTGAAAGAAGTGACTGTAACTGGGAGATCTGACCTGGAGTATAATCAGAAGACAACGAAGAAAAATTAAAGAGAGTCTGTGGCTCGGATGACCTTGAAAATGTCGACCCATTCCCCGAAGGAAGACCTTCAACCAAATCAACCTGCTCCAAACAACAAAGAACTGTTTTGGACGGAATGGTGATTGGATGAGAAGAGGAATTGGCGACTTCAACCTTAACCCTAGTTGTCGACTGGCCCGGTTTAAAGTTCACAACACCATTACCTAGGTTAAGGGACCCGGGAAGTGTGGGAGTGGAGGAAGCAAAGAAATGTTTACCTTCCTGCGGTGGCTTACCCCTGGAAATACCTGTAATAATCTGATTACATGAGGCTGGGATGGTGATGGATTTAGTTGTCCGCACACTTTCCGTTCGATGGAGGTCAAGCCGAGAAGAAATAAGCCACTGGCGAGCCATAGTCCATGCAGGAGTCGAAGAACCTGAAGAAGGCGACCCAAGAAGACTAGAAGCAAACACCATGGCGTTGGTACCTAGGACCATGGGCACTTTATGATGATATTGGGTTGTAGGTACAATTAGAATGGGAGACGGTACCTCAACTACTTCACCAAGAAAGTCGCTGGGAATGCGAATAACTGCGTTAACATACCCCAAATAGGGCAGCTTGCAGTCACCAGCGCCGGTTAGATCCAGAAGTGACCCAAGATCGCGAAGAGGTAGTTGGTTGAGGTTCTGCACGTAGAAGGCCTCAGACATGCTCGAAATCTGTGAGCCTGTGTCTAAGAGAACAGTGCAAGAAATACCTTCAACCTCCACAGCAGCTACATTGGAAGGTCCCACAAGATTTGGCGGCAGCCAGCTGGAGCTAACTTCGGAGTCCAAAACACGCTCCATGGTTTGGACTCCTAGGGGTTTAAAGAAACACAACCAAAGTGTCCTCTCTTAACTCCTGGGGCTCCACAATCAAAACAGAAAATTTGATTGGAAGAGGTTGGTGTTGGCTGTGGGGTAGCTGACGGAAAAGAGGAACCGTAAGAGGAACCTAAAGTCGAAGAGGGACCAGAAGGTGGCCCTTGAGAATGAGGGTTTGAATTGGAATTCGAATTGGGATGTTTGGCCTTGTAAGGAGGATTGTTTGGTGGTTTGTGTTTCTGTGGATTGTTGCGTTGGGTATGTGTCTCCAACGTCTTCACCCGATTCCCTAGGACACTTAGAGTCTTACCAAGGTCCTTTAGCCGAAAAAGCACATCATCCATCTGTTGGCTGGTTGGTGAAGATGTAGACTGCAATTGATGTGCCTCTCGGGGGGTAGACAACTCCTCTTCAACTCTGCGGACAGCAAGCAAAAGCCTGTTGAATTCCATCCCAGAGTCGAAGTGATGGCGAGTGGCTTGCTTCAGGTCATCTCGTGAGAGACCCATCCAAAACCGGCCTCGAAGCAAGCCAGAAGCAGCTGAAGGAGGGAGAGCGCCAGAAGTCTGAATGTTGGAGATTAACTCCCGAAGACGACAACTCCACTCAGCTACTGTCTCGGACTTGGCCTGGCGAGCGGTGTAGAACTTCTCCATAAGAGTCTCACCAGGCATTACATTGCCAAACACCACGTCCAACTGCTCTAACGCAGTGTCCAGGGAAACAGTTTCTGACAGCCCACAAAGCAAATCAGCTGCTGAACCCTTAGCCGACCTCCTCATGGCGTTGAGAATTGCGGTGTCTGAATAGGAATTCTCCCGTCGACAACCAACAATCTCTAGGCGCCATTGAGAGTACCTAACCTCGCCCTTAGTCCCATTCCCAGAGAAAGAAGAAATCTTGGGACTCGGTGAATTGAAAATGGGCATGTAAGTTGTTTGGCTAGGTGCATGAGGATGGACACTGCGCTGTGAGAAGTGGAAAGGTGTTGGAGTTGGTGGAGGGGGATAAGGCCAACCCTCAGAAGAAGTACACGGGTATGGTGTTGACGTCCTATGTGGCTGAACATATGGGGGAAGAGGAGTCTCCTGCAACCTGGGTGATGACCCAGGTAAATTCAGCAATGAGTCCTCCCCCACCTGTGGCGAAGCTCTACCAATCACGGAAGGACTGGTAGAGGAATGGGGAGATCGACGTGGCAGAGGTGTGTGCATGTAAGCTGGAGGTGGTGGTGGAACAGAATGAGTCACATTCATTGGAGGACCACCTTCAGCACTAATGCAGTAAGTGTTCTGCAACTGATTTGTTATATCATCTGCCAGTCGACTCAGAACCCCGGTGCGGACAGACATAGGAAGATGCTGTAGGCATTCCATAGCCCCAACAATATCTGGATCCACACGCTGAAGATTGTGTTCAGCCATCGTAAATGAGTGTACAAGGTCTAGTGTGAAAGTCTAGTGTACAAATGTAGTGTACAAAACCTAGTGTTTCACAAGAAGTGTCAACAAAATGTAATGAAATTGATGAAAGTATGCAAGTGTACCCTAACCAAAGGCAAAAAGAATCTCACAAGTTAAGATTCAACAATTTATAACATTACTATGTAAATCTAGAAATAGCAAATGTTATCAAAAGGTTTGATCAATGTAACTCCTCCGAAAAGGATACAAGATGAGATGCATGAGATTTCAATGTATAATTTTGACAAAGATAAGATGGATGCAATCTATCAGAATGTCATAGGTAAATACAGGGAAATGTCTAACGGATATGATAAGGGTTAAGGTATCTGCAATGTAAAGTATTTGATAGAGTATCTGATTAATGAGTTATGTCGAATTATGTTAAACAGACTAGTCTGTAGGGGTCTAGTAAAAGGACACAGTTATGTGAACTGCGAGTACAAAAGTGTACAAGAGTAAACCGGAATTAAAGTATATAATAGTTGTTCAGGGGTACTGCAATATAGAAGGATGTGCTCCAAACAAGAGTGTCAAGGTATGTCACATGTGTATGGAGGAATACAGCAGTAAGTTATCAGATGTTAACAATAATTGTGTGTAATTACAGAATGTCAGTTTTAAAATATTCAGTATTCAAGATGTCAAGAACAAAGAATCTATGACAAATGCAAATAATCTAAACAAAATGTCAAAGACAGAATGTAATCAGGATGTCAACAACAGAATATAAACAGGATGTCAACAGAGTGTCAACAACAGAATGTCAACAGAAATGTCAATAACAAAATGTCAACAACAAAATGTCAACAAGATGTATTGTAGGAAAATATGTTGAAATGTAAGCTACAGAATGTAAAACTAATATTGGAATATTGGAATGTAAACTGTTGAAATGTGAAAGACAAATGGCAAAGTGTCAATAGAATTACCAGGAAATTGTCAAAGTGTAAACACAGGAAATGCTAACAATAAGATGTCAACAACAAAAATGTCAACACCAAAATTGTCAACAAACTAAACAACAAACTGTAAAAGTATCAAAGTGGAACTACAGAAATACTATGAGAATGTGTAGCAGTATGTTTAATTACTAGGGGTGTGACATTCGGTAATGTGATATGGAAACTTTAGAAGATAGACAGGAAGTGGAGATGTAAACAGTAGATGTAAACAGGAAGTGTTCAAGGATGTAAACAATAGAGTGTAAACAAAGGGAAATGTAAACACCGGAAGTGTTGCAGAATGTAAACAATCAAATTTTAAATGTCAGATGACATAAACCTAAATATATTGAAGTTCAGAATACCTGACCACCAAATCAACAGTAAGAACTGTTGAGAAAGAAGAAATATTACCAAACGATGAAAGGCAAAACTGACAGAACTATACTGTCAACAAAGCAGATCAAAAATGACAGTCACTTACAAACTGTCAACAATTTTAAAGCAGATAATATGTGATAATGATAAAAAGCTGAAATGAAAGGCAATGGGGAGATTCAATGAAAGAAACAACACAACACAAGACGAGACGCGATCTTATTTTGAATGTGAAATGAAGCAGGGAATTGGGAAATCTCCAAGGAAGTAACTGGAGAACTTATAAACTTGAATGGCAGAAGCCACCGGAACGCCGATAGTAAAAGTTACCAGAAGAGCAGAAAAAATAAGGTGCAATATTTGAGTTTATCCTACAATTGATTAATTAAATTACTTATTATAATTATTAATTATTCACTGCGATGATTAATTACCTTAAAGATGTGATATAGTATTGTTTACGTATAGAGTTTCTATCATTTACTTGATTAGAATAAAATCAATGAGATGTGAAAATTACGAGTAACCAATTACATTTAAGAATATGTAAATATAAATATAGGCAAAGTATAAATAGAATTCTATTATAGTTGTAGAAATAGAATTTGTGTAAATAATATCTGGATGATTAATATAAAATGTGATACATATAGATGATACGAAGTTTTGGTTTTTTTTGTAGTTTTTTTTTTAGGACGATATCACAATAATAATTCAACAAAGTCAATCAATGAATCACATATAAAATCAACACATAAAGTTCATTCAATAAATTATAAATGTCATTTCATTATCATGAATTCAAGTGTTCATTCACTGGTCAGCTGACAGGAGCACATGGACATGGATATGGAGTGGAAATTTAAAAGTTCATGGAGTGTTAATCTGCGAGAGTCTGTATTTACAGCAGGCTGCTGTCACAACATAAACAAACTGTTTGCGAGGGCTCTCCGAGTCTCTACACATGAATGATACTCACAGTTTTGATATAACACTCCATGAAAAAACACTCCATTGAAACACTTATGGTCCATGAAACACTCCGTGAATGATAGCGTTTTGTTGATTATGACTTTTCTGTTGAATGCGTCATCCAACGATGGTGATACTCCGTGTGAAAGATGAAGTGGTGAGGGATGGACGATATCATCTTGATGTCGGCAGCCCCACGTTGGGCGCCAATTTGTGGCCGGGTGTAACTGTTCGGCACTGGGCCGCGTTGATCAAGATGACAGAACGATGTGAATGTGGATGATATATGAAATTTATTGATGAGGCTGTTGCTGAGGTATATCTGTAATAGGGAAATGATGTTTCCACCTCAGCAACAGCAATTGGAGTCATAAAATTGAACAATCATATAAATAATATTTTAAACAATTAATATCAAATAATTTAAATATCACATTTGTATTGCCACAAATATATCACAGAGAATTCAAATAATTAAATACTAATTCTACACTTTGAAATTACATTATTGTAAAAGCACATGGTTTAGTCATGTTTATTCAAACTATCAATTTATTCACTAAAATATATATATTATCATTTAAATATTACTTTAATAAATTACAAAGATTATGTTTAAAGACATTATGCACCTTATTAAAGAAATTTATAAAGTCATGAGGCGGATTGAAATAGATTAAGAAATGGCCATACCTGTAATAGGGAAATGATGTTTCCACCTCAGCAACAGCAATTGGAGTGAGGTGGAAAACAGGTAGGCAAAGGAAGTGAGGACAGAGGACACAGTGGCCAATTAGGAGACAGGTAACACATCAAAGGAATCCTTTGATGTGACCTATAAATAGAATAGGGAAAGCCCACCAGTTGGGGAAGACAGCTAAAAATAGATCAGAAGTGAAGGGAAATCCTTGTTGACAAGGCTCCAGAAACAGAAGAGAAAAGGTGGAAATGTAAAGAGGCGGCGTTCAACGGCAAACACAGACAATTTGGGACAATGAACATTTAACAAATAATGAATTGATGAAATGATGACAATAGTACTTGATAGAGGCATTATATGAAATATGCCCTGTCACATATACATACAAGGTACCATTATTTTGGAAGTAACACGCCCTTACGTGTTTTATTTCGATACTGTGGGTAAAAGCAAATTTTACCAATGTTGCAGAAACGTGTCTGCCATTTTGGTTTATCTTTCATTACAGAAAGTATGATATTTGAGTCGCAGTTATGTTCCCAATCAATATGTTCCCTATGCATTTGTGCCAGTAAAAATACAAGTAATGTACATTCTGGTCTGTAAAATGTAATAAACCTAAAGTAATGTCAAAAACCATGACATCAGGGACATTCCTTTTCCACATATTGTTTGTTTTGTTACTCCGTGAGCTTACACAGTGACACCAATATAATGAAACAATATATCATGCCGACTAAGACTATTTATTGTACACTGTCTTAATCCTCCTCTTTACCACTTACAGCTTATACTGCATATGAAAACTCTACCGCTCTTGTCCACCCCACCCTGACACCTCTTGTTCCCCGTAAAGTATGTTAACACAGGAAATGAACTTGTATTTGAAAATGATTGTCCACAGCCTAGATTTCCTACTACAAAAAGACACACAAAAAAATCTTGTCATGTATATTTTCATCAAATGTTACCTTCTGAATATGCCTTTGGAGCATTAACTGCCAACCACTGAGTCATTTGAATGCAAATCTGTAGTTCAGCTTTCTCCATTTACTTCACCTCAGTAAAACTGACCAATGTAGCCATTTTAAATTCGTAGTTTTAAAAGTTGAAACTGCATGATGCCTACTTCTGCAGGTATCAATGCATGACAAGACATGATTCCTAGAACCTGTAAATGCCAACTCGTTTTGACTGGTATTATATTCAGTGGTCAAATAACACTTTTTCCCTTTTCTCTCCACCAGCCTATTGTCTTGAGAGAGGCCAAGTCCCTGTTCCCAGAAACATCCCAGAGCACCTCAGTGTCGGTCAATATTTGCCGGGTTCCAATTGTTGATGACCGGGACTTCACGACAATCGACCTTGGAGACACTGAGGTTGCAGACACCCCTAAGCCCTCTTTATTTTCCAGCCTATGTTCATGTGTCTTGAAGTTTTTCAAGGAGATGTTCAAGAGAAGCAGTGCATGAACGATTCTTGTCTGAAGGCGAATGTCACAGTTTGTGAGAGAGAATGATTGAGTGTGAATGATAACAAGAGGGAGAGAGAGGGTGAGGGAGTGAGTGACTGAGTGTGGGAGGGAGGGAGGGGGGTGAGAGAGGGAGAGTGAGTGAGAGAGGGAGTGTGAGTGTGTGAGAGAGGGTGAGAGAGGGAGGGAGGGAGGGAGAGTGAGGGACTGAGTGTGAGAGGGAGGGTGAGAGATTGAGTGAGAGAGGGAGGGTGAAAGAGTGAGGGAGGGATGTTGAGAAAGTGAGTGAGAGAGGGAGGGTGAGAGAGAGGGCGAGGGAAGGAGGGAGAGTGAGTGACTGAGTGTGGGAGGGAGGGTGAGAGAGTGACTGAGTGTGGGAGGGAGGGTGAGAGAGTGAGTGAGAGAGGGAGGGTGAGAGAGAGGGCGAGGGAAGGAGGGAGAGTGAGTGACTGAGTGTGGGAGGGAGGGAGGGTGAGAGAGGGAGAGTGAGTGAGTGTTTAAGGGAGGGAGTGTGAGTGTGTGAGGGAGGAAGGGTGAGATAGTGAGCGAGAGAGGGAGGATGAAATAGTGAGGGAGGGAGGGTGAGAGTGAGTGAGACTGGGATGGTGAGGGAAGGAGGGAGAGTGAGTGACTGAGTGTGGGAGGGAGGGAATGTGAGTGAGTGAGTGAATGTGGGAGGGAGGGAGGAAGGGTGAGCGGATGAGTGAGTTAGTTAGATGGGGGTGTGGGAGGGAGTGAGGGTGAGTGAGTATGAGAGGGAGGGAGGGTGAGTAAGTGTGGGAGGGAGGGTGAGAGAGTGAGGGAGGTTGGATGAGTGAGAGAGGGAGGTTGAAAGAGTGAGTGAGTGAGTATGGGAGGGAAGGGGAGGGAGGGTGAGTGTTTGAGGGAGGGAGGGTGAGGGAGTGAGTGAATGTGGGAGGGAGGGAGGGAGGGAGTCTGAGTGGGTGGGTGAGTGATTGGGTGTGGGATGGAGGGAGGAAGAAAGGGTGAGTGAGTGTGGGATGGGAGGGAGGGTGATAAAGGGAGGAAGGGAGAGAGAGAGGGAGGGAGGGTGAGATAGTGACGGAGGAATGGAGGGTGAGAGGGTGAGTTAATTTTTGGGAGGGAGGGTGAGAAAGTGAGGGAGGTTGAAAGAATGAGTGAGTATGGGAGGGAAGGGGGAGGGAGGGTGAGTGTGTGAGGGAGGGAGGGTGAGGGAGTGAGTGAATGTGGGAGGGAGGGAGAGTGAGAGAGTGTGTGAGTGTGGGAGGGAAGGTGGGTGTGGGAGGGAGGGAGGGTGAGAGAGTGTGGGAGGGAGGGAGGGAGGGTGAGTGTGGGAGGGAGGGAGGGTGAGTCGATGGCTCGGTGGGAGGGAGGGAGGCGGGGTTATTCTTGGGGACTTGTATATACTTTGTGGGGATATGATAATGACATTTCTTTAGCTTGTAATAAATAGTGATCAAACTTATATATGTTGTCTGTCTTCTCTTGTTTGTATTTTGTTATGTTGATGTTTTGAAAACACATCCGAATGGGATATCACTGTGAATGTCTTTACTTAGAACTTGACTACTTTGCAATCAAATATTTTAACTTTTCAAATTAACCACACAATAATTCCTTCAAAACTGACACACAGACCTTTTTGAAATCTATATCTATTTGATAATTAATGCTGCACATGCACAGTCAAAATTTGTATAGCAATGATGTAGGCTCTATCTAAAGACATTCATTGTTATGTCTTCCGGCCCGAAGAGTCGGGAGACATATTGTTTTTGCTTGACCCACATTTGGGTTCACAATGTCAACAAATCTACAATTTAAAATCCCCATTGGCCAAGTAGTCTGTACACAACAATTCAGCTTTCTAGAGCTCTTCATACTTGAGAAGAAGATGAAAAAAGGTCATGACCCCTGTGACCCACATTTGGGGTCACAAGATCAACAAATCTACAATTTAGAATCCCCATTGGCCAAGGAGTCTGCATATAAAATTTCAGCTCTCTAGAGTCACTGGTTCTTGAGAAAGAGTCGAAAAAGCTAAAAGTTTACAGACGGCCAGACGCCGAACGCCATTCCATGCCGTAAGCCCATCGGGTCTTTCAGGCCTGTTGACCTAAAAAAGGAATATTATTAAAGCAAGTAGAAAAAGGATTAACATTTCTAATAGAAATATAATATTTCCCCCTGCTGGATTCTCTTCATATGGAGTGACACTAGGTTGGCCCACTGCAGGTAGAGAGTTAACAAATGCAGCAATTTACAGCACAGTCTTGGTCAGTACTCTGGAAGGACAAACTTTTATGAGGTTACAACTTTGTTGAAGAAATCGGTTTCTATCATTGTCTTCAGTACTACGCGCAATAAGGTCATACATATTTCAAAAAATTAAAGTGAGTTTTGTTCACACAGACTGTGCAGAACCACCATGGGGAATAGTTTCATTTCACAGAAATATTGTGGTTGGCCTGCATTAGTCATTCTTTTCCCAAAGAGGTGACTCCCTTCAGATTTTCTAGCATCAACTCATGATCAACATGAACAGTTACTCCCTAGAAGACAAGGAGAATCCTGATTGGGTGCTTCATCTGTGCGATGCGCAAATGTTGTTTACAAGACAGAATTCTGCATTAGAAAGCGTCAAATTAATGTAAATCTGTCCATAATTAGTACACAGTCCAAACCAAACTGGAAAATAAAGAATGTAAGTAAAAGTATGACAGTGTATATTTAAATAAGAATAACTTAAGAGACAGGCAGAAAAACTGGAATGTTTCACATTGAATTGAAAAAAAACCCCATTTCCAACAACCATCACTAAAGTGTCACACCAGTTTATTTCTGCAGTAGCAGTTTTCAAACAAATTGATCCATTTAGAGAAATTGTATTTCTTCTTAAATACTTCCTCTCATGTGCTCTCCCATTATTCATTGTGGCTCAATCTTCCACATGGTTCTGTTTTTGACAAACAAATCTAAACACAATTAAATGACAGTTTTTGGGGGTGTTTTTTTTATATATATTTCATGTGATTATTTGTACACATACAAAATGAAAGATAAAGACATTTCAAGTTTAAAAACCCAAGATTTGGCCTGAGGTCACGGTTAAATTGAGCCGGAAGTGGTTGCGGGGGAGGAGGAAGTAGGTACTGGAATATAGTAGGGTATTGTGGGACAACCAGTTCCATTTTGTTACAATATGTTTCAGGAATTTATTGAGACGTGAGAGAGTATACTACCAACAGTAATTTTGCTATATTTTTAATGTCAGTGCTTTTGGACGGGTGGTGGGTATAAAGTATGTTGATTCTGTGCACTTTAGTGTACGTGTGGTCAATGTCTGCATGTTCCAGTCATATCTCAAAATTGGGCTGGTCAACCCCCACATTGGTTTGCAATTGTGTTGTGCAGAGAGGTTTGTTTTGAGTTCACAGCAAGTCCTGTGCTCCGGGAATGTCAGGTAGTTCATCATCAACCTTGTTTCTCATGACAAATGCACTGAAAATGAATTGTGCACTGAGGTCAGGTTCCAACCCTAATTGTCACCCAGTGGCGCTATTAGGCATCAGGGGCAGATCACTCTCGTTGCCAACGTCAGGCCAGCTGAACTGTTCGAGGCGAAATTAAGGTGAGCATTTTCTCAAGATAAATACTTTCAACGCTTTTGTCACTAAACAACTAGCGAAGTATCATCTGTGGCTATCCCTGGGAAACTTATACAAGATATACTGTGTCTTCCACACTGTTCTACAAACAATGGATAAAGTTACAGTCACGTTTGAATGTTGCGCCACCCAACTCGGGCCCCATCATGTCACGTGACCTTTCTCTCGAGATCTCACGAGATTGTGTACATCCATGACAACGATTGTCTTTTCTGTCAACAATCACTGTTGCCCAGATCCTCGACTCTTTTGCTCTCGTGATTTTATCGAAGTTTTTCTTGTTTAGAACTACCAATACCTGCAATTGCCAACATGAGCTCGATTATATACATACAAGGTACCATTATTTTGGAAGTAACACGCCCTTACGTGTTTTATTTCGATACTGTGGGTAAAAGCAAATTTTACCAATGTTGCAGAAACATGTCTGCCATTTTGGTTTATCTTTCATTACAGAAAGTATGATATTTGAGTCGCAGTTATGTTCCCAATCAATATGTTCCCTATGCATTTGTGCCAGTAAAAATACAAGTAATGTACATTCTTGTCTGTAAAATGTAATAAACCTAAAGTAATGTCAAAAACCATGACATCAGGGACATTCCTTTTCCACATATTGTTTGTTTTGTTACTCCGTGAGCTTACACAGTGACACCAATATAATGAAACAATAAATCATGCCGACTAAGACTATTTATTGTACACTGTCTTAATCCTCCTCTTTACCACTTACAGCTTATACTGCATATGAAAACTCTACCGCTCTTGTCCACCCCACCCTGACACCTCTTGTTCCCCGTAAAGTATGTTAACACAGGAAATGAACTTGTATTTGAAAATGATTGTCCACAGCCTAGATTTCCTACTACAAAAAGACACACAAAAAAATCTTGTCATGTATATTTTCATAAAATGTTACCTTCTGAATATGCCTTTGGAGCATTAACTGCCAACCACTGAGTCATTTGAATGCAAATCTGTAGTTCAGCTTTCTCCATTTACTTCACCTCAGTAAAACTGACCAATGTAGCCATTTTAAATTCGTAGTTTTAAAAGTTGAAACTGCATGATGCCTACTTCTGCAGGTATCAATGCATGACAAGACATGATTCCTAGAACCTGTAAATGCCAACTCGTTTTGACTGGTATTATATTCAGTGGTCAAATAACACTTTTTCCCTTTTCTCTCCACCAGCCTATTGTCTTGAGAGAGGCCAAGTCCCTGTTCCCAGAAACATCCCAGAGCACCTCAGTGTCGGTCAATATTTGCCGGTTCCAATTGTTGATGACCGGGACTTCACGACAATCGACCTTGGAGACACTAAGGTTGCAGACACCCCTAAGCCCTCTTTATTTTCCAGCCTATGTTCATGTGTCTTGAAGTTTTTCAAGGAGATGTTCAAGAGAAGCAGTGCATGAACGATTCTTGTCTGAAGGCGAATGTCACAGTTTGTGAGAGAGAATGATTGAGTGTGAATGATAACAAGAGGGAGAGAGAGGGTGAGGGAGTGAGTGACTGAGTGTGGGAGGGAGGGAGGGGGTGAGAGAGGGAGAGTGAGTGAGAGAGGGAGTGTGAGTGTGTGAGGGAGGGTGAGAGAGAGGGTGAGAGAGGGAGGGAGGGAGGGAGAGTGAGGGACTGAGTGTGAGAGGGAGGGTGAGAGATTGAGTGAGAGAGGGAGGGTGAAAGAGTGAGGGAGGGAGGGTGAGAGAGTGAGTGAGAGAGGGAGGGTGAGAGAGAGGGCGAGGGAAGGAGGGAGAGTGAGTGACTGAGTGTGGGAGGGAGGGTGAGAGAGTGACTGAGTGTGGGAGGGAGGGTGAGAGAGTGAGTGAGAGAGGGAGGGTGAGAGAGAGGGTGAGAGAGGGAGGGAGGGAGGGAGAGTGAGGGACTGAGTGTGAGAGGGAGGGTGAGAGATTGAGTGAGAGAGGGAGGGTGAAAGAGTGAGGGAGGGAGGGTGAGAGAGTGAGTGAGAGAGGGAGGGTGAGAGAGAGGGCGAGGGAAGGAGGGAGAGTGAGTGACTGAGTGTGGGAGGGAGGGTGAGAGAGTGACTGAGTGTGGGAGGGAGGGTGAGAGAGTGAGTGAGAGAGGGAGGGTGAGAGAGAGGGCGAGGGAAGGAGGGAGAGTGAGTGACTGAGTGTGGGAGGGAGGGTGAGAGAGTGAGTGAGAGAGGGAGGGTGAGAGAGAGGGCGAGGGAAGGAGGGAGAGTGAGTGACTGAGTGTGGGAGAGAGGGAGGGTGAGAGAGGGAGAGTGAGTGAGTGTGGAAGGGAGGGAGTGTGAGTGTGTGAGGGAGGAAGGGTGAGATAGTGAGCGAGAGAGGGAGGATGAAATAGTGAGGGAGGGAGGGTGAGAGTGAGTGAGACTGGGATGGTGAGGGAAGGAGGGAGAGTGAGTGACTGAGTGTGGGAGGGAGGGAATGTGAGTGAGTGAGTGAATGTGGGAGGGAGGGAGGAAGGGTGAGCGGATGAGTGAGTTAGTTAGATGGGGGTGTGGGAGGGAGTGAGGGTGAGTGAGTGTGAGAGGGAGGGAGGGTGAGTAAGTGTGGGAGGGAGGGTGAGAGAGTGAGGGAGGTTGGATGAGTGAGAGAGTGAGTGAGAGAGGGAGGTTGAAAGAGTGAGTGAGTGATTATGGGAGGGAAGGGGAGGGAGGGTGAGTGTTTGAGGGAGGGAAGGTGAGGGAGTGAGTGAATGTGGGAGGGAGGGAGGGAGGGAGCCTGAGTGGGTGGGTGAGTGATTGGGTGTGGGATGGAGGGAGGAAGAAAGGGTGAGTGAGTGTGGGATGGGAGGGAGGGTGATAAAGGGAGGAAGGGAGAGAGAGAGGGAGGGAGGGTGAGATAGTGACGGAGGGAGGGAGGGATGGAGGGTGAGAGCGTGAGTTAATTTTTGGGAGGGAGGGTGAGAAAGTGAGGGAGGTTGAAAGAGTGAGTGAGTATGGGAGGGAGGGAGAGTGTGTGAGTGTGGGAGGGAAGGTGGGTGTGGGAGGGAGGGAGGGTGAGAGAGTGTGGGAGGGAGGGAGGGAGGGTGAGTGTGGGAGGGAGGGAGGGAGGGTGAGTGTGGGAGGGAGGGAGGGAGGGAGAGTGAGAGAGTGTGTGAGTGTGGGAGGGAGGGAGGGTGAGGGAGGGTGAGAGAGTGTGGGAGGGAGGGAGGGAGGGTGAGTGTGGGAGGGAGGGAGGTTGAGTCGATGGCTCGGTGGGAGGGAGGGAGGCGGGGTTATTCTTGGGGACTTGTATATACTTTGTGGGGATATGATAATGACATTTCTTTAGCTTGTAATAAATAGTGATCAAACTTATATATGTTGTCTGTCTTCTCTTGTTTGTATTTTGTTATGTTGATGTTTTGAAAACACATCCGAATGGGATATCACTGTGAATGTCTTTACTTAGAACTTGACTACTTTGCAATCAAATATTTTAACTTTTCAAATTAACCACACAATAATTCATTCAAAACTGACACACAGACCTTTTTGAAATCTATATCTATTTGATAATTAATGCTGCACATGCACAGTCAAAATTTTTATAGCAATGATGTAGGCTCTATCTAAAGACATTCATTGTTATGTCTTCCGGCCCGAAGAGTCGGGAGACATATTGTTTTTGCTTGACCCACATTTGGGTTCACAATGTCAACAAATCTACAATTTAAAATCCCCATTGGCCAAGTAGTCTGTACACAACAATTCAGCTTTCTAGAGCTCTTCATACTTGAGAAGAAGATGAAAAAAGGTCATGACCCCTGTGACCCACATTTGGGGTCACAAGATCAACAAATCTACAATTTAGAATCCCCATTGGCCAAGGAGTCTGCATATACAATTTCAGCTCTCTAGAGTCACTGGTTCTTGAGAAAGAGTCGAAAAAGCTAAAAGTTTACAGACGGCCAGACGCCGAACGCCATTCCATGCCGTAAGCCCATCGGGTCTTTCAGGCCTGTTGACCTAAAAAAGGAATATTATTAAAGCAAGTAGAAAAAGGATTAACATTTCTTAATAGAAATATAATATTTCCCCCTGCTGGATTCTCTTCATATGGAGTGACACTAGGTTGGCCCACTGCAGGTAGAGAGTTAACAAATGCAGCAATTTACAGCACAGTCTTGGTCAGTACTCTGGAAGGACAAACTTTTATGAGGTTACAACTTTGTTGAAGAAATCGGTTTCTATCATTGTCTTCAGTACTACGCGCAATAAGGTCATACATATTTCAAAAAATTAAAGTGAGTTTTGTTCACACAGACTGTGCAGAACCCCCATGGGGAATAGTTTCATTTCACAGAAATATTGTGGTTGGCCTGCATTAGTCATTCTTTTCCCAAAGAGGTGACTCCCTTCAGATTTTCTAGCATCAATCTGTTAAATATTGAACGGTTACTCCCTAGAAGACAAGGAGAATCCTGATTGGGTGCTTCATCTGTGCGATGCGCAAATGTTGTTTACAAGACAGAATTCTGCATTAGAAAGCGTCAAATTAATGTAAATCTGTCCATAATTAGTACACAGTCCAAACCAAACTGGAAAATAAAGAATGTAAGTAAAAGTATGACAGTGTATATTTAAATAAGAATAACTTAAGAGACAGGCAGAAAAACTGGAATGTTTCACATTGAATTGAAAAAAAACCCCATTTCCAACAACCATCACTAAAGTGTCACACCAGTTTATTTCTGCAGTAGCAGTTTTCAAACAAATTGATCCATTTAGAGAAATTGTATTTCTTCTTAAATACTTCCTCTCATGTGCTCTCCCATTATTCATTGTGGCTCAATCTTCCACATGGTTCTGTTTTTGACAAACAAATCTAAACACAATTAAATGACAGTTTTTGGGGGTGTTTTTTTTATATATATTTCATGTGATTATTTGTACACATACAAAATGAAAGATAAAGACATTTCAAGTTTAAAAACCCAAGATTTGGCCTGAGGTCACGGTTAAATTGAGCCGGAAGTGGTTGCGGGGGAGGAGGAAGTAGGTACTGGAATATAGTAGGGTATTGTGGGACAACCAGTTCCATTTTGTTACAATATGTTTCGGGAATTTATTGAGACGTGAGAGAGTATACTACCAACAGTAATTTTGCTATATTTTTAATGTCAGTGCTTTTGGACGGGTGGTGGGTATAAAGTATGTTGATTCTGTGCACTTTAGTGTACGTGTGGTCAATGTCTGCATGTTCCAGTCATATCTCAAAATTGGGCTGGTCAACCCCCACATTGGTTTGCAATTGTGTTGTGCAGAGAGGTTTGTTTTGAGTTCACAGCAAGTCCTGTGCTCCGGGAATGTCAGGTAGTTCATCATCAACCTTGTTTCTCATGACAAATGCACTGAAAATGAATTGTGCACTGAGGTCAGGTTCCAACCCTAATTGTCACCCAGTGGCGCTATTAGGCATCAGGGGCAGATCACTCTCGTTGCCAACGTCAGGCCAGCTGAACTGTTGGAGGCGAAATTAAGGTGAGCATTTTCTCAAGATAAATACTTTCAACGCTTTTGTCACTAAACAACTAGCGAAGTATCATCTGTGGCTATCCCTGGGAAACTTATACAAGATATACTGTGTCTTCAACACTGTTCTACAAACAATGGATAAAGTTACAGTCACGTTTGAATGTTGCGCCACCCAACTCGGGCCCCATCATGTCACGTGACCTTTCTCTCGAGATCTCACGAGATTGTGTACATCCATGACAACGATTGTCTTTTCTGTCAACAATCACTGTTGCCCAGATCCTCGACTCTTTTGCTCTCGTGATTCTATCGAAGTTTTTCTTGTTTAGAACTACCAATACCTGCAATTGCCAAAATGAGCTCGGTTATATACATACAAGGTACCATTATTTTGGAAGTAACACGCCCTTACGTGTTTTATTTCGATACTGTGGGTAAAAGCAAATTTTACCAATGTTGCAGAAACATGTCTGCCATTTTGGTTTATCTTTCATTACAGAAAGTATGATATTTGAGTCGCAGTTATGTTCCCAATCAATATGTTCCCTATGCATTTGTGCCAGTAAAAATACAAGTAATGTACATTCTTGTCTGTAAAATGTAATAAACCTAAAGTAATGTCAAAAACCATGACATCAGGGACATTCCTTTTCCACATATTGTTTGTTTTGTTACTCCGTGAGCTTACACAGTGACACCAATATAATGAAACAATATATCATGCCGACTAAGACTATTTATTGTACACTGTCTTAATCCTCCTCTTTACCACTTACAGCTTATACTGCATATGAAAACTCTACCGCTCTTGTCCACCCCACCCTGACACCTCTTGTTCCCCGTAAAGTATGTTAACACAGGAAATGAACTTGTATTTGAAAATGATTGTCCACAGCCTAGATTTCCTACTACAAAAAGACACACACAAAAATCTTGTCATGTATATTTTCATAAAATGTTACCTTCTGAATATGCCTTTGGAGCATTAACTGCCAACCACTGAGTCATTTGAATGCAAATCTGTAGTTCAGCTTTCTCCATTTACTTCACCTCAGTAAAACTGACCAATGTAGCCATTTTAAATTCGTAGTTTTAAAAGTTGAAACTGCATGATGCCTACTTCTGCAGGTATCAATGCATGACAAGACATGATTCCTAGAACCTGTAAATGCCAACTCGTTTTGACTGGTATTATATTCAGTGGTCAAATAACACTTTTTCCCTTTTCTCTCCACCAGCCTATTGTCTTGAGAGAGGCCAAGTCCCTGTTCCCAGAAACATCCCAGAGCACCTCAGTGTCGGTCAATATTTGCCGGGTTCCAATTGTTGATGACCGGGACTTCACGACAATCGACCTTGGAGACACTGAGGTTGCAGACACCCCTAAGCCCTCTTTATTTTCCAGCCTATGTTCATGTGTCTTGAAGTTTTTCAAGGAGATGTTCAAGAGAAGCAGTGCATGAACGATTCTTGTCTGAAGGCGAATGTCACAGTTTGTGAGAGAGAATGATTGAGTGTGAATGATAACAAGAGGGAGAGAGAGGGTGAGGGAGTGAGTGACTGAGTGTGGGAGGGAGGGAGGGGGGTGAGAGAGGGAGAGTGAGTGAGAGAGGGAGTGTGAGTGTGTGAGAGAGGGTGAGAGAGGGAGGGAGGGAGGGAGGGAGAGTGAGGGACTGAGTGTGAGAGGGAGGGTGAGAGATTGAGTGAGAGAGGGAGGGTGAAAGAGTGAGGGAGGGATGGTGAGAAAGTGAGTGAGAGAGGGAGGGTGAGAGAGAGGGCGAGGGAAGGAGGGAGAGTGAGTGACTGAGTGTGGGAGGGAGGGTGAGAGAGTGACTGAGTGTGGGAGGGAGGGTGAGAGAGTGAGTGAGAGAGGGAGGGTGAGAGAGAGGGCGAGGGAAGGAGGGAGAGTGAGTGACTGAGTGTGGGAGGGAGGGAGGGTGAGAGAGGGAGAGTGAGTGAGTGTTTAAGGGAGGGAGTGTGAGGGAGGAAGGGTGAGATAGTGAGCGAGAGAGGGAGGATGAAATAGTGAGGGAGGGAGGGTGAGAGTGAGTGAGACTGGGATGGTGAGGGAAGGAGGGAGAGTGAGTGACTGAGTGTGGGAAGGAGGGAATGTGAGTGAGTGAGTGAATGTGGGAGGGAGGGAGGAAGGGTGAGCGGATGAGTGAGTTAGTTAGATGGGGGTGTGGGAGGGAGTGAGGGTGAGTGAGTATGAGAGGGAGGGAGGGTGAGTAAGTGTGGGAGGGAGGGTGAGAGAGTGAGGGAGGTTGGATGAGTGAGAGAGGGAGGTTGAAAGAGTGAGTGAGTGAGTATGGGAGGGAAGGGGAGGGAGGGTGAGTGTTTGAGGGAGGGAGGGTGAGGGAGTGAGTGAATGTGGGAGGGAGGGAGGGAGGGAGCCTGAGTGGGTGGGTGAGTGATTGGGTGTGGGATGGAGGGAGGAAGAAAGGGTGAGTGAGTGTGGGATGGGAGGGAGGGTGATAAAGGGAGGAAGGGAGAGAGAGAGGGAGGGAGGGTGAGATAGTGACGGAGGGATGGAGGGTGAGAGGGTGAGTTAATTTTTGGGAGGGAGGGTGAGAAAGTGAGGGAGGTTGAAAGAATGAGTGAGTATGGGAGGGAAGGGGGAGGGAGGGTGAGTGTGTGAGGGAGGGAGGGTGAGGGAGTGAGTGAATGTGGGAGGGAGGGAGAGTGAGAGAGTGTGTGAGTGTGGGAGGGAAGGTGGGTGTGGGAGGGAGGGAGGGTGAGAGAGTGTGGGAGGGAGGGAGGGAGGGTGAGTGTGGGAGGGAGGGAGGGTGAGTCGATGGCTCGGTGGGAGGGAGGGAGGCGGGGTTATTCTTGGGGACTTGTATATACTTTGTGGGGATATGATAATGACATTTCTTTAGCTTGTAATAAAAAGTGACCAACCTTATGTTGTCTGTCTTCTCTTGTTTGTATTTTGTTATGTTGATGTTTTGAAAACACATCCGAATGGGATATCACTGTGAATGTCTTTACTTAGAACTTGACTACTTTGCAATCAAATATTTAAAGTTTTCAAATTAACCACACAATAATTCCTTCAAAACTGACACACAGACCTTTTTGAAATCTATATCTATTTGATAATTAATGCTGCACATGCACAGTCAAAATTTTTATAGCAATGATGTAGGCTCTATCTAAAGACATTCATTGTTATGTCTTCCGGCCCGAAGAGTCGGGAGACATATTGTTTTTGCTTGACCCACATTTGGGTTCACAATGTCAACAAATCTACAATTTAAAATCCCCATTGGCCAAGTAGTCTGTACACAACAATTCAGCTTTCTAGAGCTCTTCATACTTGAGAAGAAGATGAAAAAAGGTCATGACCCCTGTGACCCACATTTGGGGTCACAAGATCAACAAATCTACAATTTAGAATCCCCATTGGCCAAGGAGTCTGCATATAAAATTTCAGCTCTCTAGAGTCACTGGTTCTTGAGAAAGAGTCGAAAAAGCTAAAAGTTTACAGACGGCCAGACGCCGAACGCCATTCCATGCCGTAAGCCCATCGGGTCTTTCAGGCCTGTTGACCTAAAAAAGGAATATTATTAAAGCAAGTAGAAAAAGGATTAACATTTCTTAATAGAAATATAATATTTCCCCCTGCTGGATTCTCTTCATATGGAGTGACACTAGGTTGGCCCACTGCAGGTAGAGAGTTAACAAATGCAGCAATTTACAGCACAGTCTTGGTCAGTACTCTGGAAGGACAAACTTTTATGAGGTTACAACTTTGTTGAAGAAATCGGTTTCTATCATTGTCTTCAGTACTACGCGCAATAAGGTCATACATATTTCAAAAAATTAAAGTGAGTTTTGTTCACACAGACTGTGCAGAACCCCCATGGGGAATAGTTTCATTTCACAGAAATATTGTGGTTGGCCTGCATTAGTCATTCTTTTCCCAAAGAGGTGACTCCCTTCAGATTTTCTAGCATCAACTCTGTTAAATATTGAACGGTTACTCCCTAGAAGACAAGGAGAATCCTGATTGGGTGCTTCATCTGTGCGATGCGCAAATGTTGTTTACAAGACAGAATTCTGCATTAGAAAGCGTCAAATTAATGTAAATCTGTCCATAATTAGTACACAGTCCAAACCAAACTGGAAAATAAAGAATGTAAGTAAAAGTATGACAGTGTATATTTAAATAAGAATAACTTAAGAGACAGGCAGAAAAACTGGAATGTTTCACATTGAATTGAAAAAAAAACCCATTTCCAACAACCATCACTAAAGTGTCACACCAGTTTATTTCTGCAGTAGCAGTTTTCAAACAAATTGATCCATTTAGAGAAATTGTATTTCTTCTTAAATACTTCCTCTCATGTGCTCTCCCATTATTCATCGTGGCTCAATCTTCCACATGGTTCTGTTTTTGACAAACAAATCTAAAAACAATTAAATGACAGTTTTTGGGGGTGTTTTTTTTATATATATTTCATGTGATTATTTGTACACATACAAAATGAAAGATAAAGACATTTCAAGTTTAAAAACCCAAGATTTGGCCTGAGGTCACGGTTAAATTGAGCCGGAAGTGGTTGCGGGGGAGGAGGAAGTAGGTACTGGAATATAGTAGGGTATTGTGGGACAACCAGTTCCATTTTGTTACAATATGTTTCGGGAATTTATTGAGACGTGAGAGAGTATACTACCAACAGTAATTTTGCTATATTTTTAATGTCAGTGCTTTTGGACGGGTGGTGGGTATAAAGTATGTTGATTCTGTGCACTTTAGTGTACGTGTGGTCAATGTCTGCATGTTCCAGTCATATCTCAAAATTGGGCTGGTCAACCCCCACATTGGTTTGCAATTGTGTTGTGCAGAGAGGTTTGTTTTGAGTTCACAGCAAGTCCTGTGCTCCGGGAATGTCAGGTAGTTCATCATCAACCTTGTTTCTCATGACAAATGCACTGAAAATGAATTGTGCACTGAGGTCAGGTTCCAACCCTAATTGTCACCCAGTGGCGCTATTAGGCATATCAGGGGCAGATCACTCTCGTTGCCAACGTCAGGCCAGCTGAACTGTTGGAGGCGAAATTAAGGTGAGCATTTTCTCAAGATAAATACTTTCAACGCTTTTGTCACTAAACAACTAGCGAAGTATCATCTGTGGCTATCCCTGGGAAACTTATACAAGATATACTGTGTCTTCCACACTGTTCTACAAACAATGGATAAAGTTACAGTCACGTTTGAATGTTGCGCCACCCAACTCGGGCCCCATCATGTCACGTGACCTTTCTCTCGAGATCTCACGAGATTGTGTACATCCATGACAACGATTGTCTTTTCTGTCAACAATCACTGTTGCCCAGATCCTCGACTCTTTTGCTCTCGTGATTTTATCGAAGTTTTTCTTGTTTAGAACTACCAATACCTGCAATTGCCAACATGAGCTCGGTTATATACATACAAGGTACCATTATTTTGGAAGTAACACGCCCTTACGTGTTTTATTTCGATACTGTGGGTAAAAGCAAATTTTACCAATGTTGCAGAAACATGTCTGCCATTTTGGTTTATCTTTCATTAAACACATCCGAATGGGATATCACTGTGAATGTCTTTACTTAGAACTTGACTACTTTGCAATCAAATATTTAAAGTTTTCAAATTAACCACACAATAATTCCTTCAAAACTGACACACAGACCTTTTTGAAATCTATATCTATTTGATAATTAATGCTGCACATGCACAGTCAAAATTTTTATAGCAATGATGTAGGCTCTATCTAAAGACATTCATTGTTATGTCTTCCGGCCCGAAGAGTCGGGAGACATATTGTTTTTGCTTGACCCACATTTGGGTTCACAATGTCAACAAATCTACAATTTAAAATCCCCATTGGCCAAGTAGTCTGTACACAACAATTCAGCTTTCTAGAGCTCTTCATACTTGAGAAGAAGATGAAAAAAGGTCATGACCCCTGTGACCCACATTTGGGGTCACAAGATCAACAAATCTACAATTTAGAATCCCCATTGGCCAAGGAGTCTGCATATAAAATTTCAGCTCTCTAGAGTCACTGGTTCTTGAGAAAGAGTCGAAAAAGCTAAAAGTTTACAGACGGCCAGACGCCGAACGCCATTCCATGCCGTAAGCCCATCGGGTCTTTCAGGCCTGTTGACCTAAAAAAGGAATATTATTAAAGCAAGTAGAAAAAGGATTAACATTTCTTAATAGAAATATAATATTTCCCCCTGCTGGATTCTCTTCATATGGAGTGACACTAGGTTGGCCCACTGCAGGTAGAGAGTTAACAAATGCAGCAATTTACAGCACAGTCTTGGTCAGTACTCTGGAAGGACAAACTTTTATGAGGTTACAACTTTGTTGAAGAAATCGGTTTCTATCATTGTCTTCAGTACTACGCGCAATAAGGTCATACATATTTCAAAAAATTAAAGTGAGTTTTGTTCACACAGACTGTGCAGAACCACCATGGGGAATAGTTTCATTTCACAGAAATATTGTGGTTGGCCTGCATTAGTCATTCTTTTCCCAAAGAGGTGACTCCCTTCAGATTTTCTAGCATCAACTCTGTTAAATATTGAACGGTTACTCCCTAGAAGACAAGGAGAATCCTGATTGGGTGCTTCATCTGTGCGATGCGCAAATGTTGTTTACAAGACAGAATTCTGCATTAGAAAGCGTCAAATTAATGTAAATCTGTCCATAATTAGTACACAGTCCAAACCAAACTGGAAAATAAAGAATGTAAGTAAAAGTATGACAGTGTATATTTAAATAAGAATAACTTAAGAGACAGGCAGAAAAACTGGAATGTTTCACATTGAATTGAAAAAAAAACCCATTTCCAACAACCATCACTAAAGTGTCACACCAGTTTATTTCTGCAGTAGCAGTTTTCAAACAAATTGATCCATTTAGAGAAATTGTATTTCTTCTTAAATACTTCCTCTCATGTGCTCTCCCATTATTCATCGTGGCTCAATCTTCCACATGGTTCTGTTTTTGACAAACAAATCTAAAAACAATTAAATGACAGTTTTTGGGGGTGTTTTTTTTATATATATTTCATGTGATTATTTGTACACATACAAAATGAAAGATAAAGACATTTCAAGTTTAAAAACCCAAGATTTGGCCTGAGGTCACGGTTAAATTGAGCCGGAAGTGGTTGCGGGGGAGGAGGAAGTAGGTACTGGAATATAGTAGGGTATTGTGGGACAACCAGTTCCATTTTGTTACAATATGTTTCGGGAATTTATTGAGACGTGAGAGAGTATACTACCAACAGTAATTTTGCTATATTTTTAATGTCAGTGCTTTTGGACGGGTGGTGGGTATAAAGTATGTTGATTCTGTGCACTTTAGTGTACGTGTGGTCAATGTCTGCATGTTCCAGTCATATCTCAAAATTGGGCTGGTCAACCCCCACATTGGTTTGCAATTGTGTTGTGCAGAGAGGTTTGTTTTGAGTTCACAGCAAGTCCTGTGCTCCGGGAATGTCAGGTAGTTCATCATCAACCTTGTTTCTCATGACAAATGCACTGAAAATGAATTGTGCACTGAGGTCAGGTTCCAACCCTAATTGTCACCCAGTGGCGCTATTAGGCATATCAGGGGCAGATCACTCTCGTTGCCAACGTCAGGCCAGCTGAACTGTTGGAGGCGAAATTAAGGTGAGCATTTTCTCAAGATAAATACTTTCAACGCTTTTGTCACTAAACAACTAGCGAAGTATCATCTGTGGCTATCCCTGGGAAACTTATACAAGATATACTGTGTCTTCCACACTGTTCTACAAACAATGGATAAAGTTACAGTCACGTTTGAATGTTGCGCCACCCAACTCGGGCCCCATCATGTCACGTGACCTTTCTCTCGAGATCTCACGAGATTGTGTACATCCATGACAACGATTGTCTTTTCTGTCAACAATCACTGTTGCCCAGATCCTCGACTCTTTTGCTCTCGTGATTTTATCGAAGTTTTTCTTGTTTAGAACTACCAATACCTGCAATTGCCAACATGAGCTCGGTTATATACATACAAGGTACCATTATTTTGGAAGTAACACGCCCTTACGTGTTTTATTTCGATACTGTGGGTAAAAGCAAATTTTACCAATGTTGCAGAAACATGTCTGCCATTTTGGTTTATCTTTCATTAAACACATCCGAATGGGATATCACTGTGAATGTCTTTACTTAGAACTTGACTACTTTGCAATCAAATATTTAAAGTTTTCAAATTAACCACACAATAATTCGTTCAAAACTGACACACAGACCTTTTTGAAATCTATATCTATTTGATAATTAATGCTGCACATGCACAGTCAAAATTTTTATAGCAATGATGTAGGCTCTATCTAAAGACATTCATTGTTATGTCTTCCGGCCCGAAGAGTCGGGAGACATATTGTTTTTGCTTGACCCACATTTGGGTTCACAATGTCAACAAATCTACAATTTAAAATCCCCATTGGCCAAGTAGTCTGTACACAACAATTCAGCTTTCTAGAGCTCTTCATACTTGAGAAGAAGATGAAAAAAGGTCATGACCCCTGTGACCCACATTTGGGGTCACAAGATCAACAAATCTACAATTTAGAATCCCCATTGGCCAAGGAGTCTGCATATAAAATTTCAGCTCTCTAGAGTCACTGGTTCTTGAGAAAGAGTCGAAAAAGCTAAAAGTTTACAGACGGCCAGACGCCGAACGCCATTCCATGCCGTAAGCCCATCGGGTCTTTCAGGCCTGTTGACCTAAAAAAGGAATATTATTAAAGCAAGTAGAAAAAGGATTAACATTTCTTAATAGAAATATAATATTTCCCCCTGCTGGATTCTCTTCATATGGAGTGACACTAGGTTGGCCCACTGCAGGTAGAGAGTTAACAAATGCAGCAATTTACAGCACAGTCTTGGTCAGTACTCTGGAAGGACAAACTTTTATGAGGTTACAACTTTGTTGAAGAAATCGGTTTCTATCATTGTCTTCAGTACTACGCGCAATAAGGTCATACATATTTCAAAAAATTAAAGTGAGTTTTGTTCACACAGACTGTGCAGAACCACCATGGGGAATAGTTTCATTTCACAGAAATATTGTGGTTGGCCTGCATTAGTCATTCTTTTCCCAAAGAGGTGACTCCCTTCAGATTTTCTAGCATCAACTCTGTTAAATATTGAACGGTTACTCCCTAGAAGACAAGGAGAATCCTGATTGGGTGCTTCATCTGTGCGATGCGCAAATGTTGTTTACAAGACAGAATTCTGCATTAGAAAGCGTCAAATTAATGTAAATCTGTCCATAATTAGTACACAGTCCAAACCAAACTGGAAAATAAAGAATGTAAGTAAAAGTATGACAGTGTATATTTAAATAAGAATAACTTAAGAGACAGGCAGAAAAACTGGAATGTTTCACATTGAATTGAAAAAAAAACCCATTTCCAACAACCATCACTAAAGTGTCACACCAGTTTATTTCTGCAGTAGCAGTTTTCAAACAAATTGATCCATTTAGAGAAATTGTATTTCTTCTTAAATACTTCCTCTCATGTGCTCTCCCATTATTCATCGTGGCTCAATCTTCCACATGGTTCTGTTTTTGACAAACAAATCTAAAAACAATTAAATGACAGTTTTTGGGGGTGTTTTTTTTATATATATTTCATGTGATTATTTGTACACATACAAAATGAAAGATAAAGACATTTCAAGTTTAAAAACCCAAGATTTGGCCTGAGGTCACGGTTAAATTGAGCCGGAAGTGGTTGCGGGGGAGGAGGAAGTAGGTACTGGAATATAGTAGGGTATTGTGGGACAACCAGTTCCATTTTGTTACAATATGTTTCGGGAATTTATTGAGACGTGAGAGAGTATACTACCAACAGTAATTTTGCTATATTTTTAATGTCAGTGCTTTTGGACGGGTGGTGGGTATAAAGTATGTTGATTCTGTGCACTTTAGTGTACGTGTGGTCAATGTCTGCATGTTCCAGTCATATCTCAAAATTGGGCTGGTCAACCCCCACATTGGTTTGCAATTGTGTTGTGCAGAGAGGTTTGTTTTGAGTTCACAGCAAGTCCTGTGCTCCGGGAATGTCAGGTAGTTCATCATCAACCTTGTTTCTCATGACAAATGCACTGAAAATGAATTGTGCACTGAGGTCAGGTTCCAACCCTAATTGTCACCCAGTGGCGCTATTAGGCATATCAGGGGCAGATCACTCTCGTTGCCAACGTCAGGCCAGCTGAACTGTTGGAGGCGAAATTAAGGTGAGCATTTTCTCAAGATAAATACTTTCAACGCTTTTGTCACTAAACAACTAGCGAAGTATCATCTGTGGCTATCCCTGGGAAACTTATACAAGATATACTGTGTCTTCCACACTGTTCTACAAACAATGGATAAAGTTACAGTCACGTTTGAATGTTGCGCCACCCAACTCGGGCCCCATCATGTCACGTGACCTTTCTCTCGAGATCTCACGAGATTGTGTACATCCATGACAACGATTGTCTTTTCTGTCAACAATCACTGTTGCCCAGATCCTCGACTCTTTTGCTCTCGTGATTTTATCGAAGTTTTTCTTGTTTAGAACTACCAATACCTGCAATTGCCAACATGAGCTCGGTTATATACATACAAGGTACCATTATTTTGGAAGTAACACGCCCTTACGTGTTTTATTTCGATACTGTGGGTAAAAGCAAATTTTACCAATGTTGCAGAAACATGTCTGCCATTTTGGTTTATCTTTCATTACAGAAAGTATGATATTTGAGTCGCAGTTATGTTCCCAATCAATATGTTCCCTATGCATTTGTGCCAGTAAAAATACAAGTAATGTACATTCTGGTCTGTAAAATGTAATAAACCTAAAGTAATGTCAAAAACCATGACATCAGGGACATTCCTTTTCCACATATTGTTTGTTTTGTTACTCCGTGAGCTTACACAGTGACACCAATATAATGAAACAATATATCATGCCGACTAAGACTATTTATTGTACACTGTCTTAATCCTCCTCTTTACCACTTACAGCTTATACTCTACCGCTCTTGTCCACCCCACCCTGACACCTCTTGTTCCCCGTAAAGTATGTTAACACAGGAAATGAACTTGTATTTGAAAATGATTGTCCACAGCCTAGATTTCCTACTACAAAAAGACACCAAAAAAAATCTTGTCATGTATATTTTCATAAAATGTTACCTCCTGAATATGCCTTTGGAGCATTAACTGCCAACCACTGAGTCATTTGAATGCAAATCTGTAGTTCAGCTTTCTCCATTTACTTCACCTCAGTAAAACTGACCAATGTAGCCATTTTAAATTCGTAGTTTTAAAAGTTGAAACTGCATGATGCCTACTTCTGCAGGTATCAATGCATGACAAGACATGATTCCTAGAACCTGTAAATGCCAACTCGTTTTGACTGGTATTATATTCAGTGGTCAAATAACACTTTTTCCCTTTTCTCTCCACCAGCCTATTGTCTTGAGAGAGGCCAAGTCCCTGTTCCCAGAAACATCCCAGAGCACCTCAGTGTCGGTCAATATTTGCCGGGTTCCAATTGTTGATGACCGGGACTTCACGACAATCGACCTTGGAGACACTGAGGTTGCAGACACCCCTAAGCCCTCTTTATTTTCCAGCCTATGTTCATGTGTCTTGAAGTTTTTCAAGGAGATGTTCAAGAGAAGCAGTGCATGAACGATTCTTGTCTGAAGGCGAATGTCACAGTTTGTGAGAGAGAATGATTGAGTGTGAATGATAACAAGAGGGAGAGAGAGGGTGAGGGAGTGAGTGACTGAGTGTGGGAGGGAGGGAGGGGGGTGAGAGAGGGAGAGTGAGTGAGAGAGGGAGTGTGAGTGTGTGAGGGAGGGTGAGAGAGAGAGTGAGAGAGGGAGGGAGGGAGGGAGAGTGAGGGACTGAGTGTGAGAGGGAGGGTGAGAGAGGGAGGGTGAAAGAGTGAGGGAGGGAGGGTGAGAGAGTGAGTGAGAGAGGGAGGGTGAGAGAGAGGGCGAGGGAAGGAGGGAGAGTGAGTGACTGAGTGTGGGAGGGAGGGTGAGAGAGTGACTGAGTGTGGGAGGGAGGGTGAGAGAGTGAGTGAGAGAGGGAGGGTGAGAGAGAGGGCGAGGGAAGGAGGGAGAGTGAGTGACTGAGTGTGGGAGGGAGGGTGAAAGAGTGAGTGAGAGAGGGAGGGTGAGAGAGAGGGCGAGGGAAGGAGGGAGAGTGAGTGACTGAGTGTGGGAGAGAGGGAGGGTGAGAGAGGGAGAGTGAGGAGAGGGAGGATGAAATAGTGAGGGAGGGAGGGTGAGAGTGAGTGAGACTGGGATGGTGAGGGAAGGAGGGAGAGTGAGTGACTGAGTGTGGGAGGGAGGGAATGTGAGTGAGTGAGTGAATGTGGGAGGGAAGGAGGAAGGGTGAGCGGATGAGTGAGTTAGTTAGATGGGGTTGTGGGAGGGAGTGAGGGTGAGTGAGTGTGAGAGGGAGGGAGGGAGGGTGAGTAAGTGTGGGAGGGAGGGTGAGAGAGTGAGGGAGGTTGGATGAGTGAGAGAGGGAGGTTGAAAGAGTGAGTGAGTATGGGAGGGAAGGGGAGGGAGGGTGAGTGTTTGAGGGAGGGAGGGTGAGGGAGTGAGTGAATGTGGGAGGGAGGGAGGGAGCCTGAGTGGATGGGTGAGTGATTGGGTGTGGGATGGAGGGAGGAAGAAAGGGTGAGTGAGTGTGGGATGGGAGGGAGGGTGATAAAGGGAGGAAGGGAGAGAGAGAGGGAGGGAGGGTGAGATAGTGACGGAGGGATGGAGGGTGAGAGGGTGAGTTAATTTTTGGGAGGGAGGGTGAGAAAGTGAGGGAGGTTGAAAGAATGAGTGAGTATGGGAGGGAAGGGGGAGGGAGGGTGAGTGTGTGAGGGAGGGAGGGTGAGGGAGTGAGTGAATGTGGGAGGGAGGGAGAGTGTGTGAATGTGGGAGGGAAGGTGGGTGTGGGAGGGAGGGAGGGTGAGAGAGTGTGGGAGGGAGGGAGGGAGGGTGAGTGTGGGAGGGAGGGAGGGTGAGTCGATGGCTCGGTGGGAGGGAGGGAGGCGGGGTTATTCTTGGGGACTTGTATATACTTTTTGGGGATATGATAATGACATTTCTTTAGCTTGTAATAAATAGTGATCAAACTTATATATGTTGTCTGTCTTCTCTTGTTTGTATTTTGTTATGTTGATGTTTTGAAAACACATCCGAATGGGATATCACTGTGAATGTTTTTACTTAGAACTTGACTACTTTGCAATCAAATATTTTAACTTTTCAAATTAACCACACAATAATTCATTCAAAACTGACACACAGACCTTTTTGAAATCTATATCTATTTGATAATTAATGCTGCACATGCACAGTCAAAATTTTTATAGCAATGATGTAGGCTCTATCTAAAGACATTCATTGTTATGTCTTCCGGCCCGAAGAGTCGGGAGACATATTGTTTTTGCTTGACCCACATTTGGGTTCACAATGTCAACAAATCTACAATTTAAAATCCCCATTGGCCAAGTAGTCTGTACACAACAATTCAGCTTTCTAGAGCTCTTCATACTTGAGAAGAAGATGAAAAAAGGTCATGACCCCTGTGACCCACATTTGGGGTCACAAGATCAACAAATCTACAATTTAGAATCCCCATTGGCCAAGGAGTCTGCATATAAAATTTCAGCTCTCTAGAGTCACTGGTTCTTGAGAAAGAGTCGAAAAAGCTAAAAGTTTACAGACGGCCAGACGCCGAACGCCATTCCATGCCGTAAGCCCATCGGGTCTTTCAGGCCTGTTGACCTAAAAAAGGAATATTATTAAAGCAAGTAGAAAAAGGATTAACATTTCTAATAGAAATATAATATTTCCCCCTGCTGGATTCTCTTCATATGGAGTGACACTAGGTTGGCCCACTGCAGGTAGAGAGTTAACAAATGCAGCAATTTACAGCACAGTCTTAGTCAGTACTCTGGAAGGACAAACTTTTATGAGGTTACAACTTAGTTGAAGAAATCGGTTTCTATCATTGTCTTCAGTACTACGCGCAATAAGGTCATACATATTTCAAAAAATTAAAGTGAGTTTTGTTCACACAGACTGTGCAGAACCACCATGGGAAATAGTTTCATTTCACAGAAATATTGTGGTTGGCCTGCATTAGTCATTCTTTTCCCAAAGAGGTGACTCCCTTCAGATTTTCTAGCATCAACTCTGTTAAATATTGAACGGTTACTCCCTAGAAGACAAGGAGAATCCTGATTGGGTGCTTCATCTGTGCGATGCGCAAATGTTGTTTACAAGACAGAATTCTGCATTAGAAAGCGTCAAATTAATGTAAATCTGTCCATAATTAGTACACAGTCCAAACCAAACTGGAAAATAAAGAATGTAAGTAAAAGTATGACAGTGTATATTTAAATAAGAATAACTTAAGAGACAGGCAGAAAAACTGGAATGTTTCACATTGAATTGAAAAAAAACCCCATTTCCAACAACCATCACTAAAGTGTCACACCAGTTTATTTCTGCAGTAGCAGTTTTCAAACAAATTGATCCATTTAGAGAAATTGTATTTCTTCTTAAATACTTCCTCTCATGTGCTCTCCCATTATTCATTGTGGCTCAATCTTCCACATGGTTCTGTTTTTGACAAACAAATCTAAACACAATTAAATGACAGTTTTTGGGGGTGTTTTTTTATATATATTTCATGTGATTATTTGTACACATACAAAATGAAAGATAAAGACATTTCAAGTTTAAAAACCCAAGATTTGGCCTGAGGTCACGGTTAAATTGAGCCGGAAGTGGTTGCGGGGGAGGAGGAAGTAGGTACTGGAATATAGTAGGGTATTGTGGGACAACCAGCTCCATTTTGTTACAATATGTTTCGGGAATTTATTGAGACGTGAGAGAGTATACTACCAACAGTAATTTTGCTATATTTTTAATGTCAGTGCTTTTGGACGGGTGGTGGGTATAAAGTATGTTGATTCTGTGCACTTTAGTGTACGTGTGGTCAATGTCTGCATGTTCCAGTCATATCTCAAAATTGGGCTGGTCAACCCCCACATTGGTTTGCAATTGTGTTGTGCAGAGAGGTTTGTTTTGAGTTCACAGCAAGTCCTGTGCTCCGGGAATGTCAGGTAGTTCATCATCAACCTTGTTTCTCATGACAAATGCACTGAAAATGAATTGTGCACTGAGGTCAGGTTCCAACCCTAATTGTCACCCAGTGGCGCTATTAGGCATCAGGGGCAGATCACTCTCGTTGCCAACGTCAGGCCAGCTGAACTGTTCGAGGCGAAATTAAGGTGAGCATTTTCTCAAGATAAATACTTTCAACGCTTTTGTCACTAAACAACTAGCGAAGTATCATCTGTGGCTATCCCTGGGAAACTTATACAAGATATACTGTGTCTTCCACACTGTTCTACAAACAATGGATAAAGTTACAATCACGTTTGAATGTTGCGCCACCCAACTCGGGCCCCATCATGTCACGTGACCTTTCTCTCGAGATCTCACGAGATTGTGTACATCCATGACAACGATTGTCTTTTCTGTCAACAATCACTGTTGCCCAGATCCTCGACTCTTTTGCTCTCGTGATTTTATCGAAGTTTTTCTTGTTTAGAACTACCAATACCTGCAATTGCCAACATGAGCTCGGTTATATACATACAAGGTACCATTATTTTGGAAGTAACACGCCCTTACGTGTTTTATTTCGATACTGTGGGTAAAAGCAAATTTTACCAATGTTGCAGAAACGTGTCTGCCATTTTGGTTTATCTTTCATTACAGAAAGTATGATATTTGAGTCGCAGTTATGTTCCCAATCAATATGTTCCCTATGCATTTGTGCCAGTAAAAATACAAGTAATGTACATTCTGGTCTGTAAAATGTAATAAACCTAAAGTAATGTCAAAAACCATGACATCAGGGACATTCCTTTTCCACATATTGTTTGTTTTGTTACTCCGTGAGCTTACACAGTGACACCAATATAATGAAACAATATATCATGCCGACTAAGACTATTTATTGTACACTGTCTTAATCCTCCTCTTTACCACTTACAGCTTATACTGCATATGAAAACTCTACCGCTCTTGTCCACCCCACCCTGACACCTCTTGTTCCCCGTAAAGTATGTTAACACAGGAAATGAACTTGTATTTGAAAATGATTGTCCACAGCCTAGATTTCCTACTACAAAAAGACACACAAAAAAATCTTGTCATGTATATTTTCATAAAATGTTACCTTCTGAATATGCCTTTGGAGCATTAACTGCCAACCACTGAGTCATTTGAATGCAAATCTGTAGTTCAGCTTTCTCCATTTACTTCACCTCAGTAAAACTGACCAATGTAGCCATTTTAAATTCGTAGTTTTAAAAGTTGAAACTGCATGATGCCTACTTCTGCAGGTATCAATGCATGACAAGACATGATTCCTAGAACCTGTAAATGCCAACTCGTTTTGACTGGTATTATATTCAGTGGTCAAATAACACTTTTTCCCTTTTCTCTCCACCAGCCTATTGTCTTGAGAGAGGCCAAGTCCCTGTTCCCAGAAACATCCCAGAGCACCTCAGTGTCGGTCAATATTTGCCGGGTTCCAATTGTTGATGACCGGGACTTCACGACAATCGACCTTGGAGACACTGAGGTTGCAGACACCCCTAAGCCCTCTTTATTTTCCAGCCTATGTTCATGTGTCTTGAAGTTTTTCAAGGAGATGTTCAAGAGAAGCAGTGCATGAACGATTCTTGTCTGAAGGCGAATGTCACAGTTTGTGAGAGAGAATGATTGAGTGTGAATGATAACAAGAGGGAGAGAGAGGGTGAGGGAGTGAGTGACTGAGTGTGGGAGGGAGGGAGGGGGGTGAGAGAGGGAGAGTGAGTGAGAGAGGGAGTGTGAGTGTGTGAGGGAGGGTGAGAGAGAGAGTGAGAGAGGGAGGGAGGGAGGGAGAGTGAGGGACTGAGTGTGAGAGGGAGGGTGAGAGATTGAGTGAGAGAGGGAGGGTGAAAGAGTGAGGGAGGGAGGGTGAGAGAGTGAGTGAGAGAGGGAGGGTGAGAGAGAGGGCGAGGGAAGGAGGGAGAGTGAGTGACTGAGTGTGGGAGGGAGGGTGAGAGAGTGACTGAGTGTGGGAGGGAGGGTGAGAGAGTGAGTGAGAGAGGGAGGGTGAGAGAGAGGGCGAGGGAAGGAGGGAGAGTGAGTGACTGAGTGTGGGAGGGAGGGTGAGAGAGTGAGTGAGAGAGGGAGGGTGAGAGAGAGGGCGAGGGAAGGAGGGAGAGTGAGTGACTGAGTGTGGGAGAGAGGGAGGGTGAGAGAGGGAGAGTGAGGAGAGGGAGGATGAAATAGTGAGGGAGGGAGGGTGAGAGTGAGTGAGTATGAGAGGGAGGGAGGGTGAGTAAGTGTGGGAGGGAGGGTGAGAGAGTGAGGGAGGTTGGATGAGTGAGAGAGGGAGGTTGAAAGAGTGAGTGAGTGAGTATGGGAGGGAAGGGGAGGGAGGGTGAGTGTTTGAGGGAGGGAGGGTGAGGGAGTGAGTGAATGTGGGAGGGAGGGAGGGAGGGAGGGAGCCTGAGTGGGTGGGTGAGTGATTGGGTGTGGGATGGAGGGAGGAAGAAAGGGTGAGTGAGTGTGGGATGGGAGGGAGGGTGATAAAGGGAGGAAGGGAGAGAGAGAGGGAGGGAGGGTGAGATAGTGACGGAGGGATGGAGGGTGAGAGGGTGAGTTAATTTTTGGGAGGGAGGGTGAGAAAGTGAGGGAGGTTGAAAGAATGAGTGAGTATGGGAGGGAAGGGGGAGGGAGGGTGAGTGTGTGAGGGAGGGAGGGTGAGGGAGTGAGTGAATGTGGGAGGGAGGGAGAGTGAGAGAGTGTGTGAGTGTGGGAGGGAAGGTGGGTGTGGGAGGGAGGGAGGGTGAGAGAGTGTGGGAGGGAGGGAGGGAGGGTGAGTGTGGGAGGGAGGGAGGGTGAGTCGATGGATCGGTGGGAGGGAGGGAGGCGAGGTTATTCTTGGGGACTTGTATATACTTTGTGGGTATATGATAATGACATTTCTTTAGCTTGTAATAAATAGTGATCAAACTTATATATGTTGTCTGTCTTCTCTTGTTTGTATTTTGTTATGTTGATGTTTTGAAAACACATCCGAATGGGATATCACTGTGAATGTCTTTACTTAGAACTTGACTACTTTGCAATCAAATATTTTAACTTTTCAAATTAACCACACAATAATTCCTTCAAAACTGACACACAGACCTTTTTGAAATCTATATCTATTTGATAATTAATGCTGCACATGCACAGTCAAAATTTGTATAGCAATGATGTAGGCTCTATCTAAAGACATTCATTGTTATGTCTTCCGGCCCGAAGAGTCGGGAGACATATTGTTTTTGCTTGACCCACATTTGGGTTCACAATGTCAACAAATCTACAATTTAAAATCCCCATTGGCCAAGTAGTCTGTACACAACAATTCAGCTTTCTAGAGCTCTTCATACTTGAGAAGAAGATGAAAAAAGGTCATGACCCCTGTGACCCATATTTGGGGTCACAAGATCAACAAATCTACAATTTAGAATCCCCATTGGCCAAGGAGTCTGCATATAAAATTTCAGCTCTCTAGAGTCACTGGTTCTTGAGAAAGAGTCGAAAAAGCTAAAAGTTTACAGACGGCCAGACGCCGAACGCCATTCCATGCCGTAAGCCCATCGGGTCTTTCAGGCCTGTTGACCTAAAAAAGGAATATTATTAAAGCAAGTAGAAAAAGGATTAACATTTCTTAATAGAAATATAATATTTCCCCCTGCTGGATTCTCTTCATATGGAGTGACACTAGGTTGGCCCACTGCAGGTAGAGAGTTAACAAATGCAGCAATTTACAGCACAGTCTTGGTCAGTACTCTGGAAGGACAAACTTTTATGAGGTTACAACTTTGTTGAAGAAATCGGTTTCTATCATTGTCTTCAGTACTACACGCAATAAGGTCATACATATTTCAAAAAATTAAAGTGAGTTTTGTTCACACAGACTGTGCAGAACCACCATGGGGAATAGTTTTATTTCACAGAAATATTGTGGTTGGCCTGCATTAGTCATTCTTTTCCCAAAGAGGTGACTCCCTTCAGATTTTCTAGCATCAACTCTGTTAAATATTGAACGGTTACTCCCTAGAAGACAAGGAGAATCCTGATTGGGTGCTTCATCTGTGCGATGCGCAAATGTTGTTTACAAGACAGAATTCTGCATTAGAAAGCGTCAAATTAATGAAAATCTGTCCATAATTAGTACACAGTCCAAACCAAACTGGAAAATAAAGAATGTAAGTAAAAGTATGACAGTGTATATTTAAATAAGAATAACTTAAGAGACAGGCAGAAAAACTGGAATGTTTCACATTGAATTGAAAAAAAACCCCATTTCCAACAACCATCACTAAAGTGTCACACCAGTTTATTTCTGCAGTAGCAGTTTTCAAACAAATTGATCCATTTAGAGAAATTGTATTTCTTCTTAAATACTTCCTCTCATGTGCTCTCCCATTATTCATTGTGGCTCAATCTTCCACATGGTTCTGTTTTTGACAAACAAATCTAAACACAATTAAATGACAGTTTTTGGGGGTGTTTTTTTTATATATATTTCATGTGATTATTTGTACACATACAAAATGAAAGATAAAGACATTTCAAGTTTAAAAACCCAAGATTTGGCCTGAGGTCACGGTTAAATTGAGCCGGAAGTGGTTGCGGGGGGAGGAGGAAGTAGGTACTGGAATATAGTAGGGTATTGTGGGACAACCAGCTCCATTTTGTTACAATATGTTTCGGGAATTTATTGAGACGTGAGAGAGTATACTACCAACAGTAATTTTGCTATATTTTTAATGTCAGTGCTTTTGGACGGGTGGTGGGTATAAAGTATGTTGATTCTGTGCACTTTAGTGTACGTGTGGTCAATGTCTGCATGTTCCAGTCATATCTCAAAATTGGGCTGGTCAACCCCCACATTGGTTTGCAATTGTGTTGTGCAGAGAGGTTTGTTTTGAGTTCACAGCAAGTCCTGTGCTCCGGGAATGTCAGGTAGTTCATCATCAACCTTGTTTCTCATGACAAATGCACTGAAAATGAATTGTGCACTGAGGTCAGGTTCCAACCCTAATTGTCACCCAGTGGCGCTATTAGGCATCAGGGGCAGATCACTCTCGTTGCCAACGTCAGGCCAGCTGAACTGTTGGAGGCGAAATTAAGGTGAGCATTTTCTCAAGATAAATACTTTCAACGCTTTTGTCACTAAACAACTAGCGAAGTATCATCTGTGGCTATCCCTGGGAAACTTATACAAGATATACTGTGTCTTCCACACTGTTCTACAAACAATGGATAAAGTTACAGTCACGTTTGAATGTTGCGCCACCCAACTCGGGCCCCATCATGTCACGTGACCTTTCTCTCGAGATCTCACGAGATTGTGTACATCCATGACAACGATTGTCTTTTCTGTCAACAATCACTGTTGCCCAGATCCTCGACTCTTTTGCTCTCGTGATTTTATCGAAGTTTTTCTTGTTTAGAACTACCAATACCTGCAATTGCCAACATGAGCTCGGTTATATACATACAAGGTACCATTATTTTGGAAGTAACACGCCCTTACGTGTTTTATTTCGATACTGTGGGTAAAAGCAAATTTTACCAATGTTGCAGAAACGTGTCTGCCATTTTGGTTTATCTTTCATTACAGAAAGTATGATATTTGAGTCGCAGTTATGTTCCCAATCAATATGTTCCCTATGCATTTGTGCCAGTAAAAATACAAGTAATGTACATTCTGGTCTGTAAAATGTAATAAACCTAAAGTAATGTCAAAAACCATGACATCAGGGACATTCCTTTTCCACATATTGTTTGTTTTGTTACTCCGTGAGCTTACACAGTGACACCAATATAATGAAACAATATATCATGCCGACTAAGACTATTTATTGTACACTGTCTTAATCCTCCTCTTTACCACTTACAGCTTATACTGCATATGAAAACTCTACCGCTCTTGTCCACCCCACCCTGACACCTCTTGTTCCCCGTAAAGTATGTTAACACAGGAAATGAACTTGTATTTGAAAATGATTGTCCACAGCCTAGATTTCCTACTACAAAAAGACACACAAAAAAATCTTGTCATGTATATTTTCATAAAATGTTACCTTCTGAATATGCCTTTGGAGCATTAACTGCCAACCACTGAGTCATTTGAATGCAAATCTGTAGTTCAGCTTTCTCCATTTACTTCACCTCAGTAAAACTGACCAATGTAGCCATTTTAAATTCGTAGTTTTAAAAGTTGAAACTGCATGATGCCTACTTCTGCAGGTATCAATGCATGACAAGACATGATTCCTAGAACCTGTAAATGCCAACTCGTTTTGACTGGTATTATATTCAGTGGTCAAATAACACTTTTTCCCTTTTCTCTCCACCAGCCTATTGTCTTGAGAGAGGCCAAGTCCCTGTTCCCAGAAACATCCCAGAGCACCTCAGTGTCGGTCAATATTTGCCGGGTTCCAATTGTTGATGACCGGGACTTCACGACAATCGACCTTGGAGACACTGAGGTTGCAGACACCCCTAAGCCCTCTTTATTTTCCAGCCTATGTTCATGTGTCTTGAAGTTTTTCAAGGAGATGTTCAAGAGAAGCAGTGCATGAACGATTCTTGTCTGAAGGCGAATGTCACAGTTTGTGAGAGAGAATGATTGAGTGTGAATGATAACAAGAGGGAGAGAGAGGGTGAGGGAGTGAGTGACTGAGTGTGGGAGGGAGGGAGGGGGGTGAGAGAGGGAGGGTGAGTGTGTGAGAGAGGGTGAGAGAGGGAGGGAGGGAGGGAGAGTGAGGGACTGAGTGTGAGAGGGAGGGTGAGAGATTGAGTGAGAGAGGGAGGGTGGAAGAGTGAGGGAGGGAGGGTGAGAAAGTGAGTGAGAGAGGGAGGGTGAGAGAGAGGGCGAGGGAAGGAGGGAGAGTGAGTGACTGAGTGTGGGAGGGAGGGTGAGAGAGTGACTGAGTGTGGGAGGGAGGGTGAGAGAGTGAGTGAGAGAGGGAGGGTGAGAGAGAGGGCGAGGGAAGGAGGGAGAGTGAGTGACTGAGTGTGGGAGGGAGGGAGGGTGAGAGAGGGAGAGTGAGTGAGTGTTTAAGGGAGGGAGTGTGAGTGTGTGAGGGAGGAAGGGTGAGATAGTGAGCGATAGAGGGAGGATGAAATAGTGAGGGAGGGAGGGTGAGAGTGAGTGAGACTGGGATGGTGAGGGAAGGAGGGAGAGTGAGTGACTGAGTGTGGGAGGGAGGGAATGTGAGTGAGTGAGTGAATGTGGGAGGGAGGGAGGAAGGGTGAGCGGATGAGTGAGTTAGTTAGATGGGGGTGTGGGAGGGAGTGAGGGTGAGTGAGTATGAGAGGGAGGGAGGGTGAGTAAGTGTGGGAGGGAGGGTGAGAGAGTGAGGGAGGTTGGATGAGTGAGAGAGGGAGGTTGAAAGAGTGAGTGAGTGAGTATGGGAGGGAAGGGGAGGGAGGGTGAGTGTTTGAGGGAGGGAGGGTGAGGGAGTGAGTGAATGTGGGAGGGAGGGAGGGAGGGAGTCTGAGTGGGTGGGTGAGTGATTGGGTGTGGGATGGAGGGAGGAAGAAAGGGTGAGTGAGTGTGGGATGGGAGGGAGGGTGATAAAGGGAGGAAGGGAGAGAGAGAGGGAGGGAGGGTGAGATAGTGACGGAGGGATGGAGGGTGAGAGGGTGAGTTAATTTTTGGGAGGGAGGGTGAGAAAGTGAGGGAGGTTGAAAGAATGAGTGAGTATGGGAGGGAAGGGGGAGGGAGGGTGAGTGTGTGAGGGAGGGAGGGTGAGGGAGTGAGTGAATGTGGGAGGGAGGGAGAGTGAGAGAGTGTGTGAGTGTGGGAGGGAAGGTGGGTGTGGGAGGGAGGGAGGGTGAGAGAGTGTGGGAGGGAGGGAGGGAGGGTGAGAGTGGGAGGGAGGGAGGTTGAGTCGATGGCTCGGTGGGAGGGAGGGAGGCGGGGTTATTCTTGGGGACTTGTATATACTTTGTGGGGATATGATAATGACATTTCTTTAGCTTGTAATAAATAGTGATCAAACTTATATATGTTGTCTGTCTTCTCTTGTTTGTATTTTGTTATGTTGATGTTTTGAAAACACATCCGAATGGGATATCACTGTGAATGTCTTTACTTAGAACTTGACTACTTTGCAATCAAATATTTTAACTTTTCAAATTAACCACACAATAATTCATTCAAAACTGACACACAGACCTTATTGAAATCTATATCTATTTGATAATTAATGCTGCACATGCACAGTCAAAATTTGTATAGCAATGATGTAGGCTCTATCTAAAGACATTCATTGTTATGTCTTCCGGCCCGAAGAGTCGGGAGACATATTGTTTTTGCTTGACCCACATTTGGGTTCACAATGTCAACAAATCTACATTTTAAAATCCCCATTGGCCAAGTAGTCTGTACACAACAATTCAGCTTTCTAGAGCTCTTCATACTTGAGAAGAAGATGAAAAAAGGTCATGACCCCTGTGACCCACATTTGGGGTCACAAGATCAACAAATCTACAATTTAGAATCCCCATTGGCCAAGGAGTCTGCATATAAAATTTCAGCTCTCTAGAGTCACTGGTTCTTGAGAAAGAGTCGAAAAAGCTAAAAGTTTACAGACGGCCAGACGCCGAACGCCATTCCATGCCGTAAGCCCATCGGGTCTTTCAGGCCTGTTGACCTAAAAAAGGAATATTATTAAAGCAAGTAGAAAAAGGATTAACATTTCTTAATAGAAATATAATATTTCCCCCTGCTGGATTCTCTTCATATGGAGTGACACTAGGTTGGCCCACTGCAGGTAGAGAGTTAACAAATGCAGCAATTTACAGCACAGTCTTGGTCAGTACTCTGGAAGGACAAACTTTTATGAGGTTACAACTTTGTTGAAGAAATCGGTTTCTATCATTGTCTTCAGTACTACGCGCAATAAGGTCATACATATTTCAAAAAATTAAAGTGAGTTTTGTTCACACAGACTGTGCAGAACCACCATGGGGAATAGTTTCATTTCACAGAAATATTGTGGTTGGCCTGCATTAGTCATTCTTTTCCCAAAGAGGTGACTCCCTTCAGATTTTCTAGCATCAACTCTGTTAAATATTGAACGGTTACTCCCTAGAAGACAAGGAGAATCCTGATTGGGTGCTTCATCTGTGCGATGCGCAAATGTTGTTTACAAGACAGAATTCTGCATTAGAAAGCGTCAAATTAATGTAAATCTGTCCATAATTAGTACACAGTCCAAACCAAACTGGAAAATAAAGAATGTAAGTAAAAGTATGACAGTGTATATTTAAATAAGAATAACTTAAGAGACAGGCAGAAAAACTGGAATGTTTCACATTGAATTGAAAAAAAAACCCATTTCCAACAACCATCACTAAAGTGTCACACCAGTTTATTTCTGCAGTAGCAGTTTTCAAACAAATTGATCCATTTAGAGAAATTGTATTTCTTCTTAAATACTTCCTCTCATGTGCTCTCCCATTATTCATTGTGGCTCAATCTTCCACATGGTTCTGTTTTTGACAAACAAATCTAAACACAATTAAATGACAGTTTTTGGGGGTGTTTTTTTTTATATATATTTCATGTGATTATTTGTACACATACAAAATGAAAGATAAAGACATTTCAAGTTTAAAAACCCAAGATTTGGCCTGAGGTCACGGTTAAATTGAGCCGGAAGTGGTTGCGGGGGAGGAGGAAGTAGGTACTGGAATATAGTAGGGTATTGTGGGACAACCAGTTCCATTTTGTTACAATATGTTTCGGGAATTTATTGAGACGTGAGAGAGTATACTACCAACAGTAATTTTGCTATATTTTTAATGTCAGTGCTTTTGGACGGGTGGTGGGTATAAAGTATGTTGATTCTGTGCACTTTAGTGTACGTGTGGTCAATGTCTGCATGTTCCAGTCATATCTCAAAATTGGGCTGGTCAACCCCCACATTGGTTTGCAATTGTGTTGTGCAGAGAGGTTTGTTTTGAGTTCACAGCAAGTCCTGTGCTCCGGGAATGTCAGGTAGTTCATCATCAACCTTGTTTCTCATGACAAATGCACTGAAAATGAATTGTGCACTGAGGTCAGGTTCCAACCCTAATTGTCACCCAGTATTAGGCATCAGGGGCAGATCACTCTCGTTGCCAACGTCAGGCCAGCTGAACTGTTGGAGGCGAAATTAAGGTGAGCATTTTCTCAAGATAAATACTTTCAACGCTTTTGTCACTAAACAACTAGCGAAGTATCATCTGTGGCTATCCCTGGGAAACTTATACAAGATATACTGTGTCTTCCACACTGTTCTACAAACAATGGATAAAGTTACAGTCACGTTTGAATGTTGCGCCACCCAACTCGGGCCCCATCATGTCACGTGACCTTTCTCTCGAGATCTCACGAGATTGTGTACATCCATGACAACGATTGTCTTTTCTGTCAACAATCACTGTTGCCCAGATCCTCGACTCTTTTGCTCTCGTGATTTTATCGAAGTTTTTCTTGTTTAGAACTACCAATACCTGCAATTGCCAACATGAGCTCGGTTATATACATACAAGGTACCATTATTTTGGAAGTAACACGCCCTTACGTGTTTTATTTCGATACTGTGGGTAAAAGCAAATTTTACCAATGTTGCAGAAACGTGTCTGCCATTTTGGTTTATCTTTCATTACAGAAAGTATGATATTTGAGTCGCAGTTATGTTCCCAATCAATATGTTCCCTATGCATTTGTGCCAGTAAAAATACAAGTAATGTACATTCTGGTCTGTAAAATGTAATAAACCTAAAGTAATGTCAAAAACCATGACATCAGGGACATTCCTTTTCCACATATTGTTTGTTTTGTTACTCCGTGAGCTTACACAGTGACACCAATATAATGAAACAATATATCATGCCGACTAAGACTATTTATTGTACACTGTCTTAATCCTCCTCTTTACCACTTACAGCTTATACTGCATATGAAAACTCTACCGCTCTTGTCCACCCCACCCTGACACCTCTTGTTCCCCGTAAAGTATGTTAACACAGGAAATGAACTTGTATTTGAAAATGATTGTCCACAGCCTAGATTTCCTACTACAAAAAGACACACAAAAAAATCTTGTCATGTATATTTTCATAAAATGTTACCTTCTGAATATGCCTTTGGAGCATTAACTGCCAACCACTGAGTCATTTGAATGCAAATCTGTAGTTCAGCTTTCTCCATTTACTTCACCTCAGTAAAACTGACCAATGTAGCCATTTTAAATTCGTAGTTTTAAAAGTTGAAACTGCATGATGCCTACTTCTGCAGGTATCAATGCATGACAAGACATGATTCCTAGAACCTGTAAATGCCAACTCGTTTTGACTGGTATTATATTCAGTGGTCAAATAACACTTTTTCCCTTTTCTCTCCACCAGCCTATTGTCTTGAGAGAGGCCAAGTCCCTGTTCCCAGAAACATCCCAGAGCACCTCAGTGTCGGTCAATATTTGCCGGGTTCCAATTGTTGATGACCGGGACTTCACGACAATCGACCTTGGAGACACTGAGGTTGCAGACACCCCTAAGCCCTCTTTATTTTCCAGCCTATGTTCATGTGTCTTGAAGTTTTTCAAGGAGATGTTCAAGAGAAGCAGTGCATGAACGATTCTTGTCTGAAGGCGAATGTCACAGTTTGTGAGAGAGAATGATTGAGTGTGAATGATAACAAGAGGGAGAGAGAGGGTGAGGGAGTGAGTGACTGAGTGTGGGAGGGAGGGAGGGGGGTGAGAGAGGGAGTGTGAGTGTGTGAGAGAGGGTGAGAGAGGGAGGGAGGGAGGGAGAGTGAGGGACTGAGTGTGAGAGGGAGGGTGAGAGATTGAGTGAGAGAGGGAGGGTGGAAGAGTGAGGGAGGGAGGGTGAGAAAGTGAGTGAGAGAGGGAGGGTGAGAGAGAGGGCGAGGGAAGGAGGGAGAGTGAGTGACTGAGTGTGGGAGGGAGGGTGAGAGAGTGACTGAGTGTGGGAGGGAGGGTGAGAGAGTGAGTGAGAGAGGGAGGGTGAGAGAGAGGGCGAGGGAAGGAGGGAGAGTGAGTGACTGAGTGTGGGAGGGAGGGAGGGTGAGAGAGGGAGAGTGAGTGAGTGTTTAAGGGAGGGAGTGTGAGTGTGTGAGGGAGGAAGGGTGAGATAGTGAGCGATAGAGGGAGGATGAAATAGTGAGGGAGGGAGGGTGAGAGTGAGTGAGACTGGGATGGTGAGGGAAGGAGGGAGAGTGAGTGACTGAGTGTGGGAGGGAGGGAATGTGAGTGAGTGAGTGAATGTGGGAGGGAGGGAGGAAGGGTGAGCGGATGAGTGAGTTAGTTAGATGGGGGTGTGGGAGGGAGTGAGGGTGAGTGAGTATGAGAGGGAGGGAGGGTGAGTAAGTGTGGGAGGGAGGGTGAGAGAGTGAGGGAGGTTGGATGAGTGAGAGAGGGAGGTTGAAAGAGTGAGTGAGTGAGTATGGGAGGGAAGGGGAGGGAGGGTGAGTGTGTGAGGGAGGGAGGGTGAGGGAGTGAGTGAATGTGGGAGGGAGGGAGGGAGGGAGTCTGAGTGGGTGGGTGAGTGATTGGGTGTGGGATGGAGGGAGGAAGAAAGGGTGAGTGAGTGTGGGATGGGAGGGAGGGTGATAAAGGGAGGAAGGGAGAGAGAGAGGGAGGGAGGGTGAGATAGTGACGGAGGGATGGAGGGTGAGAGGGTGAGTTAATTTTTGGGAGGGAGGGTGAGAAAGTGAGGGAGGTTGAAAGAATGAGTGAGTATGGGAGGGAAGGGGGAGGGAGGGTGGGTGTGTGAGGGAGGGAGGGTGAGGGAGTGAGTGAATGTGGGAGGGAGGGAGAGTGAGAGAGTGTGTGAGTGTGGGAGGGAAGGTGGGTGTGGGAGGGAGGGAGGGTGAGAGAGTGTGGGAGGGAGGGAGGGAGGGTGAGAGTGGGAGGGAGGGAGGTTGAGTCGATGGCTCGGTGGGAGGGAGGGAGGCGGGGTTATTCTTGGGGACTTGTATATACTTTGTGGGGATATGATAATGACATTTCTTTAGCTTGTAATAAATAGTGATCAAACTTATATATGTTGTCTGTCTTCTCTTGTTTGTATTTTGTTATGTTGATGTTTTGAAAACACATCCGAATGGGATATCACTGTGAATGTCTTTACTTAGAACTTGACTACTTTGCAATCAAATATTTTAACTTTTCAAATTAACCACACAATAATTCATTCAAAACTGACACACAGACCTTATTGAAATCTATATCTATTTGATAATTAATGCTGCACATGCACAGTCAAAATTTGTATAGCAATGATGTAGGCTCTATCTAAAGACATTCATTGTTATGTCTTCCGGCCCGAAGAGTCGGGAGACATATTGTTTTTGCTTGACCCACATTTGGGTTCACAATGTCAACAAATCTACATTTTAAAATCCCCATTGGCCAAGTAGTCTGTACACAACAATTCAGCTTTCTAGAGCTCTTCATACTTGAGAAGAAGATGAAAAAAGGTCATGACCCCTGTGACCCACATTTGGGGTCACAAGATCAACAAATCTACAATTTAGAATCCCCATTGGCCAAGGAGTCTGCATATAAAATTTCAGCTCTCTAGAGTCACTGGTTCTTGAGAAAGAGTCGAAAAAGCTAAAAGTTTACAGACGGCCAGACGCCGAACGCCATTCCATGCCGTAAGCCCATCGGGTCTTTCAGGCCTGTTGACCTAAAAAAGGAATATTATTAAAGCAAGTAGAAAAAGGATTAACATTTCTTAATAGAAATATAATATTTCCCCCTGCTGGATTCTCTTCATATGGAGTGACACTAGGTTGGCCCACTGCAGGTAGAGAGTTAACAAATGCAGCAATTTACAGCACAGTCTTGGTCAGTACTCTGGAAGGACAAACTTTTATGAGGTTACAACTTTGTTGAAGAAATCGGTTTCTATCATTGTCTTCAGTACTACGCGCAATAAGGTCATACATATTTCAAAAAATTAAAGTGAGTTTTGTTCACACAGACTGTGCAGAACCACCATGGGGAATAGTTTCATTTCACAGAAATATTGTGGTTGGCCTGCATTAGTCATTCTTTTCCCAAAGAGGTGACTCCCTTCAGATTTTCTAGCATCAACTCTGTTAAATATTGAACGGTTACTCCCTAGAAGACAAGGAGAATCCTGATTGGGTGCTTCATCTGTGCGATGCGCAAATGTTGTTTACAAGACAGAATTCTGCATTAGAAAGCGTCAAATTAATGTAAATCTGTCCATAATTAGTACACAGTCCAAACCAAACTGGAAAATAAAGAATGTAAGTAAAAGTATGACAGTGTATATTTAAATAAGAATAACTTAAGAGACAGGCAGAAAAACTGGAATGTTTCACATTGAATTGAAAAAAAAACCCATTTCCAACAACCATCACTAAAGTGTCACACCAGTTTATTTCTGCAGTAGCAGTTTTCAAACAAATTGATCCATTTAGAGAAATTGTATTTCTTCTTAAATACTTCCTCTCATGTGCTCTCCCATTATTCATTGTGGCTCAATCTTCCACATGGTTCTGTTTTTGACAAACAAATCTAAACACAATTAAATGACAGTTTTTGGGGGTGTTTTTTTTTATATATATTTCATGTGATTATTTGTACACATACAAAATGAAAGATAAAGACATTTCAAGTTTAAAAACCCAAGATTTGGCCTGAGGTCACGGTTAAATTGAGCCGGAAGTGGTTGCGGGGGAGGAGGAAGTAGGTACTGGAATATAGTAGGGTATTGTGGGACAACCAGTTCCATTTTGTTACAATATGTTTCGGGAATTTATTGAGACGTGAGAGAGTATACTACCAACAGTAATTTTGCTATATTTTTAATGTCAGTGCTTTTGGACGGGTGGTGGGTATAAAGTATGTTGATTCTGTGCACTTTAGTGTACGTGTGGTCAATGTCTGCATGTTCCAGTCATATCTCAAAATTGGGCTGGTCAACCCCCACATTGGTTTGCAATTGTGTTGTGCAGAGAGGTTTGTTTTGAGTTCACAGCAAGTCCTGTGCTCCGGGAATGTCAGGTAGTTCATCATCAACCTTGTTTCTCATTAAAAAATGCACTGAAAATGAATTGTGCACTGAGGTCAGGTTCCAACCCTAATTGTCACCCAGTATTAGGCATCAGGGGCAGATCACTCTCGTTGCCAACGTCAGGCCAGCTGAACTGTTGGAGGCGAAATTAAGGTGAGCATTTTCTCAAGATAAATACTTTCAACGCTTTTGTCACTAAACAACTAGCGAAGTATCATCTGTGGCTATCCCTGGGAAACTTATACAAGATATACTGTGTCTTCCACACTGTTCTACAAACAATGGATAAAGTTACAGTCACGTTTGAATGTTGCGCCACCCAACTCGGGCCCCATCATGTCACGTGACCTTTCTCTCGAGATCTCACGAGATTGTGTACATCCATGACAACGATTGTCTTTTCTGTCAACAATCACTGTTGCCCAGATCCTCGACTCTTTTGCTCTCGTGATTTTATCGAAGTTTTTCTTGTTTAGAACTACCAATACCTGCAATTGCCAACATGAGCTCGGTTATATACATACAAGGTACCATTATTTTGGAAGTAACACGCCCTTACGTGTTTTATTTCGATACTGTGGGTAAAAGCAAATTTTACCAATGTTGCAGAAACATGTCTGCCATTTTGGTTTATCTTTCATTACAGAAAGTATGATATTTGAGTCGCAGTTATGTTCCCAATCAATATGTTCCCTATGCATTTGTGCCAGTAAAAATACAAGTAATGTACATTCTTGTCTGTAAAATGTAATAAACCTAAAGTAATGTAAAAAACCATGACATCAGGGACATTCCTTTTCCACATATTGTTTGTTTTGTTACTCCGTGAGCTTACACAGTGACACCAATATAATGAAACAATATATCATGCCGACTAAGACTATTTATTGTACACTGTCTTAATCCTCCTCTTTACCACTTACAGCTTATACTGCATATGAAAACTCTACCGCTCTTGTCCACCCCACCCTGACACCTCTTGTTCCCCGTAAAGTATGTTAACACAGGAAATGAACTTGTATTTGAAAATGATTGTCCACAGCCTAGATTTCCTACTACAAAAAGACACACACAAAAATCTTGTCATGTATATTTTCATAAAATGTTACCTTCTGAATATGCCTTTGGAGCATTAACTGCCAACCACTGAGTCATTTGAATGCAAATCTGTAGTTAAGCTTTCTCCATTTACTTCACCTCAGTAAAACTGACCAATGTAGCCATTTTAAATTCGTAGTTTTAAAAGTTGAAACTGCATGATGCCTACTTCTGCAGGTATCAATGCATGACAAGACATGATTCCTAGAACCTGTAAATGCCAACTCGTTTTGACTGGTATTATATTCAGTGGTCAAATAACACTTTTTCCCTTTTCTCTCCACCAGCCTATTGTCTTGAGAGAGGCCAAGTCCCTGTTCCCAGAAACATCCCAGAGCACCTCAGTGTCGGTCAATATTTGCCGGGTTCCAATTGTTGATGACCGGGACTTCACGACAATCGACCTTGGAGACACTGAGGTTGCAGACACCCCTAAGCCCTCTTTATTGTCCAGCCTATGTTCATGTGTCTTGAAGTTTTTCAAGGAGATGTTCAAGAGAAGCAGTGCATGAACGATTCTTGTCTGAAGGCGAATGTCACAGTTTGTGAGAGAGAATGATTGAGTGTGAATGATAACAAGAGGGAGAGAGAGGGTCAGGGAGTGAGTGACTGAGTGTGGGAGGGAGGGAGGGGGGTGAGTGAGGGAGAGTGAGTGAGAGAGGGAGTGTGAGTGTGTGAGGGAGGGTGAGAGAGAGGGTGAGAGAGGGAGGGAGGGAGGGAGAGTGAGGGACTGAGTGTGAGAGGGAGGGTGAGAGATTGAGTGAGAGAGGGAGGGTGAAAGAGTGAGGGAGGGAGGGTGAGAGAGTGAGTGAGAGAGGGAGGGTGAGAGAGAGGGCGAGGGAAGGAGGGAGAGTGAGTGACTGAGTGTGGGAGGGAGGGTGAGAGAGTGACTGAGTGTGGGAGGGAGGGTGAGAGAGTGAGTGAGAGAGGGAGGGTGAGAGAGAGGGCGAGGGAAGGAGGGAGAGTGAGTGACTGAGTGTGGGAGGGAGGGTGAGAGAGTGAGTGAGAGAGGGAGGGTGAGAGAGAGGGCGAGGGAAGGAGGGAGAGTGAGTGACTGAGTGTGGGAGAGAGGGAGGGTGAGAGAGGGAGAGTGAGTGAGTGTGGAAGGGAGGGAGTGTGAGTGTGTGAGGGAGGAAGGGTGAGATAGTGAGCGAGAGAGGGAGGATGAAATAGTGAGGGAGGGAGGGTGAGAGTGAGTGAGACTGGGATGGTGAGGGAAGGAGGGAGAGTGAGTGACTGAGTGTGGGAGGGAGGGAATGTGAGTGAGTGAGTGAATGTGGGAGGGAGGGAGGAAGGGTGAGCTGATGAGTGAGTTAGTTAGATGGGGGTGTGGGAGGGAGTGAGGGTGAGTGAGTGTGAGAGGGAGGGAGGGAGGGTGAGTAAGTGTGGGAGGGAGGGTGAGAGAGTGAGGGAGGTTAGATGAGTGAGAGAGTGAGTGAGAGAGGGAGGTTGAAAGAGTGAGTGAGTGAGTATGGGAGGGAAGGGGAGGGAGGGTGAGTGTTTGAGGGAGGGAGGGTGAGGGAGTGAGTGAATGTGGGAGGGAGGGAGGGAGGGAGCCTGAGTGGGTGGGTGAGTGATTGGGTGTGGGATGGAGGGAGGAAGAAAGGGTGAGTGAGTGTGGGATGGGAGGGAGGGTGATAAAGGGAGGAAGGGAGAGAGAGAGGGAGGGAGGGTGAGATAGTGACGGAGGGAGGGAGGGATGGAGGGTGAGAGCGTGAGTTAATTTTTGGGAGGGAGGGTGAGAAAGTGAGGGTCGTTGAAAGAGTGAGTGAGTATGGGAGGGAAGGGGGAGGGAGGGTGAGTGTGTGAAGGAGGGAGGGTGAGGGAGTGAGTGAATGTGGGAGGGAGGGAGAGTGAGAGAGTGTGTGAGTGTGGGAGGGAAGGTGGGTGTGGGAGGGAGGGAGGGTGAGAGAGTGTGGGAGGGAGGGAGGGAGGGTGAGTGTGGGAGGGAGGGAGGTTGAGTCGATGGCTCGGTGGGAGGGAGGGAGGCGGGGTTATTCTTGGGGACTTGTATATACTTTGTGGGGATATGATAATGACATTTCTTTAGCTTGTAATAAAAAGTGATCAACCTTATGTTGTCTGTCTTCTCTTTTTTGTATTTTGTTATGTTGATGTTTTGAAAACACATCCGAATGGGATATCACTGTGAATGTCTTTACTTAGAACTTGACTACTTTGCAATCAAATATTTAAAGTTTTCAAATTAACCACACAATAATTCATTCAAAACTGACACACAGACCTTTTTGAAATCTATATCTATTTGATAATTAATGCTGCACATGCACAGTCAAAATTTTTATAGCAATGATGTAGGCTCTATCTAAAGACATTCATTGTTATGTCTTCCGGCCCGAAGAGTCGGGAGACATATTGTTTTTGCTTGACCCACATTTGGGTTCACAATGTCAACAAATCTACAATTTAAAATCCCCATTGGCCAAGTAGTCTGTACACAACAATTCAGCTTTCTAGAGCTCTTCATACTTGAGAAGAAGATGAAAAAAGGTCATGACCCCTGTGACCCACATTTGGGGTCACAAGATCAACAAATCTACAATTTAGAATCCCCATTGGCCAAGGAGTCTGCATATAAAATTTCAGCTCTCTAGAGTCACTGGTTCTTGAGAAAGAGTCGAAAAAGCTAAAAGTTTACAGACGGCCAGACGCCGAACGCCATTCCATGCCGTAAGCCCATCGGGTCTTTCAGGCCTGTTGACCTAAAAAAGGAATATTATTAAAGCAAGTAGAAAAAGGATTAACATTTCTTAATAGAAATATAATATTTCCCCCTGCTGGATTCTCTTCATATGGAGTGACACTAGGTTGGCCCACTGCAGGTAGAGAGTTAACAAATGCAGCAATTTACAGCACAGTCTTGGTCAGTACTCTGGAAGGACAAACTTTTATGAGGTTACAACTTTGTTGAAGAAATCGGTTTCTATCATTGTCTTCAGTACTACGCGCAATAAGGTCATACATATTTCAAAAAATTAAAGTGAGTTTTGTTCACACAGACTGTGCAGAACCACCATGGGGAATAGTTTCATTTCACAGAAATATTGTGGTTGGCCTGCATTAGTCATTCTTTTCCCAAAGAGGTGACTCCCTTCAGATTTTCTAGCATCAACTCTGTTAAATATTGAACGGTTACTCCCTAGAAGACAAGGAGAATCCTGATTGGGTGCTTCATCTGTGCGATGCGCAAATGTTGTTTACAAGACAGAATTCTGCATTAGAAAGCGTCAAATTAATGTAAATCTGTCCATAATTAGTACACAGTCCAAACCAAACTGGAAAATAAAGAATGTAAGTAAAAGTATGACAGTGTATATTTAAATAAGAATAACTTAAGAGACAGGCAGAAAAACTGGAATGTTTCACATTGAATTGAAAAAAAAACCCATTTCCAACAACCATCACTAAAGTGTCACACCAGTTTATTTCTGCAGTAGCAGTTTTCAAACAAATTGATCCATTTAGAGAAATTGTATTTCTTCTTAAATACTTCCTCTCATGTGCTCTCCCATTATTCATTGTGGCTCAATCTTCCACATGGTTCTGTTTTTGACAAACAAATCTAAACACAATTAAATGACAGTTTTTGGGGTGTTTTTTTTTATATATATTTCATGTGATTATTTGTACACATACAAAATGAAAGATAAAGACATTTCAAGTTTAAAAACCCAAGATTTGGCCTGAGGTCACGGTTAAATTGAGCCGGAAGTGGTTGCGGGGGAGGAGGAAGTAGGTACTGGAATATAGTAGGGTATTGTGGGACAACCAGTTCCATTTTGTTACAATATGTTTCGGGAATTTATTGAGACGTGAGAGAGTATACTACCAACAGTAATTTTGCTATATTTTTAATGTCAGTGCTTTTGGACGGGTGGTGGGTATAAAGTATGTTGATTCTGTGCACTTTAGTGTACGTGTGGTCAATGTCTGCATGTTCCAGTCATATCTCAAAATTGGGCTGGTCAACCCCCACATTGGTTTGCAATTGTGTTGTGCAGAGAGGTTTGTTTTGAGTTCACAGCAAGTCCTGTGCTCCGGGAATGTCAGGTAGTTCATCATCAACCTTGTTTCTCATGACAAATGCACTGAAAATGAATTGTGCACTGAGGTCAGGTTCCAACCCTAATTGTCACCCAGTGGCGCTATTAGGCATCAGGGGCAGATCACTCTCGTTGCCAACGTCAGGCCAGCTGAACTGTTGGAGGCGAAATTAAGGTGAGCATTTTCTCAAGATAAATACTTTCAACGCTTTTGTCACTAAACAACTAGCGAAGTATCATCTGTGGCTATCCCTGGGAAACTTATACAAGATATACTGTGTCTTCCACACTGTTCTACAAACAATGGATAAAGTTACAGTCACGTTTGAATGTTGCGCCACCCAACTCGGGCCCCATCATGTCACGTGACCTTTCTCTCGAGATCTCACGAGATTGTGTACATCCATGACAACGATTGTCTTTTCTGTCAACAATCACTGTTGCCCAGATCCTCGACTCTTTTGCTCTCGTGATTTTATCGAAGTTTTTCTTGTTTAGAACTACCAATACCTGCAATTGCCAACATGAGCTCGGTTATATACATACAAGGTACCATTATTTTGGAAGTAACACGCCCTTACGTGTTTTATTTCGATACTGTGGGTAAAAGCAAATTTTACCAATGTTGCAGAAACATGTCTGCCGTTTTGGTTTATCTTTCATTACAGAAAGTATGATATTTGAGTCGCAGTTATGTTCCCAATCAATATGTTCCCTATGCATTTGTGCCAGTAAAAATACAAGTAATGTACATTCTGGTCTGTAAAATGTAATAAACCTAAAGTAATGTCAAAAACCATGACATCAGGGACATTCCTTTTCCACATATTGTTTGTTTTGTTACTCCGTGAGCTTACACAGTGACACCAATATAATGAAACAATATATCATGCCGACTAAGACTATTTATTGTACACTGTCTTAATCCTCCTCTTTACCACTTACAGCTTATACTCTACCGCTCTTGTCCACCCCACCCTGACACCTCTTGTTCCCCGTAAAGTATGTTAACACAGGAAATGAACTTGTATTTGAAAATGATTGTCCACAGCCTAGATTTCCTACTACAAAAAGACACCAAAAAAAATCTTGTCATGTATATTTTCATAAAATGTTACCTCCTGAATATGCCTTTGGAGCATTAACTGCCAACCACTGAGTCATTTGAATGCAAATCTGTAGTTCAGCTTTCTCCATTTACTTCACCTCAGTAAAACTGACCAATGTAGCCATTTTAAATTCGTAGTTTTAAAAGTTGAAACTGCATGATGCCTACTTCTGCAGGTATCAATGCATGACAAGACATGATTCCTAGAACCTGTAAATGCCAACTCGTTTTGACTGGTATTATATTCAGTGGTCAAATAACACTTTTTCCCTTTTCTCTCCACCAGCCTATTGTCTTGAGAGAGGCCAAGTCCCTGTTCCCAGAAACATCCCAGAGCACCTCAGTGTCGGTCAATATTTGCCGGGTTCCAATTGTTGATGACCGGGACTTCACGACAATCGACCTTGGAGACACTGAGGTTGCAGACACCCCTAAGCCCTCTTTATTTTCCAGCCTATGTTCATGTGTCTTGAAGTTTTTCAAGGAGATGTTCAAGAGAAGCAGTGCATGAACGATTCTTGTCTGAAGGCGAATGTCACAGTTTGTGAGAGAGAATGATTGAGTGTGAATGATAACAAGAGGGAGAGAGAGGGTGAGGGAGTGAGTGACTGAGTGTGGGAGGGAGGGAGGGGGGTGAGAGAGGGAGAGTGAGTGAGAGAGGGAGTGTGAGTGTGTGAGGGAGGGTGAGAGAGAGAGTGAGAGAGGGAGGGAGGGAGGGAGAGTGAGGGACTGAGTGTGAGAGGGAGGGTGAGAGATTGAGTGAGAGAGGGAGGGTGAAAGAGTGAGGGAGGGAGGGTGAGAGAGTGAGTGAGAGAGGGAGGGTGAGAGAGAGGGCGAGGGAAGGAGGGAGAGTGAGTGACTGAGTGTGGGAGGGAGGGTGAGAGAGTGACTGAGTGTGGGAGGGAGGGTGAGAGAGTGAGTGAGAGAGGGAGGGTGAGAGAGAGGGCGAGGGAAGGAGGGAGAGTGAGTGACTGAGTGTGGGAGGGAGGGTGAGAGAGTGAGTGAGAGAGGGAGGGTGAGAGAGAGGGCGAGGGAAGGAGGGAGGGTGAGTGACTGAGTGTGGGAGAGAGGGAGGGTGAGAGAGGGAGAGTGAGGAGAGGGAGGATGAAATAGTGAGGGAGGGAGGGTGAGAGTGAGTGAGACTGGGATGGTGAGGGAAGGAGGGAGAGTGAGTGACTGAGTGTGGGAGGGAGGGAATGTGAGTGAGTGAGTGAATGTGGGAGGGAAGGAGGAAGGGTGAGCGGATGAGTGAGTTAGTTAGATGGGGTTGTGGGGGGGAGTGAGGGTGAGTGAGTGTGAGAGGGAGGGAGGGAGGGTGAGTAAGTGTGGGAGGGAGGGTGAGAGAGTGAGGGAGGTTGGATGAGTGAGAGAGGGAGGTTGAAAGAGTGAGTGAGTATGGGAGGGAAGGGGAGGGAGGGTGAGTGTTTGAGGGAGGGAGGGTGAGGGAGTGAGTGAATGTGGGAGGGAGGGAGGGAGCCTGAGTGGATGGGTGAGTGATTGGGTGTTGGATGGAGGGAGGAAGAAAGGGTGAGTGAGTGTGGGATGGGAGGGAGGGTGATAAAGGGAGGAAGGGAGAGAGAGAGGGAGGGAGGGTGAGATAGTGACGGAGGGATGGAGGGTGAGAGGGTGAGTTAATTTTTGGGAGGGAGGGTGAGAAAGTGAGGGAGGTTGAAAGAATGAGTGAGTATGGGAGGGAAGGGGGAGGGAGGGTGAGTGTGTGAGGGAGGGAGGGTGAGGGAGTGAGTGAATGTGGGAGGGAGGGAGAGTGAGAGAGTGTGTGAATGTGGGAGGGAAGGTGGGTGTGGGAGGGAGGGAGGGTGAGAGAGTGTGGGAGGGAGGGAGGGAGGGTGAGTGTGGGAGGGAGGGAGGGTGAGTCGATGGCTCGGTGGGAGGGAGGGAGGCGGGGTTATTCTTGGGGACTTGTATATACTTTGTGGGGATATGATAATGACATTTCTTTAGCTTGTAATAAATAGTGATCAAACTTATATATGTTGTCTGTCTTCTCTTGTTTGTATTTTGTTATGTTGATGTTTTGAAAACACATCCGAATGGGATATCACTGTGAATGTCTTTACTTAGAACTTGACTACTTTGCAATCAAATATTTTAACTTTTCAAATTAACCACACAATAATTCATTCAAAACTGACACACAGACCTTTTTGAAATCTATATCTATTTGATAATTAATGCTGCACATGCACAGTCAAAATTTTTATAGCAATGATGTAGGCTCTATCTAAAGACATTCATTGTTATGTCTTCCGGCCCGAAGAGTCGGGAGACATATTGTTTTTGCTTGACCCACATTTGGGTTCACAATGTCAACAAATCTACAATTTAAAATCCCCATTGGCCAAGTAGTCTGTACACAACAATTCAGCTTTCTAGAGCTCTTCATACTTGAGAAGAAGATGAAAAAAGGTCATGACCCCTGTGACCCACATTTGGGGTCACAAGATCAACAAATCTACAATTTAGAATCCCCATTGGCCAAGGAGTCTGCATATAAAATTTCAGCTCTCTAGAGTCACTGGTTCTTGAGAAAGAGTCGAAAAAGCTAAAAGTTTACAGACGGCCAGACGCCGAACGCCATTCCATGCCGTAAGCCCATCGGGTCTTTCAGGCCTGTTGACCTAAAAAAGGAATATTATTAAAGCAAGTAGAAAAAGGATTAACATTTCTAATAGAAATATAATATTTCCCCCTGCTGGATTCTCTTCATATGGAGTGACACTAGGTTGGCCCACTGCAGGTAGAGAGTTAACAAATGCAGCAATTTACAGCACAGTCTTGGTCAGTACTCTGGAAGGACAAACTTTTATGAGGTTACAACTTAGTTGAAGAAATCGGTTTCTATCATTGTCTTCAGTACTACGCGCAATAAGGTCATACATATTTCAAAAAATTAAAGTGAGTTTTGTTCACACAGACTGTGCAGAACCACCATGGGAAATAGTTTCATTTCACAGAAATATTGTGGTTGGCCTGCATTAGTCATTCTTTTCCCAAAGAGGTGACTCCCTTCAGATTTTCTAGCATCAACTCTGTTAAATATTGAACGGTTACTCCCTAGAAGACAAGGAGAATCCTGATTGGGTGCTTCATCTGTGCGATGCGCAAATGTTGTTTACAAGACAGAATTCTGCATTAGAAAGCGTCAAATTAATGTAAATCTGTCCATAATTAGTACACAGTCCAAACCAAACTGGAAAATAAAGAATGTAAGTAAAAGTATGACAGTGTATATTTAAATAAGAATAACTTAAGAGACAGGCAGAAAAACTGGAATGTTTCACATTGAATTGAAAAAAAAACCCATTTCCAACAACCATCACTAAAGTGTCACACCAGTTTATTTCTGCAGTAGCAGTTTTCAAACAAATTGATCCATTTAGAGAAATTGTATTTCTTCTTAAATACTTCCTCTCATGTGCTCTCCCATTATTCATTGTGGCTCAATCTTCCACATGGTTCTGTTTTTGACAAACAAATCTAAACACAATTAAATGACAGTTTTTGGGGGTGTTTTTTTATATATATTTCATGTGATTATTTGTACACATACAAAATGAAAGATAAAGACATTTCAAGTTTAAAAACCCAAGATTTGGCCTGAGGTCACGGTTAAATTGAGCCGGAAGTGGTTGCGGGGGAGGAGGAAGTAGGTACTGGAATATAGTAGGGTATTGTGGGACAACCAGCTCCATTTTGTTACAATATGTTTCGGGAATTTATTGAGACGTGAGAGAGTATACTACCAACAGTAATTTTGCTATATTTTTAATGTCAGTGCTTTTGGACGGGTGGTGGGTATAAAGTATGTTGATTCTGTGCACTTTAGTGTACGTGTGGTCAATGTCTGCATGTTCCAGTCATATCTCAAAATTGGGCTGGTCAACCCCCACATTGGTTTGCAATTGTGTTGTGCAGAGAGGTTTGTTTTGAGTTCACAGCAAGTCCTGTGCTCCGGGAATGTCAGGTAGTTCATCATCAACCTTGTTTCTCATGACAAATGCACTGAAAATGAATTGTGCACTGAGGTCAGGTTCCAACCCTAATTGTCACCCAGTGGCGCTATTAGGCATCAGGGGCAGATCACTCTCGTTGCCAACGTCAGGCCAGCTGAACTGTTCGAGGCGAAATTAAGGTGAGCATTTTCTCAAGATAAATACTTTCAACGCTTTTGTCACTAAACAACTAGCGAAGTATCATCTGTGGCTATCCCTGGGAAAGTTATACAAGATATACTGTGTCTTCCACACTGTTCTACAAACAATGGATAAAGTTACAATCACGTTTGAATGTTGCGCCACCCAACTCGGGCCCCATCATGTCACGTGACCTTTCTCTCGAGATCTCACGAGATTGTGTACATCCATGACAACGATTGTCTTTTCTGTCAACAATCACTGTTGCCCAGATCCTCGACTCTTTTGCTCTCGTGATTTTATCGAAGTTTTTCTTGTTTAGAACTACCAATACCTGCAATTGCCAACATGAGCTCGGTTATATACATACAAGGTACCATTATTTTGGAAGTAACACGCCCTTACGTGTTTTATTTCGATACTGTGGGTAAAAGCAAATTTTACCAATGTTGCAGAAACGTGTCTGCCATTTTGGTTTATCTTTCATTACAGAAAGTATGATATTTGAGTCGCAGTTATGTTCCCAATCAATATGTTCCCTATGCATTTGTGCCAGTAAAAATACAAGTAATGTACATTCTGGTCTGTAAAATGTAATAAACCTAAAGTAATGTCAAAAACCATGACATCAGGGACATTCCTTTTCCACATATTGTTTGTTTTGTTACTCCGTGAGCTTACACAGTGACACCAATATAATGAAACAATATATCATGCCGACTAAGACTATTTATTGTACACTGTCTTAATCCTCCTCTTTACCACTTACAGCTTATACTGCATATGAAAACTCTACCGCTCTTGTCCACCCCACCCTGACACCTCTTGTTCCCCGTAAAGTATGTTAACACAGGAAATGAACTTGTATTTGAAAATGATTGTCCACAGCCTAGATTTCCTACTACAAAAAGACACACAAAAAAATCTTGTCATGTATATTTTCATAAAATGTTACCTTCTGAATATGCCTTTGGAGCATTAACTGCCAACCACTGAGTCATTTGAATGCAAATCTGTAGTTCAGCTTTCTCCATTTACTTCACCTCAGTAAAACTGACCAATGTAGCCATTTTAAATTCGTAGTTTTAAAAGTTGAAACTGCATGATGCCTACTTCTGCAGGTATCAATGCATGACAAGACATGATTCCTAGAACCTGTAAATGCCAACTCGTTTTGACTGGTATTATATTCAGTGGTCAAATAACACTTTTTCCCTTTTCTCTCCACCAGCCTATTGTCTTGAGAGAGGCCAAGTCCCTGTTCCCAGAAACATCCCAGAGCACCTCAGTGTCGGTCAATATTTGCCGGGTTCCAATTGTTGATGACCGGGACTTCACGACAATCGACCTTGGAGACACTGAGGTTGCAGACACCCCTAAGCCCTCTTTATTTTCCAGCCTATGTTCATGTGTCTTGAAGTTTTTCAAGGAGATGTTCAAGAGAAGCAGTGCATGAACGATTCTTGTCTGAAGGCGAATGTCACAGTTTGTGAGAGAGAATGATTGAGTGTGAATGATAACAAGAGGGAGAGAGAGGGTGAGGGAGTGAGTGACTGAGTGTGGGAGGGAGGGAGGGGGGTGAGAGAGGGAGAGTGAGTGAGAGAGGGAGTGTGAGTGTGTGAGGGAGGGTGAGAGAGAGAGTGAGAGAGGGAGGGAGGGAGGGAGAGTGAGGGACTGAGTGTGAGAGGGAGGGTGAGAGATTGAGTGAGAGAGGGAGGGTGAAAGAGTGAGGGAGGGAGAGTGAGTGACTGAGTGTGGGAGGGAGGGTGAGAGAGTGACTGAGTGTGGGAGGGAGGGTGAGAGAGGGAGGGTGAGAGAGAGGGCGAGGGAAGGAGGGAGAGTGAGTGACTGAGTGTGGGAGGGAGGGTGAGAGAGTGAGTGAGAGAGGGAGGGTGAGAGAGAGGGCGAGGGAAGGAGGGAGAGTGAGTGACTGAGTGTGGGAGAGAGGGAGGGTGAGAGAGGGAGAGTGAGGAGAGGGAGGATGAAATAGTGAGGGAGGGAGGGTGAGAGTGAGTGAGACTGGGATGGTGAGGGAAGGAGGGAGAGTGAGTGACTGAGTGTGGGAGGGAGGGAATGTGAGTGAGTGAGTGAATGTGGGAGGGAGGGAGGAAGGGTGAGCGGATGAGTGAGTTAGTTAGATGGGGGTGTGGGAGGGAGTGAGGGTGAGTGAGTATGAGAGGGAGGGAGGGTGAGTAAGTGTGGGAGGGAGGGTGAGAGAGTGAGGGAGGTTGGATGAGTGAGAGAGGGAGGTTGAAAGAGTGAGTGAGTGAGTATGGGAGGGAAGGGGAGGGAGGGTGAGTGTTTGAGGGAGGGAGGGTGAGGGAGTGAGTGAATGTGGGAGGGAGGGAGGGAGGGAGGGAGGGAGCCTGAGTGGGTGGGTGAGTGATTGGGTGTGGGATGGAGGGAGGAAGAAAGGGTGAGTGAGTGTGGGATGGGAGGGAGGGTGATAAAGGGAGGAAGGGAGAGAGAGAGGGAGGGAGGGTGAGATAGTGACGGAGGGATGGAGGGTGAGAGGGTGAGTTAATTTTTGGGAGGGAGGGTGAGAAAGTGAGGGAGGTTGAAAGAATGAGTGAGTATGGGAGGGAAGGGGGAGGGAGGGTGAGTGTGTGAGGGAGGGAGGGTGAGGGAGTGAGTGAATGTGGGAGGGAGGGAGTGAATGTGGGAGGGAGGGAGAGTGAGAGAGTGTGTGAGTGTGGGAGGGAAGGTGGGTGTGGGAGGGAGGGAGGGTGAGAGAGTGTGGGAGGGAGGGAGGGAGGGTGAGTGTGGGAGGGAGGGAGGGTGAGTCGATGGCTCGGTGGGAGGGAGGGAGGCGGGGTTATTCTTGGGGACTTGTATATACTTTGTGGGGATATGATAATGACATTTCTTTAGCTTGTAATAAATAGTGATCAAACTTATATATGTTGTCTGTCTTTTCTTGTTTGTATTTTGTTATGTTGATGTTTTGAAAACACATCCGAATGGGATATCACTGTGAATGTCTTTACTTAGAACTTGACTACTTTGCAATCAAATATTTTAACTTTTCAAATTAACCACACAATAATTCATTCAAAACTGACACACAGACCTTTTTGAAATCTATATCTATTTGATAATTAATGCTGCACATGCACAGTCAAAATTTGTATAGCAATGATGTAGGCTCTATCTAAAGACATTCATTGTTATGTCTTCCGGCCCGAAGAGTCGGGAGACATATTGTTTTTGCTTGACCCACATTTGGGTTCACAATGTCAACAAATCTACAATTTAAAATCCCCATTGGCCAAGTAGTCTGTACACAACAATTCAGCTTTCTAGAGCTCTTCATACTTGAGAAGAAGATGAAAAAAGGTCATGACCCCTGTGACCCATATTTGGGGTCACAAGATCAACAAATCTACAATTTAGAATCCCCATTGGCCAAGGAGTCTGCATATAAAATTTCAGCTCTCTAGAGTCACTGGTTCTTGAGAAAGAGTCGAAAAAGCTAAAAGTTTACAGACGGCCAGACGCCGAACGCCATTCCATGCCGTAAGCCCATCGGGTCTTTCAGGCCTGTTGACCTAAAAAAGGAATATTATTAAAGCAAGTAGAAAAAGGATTAACATTTCTTAATAGAAATATAATATTTCCCCCTGCTGGATTCTCTTCATATGGAGTGACACTAGGTTGGCCCACTGCAGGTAGAGAGTTAACAAATGCAGCAATTTACAGCACAGTCTTGGTCAGTACTCTGGAAGGACAAACTTTTATGAGGTTACAACTTTGTTGAAGAAATCGGTTTCTATCATTGTCTTCAGTACTACACGCAATAAGGTCATACATATTTCAAAAAATTAAAGTGAGTTTTGTTCACACAGACTGTGCAGAACCACCATGGGGAATAGTTTTATTTCACAGAAATATTGTGGTTGGCCTGCATTAGTCATTCTTTTCCCAAAGAGGTGACTCCCTTCAGATTTTCTAGCATCAACTCTGTTAAATATTGAACGGTTACTCCCTAGAAGACAAGGAGAATCCTGATTGGGTGCTTCATCTGTGCGATGCGCAAATGTTGTTTACAAGACAGAATTCTGCATTAGAAAGCGTCAAATTAATGTAAATCTGTCCATAATTAGTACACAGTCCAAACCAAACTGGAAAATAAAGAATGTAAGTAAAAGTATGACAGTGTATATTTAAATAAGAATAACTTAAGAGACAGGCAGAAAAACTGGAATGTTTCACATTGAATTGAAAAAAAACCCCATTTCCAACAACCATCACTAAAGTGTCACACCAGTTTATTTCTGCAGTAGCAGTTTTCAAACAAATTGATCCATTTAGAGAAATTGTATTTCTTCTTAAATACTTCCTCTCATGTGCTCTCCCATTATTCATTGTGGCTCAATCTTCCACATGGTTCTGTTTTTGACAAACAAATCTAAACACAATTAAATGACAGTTTTTGGGGGTGTTTTTTTTATATATATTTCATGTGATTATTTGTACACATACAAAATGAAAGATAAAGACATTTCAAGTTTAAAAACCCAAGATTTGGCCTGAGGTCACGGTTAAATTGAGCCGGAAGTGGTTGCGGGGGAGGAGGAAGTAGGTACTGGAATATAGTAGGGTATTGTGGGACAACCAGCTCCATTTTGTTACAATATGTTTCGGGAATTTATTGAGACGTGAGAGAGTATACTACCAACAGTAATTTTGCTATATTTTTAATGTCAGTGCTTTTGGACGGGTGGTGGGTATAAAGTATGTTGATTCTGTGCACTTTAGTGTACGTGTGGTCAATGTCTGCATGTTCCAGTCATATCTCAAAATTGGGCTGGTCAACCCCCACATTGGTTTGCAATTGTGTTGTGCAGAGAGGTTTGTTTTGAGTTCACAGCAAGTCCTGTGCTCCGGGAATGTCAGGTAGTTCATCATCAACCTTGTTTCTCATGACAAATGCACTGAAAATGAATTGTGCACTGAGGTCAGGTTCCAACCCTAATTGTCACCCAGTGGCGCTATTAGGCATCAGGGGCAGATCACTCTCGTTGCCAACGTCAGGCCAGCTGAACTGTTGGAGGCGAAATTAAGGTGAGCATTTTCTCAAGATAAATACTTTCAACGCTTTTGTCACTAAACAACTAGCGAAGTATCATCTGTGGCTATCCCTGGGAAACTTATACAAGATATACTGTGTCTTCCACACTGTTCTACAAACAATGGATAAAGTTACAGTCACGTTTGAATGTTGCGCCACCCAACTCGGGCCCCATCATGTCACGTGACCTTTCTCTCGAGATCTCACGAGATTGTGTACATCCATGACAACGATTGTCTTTTCTGTCAACAATCACTGTTGCCCAGATCCTCGACTCTTTTGCTCTCGTGATTTTATCGAAGTTTTTCTTGTTTAGAACTACCAATACCTGCAATTGCCAACATGAGCTCGGTTATATACATACAAGGTACCATTATTTTGGAAGTAACACGCCCTTACGTGTTTTATTTCGATACTGTGGGTAAAAGCAAATTTTACCAATGTTGCAGAAACGTGTCTGCCATTTTGGTTTATCTTTCATTACAGAAAGTATGATATTTGAGTCGCAGTTATGTTCCCAATCAATATGTTCCCTATGCATTTGTGCCAGTAAAAATACAAGTAATGTACATTCTGGTCTGTAAAATGTAATAAACCTAAAGTAATGTCAAAAACCATGACATCAGGGACATTCCTTTTCCACATATTGTTTGTTTTGTTACTCCGTGAGCTTACACAGTGACACCAATATAATGAAACAATATATCATGCCGACTAAGACTATTTATTGTACACTGTCTTAATCCTCCTCTTTACCACTTACAGCTTATACTGCATATGAAAACTCTACCGCTCTTGTCCACCCCACCCTGACACCTCTTGTTCCCCGTAAAGTATGTTAACACAGGAAATGAACTTGTATTTGAAAATGATTGTCCACAGCCTAGATTTCCTACTACAAAAAGACACACAAAAAAATCTTGTCATGTATATTTTCATAAAATGTTACCTTCTGAATATGCCTTTGGAGCATTAACTGCCAACCACTGAGTCATTTGAATGCAAATCTGTAGTTCAGCTTTCTCCATTTACTTCACCTCAGTAAAACTGACCAATGTAGCCATTTTAAATTCGTAGTTTTAAAAGTTGAAACTGCATGATGCCTACTTCTGCAGGTATCAATGCATGACAAGACATGATTCCTAGAACCTGTAAATGCCAACTCGTTTTGACTGGTATTATATTCAGTGGTCAAATAACACTTTTTCCCTTTTCTCTCCACCAGCCTATTGTCTTGAGAGAGGCCAAGTCCCTGTTCCCAGAAACATCCCAGAGCACCTCAGTGTCGGTCAATATTTGCCGGGTTCCAATTGTTGATGACCGGGACTTCACGACAATCGACCTTGGAGACACTGAGGTTGCAGACACCCCTAAGCCCTCTTTATTTTCCAGCCTATGTTCATGTGTCTTGAAGTTTTTCAAGGAGATGTTCAAGAGAAGCAGTGCATGAACGATTCTTGTCTGAAGGCGAATGTCACAGTTTGTGAGAGAGAATGATTGAGTGTGAATGATAACAAGAGGGAGAGAGAGGGTGAGGGAGTGAGTGACTGAGTGTGGGAGGGAGGGAGGGGGGTGAGAGAGGGAGTGTGAGTGTGTGAGAGAGGGTGAGAGAGGGAGGGAGGGAGGGAGAGTGAGGGACTGAGTGTGAGAGGGAGGGTGAGAGATTGAGTGAGAGAGGGAGGGTGGAAGAGTGAGGGAGGGAGGGTGAGAAAGTGAGTGAGAGAGGGAGGGTGAGAGAGAGGGCGAGGGAAGGAGGGAGAGTGAGTGACTGAGTGTGGGAGGGAGGGTGAGAGAGTGACTGAGTGTGGGAGGGAGGGTGAGAGAGTGAGTGAGAGAGGGAGGGTGAGAGAGAGGGCGAGGGAAGGAGGGAGAGTGAGTGACTGAGTGTGGGAGGGAGGGAGGGTGAGAGAGGGAGAGTGAGTGAGTGTTTAAGGGAGGGAGTGTGAGTGTGTGAGGGAGGAAGGGTGAGATAGTGAGCGATAGAGGGAGGATGAAATAGTGAGGGAGGGAGGGTGAGAGTGAGTGAGACTGGGATGGTGAGGGAAGGAGGGAGAGTGAGTGACTGAGTGTGGGAGGGAGGGAATGTGAGTGAGTGAGTGAATGTGGGAGGGAGGGAGGAAGGGTGAGCGGATGAGTGAGTTAGTTAGATGGGGGTGTGGGAGGGAGTGAGGGTGAGTGAGTATGAGAGGGAGGGAGGGTGAGTAAGTGTGGGAGGGAGGGTGAGAGAGTGAGGGAGGTTGGATGAGTGAGAGAGGGAGGTTGAAAGAGTGAGTGAGTGAGTATGGGAGGGAAGGGGAGGGAGGGTGAGTGTTTGAGGGAGGGAGGGTGAGGGAGTGAGTGAATGTGGGAGGGAGGGAGGGAGGGAGTCTGAGTGGGTGGGTGAGTGATTGGGTGTGGGATGGAGGGAGGAAGAAAGGGTGAGTGAGTGTGGGATGGGAGGGAGGGTGATAAAGGGAGGAAGGGAGAGAGAGAGGGAGGGAGGGTGAGATAGTGACGGAGGGATGGAGGGTGAGAGGGTGAGTTAATTTTTGGGAGGGAGGGTGAGAAAGTGAGGGAGGTTGAAAGAATGAGTGAGTATGGGAGGGAAGGGGGAGGGAGGGTGAGTGTGTGAGGGAGGGAGGGTGAGGGAGTGAGTGAATGTGGGAGGGAGGGAGAGTGAGAGAGTGTGTGAGTGTGGGAGGGAAGGTGGGTGTGGGAGGGAGGGAGGGTGAGAGAGTGTGGGAGGGAGGGAGGGAGGGTGAGTGTGGGAGGGAGGGAGGGTGAGTCGATGGCTCGGTGGGAGGGAGGGAGGCGGGGTTATTCTTGGGGACTTGTATATACTTTGTGGGGATATGATAATGACATTTCTTTAGCTTGTAATAAATAGTGATCAAACTTATATATGTTGTCTGTCTTCTCTTGTTTGTATTTTGTTATGTTGATGTTTTGAAAACACATCCGAATGGGATATCACTGTGAATGTCTTTACTTAGAACTTGACTACTTTGCAATCAAATATTTTAACTTTTCAAATTAACCACACAATAATTCATTCAAAACTGACACACAGATCTTATTGAAATCTATATCTATTTGATAATTAATGCTGCACATGCACAGTCAAAATTTGTATAGCAATGATGTAGGCTCTATCTAAAGACATTCATTGTTATGTCTTCCGGCCCGAAGAGTCGGGAGACATATTGTTTTTGCTTGACCCACATTTGGGTTCACAATGTCAACAAATCTACATTTTAAAATCCCCATTGGCCAAGTAGTCTGTACACAACAATTCAGCTTTCTAGAGCTCTTCATACTTGAGAAGAAGATGAAAAAAGGTCATGACCCCTGTGACCCACATTTGGGGTCACAAGATCAACAAATCTACAATTTAGAATCCCCATTGGCCAAGGAGTCTGCATATAAAATTTCAGCTCTCTAGAGTCACTGGTTCTTGAGAAAGAGTCGAAAAAGCTAAAAGTTTACAGACGGCCAGACGCCGAACGCCATTCCATGCCGTAAGCCCATCGGGTCTTTCAGGCCTGTTGACCTAAAAAAGGAATATTATTAAAGCAAGTAGAAAAAGGATTAACATTTCTTAATAGAAATATAATATTTCCCCCTGCTGGATTCTCTTCATATGGAGTGACACTAGGTTGGCCCACTGCAGGTAGAGAGTTAACAAATGCAGCAATTTACAGCACAGTCTTGGTCAGTACTCTGGAAGGACAAACTTTTATGAGGTTACAACTTTGTTGAAGAAATCGGTTTCTATCATTGTCTTCAGTACTACGCGCAATAAGGTCATACATATTTCAAAAAATTAAAGTGAGTTTTGTTCACACAGACTGTGCAGAACCACCATGGGGAATAGTTTCATTTCACAGAAATATTGTGGTTGGCCTGCATTAGTCATTCTTTTCCCAAAGAGGTGACTCCCTTCAGATTTTCTAGCATCAACTCTGTTAAATATTGAACGGTTACTCCCTAGAAGACAAGGAGAATCCTGATTGGGTGCTTCATCTGTGCGATGCGCAAATGTTGTTTACAAGACAGAATTCTGCATTAGAAAGCGTCAAATTAATGTAAATCTGTCCATAATTAGTACACAGTCCAAACCAAACTGGAAAATAAAGAATGTAAGTAAAAGTATGACAGTGTATATTTAAATAAGAATAACTTAAGAGACAGGCAGAAAAACTGGAATGTTTCACATTGAATTGAAAAAAAAACCCATTTCCAACAACCATCACTAAAGTGTCACACCAGTTTATTTCTGCAGTAGCAGTTTTCAAACAAATTGATCCATTTAGAGAAATTGTATTTCTTCTTAAATACTTCCTCTCATGTGCTCTCCCATTATTCATTGTGGCTCAATCTTCCACATGGTTCTGTTTTTGACAAACAAATCTAAACACAATTAAATGACAGTTTTTGGGGGTGTTTTTTTTTATATATATTTCATGTGATTATTTGTACACATACAAAATGAAAGATAAAGACATTTCAAGTTTAAAAACCCAAGATTTGGCCTGAGGTCACGGTTAAATTGAGCCGGAAGTGGTTGCGGGGGAGGAGGAAGTAGGTACTGGAATATAGTAGGGTATTGTGGGACAACCAGTTCCATTTTGTTACAATATGTTTCGGGAATTTATTGAGACGTGAGAGAGTATACTACCAACAGTAATTTTGCTATATTTTTAATGTCAGTGCTTTTGGACGGGTGGTGGGTATAAAGTATGTTGATTCTGTGCACTTTAGTGTACGTGTGGTCAATGTCTGCATGTTCCAGTCATATCTCAAAATTGGGCTGGTCAACCCCCACATTGGTTTGCAATTGTGTTGTGCAGAGAGGTTTGTTTTGAGTTCACAGCAAGTCCTGTGCTCCGGGAATGTCAGGTAGTTCATCATCAACCTTGTTTCTCATGACAAATGCACTGAAAATGAATTGTGCACTGAGGTCAGGTTCCAACCCTAATTGTCACCCAGTATTAGGCATCAGGGGCAGATCACTCTCGTTGCCAACGTCAGGCCAGCTGAACTGTTGGAGGCGAAATTAAGGTGAGCATTTTCTCAAGATAAATACTTTCAACGCTTTTGTCACTAAACAACTAGCGAAGTATCATCTGTGGCTATCCCTGGGAAACTTATACAAGATATACTGTGTCTTCCACACTGTTCTACAAACAATGGATAAAGTTACAGTCACGTTTGAATGTTGCGCCACCCAACTCGGGCCCCATCATGTCACGTGACCTTTCTCTCGAGATCTCACGAGATTGTGTACATCCATGACAACGATTGTCTTTTCTGTCAACAATCACTGTTGCCCAGATCCTCGACTCTTTTGCTCTCGTGATTTTATCGAAGTTTTTCTTGTTTAGAACTACCAATACCTGCAATTGCCAACATGAGCTCGGTTATATACATACAAGGTACCATTATTTTGGAAGTAACACGCCCTTACGTGTTTTATTTCGATACTGTGGGTAAAAGCAAATTTTACCAATGTTGCAGAAACATGTCTGCCATTTTGGTTTATCTTTCATTACAGAAAGTATGATATTTGAGTCGCAGTTATGTTCCCAATCAATATGTTCCCTATGCATTTGTGCCAGTAAAAATACAAGTAATGTACATTCTTGTCTGTAAAATGTAATAAACCTAAAGTAATGTCAAAAACCATGACATCAGGGACATTCCTTTTCCACATATTGTTTGTTTTGTTACTCCGTGAGCTTACACAGTGACACCAATATAATGAAACAATATATCATGCCGACTAAGACTATTTATTGTACACTGTCTTAATCCTCCTCTTTACCACTTACAGCTTATACTGCATATGAAAACTCTACCGCTCTTGTCCACCCCACCCTGACACCTCTTGTTCCCCGTAAAGTATGTTAACACAGGAAATGAACTTGTATTTGAAAATGATTGTCCACAGCCTAGATTTCCTACTACAAAAAGACACACACAAAAATCTTGTCATGTATATTTTCATAAAATGTTACCTTCTGAATATGCCTTTGGAGCATTAACTGCCAACCACTGAGTCATTTGAATGCAAATCTGTAGTTAAGCTTTCTCCATTTACTTCACCTCAGTAAAACTGACCAATGTAGCCATTTTAAATTCGTAGTTTTAAAAGTTGAAACTGCATGATGCCTACTTCTGCAGGTATCAATGCATGACAAGACATGATTCCTAGAACCTGTAAATGCCAACTCGTTTTGACTGGTATTATATTCAGTGGTCAAATAACACTTTTTCCCTTTTCTCTCCACCAGCCTATTGTCTTGAGAGAGGCCAAGTCCCTGTTCCCAGAAACATCCCAGAGCACCTCAGTGTCGGTCAATATTTGCCGGGTTCCAATTGTTGATGACCGGGACTTCACGACAATCGACCTTGGAGACACTGAGGTTGCAGACACCCCTAAGCCCTCTTTATTTTCCAGCCTATGTTCATGTGTCTTGAAGTTTTTCAAGGAGATGTTCAAGAGAAGCAGTGCATGAACGATTCTTGTCTGAAGGCGAATGTCACAGTTTGTGAGAGAGAATGATTGAGTGTGAATGATAACAAGAGGGAGAGAGAGGGTGAGGGAGTGAGTGACTGAGTGTGGGAGGGAGGGAGGGGGGTGAGTGAGGGAGAGTGAGTGAGAGAGGGAGTGTGAGTGTGTGAGGGAGGGTGAGAGAGAGGGTGAGAGAGGGAGGGAGGGAGGGAGAGTGAGTGACTGAGTGTGAGAGGGAGGGTGAGAGATTGAGTGAGAGAGGGAGGGTGAAAGAGTGAGGGAGGGAGGGTGAGAGAGTGAGTGAGAGAGGGAGGGTGAGAGAGAGGGCGAGGGAAGGAGGGAGAGTGAGTGACTGAGTGTGGGAGGGAGGGTGAGAGAGTGACTGAGTGTGGGAGGGAGGGTGAGAGAGTGAGTGAGAGAGGGAGGGTGAGAGAGAGGGCGAGGGAAGGAGGGAGAGTGAGTGACTGAGTGTGGGAGGGAGGGTGAGAGAGTGAGTGAGAGAGGGAGGGTGAGAGAGAGGGCGAGGGAAGGAGGGAGAGTGAGTGACTGAGTGTGGGAGAGAGGGAGGGTGAGAGAGGGAGAGTGAGTGAGTGTGGAAGGGAGGGAGTGTGAGTGTGTGAGGGAGGAAGGGTGAGATAGTGAGCGAGAGAGGGAGGATGAAATAGTGAGGGAGGGAGGGTGAGAGTGAGTGAGACTGGGATGGTGAGGGAAGGAGGGAGAGTGAGTGACTGAGTGTGGGAGGGAGGGAATGTGAGTGAGTGAGTGAATGTGGGAGGGAGGGAGGAAGGGTGAGCGGATGAGTGAGTTAGTTAGATGGGGGTGTGGGAGGGAGTGAGGGTGAGTGAGTGAGAGGGAGGGAGGGAGGGTGAGTAAGTGTGGGAGGGAGGGTGAGAGAGTGAGGGAGGTTAGATGAGTGAGAGAGTGAGTGAGAGAGGGAGGTTGAAAGAGTGAGTGAGTGAGTATGGGAGGGAAGGGGAGGGAGGGTGAGTGTTTGAGGGAGGGAGGGTGAGGGAGTGAGTGAATGTGGGAGGGAGGGAGGGAGGGAGCCTGAGTGGGTGGGTGAGTGATTGGGTGTGGGATGGAGGGAGGAAGAAAGGGTGAGTGAGTGTGGGATGGGAGGGAGGGTGATAAAGGGAGGAAGGGAGAGAGAGAGGGAGGGAGGGTGAGATAGTGACGGAGGGAGGGAGGGATGGAGGGTGAGAGCGTGAGTTAATTTTTGGGAGGGAGGGTGAGAAAGTGAGGGTCGTTGAAAGAGTGAGTGAGTATGGGAGGGAAGGGGGAGGGAGGGTGAGTGTGTGAAGGAGGGAGGGTGAGGGAGTGAGTGAATGTGGGAGGGAGGGAGAGTGAGAGAGTGTGTGAGTGTGGGAGGGAAGGTGGGTGTGGGAGGGAGGGAGGGTGAGATAGTGTGGGAGGGAGGGAGGGAGGGTGAGTGTGGGAGGGAGGGAGGTTGAGTCGATGGCTCGGTGGGAGGGAGGGAGGCGGGGTTATTCTTGGGGACTTGTATATACTTTGTGGGGATATGATAATGACATTTCTTTAGCTTGTAATAAAAAGTGATCAACCTTATGTTGTCTGTCTTCTCTTTTTTGTATTTTGTTATGTTGATGTTTTGAAAACACATCCGAATGGGATATCACTGTGAATGTCTTTACTTAGAACTTGACTACTTTGCAATCAAATATTTAAAGTTTTCAAATTAACCACACAATAATTCATTCAAAACTGACACACAGACCTTTTTGAAATCTATATCTATTTGATAATTAATGCTGCACATGCACAGTCAAAATTTTTATAGCAATGATGTAGGCTCTATCTAAAGACATTCATTGTTATGTCTTCCGGCCCGAAGAGTCGGGAGACATATTGTTTTTGCTTGACCCACATTTTGGTTCACAATGTCAACAAATCTACAATTTAAAATCCCCATTGGCCAAGTAGTCTGTACACAACAATTCAGCTTTCTAGAGCTCTTCATACTTGAGAAGAAGATGAAAAAAGGTCATGACCCCTGTGACCCACATTTGGGGTCACAAGATCAACAAATCTACAATTTAGAATCCCCATTGGCCAAGGAGTCTGCATATAAAATTTCAGCTCTCTAGAGTCACTGGTTCTTGAGAAAGAGTCGAAAAAGCTAAAAGTTTACAGACGGCCAGACGCCGAACGCCATTCCATGCCGTAAGCCCATCGGGTCTTTCAGGCCTGTTGACCTAAAAAAGGAATATTATTAAAGCAAGTAGAAAAAGGATTAACATTTCTTAATAGAAATATAATATTTCCCCCTGCTGGATTCTCTTCATATGGAGTGACACTAGGTTGGCCCACTGCAGGTAGAGAGTTAACAAATGCAGCAATTTACAGCACAGTCTTGGTCAGTACTCTGGAAGGACAAACTTTTATGAGGTTACAACTTTGTTGAAGAAATCGGTTTCTATCATTGTCTTCAGTACTACGCGCAATAAGGTCATACATATTTCAAAAAATTAAAGTGAGTTTTGTTCACACAGACTGTGCAGAACCACCATGGGGAATAGTTTCATTTCACAGAAATATTGTGGTTGGCCTGCATTAGTCATTCTTTTCCCAAAGAGGTGACTCCCTTCAGATTTTCTAGCATCAACTCTGTTAAATATTGAACGGTTACTCCCTAGAAGACAAGGAGAATCCTGATTGGGTGCTTCATCTGTGCGATGCGCAAATGTTGTTTACAAGACAGAATTCTGCATTAGAAAGCGTCAAATTAATGTAAATCTGTCCATAATTAGTACACAGTCCAAACCAAACTGGAAAATAAAGAATGTAAGTAAAAGTATGACAGTGTATATTTAAATAAGAATAACTTAAGAGACAGGCAGAAAAACTGGAATGTTTCACATTGAATTGAAAAAAAAACCCATTTCCAACAACCATCACTAAAGTGTCACACCAGTTTATTTCTGCAGTAGCAGTTTTCAAACAAATTGATCCATTTAGAGAAATTGTATTTCTTCTTAAATACTTCCTCTCATGTGCTCTCCCATTATTCATTGTGGCTCAATCTTCCACATGGTTCTGTTTTTGACAAACAAATCTAAACACAATTAAATGACAGTTTTTGGGGGTGTTTTTTTTTATATATATTTCATGTGATTATTTGTACACATACAAAATGAAAGATAAAGACATTTCAAGTTTAAAAACCCAAGATTTGGCCTGAGGTCACGGTTAAATTGAGCCGGAAGTGGTTGCGGGGGAGGAGGAAGTAGGTACTGGAATATAGTAGGGTATTGTGGGACAACCAGTTCCATTTTGTTACAATATGTTTCGGGAATTTATTGAGACGTGAGAGAGTATACTACCAACAGTAATTTTGCTATATTTTTAATGTCAGTGCTTTTGGACGGGTGGTGGGTATAAAGTATGTTGATTCTGTGCACTTTAGTGTACGTGTGGTCAATGTCTGCATGTTCCAGTCATATCTCAAAATTGGGCTGGTCAACCCCCACATTGGTTTGCAATTGTGTTGTGCAGAGAGGTTTGTTTTGAGTTCACAGCAAGTCCTGTGCTCCGGGAATGTCAGGTAGTTCATCATCAACCTTGTTTCTCATGACAAATGCACTGAAAATGAATTGTGCACTGAGGTCAGGTTCCAACCCTAATTGTCACCCAGTGGCGCTATTAGGCATCAGGGGCAGATCACTCTCGTTGCCAACGTCAGGCCAGCTGAACTGTTGGAGGCGAAATTAAGGTGAGCATTTTCTCAAGATAAATACTTTCAACGCTTTTGTAACTAAACAACTAGCGAAGTATCATCTGTGGCTATCCCTGGGAAACTTATACAAGATATACTGTGTCTTCCACACTGTTCTACAAACAATGGATAAAGTTACAGTCACGTTTGAATGTTGCGCCACCCAACTCGGGCCCCATCATGTCACGTGACCTTTCTCTCGAGATCTCACGAGATTGTGTACATCCATGACAACGATTGTCTTTTCTGTCAACAATCACTGTTGCCCAGATCCTCGACTCTTTTGCTCTCGTGATTTTATCGAAGTTTTTCTTGTTTAGAACTACCAATACCTACAATTGCCAACATGAGCTCGGTTATATACATACAAGGTACCATTATTTTGGAAGTAACACGCCCTTACGTGTTTTATTTCGATACTGTGGGTAAAAGCAAATTTTACCAATGTTGCAGAAACATGTCTGCCGTTTTGGTTTATCTTTCATTACAGAAAGTATGATATTTGAGTCGCAGTTATGTTCCCAATCAATATGTTCCCTATGCATTTGTGCCAGTAAAAATACAAGTAATGTACATTCTGGTCTGTAAAATGTAATAAACCTAAAGTAATGTCAAAAACCATGACATCAGGGACATTCCTTTTCCACATATTGTTTGTTTTGTTACTCCGTGAGCTTACACAGTGACACCAATATAATGAAACAATATATCATGCCGACTAAGACTATTTATTGTACACTGTCTTAATCCTCCTCTTTACCACTTACAGCTTATACTCTACCGCTCTTGTCCACCCCACCCTGACACCTCTTGTTCCCCGTAAAGTATGTTAACACAGGAAATGAACTTGTATTTGAAAATGATTGTCCACAGCCTAGATTTCCTACTACAAAAAGACACCAAAAAAAATCTTGTCATGTATATTTTCATAAAATGTTACCTCCTGAATATGCCTTTGGAGCATTAACTGCCAACCACTGAGTCATTTGAATGCAAATCTGTAGTTCAGCTTTCTCCATTTACTTCACCTCAGTAAAACTGACCAATGTAGCCATTTTAAATTCGTAGTTTTAAAAGTTGAAACTGCATGATGCCTACTTCTGCAGGTATCAATGCATGACAAGACATGATTCCTAGAACCTGTAAATGCCAACTCGTTTTGACTGGTATTATATTCAGTGGTCAAATAACACTTTTTCCCTTTTCTCTCCACCAGCCTATTGTCTTGAGAGAGGCCAAGTCCCTGTTCCAAGAAACATCCCAGAGCACCTCAGTGTCGGTCAATATTTGCCGGGTTCCAATTGTTGATGACCGGGACTTCACGACAATCGACCTTGGAGACACTGAGGTTGCAGACACCCCTAAGCCCTCTTTATTTTCCAGCCTATGTTCATGTGTCTTGAAGTTTTTCAAGGAGATGTTCAAGAGAAGCAGTGCATGAACGATTCTTGTCTGAAGGCGAATGTCACAGTTTGTGAGAGAGAATGATTGAGTGTGAATGATAACAAGAGGGAGAGAGAGGGTGAGGGAGTGAGTGACTGAGTGTGGGAGGGAGGGAGGGGGGTGAGAGAGGGAGAGTGAGTGAGAGAGGGAGTGTGAGTGTGTGAGGGAGGGTGAGAGAGAGGGTGAGAGAGGGAGGGAGGGAGGGAGAGTCAGGGACTGAGTGTAGGAGGGAGGGTGAGAGATTGAGTGAGAGAGGGAGGGAGGGTGAGAGAGTGAGTGAGAGAGGGAGGGTGAGAGAGAGGGCGAGGGAAGGAGGGAGAGTGAGTGACTGAGTGTGGGAGGGAGGGTGAGAGAGTGACTGAGTGTGGGAGGGAGGGTGAGAGAGTGTGGAAGGGAGGGAGTGTGAGTGTGTGAGGGAGGAAGGGTGAGATAGTGAGCGAGAGAGGGAGGATGAAATAGTGAGGGAGGGAGGGTGAGAGTGAGTGAGACTGGGATGGTGAGGGAAGGAGGGAGAGTGAGTGACTGAGTGTGGGAGGGAGGGAATGTGAGTGAGTGAGTGAATGTGGGAGGGAGGGAGGAAGGGTGAGCGGATGAGTGAGTTAGTTAGATGGGGGTGTGGGAGGGAGTGAGGGTGAGTGAGTGTGAGAGGGAGGGAGGGAGGGTGAGTAAGTGTGGGAGGGAGGGTGAGAGAGTGAGGGAGGTTGGATGAGTGAGAGAGGGAGGTTGAAAGAGTGAGTGAGTGAGTATGGGAGGGAAGGGGAGGGAGGGTGAGTGTGTGAGGGAGGGAGGGTGAGGGAGTGAGTGAATGTGGGAGGGAGGGTGAGAGAGTGAGGGAGGTTGGATGAGTGAGAGAGGGATGTTGAAAGAGTGAGTGAGTATGGGAGGGAAGGGGAGGGAGGGTGAGTGTTTGAGGGAGGGAGGGTGAGGGAGTGAGTGAATGTGGGAGGGAGGGAGGGAGGGAGCCTGAGTGGGTGGGTGAGTGATTGGGTGTGGGATGGAGGGAGGAAGAAAGGGTGAGTGAGTGTGGGATGGGAGGGAGGGTGATAAAGGGAGGAAGGGAGAGAGAGAGGGAGGGAGGGTGAGATAGTGACGGAGGGAGGGAGGGATGGATGGAGGGTGAGAGGGTGAGTTAATTTTTGGGAGGGAGGGTGAGAAAGTGAGGGAGGTTGAAAGAGTGAGTGAGTATGGGAGGGAAGGGGGAGGGAGGGTGAGTGTGTGAGGGAGGGAGGGTGAGGGAGTGAGTGAATGTGGGAGGGAGGGAGAGTGAGAGAGTGTGAGTGTGGGAGGGAGGGAGGGAGGGAGGGTGAGTGTGGGAGGGAAGGAGGGTGAGTCGATGGCTCGGTGGGAGGGAGGGAGGCGGGGTTATTCTTGGGGACTTGTATATACTTTGTGGGGATATGATAATGACATTTCTTTAGCTTGTAATAAATAGTGATCAAACTTATATATGTTGTCTGTCTTCTCTTGTTTGTATTTTGTTATGTTGATGTTTTGAAAACACATCCGAATGGGATATCACTGTGAATGTCTTTACTTAGAGCTTGACTACTTTGCAATCAAATATTTTAACTTTTCAAATTAACCACACAATAATTCATTCAAAACTGACACACAGACCTTTTTGAAATCTATATCTATTTGATAATTAATGCTGCACATGCACAGTCAAAATTTTTATAGCAATGATGTAGGCTCTATCTAAAGACATTCATTGTTATGTCTTCCGGCCTGAAGAGTCGGGAGACATATTGTTTTTGCTTGACCCACATTTGGGTTCACAATGTCAACAAATCTACAATTAAAAAAATCCCCATTGGCCAAGTAGTCTGTACACAACAATTCAGCTTTCTAGAGCTCTTCATACTTGAGAAGAAGATGAAAAAAGGTCATGACCCCTGTGACCCACATTTGGGGTCACAAGATCAACAAATCTACAATTTAGAATCCCCATTGGCCAAGGAGTCTGCATATAAAATTTCAGCTCTCTAGAGTCACTGGTTCTTGAGAAAGAGTCGAAAAAGCTAAAAGTTTACAGACGGCCAGACGCCGAACGCCATTCCATGCCGTAAGCCCATCGGGTCTTTCAGGCCTGTTGACCTAAAAAAGGAATATTATTAAAGCAAGTAGAAAAAGGATTAACATTTCTTAATAGAAATATAATATTTCCCCCTGCTGGATTCTCTTCATATGGAGTGACACTAGGTTGGCCCACTGCAGGTAGAGAGTTAACAAATGCAGCAATTTACAGCACAGTCTTGGTCAGTACTCTGGAAGGACAAACTTTTATGAGGTTACAACTTTGTTGAAGAAATCGGTTTCTATCATTGTATATAAAATTTCAGCTCTCTAGAGTCACTGGTTCAGGAAGAGTCGAAAAAGCCGGACACCATGCCATGCCATAAGCCCATCGGTCCTTTCAGGCCAGATGAGCTGACAAAATTCATTGCCATAAATTATAAAACAAAACCCTAAAACTGCCCAGTGTCAGTGCTTGAGACTTGAGAAAATGCATCACATCCTCTAAATATCGATATTCCTCAACAATGCTCAAAGTAACCAATATTCAACTACATGTAGTTATGGCATATTCCCAAAATCATGATACAAGATACAAGATACAAAACAGTACAAGCTTTGAAGAAATTTATTACATACATAACTGTGTCCTTGATCCCCAACCCACTGGCAAGCCCGCCCCTCCTCTCTTACTCTCTAACCCTCCCATACGTGGACCAGAACTGTCGCCCTCTATTACACCTAATTATGTAACAGCCTCTGCCCAGCACTCAACATTGCAGCAGTGATCTATTTAAAGCTTCAAGAATATGTAATATGATGGGAGTCTCAAGATCAAACTATTATCAGTGAATTTGTTATGTTTAATGCTAGAGACTTGAAACTTGGATCATTTGGTATCTTTTATACAAAGAAGATATGCTCAATTTTATGCTCAAATTTTAGCTTTCTAGCATTACTTGTCCTTGAGGTAAAAAATACCACTTTAAATTGCCCCCCATTCTCTTCCCACAGAGGTTACTCCCTACAGATTTCAGATCCTAAACTGTTGTTTTTTGCTTGAAATTGAAGGCAGAAAGAGAGTGTCCTGATTGGTTGCAATTGAATCTAGTTGTGCAATCAGCGACGCCGTTGTAAAAGTGACATTTGCCAATGACACGTCATACGGTCATTAGGATAAGATAAACGTATGATATACATTTTCTCATTTAATGTGTATTCCTGGAATGGAAATATGCTATTTGATTTTGTGAAAACTACTGATCATAAACATGCTTATGAATAAAATAGACAAAATTAGAGACAAATACCAAAAATATTTCATTTGTGTTATTTACATCAGACATATTCGAAGGACATATGCTAATGAACAAGACGCTTAAGAGTATATGCCTAGATCTTTGAAGTCACTCATTCAACATGGCTGCTGAAAGATGAGCTTTCAAAGGTTAAGAAACAGTAATAGAGTATAAGCTTTCGCTTTCGTCTGCTAGGAGAGTTTTCTTCTGCCCTTGATTTCAAGCGAAAAAAAGTCTACAGAGGTTAGGATCGGAAATCTTAAGGGAGTAACCTGTGTGGGAAGAGAATGATTGCCCCCCTGCCACACTTATTTTCAGGAGTAGGGTAATTAAAGTAACACATCTCCAACCAACAAAGATGATATTCCCAAAATCTGGGCTCTCTAGCATTGCTGTTTATTGAGGAAATGTTAAAGACTTTAGTGTTAACCGCCTGTAGTCTAAATGAACAAACTAAACTCTCCATCCAACAAAGATGTTTAAAGATTTATTGGAAAATGTTCGCCAGACCCATAGTTGAAGGGGGCAAAGGAACAAACTTTGATCCCATAGGTGCATGAAATTTCAGCTTTGGGGGAGTGCCGTTCCTGGAGAAGAAGTCAATAATGTGAAAAGTTTACGGACGACGCCAGGTGCCCAACACACAAACCAATGCCGGATGATGGCCCATGTCTGAGGCCAGATGAGCTAAAAATTACCATTGATGCTTAGTCAAGACAAGAGTCATCAGAAGATGACATATCCCATCGGTCCCACATAATTTGTAAAACACATCTTTGACAGATAATTGTATATCTACAACCGTACTTTAGTTAATGGGTACATTAAGGGCTTTGGATTTCTGCTCCAGAAGCAGACCTATCTCTGAACAAAGTCCAAATCAAACACGTTTCCATAGAAACGGAAAAAATAAAATTTTCAGAAATCTGAAAATATCAAAAGGCACCACTTCAGTTGGTGGGTAATACGCATGCAAAGTTTCAGAAAGATATGATGAACAATTTTGGAGCTGTACTCGGGGAAACAAACCTGTCTCTGAACAAAGTCAAAATTCAACACGTTTTTATGGAAATGAAGAAACAAATTAAATTTTCAGAAATCTGAAAATATCAAAAGGCACCGATTCAAACATGCAAAGTTTCAGAAAGATATCATGAACGGTTTTCGAGTTCTGCTCCGGAAACGAAATGATTACGGATGGACAGACGGACAGGGCGACGACTATATCCCACAGTATTACATACCGTTGGGATAAAAAGGCATCTTCCGCATGCATCGGGCGAGTTATGCATTTACAAGAAATTCATATTAACCCTTGCGACAACTTGACAACTTGTGACTGGGTCAGTGGCCCCTGTAAGACAAATAGACCTAACATTGACCTAACATTGACCTATCAAATCGCTCGTTACGAACCCAGTCTTTTCCTATTTAAATGAGGAGTGTTAGTCAGAAATAATTTCAAATTAATCCCTTAATTACGTTGCGACAAAAGTCATAGAAACTATGCGTAAATATAGCTCACCCAAAAATAGTTTATTATTAATTCTAAGATTCTAAGCCTAGTGGTTAGAACAATCAACAACAAAAAAAGTACTTTATCAGGCAATAAAGGAATAATTGGGTTTTTTTATGACGAAACAATTGAATGACGTTCCCGCTGTTGGACGCCTCCCCCTCATAATATAATCAGTTGTGCCCATGGTAACGTAACGTTGATTTGCTTCAGCCGACTGCACTCATACATCGCAATCAACACAGTGTGTACCTCTTTTCGTGGTCTGTAATTCCTGCAGTTGGTCAAAATTAGCGGTTGGACAATGAACATCAACTTTTATGATAGCAGCAAACAGTTGATTTAGGCAAATTTACGTTCCGCCACCACGCTTAGACTTGACCAAGCTCTACCAATGATTCTTTTTGGAATTTTAGTCACATGATTAACCATATATGGAGTGATATGTAAGTGATCGCGCGATAGTCCAAAGTTTTTTTAAACCAGGTGTATTAATTTTTTTATTTTCTAGTGAAAACTATGAAGCAGTCGAAACGTCGTTTTTAACTTTAGGGGCGGGAATAGTCGTCAGTTCGCCCTGTTCATGGATTATTAATATGAAGAATGTAAACAATATTTTTATTTCAAAATTATTGGAAGCAGAGTGTTACCTGTACCTCATCATTTGGCATCTTAGAAAAGAAATAAAGTTTGCTGTACCCCAACGTCCTCGTGCTTTAACTATAATAGTTCAGGGCAAAACTATTCTTTATATCAAAACACACTGGGGTAGAACTAATTTTATTTCTTAAACAGAAATGCCTTGGAATATATTTGCCTCTGCTTAATTGTTGGTACAACATCGCGACAGAAGTGCGTTTGGTATCCTTGCATTTGATAGGCCTACACCATAGCTCAATAATCAGGCTACTTCCTATCTCACTTTATCCGTCGAGTTGTCGCAAGGGTGAATATGAATTTTTGTAAATGCATATATATATATCTCACCTGATGTGTGAAATGGGTGCAGAGAGGAGGCATATACATTGTACAACAAGTAGTTGTCACTAAAGTGACATGATCCCCCGCCGCAAATTAATACTTCTAAATTTAAAAATAATGTCAAGATCAGCAAAATCGACTGTCAAAAGTCAACGCTCATTTGTGACCTTGAGAAAAATGTCAAGGTCACCAAAATCTAATCAGCCCTTTGTCTTTCCTAGGAGGTGCATTATGTCAAATATGATGGAATTCCGGTGAATGGTTCTTGAGATAACCCACTGACAACAACACATGAACATTAACATGTCGAAAAATTCAAAGTTCCACTGTGACCTTGAAATAATGTCAAGGTCACCAAAATCAAATCAGCCCGTCGTCTTCCCTAGAAGGTGCTTTGTGTAAGAAATGATGGAATTTTAGTGAATGGTTCTTGAGATATCCCGCTGACAAGCTTTACATGTACATTAACATGTCGAAAAATTCAAAGTTCCGCCAAAATCTAATCAGCCCGTCGTCTTTCCTTGGAGAAGCTATGTGTAAAATATGAACAGAATCCAGCGAATGGTTATTGAGATATCCCGCTGACAAGGGTAAAATGACAAAGTCTCGTTGTGACCTTGAAATTAAGGTCAAGGTCACAAACCTCTGTAGGAACATTACTCTTCCTATGATGAACCCATATGCAAAATATGAAAAGAATCCAGTGAATAGTATTTGAGTTATTCCATTTCGTACGGACGTACGGACGGACGGACGCAGCCGAATACTATATCCCCCGCTTTGCGCTTAACGCGTGGCGGGGGATAAATACAAATCTCTTCATAAAGTATAGTGGGTTTTTTTCATTGATTATACAACAGATATACAACACATCAAATCAAATGGTAAGTTTTTATTGTCAATCAATGGTCATAATCAAATTGTATTCACATGCAAATTTAGTTACGCTGTACAATTGTCTTAATAGCACTTTTATCAAGTTATTACAAAATATTCCACATAAAAACATAATCGATTTGTATTTTAGTTCAATATACTTGCTTACACATTTGCATACCCTTTAAGTACTACTTAAGTTTTAAGTTATTAATCAAGAAAATCAATATTGCACAATGTCTTCTTTCTTCCACCAAATCATTCTTGTGTGGCTGGTTTACAGGACAAAACTTGTTAAAGAGATTATTCCCGGGTTGGCTCAAGAACTGCCTTGCATTTAGTGACATGACACATTCTAGGTTCAGACTGCCGAACACAATATGGCTATGCTTGATTTGGGGCCCGGCGCAACACATGGCGTGCAGCATTAACCCCCTCACAAATCCATGGATCTGCCCCTATATTTGACATGTTTATTTAAGCTAGTTTGAGGGATGTTGATATCTTCCTGTCTGTATATCGGTACACTTGATTCAACCTGAGCCTTTTCCAGGAGCGGCATACGCCAGTCACATGGTCAGCATATACAGTGTATAATGAATCAAGCATAGCCACTGTTAAAAACTGGAAACCACCAATCAACAATGTGTTTCTGAATGCAGGGCACAAAACTGGAATATGAGTGTGTTTACTTTAAGTAAATAAACATTAATGTATTGATCAGTAACAGTTTAGATTTTTTAAGGAAACTAGAATGCCTTGACATTGTAATTCCAACATATTGAATTGAAAGCTTGTTGCATGTGCAATAGTTAGTTCTTAATACAGAAACACTCTCAAATCATGTATCACTAACTCAAAACAACAATGTTCAAAGTCTGACAACTGAGAATGGTTTCACAGTAATCAATGTTAGGAATTAGCATGGAATAAATTGGCCTTGAAATATATTTTTTTCAAATTGATTACAAAACAAGAATCTCAAAGTAACTGCCATTACAGATCCATGTATATCAGTCAAACAAGCATGATTTCAGACAATGTCTAATTAAACCTGCTTTCAAGAGTTGGAACAGATAAATCCTTAACAAAACAAAACATTCATATGACAAGATCAAATTCTTTTTACTCAACAATTGTAGACATATTTTTTTCTAAATATCAAATCTTGTATTCCTAACCTCTTACAATTAGAGAAATGAATTAAAAATTTCAACAAAGTTGAGATTTCATGGATTCCCTGATAACAAAATAACTGCTACTACAGTTCCAAATTATCAGTCGGACAATGTCTTTATCTACACATGCTTCCAAGAGTTGGAATATCAACAAAACAAAACGTCCTCATGACAAAATGCTATCACTTCAAAATTTTAAACATGTTTTTCAAAATATTAAACCTTGCATTCCTAACCTCTTACAGTATGAGAAATAAACAAAAATTTCAATCAAAGTTGAGATTTCATGAACATGGATACCACCTTGTAGAAAATAAATCCTTCATTGAAAGAAGGCTATCACTTGGTATTCTGACGGTTAACTAACAATGGCGTAGAGAGTTTCTGAGTGTAAACTCAAAACGTCCGATACTGAAGTGAGAACTCCCTTGTTGTCTTTCGTTCTGCTAAGAGTCACGCTCGAACTGTTGAGGGCAAATACAGCTCGTACCTGAAAATTAAAATGAATTAATAAATAAGGACGTAATGGTTATTTTCAACCTTAGCATTCTGCACTATCAGGATATTTGTATCCACAAAGCTACTTAAAACCCCTGATCCCATAAGCATCTTTAACCTCGTATCATTGAAGGCTGGTATCTGATCGCTATATATATAGCTTGTATGTTTCAGCCAATGAAATGTGATTTGAAATTTTTTGATAGCTCCTTGTTCTTCTCATTCAGAAAACAGCTTGATTTAAAGTCATTTTATTGGCTGGTTATTTAAAGGAAGAGTTCTGTCCCCATTTTGGATATTTTTGCATTACGTAAAATGACTGACCTCGCTATATTGTACCTTATTTTGCATTTTTTTAATAACTCGAGACATACACTGATAGAGTATTCACATGGTAACACACAACATGTCATAAAACTAATAAACACTTTGCTGTTATGCTGAAGCGAAGTTTTCCAGACTCGCAGCGCTGATGGCTTTTTCATTCATTGTTTCTTTTTTCAACAAATGTACGCTTGTGTTTATAAAGTTGTGAAGTCATCAAAATATTACCTTCATTACTATTTTTCAATTGGAGTGTGTTTTAATCATGTTTTAATAACATATTTTATCATATAATGGAGGGTGTTATCGATGCAATAAAGCAATCTGATAAACTTGGTATCCAAATCTGATAAATATGCAAAACAGGTCAAAGGTAAAATACACGAACTACTTTCGCAGAATTCCACTCTTTTCATGCGAATCCTAAAACTGTTTACGTATCATTGAAAAGCGTAACCGGGAGTTTTCCCGAGTATTTCCGCTTGAAAGAACAGATATTTGAAAACACGAAATCATCTGATATGGTACACTATGTGCATTTATAGTGTTAACAAAGTCAAGATAATTGTAGATTTGTTTAAAAAATCATTCAAAACTTCAGTGCGCTAACCAACAGCATCAGCAAGTAGCTGCAGTGTCCTGTGTACAAAATGAATTTTCATGTGTCAGTGTGTGACCTACCGACGCGCCTCGTCGATCGCACTAGCATTTTGGCAGTTCTTGAGGGCTGAGCATACGGTATTGGGTACATTAATAGGTACTTATTGTCATAAACAAAGGAAACAACCCCACCTCACAAATAATTACCGTTTAAGTGCGAAAGATACTGTTATGCAGCAATCTGAATCAACCCGGCAACGCAGCTTCCAAAACGTTGAAACTAGAGTTACTTCCCTTGTTCAAGCAACGTGACCAAATTATTTATGAGTGCTTTAGACAGATGCTTGTGAACTGATTGAAAATATCTCCATGAACAAGAAACCAGGGACCAAATGTTGATTTTTTAAAGAATCGCGCACATGTGTTTTTAAATTGTTTTAATTAAGAACTATTTTAGGCACTTCACAACCGATGTCGTGACCATCACTTTGATGTACCGTCTGTGATATTACTCCGCTAAAACTAGGTCAATTCTCTTTCCACTTTTACTACAAAAACACGCTTATTTTAATAATGACATATATGATAAAGAGATTATTACCCTCGTGTGTTTCCGTATCATAAATATCATATATTTGGAATATGAAAAAAAATGTATTATGCGAGCCAGAGGCTCGCATAATACAATTTTTATTCCAAAAATATGATATTAATGATACGGAAACACACATGGTTAATAATCTCTATATATGTGAAAACAGGAATATCCCCTCAAATTTCGTTTCCACAAAAAATACCCCAATAGAACCCTCCTTTTTAAAGTGCTATACGAGAAACAAAGTGCTTATCGGATCAGGAGATTAAAGTAGCTTTCTCATTTTATTTTTTCATGAACGTGTGATAGTATTAATAAAATTAATAATCAATAATAAAACAGAGCCATTGGCTCTGATGCTCATCATGCTTTAGTTTATCAGAGGGTTAACAAATCTCCAATTGACATTGACCAAAGTGTCTGTAAAAAACATCTCAGTTTTTGGGCTTTTAGTTCAGACGAAGACGACAAAAAAACAAAAGAAATATTTTGTTTTAACAAAAAATACCCCAATAGAACCCTCCCCTTAATCTTAAATCAACGAACCTGTTCTACAAGATGTTGAAGAGATAGAGAATCTCCACGAGGGTTCTCCAGGAGTAGTGTCCCCTTCTCAGGATTGCCCTTTGACCTTACGACCTCCACATTTGCGAAATGACACATTGGAGTACTGACTGCAGGGGGAGGTGAGGTCATCTCCTTTGATGAACCGGATATGTACAGAGTTTTTGAGGAATAGTCGACCATCTTGGAATCTAGGGGGAACTTTTTCGACAAGGCTGCGTCTTGGTAAACTTGAACCGATTGTCCTCTAACACCAAAAACTCTTTGTGCCTAAAATAAAAAATATTCATCATCAAACATCATTAATATATTATTAACCATATAAATTCTTGGTGCCATTCCACTAACTGAATTTAGCGCTAACATAATCAATTAATTGAACGGCCCCCTTTATATTTAATGGTTAGTCCCCTAATTTTCACTTGGAACTGTGATTCCTGTAAATTTTTCACTCAGATGGTTCACACTAATTAATTGACAGCTCAAATGTTAAAAACAGGGTTCATACATTTGAAAGCAACACAAATTCCATGACTTCTCCATGGTTTTTTAATGATGCTTCCAGAGTTTCCATGACAAAGCAAGCAACGTTCAAGTAATACAGAATGCCAATCGATAACTTCCACGATTTTTATAAAAAAGTTTTTTAGTTAAAACAAGTAGCAAAACAAGGAAATTTCACAAGATATCAAAAATCAAGTACTCTTCCCATGACATTTAACATGTATGCCTGTTTTCCATAGCTTTTCAAGGCCTGGAAACGTATTATAAATGTCCATGACTTTTCCAGGATTCCTTGATGTTTCCTGGATGTCATGAGCCGTATGAACCCTGTAAAAAGATCAATAACTCCTCCTCACCTCTTTGACAAAGTCTGGAGCAGAGAGAGGAAATCTCCCTACAGGGTTCTCCAGTAGAAGTGTGGCCTGTCTGCCTGTCAAACCTTCCTGGGCTGAAGCTCCACACAGGGTCAGGTTGACAAACTTGCAGTTGGGCTTGACTCCATTTTTCACAGGGGCTGGAGCAAGTGTCGGCACTGCGGGGGAGCTTGGTGAGCTCCCAACATTGCCACTCCTCTCACCTCGCCATGCCAGGGTGATCTCAAGTTTGTCGGATTTCACCTGCACAGAAAATATTGTCAAATTGACCTTTTGAACTGTCAACATTTTGGAGTGAAGTTACAGCAAATATTTATGTTAGGCCTGCTCTTTTCGATTTCTAAAGTTTGTTCCAAATGTCTGGTACATGTGCGAAGTGAAAGGAGTCTCTCCAAACACTGTTCTTGACGTGCTGAACATGTTCCCTTGAAATGGTAGTTACATGCTTCACAGCAATAGAACATGTTCCGCACGCCTAAAACAGTGTTAGGTCTCACTCCTTTCACTTCGGACATAAACTGGACATTCGGAACAAGTTTGGTAAATCGAAAGAAGAAGGCACATAAACTGTCAGCCAAGGGCAGATAACTCCACTGTTTAAGATTGACATACCACAAATAGCATTTATATTCATCATCTGTTCTATATTTCTATATTTCATTTTTAAAAAACATAATCCATCCTTAAATTTACATTAATTCGAACCAACCTGCAGAGGTTGCACATTCTTTGAAGAGGATCCTTCTTGGAGTACATATAGCATAAAATCCTATTTTTGAGTTATGACAGATGAAATTTATTTATTTTTAATAATACCGTAAAAAAATAATAAATTACTAAAAAATAAAACATTGGACTACCCTAAGTGGGCCCCAACCCTGGCGGTTGCTAACCATGCCAAGGGCGGGTAACTGAAAAAGAATCAACAGATTGCCAAGTGTGAAATCTATTGTAAATGCAACAACAACCCCATCTCACCTCGGATCCTTCCTGTATGATGACGTCCTGCCCAGTGACGGGGTACGCGGTCAGTGGCTGTTTGATGGTGCTGTATATGAACTCGGTGAACTCCTGGATGATGCGCGACAGGTTCGGGGACGCCTGATAGAACACTGTGATCTCGTTGTGTGGAGACAGGTTAGCCTGGAACAGAGAAATTTATGTTATTGTGATGAATCAGCAAATTAGTTTAGGATTCACAGTCAGTGCTGGTGAAAGTTGCCCGACTCTGAGGGGTGGGTTCGAAGGGTCTCGGCCCAAAAGAGTACTACAAATCATACAATTGAAGGTGTGGTGAGGCGACGTGAATTTCAAGACTATTTCACTCATATCAAGGCTGCTAATATTATTGCAGGGAGAAAACCCGCAAAGCCATGGTGGCTATGCATGGCAGTGAAACCTGCAAACATCGACTGGAACTAGTGAACCATGGGTGATACTGCACTGAAATTCAGTGTAGCATTGCATCCAAACCTTAATGTATGCAGACTAGCTCTCCACAACAGAAGAAGTTGCCGAGCCACTAGCAGGATTCGAACCCTGGACCTCTTGATCCGAAGCCGAACTCGCTAACCCGCCTCCACTATTGAAGGTAGTGTTACCCTAAATGTAATAATGTTAGAAGACTGAGAATTCTAAATATATAAGAGGATATAGTGTTTGACATCCCTTTTAAGGATATTATACTGACTATGACTTTGAAAGTATCCTTCTCCCCTGATCCCCTAAACAACTTATGAGGTGAGGTATTTCACTTATATCGGGGCTGCTAGTATTATGGCAGGGAGAAAGCCCGCAACGCCATGTGGCTATGCATTGCGGTGAAACCTGCGAGCTAAACAACTTATGCCTTGTATTACTAAATGGTGGTTATATAGCAGGTATATTGTTAGCCGATAAAATGGCATGATTTGAAATTTCATCAACCTTTTCGGGGAAGTACCACTATTACTCCATTTAAAGGTACATCCATTGTGTTGTTGGGGGTCACATATTCCAAACGTTATAAATGGTGTTACTTTTTGAGAAGTACTGACTGTTACCGAAAACCACAATGTTGATGATACCTAGTATATTGACGATATGAAGAGAAAAGTAGTGATTTCTGATCGAAAACCGGACAATGCATTGTCATTGAGGCGCCATTGGGTCAAACGTAATTTTAGAATCTTATTTATAACACATACAATCATAAATTAGGGTTGATCATGTTTAATAGGTCATGTAACTAATGTGCATGTAAATGGCAGTTTCAGTTTCTGCACATGCATAATGATGTTTCTCTAGTTTAATTGGAAACTAGTAATTATGATATATTTGGCGATTGGGGATGAATATGCAAGCTGAGTTAATTTATTTGCACTGTAAGCACCACATATGGTGAGTCGGAACGTATTAAAGCCTGATAAAATTTTATAAAATACAATGGATGCACCTTTAAAGTAATTTTATTGGCTGGAGATTCACAGAGCAATATGAGGAATATCGGAGAAGCAGACTGAAGTAAGATAAGATAAATCTTTATTGCCCTTGGAAGGGAATTTGAATTGTCATGAATTGAGCACATTTGAAATACAAAAATATATAACAGGATATAAAAAGGCTAAAATATACAGTAATGACAAATTAACAATAATCACATGGCACATGGATATGACAGGCTGGAGGAGTATAATTTAGATATTTAAATGAGTAATGCTTGATGGAATAAATGACATTTTGGTGCGTCTTAATTTTACACTCGGAACTTGTATACAATACACTGATGTAGGAGGATGTCTGGCAAGGAGAATATCTGCATCATTGTGGATATTGACTGCAGAGTAACCTAAAAATGTCAACTTAAACTAGCAAACTATGGGTGATACAACACTTTACAACAGCACAGCATGTTTCTTTAACAACATGTGGAATGGTTACAGAGTTCGACCCAAAGCCTGAAATTTGAACAATATTTCTCTCCCTTCCATGAAACCATGAAAGTAAGAGTTTATTTCAAAGACACAGTTGGGATTACTAAGAAAAAATAAGAAAAAATAAAATAAGAAAAAATAATTCGCACATCTTACGATTTTACATATGAAAATTTTGAGAAATAAATGATTTCATTTTCTTGCTTTCGGGAAAGATAATACTTGTCAAAAAACAAAAGCATTTACTAACCTTCTTCCGGAGTTTTTGAACTCGGTTGATCACCTCCCTGGCCACCCCTTCATCCAACATGGACTGATCCGGGCTTACATCCATCAGAATCAGCAACTGCACACACAAATTATATTCAGGTTTATTTAAATACTTACACTAAGTCGACTTAGAATGCATGGTCTCGTATCGTAAATAGTTTTCCGGAGCCTCCTAGATTCATAACTTAAGCCTAAAAAATAAAAATAAATGTTTCTGGTCTTTACAGGTTGACAAAAATGATGCAAGTTCTTTTTAATTACGACATTTTATGGGGGGGGGGGGGAAATGAAGAGATAAACAAACAAATTTTATACAATTATTTATATAAATAAAGCACAAACCCTCTTAAATATGTTTTACTATTCCCAATAGACAATAATCTCACCCCTACACTCCATCTCAACAGAAACGAGTGACATTTTCTATGTCCAATGTTTTCTGAGGCTAAAAAATATAGTTATCTGTCTCTTACTTTTGTTAAAACCTAGAAAAAAAAGACCCGAGGCGTGGGTTTGAAACTGATGCGGGTGGAAACCAGAAACATTTTTTTTTTTGAGCCTTACAAAACTTCCACATTGAAGTACTGGTATTTTATGCATGCTTCAGTAAAAGATAGTTAAAAACTTTAAAGAAATTCTGAGGATACATGATCGAAATGACAGAAAGCAAAAAAAGTGAAAAGTTTATGGACAACAGACAACGCCCCATGCCATGAGCCTATCTGACATTTCAGGTGAGGTGAGTTGGGGTTTAGCGCCGCTTTCAAGAGTATTTCACTTATATCGCGGCTGCTAGTATTATGGCAGGGAGAAAGCCCGCAACGCCATGTGGCTATGCATTGCAGTGAAACCTCCGAGCATCGGCTGGAACTAGCAAACCATGGGTGATGAGCTGAAATTCAGTGTAGCATTGCACCCAAACCTTACTGCGTGTAGAACAGTTATCTACTGTGGCCTTTCAGGCCTGATGAGCTAAAGAGCCACACTAAATTGTCCATACATGTGTGAGTTTTGTAACATTAGAACAATTAGTGTCATAGTTAGGTGCTGAAAAAATATGTGACTAAAGGATATGACCAATAACTATATTGTTTATCAGCGATACAAAGGCCTCGTTTAGTTCCTGAACAAGCATCTCATAAAAGTTATATTGCTACAAGACTTACCTCCCCTTCCGAGTGAGCCTCGTATCTCTCTCCTTCCTTCTTATCCCCGACAGAGTACATCAGACGAAGCTCGTCCCTCTCCAACACATGACCTCGCACAGTTATCTCCCCTGATTTCTGGAAGTCCATGAGTTGTGTGTCGGTTAGTTTCTGGATGTCCTTCATAACGTCCTTGAAGTCTCCTTTCAGCCTCGCTCCCAGCACTCGGTGATCTGGTTCCGCTCGTAGATGGATCCCGTACTTCTGTTTGTCTGTTGTGGTTGTCAGCTGTCTCACGTTCAGCTCCTGGGAATAGAGGTGAGATGATTTGGTGTCAAACAAAACTATCATGGCTGCTAGAATTATTGCAGGGCGAAAGCCTGCAACACAATTGTGGTTATGCATTAGTGTCAGCTGGAACTAGCGAACCATGGGTGGTACTATGCTGATATTCAGTGTAGCATTGCACCCAAACCTTCCTGCATGCAGAATAGTTCTCCACAACAGATGAAGCCACTAGCAGGATTCGAACCCTGGACCTTTTTTATCCAAAATCGAACTCGCTAACCACTGCGCTATCCCGGCCCCACTATTGACGGTAGTGTTAACCCTAATGTAACAATGTTAGAAGACTGAGAATTCTAAATATATAAGAGGATATGGTGTTTGACAGTTCTCTACAGTAGACAAAGTTGCCGTGCCCCTAGCGGGATTCGAACCCATGATCTCTTGATCCAAAGCCGAATGTGCTAACCACTGTGCTATCCCATCTGGGAATATGGAGAAAGTTAATTGATAATATAGATAACTCGAATAAATAAACCGAGGGAATTCATTCGATGTATTATGGATACTGAAAGAGTGATATTTTTTCAAAATAGCAACCAGTCTGTCAATCAAGTTCTGGTCCACATAAAAATAGTTTCAGTTCAATGTATGAAATACTATTGAGTTGTTACTAACACTTTTGGTTTGATTATATTATCCCTGTCAGTCAAAAATCTCACAAGCCAGGTGAGCTTCCGGTCTTTTTAGCAGGTGAGCTTGTCTGAATATAACCAACAACTGGCTTGTGGGCAGGCTGCTTTTTTGAACATTGGTTGCGTTATACCTAGTAAGTCTGTCCAGCTTCATTCATGTACTACATTACCGGGCTTGTTAAATTTTGAGAAGGGCTGATTGCATTTTCAATCTATAAGCCCTCAAGTCAACATAGGCTAAAAGTCATATCGTATATGAAAGTAAAGTAAAGTATATGATCATACGAAAAAGAAAACCTAGCTGCTGACTCAATTATGATTATGATATGATAATATCCAGTTTTCAACCATTGGCAATTTTTCAAACCCTAGGTTTCGGATCTCGGATAAGACTAACCTCGAGGATGTACGTCTCCAGAGATCGGATGTCTTCCAAAGCCTTTGGGTCCTGGTGTATAGCGACAACTTCCTTTAATGGATACTGCAACATAAAGTTGGTCAATCTTTTAAAGGGGCACTTCTATTGAGAATCAACCAGTTTGTTACTTGAAATGAGAAAGCACTTTATTTTTGCCATTTACACAATAATAAACATGTATTTTGATAGAAGATCCCCAAAGTAAGAAATAATTCATCAGACTGATCGATACTTTCTTGCTTTGCAGTAGCAGTCTAGCAGAGCTTTCAATACTTGTACAGCAGATGAATGGCTTCACACCTCATTGTTATTATTTGTTAAATATGCACTATTTTTTGTCAAAATTGTCAAAGTCACAAAAATACCCTCAGTAGCATGTCCCAACTGGATTGTGTTATAATAATCAATGCATCAATAATATATGAATAAATAAGAATCTTCCCTAAATCTAGTTTCCGCAAAATATACTCTGATAGCACCCACCCTTTAAACGTTCTGCTCTATAGCAACAACCTCCTTCAATGAATATTGAAAACAAACACCAAATTGGTTGACCATTGCCCTGTGCAAGTTATTTCAAGCTGAAATTACCATAGTACTTACAATAACAGTCAAGGGTTTAATGCCGCTTTCAAGAGTATTTCACTTATAAACAGGCTGCTGGTATTATCGCAGGGAGAAAGTTCGCAACACCACAGTGGCTGTGAATTACGGTGAAATCTGCCAGCATTGGCTGGAACTAGTGAACCATGGGTGCTACTGCACTGAAATCAGTGTAGCATTGCACCCAAACCTGACTGCATGTAGAACAGTTTCCTACATCAGACAAAGTTGCCGAGCCCTTGGCAGGATTCGAACCTCAAACCTCTTGATCCGAAGCAGAACGCGCTAACCACTGCACTATCCCGCCCTTAAGTTAAAAGAAGAAATCAGAAAGTAGGGAGAGTCAAACCTTGAGAGGAAGAGTTTTCCTGTCTCTGACGACCCGCCCCAGCTCGATGACTGTCTGCATACTGGACACTGCACCCTCTATCTTCTCGTCTATCAGGGAGTCCCTGTAACACATGACGTCACGTAATTACAATGATATAGTATGAGGAATGAAGACAATATTCATGGATTTACAACTTTTTTATGCTGCATAGGTGCTGTTTCATTGTTCCAATGTCGTCACTTGCTTCAATAAAGAAGATGTAAATCAATAATTCTTGTCTTCATTTCTCATCATCCAAGCTATGTTTATATCCGGGGGCAACAGTGTTCAACAAGCACATCTTGTTGATAATGACTTTTATAATTCCTAATTCCACTTTTATTTAACAATCTGATCCCTTACTGGTCTTTTGTGGCCTTTGTGATATTTCTTGTTTGCTTTTGCAAATAATATTTCAAGTAACTTAAATTTTTCGCCGCTTATGGCTGCAATATTGCAAAGGAACGTTAAACAGTATCTCACTCATTCCTAATCGTACCAAATTCTAGAACGCCAGTCAAGGTTTTGAAACTAAAAGTCATTTGTGAATACTTTGTCAGTTCCAGGGAGCAATTTGTTACAAATTGTGGGCTAGTCGCTGAACTCAAACAATTATGGCTATTATCAGTTCCCGACAGAGACACAAGATAAACACAGTGACTATACCTGGGTTGTGGCAGCATGAGGAAGTGTACGCTACGTGTGTCTTCCTTGCTTGACTCCGGGGGCGGCTGGAACTTGCGCAGATTCTGGTACATGTGCTCTGTGAGGAAGGGAGTGAACGGGGCCTGCGGGAGATAAAGGGTTCATTGTTAACAGAGTTTATGTATACGATTCAACAAAGAATGGTAAATGGTGTGTGTAGGCAAAATAGCAAAACAATTCATATTTATCATTATATTTTTTGTTATGAACTAAATTTGAACATCAAGAGAATGAAAGCAAGAGAATGGAGAGGACAAAATACCAATTATCTAATCCATTATTGCATGTGTCAACAGATTCTGTAGCCCTAACAATTTGAGATTGAGTAACCAAGATATTCTGGATAACAACATTTTTATTGTGGAGATCCATGACATGTTGGAGTAAATACTCACCCCTTTATTAGTCCCAATGAAGGAGTAAACATATACTCTGAAACGTTGTATATCTTCACGATGCGGAATTTGTTATCCAGGAAAGCTTAGTTTCTTATGTGTTCCACTTCTACAACCTCTTCCCCACCCCCCCAATTTGAGAATAACTGGCAATGACTTGCTCCACAAGAGATGTTTCACACACTGCATCAAGTACGTACCATGACTTTAGTCATAGAGAAGAGGACGCTGTAGAAAGAGTCGAGAGCCTGATGGCAGTCCTGTAGTCCGGTGTCACCCTTCAGACGCTTGCGGTTCATCCGCACGTACCAGTTGGTCAGCTGGTCTACAAACTTGATCAGCCTGGGGACGACCGTGTACAAGTGGTATACTGTTGTAGAGAAGAAATCACTGATAAACTCCAATCCACTATATCATAATATAAGATACCCACGACAATAAAACACAGGCGGTTTAAACAGCAAAGTGTTTCAAGTTTGAATGTTGCAATCTCAAAGGTAAAAATTTGAACTTTGCTTACTTTTAGATATTTGTTGCGATAATAAATGGTTCGTTGATCGGACAAATCTTTCAGGTCTTAGTTTCAAAAGTAACACTTCATACAGAGGAAGAAAAATGTCATAAGAGGTTATTCCAAGAAAAGAAGTGACCTCCATAACAACAGGGAAATCCGCCCTCGGTTTATAAAATACAACTCACGCTCCATCTCCTGACGGACGAACTTGATGAGGGACTGCGTGAAGGAGAGGACCCAGCGGTCCATGTAGTTGGTGGAGGCTTTCACCTGTCTCTCGTTGTACAGGTACTTCACCCCTTCCTCCTGCAGACATACAAGCATTTACCTGCTCAACTGATTCGTGTTGACCATTGTGAGATTATTACCCGAGGAAGTGTGTTTTATGACTTTTACGCAACGAGTGTGAATTTTTGTATTGCCCGAGCGAGAGCGAGTGTTATGCACAAATTTGCACGAGTTTCGTAAAAGTCATATGACACACTTTTGAGTGTAATAATTTCTTTATTACCCGTTCTATTCCATGTGATTCGCGTAAAAATAGTCAGAAAGAGGCTCACTTCTCTTGCGACGGCAAGCAACAGTGATGTCACGAACAATCGTTTTATGATGTCACAGACGACAAAATATGGGAAGCCGTGGTGAAACAATCGTTACTAGGCAAATGTGATATGTGCACATGTGTTATATATCAATAATATTCACTCTGTTATTTACAACCATATGGGTAATAAAAGCATTTACCTGCTCAACTGATATGCGTTGACCATTGTGGGGGGTCTATTCACAGGAATATCAACTTGAAAGGGAATTCATAAGTCTATGATAGCGTATACTTAAACAATCAAGGAGAATAATAATACGAGATTGATAAGTATCTAAATGAGGACCTGCAAACTTAATATGGGAAGGGGAGTGCTAAAAAGTTACTAGGTAGTCTGTTTTTTGGATGTTCATGAACAGAGACTTAGGTACTGTAGCATGTTTTATGCACTTTTTACATGTTTTGCCATTTATAATAAAAGTTTTTGCTGTATATATTTATTTAAGACTGTAAAGCAGGCTACGCGACCAAATTATCCGTAGTCATAGAAAACAGAATCACGTGCAAAACAAAAGACTACTAGCAGAGATTTTAGTGTGAACTCCTTTTAATAATTCAAGGATGGGAAATGGATCTGCTTAAACAAACTCTATTTACTTATAGAGGATTGTTTTGCAATGGGTAACATTTCACTTTGAGAGATTTTTCATTTTCGATTAGAATTGTGCTACAGCTTCTTAATAACCACTAGCCCTAAGCGCCAATAAAGACAAATCGTTTTGAACACTTGTACAGATACGCAACAAAAGTATCCATAGTCATAGAAAACAGTATCACTTATAAAAAAACGACTTGCGATCATTTTAGTGTGAACACATTTTAATAATTCAAGGATGGAAAATGGATCTGCTTAACCGAACCATAACCATTCGTTTTAGAACTCTATTTTTTTGCAATGGGTAACATTCCATTTTTGAGATCTCTTAATTTCTATTAGAAAACGTGCAAAAGCTTCTTTATAGCCACTAGCCCTAGGGCCAATAAAGACAAATTATTCTTAGAGAGGAAACATGAACTAAATATATGGAGGATACTATAGATTACTTGATACATAAAAGAAAAGTTGCAGAAGAGGAAGAGAGGTGAGGTGAGGTGAGTTGGGGTTTGATCCGAAGCCGAACGCGCTAACCACTGCGCTATCCCGCCCTCTTTAAAGCCAGAGATTTCAGGGTAGTAATAAGGTTATGGTTATGTTATGTAATAAGGTTATTTCAAACACTTGTACAGATACGCACCCTCTCGAGTCTCTCTACATTCTGCATGAGAAACCTGTAAGCGTTGAACCAGGGCAGGAAGACATCCTTCAGTACGTCCCGCACCCCCGTCTCCTTGAACCTCAGGTTCTCAGCTCGCACGGACGGTGAGTTGATCAGGTATAATCTGAGAGAGACATGGATTTTGATTCATGGATGAAAACATACTTTGGAAACCACTCAGATTTCTAAAGTATCAAAGTATAAAATCATTCATACCAATAAAAGGTTGGTATCAGTAAATGGTAGTTTATGCTTAAATTACATTAATGATTGATTTAAACATATTTATTCAAGGAATGGATTTGGTCAAGTTATTCACTTATTTAAATCCTCTCTTAACCCTTAACTTGCGGGTCCCGTAATTATCCGGGAGGCTCATAGAGAAAAATGTTAGAACCCTTGGCGAGACCCGTACGTTGGACTTAGTGCATTTACCGGGTCAGTAATAATTATATTTGCCCCCCAGGCGAAATGCGAGACGAAGTGTGTCCGTATATCGCCACATGAAAACTTGTTTACATACATCTCGCAGATAGCCACGATCTTGAGTCTGTGTGAATGTCCGGTCGAAATATCAAGTAAAATTCACACCAAATTGCGTGTGCATTGTTGACCCGTAACGCATTGATAATTAGCTTTACAAAAGGCCAATTTTGTCGGGCTTAGCCCCCGAAGCATTAATTCGCTTGAGGTTATTTTCACCCACGTGTTTGTATTGCCTCGGGTTTGCCTCGCCCGAGACTGCTATCTGCCTCGCATCTCGCGAGACGGGGAAAAAAATCGCTAACTCGCCTTACTCCCGCACTTCATATCATGTGAGCGAATTGTTTGTTTTCAAAAAAAAATACGGCAAAATAAAGGGGAAACAATGGACTACATTCCCATATAAAATTAGAAAATCTCAAAAAAATAATAAAGACACAGCAAGCGCCGTGAAAAAGGTCATGTTTACACTTCATAAATTTTGAAACAATCGGCGATTTTCACAACTTCTTAAACATTTATCACGGCTAAAATACTGAATGCATTTTCATAATTTTTATATCACAATAAACCGAAAAGAATAATCTTTTATTCTATATAAAATGCGCAGATTTATTCACAGAAATAAAGATACAATTTTACCTTTCTGAGAGGCATGTGAAACCAAACGGCACACAAACTAATCAACATATTTTCATCAGTTATGGTTCGAGGTTAGCGTTTATTTGAAAAGTCAAACAACATAACCATATTTGGGTTGATATGTGCTTATTTGTCAACTGGTTCGAGATTATGATTTCTTGGAAAAGTGCGATGAACGACCGTTTGCAATGCCGCATACATGTTGTAAGTATTGACGATTTTATAGGTGGAAATAAAGACAAACTTTACATAGCTATAGAATTATAACCAAAGGTCGCATTCTAATAATTTTTATATCATTGTGAAGCTAGACATCTTGTCTTCAATTCCGTATATAAATGGATTTTTTTTCCGTTTGGTATTAATGATGTTACGAGGCCCGAATTAAAGACAATCTTTTGAAAGTAATAGAATAAAAACGAAAAATCATAGAAAATTCATTCAAAGTTTCGGGTGTGAATTAGCCATTTGTGTACTGGTGTCGCTACTTGAATTTGTATTGAACCCCCGTATATAGTCCTTATTCGCCATGGAGATGCGGTATATTTCGTAAAAACGGTACTGGAATCGCCGCCTGGAAATTCCGCCAGCAGAGCTCGTTAGTGCCTAAGCTCAAACTACTGCTGCGAGCTGCGAGCCTGTAAATTCCGCCACAGGGGCTAAAAATGGTAAAATATATATACGCAACGTAAGGGTTAAGATAAACTGAGGACCATTCTAACTATCTCATTTACTTTGGACTTGAATTATTGGAAATTTTGACATTTTCAATTCCCTGATCATGATTCTGATTTTAGTAAAAGACATTTACTCAACAACTTGCTCTACAACTCATTAAGACCAAGATTTTAAAAACTCACTGAGTACTAAGATAGTCATAATATAAATTATCATAAATTTATTTAGGGCTTAGAGAACTTGAAAAGTCCAGGCCAAGAGCTCTGAAGGTCACGTGTCAAAAGAAGGCATCAACTCTTTGATGTCTATAACAAAATATTTCTAGTGTTCTTTTTTAATTTGACAATTTTCCTTGTCAGATAAAACAACTCTTTGGAGAATGGCATCACCTACATCAATCAAAATTTATTCTAAAAATGCTTTAAAGATTATTCTAAGATCATAATGACAATCTATTAATCTTAGTTTAATTCCAGGAGAGTGGTATATCAGAATGGTTTTGAAATAATTAAATGAACAGTTAAATATACCTGAGTGCATCTGCACCAAATTTATGGACAACCTCCATCGGATCTGGGTAGTTCTTCTTCCTCTTGCTCATCTTCTGTCCATCTCTGGAAGGAAAGAAAGAAAGAATGAGTGAAAATGAGTGTATGACAAGGACATAATATAAGGAGGAGGAGGAGGATATTTGCCTTTTCTTGACAAATAACATGTTTATCTCACAGAGCAAGGTTAATATCTAACTAAGCCCGTAGCTGGATTCGAACCCTGGACCTCTTAACAGAAGCCGAACACGCTAATCACCACACAATCCCGCCCAAGACAAAAATCTAAGGGGATATTTTCTTTTGTTATACAGAAAATAAAGGCATTCTATTGTATCACAATTTTTATAAGAACGAGACATTAATGTTACTCACGAAGCAAGAACAAGTCCATTTACTACGAGGTTCTTGAATGGCGGCTTCCCGAACAGGAGAGTTGATAAAACTAGCAGCGTGTAGAACCTGGGGAAGAAATTTGGATTGTTATCAACGTCACTTCATATACCGCTTTTCATATCATATTTGGTGGTACAGTTTTCTTTCCTTTACCAGTGTCATATCCATTCACTGACTGCTTAGGCCAGTAAAAATTTCTTTAAATTTAAATGAACCAGGACAATAACAGACAATGGTCTGGACAATGGTTAAATGGTCTCTATTTGCGATAGCATTGTAACATTATTCTTATGTCCGTGCTTTGATAAACCATTGTCAATGTTGAAAGAGAAGTGGAAAGTGATCAAAGCCCTCACCCTATCTTTGACATTTTTGCGCTAAAAATACTTTGTGTTTGAATAAATCTTCTTTCTTTAGGTCAAAGGTTAGTTAGGTCAAAATTTGGTTAAACAAATATCAGAAACAACTCCAAATCCAGACGTCGTTTTAACACTACAGGTCTTAGAAGAGTGCCTTTAACTTTACTCTGAATACCTACTTGTTTCACCAGTTTTCTATGATTCCATATTTCTAGAACAGTTTGACACCAGTCTAATTAAATCGACCCTGTTCCGAGGAATAAAATCTGAAAATAGTGCATTTACCGGAATAAGAGTGAGCGAGTGAGTTATTGTTTAACGCTGCTTCGGCAGTATCGTAGCCATAAGCACCCAGACCGGAATAAGAACTGGTTCTATAGATTCTTCGCCCAAAGTCTGATGACACCCCAATACAGGGTACCATATTAGTTCAGACAAAACCAAGTCATTAGCTGCCCAATCACATACTTTTTAAACACATTCAAAACAGGAAGACATAGTCATCAACATCCCCCGCCAGACTCAAGAAATCGGAACAAGGGCAATAATTTGAGAAGAAATAATTGTGCACTTCTCATTTTCATTCCATCAAGGTATTGACACCCTCAAGCCACACAAGCGATTTAATTTTAAACATTTTCTGAGAAAAGCTATCCCCTTTGAAGATACCTGGAACAGAGTCGAAAAACAGAACAAGGGCAATAACTCCTGAAAAAATAATCACATGCTTCTTGCGGGGGATAATTATTCATTAACACTTTCAGTATGTAACTGAACCAGATGAGAGAGTGGCTGTCTGTGGCTGCCCCTAGTTTCTCACACCAAAGCTTTTGTTGGAGGTCGTGTGATTGGCAAACTCAATTGCATCCGAACAGAATGAGTTCATATCCCAGTAGATGCACTATTTTGCAAATCATATTCCACGGAAAGGTTGATTTTAATCAGACTTGGTTTGACACTAAGTATTATGAAGGTTAAGTTTTAAAATATTCCATCAAAACGAAATGATCTTCTCACCATCCACGCGTTTGGTCAATGCCCTCTGCTATGAAGTCAGCAGGGAAGCTGTCCTCGAATTCCTTCTTGTGTTCGAAGGGGAAGTGAGCTTGTGCATACGGCATGCTGCCGCTCTCGAACCAGCAGTCGAACACCTCGCTGACTCGCCGCAACACACCCTTGCCCATCTTGGATGGTATGGTCACTTTGTCCACACTGAGGAAACAGATTAGTCAACATCAATACCTAAGTATCTACACTCAACAGAGTATATACAGTCAAGCCGCGATAGTCCGGCCACCGATAATCCGAATCTCTCAGTGTCCAAACGGTAGCAAGCTGTAACCAAACGAATCTCTATATAAACTCATTAAATGTCGATTCATTAATCCGTTGATTCCATTTCCGAATCCGAACGCCAGTTAGCCGTAACAGACTGGTTAATTACAACTATTTCTGCTTCATTAATCCAGTGACAAGCGATGATCACACTGATTGGATCGGTAAACTTCAACGACAGTGGATTGACACGGGAGTTAAGCGTGTAAGTAGTTTGTGATTTTAATAAACTGTTATGTTTTACATTGTGTATCAGTAGTTTGTGATTGTAATATATTGAAATTTCTCATTTTGTGTGATAGTTATAAATATCCAGCGTGTCAAAGTCATTTTATATTCTAAATACGTTCTCGTCTGTCTGTAGATTCAAAGGTAATATTTCACTATCCGAACGTTTTTGATGAAAAACGGAAGCGTTGGATTATCGAGGCCTGACTGTATATACAAAGCTACAAAAAACATCATTAAGAAGAATTTATTTTTAACAACTGACAAAGTACCATAAATGGTGTAATAAGTCACCCTCAACCTCCTTTACAAATTTGAACACCCAAGCGGTCAGCCAGTGCGTTATCATCATCAAGTTTTCACATCACAGCAAGTATGCTGCCATATATCGAGATGATCTAAAAACATAGAGATCAAACCAAATCTATGCATCATTCTTGACAGGGAAATCCTAATGAGTTCCTCATTTAAATACTTATTGAAAACAACCATTTATTGAGGTGAGGTGAATTAGGGTTTAAGGCCGCTTTCAAGAGTATTTCACTTATATCACAGCTACTAGTATTATGGCAGGGAGTTGTCTACTGCAGACAATGTTGCCGTGTGCCTTGTGGGATTGGAACCCTGAAGGCGAACACGCCCCCTTATTGAGTTAACTATAGTCATATTTCAAAATATAGATGCACGGTATACTTACTTTTCTCTGTGCAAGTCTTTGAGTTCAATTCCTGAAAGTTTCGTCAGTTCTTCGATGGAACCCACACATACCACCTACACCACAAACGTCACATGTCAGTAATATAAAATAGATCATGTTGGTTTTTTCTGGCACTTATTTTCTTAAATTGAAAATATTCAGGCATTTATGAACATGCAATGCATCCTCCTGATAGAAGACTTCAAACCATTCAAGGAGTTTGAAAATTAGGGCACATAATAAATATAAAAGATAAATTTCATTTGGACTTGTATTCAAATCAATGATGTATTGAAACCAGACTGGTTCATCTAAGTTCAGGTTTTACGCCGCTTTCAATAGTATTTCACTGACATCACGGCTGCTAGTATTATGGCAGGGAGAAAGTCCGCAACGCCATGTGGCTATGCATTGCGGTGAAACCTGCGAGCATTGGCTGGAACTAGCGAACCATGGGTGGTACTGCACTGAAATTCAGTGTAGCATTGCACCCAAACCTTACTGCTTGTAGAACAGTTATCTACTGCAGACAAAGTTGCTATGGCAGGATTTGAATAAATAATCCAGGATTTGGTGTCCAGCAGAAGGTTTGTGAGATCATTTACAGTCGGATTCAAACCCAGGTCCTCTGCCCTGTACTTAACCATTTGAGCTAAAGGGACATCCGACAAGCCAGTAGGAACACTTTAATCTCACCTCAACAAGCCGTCACTATACTAACCTCCTCTCCGTCCTCACTGACCCACAGAGGGATCGGCGTCCCCCAGTAGCGGTTCCTTGACACCGCCCAATCTCGCGCATCTCTCAGCCAGTTAGCGAACCTCTTTTCTTTAACAAACTCTGGAACCCTGAAAACAGCAAGTGATTGTTAAATAGGAGATAAAAATGTGTGCTAAAATCAGCAGCATCTAACATAATTCTAATTAATAGCTCTTAATTCAATTCAATTCAATGCGAACACATAGCAACACTTTACCTTGAGCACAAGAGCATAAGCTTAACAGAATACTCTTTAACCAAATTATACCAACTCTGATTTTTCACAGTACCCAATCAGAAACAAAATCATCAAATTTGTAGAGTTATTGTAGAATCCGAGCAGGCTAATGATTGGCAAATGACCCCATGAACCACTGAGTGTTGTGCATGGGTTGGGATGGGATGTTGTCGTGCAGCACAACCTAACTAGGGAACAGATGTTCTGAACATGGGAAGTACGGACCTATATGGTCGCGCGGAGTGCTTAGTAGCGGCACCAAAACTACAATTTCTTCAGGGTAATAATGTATATTGTTAAACTGTATATTATTATTTAATAATCATTATCTGACTACTCTGCATAAAGTTGGACTCTAGACGGACCATATTCGAATTACCTAGCATTTTGATTTTCAATTTCAAAATGGCCGACTTACTGATGTTTCCTCATGTTTCCTCGCATACATAACATGGCAAACAGACTCACCAGTAAGTTTTCTGATTGTTGTCCATGAGTTGTTGTGTGGCCTGCTCTACCCGGATGAACCAGCTTGGGACCGCCTTGTAGATAAGTGGCGTCTCCGATCTGTAGGAATATTCAAATAACATTTCTGGATAATGAGCCAATGAGTTATTGTTTAACATCACTTTGGCAGTATCGCTGCCATTAGCAGCGATTTACTGGATAAAGACAAAGTGTAAGCATTAGTTGTGGGGCACTAGCTTTATGGAAATCATGGGTTAGTTCTCAGAAAAAGTATACTATCCATATAACTTTTTGGCAACAAAACTAGCTCCAGATAGAGGTGAGGTGAGTTGGGGTTTAACGCCGCTTTCAAGAGTATTTCACTTTATCGTGGCTGCTAGTATTATGGCAGGGAGAAAGTCCGCAACACCATTAGGTTATGCATTGCGGTGAAAACCTGCGATCATCGGCTGGAACTAGCGAACCATGGGTGGTACTACGCTGAAATTCAGTGTAGCACTACACCCAAACCTTACTGCGTGTAGAACAGTTCTCTACTGCAGACAAAGTTGCCATGCCCCTGGCGGGATTAAAACCCCGGACCTCTTGATCCGAAGCCGAACGCGCTAACCAATGCGCTATCCCTCCCCTGATAGGTAACAATGGCACTCATGAAAGAAGCATGGCCGCTACCATACAGGTATTTGAAACAAGCCTCCATTGCTCTCCATTATGTGGGGAAAGGTGATGTCAGCAAAGTTAGAGATCTGTTGACTGCTTCAATTTGATACATTGAAGGACACAGAAATTGTTTTCAACAAATTATGTACTTGTTAAAAATGCATAACATAGATAAATGTTCATAAAAGAAACTCTACCTCCAACAGAAAGGGTAGTTGTGTTTTGTCGTTCCTTGATGTACGAGTCGTCCATCCGCCTTCAGTTTTTTCACTATCTCCTTGTCCGCGTCCTGCAAACACCATTAAACAATTGTCTATACTTCTCAATTCTTTAAATATGAAGGACAAATATTGATTCAAACTTTTTCATCGAAAGCACACAATTATTTATTAGCTTCAACAAGAGTAATTCTGCATATTCAATTAAATGCAAACATAATTCCATCCAATTAAAACTACTTGAAAATTTACCTGATTACTGATTTGGTACTTAAAGTATATAAAATATACCAGTTAGCAATATAAATAATTTTATAGGGTAGTGTTCTGATTGGCCAAATTTACAAGCCAAAGCACTTCATATTAGTGGTCATTCTATATTTAGCCTTTCAAAGGAAATTTTTATGACTTCAGGGTAACATTTATAGAATAAATTTTTCTAAGGTGCTGTTGTAACAATGGTGACCATACGAGAAAGTAATATCCAAACATTTTCTGAAAGGAAATGAATAATACGCGGAATGATGAAACACTCACCTTGATGTACATGCCTTTGAAGTCTGTCACCTCCTCCGTGAAACGTCCGCTAGCGTCGACGGGACAAACCATCTTCATGTCTTTACTGATGATTTTATATATGAGACATACACGCTGATCATCCTAGAAGAGAGAGAGTGACCATGTTTTAGATCATTTGAGGACTTGATTTGTATCAAATCGTTCTTTGTGGCCAATTTATATGAATACAGTGTATATAATAGGGCCTGTGCGGATCCTGATAAGTTTTGGTACAAGCTTGTAATATTTTGAGGTTAATCCCTAATTTTGCCATTTAACTTGACAAAATTGAGTTTTGGCCTGGCTTTTCAAGCTTATTTTATACACGGATGAACAAAGGTAGTAATCTGGATGTGCTACTTGGTTTTCCTGTTTCAAAGTTGTGCAAGTTAAGGGTTAAATGATAGATGTCATGGCATATGGTCACATTCGGATTCATTAAAATGGGATGTCAATTTGACAATTGCTCGATTTTAAATTTCTGAAATCAGCCCATAAATATCTTGTATAAAGCTTTTTTTAAAAAACACCTAATTTAGCTCGGGCCAGGGGCCGGAATGAAAATCTGCAAGGGTGTGGTCCCTGAAGCGATGACTCTTATGACGTCACTGGACTAATCTTATCATCGGCCATAGTCATAATTCAACATAATTTTGCAGCATTTTTATTGTGTAAATTTCACTAACGAATCTTCAATAAAACAACTTAAATTATCCATATATCGTAAGTTTAGACAATCAACTAGTTAATTCTGCACATGACAATGACATGCTTATTGAATAAACATGTGTTTTTTTGGCGATTTAACACACGTCATAAATTCATCTAGCAGCAGTGATAATCATCAATTCAATTAATTAATGAGGCTCCACAGAGCGGGTCACAGACGACCCCTCATCTGTGGTTAATCACAGTCACGCCTCAAGGATTTTCTTTAAACGGGTCATGGCTTTGATTGCGGCATTGTTAAAATGGGTAAGTTAAAATCATCTTAATAATCAATTGCAAGTGTATATTGTCTCGATTTAATGCTCAATTGATTTTGATATATAATGTATGTAGAGGTAATAAACTGTAATTCTTGAGAAAAATGTATTACACAGGATCTTTAAGAGAGATTCTATTAGTTGAACCGCAATATTTTACTTTCAGTTTGGTGCAAAGCGTATTTCATTTTATAAATTTTACCAATAATTTAAATTAAGCATTTTACAATCAAAAGACTTTATTTCTATGAAGAAACGAGTTTTGAATTTATTTTGTTGCATTAATGGTTCTGAACCAAGTCAAAAATATATCACCATACAAAAAGAACGTCAGCTCAAGAGTTCTGTTTCAACGCTAATACAACACCGATAACATTAATTCGTCAAAAGATCATTGAGGAAATGGTGGGGCACAATAATTCAACTTACTTCACCGAAGTATGGCGCCTGATGGACCACGCCCGTACCACTCTCCGAGGTGACGTAACCGTCCGTTAGAACTCGGAAAGCTCCGTTTGTCTGTCCCATCTGTAAGACAACAGTGTCACATTGTGAACAGAATTGTGAGTACAAACAAAATTACACATTCGCGCAAAGCTGGATGAAACAGTCATGTCTTATATTTCAAATTTGCAGCCATTTGCAGCAAGTTGTATGGGTCATCAAAAAACAATTCAATATGAAATCATTGAAGTGGGCACTTGTGTCTTTATTGTGCAATATGATATCTTTAAAATGGTTCAGAAGAATTTATACAACTAAAATCATTTATACTGTAACTTTAACAAGTGGCTGAAATATTTGTTAAAAGATTCCAAGTTATACAGAGGTGAGGTGAGTTGGGGTTTAACGCCGCTTTCAAGAGTATTTCACTTATATCACGGCTGCTAGTATTATGGCAGGGAGAAAGCCCGCAACGCCATGTGGCTATGTATTGCGGTGAAACCTGCGAGCATCGGCTGGAACTAGTGAACCATAGGTGGTACTGCACTGAAATTCAGTGTAGCATTGCACCCAAACCTTACTGCATGTAGAACAGTTATCTACTGCAGACAAAGTTGCTGTGCCCCTGACGGGATTTGAAATCCAGACCGCTTGATCTGAAGCCGAACGCGCTAACCCGCCCCCAAAGTTCTACAGATATTAATTAAGTGTACTCACACTTTTGAAGTAAGGAAAGATAGGTTTGTACTTCTTGCCTTCCAGTGTCTTTCCCTTAAATCTGTAAACAAAGTAATACAGCATTACACAAATTTCATTTTCATACAAAGAACCTCAATATATTTACGAAATGAAAAACAATCAGATGAGATTAGTTACTTGAACTATGTAAGTTTAAATGTTACATGCCTGATGAGATAAAAATGCAAAAACGTGCTACAGTGCCTTTAACACTTCTGCTGCTGAATACCATTTTGAGTAACCAATTAACAGTAATAACAACTTATTAACACAGAGATTAATCTTGGATTGGCGCATGCTAAAGACACAGTATCCCAGAAGGTCTATGGAAAAAAAGTCCCGGGAAAAAAAGTCCCGGAAAGAAAGTACGGGAAAAAAGTCCCGCGGAAAAAAAGTCCCATTACTAAAAAAACAGGTTATATTGATGCTAACATCAAAGATATTGTAAATCTTACAAAACTCTGCATGTCTATGATAAGTCCAGGGTCTATGTCCAGAGTAGAACATGAGATTAAAGTTCAGTGCTATGTCAAGTATCATTGTCATTAGAAAATGTTCATATTAATATCATGAAATGCTATGCCTAGTATCACTATTGCATTGTTGTTATTTCATTGTTTCTGAATAAAATATTTTAACAACCACATATGATATATGTGACCTAAAATAAAAAATAGAACTTTTTTTTGCAGAGCTTTTTTTCCTTGTCAATTTTGGGACTTTTCTTTTCCAAGACTTTTTTTTCCCGGGATTTTTTTCCTATAATCTCCCAGAAAATGTGGGGGCCACAAGTGACGACTTCAGGTGACATCGTGTGTAGTATTCAATGGCTATGATTATGAAGTTAACCCTACTTTGTACACATGTATTTGGAAGTTAGAGATTTACTTTATTACCTCCCCATGATCTTGTACTCCTCTTCTGACTTGAATAGAGCTTCCAGTCGTGCCTCCATCATTATGTAGATTTTGCCCGAACTCTTGTCTGGGGAGGTATAAACATTGCATGAAAAGCCCAAAAAAGATGAACTGAAAGACTAACTCATGAAAATTAATATAGACAAAACTGTATGAAATATCATAAACTGGCAGCCCTCCAATATGACAAGCCTGTGATACTGGCACAAACATTTTTAATTGTTATTAATGTTGGCTCTCAAAAACATTAGGTGACCTCAAATTTGATTACAGTTGAAGATATTTATATAAGCCATAAAGTTTAAAATAAATTATGCTAAAAAATAACGATTTCAAACAATTTATTTCTGCGTCCAATCACTAACTGAAAAATTAGAGCCACGGGCTCTGTAGCTCATCAGGCATTATATTGATATATTGATATTGATATTATCACTGACCAGCTCTCCACCTGTCATAAGATCCCCCTCTTACACTGCGTTATGCAATACTCTACTACCCCAGATCCAGCCTGTTGTGGCCTACCAGTGCATGAGGTTTAGACAAAATGTACAATATAAAATCCCCTAGGTGCAAGGTACCTCCCCACAAAATGTCAGCTTTGGGGGTGTAGTGGTTCTGGAGGAGAAGTCGAAAATGTCAAAATTTTATGGACGACGCCAGACGGATGAGTTAAAAATACTTGGTCTTCAGAGCCTGACCTTGAACTTTCACATAGTCCATTTCAGGGTTTACGCATACAGCCAGGTTGCTAGGCAACGTCCATGGAGTGGTTGTCCAGGCGATGACAGACACGTCTGGAGATTCTTCCAGCGGGAAACTGACGATAACTGGAAAACAAAAAATATTGGGCATTTGTTTATAGATATCATGTCTATCTTCTGACTGACAATATTTGGCACAAAACTACCTTAGACCCAGGCTAGTTGTGAAATGTAAAGTCATTAAAATATTACCTGCATTAGTACCTTTCAATTTGACTGTATTTTTAATCATGTATTAATAACATATATGTGTAAACAGGAATATCCTCTCGAATTTAGCTTCCACAAAAAATACCCCGATAGAACCCTCCTTTTAAAGGTCAAATTAGTAACTACTAAACTTATGAGCATTATTTCTGACATGTGTATTTCACTTACCTGCCGGGTCAACGACCTCCTTGTAGTTTTGTCCGGACTCAAAGTTAGACAGGGGCGTGTTACATGCTGTAGAAAAGGGCATCACCTAAATAATCAAGGAGAAAATTTACTCACAACAAAACGTATGACAATGCCTTCTCCTTTCGATTGTGAAAGTTTGTTCTGTACATCTGGTACATGCGTGTGAAGTGAAAGGAGTGGCTCTGTATACTGTTCTTGGTGTGCGGAACTTGTTCCAGTGATGTGCGGCTTGCACCACCTATTTCATAGGAACTTGTTCCAGTGATGTGCGGCTTGCACCACCTATTTCATAGGAACTTGTTCCAGTGATGTGCGGCTTACACCACCTATTTCATAGGAACTTGTTCCAGTGATGTGCGGCTTGCACCACCTATTTCATAGGAACATGTTCCACAAGCCAAGTACAATGATCGAAGCCACTCATTTCACTTCACCCATGTACCGAATGTTCACAACAAACTTTGGTAATCAAACGATGCTGAAATTTCACTATTTAACTATTTTACATATCACGATATTTCAGAATAATAGACACATCAGGATGCGCTTTTTTCAATTATTTTCTAAAATATGGCAAACTTTGACAGCCAAAACACTTAATTTGACATTTTTGTGAAAAGACACTTCATAGGTCTACAATACGGATCATGATATAGAAAAATAGAGCCATGGCCTCTGTAGCTCATCAGGAGATAATAAGTGGGGTATGTTATGGAGTGGACTTTATAGCAATGGTCAGATAATGGAATGTAGTAATAAGAATCTAGGTAGTGAAACGATTAAAGCAGTTTAAAAATATTTTGTTACCATAACTTTGCCAATCTGCTATATATATGTGTTGAAAGAGCAACACAAAGCTTTGAAATAAATTGCTGGTATCAAACATATAATAATGTGGTGGAGAGGTCATACTATTTTTTAAGATCGTACACACATTATATAATAATGAATATACCGGGTACAAATCTTTGCATACAATTCACCACTGTAAGCTATTGCAATAATGGCCTGGGGCTGTAGAAGAAAATGAAAAAAACCTTTTTAGGTCATGACCCCTGCTAATTATTATCAAAATTGGTTACACATAAATCAACATTCGTTATGAATATCATACACCTTTGCATTATATTGTTTTAATTCTTAATTGCATTATGGCAATACCAACATTTATTACATAATGAATAGGAGCCTCAGTTTTTGAAAATCCCATTTCTCATAGGCTCCATTTCAATACTTAATAAATTGGTGAATTTTTTTTAGTAAATTCTTTTTCACTATTTCTTATAGGCTCCTTTTCAATATTTGATAAAATGGTGATATTCTATGAATAAATTCTTTTTTAGAGTCAGTGAAAAGCAGTCTCACGCACAGTCTATGATAACACAGTGCTGCACAGTAGTTTGAAGTAACCTGAAACCTCTGTGTAACTATCAGTTTTCATTCTTCTGCCAGGAAGAGGTCAACACAATGCAATTACATAACATGCAGACACTGGGCTCACAGCCAGTAAAATTTATATGTTAGATGCAGTTTTTCCTACAATTAATTATTTTTCTGTACTGGAGAAGATGATGAAAATAGGTGTGATGTCACAATCTCATATAGCTACTTCTTTTATAGTCCTATGTTATCACCAGTCATCACTAGTCATATTCAGTTCACATATCTCATGTAAAATGAAAAAATTTAATTCCTCTTCAAGTTATTCCTTCAAAGGGTATTCAATAGTTCTCATTTCAAATAGATTCACATTAACCATGTCCATGATGTAGACATCTATCTCATTTCTTGTTCCTATTGAATAAAATTAACTGCAAAGTTAATAGAAAACTAAATCAGTTATAAAGTATAAAATATGATATAGTTAAGTTATACCAAATTGACTCGTACTGGAAATTCTCATTAATTAATTAATTAATTCTCCAAATAATTACACTATATCATGAGATATTAAAAAACTCCATTATTTACTCTTAAATTACAAAGAACATAATATTAGATTTAATAAAAGATTCTGTATTAAGTCTTTAGAATACTTTTAGACTTGTGTACCTTTATCAGCAAATTCACTTGCAAAATACAAATAATTACTCATATGTGAAATGTGAGACAAAGATAAAATATGACTTATAATTTTTGTTAGACCTCCAATTCTAAGTTTTTAATTCTAAATATCTCTTTTTCATCAGACATATTATATTCTCAAAGCACATGTTAGAACTCTCACATCAGAAAGATGAAATGCCTTTAACTCAGCTGTTTCTTTAAAATTACCTCCCTTACCTACTTACTGATTGAAGTGCACATATAATCTCAGAAAGATGCTGTAAACTGAAATAGGCTTTTAGGTCATGATCCCTGTGACCCATATTTGGGGTCACAGACTCACCAAATTTACAATTTAGAATCCCTTACAGCCAAGGAGTCTGTACATAAAATTTCAGCTCGCTAGAGCCATTGGGACTGGAGATGAAGATGAAAATAGCATTTTAGGTCATTGCCTCTGTGACCCAATATTTGGGGTCTCACTGTCACCAAATTTACAATTTAGAATCCCCTTCAGTCAAGGAGTATGTACATAAAATTTCAGCTCTCTACGTTCATTGGGACTGGAGAAGAAGATGAAAATAGTTTTTTTTAGGTAATGACCCCTATGAGCCACACTTGGGGTCATAGGGTCACCAAATCTACAATTTAGAATCCCTTTCAGCCAAGGAGTCTGTACATAAAATTTCAGCTCTCTGGAGTCATTGGTTCTGGAGAAGAAGATGAAAATAGCTTTTAAGGTTATGACCCCTGTGACCCACATTTGGGGTCACAGGGTCACCAAATTTACAATTTAGTATCCCATTCAGCCAAGGAGTCTGTACATTAAATTTCAGCTCTCTGGAGTCATTGGTTCTGGAGAAGAAGTCGAAAAAGCGAAAAGTTTACGGACGGACGGACGGACAGACGGACGGACGGACGGATGCCATCCCATGCCATAAGCCCATCGGGCCTTTCAGGCCAGATGAGCTAAAAAGTCCAAAAATATTTATTGTCAAATTTGCATGTCACGTCTCAACACATTTATTGTCAGATGAAGTATTATGATAATCAATACCATATCACAAATAAAGGTATGGAATAATTGTCTTCAAAGTCACAAAACTACCTTCCTATTACTTAGATCCAAAATTATATTTACTGTTCCACAGAAGATATGGCATGTGTGTGATCAAGCGATATCTCCAAGGAGATTACGCACAATGTCCTGTTGCCATCAACTAAATGACATCTCAATTGTTATACATCATCGAGTAATGAATCACAATGATGTCAAACACATGATGACATCACAATGCCATGACATCATAATATGATGACGCCACAGTGCTATGACATCATCACACTGGAAGTCTCATGGCAGTGCTATGTTCAGAAATGTAAATTTTTCATTGAAAGTAACTAAGAATGATTGTGGATGATAAATATCATCTCTCTATCGTCACCTCGGATATTTATAACTTTTATCAACCCGTGTTGAAATATTTGACATCAGCAGAACTTTGGTGAGATTTTATATATTACCTACCTTGTAACCCTTGTAGACAAGTCCTTTGTTATACAGTTCCTTGAACACCCACCAGATGGTCTCCATAAACCAGGGGTACATCGTCTTGTAGTCGTTCTTGAAATCTATCCATCGTCCAAGACGGGTAACGATTGTCTGCAAAATAAAACAGGTTCTGTAGATTGCTCTCCACAAGGTCTGAGGACACCCCATATATAGACATGTGTTCTGTACCAGTTTAGTGCAGACAAAACCAAGTACATGTAGCTGGCCAATTATCGTACATCATGGCTTTGAAAGCATTTGAACTGTTAGTTAACACGTTTCTCATGTTACAGAAACTGACGAAAGTATGGCCATTGGGAGGTACTTGCCCCTAGCGTCTCGTACCGATAGCTTTTGATGGACATTCTGCAATTGGCTGTTTGAATAGTGTCAGAACATGCGAGCCTATGGGTTGTTATCAGAAGTTTTGTGAGGAAACATCCCAACGATGTGAGTTTGTATTCCAGTAGATTCTCTATTTTGCAAATTTTATTCCTCGGGAAAACGGTCGATTTGAATCAGTCGGAGACTAAAAAAATAATGAAATATTTTTTTTGTTTTTCGCGAAAAATATTATAAAGAGCCATGTTCCCATCCTACCTCCCAGTCCGAAGAATATCTCATGACGATTTTGCGACACTCCTTGTTGTACGCTTCTATTCCCATCCTCGCTACGTCGTCAGGTCCTCTGATCCCCAGCGTCTTGTCAATTTCAAACTCCTGTACAGAAAAGTCATCACGACTTCAAGAACACTATACAAAAATTTTCACAAGTGATTCAAATTCAGTGAGTTGTTTAACACTGGGCAATTTTATAGCGTTTAGCGGCAAGAATTTAACTTCAACTAAACACTTCAATATACTTAACAAGCTGTTTAAATAATTTGTGTCAAACTGTTCTGAGAGGCTGTTTAAATAAAATCACAAATTAACAACAAAGATAGTTATTCAGAGCACACAAATTAAAAAGCATTTTTAAAAAAACATAGAAATAAATGCATGAAACAAAGCCGTGTTAAATTCACAAGGAAAATATTAATTTTTAATATTAACATCATTTGCACTTGCAAAGAAACAATCTATATTACTGATTATTGACATTCGAGGCAAAAGCATTTGTCTGAAAGGAAGAAATAAATCGGTTTCACATTTGATAATTAAAATCACATTATCAATAAACCTTTTCTTACCACTGGCAGTCCATGACAATCCCATCCAAATCTTCTCTCCACGTGGAAACCACTCTGATGTGCCCATCGAGTCACAACGTCTTTTATAGTTCCTGCCAGTATGTGGCCATAATGAGGCAATCCTGTCGCAAACGGTGGTCCATCGTAGAAGGAATAGCTGAAATAAGAGATATACATAATGAGGCAATCCTGTCGCAAACGGTGGTCCATCGTGGAACAAATAGCTGAAATAAGAGATATACATAATGAGGCAATCCTGTCGCAAACGGTGGTCCATAGTAAAAGGAATAGCTGAAATAAAAGATATATTCATAATGAGGCAATCCTGTCGCAAAGCATAGCTGAAACAAGATGACATAGGTCATCAAAATCTTACGCCATATTGGTTCTCATTGAAAAAAAATTTTAAAATAATTTACAGCCTCTCATTTTCAACTACATCAAGGTATTGATATTCTCAAGCCACACATCAAACTTGGTTATCCTATCTTTAACCTTTAGCCTGCTGGATCTTAAAGGTTTCTCAGAGTAGTTGTCTTTTTTTATCTTAGCCAGACAGAAACACGGACGGATGGAACCCAAATCTATTTCCCCATTCCTCTTCATGGTGGGAGATAATAAGATACACAAGACAACTGTTTTATAAACTACATTCTTGTGATACGTTTAAAATTTTAAAACTGTAAATGACGAGTTTCCTATTTAATATTTGTTTGAGGTTAGGTTAGATATAATATATATATAATATGCTATTATTACGGAAGGGAGAAAGCCAGCAACGCCATGGGGCTATGTATTACGTGAAACGTGTGAGCATTGGCTGGAAGTAACGAACCATGGGTGATACTATACTTTCGGTGTAGCATTGCACCCAAACCTTACTGCGCGTAGAACAATTCTCTATTGCACAAAAAGTTGCCGTGCCCCTGGCGGGATTCAAATTTCGGACCTCTTGATCCGAAGTGAACCGCGCTAACCACTGCAGTAACCTGCCCCATTTTTGTTTGAACCCTTCCACAAAGAACCCTGGTTTTTGGCCATGTCTTGGACAATAAAGAATGTAATACGTAATTCTAAAAAGAGACTGAATGTAAACAATTTAAACATACAATGGATTATTACATATAATAATATATCAACAAATAATACTCATTCAAGTTTATAAGATTTAATGAAATAAAATCTAATTTCATAATAGTTGCATCATTTTCATCATTCATCATATTCAAATCTAACTTACCGAGGTTTCCCCTTGGATTGTTTCAAACAGGCATGGAATGCATCTATTTCTTTCCAAAACTTCATTATTTTCTCTTCCTCATCAGGGAAGTTCATATTTTCTGGCACACCAGCCATGATTGATATCTGAGAAAACAAGTGACTAAATACATATTTTCAGGATTATAGTAATGATGATATTATATTATATATTATTTTATTTTTCAAATACAGGAAGATCTTGTTGTGCAACAACTGAGGTGAAGTGATGCTGGACTTAAAGATCTGGTGAAATGCATTTTTCTCAAGAATGACAAATGATTACCTCTATGTATATTGTATATCAGAATCAATTGAGCATAAGATCGAGACATTATACACTTGCAATTGATTATTAAGACGATTTTAATTTACCCATTTTAATAATACCGGGATTACTGTCCGCGAAAAGTTTTGAGAAGAATTATTGAGGCCTGACTGATTAACCACACACAACGGGTCATCTGTGACCAACGTACCAACCAGCTCCATGGAGCCACATTAATTAATTAATGATGATTATCACTGACGCTAGATGAATTTATGAGGTGTGTTTAATCGCCAAAAACACACGTTTTTGCAATAATTATGTAATTGTCATCTGCGGAATTACCTAGTTGGATATCTTAACATTTGATATATGGAAAATTTAAGTTGTTTGATTGAAGATTTGTTAGTGAAATTAACAATCAAAATGTTATGAAATTTACGTTGAATTATGACTATCGCTGATAATGAGGTTACTCCAGTGATGTAACAGAAGTCATCCCTTCAGGGGCCACACCCCCGCAGACTTTCATTCTGGTCGCCAGGGTTAAATAAGGTGTTTTTTAAAAAGCCGTATATAAGTAATTTATGGACCAATTTCAGAAATTTAAAATCGAGCAATTATGAAATTGACAGCCCATTTTATCGAATCCGATTTTTACCATATGTCATGGCATCTATCCTTTAACGCCTTCAAGAATATGATACTTCTATCACAGCGGATAGTATGATTGCAGAGAGAAAGCCTGCAAAACCACTGTGGCTTGCCGCTTTGTATTGCAGTGAAACCTGTGAGCAACAGCTGGAAATAGTGAACCATGGGTGGTGCTGCACTGAACTTCGGTATAAGCAATTGTAAAATGGACGTGCACTTTCAGTTCCCCACATGCATAATGATGTTACTCGATTTTAATTGGAAACTAGTAGTTATGGTATATTTTGCGATTGGCGATGAATATGCAAGCTGAGTGAATTTGTTTGTATTGTAAACAGTACATATGGTGAGTTGACACGTATTAAAGCGAAATAAAATTTTATGAAACACAATTGATGCACCTTTAAAATAGGATTCATCCATTAGAATCTGTTTAATTTTTCTGTTCGAATACGCTACATTTTCAGGCTGGCCAGTATTTCAAGTTACTGATTCTAGTTCATAAATGGGCAACATTTTTATTAGAATTTCTGTAACATATTGAATATTTTATAATCTTATCAATGATAAATGAAAAGCATGTGACATTTCATTATTTATTTCAGGCCGTGTTTTAATCAAATCATTTAAAGCAGCAGCTAGATTATTTTTCTCCACATTCAACCTGTCAATGTCTGCAAAATGAATCCTGAAAACAGACCAAATACAGTGCATATTAACTTTTTCATCAGCTCTTTGCCAAATGGCAGTGTCACATCTTATATGTTTCTCATATGAACACGTATGTTTCTCATTATAACACGTACCTTTAGGACGGTCAATCAAAACTGATACAACCACTAACTTTCAGTTCTTATATATGAGACTACTTGAGGTAATCGCATGTAATAATCAACAGAATATTATGAATTGAGTCAAAATTGCATCAGCTCTCTTGCCTTGCCGGCATGTGGCTGAACTACTTCCGGTTAACAAGTTGAGAGTAAATTCAGTAATGATGATTTTACGAAATAAGACTAAATTTCTGCGTTTTCATAAAATTTTGAGTCCATTGTTTCAATTTTCAGATTCTAATAATTAAAATAATATCTTAAAATACCCTAACTTATTAATCAAATTAATTTAAGATTAATGAACTTCTCTGTCTTCAAACTTAGTATCTGAGTACTTTACAAGAAAATGTTTTATGTTATTAATTATTTTCAAAATAATTTTCTTTTTAAATAATTCCGACTACGATTTGAACAATATTCACATTACATTGTTTTTTGTTCTAAAGGTTTTTATTTCGGGAAATAAGTTAAATTACACCAACAATGAACAGTCAATCATTAATCGTAATTCGTTTTAGTTATAGGCGTCACTTTTACATTAGTCATCTCGCTCCTTACAAATGCCAGAGTAAGAAGCTAGCACTTCCTGTTGACACGCTGTGGTTTGTCAAACAAGACGTGTTCTGATGCTGGAACGTATTATTTGAATGCAGATCGAATTAATACATTAATAATGGTTAATGGTATGTTTGAATGAATGTCTAAATGCACAATTATTCGTGTAGTTCCGTAATTAACTTATAATGAACTGCAGTGCACTGCTACAGGGTTCAGCATAAAAATTTAAAAAATGTTTTGTGACGTTAGTTTATTTTTTTTATCTTGTGACAGCACCCAATGTGATTAGAAAACTGTAATTCTGCGAATTGATATATGTAAACAAATCTGCAAGACATATATTTTAATCTAGGGAATGTCATTTGATTTGTTTTCATAATTAAAAGATTCCAGTGTAGTTGTTTTTGAAGATTCCAACACCATATTAAATTAATAATAATAATACATGTAAATACATATTTATATTGCGCTGAATCCATGCTTAGCATGCTCCAAGCGCTACACATATTATTACCCTGAAGGAATTGTACTTTCAGGCTGTTACTAAGCGCTCAGCAGGACCGGATAGGTCCATATTTTCCTGTGTTCAGGGTATCCATTTTAACAGCTGGGTGGACTGAGTGCATTGTGGGTGAAGTGCCTTGCCAAAGGACACAACACAGAAAGAGACCCAGGTCACAAATTTTGGGTGTCTCCACAATTGTCAATCATAAGAACATTTGATTGAAATAACAGTAGAGCTCTATGCTTTAGTTTCAAGCTCCATACTTTGACCTACCAGTTGAAAACATTATTACAAAGTCTTACAAACTCAATGCCGGGTTTTGGAAACACACAAAAATTGAGACTTGTGTCTAATACTATGTTGTGTCGACATGTCCCTGGGTAAGGCACTTCATTTATTCATATGTCATTATGTCAGGTGTTTAAATGGGTACCTGAACATGGGAAGAACTTAGAAGTTGCTTAGAACCGAAATGCAATTCCTTCAGGGTAATAATGGACATTAAAAGTACATCCATTGTGTTGTTTGGGGTCACATATGCTAAACGTTATGAATTGTGTTATTTATCAAGAAGTGCCGACTGTTTCCGAAAATTGCCATTTTGATTTTAGTCTGCTCACTATACCGACGATATAAAGGTAAAAATACCGATTTCTGATCGAAAACCAGACAATGCACTGCGTGTGGCGCGCGCCAATTAGTCAAACGTAATTTTGGAAGCTTATTTACAACAGACTAAAAGAAAACTTTAAGTTGATAATGTTTAATAGGTCTTATAACTACTGTGCATGTAAATGGAACGTGTAGTTTTGGTTTCTGCACAAGTATAATGATGTTGCTCGATTTTAACTGGAAACTAGCAATTATTAGATATTTTGCGAATGGGGGAGATTATGCAAGTGGAGTGAAATTATTTGAACTGATATCAGCACATATTGTATGTTAGCACATATTAAAGGCAAATAAAATTTTATGAAACAAAATGGATGCACCTTTAAGACCGCCAGTGAGCAGCATTTGCACTGGATATAAGGCATTAAAATTATTATTATTATTATTAACATCATCTTTACATGTTATTCAGTGTACTCATTTGATGGTCTGCTGGTGTTCAGTCTGTTCGTGATCTGCACCTGTGCTTACATGAGGAGAGTCCCTCGACTGAAGCAATGGCTGCTTTCGGAGAAAAAAGGGTTCCTCGGCGTCTTCTATAAAGGTTGGTATTTTTGGTTTAACCAGACCCACGTAAATTTGATGAATACTAGGGCTGCAACGATATACTACGATGTATCGAACATCAATACAAACTAAAGACATCGAAAATCGATTCATGATTCAAAATTCCGATTCGTTTCACATTCATTTTTTTCATGCTAAAATAATAAAATGTCACCTGATTTTATTACAATTAGATCGTGAAATTGCATTCACAAGCGATGACAAGTCACATGTGAACAGGAGAACAAGTTCCTTGTCTACAATATGTAACATAGTCAATGATTGGTTTATATCCTCATCATTCAAGATTCTTGGCCAATCAGCGTGGCCTATACATTTCTCTTAGCAACGCCGCATAACAACGATCAAAATGGCGGATGTTTTTTTCTGTAGTGTTAAAAAATTGAAATAATTCAAATCAAACTGTTAAAATTAAAAAAAATTGAATCGAACTTGTCTAGGTGAATCATTGCAGCCCTAAATTGAATAACTCCTTTAGAATATATTCTAGGTTCAGTCTAATTTATGCCAAAACACAATAACACACTCTGTTTTTAGTTTCAGAGTCCAATTATAAGAGCTATTGTGTCTGAATTTTAAATTGTTTCCAGAATTTCCTTTGAAGTCAATCTTGTTGAAAGAAACCAGAACAAATATATTGTTGAAAACCATGTGAAGTTATGCCACTGTATAAGTGTTTAAAAAATTTCAAATGCAAACCTCAAAAATTATTATTATTTTGTATGATTTATTGATAACTTTTTATTGCATGCCAATTTTAAAATTGTATGAAATACATAACAAAATGTTTTTGGAACATAGTTTTCATTATGTTTAAAAAAAATAAGAGTCAATATTAACACATCTGATATATTTAACATTTGCCATATCTAAAACTTGTGTTTGTTTCAGCGTCTGTGATTGGCACTCGACTTCATATTCCGGTGGCATTAACATGTACTGTTATGGCATTTTATGTCATGTTCCTAAAATGATCTCAACTCTGAACTAAAGGCAAAGTAAAACAAGTGATCTGTCCTTGAAAAACAACTATTATCAGTGTTGTTTTGAAGCCCAAGTATACATTAGGACCTTTCCATTGGCAATTGCAAAACCATCCTATCTTCTAGGGCTGGGACGGGTAACCCGGATACCCGGGACGGGTGGCTATTGAGTAGGCACGGGTACCCATCACACTACCCGAACCCGTTTTTATCATGTGACTAATCATAAAACAGTTTTATTTGCTATTCTTTTATTTCAAGATTACAATGTATTTAAAGATTCTAACATAATATTAAAATGATCAAGTTGTCATTCATAATAAATTTGATTGAAATAGCCATGGGTCTCTATGCTTTAGGTTTCTAGCCCCATGTTCCAGCCAACCAGTTGAATAAAGTAGTACAAAATCTTACAATTAGATGTTGGAGATCAACAAAACGGGTATCCGGGTAGGGTAGGGTAACAGATGGTCGGGTACCCAGGTAGGAAATATCTACCCGTCCCAGCCCTACTATCTTCTACGCCAAGCTTATAGTTATTTAAGAAGTTGAAGTGAAGATGGACAAGTTCTGTGGATTATCAACTTCTTAATTGGCAAGGATCTCTCTAGAAACTGCCTGTAATTGAAATATAACCTGTAAATGTTTCAAGAATCAAGAATGGGTACACTTGATTTGCATACCGGCTGATCAGTCGTCTGGCAAAGGTCATCTTATTAACCGAATGTTCACTGGCTGAGACATTTTTTTTTAAATGGCTGAACAATGCTAAAGTATCAACTGTCAGCGGAATGAGCCAGTTTGAGGGGCTGTTGTAGACCGATCTAATACACCTGATGTATTTTATTCCTCCATTTAGTTAGGTTGCCGGTCACATGTTAATGCTTGCGCCTCAACACCTGCTATCGGCTAGCTAATCAAGTGTACCCAAAGATTTTAACTCGTTGGCGCGGACCATTGTTGTCAGATTGTTTAAGGTTTGCTTCAAGGTTGATTGTAGCAGAAAGGTCATCCTGATTCACTACAATTAATGACCTGGAGTTATATCTTTAAATATATATCTTTTGATAGGCTAAATATAGAAAAATGAACATTTAGAAAACATGATTGTTTATATATCTTATCAGAGAAATTATTTATAAATATTTCTTAGTGACCTGTATGTGAATGTATTGAGACAACCCACCTGGTTATCGAATGAATATTAAGCTGTAACTCCAGGGCTTAGTTTGTAGATGGAGAAAGGCAACAAATGACTCTGATATGAGAATGGTTTAAACACTGAATTTAGATTGGATATGTTTATACATTAACTTATGGATACAATTCAATAACGATAAAGGATATTGCAATGAAATTATAAAATATCTGTTTGAGAGTATATCAGACTTTCTCATAGTGTTACATTGTCATAGGAAATATGAATGTGTAATGAAAATAAGGACAAATGGAAATAAACCTTTTTTGCCAGTGTATTGAATTAACCTTGAAAAAAATAGTCGGCTCAACTGCATAATTTTTGCCGAGTTGACAAAACTGACAAACTGAAGACTTCATGGTTAGCGTCATTCCTTACATTGTGATTGTCTAGTGCTATGGGATAATTATCATGTCTATTTTCATAATGACATTTCATGAAATTCTCATGATAACTCTACAGTAATTGTTATCCGTAATAAATATTTATATGTATTTTCTAAACATATTTATATATTGTATGCAATGACACCATATTTTGTATACAAATTTGTTTTATAATTGATTTTGTGATTATTAAATATAATGAAAGGTAAATTTCTATAACTTGTTTGAAATCTAGCACTGCTGTTATAAGAATATTCCAATAAGGAATCTGTACAAAGGTTGTGCCACACGTTATAGACTTGTTTTCTACCATCAGAAATAATTTCTCTGGTTTAATGTCACTGGTTAGTAGAATAAGCATTAATAATTTTGAGGTCACTCTTTTAATTCTGTTTTTGTTCTCATTTATAATACCTGTCAAATTTTAGATTTAATTTTGATTTTTTGAAAAAAGATAGAAGGGAACTAAAAATTTATGTGAAATTTTTACACTTACACTTACTTTCATCTGAAAAAAGGTGAAAACATCCTCACAAATAAAGAAGTTTTGGAAATAAATAAAAATGAATCAATAATGCTTCTGTTTATCTGCCTTTAATAAGCATATTTATCACATATAGTTACAAGCATCAACTTCATCGTGTTGCCATTTAATAGGTGTACAAATGTACTTACATAAGTTGTTGTGGTTTAATAATTGCCGTCCTTATAGAACACTAGCAGATCCATTAGGGGTGGGGTTTTCAGGTGGTTTTGAACATTTTTGCATGTAAATTTGATGCACCTCAAAGGTGAAAAATTTTAAATAAATAAATAAAGTAAAATGCATTTCTCTGTTCATTTAATAAGCAGAAAATGGAAACATCAAATTTTAATATGATTCCCATTTAATCTTGATTTCTCATTGAAAAATTATGGCATCGATTTTATTACTACATCCTTGTTAGATAGATCCTTTCTTATGCATCTGTTTGTATCTGTAAGATATCTATATACCTGTAACCTGTAAATGTGTTTACTTGTTATCTATGTCACTGTTTATTACATGTACATATGTACAGTTTGTATATACATTGATGGGATATACAGTTTGTAATAAAATTTGGATAAAATATCTTGCTTTTGTCTTCAATGCATATTTGCATATTATATGACCTCAAGGATTACCAGGTTTTCCGATAGCAAACCCAGAGCTTCTATACGGAAAATAGGGTTTTTGACGAGTGAACTTTGACACAAAATAAAGGCCTGGCGTTATATTCGGAAACATGGGCTTATATTCGGAAATCTTGACAGTCATATGGAATAATATTCATGAGACAATAAGTGAAGGCAATCTTTCAATAACTTTCAATAACTTTCAGGAGTATTGCAATTACTTTAAGAAAACGGAGTGCATGGAAACTCTTTAAACACTTGAAAACTAAACTGTACGGTAATGTTTAAGATTTGTTCATGAGAATGCATCACACAAAGGATTGTCTTAATCAGCACTCAGTACTTGCACCACCTACAGGGTTTCTAATAAATCAGTCTGATTAAAATCGATCTTGTTCCGAGGAATAAAATTTGCAAAATAATGGATCTACCGGGGTACGAATAACTTCTGTAGATTCCTCGCCACAAGCTCTGAGGACACCCCGTATAGGCGCGTGTTCCGAACCAGTTTAGCGCAGCCAAAGTCTAGTCAAATAGCTGACTAATCACATCATAGTTTTTAAACTGTCGCTGTTTTAAAAGCATTCGGAACAGACGAAAGGATAGCTGTTTGGAGTTACTGCCCATAGTTTCTCGTATCGAAAGCTTTTGTGATTGGTCAACTGAATTGCGTTAGAACATGGGAGAAATGTCTGAACGATATCGTTCGTATCCCGGTAGATGCGCTATTTTGCAATTTTTATTCCTCGGAAAACAGTCAATTTTAATCAGATTAATAACAAATCATCAAACAGCTCAATTAACATGGACTATTTGTATTGTAGAAAGGGGAGGCTACTCTCATTGGACACACTTTGAAATTGGAAACATTTTCCCAATAGTAGCCCGTGGGCTTCTAAACGAGAGAGCTTGCTTTCGGAAAACTCTGGTAGTCAGTGTGATTAGTAATAGTGATCTGAGAAGGTAACATGAAACCCTTGGGGAAAGGGGAGTTGTGAGAAATTTTACTATTCCCCTTTATGGCTGCTGATACTTAATGAATTTTGTTTTGGAACTTCATTTTCTTAATGGTACAAAGATACTAAGGGTACAAGCTTCTCGGATACCACTTATGGAGTTATGAAGGGAGGTAATCCATGTCTCATCACCACCGACTTTTTGGGTACAAAGATGTTTGTTGGATACAAGTTCAAAATGATGAGGGGGCGGGATAGCGCAGTGGTTAGCGCACTCGGCTTCGGATCAAGAGGTCCGGGGTTCGAATCCCGCCAGGAGCACGGCAACTTTGTCTGCAGTAGAGAACTGTTCTACACGCAGTCAGGTTTGGGTGCAATGCTACACTGAATTTCAGTGCAGTACCACCCATGGTTCGCTAGTTCAAGCCAATGCTCGCAGGTTTCACCGCAATGCATAGCCACATGGCGTTGCGGACATTCTCCCTGCCATAATACTAGCAGCCGCGATATAAGTGAAATACTCTTGAAAGCGGCGTTAAACCCCAACTCACCTCACCTCAAAATGATGACTTCTCTGGAGTTAAGAGAGGCAATCCATATCTCATTTATCACCATCTAATGTTCCAGGGTTTAGTGGAACTTTTTCAGCATGCTTACCAAGGGTGTTTTATCCAGGTTACAGACTTGAAACTCTTGCTTCAACTCTCACATACATTGATTGAAATTATTGGGCAGAAATAAAAGTGTACCAAGAAAACATTTTCTATAGGTTAAAAGGAGGGTTCTATCTGGTTACTTTTTGTGGAAACTAAATTCGAAAGGATATTCCCTATTTACACATTTATGCTATTAATACATGATTAAAACAGTCAAATTAATAGATATTAATGAAGGTAATATTTTAATGACTTTACATTTCACAACTTGATAAAGACAAGCGCAATTTTTGTAAAAATAAAAATATTAACAAGAACTGAAGTCATTGACATCGGTGCTGCGTCTCTGTGAGTGGGAAAAGCAACTAAGCTTGTTACGGCATAACAGCATATTGTTTTATTATATGTTATGTGTTATTATGTGAATATTCTATCATTGTATTTGTTTTATTATTAAAAAATTATTAATTTGGATGAAATATATAGCAATTGTTTTCATTTCATCCAATGCCAAGAAACCACGAGGGCGGATCATGCCTCTGCATAATAGATCGGACCGATAGAACTTTTCAAAATTATGAGTTATAATTATTAGGTCAAAGAGTTGATTTACACCACAAGTCCATTTCAGCACTGTATATATATAATATGCTATCAAATTTTGTAACAGAGCCACCTTCAGTCATTGACTCATGACAGAACATCAGATGCATTTATAACATTTAATACTTCATCAAGTCAAGCAATTACTAAGTAGTCATCACAGGTACATAATGTCGGAACTGTCTAACATAGACAATGTTAGGTTAGGTGAATGAGGCTGTTCAATGACTCTTGAGAGTCGCAAGGACTCACAAGAGTTGCCAAGACCATTTGTCTGACCATACACTGAATACTAGAGTTTTATATACTCGAATCTGAGGGACAGTCAGACAGGGCACAACCTCATGTCCAGTCAACGTTCTCCATCTTGGTATTGTTCTGGTCGTAAACATTTTGTTTGTCACATCTCCCAGACGATTTGGTGACGAACGATTGGCTGGATCTGGATCAACATATCACATGGCGGTCACCATCATACAGTTCATACTAGTTTATTAAAGGTACATCCATTGTGTTGTTGGGGATCACATATTCCAAATGTTATGAATGATGTTACTTTATCGAAAAGTACCGACTGTTACCAAAAACTACGATTTTGATGATAGTAGACTCCGTATAATGACGATATGAAGGTAAAAGTAGTGATTTCTGATCGAAAACCGGACAATGCATTGCGACTGAAGCGTGCCAATGAGTCAAGCGTAATTTTGGAATCTTATTTATATTACTCAAACTGACACATTTGGGTTGATAATGTTTAATAGGTCATATAACTACTGTGCACGTATATGGGACGTGCAGTTTCGGTTTCTACACATGCATAATGATGTTACTCGATTTTAATTGGAAACTTAGTAAGTAATTGTGATATATTTGGCGATATGGGATAAATATGCAAGCTGGGTGAATTAATTTGTACTGTAAACAGCACATAAGATGTGTTGGAATGTATTTAAGCCAAATCAAATTTTATGAAACACAATGGATGCACCTTTAAGAGTAGGCTATCTCGTTGTTGGACCAGCAAGACACGGTGTTTGCCATTCTGATATTTTATCAGTTATGTATTCAGTGGACTACAGTATCAGTGGACTACAAGCTATTGTATTACCACTCAGCATAGACCATTTAATATTGACTAATGTTACAATTTTATTATCCATTTGATTATATTCTCAATGAAAAAAAATCAGATACTCTTTTTTATTCTTTTTAATTTTTGGAATAATAATTTTTAATAATTATTATTTGTAAGGAATATTATATGACAAGTAAACTGTAAACTTATTTTCTTTTTCTTTTTCTTATCACAACAAATTTTTTAAAAAACACACTAATTAAAAAAAAATAGTAACATTTAGTTTTATAATTACACAGATAAAGGAAAAATTCATTTGAAATCAAACAGAATTGTCTGTAAAAACAGTCGAAATAATAGAATAAATCTTTTAAACTTTATAATAAAAAGCCCAGGTTCTGAAAGAAATCTGGTCACGTGATCGTATGCTCCGGTAAACACAACCACGTGATAAGGAAGTCACATGTCTTCAAAATGGCGGACGCAGCAACGATGCGTTGTTTACATACATTCGCCTGTTTTTTCGTCGCTTTTACCGTACTTTCATTAGCTAATGGAATCAGATACGAACCAAACTGGAAATCTTTAGATGCCAGGCCACTGCCATCTTGGTACGATGATGCAAAATTGGGTATTTTCATACATTGGGGAGTATTTTCGGTGCCAAGTTTTTCTTCCGAATGGTTTTGGTGGAACTGGAAAGGCCAACCTCTGCCTGCCGTAAGCTTTTTCATGCAAGAAAACTACCCTCCTAAATTCACGTATGCTGACTTTGCAAAGCAGTTCACAACTGAATTCTACAATGCCGACAATTGGGCAGATATTTTCGAGGGATCTGGCGCAAAGTAAGAATTTGTGTTTATTAGCCTTTAGAAATTATAGATAACAGTACTGTAGACCAAATGAAAACATCATTATTTCTCCTAACAATAATGGGGTTTTCTTTTATTTCATGTTGAAAATAACAACTTTCTGGTGAAATTTAAAAAATAAATTGAAATGTAAATTTAAAAGTTTAATTTGTTGTCTAAGATTGTTGTAATGGGAACCATTATGCAGTGATTTCATAGGCAAAACGGGTTCGTAGACATAATTATTCGTAGACAGAACATGTTCGTAGATGTTAGTTTCGTAGACGGATTAAACAAATTGTTTTAGTATCATATTATTGTTAACATTTATGAATTATTATAAAGCACTGTTCTTTCAACATATCACACAGTCTGACCCACACAGCTAGTCATCTTCAGCAACTTCAGCACAATGCTCACAGTCGCATGAAAACGATAGCCAAAAAAAAATTAGTGCCAATTTACACTTTTCATGTCCATTTATTTTTAGCTCATCAGGCCTGAAAGGCCCGATGGGCTTATGGCATTGGATGGCGTCCGTCCATCCGTCCGTCCGTAAACTTTTCACTTTTTCGACTTCTTCTCCAGAACCAATAACTCTAGAGAGCTGAAATTTTATGTACAGACTCCTTGGCCAATGGGGATTCTAAATTGTAGATTTGGTGACCCTGTGACCCCAAATAAGGGCCCCAGGGGTCATAACCTTAAAAGCTATTTTCATCTTCTTCTCCAGAACTAATGACTCCAGAGAGCTGAAATTTTATGTACATACTCCTTGGCCAATGGGGATTCTAAATTGTAGATTTGGTGACCATGTGGCCCCAAATAAGGGCCACAGGGGTCATAAGCTAAAAAGCTATTTTCATCTTCTTCTCGAGAACCAATGACTCCAGAGAGCTGAAATTATATGTACAGACTCCTTGGCCAATGGGGATTCTAAATTGTAGATTTGGTGACCCTGTGACCCCAAATAAGGGCCTCACAGGCCATTACCTAAAATCCTGTTTTCATCTTTTTCTCCGGAACAAAAAGACCTAGAAGGCTGTAATATTGTATGCAAACTCTTTAGCCAATTGGGATTTAACTTGTAAATTTGCTGACCCTGAGACCCCAAATATGGGCCACAGCCTAAAAAACCTGTAGAAATTGAATTTTGAACTGATATTTTATGTGCACTTCTTTCACTTTATTTGAAATGTATGTCGACTTGAAATAACAATCTACATTGTGGACATGTTTGTCAAATTGATGTAATCAATGTGAAATGAGAACTGTTGAATAGCCTATGAAATGAAAATTGTGACAAGTCATAAAGGACTAAATTGAAGAGGAGTTAAGAATTCTTTTATTTTACATGAGATATGTGAACTGCATATGACTGGTGATGAAATGATAAGATAAGATTATTTTCATCTTTTTCTCCAGAACGAAAAGGCCTAGAAGGTTGTCATGTTGTGTAAAGAGTCTTTAGCTAATGGAGATTCTAAATTGTAGATTTGGTGACCCTGTGACCCCAAATAAGGGCCTCACAGGCCATTACCTAAAATCTTGTTTTCATCTTTTTCTCCAGAACAAAAAGACCTAGAAGGCTGTAATATTGTATGCAAACTCTTTAGCCAATGGGGATTCTAACTTGTAAATTCAGTGACCCTGTGAACCAAAATATGGGCCACAGCCTAAAAAACCTTTGAAAATGAATTTTGAACTGATATTTTATGACACTTCAACCACTTTATTTGAAATGTATGTCGACTTGAAATAACAATATACATTGTGGACATGTTTGTCAAATTGATGTAATCAATGTGAAATGAGAACTGTTGAATAGCCTATGAAATGAAAATTGTGACAAGTCATAAAGGACTAAATTGAAGAGGAGTTAAGAATTCTTTTATTTTACATGAGATATGTGAACTGTATATGACTGGTGATGAAATGATAAGATAAGATTATTTTCATCTTCTTCTCCAGAACGAAAAGACCTAGAAGGTTGTCATGTTGTGTAAAGAGTCTTTAGCCAATGGAGATTCTAAATTGTAGATTTGGTGACCCTGTGGCCCCAAATAAGGGCCTCACAGGCCATTACCTAAAATCCTGTTTTCATCTTTTTCTCCGGAACAAAAAGATCTAGAAGGCTGTAATATTGTATGCAAACTCTTTAGCCAATGGGGATTCAAACTTGTAAATTTGGTGACCCTGTGACCCCAAATATGGGCCACAGCCTAAAAAAACCTTTGAAAATGAATTTTGAACTGATATTTTATGACACTTCAATCACAATGATTTGAAATATATGTCGACTTTAGATAACAATCTACATTGTGGACATGTTTGTCAAATTGATGTAATCAATGTGAAATGAGAACTATTGAATAGCCTATGAACTGAAAATTATGACAAGGCATAAAGGACTAAATTGAAGAGGAGTTAAGAATTCTTTTATTTTACATGAGATATGTGAACTGCATATGACTGGTGATGAAATGATAAGATAAGATTATTTTCATCTTCTTCTCCAGAACGAAAAGACCTAGAAGGTTGTCATGTTGTGTAAAGAGTCTTTAGCCAATGGAGATTCTAAATTGTAGATTTGGTTACCCAGTGGCCCCAAATAAGAGCCTCGCAGGCCTTTACCTAAAATCCTGTTTTCATCCAGAACAAACTAGAAGGAATATTTTGTTCAGAATGTTTAGATGTTTGGATGACAAGACTTAGAACCGAGATTGTTTAGCCAAGGTGATTCAAAATTGTACTATGTACCATGAGATTCATCACATTGCCTGTTCTCTTTAAGCCTTATACAGTTAGATCAGTGCTGCCAGTGTTTAGTGCAAGCAAGAGTCTATTACATAATTTGGCGGTAAAACACAAAAAACACAGCTGGCTTGTAACCAGAGCCAAGGGGTCAGAATATTGCATAATCTCCTGTGTGTTGACCTTGCTGAGTGCTCTCTCTCAATTTCATGACTAAGATTTGTCAGGGTTAGGGATTGTGCATTATATTGAGACAACATATTTCTGTCTTCATCATCAAACAAAATAAACTCTGATGAGCTACAGAGCCCATGGCTCTATTTTTTAGATTAACATCAAAAGTTAATTATTTATCACTATTCATGAAAATCAATCCATGGTCATGACGTCACTCTATTGTGTTATCAGTTGATTATTATTTAAGAATCTACTGGTCATTGACTGTCCCAGTCAGGAGGGGTGTTAGGTTTTGTCTTTTTCGGTAATGGCTAACCGAGTAGTCATTTTTAGCTCATCAGGCCTGAAAGGCCCGATGGGCTTATGGCATGGGATGGCGTACAGCGTCCGTCCATCCATCCGTCCGTAAACTTTTCGCTTTTTCGACTTCTTCTCTAGAACAGTTAACTCTAGAGAGGTGAAATTTTATGTGCAGACTCCTTGGCCAATGGGGATTCTAAATTGTAGATTTGGTGACCCTGAGGCCCCAAATAAGGGCCTTACAAGCCATAACCTAAAAACCGATTTTCATCTTCTTCTCCAGAACAAATATACCTAGAAAGCTGTAATATTGTGTGCAGACTCTTTAGCCAATGGGGATTCTAAATTGTAGATTTGGTGACCCTGGGGCCCCAAATAAAGGTCTCACAGGCCATGACCTAAAAATTTATTTTCATCTTCTTCTCCAGAACAAAATGACCTAGAAGGCTGTAATATTGTGTGGAGACTCTTTAGCCAATGGGGATTCTACATTGAAGATTTGGTGACCCTGGGACCCCAAATAAAGGCCTCACAGGCCATAACCTAAAAACCTATTTTCATATTCTTCTCCAGAACAAAAAGACCTAGAAGGCTGTTATATTGTGTGCAGACTCTTTAGCCAGTGGGGATTCTAAATTGTAGATTTGGTGACCCTGGGGCCCCAAATAAGGGCCTCACAGGCCATGACCTAAAAACATATTTTTATCTTCTTCTCCAGAACAAAAAGACCTAAAAGGCTGTAATATTGTGTGCAGACTCTTTAGCCAATGGGGATTCTAAATTGTAGATTTGGTGACCCTGTGGCCCCAAATAAGGGCCTCACAGGCCATGACCTAAAAACCTATTTCAGTCTTCATCGTTAAACAATATAAACCCTGATGAGCTACAGAGCCCATGGCTCTAATTTTTTAGTTTGATGTATTTTGTCTTGGTGTATCTGAATAGAATCTTAAAATATCTCGGGTGTTAAACTGTTAATGATGTTATTCCATATTCTAAGAACGTCTACGAAACTAACCTTTAATCCGCCTACAAAACTAACGAAATTGACGTCTACGAACCCATTTTGCCTATGATTAAACCTACACCCGTTGTAATGTGATATTATTCCCACTATTACTTTGTAAACAAGTACTTACAGGAAGTCTGTAGTGAATCATGGGATTGTAACAATGGCGACTTCAAAGGCTTGCTCCTTTCAAAATATAGAACATTGCTCCGAATAATCAGTACATGCGTGAAGACTGAAAGGATTGACTCCAAACACTGTTCTGTGTGTGCGGAACATGTTCTACTGCTGTGCGGCTTGTATCTGTTTTGTTTTTTTAACATACGCATCCGCATACCAAGATCAGTGTTCGGAGCTATACCCCTTTCACTTCGCACATGTACCGGACATTCGGAACAAGAACCAGTCCGTGAAAGGAGCAGCCCTCAAGTCTGACTGCCGCTCGATTATGTTTTCATAGGTTGACATGTAATGTATCATGTACCTCCTCATGAAGTTGAAAAAAAACCGGATTCTAATCCCAAAGTTATCACAAAGATAATTTAAAATTCATGTGCATTTTGAAAGCCAAACGATTTCAAGTTATCAGAATGTAGAAAAGTCAACTTTCTAATGTGCCCGTATTTTATTTATATATATATATCAATTTATGTCAGTTCGCTCTGAGATGTTTTATTTGTTTCAGATATGTTGTGTTAGTTAGTAAACATCATGAAGGTTTTTGCAATTGGCCATGCAAAACTTCATTCAACTGGAACTCAAAAGACTGTGGACCTAACAGAGATCTTGTTGGTAAGAGAAAGATCAACTTTTCTGTACACATTGATATCCGTCTCTTTGAAAATTTAATAAAATTTAATTTTTAATTTACAAAGAATAATTATTACTTTACACGGCTGATCAAGGATTTTTTTAGGGACCACTCAATTCATTAATTATAAGATGGAGGGGTAAATAAAAAATAAAATGTTTTTCGGCTAGCACTGAAAAGATAAGAAAATGTTGCAAGACTTAAATTAGCCAGTGATGGAAACTGACACAAGTTACGAAGTTGCTCCAGACCATATATCAGGAGATGTTAATTTGAGATGTTATAACTGTAAAGACAATCATTAAAAAACTAAAAACAATGAGAAGTGAAAGAATGTAATTTTGTAGCGCTATGAGTGCAAAAAACCTTTCTACATTATATCAAGACATTGTTGATCTGTCTAACAATAAATGCTTTGTTACTTTGTCGATATTCTATTAAAGGCACTGTTGCACGTTCTGCTTACTGAAATAAAGTGATGTCACAAAAAGGCAAATAAGCGTTACAAGTGATTATTATACCTCTATTAATTTTGTAAGAATATCATTGGCCAGTTCACAACACGTGATTGAAAAATATTTATGTACATTGACCCGCGATTCCAGCGATGCGGTCAGTTTTGTGACAGAAATTTCTGTCTCTGACCTGAGATATTGACTCGTCACGTGATTTGTCACGTGACTGTTTGTTTTTACGTTGCTTTCAACATGGCGTCAGCTGATGGGTTCCCTGATTTGATAACTAAGAAAAAACATACTAGAGCCTGAAGAAAAAAATGAATTTCGGTATAATAAAACACTTAATTACTCACGGTGAGGTCATTATGTGAAATACAAGGATTCGAGACCTGACTCCCTCGGCGATCTGACCTGACCTCGACCTGCCGTCTCGGTCAGGTCAGACCACCTCGGGAGTCAGGTCTTGAATCCTTGTATTTCACTTAATGACCTCAACATGAGTAATTAAGTGTATACTAAATAAATATCCTGAATCAATAAAAGAGTTCTTAATCAAATGTACATCAAGTGATCTGACAGATGTAGAGATACCCAAACACATAAAGTAGAGTTTTAAATATGGTACAATGATAGAATGGTGAACCATCTTGCTGTCTGAACTCTCAAAATCGCTTATGACCTACGAATATACCTTTCACATAAAACTGTCGCTTTATATGTATCACCATTTTCTACCAATACGGACAACCACTTTCTATGTATAAAACTTATCGGGGCATGTAATGAAATGTTTTACCCTCTAATGTAATTATATTTCATAAACTTTAATAATAAATGACAAATTTGAGAAAAAATAAATTGCCAAAAACATGCTACACACCTTTAATATGTTTTAGAATTGACAAGTTGTAAAATATGTTACAATACAGCATTTCTCATTCACAAAAATGACAGAAACAAAATGGTGGATATTCTAATAGAACTCTTCCTTTTATTGTATAATTTGTACTGACGTCTATTTCTCAGGTGAGCTGGCCACTGCTATGAAAAGAACTGACCTCAAGTTTGGAATCTATCACACACTATTTGAATGGTTCAACCCAACATTCCTCGCCGACAAGGCCAGTAATTTCACCAAACAAGACTTTGTCAATGTGAGTTGGATTTATGTCAGGACGACTGCTTTTCTTACAACCAAAATTAACATAAAATCAAAATTCAATTTGAAAATTAAAATGAGGATATTAAAGTGAATTTATAGCACTAATTGAAATCAAAAGGATATCAGGGTCATGGTAGAATAGCCAATAAAAGTTCTAAAGTGGGATACATTCTTTTTCAATAACTGATATATAAGTCAGATAAACAACTCCTCCTATTTGCTAGAAACTGCTAAGCCATGATTCAGATAAAATTCGGATATAACTTGTTTTTATTCTTTTAGTTAATTCTTAAGTATTCCTACATCATTATAGTTTACACTTGCAGGAAATACTGTATACACTGTCATATATATCGTGTCTCTATATTTGCAGTCACAATGTCTCCCTGAGCTGTATGACCTGGTGAACCGCTACCACCCCGAGATTGTCTGGTCAGATGCGTCAGGTGGAGGCTCCGCGGACTATTGGAAGGCGAAAGAGTTCATCGCCTGGCTGTATAACGATAGGTAGTAATAATGAGTGACTCTCCCTAGGTCTGAAATGCAAAAAAATTGGCTGACTTGACCCTTCTTAGTTCTTTAATTGTCAGTCATATTATATATATTATGTTGAAATATTATAAATATTTTTCATTATCGTTATGATGTAGGTGTTGTCATTTGTATATTTTTCAAAAGATCAAAAGCTCAAGGATTCACTTGCTAGGGATGAAATACTTTTGTCTTCAGTAGACAAGTTTTACATACATTACGGTTTTGGTGAAATGCTTGATTAGAAACTAGTAGAAACATGCAGATTTCACACCAAAAGAAAGCCACAATGTTTTCAGACGTTCTGCATTAGCACTAGCTACGATGATATAAGTTGGTAAATCTTCCAAGTGGCACTAAAATGAAATGACATAACAATTTACAAATCCTTCATGTCAATATTTTCCAGCCCAGTAAAGGACACCGTAGTGACCAATGATCGATGGGGTTCAGGGACTGACTGTACACACGGGGGCTTCTACACCTGTAGCGACAGGTACAACCCGGGTAAGTTGTTACTAAGTTTCTCCGCTGGTTTCAATCAAGATGAATCACGGAAATTAAACTTATCTGCTAACGTAATTAATAAATTAACATTGCCCTATTACAAATAAAATATGTACCCTTGACACACACAGACACTAACAAATTCTTAATTAATATGCTATATTCAAAGAAATATTTGAACACCTCATATTTGGTCCCATCATTTGAGCATTTTGAAACCTGTATCCTAAATCATATTATTTATAAATTTAAGAGAATACAAATACTAAATTTGGCTTGCAAAAGGTATTCAGAATGCATTATAGAATCTAAATATACAGCAATACACAAACCCGTATTGTATCGCAACTACTACTTTTCACATGTAGGTAAACTACAGAAACACAAGTGGGAGAACGCAATGACAATCGACCACTACTCGTGGGGATATCGCCGCAACGCCAGACTGAGCGACTATCTGACCAGTGACGAAATCATTGCCACGTTCGTTGAAACAGTCAGGTAAGGGAGATAATCACTTATATCGCCACCTGTCACAGGTAGATATCAATTATCTTAAAAAGGCATTTACATGTTTGCTGTTCTTTGACCCAGTGGATCCGGGGGTCGAGAGGGTCATGACGTTCTACGACGGAAGGCATTAATATTTGTTTTTAAAAGTTTATACAAACAACATAATATCTCCATAGTTTTTTTTAATATAAAAGCGAGTAACTGTGTAAGGGTATCTCCCTGCTATGTTTTATTCAATGATAAAGCACGCCAGCTCGTCTTCTATTTCTTAAGTATTGTCAACCAATGAAATGTCATGATTTGAAAGTTGCTCATCGATTTTAAGTCATTTCATTGGCTGGTTATTTTTAGCAACTGGGTGTCGAACCAGTTCCATACAATCAGGGAATTTCTAGTAGTCTTGTGGAATAAAATACTCTGATGGAACAGGATGTGTTTGCGTGCAATATAGTTCTATATTCCAGCTGTGGAGGAAACATGTTGATGAACATCGGACCCACAAAGGACGGGTCGATCACCCCCATCTTCCAGGAGAGATTGTTAGACATGGGAAAATGGCTCAGAGTCAACGGCGACGCCATCTACTCTAGTCGTCCCTGGATTCATCAGAACGATACACTCACTCCCAGAGTCTGGTAGGTAGTTTTTGTCAAGGAGTGATGAAGAAATAGATTTCATAATGTGTTTGTTCACTGGCTTATAAACGGTTTGAAAGGTGCAAGTTAAACTGGTATAAATGCCGGAGCTTGTCGACGGCATTTATACTACAGTTTAACTTGAACTTTCAAACCGTTTATAAGCCAGTGAACAAACACATTATGAAATCTATTTCTTATAAATTCAAACTTTGAAAATTTAAGCGATTTCAAATCAGTAAATAAACTTTTGAATATAAAAAATCTCTGCAAAAAGTGTACAGTGCATGATGAAACAAATGTTAAGTATTGTCTTAGATCATGCGCTAAGCTCCGCCCACAATAATACTGCATCACTTATGTGTCACCACGCGCAAAACGTAGTTCACAGGAAATATGATTAAAGTATTTAATTTTTGGTTCTTATATACTGTTTTAATCAAACTTTCAAATCAAACTACAATTAGAATTCACGTTGTAAAGTTTTTAAAAAGTTTAATCAAGAAAATAGCATGTGATAGCAGTGTAATAATTGCGCAATGATACAGTGATAAAGTAGTACTGCAGGTTATTTTTTGTAAACGTCAGGTTATGAAGGTTATCCTTTTCAGTTGTCAGTCTTGTGTTTATGAGAATGTAGAACTGTAGAACTGTAGTATAAATGCCGTCGACAAGCTCCGGCATTTATACCAGTTTAACTTGCACCTTTCAAACCGTTTATAAGCCAGTGAACAAACACATTATGAAATCTATTTCTTAAATATATTGCCATATTTTTTTTAGTTCACATCGATTTTTTTATTATTCAATTTCCTAGCCCTCTAAAGTCTTATCAAAATGTAAGTAAAATAGTATAGTATAAAGTATAGTAAATAAGTATAAAATTTAAGTTGATCCATTCACATTACAAAGACCTCAAAAGTCAGTAACTCAACAAAATTTTATTTGTCTCTTTATCATTGTTAATTTTCTGAGATTATACTGTAGCTAAAACATTACATTGCCATCAATGAACTTATCAGTATTATCTAAATAACGAAATTACGTATTCATAAATTGAGCTAGCAATTTTTCACCTTTCCCAAAGAGATAATATGACAACTATAATTAGACAGACCTAAGATATTTCAATTATGTAATCTTCAAACATAAACCATGTTCTCCTTTCAAAATGGAGACAATATCATGTATTTTCAAGTAACTTCTTCGGTGGGGGTTAAGGGGTTCGAACCTCTACCTTTTGAAAAGTTTTGCATGTAAATTTGAAGGTGAATACCCCGTTGTCAATGACTGACCCATTCCCCCCCCCCCCCCTTCCTCCTTTAATAATTTCTGGATCCACCTCTATTCTTTGTAGATTCTGAAATCATTGTCATGCAGGTTGCTCATCACCAATGCTTGATGATGATATTTATCTGTGTCAAAATTTCACCTACAAAGAATAAAGAAGTTGTATATCCATAAAACATCTCCATTCTTCATAACCCTAACTTCTAAAATACCAATAATCAAAATCATATATTCTTCTTGTTGCCAGGTACACGTCCCAGAAGAACGGAGATAACACCGATGTATACGCCATAGCTCTGGACTGGCCCAAGGGAGATAACTTGACTCTGGGAGCACCTATGCCTACCTCTGCAACCACTGTGTCACTGCTCGGTTACTCGAACATGCTGAGTTGGAAGGACGGGAAGTCAGGGGGGATAATCATAGATCTTTCTGTTATCGGCTACAATGATGTGCCTTGCAAGTCCGCCTGGTCGTTCAAAATAACGGGTCTTTCTAATAAAGATTTTTAATGACAGGAGCATAAAAGGCCGTAAATCCTTAATTAGACTCCTGCCTCAAATAGACGTCTGCCTCGAATAGACGTCTGCTTTGAATAGATGTCTCGCTCGAATAGACGTCTGCCTTGAATAGACGTCTGCTTCGAATAGACGCCTGCTACGACAAGACATCTGCCTCGAATAGACATCTGCCTCAAATAGACGTCTGCCTTGAATAGACGGCTGCCTCAAATAGACTACCTTGCACAGAGCTTTTTTAAAACAATACACGCTTGCCTTAATTAAACACTGGGTAAACCAAATTTGAATTCTACACTCACTGCTCACCACAGTGGTCGTCTGTTTCTACATGCATTGTTGCAAAATAGACGGTTGTGGTGAATAGAAATCTGCCTCAAATAGACGCTTATGGTGTTTGAAAAAAATAGTACCTCAGCGTCTAATTAAGGATTTGCAGTCGGCTGAATTGTTTTTTTTTTTTTTTTTTTTTATTTATTTCTTTTTGTGGTACATGTACATACACATTACATATACAAATTAGTTTGCAACGAAAAGCATACAAAACACTTTGACAGAAGCTGGTAACATAGATGAGTATAACAATTTACTCATCATCATTAGTTCTAAGTTGTCTATTTTTCAGTTTAAGCTTAAGTGAACAAAGGAATATCTTCATGAATTTGTTTTACATTAATCTTTAAATAGCAAATGACACGTTGACCAGAATGTCATGAATTTAGAATAGTTGCAAGTTGAGTATGCATTATATTTGTCAATATTGTAAGCTTTCTTGATGTCATTCTTGATGTAGGATATGTTTGGTTTCAGTCCATTTTGCTTTGTTTTGAATAAAGTGTACTTAACAGTTGTGATGATCATATTCAATACTCTATTTCTATATTCAGGATATCCAAGGCAAATGTTCCTTTTTGAGAGGTTTATGTTTGCTTGTGTGTTTGTCTCCATCCATTCCTTAACTTTATTCCAAATATTTTTGACGGTAGGGCAATCAAAAAAAAGATGACTTATGGTCTCTATTTCGTCCTCACAGAAGCTACATTTATTGTCATCTTTGATGTTCATCTTAACCAAGAGATCATTTGTTGGGAGTATTCTATGTAGAATTGAATATTGAAACCATGTTGTTTTTGAACTTAGATTTGACATAAAAGGCAATTTGTTTATATTTTTCCATTCAGTTTCGTTGATTGGACATTCCAAATCTCGTTCCCATTTCATTCTGTATTTGTACCTAACCCCCGCAATTTCCGATTCTTGTAATATATCATAAAATATTCGACAGCCTTTTTTCTTGGTAGTAATATTTTCAATAAAATAAGGTATAAGTGGCATATCTAGTTTTTCCTCTATCCTAATGTTTGACTTTACTAAATATGATTTTATTGCATTAATGATACCAGCATGTTCAAGAAAATTTGTCTTACATTTGTACCTGTTAACTAATTCTGTGTAGTTATAGAAGTTACCGTCACTATCGATTATATCATTTATCAGATAGATACCTGATTTTGACATTTGCTTATAATGAATCACCTTATTGTTAATTCTGATGTTATCATTATTCCATATAGGCTGAGACAGGACATCAGTTTGCGTCTTGACAATTTTCCCCTTTTTGGTAATGAAATTTCCCCATGCTTTTAAAACGTCTTTCCAAAAATCGTTTGTTCTTGGATTACAAACATGCTTCATCACTTCTTCTGCGTTGTATTGATAAAAGTTACTGTGTGCTGGGGATACGTTTTGATGAAACAGTTTCCTCAATTTAGACGCTTATGGTGTTTGAAAAAAATAGTACCTCAGCGTCTAATTAAGGATTTGCAGTCGGCTGAATTGTTTTGCTTGTCTGAGCTTAAATATATTCAAAGGGAGTTATTAAGATAAGATCATGAAACTATAATTTCATAAAACCAAACAGTCATAGTGCATGTACATTGCTGAGATTCTTTTGTCTGTTCTGTGAATTTCAACCTATAACTCCATAGTATAATTTTTAAGCTTAGGATAGTTTGTGACATGTTATTAACTTATTAACAACTTTTGTAAATATTGTCCAATGTTACGAATGAAACTTCTTTGTGAAAGTCGTTGCTAATGACTGCAATAACTCACTCCTCACATTTTGTGAAAGAAAACTGTTATATCTAACTGGGTTTTTCACTGATGATAGTGTATGATTTATAGAAGGCTGCATGTTATTAAGTAGCTTTCTTTCAAAATGATTGTTTTCGTGTGATAAAGAGTGTTCCTACAGAAAATAATGTAACCTTCATGAAAATTCTATTGCGGATCCAGAAGAGGGCTTAATAATAATAATAATAGTATATTATAGTATATTTATAAAGCGCACATATCCATGCTCAATGCATGCTCAAGGCGCTACACAATTATTACCCCGAAGGAATCATACTTTCGGTGCCGCCTATTAAGCACTCCGCGCGACCGTATAGGTCCACACATACCCGTGTTCAGGTACCCATTTGACCAGCTGGGTGAACTGAGTGCAATGTGGATGAAGTGCCTTGCCCAAGGACACAACACAGTATAAGACCCAGGTCACAAATGTATGGTGTCTCCACCGGGATTCGAACCGGGCCGTTGGCGTGAGAGGCATACATGCTAACCACTACACCACTGTGCTCCACACTCCTCCCACCCTCCCCCTTTTTTAAAATTTTTGCATGTAAATTTGATAGGATGCTCAAACTCAATACTCATTTCTGTGCCTTCTGAAGTCATAGAGGTGATTTAAAGTCACATATTTTTTATATTTTATTTAACTTTTATACATGCCGAAATACCACATGAGCTAATTTAAGTTAAAATAATGTCATACAACATGCAAATTCATAACCAATCGTAAAATATAAGTTTTTTCCAATTAAAATCGAGCAAGCACAGTAATTTATGTTAGTAATTATCAACCCAATTTTTGTCATTTTGCCTGTTATAGGGAAGTTTCCAAAATTGACCAATTGGCGTGTGCCATTGACCGTTTTTTGTTTGACTCTTACCTTTATACTGTCGCAATATTGAATTAACTTGCTTTAAAATGGTTATTTTCAGTGACAGCTTATAAAATAACACCATTTATAACATTTGACATTTCGTGATTCCAACAACATGCTCAAGGTACCTGTATAAGATACCCACGGCAATAAAACACAGGCGGTCAATGGGACTGACAGCGTGCTTTATGAGACAATAAAACATGCTCGTGTTTTTAGACGTCAGTTAGAGCGTCGCTAAGCAAATGATGTCACGTGTTACGTCACTTTGATTGTTCAATGCTAGTGGATGTGTTCTACAACGAGAGGCATTAATATTTTCAAAATATAGTTTATACAAACATAATATCTCCACGGTTTTCATATAAAAGTGGGTAACTATTTGAAGGCATTTCATATAAAAAAATTGAAGACTCGTTGTCGTGCTTTATCGTAGAATAAAACATAGCAGAGAGCATAAAACACTCAGGGCTGCGGCCTTCGTGTTTTATGCTCCCTGCTATGTTTTATTCAATGATAAAGCACGACAACGAGTCTTTATTTCATAATTAAGTCATATCTTCTCTACATGACCTAAAGATCATTGCATCTATATATTGTTCTTATAGATAAACAAATCCTTACTTAATTTTTTACCATCCAAGATTGATGCCATGACTATCAGTACATCTATCACATTCAACTTTGAGATTACTTTAATGCATTTTAGTGAAGTCATTCCACAAGTATTTGTCATAGTTCAGCCTCAGTCTGATTAAAACCAACCCTGTTCACAGGAATAAAATCGATAAAGTAATGTATCGGGAATTACGAACTGGTTCTATAGATTCCTCTCCACAAGGTCTGATGACACCCAATATATGCATGTGTTCCGTACCAGTTTAGTGCAGACAAAACCAAGTCATTAGCTGGCCAATCACTGTTTAGACCGCACCCGAAATCACATTCCTTGTAACTCTGATTGTTTAGAGTTACCTGCCCCTTGGGCCTTCGCACACCAAAAGCTTTTGTTTGAGGTCTTGTGATTGGTTAACTGAATTGAATCAGAACATGCAAACATACGAGCCATCATTCGACGGTTTTGCATGGAAACCCTTAACAATATGAATTTGTTGGTAGATGTATTATTTTGCAACTTTTATTCCTCTGAAAACAGTCCTTTAATCAGCCACTTTATCATTGAAAATAAAATTGTACTGGCATTGTATGGTGTGGCTTTATAGGTTGCAATGTCCATTATTTTCTATTCCTTGTTTATGTCACTTCATTGTCAAATTTTTTTTAATGAGATTCATGCTGGCCTACATGTACGGATTAAGACTTTTAGAACTGTAAATTTAACTTCTCTTGCATTGTCCAATACAGATCTCAATTGTGATATAGCGTTCATTCCAACTTATTAATTTTGTGTCCTCACTACTTTTACAACATGTAGCAGAAATGTATTTCTTTATTTTTCAAACAATAAACAAAATTCTTGAACGATGATGGCCTTTAGTTATATGTGCATGGGCCAAGATTGCTTCTTTATGAATGATTGCTAATCTACTAGTTAGTTTAAAGACTTATAAACCTAGGTCTGATTTCGCCTATTATTTTGTAGGATGTTTATTTTCTTAGAATAACCTCGAATGAGATTCTTCTTATAAGAGTAACCTAGTATACGGTTTTACAAAAGTAAGGCCTTGTAGGAGACTTTTGAACAATGGATTTTTTTTATCAGAACTCTATTCTCAACAATTATTATCAAAAAGGTATACAAAGATCAGTTTTACAGTATGGAGAAGTTGGGATTCAAACTTGAAATGCTTTGCTTTGCCGTGGTGGCACGTGGTCCTGTGCATAGCTCAGTTGACCGCTATCAGTGAAGTTCAGCAACAATGGGCGTGGCTCGCTGGATTGGTTGGTCACCCGCTGCTGGATAAAACTGAGAGTTTCAAGGGATGATTCCCTGCTCCAGACTGAGACATGAGTTAAGAGACTTATGGTGTCAACCTGGGTAAGTGACTTTATTCAAAATGTGCCTCTGTTCACCCAGCAGTAAGTGGGTACCTGGTAACGGTTGTGGAGGTGACCTTCTAGTGGTCATGGTCGAGCTTTAAAGGTGCTGTAGCTTGCAGTTATTACTGAAATAAAGTGCTCTTACAAAAAGGTAAATAAGTGCTACCAATAATATTCCTGAATCAATAAAATGAGTTCTAAAACGGTTAAGCCACAGACTTATATTACAATGTAATTTAAGTCTGGTTAAGCCATGCAAGTCCATTTCCCATCAAGAGGCCATTTTAAAGTGTTCACATTAAAGAAATGTGCTACAGTGCCTTTAATCCCTCCCTTTATTTTTACCTCGGAATTATGTTTTCTCTGAAAGTCCAACAATCTATAGGCAAGGTCGGACTACACTAATTGATTAGTGACACAAGTGGTTGCACTTGGTCCTGTGAATGCATACATCAGTTGATCACAATCAGCAGTTCAACAACATTGGGTGTGGTTTAATACTGAATGGGTAGCCCACTACATTATCTGGATAATCTGAGAGTTAAATTTATTCCATACTTCACACTGAAACATGTTATAGAGAAAGTGACAGATAGATTCCATATGAGCCTTGGTCCATCCAGCTGTAAACTGGGTACTACAGTTTTTTTTATACATAGCGGCTTTACGCCAAGTTTGCACAGCGTATTTTAAGTTTATACCTCCATAAACTTAATAAATTTTGAAGTCAATTATTATAAAAAAAAGTATACTCATACCTGTTGTTTGAAAAGCTTACATTGCTCCAAATATACAAATTTGCATTAATTAGATCTGTACTATTTACGTGTTGGAATTCAAAGCTCAAAGAATCAAGATTATTAGCCCCGCCTACAACTCGTTCATGAGCTTATGGAAATCCACAACCCATCTAGCCATGAACCTCACGTCATGGGGGCGTGGCTAAATAATATGTGACGTCACAAAATTTAGTTAATGCAGGTATGAACTGAATTTCTGTGACAGTGTTCAGGTCCACGCAAAGCAATTGCTATTAATTTTATGGATCCCAAAGTTAACCCCTTTTAATAACTGAACCCCCCTTCTAAATCTGCCTATGGAATCTAAATGACCAGATGGTGGCCACATGAATACGTGCACACACCTATAGCTAGTTGCAGGTACAGCAACGTGCAGTATCCATTGACAAACTACCCGACTAAAGCCCTGTATATACAGTGAGCGTTTGCATTTGAGTAAATCATTACACATACGCAAATTTGCTCATATGAGCAAAATTCGCCGTATTTGATATTTTCACTATTCTAGTAACAGTTTGTCGTATACAGACATAGGGACTTCCTACAGGTTGAGAAAATATTGTTCGAAGCCCATTTGCTTAGGCAGAAATTAAACATGTATGACCCATAGTAAATTTATTTTTACTCACATCATGTGAGTAAAAGTAAATTTACGTGACATGTGTATAATACTACCTTAAGCAATATTGCATATAAGAACAGAACTTATGTGTCCTAGTCCAATGAGCTATTAATGTGTACATCATATAAAGGATGAGCTCTTTGCTGTAACTCCAAAGGAGTTGAGATTGAAAATTAGAGCCATGGGCTCTGTAGCTCTGTGGAGAAGAAGGCGAAAATGTGAAAGGTTTATGGATGGACGGACGGATGGACGGACACCATGGCATGCCATAAGCCCATTGGGCCTTTCAGGCCAGATGAGCTAAAAAAGATATGACATTCAATGGGAAATCAAAGCACATTTAAGCAGCATCGCTGGAAATTAGTGCCATACAATTGTTTCTAAATATGTATGTAATATGTCACCTCCTTCTTTTCTTGTATGAAACAATCGTGCAAACTTGCGTGCCCAAAATGTAATTTTGTCATTTTAAATAGCAAATGCAAATTTTAACAAACCTTAATCACATGTGAGACAAATAAAACAACTGAGTAATTGAATTGTTTATTTTCAAACAAATACAAATAAATAATATGTTGAGCAGGAATGTACTAGTATAATATACTTTGGACGGATCATCACATTTCTTACAAAATGAAATTGATTATGAAAAAGATAAACAAGGTCAAACTTAATCTGTGAATAAAAGGTCTCTTTAAATAGTCAAATTTGAATTAAAATAGGACGGATTACCAGATTTATCTATTACAGCATATTAAAATGGAGCTTGACTGTTATCTCACTAAGGTCAATAATACATCTAAAGAAATTACCATTTGGAAGGTTTCAAGTAACAGGTCAATGAGAACATACAGCAGCAAATGACCATGCATAACCCAAGTCAGCTATTTTCATTACATTAAACATTACATCTTAGCAGTGTATGACATGAACTTCAAAAGAAGTCAGACTTAATGTGTTTTGAGAGACAAGTATTAAGGATGACAAATTCTTTATTTGGTTAACACAACATTTCAGGGCTAATTCTTGCCACTTCTTCATACGGGGACGTCTCTGAACGCCGGCAGGTTATGGATGCTGAACTACAAGCTGTTACAAACATTGGGGTCGTATCAATTTTTATTACCCATATGGTTGAAATAACCAAGTTAATATTATTGATATGAGCACATGTGCACATATCACGTTTGCCTAGCAACGATTGTTTCAGCGCAGCTTCCCGTATTCTGTCGTCTGTGACATCATAAAACAATTGTTCGTGACGTCACTGTTGCTTGCCGTCTCAAGAGAAGTGGGCCACTTTAGACCTTTTTTACGCAAATCACATTGAATAGAACGGGTAATAAAGAAATTATTACACTCGAAAGTGTGTCATATGACTTTTACGAAACTCGTGCAAATTTATGTATAACCCTTGCTCTCGCTCGGGCAGTACAAACATTCACACTCGTTTCGTAAAAGTCATATGACACACTTCCTCGGGTAACAATCTCTATATATTGTACATTAACTTTACATACAACTGCATATAACACATACATTTCATTTCTACCAGGACATTTGAGCATTAGCATTATGATATGATGGACTAGATGTATAATTCTTTGAAGGAAAAGTAAATGCTTACAACAGCCAGCGTTCAGAGACTAAACCCTTCATACACCTGAAGAAGGGGCAAGAAGTAGCCCTGAAATGTTGCGTTAACCAAATAAAGACGTTCAATAATACTTGTCTCTCGATACTATACCTACTTCTAAAAGCCTTTGAAGAATTTAAATGGGTATTGTCAATTAAAATGGTAAAATAAAATAAAATCTCATAAAGTTACCAGTCCTACCCTGGTTTAATTACGGACTTTCAAACTGACATTTTCCATATTGTACAGTTAAATTATCATTTAGTATACATTCAATGGATGAACTATGATTTATTGCACCATTTGTAAACCAAACATGAATAATGAACGATTCCTGCATATGATTGATGTTGAAATATTAAATATATAACATGCAAACTTTTTTACAAACTTAATTTGTTGAATTATCAATATTGAATTATTACACAATATAAACATTATGATCTTCATGCAGACTCAGCTTCCAGTCTCATTAAAATCAACCGTATTCCAAAAATTGTTGCAAAAAAGCATATCTATTTGATAATCTAACAGTACATAAAACAATATTTTGCCAACATTCTTGGAACAGGATTGCTTTTAATCAGAATGACTCAACTTCTATCTTTTAGATAACCTTTCCTTGGACATTTACATGCTATAAGAACTTGGACAATTAACTTAATTTACATAGCTCTTAATTAGCCAAAGACCTCATGAACACCCTCCTTGAAAATTTGTTAGCTCCAAGGTCATGTGTTATGTCAATTCTATATTTCAAATGCTAATAGTGTCAACCTGGGGCTCCTTTCACAAAGCAATCTAAACTGAGATGATGCTTAACCAACATTCATTATCACTACACTAAGGTTACCTTAGTGAATTACAATCATCTTTTAGCTTTGTGAAAGAGGTCCTGAGAGCTGTTACACTAACCAATCTTAGCAATAAGATCAATCTTAAACCTACAATTATCATTACTTAAGATAGGTTAGTGAAACGGCACCCTGGTGTATACGTACGGAGACCCATCATCAAGCATTCCTTTTTCAATGGGGTGGGTGTTCAGCCCCCCCCCCCCCCCCCCCCCCCACCTTTTGCAAATGTGTATTTGCATGCAACAGTAAATTTGGAGGACCTTAAGGTGACCCCTGTCCCACCCCCTATCAATAAGTAACCCCCCCCCCCCCCCCCCCCCCCTTTCAGTGTTGTTCCTAGAGGGGGTCCTGGGGACATTTGCCCACCTTTTTGGCATGGTGTCCCCTAAAATTTGGAGAAGTAGGATACTTTTACCATTGCAAAGGGTCCCACTTGTTCAGAAATGGCCAAAATGACCCCCTCAGTAGATCACCTAGGAACAAGACTGACCCCTTTGACAATTTCTGTAACCGCCTAAGTTCTTGTATGAAGATGAGTATCTAAAATGGATCTGTGATCACAATCATGAAGCTTTAGTCTTGCTCTCTTCCTCCTTCAGTTTCTTCAGTGACTCGAACAACAGGTTACATGCCTTCTTGTGTTTGGGCCATTGCTTGACTTGGCACTCTCTGAAAATATCGACAATTTGTTACAAAATTTGTAATTGAGTTTATTGTATCCTGCTCATCATTGTATTTGTGAAGTGAGTTGGTGTTTAACACCTCTTTCAAGAGTATAGTTAGCGAGGTGAGGTGAGTTGGTGTTAAACGCCTCTTTCAAAGGTATATCACAGCAGCCAGTATTATTACAGGGAGAAAGCATGCAATGCCATGGTGGCTATACATTGCAGTTAAACCTGCGAGCTTCGGCAAGAACTAGCTGAGGTGAGTTTGGGTTTAACGCCACTCTCAAGAGTATTTCACTAATATCACAGCAGCTAGTATTATTTCATGGAGAAAAAAAGACAAAGACTACTGACCTGCGACAGTACCACTCGTTCTGACAGCGAGAACATCGACTTTTGGCGGGTACACCACACGCAGCACACTTGGGGGGCTCCGATATCAGTCCCTCTAACACGTCCATGTTGTATGTGGCTGCCCATCTGAAAATCAAATGATCAATTTTATAACCTGAAGATATGCAACATTAGAAAGAAACACAATCTCATTAAAATCAAGAATGAGACGGCGCTGACGACCTGTCAAGAGGTCATGATGGGGGTAACAGCGTGTGGATTCAGAGACCAATCGAAGTTGGGAAAAACTAAGAGGAGGGGGGAACCGCCCACAACACATGGGGTTATCTGAGAAAGTGCCAAAATGATGTTGTTACATGATTAGGAGGCGGTGGACTCCTTCATCAGCCCTTCATTACCTTGTGGCTCCATCAAATTTAAATGCAAAAATTTGCAAAAGGAAAAGATGTTATAACCATATGAACCAAGTGTGGATCTACCACAGAGTACCTCGCTTCATTCGTCATCTGAGTAATGCTCGATAGGGGTCATGTCTTGTGACCTTGTCTGTGACCTTTAACCTTCCTTAATTCAACCAATCACAATACGAATTAGTCAGAAGACTTTCAAACCTTGTCACTGATAGCTTGGAGTGAAAGGTCACAAGACGTCTGCCGATTAGTACTCGGACCGAGACCACAGCAAGGTACACGAGGTAACGTCGATCTGATTTTAATGAGATTGAGTTCAATAGTAAACTGGATCTAAAAATATTGTTGACATCCTTCACCATCTTGAGGATGCCCATTAGAGAAAACCGAGAAATATTCTTGAAGTTGATAAATAGTACACTGGACAAGTTGAAAATATACAGTGACACAACTTGCTTGCATCCTGGATGATTTTGTTCAGAGTTAGCTGCGATACTGCCGTCCCGGAGTAAAACACTCACTCGTGGCAATTTCAGAAAATTTAAACTAATAATGGATAAACAAAATCATAAAACTTTGCAATTTATGACAATAAATGTCCAACCTCTGTGCCTGAGCCTTGATGTCTTGATCTGAAGGGTTGAAGTAGGTCTTGGACTGTTTCTTTGCAAGCTGTTTCCACTTGCCTTTCCATTTAGTCAGCATGCTTTCTCTAATCTCTGGTACCTGCAATCACAAATATCATTAACATATTTAACTTTAATATTTGATGTCTCATAACCAAATAATTTCTGATGCCATTTTTTAAAACCGGTCATCTAATCATGCTCTTTAAAGGGACACTGCGTCGAGGATAAATATGAGATCAGATTTATCTACCTATGCTGATTAACGTGTCTGCTAACGAGTTACGCTTTGCTTGACTGTCTACATGCAGTAGGTTTTATTACTAATTACTTAAATTGTCTGAAATTTGGGGTCTGTGTGACGTTGCCAGACACGTTAATCAACATAGGTAGATAAATCTGATCTCATATTTATCCTTGACGCGTTCTCCCTTTAAGTCTCACTGGAGTCACAGATTCAGATTGATCTGATATGGGAAAGTGGGTTTGGTTTGTTGCTAAATATAGCACACAAAAATAAAGACCTCTCAGCAATGTAATATGATACATGTTTGAATGTTCTGATTGATTCTAAAACATACAATAGTTTTCTGTGATTGGTCATTTAATATTTATCACATCAAGTAAATCTATAGGCGTGACTCAAGGGATAAATTAATAAGTGTCGTGGCAAATCATGACAGTTTAGCTGGTATGAAATGTCCATCATTCAAACTCTTTAAGCCTATTCTATAGCCAATGACTACAATCAACTGTAAGTCATAGATGAATGTTTACACTATTTTGCAAGATTGCAGAATAACTGGGCCATGTTCAAGAGAGGTTTAAAAGTAATCGCTCAATTAGCGATTACTTTTAAACCATTCTTGAACATGATTGCTCAATGTAGGGCTACGTAGCAAAGCGAGCAAACATTGTGGTTTTGCACAGTGTCATTCAGGAGAGAATGAGCGCTACTTGAGCTCTACATTAAGCGATCAATGAGCGATTATAAGCGCTCGCTGTTATGGAACGGAGCCCTGATCTCGATGTTAAACAATTGATTCATGAATACTCTTGATACTAAGAGGTGAGGTGATGTGATTCAAGGCTTAGCAACACTTTCATGAGGATTTCACTTATATCAAGGCTGATAGTATTATTACATGGAGAAACCACAACACCATCTGGCTATGAATTGCAGTGAAAACTGCGAATATCTGCTTGAACTAGTGAACACTCAGTTCAGTATTGCACCCAAACTCTACTACATATAGAACAGTTCTATACAGCAGACAAGGGATTCAAACCCTGGACCTCTTGATCCGAAGCCAAACACGTTAACCACTGTGCCATCCTGTCCCCCTTTGTACAGACAGCAGGGTCTGACATGGACAAAATACACATACTGTTCATGGTATGTGTATTTTGCATTTTTAAACTCAAGTTTTGACTCACTTGTTCGAGCACAAGGTCCTTCTTAGGGGGAGGGGGGTCCATCATGGACAGGTGTTCCAGGTAACGCTGCATCTCCCCAAGTACAGGTAACTGGTCTAGCAGAATCTCGTTCAGGTAAGCTCGGAGCTGAAATCAAGGGAGACAATCAATATATGGAATGTCATTTTAGTTTAGTTTTAAATGTTTTAAAAAGCTCTAGCAAACAAACATGATCACTAGAGGAGCAACTATACGCTGGAATATCGATGTACCTCGATGCGACAGTCACGATACGATACACGGTACATTTACATACAAATATCGGATAGAAAACGATAATATCATACCGTAATTGAATTAGCAATTACCACTAGATTTATAAAGCACCACTGTTAGTTCAAATTTTAAAAGGATATAACAGTTTGGAAAGTTTTACATTCATTCATTTCACTTTACTTGCCAGCGAAAACAAAACCAGTCATGTAAACGAAACAGAGTGACCTCCCTTTCAAGAATACTGAGAGATAATTTATTCAAGTAACACAGAGTACTGAATCTTCATTGGCTGTCAGAAATAGGTCAACTACTTCGTTTTTTTCCGTAATATTACGAAGGAATCTTATTGGTTGTTATTCAGGTCTCTACCTTCCGTTAACTTTGTATGTGTGACAGCTTCAAGGTTTCGCGCTGTATGTAGTGTCATTGTGTCTCAACATTAACTGTTACTGGTTGTTAAATGGTTTAAGTCAATGAATTGTTCAGTGTTCTGACTTACAATGATTAAAGATGCTCATAGACGTCTGTTTTCTTTATAAAATAAAAGGCTGTTAGTATCAAGAAGAGTATCTAGATATGTATCGTATCGTAAGCTAAGTATCGAGATACGTATTGTATCATGAGCCTAGTGTATAGTTGCACCCTGAATGATCACACACTACAACATTCAGGTGCAGTATGCTGCTACGCTGTCACAGAAATGTAATGAAATGCAGCAAGGATTAAATTAATAATGGAGACTGGCACGAGTTATGACTTGCTGGGAAAGTTTCAGCATATCACAGACAGTTTAAATTTTGATCTCTAGTTGCTTGGTTATTATCAAAGTTTGTTGACAAAAGAAAGCTTTGAAAACAACTTACCTTCAAGATAGTGTTTTTCCTGTATGAGTTGATGTCATACTTCTGTTGGCAGTCTTGTCTCATCAGTAGATGGTACAGTGCTATCCACACCTGCAGAATACATGTGCACATATTACCAATATGACACCAGTTATGTTTCACCATATGGGTAAATCACTATAGGATATTCGTTTTTACTTGCCAAATATCATATTTATTTTATCGAGTGAGTGACGGACAGTGGCGGATCCAGAATGGGGTAGAAACATTGGCAGGACGCACTACCACCATTTATTTTATTTTCAGTGGTGAAATACGGCATTTATCGGTTAAAATAAAACCCGTATTTTCACTGAGTGAAATAACATGTTATTCTACTGGTGATAGAACACTTTCGATCCTATGACGTCATCATAACAATAGGATGACGTCATAAGAAGACCATGATAAAGCAAGGGGAGCATGGATGCTTCTTTCATTGTAATAACGTCATTTTCGAACTATACATAACTGGTTAAATCTAATAAATAGAACATTTGACATTTCTTGTGGAATACCAAGTATATCTCATCTCGTGAAGTAGAAATAGTATATTTACACTCATGGCTACGTCACTCGTGAAAATATGTTTTTCTTCTTCACTCGATGAGATATACATGATATTCGACGAGAAATGTCAAATATCCTCTATTTATTTTCACAGAAGAATCCCAGTATTTCACCAGCAATCATAAAATTAATAGAGGATATCTGTCTCTTCATTTTTATCTCATCGAGTGAGGTAGAAAATTGGGGGAAAATATTTCTATCTCATGGGATAACATAAACATGTTATTTGTCACAAATTGACAGATATTCTATTCATATGTCCTTGTATTTACGCCACAACAAGGTTGTTTTCATGTTAAGCAGCCGCTAGGACAAGCCCATCACCACAGTAACAATGTGACATCACAAGATCATTCATCACGTCTGACCATTGTTTTATGATGTCAAGCTCTTGTTGAGTAGCGAATAGTGATATATATTATATGAAGAGCAATGAAATACTGGAATTTATCAGTGAAATAAAATGTCTATCAAGGTACAGTGAAAATAACTTATATTTTCACTGAGACCAGTGACTGATATAATTTGACGTCATAAAACAGTGGTCTCACGTAGGGAATTCGCTTATTGCTTACAGTGTTACTGTGGTGACGGGCTGTTCCTAGCGGCCGCTCGGTGTGAAAACTACCCCTTTTGGACGCAATTACAAGGATAACATCATATAATAAATAGAATATCCGTCAATATAACATTTCTTCCTCACTCGATGAGATAAACATGGTATTAGTCAAGAAAAGACAGATATTTCTATAGATTATATCAGTCACACATCATAGTGAAAATATCAATTTTCGTCACTGTAGCTTAATAGATTTTATTTCACTGAAAAATTTCAGTATTTCACTGTTCATTTTATAATAAATTTTGGCACATCTATTTTTAATAACATTGATGGAATATTCCTTTTGATAGTGACATAAAAGCTATTAATTCTGAGAGCGAAATAAAGAATTTCACCCCCGTGTCTTCTGATATTATATTTATTAACATGAGTTGATATCAGTTAATACCAATGCTTTGCCTGGCATATTTTTAATTTTTTATTAATGTGTATATTAGTGTATATATGACATCAGAAGAGACGTGGGAAATCTGATTGTCTTTCAAAATCATTCTTCTTTAGTTTCCAATCATAAATGTTATAAACACATAATAAAAACATAATCATAAACACAGCACTGCTATCAGACTTCCAGTGTGGTTATGTCATATCATGTGACGTCATAATAATTATTACATCATAGCATGGTGATGTAATCAGGTGGAGTTCTGTACTTGATGTGATGCAATGAAGTAAATGATGTATTGTGTAAAATCTGATGTCACATCAATATCTCTGAGCAATATTTCCTGTGTGAGACGGTTTTGCATGATGAATTATGACTATCATATGATATGAATAACAGTAAAGACTTTGAAAAACAATTGGATGCTATGACTACAAGATTACATTACTTCATGACAACATGACAACATGCCTATATCCCTATACCACTACAAGACATAACATAACTACATGACTTTTTCACTATGACTATAAGACTGAATATCAACATGACTTTATGACATAAGATATATGAGGTGAGGTGAGGTGAGGTGAGTTGGGGTTTAACGCCGCTTTCAAGAGTATTTCACTTATATGGCTGCTAGTATTAGGGCAGGGAGAAAGCCCGCAACGCCATGTGGCTATGCATTGCAGTGAAACCTGCGAGCATCGGCTAGAACTAGCGAACCATGGGTGGTACTGCACTGAAATTCAGTGTAGTATTGCATCCAAACCTTACTACATGTAGAACAGTTCTCTACTGCAGACAAGTTGCCTGGCGGGATTCGAACACCGGACCTCTTGATCCATAGCCGAACGAGCTAACCACTGCGCTTATATGATATAAGATTCAATGACAATATGGCTCCATAACAACATCTCCACATGAAAGCATTACTTCATGACTACTCACCTGTCCCTCAATCTTGGTAAGTTTGAAAGAATCCTCATGAGACATCTGCTGCCACTTACTGTCGATATACTTGTACACTTTACCTGAAATAGTACATGTTACAACCTGTAAAATCATGCATAACAAATTAAAGCACAATCAAACTCGTCAATTCAATCTGTTATTTTTAGTTTTGACCAGCCTAGTTGGACGGGATCATCCACAGCTATTGACTATCTTTTTGATATAAAACTGCAAAATTATTGCACATAGTGTGAGGAAAGAGTAATTACATTAAGTTTTTTAAAGTCAGTTATCAAGGAATGTTTCTAGACTCACCGTCTTTTCTGCGTTTCCAGGGCGGTCTCTCTACCAACTGAACCAGCAGGTTGGGGATGTCGTGTGTGTTCAGGAGACGGGTCATCACACTCAGACTCAACCTAGCACAGAATAACAATATTTATTATATGACTGCAGGTGAAATACCGGGATCTATCAATGAAAATAAACCGTGTTATCAGTCACTAGTGAAAATAACAATGGAACGTGTTATCAGTCACTAGTGACTGATATAACAATGACCTGACGTCATAAAACAATGCTCCGACGTCATGACACGTTCATGACGTCACATTGTTGCTGAGCCGACTTAACGTAAATGCAAGTCTATTTCTGTGAATATGCAAAGATTTGGTCATATAATAAATAGAAAATTTGTCTTTTCTTGACAAATACCATGTTTATCTCATCTCGTGAGGCAGAAAAGTTATATATTTTCGCTCGTGGTTGCGCCACTCATAAAAATAAAACCTTTCTACCTCACTCGATGAGATAAACATGGTATTAGTCAAGAATAGCCAAATATCCTCTAAATATTATGTGGAAAATGAGGGAACATCAATCACTATCAAATTCTGACTCAATATAGCACGATATGATAATATTTTAGGCAAAAAAAAGGTGCATCCAGGAATTGCCAAGGGGTCGGGGAAATAGTTCACCTGGGGGTTGTAATTTTGAAATGGGTTGTGTGATTTCAATCGCACTCACATAGCACAAAAGTAGATCACTGTACCATTGAAATACATACACTTACTAATTGATTTTGTACTCTTAATATAAAGAAGTCATAATTTTTGGAAGACTCATTGCCTGAACACTATTGGACTGAAAATCATAATCTTGATATTTTTTCTTCAAATTAATGAAAATTCTCACCCTTCAAGATGGTCAGTGATGTAACGAACTAACGACACTGTTTTTATGCTAATGTCAAAGTTCAACTGTTTCTCTTGCTTCTCTAGTTCCTGAAGATAAAAAAACATAATTTAAACACACTGAGCATGCCTGGCAGTTGTCACAGATGGGGCCCAATCTGGGTTGTGCATATCATACTCAAGATTGTTTACAGCTGTATTTGTTTAGAAATATTATGAAAAAGTATCCTTTTACACTCGACTGTAAGCGCCTCGAAAGGGCCCCACGAGGATAACTGTAGGGCATCATTGGATACACAGAAAAGTATGGTTATATCTCTCACATATCCTGTGAAAGCCAATATATTTACCTTTAGAATAAGGCATAAGCCAAAAATCGATTGAGTGGTGGCTATGTATTGCGGTTAAACAGGAACTAAATGATGAGTAACATACAAGTCATGCAACACAAGTAGTAATTACCTCCATATTTGTCGCATTGGTGGTGCTTGAAATATTGGTGTTAATGTCAAAATCATCATCTTCCTCTTCTGACATTCTGCAATAAACAACATTTTACATCATAAATACTTGAGGAAATTTTACTTTTACACACCTTTTGCCATTTTGAGAAGGGACCATTTTTGCAGAATAGGAGTTATTAACTCAATGAAAATTTAAAACAGAAACATGAGGTTATATCCATTTTCTAGAATCTATTACGTTTGACAGCACATATCTGAAGTCAACTTCCTTATGCAAGGCTTGACTCTTGCTAATCTCCATCACTGGCTGATTTAAGCCTTGCTGCATTTTCTTAAAGGTAAGATGAAATGACATATGGTCACATTCGGATTCTTTGAAAAGGGGCTTCAATTTGACAATTGCTCGATTTTAAATTTCTGAAATCAACCCATAAATTACTTATATACGGCTTTTTAAAAAAATGCCTAATTAAGCCCCGGCGACCAGAATGAAAGTGGGCGGGGGTGGTCGCTGAAGGGTATTGTGTTGTGACGTACGTAGAGGAGCCTCATCATGGCCGCTAATCATAATTTAACGCGTTTTCCCCATTTTTAAACTGCTCATATAAGATAGAAAACTTCATCAAAACAACCCCAATTTTCGATAAACGGATTACTTAACTATTCAACTAGCGATTTCATATGGTTACAACAACTGGGGCGTGCTTAATTAGGGTGCATTCTGCGCTTTTGTATAGTATGTTTGTAGCAATTAATCGCGGAACTAGAAGGGAAAATATGACAGTTCAAGTGACACTCAAACAAGGGAAGAAGATTATCGCGAGAATCGGATGAAGAGAGATTAAGTAGCATCAATTGATCAAATTATGTTGAATAATCGGCATGTTAATTTTGTTTTGTATGTATTAATAAATAAATATATATGGTAGGAATAATTTCATATACACTGAACGATTGACTGTTCAAACAAGCGAGACAACATTGCAGATTTATAAATAACATTAAGTATTTAATATAAAAGATTACTATATTTTAAGTTTGTCAATTAAGATATTCTATGTATGATGTAATACAATGCAAACCATTTTCACTTCACTTTCATGAAACAAATAAATGAACTGGATTGGCAGGGGCGGATCTAGATCCGCCCCATTTAACATTTCAAAAAATGACCATTGAAACCAACCTCAAAACAGTGCTGAACCCCCCCCCCCCCCTTTTGCCACAGAGATAGTACATTTACCCTGTATATTCAAGATTTTAATCTATCGCTAAGCAGAAAGAAACCCCCCCCCCCCCCCCACTGAGAGCATTTGTGAGCTCTTGAAAAGTGCACCCCCTGTGATATGAATCGAATAACCCACTGCTGCGTGGCTGTCTGTCACTTCTGCACATCAACACACAATTCTCAGTTTAGCGGACCGTGTAGATGTTTCTTCCAGATCAAAGTGGAGTAGTGTTGTTACAGCAAATTAGTTTACGCAATTAAGAAGCTGAGTATATCTATGTGGGAAGGAAGGAGTGTAATTATGTTTGTACAGATAACAGGTTAACTGGACCGATTCAATTATATAACAAATGGCAAGTCAGTGACCAGCATGTCATACATGTTTATTGTCAAACGTCCTGTCTTGGTGACACAAAGGAAATACGCAATAAACATTAACGCGACATTCAGTCTAGATGTTGTCAGCCAATGAAATTACTTTGAGTGTAAAATCGTCATAACTATTTGGTTTTCTATCTTGCCATTTGCAAAAAGACTTTTGCTGAAAGCAGGTTATTATTTGACCATCTTCTGTTTCCAAGTACTGTCATTGATGGAATTATAGGTTTACATTTTGTGTCTAATGAGCATTTGAATATTCATATTGTCCTTTAGGATACGTTTATAAGGTAAGTTTCTTACATTGATTGACACTCTTGATGAAATGTCAATTTAATACAATGTTTATTTGATTATATTTGATTAACCACACATTTTATTGAAAACATTATCTTATTATCTATTAGATTCTTAATGTTTTAATGTGTAATAAGTGATAACTAAATCGTAAAATGTAACATTGGGATGCGATGTTTTCGAAGGTGGATTCGTAGACATATTATTATCGTTGCTAATGAAATTCTTTTGATGTTTTAAAATATGTGGCGAGTTACTTTGATTGTTGTAATGTACAGTTAGTAAATTAGGTTGTCGGTTGATTAACGATGTTTAAAAATAGGATGTTGTGAAGTGCTTTTATTGTCGATGGCTTACAATAGGGCCTACTTCGCCGACGTGCTTATCTCACGTTTGTTGTTTAATTTTAAACACAAACATTCTCTAACAAAAAATAACAACAACACCGACTATCTGATTTCGTTGTCTCAACTATACTTCGTTCATATTATCATATCTTGGTTTCATTTTGTCATCTTATATATCATTAGCATTGATTTATCCTATGTCTACGAACGTCTATGAATCCACCGTCTCTCACTAGTTGTATCAATTATATTTGATATATATATATAACGATATTTTGGTACGTTTGTAAAGTGAAACTTGATAACTAACATTACTCGAACAGTTTACAGCAGAACAGCGATGTGGCATTATTGCAAAGCGTAGATATAACAAATTAACTGACCGATTCCCCAGTGTTTGCCATTGTAAATAGTAAGCAAATGTTTACACCCCGTCCCTTCACGTAAGTCACTTCCGGTATCTTCCAACTCTCTAAGCCCCGCCCCATTTTTGGTTTGTTTGTCACGGGTGAAAAGCAGACGATGTATTTCGGTGTTTTTAAGTCACTCTAGTTTAATATAGGAACAACATATGGATTTTTTTTTGGTCTCGTTTTTCACAAAATAGTATAATGAACCAATTGCAGTTAAGAATTCAATAGAAAATAATTTATTTCAGCCTTCCTTTAAGGTTTCCGTGCTAGGACATCAGAGCCCAATATGTGTTTCAAGTGCTATCTTAGCACAGAAAAGTGAAGAAAATACTGTAGTGCTCCAGTTATGTTGAGGTGAGTTGGGGTTTAACGCCTCTCAAGAGTATTTCACTTACATTGCGGCTGTTAGTATTATGGCAGGGAGAAAGCCTGCAACGCCATGAGGCTATGTATAGGAAATCAGAACCCAATATGTGTTTCAAGTGCAGCGCTCCGCTATATTAGCACAGAAAAGTTTGAAATACTGCAATGCTTAAATCAGCCAATAATGGAGACTGGCAAGAGATATGACTTGTGTAGGGAAATTGATTTGAAGAAAGTAACCTCTGTGGGCAGATAATGATGTAATTTGAGATTTACAGCATTTTGTTTGTTTGCAACTGTTACCTAGCAACCAGGTCAGTGAGTTTCCGGTAGCAGTAGTCAAGAAGGTCCAATATTGAATCTTCTGCCGATTCGCAGGACTCTCGGTGATATAGAACTGTCTCCAAAAGATTTGCAACAGTCGCTTCGTGGTACAGCTGTACAAAATAAATACATGTTTTAGTTTAGTATACATATCTATCAAAGACCTGATGATGTTCGTGAAATCGTTTTAGAGAAAATATTTAGAGGATATTTGGCTTTTCTTGAGAAAGGTTAACTTTTCTACCTCACGAGATGAGATAAACATGGTATTTGTCAAGAAAAGACAAATTTTCTATTTATTATATGACCAAATCTTTGCATATCTTGTCATGTGTCATGACGTCGGATCATTGTTTTATGACGTCAGGTCATTGTTATATCAGTCACTATTGACTGATAACACGTTCCATTGTTATTTTCACTAGTGACTGATAACACGGTTTATTTTTCATTGATAGATCCCGGTATTTCACCTGCAATCATATAATAAATATTGTTATTCTGTGCTAGGTTGAGTCTGAGTGTGATGACCCGTCTCTTGAACACACACGACATCCCCAACCTGCTGGTTCAGTCGGCTCCAGAATGAGCCCGTCGCCTAAACAACAAAGTGTGACGTCATGAACGTGTCATGACGTTGGAGCATTGTTTTATGACGTCAGGTCATTGTTACTAGTGACTGATAACACGTTCCATTGTTATTTTCACTAGTGACTGATAACACGGTTTATTTTCATTGATAGATCCCGGTATTTCACCTGCAATCATATAATAAATAGAGATTATTACCCGAGGAAGTGTGTCATATTACTTTTACGAAGCGAGTGTGAATTATTGTATTGCCCGAGCAAGACGAGGGTTATACATAATTTTCACGAGTTTCGTAAAAGTAGTATGACACACTTTCGAGTGTAATAATTTCTTTATTACCCATTTTATTCCATTTGTTTGGCGTAAATATAGTCAGGAAACGACCCACTTCTCTTACCATTAATACCTATATTAGGGTTCATATTTATACCCCAGGGGAAAATATCTCTTTGTCATAGTTACGTGACGTCAAAAACAATGTTATGATATCATGTTTCGTCCATGATGTTGCGACAATTGCAGATAGCAAGTCATGCTTGAAATAAGATTTGGGCATATTTTCCTATATATTTTCCTTATTTGATGGCTTCGGTTATAAATAGAACATTATATGTGTGTCTATGTTTTACTATATTTAAGTCACTCGCGCCTGAATATCAGTATATTTTCATTGCTCTCGCTTGCAAAATACTAATATTCAGACACTTGTGGAATAAATATAATATGACAAAGACACTTATATAATTAAAAGATTAATTAAAATAAATTGTTTAAGACTTAATCAAATCTATATTTTATGTTTTGCAAATCAATGGAATAAGTTGATATACTTACAACCATATATATAGGGAACGTTGTCCTTGGTTCAAATTCCATTTCTACCAGTTGAGGAAATATTTTCTGTTTCCATACTTCCGTGGCCAGTAAATCATGGATTAATGTTGGAATCTAAAATAACAATTGTATTATTTGAACAAGAATCCAAGAAAATATCATGAACAAATTATCAAATTAGCAAATATGTAAAAGAAATTGCTACCATCAAACATGTCGAACATGTGAAAATGTGGAGAGAAAAAGAATAACAATGTATACTATTACCATTAAAATTACATATTGGGCTCATCTGAAATAACAAATGAGACATCCCTTCAAAATTTCCACTACAAATACTCACCTTTAGATAAATCAATAAGTTTGAAGTTACAGTAATTGACTTTAACATTATCAAACCATTTGAGAGACATTTTTAAAGTTGGAATTATAGACAAGACATGCTTGAATCGGGTATAAGATTATATATCAAAACATCGCCATTGTTGAATAAAGAAGTTGTTAATCTATAAATATCCTTGTCTTCTCATTCTCAATAACATTATTGACAACTTTACAATTCTTTATTTGTTAAATTGGTTACAATTTTACAAAGAGAATTATTAAATTCGGAGTGATCTAATGTACCTTTTGGAATGTGATGAGACCTTCTTTGACGAACTCGTCTTCTTGAGCTGAGGCGCTAATGACGGCCTGCATATTAAGTTTCTCGAGGTGTTCATGTTGTCTTGTCCAGCTGTAAAATTGAGTTTATAATATTTGCAATGGACTGATACAGCATTTATCGATTAATGGATTCCAATAAAATCCATATTTTCACTGATTGAAATAACATGTATATATAGTCCTCTCAGTGAAATAACATGTTCAATCATACGACGTATTTGTAACAATAGGATGATGTCATACCATGATAAACATCGCAATATTTGATGTGTCAGTCGTAAAATGAACATCATTTATGAACTTTGACAAATTTACTAAATATAACGAATAGAACATTTGCCGTTTCTCATTGAAGAGCATCTCCTGCAGTATAAATCATATTATATTTACACTTGTGAAAATATACGTTTCTACTCCACTTGATGAGATGTACATGCTATTCAACGAGAATTGTCAAATATCTTCTTCATTTTAAATATCTCATGCTCCCTTTTATATGAGTATACATATACATATCATTGTTTTACATTAATACCATAAGTAAGTTTGTCAACATATCCTGCTTCAGACATTGAATTACAAAATCTTTTCAAACAAATTGTAAAAATTTAATTACTTTAAAACTGTGAATATACTCTTTGAATTGGAAAGCACATTACACTTTCAATACATAATGCCTTCATATGGGCTGTTTCAATTCAATTTATATACATTATATCCAGTTTAGCTTTACTAACTATTTCAATAACAACAATTTCAACTGTGTTGTATATTATTCTTTACATTATGATTTATTGATTATAAGCTACATTGTGACAGTTATATTCAGACTTTGTTAGTATAGAAAATTCTTACTTTGTCAACTTAGTGCAAAATAAAAATTTTCACGAATTTTATTTTGGTCGGATTCTATTCACATTTTTTTTGAGGAAACAAAGGACATTACAATTAAATCAGCATATATTACCAATAGTGTGATAGTGTTAAACTAATTGATATATATATATGGTTTGAAGATCGTGCTTGATTCGGTCTAGCTCCCCTACGCTGGGCTAAACTCCGATTTTAGCAGAGGTTTACAGGGGATAGTCACAGCAAACATTACAATTTACAAATTCCTCTATAATCTATGGTAAACTTTTTTTTATTATTATTTTTTTATTCAATTATTGATGCTGCAGTTCACTAATTATATGTTCATCTCTGGAAAAACTGACATAATGACAAATCACATACACATTATTCAGATACACAGAAAGAGCTTGAATAACATTTGTTACACAGTTGTTGACATAATTTCCATGGAAACTCACCTCGAGTTGCCGACATCATTCACGTCAAATTCTTCTAAATTTTCAATGTAGGCTTCAGCCTCCACGGCAAGTAATACTTGTGCTGCTATCCCACTCATTGTTGTGTGTCACTCCTCTGTGATTGCCGGTTTTTATGTGTTGCTAGTCAAGAAAACTCACAGAACAAACGAGAACGCACATGCACAAACAGAGAATAACAACTTCCGGTTTTACGGAGTGAAGTCAAAATATTAAAACTTCTTCATACCTTACATATCGCATAAACATGTATTTACAAACTATGACATACTTGTACTTGCTTTTGACTTTTTGTACATTAAGATTATTAATTTTGTTAAACGAAGCAGAGTTACGCAGCAAATAGTATGTATCACGTGACCTGTTTCTAAAAATAGAAAAGCACGTTGTTATGTTGACATTCTCAAATACGATTTACGAACCGGTCATGCTGATATGAACGTCACTTGTGCATGACACCGGTCACTCATTGACCACGATGACCTTCGGACAATGCCTCGGGGTAGTTGAGGGGTGAAGGACCTTGAAGAAAGTGTAGGATTACTTTCGTCCACAGTTTGATATGCGTATTTAGCGGGCACCTGTTCTCTACAGGTAAGAATTATACTATGAATCAGGACATTGATAATTATTTGGATAATTATTTGGCAAATGCATTGTTATTGTTATGATGATTTTATATAACATTTTATGTAAGGGGGTAAGAGTGATGTCACGCTCACATTGACCTACTTTGAATGTCATCGTGTAATCCAGGTCAACTTGACCAATCTATATTATTATATTATTTGTTTTGTTATTTATGCCCTTTAGAAAAAGTTTAAGTGAAAACATTTAGGTTACTATTCTCTCTATCTTTCTTTTTCAGATTTAATTCCAAATGAGTCAATATAGGTAAGAAATTGAACAGGAGTTCACTCCCTTGTATTCCGTGGGTTATACAACTTGTATAAACTGAAGACCTGTAGCTATGATTAACACATTATTTCAATTGAAGAAAAAACATATATCGATAACTTAAAACAAGTAAAAAAGGAAACAATATGCTTCTCAATCAAAGTTCATTGCACTTAAAAAGGCCACAGGCCTCTAGTACATATATACAGACACTCTATTGGGCAGTAGAGAGTGCACTTTTTCTAAATCTAAAGGCATGGTATAGAAACATTGACAGATTTTCAACATGTTTTTTGCTAGAACATCTTAGTACAGATATGAATTTATGGATATTATGATTAGTAAAGTAATATTGTTTAATATACATTTGTCTCAAATCGAGGTAGGCCGGACAGAAACAAAGAAAATGGTACTCATCTTCAATTACACATTTTACATAATCTATCTTTTTTTCTTTTTCTAAGCCAATATATCTGCCTGTTTCAATTAATAAATCATGAGAAGAGCAGCGAAATCTTGTAAGCGAGATTCTAAACTTCATAACATTCAACGATGATAAATAACTTTCATTGCATATAGATTTTAAACATTCTGAAATATAAGCATTAATTTTACTTGATACAGATAATTGGTTACGCCAATCATGGAGATACATATCTTGCAACCTTTGGATATGAGAAAATTTCTGTGCGAGTCTGTACATTGCTCAAGCCATACATTACTAAAACCAGTAGAATTTAAAAGATCTTTAACATTTATCCTTGAGTCAAATAGACAGTTAACTGTTTTATTTTAAATATTTCTAAATTCCTACTGTGCCTTTTACGTCGTGTTGGAAATATACAGATATATAGCTTATTTGCTTACTTTTATTTTTCTTTATTCTATTATTAAGTATTTGTTGAATAGTATTCAAATGTATTTTGATTACAGTTTTCTTTCAACATACGTGAATTGTTTTAGTCAATCACATTTTGAAAATAATGTAAAATATGTTTGTTCCTTATTAAGACTTTTATGTGAACATGATAATAATCCAAATTTGTGAGATACTCAACGATATTTTCATTACTAGTTTAAAATAAGCGATATTTTGTATTTATTTGAAACTCAGTCTGATAAAAATAGACGGTTTCCCGAGGAACATAAATTGCAAAATAGTGCATCTACCGGGATACGAACTCATATCGTTCAGAGGGTTCCTCGCAAAACTTTTGGCGAGGAATCTACAGAACATGTTCGCATCCCGGTAGATGCATTATTTTGCAAATTGTATTTCTCGGAACAAGGTCGATTTTAATCAGACTGATTTGAAACTACGAGAACTTCTTTTTCTTTCTTTTCTTTTTTATCACTTTAATTCTTTTTCTGAGGGTACAGCATTGTTGTTCATTTTCATTTCATGGTATTAACACATGCAAATTCTTCTACATGAATATATTGTGGCAGGATGACCAGAATGAGACAAATGAATCGTATTTATGCGTACTTCTGTGTGAGACATTTACTACCAAACAGCATTTCAGTTTTCTTTCTGATTTATGTTCATCTTGTACCATTTTCAAACAGGTTGCCACTGGTTTCCCTGGCTGTCGCCTTCACTGCAGTCTTACTGCTGTATTTTATCCCTGCGCCAATAGATCCAAAACCTTACACGTAAGTAGTGTTAATGATGCAAAATATAACTTATATCAAATATCTGTCTTTTGTTTGTTGACGATGTATGTATGCAACCACAGGAGAACTTGAGCGCAAATATGTTGCGCAACAGAGATGAACGACCAGTTTCCCCTATGCGCGAACGAAGTGAGGGAAAACTGGTCGTTCATCTCTGTTGCGCAACATATTTGCGCTAAACTTCACTTGTGATGCAACCCTGCAAATATAACCCGAGAAGGTCTAAACGTGTTTAAACATTTTAAATCATGTTCAGTGGACGAGGATATTATATGAGTGTCTATGTCATACTATGTTTACGACACGAGTGCCTGAATATTAGTATTTCCTGAGCGAGAGCGAGGGATATACCGATATTCGGGCACGAGTGTCGTAAACATAGTATGGCATAGACACGAATATAATATTCTGTTTATTACCGAAGTCGTGAAATTAATGGAAACACGCTAAATTCCACTTTCAACCATAGGCTGGCGACCCGCCGTCGCGCATTTTGAACGCAACGTGATAGACGAAACGTGACGTCAAAGCATTGTTTATGACGTCACGTCACCATGACAAAGTGTTATGTTGCCCTAGGGCATCGTATGAAAAATATGAACCCCGATATTATTGCCCCCGTAGGTAATAAAATTGCTAGCTATCACCCCGAGGAAACAACATAACGGGGACATATGTATCGTGTGTGCCGAGTCAAAACTAACTAACGCTACATCTATATTTCATATCATTTATATGAAACATTTGTACTCCTACGACCGTTTTCGCATTAAGTTCATGTTTTAACTTAACTTTTTTTTTTATCTTCTGTTTATTCCATTTCAATTCAGAAGTACAGGACATGTTGAGAGATAGAGTACAAACAATGCATAATGATGATCATAGCGGCAACTTATATCAGTACATGTATAATTCAATAAGTAAAATTGTAGTAAGATGGACACTTATGAGGTATTTTATGCGCACTTCACTCATTATTGAATATGAGAGTAATTTTTTTCTCTTCCTAGTGATGAGACCTAATCTGTTATTTTTTCTGTCTATACATTTTTCTATTGTGCATGTTAAGATAAAGATAAATCATGTTGCTTAATATTTCAAATATTGAAATAAATCTTTTGGGACTCAACTTAACTCTTTGTTAAATCTAAAACATCGGTTCCATCTACTGATAGCGAGATGGTGTTTTTGAGTAAATAGGACTCCGGACCATAGGCCCATTATACATATAGCACTTCAGCGCTTGTTTCCCTGCCTTGTTCTAAGCGTTCATAAAATCACTTGTTACCACTCAATATGTACATCTACATCAGGATATAGGGATACTGTAGCCATGTTACGTTTACTAAATGCTAAATACAAATACTTGTATGTACCATAACTATTGATGATATATATTGATCGAAAGCATGCTTGTTAAATCATCGTAATTTCTTCGAACATTTTATTTTTTCTATATACATTTATATATTTATTTTATTTATATTAATATCATAGAATTGGGTACATCATTACATTCGCATTCGCTAACTAGCGCTTCAGGTTAGCGCTAGTTAGCGAATATATATTATATATATATGCAGTAAACGAAATTACACGTCCCCTATACCTGTAACATACACACTTTTTATGCGACATATTAAACATTACCAATCCACATGTGTCTTATTAATTGTCAATAGGTGAGTTTCCAAAATTAAGTTTGACCAAGTGGCGCAGGCAATTGACCGGTTTTCGATCATAAATCGCGACTTTTTACCGTTAGATTGTCACCACACTGACTGAACAAGCGTTGAATTGAAAATACCCCCGTTACTGGTAATTATTTTCACCAACGTGTACGTAGTACTTCTCGATAAAATAATACCATTGCGTTTGACATAATGTGACTTCAACAACATAAACTCACGGGCAAAAGAAAGTATAGGTACAACAACGCAAGATATGTTAATCAACGAGTGATGAACACGATTTAAACATAGTTACACCATGTCTCTGAAAGCAAACTAACGTTGTCTGTAAATTTTGAAACATTATCTGTTCATAATTCTTAAAAACACGGTCTTTTAAAAATCGTCGTGATATAATCTCCTTAACCAGGCGAAATAGGGGAGTGAAATATGGCTTTCTGGCTTGTTTTATGACGTCCTACAGCAACGATGCGACATTGATTTAAAATCAAAGGAAGTACATAATGTCGATACCATCTTGTACTAACATAATTTCCACGTTTCATAAAATTTTACCTTAAATACCCAGAATTATTTCCCAAAATACCTTTTGAAATAGCTATTTTAGCACCCAATGTGTGCTCGAACAGATATAAAATATTAAGTATCATACTCCCATGAATGAAATTGTGTATATCTCTTAACGAGATATATCCTCATCACAAACATTCAAAACCGAGTTTATCTGGCAGAAATATTTTGTGTTTGACACTGTTGAAGAGAACATATACTTTATTTTGCCCGTGAGTTTATTTAATGTTCCTTTAATCATATCATGATATAATAGATTCGACTCCCCCATACCTGAACTAAAAGGACCCCTTTCATCAAACACACACCTGTACAAGGTGAGAAAGCTCTTTGATGGGAAACTCGTCGGACCCGAGTCTTTTGCAGTGGACAGGGATGGTATGAGTATATTATTCTTTGTACTAAATACATTTTTACATAAATAGGACGAAATGAATTATTTATATTCACTTGAGAATGTTTAATATTTTTTTATTTAAATTTACAGGTATCAATCACACAGGAAATTGAATGGTATTCTATCCACTAAAGCCTCATGTTATTTTATTCGATGAAATATCATCGTATTTCGCCCTCAGTTACGAACTTGTCAACTTGGGCATATCAAATCGGGTTTTTTAGAAGACGTAGAAATCAGAATTGGTTAAGATTATTAGGGTGGGTTTCTTTCAGTAACATTTGACCTTCAGTTGTCTTAAGATTGTGTGAGAACCATCTTTACTGCTCATTAAAATCAACTGATAATATATGTTCAACTGTCTATTGTTTTTAGAGAAGTCACCTGTCATATGTAAGCGCCGTACTCAAAAAGGAAATATATAATAATTTTTTTATCATGTAGTTGAATCCAACACTGTATATATTGTAATCTTTATCTTGATGCATTCGATAAACTGTCGATATTTAGTAAAACATTTTCGAGGTAGTTGTTATTCAAATATCGAACCACATATCCAATCATTCACTCCATTTTATGTCGGTTCAAACACACATGGGGTGCTGAAATCGCCTTTTCAACATGAATTTTGACCAGAATGATTGGAAATTACATGTATGTTAAAAACACTGTAGAAAATTAATTATTAAAAGATGTTGGCGACCTAATTAAACTCTTTTGGCTTTAATTCGTTGACAAATGGTCACTGTAGGATGTCTTAAAACAACCCAAAAGTCCATTTTAATTCTCCAATCTTTCAAAGCGACATATTTTTAGAAGGCGCGTTTTTCAGAAATATGAAAAGATGACGTTTAATTTTAATTTTGTTTAATTCAAATGACTTCTTCAGAAAGAAGATAGCCATGTTTCAGTCGTTTGTATTACCCTTGGGTTTAAATATCATGTAATTTTTGTTGGTTGTCTTTAGCAAGTGAGTTTATGATATCACAGGCACTCTATATACCGGTTCTGCTGATGGAAAACTCTGGGCTTTCACTGAGAATAACCTGAGGTTGATCACAAAGACAGGGATTGATCACCCTCACTGTGGTAGGTGAATACAGAATCTAATCCATGTGTCATATCAAACATCAAGGAGTTCTGAAATTGAAAGCTTTTTAAGACAACACTTGTGTTAAGGCATCCATTTTAGTCTCAAACGATTTGCACTATTATAACTCTGCTGTTAGCTAAAGATAATTAATTCCTACTTGTCTTTTGAAAATTCGTGAAAGAAATTATAAGATGTACACACTTTGGCAATTGTCATGCATGATCGCAAAATCATAAAATAAATGGTTTAGAACTTTTCATATGACAATAGCTTCCGGTTTCAAAAACACGTGAAAGTCAGAATTTGTTTAAATTTACAAAGATTGGTTTTGTTTGTTTCAGGAACATTTGACCTTGAGCCTGTCTGTGGTCGCCCTAAAGGAATGAAGATAGACAAAAATGGACGTCTCATCGTTGCTGACGCGTATGTGGGTCTTCTTAGCGTCAATGTGACGACAGGCGAGAAAACAATCCTTATGGATGGTAAGATTGGTGAGTTTAATCATGAGAATATTGATATTTTGCACTGTTTATCACACTCGACTACATTATTACTCTGGTCTAACCTAATCTGCAATTCATGGAACTTGAAGATCCAGATTTCACCAGGTACCCAGGTTACTGCTGGATGAACAGAGACTCAATTATATTGCCGTAGAAGACACCACACGTTTCCGAAATCAGTTTTGGGGAGAAAATCAACCCTTCAAACTCTCAGATTTTAGGCCTCGAACCGAGTTACCTACCCGATGATCAACGTCACCTGTCACTGACAGCGACCAACGAAGCGAAAATTACCAAACATGAACAGATCTCTCTCCTTTTTATTTTTTTAATTTCCTATTTTGACATATCGTTCTAATACTATATTTTCATCAAGTGATTAAAAGTTTGTCCACTATAGGATCGACAGACATAGGCTACATTTGAAATCAGACCAGTGCTCAAATCAGAATTAGCCCATGATTCGCTTCTTTCAATCAACGCTCACAGGGCTCTACATTAAGCGCTAATTCTTTCCTGAACGACACTGTGCGATTCCACGAGGTTTGCTCGCTTTGCTACGTAGCGCTACATTGAGCAATCGCGTTTAAGAGAAGTTTTAAAGTACATGTAATCGCTCATTGAGCGATTACTTTTAAACCTCTCTTGAACGCGGCGGTTTCACTCTAATAATGTTCGTGTAGACATTCCCGGTATTTTGGTTAATATTTTCTTACTTTGAATACGCTAAGGACCCTTTGGACCCAAATAGTTTCTATTATTGGTCAAGAATGGTTGATTTTTTCATGGTTGCAGGAATTGATGGAAAACCATTTCGCTTCCTGAACGGTCTGGAGATAACGTCCGAGGGGACCATATACTTCACCGACTCGAGCACTAAGTGGGACCGACGTAACTACAAATTTGAGGTAAAATACACTACCGAACAAAAGAAACGCCTTAGTGATATTTTTTTATATCAAATAATTTCTAAAATATAATCAATGTTGGTTTCCATAGTATTTTGACACAGTAATAAATATAACAGTCCATTGAAGTCGTGGGAAAAGAGTCAATAACTTTTAAGAACCGTTTGAAGACCGTTACTTCCGGTCGATTCACGTGCACATCGTAACCACGTACATGTGAAGCATCACCAACACGTCAATACGAAAGCGTTCCTGTATATTGTTGCCCGTGGTTGTTTGTAAATTTGTTTCAAAAATGTAATTTTTCTGATTAGGCCCTAATCGAATACTGAACAGTTATTTTTGCTCCATTTAAACACTCGCCATTCTTGAGTTCGTAATGTGCAGAAATGGTGCAACTTCTCGATTAGTGTAGTTTGTACAATAACAATTAATATTTAATCTAAAGCCCTTGGCCTTGTAGTTTATATGATCTATGTTTTGCCACTTAGCGTCACTATAAGTGAAGGGTATACGTGTTATAACCTCACTACGTTGTATTTTAGCTTTCCTTACTTACTTCCTCGTGTTATAACGAAAGCAATCTCTGATCTTGGCCAAAGCATTTAGTCATGAGGTACCAATGTTTCCTTCTTCCATACCTTTATCAATTGAAGTCATAACTAAATGTCGTATACTCACATTTAATCAACGCTCTTTAGGTAATATCAACAGTCATGTCAACACTTCATAGCTGTCAAACTATAACATTAAGCAAAGCAATGCTATGTGGTCAATGTATCTCATCTTAATGTTGATATATTTTGAGGTAACGTCACTCGTTGGTTTGTAGATCATTTAAACAAATGTTGTAAGTTACATTTAATAAACGCCCTTTAGGTAATATCAAAAGATATGTGTACATTTCACAGATGTCGAACCATGCTCCATCTAACTACAACATTAAGCATAGGACAACCGATCGCAGATTTCTTTCTTTAGAGTCAATAGCACTCAAGCATACGGCTGGGCACAATTGCTGTGTGCAAATCTCAGACATCGATATTTCATATTTTTGTCTGCCAGGTGATAGAAATGAATAATTTGGGACGCCTAATCAAGTACGACCCAGAGAGCGGCACCGCGGAGACAGTCCTTGATGGGCTATACTTAGCCAATGGCATCAGCCTTTCTGCTGACGAAGCATTCCTAGCTGTAGCGGAGATGAGTCTTGTTAAAATCACCAGGTTGGTTGATATTTGTTCGTTAATTCCGATCATCGTTTCGTTTATTCCGTTTTATTCACTTATTTATTCATCCACTTTCATTTCATTTATACATTTCATTCATTCATGATCAACTTCTTTATTTTAGATAAACGATATTTCGGATTATGGAATTGTCCTTAATTTCATGAAACTAAGATTAACATGTCGTTGCAGATATCACCTAAAAGGACCAAAGAAAGGAACGACAGATACCTTGATTGGCAATCTACCTGGTTACCCTGACAACATAAAGGTCAACAACAGAGGTCACTTCTATATCGGACTAGGGTCAGTGAGGTTCCAGGGGGCCAGTGCGCTGGGGTCATTTCTGGACGTGATCGCACCATACCCGGGTCTCAAGAGATTCATAACGAAGGTAAAAAAAACCCATACATTTCTTTATCGTTTTACTGTATACGAAGTTCCATTTGATTTAAAAAGCATATTGAAAGCAGTGCTGTGTGGTCAATGTACCTCATCTGGCGGCATGTGGCTCTGTGGCCATCAGTGATGTTCAGCAACAATGGACACTGCCCACCGAGTTGCTGGATACAATTTTAAGGATGATTCCCTGTCTCACAACTTTGACTGGAGTTGAGAGACTTGTGGTATATATCACCTTGGCTAATAGACTTTGTTCAGAGTGTGTCTCTATTCACACAGCAGTATAACTGGGTACCTGGTAAACGTTGGGTTGGAGGTGACCTTCAAGCGCTATAAGTAATCTGACTTGATTTCTTCCTGCAAATACGAAAAATAACATATTTTAAAATCACATTACATCATGTCATTTTGCAACACATAAACGCATTTATTACCCGTATGGTTGATAATAACCGAGTTTATTATTGATATAAGTTCATATTGCTTATCAACCATTTTGGCGTCTGTGAAAAGTGGGCCGATGGGTAATATTTTTGTTTATACTATTCGAAAGTGTACCATATATGACTTTTACGAAACTTTCAAATTTGCAAATTCATGTATAACCCTCGCTCGAGCTCGAGCAATACAGAAATTCACACTCATTTGGTAAAAGTCATATGACACACTTCATCGGGTAATAATCTCTATATATCAATATGTTTATATACGGAATGATATAAGGAATGTTGGATTAAACAGTGAATTTGAAAGCTTATTTGACTTCTTGTATAATCCTATCGAAGGTTTTAATCGGACTTATACGGGTTATAATAACGATTTTAGTCAAGTTTTGATTATCTATCAGACAGATACAACATAAATAACACATCATACATAATCAAACATGTCTAGGTTTACAATATTGTTGATTTGATCTATAGTGTAAACATATTTTTATTCAATAAATTGAATATGGATTGGTAAACAAACCACAGTGGCTTATGTTGATAACGCCCCATTACATTTGTACATAGATACAACAAACATTAATAATAAACATCATGATGAACAGGAAAGGAGAGTAAGTAAATACGATTAATATGATAAAGTTGTAGACTTAATAGTAAAAGAACTTTATTGTTTCTTTTTACAAACTTATTTTTAAATTTTGTTTTCTTGGGCTAATTGTGATTTCATACATGTATATCAAGCATTGCAAAATTATATTTTAAAATATTTTTTCCCCAGTTATAGCCCATGTGGCTTTATCTGACGTTATACATATATTATACCTTTCGAAACATATTATCTGCAGCGAACAATAAGAACAAAATTTGTACAAAAAAACGGCTGCTTATATAATTGCGACTGCGACTTCGCACATGTATCCACAGACTCATGGCACACATGCAATGCATACACGACTTATTCAAATCAGACATAAATTCATGAAACGCGTCCGCCTCATGCTAGAATGTCCCGAACGCGTCGCCACTCATAAACAGCATAATGCTTCGTGAAGCTCGTGCACATCAACATGAAATGTACATCACCCTCTTTGGTGATCATGTTTAGTGTCAGCATCTAGTTCGTGAAGCTCGTGCACATCAACATGAAATGTACATCACCCTCTTTGGTGATCTTGTTTAGTGTCAGCATCTAGTTCGTGAAGCTCGTGCACATCAACATGAAATGTACATCACCTTCGTTGGTATTCTTGTTTAGTGCCAGTTGTTGCATAAATGCCATTTTACCAGATCATGCACCCCGGACTGAAATGAACATCACTTTGATAAGATTGACTTCCATACAATATCTTTTGATCGATGTACATGATTTAGAGTTTTTATTTTTTTTCTCATTAAAGGTAACCCCTCTGGCTCTGTACGACATTTTCCTACCTAAACATTCAATACTGCTGGAAGTCGATACAGAAGGTCACATCGTCTCAAGTCACCATGACCCAGGGTCAAAGGTCGTTCCAGCAATCAGCGAAGGATTTGAAGCCAATGGGAAAGTCTACTTGGGTCATTTCCGGATTCCATTCATAGGAGTGATTTCGGTGGCCGATTTGAGGAGTTAGCTGATTTGTGATACGATTTTGTCATAATTTTGAAATTAAATGTCAACTTTAAGGTACGTTTAAGATATGTTATTGTACACTGCGCCTGGCAAAGTCATATCAGTGGTGACGCGTTTATTTATCCTCATCAGTATTTCAAGTATCAAGGCAAAGTACTTTCTTGGTTTCTTAAAGGAGCAGTAGCACGTTTTTTTCGCTGAAATAAGTCGATGAAATGTATTTGAAAAATAATGTCACCAATAGTAAAACACCCTTCTCTCTTCGGAAAATCAAGGTAAAAGTGAATGCACAATGTTTTGTCATTCGAAATAATAAAATGTGTTCACAATAAAATAGCCGTCATGAAATTTTTGCTTTATACACAGCGCCGTTATTGCCACTATATAGGGATAATTGGTTTGCGTAATAAGATTTTTACCCTCTAAAGTAAATATAAATGACATAAACTATCAGTATAAATGGGAAATTTGAAAAATTATAATTTGCAAAAAACGTATTAATGCCCCTTAAGATCAGCAAGCGCTTTCTTGAAACTAGTATTGCAAGTAAATAAATGCGTAAATTCCACCGGAATGCCTACCATATTTTGCCCGATTATTGTATGTGATTTGCTAAAATATATATCATAATGACATATCTACTGGTTCCTTGGTTTTACTGGAGTGTTCAGTGTTCACAATAATTCACGTTTCTACTGAAACGCGCGTGGAGGTGTTCATCATATATGCCGGGTGGTCATAATGAACACAGATATAGTGAACACCGTGTTATTTGTAACTTTATGTTTGTGTAGATTTGTTACTTTCTATTCCAAGTGGAGACAATTAAAAAAATAGAATTCTTCAACACAAGCCCATCGCAAATATTTTGGACCAAATGTGGGATCGAACCTGTGAAATGATGGTTTCTGGTCATGTAACCAAACCATATTTTGTGTCAAATGGCGTTATTGACACTGATGTGTATAGCTGCTTAACACAAGTTTGTTTAACTGTTCCCCCAACTCAGTGCAATTATGATGTAATTCTCTGTTCATTTAGTTTGCTATATTCCTTAAATATGCCCGCAAAAGTTATGAATCTTTGATTAGACGTAGAAAATCATGTCTGTATCATATACTTAAAGATGATACTAATATTTCTACAGGAGCAAATATGGCAAGGATTTATATAACACTGGGGTCCAAAAATCCCAAACTCAAAAATTTATAATGTTTTTAAAAATTGTAATTTTTTAATCATTTAGGGAAAAAACATAATTCCTATCATCACATTGACCAATATTTTCTATTACTGTCGAAATTTTACCGACATTATGTTTAATTAATATTTTATTGCAAAAAAATTAAATCTAAATTTTCAAATGTTCATCCCTTGTCTCTTTAGTTGTACGCCAAAATTGTTTCTGGCATGTTACATATCTGTTCCTAGTATATGTAGTGTAAAAATGACTTATCTACATCTTGTCCAAAATATTATCCATAAAGTGTTCTGTTACGAAATAGTGCCAAATTGAATTTTTCGAAAAATGATGATTTTACGTAGGAAATCTTGCATAGTTTTTTTTAGTTTTTTTTATTTTTATTTTTATTATTTTGTTTTTTTTTATTACAAAAAGGATCATACAAATTTTCAATCAAGAGTACATATATAATTACGAGCTGTAAGGAAACAAAGAAGAGAAGTAAGAAGTTGATAGTGTAGGGTGCAGGAAAGGATAGAGGACTCATGGTATTTTAATCATTTTTGAAAAGGTTTTGCCATTTTCTTTGAAAACTGGGGTCGTCTTTCGAAAATATGTGTTTTTCTATATGGAAGTGATATTTTATGAAGTGGAGTAGGTGATTAAAATTTAAGTAATCAGAGTTAAATCTTGTTTTATTGATGAACTCTTTTGTAATAATAAAGATATGGTTTGTTAATACATTTGCCTTAGGGTCTCCAAGTAGAAATTTTGTAATATTTATGTTAAGGCTGGTATTTGTCTTGGAATAGTACCAGTTCTCTAATTTTGAAATAAGATTTTCAGTTTTCTCACAAGAATAAAATAAGTGTTCAAGTGTTTCAATTTCTCTACCACAGAAGGTACATAGGTTGTCTTGACAAATACCTATTTTGCAAAGAAAGGATCTTGTTGAGATTATTCTGTGAATAAATTTAAACTGAAAGTTCCTTGCTTTGGTTTCTATTGTTGTACCATTGATTATTGCAAAGCAGTCAGAAATATAATTGTCAGATAGGGTACAATTAAGTTTTGATTCCCACTTGGACTGTAGGTTATCTAAGGAGATAACTTTTTTGTCACATAGTTGGGAGTACACACATTTGCAATCATCAGAGGTGGATATTTGTTTTAAAGTAGTTAATTGTGTATTTACTACCGTGTCAAAATGTGTTGTTGCCTTAATAAGATCAAAGTATTGTTTAGGTATATATTTCAAAAATCTGAAATAAAGAAGGTATGGGTGTTGGATATTGAATTCCTGTTTAAGTGTTACAAATGTTTTCAGATCACCAGTTGAAGAGATAATATCCCCAATATGTTTCATTCCGTTTCTATACCACGAGATGAATAAAGTCATGTCAATAAATGGAACAAAGTTAAGAATTGATAGGGATACAAAATCGTCAAAGGTAACAGTATCATTTTTGCTTATACATGCGTAACACATTACTACATCTTTCCAAAAACAGTTTTTAATTTTGTTAGCATATGATATAAGTCTTTCTTTTTGAAAGTTAAACAAATCAATGTCCCCAAATTGTGAAAGTGATTCAAATACTAAGTGCTGCCATAAACCTTTTCTTTCAAATAATCGCTTTATCCATTTGATCTTCATATAATTACAGAACGATACAATATCTATCATTTTCAAACCCCCTTTTGCATATTCATTTATTAACATATTACGTTTGATTTTATCACGTTTCCCTCCCCATACAAACTTAAAAAGAATAGAGTTTAGACGTTTAAAGAAGGTTTTAGATGGGTTTGGAAGCGCCATGAAAAGATGTGTAAAAAGGGGGATAATCTGAGATTTGATAATAGTAATTCTTCCTCGAAGAGTTAATGTTCTATTAGACCAGGAAAATAATATTTTTCTGATTTTTGAAAAATGTTGCTCAAAGTTTAGCGAAATCATTTCATTTAAGTCGGTAGAGAATGTAATTCCAAGAATTTTGAAAGGTTCTTTCGACCAACGAAGAGGTATGTGCGGACAAAGTTGCTCATTAGAATTTATAATGGAGCCAAACCATACAGCAACAGTTTTATCACAGTTGAGATTTAGCCCAGAGACAGTAGCAAACCTTTTAATCACGTAAATGAGTTCTGATAATCCCTTTTCTGATCCATCGAGAGTAAAATTCATATCGTCTGCATATTGAAATACAAGATATTCCATGCCTTTAATTGTTATACCCTTAATGTTATGGTTTGTTCTAATTGCAATCTTGCATAGTTAAACAAACTTTTGTTCAGCAGCTGTATGCAAGGTCTATTGTAGTGACTTGTACATTTCAGCGTGTTGCACGTGCAACACGACTAGTTCATGCTTTGTGATATAGACACCGTTATTCTGACAGGGACAAACGTCTCTTTTACCGTAATATGTTTAACAAATAAACCCTGAAAAATAACAATAACGGTGTTGATATTCTGTTTGGGTTTGATGTAGTTTTAAACCAGTGTGTAAAATAGTTAGCGACCTCGACCTCGGGTTCAAGTTAGGTGAACCCTCGCGCTCGTGAAATATTAACATCTCGGCCTTATGGCCTCGGCATTAATGAGTAATGTGCACAATGTTCATCATCCAACGTGAACCCGAGGTCGAGGTCGGTAACTATAACATAGTTCAGGCATTCGGAAACAATTCTCAAGAAATATTTCCCATAAACATATCAGATTCAGTTGGAGTAAGGAAATTAAAAAGTCTTTATTATGAAATGTGTTAGATGAACGTTCAATGTACCGCAGTCTGATTAATATCGACCTTGTTCCGTGAAATAAAATTTGCAAAATATTGCATCTACCGCGATACAGACAGGTTCTATAGATTCCTCGCCACAAGGTCTGAGAACACCCCGTAAAGGCGCGTGTTCTGTAGCAGTTTAGCGCAGACAAATAGCTGACCAATCATATCATAGTTTTTCAACGGACTCCGTTGTGAATGCATACTGAACAGACGAAAGGAAAGCTGTTTGGAGTTATAATGTAGCTTCTCGCGCCGAAAGCTTTTATTGGAGGACATGTGATTGGTTAACTGAATTGCGTCAGAACCTTGGGTGAGGTGAGGTGGGTTGGGGTTTAAAGCCGCTTTCAAGTGTATTTCACTTATATCGCGGCTGCTAGTATTATGGCAGGGAGAAAGCCCGCAACGCCATGTGGCTATGCATTGCGGTGAAACCTGCGAGCATCGGCTGGAACTAGCGAACCATGGGGAACCATGGAGATTCAGTGTAGCATTGCACCCAAACCTTACTGCGTGTAGAACAGTTCTCTACTGCAGACAAAGTTGCCGTGCCCCTGGCGGGATTCGAACGCTCAGAACCTTGAAGTCTACGGGCTGTTATCAGACTGTTTTGCTAGGAAACCTCCGAACGATATGATATCGTATCTCGGTAGATGCACTTTTTTGCAATTTGATTTCCTCGAAAAACCGTCGATTTTAATCAGACTGAATGTTCTGTGACATACATATAAGAGGGTAAGACAGAGCGAGAGAACAGCTTGAAACTGACCAACACGAAGTGTACTCTCTGATGTACACCACAGGCCCGGCCGACTTCCTATTGTTGTGAATTACGTGCACTTTGCGAGTTTGACGTACAGTTCGCCGGAGTCAGTGTCACCGACCCACTTGACATGTGACATGTGGGCTGTAAATATTGGACACATTCGACATTTTGAAATTCCTTTCCTTGCATGTCATCAACTTAGGACGTAGAACACAACTAGAATAGCGTTTGCGGGACACCGCAAAAGCAGAGCAGATCCGAAACTTTGGGTCTCGCCTTTCCCTGTTCCGCCTTCTCCTCAACATAAATAAAAAGGGAATTTCTTTTGACAATTTTCTTTTTCATTATTCAAGTTATTCTAACAAGTTGAATCATCACTGGGGTCACTTTTTACAACTTTGTTCTTAAAACCTATTTCTGATTTCAAAATTGGATCAACAGATTAACACGGCCTTAACCAATATCTCATGACCTTGAACTTTGACCTTCAAGGTCACACCATCAATGAATTCTTTTCATTGTGTATAACAATCAGGCAATGACTCAAAGTGTTCATTGTTAGCATAAGGCATATTCACAATAGCACGCTTAATTTGTGAACTTGCTGTGACCTTGACCTTCGAAAGATTTTAGCAAAAACGTTTTCAAATCTTGGTCTTTCTCCAAAGTTGATATATACCAAGTAAGGGTCTGATAGCACAGAAGTTGTTGAAGTTATCGTGTTTACAAGGATTTTTGTAGTGATTTCAGAACTCATGACCTTGACCTTTGACCTTGAATGTGAACATGTCAAAATCATTCCTGAGATTTATAAGAAAGAAGCTACATATATGAGATGTTGATACCTTCATGGAAAAAAGTTATTTAGTGATTTCAGAACTGGTGACCTTGACCCTATCTCGTGACCTTGACCTTTAAAATTCAAGGTCACACAATCAGTGATCACTTTTCATTGTGTATAACAATCATGTAATGATTCAAAGTGATAATAGTTGAAATAAGACATTTCGCAAAAACATGTTTAAGTCTTGCCCTCGCTGTGACCTTGACCTTTGACGGATGTTAACGAAAACCTTATCAAATCTTGGCCTTTATCCATAGTTGATATACACAAAATAAGAGCCTGATAGCACAAATATTTTTCAAGTTATCATGTTTACAAGGATTTCTTTAGCGATTTCAGAACTTGTGACCTTGACCTTTGACCTTGAATGTGAAGATTTCAAAATCCTCCACCAGGTTTATAAGAAAGAAGCTATGTATATGAGGTGTTAATACCTTCTTGGGAAAAGGTTATTTAGTAATTTCAGAACTGGTGACCTTGACCATATTTCGTGACCTTGACATTTTAAATTCAAGGTCACACAATCAGTGATCCCTTTTCAATTGTGTATAACAATCATGTAATGATTAAAAGTGTTAATAGTTGAAATAAGACATTTTCGCAAAAGCATGCTTAAGTTGTGCCCTCGCTGTGACCTTGACCTTTGATGGATGTTAGCGAAAACCTTTTCAAATCTTGGCCTTTCTCCATAGTTGATGTACACCAAATAAGAGCCTGATAGTACAAATATTTTTCAAGTTATCGTGTTTACAAGGATTTTTTTTAGCGATTTCAGAACTCGTGACCTTGACCTTTGACCTTAAAAATAAACATGTCAAAAAAATTCCCCAGGGGCATAAGTAAGAAGTTATGTGTATGAGTTCTCAAAACCTTTTAGGAAAAAAGTTATAGCGAATACAAAACGCGCGTGCGGCGGCGGCGGCGGCGGCGGCGACGGAAACTGCACAAAAACTGATAGCAGCTCCGACTAAGTCGGAGCTGCTAATAAGATGTTCACGAGGCTACGGGGTGACAGCTTCAGAAAAGAAACGATGCACAAATAAATACGTTTTAATGAAAATATGATGTGAATCGATTAATGTTGTTCCCATTTTTCGTTCTCTTGACGCCATCTTTGATCAAAAAGTGCAAATCGATCACAATGCTTTGCGCTGGAAATAATATATTCGGTCCATATTTAGACTTTGAAACACATTTCCAAAGAACTGCCATTTATCCGCTTATTTTTATATTATTGAGTACTTACTGTCACTTTAATATTGAAGTGACCGCTGCGGCAGCCGATTTGCAAATGAGGTAGGACAGCGTAGTTGAAGTGAACGATCATTTCTGTTCTAGCATGATTTTACTTATAATATATTTATCATATTATATAATAATTGTGTTAGAAATTGGAAAAGAATCCACTTTGGAAGTAAGAAGATCGAAAACAAGATATGTGACTTGATTTAGCAGTTTTATTAATCACTAAAAAATAGGCCGCATATTTGTCTCAGGCTTAATACAAGTAGCGCTAAGCTTATTGTTTTCCTAGTGTCTCGTAAAACCCGTCCATCATAATTATACTATTAGCGAGAATATCGCATTTTTCAAGATGTCTTTCAAAAGTCAAAGTTACTCAACATTTTGAGAACAAAATTTATTTTCTATAATATGAAAAAACACAACACATTAGAGTAAGGAAAAATTAGATTAGAAAACAATGGCAAAAACGTTGTTAGCTATAATCGGTGTTCGTGTCTACGTAAAAATCCAACAACAGATATGAGACAACCCTGTGTCAAAAGCCCCCCCCCCCCCCCCCCCCCCCCCCACAACAATGTGTTTCTGGTTTCAGCCCGCATCAGTTTCAAACCCACCCATCAAGTATTTTTTTCTAGGTTTTAAGTAAGGGTCAGATAACTCTAATTATTTAGCCTAAAAAAACCTTGGACATAGAAAATGTCACTCGTTTCTTTTGAGATGGAGTGTAGGGGTGAGATAATTGACTATTTGAAATAGTAACATATATTTAAGAGGGTTTGTGCTTTATTTATATAAATAATTGTATAAATTTTGTTTGTTTATCGCTTCATGGTCATCGCATCATTTTTGCCAGCCTGTAAAAACCAGAAACATTTGTGTTTTATTTTTAGACCTAAGAGGTTAACCAGACATAAACAGTACTCTCGAGAAACGGAAATAAATAGACTTGAGATGAAATTGACGGAGCGTCAAATGATCTTACGTATCGGTAGTCACTTGTCAAGTACTTCCTCTTACACCTTAAAGCACTTTGGATTACACATTAGGTTAAATATTTATATAGAAATCACATTTTCTGTAAAAGTTCAAAGCTTGAGTCTAATGAGAGATTCGAACCCACACCCTCAGAGCCAGGCACCATCCGTTAATGCCTCAACCAATGTAACCGGCTGGCATGTATCAAGTTTAAAGGGGCAGTAGCACGTATTTTGCAAATTTTATTTTAAAAAATTTCCCATTTATAATGATAGTCTATGTCATTTATATTTATTTTAGAGAGTTAAAGATCTTATTACACAAACCAATTATCCGTAGTGGTAATAACTATGTTGCGTATAAAGTAAAAATTGCATGGCGGCCATTTTATTGTGAACACAATTTATTATTTTGAATGACAAAAATGATTCCCATGGCTTTACGAAACCATGTACACTCATTTTTTAACTGGATTTTCCGAGGAGAGAAGGGTGTTTTTCAAATACATTTCATCAACTTATTTCAGCGAAAAAACGTGCTACTGTCCCTTTAATAGCGCTTACATGTATAGATTGATATGCTAAAAATGAAAAATGAACGCTATATATACCCCCGCTACGGCGTCTTTACTATTCTAGTTTTGATAGGGAGACGGAAAATGATAAACTGGATCTTCATATATACTGCGGGTCAAAAGAAAGTGCTCACCTCAGTTGGTTTCGATTTATTCAATATTTAAAAGAAATCAGATTCTTTTGACTATGGCACGATACAATAATACTTATCTGCAGTAGTTTTAATGAATTAATTGGTGCCTGTGGATATATTTTAGTTAAAATATCTTTGTTTAATGAAGATGTACACCAACATGACCCCTACCATGTTTAACATGTTGTAAATGTCTGCAAAATCAGGAACATTTATTAATATTCACATAGAATATGTCTAATACGTCGATGAACAGTTATGCATCATAAACAATAATTTTTGAAGACATTTCAAATGAAAATTAAAAAAAACATGTAGAAGTATTCTTTGACTGCTGACAAAACACCTGCATGTACTTTTCAGTTTTAGATTATGACACCGAAAACTTGAGATATTTGCAATCGAAATCATAATATGATAAAATCAACAGAAATGAGTATTTTCTTTTGCCTGGCAGTTTACATAAATTGATAACAATCAACTGTTTCAAGCACGAAAAGGTCCAATAAGTTCTGCAACGTAAATTTATTACTTACTGAATCAGTTCAACGGACATCCAGTATCAAGTCCTAGATGTCATCAGATATGTTGGAGTTTATTTGTGATGAGAAAAAAAGAGCCTTTCAATATTTAAAAAAATGGCGATATTTTCAGAATAATTCCTTTTCTGAGTCATAGCGTTAGACTAAGTGATTAGGTGACATTCAATTTAGCCCTGTCGAAGTTGGAAATGCTGCCATCACTGGCCACGCCAGAAATTTTGGCGCCATTATAGATGCTGACTGAGCTTACAAAGGAACCACCATTCTCTTCCCACAAAGGTTACTCCCATTTTCTGTCGTATGAAAGGATTAATCTTTGTGGGAAGAGAATATGGGACCACAAATAGATGAACTTTGTTTAACTTGCAACTACCATCTCCTATGCATCGGTCAAATTCATCATATAACAAGAAATGATGTGTAGACATGTGCATAAGCTTTTTCATTCCAGTCTTGATTATCCATAGCTTTCTGATAGAGATATCAACTATGGAAACTCCAGGGCTCCGTTTCATAACAGCGAGCGCTTATAATAGCTCATTGGTCGCTCAATGTAGCGCATTACCTCCTGAACGACACGATGCGATTTCTCGAAGTTTGCTCGCTTTGCTACGTAGCGCTACATTGAGCAATCGCGTTCAATAGAGGTTTAAAAGTAATCGCTCATTGAGCGATTTCTTGTTAACCTCTCTTGAACATGGCCCTGATGGTTCAGAATTTAGCACAGCTCATCCAAAAAGTGTGAGAGGTGAGATGTGCCGCGACATTCAATTCTTTTATCCTGAACCTTCTAGTCTCCACGTGCAAATCATGCAACCCGGAACGTTTTACAGTTCAAACCTTTCAATCGCACGTGCAGCTCGTGCAGTAGCTAGTTATATGTTTCTCTACGGCGCACCCAAAAGGCGGCAATGGTGGAAATCCTTTATCGCAGTTTCGCGTACTTGTTACGACTTTTGCGCATGAAAAGATTGTTGAAATGTCTTTGTCAATAATAGCAATCTCTTCCCAAGGAGGTTACTCTCTACAGATTTCCGAGGTTAGGATCAGAATTCTGAAGGAAGTAACTTCTGTGGGAAGAGAATATCCTTCTAACACATTTCGTTCTTCAAATAAATTGAAATAATCTTTTTCAACATTTAAATTTGAAATAAACTGTGTAAATTAGTCAGCTGTTTTGGGCAAAAAGAATTCTAAAAAGGTTTTAAGAACTCATATACGAAACTTCATACTTATACCCAGGGGAAATTGTTTGACATGTTCACAAGATCAAAGGTCAATGTTACGAGTTATGAAATCACTAAGAAATCCTTGTAAACACGTAACTTAACTCTTTGCTATGAGGCTCTTATTTGGTATATATTGAAGATTGCCAAGATTTGAAAAGGTTCTGGCTAAAATGTGTCAAAGGTTAAGGTCACGACTAATGGATGTTTTTTGTGAATAGGCCATATTTTTAACTATTAACACTTTGACTCATGACATGATTGTTATACACAATGAAAATAATTGATTGTGTGACCTTGAAAGTAAAAAATGTGACAAGATATGGGTTAATAAGGTCATTTAAACCCTTTGATAAATTTTTAAAATTATTTTGATATTCAATTGTCGTTTTTGTTATTATACACAAATGCCCGTTTTATTGTGGCCGTGGAGAGGGCGAAACAGTTGAAGGCGACACGTACTCTAAGTTTCTGGATTTCTCTGCCTTTGCATGTCCCGCAAACGCTAATCGTGTTGTCATAGGGGCTGGCATTGATGTTCAAAACTAGTGCGTCCTAAGTCAAATACTTCTGACGAATACTTTTTCAACAATACCAGCTCCCGTGCTTGTTGTAAAGAATGGCAAGTATTGTATTGCATCAATAGGAAGGCGTATTTACACTCTTATTACCTTTAATAGCTAATTTTGGCGGTGGACGAGGCTTAGGGTACAATGAGGTAACTGGGCTGTGTCCGTGTCACATGACCTTATCCAATAAAGATATATCTAGTTTAGTTATTTGTGACATTCCAGCTTTTGTGATACTGTTTTCATGTTAAGAGGGGCAGGGTAGGTTCGGATGAGTTCATGTCAAGTTGACCTTACCACTAGATATAAATCTAGACTACTTGTTTCTGATATTCAAGCTGTAGGATACTGTTTTCATGTTACGTGCAGCGGGGTAGGTTCGGATGAGTTCATGTCAAGTTGACCTTACCACTAGATATAAATCTAGACGACTTGTTTCTGATATTCAAGCTGTAGGATACTGTTATGCAAGTCATGATAGTGTACATTAACTGAGTTGAGTCTTGTCAACTTGACCGTTTTCAATAAAAATAAATCTATTATTGCAGGTTTTTAGGTTTTGCGAATAAATAGAGCAATGGCTCTGTAGCTCATCAGGCTTTACTTTACATTTATATAAAGTTGAATATTTTATTGTCCAGTAGTTTTCAGAAGAGTAATAAATCACATGTATGACGCCATTAATGATGCGACGTATAACAATACATCTATTTTTAACTAGATTGGTTCCATGTATGTCTATTGTTTACAAATATATGTTTTTTCGTGCAGTGCGATTAGTCACAAAGTACCATCCACAATTGTGCTTGTTTCAGTCCATAATTCTAGGTTCCACCGCGACATATAATCGCAATATTGTTCCAAGCCTTTTTTTCTGCAATTCACGTTTTACCATAGTTGTTGTGAAGAGAGAAATGTTCTGCCATTGAATCTTATATAACTCCACGTTGCTTAGCAACGACTGCAACGCAACTTCCCGGAGCACGATTTGCACTTGCGATAGGGCATTGAAATAAACATTTGTCAAGGTTTGTCTTACTAACTCACGGATTTAAAGCTTCACGTGATTGATTTTCTCTTCCCGACATGGTTTTATAAATAACAATGGTAATACAATGAGTTCTTATTAAACATTATTTAAATGTTTCAAAATTATATGCTATGCGTTTCGCACAAGATTATGTTAAATCCTTATGACAACAATATTTTTTACCTATCATATTTCAACATGAAATATTCACCAATATATTTGAAATTCATAAAGTGTATGTAAACATTGTTTAACATAGCTTAGCTTAGATTTTTTTTTATACGCTACACCTTCGATCAGATTTCAAATTTGATTGAATATATAAGCGTAATCATACACACCTGATGACGTCATCTCTTTGTTTATGACCTTGTCTTTACCTGTCATTTAGTTATTCAATGTCCAGAATTTGTATGCATGGTATATTTCACTTCTTAACATCGTTAAAGGGGCTGTAGCACGTGTTTTCAAATTTTCCATTATATATATATATATATATATATATATATATATATATATATAATGGAACATTTGAATGTGTGTGTATATATATATATATATATATATATATATATATATATTACTTAAAACACATCTGTATGTACATGTATGTCTGTCCATGTTTCACATGACTCTTTGAATAAAATTAGTTATCCTTAAAGAGATACCGCGTCGAGGATAAAGATGAGATCAGATTTATCTACCTAAACTGAGTAGCGTGTCTGTTAGGGAGTCACGTTTACTTCACTGTTTTCATGGAGTTGATTTTATTACCAATTTAAATACATTAAGGTGATTGAATTGGGGGTCTGTGACTCGTTAGCAGACACTCTAATCAGCATAGGTAGATAAATCTGATCTCATCTTTATCCTCGACGCGGTGTCCCTTTAAACATCACAAACACAATCACAATAGCGTTAGAAAGACTTCATATATTGTGTTGAAAATAAATATGAACCCCAATTGTAAAAATATATTTATTTTTGTGTAAAATAAGTCTATAAACAAAATTAAATATTACTATGTACATTTTATAAAATGGACAAAATACAAAATTGTCAACAATAAAAAGGTGACGTTAATGACAATGCGGTCGGACAAGGACATGTCTTATGGTATATAAGATGTAGCTAATTTTGTATTTTTTAAAACATAATATATACAGGGAAATTTTGGAAAAAAGCATTTTGAAAAAGACACCTAAACAAAAGTCAAAACAACTATTCTAAATAGTTTTTCTGCTTAAAATAAACTGAATACCAAAAGAAATGATACACCTCTTTGAATATGAATATCATTAAAAGTTACGGTTAATTTTCCCACCATTTTTACAACTTCCCTTCAATTATTGCAGGATCGGGAAAAGGACTATTGACCCCACCCATGAAGAACTGGCGATAACTTATTTACCATTAAATTTACAGGTCTGCTATTTTAGCACAAAACACTAAACTGATGGGGTGTTACAACGCAGCAAATTCTTCAATGTTTGTACGAGTCAGAATGTTAATATTAGTAAATTAAATATGTAATGCAATGGTAAGCTACCAGTATAGGCGAACATATTTTCATGGACACGATATGAAAGTTTTGACATAAAACAAACATTTTTATGCCATTAAATAAACAGAATTATGTTCTTTTGACATGACAAATATTGAAATGACAAAACACGAACAAACTCCATTTAAAATTAAAATACATTATTGCAAGCAATACTCAACATTTCCTAAATAAATTGGGTCAGATATATTTTAATGATCAGTGCAAATCAATCACTTATCGATTATCATCCTCAATTACATTAGTGTTTTTACTTGTTTGTTCGTAACCGATGTTAAGCCAAAACTTATGATAAATTATGCGAACTGACCATGGGCTTTTACACTGTTTGCTATAAAATTATAAATTCAATTTTTAAAAATTAAAATATTGAGTTGAGTAACAAGTTATTATAATGTGCGTACACGACATATGAAGAACAAACACTTGCTATTTCCCTAAATGGGTCAACAATACAATATCGAGAGAAAACGATTGTTAATAAAGGAACAATACAATTTACTAAATTACTGTAAATTGTAAGGAAATGATTATTAAAAAATGCTATTAAGCAGTAATTTGTAAAGTATAATTCTTAAATCATAAAATTCGGAAGCATATTGGCTGTCATTCATTCTCTTCCCACAGAGTTAGGATCGAACATATGAAGGGAGTAACCCCTAGCCCTGTGGGAAGATAATGAATTGTTGTACAATTCTACGGTCTACGTTTTTCCTCCAGATGAATTACGTTTAACATAATATGGAATTAAAAAACCAAATAGGTTTGCAATAATGCATAGTTGAGTCTCGGTCATATTTTATAAATTTTAATTCGAATTTAAAATTTAAAGGCATAAATGCATACTTTAGTGACCATCTACCACATAACGTTTTACAACGTTTTTCTCAGAGAGTTCAGAGAGGAAATTGACCTCCCTTTGAACTTGGTAGTTTAGAGAGCTGAATAAAGAGTCTCGTAAGTTTTCCTTGTCACCTTGGAACAACAGTATCACAGATTAAAAGATGTTTGCCAGAAATGACCCAGTCTAAATAAAATTAACCCTATTCCGAGAAATATAAAGTTCCAAAATATCGCCTTTAACGATGTACGAACTAGCTTTCTTTATGAACCAAACCAATTCGCTATATGGATCCCTGTGGTGAGGACAAAAATGAGTGAATCTGCCTGCCGGACCGTTCCGTATTTGCTCATAAATAGCGGGATCCGGAAAGATGCGGCTTCGCTAATTCCACCCTTTTTGTCATGTGTAAGAGGCTATATTTGTAACTTGTATACCTCGGAATTAGCTTGACGAGTGTCAATTAAAAATTCATGGATTTAAAAACAAATTCGTTGAACTAAATGATTTTCTAATGTCAAACCCCATCAAAACTTCTCATTCTGGAAGCCCTGGTTGACCTGGGGAGGGACCTCGGTCTGGGGGGTCCACCTCTTCTCCCTCCCCGACCCCTCGCACCTCCTCAAACACATGCAGAAGAGGACCAGGAACTGCAGAGCACAGAGTCCAATTAGACAACCAACCACAGCCCAGAACACGGAACTTCGGATCGTCACTGAAATACAAAGTGTTATGCATATTAATACAGTTATTGATTAATATATTCAATTAAAGGGAATCGTGCACAGGGTCCGATAAGACAACCAACCACTGTCCCGAAGACGGAGCTTCGAATCATCACTGAAATACAAAGTGTTATGAAGGAGTCACCGAAGAGCACGAGGTAGATTCCGTTGTGGCACTGCCCCTCTACGTATTGAGGTGAGGTGAGGTGAGTTGGGGTTTAACGCCGCTTTCAAGAGTATTACACTTATATCACGGCTGCTAGTATTATGGCAGGGAGAAAGCCCGCAACACCATGTGGCTATGCGTTGCGGAGAAACCTGCGAGCAACGGCTGGAACTAGCGAACCATGGGTGGTAACACTCTGAAATTCAGTGTAGCATTGCACCCAAACCTTACTGCGTGTAGAACAGTTCTCTACTGCAGACAAAGTTGCCGTGCCCCTGGCGGGAACGTATTGAGACAGGACGTTATACCAACACACCGGTAAATGAGAGGACATGCTTTAACTGCCATGTCAGCATCGAGGATGAATCGCTTGTTTTACTGCACTGTCCATTATACTGTGATTATCGTTCTGTTTTATCTAACTACTGTGATAGTGTAAATGATCATTTTAGTACTTTTAATGATATTCAGAAAATATGGTTTACTATGTCATGCCCAGATATTGCCAGACCATGCAAGCTTATTTTACAGAGAAGAAAGCTTTTACTGTTTAAAAATGATGTTTATTTAATAATTTCACCTATAGTAGAACATCCTTCTGTCTTCGGAAAATAAAATTTAAAATGAGTGTACATGTTTCGGTAAAGCCATGGGAATCGTTTTTGTAATACAAAATAATAAATTGTGTTCACAATAAAATGGCCGCCATGCAATTTTTGCTTTATACGCAACATAGTTTTTACCATTACAGATAATTGGTTTGTGTAATAAGATGTTTTACCCTCTAAAGTTAGTTTAAATGACATAAACCGTCATTATAAATGGGAAATTTGAAAAAATAAATTTTGCAAAAAACGTGCTACTGCCCCTTTAATACTGTCTTTTTATCGATGTACTTCCTTTTAGTCTCTCATAACCCTTTCCGGTGGCTCACTTTGTACACTTTTTTAATTTGTATCATAATTATTAGTAATTCTTTTTGTAAAAATGTCTTTCTGTCTTTCTATCTGTCTGAATATTATTACATGTACTAATAGATATATTAATTTAAATGAAATCATGAGTTCGATAAGGTAACTACAGTACAGAACACGTAGTTTTAGATCATCACTGAAATATCCTAAAATATAAAGTATGAGAGGATGAGATCAGCCTTTGTTTCGAAAATATCTGATTATAATTAAAAGTTATTCCGATTACGAATGATCAAATCAGGAATATTAGTGATATATATGATATATATAATATATGTGAGTGCTTAAACCTAAAAGACACAAACTAACTATACGAACACGACGAAACCAACGTTTCTTATTTTAGTTCGAGTTACCTCCCTTACTAAATAGACGAAATCAGCAATGACATACCGAAACATATATTTTTATATTAAATAAAATAATACCCAGTCGAGATACAAATTTGCATCAATTCCAGTTTGACAATGTTGTTTTAGTGCTAACTTCGAATTCAGAATTGAAAAGTGACCATTATTTAATTTTCAGAAAGACGAATTTGGCATGTATGACCAGACTAGTGGTTATGATATGGTGTGTAATTTTGACAAGGATTTTTTTTTTATAGAAATGCATCATGCATCAAGGTCACAAGGTCATTATTTATATTTTTATCTGAAAGGTCTAATCACACGTCTGTCACGTATAAAAGACCTATCCTTGACGTATCAATTGTTATTGGTAAAATTAAACATACCGCAAATGTATTCTGGGCCAAGGTTTGCAAATCGGGGTCTAAATTAATGCCTTACCGGAAAGATCTCATCATAAAGAATGGACAACTATCATTGATCAACAAAATTAGCAGCATTGGTTAAATATCTCGAAATAAGTTTCCAGCGCTAAGATGAAGGTCACCTTATGGCCCAATCTGCAAGGTATGATCACAAGGAATGCCCTTCCAATCAAAACTTACTGCCAAGGTTATTTTGAAGGAACAGGCTGGCGTCAATATGTCCCCACAATCTCCGAAATATGCAAAACTATTTTCAGAAAATGTTCTATCATTCACCTTAATTCCAAATATCTCATCTCAAAAGACACAACTCTTGAATAAAGTCAAAATGGTCAATTCTTTGTTAAATCATCAACAAACAAACTTACTTTCTTGTTTTTTCATGTGCCCATCACCATCACCATCACCATCACCATCGCCATCACCACCAACATCATCATCATCCGGTACGAACGAGGAGCATGTCGGGAACTTCTTGGGCGGTTTTGGATGACGCGATTTCGCCTCGTTAAGAAGCATCGCCATTCCGTCCAAGTTGTGCATTTCTATGTGGCAGTGCATGAACCACAGTCCCGGATTATTGGCCTTGATCCTTATGACCGCATAACCGCCTGTCGGAATGATGAGCGTATCCTTCCGCGGAGGATTTTCAAGTTCCAATCCAGGTATATTATCGCCGTGCCATGTCTTGTTAGCCCAAGATGCCGAATTACAGAAGTTCAAGTCGGGATCGCCTCCGCATTGGACATCATCATTCTGCTCTATGTATTTACCATTGGATTCGTTGAAAACGGCGTAGCCCATCTTGAGAACATAAAATGAGTGACCATGCATGTGTACAGGATGGTTCCAGTGTGTTCCCCGTCCCATGTTGATCAGCACGATCTGTACAGTGTCGTCATAATCCAGATCCACGGTGTAGGTGCAGTAGCAGGTCCGATCATCTCCACAGTCTTTCTTCTCGCAACTAACTGTACCCTCGTCTGGCTGTGTCAGACCAGAGACCGAGGGTTTCTTGAAAGCACGTCCGTTAACCTGGCCGGGCCATTTGTTAATGCCAGGGAAGGCAAAGTTGAGGAAATGTTCTTTGAATTGTCCCTCCTTGACCTCAGGAGCAGGTTCAGCTACCAGTGACTTGAGTTGATCGAACCTGAGGCACTCGGTGTTGGAGATTGGTAAGTATGTGAATGGGCAGTTGAGGACGACGCATGGGTTTGTGGGGGTGCAGTCTCGTCTCGTGGTTGTTGGCTCCATGTCGTTTGCTCCTTCGTATCTAAGAATAGCCTCGGCCTTGTGATCCACCCCTACTTCAAGGGTCTGAGCGCGGACCCAGTAGTTGCCAATGTTCTCGGTTGCATTGATGATGAAGTCGAATCTTTCTCCAGGGTTGATAACAAACGACTCCACGACCCTCGGTTGAAGGTCATATCCGTCCGAGGCGATCACGGTGAGCTCATGCTGGTCCACAGATACCCTGAAAGGGTAGAGATGTCCAGCAGCGACGACCCGGAAGCGATAACTTTTCGTCTGCGTGACGCCAAAGACGGTCAATGGAGCTCCATTGTTACCGCCAGTCTTCTTGTGGATCCGCCCACGGCCGTTGATAAGACCACTTAGCATGAAGAAACGACTGAAATGAGTTCCATCGTAAGAGTCTGTTGTTTGGAGCTTCTTCCGGTTCTCAAATCCTCCATAGAGCATCTTTAACATAACTGCTACAGAGTCATCGTGGTTCCAATCCTGTAGCAACATCAGCTTCTCTTCCATCACAGGCGCCTTCTTCTCTTTGATGACAAAGGCGCCGAACAGCCCGTTTGTGCGTTGACTACCGATGTGTGAATGGTACCAGAATGTCCCTTTGGGTTTGGCCTTGAACTTGTACTCGAATGTCTGACCTGGGAGAATGGGGCACTGGGTGACGAAGGAAACGCCGTCCATAAATGGCGTCTCTTTTTGATGAAGTCCGTGCCAGTGAATGGACGTTGCCTCCATTAGAAGATGGTTCGTGACGAAAATCCTGACCGTCTGACCTTCGTAGACCTCAATCGGTGGACCAGGCATTGTTCCGTTGGCAACTGTGACCAACCTCTGGGGTTCGTGACCATCTCCTTGCACGATGTTGTCCGGGTTCATTGGCTCAGCGGCAGAAATGTTCGTCACGTCGTATTTAAAGAGTTTGCCATTTTCAGGAAACACGGCATCGTTGCCACTCATCATGGTGAACTTGTGGTCGATGCTTAGGAAGAATACGCATTCTTCGTCTTCCATTTGACACGTGCCGACCACGCCCCTTTCTGACAGGATGCTTAAAAGCAGACACGTGACCGCCAAGAGGACCCTCATCCTGAAATTTAAAAAATGAAATTAGTTTCTTGCTCTTATACACACCATTTTATTCTAAAAGATAAAAGAAATTAATTTCTTGTTGATTTACACACAATTTGATTTTAAAAGGATATTACATGTCTGTTTAAAAATCGTTATTGTCATTTGACTGAGTGGTGATTACTTTATCGCTTCTCACGTGACGTCATTTCGCAATGTTATGACGTCACGTTGTCCCATCCATACCTTTACTATTGTTTAGTCCAATTGAACATAAAACATAGAAATAATGATATAATATTAAAGTAGAATATTTGTTTTCCTAAGACAAGTACCATGTTTATCCCTGAACTCTTATTGATTGTAGACAAGTTTATTTGCAGCTACTTTTGATCTATCTACTTTTGTGCTTCATTCGATGATAAATATAATATTTATCAGAGGAAATCATATAATACTGATACAGAAACATATAAACTATATGTGAGATTTTTTTTTCAGATTTAGTTCGTAGAGCGGCCATGATGCCATTAGTAAAATGAGCGATGGTATGTAAAGTACATCAGTATAAACATTATACAACTCGGTGTAGTTTGTTTACAAATATATAAGATATAAGATGATTTTTGCATTTTGGTTTTTAAGTAGATTTACAAACTTCGGTATGCTTAGGTTTAAATAATAACAGTACGGTCATACTGAGCTAGCATCCACAGAAAGGAGAAATAATGTTCTAAATTTCATCATTACGTTAACAAAAGAATATATCTACTATCAAAAATTGGCAAACATAAAACCGTCTCTGAGCGGTCTAAAACCGAAATTAAGATTAAATTACCAATTACATAAATCACAGTGTAAATACAATTTATTTGTTTCATTATGGTCATTTTGCTACAATCTATTCATGTAGAAGAATGTGCATGCCAAATGTTTTATATCATTTGTTGTGCACGTGTTAGCTGTGACATGAGAATGAAAAATGCTGTACCCTGAGAAAAAGAAATAAAGAGATAAAACATTTTTTTAATAATGACAGGGTGGAATATGCTACGGATATCAGAATACAAAAGCCATTGCAACAATTCGTGGTCCTCACCGTCAACAACGTTTACATTTTAAATTTATATCATTCATTAGATCTTTTATAGACTTGTACGGTATACATTATTTCATATATACTATTTTAAAGGATTAAGTTATTTTTCTTTTTGAAGAGGTATACCTTGAATACAAAGAAATAAATGCTTACTTATCTTGGGTTCCTTTAACAAAGCAAGGTAAGATAACTGAGTCTCTTATTTTGATACGAAGGTTATCTAAGTACTTCATTATATGAAAGCCCGTGGAATCTATCGAGAAATGGAGCCCTGGAGTGATTTTCTAACGCTTTGTTGAATAACGTTGATGATCCATGAATATTTATTGATAAAAGAAAGAGGTTTACGGCCAAAGGCTCATCACAGCTCTAAAATAAATATTCAAGTGAGTTCGTTCCGATTTCAACTGTTGATAAAAAAAAAAATTAAATCCGAATACAGCATAATGAAAAGGTTAAAAAGGTATACAGTCGTTCAAAGGAGAATACCATTTATTATGGGTTTTCTTTTTCTGAAAATGTTATTCATATAACAAGATTCTGTCCACCTTTGGAATTTTTAAGTAAACATTTTAAATGCTTTTCATTGTACTATATTAACATTTTTCTGTATTAAGATGCGACTTGGCTTGATGTATAATTTATACCATAAAATATCGATTTACGGATAGGTTTGGTGGTTTTTAGTGACATAATTTGCTTATATTTGTTTTATAATGTTTACGAAAAATGAATAATAATACCTTATTATCTCGAAAGGAACTCACTTTGCTTCTTGTACTATATAGGGCAAACACCACAAGTTACAAGTGAAATGAAACAAGCAAACTCGATGCATTAACTTAAAGATAATTTTTCAAAAGACAAACGTGATGTGACCTTCACTGGTAATCAATATCTCCTTAACAAATTTCTCACGTAGTGATACTTTCGAAACTTTCGATACGACAGATTTGTAAAAGAAAATAATGTTATTTTATCAATGATAACAACAACTTTTCCTATGCGAGAACTAACTAAAGAAAAGAAAATTACTTATACCAACATTAAAAAACTCTAACAATGCCAAAGAACTTGAGGGTATATTCTTTTAAAGTAGCTTCATTGCTACCATCTCACACAGGGTGTATAATGCCTTTCCCCCACTAAGACCCTAAGTTGCTTTTGTTTTTCAGACATTGAAAACTATAAACTTGTTCTCACACCAGGTCACAAAGGGGTTGGTCTTATTGTAAGAAATTTCATTTTCTTTACTGAATCTTACTACCGCGATTAGTTTTGTAAAGAGTGAACAATACAGGATAAAGCACACGCCCTTAAGGAACTCTAGTATGTGTATGTAAGATAAACGAATACCCAAGGGGTATTCGACTGTACATGAAAACCGGATGTTGCACCCTTGCGACAACACATTTTTAACTGTACAGTTTCCCAAAAGCAACTTTCACGTTCACGGTTAGTTTGACTTATTCTCATATTTTAACAATTGAAATGTTATAAGTTTGAGTTTTCAAAGCTTTTCTCCACATATTTGCAACCACATACTAACGGAAATGTTTCTGGTCTGGAATAGGCTGAATAAACATTAACAAACTGTCAAAAGCTTAGAAATTTCTCTACTATCTTCTCATCTACAAAATTCACTAATTTGAGTGAGATGCATTTACACAGTCTACGATGTAAATGTTAAAAGTAGATGGTGACAAAGACAAACGAACTGTCAGAAATGCTGCACACGAAGATATATAAAACTTGCACATGTTGTCAACATAATATATGTCAACATCTATCTCCCTCGTTGTTTTCGTTTGAATTAGTTCATGACTAAAGGTGTTAACTGTGAAGCGAGCACCATACATTGTGTATCTCTTAGAAAAAGGATATTTCACTGGAACTTTAGTTTTATTTTCTTAGAGCAAAATGTTTTTTTGTCACAATACCTTGATCTGTTTATTCTTATTTTCAATGCGCTTTGAGCATGCACCTTGTGTATGGATATAGCGCTTTATAAATGCCCATTATTATTATTATTATTATTACATGGACATTGATGTTCACAGTGCGTGGAGTTTTGATCATAAGTGGGAATAGGTATAAATCTGGTCGGAAATAAGAGATCTAAAGGGTAATTAATTCGTTAATTCGTGTTTTGACAGGGTGTATGTGACTTAAGACCTTGTTTATTTCGTATTTCCTTCGGCTGCGCCTCAGGTAAATACGAAACATACAAGGGTCTTACAGTCCCGTACACGCCTCAGGTAAATACGAAATATACAATGGTCTTATAGTCCCTAACAACACCGTGTAACTAATAGTGATCCTATTAGTCCAGCTGATAATGGTATAATTATGCATTTTCATGTTACAAGCATGAAATTTGGCAGACATGTTGTCCATACTGTAGAAATAAGATTCAGATAGGGAGGCACTCAAAATTCAAGATGGCCGTCATCTTTCAAGATAATAACATATATCATATATCATATATCATATATCATATATCATATATCATCATATATCATATATCATATATCATATCAATCATATATCATATATCATCATATATCATATATCATATCAATCATATATCATATATCATATATCATATATCATATATCATATATCATATCAATCATATATCATATATCATGTCATGTCATAGTATTGCACAAATAAATCTAAACGTTTATTCAACTTACCTGCTGTGCAAAGACGCGTTTGGGCGACTACCATTAAATGTTCACATGAGCATATTATATATATATATATATACCACTCCCAGCCTTGGTTACGTCTTCGCTTACAATAAATCGGATGCGAGGTTACAAACACAGAATGAGTCACAGGATTTACGGAGTCGATCAATTCATACGCAGTAAAGCGTTATACACGTAGCTTTCAATTCTATATCAACTTATCGAATAATTTTAAATAAAGGAGTATATCGTGCAGTAAAACTTTTAGAATTGAGGGGTTGGTTCAGCGGTTTACAAGAATAGTGATGTAACTTGTAGATAAAAGCTAGGCATTACGCAATAAGCCTTTGAATAAAATGGATTATGAATATTATTTCGTAACTTGTTCAACGAAACGCCAGCGTACTAAAGCATACAACCTCCAAATTCAATGACAACATTTAAAAATAACTTAACAAATTTTAAAGGTGTTATCACAAATTTAGAAAGTTGTGTATTCAAGTTTAAAGTTGTATTTACAAGTTCGTACGTTGTAGTTACAAGTTTTGAAAGTTGTATCTTCAAGTACTGAAGTTGAAGTTAACACTTTTTAAGTTGTAAGTACAAGTTTTAAATGTTGTAGATTCAAGTTTTAAAATGTATTAACAACTTCTTACGTTGTAATTACAAGTTTTGAAAGTTGTATCTTCAAGTTATGAAGTTATCGTTACAACTTTTAAAGTTGTAAATACAAATTTTGAATGTTTTATATTTCAAAGGTGTAATTCCAACTATTAAAACAAATGTTGTTATATTTATTATTATTAGATGAAATAACTGATTTAGTAATTGCCCGTAACAATACTTGTCAATAATAGGTATGTAGGTATTGTGAAATAAACTTTTTGAATGAAATAGATTTGGACAATTATTTGTTTTTACGAAGGGAATCGTTAAATATCGTAAAAAACGTTGCCGTTTATATGTAAGTAAATATCATGACTGATAGTAAGACTTTTTACTTGTTACAATAGCTTTTGGTATTGCGAAAATTATATTTGATCTAATGGATTTTGTACGTTATTGTATTTGCTATAAAATGGGATATAATAATAAAAGAGGTTAATATTGTTTATGGATGAATGCTATGAAATCTGGTTCATAAGAAAACCAATAACTCATCTGTCACAAACACCTTATGTCATATATGTTTAATGAAACTGATTATGAAAATCATATAGTGCTTTGTATGTTAAAGATTGTTGAACGAACGTAATCTTTTCATTGTCATTGTCATCATGGTTTGGAAAAGCAACAAACATATAAAACATATAAAAACAAAACAAAAAAACATAAAAACCATAATCATACACTGGGGGACAAAAGAAACGATGCCAACTTTTCAACAGAGCCAAACACAACATATTTCTGTCGGATAATGTCGATTTTGAATATGTCTGATGATGATATATGTCTTAAAGAGATATAAAAAAAATCATTCATGAGAGTATGATACTTGATATTTTATATCTGTTCAAACACACACGGGGTGCTAACATTGCTATTTCAGGGTTTTTTCTGGACACAATGTTTGGTTTATAAGGTAAAACGTATTCAGCATAACGCACCTTCTTGGACTTCAATTTGTTGACGCATCATTACTGTCGAACATCATTAAACAAGGCAAAAAGCACATTTAGACTATCCGATCTCGTTCAGATAGGAGATTTGAAAACGACGATTTCTTAAAACGTATGTTTCTCAGAAATATGAATAGATAGTGTTTGAAATTTCAAATTTAGTTTAGTTCTAAAGAAATTATTTAACTCTGTTTCAGTCGTATGTAAATTGTAATATTTTGTGTTTTGTATAGTATCGTTTTGCCCCTTGGTGTAATCTTTGAAAACAACAACCACAAAGAACAACAAACTCAAAAGTCTCCAAAAACACTAAACAACATTATGTAAGGCAAACGTCTTGTATAAGCAAGTAGGTAAGTCTCTCTTTCAGTGGGAATTCAATAGATTTCGTTAATATTATTTAAATTTGTGTAAGTGACCTTTTAACCGACTCTCATCTATTCAAAGTCTCTCGTCTCTATTCAGTGTTAGATGCCCCATGGTCCAGACTACTACAATGCAGGGTTTGTGCCCGGATTAGTCTATTCAATAGTATTGTACTCCGAGGTAGCTAACATTGCTACAAGAGTTGCGACATGCACGATTTCAGTGGCGTGGTACGTAAATGTGGATGTTAATGAAAGAGACACTGCGTCGAGGATAAAAATGAGTCTCACCTTTTTCTCACTAAGCTGATTAGAGTGTCTGCTAACGAGTTACGCTTCACTTCACTGTCTACATGCAGTAGTTTTTACTACCAATTACCTCAATTGTCTGAAATTCTGTGTCTGTGACTTGTTAGCAGACATGTTAATCAGCATAGGTAGATACACATGATCTGATTTTATTCTCGACGCGGTGTCCCTTTACTAATGGAAAAAAATAGACAGAAGGGGCCGGCTTTTTAAGTTTGGATTGCGCTTTTTTTCGTGACAAAAAAGGCTCTCGGTTGTTTAATTTTGTTTTGTTCTGTACTTCAAACTCTCTTTGAACCCCTCTTTTGACTATGGTTTCAATGGTCACCAACTATCCTTGGAACTCTCTTGGAACAACCCAGATTGTCGAGCCAATCCAATTATGTTCACTCTGGCATTTTCAGAAATTCAGACTAGATCCACTCTATTTTAAATATTAATATTATTCGACATAAATTCAAAAGGTATTATTTTTATTATGATATCACAGGCACCTTTATTACTGATTAAATGTACATCATACCCTAAGGTAAATATCACGCGCCATCTTGTCTACTCAACTTTGCCCTTAACCGTCTGAAAACACTTACTTCACATGCGGGACGCGCGTCTATTTCTTACAATACAGAGACAGACGAAAATGTAAGACGTGTTTTGATTGGACAGAAAAAAGGACGGTTTTCGAGTTGAACATTTTCGCCGCTAGGGGATTTTGCGAGAACCGAGAACCATGGTCCTATTATAACAGAGGTTACGTCGAAAGACATGAGTCCATTACCCTCTGTGGGGAGTTATGGGGAGAATTACCGAACAGGTCTCTGACATTTTGTTTGAATTACAGGTGTAACTGTATCCAATCATTGTTACCTGATCAGATTTCAATCTACCTCGTGTCTATGCATGTCATTACTAAATTAAATTCATCTACATGGAAAGGTGGCAGGCGAAGCTTTGTAAGCATCTTACACTTGCTGTCTTCAACACCGATTTAATTTTGTTTACTTTGTGAATAAGTTTCGAGGTCCTTGAAAACATGATTTTAAATATGTATGGGGTGCATGTGTTTTATATATATATATACCTGAAATGAAATGATGAAATTGAGATGAAACTGAATCCTGTAAAAGAAAAAAATTAAAGGCGCTGTAGCACGTTTTTTGGCATATTATTTTTTCTCAAATTAGTCATTTATTATTAAAGTTTAGACAATGTATTGTTACGTTAGACATCTCATTATACGACCCGATAAGCCGTATACACAAAAAAAAACGGTTATCGGTTATCGGTAAATGGAGCAACGTATAAAGCGACAGTGTTGTGGAACTCATCAGTGTGAATGTGAGAGGTAGATTTGTTGGTCATATGCCGACAGCAAGAAGGTTGAACGTTCCATCGTTGTATCACATTTAAAACTCTACTTTGACTGTTTAGGGATCGCTACGTCAGTCAGATCACTTGAACTACCTTCGAGCGGCCATTTTAATGTGAATACATTAAAATGGCGCTCGATTGGAAATGGACTCGCGTGGCTTAACCGAACCATGTACATTCGTTTTAAAGCTCTTTCTGTTGACTCAGAAGATTTACTAAGTCATTGGTAACACTTATTTCCTTTTTGGGAGAGCACCTTATATCAGTAAACAGATCGCGTCACAGTGCCTTTAAAGCCACCTTCCGCCTTGCTATTTGTCTTTTTGTTCGTGTATATACATACGTATTGAGGAAAATGCTTCCTGGTCAAAATTTATGTATGTGTTATTTTTCAAAACATCGGTGCTAGGCAGGATGCTAAATGACATTTTATCAGTCCAAAAAACATATGCTATATTTCTTCACTATCTAAATGGCATGTTTTTCTAATGCATTCAGCTGCGCCAATTTACATCTTTAAGAAAATAACTGAATGTAAGATTAGCTAGTTGGACCTCGAATTTGTCGAGGCCCCACGGTCGTGTGGTAAGCTGCTGTACGGTCACTGCTGACGATAGTTGCTTGACTCTGAGTGCTAGGGTTCGAATCCCGCAAGGGTCGCGGGCCGAAAAAGTACAAGAATTTGAAGGTAATGTAGCCATGATAAAAATATAAACAAGTTTATGAAAATTGTCGTATTAGTACGATGTATTTTCTCTCTCTGTTATTGCTCATTAAAGAGAAGTAGAGATCAAGAAAGTTCATGAATTTCAACAGTTCAGAATTTAATTTTTGTTTCACCCCGAAAATGCAGAAATCAGTGGGCCAGGACCCATATTTTCGAAGCTCTCTTAGCGCTAAGTTAGTCGTCAGTGCCATACATTAACATTGGCTTACAATTATCTTAGCGTAATATAAAAGAGGTCGAACTATCGGCCCTGAACTTTTGAAGGGGGGGGGGGGGGGGGGGGGGGGGGGGGGGGGGGGGTGGTGGTGTCACTCATTGAAAAAAGGAGGATCCGCCACTGAAATGTATATCCCTCCTGGTGACATTGAACCTAAACACGAACGTTTTAACTGAGATTGGAAAGATGATCTAGTTGGTTTGGGCGTGGAAGCGTAAAAAAACACTATTTGTGTGAGATACACCCGCGACCTAAATACCATTTAGAGCCAGTGAATCATGAAACCAATATGACCTTGAACTTATATAAGGCCCCCAAAACATTTTATTTATAGAAGATATTAAAGTTTACGTTAAATTAATTCATTACTCCATGAATTAATTATTTAAAAACCCGACCACTATCCCCAAATTTCGTTTGGAGTTATACGGGTAAAGACATCAAGGAGATGTTTTATATAACTTTTTGGGCTATAGCTTTCTTTTACAATAGTCCAGAAAAGTAAAGAAACTGCTGAGTCAATGCAGAAAAAAGTTTTACCGAATGCTCTGTATGAAATTGTCACGCTTCATTTAATCCATTCAAATTTGAAGTCCGCCGCTAATGGCTGCGATACTGCCGAAGCGGCGTTCAACAATAACTCACTCACTCTATTGGAGTTCCCGCCATGTTGTTCGTGTGCATCAGGTTAACCGAAGGAAGCTATTTACAGAACAATGGTCACAACCGGTTGTCAATAAGTTACCCAATCCATTCAAACCAAAAGGTTTCGTAACGGTCGCTTCTGTCAATTCCCCAACTTCCCAACGCAAGGCATAACTCTTTTCAGCCTCCAATACTGGCTGGTTTAAGCCTTGCAGCATTTCCTTAAGGCTTTAATGCTAGGAAATCAGAGCCCATTTTGCATCTCAGGCGCTCCACTATCTTAGCACGGTAAAGTAAGGGCAATACCCCAATACTTAAATCATCCAGTAATGGAGACTGGCAAGAGTTATGCCTTGCGTTTGGAAGTTGTCGATTCCCATGCTAGTCGGTAATGAACGACTTTTAAACTTAACATATTCATATACACTCAACCTCTCGACAAGAGGTTGGTTGAAGATGGAAAGTTGTTAATACAAGTCGTATTGTGATAATAGACTAACTATTTACTTAGTATTTCAAACCTAGTTTACAAGCAAGGGAGTCGTAGTGCAGCTATATAAGTGTAAACATTGAATATTCAGTCAGTGGATTATGTTAAATCAGGATATCCATTTAAAATGACGTTTTTAAAATAAAATTGTTATACATGTCCCAAAATCGGGACTATTGTAAGTGACATTTAAAGGGCCAGTAGCACGTTTTTTGCAAATTTTAGTTTTTTAAAATTTCCCGTTTATAATGATAGTTTATGTCATTTATATTTACTTTAGAGAGTAAGACATCTTCTTGAACAAAACAATTATCCGTAGTGGTAATTTGACTTTGTTGCGTATAAAGCAAAAATTGGATGGCGGCCATTTTATCGTGAACACATTTTATTATTTCAAATGAAAAAAATGTTCCAACGTCTTTCCCGAACCATGTATACTCATTTTTCACTTTGATTTTCCGGAGAGAGAAGGGTGGTGACATTATTTTTTAAATACATTTCATCGACTTATTTGAGCGAAAAAACGTGCTACTGCCCCTTTAATATCAAATATGTTTCAATCAGAGCCGGATCTAGAGACTAAGAGCGTCTTGTTATTTACTACGTCACGTGTCTCGACTAGTGTGGATAAAGGGGTGGGAAGAAGGCAGGAAATGTCGTGTTGTAAATACAATTTTGATCTCATGTGTTTTGGTATGAAGCACTATAACATGTATGTAACAAACACTGCAGTTTAATGGATATATGTCTGCATGTGTGTGCTGTTTGTTAATTAAAAGTACTTCAAAATCAAGTGCGTTCTTCATAACACTTCAAAACATATCATTATTTTAGTGGTAAGCAAACAGAATTTATATTAGATGATTAATATTTTTCAAAATAAGATATAAAAAAAACCTTTTAGAAGGTAACATTTTATAACATGACTTTTCTTTCTATATAAATTATATTATTTCCTTTATTTGGGAGCCCACGCTGTACAATATATCATCACGTCCAGTCTTTATGATACAGTATATTTATTATTATGTAACATTAAAATCTAAAATCCAACTATTCAACGTTCCTCGACAAAAGAATCGATTTTAAACTATTTCATATATCCATATATGAGGTGAGACGTTAATAAAATATCTGTCTGTCTGTCCAAAATAACATATGAAACTTGCGTACAGTATACGTTATAAACTGAACCTTATGTAACACTTAAGTCAACAAACATCAACTGACAACAATTCGCGTTTACGGCATTAATTTCAAACAACAAATTAAACATGAACTAACATACAATATGAAATATATATAATAAAGAGAGAAAAACAACTTAGATTTACCTACCTGTTCGCTAATGCAACTCCAAGCTCCCACCCACCTTAGACGTGTGCAGTAGCTTTAACCGAGTGTCACGAAAACCTAGGCAGTTAAAAACTCCATACCGCGACCCACCCGCTGTACGAGTTCGGGTTCACTGGAGCATGCACACTGTCAAATTCATATTTGCGGACCTTCTTTTGACCTCTTTTTATAACCTTCTCTACAGCCGCACCACAAAAGCTTTAGAATTAATGGATACACCTACTACATAATAGGAGTTCGCACACAGTAGCTTTACACACAACGTTTTACTGTCCAAAGCAACATATCACGGCGAATAGCATACGATTTGATTAAGGTGCTTCTCCTTACGAATTGGTTGGTCTTTTTTCTATTAATGCTATATACTTTTTCGCTAAGCCTTTAGAATCAATCGATACAAATGATTATATTTTGATCGTTCCCTGCCAATAGCAATTATATATACTGCATTTGCGAAGGGCTTGCTTTATCTAGAGCACCGTGTCACGTTGAATGAGTTATTTACGCTTATGAATTATTGTATTTACTTGAACTAGATCGACGTTTAACTTCGTGTATTTTTTATGATATATTTCCTTGAGTGAGATATTATGTTATCAGCCAGAGATGCTCTAACAGGCTGTATTCATGACATCATCTAGGTATTGACAAATATATTTAGAAGAAAGGCTCAACTCAGATTTGGAAACCAGTCATGGTAAAACATTTGCAGATAATTTCCGTGCCAAATGGAAACGATATCTAGATGATTGCTTTATATTTTTGAAAAACAAAAATGTAGACATAAAAGAAATTGTAAAATGCCTACAAAGCCTACATCCTAAATTTAAATTTACAATGGACACAAGCGATCACGAACTCCCATTTCTAGACATATTGATAAAAAAAAGGGACAGGTATTATCACTGACGTCTACCATAAACCTACGGATACAAAACAATATCTTCACTTTAAGAGTTCCCATGAACGTCACACTAAGGTCAACCTCCCATACTCATTAGCACGAAGAATTGTACTATAATTACGAATGAAGATCTAAGAAAACTACGACTTAAAGAATTAGAAGTTTCATTAATTGAAAGGGATTATCCAAAGTAACTTATACATCAAGGCATAAAAGGCTCTAAACCTAGACATTGTGTCACTTAGAACACCAAAGGATAAACAACAAGATAAAAATGTCCTAGTCTTTGTAACGACATATAACCCAAACAACATGGAAGTCTTCCCGAAACAGTTTCTTTTGTTAAAATTTTGTTGGCGTTCCAAGAACAGGATTTTTCCAAATGTTGGCGTAGCAAGAAGACACCTTTAGACATTAGGAGACAAGGGCTCCGTTCAATAACAGCGAGCGCTTATATTGCTCATTGATCGCTCAATGTAGCGCTCAATGTAGCGCTCAATGTAGCGCTCAATGTAGCGCTCAAGTAGCGACACAGTGCAAATTCCTCGAAGTTTGCTCGCCTTGCTACGTAGCGCTACATTGAGAAATCGCGTTCAAGAGAGGTTTAAAAGTAATCGCTCATTGCGATTACTTTGAAACCTCTCTTGAACACGGCCCTGATGACCGTCTCGCACAAATGCTAAAGAAAACTAAAATAATAAAAAGTAAGCGTCAACCCCAAAACCTGAAAAAAGATACTGACATGTGCAAAATTTACTACCGCAATTTTCCATGTGTCAAAATATGTTTGGATAAAAGATGTGGAACGTGTCCCTATCTCAAGGAGGGTTCATCAGTAACTTTTGAAAATGGCAAAGACTTCCATGTTGAGAGTAAAATGTCATGCAAATCGAAAAACGTGATTTATGTAATTTCTTGTGAAAAGTGTGATCTCATATACAGACAGACAGACAGATGTTTTATTATATATATTATACATCGGACAAACTAATAACCTTCAAAAAAGAGGTACAGTGCACAAACATCAAATAAGAGATGAAAGTTTAAGACACTTAAAAGTTAGCAAACATATATCTCAGTATAGTAAAGGTACATTCATAATATTTCCGTTTTACGAAGTATACAATAATGGAGGTGACATTACGACACAATTAGTAACAAAAGAACAATATTTCATTTCAAAATTTTCCCCTTCATTAAACAGAAGTTAACACCATAATCCCTAATCCTATCACGCCCAATTGAGACCAATCAGATTGTAGTGGGATGAGGATAACGATTATGCCCCACTATGCCAGTTTCTTTGTTAGGGGATTAATTAAGAATTAACGAGGCAAGAAGTGCGGATTAATTAGGATTAATTAAGGGACTGCCAGAGGATCAAAATACAGTTCACTGAAAGACAGTTCGATTCAATATTTTATATATTCATACACATTATTATATATAAATACATTTTATATATCAGTAATCAGTCAGTAATATAAATTTTCATGTAAAATATACATCTCAAAGACGTGTGTTGATTGCTTTGACGTTATTAGCATGAGGTCTGCCTGTTGTCAAGGCAGACCATTTGTACATAGACTATAAGACTACTAAGTCTTTTCAACAGTGTGGAGCATTTTCAACATGGCGAATATATAGGTAGCTTAAACAATGTACTATATACTTTGATTGATTGGTAAGCAACAAGTGGGTAGCTTGCAATGCCAGAGGTAGATTTATTAACAAATCTTCTTTTTTCATCCACAGTTTTATATTTTTATTTTTTTCCTTAAAATGTCATTCTTCCAGATTTATAACAGTTTATCCTGCAAGAAATAGACGGATGCATTTGTAATTACGTCTGACATGCATCGTCTATCCTATGGTATGTTTGCACATATCTTACATGTTCTTTCAGAAGATGGTGGGTCTCCCTTTCAAATTGTTGTATGGAAAATTCTTTCCTCAGCTCATCTCATGTAAATCCATTTGCCTTTTCCAGAAATTTATTTGGTATGTAAGGGGTTGTCATTTCTAAAAAGAAATCGCTGTATATTTCTGCAGTCCTTTTAGTTCGTACAACATTATAATAGGCCTGATTTCTTTCATTTTCAAGCTACCTATATATTCGTCATGTTGAAAATTCTCCACACTGGTGAAAAGACTTGTAAACAAGTCGAAATGCGACGCATCCAGTCATCATTAAAATAGCTACAGCAGGTGTCGTCAGAAGTATATATATAGCAGGAGACAATGAAGGAAATGCTGCAAGGCTTAATTTAGTTAGTGCCGGAGACTAGCACGAGTTATGTCTTGCGTGTGGATGTTGTTTATAAATTCACGTACAATAGAAAGGTCATCATACAAAATGCAAGTTATTTCAATCCATGAGCGAAACATACGACTGAAAGAGAGTTACATCATGTCTTTAGAATCGGATTTGTCAAAACATTATTTGTTCACATTTCTGAGAAACACGCTTTTGAAGAAATTGTCGTTTTGGAATGCCCTTACAACGATGGGATAGGAGAGTAAAAAAAGGAGGGCTTTTTGGCTTATTTATTACGTCATTTTGTAATACAAGCGTGTAAAGATTCTTATTTCCCTTAATGGAAAAATATGGAATCTTCAACAAAATAACCATACTTGAAAAGACCAATGCACTGGTCGAAATGAGCTCATCGTAGTAAAGAAGATTGCTCCAGTCAATGTGTGTGTGTTTCTGTGTGTAAAGTGAGAATAAATCTGAAAATGACCCACCTATTCGCTTATGCAACTCCAAGATTCGACACCACCCTTGAAAGCGTACAGTTATAGCTACAATTAAGCGAACATGCAGACTGTTTACCACTCACGCCACGATCAACCCGTTGTGCAACTGAATGTATACTGTCAAGTTCCTGTTTGCAGACCCTCCTTTGACCTCATTTATTACTTATATACTTACACACTGGATCCTTTGTTTTATTCGAGTGTTCAATTTCATACTAACTTACGTTGTGTAGTGAAATGCACGTACAGCGGTGTCCATCATACGAGCATACCGGGTGTTCATTATGAACTTTATCTTAAATTTCTACCAGTTTTCGTTGCTTCAGAATAGTCATAACAATTTGGTGACACCTTTGATTTGATCTACTTGATATACGCAAAAGCACCTGACGTAACTTGCATATACATTCCTAGAAGACAAATGTATAGTGTAGTATAGTGAAGGGTCATTGCCTCGCGTGCTTCCAAATTAAGAAATTATACAAGTACGTAACTTGACATCTTGCAATTCGTTACAGCGAATACTATCTAGAGGGCAATGCCCAAGTAACTCTCTATTCCTTAAAGGCACTGTAGCACATTTTCGCATATTATTTTTTTCTCTCATTTGTCATTTATTATTAAAGTTTATACAAAATATTGTTACTCTGGAGAGTAAAACACCTCATTACTGATAAGCCGTATCCCTAGAAAATGGTGTCGCGTATAAAGCGACAATATTGTGGATTTCATAAGTGTTAGAGGTAGATGTGTAAGTTTCCTGCAAATTTGTGAGTTCAGACAGCAACATGATTGACCATGCCACCATTGAAACATATTTCAAACTCAGCTTTGTGTGGTAAGGTATCGTTATATCAGTCAGATCACTTGAACTACCTTCGAGCGGCCATTTTAATGTGAACACCTTTAAATAACCGCTCAATCGGATATTGACTCGAATGGCTTAACCGAACCATGAACTCCATTCATTAATTGAGGAGTTTTATTTAGCCGATGGTAACACTTATTTAACTTTTCATGATATCACTTTATTTCAGTAAGAAAAACGTGCTACATCGTCTTTAATACGTACCAAAATATCATATGTGCTGATTTCATTTTAAAATGTTTCACTCAACTTGCATATGCATCCCAATGGCCAAATATATATATATATATATATATATATATATATATATATATATATATATATATATATATATATATATATATATATATATATATATATATATATATATATCTTTTTATTGATTGAGTATTATTATTTAGCCATTGGTAACATTTATTTACCATTTTGTGAGAGCACTTTATTTCAGTAAGATCGGCGTGCTACAGCGCCTTTAAATATAATGAAGACACATTATATTAAACGAATGGAGAGTAAAGAGGATATCACCCTATTTAAATTACACTCAAAATATGCTTATTTAAAAATATTTTTAAAACTTTTAAAAATTTAAGCTGAAACCTATCTGCAGTGTGCAACTGTCCATCACTGAAAAATATTGAAGCGTGATCATATGATGGCGTCACACGTGTAATTCAAGGTGGCTGAATTCTGCCACACGTGGCGTCTTTCTTTCTCTACTCTGATTCTTGGGCAATGCGAAAAGTGAAGTAATTATTTTGGCGTATCTGTTACTTTGCATCGTCACATAGCAACGCACCATCGCTACTACGCATCTCATCTACCCAAAAGTGAAATTGATCCTTTCCTTTTCCTAATTACGTTGTTGCGTATAAAGCAAAAACTGCATGGCGGCCATTTTAATGTGAACACATTTTGTTATTTCGAATTACAAAAACGATTCCCATGGCTTTACCGAATCATGTACACTCATTTTTAACTTGATTTTCCGAAGAGAGAAGGCTGTTTTACTATTGGTGACATTATTTTCCAAAAACATTTCATCGAATTATTTGAGCGAAAAAACGTGCTTCTGCCCCTTTAATATCAAATATGTTTCAATCAGAGCCGGATCTAGAGACTAAGAGCGTCTTGTTATTTACTACGTCACGTGTCTCGACTAGTGTGGATAAAGGGGTGGGAAGTAGGCAGGAAATGTCGTGTTGTAAATAACAGTAAAGTAATAAATCATACCACGCGTGCTTGTATTACCACTTCTAAAAGCTATCAAACATGTCAACGTTTATATGCATGTGTTACAAACATTGGCCATAATTTTTAAATGTCACAAACATACATTGATTTGTCTCACGCTTTGATTTTAAAGGTCTACTTCTATTGGGCAAGATATATTTGTTTAAATCCATGAGGTCTGGTTTATTTTGTCAGATAAATGCATGAGATCTGGTATATTTTGTCAGATAAATACATGAGGTCTGGTTTATTTTGTCAGATAAATGCATGAAGTCTGGTTTATTTTGTCAGATAAATGCATGAAGTCTGGTTTATTTTGTCAGATAAATGCATGAAGTCTGGTTTATTTTGTCAGATAAATGCATGAAGTCTGGTTTATTTTGTCAGATAAATGCATGAAGTCTGGTTTATTTTGTCAGATAAATGCATGAAGTCTGGTTTATTTTGTCAGATAAATGCATGAAGTCTGGTTTATTTTGTTAGATAAATGCATGAAGTCTGATTTATTTCGTCAGATAAATGCATGAGGTCTTGTTTATTTTGTCAGATAAATGCATGAAGTCTGGTTTATTTTGTCAGATAAATGCATGAAGTCTGGTTTATTTTGTTAGATAAATGTATGAGGTCTGGTTTATTTTGTCAGATAAATGCATGAAGTCTGGTTTATTTTGTTAGATAAATGCATGAAGTCTGGTTTATTTTGTCAGATAAATGCATGAAGTCTGGTTTATTTTGTCAGATAAATGCATGAAGTCTGATTTATTTTGTCAGATAAATGCATGAAGTCTGGTTTATTTTGTCAGATAAATGCTAAAATCTGGTTTATTTTGTCAGATAAATGCATGAAGTCTGGTTTATTTTGTCAGATAAATGCATGAAGTCTGGTTTATTTTGTCAGATAAATGCATGAAGTCTGGTTTATTTTGTCAGATAAATGCATGAAGTCTGGTTTATTTTGTCAGATAAATGCATGAAGTCTGGTTTATTTTGTCAGATAAATGCATGAGGTTTGGTTTATTTTGTCAGATAAATGCATGAGGTCTGGTTTATTTTGTCAGATAAATGCATGAGGTCTGGTTTATAAAGTCAGAAAAATGTATGAGGTCTGGTTTATTGGCCAGATTCTCCGATTCTTCAAGCTCTTACACCACACAATAAAAAGATATGCAAACATAGGCAGTGAACATAGAACTTATAAAATATGTCATTCAAAGGCAATTGAAGACTTGTTTCATTTCATTCGAAAGTAACATATAAAGGGAAATATTAGTATCATTCAAATAAGTTTAAAGTTTCGCTACTGTAAAACAGTTCAAATATCAAAGAAATGGCAAATAATAATATAGAACAGAAAGGCGAGCCCTTATCTGGCGAGGGATTCTAAAGTCAGGCCATGTCCATAATGTAAAGAGAGATACAGTAAACCGACATCAGGACCAGGCAAACATGTCGGTTTAGAGGGATCTCAGTTTAGAGGGAGTTTTCAGTGTATCGAACCAAAATGAACACAAACACTGCAAACATGTATCTTTATATCAGTGCATCTTTGCTGTAACAATATATAAAGGAAAACAACATTTAATGAGAAAATAAGGACTTTAACTCCTCCAATAGCATATTTTTCAGAGAGCTACTTCTGGGTTGGTTTAGGAATCGTGTAACAATTTCTGCTATACCTTGAGAGTTAGCCCACTCTTTGCTCTCTAAGGAGGAGTGGGTAGCCACTGTCACTTGTTTGGGTCAGTGTCAATGTCAATAAATGAAGAAAAAAAACCTAAATAAATCTAAATGATACAAAGAGAAAGTGATTTGCAGGTAATTAACAGTTAATCTTATGACTCCTCCCAAAGCACATTGGATTGCTAAATACACCATATGTAATCTTTTATGCAATACCAATGTCGGTTTACAGAGCGTGAATTTGTACTGAAAACATGCTTTGTGACCGGATTTGAGTGTCAAAATTCGGAATAGAGGGATGTCGGATAAGAAGGGGTTTCTTATATGATGTTATAAGTGGACAGATTCGGGACCAAATAGTTATGTCGGTTTAGAGGGAATGTCGGATTGGAGGGATGTCGGTTTGAAGGGACTCCACTGTATAAGCAAATGTATACGCAATATATATATATATATATATATATATATATATATATATATATATATATATATATATATATATATATATATATATATATATATATATATATATATATATGACTGGGGCCTCTTGAGTTCCTGTTGGAATAAAGATCGAAAGAAAATCAAGTGTTCGTTCGGAGACGTTTAAAATTCAGTTTCGAACATCATGAATGCTTATAACATATTTGATTTTATTTGTACCCTCGATGTTTCCAAATTACTTTCAATTGACTTTCAGTTTTAGAAACAGGTAAGGTTAGGAATTGAGCTTATCTGGTTATTTTTAACACAGTTGAAATATAATCTTGTAGCATGTACTTTAGATTTTATGGCAATATATCGGTTGTGGCTTCTGAATATAATATGTCAACAACCTAGGTCACGGGAATAAAAATGACACTTGTATACTTAAAGTACCTTTGAAACTTCCCGAGGCGGCTCCTTTGATATCAGGTAGGGGTGATTTTCATGATAAATGCAACAGCGATATGCAACCACGAGCTGATGTTATTTTACGTATAAAACAGTTTACTTCTTACACTTATTTAAAAATCGTCGACTTCATACTTATGGTTTCTAGTCGCTAGTTTTCAATGATAAAAGCCCCCGTGCAGCAGACTAAATCCCATGTGCAGATCATGCCAATAACGAACATTCCGGAACGAAAAGGACTCAATTTGCTTGTGCATCTCGTGCATATTCAACAGTTCTACAATGTAAAAGAAAACGTGCAGCTCGTGCAGCAGTCTCGTGATTATCGGATTTACTCGTAAATAACTAATCGACGACATAATATATATATCCTGTTATATTTGGATGTTTCCTGTAGAAAGTTACCGTATAGAGAATACTAAACGATGTCCCGTTTCACAACATATTTATGAAACGAGTGAGTGGTTTGGTATTTGACGAGCGAAAGCTAATTAGATACCGATACTATTCACGACTTTCTTAAATTTGTTATAAAACGGAACAGAGTTTAGAACTTTTTTTTATATTACTCACTGATATAAATCCCACTTAATTCCACGAACTCGTCGATAAATGGGACACATTCAATTGGGACCCCCGCCGGTAATATTGTGACGTCATATTTATGTCATTATGACGTCACGTCAATCGGCAGCACGCGTAACATATATAGAATACTAAACGATGTCTCGTTTGATAACATGTTTATTTAATGAGTGAATGGTTTGGTATTTTAACGAGCGAAGGCGAGTTAAATACCGATAACATTCACGAGTTTCATAGACATGGCGACAGAACCCTTCCTTTAAGAGTACATTTATGGGTATATGGGTGCACGCGGGTATTGGGGTACCCTTGTTCTATGGCGGTATTGCGAGTCGCTTTGACTGGGATTTTATATTTGTCATTGACTGATATATGCATATTTATATATAACTCATCGTCTGTTCACTCTGAATGTCCCAGCCATGAATAAAGGTTTGACACTCGGCGTTAACCATGTCTCCAAATAGTAGACGCGATTATTTGGGTTGAGGGGTTATTCCGTCCATTTGGACTTAGGGACACGAATTATGAATAATCTGATCATTACTATTGGTATGACATCGATGTTCTTAATAATGATTGTTACCCGAGGAAGAATCATTTACGTGAACGACTGTAGTTTTTTGTATTGTGCGAGGTTCGTAAAAGTCATTTAAAAATAGCCAGAAAACAACAAACAACAATGACGTCAAAAATATTATTGTGAAATGACGACAGCCACGTCGAAATACGGTGAAACAATGGTTGCTGGGCAAACGGTAATAAGTAATAGTTACTACCATAATTTCCGAGTTGTATCCGGGACAGATTGTCATATTGGCCCAGTCCGAGGCCTGTAGCCGAGGACGGGTCTCGAGGACAAACTGTGCTGGTATTTCCCGATACAACGAGGTAGTATCTGACTTACACCTCACTTATTCCCAGTGAAATAACATAAAACATTAACAGTTTGTATATCATGTACAAATGCGTAGTACTACGGATGTTCAACCTAAGGGACTTTAGCCCGTTATTCCCTCGTGTCAAATTAAGCGCACGAACTAAGTGTTATGAACATACGGGTAAGTTGCGACGAAATTTCACAGTCAATTTCGGGTTTGATTTTGAAGAATTCGGTTGGCTTATTAGCGTGGCTCTGCGTCAAAGTCAAAGTTGAAGGTGGCTTCTAAGGAGGTTTGAAATCAGTTCAATATTTACTTTTACATTTTTAGAATTGTATTGTATCTGATTTTGTATATTATTTCCTATGCTTCAAACTACTTTATTTATCATTTCTAATATAACTTTCTAAACATTACCTGATTACGGTTGTTGTGAATTTGTGGAAGAAAATATATATACATGTGAGTAATTTTTATTTGATAGGTCTATTCTTTCTGGTGCATTGTCTGGCAGAAGTAAATCAACTGATTCAAGTATTTTAGCCCGACCGTATTGAGTATTACATCAAATAAGTTCGTTTTCTTACGTCTTGATCAAATACCCTGTTCGCATTCACTAAATGTACTCCTATGAGCAAATTTGCTCATAAGTAAATATACTCATGTGAGCAAAAGCAAAATTACTAAGTGTTCGCATGACATGGACTTCAGGGGGAGTATTTCACTATTTTATGTTGTTAAACTCACGAATTTTCTAAAACCAGAAGAAAAATAAAGCCATGGGTTCTGTAGCTCATCAGGGCTTCTATTGTTTGATGTTGAAGACTGAAATAGATTGTTCTCAATATGATTGAGTCTTACACTTTGTTTCAACATTCCAAAAATGAAAATGTTATACGCAGTTTAGCGCTCTTTTTAAAACGTGTCACCCTGAGAAGCAATCTATTATCAGAACTGTAATTTGTTGTAATGTACATGTATGTCTCATATACATAATGTAAATGGGTAATAGTTCAACACCCTGCCACGCCCAGATTTAAGGAAGGATTTTGACCAAATGAACAAACCTAAGTCTACATATTATAAGATGTTATTCTGAAAATTGTAACTTTCTGTATCAAATGGTTTTTGAGAAGAAGTCGTTTAAGAACTAAAAATTTGATGGCATGGCCAATTTACTCCTGTCAAGAAATTTGCTCATGAGTAAATATACCTTTGCACGATCCCTTGACTAGATGCAAATTTGCTCATGAAGTAAATTTACTTAGATGAGTAATTGCGTTCGCATGCACTAAATAGCCATGTGAGTAAATTTACTTACGTGAGTAATTATACTCAAGTGTGTAAATCTATGCATGCAAACGTTTTACCTAATGTTGATGTCATTGTCGTTGATAAACTGTTATTAGTTTTGTTTACAAGTGTTTTTTAAAAGTGTCCGTTGTCGGATATCACGACTGTTTCGACGAAACAGTCCTGATATCGATAATGAACAGGACCCATATTTTCGAAGCTCTCTTAGCGCTAAGATAGTCGTAAGTGCCATACATTAACATTGACTTACGACTATCTTATCACTAAGACAGTTTCGAAAATATGGACCCAGGACCCTTTTGTTAATGAACATTTTATTTTTAACTAATGTTTATCAGGAATATACAAATGCATAGACTCCACATTGAGTGGGATTATTGTTGAATTGTTTGAATCTATTGCCAGACAGTATATCATAACTTTATTTCTTCTTACTTATTGACAAGTCATCGCTTGTGCATTCAAATATGCATGTCCTTCTAAATGTTCCACCCATGAATGCCATGTTTACTTTGTTTGTTATGCATACCGTATGTTTGACAAGCCTCTCACATATACAGAGTATACGCACTGGTTTAGCGGGTATTCAAGTATATGTGTCCTGGGTAGAAAGGGTGTAGCGTCCAATTTATTTGACTCAAGTAGTCGAAATGTATCTTTACTTTACTTATATATACACCAATAGGTACATCCTCTTGTTTTTTCGTTCAAATAAACTCGGGGGCAAAAAAACGACACTGACAAAAATGCAACATAATTTGATCCAAGATGGATATAAATAGGATTGAACAGTTACATCATGTCCCCAGAAGTCATCTAAACTAAATCAAAGTATTAGAGATATTATGTGTTAAGTTAAAGGGGCAGTAGCACGTTTTTTTGCAAAATTTACTTTTTCAAATTTCCTATTTATAATGATAGTTTGTACCATTTGAATTTAATTTAGAAGGTAAAACATCTTATGACACAAACCAATTATCCGTAGTAGTAGTAGTAGTAGTAGTAGTAGTAGTAGTAGTAGAAGTAGTAGTAGTAGTAGTAGTAGTAATAATGGTTTTGTGTATAAAGCAGAAATTGCATGTCGGCCATTTTATTGTGAACACATTTTATTATTTCGAATGACGAAATTATTCCCATGGCTTTACTGAGCCATGTGTACTCATTTTTATCATCATTTTCCAAAGAGGGAATGGTAATTATTTGAATGAAATTGTTTTTCAAATTCCTTTCATCGACTTATTTGAGCGAAAAAACGTGCTAGTGCCCCTTTAATGAAAAACGTCTTTTTATAATCGTCCTTTTATAAATCTCCTTAACTAGGCAAGATAAGCGAGTGAAAAGATATTTTATGCCTGCTTCATGTCTTCAATCGTAAATCAATAATTCGTCAAGGAGCTGAATCACTATGAGATGTGCATTATGTCGATATTATCTTTTATTGTGACATTTTTGTGTAGAAGATGATTGTAGAATATACTACTACTTTATTAGTTATATTTCCATGTTGGAATCTGCATATTGCTATTTACCGAGTCCTGTTCTGAATATATTTCAACGAAGATTGTGTTGATGTTTTCGTATATAAAGTGTTGTACTAGTTCAGACCAAGCATCAACAACGTCTTTCCAGAATTGGTTGATGAGTTTGGGAACATATGAAAACGATGATCCCACAATCTCATTAAAATCAGACCGTAAATAACTTCAACCACATTACACATATACGTTCATTTAGTGGAGCTTAATTAATTGGATAATCCAATTCCTGTTGCGCTGAGTTAACTCACTCGTATACACCAGATTACTTCATTTTGCGTTATATACAAATTATCTTCTAATCCATGATATTTCTGAGACTAAAGGCACTCTAGCACGTTTTGGGCATATTACGTTTTTTCAATTTTGCCATTTATTATTAAAGTTTATACAATATATATTGTATGTCATACAACTATATATAGCCATATATGTATTGCCCGAGCGAGAACAAATTTCACACTCATTTCGTACACAGCGTACGACACACCATCCTCGGTTACCCATGGTTTTATATATGCTCCGTTACTTTCTACTATATCACCCATGGGAAAGCTTATCAGGGGAATCTGTTTACCCGCCCTTGGCCAGCGTGACGAAGTGTGTAACCAAAGAAAATGCTCAATTTGATAAGACTGAAATGGTCAAGGGAGATAACCGGTGACGGATGGCTAACACAATGACCTCGCTTGCTTTGAAACGAAGTGATATGAATTGTGGGTGATATAGTGGAGAGTAACGGAGCATATATAAAACCATGGGTAACCGAGGATGACGACACACATGGACGTGTAATAATTACTAATTTTTCGCATATGCATAATACTTGATAATGTCTGTTCATACATGTTCGCTTTTCTGAATAACCTCACACATAATTATCTAACACTCACAACGATAGGCAAAAGGATCATATTGCGTTTATTTCGATCAACCAATCACAGGCATTTGTCCTCTGGTAGGTTGTGGGTTGGGGTTATAATCTCCACAAGTTGGAAATCCGGTTGGAACATTTGGAATCGCAGAATAGGACTCGTTCAAAAGCATGGCCATTCCCATTGTGAGGCGAGGCACAATGACGTCATGCATCATCCACAAACCAGGATTATCTGCCCTTAGCCTGACAACAACATAGCCGCCATTTGGAATAACGATAGTGTCCTTCTCGGGAGGATTCTGAAGGTTGATACCGGGCAGGTTGCCATGCAACCAGGTAGGGTTGCCCCAGGTGGCGCTGTTGCAAAAATTCAGCTCCCTGTTTGGATTCCCAAGGCAGTCGACGTCAAGGTTGTCGCGTCTGAATAGGCCAGTCTTCACGTCGTAATTTGCAAATCCTGTCTTGAGGACCGACATATGGTGACCGTGGATGTGAACCGGATGGTCCCAACCTTTACCTTCACCCATATTGATTAGGACGAGCTGGAGTTGTGTCCCTTGGCTGAGATTGAGCACCAGGGGGCAGTGACATACTTTGTCGGTACCGCAGGCATTTGCATCACAAGGTATATTAGCATTCTGGGTAAGAGGCGGGGCATGTGGGTATCGGTCAAACGCGTGGCCATTCACAGAACCAGGTTTATCATCATAACCAGGGAAGGCAAAATTGAGGAATATTTCTCGAAATTTTGCAGACCCTTGTTGCATTGGGTTCGGTTTGGCAGACTTGAGCATATCGACTGGAATACACTTGGTGTTCGGTTTTGAGGTGAACTCAACGAAAGGACAGTTCAAAATGAGACAGAGATCACCACCTGAGCAAGATTTCCTGGCTGAAGTCGGTTCCGACTGGCTTGCTCCTTTGTAATGAAGAACTGCGGACAGAACACGCGTGTTGTTGGCTTCTAGAGCTTCTCCTCGTATCCAGTAATTCCTAACAGCATTGTCTCCATATATTATAAAGTCCACCCTCTCCCCTGGACTGATTATGAAAGACTCAACGGTCACAGGAACCACCTCAACCCCATCCAAAGCAACGATGGTAAGCATATGCTTGTCCACAGACATTCGGAACGGGAGCATGCTGCCAGCGTGGATGGTCCTGAACCGGTAGTCAAGACCTTGCTGGATCTCGAACTTGGACAGTGGACCGTCCCTGTGGGTAGTCGGACTACTATAGCGCCCTCTACCGTTCACAAGACCAGAGTCTACCCTGAGCATGGAGTACTTAGATCCAGTTGGGGAGGTGGAAGGCGGGAGGAGGTTCCCGTCCAACAACCAGCCGTGTTGACGTTTAAGCTCCATCTCCTCGCTGTCCCAGGAATGGTTCCAATCCTGCAAGGTCATCACGAACTCTCTGGAATGGCTGGACTTCTGGTCATACACGATGAAAGGTCCGAAAGCTCCGTCCATGGCCTGTCCGGCAACTGTTGAATGGTACCAATAGGTGCCTTTCCGGTCAGCCTGGAAACATGCAAAATTTGTGGATTGAATTAGTTTTGCATTGTTATTTTGTTTTCATATTGTCTTCTTGATTTATGATTGCAAAACTACTAATTGTGGCTGCACATGCTTCTTTTCATAGCTCAGTTGACTACTATCAGTGTTACTCAGCAATAATTACGCAATTTTCTATTGGTTGGGTGATCCACCTCTTGGCATGGTAATCTGAATTTGATTCAAGGGTCGTCACTCATGGGCACAATTTGTAAGCAAATCGTTCGAACGGCGTGGGTTTAGATTTTAGAAGCCCCTACATCTATGATAGTCGAATCTACCATATATAATACTAGCTATCTATATTCACGCTAACACTGCTCTGAAATGAAAGCTATGGGCTCATATTTTCGAAGCTCTCTAAGTGATAAGATAGACATAAGGGTCATAATTTACTGGCTTAAGCCAATCTTGGCACCATGTGCTCATATTTTCGAAGCTCTTTTAGTGCTAAGATAATCATAAAAGTCATACATTAACTCTCGCCTCAGACAATATAAGCAACACCCAATCCCACCCCACGATTTGAAGATTTCTAGACCCGCCAAGCTCCTGTTACCTTAAAGGTGTAGGTAAAGCTCTCCCCGGGTAGTATGGGACACTGGGTGATGTAATCCACCCCGTCCATCCAGGGAGTCCCCTTCTGCTCCACCCCGTACCAGTGTATCGCCGCCGTGCCGCTGCTGAGACTGTTAGTAACGTGAACAATCACGGTCTGCCCCTGGTAAACCGCTATTGTGGGGCCAGGCATCTGTTTGTTGAACACCGTCACCCGTCTTGAGTCTGGCCACCCGTCCGCGGTTATGACCTGAAAGCATCATCGTCAGTACAGGGATACGCCATCGACAGGAGTGTGCCAACATCCTTCCTCAAAGCATAACTTGCGCAGTCTCAATCACTGGCTAATTTAAAGGGTAAATATGAGATTTATCTACCCCTAAAATTGAAGTGAAGCGAAGCGAAGCAAGCTGAAACGCTAATCAACACAGGTTGGTTTTATCATGTTTTTGATTGTCAATAACAAATATCTTATGTTTTCGAAGTCGTACTCTAAAACTGTAGTTTTAATGTTTTTGGAAAAAAATGAAATTTTAAATTCATAAATTCTTCCAAAATAAATTTGGATAAAACACAACTGTTTATTGACATATAAGACATCTGCTAAGTGAAAATCAATAAATGTGCCTCATTCTGCACACATTTACAACATTATAAACATGGTAGGGGTCATGTTGGTGTAAAAATGATTTTATACCCCTTGGTTCTTTCAGTGACTCTAACTCTGCATGTTTGAAAAAAAACGAGTATGGTGGTTTGCCTAATCAGTTAACATTGAACATTAAATAATATCCCGGTTCTATTATATCAATTTGTTTTGTTATTCTTACTGTATGAGTGAAACAATAAGGTGTAAAGTTTCTTTTGTACCTCAGTTTATTTATCCTGGACGCGGTATCCCTTTAAGCCTTCCCGCATTTCCATAACTATCCAGTGCTAGCGGTACAGCGCCCATTATGAAGTTCAGATGTAGCGGTCCGCTACGCTAGGGAGGAAAGTTGAGGAAATGCGGCAAGGTTTAAATTAGCCAGAGATGGAGACGAATTTTGCCATGCTCGATCAATATTCGATTCTCGCCAATCGACAATCGAGTAAGTTTCTTAAAAAGATCACGGTTTCGTCACACAAGACGAATTAAAGGTAACATAGATTGCTAAAAGTGTTTGGCGACGACACTAAAACTACATTAGTTCTAATGGCCCGCTGTGCACTATAACCCGGGTCGTAACACATTAATCTTAGCTTTACAAGGTGTTTAAATTAGTAGGCTTAAAGGGATTGTAGCACGTTTGCTAATGGAAATAAAGAACTAACGAAATGTAATAGAAATGTTCAATTACAAAACCTTCCTCCGGAATCAATAAATAGAGTTCTAAAACGAATAGCTTCGGTTTGGTTAAAGGTGCATCCATTGTGTTTCATAAAATTGTATTTGACTTTAATACGTTCCAACACACCACATGTGCTGTCTATAATACAAATAAATTCACTCAGCTTGCATATTTATCCCCAATCGCCAAATATATCATAATTACTAGTTTCCAATTAAAATTGAGTAACATCATTATTCATCTGCAGAAACCGAAACTGCACGCCTAATTTACATGCACAGTAGTTATGTGACCTATTAAACATTATCAACTCAAATTTGTCTTCTTGTCTGTTATAAATAAGATTCCAAAATTACGTTTGACTCATTGACGCGCGCCACACGCTGTGCATTGTCCGGTTTTCGATCAGAAATCACTACTTTTACCTTCATATCGTCAATTTGCTAAGTCTACTATCGTCAAAATGATAGTTTTCGGTAACAGTCGGTACTTCTCGATAAAGTAACACCATTTATAACGTTTGCAATATGTGACCCCAAACAACACAACGGATGTACCTTTAAGCAACGCGGATCAATTTCTCATTCTCGAATCATTTAAAGGTGTTCACACTAAAATGGCCGCTAGCAGTTTACTGTTTTTTATCGGACGCTTCTTGGAGGTACAACATGAACATGATATAATGAAGATTTTGTTCAGGTTATCTGTTTTCAATTATAGTATGCTTTATATTATATTCAAACTCTGTTTTCAAATCTGACCTGGTCAAGAGGAATCTCTGTTTGGTTTGTGTATGTGGTTTCGCTGTATTTGTAAAGTTTTCCGCCTTTTAGTTTTACGGGGTCAGCTCCGTGCACCATTGTGAGTTCTTCACTGATGTCAAGGCGAAACACGCAAACCGAATCCTGTGGCGTGCATGCTCCTGTTGCAGAGCTGACAACAATAACCAGGAAGTACCCGAGAAAAGGGAATATCCTCTCCATGTTGAACATTGTCTGGAATAGAGGAAATATAATCTACAAAGAAGCTATCAATTTCAGTGATGGTGTAACGAATGTTGTCGTTAACAGATAAACCACAACCTGCTTATAAACGATATTTTGGAAAAACAACACCCTGGATTCATGTCTTAACATTCATACGAAATCTCAAATATAGAATGTCGGCTCTATTTTGGTCAATGTTGATACCAGTATCCATGTTAAGGTTTACTGATATTTCAAGAAGACATGATGTATATAACTTGTAGAGTTGTCTATTTGTGAGAGATGTGTATAAATTAACTCAATTCCATAACTGTGTATATACAATATGAGCCTTTAACACAGTCTAGGACTCTAGGTGATTATTCTGCAATTCTAACCAAAAGTGAATCGTTCTGATGAGGGTACAGTTTAAATATTATTTTAGATTAAATGAAAGATAAACATTTCTTTTTGAAAATATATTCGAATCAACAAAAAAACCAATGCATACACCTACTTATTCGTTTCCATAAACAAGGCCAACTCATGACTCGGCGTGTTTTCGATCGACTTTCCTTTTTCATTTCAAAATCTATTTTCGCGGAAACCTCTTTTAGATTTTTAATCGAATTTAAAACGCGCTTACGGGTGGATTTTAAAAAAATAGAGATAATTTGATATTTAAATGTATACTTACTAAAATTTAAAACTTACCTGTAAATTCATGAATTAAGTCTCTTATCTCTGTCCCTAAGCGGCCTCCATTCTCCTGAAACTAAGTCCAACAGATATGTGCCATGTGGCATAGTGTACACGATTGGTATCTGACACCATTTAGGTAGTCCAGTTATTAACACCCGAATTAAAAAAATATAATGCAATTTAACGAACTTTGACCAGCAGTCAGTACTTTGTTTAGTATTTATAAAATGAATCACGAGTACTAAGTTGACCCATTGTAGAAATGTTCCCTTGAATCTTTCTGAGTTCGAATCCCGTTGACCTCGCATTGCAAAAACCAACAAAATCTGATTGGTTGTTCAAAGAAAGGTGACGTCATGACATGACGTATCTGTTACCGTGCTGCTGTTTTAATTCTCTCCTTACTAAGGTTACTCCACTCAATTCTTCCATCCTAACCTATGTTGTATATGGTCTATACTTCACGATTTTCACAAAATTCCCTGGCGGTGAAATTTTGCAATACTGGTACGTTCTTATGTTCATCCAATCAAACATCGTTTTACATCAGTGATTAAATTATCTCTGGTAATTTAAGTCATGTGTGCGCATCGCACATATTTGCTCAATTTGAAACAACGTCGTTGATTGCATAACTAGCTTATGATGCAACCACTTAGGGCCCATCTAGCCCAGAAAATGCTCTATAAAAACCCGAAGTTAGGTTGGCAGAACTGAGTGGAGTAACCTGTGGAGTGGAGAATGATGCTGCAGTATAAATAAACACGTAAATTAATACCTGATAAATATGATACTTATATTGTGCACAATATCGCCTTGATCTACCATATATGGTGATTGAAGCTAGATCATCGTCAAATCACCAGGTACCCATTTCTACTGCTTGGTGAAGTTGAACAGAGCAGTTTTTAGCTCATCATGCCTGAAAGGCCCGATGGGCTTATGGCATTGTGTCCGGCGTCCGTCCATCCGTCCATCTGTCAATCCGTCCGTCCGTCCATCCGTCCGTAAACTTTTCGCTTTTTCGACTTCTTCTCCAGAACCAATGACTCCACAGAGCTGAAATTGTATGTGCAGGCTCCTTGGCAAATGGGGATTCTAAATTGTAGATTTCGTTACTCCATGACCCCAAATGGGGTCACAGGGGTCACATCCTTAAAAATCTATTTTCATCTTCTCCAGTTCCAAAAGGTCTAGAGAGCTGAAAAGTTGTGTGCAGACTCCTTGGCCAATGGGGATTCTAAATTGTAGATCTCGTGACCCCGTGACCCCAAATGGGGTCACGGGGGTCACATCTTTAAAAACCTATTTTCCCTCTTCTTCTCCGGTTCCAAAAGGTCTCGAGAGATGAAAAGTTGTGTGCAGACTCCTTGGCCAATGGGGATTCTAAATTGTAGATTTCGTGACCACATGACTCCAAATGGGGTCACAGAGATCACATCCCTAAAAACCTATTTTCATCTTCTCCAGTTCCAAAAAGTCAAGAGAGCTGCAAAGTTGGGATTCTAAATTGTAGATCTCGTGACCCCGTGACCCCAATCTAGGTCACGGGTCATGACCCAAAAACCTATTTTCATCTTTATCTCAAGTATGTAAAACTCTAGAAAGGTGAAATGTTGTGTAGAGACTCTTTTGGTCAAAGGTTATTCTGAATTGTGGTCATGATCTAAAAACCTAGTTTCTTGCTTGTTAACAATGTATTACTTGAGTTACACCACTAGGTCAAGTTATTTCCTTTGTTCTGACGAGTCTTTTCTGGATAACCGACTCTAACCTCGGTTATCTACTTGTGTTGAAGTAGGTTTTCTTGGTTATGTACCCGTCCGAGGTAGTTATTTGAAGTTATTTGCCAAACATTTTTTTAAACTCTCGGGAAGATACCTGACGTTCTCGGCTTCGCCTCGAACTTGGTATCTTCCCTCGAAAATTACACATTGGAAATTTTCGAATATTGCCTCTCGGCTTCGCCTCTAGTCAATATTCGAAAATTCCCAATGTCAGTTGGTTTTCTGAATTTTGAAAACGACCTCGAAATAACTACCTTCAGTTTGTGCATAACCAAAATAACCTACCTCTACAAATATAGTCGTAAGGTGTGTCCATTGTTCTTGGGCATTGCTTCTCAACATACCTTGGATAATATTCTGCCACCTGAGAATAAATGAAAGTTAAACTGTGGCAATACGTACTTTGGAAAGAGAAAACACAACACACATTTGAAGCATTTAATTGAAGAGAACCACCGTTTTCAAATAACATGTTTGCTTTTTGACATTTTCATGAGACTTTGCCGCGATCTTGTTCCACTCTGTAGATCTACCGTCAAAGATAGCACTGACGGGTCTTCGTTCCTCGTAATCTTGTTTTCAAATAGGTTCACAGAACTGAAAGAGCAGGAAAATGTAAAATGTAGTCAATAAATATTAAAAATTTAACACATTCAAATCCAAATTAAGATGAAAATGTGCACTTGGACATGATATATATTTATGTTTTACGAAATCTATTTTTTACTTTTTCCAAACGTTTAAACTGTTATTTAAAAGGCGCCGAAACTAGATAGAATTGTACGCAAACGTTTACAGTACAAATAATTTCACCCAACTTGCATATTCATCCATAATCATTACATCATTAGAGATGTACAGAAACCGAAAATACACGTCCCATTTACATGCATGGTCGTTAAAAAAAAGTGTCATAAGTCAATCGCGTTGCATTGTCCGGATTTCGATCAGAAGTAAGTTTTGCCTTTTATAATATCGTAAAGATACTTAGTCGACTATCATCAAAATGGTAGTTTTCAGAGGCAGTCAATACTCGGTTAATTACACCATTTATAACGTTTGGAGTATGTGACCCCCAACAAGTTTAAATAAAAAATACAGTAGAGAGTTGTTTATCGTCACGTGGCAATATTTCAGTCACTATTAAAGAAGTTGTATCTATAGTCAAGATGTACCTATTATATTTATATACATGCTGAAGCTTTTATCATAATTAGGAACTAAATGAACTTATTGGACACGTGTCGAAGAAAAACACATCACAATGAAGAGGCTTAGGCTTAGATCAGGGCTCCGTTCCTAATAGCGCTCATTCTCTCTATAACGACACGGTGCAAATTCCTCGAAGTTTGCTCGCCTTGCTACGTAGCGCTACATTGAGCAATCGCGTTCAAGAGAGGTTTAAAAGTAATCGCTCATCGAACATGGCCCTTGCTAACCGTCCTTCGAATTTGTCTGATACAAATACTCCAAATAAACTATGTTCAGTTTTTGTCTCTGATTTGGTCTTATTTATTTATCGGCATGTTTATGTTTCATTGTTTACACAAATTCAGACAACATACATCGAGGAAAACACATTGAACGAGCAAACGTTATCCTACGTTTCTGTTTCCAAAATAGCATTATGACGTGATGACGTGTTATTGGCAGATGTCACAGAGGTGAAAATCGGAAATCTTCATTTATGGTATATTTATATTTGTACTGCTCTTTTACCGCAACTGGTGGTTTGTTGGAAATAAATATTGATTTGAATTGAGTAACCTCTGTGGGAAGAGAATGGATCAATCCGCCTAACTCAATTAAAACTTAACAAATCGATGGTCTAGGTCGATCTGTATAAATTCAGTTGACCCCTATTTGTGAACTTCAGCAACAATGACCGCGGTTTATCACTGGATTGGAGATCCGCTTAAAGTCCGAATCTAAGTTTGAAGGTTTGATTCTCTGACTATTTTATATTGCAAAGATATGCGACGTTTCAGTGTAGATACTACCACCGTTATCAAGCAAATGATACTGAACATTGTGGTATGGCATATATATATATATATATATATATATATATATATATATATATATATATATATATATATATATATATATATATATATATATATATATATATGTTACTCAGCCGTGGTTAGATCACACATTAGATAACAATGAGTTGGTTACACATATGTGTACACACACTCGCTTTCGCTCGTCAAAATACCAAACCACTCACTCTTTTCATAAACATGAACTATCAAACGGGACATCGTTTAGTATTCTCTATATATATGGAATATGTTTTTACAATTGAATGGTGAATGGGTTAATGTACAACGTGATTATAATGAATTAAGTTGATGTATATGGTGTTTATACAATGGACAGGCAGTGGAGAAGCCAGATTGAGATAGAGATGGCTGTTGATTGAGAGCTGGTGATTGACAGGGATAATGATAAGCTAGCGTTGATTGGGCTTGATTAAGTGATGGTAAGCCGACGGTATGTCCTTGATCCCTGTTCATAGGGGGATTAAATTTTAAAATGTTCAGAGCTTCTAAGAGTTCCTTCTTGGTTCCTACGCCTATATGCATTTCTGATATTCATAGCATGGTATATCAACATTGCAAGATCTTTAATTACATTCATATTTTACAATGTAATAAAGATGAAAAATTATCTGTAGAAGGATGGACATAATAGAATTGAAGCACCTAGCTCCAGACAGCGAGTATAACCGCTCCGTGATGTCACTAATATACCGTAGAGCTACTCGGAGGGAGAGCGCCCCTACCTGGAGGTTGTTGAAGCACCTTAGGACAGTAAAACATATAATGGTTAACTGTATCTATATCATGACATACAGTGTGTATGTTGCAATTTGTTCTTAATCTTAAGCTTATGTAAATAGGCCTATATATAGAGAGAGATTTTATTCAGCATTGGAGGCCACATGGCCCAGAGTACAAATACAAAAATAGTGTACATTTAAACAAATTCTGTTATACATGAACATTTTGGTGTGCGAGCTTAATTTCATGTATACAAATTTATTTTCAAATAGATAGCTAAACCTTTCAGTATGTTTACATTTGTACTTGACAAAAGTTCCACAAACTTTTGCTGTGTTGGACAATTACAAAATCGATTTGGTATGAGTTTTGTTCTACTTTCACTAAAGAAAGGACAAACAAGAACAAAATGAAATTCATCTTCAAAAGTCCTCAAGTTACAACGGTCACATAAAAATTCAGAATAAGTAGTGTATTCGTTCAAACGCATTTTCTGAATTCTCAAATTGTGTGACAGGCATCTAAACTTTACAAGTACATTTTTCAAATCAGGGGCGGATCTAGAGGGGGGGGGGGGGGTGCAGGGGTGCGCACCCCCCCCCCCCCCCCCCCCCCCCCCCCCTTTTCATTTAACATTTCAAAAAATGACCATTGAAACCAACCTCAAAACAGTGCTGCACCCCCCCCCCCCCCTTTTGCCACAGATATAGTACATTTACCCTGTATATTCAAGATATTAAATAGTAGTAAATAATGACCCGGTGCCGAGCGGTTATGGCATATAAACTCGCGAGGGCGTCAGCCCGAGCAGAGTTTATTGCCATAACGCGAGGCAATCGGGTCATTATTTGCCTTACACACCCGCGGAACACTCTATTTAAAAAATAATTGTATATATGCATTTTACAGGAGCATTTTGTTGATTTACACGACATGATCAAAATATATCCGTGAAATATTCCCAATACACCCATGACTGACTCGAAAGGAAGGTTTCAAACTTAATCATTCATCCCATACAAAAAGTAGACGTAAATTGGTACCCATTCATACATATGTATATATAATACTAAAAAATATATAAATACAGCCAAGACACAAAAGAATGAACACTCATCGGTATGTTTCCTCGGTAGCTACATTGGTAAAGGCGCTGCTCGACGATATAGAGGTCCAGGATTCGAATCCCAAACTTTCGTTACTTACAAAATTTTCAATCTAATTTCCAAAATGTTACAAGTCCATCTGTTTCCGTAGGTTGAAATCTCATAACCGACCATGGTGGTTATGAGATAATCAACCTGTGCAGATGGTGGTTATGGCATATAATTTGCAACTCAAACAAAAGAAATAACTTCCCAAGGGGTGTAAGCAGAAAGAACCCCCCCGCCCCCCCCCCCCCCCCCCCCCCCCCCCCCCCCCCCCCGAGCTATTTTAAAATTAAGTTGTTTGAACTTATTTACTAATGGCAAACATACACTGACTTTCCACTTAAGCTAAAATTTTAAGTACCTTACTTTGTAAAATTTGGAACCAAAACTTTGATTTTACGGGCGCTTCATCAACATCTAGCTACAGTAGAAGAGTCACAAAGGGTAGGGTAAGCTGAATGTTTATTAAAAACATTTTGACCTATATATCCTTTTACTGCCTTAACAATATTATTATAATTTTTACAAGAACAATCAATATTATAATTTTGGTTCAAATGTTGTCTTGACAAATCTAGATTGAAAAGGGAGGCCACTCTAATTTCGGCACCCCGTATTATCAAAACAAACATGGCAGCAGAAAGAGATAGTTTTCGTGATTCGCCAGACAATGATGTGTTTTTATCATCTGACAGTAAATCTGACAATAACTTAGACGAACTACGGATTGCATTAGAGACAGCTTCGGATTTCCTGATTTACAGAGACTTTGAGAAATGTCTGTCACAATGCTCGTCCACAATAAACACCATCAGACAGTCGAACATGCGATCAAGGTTGGTTGGTTGGACCAAGGATTTAAATTACGTACATTACAAGTTCCTTGTTGGAATGAAATATTAAAACGTAAACTAACTTAAGGATGTTCGCTCCTCAAATTTATAGTATTAAACTTTTTTTCTAACTTATATTTTTTAAAAGATCAAAGTATATGATTGAAAAATCAGCATAAAAAATAGGGGTAAGAGTAAAGTCCTACAATTTCGTCATGATATTACGTCCACTTTTCAAAAAAGGCGAATTTACAGCCTGTCCTACCCTCAAATCGTTGTCTCGTTTGTTATTTTTCTTACTAAGAATAGCAGTCAATCGATATTAGTCACATGGTACATACAGCATTGTTGAATGGTTGATACAACGTGACGAAGCTGTTATGTCACTACCTTCCCGCCCGGGAGACTTGAAAACAACAAAAACAGGTGGACGAAATTATAATACAGTGTCTCCGATACTTAAATCTGTGTGGACGAAATTACGAGATTGGTGGACGAATTAACACCACGCATACCCTTGCTTTTACGCTATTTTATTCATAAGAGTTACCCCCTCAGAATATCAGCCAATCATTTTTCTTATAACAAAGACTCTTTGCCTCGGGCTGATGGTTGACCAAGTAGTGCCAAGTGAGGCCAGTGAGGGTTAGAATTCCGACAAGCGAGGTCAACCGTTAAAGTGGACGAAATATGAGGACTTTACTGTAGTGTGGTTTTTTTTTTAGATTTGACGCCTGTAAGATAGTGGGGTGAAGTACAATTTTAACATGGGAGTCTATGGGAAAATCAGAAAAAAACTGTTAAAAAACCTATAAATACTACATTTCTAGTATTATTTTTTTTTCCTTTTATGATATGTTACAAAGTTCATGTTCCCCTACCTTAAAAATATATATGGTAGAGTGGGTTTTTTTAAGATTTGAAACAAAATGTACCTGAAACCCCCAGATTTTCAGATTTGAAATTATCTAAAAACAATTTTTTGATATATTGAACCTGTTTTTTCCACCATTTACAATTAAAAGTTTATTCATTAAATTGTTATTTCACATCACATTTATTTTGAAGTTAATTGTAAATGAAATTCAGAGAATTGAAATTTTATACTTGATGTTTGGGACATGGGGATATATCCTTTTGAGAAAATAAATCATAAAGTGAGAGAAGTGTCGCGCCAGTCAGGCTGCACCTTGTCAGAGCTCCAGAGAAAAGTAAGTGTATTTCACAAACGAAAACATCATAACGGACATCATTTGGCAGAGACATATATGAAGGTATCAGGAATGCATTTGTGAAATCGTTGTGTGCATTGAGACTTTGGTTTTGGAGAAATTGGAGCAAACTGTTGGAACATTTTTTCAAAATATTTCAAACTCACCAATCAAGACCCCAAGCCAACCTTAGCAAGATGACCGGGCTATTGTTCTCTGGCCTGTGAAGCTTACATCACTAACTCAACTGGATGAATGTAGACTGTCCACTGATATGAATCTCTTCACAAATATTTTGAGAGTTTTGCTATTGACTTTATTGACTCTTTCCCCGCTTGACATTAGAAGTTTGAACAAGGGAAATTGTCAACAGATACCTCTAAAAACGCTGAATGAATTACGGCAATTGGGTATTTGTTCTGTAAAGAAGACGCGCAGGGGTTGTCGTGGTGATGCACACAAAGCGACGCCCAAAAAAGCTTCATCTGAATGTACGTTCAAAAACATAAACTTGAAAATATGCATGTTGAATGCACGTTCTGTAAAGACACAAGTTAACAACAATGATAAGGCACAAACTATTCATGATCTAATTGTAGATAATAAAGTGGATGTCTTGGCAATAACTGAAACATGGTTAAAAGATGACTGTTCTGATACCCATGCCGTCAGAAAATTAACTCCCGTTGGATTTAAGTTTGTACATGCGAGCAGACACGGCAAACGGGGAGGCAGTGTAGCAGTGGTGCACAGAGATGATCTCAAATGTACTCTCATCAAGTCGCTACCCGTACATAGTACATTTGAAAAACTTGCGCTAAAGATAACAACTGACAGTGAAGTCTTAAACTTGATAACAGTTTATAGGCCACCCAAAAGAACCTCTGCTTTTTACGAAGATTTCACAGAACTTTTGGGCTCGGTTAATTATCTGCCTGGCAATCTTACGATATGTGGTGATTTCAACTATCATGTGGAAAACATACACGACCGGGAAGCAGTTAAGTTTCTGGATATTCTCCATTCCCACAACCTGATTCAGCACATCAGAGACTCGACCCACTGTGGTGGCCACACGCTCGACCTCATCATAACCAGGTAGGATGAACTACGGGTCAATAATATACAGTTCGAACACTCGGTACAGTCCGATCATACTTCTGTGATTTTCAATGTAAACATTAGATCGCCTTAGAGGGAGCGCAAGACAATCAAATACAGAAAATGGAAAGATGTCAAAATTTCGGATCTCCGCTCTAACTTGACGTCACTGATCACTGACATTGAAATTCTTCCCGCTGCTGAAACCGTTGATTTATACAACGAGAGAGTATAAGACTTTGCCAACACTTATGCACCAGAAAAGACTTGTACTGTTACAGTTCACACTAATGCTGCTTGGTATAATGACAGTATTAGGGATGCTAAGCGTAAACGTCGGCGTCTTGAAAAGCAGATGAGGAAGACTGGCTTGGTAATTCACAGGCAACTTCATAACTATCAGAGAAATGTTGTTTCTTCTCTGGTAGATAAGGCCAAACGGGAACACTTCAATGACACGATTCAGAAGACATCTACACAAAAAGAAGTCTTCAGGGCTGCAAACAAACTTCTGTTTAGAGAAAAAAGCAAGCAACTGCCATCCTGTCCATCTTTGTCCGAATTGTGCACGACCTTCTCGGATTTCTTCATGGACAAAATAGAGACGATACGAACTAGTCTCCAGAGTGACATATCATCGCCATTGACACCAATCATAGTGGCAGGCATTGTCCCTCTGGAACATTTCCGACCTGTAAATACAGAAGAGGTACATAAGATGATCATTGCTGCTCCTGCAAAGTCGTGCAGTCTCGATGTCATGCCCACGTGGCTGTTCAAATCTATCCCTGATATCTCTGTCCCCTTCACAACACATGTTATCAACTCTGCACTTGGTGGAGGATGTGTACCAGCATCTCTGAAGAAAGCGGTAATAACTCCTCTTTTGAAAAAGCCCAATCTTGACAAAGACCAACTCCGAAACTATCGTCCTATTTCAAATTTGACGTTCGTGTCGAAGCTTTTGGAACGTGTTGTTGCAACAAGGTTAAAAGAGCATATCGCAGAACAACAGTGTCTAGAGCCCCTTCAATCGGCATACTGTGCCTTTCATAGCACGGAAACGGCACTCTTAAAGGTACAGGGTGACATTTTGCATACTCTTGACAACAACGGAGCTGCAATCTTAGTCCTCCTTGACTTATCGGCCGCGTTTGACACGGTCGATCATGAAATTCTCCTTGACACACTGAAGACAAAGGTTGGACTCACGGGTATTGCATTGGAGTGGGTGAAATCTTATCTGTCAAACAGGAGCCAATGTGTCGTAATAGGCGATCATTCATCCGAACCGAGAGAACTTCAATATGGTGTACCCCAGGGGTCCGTTTTGGGACCCTTGTTATTTACCATATACACGTCTTCTCCGGGAGATATCATACGGCCATTCAACCTCAGTTTCCACCTTTACGCCGATGATACGCAACTCTATATTGCATTTCAACCTTTGAACAATCAGTCAGTTGTGGATTCTATACTGTCTATGGAGACCTGCATCGGTAGAATCAAATCTTGGATGACGTCACATTTCCTAAAACTGAATGGGGACAAAACCGAATTTCTAGTTATCAGTCCGAAACGCTTTAGACAACACATCTCTCTTCAAGCAATCAACATCGACGGTCACGTCATCACCCCTAGTCAGGAAGCCAGAGATCTGGGTGTAACGTTTGATTCGAAGATGTCCATGGAATCCCATGTTAACACGGTTTGCAGGTCATCATATTTCCACCTACGCAACATCGGTCTCATAAGGAAATATATAAACAGAAGTACTGCATCTGCTCTTGTGCGCGCACTTGTTCTATCGCGTTTAGACTACTGCAATGCACTGTTGTATGGTCTTCCACAACATACTGTCAGTTCCCTACAGCGTGTTCAGAACATGGCGGCACGTGCCGTGTCTCGTACCAGACGGCGTGAACACATAACGCCAGTCCTGAAGGAGCTTCATTGGCTTCCGGTGAAGTACAGGATCAAATACAAAGTACTCTTGCTAGTTCATAAATGTCTGAACAATCTTGCACCTGGATATCTCTCTAGCATGTTGGTAAAATACCAACCGAACAGAAGTCTGCGATCTGAAGATCAATGCCTCCTGAAACCACCTTCATCAAAATCTCGCACCTACGGCGATCGATCGTTCCAAATTGCTGGACCCTGCCTATGGAATAAACTGCCCATTCAGTTGAGATCTGTTGAAGACCTGGAGTGCTTCAAGTCGTATCTGAAGACTTGGTTATTCCAAGAAGCATTCCCTTCGTAATATGTGATTAAATGTGACTTTTCTTTGTAGCTTTACTCAAAGCGCTGCTGAGCAGTGACAATGTTGCTGGAATCAGCGCTATACAAATGTTTTCATGTATGTATGTATGTATAAATATTTTAAGAATAAGTATTAGTAGATATGAAGTTACTGATTTATATGAACACTAAAATAGCTGTCTATAATCACATTTTACTCATTTAAAGGTGCATCCATTGTGTTTCATAAAATTTGATTTGGCTTTAATACGTTCCAACTCACCACATGTGCTGTCTACAATACAAATAAATTCATTCAGCTTGCATATTTATCCCCATCGCCAAATATATCATAATTACTAGTTTCCAATTAAAATTGTGTAACATCATTATGCATGTGCAGAAACCGAAACTGCACGTCCAATTTACATGCACAGTAGTTATGTGACCTATTAAACATTATCAACTCAAACTTGTCTTCTTGTCTGTTATAAATAAGATTCCAAAATTACGTTTGACTCATTGACGCGCGCCACACGCTGTGCTGTGCATTGTCCGGTTTTCGATCAGAAATCACTACTTTTACCTTCATATCGTCAATATACTAAGTCTACTATCATCAAAATGATAGTTTTCGGTACCAGTCGGTACTTCTTAATAAAGTTACACGATTTATAACATTTGCAATATGTGACCCCCAACAACACAATGGATGTACCTTTAACTGTTTTGTGAATCCTTGGGACGTGATATGGGCCCCTAGTTGTGAAATCACCCTGGAGTCAATAGCAATTCAGGCCATCTGAAACAGGTTAGGATCGGAAATCTGAAGGGATTATATAACCTCTGTGGGAAGAGAATGGCAACACTAACAAAGAAAGTTTTTCAGGGCTCTCTAAACCTAAAATACTGTTAATATATTTCTACAAACATTTATTGTATCAGTAAAAATGGAGCCTAAACAGAAATTCATAATGTTGTCTAATCTACATATTTTTTAAAAGTGTGGTTTGATATATTGATGACAACATTGATATTACCCACTGTTTTTAACTTGCGGATATATCATTTCCAAATGATTTAAGTGAGCTGTCAGTTTCTAAATAAGCTTTGAAATAAATTAACATATTGGAATATTCGTGTTTTGCTTGTAAAGAGAGTTCTAAAGTCAATTTACAATTAACTTTCACTGTTCAAACCGTTTATAAGCCTTTGAACGAAGTAATTTTAAAAATTATTTTATTTTTAAAATTGAATTAGCGATCAGAATATTAATATTCATATTCCTACTGTTTTCTATAAATATTACCGATTATGAATTTATTCATTTCAGCTGCCAGCACTTCACAGATTCTCTGTGTATACTGATGATACAAGCCTATGCAGAGATGGACCAATGGGAGGCCGTCCTGCCGTTTATACAGGACGTGTACGGTGGCATCGAACACTGCCCCGTCAGAGTTATACAGTTGTGGTAATTCAATCATCATCATTCCAATTTTATTAAGTTCAGGAGTCCAGGAATATTCTGTGATTATGTCTCCTCCTGAAGGGTCGGGAGACATATTGTTTTTGGTTGTGTTTCCGTCGGCATCAGCGTTCCCATTGTTTCCGAAGCATACCTCTAAAAATAATTTACCAATCTTTACCAAATTTGGTATACAGCCTCCCCATATCATGCAGATGTGCCTTTTGGGGGTTTCAGATTTTTTTTATTTTTATTTTTTTGGTTTCCATGGTAACAATTTGGACTTTGTCTATATGAAGGGTAGGGTTTGTTTCTGGATAAGATCTCCAAAACTATGTCGCCAATCTTCACCAAATTTGGTATACAGGCTCCCAATATCATGTGCCTTTTGAGGGTTTGATCTTTTTAAAATTTCATTTTTTTCCGTTCCCATGGCAACAATTTAGACTTTGTCTTTTAGAAGAATAATGACAGAAATTGAATTGGGGGGAGAGGGAGACATCTGTTTTTACAAGTAAAAACACCTTCTACCGTATTCTCGCGGGTATAAGACCACAAGGCCCGGCAAACAAACATCTTGAAAACATGGGGGTGGGCTAGTAAAAGAGAGAGACCCCAACTCAGGAGACCGAATTGACTCAATCCAAGATGGCGGCTCGTAACTAACACAAATAGGCAAGGCATATTACCGGCATAAAGAATATTGTACTTTGATGTTTTAAGTCTTTTAAACATAAACATGATATTATTAATATTCATTCATGTTATTTTTTTTATATATGATAATTATATTATGCACTTAAACATCATTTTTGTTTTCAGAATTCTATGATCGGCGACTGCAAAAACCATGAAATCATTGCCATTAAATTTCTTATTTATGAATTTTGTATGCCATGTGTTGGTTTAAAATGGTGTACAATGAATAAAAACGATAACATTCTTGAGTTGCGTTGTTGATAGTTACGTACGTAGCTGACAAAATAATTCAGAAAAATTTAAATGTTGGGGATAAAATTAGCTACTCACATCATCATACATCGATGTAAGTTACAGTAGTTGTCTTTAGTCAGTAGCTTTAGCCTATCATGCATTATCCTCTCTGTAAAAGTAATTTTGTCATGTTGGCATGGCCAATAATTTGATATGCTAGAAATTTATATCATCCCATGTAACAATTTCTCCTCTAAAACAATTTTCGTAAGTCATTATGTTGCATAAACTCGAATATTGAATTTCAAACAACAGTATCCCTATGTACTTTTGTTTTGCCTACCTCACTACATCATTTCACATTGTGACATAAATCAAATGAAATTCCTTCTGCAAATCAACAATGAAAATAGAGGACATTAGATTTTTAGCTCATCAGGCCTGAAAGGCCCGATGGGCTTATGGCATGGCATGGTGTCCGCCGTCCGTCCATCCGTCCGTCCATCCATCCATCCGTCCGTAAACTGTTCGCTTTTTCGACTTCTTCTCCAGAACCAATGACTCCACAGAGCTGAAATTTTATGTGCAGACTCCTTGGCCAATGGGGATTCTAAATTGTAGATTTCGTGACCCCATGACCCCAAATGGGGTCACAGGGGTCACATGCTTAAAAACCTATTTTCATCTTCTTCTCCAGTTCCAAAAGGTCTAGAGAGCTGAAAAGTTGTGTGCAGACTCCTTGGCCAATGGGGATTCTAAATTGTAGGTTTCGTGACCCTGGCCTGGGGCCCCAAATAAAGGCCTCTCAGGCCATGACCTAAAAACCTTTTTTCATCTTCTCCAGAACAAATGTACCTAGAAGGCTGTAACATTGTGTGCAGACTCTTTAGCTAATGGAGATTCTAAATTGTAGTTTTGGAGACCCTGGGGCCCCAAATAAAAGCCTCACAGGCCATGACCTAAAAATATATTTTCTTCTTCTCCTCCAAAACAAAGACAGCTAGAAGGCTGAAATATTGTGTGCATACTCTTTAGCCAATGGGGATTCTAAATTGTAGATATGGTGACCCTGTGGTGCCCCAAATAAGGGCCTCAAGCCATGACCTAAACATATATGATGAGCTACAGAGCCCATGGCTCTATTTTTATGACTTTGAAAAAAAGCATATATGATAAGATGGTAGATTCAATTATTGAACTATCTTTGGCACCAGTTTGTTAATATCACAATTTGAAATTAACGATCTGTTCTATTTTGAGTATGATTAGATGATATTGTTGTAAAATTTTCCATTTATTGCTCAAGTAATTACAAACACATGTTTCTGCTATTTTACACTATTTTAGTAACACATAATGATGTTTGCAACATTGCCAATTAATAAAATTTTAGTGTCAAAATGATACAATCACTTATTGAGTTGTGAATCCTTTAATTTTGCTATTCAGAATGATTTGATACCTGTACATGTGTTATTTTCATCATCCTGAATGATCTCTAGATACGGTTTCCTTAAAGGTACATCCATTGGGTTGTTGTGGGTCACATATGCCAAACGTTATAACTGATCTTAATCTTTCGAGAACTACTGACAGCTACCAAAAATTGCCATTTTGATGATAGTCAATATAGTATAATAATAGTAATAATAATAATAAAACTTTATTACCTCGAAAGGAATTCATTTTGTATCATGACAGAGCTCGTGTACATGAATGGCAATTAACAGTCACGGATTACATGTAATACAAAACACAATCACAATTGGTTAACGTAAAGATCATTTAACAAACGAATGCTGAAGGGAATAAATATATTCAGACCTCTATTGGTTTTGTATCGAGGTAATAAGTATCTCCTTCCAGAAGGAAGTTGAACATATTCACTGTGCAACACATGATCTGGATCCGACAAAATTTTCACAGATAATTTCAAAACTCGTTTTTCATAAAGATAGGACAGATTTGTAAAATGAACTCCAGCTATTTTACCAGCGATGTGGACAACTTTATCTAAGCGAGATTTGCTAACAAGAGATGATATTGACAATATGAAGGTTAATGTGTCAATTTTTGACAATGCACCGCGTGTGGCGCGCGCCAATGAGTCAAACGTAATTTGGGAATCTTATTTAAAACAGACAAAATGACAAATTTGGTTTTGTAATATTTAATAGGTCATATAACTACTGTGCATGTCAATGGGATGTGCAGTTCCGATTTCTACACATGCATAATGATGTTAATCGATTTTATTGGAAACTATTAATTATGATTTATTTGGCGATTAGGGATGAATATGCAAACTGAATGAATTTATTTGTAATGTAAACAGCACATATTATGAGTGAGTGAGTGAGAATCTTTAATTCCTCCAGACAGGAGATACATGTATGAGGTAACATGGGAGTAGAGTTAAGGTTAAAATTGGAATTAAACATTTATGGTTGAGATGAAATGTCCAACAATTCTGGCAAGTAGCTTGTTGTCGATGTCGAGCTGATGTCCACCAAGAAGAGCTATTGACTGATTCATAGAGTCCATATTGTCCAGCATTACATAGATCTCTGGTCCCAGTATTGATATAAAATCTAGACTCAAAAGTCATCCTGTGCTATATGACCCCACTTTATGTCTCTATTGTCAAATCACAGAACTTTGAAATTGGTTGCTTGCATTTTTGTGGGCCAATCAGAATGAAGGTTAGTGTTCAATTTCAAAATCTGCTTCAGACTCTACTCAATATCTGCTGATCAACTGGTGATGCTGTTTTCTTGATGATTGTCAAATTCTGTACTAAAACTTACAGTTTTCTCGAACGCTCCATGTGTAAAACTCTAAATGACACAAGTTAAAAATGTTTGTTCACATGGAGTTTTATGAAGTCGCTGTAGCACGCTGTTCTTACTGAAATAAACTGATCTCACGAAAAGGTAAATAAGTGTTACCAATGGCTAAGTTAAGTCAGTTAAGTTATAATAAATAAATAGCAATTGCTTTGCGTGAATCTGATTCGCTGAACACTCTCACCGAGATTCAGTTCATACCTGCATGAACTTAATTTCGTGACATCACATCACATTTAGCCATGCCCCCATGACGTCAGGTTCATGGCTAGTTGCGTTGTGTATTTTCATTGGCTGATGAACTCTTTGTAGGCGGGGCTAATATTTAGTGTCTTCGTACGCGTAAATAGTACAGCTCTAATTGTTGCAAATTTGTATATTTGAAGCAATGAAACCTTTTCAAAACATCAGGTACAAATACTTAAATAGTCCATTTCCCTTCGAACGGCCATTTTAAGGTGTTCACATTAAAATGGCCGCTCAAAGGTAGTTCAAGTGATCTGACTAATTATTGCACCATGATGGAATGGTCAACCATCTTTCTGGATTTCAAATTAGCATGAGACATACAAATCTACCTCTCACACTGAAGAGTTCCACACCACTGTCGCTTTTTACAACGCACCATTTTCTTCCAATACGGATAACCGTTTCTTTGGATATGGCATAATTGGTCGTGTTATGAGATGTTTTACTCTCTTACGTAACAATATATTGTATGAACGTTAATAATAAATGTCAAATTTGAGAAAACAAAGTTTGCAAAAAATATGCTACAGCGCCTTTAAAATTAATTGGTAAACCAGTTGAAGTTATTTGTGTAATTTAACTCCTCAATGAAAATTGTACATGTTTGCCATCATTGGTAACAGGTAGATTTGACAGGGCAATTCAGGTGATTTTATTGATGCTTCAAAATACTGTTTACTCCAATTCTCTGCAAGTAAATATTTATCACAGGGTTATCATATATTCTGTGTTTACATCTCCAATTTCTCCTGAATATTATATCTAGATATCTATATTAGACAATTTAGATTCCCAATTTAATTATGATTTGCATATCTTCAAGAAAATAATAATGTTTTTCTACAAACATAGAATGAACATGTTTAACAACTTTTTATACATTAAAGAAACCAGGGCCCATATTTTCGAAGCTCTCTTAGTGCTAAGATAGTCGTAAGTCAATGTTAATGTATGGCGTTTACGACTATCTTAGCGCTAAGAGAGCTTCGAAAATATGGGTCCAGGACTCCATGTCACCAAGTCTTGCTTGATTCATATTCAAACAGTGCCCTGGACAAATGCTTTCACTATGACATGATATTAAATATATTTATAAATATCCATCAGTCAATCCAAGGAAATTCAATCACTTCTACAGAGCAAATCACATCACCCAGGAATTAATCTTAGTTCAGGACGGACACAGAGAGGGGTTTCTGGGAGTTGAAAAAATTTGCATGTGAATTTGATGGACCAAAAAAATATGAGCCTGCTATGCATTTCACGTGCAGCACTCCAATATATTAACACAGAAAAGTGAGAGAAATACTGCAAGGCTTAAATCTGCCAATGGAAGCTGATATTTGTCTGGTGTTGCTATTCAACATATCTGTTTACAACTTGTTCTCGAATGTCATAGGAGGGAACATTCTGATTCATCTGGGTATTTTATTACGATTCCCATAACATGACCCCAGAGAATGCTTTTGCATAAGTTTGGCATATTTACAAGTTATTTTCAAATGTCACTGGTTTAGATGTGTGGTTCAGATTGTTGAAGTTATAAATTGGCCACACAGAATGGTTTAGTATAATTATTCATCCATTAATTCTTTTCTTCCAGTCTCCTCCTCCATGTAAAGGTGAAAGAGTACATTCGATGTCACTCCATCGCTCGTCTCTGGCTGCAATGTGATCGTAACCGGAAACATCACGAATACTCGGAAGTTGCAAAACTCTACGTCCACCATGTTCTTGTACCACTTGGAGCATTTAATCTCATCCCGCAATTCGTTGATTCTTGCGACGGACTCTCGTACACTGAAAAAGAGGCTCTACTCTCGCCCGCACGATCACCAACGTCCGCTGCACCGTGCATTGAAGAGGCAGCCACACAAGGAGATAGTATTTCCAAAGAGGAAATAGAAAAGTCAAATGGGAAAAGTTGTAAGCTGAATATAATGTTTAGGTTTAAAATACCGTAGGGGTATAAGACCAGGGGGCCTGGCGAACAAATATCTTCAAAGTATGGGGTGGGCTCTTAGCTGCAAGAGGCCGTAACTGAGATGAAAATTCGACTCAATCCAAGATGGTGCCTTGTAACTAACACACAAATATAGATAGGCTATACCATGCTTTATAGAATATTGTATTTTGATGTTTTACGTCTTTTAAACATAAACATGATATTTATGTATAGCAATAACAAATAACGTCACAAAAATTGGCCCTAATAACAGATTTTCAATTCAAAACAAAAAATTTTGCTTGATTTATGAGAGTTTTCTTTTAAATATTTTTAAAGATAAATATTGCTAGAGAAGTAATAGATTATCAAACGATCATGTGTTTGCAATATCTGAAATATGACTTAAATCATTCTTACAGAATTTGAATACGTAGATAAACTTTTCTACGACCTTTCCCATTCTCTGTGTTTCAGCCCGCCATCTTCCCGGCCTAAAGCTTCTTCACTCTGTGAGGAAGATAAGTCGTAAATTCCTGCGGAGGATGTATCGCCTGCGGTTAACGCCTGCCTGCAGGCTGATGATTCTAGTGACACTGGCTGCCTTGGCTCTTGTCAACAGCTTGAATAGTAAGTGAATTTCATTTTAACCCCCGGGTGAAACCCAAGGGGTTTATGTCGTAGCGCACCCCGTCTGTCCGTCCATCCATCCATCCGTCCGTCCCGAAAAGGGTACATGTGTTCTGAAATCAACTTCTCCCACATTTTAGGAACAATCTTTTTGAAACTTACACATGCTTTGGATATACATCTGTGATGTGCTTTTTTGGGACCGATTGGATTAATATTCTTAGAGTTCAGAGCACTCTTGTTGTCTTAGCCAATGAGCAGATTACCAGTATAATCCTGGTTATGAATTTTTAACGTATGTATACCTGTGGCTGTCTATAATATACAGAAGTGAGCATCCTCGGTTACCCAGCGTTTTATATCTGTACTCAAATTACCTGCCCTTGGCTGGCTGAGCCAATCAAACTGCTACACAGCTTGGACCTGCGAGCCAATAACAATTCATATTACTTTGTTGCAAAGCACGCACCTCCTGGGCGCGGTCATTTTGTAAGCCATCCGTCACCAGTTACCTCCCTTGACCATTTCCGTCTTATCCTATCAAGCATTTTCATTAGTTACTCATTTTGTCAAGCCGGCCAAGGGCGGGTAATTTGAATACAGATTTCTCTGATGGAGTGTCCCAGGGTGGATAAAATGGAGAGTAACAAACAGAGCATATATAAAACCCCAGGGAACCAAGGTTGAGAAGTGAGTGGCTTTGTGTGATGACTCGTGCATAGTCAGCTTTAAAGGAGGGTTCTATCAGGGTATTTATTGTGGAAACAAAATTTTAGAGGATGTTCCCCTTTACACATATATACTTTTAAATTCTCGCTCTCGCTCAAACTAGCACTGTTGGTAAATCGTATTTGGTAAACATTGATTTTAAATTATGAACCATTTTATGCATGTTAATGATAGATTAATAGTTATCGTTAATTGCTTTCGTGTTATGTTTAATAGTATGCAATGAATGAAGAACCAACAAATAGTAATACTTTCTCATACTTTATTCATAAAATTTTTTTACTTCCGGGTTCTTTTTTTGGGGTCAAGTTGAAATGTCTGACTGGCAAAAATTTGAATCTGCATCCCTGCTTTTAATACATGATTAAAAAACAGTCAAATTCAAAGATATTAATGAAAGTGATATTTTGATAACTATATTATATATTTCACAATTTGATAAAAACAAGCGCACATTTGTTGAAAAATAAAATCAATGAGAACTGCAAAGCATGCATAAGTGCCGCGAGCGGGGAAAAAGTGGGAAGAAGATGATGAAAATATGTTTTTAGGTCATGACTCCTGTGACCCATATTTGGTAGTCCATCAAATTTACAAGAACAAGTACTGTAAATCAGGAAATTAATGCGAGCATAATATTAATGCGAAAAATGCGACCCTTTTCCAATCGCATTAATATTATGCTCGCATTATATTATCAACAAAAAAAACAAGACATTTGTCACTCAGCACTACACAGTTTATTGAAAAATAATGACAACAAAACATCGTAACAATCATACACACAATATGGCGGTCCAATATGGCAGACAAGTGAATTTACGTGTCAGGAGACAATACACTGCTAAGTGTCACTGGTCAAAGGCGGTCAAAGCATAATCCCTACTCAGATAAAGAGTACTCACTAATTAGTCCAGATGTTAGATTGCACAATCCAACCCAGCCTGACGCCACCCACGCAACACAGTGTCTTTGTTCTTCCCCACTGTATCAAAGGCCGACACGATCCATCGCGCATGAATGGGCTTCATCAGACTGATTCGAAGATCAACAGGCTTCTGATTGTCCTTCGACCCCAAGTTTGCTGACACTTGTTCGGCATACCAGTTTGTGAACTGCTGTCTCATGACGTTTTTGAAGTCGCCATTCACAGACAGATCCATTTGTTGAAGTTCACCCGTACACCCCGCTGGCACAACACAACTTTAACATAGTTGTCAAATGTTGATATGGTCAACTGGCCACTCGTAGGAAACTTTATACAAAACTTTGAGTTTAATTTGAGTTTATCCACTTTGTATTAAAAACACATTTAAATACCCACAAAGTGAACCGACAAAAGCCTTTAATAATGAGAGTTGTGTTTAGGAAAACACGATCATCTCTTCAGCCACGTATTTCTTTTGACAAACGAGAGCACTTACGTATCACTAATTAACATTTTATTGGCAATCTAATTAATCGGATTACTCGAGGAAAGACATTCCCTTCTCTCTTTCATGTTTTATTTTACAAATGAGGGTATTGTGCGATTGAAAAAATGAGGTGAGTAATGGACTGTCGCATTTATTTCATGCGCATAATATGTCAAGGAACTGGTGGTCGCATTATTTTGGTGACGCATTAATTTCCTGATTTACAGTACTTGAATTAATATTAATTGACTCTTTTGTAACATTTTAGTAATACATTCTTCACATTATCTTCACAGAAGTCTTGTCCCTTTTATCAAAATATCAAAGTGGAGTGATTAATTTCATGAAAATATTAAAATGATTCTTTTAACAAAAATATTTGACAAATATGCAACAATGTTTTTTTTAAGTTTGTTTTATTTCCATAGGTGACATGATGACTGGATATGGTCGCCTGATGACGCTGATGACGTCATTCTCAAAACTTTGGTCGATTACGTCGACTAACAAACCGGGATGAAAGGACGAAGTTAAAAGAAATCCCGATGAAAACCATAAAACAATTTGCATCAAAATAACCACAAAATGCATTTATTTGACTGAAACTATAGGTAGCAAAAATGGTCATAATCAAATCTTTCCACATCCTCGGTTACCCATAGTTTTATATATGCTCCGTTACTCTCAACTATATCACCCATGGGAAACTTCATCAGAGAAATCTGTACTCAAATTACCCGCCCTTGGCCGGCGTGAGCCAATCAAACCGCTACGCAGCTTGGACCTGCGAGCCAATGACAATTCATATCACTTCGTTGCAAAGCATGCAAGGTCATTTTGTTAGCCATCTGTCATCGTTTATCTCCCATGACCATTTCCGTCTTATCGTATTGAGTATTTTCTTTGGTTACTGACTTCGTCACGCCGGCCAAGGGCGGGTAATTTTAGTACAGATTTCGCGGACAGAGTTTCCAATTGGGTGATATAATGGAGAGTAACGGAGCATATATAAAACCATGGGTAACCGAGGATGATCTTTCCACAGACATTCAAACTGTGTACATAATGAGGTAGCTCTCACTGACTTATTTTATAATTATTTATTTACAATTGCGAAATATGTCTCCAAATAAAATATAAAAGTATCTTATTAGAATAAGTTCAAATTAGTAACTACATCTTGAATAGGAAATAAGTCGGACCTCGTGCTCTGCTGAGTTGAGTTTACGAAAATTATATCGCCATTGAAAACGAGTTCCTTTCAATTTTCAATGCATATTTAGAAAGTATAAATAATTTGGTCCATAATTTGAAGTTTAAATGAACTAGGTGTGATTAAATTAATTGAAATTTCTCGTCTTTGTCGACGAAAATTTGCTTGTAAACTCACTCAAACCAGCACTGTCGGCAAATCGTACATAGTTTGATTTTAAATTATGAACCATTTTTATGCATGTTATTGATAAATTAATATTTTTAGTTACTTGCTACCGTGTTATGTTTAATAGTGTGTAATAAATGAAGAGTCATCAAATAGTAATACTTTCTCATACTTTATTAATAAAAACAAATTCACTTCCGGGTTTGTCTTTTAGATAAAAAATGAAATGTTCGACTGGCAAAAATTTTAATCTGCAAATCTCTTAGTATCACATATCCAGGGGCAGAGGGACGGGATGTACCCAGTCTTCAAAACTAGACAACCAAAAGAAATATTGTCAAGGGGTCCAAAATTGCATTATATTAATTAAAGGGACATCAAGCGTGTTTCATATTTCATTTGGCTTTAATGTGCCAAAATACCACATGTGCCGATTTCAGTTCAAATAATTTCACTCAAATTCAAATTCCAAATGCATACCAAATACATGATTATTACTACTTCCCATAGTAAATCGGACAATATCATTATGCATGTGCAGAAATCGAAACTACATGTCCCATTTACTTGACAGTAATTATACAACCTATTAAACATTATCAACTGAAATTTTTCTCTATTGTAAATAAGTTATCCAAATTATGTTTGACAGCCGTGGTGCATTGTCCGATCAGAAATAACTACTTTTAAATCGTCACTATACCGAGTCGACTATCATCAAAAAGATAATTTTTGGCAATAGTCAGTACTTCTCTATAAAATAACACATTCATAACGTTTGGCATATGTGATTTCCAACAACACAATGAATGTCTCTGTAAGCTTAAAAACTATTAAAGCGAAAGACCCTTGAACATTGTGAATGGTTTGCTAAACTTTTAGCAGTGATGGCAAATGGTATTAAGGTACCAGGCAAATCAATCCTTTGCCTTCTGAGTGTCAGTTTTCATATTTTAGTTTGACATTTTGAGAATTATTGCATTGGTAGTCTGGGGCGGGATAGTGCAGCGGTTAGCGCGTTCGGCTTCGGATCAAGAGGTCCGTGGTTCGAATCCCGCCAGGGGCACGGCAACTTTGTCTGCAGTAGTCTGTTCTACACGCAGTAAGGTTTTGGTGCAATGCTACACTGAATTTCAGTGCAATATCACTCATGGTTCGCTAGTTCCAGCCGTTGCTCGCAGGTTTCACCTCAATACATAGCCACATGGTGTTGCGGGCTTTCTCCCTGCAATAATACCAGCAGCCTGTACCTGTACATTTTCACAGCCTGATGTTTTTTGGGGGCGACCAAAATTGAGATCCAGATATTTAAGATCAAATATAGAGAGAAAAACTTTGATTTTACAAGGTACCTCCCCAAAAATGTCAGTTTTTGAGGATGCAGCGGTTCTTGAGAAGGTGAAAGTTTCATACGAACGGACAGAGTCCTGTGCTATAAGCCCATCTGGCATTTTCAGGTTTTTGGACTAAAACGGCATTGTCAAACATAAAAAATATGACCTGGTTTTAAATCACTGGGCAGGCAAACTATTAGAGTTATATTCAACGCTTTAAAGGTTATACCGGTACCTGTTGCTTATATATTACACCTTGGCGTTTCTATAACAGACAATTCTACATCCCCCCACCACCCAGCTGACAAAGCTCACAATATTGCCCCCCCCCCCCCCCCCACCCAACTTTTGAACCGTTCCTACGCCTATGAATGTGTATAGACAATAGGTTATCATTGAGACATGTTATCATGTTATCATTGAAGATGTGACCTAGATTTTAGCTTGTGTTTGCTATCTCTTGATTAGATTTCATTCTCACAATGATATCAGTATCCAAAGTCATTCTTTGATGATAAATGAATAGAGGATAGACACTTGGAGTTAGCTGCAGCAGAATTTTGTAGTTGTAGGTTTCAGAGATAAGACCCCCAGTCGGATTAAAATCAACTGTTTGCAGGTAGCCAATCAGAGAACATCCAACAAGTTTGCGGTGTGGGAAGCTAGGGGCAAGTAACTCCAAACAGCCATACTTTTGTCGGTTTCCGTAACGTGATGAATGTGTTAATGAATGTTTCCAAATGCTTTCAAAACGGCAACAGTTCATAACCATGATGTGATTGGTCAGCTATGTGACTGGGTTTTGTCTGCACTAAACTGGTACAGAACACGTGCCAATACGGGGTGTTCTCAGACCTTGTGGAGAGAAATCTATAGAACCTGTTGTTCTCTCGGTAGATGAATTATTTTGCAATTTGTATTTCTCGGAACAAGGTTGACTTTTAATCAGACTGTAAGAACCCCTTTGTCTGAATCTGAGTCGCCCTCAAAACATGTAACTTCACGAGTTGATATTCACTACAGTATCACCCATGGTTTTATAGTTCCAGCAAGTGTTTGCAGGTTTCAACACAATGCAAACATTCTCCCTGCAATTGTACTTTGAACGAGTCAAACCTGCAAAAAAAACACTCTCATCCCCAGATCTGATCAAATTTTGTGCCTATTTTCTTTTATAACATCTCAGAGTCCACCCCTTATCAACTTCCAAACGCAAGACATAACTCTTGTCAGTCTCAATTACTGGCTGATTTAAGCCTTACAGTATCCCTCGCTTTGTTGTGTCAAGATAGTGGATTGCTGCACCTGAAATGCATACTGGGTCCGGATTTCCAAGCACAGAGATCTTAATATAAGGAAAGGCCTAAATCAGCCAGTAATGGAGACTGGCAAGAGTTATGCCTTGCATTGGGAAGTTGCCCCCTAATAAGGTCATTTATTGATATCAACCGTGGTGTTTGTATTGATTTCTATCAAAATTAGAAAATTATATATATATATATTCAAAATGAGAGAATATAATATAATAATAATATATATATATATTTATATAATATTAAAGACACGGTTCACAACGAACGTGTTTAGCTGTTTCCATTAATTGTCAATTAATTTTGAAGTTGGATAAAATGCTTGAGTACTTTCCTTTTATATTTTAAAATTAGGCATTGATTGTTTAGTCCAGTGGTCTTGTCTTTAGACAGTTGTCTTCCCTGTTATATTGTTACACTTAAAGCTCATGATCATTTCTGTTTTAATCCAAATCTGTGTCAATCTAGTTAAAACTAGCTGTAATGTTATACGTCCATTAAGTCCATAATGACGGACTTAGTTTTAATTAGATTGAAGCTGTGTGGACTGCATATAATCAGTAACCCTCTCTAGTCTTTCACATGTAGTTTGTTGAATAAATATAATGAAAATGGTTTGTTGCCTGTACTTTGTCACATACAGTAGACTATAACAGCACCCCTTTGGTACAAAATACTATACTATCTACAGAGTGCCTTTGTACACAGAATCCATACAGAGTTATTTTTCTTGACCGATTTGACTAACTGACTGGTACTTTTCACTCAAATTATTATAAAACAAGTAGTTGTCACTAAGGAGACATGACCCCCGCCGCAAATTAATACTTCAAAATTGAACAAGTGTTTGCCACTAACATGCCTGTGACATTGAGTTAGTAAGACACATCATTGGAGCTACTTTATACATTGCATTACTGGTAAAAAGTGCCATGATAATCTGCAAATTTTAAGACTTTGGGTGCTTGGGTTTATGAGATATCGTGTTAAAGGTGCATCCATTGTGTTTCATAAATTTTTATTTGACTTTAATACGTTCCAACTCACCACATGTGCTGACTACAATACAAATAAATTCACTCAGCTTGCATAATATGTATCCCCAATCGCCAAATATATCATAATTATCAATTTCCAATTAAAATTGAGTAATATCATTAATCATGTGCAGAAACCGAAACTGCACGTCCCATTTACATGCGCAGTAGTTATGTGACCTTATAAAACATTATCAACTCAAAGTTGTCTTCTTGTCTGTAACAAATAAGATTCCAAAATTACGTTTGACTCATTGACGCGCGCCACACGCTCTACATTGTCCGGTTTTCGATCAGAAATCACTACTTTTACCTTCATATCGTAAATATGGTAAGTGTTCTATCATCAAAATGATAAGTTTCGGTTACAGTCCATACTTCCCGATAATTTAACACCATTTATAATGTTTGCAATATGTGACCCCAACAACACAATGGATGTACCTTTAACAAGAGTTCAAAAATAGAGCCACTGGCTCTGTAGCTCATCAGGGTTAATATACATTAACTAATACAAAATGTCAACTTCAAGGTGAGAGGTACAACAAATAGGAAGCATTTTAAATGCAGAAGATGAAATAGGTCCTTACCCCTCTGACCTTGGGCCAGATATAAAATCCCCTTCAAATAAAGACACACTTGAACATTTAATTCATCACTGTTGTTTAATTACCTCCCTTTGAAGAGCACATAAAATCTCAAGATGAAAATAGCTTTTCAGGTCATGACCTCTGTGACCACATTTGGGGTCACGAAATCTACAATTTAGAATCCCAATTGGCCAAGGAATCTGGACACAACTTTTCAGTTCTCTATACCTTTTGGAACTGGAGAAGAAGACAAAAATAGGTTTTTAACCCCTGTGACCCCAGTTGAGGTCACAGGGTTATGAAATCTACCGATTAGAATACCCATTAGCCAAGGAGTCTGCACACAACTTTTCAGCTTTCTAGACCTTTTGGAACTGGAGAAGATGAAAATAGGTTTTTGGGGCTGTGACCCCCGTTGACTTCAATTTTGAATCCCCATTAGCCAAGGAGACTGCACACAACTTTTCAGCTCTCAAAGCCTTTTGGAACTGGAGAAGAAGATGAAAATAGGTTTTTAAGGTTGTGACCCCTGTGACCCCATAGTGAGTCACTACTAGTGACCATTAAATGTTTCATTCAATTATTGTTATATCGGGCTAACAACATTTTAAAAACTGGTCAAAGTCTCGTATTGACCTTGGAAATGAGGTCAAGGTCACCCAAATGACTGGTGTCTGCGTATTCCTCTAATAAAGACTGGTACTATATTTGAAGACTCTAGGTGCAGCGGTTCATGAGATATCGCGCTAACAAGAAACGGGACGGACGGACGGACGGAGACCTGATTACTATACCCCCTGCTCCGCGCTGGCCGGGACAACAAACTTGCAACTTCACGTTATAAAGATGCGATTCTGAAAATTTCAGCTTCATATGCCAACTGGTTTCGGAGAAGAAGTCTCGTTTAAAAAGGGGGGGGGGGGGGGGGGGGCAGGGGGTAAAATGTACAAAACTAGATGAGCGTTTCAGGACACCGAAAAACCAGAGCAGCCCCGAAACTTTGGGTCTCGCTTTTCCCCGGTTCCGCCTTCTCGTCAGCATAAATAAAATGGGAATCTTTTTTGATAAAAATTTGTTTCAAAATTGGATCAAAGGATTAACATGGCCTTAACCAATATCTCATGACCTTGACCTTCATGGTCACACCATCAATGATTACTTTTCATTGTGTATAATAATTATGTTCATATTATGTGTTCATAGTTAACATAAGGCATATTCACAATAAAATGCTTAAGTTGTGACCTCACTGTGACCTTGACCGTTGACAGATTTTAGCGAAAACGTTTTCAAATCTTGGTCTTTCTCCATAGTTCATATATACCAAGTAAGGGCCGGATACCACAAAAGTTTTTGAAGTGATCGTGTTTACAAGGATTTTTGTAGTGATTTCAGAACTCATGACCTTGACCTTTGACCTTGACATCCCCTGCCAGAGCCAAGAAATTAGAAAAAGGGCAATAATTCGAAATAATTGTGCATTACTCATTTTCATTCCATCAAGGTATGTTAGCCCTCAAGCAACACACCAATTTTGGTTCTATCTTAAACGGTTTCTGAGAAAAGCTGTCCTCTTTGGAGATACCATGAACAAAGTCCAAAAATACGGAACAAGGGCAATACCTCCGAAACAAATAATTGCACGCTTCTCATTTTCGAACTCCATCAAGGTATTCATGCCCTCAAGCAACTCATCAAATTTGGTAACCCTATCTTAAATGGTTTCTGAGAAAAGCTGTCCCCTTTGGAGATACCATGAACAAAATCCAAAAATACGGAACAAGGGCAATAACTCCGGAAAAAATAATTGCACGCTTCTCATTTTCGAACTCCATCAAGGTATTCATGCCCTCGAGCAACTCATCAAATTTGGTAACCCTATCTTTAACGGTTTCTGAGAAAAGCTGTCCTCTTTGGAGATACCATGAACAAAGTCCAAAAATATGGAACAAGGGCAATAACTCCGAAACAAATATTTGCACGCTTCTCATTTTCGAACTCCAAGGTATTCATGCCTTCAAGCAACACATCAAATTTGTTAACCCTATCTTAAATGGTTTCTGAGAAAAGCTGTCCCCTTTGGAGATACCATGAAAAAAGTCCAAAAATACGAAACAAGGGCAATAACTCCGGAAAAAATAATTGCACGCTTCTCATTTTCGAACTCCATCAAGGTATTCATGCCCTCAAGCAACTCATCAAATTTGGTAACCCTATCTTTAACGGTTTCTGAGAAAAGCTGTCCCCTTTATCTCGGACGGACGGACACACGGACGGAGCCCAAACCTATATCCCCCTTCCACTTCGTGGCGGGGGATAATAATTCCCCAGGTGTATAAGAAAGAAGCTATGTATAAGACGTGTTGATACCTCTTTGGAAAAGAGTAATTTGGTGATATCAGAACTGGTGACCATGACCCTATCTCGTAACCTTGACCGTTAAAAACAATCAGTGATTACTTTTAATTGTGTATCACAATCATGTAATGATTTAAAGTGTTAATAGTTGAAATAAGACATTTTCGCAAAAGCATGCGCAAGTTGTGACCTCGCTATGACCTTGACCTTTGACGGATGTTAGCGAAAACCTTTTCAAATCTTGGACTTTCTCCATGGTTGATATACACCAAATAAGAGCCTGACATTTTTCAAGTTATCGTGTTTACAAGGATTTTATTTTAGCGATTTCAGAACTCGTGAACTTGACCTTTGACCTTGAATATGAACATGTCAAAAAAATTCCCCAGGGGCATAAGTAAGAAGTTATGTGTATGAGTTCTGAAAACCTTCTAGGAAAAAAGTTATAGCCAATACAAAACGCCGGCGGCGGCGATGGAAACTGCGCATAGACTGATAGCAGCCCCGACTTAGTCAGGGCTGCCAATAAGGTCCTCTAGTCTAGGTGCAAGGTACCTCCCCACAAATTTCAGCTTGCGGGTGTAGCGGTTCTTCTGGAGAAGTTGAAAATGTGAAAAGTTTACGGACGCCGGACAATGGCCCATGCCATAAGCCCATCTGGCCTTTCAGGCCTTATGAGCTAAAAATTATGCTGATCAACTTGACTTGGCTATTAATGAAATAACCAACGCCCTTTTCAATCAACAAGAAAAGCCAGATTGTATTATAAACATACTTTATTTACAAAACTCCCCCTCTCTCTTCATTTCAGATAGCAGCTGCCAGGAGTTATCTCCCCTGATAGGGGAGATAACTTAATTCACCAAACCACCTCCAACACCACACATGGTTGCCACAGTACTGGCAAATGGCACAAAGAGAATGCTTTAATAAAACTAAAGATTTAACCTGGGCTCTTTGCTGCCCAACTGGGAGACAAGGAACAGTTCAATACTGTCTAAATCAATAAATGTATGAACATGATAATATGGCTATTCTTGCTCTTTGGCATATTCACTATCAGAACCATGACTCATCATAGAATAACTCGTTTTTTTCTTGACTGCATTTACAACGGATTGTAGTTATTTCTTTTCAAGTATTTCAACCTTAAAATCATTGTTTTTAAACCTTTTTTAGGTTCAGTTTGTCTGTTGTCACCTGTTAAAGTGTAGTACTATTTTCACAAATTCATTCTTACAGATCTAGATCCGAAAAAAGTTACGCCAAACACATTACAAAGTATAATGGATTACATGAAAGTTGAAGTAATCAATGGAATGAACAGTATTGAAACTACTGTTTCACAAAACTATGTCAATGTCGAGATCAGTAATGTCACGTGTATACATAAATCAAATCTCGCACTAAGACAGCTTTGAGAAAATGACCCTTCGACTAGATTTTCCTTTGAACTGTCTTCACAAAACGTTTAATTTCTAATGTTACCACCTCAAACAAAATGCCAGAATCATCCTGATTAACATTAATATTGAAATAATCTATTAAGTAACAATTTCTGACAAAACGGCAAAGTGAGTAAAACTAACGTGTCATAGCACCTGAGAAAACTCACTGCTCATAACTCCACAATGCTATAGCATGCATAGATGAATGTCTCGTAACTCAATTTTCAAGTTTCGGAAATATTTTTAACATCAAATTACCGCCTCCTTTTCAAAATATGAGGCTCGCCCTATTTCATGCCTTTATACTTCGTTTACTCTCTCCATTTGTAACATAACAGGGCAGTTATGTACCCTGTGCTAACAAATGGCAATGGAAGCCAAATGTTGAAACAAACGCTTAAACTCTCAGCTCTAAAACCAACTCCTGTCAAGAAACAGCTGGTTCTGAAAGCCGAGACTCCTGTTCACCTCTATCTCTATATTTGCTGCCTTTGTAACTCCAAACTTCTCTCCAGTCAAGATAAAATTGTATAAAACTCTGGATTTTCTCGGAAATACCTCCTCTGTTCAATTCTGACATTTACAAATAATGAAATTACCTTAAAACTTTTTGCATGCATTTGGAACGATCTATCGACATCCTTAAAACATGAAAACTAAATCTCATTGTCCACAAATATCAGAATAACAGTACGTTTTACACAGCTAAGTTCACCTCTATCTGTTCTGACCGAATCAACATCGAACAAGAACCAACCCATTGAAACAATGGGATAATTTTGAATTTTACATTTGAAGTCACAATTATTCCAAGTTCCGAAACTGGTTCTGCCGGCTGATCCAAGTCAGTTTAGCCCTGAGAGATAACTATGAGGGGAACTTGCCAAAGCTCGGCAGTGATGTGCTTTCCGGATGTTTTTCTTTTTAATAATCAATCTTCAATTTGGAAAATTTTAAAACTATTTCTTTCAAAAATAAGCAAAAATATGTTTCTTTCAAAAAGCGATAATCCAAACATTAAGAAACCTGGAAAGTATGAAAGTAAAGAAGATTGGTTATATTTTCAAACCAGATTACTGTTCTTTTTTCTATCACTGGAAATATTGGCAATAGGTTGCTACAGCAGCCTGCAGTTGCTAGGCGCTGCAAGACAAGTTCCCCTGTAACGCCTTGTGATTGGTAGAATAAAGTCTATACTCCTCCTGCTTCCACAAAACCTGTCAGAACATTCAACGTGGACATTCTGACAAAGATGTGATCTCCAGACAAAGTTTTCAATTTCAAAATTTAAAATACAGACTGGGATCCCGTTCCACAAAGCAACTGTAGAGTTGCAATCAATTGTACCCCATTTTTCAAAGCACAGTTGAGCGTCACCAACATTGACATTCTCACATGAAATTTAAATGGACATTAAAGAAACAAATGCCAGAGCCATATAGATTACTGAGAATTTTAGTTCTCATCATTTGAATTACGGTGTTTTAAATCAAGCTTTGTTATGGATCTTGGATCTGGTCACTCACATCTTAAACTGGCTACACATGAAATTTTGCGATTTCTGCTACACTAAAAAAAAATCTGCTTTTTTCAAAAACCTGTAGGCAAACATTTTGGTCAAATAGACAATGCTGGCAGTAATTTTGAATCAACGAAAGCTAAATTGAAAGCTGGTTGTCTGGAGATCACATCCGAAGTTTACAACATAACATCGAGATTGGAATGGGGTCTGCACCTTCACTCAAGAGTGAAGGGGTAAAATAAACAACAATAACACTCACACCTCTGGGAAATATTAATCAATAACACTCTCGTCTGTTTCTGCTGGACATGACGATATATTTCATAGCACATGAAGCAAACCGCAATCTGGCGAAACAGAACACTACAAGATTCTAAAACTTTCAAAACTTATGGTGGGAAGAGTCGGCTAATAAAAATCTTTAAGTTGTGTTCAATTTAAATTAATAAACAAAATATTACAAAAGTTATTTATTGCAAATGGAGATGGTTATATTTCCCTTCGAAATAGCATTTCTCTGCCAAGTTTTTCTCTCAGCCTCTCTAATGAATATTCATGCAAACATCTTTTACAAACAACATTCCGTGATCCACCAAACGACCACAAATCGTCACCCTCCTTTTTTCTTGAGCAATTGGTGAACGCTACACATCTCTTCCCATCATTGTGTTTCTGGGCTACAACACCCCGACACCTGTCAAATGCATCAGTAACCGGTCATCTACTGTAACAAACTCGACTCCATTATAATCCAAATAAATTGACTAAGAAGTTGCCAAATGGGTACCTTGTCAAGCTTGGTGCAATCTAAAGACTTCAGTTCATTATGTGAAAGCCACTGAATTAATCCTACATGCAACATTTTAATTCCTAAACTCAGTTTAGAATCTAGACTAAGATATTTCATTACATTTCCCAGTGGTAATGAGCACATATTCATGGTGATAATTATAAACAATCAACTGCTGCAGACAAAAGGAATTCATGTAAACAATTATTTCCTTTTGAATTACATTTATAAGAAAGCAAAATTACTTATACATTTACATGTAACAAAATAATCAACCACAAGCCTTGTTTTAAGATCATAAAACAAGGGTAATATTCTATCTGTCTGCAGCTTTCTAAATAGTGATAGTTGTATGATAAAACACAAACAAGAAATTACCAGAAACCTAATGGAAGGGAAGGGAAACACACGAGTTCACTAGTAAACCGGACCAGTAAGTGGCCGAGAAGCACGGAGCAAGATGACGACTGGTTGCATCTGACAACACTGACTGGTGTGAACTTGACAAACCTTCAATATTCACAAATATGCACGCTACAACACCACACCCTCTGCAGTGGGGACAGCGGAGTTACCTCCCTTGATCCTCCCCAAAGCAATGTACACATTTAAGTGGGACACCCATCACCTCCCAGCCCACAGACAAATATTGCCCCCAAAAAAACATTTTTTTCAACCTTTTCATCATTCAAATTGCAATAATTTTCGTCACGATTGAAACAATTTCCAACAGAAAAATTACTTCCAACATTGATTTCCAATACAAAAATGATTTTCACTAAAAACATTAACAGAGCGAACAGCAGCTCCCCTATCTGATGTATGGTTAGAAGAGGCAGCATCGATGCTGTGGGTGTCCCGGGAACGGTGCAGCAGGTACACGACCTCTGAAATTACGCTTCGCAGTCACGGGCGAAGTGTCCCTTCTGCTGACAATGGTAGCAGGTCACGTCCTCGTCATTTCCAGGCTCGGAGCACTCGCGGGCAAAGTGACCAGGCTGATTGCATCTAAAACACAGTTCAAATAAAACATGATGAGTTAATTTCTCTTTATTCTTATGTTAATGGCACTCCTTATCATAAAAACATTCATGGCTGAAGTTGGTACCAGTTGTATGTATCCCAAGAGGATATATTAGGTTTGCTTTCAGTGCATTTAGCAAGTGTTCCAGATTTGCATGAGCACCCAAGTAGCACTAAAATGATGGTGGTTCAACAGCTTAATTTCAACTCCCAAAACATTACCACTCTACCTGCTAATACAGTGACGTTATAGGTGTGTCTTGCCAAGCTGTATTAGAAACAAATTAACAATTTCACAAAGTCGTACACGATTGCTCGACCCCAATTAAGAGAATGTAAGGATTAAGATTAAGTATTCAGAGCAAGCTGTTACCTGTAGCAGTTCTGAGTGCTCTTGGACTCCCCCTGAGAGGGACAATCCCGCGCCAGATGGTCGGTTTCTCCGCAGTTGTAGCATTTCTTGTCACGGCGACCGGGTGAAGTTTCACTTTGCTGCTGGGTACAATCTCTTGCGATGTGACCGGGGTTGCCGCAGTTGTAGCAGTTCTTGCTTATGACCTCACTACAATCACGCTGAATGTGTCCGACCTTACCACAGTTGTAGCAAGACCCTGAAGAAAAACAACAATTGACTCATCTATGTTTGCATAACTAAACCAATATCAAAACAAGGAAATACAGATTCATCTCAAACTGATACCTGTCAATCTATTTACTGAACATCTGTTTGACCCATTTACTGAACATCTGTGTTACCCATTTATTGAACACGTGTGTTGCAAATTATCATAACACATGAATTAACAATTTACCGAAAAGCTATGTTATTGATTTACTAAACAACTGAATTGACTGAAATCTTTAACTCAACTTTAAGGAAAATATTATTGTCACAATACTGTGTAGAAAATGAAATGAAATCATGGTGGTCAAATTATAAATAGACGAGTTTTGGTGTAACACCGCTTTGAAGATTAATTCACTTGTATCACTGCTGCTAGCATTATTACTGGCTGTGTATTGCGGTGAAACATGTGAGCATTGGCTGGTACTTTCGAACCATGGGTGGTACAGTGTTGAAATTCAGTGTAGCATTGCACCCAAACCTTACTGCGTGTAGAACAGTACTCTACAGCAAACAAAGTTGCCGAGCCCCTGGTGGGATTAAAAACCCCACAACTCTTGATTCAAAGCCAAATGTGATAACCACTGCGCTACCCCACCCGCCCCCCATACTAAACATACATTTAATATCCCTGAAAGTGCAGTTTCAGGTTTGTCTACATTGGTTGTTTGACAACACCTGTGAAATCGGTTACAAGCAGTTATTATAAAGCTGATCAGTTCAAAATTAGTGGTGCAGATTTAATCATTAGCGACTGTTTAAATATCTACCATAAACTTCAAAGATGACAGTTAAGTAAATGAACTCAAATTACGTATAGAAAGGAAAGATATTTCGTATAGTTCAATTATCACTGTCAATTTGAAGAACAAAAGATTCATTGCAAAAATAAAGAGATAACGTCCGACTACAATAAAGCATAAGAAATCAGACAGATAGGTTAATCGTCACATCATACGTAAACGTGTACACCTTTAGACAACATCCAGAAAATGGTTTGCTCTTGCAGCAAAGGAAATTAAAGATAATCACAGTAAAAGAATTATCACAGAAAACTGATGGAATACTATAAAACAATTTTGAGGACTTGACAGTAATGAACGAGAAAACAAAGCATCACATCTAGTTTATGATGAGGTGCACCAGTGAAAGAAATACTTGTTTCCAAACTCTTTCCCTGATGAATGTTGTCCTCAATATAAAATCCCTGGTAAAACAACCTGCCTTCTGAACTAGTTATTACTCCCTACCTTCAAGTACCTTCACTATCATCAAATGACATCTTGAAAACTGTCTTCTAGCCGAACGATATCATGTGCTTATTTAATCAAGTGCGGAAAATAGTTTAATTTAAAGGGGCAGTTACACGTTTTTTATTTTTTCAATTTTCGCATTTATAATGATAGTTTGTCATTTATATTAACTTTAGAGGGCAAAACATCTTATTACACAAACCAATTTTCCATAGTGGTAATAACAGTGTTGCATATAAAGCAAAAATTGCATGGCAGTCATTATTAATGTGGATACATTTTATTATTTCGAATTACAAAAACGATTCCAGAATCATGTACACTCGTTTTCAACTTAACTTTCCAAAGAGAGAGAAGGGTTTTTATTATTGGGGACATTATTTTTAAAAATACATTTCATCGACTTATTTGAGCGAAAAAACATGCTACTGCCCCTTTAACAAGTGGTTCAGCAACAACATCTTTAATACGGCAACAAGGAAGATCCACAAGTATTACACCAGCATTCATATAATAACCCCTTTTTCTTCAGTTGCCGAAATATTTTGACGAGATCATTTTTATGGGCACTTACTATTAATTTTGCAGAAACATGGTGACCAAAAACCATAATTGATGACCATGGCTTTTGGGTAATTTGTCTCAAGGCTAGAGTATTCCCATCACAGATTATGCCACAGATTAGCAATCTTATAATTTAACTTCATCAGTGTATGATATTATTCAAATCGGACAGCCATACAAAACTTGGCAAAGTCCGGAGCTGGCAACTATGAAGTTGACCGCAATTTTACCGTGTTGAAAGCTAATTCGTAGTACCATGAAGCAATCATGGCTTGCTACTTAATTTCAGCAGGGAAAGTGTTAAAGAGTTTACAGGGTCCATCTCCAACACTGGTGCACCAAGTGCAATGAAACAGTAGAACTAAAGACTACAGGTGCCGACACTAGGAATACACCAAGATATAGCTTTACCTGAATCAACATTACTTTCACATTCCTTGGCTAGGTGGCCTAGTAAATTACATTTATAGCAGCGTTCGGCATTGTTCTTACAATCGCGGGCATAATGGCCAAAACCAGAGCACTTGAAGCATTTCTCTGAAATAAAGGACAGAGGCCCTCTTAACCAATTATTCCCCAAAGTATTAGTCGTCATAAAAAGGTTATTTTTCTCTTCAAAAGTAAGACTTTAAATTTGGACCCGTTTTAATAATTTTCAGAAAATGTTACATGTGATTCTTGAAAACTTTAAACAAGAGTTTTACAATTCTGTAACCACAAATATTTGTTTGTGCCTTTGATTTTTAAAATAGCACCCAAAGCATAACTGACTATTACCAAGCCACTCAAAAAAGCCTCTTTTCAAACAAATCGATCACAAAAATTTAAAACCAATGCTTTACAGAAAGCATACCTGAAAAACAGTGTACAAAGTACTTAAGTTTTGATTGGTTTTGGTATGATTAATCAACTTGTCCGAATTAAATTTTGTCAAGCTCTGCTGTGAACAAACTTATTTCTTGAAACTCTCACAAGCAAAGGTGAGGTGCTGGCAACTTTTGTAACTAGATTTAGCATTTCAAATAATTTGCAATGAACTGGTTGGCAGCTACCTAATATTTCAAATAAAACTTACAAAAACAAGATTCGTACCACCAAATGGTGAAATAAGACAACATGATTGATGGAATATAGTGATATTTTTACCTTCATTCCAATGACACTTTTCGTAAAACAATTAACTACTTTGTATCCTCAACAAAATAGGGTCGTAAATGTAGAAAAAACTTGGTGTAAGGATAAACTAGCATTAGGAATGAAAAGCAAAGGTCATTTGAAATTCTTCCAAAATTCAGCATTAAAACCATTAGTAAAAGCTGTACACATGGAAACATCTTCATTTTTCAAAATGTTGAATAGTCTCTTGATTGCATAATTTAATATATGAGCAGGGAGGAATTAAAATACAGAGTATAGTTTATTGTTACCTCCGCCTCGACCACCAGGCCGACGTCCCCTTCCGCCACCGCCGCCGCGGCCCATACCCATGCCACCGCCGCCGCCGCCACCGCCCTCTTTACATTCTCTAGCAAAGTGTCCGCGGGTCCCGCACTTGTAACATTTATCTGAGCTCATTCTCTACACCTCTGAAACATAATCAAATATATTGGTTCATTTACAGTGAGTGTTACTATCAACGTCGCAGTGAAGTTCACCAGTTAAGAATATTTAACAGACTATGCACATTTCAAATTATTTGGGAGTTCAGATGCATTGTCAGAGTTGTACGGAGTGCAGTGAGCACAAGGCAAATGGTGATTAAAATTCTTTACTGCATATCCCTATGGCCACACAATTATTCAAGTGCCCTACATCAATAGAAACTTTCTTTATCAATATTATACCACAAATAAATTTGTGATTATTAACCTATTTTCATCTGCAACACCAACCAACAACAATATGAACTGTGGCTGCATTCAAGGTCGGGAATGGGGGCACAATTTAGAGATCTGAAGGGAGAAAGAGCACTTCAAATGATAGAAATTTTAATTTTGAACAGATATTTCCACATGTTTAACATTAGGACCCACTGGTGTCCCTTAAAATCATAAATGTGGGGGTCTTTTCGTTTAAGAACCTATTTTCTTTTGTGTTTTATAAAACAGACCCATTTGGGGTCACGGGGTCACGAAATCTAAAATTTAGAATCCCCATTACTCAAGGAGTCCGCACACAACTTTTCAGCTCTCTAAACTTTTTGGAACTGGAGAAGATGAAATAGGTTTTTAAGTTTGTGACCACAATTTAGAATCCCCATTAGCCAAGGAGTCTGCACACAAATTTTCATCTCTCTAGACCTTTTGGAACTGAAGAAGATGAAAATAGGTTTTAAGGTTTATAAGTCAAGGAGTCATTGGTTCTGGAGAATAAGTCGAAAAAGCGAAAAGTTTACAGATGGACGGACGCCATGCCATAAGCCCATTGGGCCTTTCAGGCCTGATGAGCTAAATATTTAATTGATTTTGTAATCCTTACACAACCACTGTCTAATCACATTACAACAGTGCAACTATTAACATTAATTACGTGGCTATCAATTCAACTTGTTCTCAATATCATTGTTTCTAATAAGACTTTTAAAGAAATCTTTGGTTACAGTATCCCATAACATTGGCAAGATGACAAAGGTGGTTTAGTTGTCGGACATGTCAAAGTTATAACCATTGCTAGCATTTTGTGATCATTTATGGAGGTGGGTCTGACAAATTGTATTTGAAGCTTAGAAGTATTTAGAACATAATGATGTCAGAAAGTTTTGCAAACAAATTCCTTCAAAAGAAAATGTTCTACTTCTGAATATATATGAACCAGATGACATTGTAATTTCACCTGCCTTGTCTAGTACATTTGTTTAATTGTTATTTTGTAATAAACCAAGAGATTCACTTCTTTCATTTTTCATATTCATCCAAGATTAAACAAATGTCGGAGCCCAAATATCAATTGATTAATTGGAAGGACATTTGCTCAAACAAGTCTGCTAACTTTACTCATGTTCAAGACCATGTGCTTTTCTGGACAAGCCCATTGAAGTTGTTCTGGGTTGTGAAATGTTATAACAACTTTGAACAAATAATATTTTGTTTTAGGAGTTATTTTCAAACATTAAATGTAATAAATGTGTTTTGCAGCGTAATCTAACAGTCTGCTTGGCTCATGAATCTTAAACTTCATTTATCCGAGAAATATTTCGTTCTTTACAAAGGGAGCAACTTTCTCCAACCCTAATTGAACCTCTGAAATGGAGAAATCACGTGCGCCATGTGTTTGGGACATGAACGATAATAATTTCAGCAAGTTTACTTTAATGAAGGAACAAATCGATCAATTTTATACATCAAAGTTTCAAGACACCTATTTGATGTGTACGAGTGAATAAATACTTTAGAAAACGTTTGAGAGAAACAAAACATTTAGATAAGGGGAAATAATCCCGTGACCGACTTCCTCAAACGTGCGTTTTGATCATCATTGGTAAATTTCGGGGACATCGAAATATCCAGTATATTTTGACATGTCAACTGTTGATATCTTGCATATATCATATATCCTATCCAAGGAAGCTAATAAAACCATATATCGTCAGTTGCCGTATCTATATTTCTGTGTACAAAGTCGGGTATGGTACGAGGTTGAACACTGAAAGAAAACATGGAGAATCGCCACGAGCTTGCAAAAGCACTCACGAAAAACACTGGGAATGATAGCTTGGGTAACCTTTATTTCAGCGTCCGAATGGCGCAGCTAGTTGCATAAATTCATAAATCATATATCTGAAATGTTGTGACAAGTGACAAATACGAAATACTCACCCACAAACACCAATACCTCCCCTCACCACGCTTGTTTTCGCGCGTCGTTTATAAGTTTTGCACACGGTTCGCTCATATCCCTTCCGAAGATTACACATTTTGCACACGACCTGGATCCAAATTTTGCGCACGAGTTTCATCGTCCTTCCACACGTTCATGTGAGTAATATCACCATGTTTAACGCATTCGAAGCGACTCGGCAATCAAACAGGACGATAAATCTGTTGTGAACATGAAAACACCACCTTGACCCACTTGTATATTTTACAGTGATGTCATTCTCAGGGGGCGGGGCTTGTTTCTAAAAATAGACAGATTGCTTCCGTAAGAATCTATTCTTGAAATGGCTACACAATCACAGTCAACCAAATGTACTTTGATAATAAATTAAATAATATTTAAAAAAAGCTTCACAATCCACTCAATTGAACATTGACTGATTAGCTAAATCTAATGATTATTATTTTTGTGTATGCTGTCAATTAAATATCCTTTTCTTCAAAATTAATAATTATCAAATGAGAAATTCCGACAACCAAATATAGCTATCTATATGTTTATGTATATATGCTAAAATCGTTTCGGTCTGATTAAAATAGACGTTTTCCCGAGGAATATCAATTGAAAAATAGTGCATCTACCGGTCTTTTTTAATCAGACTGAAATAGTTTAACAAATATTTTTTTTAGTTAATTTTAGTTAGTTTGACCACAGGTGGAACGAAATGCTCGTGCATCTCTGTTAGAGATTACAGTAAAAAAAATAATATAACTTTTTCAAAATGCATTTAGAAGTTGGTTAGATGAAGAAAAACGAGTTCTATGGATATATACAACAGATTACAGAAATTGTGTGGTTAACTTAGTTAGGAAATGATATCTTTAAATAATTTCCTACCGTAAATTATATACTTATTACATTTCTACATTTTATATTTTTTAACTTCAATGTTAAAGTTTCTGGCCAAAACCATTGCTGAAAATGCGATTTCAGCACACCAATCTAGTGTATTTGAACTGACATAAAAACAAATGCATCATACGGAGAAAAGTACTGAGTACGTCTTTACACATCCTCGGTTACCAATGGTTTTATATAGGCTATGCTCCGTTACTCTCCACTATATCACCCATGGGAAACTCTATCAGAGAAATCTGTACTAAAATTACCCGCCCTTGGCCGGCTTGACGAAGTCAGTATCCAAAGAAAATGCTCAATAGGATAAGACGGAAATGGTCAAGGGAGTAACCGCTGACGGATGGCTAACAAAATGATCTCGCATGCTTTGCAACGAAGTGATATGAATTGTCATTGGTTCGCAGGTACAAGTTGCGTAGCAGTTTGATTGGCTCACGCCGGCCAAGGGCGGGTAATTTGAGTACAGATTCTTCTGATAAGGTTTCCCATGGGTGATATAGTGGAGAGTAACGGAGCATATATAAAACCATGGGTAACCGAGGATGGTCTTTACACAACACGTGTCTATCAAAGACATTCAAATCTACTTTCTCCGATAAAAGTATTTCGTCTTTTATTCTGTTGAAAATGAGGTGACGCTTCTTTTGCGATTGAATGGGATCATTATATCATAATTATGCGAAATATGCTTCGTTTTATGAACACACATCTTTAGGAGTTTATTTGTGATTCTTTACATGTATAGGCCTACAGGTTTTTAAACATTTTTTTGTGATTTCTAACTGTACTTGAATGTGTTATATGATATTTAAGAGCCATCAAGGATGTTGATGAACATATCGGAAATTTGCCAAAAATCTATCTCTGTGAAATATTTACACTTAATTTTTCACAGATTTTTTCGACCAAAAATAAGCCGAAAGGTGTTTCCCAGTCTAAATATAGATCAAGTCTATTATTTTATTTTGTGCCCAATCCATTTCTTAAATGAATAAACAATGTTTTCAATCAAACATGCAGAACCATCGCACTCCTGCAATAAAGAAGGTGTATGTCCGTATAACTCGTTCTTCTTCATCTAACCAACTTATAAATGACTTTGTAAAAGGTTATATTCATTTTTACTATAATCTCTAACAGAGATACACGTACAATTCGCTCCACCTGTCAGTACAATAGTTTTAACCTTAAACTGTCAGCATGTTTTAAAAAAACATATGTGTACGTACATACATAAACATATATGGTTTGAATGTATTTAAGAATTCATCAAGGAAAGCACATATTTAATCCTATATTTGTTAAACATCCGGGAATTACCATTAATTAAGAAGCGAATAAGCCTGAAACGAGTTGAACAATAAGAGGAAATTAGTTTGAATATAGGTTTATTCTAAAAACCCAGATATACTTTGCTGACAGCCCTTTTTCAATTTAAAATTCATACATTTCATATAACATCACCATTGTGTTAAAACAAAGCTAAGAATATAAGCTACATGTATGGTATATAGCTTTAATATCAATCTAAATAAATTTAGATCGACTGTCCTATATCATGGATATACCTAATTCATCTGTTGATCTAAATTTATTTAGATTGCTTGAGGGGGGAGGGGGGGTTCAGGGGTCCTCAATGTTTCATTAGAGCTGAGTATTTTGAAAATGTTCTGCATTATGCCAAAATATGTTTTACTTATCCACAATCGAAGAATATATGCGATATATCTTTTGAGGTAGTTTACAACATACAACTGTATTCATCCTAAAAAAAAAAAAATTTCATATACTATTTTATATATAAATTTGACGTGATTTTAGATAAAGCAATCGAGAAGCATTGATGCAACGAAAGTTTACTCAATCGGTTCTCTGCTTTTACAATAGCTTGGTACTTGGGTGTCAAAATCATACCATTTTTGTATCGTCTCGGGCAACGTTAGTTTTCAACACACATTATCAGTAAAACGCTTAGCAGTCTAGTTTGTGAATTGATGTTGGATGGGTTTGAAGAACATGTCTGTTTTTCAGTAAATTAGCATCGAAAATGATAAAATCCTTAAAAACGGCCTGTTGCTAGTAGAAACTCATTAGATTAAACATGTGTATTGTTGTTAATGCTGGCAACGTCAATATTAAAGTGAAAAATAGCGAAAAAATATCACTATATAGCCAAGAAATTGAAATTAGAGAATTGATGTTGGATGGTATCTTAGCTATCAACGCAGAGATACTATTGACATTCAAAGATAGGCCCTTCAGTAATTATCACCATATCACGCTTCATTGATTTCACAGTCAGCGGAAGGCTATGTCCAAGATATGTCCAAGGCTATGTCAATATTTGTTGGTGTAATGTGATTATCTTAATTCTTGTAAGTGAAGAAATGACAAATTCACTAAAATTGACTCAACGAACAAATACGGTTAGTATTTACGGTATTTGCTTTCTAAAGCGAGAAGAAACGTTTAATTAACATATTTTACTCAAATAATTATTCAGTCCCTATGGTTGTAGGCTTTTTAAAAATTATTGTTCAAAAGAGGGAAAACTTTAATGTCTGGCTAACTTCTTATCATGCAGGATAAAATATGTTTTGTCAACTTGGTATCAAGACTGTTGTTTCAAATAAATTAATTATAAATTTTTGTTTTGTGTAGTTTATCTCCAAGGACAACCGTTATTTTGGGTACAAATTCACTACCATCACAACTTTCCTAAGTTTCTAATATTTTCGATGTGATGGATTTTATTTCATTGAATTAGTAAACGAAAGAGCAATTGTTATGTCTGAATGATACAATCATTCAATTTATCCTGTCATTCCCAGAAAAGCGCATTTCAGTTTACAAACTAGGGTGTTGCTTAATTAATTTCCAAGTGTATATTATTGGAGACATTTGGGAAATACGATGGTCTTTATCATTGTACTTTAAGTATTTCACTGATGTTTGTGTAGTCTGTTCTTAAAGTGTCTTTCAAAACTATAGGCTAAGGAGCGGATAGCGAAGTGCTTAGCGTGTTGGGCTTCGGATCAAGAGGTCCAGGGTTCGAATAATAATAACAAAAATGGGCATTTATAAAGTGCTATATCCATACACAAAGCGCTTAGGAAAGTAAGAAATTGAAGGTAAAATACTAGGAAATAAAATCTAAAAATAGAGCCATGGGCTCTGTAGCTCATCAGGGTTTATATTGTTTGATGATGAAGACAGAAACATATTGTCTCAATATAATGCATAATCCCCAGTGCACTCAGCAAGGTCAACACACAGGAGATTATGCAATATGCTGACCCCTTGGCTCTGGTTACAAGCCAGCTGTGCTTTTACAGCCAAATTATGTAATAGCCTCTGCCTTGCACAAAACACTGGCATCACTGATCTAACTGTATAAGGCTTAGAGAGAACAGGCAATGTGATGAATCTCATGGTACATACCGGTAGTACAATTTAGAATCACCTTGGCTAAGTAATCTTTGCACAATTTTATCGGTTCTTAGCCTTTTCATCCAAACATCTAAACATTTTGAACGCAATATTCATTCTAGTTTGTTCTGGAGAAGAAGATGAATTTTTTTTTTTATGTTTTGTTTATTAGGGAAAATTTGATTGAAGTGCCATAAAATATCAGTTCAAAATTCAATTTCAAAGGGTTTTTTTTAGGCTGTGGCCCATATTTGGGGTCACAGGATCACCAAATTTACAAGTTAGAATCCCCATTGGCTTAAGAGTTTGCACACAATATTACAGCCTTCTAGGTCTTTTTGTTTCAGAGAAACTGATGAAAACAGGATTTTAGGTAATGGCCTGTGAGGCCCTTATTTGGGACCACAGGGTCACCAAATCTACAATTTAGAATCTCCATTGGCTAAAGACTCTTTACACAACATGACAGCCTTCAAGGTCTTTTTGTTCTGGAGAAGAAAATGAAAATAGTCTTATCTTATCATTTCATCACCAGTCATATGCAGTTCACATATCTCATGTAAAATAAAATAATTCTTAACTCCTCTTCAATTTATTCCTTTGTGGCTTGTCACAATATTCAGTTCATAGGCTATTCAATAGTTCTCATTTCACATTGATTACATCAATTTGAGAAACATGTCCAGTATTCCACAATGTAGATTGTAATCTAAAGTCGACATATATTTCACAGTCCTACTGAATAAGATTAACTGCAAAGTTACTTTTTTTCTCAATTCTGCATTTCTCAAACCCAAGTTAGGACTCACATATCTAAAAGATGAGATGACTATCTCTCAGGTATTTTATTAGGGAAAATTTGATTGAAGTGCACATAAAATATCAGTTCAAAATTCAATTTCAAAGGTTTTATTGGCTGTGGCCCATAATCGGGGTCACAGGGTCACCAAATTTACAAGTTAGAATCCCCATTGGCTAAAGAGTTTGCACACAATATTACAGCCTTCTAGGTCTTTTTGTTCCGGAGAAACTGATGAAAACAGGATTTTAGGTAATGGCCTGTGAGGCCCTTATTTGGGACCACAGGGTCACCAAATCTACAATTTAGAATCTCCATTGGTTAAAGACTCTTTACACAACATGACAGCCTCCTAGGTCTTTTCGTTCTGGAGAAGAAGAAGAAAATAGAATTTTAGGTCATGGCCTGTGAGGCCCTTATTTGGGGTCACAGGGTCACCAAATCTACAATTTAGAATCTCCATTGGCTAAAGAGTCTGTACACAACATTTCAGTCTTCTAGGTCTTTTCGTTCTGGAGAAGAAGATGAAAATAGGTTTTTAGGTTATGGCCTGTGAGGCCCTTATTTGGGGTCACTGGATCACTAAATCTACAATTTAGAATCCCCATTGCCCAAGGAGTCTGTATACAAAATTTCAGCTACCTAGACCCAGTGGTCCTGGAGAAGAAGTTGAAAAAGCGAAAAGTTTACGGACGGACGCCATCCCATGCCATAAGCCCATTGGGCCTTTCAGGCCTGATGAGCTAAAAATAGAGCCATGGGCTCTGTAGCTCATCATTATTTCATTGATTTATTATCTAAGGTTGAATATCTAAGTTATCTCAAGTAATACATTGTTAACAAGCCAAAAATAGGTATTTGGTGTCACAGGGTCACCAATCCTACAATTAAGAATCACCTTTGACCAAAGAGTCTCTACATAACATTTTCACCTTTCTAGAGCTTTACATACTTGAGATAAAGATGAAAATAGGTTTTTGGGTCATGACCCGTGACCTAGATTGGGGTCACAGGGTCACAAAATCTACAATTTAGAATCCCCATTGACCAAGGAGTCTGCACACAACTTTTCAGCTCTCTAGACCTTTTTGAGCTGGAGAAGAAGATGGAAATAGGTTTTTAATGATGTGACCCCTGTGACCCCAATTGGGGTCATGGGGTCACGAGATCTACAATTTAGAATCCCCATGGGCCAAGGAGTCTGCACACAACTTTTCAGCTCTCTGGACCTTTTGGAACTGGAGAAGAAGATGAAAATAGGTTTTTAAGGATGTGACCCCTGTGATCCAATTAAGGGTCATGGGGTCACGAGATCTACAATTTAGAATCCCCATTGGCCAAGGAGTCTGCACATAAAATTTCAGTTCTGTGGAGTCATTGTTTCTTGAGAAGAAGTCGAAAAAGCGAAAAGTTTACGGACGGACGGATGGACGGATGCCGGACACCATCCCATGCCATAAGCCCATCGGGCCTTTCAGGCCTGATGAGCTAAAAATGGTAGGAGCGATTAAAGCATATCAATAATTACAGAATTAAATTGGCAAAAAAATAAGTCCACATGAGAAAATTATTAAGTACAGTCTATATATGAGTAGTAGCTAGAAAATAGGTGAGTTTCAGGCCCGTAGCCTGGAGTGGGGGAATTTGGAATTTGTAAGCTCACGGGGGGGGGGTTGAATTTCATTGTATTAATTATTATTTGGGTACTCCAAAACGCGATGTCACTTTTAATATTGAATACAGTACAGCTTTGTACTTATTACTCTAAAGGTACTTTGGGTAAACGTTGCAATTTGTAAGCAGTATGCGTTATACTCAAACTTATACTCCACTTGCACTATCAGAATTTTCCAAAAATAAACATCCTATCTTAACTTCTTACAAAGTTTATAGAGCCAGTTGTATTTATTGTCATTGTCTATTTAGATACATCAGATACGATACTTGTAACTTACATGCAAACGTTACGTACATAATCAGAATTTTCCATAAGTGAAAATTATTTTTTCCACTTCTCTCACAAAGTTATTTGCAATGTCTTTCAGGTTGAAAAACACTTTGGAACAGAGAACCCAAAAACAAATTTTCTCCCTAAATTTGTGGGGGCTACGGGCCTGAGTTTTGAGTTGAGATTTAAAAACAGTCAGAGAGGAAGACATCTTAATGACATGAGGAAGATGGTTCCAAAGTCTTGGCGCAGCACAAACGAATGATCTTTGTCCATAACTGGTGCTGTTGTATTTTGGCATCTTGAGAAGATTCACATAATGGGAACGGAGGGCTTTTGCAGGAGTATAATCCTCTAATATATTTGAAAGATATGATGGAGCCATATTATGTTGACATTTGTATGTGATACAAAGAACTTTTAACTTGATTCATGCTTCATGAAGACAGTGCAGACTCTTAAGTATGGGTGTAATATGACAGGATTTTGGCGTTCTGGTTACACTTCTTGCGGCTGTGTTCTGAACCTTCTGGATTTTGTACAATTGACACTGATTCCTAACAGTAAACTATTACTGTAATCGAGTCTTGAATGTAAAAGCATTTGTACAAGTATTTTGGCATCTTCCCAATGCAAGGCATAACTCTTGCCATTCTCCATTACTGGCTGATTAAGGCCTTGCAGTATTTCCTTAAAAAATCTGTGTTTAGAAATCCAGGCCCGCTATGCATTTCTGGTGCAGCATTTCACTATCTTGACACAACAAAGTGAGGGAAATATCGAAAGGGTTAAATCAGCCAGTAATGCAGACTGGCAAGAGTTATGCCTTGCGTTTGGAAGTTGGTATTTTAGCGGCATCTCTTGTTATAAGATGACGTATTTGACTGATGTTGAATCCACAAGGGGCGAACATTGTCTGCTGGAGAACTGTTGTACATGCAGCAAGGTTTAGGAGTAATGCTACACTGTATTTCATCGCAGTACCACCCATGGTTTGCAAGTTCCAACCTAAGCTCGCAGGTTTCAACACACTGCGTAGCCACCATGTTGTTACAGACTTTCTCCCTGCCATAATACTAGCAGCCGCGATATATAAGTGAAATACTCTTGAAAGCGATGTTAAACTTCAACTCACCTCACCTCAAAACTATAACTGTTATGTTTTCATAAACATCTGGATGTAATTGGTGGTTCGGTATCTGCTTTTCAAAATATCAATTATATCTTCTTTTATAACATAAAGAGAAAAAGGCGTCTTCTACTATAAAATATATCAACGCAACTTGGTCAAAGAAAATATTGTCCTAGGTGTTGAGTGTTATTTATTATCCACAAAAAAAGTCAACACTTATTACACAACAGTTTCTCAACGAGGACCCATATTTTCGATGCTCTCTTAGTGCTAAGATAGTCGTAAGTGCCATTCATTAACATTGACTTATATGAGTCTACAGCTATCCTGATAACTGTTCTCAGTGAGTTCGTTCCACTGCGACCTCATCAACACTATGACATATCATATTTAATAAAGCTATAGTAGGAAAGGTTTGATCCCTAAGGTGTAAGGTACCTTCCAAAAAATCTCAGGTTTGGGGATGTAGCGGTTCAGTTCATTGCAAAGAACATAAAATATGTTTCTAGTCATGCAAATTTACTCTATCCAAACGGTGTCATCAAAGGACATGTTCATGGTTCGAGACCACCAACTGTGAAATTGTTCTTCTACAACAAAACCCCAATGCCCAATGTACTGACAAAATGAAGGAAATCTCTCCGTTTTTACATAAGCAGCTTTCTAACGTCAAGTCAAGTGATGAAAATTCTGTTATTCTAAACACGAGATTATGTTAACTTATACCTGGCGAAAACATGATATAAATTTACCTTCACTTATGTGATTATATATACTCATGTACCGGTAAGTAAATTCCTTATGTAAGTAAATTGTGTCCATGTCAAAGAGGCTTTAAAGAATCCTTGTGATCATCCTGTCTCAGGTATAACGTACGCTACCGCCACTTTCATACCCTGGGAACAAAGGCAGCTTCGCGAGGGGACGTATCATCGAGCAACATCTAAAAATAGACAATCAATGAAAGGCGAGTCGGCAGAATTAAGATGGCGGAGCCCACTTCACAGGCTTCTGCCTGCATTCTGTGTGGTGGATCACTGCCGAAATCATAACGATCTCTAAAAACCAAGTCATCAAACGTTTACAACAACTTCCTCGATGATCTGTGTGGCCTATTCCATGGTCTGCGTCTGAGTCAATTTGACAGGAAAACTCTTCTAAAATCTAAGGAAGTCGCCATTTTGTGGAAGTACGAAAGCCAACTGCATTTTGAAAAGCTCTCTGTGATTGGCTAAAATTTTATCGCCAACATACATCTCCCTCGAAGCTATGAGCTGCCTGTGCCCCAGGGGTATGTAAGTGGCGGTTTGCCTTGTGATGTGATATGCTCTCCTTGTTACACATCTTACCTTTTGTTACATCAAAGAAAACACCCAACTTGCTCAAATTACCTCCCCTGTCAAAATGGCGAAACATGCGAAAGCGGGTTCTTCTTCTCTTCCTTGTTCTGCTTCATCAACAGAAGAAAGAACAAGAACATTTATATAAGTTTATTACAATTTACAAATCTAGTTACAAATTAATTTTTAGCCTTCTCCTTCGTTGATGTTTTTGGTTTGCGTATTCTCCTCTTCTTGATGTGACCTTCCCACTCCTTCCTGCTGAATGTGTACAGCCTCATCGCGGCCTGGGCGTCTGTTACCTAGCAACAAAACATTCACTTGCTTTTTAAAAGGAGGGTTCTATCAGGGCATTTTTTGTGGAAACGAAAATCGAGAGGATATTCCTGTATACACATATATGCTGTTAATACTTCATTAAAAAACAGTCAAATTTAAAGATATTAATAAGATTAATATTAATAACTTTATATTTCACAACTTGATAAAGACAAGCACACATTCGTTGAAAAATAAAAATAATGAGCACTGAAGCCATTCATCGATGCTGTGAGTGGGAAACACTTTGCTACGGCCTACCAGCATATTTTTTTATTAGTTTTATTGTAACCTATATGTTTCCTGACTTACTGTGTGAATGTTATATCATTGTTTATGTTTTATTACTAAGAAAGTTAAATATAGCATGTTTTCCTTTCATGTAATCCCAAGAAACCAAGCTGGCGGATGCTGATGATGGATCGGTGATAGAACTTTCCCTTTAATAATGTTTCGTAAACTTTAAGGCCAGACAAAATTCATTACTTCATTACAAATCTTTTAGGGAAAAGTGTCTAAATGCAGGATATAAAAAATATCCTCTGGCAAATCCAGGATTTACGGGGTAATACGCGCCACCAAACTGTAACCCAATGTCCCTCTGCAAGACATAACCATCTCCCTCACTGGCTAATAAACCCTTGCAGCATTTTCTTAACTCTCCCTTGCTAACATAGCAAACCGCTGCACCTGAAATGCATAGTGGGCTCTAATTTGTTAGCACAGAAGATTAAGGAAGTATTGCAAGACATAAATTAGCATGTGTTATGTCTAGCGGAGGGAGGTTGTACTGTAACAGGAGTAACTTTAAAAAGACTTGAGCCGTGTCAGCCAGCAGTGAACTGGGTACCTGGCTGTATCATACAATGGTAGTTGGAGTGTGAACCTTGGCGACGGACAGGCACACAGTGTGACTAAAGCTTGAGAACGAGTTCGCATGGATAAATGTGCTAAATAAGGGGCTATCTCCTTCTTTCGTCTCTTCAGTTGCCTGACTGAATCTGAAAAAAAATGTCTTTTCCCAAAACAAAAAGATAACCACTGCTCTCCTGATAATGAGATGGGTTTCATGTTTTCATTTATTAAAACAGTTTTTGATGTATGAATGTGTCAACTACCAACCAATAACTTCCCTCTACAAGAGATAACTAGCTAATTTAAGCATTGAAGCATTTCCTTAACTTTCCGGAAAACTTAGCGGAAAACTTCACCTGAAATGCATAGTGGGCTCTGATTCTCTAACACAGAAACATCAAGGAAATGCGGCAAGTCTCAAATTAGCCATTGATTGAGACTGGTGCCAGTTTAGCCTTGTGGTGGAAAGTTGCTGCTGAATAGTCAACTTTGTCCTTGACCTTTGAGACTTACAGAGTTATGTTCTCCTGTTTGGATCTTCACATCCAGCAGTCTGGAGGTAAGATTCTTCAGTGATGGCGTCCTACCCTTGAACATCTGCTTGTAAGGTTTGTAGTGGGACGTGTCCCGGATATCTTTGTGGGGGTGATTCAAGAACAGCACCTGAAATAAAGCGGACATAATATTCAAATAAGTGCTTCACAGATCTTCTCTTGAGAAAACTATATGTTTCAATTATCCTCCTATTTCACTAATTGAATTATAACAAAAGAACTCCAGTTGAGGTCCCATAAAAGGTCACATAACAAGCCGAGAGAATACACACTTCAGCAGTCTCATTAAAATCGACCATTTTCCAGAGAAATAAAAGTTGCAAAAAAGCATCTATCGGGGTATGAATTCATATTGTTCGGATATTTCCCTGGCAAACTGTCTGATAACAGCCCGTATGCACGTATGTTCTCACGCTATTTAAGTAGTATTCAAGTTCACAGAACAAAACTGTAACCTGTTAATGAATGATTCCGAATGCTTTCAAAACAGCAACCGTTAAAAACCACGATGTGATTAGTTAATTATGTGGCTGGGTTTTGTCTGCACTAAACTGATACAGAACATGCGCCTATACGGGGTGTCCTCAGACCTTGTGGACAGGGATTTACAGAACATGTTTGTATTCCAAATGTTTTTTTGCAAATTTTGTTCCTTGGAACAAGGTTGATTTTTAATCAGACTGAACATTTTAGCAACTCAAGACAATGAGTTTTCAATCTACAAACTTCAATCGTGACAATTTGGACGTACCTTGAGATCATGGTGGACAGCGTGACCAACAAGAATCCGACCTCGCAGCAGACCGCTCACACTCTTCTGGGCATCGAGGAAATCGGTCGCTGGTGGATAAACAAGTGTAATAATATCAAAATGTTTCAAGATTGTAGAAAATTAGAAAAAATAGCACATTCTTTGTCACTTTTCAGACATACTGTGGCTTGTAAGAAATCATTCAATAATCCAAATTTTTTTGCACAAAATCCAAGAAGGTGGATTTGCCCACAGAACGGTTAACCAACATTTTCACTGAGAGGAATAGTTTAATGTTATCCAATTGGCAATTTCTATTCCTTTGTCCAGGGGGATTCAAACCCGAGAGCTCCATCCGAGAATCAGACGCTCTACCATTTGAGCTAAAGGGATATCCCACTAGTAGGAACGCTATGACCTCACCCTAGCACATATATTATTGTATATATCAATTATCCCTGGATAAATACTCACCATTTTCCAACTTCTCAGGTGTGACGCCGCTCCACTGCGTCCTATAGTCCACCACATCCTCTCGACTCCGGACGAACGTGTCGTACAGACACTCCCCATACTGGTTGACCACCGACACCCTCGCCAGCACACTCTCCTTACCCCCCTCCCCCACCCCCACCATCTCACAGTCCAGGGCCACCGCCTTCGTCAATCTGTGGGGTCAAAATTTATTTACACAGATCTCATTTAAACAAGAAGACATAGTCATCAACATCCCCCGGCACAGCCAAGAAATTGGAAAAAGGGCAATAATTCGAAATAATTGTGCATTACTCATTTTCATTCCATCAAGGTATGTGTGTCCTCAAGCAACACACCAATTTTGGTTCTCCTATCTTAAATAGTTAAATAGTAAAAACTGTCGACGGAACAAGGGCAATAACTCAGAAAAATATATATGCACGGTTCTCATTTTCGAACTCCATCAAGGTATTCATGTCTTCAAGCAACACATCAAATTTGGTAACCCTATCTTAAATGGTTTCTGAGAAAAGCTGTCCCCTTTGGAGATACCATGAACAAAGTCCAAAAATACGGAACAAGGGCAATAACTCCGGAAAAAATAATTGCACGCTTCTCATTTTCGAACTCCATCAAGGTATTCATGCCCTCAAGCAACTCATCATATTTGGTAAACCTATCTTAAACGGTTTCTGATAAAAGCTGTCCCCTTTATCTCGGACGGACGGACGGAAACACGGACGGACGGACGGACGGAGCCCAAACCTATATCCCCCTTCCACTTCATGGCGGGGGATAATAAGAAAGAACATAACACTCGCGGCTTTTCTAATCTGAGTACTGCACCAACGCGCTCATGTCAGGTGACCTTTTACTCCAGCCAATCAGCAAAGAGGCAAGACATCAGACCTATTAAAGGAACTGTAGTATGTTTTTTAAGCCTCGGTCACAACCCACTGTGCGTTTTTTTTATCATGTAAAGAGATGTTTTACCCCTTAACGTACCAATATATTCTGTAACTTAATAAATGGCAAATTTGAGAAAACATAACATGCAAAAAAACGTGCTACAGTGCCTTTAAGTTGACATACAAAACACCTCTGCAGAGTAGCACTAGACGAAAGAGGTACAGGTGTTAAGTTTGATCTGATTTAAATGAGATTGGATTTACACTAGACTGTGCTCAATATTCAAATATATTTAGAATCTTCATGTAGTCTGTTTAAACTCAACGCTTTCCTAGGGAATAACATCCTCAGTTACCAAGGGTTTTATATATGCTCCGTTACTCGCCGGTATATCACCCTTAGGACACTCTATCAGAGAAATCTGTACCTAATTTACCCGCAATGTATTTCCTTGAATACAATCCAAGGTTTTTATTTCCTTCACCAACCCCTTAGTTAACCCTCAGGTTGTTATAGGGCTGTATTTTATTCAAGGCCAGAAATCTTGATTTGAGACCTGCGTTTTACTTATCTTAGCCCCCTGGGTTGTATCTTAGGCCCAGGTTGTATCTTAGCACCCTGGGTTGTATCTTGGCCCATGTTGTAACTTAGCCCCCTGGGTTGTATCGTTGTATTTTGCACACAGGGTTGTATCTTTGGCCCACCTTGTATCTTAGCCCCCTGGGTTGTATCTTAGCCCCCTGGGTTGCATCTTAGGCCCACGTTGTATCTTAGCACTCTGGGTTGTATCTTAGGCCCAGGTTGTATCTTAGCATTCTGGTTTGTATCTAAGGCCCACATTGTATTTTAGCACTCTGGGTTGTATCTTAGGCCCAGGTTGTATCTTAGCCCCCTGGGTTGTATCTTAGGCCCAGGTTGTATCTTAGCACCCTGTGTTGTATCTTAGGCCCACCTTGTATCTTAGCCCCCTGGATTGTATCTTAGGCCCACGTTGTATCTTAGGCCCACCTTGTATCTAAGGTCCACATTGTATCTTAGCCCCCTGGGTTGTATCTTAGGCCCATGTTGTATCTTAGCACCCAAGGTTGTTTCTTTGGCCCGCTTTGTATCTTAGCCTCCTGGGTTGTATCTTAGGCCCAGGTTGTATTTGAGGAAATGCTGTACCCACCCTTTGAATGCATGCTCCTTGACAAGTCCGTCAGCTGATTTTGCGGCTCTAGGTTTAGTTGACGCTTGTTTACTAGTTTGGGTTTCTTTCTTTGGTTTCAGCAGTTCTTCATCCACATCATCAAACCATATTTCTGGCTCCGCCCTGAAATCATACCATCGTCATTCTAAAAGAGTTTGATCACAGATCTCTTTAGTTCCATGTAATCAATGTAATATGTGTCAATCAAACATATTTTAAATCCATTATATCTCAAATCTTACATATCTGAAAATTAAAATATCTAAAACTCTATCTATTTTTCAAATCTGATAAATAATTACCAGGGCCAGGCAAACAAACATCTTGAATACATGGGGCCTATGGGGGTGGGCTTTTAGATGGGAGAGACCCCAACTCAGATGAAAATTTACACCGGAGACCTTCAGACAGTTAGAATAGGTTTTATGTAGGTTTTTGACACTTAACTTAAAAATAATATTATAGATATATGAAATGTATGACCATTTAATATCTGGCAAAATTGGGGGTAGGCTATAACCTGAGAATAACCCAAACCAGGACAACCTTCTGAAAAGTGGTCTTAGGCTTGAGTGTGGTCCTATACCCGAGAGAATATGGTAATAAAATCTATCAAACATAAAAATTTAGTTTACATACCGGTAATATATATACTATTATATAAAAAAAAGAAAGAAAAAAAAAAAAGAAGAAAAAATTAATTAAAAAAACATCAACTTTTATACATGTATCTAATTTTAATCTAAAGTCTTTGTTATCTAAATTCTATTAAATTTATATTTAAAAAACAAACAAATCTAAAGTAGATCTAATATATCTAAATCTTACCTTTCGGATTCTTTTTTCTCTGTTTTAGTTTGATCAGATTTCTTTATTGATTTTTTCTTGAAATTCTTCCTTGGTTTGGTTTTCTTCAAGTCCTGAAATAATTACATGTGATATTTTCAAAACTTAAGTACAGTAAGACCATGTTTGACCGGACTCCATATATCCGGAAACCCGACCATCCGCACGGTAGTATTTCATATCTCCTCTATACATTTCTATGCAAATAATGATTCGCTTAACCGCACGTCTTGCTATCTAGACGATTTTCAACTGTAACCAAATTGTGCAGATAAACAGGGTTCGACTGTATTGTAAATTTCTGGATCAAGAAGTCAAAATGTCAAATCAAACTATTTATAACAATTAAAGACTTTAAGTGACTTAGTTATTGTTTTATGCCACTTGGACATCTTGGACAATATTGACAAAAACAAATTATTAAAAGGAGGGTTCTTTCTGGGTATTTTTTGTGGAAATGAAATTCGAGAGGATAGTCCCATTTACACATATATGATATTAATACATGATTAAAACATAGTCAAATTGAAAAATATTAATGATGGTAATATTTTGACGACTTTATATTTCACAACTTGATAAAGACAAGCGCACATTTGTTGAAAAATAAAAACAATGAGAACTGAAGCCATTCATCAGCGCTGTGAGTGGGGAAAACTTTGCTACAGCCTAACAGCATATTGTTTATTAGTTTTATGAAACGTTAAGTGTTACTATGTGAATATTTTATCATCGTATATGTTTAACCATTTAAAAAGTGTAAACTTGGGTAAAATATAGCATGTTTTCATTTTACGTAATGCCAAGAAACCAATATGGCGGATGCTGCAGATATAGATCTGTGATAGAACTTTCCCTTTAAATTACCTTCTATGATATGGAAAAATTAAAAAACAAAGCTACTCAGAATCATTCCCAGATAAAAATGTTGCCATGTTTTTTCATCCAAATTAAAAATGTTGTAAAATTTTATAGAACTAAAAATATAAATATAAATTATGATTCCATTCTGAGTCTGTTCTACCCATCTTATTTTCATAAACACTAGAGCAACGTTGGGTTTTTTCCTTTTTCTTGCCTAAGTCTAGACACTTTGCCTGAAAAATCTGTTACGGTAACAAAGTAATTAATTTTGTTTGACCTTAGATGATAACATTTTAATGTGGTTTTAAGAAGATACGGTGAGATATTTGGGTTTCAATGCTCATTTTGAGAGAAATTTAAGTTTATTATACCAGCTAGTATGTTTGAAGAGGGAAGGCCTGCAACACCGATATGATGTTGCATTGTAATGAAATCTGTGACCAACATACAACTAGTAGGAGATTTGAATATTGAAGTTCAAAAAATGTTTTTCAAGTAGTTTTTCCAATTACATAGTATTCCTCACTTCATTTAAATCAAATAAATGAAATAAGAGCTTAAATACATAAAAATCATGCAACATAAACAAAATTAAAATTCACAATGTAATTCGGCATTGCACCTCTCCTAGTAGTGTAGAAGATTTGTGCAAAGTTTGAAAAGATTCGAATGACAGACGGATGGAATGATATTTGGTCGGAGGCATATAACAGAGCAATATTTCAAAACTTACCATTTTTAGTTTCTTCCAGTTACAAGAAACAAGTTCATCAGGCTTTTTGTTGGGAGAGACAATTTTTGTATCTACTTTCTTTTCTGCAACCTTAGGACTATGTTTCTTGACAGACTGTGTTGAAGTTTCATTGGATTCTTCAGAGTTTGTTTTATTCTTTTCTTTATTTTTCTGTTGTTTTTTCCTTCTTTCCCAGTGTTTCCACATTTTGCCTTTCTTTCCATTTTTATTTTGAGCCTGATTTTTATCGTCTTTATTTACATCTGAAACTTTCAGAACACTTTGTGATGATTTTGGCAGTTCAGTCTTCATTATCTTTTTATCCTTAGTAGCAGCAATTGCTGGATTTTCAGTATTTTCAGTTCTTTTAGATTTTCTTTCTTGTTTCTTGAACTTTGTAGGATGTTTTTTCATGTTCTTGAATTTTTTGCTTTTCACAGCCTCCTGTGCATTATCTTCGTGTTTTCTCTTTTCAGCCATTATTCTGAGAAAAGAAATTAAACAGACCTGTAAAAATTGGTAACATTGCTTTTGCGTACATCCGTATAACCTTTACGCCAACCAAAAATTGCTATTGCTCAGCATATTAGATATATATTGCACACACACTGAAACCAGTTTAAAGCCTACTCACTCACACGTTAAACCCTTCTCAATCATTCACTCACTCAAAGCATCATCACACCACTTCTGTTAGCCGGATTTGATCTGTTACCTCCGTTCCCCACATGGAGGTATGAGTTGGATTTCGAACAGGATATAAGAACTGATATAACAATACACTATCTGGTAAAATCGCTTAAAACATTAACAGTTCAGCCAGTTAAAAGTTCTAACAAGGCACTATTTCTTCATTCATTGCACTCATATGATGTTAAACAGAAATTTCGCCATTTGACCATTTCAGGAAGTACATGAAATACATCCATCCTTAATTTATTTTCTGTAGCTATGTCCATGGTTCGCAATGTTAAATGAACTTTATATCTGACCGTTGCCACTGTAGTCTCGAGTGTTCACATAACACGCTGGGCTAATCAGGGTACCATCAGCATGTTTGCTTCTGTTTGACTCAAACTTACCTACCTGGTGCAAAAGTTCAAAATTTTCGTGCACAGTAGCCATATGCCAATAAATCAAAATGTGCGCAATATGCATAAACCCAAAAAGTTATAGAAATGAAACGCAAATTAAGTTGTCAATTTCTTCTCATTCTTGTCAAGATAATTTATCTTGTTAAAGATCGACCTATCACAAGAACAAAGGCTATATAATCAGTCTTGGAAATTAAACAAATTGTTTAGAATCTACATCTTTTAGGTGTTTTGAAGGGTGTAGCTGAATTCGTAGGAGGATCCGGTTTCCTAAGAGGATAATTTGTAGGAAGATTTTTTTTATCATGTTGGATGATCAGCAATGTTTATTTTGAATATATATTGAGTTTGTTGTTTGACTAAATAAATCAATCTGGTAAGTATGCACTTTGTTCATTTTAACAATTATAGTAACAGTGATTTGACGATTAACAGACTGTCGCTGAAGATGAGAAGATTTCGTAGGAGAATTTCAATTGGTTTATATTGGATGATTGACAGTCTTTGTTTTGTGTTGTTTGTTTTAATAAATAAAGTAACCTGGTAAGTATGCTTAATAAGCAACGATTGGAAGATTAGCCGCTGCTGACGAACATGAAAAAGGTGAGTCGCCGACAAAGCAATTGACAATCAAAACGTCTCACTACATACAAATACATCTTGTGATAATCTGAGAAGACTTATTTATTTTACTATACAAACTCAAGATATATAAACCACCAAAATAAGACAGTAAGTCATTCTGCATCAACCATATGGCTCTCTGCGTTGTATGTAAGAAAGTCATGTTCGTCCGAGACAATGCCATCCAGTGCGACATTTGTGATGAAAGGCAGCACAGACTCTATGATACTGGGATAGACTTAGCGACTTACAGACGGTTGACCAAAGGACACTTTGACATGGACTTCACCTGTAAGAGATGCCATGCAGCTACCTCCCCTGCCGTCCCCAGATTCAACACCTCCAGCATAATTAATTACTTACGTTACTTCATTATAATAATCCAACCACGAATCCACCAAAATATCCTCCTACGAAATCAACACTCCTGACCCACCGGTTCCTCCTACGAAATCACTGCATGGTTCCCGTATTGAATATATTAGTCCAAGAGCTGTTGCCATATTGTTTACACGCATTATGTACAGAATAAGGATGATTATCTTATTTGATTTTCAACTCCTACACATCTACATACACATTATTTTATCATATCCATTAATAACTTAATATCACATACCGGTAATATAAAGAAGTTGAAAATCCATAATCATAAAGATTTAATTTACTTTTAATAATCTCTCTGCCTCTAAAAGATTAAGACTTTTAATCTCGTAAAGTAAATACCTGATTATAAATTGTTCTTTGTCTTCGAGTAATAAACTGCTAACACTTTTATAACTGCCTCTGTAAAAAGAAGATGTTTACATGATGTTGATCAACGTGTTTTCACATGGGAGCAGACATTTTGAAAGGGAGGTAACTCTAGTTCAACACATACCAAATTTCTCTCTCTTACTCTTCTCACGTTGACTGTGCGGGTTCGTATTCAGATTTTTGGATTTTAACCTTTTGTTTTCTTTTTTTTTTAAATGTGTCTCTCAGCCCCAACAGAAATAAATTTTGTCACTAATACCATTTTCAATTGTTAACAAACCAGAACATGAATTTTTGTGAGCTTTATTTGCACTTTGAAAATTAACAAACTTCAATGATATATATTATCGGGTATGGAGAAAAAAGGGGTTACCCCAATATTTTATTACACAAGCAACACGTAAGGTATTTTATCATGTGTTCAAATCGTGACCTTCGGTAGTTGGTCATAAATGAGTCATAACTAGAGAAATTCTAACAGACGTATATGAGACCCTTAGGGCTTTCTTCTATTTCAGCTTCCCAGTTTTGGTAAAATTGGTCTTTAAAGGATTGTTTCTACCCGAGAAGTTACCATTGGCATGAAACAGTTACAGGGTTACAAGGTGTAAAATTGTCAATCCACATTGTCAAGTATACATTTTACTAGCTGCAGAACTAAATCTATAATTATAACCTCTTCCCCCAGTATCATATCGTGTTTATCAATCTACAAGCCATATAACGTAATACTTGAAACGACCTTTCTAAACCGTAGGCCCCGGTACGAGGGGCTTACAACATCGGAAGTCCCTCCAGGAGAGTTTACACAGACAGTTGTAAACCCTGACAGGAGGAATAAGAAGATTGTAAACCCTGATACATTTGCTAAGATGACGGCTTGAAAGTAAATATCTGAAGAAACTAACTTTGACTAATTTTCTCAAATATATGACAGAATATAAACAGCAATTTTTTTTAAGCAAGTGCGTCTCGAAGCCGTATCCACTAACACCAGGTCCTGTAGTAGGGATCTGGTCAAATGGGCCGAAGGATGAAAAGGCCGATAAAAAACAATCAAAAGGGCCGAGTGAAAAAGTCAGAAGGGCCGAAGTAAATAGTCATAAGGGCCGAGGGAAAAGGGCCGAAAATAAAAATATTATATATTCATTGTATTCAACCTATAGTTGATAGATGTAATATCTTTACTTAGTCAAGTGATCCCAATCAATTCCAAAATTATTATATTTACAGTCTGATTAAAATCGACCTTGTTCCGAGGAATAAAATTTGCAAAATTTTGCATCTGCCGAGATACGAACAGGTTCTGTAGATTCCTCGCCACAAGGTCTGAGAACACCCCGTATAGACGTGTGTTCAGAACCAGTTTAGCGCAGCCAAAACCCAGTCAAATAGCTGACCAATCACATCATAGTATTTAAACGGTTGCGGTTTTGAAAGCATTCGGAACAGACAAAAGAATAGCTGTTTGGAGTTATCTGCGCCTAGTTTCTCGCACCGAAAGCATTTGTTGGGCATCTTTTGATTGGCTAGCTGAATTGCGCCCGAACACGCTAGTGTACGGGGTGCTTTCAGACGGTTTGGCGTGGAAACCCACGAACGAGTTCGTATCCCGGTAGATGCACTATTTTGCATTTTTTATTCCACGGAAAACCGTCGATTTTAATCAGACTGATTATATTTATGACTATAGTAATTGTTCCACCGTTTATGCACTCGTATAACCAAAAACAAACAAATGAATTAGTCTCTAATGTGTTATTTTTAGACTCCTATTCATACTATTAGTCAATGAGATCTACTCTGATCTATTCTACTGATCAACGTTACATATACTGATAAATATAATACTACTGATAAATATAATATAACTATGATCAATTTATATACCGGGTATTATGAAGACCTATTGTTTTTATCCTGATTATTATTAGGTCTTCAAGACGAATGTCTGAAGACCTATTGTTCTTATCCTGTTTTTTTTTTATAAAGGATTCAGCCATTTGGCTGAATCCTTAATGTTATTGGCGTGGTTTTTTTTATTATTATTTGCACCAATTTTGTGACACATATTCAGCAAAAACGGCTGCAGATAATTCAACCAAACTTTACAGTCTGACAGCCCTTAGTTAGACCCATCTTCCCACGGCAAGGTGAACATGTATCGAGATCTCGCCATTTTTACCTTGCCTTCAACCTAGGCAGAAGTGGTGGAACGAATCAGCGACACCTATCGTGATCACGAGTTACGTCCCTTACCATCTGCTAAGATACAGCCAATGAAATTGCCGTTTACATTCGGAACCAATTCAAAATAAGCGACGATCTACACAGTCACAGAGGCAATACAACTGCCTTCTTTTTGCTTATCCGATTAGCCTGCAGTACGTTAAAATCTTAGCATTGAAAATGCGAGGGTTGAGGTCAAGGGCGGAAGGAGAAGATATGGAAATCTTTTCGTTATGCCCGTGACGTTGTGAAGATGAGTTAGACCTCGCTAAAATTAGTTTTTGGGCCAAATCGTTTAAACCATTAAAGGTCCAGTTCGAATCCAAATTTCGATTTCTAACATGTATGCAATCTAAATGATGATTACATCTGCTTACGTGGAAATTAAAGAACAACATTTTCTATGTTGTACCTCAGAATGAAAATATTTACCATTTTGTCTCAATCATGAGAAAGATCATGTAGAGGTCAATAAATATGCGATTATTCCAATTTCAGAGGGGTACTTCCTTTGAAGATTTTTTGTAAAAAACTACTGAAGTTAGAGACACGTTCGAAAACTCATTTTAAAGCAGACCAGGGATCCTCAATGTAACGCGATAACAAAGTTTTACACTTAAAAACGATTGATGATATGGAGAAACCATTCTACCTCGGATATGGTAAGGTTGTAGACCCTTATAATCAGCTTCACATTCTAGGTTTTCACCTTACCATATCCTCGATGTCATGGTTTCCCCTTATATTATAAAAGGGCGACGCCAGGGTGTCAAAGAGCCTCTTTTGGCGAAGCAACTGCAGCTAACCTTTGACATATTTGGTCCAGAAATCATATTCGTTATCTCTATTACCTTTTATAAGTGCGTAGTTGTTAATCGTTTTAGACAATTTGGGTGCAGTTCCAAGCAAATGCAATTTATAAACAACGCGTACATAATTGTACAGCATATACCAGTCAAGTTTTTATTGGACAATGTGTCCTCGACAGGCCATCAAAGGATAGATGAAAGGAAAATATATATAACGTGTATATTTCTTTGTTTGTTGCAAAATATTACAACAAAATGGTTTCTTTTATCTATGATATCTGTGAAAATTATTATTGGAAGTGTTAAATTACTCGTAACTCTATACGTGAAGGTCACTCATGGTGACTCGTACGTTTGGCTAACTACTGCTTTCTTCAGATTCCATATAATCATTATCTTCTCGCTGTGAAAACAGGAAGTATGTGTTAGACAGTAAACACTTTAAACACAACAGTTGGATCATTCGCAAAGGGAACAAATTTTTGGGTTGGGGGAATTTACAAAATTCAAAGTTACATAAACCGTTAAAACTAACCCAAATAGAAAAAAAAATTATCATCTGTGTTGCACCTGGTGTTCTGACATAAATCCAGGTCATTAATCCTATGCAGTAATCGGTGAAATATCGAATGACGCCCTCGAGTCAAGTCTAATACTTCATAAGATAGAGCTACGTTTACAGTCTACATTTAAGATGGCCGTCAGCTTCTTTTTGTCACAATGGACGCGACCGTAACGCAATCAATTTTGACGAAATCAATCAGACGAAAAAGTCTCGGTCATAAGTTTATTCGAGCTTCCAGCATAATTTGCCTCGCAGCCTACTTTACATTTTGGTGGTAGCTAAACATGCTCAACTGTATACCTTCGTATCGCATAAAAACTAAGATCTGGCTACATGGCGTCATTTATTTGGCACATATGGGTTATAGCGATCGGTTTCAAGTATGTAATGACTCAAGAACATTGTGTACTTCTTCTTCGACATAGTACATTGGTTGTTGTGTTTCTGCTTCTTGGCCTGTGTTTTCGAGCGCTAAGAAGATAGTACAATACAGTAGGGACTCTCTGATTGTTTATAAGTTCCTGATTACATTCACATTGACGTACGACTGCTTTACGACAGACTGCTGGTATATGTTCGGCACAGTTGTCTGCTGCAGAGAAGTGCACTACATCCAGCAATTTGTGGGTGTAGTTACCTGAGGTTCAATGTAATTATTTCGTGGATCGCTGGTTCCAGCTGCAGGTTTCACCACAATGCATAGGCTCACTGAAATTACAGATTTTCTTCTTCAGTAATAATATTAGCTGCCGTGAATTACAACATAAGGTTTCAAGGTTTTTATTAGCTCAATTCCGACATCGGAAATACAGAAACGTTTACATACAGAATAAATCCATCAAGATGGCATATCTATGTAAGAGTAAGTCAATAAATATGTACATTTGCAGATACAAGGCTATACATATACAAGTAGGACAATAAATGTGTTTAATAGACATATACTAACTAAGAATTCTGAGTAACTTTAATGGCAAGTGATATGCCTTGATTGGATTAAGCAAGGTTTCAATACACTCAACACTCAACATTTCAGTTCCCTGGGGCAGATACTAAAGTTGAATTGAGAAAGTCTTTACATACTTTTTTTAGGTATATTTAGTGCAGAGTAGCCGTTTTGATTTAATGTACAAGCTATAACATTATGAGATTAAGGGGTGGCAGTAATAGTTTACAACATATCACGTGGAAGGGAAACGGGTATGTTATCAAATAGTTTACGACCCTGTAAAATATAATCCATTGTACAGAACAACACAGGGACTGTATACTTAACGAAGGGTCAAGTAATTTATTGATATGCTATCTTTTCAATACACTGAACATATCAAATATATAAGAAATCAGTATGGCGTGAACAAATATAATTAAGAGGTATATGATTTTTTTTAAAAATCTTTTTAAAACAAAAATAAATAAAGTTATCTCTATATAAAAAAGGCATTTTATACAGCATTTTATCCATATCCTTTGATTAAATTTTCTCCAAAATACATTTAGGTTCAATTTCCCATTACAGTATTTGCATACTACATCAAATTTAAAGAATTTAAAGAATGTATAAACCACTTGTTCATGTTCATCTCAGATGACAATTCAAAGCGTTATCTATCCAATTTTCTATATTAACCCTTTTCTATTCAAAGTTCTATACTAGTTTCTATATAAAACATTCTCTATACCAGTTTCTATATAAACCATTCACTATACATTTTTTCTATATAAAACATTTTATATATGCCATTTTCTATAGAAAGTATATTCTATACCATTTTCTATATAAAGCATTCTCTATACTTCTTTCTATATACAACTTTATCTATACAATTTTCTATCTTAGCATTCTCTATACCAGTTTCTTTATAAAACTTTCTCCAGACCGTTTTCTACGCGAAATATTCTTTATACCATGTTCTATTTAAAGGGACACCGCGTCGAGGATAAAAATGAGATCACATTTATCTACCTTTACGCTGAATAGTGTGTCTGCTAACGAGTCACTCTTCGCTTCATGTCTACATGGAGTTGTTTTTAATACTTATTACTTCAATTGTCTGAAATTGGAGGTATGTATGGTATGTGGCTATATCGTTTTCCGTTTAAAGACTGGTTATTTCTTTTCCATAGGAAGCATTTGCTATGTCCTATTTAAAATATACAGCATTCCCTGTTCTCATTTTCATTTAAAGAATTGTTTACCATTTTCTATTTTAAACCTATTCTATCCCATTTTCTATACTTTTCCGATTTGTTTTCCGCATAAAGCATTCACCGTTTTGTTTTCTTTCTAAAGCAATATTCACCCCTTTCCCCCTTAATCCATTCTCTTTTCATTTTGAAAAACTATGTTTCGATCTTGATCACCCGCTTTTCAAATTCGTTATAAAGAATTCGCTTTTCCACTTCCTTTTTTAAACTTACGTCATTCCATTTTCTATTTTCCATTCGTTTTCTATATAAACCATTCTCTTTTTCATATTCTCTATAATAGTAGTATGAAAGTGCAGGGTAATATTCTGCATCATTTTCCTATTCAATAATATTTTCTTGATGAAGAATTATCGAAAGTATTCTCTGTTTGTTTCATTTTCTTGCTTTTTAAACACTTAATATTTCAATCGTTAATGACAAGTGTGCAGTAAAGATATAACTGGTAGGTAATCAATACAATTGGTATAATTCTTCATAAACTTCTATCGGAGTTTTCTTTAAAAGAATACAAACATAAGAAATGTTCTTGTTAAGGCGTTTGCCGAATGACCGTCGAAGTAATGGGAGGTTATGCCCAGGCAATGCAAGTAGCTCACCAAATACCAAAAGTCAGAATGAGCTCATTGGACCATGACCCGTTCCCACGCCCGTGGGAGTTGGAATTATGCAGTCTCAGTTACCCCAAACTTGCTTTGGTAACAGCGGTTATTCCCCTTTTCCCTTATTGTTCCGGACAAACAATTACAACAATGAAAGTATTCAAGCTCAGGTATGAAGTTCAAACCAATCGATAACAATGAATTCTGTTGATTATATATTGCAGTATCTTGGATAATGTACTATGTACAGATGTGTACTGTTTCCAGTTTGTATTTCTCCTACCTAAATATAATTTGCTATACATTTTATGACATAAAAACGTTAATTTAATAAATCGGTGACACACCTGCATTTATCGCTTGGTATGTCACAGGTAAGAGACACAAACCTCGACATCAAAGATGGCGTCAGGTTAAAACTAGGCCACAACAATGGACGCTACATAGTGTAAGGTTAGTCTTGGAATCGGGGTATATAATATCACCGCTGGGGTATATATGAGGAGGGACACCTGGGAACGCCCCTTTTTACCTTAACACACCTGTTCACTTGTTTAACACTCTTTGTTTACAGAATTTGTGAAGGGGATATCGTCTTTATTAGACAACCCTGTTTTGACTTCCTCAAAATCTGTCGACATGTTATATTTAAATTATACTTAATAGAACATAGAGTGAAAAATATACTTATGCAAATATATACAAAACATTATTTACAATTTTGTTTCATATGTTTTAATTAAATTTGAACACATAAGAGTTATATTATAATTGTCTGGATTGTTTAGGCATGACTAACACCTCACAGTTCTGGGACTGGCATGGAATGTCAATGAGATAAACACAAACATAGTTAACTGATCTTGATACATAATTCATGTTTAATTAGTGTTATGTCTTTGTAAACAGTGAGTTTCTTATCAATAATTAAATACCTTGTTTACATTTTGTTAAGACAACTCTTTGTAAAATTCTCAAGAGAAAGTGTCATTGTCAGCATGGTGATGATATTGATAAGCTGCCAGAATAGAAATCATTTTCCTTATGCTGAGGTAATATATTGAAAGGTTTTACCACATTTTACATTTTGACAATTAAACCTTTTATTCAATATATTAAGAATTTTTTATCATTATTATTTTCAATTATAATACATTTTTTTGCAAATAAATGAGAGACCATTCTTATCACTTTTCTCTCAAAGTTGAAAGTTGTTTCTTTTTTATGCAATATATGAAATATAAATATGATTAATATGAAGCTGAATTAAGCTAATGATGACATTGAATATATATTTTAAGTGTAATAATTGTTAAGAAAACACTTTTTACCAATTGTTTTTCCTAATTTCCACTATTAAAACCAATTTTATCTTGAAACAGTTGAAACAAGTCTTCTTGCTTATGTTTAGTTTACTTAGCAGGTTATATTTCATCCTGAGATCTCAGGATATCCTCAAATAATATCTACTTACTTTCTCCCAGGGGTTAAACATCCTTTAACATATCAAAAAGTCAAGGACTAACAGAATTATTTCATAATAATAATTATATTGATTTATCATCCAAAACTGGCTCCCACGTTAGATATCGCTTGTGTGAGATCAAGCGATATCTTAGTTACCTTGTAAATATCGCAACAATCAAATCGTCATAATCATATTACATCATCAGTTAATGACATCACAAAGCTTTGACATCACTGAGAACACTGCTGACAATGTTATGACTTCACAAAGTTGATGACGTAACAATGCTATGAGGCCACAATGCTGATGACGTCACAATGCTATGACATCACTGAGCTCACTGCTGAAGTAGTCAAATGGCAGTTTTTTGTTGTAGATATGTTCATTATTTTGCTAATAATTGTTGAAGAATGATTTGAATGATAAATAGAATCTCACCCTTGTGTCTTCTGATATCAAATATATCAAGCCTCGGATATTTGTAACTTTAATCAACGAGTGTTGATATATTTGATATCAGAAGACACTTGGGTGAGATTCTCTATATATATGTATTTTTTTCATGTTTTTATGTTTTCCTTTCAGTTTTGTGGAAAAAGATACTGGAGATGATACCTGAAAAATGATAAACAAAAAAGATACCAAACCAATGAGGATGGCAAGTTGCTACCCATCCAAGATGTCTGCCATCTTGTTGCTGGTGGCACTGCTGGTGGTTCAGTTTCCTTCAACTGGGAGTATCAAAGCAGTTTGTGAGTATTAGTTCATTACTTTACTTTAACCCTTTACCTGTAGCAACAGAAAGTTTGTTTATCCCTGGACAACTGTTTGACAAACATTGGAATCTATGTCGCAACGTCTCCAACATAGAATATAGAAGTTGTTGAAAATTTGTCTTCATTCTTCACCACCTCAACTTCTGGGATGCTTATTAAAGAGAGGGTTATATTGGGGTACTTTTTGTGGAAACAAAATTCCAGGCCATTCCTGTTTACAAATATAAGTAAATTAAATACATATTTATCCCCTGATTGGGAAGGACACCAACTTGACAAAGGCAATGAAATCTTTGACGCAACATCACCTTCATGGAATAAAGAAGATGTTGACACATAAAATTTGTCTTCATTCATCATCACCACAACTTCTAGAATGCTTAAACAGAGAGGGTTGTATTGGGGTATTTTTTGTGGAAACAAAATTCCAGAGGACATTCTTGTTTACAAATAAAAGTAATTAATACATACTCCAGGTGAACAATTTACTAAAGGTTAATATTTTTAAGATGATATATTTGTAAATTTGATAAGAGCTAGCACATTCATTCAAAATTAAAACAATGATAAGTAAACTTTGCTTCGGCAAAACAAGAAATGACATACATTTTGTAGTTTAAAGGCGCATCCATTTTGTTTCATTAAATTTTATTTGGTTTTAATACGTTCCAACATACCATATGTGCTGGTTACAGTACAAATAATTTCACTCAACTTGCCTATTCATCACCAATCGCCAAATATTTCATAATTACTAGTTTCCAATTAATATTTTAAAAAATCATTATTCCTATGAAAAAAACAAAATTACACATCCCATTTACAAGCAAAGTAGTTATATGACCTATTTAAAATAAATTTGCCTTTTTATCTGTTGCAAATAAGATCCAAAAATTACATTTGACTAATTGCCCGTCAACCGTGGTGCACTGTCCGGTTTTCGATCAGGAATCACTACTTTCACCTTCATATCGTCAATAATATTACTAAGTAGACTATCATCAACATGGTAGTTTTCGGTAACAGTCAGTATTTCTCGATAAAATAACAGCATTTATAACGTTTGGAATATGTGACCCCAACAACACAATGGATGTACCTCTAATGATACATTATATGTTCCTTAGAGCACAGTCAAATGCTTTCGTCCAATCATATGATTGTATTGTGGTCACGTGGAGTACATTTATATCCCGATAGATGCACGGTTGTCTGGTTGCGTTCGGGTATCATGCTCATAAAACTGGTTCACAGACTTCCATAAAAACAACAAACAATGTCAACTGATTTTTTTTATTTATGTGGATAATACACAATTAAACACTTATTACATTGACAAATGATCTGCTGTGTTCCCTTTCCGAAAGGAAAAAGTCGCTGCCGTCGATGGGGGTCTTCTATATTAAGGAGCTTGATATTCCTAAAAAAAAGAATAAAATCATGTAACTAAAGCAAGTAATGCGAGGTCATTTGGTAATTTTCAAGTGTATTTCATTTATATCATGAGTAAGTGAAACAACGACAAGCATCAAACCATGTTACCAATGTTTTATATATTTTCAACCACGATATTTAAAAACATATTCAGACGTTATATAGAACGACATAAAAAAAGAGAAGAAAGTGATATAAAAGTACATTTTTGGGGTGTTGAGGATGGAGGCTGCATTGTCGTCTCAATGAAACCCCACACAGCGTCCGAGCGATGTCCAGTACGACGTTACATTCTTTCCCATAGACAGTTCGAGTATAATTTCGTTGCTGCAGTAACCTGAAATCATTCATATGAAATATAGACAGGATGCACAATAGAATATGCAACAATAGATAGTACAACTCGCATATTGATAAATACAGCTCAACAAACAAACAAAAATATTTGAAATACAAAAGACAATAACTTTTATTAAATAAACCAATTTAGTGTAATTTTTTAAAATGCATTTGATAATTTTAAAAAGATACACGTTAAAAAGTAAGGAGTAAAATAGTAAAGTTACCTTTCCTGAATGAATAGTGTACTTGTCCTTGGACTGTCCATGATGAAGCCATTGTGTGAACTGATTCATTCTAAAAACCACCCAGTCTTTATAGGCAATGAAATGTATTACTGCTCAATGTTGCTGAATAAAAACGTGCTTAAATCATGCATGTTCGTGATTCAAGCACGACGCCTATGCTGTAGCACGACTCGTACGCTTTATATAAAATGTACGCCTCATGCACCTCGGACAATTTAAGAAACTCAGTGCTCACAGTGCTGATGATGACTTCAATGTCCCTAACATTTGCATATGATAATGAGAAATGTCAATGTTTTTCATGTTGTGTTCGAGAGAATGTTTCCCAAATTTGTTGACAATTCATTTGAAATATATTCATTTTAAGACATTTTCTTGACGACTCAAGCATTTGACCGTGCTCTAAGATAGATAGAGAACTCGCAGCAGTACATTATCGGGATATAAATGTACGGGTTTGAGAGGGTTAGGCTCGGCTGACGCCTCGCCCAACCATCTCAAACCCGTACATTTATATCCCGATTATGTACTGCTACTCGTCCTCTATCTATTACTTGGTGAATATTCTATTAATATATATGTTTTATTATTTCAAAAACATTAAAATTATTGAAAATACAGCATTTTTCATTTCAAGTAATACAAAAAAGCAAGATGGCTAACAGTCAGCAATAGAACTCAATCTGAAAATGTTATTCCTGTAAATTGTCCAAAGAATGGTTTGGATATGATCAATTGTCAACGTCAACAAGTTAAAAATGATCTGACATTTTCATCTTTTTTTTTAAAGACAATATGGATACTGCCGAAGATTGCGGATTCATTGGTTTCTTGGAGTTGAAAACAGGTGAATCTGTGACCTTGAAAGGTAAAAGCGTGCCAAGTTCGTCAATCTTGACCTGCCAACTAAAGTTCAAGGTCGCAGACAGTCGAGATGACATTGACATCCACTTTAAAACATTTTACATCAATGATTGTGATGTCATCGTTTTCATCAGTATGGAGGGAACGTCAACTGGGGTACGTAAATAAACAAATAGAGGAATTTGCAATGCATTTTGTCTATATTTACTGTTTGTGTGTGCATTGTGTTTGTTTAAATCTAACCTATCATATATATGTTATATGTGAGAGAGAACAGAAAGAAATGAAGACATCACTCAAAGGGGCTGTAGCATGTTTTCTAATGGAAATATTTAAAGAGATCTCACAAAATTGAGAAGAAATGTTACCAATTGCAAAACGATCCTCAATCAATAGACAGAGTTTTAAAACTAATGGTTATGGTTCGGTTAGCAACACAGATCCATTTTCCATCCTCGAGTTATTAAAAGGTGTTCACACTAAAGTGACTGTTAGAAGTTTAGTTTTTTACCTGACACCGTTTTCTACAACTACTGATAATCCAACTTCCCAATGCAAGGCATAACTCTTGCCAGTCTCCATTACTGGCTGATTTAGGCCTTCAAGTATTCATTAAGAAATCTGTGTTTAGAAATCCAGGCCCGCTATGCATTTCTGGTGCAGCGATTCACTATCTTGACACAACAAAGCGAGGGAAATACCGCAAGGGTTAAATCAGCCAGTAATGCAGACTGGCAAGAGTTATGCCCTGGTTTGGAAGTTGCTGATAATCAGGTTTTGTGGTTGGCTGTTTTATATAGATATTTTGCGTAAACATTTTTATAAATGTCAAATTTGAACATACAAGATATGCAAAAACGTGCTTCAGTGCCTTTTACCGGTATATAAAGGAAGAATTTATGCATGTCAACTTTGTAATATTACCAATATGAATCAAAAAGACAAAATTTAAGAAATAGCTTGCATGTCAACAGCAAGTTATGACTGATTTCACGCACTGGTGAAAGTTCATAATGACATTGAATTTAAATATTGAAGTATTTCATGTCTATGATCAATCAATGAAAGGCTCATATTTTCCATTTCAAAAGCCAAAGCTTTATTTTGCTTATGCAGATAAAAATGATATAATAAATCCCCATTTCTCATTTTTGTACCCTGACAGATCTATGATAAGGATACGGTAATAATTATTCTTCATATGCCCGTTTTTTTGTTGTTGTTTATTTTGAGTTTTAATATGCTTGATATATTATTAAGTCCCACATGTATTTGTTTTTACATACAGATTTAATCCTTAAACTTGTTTATTGATAACATTGTCAAAATCCTTTATCCTATGTTAGTGGTTGTTGCAATTGTGACAATTCTCTCCCATTATAAACTTGCTAAAAGTCAGCATTGTCTTGTAAAATGTAAATTTAATGCAGATCTGTTTTTAAATTAAAAAAAAAGGCTATGGTATGAGAATGTTTCAACAATCAACAGGTTATGGGTTAATATTTCAGTTTTTATGGATCAAATCAATAAAAATTGCATATTTGCTTTGAATGTTTCTTACTAACAGCATGGCCACCAAGCAGCATGTATGGTTTTAAAAGTATCGTAGTTGAAGGGTTAAAGTTGTTTGCTTTTTTTCCATTTCCATTTCTTCCCCCCCCCCCCCAAAAGAATTTGTTTCTGGTTTCCGCCTGCATCAGTTTCAAACCCACGCCTCAGGTCTTTCCTTTCTAGGTTTTCAAAAGTAAAGGGCAGATAACTATATTTTTTTAGCCTCAGAAAACACTTGACATAGAAAATTTCACTCGTTTCTGTTGAGATGGAGTGTAGGGGTGAGATTATAGACTATTTGGAATAGTAACACATATTTAAGAAAGTTTGTGCTTTATTTATATAAATAATTGTATAAATTTTGTTTGTTTAAAAAATGTCTTAAAAAAAAAGAGAAATCGCGTCATCGCATCATTTTGTCAGCCTGTAAAGACCACAAACATTTTGCCTAACAATTAGACTGTGGGAATGTTCATACTAAAAAGCATGTGTACCTTTGTGTATTGGTAGGAAGATTGTCTTTAGTTGAAAGTTAGCGTGACAGTCAAATTGCATGTGCTTTAGTTTTATATAGTGTTTTAGTATTGCTTGAGAAACACTCTTGAAGTAGGTATTATAGAGCAGACAAAGATATTTATGGATGATGAACTTCTTTATTCAACAATTTGACATTTTGATAGTTTATTTAAGAAATAGAAGACGAGTTGGCGTGCTTTATTGTTGAATAAAACATAGCAGGCTGGATCTGCTAGTGGCAGGGAGTAAAAAACATGAGGGGCGCAGCCCTGAGTGTTTTATGCTCTCTGCTATGTTTTATTCTACGATAAATAACAACAACGAGTCCCCTATTTCTTATATGAGATGCCCTTAAATAGTTACTCACTTTTCTATAAAACCGCAGAGATATTATTTTGTTTGCATAAACTATATTTTGAAAAATATTAATGCCTCCCGTCGTAGAACACATTCCCTAGCATTGGACAATCAAAGTGACGTAAAATATGACGTCATTTGCTAAGCAACGCTCCTAACTGTCGTCTAAAATCACGAGAATGTTTTATTGTCTCATAAAGCAAGCTGTCGGTCCCATTGACCGCTTGTGTTTTATTGCCGTATGTATCTTATATACAAATATAAGGTTAAGGTTTGAGGGTTCATACCTGACATCTTTTTCTTGAGGGAAAATATCTCCTTGAGGGTTAATATCTCTTTGAGGTTAATATCTCTTTGAGCTTTAATATCTCTTTGCCTCTTTGAGGGCTAATATCGCTTTGAGGGTTAATATCTCTTTGAGGGTTAATATTGTTTCGAAGGTTATTATCTCTTTGAGGGCTAATATCTCTTTGAGGGTTAATATCTCTTTGAGGGTTAATATTGTTTCGAGGGTTATTATCTCTTTGAGGGCTAATATCCCTTTGAGGGTTAATATCTCTTTGAGGGCTGATATCGCTTTGAGGGTTAATATCTCTTCGAGGGTTAATATCTCTTCGAGGGTTGATATCTCTTTGAGGGTTTTTATCTCTTTGAGGGTTTTTATCTCTTTGAGGGTTGATATCTCGTCAAGGGTTAAACACAGAAAAGGTTAGTGGTTTTTTCTGTAGCAGCCAGTTTAGGGTTAAGGTTCTCTATTTAGTGTTATTACCTAGATCTAGTTAGAAAACAGAAGTAGTGGTGTGGGTTAATATTACCTTGAGGGTAACACCAGGTAAATGATTACCGCTTGGGGAAGTCAATGGGTACACAACACTTGTTCCTTGGAAGAAACAAATTATGTGGAAAACTTAACTTGCAGAATTTAGGTTTATGTTGTGTTTTTGTTTAGCGGTCAAGCTACAGCTGTGGATCCCCGCCACCCGGCACCCAGACATCGACCACCGGGTCTGCCACTGTGCGTCTTGATCGCAAATATGTCAACAAGGCTGACTATGATTTTGAGTTCACTCTCCGTGCTTATAAACGTGAGTAAATATCAGACCAACTTCCGCTTCAAGGCATTACTTGTGTCAGTCTCTATTACTGACTTATATAAGCCTTGGTGCATTTTGCATGCTTTTCTGTGCCAGTGTAGCATTGAAAAGTATCTGGCAAAGAGAAGTCGAGGAAATGCAGCAAGGCTTAAAATAGCCAGTGATAGAGATTAGCTCAAGTTATGCCTTTCATAGGAAGTTGATGTCAGACAAAAATAATTTTGCATTGTACCTAAAACAAACTGGGTAAGTACATTTCTTTGTGGCATCACAAACTTTTTGTTTTTCTTGCCGGACTCTCAGTTGCAAGTTCATACCAAAAGCTAAAGCTAGAATAAGATTCTTTCTTTGGTACACACCATTTAGAAGTGGGTAAATCTCATACTGTTTATCGTATGAATGTAAAGCTGTGACTAAAGGGTGAAGTTTGCTAGTAACCAAGTTAAACAAGACGAGAAGATTGCAGATTTTCTGCAAAATTCTTAATGTCATTTTTAGGTACATGGAAATAAATTCATTTAGAATAATTCATTGTGATGGATATATAGAGAATACAAAACGACGTCCCGTTTAATAACATATTTATGAAACGAGTGAGTGGTTTGGTATTTAACGAGCGAAAGCGAAAGCGAGTTTCATAAATATGTTATTAAATGGGACCGAGTTAAGTGTTTTATTTATTACGCGCTGATTAAGTTGCACGAACTCGTCAATAAATGGGACAAACTTCAATGCAATCGCAGCGCTGATATTGTGACGTCATGTTTTAACCATTATGATGTCACATCAATTGAAAGCACGCGATGTTATTACTCTAAGTGTAATAACACGGTAGATTTATTAAACCGTGATATTTTCAACGGGTGAGTAATAAATGTTTAATCGTAGGCTATATACGGTTTTAAAACACTATTCGTTTGAATACATTAAATAGCTTATTTACCACTGCTCACTGTTTTTAACCCTTTTTAGAGACGCCAGAACCTGCAGTTGTGGTACTAAGCTGTTTTTTAACATAAGTTGGAAATATATGTTAATATACATTTGATTTATTTTTACAATTTTGTTTTATTTCAGTAGGCAAATTATTAATTTTCATGTTCATGTTCATATTCATATTAATGTGCATGTTAAAATTCCTTGTTCATATTTTATATTTAAATTCATGTTCATTTTCATGTTCATATACATATTAATGTTCATGTTAAAATTTCTTGTGCATGTTTTGTATAAAAATTCCTTGTTCATTTTCATTTTCATTTTCATATTTCTATTAATTTGCATATTAAGATTCCTTGTTCAAGATAATGTTTAATTTTACAAATTCATGTTTACCGTATATTACCGGGTATAAGTCGACCCCGCGTATAAGTCGACCCCCTTTCTCAACTACCCAAATACTGGTCAAAACCCTATATCTCATGTATAAGTCGACCCCCCCTTTTACCAAGTGCTGACTGACACCCAGTGACAAGTCGACATGCCCAAAAGTCAACACAGCGGCGATTGGTAAGCAGTGATGTCGATCGACTTATAAAATTGTTTTGTCCTAAATATTATTAAATGATAATTTATTTTTCAGATGTTGTAAACAACCAATAAAAAATACAACTTGTGACTCACTGTGTCTGTTATTATTTGTTTCAATCAAATTACATTTTCCTCTCATCAAGCCGAATATACTACGACCAACATGTTGACAAAACTTTATTAGATAACCGGTGAATAGTTAAATTGTGTTACCTAGTAGAAAAAGACGTAAAAAGACATTGCTTTTACTTTTGAGATGAGAAGTGACAGGCTTTAATTACTGTTAATTACTATCAATTAATGTTAATTAAACATCAAAGCTTAGATAATTACCGGATGCGCTAATGAATCATTACCCTGACGGGCAATTAACAAATCTATTCACAACCTTAATCACACGTCTGTCTATTAACAAGTATTGAATATACACTCTTATACAAAATGAATGGTGAACATCTCAGTAACAATACAATGACAATCGGCAATTTACATTTCTCTAAATATTTTTGAATATATGCTATTACGTTAGAACATCTCAGAAATTATACGTCTACTCGTACCAGTAATTTGCACTTCTCACTGCGTATCCACTGCTCATGAGGATCTATCTCGCATGTCACCGGCTTCTATGTAGAATCTCATTGGTCCACGTGACCTTATCGGGTCACTCGACTTACATCAAGGTTAGATATCGATCGATGTTTGTCAGGTAATAGTGAAGATTATAATATAAACTTTAATGAACTTTCGTGATTGAAATGTAATTTTGTATTCATATATCACGCTATATTTGTATTTTAAAAAGACAACAATAAAGCATATGTTTTTAATTCAATGATTTTAATATTGACTGGACATCGATATTTGTGAATTGTTTCCGGTGTAAACATCGTCCGTTCGACTTGCTGGGCTGGCAGATACTTACCTGGCCTCTAGATTTTTGGGGCTGAAACATAGACCCTGTGTATAAGTCGACCCCCCCTCCTTGACCCCCTAATTTTTTGTATCAAATTCTCGACTTATACCCGGTAATATACAGTATGTTCATTTTCAAATTCATGTTCATATTCATGTGTGTGTCTTTATATTTGGTATTTTCATAAATATGAAACTATTCATAGTTTTTAAAATTTCAGAAAATATGAATCAGTGAAATTAGTGATCATGTTACTGAAGATCATTCTCCTCTACTTGCAGCTGCAGATAACTACGATGGTGCCAATACAAGTCCGGTTCCTGTGGGAATGGTTGTTGGCATTGTTGGCGGAATCGTTGCTTTGCTCGTTATCTTTGCCGTCATCGGCGTCTGCTGCTATCGTCGGAAACGTCGCTATGAGAAAGGACAAGCGGGAAATGAATATAAAGAAAACCTTGATGCCGATTCCAATACCACCTACGGGTATGACAATACTGGCCGAAATGTGATCTACCATGAGGATACGCCTGGATCCAACAAGAAGCTTCTGTTCGAAGACAAGAAAGAATACAAGGATGTCAAGTACCGGGAGGAGAACGAAGGAGACAGCTCCAGCTCTGGAGACAGGAAAGCTCCTTTGATTGAAAGCTACAGCATGAGTCCAAAGAAATCAATGACATTTGATTACGAGGGTAAGAAAAATCCAGAACCGGATACTCCAAAGTCTCCAATGTTGAGTGCCCTTCAGAGTAATCCCAAATTCCGCAAATCTTTTGCAGAGAATGAAGCAGATGCTGAAGAGAGAGCGAAAAGGATTTCTTCCTACAGCTCCGACCCTGACTCGCCTCCCTCAGAGCAGACGCGAGTCAAGAAAGGTGTCACTGGCCCTCCTCCTCTGCCACATGTTCCAAAGTCGCCGGTTTCTAAGCGATCTGCTTTCGCTAGCATCAGACGAGCTCCTCGTCCCTCCTCTTCCTCAGAGGAGATTCAACAGATTCAACGAGGATCACAGGACTATGATGATCGTGATATCCGGATCATCAGGGACAGAGATGATCCACCTTCACCCAGCGAGGTAGTTCCCATCCATGTGTCTGATCCTCATCAAGCTAAACAAAAGTCTGACACACAGCATACCTTACGTCCCAACAGGGGGAAGAGTCCAAAGGATAAGCGAAAGGCAAAACAGTCAAGAGATGATGATGATTATGAAAGTTATTCAGCTCCTCCTCGAGATGATAGAGAGCCTGAAAGGAAAACTAAAGGCAACTTTCAGAAAAATTCAAGTTTGAGAAAATCGTCCCGGAAATCTCCACGTGTCGGTCGAGGGTCAAGACCTTCGATTGGGTCCATCCTGGATGACAATGAGTCAATCGGCAGACCAGATACGCCTAACAGTCAGGTTTCCCGGTTTACAAGAGACGACGATGATCTTGACTCAAACTATCAGCGTAAGTTGGGAATATCTTGGTTTTGAGTATTCTAAATTTAATAGCTAATAAATTTGAATTGATATATTTTTGTTTGTTTCATGTTTGGTTAAATTCTTGGCAATTTAAGATGGAATAACTTTCCATAGTGTCAGTGGATAATATTTTTAATTTGACTTTGTTTGTTTTAAATAAATTTTAAAAATTTTGTTTCGTTTGTTTTAAATAAAAAAATTTTGTAATACTTGCATAGAATAAGAATCTGGCTTTCTCTTTTTCAGCCCTAAGGAGATCAGCATCAAGACAGTCGTTGTATGCTTCAAGGTCAAGTCTATATGGTCGCCGAGGGAAACGGGAAAGAAGAGGCTCATTCAGTGAATCTGTCGTGTCCTATGCCAGGGACGATATTGATGCTTATTCGGAACGAGACTTTGATGAGAGGCGAATATCTCGAAGAGAGTCCATGAGAAAGAACTATAGGTCTCTGGGCGACCTTGAATACGAAGCCCGTGAAATATCCACACAGACATTACGTGAGACAGCATCGCAGACTGGGAGAGGAAGAGTCAATTCCACAAATCCGAAGAAAGGAGCTTCGAAGAAGGTCGCAGCCAGGAAGAATAGCACTTCCTCCACAGCCTCTAAGAAACCTAAGACAAAGAGGCCGTCCACCAAAAGTGGAGATGAGGACGGGGAAGAAGAAACAGAAACCAAGTCTGCGCCATCAACCCCGAAAACAAAATCAAAATCAGCCTCCCAGAAACCTAAGCCTCAGCCAAAACCTCGACCAGCTCCAAGGAAATCCACAGGAACAAAAGCCAACCCTGGTAATGACACTGTCAGTGAGATTGACCAATCAGAAGCTCCCGCTTACACGACAGCTAGCGGAGCTCCGTATGGGATGCCCCCTGGAACCCAAGTACCCTATCCTCAAGGAGTTCCTGGTCAGCCTCCATTTGTTCCTCCTGGAGGGATGCCAATGATGCAGCCCTACCCTGGAGCTTACCCTGGGGCTTACCCTGGAGCTTACCCTGGTGTGTACCCAGGCCAGCCTCAGATGATGTATGCTCCGGTTGCCAGGATGCCCAATGTTGCACGACCTCAAGGACCACCTCAAGGACCACCTCAAGGACCACCTCGAGCACCCCGACCTTCAGAAGGTGCTGGGAAGTCTGGCAAGTCCAGCTGGGACATCTTATGTGCTATGACGGACAATGAAAAAGCTTCAAACGATGAAGCAGCTTCTGTGACTGGGTCGGTTTTCAGTCATCAACAGCCCAACCCATATTCCGCAGTTCAGTATCCTCAACAGGGTGTTCCCTTCCAACAGCCAGCCTACGCACCTTCTGGCACAATGTCCTACGTGCCGAACTCTTACATGCCGGGCATGTCGGGGACAACTTCCGAGTTTGGGAGCGGTCCCTACCCAGCTTCTACAGCTTCGTCTCACAGCTCTGAGGACGTTAAACCGGTTGTGGTTCTTCCCAAAGCAGATAAGGTCTTCCCCAGACAAGCATCATGGGAAGTCCTCAATGAGATGGCGTCGTCGGAGAAACAAAAGACAAATTCACACAAGACTGAAAGTATAGTTTAATTCTTTGTCTGCAGGGTCTATTTTTTCAAAGCTCTCTTTAATGCAAAGACAAGCATTATGGAAGGGTGTCATCGGAGAAACAAAAGGCGAACTCACACAAGACTGTAGTTTAAGTCTTAGTCTAAAGGGCCTAGATTCTCAAAGCTATCTTAACGTTAAGATAGTTGTAACTGCCATGATCATATGCTTTTATTCAAATTAGCACAAGAAGAGCCCTGAAAATCTAAGCTCGGCCAAGTGACTGTAGCCCGAAGATCAATTAACCCAATTAAGATGGTATTAATCTTAACATTGACATTGAAAGGGTACCTGTTTCAAGGAATAGGTTCTGTTTCTTTTCTTTTAGATAATTGGTGTTGAACAACAGACTGAGCTTAAAAGATGGACTTACAATTGAACTTAGAGCTTAGATTTACCTAGGGCACTCTAGACAAGACTGGGTTTCCAAAGCTATCTTATACGATTGCTCAACTCGCCCCACAAGGCATAACAAACTCTCACTTGTAGTCTCTATCACTGGCAAATTTAAGCCTTGCTGCATTTAACTTTTCTTTGCCAGATCACTAATTACACTATTAAGTCCAGGTACAGCATGCTACTATGCTGGCACAGAAAATGAGATGAAATGCAGCAAGGCTTAGATAAGCCAGTGAGAGCCTAATAGTAAGAGTTATGGTGGGGAAGTTGAAAAGGGGGGGGGGGGGGGGGGGTTCCAGCAATCCCCACTTTTGAAAATTTCTGAATACCTGCAAAGAGCATATAATCCATCTATGAGCTTAGCATTAAGAGAACTTTGAAAATATGTTCAACAGGGAAAATAGATACATTTTATCTACATTTCATGATCTATATTTCATTGATGTATCGATTCTGTTTTTGTGAACTTTCTACTTTTCTAACAAGGTGCCATGTATTTAGAAATATTTTTTTCTCACTGAATGCATATCCATTGAATCTGTATTGAATTTTTAAAAAAAGATAATGTTTCATTTGAAATAATTTCATTGGTCAGTAATTGTTTCAATCCAATTTTTATTTTGACATGTAAAATCTGTGAGAAATATGCAAAAAAAATAACATTGTTGTTTCAATAATAGATCATCACAAAATGTTGTGTATATCGTCATGATATTTTAAATGGTTGAATGATCTTGCCAAATATAGCTTTATAGTTTTGATCTGTGTATGACCTTTTGCTTTCTATGTCTGTGAATGAAATTATCTAAATTTTACTATTTAACAAGAAACAAAGTCCATTAATGGTCATTTCACTGAATAGTATATTTCAGATTATGAAGAAGGATTTTGTTATTTTCATTAAGATATGAAAGTATTTCTCAGTAGTTCTTGCCATTTGGTTCCATGATAATCTGTTAGGGAAATGATCAGAAACATCTACACTATACTCTGGAAGCCAAGTGTTGATTTGCTAGAAATGTTACCATTATTTAAAGGCACTGTAGCACGTTTTTTGCATGATTTTCAAATTTGCCGTTTTTAATAAAAGTTATCTTTACTTGAGATAATAAAACAGCCCATTACAAGACCCAATTATCTGTAGTCGTAGAAAACAGTGTCACGTATAAAATGAAAACTGCTAGCGGCCATTTTAGTATGAACACCTCTTAGTAATTTCAGAATGGGAAATAAATCCTCGTTGCTTTACGGAACCATAACAATTTGTTAAGAACTCTATTTATTGATTGAGAAGGATTTTGCAATGGTAATGTCTTTTCCATTTTTCCATTAGAAAACATGCTACAGCCCCTTCTTGACACGGTTGTGTGATTTTTAGTAAAATTTTAGGCCCAAAAAATAAATAAAAATGTTTCTGGTCTTTACAGGCTGACAAAAATGCAATTTTTTTTTTTTTATACAACATTTTTTTTTTTCGAATGAAGAGATAATTCCATTTTATTCAAACTTCTCACCGGTTAAAAAACAAATTTAGACATTTATTTATAGAAATAAAGGAAAAACGCTCTTAAATATGTGTTACTATTCCAAATGGTCAATAACCTCACCCCTACACTCCTTTTTCAATATCCGATGTTTCCTGAGGCTAAAGAATTAGTTATGAGTTATGTGCCCCTTTCTTTTGTTAAAACCTAGAAAAAAAAGACCTGAGGCATGGGTTTGAAACTGATGCGGGCAGAAACCTTTTTTTTGGACCTTAGTATCAATCTATAGAAAAAACACAATTTGTATGTGTATCAGACAATAAGTCACTATGACTTGAATGTTCTCACATTAAAACTAAGGTTGGTTACTAGAAGTTGTAACTACAACTTGTACCATGAAAACGGGCCTTAACCAGCTCAAGATTTTCTTAAATACAAACTCATTGCCTATCATAAAGGGAGGTAATAAAAATTTCTCTCAAATCGGCTCTTTGCATCCAGGGTATTATGTTGATTTGAAAATTCTTTCCTGAGAGGTTAAAGAGGAAGATTTATGATCTATCTAGATCAGATATTATCAATATATTGTAATAATTATGATGAAACTTTCATAGAAATTGTTATTTTTAGCATGAAATCCATATTTACAGACAGCAATTAGTATTATTATGCAATGATAAGATTAATGAGTTTTATGTATATATATCTTACAATGATTAAGCTCCTTCAGTTATTAAATATATTTATGAATTTGAAGTAATATTTATTTTTTTTATAGATACTGGGAGTAAATTAGAATTTGAAATATTTCTATTTCTGGTTGACTTTGTGAATGTGATTTGCTTTGCTCAACAAAATTGACATAATTGTATAGCAAATGTAATTACCGGTAGTCTTAATCCTTTATTTGTATCAAATCTATAAGAAAATATTTATGAATAATTATCATACTTAATTGTACATACTTATTTTAGAATACATCTAAGTAGTTTTTGGAATATACTTTCTTTTCCCTGATACATACGTTGTGGTTTTATTATTGATTAATTCATAAACATTTATAAGGTATTGGTAATAATTAATTAATTTGTCTTTAAACTTCATTAGAATAACACATTTCAGTAGTATTTGTTGAAAATAATTTTTTAAAGTTTTAAACCTTTTTTTAAAACATTGTTGATTTGCAAGAGTTTTACTTTGAATTTAGTCTTTTAAGTGCTATATTTATTTTACAAATAAAAAATGTTGTTTCACTGAATGACAAAACATGATTCAGTCATAATTTTTTTAGTGTGATCACTTATTTTCATCACTTTTTTTTGGTTAAAATTAATCTTTTCTTTCATCATTAACACTAGATCAGTCATATTTTCTACCTCAAAATTGTGATCATTTACATTATGAATTATTATTTTAAAAATAACTAAAAATACCAAACATTGATCGAAAATATATTCGTCATCAAGGTGCTAATTTCATAAAACAAAAACAAAGATTTGATGATAGCAGCATTCTTATCGTCAAATCATTTGGCTTTAAAGACATATTTTTCTTTATTATTTCGAGTTAAAACTTCATCTCCACAATGACGATTATATGAATTGAAAATGTCAATTGCTTGTATGGAAACTGAATATGCTAAATAAATTATGTAAATTATTGGCCAATGTTAAAATTTATATCTTCTTTCAAATTGAAAATTCAGCAGTCAAGTCTATGAATGTCGTGTAGCACGAACTAACTTGGAAACAAATCAATAGGCTACAGATTGATGCCAAAACTTGGCTCAACAATTTTCAAATGCAAAAGTGATTTTTCAAGAAGACGTGAATTGTTTCTAGTCGATGCTACCTGTCTTCATTTATATGTTTTAAGGCTCATTCTTTTAATTTCCTCGCAAGGAACTAAACAACTTTAGGTGCAACACTGCACTGAACTTCCTTGCAGTACCACCCATGCTTTGCAAGTTCCAGCAGAAGTTTCACTGGAATGAAATCCACAATGGCTCTGCAGGCTTTCTCCCTTCAAGGCCTTTGTCATATTAATGGAATATTTCAGATTGCTGTAGAGAACTGCCCTGCGTTCAGTAACACATCGTTTGTGGCGGGCATCCTGCTTTTAACATCGAGTGTTCGCGAAAGCTCACGAAAATCCCAGGAAATTTTGTGTTACTGAATGCAGGGCATTTCTACATGCTGTAAGGTTTGGGTGCAATGCTACCGGTATATTGAAATTCAGTGCAGTATCACCCATGGTTCGCTACTTCCAGCACATGTTTACTGGAATGAATATCCACAATGCTATTGCATGCTATCCCTTAATTAATACTAGCCTTTGTCATATTATGGAATATTTGTGTCCGCAGTAGAGAACTGTTCTACATACCGTAAGGTTTGGGTACAATGCTACATTGAAATTCAGTGCAGTGCCAACCATGCTTCGCTAGTTCCAGCAGAGGTTTCACTGCAATGAAAATCCAAAATGGCATTGCAGGCTTTCTTCCTTCAATAAATCTAGCCCTTGTGAAATATTCTTGAAAGTGGATTTAATAACAAATCATGTTTCCTTGTTTAGAGAAAGGATTTAAAAATAACTAATTTTTAAAACCTTTTTTTGTTTTTCTTCTCATAGAAATGTAACTCAAATTGGAATCTTTGCTTTGTATAATCAGTAAAATGATTTTGCAGTGAAAATTCAGAAATGACAGACTTCAATAAATGTTTAGGGTTGGTTGCGATGAGAAAACTTTCTATGATGGCCTTACACTGAAGCATTATGTTGAAATAATTCCTGCCAAATTATGTTCGTTAGGTGCCTTTGAATGTTATATTTGTCCTGTAAAATTTTTTGATCTCAGTTAAGCATGTCACAAGCATTTCATAAATCATTGTTTGAGAATGTATATAACTCTCTCCACCTTATAGCAATTACGCCAATATTCATTATGTCACAAGTTCTTTTTGATTTACTTCCCATGCATTTTCACCCAAGACATTCTACACAATTTGTTTCCTAACAATAAGAAACATCATTGGCGAAATGAAGCCAATGCTTACAAGTTTTACAGCAATGCATAGCCACAATGGTTTTACAGGCTTCCTTCATTAATTCTAGCTGCCTTGATGCAAGTTTGAAAACTTTGACAGAGGTGTTAAACCAATCTGCCTCTGAACCCCCGAACAAGTTTTATTGTACATCTGCCAAATTCCATGTTGTGTAAAGAACTTTTTAAAATCTTTTTATTCCCATTCCATTTTAATCATTTAAAATATATGAAACATTCCTTAAAGGCGCTGTAGCACGTTTTTTCGCTCAAATAAGTCGATGAAATGTATTTGAAAAATAATGTCACCAATAGTAAAACACCCTTCTCTCTTCGGAAAGTCAAGTTACAAATGAGTGTACATGGTTCCGTAAAGCCACGGCTATCGTTTTTGTCATTCGAAATAATAAAATGTGTTCACAATAAAATGGCCGCCATGCAATTGTTGCTTCATACGCAACACCGTTATTACCACTACGGATAATTGGTTTGTGTAATAAGATGTTTTACACTCTAAAGTAAATATAAATGACAAAAACTATCATTATAAATGGGAAATTCGAAAAAATAAGATTTGCAAAAAAACATGCTACAGCGCCTTTAATGTGGAAGCATTGTTTTTAATGAAAACTGCAAAATGGCCATTGGCTACCACTTCAGTGCCATGAGTCTTCAAAATTTAAGGTCTCTGTTGCCAGTACAAATGTCATTTTAGTTAAATATTGTCATAAATGACTTTCAATCACTATTGTTAATTTTTTATCATGTATTTAAATTTTTTAACCAACATTCCACTATTTTATCCGATTTCTATATGAATTCATTTTATATTGTCATTATCATTGTATATAACATGTCATTGTATATTGTCATCAAGTTGTTTATACTGCTGTTTACACTACTGTGCTAGGTTGTTTTGTATACTTTGGTATATCTCATACAGCATTTTGTTATAGATAGCTACATGGTCAATAAAGGGAAAGAATCATAAGCACTTTTTTTTATATCTCTTCTTACTGCCTTGCAAACTTAATTAAGAAAGACCTAAAATAATAACTACCCTGGTTTCAGTTATGAAGAGGCCCAGAATCAGGATAGTTATCATTTTCTATTTTAAGCTTATGGCATGGCATGGCGTTCGGCGTCAGGCGGCCATCCGTCTGTCCGGTTAACTGTTCGCATTTTCGACTTCTTCTCCAGAACCAATGACTCTAGAGAGCTGAAATTTTATATGCAGACTCCTTGGTCAATGGGGATTCTAAATTGTAGATTTGTTGACCTTGGGACCCAAATGTGGGTCGATGGGGGTTTCAAATGGGGTCACAACCTTAAAAACCTATTTTCATCTTCTTCTCCAGTTCCAATAGGTCTAGAGAGCTGAAATGTTGTGTGCAAACTCCTTGGGTAACGAGGATTCTAAATTGTAGATTTCGTGACCCCATGACCCCAAATGAGGTCACAGGGGTCACAACCTTAAAAACCTATTTTCATCTTCTTCTCCTGTTCCAATAGGTCTAGAGAGCTGAAATGTTGTGTGCAGACTCCTTGGGTAACGAGGTTTCTAAATTGTAGATTTCGTGACCCCATGACCCCAAATGGGGTCAAAGGGGTCCCAACCGTAAAATGCTATTTTCATCATCATCTCCAGTTCTATAAGGTCTAGAGAGCAGAAAAGTTGTGTGCAGACTCCTTTTCCAAAAGGGATTCTAAATTGTATATTTGGTGACCCCTTATGACCCTATTTGGGGTCACAGGTAAAAACCTAAAATAACCTGTTTTCATCTTTTTCTCAAGTACTTCAAATTTTTTATACATGTATATATGATAAATTCTCCTGGAAAATTAACATTTTGAAATTTATTTAGTTTATTGTTTTAAGCCTGATGAGCTACAGATCCAATGGCTCTATTTTTCTTTAGTTTGTCGGGCAGTATGTAGTTTAATATAGAATAGAGAATCCAAAACTCAGCCAATTGTAATACTATAGGAATGAAAAGACTGTTCGGCATCCTACAAGCGAGAGATTAACAGTTCCGGAGTTCAAATCCTGCCAGGGGCTCGGAAGCAGTTTGGTGCACTACACAATACCACCTGTTCTTAGCTAGTTCCAGCCAATGCTCACAGATTTCACAGCAATGCATAACCACACTGATATTTCCGGCTTCCATCCCCTGCAACAATACTAGCAATTGTGGTATAAGTGAAATTATCTTGACAGTGCTTTAAACTTTTTAATGAATCCCTTCCCGCTCTCAAGTCATTTATTGCCACAAAACCTCTGTATAACCATATACTTCTCACAGTTACCAGTGGATATTAGCGACACAGACACTTTCCTTATAACTCTCGAATAAAACACTGTTTTACATCTCAGACTGTTCTGCCTTGTAAGAAATGTGTTTCATACCCATATAAACCCATGCTGAAAAGAAAGCAATTACAAAGGATTTGAAGAAGCATGAAAAAAAAAAGGTTTACGATGAGATACGTGTTGATTACAACATAGTAAAAAACGTTACTCGTTGTTCAAGTCATTAAATTTTCACTTTTATGACAGTAGTACCATCAGCGAACCCAATTTACGTTCGAACAGGTTAGTTTTTACTATGGATGTGTGTGCAGCCAAAAGGCGACGTTAGGGTGTCAAAGAGCCTTTTTGGCCAAGCAACTGCAGCTTGGTTGGAACCTGGCCTTAGTGCACAATTCATTTTCAGTGCATTTATCATGAGAAACAAGGTTGAATAATGAACTACCTGACATTCCCGGAGCACAGGACTTGCTGTGAAGTCAAAACAAACCTCTCTGCACTACACAATTGCAAACCAACGTGGGGGTTGACCAGCCCAATTTTGAGATATGACTGGAACATGCAGACATATACACTGACGTGTCAGTGACAACACACAAAAGTACACAGAATCAACATACTTTATACCCGTCCAAAAGCACTGACATTAAAAATCTAGCAAATATACTGTTGGTAGTATACTCTCTCACGTCTCAATAAATTCCCGAAACATAATGTAACAAAACTGGAACTGGTTGTCCCACAATACCCTACTATATTCCAGGACCTACTTCTTCCTCCCCCGCAACCACTTCCGGGTCAATTTAACCGTGACCTCAGGCCAAATCTTGGGTTTTTAAACTTGAAATGTCTTTATTTTCATTTTGTATGTGTACAAATAATCACATGAAATATTAAAAATTTATTTATTTATATGGGTTGAGATATGTTTGTCAAAAACAGAACCATGTGGAAGATTGAGCCACAATGAATAATGGGAGAGCACATGAGAGGAAGTATTTAAGAAGAAATACAATTTCTCTAAATGGATCAATTTGTTTGAAAACTGCTACTGCTGAAATAAACTCAGGTGTGACACTTAAGGGATGGTTGTTGGAAATGCTCTTTTTTTCTTCAGTTCAATGTGAAACATTTCAGTTTTTCTGCCTGTCTCTTTAGAAGTTATTACGTATTCAAAGAATACTATACTGTCTAGGGCTGGGACGGGTAACCCGGATACCTGGGACGGGTGGGTATTGAGTAGGACCCGGGTACCCATCACAGCCCTAATACTGTCATACTTTTACTTACATTCTTTATTTTCCAGTTTGGTTTGGACCGTGTACTAATTATGGACAGATTTACATTAATTTGACGCTTTCTAATGCAGAATTCTGTCTTGTAAACAACATTTGCGCATTGCACAGATGAAGCACCCAATCAGGATTCTCCTTGTCTTCTAGGGAGTAACCGTTCAATATTTAACAGAGTTGATGCTAGAAAATCTGAAGGGAGTCACCTCTTTGGGAAAAGAATGACTAATGCAGGCCAACCACACTATTTCTGTGAAATGAAACTATTCCCATGGTGGTTCTGCACAGTCTGTGTGAACAAAACTCGCTTTAATTTTTTGAAATATGTATGACCTTATTGCGCGTAGTACTGAAGACAATGATAGAAACCGATTTCTTCAACAAAGTTGTAACCTCATAAAAGTTTGTCCTTCCAGAGTACTGACCAAGACTGTGCTGTAAATTGCTGCATTTGTTAACTCTCTACCTGCAGTGGGCCAACCTAGTGTCACTCCATATGAAGAGAATCCAGCAGGGGGAAATATTATATTTCTATTAAGAAATGTTAATCCTTTTTCTACTTGCTTTAATAATATTCCTTTTTTAGGTCAACAGGCCTGAAAGCCCTGATGGGCTTACGGCATGGAATGGCGTTCGGCGTCTGGCCGTCTGTAAACTTTTAGCTTTTTCGACTCTTTCTCAAGAACCAGTGACTCTAGAGAGCTGAAATTTTATATGCAGACTCCTTGGCCAATGGGGATTTTAAATTGTAGATTTGTTGATCTTGTGACCCCAAATGTGGGTCACAGGGGTCATGACCTATTTTCATCTTCTTCTCAAGTATGAAGAGCTCTAGAAAGCTGAATTGTTGTGTACAGACTACTTGGCCAATGGGGATTTTAAATTGTAGATTTGTTGACATTGTGAACCCAAATGTGGGTCAAGCAAAAACAATATGTCTCCGACTCTTCGGGCCGGAAGACATAACAATGAATGTCTTTAGATAGAGCCTACATCATTGCTATAAAAATTTTTACTGTGCATGTGCAGCATTAATTATCAAATAGATATAGATTTCAAAAAGGTCTGTGTGTCAGTTTTGAATGAATTATTGTGTGGTTAATTTGAAAAGTTAAAATATTTGATTGCAAAGTAGTCAAGTTCTAAGTAAAGACATTCACAGTGATATCCCATTCGGATGTGTTTTCAAAACATCAACATAACAAAATACAAACAAGAGAAGACAGACAACATATATAAGTTTGATCACTATTTATTACAAGCTAAAGAAATGTCATTATCATATCCCCACAAAGTATATACAAGTCCCCAAGAATAACCCCGCCTCCCTCCCTCCCACCGAGCCATCGACTCACCCTCCCTCCCACACTCACCCTCCCTCCCTCCCTCCCACACTCTCTCACCCTCCCTCCCTCCCTCACACACTCACCCTACCTCCCCCTTCCCTCCCATACTCACTCACTCTTTCAACCTCCCTTACTTTCTCACCCTCCCTCCCAAAAATTAACTCACCCTCTCACCCTTCATCCCTCCCTACCTCCGTCACTATCTCACCCTCCCTCCCTCTCTCTCTCCCATCCTCCCTCTATCACCCTCCCTCCCATCCCACACTCACTCACCCTTTCTTCCTCCCTCCATCCCACACCCAATCACTCACCCACCCACTCAGGCTCCCTCCCTCCCTCCCTCCCACATTCACTCACTCCCTCACCCTCCCTCCCTCCCTCCCAAATTCACTCACTCCTCACCCTCCCTCCCTCACACACTCACCCTCCCTCCCCTTCCCTCCCATACTCACTCACTCTTTCAACATCCCTCCCAAATTCACTCACTCCCTCACCCTCCCTCCCACACTCACCCTCCCTCCCCTTCCCTCCCATACTCACTCACTCTTTCAACCTCCCTCTCTCACTCACTCTCTCACTCATCCAACCTCCCTCACTCTCTCACCCTCCCTCCCACACTTACTCACCCTCCCTCCCTCCCTCTCACACTCACTCACCCTCACTCCCTCCCACACCCCCATCTAACTAACTCACTCATCCGCTCACCCTTCCTCCCTCCCTCCCACATTCACTCACTCACATTCCCTCCCTCCCACACTCAGTCACTCACTCTCCCTCCTTCCCTCACCATCCCAGTCTCACTCACTCTCACCCTCCCTCCCTCACTAATTCCTCCTCCCTCTCTCGCTCACTATCTCACCCTTCCTCCCTCACACACTCACACTCCCTCCCTTCCACACTCACTCACTCTCCCTCTCTCACCCTCCCTCTCTCCCACACTCAGTCACTCACTCTCCCTCCTTCCCTCGCCCTCTCTCTCACCCTCCCTCTCTCACTCACTCTCTCACCCTCCCTCCCACACTCAGTCACTCACTCTCCCTCCTTCCCTCGCCCTCTCTCTCACCCTCCCTCTCTCACTCACTCTCTCACCCTCCCTCCCTCACTCTTTCACCCTCCCTCTCACACTCAGTCACTCACTCTCCCTCCCTCCCTCACTCTCTCACCCTCTCTCTCACCCTCCCTCACACACTCACTCTCTCACCCTCCCTCCCTCCCTCCCACACTCAGTCACTCACTCCCTCACCCTCTCTCTCCCTCTTGTTACCATTCACACTCAATCATTCTCTCTCACAAACTGTGACATTCGCCTTCAGACAAGAATCGTTCATGCAACTGCTTCTCTTGAACATCTCCTTGAAAAACTTCAAGACACTTGCACATAGGCTGGAAAATAAAGAGGGCTTAGGGGTGTCTGCAACCTCAGTGTCTCCAAGGTCGATTGTCGTGAAGTCCCGGTCATCAACAATTGGAACCCGGCAAATATTGACCGACACTGAGGTGCTCTGGGATGTTTCTGGGAACAGGGACTTGGCCTCTCTCAAGACAATAGGCTGGTGGAGAGAAAAGGGAAAAAGTGTTATTTGACCACTGAATATAATACCAGTCAAAACGAGTTGGCATTTACAGGTTCTAGGAATCATGTCTTGTCATGCATTGATACCTGCAGAAGTAGGCATCATGCAGTTTCAACTTTTAAAACTACGAATTTAAAATGGCTACATTGGTCAGTTTTACTGAGGTGAAGTAAATGGAGAAAGCTGAACTACAGATTTGCATTCAAATGACTCAGTGGTTGGCAGTTAATGCTCCAAAGGCATATTCAGAAGGTAACATTTTATGAAAATATACATGACAAGATTTGTTTTTTTGTCTTTTTGTAGTAGGAAATCTAGGCTGTGGACAATCATTTTCAAATACAAGTTCATTTCCTGTGTTAACATACTTTACGGGGAACAAGAGGTGTCAGGGTGGGGTGGACAAGAGCGGTAGAGCTTTCATATGCAGTATAAGCTGTAAGTGGTAAAGAGGAGGATTAAGACAGTGTACAATAAATAGTCTTAGTCGGCATGATATATTGTTTCATTATATTGGTGTCACTGTGTAAGCTCACGGAGTAACAAAACAAACAATATGTGGAAAAGGAATGTCCCTGATGTCATGGTTTTTGACATCACTTTAGGTTTATTACATTTTACAGACCAGAATGTACATTACTTGTATTTTTACTGGCACAAATGCATAGTGAAAATATTGATTGGGAACATAACTGCGACTCAAATCATACTTTCTGTAATGAAAGATAAACCAAAATGGCAGACATGTTTCTGCAACATTGGTAAAATTTGCTTTACCCATAGTATCGAAATAAAACACGTAAGGGCGTGTTACTTCCAAAATAATGGTACCTTGTATATGTGGCAGGGTGAGATGAAAGTGTTCCTACTGGCTTCGGTTAGTGGGATATCCCTTTAGCTCAACTGGTAGAGCGCAGGACTGTCAACCGGAGGTCCCGGGTTCGATTCCCACTGGAGGTGATCTCACAATCACTTCTGTTACATTTGGCGCCCAACGTGGGGCCGGGGCAACTCCCTAGTGCTCACTACACCCTGAGTACGTCGAACTGAGGTGCTTGATAACTCACAAAAGTTTGACTCGAGGACGAGTCACTTTGTGGAGGGGGTGTATGTGGCAGGGTGAGATGAAAGTGTTCCTACTGGCTTCGGTTAGTGGGATATCCCTTTAGCTCAACTGGTAGAGCGCAGGACTGTCACCCGGAGGTCCCGGGTTCGATTCCCACTGGAGGTGATCTCATAATCACTTCCGCTACATATATATATAACCGAGCTCATGTTGGCAATTGCAGGTATTGGTAGTTCTAAACAAGAAAACTTCGATAAAATCACGAGAGCAAAAGAGTCGAGGATCTGGGCAACAGTGATTGTTGACAGAAAAGACAATCGTTGTCATGGATGTACACAATCTCGTGAGATCTCGAGAGAAAGGTCACGTGACATGATGGGGCCCGAGTTGGGTGGCGCAACATTCAAACGTGACTGTAACTTTATCCATTGTTTGTAGAACAGTGTGGAAGACACAGTATATCTTGTATAAGTTTCCCAGGGATAGCCACAGATGATACTTCGCTAGTTGTTTAGTGACAAAAGCGTTGAAAGTATTTATCTTGAGAAAATGCTCACCTTAATTTCGCCTCCAACAGTTCAGCTGGCCTGACGTTGGCAACGAGAGTGATCTGCCCCTGATGCCTAATAGCGCCACTGGGTGACAATTAGGGTTGGAACCTGACCTCAGTGCACAATTCATTTTCAGTGCATTTGTCATGAGAAACAAGGTTGATGATGAACTACCTGACATTCCCGGGACACAGGACTTGCTGTGAAGTCAAAACAAACCTCTCTGCACAACACAATTGCAAACCAACGTGGGGGTTGACCAGCCCAATTTTGAGATATGACTGGAACATGCAGACATTGACCACACGTACACTAAAGTGCACAGAATCAACATACTTTATACCCACCACCCGTCCAAAAGCACTGACATTAAAAATCTAGCAAAATTACTGTTGGTAGTATACTCTCTCACGTCTCAATAAATTCCCGAAACATATTGTAACAAAATGGAACTGGTTGTCCCACAATACCCTACTATATTCCAGTACCTACTTCCTCCTCCCCCGCAACCACTTCCGGCTCAATTTAACCCTGACCTCAGGCCAAATCTTGGGTTTTTAAACTTGAAATGTCTTTATCTTTCATTTTGTATGTGTACAAATAATCACATGAAATATATATAAAAAAAACACCCCCAAAAACTGTCATTTAATTGTGTTTAGATTTGTTTGTCAAAAACAGAACCATGTGGAAGATTGAGCCACAATGAATAATGGGAGAGCACATGAGAGGAAGTATTTAAGAAGAAATACAATTTCTCTAAATGGATCAATTTGTTTGAAAACTGCTAATGTACTGCAGAAATAAACTGGTGTGACACTTTAGTGATGGTTGTTGGAAATGGGTTTTTTTTCCAATTCAATGTGAAACATTCCAGTTTTTCTGCCTGTCTCTTAAGTTATTCTTATTTAAATATACACTGTCATACTTTTACTTACATTCTTTATTTTCCAGTTTGGTTTGGACTGTGTACTAATTATGGACAGATTTACATTAATTTGACGCTTTCTAATGCAGAATTCTGTCTTGTAAACAACATTTGCGCATCGCACAGATGAAGCACCCAATCAGGATTCTCCTTGTCTTCTAGGGAGTAACCGTTCAATATTTAACAGAGTTGATGCTAGAAAATCTGAAGGGAGTCACCTCTTTGGGAAAAGAATGACTAATACAGACCAACCACACTATTTCTGTGAAATGAAACTATTCCCCATGGTGGTTCTGCACAGTCTGTGTGAACAAAACTCACTTTAATTTTTTGAAATATGTATGACCTTATTGCGAGTAGTACTGAAGACAATGATAGAAACCGATTTCTTCAACAAAGTTGTAACCTCATAAAAGTTTGTCCTTCCAGAGTACTGACCAAGACTGTGCTGTAAATTGCTGCATTTGAGTCTCTACCTGCAGTGGGCCAACCTAGTGTCACTCCATATGAAGAGAATCCAGCAGGGGGAAATATTATATTTCTATTAAGAAATGTTAATCCTTTTTCTACTTGCTTTAATAATATTCCTTTTTTAGGTCAACAGGCCTGAAAGACCCGATGGGCTTACGGCATGGAATGGCGTTCGGCGTCTGGCCGTCTGTAAACTTTTAGCTTTTTCGACTCTCTCTCAAGAACCAGTGACTCTAGAGAGCTGAAATTTTATATGCAGACTCTTTGGCCAACGGGGATTCTAAATTGTAGATTTGTTGATCTTGTGACCCCAAATGTGGGTCACAGGGGTCATGACCTATTTTCATCTTCTTCTCAAGTATGAAGAGCTCTAGAAAGCTGAATTGTTGTGTACAGACTACTTGGCCAATGGGGATTTTAAATTGTAGATTTGTTGACATTGTGAACCCAAATGTGGGTCAAGCAAAAACAATATGTCTCCCGACTCTTTGGGCCGGAAGACATAACAATGAATGTCTTTAGATAGAGCCTACATCATTGCTATAAAAATTTTGACTGTGCATGTGCAGCATTAATTATCAAATAGATATAGATTTCAAAAAGGTCTGTGTGTCAGTTTTGAATGAATTATTGTGTGGTTAATTTGAAAAGTTAAAATATTTGATTGCAAAGTAGTCAAGTTCTAAGTAAAGACATTCACAGTGATATCCCATTCGGATGTGTTTTCAAAACATCAACATAACAAAATACAAACAAGAGAAGACAGACAACATATATAAGTTTGATCACTATTTATTACAAGCTAAAGAAATGTCATTATCATATCCCCACAAAGTATATACAAGTCCCCAAGAATAACCCCGCCTCCCTCCCTCCCACCGATCCATCGACTCACCCTCCCTCCCTCCCTCCCTCCCACACTCACCCTCCCTCCCTCCCTCCCACACTCTCTCAAACCTCCCTCCCTCCCTCACACACTCACCCTACCTCCCCCTTCCCTCCCATAATCACTCACTCTTTCAACCTCCCTTACTTTCTCACCCTCCCTCCCAAAAATTAACTCACCCTATCACCCTTCATCCCTCCCTACCTCCGTCACTATCTCACCCTCCCTCCCTCTCTCTCTCTCTCCCTTCCTCCCTTTATCACCCTCCCTCCCATCCCACACTCACTCACCCTTTCTTCCTCCCTCCATCCCACACCCAATCACTCACCCACCCACTCAGGCTCCCTCCCTCCCTCCCTCCCACATTCACTCACTCCCTCACCCTCCCTCCCTCAAACACTCACCCTACCTCCCCTTCCCTCCCATACTCACTCACTCTTTCAACCTCCCTCCCTCCCTCCCTCCCTCCCTCCCAAATTCACTCACTCCCTCACCCTCCCTCCCACACTCACCCTCCCTCCCCTTCCCTCCCATACTCACTCACTCTTTCAACCTCCCTCTCTCACTCACTCTCTCACTCATCCAACCTCCCTCACTCTCTAACCCTCCTTCCCACACTTACTCACCCTCCCTCCCTCCCTCTCACACTCACTCACCCTCACTCCCTCCCACACCCCCATCTAACTAACTCACTCATCCGCTCACCCTTCCTCCCTCCCTCCCACATTCACTCACACACTCACATTCCCTCCCTCCCACACTCAGTCACTCAGTCACTCTCTCACTCTCCCTCTCTCACCCTCCCTCTCTCCCACTCAGTCACTCACTCTCCCTCCTTCCCTCGCCCTCTCTCTCACCCTCCCTCTCTCACTCACTCCCTCACCCTCCCTCCCACACTCAGTCACTCACTCTCCCTCCTTCCCTCGCCCTCTCTCTCACCCTCCCTCTCTCACTCACTCTCTCACCCTCCCTCCCACACTCAGTCACTCTCTCACCCTCCCTCCCACACTCAGTCACTCACTCTCCCTCCTTCCCTCGCCCTCTCTCTCACCCTCCCTCTCTCACTCACTCTCTCACCCTCCCTCCCTCACTCTTTCACCCTCCCTCTCTCACTCAATCTCTCACCCTCCCTCCCACACTCAGTCACTCACTCTCCCTCCTTCCCTCGCCCTCTCTCTCACCCTCCCTCTCTCACTCACTCTCTCACCCTCCCTCCCACACTCAGTCACTCTCTCACCCTCCCTCCCACACTCAGTCACTCACTCTCCCTCCTTCCCTCGCCCTCTCTCTCACCCTCCCTCTCTCACTCACTCTCTCACCCTCCCTCCCACACTCAGTCACTCTCTCACCTCCCTCCCACACTCAGTCACTCACTCTCCCTCCTTCCCTCGCCCTCTCTCTCACCCTCCCTCTCTCACTCACTCTCTCACCCTCCCTCCCTCACTCTTTCACCCTCCCTCTCTAACTCAATCTCTCACCCTCCCTCTCACACTCAGTCACTCACTCTCCCTCCCTCCCTCACTCTGTCACCCTCTCTCTCACCCTCCCTCACACACTCACTCTCTCACCCTCCCTCCCTCCCTCCCACACTCTGTCACTCACTCCCTCACCCTCTCTCTCCCTCTTGTTACCATTCACACTCAATCATTCTCTCTCACAAACTGTGACATTCGCCTTCAGACAAGAATCGTTCATGCACTGCTTCTCTTGAACATCTCCTTGAAAAACTTCAAGACACTTGCACATAGGCTGGAAAATAAAGAGGGCTTAGGGGTGTCTGCAACCTCAGTGTCTCCAAGGTCGATTGTCGTGAAGTCCCGGTCATCAACAATTGGAACCCGGCAAATATTGACCGACACTGAGGTGCTCTGGGATGTTTCTGGGAACAGGGACTTGGCCTCTCTCAAGACAATAGGCTGGTGGAGAGAAAAGGGAAAAAGTGTTATTTGACCACTGAATATAATACCAGTCAAAACGAGTTGGCATTTACAGGTTCTAGGAATCATGTCTTGTCATGCATTGATACCTGCAGAAGTAGGCATCATGCAGTTTCAACTTTTAAAACTACGAATTTAAAATGGCTACATTGGTCAGTTTTACTGAGGTGAAGTAAATGGAGAAAGCTGAACTACAGATTTGCATTCAAATGACTCAGTGGTTGGCAGTTAATGCTCCAAAGGCATATTCAGAAGGTAACATTTTATGAAAATATACATGACAAGATTTGTTTTTTTGTCTTTTTGTAGTAGGAAATCTAGGCTGTGGACAATCATTTTCAAATACAAGTTCATTTCCTGTGTTAACATACTTTACGGGGAACAAGAGGTGTCAGGGTGGGGTGGACAAGAGCGGTAGAGCTTTCATATGCAGTATAAGCTGTAAGTGGTAAAGAGGAGGATTAAGACAGTGTACAATAAATAGTCTTAGTCGGCATGATATATTGTTTCATTATATTGGTGTCACTGTGTAAGCTCACGGAGTAACAAAACAAACAATATGTGGAAAAGGAATGTCCCTGATGTCATGGTTTTTGACATTACTTTAGGTTTATTACATTTTACAGACCAGAATGTACATTACTTGTATTTTTACTGGCACAAATGCATAGTGAAAATATTGATTGGGAACATAACTGCGACTCAAATCATACTTTCTGTAATGAAAGATAAACCAAAATGGCAGACATGTTTCTGCAACATTGGTAAAATTTGCTTTTACCCATAGTATCGAAATAAAACACGTAAGGGCGTGTTACTTCCAAAATAATGGTACCTTGTATGTATATAACCGAGCTCATGTTGGCAATTGCAGGTATTGGTAGTTCTAAACAAGAAAAACTTCGATAAAATCACGAGAGCAAAAGAGTCGAGGATCTGGGCAACAGTGATTGTTGACAGAAAAGACAATCGTTGTCATGGATGTACACAATCTCGTGAGATCTCGAGAGAAAGGCCACTTGACATGATGGGGCCCGAGTTGGGTGGCGCAACATTCAAACGTGACTGTAACTTTATCCATTGTTTGTAGAACAGTGTGGAAGACACAGTATATCTTGTATAAGTTTCCCAGGGATAGCCACAGATGATACTTCGCTAGTTGTTTAGTGACAAAAGCGTTGAAAGTATTTATCTTGAGAAAATGCTCACCTTAATTTCGCCTCCAACAGTTCAGCTGGCCTGACGTTGGCAACGAGAGTGATCTGCCCCTGATGCCTAATAGCGCCACTGGGTGACAATTAGGGTTGGAACCTGACCTCAGTGCACAATTCATTTTCAGTGCATTTGTCATGAGAAACAAGGTTGATGATGAACTACCTGACATTCCCGGGACACAGGACTTGCTGTGAAGTCAAAACAAACCTCTCTGCACAACACAATTGCAAACCAACGTGGGGGTTGACCAGCCCAATTTTGAGATATGACTGGAACATGCAGACATTGACCACACGTACACTAAAGTGCACAGAATCAACATACTTTATACCCACCACCCGTCCAAAAGCACTGACATTAAAAATCTAGCAAAATTACTGTTGGTAGTATACTCTCTCACGTCTCAATAAATTCCCGAAACATATTGTAACAAAATGGAACTGGTTGTCCCACAATACCCTACTATATTCGAGTACCTACTTCCTCCTCCCCCGCAACCACTTCCGGCTCAATTTAACCCTGACCTCAGGCCAAATCTTGGGTTTTTAAACTTGAAATGCCTTTATCTTTCATTTTGTATGTGTACAAATAATCACATGAAATATATATAAAAAAAACACCCCCAAAAACTGTCATTTAATTGTGTTTAGATTTGTTTGTCAAAAACAGAACCATGTGGAAGATTGAGCCACAATGAATAATGGGAGAGCACATGAGAGGAAGTATTTAAGAAGAAATACAATTTCTCTAAATGGATCAATTTGTTTGAAAACTGCTAATGTACTGCAGAAATAAACTGGTGTGACACTTTAGTGATGGTTGTTGGAAATGGGTTTTTTTTCCAATTCAATGTGAAACATTCCAGTTTTTCTGCCTGTCTCTTAAGTTATTCTTATTTAAATATACACTGTCATACTTTTACTTACATTCTTTATTTTCCAGTTTGGTTTGGACTGTGTACTAATTATGGACAGATTTACATTAATTTGACGCTTTCTAATGCAGAATTCTGTCTTGTAAACAACATTTGCGCATCGCACAGATGAAGCACCCAATCAGGATTCTCCTTGTCTTCTAGGGAGTAACCGTTCAATATTTAACAGAGTTGATGCTAGAAAATCTGAAGGGAGTCACCTCTTTGGGAAAAGAATGACTAATACAGACCAACCACAATATTTCTGTGAAATGAAACTATTCCCCATGGTGGTTCTGCACAGTCTGTGTGAACAAAACTCACTTTAATTTTTTGAAATATGTATGACTTATTGCGCGTAGTACTGAAGACAATGATAGAAACCGATTTCTTCAACAAAGTTGTAACCTCATAAAAGTTTGTCCTTCCAGAGTACTGACCAAGACTGTGCTGTAAATTGCTGCATTTGTTAACTCTCTACCTGCAGTGGGCCAACCTAGTGTCACTCCATATGAAGAGAATCCAGCAGGGGGAAATATTATATTTCTATTAAGAAATGTTAATCCTTTTTCTACTTGCTTTAATAATATTCCTTTTTTAGGTCAACAGGCCTGAAAGACCCGATGGGCTTACGGCATGGAATGGCGTTCGGCGTCTGGCCGTCTGTAAACTTTTAGCTTTTTCGACTCTTTCTCAAGAACCAGTAACTCTAGAGAGCTGAAATTTTATATGCAGACTCCTTGGCCAATGGGGATTCTAAATTGTAGATTTGTTGATCTTGTGACCCCAAATGTGGGTCACAGGGGTCATGACCTATTTTCATCTTCTTCTCAAGTATGAAGAGCTCTAGAAAGCTGAATTGTTGTGTACAGACTACTTGGCCAATGGGGATTTTAAATTGTAGATTTGTTGACATTGTGAACCCAAATGTGGGTCAAGCAAAAACAATATGTCTCCTGACTCTTCGGGCCGGAAGACATAACAATGAATGTCTTTAGATAGAGCCTACATCATTGCTATAAAAATTTTGACTGTGCATGTGCAGCATTAATTATCAAATAGATATAGATTTCAAAAAGGTCTATGTGTCAGTTTTGAATGAATTATTGTGTGGTTAATTTGAAAAGTTAAAATATTTGATTGCAAAGTAGTCAAGTTCTAAGTAAAGACATTCACAGTGATATCCCATTCGGATGTGTTTTCAAAACATCAACATAACAAAATACAAACAAGAGAAGACAGACAACATATATAAGTTTGATCACTATTTATTACAAGCTAAAGAAATGTCATTATCATATCCCCACAAAGTATATACAAGTCCCCAAGAATAACCCCGCCTCCCTCCCTCCCACCGAGCCATCGACTCACCCTCCCTCCCTCCCTCCCTCCCTCCATCACTCACCCTCCCTCCCTCCCTCCCACACTCTCTCACCCTTCCTCCCTCCCACATTCACTCACTCCCTCACCCTCCCTCCCTCACACACTCACCCTACCTCCCCCTTCCCTCCCATACTCACTCACTCTTTCAACCTCCCTTACTTTCTCACCCTCCCTCCCAAAAATTAACTCACCCTCTCACCCTTCATCCCTCCCTACCTCCGTCACTATCTCACCCTCCCTCCCTCTCTCTCTCCCTGCCTCCCTTTATCACCCTCCCTCCCATCCCACAGTCACTCACCCTTTCTTCCTCCCTCCATCCCACACCCAATCACTCACCCACCCACTCAGGCTCCCTCCCTCCCTCCCTCCCTCCCTCCCTCCCACATTCACTCACTCCCTCACCCTCCCTCCCTCACACACTCACCCTCCCTCCCCTTCCCTCCCATACTTACTCACTCTTTCAACCTCCCTCTCTCACTCACTCTCACTCATCCAACCTCCCTCACTCTCTCACCCTCCCTCCCACACTTACTCACCCTCCCTCCCTCCCTCTCACACTCACTCACCCTCACTCCCTCCCACACCCCCATCTAACTAACTCACTCATCCGCTCACCCTTCCTCCCTCCCTCCCACATTCACTCACTCACTCACATTCCCTCCCTCCCACACTCAGTCACTCACTCTCCCTCCTTCCATCACCATCCTAGTCTCACTCACTCTCACCCTCCCTCCCTCACTAATTCCTCCCCCCTCTCTCGCTCACTATCTCACCCTTCCTCCCTCACACACTCACACTCCCTCCCTTCCACACTCACTCACTCTCTCACTCTCCCTCTCTCACCCTCCCTCTCTCCCATTCTCAGTCACTCACTCTCCCTCCTTCCCTCGCCCTCTCTCTCACCCTCCCTCTCTCACTCACTCTCTCACCCTCCCTCCCACACTCAGTCACTCACTCTCTCTCCTTCCCTCGCCCTCTCTCTCACCCTCCCTCTCTCACCCTCCCTCCCACACTCAGTCACTCTCTCACCCTCCCTCCCACACTCAGTCACTCACTCTCCCTCCTTCCCTCGCCCTCTCTCTCACCCTCCCTCTCTCACTCACTCTCTCACCCTCCCTCCCTCACTCTTTCACCCTCCCTCTCTCACTCAATCTCTCACCCTCCCTCTCACACTCAGTCACTCACTCTCTCTCCCTCCCTCCCTCACTCTCTCTCTCACCCTCCCTCACACACTCACTCTCTCACCCTCTCTCTCTCACCCTCCCTCCCTCCCTCCCACACTCAGTCACTCACTCCCTCACCCTCTCTCTCCCTCTTGTTACCATTCACACTCAATCATTCTCTCTCACAAACTGTGACATTCGCCTTCAGACAAGAATCGTTCATGCACTGCTTCTCTTGAACATCTCCTTGAAAAACTTCAAGACATTTGCACATAGGCTGGAAAATAAAGAGGGCTTAGGGGTGTCTGCAACCTCAGTGTCTCCAAGGTCGATTGTCGTGAAGTCCCGGTCATCAACAATTGGAACCCGGCAAATATTGACCGACACTGAGGTGCTCTGAGATGTTTCTGGGAACAGGGACTTGGCCTCTCTCAAGACAATAGGCTGGTGGAGAGAAAAGGGAAAAAGTGTTATTTGACCACTGAATATAATACCAGTCAAAACGAGTTGGCATTTACAGGTTCTAGGAGTCATGTCTTGTCATGCATTGATACCTGCAGAAGTAGGCATCATGCAGTTTCAACTTTTAAAACTACGAATTTAAAATGGCTACATTGGTCAGTTTAACTGAGGTGAAGTAAATGGAGAAAGCTGAACTACAGATTTGCATTCAAATGACTCAGTGGTTGGCAGTTAATGCTCCAAAGGCATATTCAGAAGGTAACATTTTATGAAAATATACATGACAAGATTTGTTTTTTTGTCTTTTTGTAGTAGGAAATCTAGGCTGTGGACAATCATTTTCAAATACAAGTTCATTTCCTGTGTTAACATACTTTACGGGGAACAAGAGGTGTCAGGGTGGGGTGGGGCTCACCTTAATTTCGCCTCCAACAGTTCAGCTGGCCTGACGTTGGCAACGAGAGTGATCTGCCCCTGATGCCTAATAGCGCCACTGGGTGATAATTAGGGTTGGAACCTGACCTCAGTGCACAATTCATTTTCAGTGCATTTGTCATGAGAAACAAGGTTGATGATGAACTACCTGACATTCCCGGGACACAGGACTTGCTGTGAAGTCAAAACAAACCTCTCTGCACAACACAATTGCAAACCAACGTGGGGGTTGACCAGCCCAATTTTGAGATATGACTGGAACATGCAGACATTGACCACACGTACACTAAAGTGCACAGAATCAACATACTTTATACCCACCACCCGTCCAAAAGCACTGACATTAAAAATCTAGCAAAATTACTGTTGGTAGTATACTCTCTCACGTCTCAATAAATTCCCGAAACATATTGTAACAAAATGGAACTGGTTGTCCCACAATACCCTACTATATTCCAGTACCTACTTCCTCCTCCCCCGCAACCACTTCCGGCTCAATTTAACCCTGACCTCAGGCCAAATCTTGGGTTTTTAAACTTGAAATGTCTTTATCTTTCATTTTGTATGTGTACAAATAATCACATGAAATATATATAAAAAAAACACCCCCAAAAACTGTCATTTAATTGTGTTTAGATTTGTTTGTCAAAAACAGAACCATGTGGAAGATTGAGCCACAATGAATAATGGGAGAGCACATGAGAGGAAGTATTTAAGAAGAAATACAATTTCTCTAAATGGATCAATTTGTTTGAAAACTGCTACTGCAGAAATAAACTGGTGTGACACTTTAGTGATGGTTGTTGGAAATGGGTTTTTTTTCCAATTCAATGTGAAACATTCCAGTTTTTCTGCCTGTCTCTTAAGTTATTCTTATTTAAATATACACTGTCATACTTTTACTTACATTCTTTATTTTCCAGTTTGGTTTGGACTGTGTACTAATTATGGACAGATTTACATTAATTTGACGCTTTCTAATGCAGAATTCTGTCTTGTAAACAACATTTGCGCATCGCACAGATGAAGCACCCAATCAGGATTCTCCTTGTCTTCTAGGGAGTAACCGTTCAATATTTAACAGAGTTGATGCTAGAAAATCTGAAGGGAGTCACCTCTTTGGGAAAAGAATGACTAATACAGACCAACCACAATATTTCTGTGAAATGAAACTATTCCCCATGGTGGTTCTGCACAGTCTGTGTGAACAAAACTCGCTTTAATTTTTTGAAATATGTATGACCTTATTGCGCGTAGTACTGAAGACAATGATAGAAACCGATTTCTTCAACAAAGTTGTAACCTCATAAAAGTTTGTCCTTCCAGAGTACTGACCAAGACTGTGCTGTAAATTGCTGCATTTGTTAACTCTCTACCTGCAGTGGGCCAACCTAGTGTCACTCCATATGAAGAGAATCCAGCAGGGGGAAATATTATATTTCTATTAAGAAATGTTAATCCTTTTTCTACTTGCTTTAATAATATTCCTTTTTTAGGTCAACAGGCCTGAAAGACCCGATGGGCTTACGGCATGGAATGGCGTTCGGCGTCTGGCCGTCTGTAAACTTTTAGCTTTTTCGACTCTTTCTCAAGAACCAGTGACTCTAGAGAGCTGAACTTTTAAATGCAGACTCCTTGGCCAATGGGGATTCTAAATTGTAGATTTGTTGATCTTGTGACCCCAAATGTGGGTCACAGGGGTCATGACCTATTTTCATCTTCTTCTCAAGTATGAAGAGCTCTAGAAAGCTGAATTGTTGTGTACAGACTACTTGGCCAATGGGGATTTTAAATTGTAGATTTGTTGACATTGTGAACCCAAATGTGGGTCAAGCAAAAACAATATGTCTCCCGACTCTTCGGGCCGGAAGACATAACAATGAATGTCTTTAGATAGAGCCTACATCATTGCTATAAAAATTTTGACTGTGCATTTGCAGCATTAATTATCAAATAGATATAGATTTCAAAAAGGTCTGTGTGTCAGTTTTGAATGAATTATTGTGTGGTTAATTTGAAAAGTTAAAATATTTGATTGCAAAGTAGTCAAGTTCTAAGTAAAGACATTCACAGTGATATCCCATTCGAATGTGTTTTCAAAACATCAACATAACAAAATACAAACAAGAGAAGACAGACAACATATATAAGTTTGATCACTATTTATTACAAGCTAAAGAAATGTCATTATCATATCCCCACAAAGTATATACAAGTCCCCAAGAATAACCCCGCCTCCCTCCCTCCCACCGAGCCATCGACTCACCCTCCCTCCCTCCCTCCCACACTCACCCTCCCTCCCTCCCTCCCACACTCTCTCACCCTCCCTCACCCTCCCTCCCTCCCTCACACACTCACCCTACCTCCCCCTTCCCTCCCATACTCACTCACTCTTTCAACCTCCCTTACTTTCTCACCCTCCCTCCCAAAAATTAACTCACCCTCTCACCCTTCATCCCTCCCTACCTCCGTCACTATCTCACCCTCCCTCCCTCTCCCTCTCCCTTCCTCCCTTTATCACCCTCCCTCCCATCCCACACTCACTCACCCTTTCTTCCTCCCTCCATCCCACACCCAATCACTCACCCACCCACTCAGGCTCCCTCCCTCCCTCCCTCCCAAATTAACTCACTCCCTCACCCTCCCTCCCACACTCACCCTCCCTCCCCTTCCCTCCCATACTCACTCACTCTTTCAACCTCCCTCTCTCACTCACTCTCTCACTCATCCAACCTCCCTCACTCACTCACTCTCTCACTCATCCAACCTCCCTCACTCTCTCACCCTCCCTCCCACACTTACTCACCCTCCCTCCCTCCCTCTCACACTCACTCACCCTCACTCCCTCCCACACCCCCATCTAACTAACTCACTCATCCGCTCACCCTTCCTCCCTCCCTCCCACATTCACTCACTCACTCACATTCCCTCCCTCCCACACTCAGTCACTCACTCTCCCTCCTTCCCTCACCATCCCAGTCTCACTCACTCTCACCCTCCCTCCCTCACTATTTCATCCTCCCTCTCTCGCTCACTATCTCACCCTTCCTCCCTCACGCACTCCCTCCCTTCCACACTCACTCACTCTCTCACTTTCCCTCTCTCACCCTCCCACACTCAGTCACTCACTCTCCCTCCTTCCCTCGCCCTCTCTCTCACCCTCCCTCTCTCACTCACTCTCTCACCCTCCCTCCCACACTCAGTCACTCACTCTCCCTCCTTCCCTCGCCCTCTCTCTCACCCTCCCTCTCTCACTCACTCTCTCACCCTCCCTCCCTCACTCTTTCACCCTCCCTCTCTCACTCAATCTCTCACCCTCCCTCTCACACTCAGTCACTCACTCTCCCTCCCTCCCTCCCTCCCTCCCTCACTCTCTCACCCTCTCTCTCACCCTCCCTCACACACACTCACTCTCTCACCCTCTCTCTCTCACCCTCCCTCCCTCCCTCCCACACTCAGTCACTCACTCCCTCACCCTCTCTCTCCCTCTTGTTACCATTCACACTCAATCATTCTCTCTCACAAACTGTGACATTCGCCTTCAGACAAGAATCGTTCATGCACTGCTTCTCTTGAACATCTCCTTGAAAAACTTCAAGACACTTGCACATAGGCTGGAAAATAAAGAGGGCTTAGGGGTGTCTGCAACCTCAGTGTCTCCAAGGTCGATTGTCGTGAAGTCCCGGTCATCAACAATTGGAACCCGGCAAATATTGACTGACACTGAGGTGCTCTGGGATGTTTCTGGGAACAGGGACTTGGCCTCTCTCAAGACAATAGGCTGGTGGAGAGAAAAGGGAAAAAGTGTTATTTGACCACTGAATATAATACCAGTCAAAACGAGTTGGCATTTACAGGTTCTAGGAATCATGTCTTGTCATGCATTGATACCTGCAGAAGTAGGCATCATGCAGTTTCAACTTTTAAAACTACGAATTTAAAATGGCTACATTGGTCAGTTTTACTGAGGTGAAGTAAATGGAGAAAGCTGAACTACAGATTTGCATTCAAATGACTCAGTGGTTGGCAGTTAATGCTCCAAAGGCATATTCAGAAGGTAACATTTTATGAAAATATACATGACAAGATTTGTTTTTTTGTCTTTTTGTAGTAGGAAATCTAGGCTGTGGACAATCATTTTCAAATACAAGTTCATTTCCTGTGTTAACATACTTTACGGGGAACAAGAGGTGTCAGGGTGGGGTGGACAAGAGCGGTAGAGCTTTCATATGCAGTATAAGCTGTAAGTGGTAAAGAGGAGGATTAAGACAGTGTACAATAAATAGTCTTAGTCGGCATGATATATTGTTTCATTATATTGGTGTCACTGTGTAAGCTCACGGAGTAACAAAACAAACAATATGTGGAAAAGGAATGTCCCTGATGTCATGGTTTTTGACATTACTTTAGGTTTATTACATTTTACAGACCAGAATGTACATTACTTGTATTTTTACTGGCACAAATGCATAGTGAAAATATTGATTGGGAACATAACTGCGACTCAAATCATACTTTCTGTAATGAAAGATAAACCAAAATGGCAGACATGTTTCTGCAACATTGGTAAAATTTGCTTTTACCCATAGTATCGAAATAAAACACGTAAGGGCGTGTTACTTCCAAAATAATGGTACCTTGTATGTATATAACCGAGCTCATGTTGGCAATTGCAGGTATTGGTAGTTCTAAACAAGAAAAACTTCGATAAAATCACGAGAGCAAAAGAGTCGAGGATCTGGGCAACAGTGATTGTTGACAGAAAAGACAATCGTTGTCATGGATGTACACAATCTCGTGAGATCTCGAGAGAAAGGTCACGTGACATGATGGGGCCCGAGTTGGGTGGCGCAACATTCAAACGTGACTGTAACTTTATCCATTGTTTGTAGAACAGTGTGGAAGACACAGTATATCTTGTATAAGTTTCCCAGGGATAGCCACAGATGATACTTCGCTAGTTGTTTAGTGACAAAAGCGTTGAAAGTATTTATCTTGAGAAAATGCTCACCTTAATTTCGCCTCCAACAGTTCAGCTGGCCTGACGTTGGCAACGAGAGTGATCTGCCCCTGATGCCTAATAGCGCCACTGGGTGACAATTAGGGTTGGAACCTGACCTCAGTGCACAATTCATTTTCAGTGCATTTGTCATGAGAAACAAGGTTGATGATGAACTACCTGACATTCCCGGGACACAGGACTTGCTGTGAAGTCAAAACAAACCTCTCTGCACAACACAATTGCAAACCAACGTGGGGGTTGACCAGCCCAATTTTGAGATATGACTGGAACATGCAGACATTGACCACACGTACACTAAAGTGCACAGAATCAACATACTTTATACCCACCACCCGTCCAAAAGCACTGACATTAAAAATCTAGCAAAATTACTGTCGGTAGTATACTCTCTCACGTCTCAATAAATTCCCGAAACATATTGTAACAAAATGGAACTGGTTGTCCCACAATACCCTACTATATTCCAGTACCTACTTCCTCCTCCCCCGCAACCACTTCCGGCTCAATTTAACCCTGACCTCAGGCCAAATCTTGGGTTTTTAAACTTGAAATGTCTTTATCTTTCATTTTGTATGTGTACAAATAATCACATGAAATATATATAAAAAAAACACCCCCAAAAACTGTCATTTAATTGTGTTTAGATTTGTTTGTCAAAAACAGAACCATGTGGAAGATTGAGCCACAATGAATAATGGGAGAGCACATGAGAGGAAGTATTTAAGAAGAAATACAATTTCTCTAAATGGATCAATTTGTTTGAAAACTGCTACTGCAGAAATAAACTGGTGTGACACTTTAGTGATGGTTGTTGGAAATGGGTTTTTTTTCCAATTCAATGTGAAACATTCCAGTTTTTCTGCCTGTCTCTTAAGTTATTCTTATTTAAATATACACTGTCATACTTTTACTTACATTCTTTATTTTCCAGTTTGGTTTGGACTGTGTACTAATTATGGACAGATTTACATTAATTTGACGCTTTCTAATGCAGAATTCTGTCTTGTAAACAACATTTGCGCATCGCACAGATGAAGCACCCAATCAGGATTCTCCTTGTCTTCTAGGGAGTAACCGTTCAATATTTAACAGAGTTGATGCTAGAAAATCTGAAGGGAGTCACCTCTTTGGGAAAAGAATGACCAACCACAATATTTCTGTGAAATGAAACTATTCCCCATGATGGTTCTGCACAGTCTGTGTGAACAAAACTCACTTTAATTTTTTGAAATATGTATGACCTTATTGCGCGTAGTACTGAAGACAATGATAGAAACCGATTTCTTCAACAAAGTTGTAACCTCATAAAAGTTTGTCCTTCCAGAGTACTGACCAAGACTGTGCTGTAAATTGCTGCATTTGTTAACTCTCTACCTGCAGTGGGCCAACCTAGTGTCACTCCATATGAAGAGAATCCAGCAGGGGGAAATATTATATTTCTATTAAGAAATGTTAATCCTTTTTCTATTTGCTTTAATAATATTCCTTTTTTAGGTCAACAGGCCTGAAAGACCCGATGGGCTTACGGCATGGAATGGCGTTCGGCGTCTGGCCGTCTGTAAACTTTTAGCTTTTTCGACTCTTTCTCAAGAACCAGTGACTCTAGAGAGCTGAAATTTTATATGCAGACTCCTTGGCCAATGGGGATTCTAAATTGTAGATTTGTTGATCTTGTGACCCCAAATGTGGGTCACAGGGGTCATGACCTATTTTCATCTTCTTCTCAAGTATGAAGAGCTCTAGAAAGCTGAATTGTTGTGTACAGACTACTTGGCCAATGGGGATTTTAAATTGTAGATTTGTTGACATTGTGAACCCAAATGTGGGTCAAGCAAAAACAATATGTCTCCCGACTCTTCGGGCCGGAAGACATAACAATGAATGTCTTTAGATAGAGCCTACATCATTGCTATAAAAATTTTGACTGTGCATGTGCAGCATTAATTATCAAATAGATATAGATTTCAAAAAGGTCTGTGTGTCAGTTTTGAATGAATTATTGTGTGGTTAATTTGAAAAGTTAAAATATTTGATTGCAAAGTAGTCAAGTTCTAAGTAAAGACATTCACAGTGATATCCCATTCGGATGTGTTTTCAAAACATCAACATAACAAAATACAAACAAGAGAAGACAGACAACATATATAAGTTTGATCACTATTTATTATAAGCTAAAGAAATGTCATTATCATATCCCCACAAAGTATATACAAGTCCCCAAGAATAACCCCGCCTCCCTCCCTCCCACCGAGCCATCGACTCACCCTCCCTCCCTCCCTCCCTCCCACACTCACCCTCCCTCCCTCCCTCCCACACTCTCTCACCCTCCCTCACCCTCCCTCCCTCCCTCACACACTCACCCTACCTCCCCCTTCCCTCCCATACTCACTCACTCTTTCAACCTCCCTTACTTTCTCACCCTCCCTCCCAAAAATTAACTCACCCTCTCACCCTTCATCCCTCCCTACCTCCGTCACTATCTCACCCTCCCTCCCTCTCTCTCTCCCTTCCTCCCTTTATCACCCTCCCTCCATCCCACACCCAATCACTCACCCACCCACTCAGGCTCCCTCCCTCCCTCCCTCCCAAATTAACTCACTCCCTCACCCTCCCTCCCACACTCACCCTCCCTCCCCTTCCCTCCCATACTCACTCACTCTTTCAACCTCCCTCTCTCACTCACTCTCTCACTCATCCAACCTCCCTCACTCTCTCACCCTCCCTCCCACACTTACTCACCCTCCCTCCCTCCCTCTCACACTCACTCACCCTCACTCCCTCCCACACCCCCATCTAACTAACTCACTCATCCGCTCACCCTTCCTCCCTCCCTCCCACATTCACTCACTCACTCACATTCCCTCCCTCCCACACTCAGTCACTCACTCTCCCTCCTTCCCTCACCATCCCAGTCTCACTCACTCTCACCCTCCCTCCCTCACTATTTCATCCTCCCTCTCTCGCTCACTATCTCACCCTTCCTCCCTCACGCACTCACACTCCCTCCCTTCCACACTCACTCACTCTCTCACTCTCCCTCTCTCACCCTCCCTCTCTCCCACACTCAGTCACTCACTCTCCCTCCTTCCCTCGCCCTCTCTCTCACCCTCCCTCTCTCACTCACTCTCTCACCCTCCCTCCCACACTCAGTCACTCACTCTCCCTCCTTCCCTCGCCCTCTCTCTCACCCTCCCTCTCTCACTCACTCTCTCACCCTCCCTCCCACACTCAGTCACTCTCTCACCCTCCCTCCCACACTCAGTCACTCACTCTCCCTCCTTCCCTCGCCCTCTCTCTCACCCTCCATCTCTCACTCACTCTCTCACCCTCCCTCCCTCACTCTTTCACCCTCCCTCTCTCACTCAATCTCTCACCCTCCCTCTCACACTCAGTCACTCACTCTCCCTCCCTCCCTCCCTCACTCTCTCACCCTCTCTCTCACCCTCCCTCACACACTCACTCTCTCACCCTCTCTCTCTCACCCTCCCTCCCTCCCTCCCACACTCAGTCACTCACTCCCTCACCCTCTCTCTCCCTCTTGTTACCATTCACACTCAATCATTCTCTCTCACAAACTGTGACATTCGCCTTCAGACAAGAATCGTTCATGCACTGCTTCTCTTGAACATCTCCTTGAAAAACTTCAAGACACTTGCACATAGGCTGGAAAATAAAGAGGGCTTAGGGGTGTCTGCAACCTCAGTGTCTCCAAGGTCGATTGTCGTGAAGTCCCGGTCATCAACAATTGGAACCCGGCAAATATTGACCGACACTGAGGTGCTCTGGGATGTTTCTGGGAACAGGGACTTGGCCTCTCTCAAGACAATAGGCTGGTGGAGAGAAAAGGGAAAAAGTGTTATTTGACCACTGAATATAATACCAGTCAAAACGAGTTGGCATTTACAGGTTTTAGGAATCATGTCTTGTCATGCATTGATACCTGCAGAAGTAGGCATCATGCAGTTTCAACTTTTAAAACTACGAATTTAAAATGGCTACATTGGTCAGTTTTACTGAGGTGAAGTAAATGGAGAAAGCTGAACTACAGATTTGCATTCAAATGACTCAGTGGTTGGTAGTTAATGCTCCAAAGGCATATTCAGAAGGTAACATTTTATGAAAATATACATGACAAGATTTGTTTTTTTGTCTTTTTGTAGTAGGAAATCTAGGCTGTGGACAATCATTTTCAAATACAAGTTCATTTCCTGTGTTAACATACTTTACGGGGAACAAGAGGTGTCAGGGTGGGGTGGACAAGAGCGGTAGAGCTTTCATATGCAGTATAAGCTGTAAGTGGTAAAGAGGAGGATTAAGACAGTGTACAATAAATAGTCTTAGTCGGCATGATATATTGTTTCATTATATTGGTGTCACTGTGTAAGCTCACGGAGTAACAAAACAAACAATATGTGGAAAAGGAATGTCCCTGATGTCATGGTTTTTGACATTACTTTAGGTTTATTACATTTTACAGACCAGAATGTACATTACTTGTATTTTTACTGGCACAAATGCATAGTGAAAATATTGATTGGGAACATAACTGCGACTCAAATCATACTTTCTGTAATGAAAGATAAACCAAAATGGCAGACATGTTTCTGCAACATTGGTAAAATTTGCTTTTACCCATAGTATCGAAATAAAACACGTAAGGGCGTGTTACTTCCAAAATAATGGTACCTTGTATGTATATAACCGAGCTCATGTTGGCAATTGCAGGTATTGGTAGTTCTAAACAAGAAAAACTTCGATAAAATCACGAGAGCAAAAGAGTCGAGGATCTGGGCAACAGTGATTGTTGACAGAAAAGACAATCGTTGTCATGGATGTACACACAATCTCGTGAGATCTCGAGAGAAAGGTCACGTGACATGATGGGGCCCGAGTTGGGTGGCGCAACATTCAAACGTGACTGTAACTTTATCAATTGTTTGTAGAACAGTGTGGAAGACACAGTATATCTTGTATAAGTTTCCCTGGGATAGCCACAGATGATACTTCGCTAGTTGTTTAGTGACAAAAGCGTTGAAAGTATTTATCTTGAGAAAATGCTCACCTTAATTTCGCCTCCAACAGTTCAGCTGGCCTGACGTTGGCAACGAGAGTGATCTGCCCCTGATGCCTAATAGCGCCACTGGGTGACAATTAGGGTTGGAACCTGACCTCAGTGCACAATTCATTTTCAGTGCATTTGTCATGAGAAACAAGGTTGATGATGAACTACCTGACATTCCCGGGACACAGGACTTGCTGTGAAGTCAAAACAAACCTCTCTGCACAACACAATTGCAAACCAACGTGGGGGTTGACCAGCGCAATTTTGAGATTTGACTGGAACATGCAGACATTGACCACACGTACACTAAAGTGCACAGAATCAACATACTTTATACCCACCACCCGTCCAAAAGCACTGACATTAAAAATCTAGCAAAATTACTGTTGGTAGTATACTCTCTCACGTCTCAATAAATTCCCGAAACATATTGTAACAAAATGGAACTGGTTGTCCCACAATACCCTACTATATTCCAGTACCTACTTCCTCCTCCCCCGCAACCACTTCCGGCTCAATTTAACCCTGACCTCAGGCCAAATCTTGGGTTTTTAAACTTGAAATGTCTTTATCTTTCATTTTGTATGTGTACAAATAATCACATGAAATATATATAAAAAAATCACCCCCAAAAACTGTCATTTAATTGTGTTTAGATTTGTTTGTCAAAAACAGAACCATGTGGAAGATTGAGCCACAATGAATAATGGGAGAGCACATGAGAGGAAGTATTTAAGAAGAAATACAATTTCTCTAAATGGATCAATTTGTTTGAAAACTGCTACTGCAGAAATAAACTGGTGTGACACTTTAGTGATGGTTGTTGGAAATGGGTTTTTTTTCCAATTCAATGTGAAACATTCCAGTTTTTCTGCCTGTCTCTTAAGTTATTCTTATTTAAATATACACTGTCATACTTTTACTTACATTCTTTATTTTCCAGTTTGGTTTGGACTGTGTACTAATTATGGACAGATTTACATTAATTTGACGCTTTCTAATGCAGAATTCTGTCTTGTAAACAACATTTGCGCATCGCACAGATGAAGCACCCAATCAGGATTCTCCTTGTCTTCTAGGGAGTAACCGTTCAATATTTAACAGAGTTGATGCTAGAAAATCTGAAGGGAGTCACCTCTTTGGGAAAAGAATGACTAATACAGACCAACCACAATATTTCTGTGAAATGAAACTATTCCCCATGGTGGTTCTGCACAGTCTGTGTGAACAAAACTCACTTTAATTTTTTGAAATATGTATGACCTTATTGCGCGTAGTACTGAAGACAATGATAGAAACCGATTTCTTCAACAAAGTTGTAACCTCATAAAAGTTTGTCCTTCCAGAGTACTGACCAAGACTGTGCTGTAAATTGCTGCATTTGTTAACTCTCTACCTGCAGTGGGCCAACCTAGTGTCACTCCATATGAAGAGAATCCAGCAGGGGGAAATATTATATTTCTATTAAGAAATGTTAATCCTTTTTCTATTTGCTTTAATAATATTCCTTTTTTAGGTCAACAGGCCTGAAAGACCCGATGGGCTTACGGCATGGAATGGCGTTCGGCGTCTGGCCGTCTGTAAACTTTTAGCTTTTTCGACTCTTTCTCAAGAACCAGTGACTCTAGAGAGCTGAAATTTTATATGCAGACTCCTTGGCCAATGGGGATTCTAAATTGTAGATTTGTTGATCTTGTGACCCCAAATGTGGGTCACAGGGGTCATGACCTATTTTCATCTTCTTCTCAAGTATGAAGAGCTCTAGAAAGCTGAATTGTTGTGTACAGACTACTTGGCCAATGGGGATTTTAAATTGTAGATTTGTTGACATTGTGAACCCAAATGTGGGTCAAGCAAAAACAATATGTCTCCCGACTCTTCGGGCCGGAAGACATAACAATGAATGTCTTTAGATAGAGCCTACATCATTGCTATACAAATTTTGACTGTGCATGTGCAGCATTAATTATCAAATAGATATAGATTTCAAAAAGGTCTGTGTGTCAGTTTTGAATGAATTATTGTGTGGTTAATTTGAAAAGTTAAAATATTTGATTGCAAAGTAGTCAAGTTCTAAGTAAAGACATTCACAGTGATATCCCATTCGAATGTGTTTTCAAAACATCAACATAACAAAATACAAACAAGAGAAGACAGACAACATATATAAGTTTGATCACTATTTATTACAAGCTAAAGAAATGTCACTATCATATCCCCACAAAGTATATACAAGTCCCCAAGAATAACCCCGCCTCCCTCCCTCCCACCGAGCCATCGACTCACCCTCCCTCCCTCCCTCCCTCCCACACTCACCCTCCCTCCCTCCCTCCCACACTCTCTCACCCTCCCTCACCCTCCCTCCCTCCCTCACACACTCACCCTACCTCCCCCTTCCCTCCCATACTCACTCACTCTTTCAACCTCCCTTACTTTCTCACCCTCCCTCCCAAAAATTAACTCACCCTCTCACCCTTCATCCCTCCCTACCTCCGTCACTATCTCACCCTCCCTCCCTCTCTCTCTCCCTTCCTCCCTTTATCACCCTCCCTCCCATCCCACACTCACTCACCCTTTCTTCCTCCCTCCATCCCACACCCAATCACTCACCCACCCACTCAGGCTCCCTTCCTCCCTCCCTCCCAAATTCACTCACTCCCTCACCCTCCCTCCCACACTCACCCTCCCTCCCCTTCCCTCCAATACTCACTCACTCTTTCAACCTCCCTCTCTCACTCACTCTCTCACTCATCCAACCTCCCTCACTCTCTCACCCTCCCTCCCACACTTACTCACCCTCCCTCCCTCCCTCTCACACTCACTCACCCTCACTCCCTCCCACACCCCCATCTAACTAACTCACTCATCCGCTCACCCTTCCTCCCTCCCTCCCACATTCACTCACTCACTCACATTCCCTCCCTCCCACACTCAGTCACTCACTCTCCCTCCTTCCCTCACCATCCCAGTCTCACTCACTCTCACCCTCCCTCCCTCACTATTTCATCCTCCCTCTCTCGCTCACTATCTCACCCTTCCTCCCTCACACACTCACACTCCCTCCCTTCCACACTCACTCACTCTCTCACTCTCCCTCTCTCACCCTCCCTCTCTCCCACACTCAGTCACTCACTCTCCCTCCTTCCCTCGCCCTCTCTCTCACCCTCCCTCTTTCACTCACTCTCTCACCCTCCCTCCCACACTCAGTCACTCACTCTCCCTCCTTCCCTCGCCCTCTCTCTCACCCTCCCTCTCTCACTCACTCTCTCACCCTCCCTCCAACACACTCAGTCACTCTCTCACCCTCCCTCCCACACTCAGTCACTCACTCTCCCTCCTTCCCTCGCCCTCTCTCTCACCCTCCCTCTCTCACTCACTCTCTCACCCTCCCTCCCTCACTCTTTCACCCTCCCTCTCTCACTCAATCTCTCACCCTCCCTCTCACACTCAGTCACTCACTCTCCCTCCCTCCCTCCCTCACTCTCTCACCCTCTCTCTCACCCTCCCTCACACACTCACTCTCTCACCCTCTCTCTCTCACCCTCCCTCCCTCCCTCCCACACTCAGTCACTCACTCCCTCACCCTCTCTCTCCCTCTTGTTACCATTCACACTCAATCATTCTCTCTCACAAACTGTGACATTCGCCTTCAGACAAGAATCGTTCATGCACTGCTTCTCTTGAACATCTCCTTGAAAAACTTCAAGACACTTGCACATAGGCTGGAAAATAAAGAGGGCTTAGGGGTGTCTGCAACCTCAGTGTCTCCAAGGTCGATTGTCGTGAAGTCCCGGTCATCAACAATTGGAACCTGTTGATAACGTGGTTAGGTTGGGTTTATTCTTGTGCCCCAACATTCAAAAGTCACAACAGACAAACTTGCTTGCAGCCATTACTGTTTACTACATTGAAGTGGTAGATACAAAAAGTAGGATTAGTATCCTATCAGAATAACTACATGTGAAACTGGGATTTAACTAAAACGAAATAAGATCATAAACATCCCTTTTTGTTGAAAAGAAAGAAAATTTCCTACATTACCAGTCCATAGGAATTATGAAATTAATATCAGTAAACATCAAGAAATGGATTTAAAAGTTATCAAACACTCTCGCGAAGATGACACTTCACCAAAACTTCAATTTCACATTACTTATTTGCAAATATAGTCTTTCAAATATCCTGGCAAACGCCGGTTTCTCGCTGGCAGTTTGCGAGGTGACAGGTGAGTGTCTTCAGGTGTTAGAGTTTGCTGACGACAAGGAGACGAGACATCAGAACTGGTGTTGTTGGTAGTGACGTCATCATGAGCTGATACGGTCTCACTGTTCATTTTAAGTTTGTCGTGAATAGCGAGTGAAGATGGTAGGTCACTTTGGTTGGGATATCGTTCTTGTTGCCTTGTGAGAGCCTTTTCATGGACTGGGTGATGTTCTCGTGAAGGTGACTTATCACGGATTACAGCTTCAACCTTCGTCGGTCGAATATGGACCCTGTTTCTTCTGAACTCAGCACCATCCTGTGCTTGAATTCTGTAGGCGTCATTCTCTAGACAGTCCAGAACTTTTCCAAGTACCCACTTGTCATTTTCTTTCCGTTGGAAATAGACATTGTCACCCACAGACAATAGAGGAAGATTGCGGGCTGACTTGTTGTAGTATTTGCGGACGCTTTGCTGTCTTCTCTCTCGCTTCAGCCTTACTTCATTGTTGGCATCTCTGGCTTTGCATGCTTGAAGAGATGGAAGCAGTGTTCGTGTCTGTCGACCAAACATCATTTGACTCGGACTGAGACCTGTGTCCTGACGAGGAGTGTTTCTCTGTTCCAACAGAGCTTCATACTGATCTTCACCATTTCTGTCACATTTCAGCATGAGGTGTTTGATGACTTTGACGGCTGATTCAGCTTTGCCGTTTGCTTGTTGATGTTGAGGAGAAGAGGTAATATGTGAGATTTCCCACCTGGTTGTGAAGCGTTCAAATTCGCTGGAAGTGAACTGGGGACCGCCATCGGATATTATTGTTTCCGGGATCCCAAATCTAGCAAACTGTTTCTTCAGGACAGCAACAACAGCGCTAGATGTTGTTTTCTGGAGAAATTCAACTTCTGTAAAGTTGGAGTAATAGTCAATTGAGACCAAATAACTTCTTCCTTTGATCTCGAAAAGATCTAGACCGATCTTCATCCAGGGTGTATCACCATCGTCATGCTGCTTCAGGAGTGTTTTTGTTGTTCGAGCTGCTAACTCTTGACAAGCCTCGCAGTTTTCAGCGATTTGTTTCAGTTCTGTGTGAATTCCTGGCCAATATACAGTTCCAGCAGCACGTCTTTTCATCGCATCATAACCACTGTGTGACTTGTGTAGTTTCTGCTTGATATCAGATCGTAACTTCTTAGGAATGACGATAGCTTCCCCTTTCACGACGACATCATCAATGATACTCAGGGCATCTCTCACATCGAAGTATGGTTTGCATACTTCAGGTACCTTGTCTTTTGACAACGGCCAACCAGTCTTGATGACTGTGATGAGAGACTTTAGGTTTTCGTCTTCAGCAGTTGCTTGACGAATCTGTTCGAGTCGCGTATCACTGATGTCACGGTTCACTTTAATGTTCATGACTCTTGGTCTTTGTTCTTCGGATAAAAGATAAGCACGACTCAAAGTATCAGCTATGACAAGAGAGGTGCCTTTCTTGTAGCTGAATTCAATGTCATAACGATGTAGTTTCATCATAATGTCTTGCAATCTCCGAGGAGCATTACTGAGAGGTTTTCGCAGAATTGTTTCCAAAGGTTTGTGGTCATTTTCAATCACAACCCGTCGCCCATAAGTATATTGGTTGAATCTTTCAACACCATACAGAGTCGCCAGGGCTTCTTTCTCTATCTGAGCCCATTTTCTTTCTGAGGTAGTCAGAGCGCGGGATGCGTACTCAATGGGTCTACCATCCTGTAGCATAACAGCACCAATACCATCTTTGCTGCTGTCGACTTGAATGACCAGTTCTTTGTTTTGGTTGTAGTAAGCAAGGACTGGAGTGTTTGTCAGAGCATTTTTCACCTCTTGAAATGTATGCTCATGTTCAGATGTCCAGTTGAAGTCAGTATCCTTACGTGTGAGAGCTCGCAGAGGTTCCATCATGGTTGAGAGAGATGGAAGAAAGCGTGACATGTACTGCACCATGCCACAGAATCTTCGAACACTCGTAGCATCAGTAGGAGTGGGCATATTCCGGATAGCTTCTACTTTGGAGGGGTCAGCTTTCACACCACTAGCAGTAATGATGTGTCCATGGAAAGAGATTTCTTTCAATCCAGTCACAGCCTTTTCCTCATTCAAGACAATTTGTCTCTCATGACATCTCTGGTACAAGGTTTGAAGTTTTGATTCATTGTCCTTGAGAGCTTCAGTATCACCCTTACCCTGTCCAGCAACAATGACATCATCAGCGATAGCAAAAGTTCCATCAAGACTTTCCAAAGCTTCGTTCAGTTTGCGTTGGAATATCTCACTAGACACCTTTAGACCAAATGGAAGTCTAGCCCATCTATATCTTCCAAAAGGAGTTATCATTGTTGTGTATTCGCTGCTAGTTTCATCAAGGCGGACATGCCAATATGCTTCTTTGACGTCGACTTTGCTGAATACTCTTGCATCTGATAGCTGAGGTAGAACATCTTCAAGTGTAGGTAGCTTGTAATGTTCCCTCTGGAGTGCTGTGTTGAGGACTTGAGGATCGATGCATATCCTTAGTTTCCCATTAGATTTATGGACAACAGCCATTTGACTGACCCACTGTGTAGGCTTGGTTATTGGCACTAGAATCCCTCTCTCACAGAGACGATCAATCTCATCTTTCACTCCATCGTAGAGAGCAAGAGGCAGTTTGCGACAGGGAAGCGCTTTTGGTTTAACTTCAGGGTTGAGAGTCAGTGTTGCTTCCCCTAGGTCGCCAAGTTTTGGATCATGTGAGCCTGCAACTTTTCCAATGAACTTGTCGGTATTGACAGTTATCAATTCTAAATCTTGAATTGCCTTGAGACCAAGTAGACTCTGATATCTGTTAGGAAGGACAACGAATTTCACAACGTGTTCTTCACCTGATTTTGGGTTGGTGACTTTAAGGTTAACTTCACCTTTAGGTTTGACAATGGTTTCATTAAACATGTGCAGAGTAGTCTTGGTTCTCTTCACTTGACTTTTCTTGACAAACTTTTGATTGATGACATTAACATCAGCTCCACTGTCGAGTTGAAAATGTACATCACAACCGTTGATGTTCATCAGAGCAGTTACCACATCCTTATTTGACTTGACAGAGTTGATCATGTTGAGCCATAGCTCATCAGAAGAATCATCATTGTCACTTTCAGTAGCGTCAACTTTCCTGAGAGTTTGTTTAGGGCATCTGATTGGGAAATGGTTTCTTCCTTTACACTTGGAGCATACTTTTCCCCATGCGGGACACCTCAATTTGTCCATAGGATGCACCTTTGCACAGAATTTACAGCGTCTCACGTGTTCCCTTCCTTCACTGAATTTAGAACCAGAGTTCTGAGCACTGTTAGTGTTACGTCGACCAGAGCTGGGTTTACCTTTCACTTTGTTGAGCTTCTTATCTGCACTAGGTTCTTTCATGGCATTTACGTGTTTGTTGGCTTGTTCGTATGACTGGCAAATTTTTATAGCTTTCTTGAGGTCAAGATTGTCATCTCGAAGTAAGAGTTGTTGCACTTTTCCAGAAACACTGAACACAATTTTGTCACGAATCATGCGTTCTTCTTGGCCACCATAATTACACTGTGCAGCAAGTGATCTAAGCTCTGTCACAAACTGGTCGAAAGGTTCAAAATATGGAGCTGTGAGAAACTTGTGTGACTCTACAACTTCATTTTGACGAGGATTACAATAGTCTCTGATCAGGTCATAAACATGTTGAGGGTTGTTTTTGTCTTTAGTACCCCACTCAAAATGTTCATAAGCTTTCATAAGGGCCTCACCTCCAAGATTTATAATAGTGCCAGTTTGCACTTCAGCTGAGGTGTTGATGCAACCAGAGGCTGTCATATAAAAATCCACATGACGTTTCCAGATTCTGAAATTTTCAGGCAAGTTACCAGTGTGTAGATTTAGTTCAGGAGGTAATCTCAGATTTGTGTTTATGAACAGAGGAGCAGTCTGTGCCACAGGAGCAGGTTGATCCTGGTTATCATCAGCCATAATGACAAAATTCAGGATATTAGTGTCTACTGACAAATATAAAGCCCCTTCAGAAGACCATGTGGTCAGAGAAAGCACATGGCATGCAGAGGATTCTGAGACTCAAAGTATGTTTTCACCTTTTCCAGGCAATAAAATAGTCACTCACACACTGCATTGTGAAGAAAATGTCTTCACCGCTGCCACCATGTTGATAACGTGGTTAGGTTGGGTTTATTCTTGTGCCCCAACATTCAAAAGTCACAACAGACAAACTTGCTTGCAGCCATTACTGTTTACTACATTGAAGTGGTAGATACAAAAAGTAGGATTAGTATCCTATCAGAATAACTACATGTGAAACTGGGATTTAACTAAAACGAAATAAGATCATAAACAGAACCCGGCAAATATTGACCGACACTGAGGTGCTCTGAGATGTTTCTGGGAACAGGGACTTGGCCTCTCTCAAGACAATAGGCTGGTGGAGAGAAAAGGGAAAAAGTGTTATTTGACCACTGAATATAATACCAGTCAAAACGAGTTGGCATTTACAGGTTCTAGGAATCATGTCTTGTCATGCATTGATACCTGCAGAAGTAGGCATCATGCAGTTTCAACTTTTAAAACTACGAATTTAAAATGGCTACATTGGTCAGTTTTACTGAGGTGAAGTAAATGGAGAAAGCTGAACTACAGATTTGCATTCAAATGACTCAGTGGTTGGCAGTTAATGCTCCAAAGGCATATTCAGAAGGTAACATTTTATGAAAATATACATGACAAGATTTGTTTTTTTGTCTTTTTGTAGTAGGAAATCTAGGCTGTGGACAATCATTTTCAAATACAAGTTCATTTCCTGTGTTAACATACTTTACGGGGAACAAGAGGTGTCAGGGTGGGGTGGACAAGAGCGGTAGAGCTTTCATATGCAGTATAAGCTGTAAGTGGTAAAGAGGAGGATTAAGACAGTGTACAATAAATAGTCTTAGTCGGCATGATATATTGTTTCATTATATTGGTGTCACTGTGTAAGCTCACGGAGTAACAAAACAAACAATATGTGGAAAAGGAATGTCCCTGATGTCATGGTTTTTGACATTACTTTAGGTTTATTACATTTTACAGACCAGAATGTACATTACTTGTATTTTTACTGGCACAAATGCATAATGAAAATATTGATTGGGAACATAACTGCGACTCAAATATCATACTTTCTGTAATGAAAGATAAACCAAAATGGCAGACATGTTTCTGCAACATTGGTAAAATTTGCTTTTACCCATAGTATCGAAATAAAACACGTAAGGGCGTGTTACTTCCAAAATAATGGTACCTTGTATGTATATAACCGAGCTCATGTTGGCAATTGCAGGTATTGGTAGTTCTAAACAAGAAAAACTTCGATAAAATCACGAGAGCAAAAGAGTCGAGGATCTGGGCAACAGTGATTGTTGACAGAAAAGACAATCGTTGTCATGGATGTACACAATCTCGTGAGATCTCGAGAGAAAGGTCACGTGACATGATGGGGCCCGAGTTGGGTGGCGCAACATTCAAACGTGACTGTAACTTTATCCATTGTTTGTAGAACAGTGTGGAAGACACAGTATATCTTGTATAAGTTTCCCAGGGATAGCCACAGATGATACTTCGCTAGTTGTTTAGTGACAAAAGCGTTGAAAGTATTTATCTTGAGAAAATGCTCACCTTAATTTCGCCTCCAACAGTTCAGCTGGCCTGACGTTGGCAACGAGAGTGATCTGCCCCTGATGCCTAATAGCGCCACTGGGTGACAATTAGGGTTGGAACCTGACCTCAGTGCACAATTCATTTTCAGTGCATTTGTCATGAGAAACAAGGTTGATGATGAACTACCTGACATTCCCGGGACACAGGACTTGCTGTGAAGTCAAAACAAACCTCTCTGCACAACACAATTGCAAACCAACGTGGGGGTTGACCAGCCCAATTTTGAGATATGACTGGAACATGCAGACATTGACCACACGTACACTAAAGTGCACAGAATCAACATACTTTATACCCACCACCCGTCCAAAAGCACTGACATTAAAAATCTAGCAAAATTACTGTTGGTAGTATACTCTCTCACGTCTCAATAAATTCCCGAAACATATTGTAACAAAATGGAACTGGTTGTCCCACAATACCCTACTATATTCCAGTACCTACTTCCTCCTCCCCCGCAACCACTTCCGGCTCAATTTAACCCTGACCTCAGGCCAAATCTTGGGTTTTTAAACTTGAAATGTCTTTATCTTTCATTTTGTATGTGTACAAATAATCACATGAAATATATAAAAAAAAAACACCCCCAAAAACTGTCATTTAATTGTGTTTAGATTTGTTTGTCAAAAACAGAACCATGTGGAAGATTGAGCCACAATGAATAATGGGAGAGCACATGAGAGGAAGTATTTAAGAAGAAATACAATTTCTCTAAATGGATCAATTTGTTTGAAAACTGCTTCTGCAGAAATAAACTGGTGTGACACTTTAGTGATGGTTGTTGGAAATGGGTTTTTTTTCCAATTCAATGTGAAACATTCCAGTTTTTCTGCCTGTCTCTTAAGTTATTCTTATTTAAATATACACTGTCATACTTTTACTTACATTCTTTATTTTCCAGTTTGGTTTGGACTGTGTACTAATTATGGACAGATTTACATTAATTTGACGCTTTCTAATGCAGAATTCTGTCTTGTAAACAACATTTGCGCATCGCACAGATGAAGCACCCAATCAGGATTCTCCTTGTCTTCTAGGGAGTAACCGTTCAATATTTAACAGAGTTGATGCTAGAAAATCTGAAGGGAGTCACCTCTTTGGGAAAAGAATGACTAATACAGACCAACCACAATATTTCTGTGAAATGAAACTATTCCCAATGGTGGTTCTGCACAGTCTGTGTGAACAAAACTCACTTTAATTTTTTGAAATATGTATGACCTTATTGCGCGTAGTACTGAAGACAATGATAGAAACCGATTTCTTCAACAAAGTTGTAACCTCATAAAAGTTTGTCCTTCCAGAGTACTGACCAAGACTGTGCTGTAAATTGCTGCATTTGTTAACTCTCTACCTGCAGTGGGCCAACCTAGTGTCACTCCATATGAAGAGAATCCAGCAGGGGGAAATATTATATTTCTATTAAGAAATGTTAATCCTTTTTCTACTTGCTTTAATAATATTCCTTTTTTAGGTCAACAGGCCTGAAAGACCCGATGGGCTTACGGCATGGAATGGCGTTCGGCGTCTGGCCGTCTGTAAACTTTTAGCTTTTTCGACTCTTTCTCAAGAACCAGTAACTCTAGAGAGCTGAAATTTTATATGCAGACTCCTTGGCCAATGAGGATTCTAAATTGTAGATTTGTTGATCTTGTGACCCCAAATGTGGGTCACAGGGGTCATGACCTATTTTCATCTTCTTCTCAAGTATGAAGAGCTCTAGAAAGCTGAATTGTTGTGTACAGACTACTTGGCCAATGGGGATTTTAAATTGTAGATTTGTTGACATTGTGAACCCAAATGTGGGTCAAGCAAAAACAATATGTCTCCCGACTCTTCGGGCCGGAAGACATAACAATGAATGTCTTTAGATAGAGCCTACATCATTGCTATAAAAATTTTGACTGTGCATGTGCAGCATTAATTATCAAATAGATATAGATTTCAAAAAGGTCTGTGTGTAAGTTTTGAATGAATTATTGTGTGGTTAATTTGAAAAGTTAAAATATTTGATTGCAAAGTAGTCAAGTTCTAAGTAAAGACATTCACAGTGATATCCCATTCGGATGGGTTTTCAAAACATCAACATAACAAAATACAAACAAGAGAAGACAGACAACATATATAAGTTTGATCACTATTTATTACAAGCTAAAGAAATGTCATTATCATATCCCCACAAAGTATATACAAGTCCCCAAGAATAACCCCGCCTCCCTCCCTCCCACCGAGCCATCGACTCACCCTCCCTCCCTCCCTCCCTCCCACACTCTCTCACCCTCCCTCCCTCCCACACTCACCCTCCCTCCCTCCCTCCCACACTCTCTCACCCTTCCTCCCTCCCACATTCACTCACTCCCTCACCCTCCCTCCCTCACACACTCACCCTACCTCCCCCTTCCCTCCCATACTCACTCACTCTTTCAACCTCCCTTACTTTCTCACCCTCCCTCCCAAAAATTAACTCACAATCTCACCCTTCATCCCTCCCTACCTCCGTCACTATCTCACCCTCCCTCCCTCTCTCTCTCCCTGCCTCCCTTTATCACCCTCCCTCCCATCCCACACTCACTCACCCTTTCTTCCTCCCTCCATCCCACACCCAATCACTCACCCACCCACTCAGGCTCCCTCCCTCCCTCCCTCCCAAATTCACTCACTCCCTCACCCTCCCTCCCTCACACACTCACCCTCCCTCCCCTTCCCTCCCATACTCACTCACTCTTTCAACCTCCCTCTCTCACTCACTCTCTCACTCATCCAACCTCCCTCACTCTCTCACCCTCCCTCCCACACTTACTCACCCTCCCTCCCTCCCTCCCTCTCACACTCACTCACCCTCACTCCCTCCCACACCCCCATCTAACTAACTCACTCATCCGCTCACCCTTCCTCCCTCCCTCCCACATTCACTCACTCACTCACATTCCCTCCCTCCCACACTCAGTCACTCACTCTCCCTCCTTCCATCACCATCCTAGTCTCACTCACTCTCACCCTCCCTCCCTCACTAATTCCTCCTCCCTCTCTCGCTCACTATCTCACCCTTCCTCCCTCACACACTCACACTCCCTCCCTTCCACACTCACTCACTCTCCCTCTCTCACCCTCCCTCTCTCCCACACTCAGTCACTCACTCTCCCTCCTTCCCTCGCCCTCTCTCTCACCCTCCCTCTCTCACTCACTCTCTCACCCTCCCTCCCACACTCAGTCACTCACTCTCTCTCCTTCCCTCGCCCTCTCTCTCACCCTCCCTCTCTCACTCACTCTCTCACCCTCCCTCCCACACTCAGTCACTCTCTCACCCTCCCTCCCACACTCAGTCACTCACTCTCCCTCCTTCCCTCGCCCTCTCTCTCACCCTCCCTCTCTCACTCACTCTCTCACCCTCCCTCCCTCACTCTTTCACCCTCCCTCTCTCACTCAATCTCTCACCCTCCCTCTCACACTCAGTCACTCACTCTCCCTCCCTCCCTCACTCTCTCACCCTCTCTCTCACCCTCCCTCACACACTCACTCTCTCACCCTCCCTCTCTCACCCTCCCTCCCTCCCTCCCACACTCAGTCACTCACTCCCTCACCCTCTCTCTCCCTCTTGTTACCATTCACACTCAATCATTCTCTCTCACAAACTGTGACATTCGCCTTCAGACAAGAATCGTTCATGCACTGCTTCTCTTGAACATCTCCTTGAAAAACTTCAAGACACTTGCACATAGGCTGGAAAATAAAGAGGGCTTAGGGGTGTCTGCAACCTCAGTGTCTCCAAGGTCGATTGTCGTGAAGTCCCGGTCATCAACAATTGGAACCCGGCAAATATTGACCGACACTGAGGTGCTCTGGGATGTTTCTGGGAACAGGGACTTGACCTCTCTCAAGACAATAGGCTGGTGGAGAGAAAAGGGAAAAAGTGTTATTTGACCACTGAATATAATACCAGTCAAAACGAGTTGGCATTTACAGGTTCTAGGAATCATGTCTTGTCATGCATTGATACCTGCAGAAGTAGGCATCATGCAGTTTCAACTTTTAAAACTACGAATTTAAAATGGCTACATTGGTCAGTTTTACTGAGGTGAAGTAAATGGAGAAAGCTGAACTACAGATTTGCATTCAAATGACTCAGTGGTTGGCAGTTAATGCTCCAAAGGCATATTCAGAAGGTAACATTTTATGAAAATATACATGACAAGATTTGTTTTTTTGTCTTTTTGTAGTAGGAAATCTAGGCTGTGGACAATCATTTTCAAATACAAGTTCATTTCCTGTGTTAACATACTTTACGGGGAACAAGAGGTGTCAGGGTGGGGTGGACAAGAGCGGTAGAGCTTTCATATGCAGTATAAGCTGTAAGTGGTAAAGAGGAGGATTAAGACAGTGTACAATAAATAGTCTTAGTCGGCATGATATATTGTTTCATTATATTGGTGTCACTGTGTAAGCTCACGGAGTAACAAAACAAACAATATGTGGAAAAGGAATGTCCCTGATGTCATGGTTTTTGACATTACTTTAGGTTTATTACATTTTACAGACCAGAATGTACATTACTTGTATTTTTACTGGCACAAATGCATAGTGAAAATATTGATTGGGAACATAACTGCGACTCAAATCATACTTTCTGTAATGAAAGATAAACCAAAATGGCAGACATGTTTCTGCAACATTGGTAAAATTTGCTTTTACCCATAGTATCGAAATAAAACACGTAAGGGCGTGTTACTTCCAAAATAATGGTACCTTGTATGTATATAACCGAGCTCATGTTGGCAATTGCAGGTATTGGTAGTTCTAAACAAGAAAAACTTCGATAAAATCACGAGAGCAAAAGAGTCGAGGATCTGGGCAACAGTGATTGTTGACAGAAAAGACAATCGTTGTCATGGATGTACACAATCTCGTGAGATCTCGAGAGAAAGGTCACGTGACATGATGGGGCCCGAGTTGGGTGGCGCAACATTCAAACGTGACTGTAACTTTATCCATTGTTTGTAGAACAGTGTGGAAGATACAGTATATCTTGTATAAGTTTCCCAGGGATAGCCACAGATGATACTTCGCTAGTTGTTTAGTGACAAAAGCGTTGAAAGTATTTATCTTGAGAAAATGCTCACCTTAATTTCGCCTCCAACAGTTCAGCTGGCCTGACGTTGGCAACGAGAGTGATCTGCCCCTGATGCCTAATAGCGCCACTGGGTGACAATTAGGGTTGGAACCTGACCTCAGTGCACAATTCATTTTCAGTGCATTTGTCATGAGAAACAAGGTTGATGATGAACTACCTGACATTCCCGGGACACAGGACTTGCTGTGAAGTCAAAACAAACCTCTCTGCACAACACAATTGCAAACCAACGTGGGGGTTGACCAGCGCAATTTTGAGATTTGACTGGAACATGCAGACATTGACCACACGTACACTAAAGTGCACAGAATCAACATACTTTATACCCACCACCCGTCCAAAAGCACTGACATTAAAAATCTAGCAAAATTACTGTTGGTAGTATACTCTCTCACGTCTCAATAAATTCCCGAAACATATTGTAACAAAATGGAACTGGTTGTCCCACAATACCCTACTATATTCCAGTACCTACTTCCTCCTCCCCCGCAACCACTTCCGGCTCAATTTAACCCTGACCTCAGGCCAAATCTTGGGTTTTTAAACTTGAAATGTCTTTATCTTTCATTTTGTATGTGTACAAATAATCACATGAAATATATATAAAAAAAACACCCCCAAAAACTGTCATTTAATTGTGTTTAGATTTGTTTGTCAAAAACAGAACCATGTGGAAGATTGAGCCACAATGAATAATGGGAGAGCACATGAGAGGAAGTATTTAAGAAGAAATACAATTTCTCTAAATGGATCAATTTCTTTGAAAACTGCTACTGCAGAAATAAACTGGTGTGACACTTTAGTGATGGTTGTTGGAAATGGGTTTTTTTTCCAATTCAATGTGAAACATTCCAGTTTTTCTGCCTGTCTCTTAAGTTATTCTTATTTAAATATACACTGTCATACTTTTACTTACATTCTTTATTTTCCAGTTTGGTTTGGACTGTGTACTAATTATGGACAGATTTACATTAATTTGATGCTTTCTAATGCAGAATTCTGTCTTGTAAACAACATTTGCGCATCGCACAGATGAAGCACCCAATCAGGATTCTCCTTGTCTTCTAGGGAGTAACCGTTCAATATTTAACAGAGTTGATGCTAGAAAATCTGAAGGGAGTCACCTCTTTGGGAAAAGAATGACTAATACAGACCAACCACAATATTTCTGTGAAATGAAACTATTCCCCATGGTGGTTCTGCACAGTCTGTGTGAACAAAACTCGCTTTAATTTTTTGAAATATGTATGACCTTATTGCGCGTAGTACTGAAGACAATGATAGAAACCGATTTCTTCAACAAAGTTGTAACCTCATAAAAGTTTGTCCTTCCAGAGTACTGACCAAGACTGTGCTGTAAATTGCTGCATTTGTTAACTCTCTACCTGCAGTGGGCCAACCTAGTGTCACTCCATATGAAGAGAATCCAGCAGGGGGAAATATTATATTTCTATTAAGAAATGTTAACCCTTTCTATTTGCTTTAATAATATTCCTTTTTTAGGTCAACAGGCCTGAAAGACCCGATGGGCTTACGGCATGGAATGGCGTTCGGCGTCTGGCCGTCTGTAAACTTTTAGCTTTTTCGACTCTTTCTCAAGAACCAGTGACTCTAGAGAGCTGAAATTGTATATGCAGACTCCTTGGCCAATGGGGATTCTAAATTGTAGATTTGTTGATCTTGTGACCCCAAATGTGGGTCACAGGGGTCATGACCTATTTTCATCTTCTTCTCAAGTATGAAGAGCTCTAGAAAGCTGAATTGTTGTGTACAGACTACTTGGCCAATGGGGATTTTAAATTGTAGATTTGTTGACATTGTGAACCCAAATGTGGGTCAAGCAAAAACAATATGTCTCCCGACTCTTCGGGCCGGAAGACATAACAATGAATGTCTTTAGATAGAGCCTACATCATTGCTATAAAAATTGTGACTGTGCATGTGCAGCATTAATTATCAAATAGATATAGATTTCAAAAAGGTCTGTGTGTCAGTTTTGAATGAATTATTGTGTGGTTAATTTGAAAAGTTAAAATATTTGATTGCAAAGTAGTCAAGTTCTAAGTAAAGACATTCACAGTGATATCCCATTCGAATGTGTTTTCAAAACATCAACATAACAAAATACAAACAAGAGAAGACAGACAACATATATAAGTTTGATCACTATTAATTACAAGCTAAAGAAATGTCACTATCATATCCCCACAAAGTATATACAAGTCCCCAAGAATAACCCCGCCTCCCTCCCTCCCACCGAGCCATCGACTCACCCTCCCTCCCTCCCACACTCACCCTCCCTCCCTCCCTCCCACACTCTCTCACCCTCCCTCACCCTCCCTCCCTCCCTCACACACTCACCCTACCTCCCCCTTCCCTCCCATACTCACTCACTCTTTCAACCTCCCTTACTTTCTCACCCTCCCTCCCAAAAATTAACTCACCCTCTCACCCTTCATCCCTCCCTACCTCCGTCACTATCTCACCCTCCCTCCCTCTCTCTCTCCCTTCCTCCCTTTATCACCCTCCCTCCCATCCCACACTCACTCACCCTTTCTTCCTCCCTCCATCCCACACCCAATCACTCACCCACCCACTCAGGCTCCCTCCCTCCCTCCCTCCCAAATTCACTCACTCCCTCACCCTCCCTCCCACACTCACCCTCCCTCCCCTTCCCTCCCATACTCACTCACTCTTTCAACCTCCCTCTCTCACTCACTCTCTCACTCATCCAACCTCCCTCACTCTCTCACCCTCCCTCCCACACTTACTCACCCTCCCTCCCTCCCTCTCACACTCACTCACCCTCACTCCCTCCCACACCCCCATCTAACTAACTCACTCATCCGCTCACCCTTCCTCCCTCCCTCCCACATTCACTCACTCACTCACATTCCCTCCCTCCCACACTCAGTAACTCACTCTCCCTCCTTCCATCACCATCCCAGTCTCACTCACTCTCACCCTCCCTCCCTCACTATTTCATCCTCCCTCTCTCGCTCACTATCTCACCCTTCCTCCCTCACACACTCACACTCCCTCCCTTCCACACTCACTCACTCTCTCACTCTCCCTCTCTCACCCTCCCTCTCTCCCACACTCAGTCACTCACTCTCCCTCCTTCCCTCGACCTCTCTCTCACCCTCCCTCTCTCACTCACTCTCTCACCCTCCCTCCCACACTCAGTCACTCACTCTCCCTCCTTCCCTCGCCCTCTCTCTCACCCTCCCTCTCTCACTCACTCTCTCACCCTCCCTCCCACACTCAGTCACTCTCTCACCCTCCCTCCCACACTCAGTCACTCACTCTCCCTCCTTCCCTCGCCCTCTCTCTCACCCTCCCTCTCTCACTCACTCTCTCACCCTCCCTCCCACACTCAGTCACTCACTCTCCCTCCTTCCCTCGCCCTCTCTCTCACCCTCCCTCTCACTCTCCCTCTCTCACCCTCCCTCTCTCCCACACTCAGTCACTCACTCTCCCTCCTTCCCTCGCCCTCTCTCTCACCCTCCCTCTCTCACTCACTCTCTCACCCTCCCTCCCACACTCAGTCACTCACTCTCCCTCCTTCCCTCGCCCTCTCTCTCACCCTCCCTCTCTCACTCACTCTCTCACCCTCCCTCCCTCACTCTTTCACCCTCCCTCTCTCACTCAATCTCTCACCCTCCCTCTCACACTCAGTCACTCACTCTCCCTCCCTCCCTCCCTCACTCTCTCACCCTCTCTCTCACCCTCTCTCACACACTCACTCTCTCACCCTCTCTCTCTCACCCTCCCTCCCTCCCTCCCACACTCAGTCACTCACTCCCTCACCCTCTCTCTCCCTCTTGTTACCATTCACACTCAATCATTCTCTCTCACAAACTGTGACATTCGCCTTCAGACAAGAATCGTTCATGCACTGCTTCTCTTGAACATCTCCTTGAAAAACTTCAAGACACTTGCACATAGGCTGGAAAATAAAGAGGGCTTAGGGGTGTCTGCAACCTCAGTGTCTCCAAGGTCGATTGTCGTGAAGTCCCGGTCATCAACAATTGGAACCCGGCAAATATTGACCGACACTGAGGTGCTCTGGGATGTTTCTGGGAACAGGGACTTGGCCTCTCTCAAGACAATAGGCTGGTGGAGAGAAAAGGGAAAAAGTGTTATTTGACCACTGAATATAATACCAGTCAAAACGAGTTGGCATTTACAGGTTCTAGGAATCATGTCTTGTCATGCATTGATACCTGCAGAAGTAGGCATCATGCAGTTTCAACTTTTAAAACTACGAATTTAAAATGGCTACATTGGTCAGTTTTACTGAGGTGAAGTAAATGGAGAAAGCTGAACTACAGATTTGCATTCAAATGACTCAGTGGTTGGCAGTTAATGCTCCAAAGGCATATTCAGAAGGCAACATTTTATGAAAATATACATGACAAGATTTGTTTTTTTGTCTTTTTGTAGTAGGAAATCTAGGCTGTGGACAATCATTTTCAAATACAAGTTCATTTCCTGTGTTAACATACTTTACGGGGAACAAGAGGTGTCAGGGTGGGGTGGACAAGAGCGGTAGAGCTTTCATATGCAGTATAAGCTGTAAGTGGTAAAGAGGAGGATTAAGACAGTGTACAATAAATAGTCTTAGTCGGCATGATATATTGTTTCATTATATTGGTGTCACTGTGTAGGCTCAGGGAGTAACAAAACAAACAATATGTGGAAAAGGAATGTCCCTGATGTCATGGTTTTTGACATTACTTTAGGTTTATTACATTTTACAGACCAGAATGTACATTACTTGTATTTTTACTGGCACAAATGCATAGTGAAAATATTGATTGGGAACATAACTGCGACTCAAATCATACTTTCTGTAATGAAAGATAAACCAAAATGGCAGACATGTTTCTGCAACATTGGTAAAATTTGCTTTTACCCATAGTATCGAAATAAAACACGTAAGGGCGTGTTACTTCCAAAATAATGGTACCTTGTATGTATATAACCGAGCTCATGTTGGCAATTGCAGGTATTGGTAGTTCTAAACAAGAAAAACTTCGATAAAATCACGAGAGCAAAAGAGTCGAGGATCTGGGCAACAGTGATTGTTGACAGAAAAGACAATCGTTGTCATGGATGTACACAATCTCGTGAGATCTCGAGAGAAAGGTCACGTGACATGATGGGGCCCGAGTTGGGTGGCGCAACATTCAAACGTGACTGTAACTTTATCCATTGTTTGTAGAACAGTGTGGAAGACACAGTATATCTTGTATAAGTTTCCCAGGGATAGCCACAGATGATACTTCGCTAGTTGTTTAGTGACAAAAGCGTTGAAAGTATTTATCTTGAGAAAATGCTCACCTTAATTTCGCCTCCAACAGTTCAGCTGGCCTTACGTTGGCAACGAGAGTGATCTGCCCCTGATGCCTAATAGCGCCACTGGGTGACAATTAGGGTTGGAACCTGACCTCAGTGCACAATTCATTTTCAGTGCATTTGTCATGAGAAACAAGGTTGATGATGAACTACCTGACATTCCCGGGACACAGGACTTGCTGTGAAGTCAAAACAAACCTCTCTGCACAACACAATTGCAAACCAACGTGGGGGTTGACCAGCCCAATTTTGAGATATGACTGGAACATGCAGACATTGACCACACGTACACTAAAGTGCACAGAATCAACATACTTTATACCCACCACCCGTCCAAAAGCACTGGCATTAAAAATCTAGCAAAATTACTGTTGGTAGTATACTCTCTCACGTCTCAATAAATTCCCGAAACATATTGTAACAAAATGGAACTGGTTGTCCCACAATACCCTACTATATTCCAGTACCTACTTCCTCCTCCCCCGCAACCACTTCCGGCTCAATTTAACCCTGACCTCAGGCCAAATCTTGGGTTTTTAAACTTGAAATGTCTTTATCTTTCATTTTGTATGTGTACAAATAATCACATGAAATATATATAAAAAAAACACCCCCAAAAACTGTCATTTAATTGTGTTTAGATTTGTTTGTCAAAAACAGAACCATGTGGAAGATTGAGCCACAATGAATAATGGGAGAGCACATGAGAGGAAGTATTTAAGAAGAAATACAATTTCTCTAAATGGATCAATTTCTTTGAAAACTGCTACTGCAGAAATAAACTGGTGTGACACTTTAGTGATGGTTGTTGGAAATGGGTTTTTTTTCCAATTCAATGTGAAACATTCCAGTTTTTCTGCCTGTCTCTTAAGTTATTCTTATTTAAATATACACTGTCATACTTTTACTTACATTCTTTATTTTCCAGTTTGGTTTGGACTGTGTACTAATTATGGACAGATTTACATTAATTTGACGCTTTCTAATGCAGAATTCTGTCTTGTAAACAACATTTGCGCATCGCACAGATGAAGCACCCAATCAGGATTCTCCTTGTCTTCTAGGGAGTAACCGTTCAATATTTAACAGAGTTGATGCTAGAAAATCTGAAGGGAGTCACCTCTTTGGGAAAAGAATGACTAATACAGACCAACCACAATATTTCTGTGAAATGAAACTATTCCCCATGGTGGTTCTGCACAGTCTGTGTGAACAAAACTCACTTTAATTTTTTGAAATATGTATGACCTTATTGCGCGTAGTACTGAAGACAATGATAGAAACCGATTTCTTCAACAAAGTTGTAACCTCATAAAAGTTTGTCCTTCCAGAGTACTGACCAAGACTGTGCTGTAAATTGCTGCATTTGTTAACTCTCTACCTGCAGTGGGCCAACCTAGTGTCACTCCATATGAAGAGAATCCAGCAGAGGGAAATATTATATTTCTATTAAGAAATGTTAATCCTTTTTCTACTTGCTTTAATAATATTCCTTTTTTAGGTCAACAGGCCTGAAAGACCCGATGGGCTTACGGCATGGAATGGCGTTCGGCGTCTGGCCGTCTGTAAACTTTTAGCTTTTTCGACTCTTTCTCAAGAACCAGTGACTCTAGAGAGCTGAAATTTTATATGCAGACTCCTTGGCCAATGGGGATTCTAAATTGTAGATTTGTTGATCTTGTGACCCCAAATGTGGGTCACAGGGGTCATGACCTATTTTCATCTTCTTCTCAAGTATGAAGAGCTCTAGAAAGCTGAATTGTTGTGTACAGACTACTTGGCCAATGGGGATTTTAAATTGTAGATTTGTTGACATTGTGAACCCAAATGTGGGTCAAGCAAAAACAATATGTCTCCCGACTCTTCGGGCCGGAAGACATAACAATGAATGTCTTTAGATAGAGCCTACATCATTGCTATAAAAATTTTGACTGTGCCTGTGCAACATTAATTATCAAATAGATATAGATTTCAAAAAGGTCTGTGTGTCAGTTTTGAATGAATTATTGTGTGGTTAATTTGAAAAGTTAAAATATTTGATTGCAAAGTAGTCAAGTTCTAAGTAAAGACATTCACAGTGATATCCCATTCGGATGTGTTTTCAAAACATCAACATAACAAAATACAAACAAGAGAAGACAGACAACATATATAAGTTTGATCACTATTTATTACAAGCTAAAGAAATGTCATTATCATATCCCCACAAAGTATATACAAGTCCCCAAGAATAACCCCGCCTCCCTCCCTCCCACCGAGCCATCGACTCACCCTCCCTCCCTCCCACACTCACCCTCCCTCCCTCCCTCCCACACTCTCTCACCCTCCCTCCCTCCCACATTCACTCACTCCCTCACCCTCCCTCCCTCACACACTCACCCTACCTCCCCCTTCCCTCCCATACTCACTCACTCTTTCAACCTCCCTTACTTTCTCACCCTCCCTCCTAAAAATTAACTCACCCTCTCACCCTTCATCCCTCCCTACCTCCGTCACTATCTCACCCTCCCTCCCTCCCTCCCAAATTCACTCACTCCCTCACCCTCCCTCCCTCACACACTCACCCTCCCTCCCCTTCCCTCCCATACTCACTCACTCTTTCAACCTCCCTCTCTCACTCACTCTCTCACTCATCCAACCTCCCTCACTCTCTCACCCTCCCTCCCACACTTACTCACCCTCCCTCCCTCCCTCTCACACTTACTCACCCTCACTCCCTCCCACACCCCCATCTAACTAACTCACTCATCCGCTCACCCTTCCTCCCTCCCTCCCACATTCACTCACTCACTCACATTCCCTCCCTCCTACACTCAGTCACTCACTCTCCCTCCTTCCCTCACCATCCCAGTCTCACTCACTCTCACCCTCCCTCCCTCACTATTTCATCCTCCCTTTCTCGCTCACTATCTCACCCTTCCTCCCTCACACACTCACACTCCCTCCCTTCCACACTCACTCACTCTCTCTCTCTCACCCTCCCTCTCTCCCACACTCGGTCACTCACTCTCCCTCCTTCCCTCGCCCTCTCTCACCCTCCCTCTCTCACTCACTCTCTCACCCTCCCTCCCACACTCAGTCACTCACTCTCCCTCCTTCCCTCGCCCTCTCTCTCACCCTCCCTCTCTCACTCACTCTCTCACCCTCCCTCCCACACTCAGTCACTCTCTCACCCTCCCTCCCACACTCAGTCACTCACTCTCCCTCCTTCCCTCGCCCTCTCTCTCACCCTCCCTCTCTCACTCACTCTCTCACCCTCCCTCCCTCACTCTTTCACCCTCCCTCTCTCACTCAATCTCTCACCCTCCCTCTCACACTCAGTCACTCACTCTCCCTCCCTCCCTCACTCTCTCACCCTCTCTCTCACCCTCCCTCACACACTCACTCTCTCACCCTCCCTCCCTCCCTCCCACACTCAGTCACTCACTCCCTCACCTTCTCTCTCCCTCTTGTTACCATTCACACTCAATCATTCTCTCTCACAAACTGTGACATTCGCCTTCAGACAAGAATCGTTCATGCACTGCTTCTCTTGAACATCTCCTTGAAAAACTTCAAGACACTTGCACATAGGCTGGAAAATAAAGAGGGCTTAGGGGTGTCTGCAACCTCAGTGTCTCCAAGGTCGATTGTCGTGAAGTCCCGGTCATCAACAATTGGAACCCGGCAAATATTGACCGACACTGAGGTGCTCTGGGATGTTTCTGGGAACAGGGACTTGGCCTCTCTAAAGACAATAGGCTGGTGGAGAGAAAAGGGAAAAAGTGTTATTTGACCACTGAATATAATACCAGTCAAAACGAGTTGGCATTTACAGGTTCTAGGAATCATGTCTTGTCATGCATTGATACCTGCAGAAGTAGGCATCATGCAGTTTCAACTTTTAAAACTACGAATTTAAAATGGCTACATTGGTCAGTTTTACTGAGGTGAAGTAAATGGAGAAAGCTGAACTACAGATTTGCATTCAAATGACTCAGTGGTTGGCAGTTAATGCTCCAAAGGCATATTCAGAAGGTAACATTTTATGAAAATATACATGACAAGATTTGTTTTTTTTGTCTTTTTGTAGTAGGAAATCTAGGCTGTGGACAATCATTTTCAAATACAAGTTCATTTCCTGTGTTAACATACTTTACGAGGAACAAGAGGTGTCAGGTTGGGGTGGACAAGAGCGGTAGAGCTTTCATATGCAGTATAAGCTGTAAGTGGTAAAGAGGAGGATTAAGACAGTGTACAATAAATAGTCTTAGTCGGCATGATATATTGTTTCATTATATTGGTGTCACTGTGTAAGCTCACGGAGTAACAAAACAAACAATATGTGGAAAAGGAATGTCCCTGATGTCATGGTTTTTGACATTACTTTAGGTTTATTACATTTTACAGACCAGAATGTACATTACTTGTATTTTTACTGGCACAAATGCATAGTGAAAATATTGATTGGGAACATAACTGCGACTCAAATCATACTTTCTGTAATGAAAGATAAACCAAAATGGCAGACATGTTTCTGCAACATTGGTAAAATTTGCTTTTACCCATAGTATCGAAATAAAACACGTAAGGGCGTGTTACTTCCAAAATAATGGTACCTTGTATGTATATAACCGAGCTCATGTTGGCAATTGCAGGTATTGGTAGTTCTAAACAAGAAAAACTTCGATAAAATCACGAGAGCAAAAGAGTCGAGGATCTGGGCAACAGTGATTGTTGACAGAAAAGACAATCGTTGTCATGGATGTACACAATCTCGTGAGATCTCGAGAGAAAGGTCACGTGACATGATGGGGCCCGAGTTGGGTGGCGCAACATTCAAACGTGACTGTAACTTTATCCATTGTTTGTAGAACAGTGTGGAAGACACAGTATATCTTGTATAAGTTTCCCAGGGATAGCCACAGATGATACTTCGCTAGTTGTTTAGTGACAAAAGCGTTGAAAGTATTTATCTTGAGAAAATGCTCACCTTAATTTCGCCTCCAACAGTTCAGCTGGCCTGACGTTGGCAACGAGAGTGATCTGCCCCTGATGCCTAATAGCGCCACTGGGTGACAATTAGGGTTGGAACCTGACCTCAGTGCACAATTCATTTTCAGTGCATTTGTCATGAGAAACAAGGTTGATGATGAACTACCTGACATTCCCGGGACACAGGACTTGCTGTGAAGTCAAAACAAACCTCTCTGCACAACACAATTGCAAACCAACGTGGGGGTTGACCAGCCCAATTTTGAGATATGACTGGAACATGCAGACATTGACCACACGTACACTAAAGTGCACAGAATCAACATACTTTATACCCACCACCCGTCCAAAAGCACTGGCATTAAAAATCTAGCAAAATTACTGTTGGTAGTATACTCTCTCACGTCTCAATAAATTCCCGAAACATATTGTAACAAAATGGAACTGGTTGTCCCACAATACCCTACTATATTCCAGTACCTACTTCCTCCTCCCCCGCAACCACTTCCGGCTCAATTTAACCCTGACCTCAGGCCAAATCTTGGGTTTTTAAACTTGAAATGTCTTTATCTTTCATTTTGTATGTGTACAAATAATCACATGAAATATATATAAAAAAAATACCCCCAAAAACTGTCATTTAATTGTGTTTAGATTTGTTTGTCAAAAACAGAACCATGTGGAAGATTGAGCCACAATGAATAATGGGAGAGCACATGAGAGGAAGTATTTAAGAAGAAATACAATTTCTCTAAATGGATCAATTTGTTTGAAAACTGCTAATGTACTGCAGAAATAAACTGGTGTGACACTTTAGTGATGGTTGTTGGAAATGGGTTTTTTTTCCAATTCAATGTGAAACATTCCAGTTTTTCTGCCTGTCTCTTAAGTTATTCTTATTTAAATATACACTGTCATACTTTTACTTACATTCTTTATTTTCCAGTTTGGTTTGGACTGTGTACTAATTATGGACAGATTTACATTAATTTGATGCTTTCTAATGCAGAATTCTGTCTTGTAAACAACATTTGCGCATCGCACAGATGAAGCACCCAATCAGGATTCTCCTTGTCTTCTAGGGAGTAACCATTCAATATTTAACAGAGTTGATGCTAGAAAATCTGAAGGGAGTCACCTCTTTGGGAAAAGAATGACTAATACAGACCAACCACAATATTTCTGTGAAATGAAACTATTCCCCATGGTGGTTCTGCACAGTCTGTGTGAACAAAACTCACTTTAATTTTTTGAAATATGTATGACCTTATTGCGCGTAGTACTGAAGACAATGATAGAAACCGATTTCTTCAACAAAGTTGTAACCTCATAAAAGTTTGTCCTTCCAGAGTACTGACCAAGACTGTGCTGTAAATTGCTGCATTTGTTAACTCTCTACCTGCAGTGGGCCAACCTAGTGTCACTCCATATGAAGAGAATCCAGCAGGGGGAAATATTATATTTCTATTAAGAAATGTTAATCCTTTTTCTACTTGCTTTAATAATATTCCTTTTTTAGGTCAACAGGCCTGAAAGACCCGATGGGCTTACGGCATGGAATGGCGTTCGGCGTCTGGCCGTCTGTAAACTTTTAGCTTTTTCGACTCTTTCTCAAGAACCAGTGACTCTAGAGAGCTGAAATTTTATATGCAGACTCCTTGGCCAATGGGGATTCTAAATTGTAGATTTGTTGATCTTGTGACCCCAAATGTGGGTCACAGGGGTCATGACCTATTTTCATCTTCTTCTCAAGTATGAAGAGCTCTAGAAAGCTGAATTGTTGTGTACAGACTACTTGGCCAATGGGGATTTTAAATTGTAGATTTGTTGACATTGTGAACCCAAATGTGGGTCAAGCAAAAACAATATGTCTCCCGACTCTTCGGGCCGGAAGACATAACAATGAATGTCTTTAGATAGAGCCTACATCATTGCTATAAAAATTTTGACTGTGCATGTGCAGCATTAATTATCAAATAGATATAGATTTCAAAAAGGTCTGTGTGTCAGTTTTGAATGAATTATTGTGTGGTTAATTTGAAAAGTTAAAATATTTGATTGCAAAGTAGTCAAGTTCTAAGTAAAGACATTCACAGTGATATCCCATTCGGATGTGTTTTCAAAACATCAACATAACAAAATACAAACAAGAGAAGACAGACAACATATATAAGTTTGATCACTATTTATTACAAGCTAAAGAAATGTCATTATCATATCCCCACAAAGTATATACAAGTCCCCAAGAATAACCCCGCCTCCCTCCCTCCCACCGAGCCATCGACTCACCCTCCCTCCCTCCCTCCCACACTCACCCTCCCTCCCTCCCTCCCTCCCACACTCTCTCACCCTCCCTCCCTCCCACATTCACTCACTCCCTCACCCTCCCTCCCTCACACACTCACCCTACCTCCCCCTTCCCTCCCATACTCACTCACTCTTTCAACCTCCCTTACTTTCTCACCCTCCCTCCCAAAAATTAACTCACCCTCTCACCCTTCATCCCTCCCTACCTCCGTCACTATCTCACCCTCCCTCCCTCTCTCTCTCCCTTCCTCCCTTTATCACCCTCCCTCCATCCCACACCCAATCACTCACCCACCCACTCAGGCTCCCTCCCTCCCTCCCTCCCAAATTCACTCACTCCCTCACCCTCCCTCCCTCACACACTCACCCTCCCTCCCCTTCCCTCCCATACTCACTCACTCTTTCAACCTCCCTCTCTCACTCACTCTCTCACTCATCCAACCTCCCTCACTCTCTCACCCTCCCTCCCACACTTACTCACCCTCCCTCCCTCTCACACTCACTCACCCTCACTCCCTCCCACACCCCCATCTAACTAACTCACTCATCCGCTCACCCTTCCTCCCTCCCTCCCACATTCACTCACTCACTCACATTCCCTCCCTCCTACACTCAGTCACTCACTCTCCCTCCTTCCCTCACCATCCCAGTCTCACTCACTCTCACCCTCCCTCCCTCACTATTTCATCCTCCCTCTCTCGCTCACTATCTCACCCTTCCTCCCTCACACACTCACACTCCCTCCCTTCCACACTCACTCACTCTCTCTCTCTCACCCTCCCTCTCTCCCACACTCGGTCACTCACTCTCCCTCCTTCCCTCGCCCTCTCTCATCCTCCCTCTCTCACTCACTCACTCTCTCACCCTCCCTCCCACACTCAGTCACTCACTCTCCCTCCTTCCCTCGCGCTCTCTCTCACCCTCCCTCTCTCACTCACTCTCTCACCCTCCCTCCCACACTCAGTCACTCTCTCACCCTCCCTCCCACACTCAGTCACTCACTCTCCCTCCTTCCCTCGCCCTCTCTCTCACCCTCCCTCTCTCACTCACTCTCTCGCCCTCCCTCCCTCACTCTTTCACCCTCCCTCTCTCACTCAATCTCTCACCCTCCCTCTCACACTCAGTCACTCACTCTCCCTCCCTCCCTCACTCTCTCACCCTCCCTCACACACTCACTCTCTCACCCTCCCTCTCTCACCCTCCCTCCCTCCCTCCCACACTCAGTCACTCACTCCCTCACCCTCTCTCTCCCTCTTGTTACCATTCACACTCAGTTTTGAATGAATTATTGTGTGGTTAATTTGAAAAGTTAAAATATTTGATTGCAAAGTAGTCAAGTTCTAAGTAAAGACATTCACAGTGATATCCCATTCGGATGTGTTTTCAAAACATCAACATAACAAAATACAAACAAGAGAAGACAGACAACATATATAAGTTTGATCACTATTTATTACAAGCTAAAGAAATGTCATTATCATATCCCCACAAAGTATATACAAGTCCCCAAGAATAACCCCGCCTCCCTCCCTCCCACCGAGCCATCGACTCACCCTCCCTCCCTCCCTCCCACACTCACCCTCCCTCCCTCCCTCCCTCCCACACTCTCTCACCCTCCCTCCCTCCCACATTCACTCACTCCCTCACCCTCCCTCCCTCACACACTCACCCTACCTCCCCCTTCCCTCCCATACTCACTCACTCTTTCAACCTCCCTTACTTTCTCACCCTCCCTCCCAAAAATTAACTCACCCTCTCACCCTTCATCCCTCCCTACCTCCGTCACTATCTCACCCTCCCTCCCTCTCTCTCTCCCTTCCTCCCTTTATCACCCTCCCTCCATCCCACACCCAATCACTCACCCACCCACTCAGGCTCCCTCCCTCCCTCCCTCCCAAATTCACTCACTCCCTCACCCTCCCTCCCTCACACACTCACCCTCCCTCCCCTTCCCTCCCATACTCACTCACTCTTTCAACCTCCCTCTCTCACTCACTCTCTCACTCATCCAACCTCCCTCACTCTCTCACCCTCCCTCCCACACTTACTCACCCTCCCTCCCTCTCACACTCACTCACCCTCACTCCCTCCCACACCCCCATCTAACTAACTCACTCATCCGCTCACCCTTCCTCCCTCCCTCCCACATTCACTCACTCACTCACATTCCCTCCCTCCTACACTCAGTCACTCACTCTCCCTCCTTCCCTCACCATCCCAGTCTCACTCACTCTCACCCTCCCTCCCTCACTATTTCATCCTCCCTCTCTCGCTCACTATCTCACCCTTCCTCCCTCACACACTCACACTCCCTCCCTTCCACACTCACTCACTCTCTCTCTCTCACCCTCCCTCTCTCCCACACTCGGTCACTCACTCTCCCTCCTTCCCTCGCCCTCTCTCATCCTCCCTCTCTCACTCACTCTCTCACCCTCCCTCCCACACTCAGTCACTCACTCTCCCTCCTTCCCTCGCCCTCTCTCTCACCCTCCCTCTCTCACTCACTCTCTCACCCTCCCTCCCACACTCAGTCACTCTCTCACCCTCCCTCCCACACTCAGTCACTCACTCTCCCTCCTTCCCTCGCCCTCTCTCTCACCCTCCCTCTCTCACTCACTCTCTCGCCCTCCCTCCCTCACTCTTTCACCCTCCCTCTCTCACTCAATCTCTCACCCTCCCTCTCACACTCAGTCACTCACTCTCCCTCCCTCCCTCACTCTCTCACCCTCTCTCTCACCCTCCCTCACACACTCACTCTCTCACCCTCCCTCTCTCACCCTCCCTCCCTCCCTCCCACACTCAGTCACTCACTCCCTCACCCTCTCTCTCCCTCTTGTTACCATTCACACTCAATCATTCTCTCTCACAAACTGTGACATTCGCCTTCAGACAAGAATCGTTCATGCACTGCTTCTCTTGAACATCTCCTTGAAAAACGTCAAGACACTTGCACATAGGCTGGAAAATAAAGAGGGCTTAGGGGTGTCTGCAACCTCAGTGTCTCCAAGGTCGATTGTCGTGAAGTCCCGGTCATCAACAATTGGAACCCGGCAAATATTGACCGACACTGAGGTGCTCTGGGATGTTTCTGGGAACAGGGACTTGGCCTCTCTAAAGACAATAGGCTGGAGGAGAGAAAAGGGAAAAAGTGTTATTTGACCACTGAATATAATACCAGTCAAAACGAGTTGGCATTTACAGGTTCTAGGAATCATGTCTTGTCATGCATTGATACCTGCAGAAGTAGGCATCATGCAGTTTCAACTTTTAAAACTACGAATTTAAAATGGCTACATTGGTCAGTTTTACTGAGGTGAAGTAAATGGAGAAAGCTGAACTACAGATTTGCATTCAAATGACTCAGTGGTTGGCAGTTAATGCTCCAAAGGCATATTCAGAAGGTAACATTTTATGAAAATATACATGACAAGATTTGTTTTTTTGTCTTTTTGTAGTAGGAAATCTAGGCTGTGGACAATCATTTTCAAATACAAGTTCATTTCCTGTGTTAACATACTTTACGGGGAACAAGAGGTGTCAGGGTGGGGTGGACAAGAGCGGTAGAGCTTTCATATGCAGTATAAGCTGTAAGTGGTAAAGAGGAGGATTAAGACAGTGTACAATAAATAGTCTTAGTCGGCATGATATATTGTTTCATTATATTGGTGTCACTGTGTAAGCTCACGAAGTAACAAAACAAACAATATGTGGAAAAGGAATGTCCCTGATGTCATGGTTTTTGACATTACTTTAGGTTTATTACATTTTACAGACCAGAATGTACATTACTTGTATTTTTACTGGCACAAATGCATAGTGAAAATATTGATTGGGAACATAACTGCGACTCAAATCATACTTTCTGTAATGAAAGATAAACCAAAATGGCAGACATGTTTCTGCAACATTGGTAAAATTTGCTTTTACCCATAGTATCGAAATAAAACACGTAAGGGCGTGTTACTTCCAAAATAATGGTACCTTGTATGTATATAACCGAGCTCATGTTGGCAATTGCAGGTATTGGTAGTTCTAAACAAGAAAAACTTCGATAAAATCACGAGAGCAAAAGAGTCGAGGATCTGGGCAACAGTGATTGTTGACAGAAAAGACAATCGTTGTCATGGATGTACACAATCTCGTGAGATCTCGAGAGAAAGGTCACGTGACATGATGGGGCCCGAGTTGGGTGGCGCAACATTCAAACGTGACTGTAACTTTATCCATTGTTTGTAGAACAGTGTGGAAGACACAGTATATCTTGTATAAGTTTCCCAGGGATAGCCACAGATGATACTTCGCTAGTTGTTTAGTGACAAAAGCGTTGAAAGTATTTATCTTGAGAAAATGCTCACCTTAATTTCGCCTCCAACAGTTCAGCTGGCCTGACGTTGGCAACGAGAGTGATCTGCCCCTGATGCCTAATAGCGCCACTGGGTGACAATTAGGGTTGGAACCTGACCTCAGTGCACAATTCATTTTCAGTGCATTTGTCATGAGAAACAAGGTTGATGATGAACTACCTGACATTCCCGGGACACAGGACTTGCTGTGAAGTCAAAACAAACCTCTCTGCACAACACAATTGCAAACCAACGTGGGGGTTGACCAGCCCAATTTTGAGATATGACTGGAACATGCAGACATTGACCACACGTACACTAAAGTGCACAGAATCAACATACTTTATACCCACCACCCGTCCAAAAGCACTGGCATTAAAAATCTAGCAAAATTACTGTTGGTATAGTATACTCTCTCACGTCTCAATAAATTCCCGAAACATATTGTAACAAAATGGAACTGGTTGTCCCACAATACCCTACTATATTCCAGTACCTACTTCCTCCTCCCCCGCAACCACTTCCGGCTCAATTTAACCCTGACCTCAGGCCAAATCTTGGGTTTTTAAACTTGAAATGTCTTTATCTTTCATTTTGTATGTGTACAAATAATCACATGAAATATATATAAAAAAAACACCCCCAAAAACTGTCATTTAATTGTGTTTAGATTTGTTTGTCAAAAACAGAACCATGTGGAAGATTGAGCCACAATGAATAATGGGAGAGCACATGAGAGGAAGTATTTAAGAAGAAATACAATTTCTCTAAATGGATCAATTTGTTTGAAAACTGCTACTGCAGAAATAAACTGGTGTGACACTTTAGTGATGGTTGTTGGAAATGGGTTTTTTTTCCAATTCAATGTGAAACATTCCAGTTTTTCTGCCTGTCTCTTAAGTTATTCTTATTTAAATATACACTGTCATACTTTTACTTACATTCTTTATTTTCCAGTTTGGTTTGGACTGTGTACTAATTATGGACAGATTTACATTAATTTGACGCTTTCTAATGCAGAATTCTGTCTTGTAAACAACATTTGCGCATCGCACAGATGAAGCACCCAATCAGGATTCTCCTTGTCTTCTAGGGAGTAACCGTTCAATATTTAACAGAGTTGATGCTAGAAAATCTGAAGGGAGTCACCTCTTTGGGAAAAGAATGACTAATACAGACCAACCACAATATTTCTGTGAAATGAAACTATTCCCCATGGTGGTTCTGCACAGTCTGTGTGAACAAAACTCACTTTAATTTTTTGAAATATGTATGACCTTATTGCGCGTAGTACTGAAGACAATGATAGAAATCGATTTCTTCAACAAAGTTGTAACCTCATAAAAGTTTGTCCTTCCAGAGTACTGACCAAGACTGTGCTGTAAATTGCTGCATTTGTTAACTCTCTACCTGCAGTGGGCCAACCTAGTGTCACTCCATATGAAGAGAATCCAGCAGGGGGAAATATTATATTTCTATTAAGAAATGTTAATCCTTTTTCTACTTGCTTTAATAATATTCCTTTTTTAGGTCAACAGGCCTGAAAGACCCGATGGGCTTTTGGCATGGAATGGCGTTCGGCGTCTGGCCGTCTGTAAACTTTTAGCTTTTTCGACTCTTTCTCAAGAACCAGTGACTCTAGATCTGAAATTTTATATGCAGACTCCTTGGCCAATGGGGATTCTAAATTGTAGATTTGTTGATCTTGTGACCCCAAATGTGGGTCACAGGGGTCATGACCTATTTTCATCTTCTTCTCAAGTATGAAGAGCTCTAGAAAGCTGAATTGTTGTGTACAGACTACTTGGCCAATGGGGATGTTAAATTGTAGATTTGTTGACATTGTGAACCCAAATGTGGGTCAAGCAAAAACAATATGTCTCCCGACTCTTCGGGCCGGAAGACATAACAATGAATGTCTTTAGATAGAGCCTACATCATTGCTATAAAAATTTTGACTGTGCATGTGCAGCATTAATTATCAAATAGATATAGATTTCAAAAAGGTCTGTGTGTCAGTTTTGAATGAATTATTGTGTGGTTAATTTGAAAAGTTAAAATATTTGATTGCAAAGTAGTCAAGTTCTAAGTAAAGACATTCACAGTGATATCCCATTCGGATGTGTTTTCAAAACATCAACATAACAAAATACAAACAAGAGAAGACAGACAACATATATAAGTTTGATCACTATTTATTACAAGCTAAAGAAATGTCATTATCATATCCCCACAAAGTATATACAAGTCCCCAAGAATAACCCCGCCTCCCTCCCTCCCACCGAGCCATCGACTCACCCTCCCTCCCTCCCTCCCACACTCACTCAACCTCCCTCCCTCCCTCCCACATTCACTCACTCCCTCACCCTCCCTCCCTCACACACTCACCCTACCTCCCCCTTCCCTCCCATACTCACTCACTCTTTCAACCTCCCTTACTTTCTCACCCTCCCTCCCAAAAATTAACTCACCCTCTCACCCTTCATCCCTCCCTACCTCCGTCACTATCTCACCCTCCCTCCCTCTCTCTCTCCCTTCCTCCCTTTATCACCCTCCCTCCATCCCACACCCAATCACTCACCCACCCACTCAGGCTCCCTCCCTCCCTCCCTCCCTCCCTCCCAAATTCACTCACTCCCTCACCCTCCCTCCCACACTCACCCTCCCTCCCCTTCCCTCCCATACTCACTCACTCTTTCAACCTCCCTCTCTCACTCACTCTCTCACTCATCCAACCTCCCTCACTCTCTCACCCTCCCTCCCACACTTACTCACCCTCCCTCCCTCCCTCCCTCCCTCCCTCCCAAATTCACTCACTCCCTAACCCTCCCTCCCACACTCACCCTCCCTCCCCTTCCCTCCCATACTCACTCACTCTTTCAACCTCCCTCTCTCACTCACTCTCTCACTCATCCAACCTCCCTCACTCTCTCACCCTCCCTCCCACACTCACTCACCCTCACTCCCTCCCACACCCCCATCTAACTAACTCACTCATCCGCTCACCCTTCCTCCCTCCCTCCCACATTCACTCACTCACTCACATTCCCTCCCTCCCACACTCAGTCACTCACTCTCCCTCCTTCCCTCACCATCCCAGTCTCACTCACTCTCACCCTCCCTCTCTCACTATTTCATCCTCCCTCTCTCGCTCACTATCTCACGTTTCCTCCCTCACACACTCACACTCCCTCCCTTCCACACTCACTCACTCTCTCACTCTCCCTCTCTCACCCTCCCTCTCTCCCACACTCGGTCACTCACTCTCCCTCCTTCCCTCGCCCTCTCTCTCACCCTCCCTCTCTCACTCACTCTCTCACCCTCCCTCCCACACTCAGTCACTCTCTCACCCTCCCTCCCACACTCAGTCACTCACTCTCCCTCCTTCCCTCGCCCTCTCTCTCACCCTCCCTCTCTCACTCACTCTCTCACCCTCCCTCCCTCACTCTTTCACCCTCCCTCTCTCACTCAATCTCTCACACTCAGTCACTCACTCTCCCTCCCTCCTTCACTCTCTCACCCTCTCTCTCACCCTCCCTCACACACTCACTCTCTCACCCTCCCTCTCTCACCCTCCCTCCCTCCCTCCCACACTCAGTCACTCACTCCCTCACCCTCTCTCTCCCTCTTGTTACCATTCACACTCAATCATTCTCTCTCACAAACTGTGACATTCGCCTTCAGACAAGAATCGTTCATGCACTGCTTCTCTTGAACATCTCCTTGAAAAACTTCAAGACACTTGCACATAGGCTGGAAAATAAAGAGGGCTTAGGGGTGTCTGCAACCTCAGTGTCTCCAAGGTCGATTGTCGTGAAGTCCCGGTCATCAACAATTGGAACCCGGCAAATATTGACCGACACTGAGGTGCTCTGGGATGTTTCTGGGAACAGGGACTTGGCCTCTCTCAAGACAATAGGCTGGTGGAGAGAAAAGGGAAAAAGTGTTATTTGACCACTGAATATAATACCAGTCAAAACGAGTTGGCATTTACAGGTTCTAGGAATCATGTCTTGTCATGCATTGATACCTGCAGAAGTAGGCATCATGCAGTTTCAACTTTTAAAACTACGAATTTAAAATGGCTACATTGGTCAGTTTTACTGAGGTGAAGTAAATGGAGAAAGCTGAACTACAGATTTGCATTCAAATCACTCAGTGGTTGGCAGTTAATGCTCCAAAGGCATATTCAGAAGGTAACATTTTATGAAAATATACATGACAAGATTTGTTTTTTTGTCTTTTTGTAGTAGGAAATCTAGGCTGTGGACAATCATTTTCAAATACAAGTACATTTCCTGTGTTAACATACTTTACGGGGAACAAGAGGTGTCAGGGTGGGGTGGACAAGAGCGGTAGAGCTTTCATATGCAGTATAAGCTGTAAGTGGTAAAGAGGAGGATTAAGACAGTGTACAATAAATAGTCTTAGTCGGCATGATATATTGTTTCATTATATTGGTGTCACTGTGTAAGCTCACGGAGTAACAAAACAAACAATATGTGGAAAAGGAATGTCCCTGATGTCATGGTTTTTGACATTACTTTAGGTTTATTACATTTTACAGACCAGAATGTACATTACTTGTATTTTTACTGGCACAAATGCATAGTGAAAATATTGATTGGGAACATAACTGCGACTCAAATCATACTTTCTGTAATGAAAGATAAACCAAAATGGCAGACATGTTTCTGCAACATTGGTAAATTTTGCTTTTACCCATAGTATCGAAATAAAACACGTAAGGGCGTGTTACTTCCAAAATAATGGTACCTTGTATGTATATAACCGAGCTCATGTTGGCAATTGCAGGTATTGGTAGTTCTAAACAAGAAAAACTTCGATAAAATCACGAGAGCAAAAGAGTCGAGGATCTGGGCAACAGTGATTGTTGACAGAAAAGACAATCGTTGTCATGGATGTACACAATCTCGTGAGATCTCGAGAGAAAGGTCACGTGACATGATGGGGCCCGAGTTGGGTGGCGCAACATTCAAACGTGACTGTAACTTTATCCATTGTTTGTAGAACAGTGTGGAAGACACAGTATATCTTGTATAAGTTTCCCAGGGATAGCCACATTTGATACTTCGCTAGTTGTTTAGTGACAAAAGCGTTGAAAGTATTTATCTTGAGAAAATGCTCACCTCAATTTCGCCTCCAACAGTTCAGCTGGCCTGACGTTGGCAACGAGAGTGATCTGCCCCTGATTGCTTAATAGCGCCACTGGGTGACAATTAGGGTTGGAACCTGACCTCAGTGCACAATTCATTTTCAGTGCATTTGTCATGAGAAACAAGGTTGATGATGAACTACCTGACATTCCCGGAGCACAGGACTTGCTGTGAACTCAAAACAAACCTCTCTGCACAACACAATTGCAAACCAATGTGGGGGTTGACCAGCCCAATTTTGAGATATGACTGGAACATGCAGACATTGACCACACGTACACTAAAGTGCACAGAATCAACATACTTTATACCCACCACCCGTCCAAAAGCACTGACATTAAAAATCTAGCAAAATTACTGTTGGTAGTATACTCTCTCACGTCTCAATAAATTCCCGAAACAAAATGCAAACAAACCTGGAACTGACTGTCCCACAATACCCATCCTATATTCCAGTACCTACTTCCTCCTTTCGGATGTGTTTTCAAAACATCAACATAACAGAATACAAAAAAAGAGTAGACAGACAACATAGATCAGTTTGATCACTATTTATTCATATGCAAATGCTCGCGGTATAAACAGGGCTTAAGAGGGCCCAAATGCAAAGACTTGCGTTAGACTAAAGTGATTGTAGCTCAATGTTTAAATAATAAAACATGTTAACCAGTGGCGGATCCAGGAAGTTTGAAAGGGGGGGGGGGGTCCAAAAATTGTTTTCCCATACCAGCCAATACAAAAAAATTTGAAAGTGGGGGTGTCATCAGGTACATCTGTTAAGTAAAGAATATTTACAATTTATAATCTACATTGGTCATCTTTGTCCAGTCAAAAATTTATTATTATAGACAAGTATTTTCTTAAAGTTCACTATTCACCTGAGAAATGAACAGCCAAGAAACACCCTTTCACCTATGGTCTCGATAAGGCAATTAGCACTGGCCATTGCTTTGCATTGCATACTTTGATCAACCAGGTGTAAGGTACCTCCCCAAACATTTCAGATTCGGGTGAACAGCGGTTCTTGAGGAGAAGTTAAAAATGTCAAATGTGGACAGACGCCGGCCCATGCAATAAGTCCATCTGGCCTTTCAGGCCTAATGAGCTACAAATCCCAAAGCTACACACACCACAGTAAAGTTTTCAACCCTCGAGGTAGAGATCATCGAGTAGATCGTCGATAAGTTTGAGTTTATCGTTGGCCTCCTCCATCTCACTGAAGGTCTGGATGAAACTGGTGATGTAGCAACGCACCTCGTCGATGATGTCGATAGAGTCTGTCTCGTGTCGTTCTTCCAAGTTGGCTGCATCATCTTTAACGAGTTGGATGAACTCGTCCTGGTGGATTACCTGCATCATATTGTGTCAGTATGATTAAAGTCAACCTTGTTCCAAGGAGTAAAATTTGCAAAATAATGCATCTATCCATTCTCTTCCCACAGAGGATACTCCCTTCAGAAGAGAATGGCACCTACCGGGATACTTCCAGGTTCTGTAGTTTCCTCACCACGAGGTCTGAGGTCAAGGTGGTCCAACAAGTTTTCAATGACGGGGGTTGATGTCCGGTTAACATGCTCGCCAGGGCAAGACCTCAATGTTGGCGGCGTTCAGAAAGTCTCGTGTTAGCCTAGCCGTATGAGGTCGGGTCGAGCATTGTCCTGCTGAAAGATAATCCCACGTGGTTGTTGTTGAATGAATTTCTGTACTACTGGTCGCAAGATCTCATCACGATAACTCATTCAGGTTGCCATGAATAACAATTGGCCTCGTTGTTTGATCACAGCAGATACCTCCCCAGATCATCACGCCACGGACTCAAAATGGCACAACTTGCTGGACACAGTTTGGCGCTAGACGTTCCCCTTGCCTTCGTGGACTCGCTGCCGACCATCACTACGGAACAAGGCAAACCTACTCCAAGAACAGAACATGGCTCCAATTTCGCACTTGCCAACATCAGGCTGTCGGGCCCATATCAATCTGTTAATTCGATGTTGGTGCGTCAATGTAAACCATGGTAGGGTCGACATGCTCGAATACCATGCTGACGCAATCTGCGGTACACTGGGTGTCTACTGAACCAATGTCACAATGTCGTCGCTGCCGTTTCCGTCATATAACACTCTTCCTCCGATAATAGCATGTATGTTTTATGACTGATAAATTATAAATTTATCGATATTCATCAATTCAAAGTAGCAAAAACTTAACCTGTTACAAATTCATGAACCACCGGTACAGTGAAGCCACACCGTCTTGCAATGTTTATCTTTGAGAAAATATTTTAAAAATGCGATGTTAATGACACCTTTTTTGTAAGTATATAATGTTGTAAAATGGGTCACATCTTTCAGTCACTAAATTACACTTAGAATATCAATTAAATATCAAACGGTAAATGTTGTTTCTGCAGACAATTATAATTTACTGAAGATAATGATGTTGTGCTTCGTGGTGTGAAAAATAAATGTGACTTGTTGATTGTATCAATGTATTAAACAATTATGACCGACAGAAGCAGGGCGATTTGCCTTTATTTAGTGCTTGTAAGGCGTGTTTGCTTAGTTTTTCTTTGATTTTCTTCAATGAGTCAACTGATGTCTGATAGGTCAATTTTCCATTTGGACAAACTGGATTCACAATCGGACATGTCCAGCCCTCCAGCACATAGATTTCTGCATACCTGATCTCTACGTACAGCGGGTGGCCATATTATTACATACATCTAACGTTATTCCCATAGACTAACATGTTAATTATCTGTTGCTAGAATAATTTTTATGAATCTATTGTTTGTCGATTTATTCTGAAATCTTTACCAAAATATGGGAAATCATCTCAGCTACAGATACATAATTTCCATAATATTTTTTGACAATTTAATTTTATTAAGAAACCTACCTCTCATCAAATAACACATATACACCATACCAATTAGATTTAACATGGCCGTCAATTGGACATAGTATGTACAACTTTTGATTACAAAGTGTCATTCGAAAACAAATCAACTGAAAGGTAATTATGTGCCTGTAGCTGAGATGAATACCAGTGTGTCCGGAAAATATGACAGCAAAGGGACATTTATTCAATTTATGAAAATTATTCTTTCAACAGCTAATTAACACGAAAGTCTATGGGAATTACGACACATGTACGTAATAATATGGCCACCCGCTGTATCACACAGGCGAAGAAACTCATCTTCTTGACGTTTTCAGGAACAGATGGAGGTGAGGTGAGTTGAGGTTTAACGCCGCGATCAAGAGTATTTCACTTATATCAAGGCTGCTAGTATTATGGCAGGGAGAAAGCCCGCAACGCCATGTGGCTATGCATTGCGGTGAAACCTGCGAGCAGCGGCTGGAACTAGCGAACCATGGGTGGTACTGCACTGAAATTCAGTGTAGCATTGCACCCAAACCTTACTGCGTGTAGAACAGTTCTCTACTGCAGACAAAGTTGCCTTGCCCCTGGCGGGATTCGAACCCCTGACCTCTTGATCCGAAGCCGAAAGCGCTAACCACTGCACCATCCCGCCCCCGGAACAGACGGAATACTCAGTTTGAAACAGTCGCAGATTTCACAGTTTGATTGCAATCAATCAGGACTCTAGATACTTAACAGTAAATATTTCTGTAGGATTGACTTTGCAAGTTAAAAGTATAAAAGCTTACATTCACAATAGGAGTCTCCAGTATTACATGTATATTGCTACACAACTCAATTTACTTTTGAAAGCAAATACCCTTGTTACAAAACATGACACAAACGTTAAAAGTGTATATTTCAACAAGTTATATAATTTATTGATAAACATATAAAAGTACATGGTACTAACAATCACTGCAATATCAAATAATAAAACACATCTTATGGTTAGTTGAATAACTACACAACCTATAGGCATAGATTTACAAACAGTTAACAGCGAGGAAAATAAATCGTATCATCAACCTACTCCCTCATATGGCTTGACTTGTCAAATGACTTCTATATTTCCTCCTGCCCCAGATTAAAACGTATACACTCCACTCCACTTTCATACCCTGGATGAAAACCCAACCGAAATCTGCACGCTGTGACCTATGATCCAAACAATCAAATAGTTTTATCACAATGGTTCAACATTAAAATTCAGCCAACAACAGAGAACTGCAGTTGAACTTCACTCTACTGCAAAATTGAGATGTCCTTAGATGAGCGAGCAGAAATCACAATTTTTTAGCCAAATTGTCTCAGACGCAGACTGAGGTACTTGATTTGAGAGGTTTTCGTGCCAGGTGGCAAGAGCTTTTGCTATCAAGCCATCTTAAAGGGGCAGTAGCACGTTTTTTTCAAATTTTATTTTTTCAAATTTCCCATTTATATTAATAGTTAATGTCATTTATATTTACTTTAGAGGCTAAACCATCTTATTACACACACTAATTTTCCGTAGTGGTAATAACAGTGTTGAATATGAAGCAATAATTGCATGGCGGCCATTTTATTTTGAACACAATTTATTATTTCGAATGACAAAAACGATTCCCATGGCTTTACTGAACCATGTACACTCATTTTGAACTTGATTTTCCAAAGAGAGAAGGGTGTTTTACTGTTGGTGACATTATTTTTCAAAAACATTTCATCGACTTATTTCATAAAAAAAACGTGCTACTGCCCCTTTAATATTGCTGACCTGCCTTTCAAGCGCTGTCATTGGCTGTCTATTCTTAGATAGTTTCTAGGTCATAGGTCACAAGGTGCAGCTTTGAGTTTGGTTTGAACCCAGGGTATGAAAGTGGAAAGAAGGGTGCACATTTTACCTAGAAACAGGATGACCTATAAAGATGAAGAATAATGTTTACTCTGACAGGTTTAAAATGTTACGCAAAATTCATGCTGGTGGTCTTTGCACGAAACAACCTTAACATTAAGGTTAGCCTTACTACCATCGCCTTACTACATACTACCAACATTACACTAAGGCTACGTTGTGACTTAAGATCACCTTAGAGTTTCGTGCAACGGGACCCTGGTCTTTAGGATACATGATGTAACAACCAAACACAGGATAAACAATGATAAATGATATATGCATGCCAGTGACAGTTTGGGGAGGGAGTATTCTAGTATTCTTTTATGGAGACGAAAAGAAGAGGGAAAATTCCTGAGCTAAAAATTTAAGCAGTGTTTTAATATGAAAGAAAATCAAACGGGACAATTCATTGACCCCAAATTTTTACAACTTCACTCTCATTAACTGGCATTTATAATCAAGATTTAAAACTCAAATAAGAACACTTCTAACATAAATGAAATAAAACAAAATCTCAATCTTTAGATGAGCAACTTAGGCAGAAAATAAATTTAAATCACTGGGAAATAAAACAAGTTCAACCTGTAAACAAACAAATAACCTTTTCAGGGATGAACACATCGCCGTATGTACATATATTTTCATAAACAAACATGAAAACAACTTACAGAACTTTATACATCAAGTTAATATATATTCATACACTGCATGAACAAAACACAATAAAGCTTTGGATATGAATTTGATAAAAACACATTATATATGATGCTTGAATTATAATATATCTATAATATGCTCAAATCAAATCAAACACTTGATAAAATAGCCTTTAGCATTCAAGAATCAAGCATGCACCACAGAAACCTATATGTGAGAATTGTTTTACAATAAACACTTTTTTAATTTAAAAACAACAACAAATGAGAAGTGTATTATTTTCGTCTAATACAAGCCATTACAAAAACCAGTATATATGTAAGTGGTTTAACAACTATATACACTTGGTAAACGAAAATTAATACCTTTCGTAAAAGGTCATATTAAGAGTCGCAATATTTCAACATGTCAATCATTCTCTTAAAATAATATTCTCCATGTATTCTCAGATCATAAAGTTCATATTATATACACGTGTATAATAAATGATCAAGACCTACAGAAATTATTGCTTTTTAGTTCAACATTACATTGACTTAAAATAAAGTTGTTTGAAACCAAACAATATGTCGACAAATTTGTCACCTTACTTTATTCTTTTATCAAGGTGAACAGCAATTATCTAGTTAGTTTATAGATTATTTTTAAAAAAAACAATAATACTACAAGAATCCCTCCCAATTAATGATATTGCCAAATTTTTCCTCCAAATTCAAGCACTTTTCATAGCTCACAAGTTTATTCAAGCTCTTTTCATTGGCCACAAATGAATTCAAGCACATTTCATAGGACATAATGAATTCAAGCACTTTTCATTGGGCACAAATGAATTCAAGCACTTTTCATTGGACATAGTGAATTTAAGCTCTTTTCATTGGGCACAAATGAATTCAAGCACATTTCATAGGACATAGTGAATTCAAGCACTTTTCATTTGGCACAAATGAATTCAAGCACTTTTCATTGGGCACAAATGAATTCAAGCACTTTTCATTGGAAATAGTGAATTCAAGCTCTTTTCATAGGACACAAGTGAATTGAAGCACTTTTTTTCAAATTCATGAAAAGCCTCTTTAGATGTGCCAAGATTTAACAGATATAATGATGAAACGATATGGTTTTCTCTCCGTCACAGTCCATCAGGGTTTTTGAAGCAAACTTAAATCTTATCTTCTTGTGGGATAGAAATCAGTAACAAAATCCCAAATTCATATCTAGACATCCTTTAACAAACAATCTTGGCAAAGATATCAATAGATTATAACCATGATGATTAGGGCTTTTGTAATGCCCTGTTTATACAGCGAACTTTGCACATATGCAATATTGCTTATGGTAGTAATAAACACACGTGAGTAAAAGTAAATTTACTTTGCGTTCATATGTTTAATTTCTGGCTAAGCAAATGGGTTTCCAACTCCTATATATGAATAGAGAGTTCCTATACATGCCAATTAATATTTATTAGATGTAAACTAAATAAATGACATTTATTTATATCTGTCAACATTGGTTTGACTTTATCGTCCTATTTATAATGAAAAACGGATAGTATAGAGAATTTGAAAAACAATATTAAAGTTCTCTAATATATTTTCTCAACCTGTGTGAAGTCACTATGTCTCTCTATAACGACAAACTTTTACTAGAAAAGTGAAAATACCATATCGCTATTTACTCATGTTAGTAAACATTTGCACCTGCCCATGACTAGGTGCAAAATTGCTTATGTTAGTGACAAATTTGCTTATGGTAGTAAAATATACATATGTGCAAATGCGTCCATACGGCGAATTTGCATATGTGTAATGATATACTCATAAGCAAACGCTCGCCGTATAAACAGGGCTTAAGAGGGCCTCAAACGATTTGAGACAGACAGACCTTCAGAGCCAAAGATCTTTTATCAAGTATAACCTACATGGCAGATTAAATTTAACAAGCAGACTGCCTCCCGAGTTGGAAAATCAATAAAAAATAGAGCCATTGGCTCTGTAGCTCATCAGGCATTTCTCTTAAGTAAAAAATATTTACAATTTATAATCTACATTGGTCATCGTATGTCCACACAAAAATTAATTATTATACACAAGTATATTCTTAAAGTTCACTATTCACCTGAGAAATGAACAGCCAAGAAACACCCTTTCACCTATGGTCTCGATAAGGCAGTTAGCACTGGCCATTGCTTTGCATTGCAAACTTTGATCAACCAGGTACAAGGTACCTTCCCAAACATTTCAGATTCGGGTGAACAGCGGTTCTTGAGGAGAAATCGAAAATGTCAAATGTGGACAGCCGCCGGCCCATGCAATAAGTCCATCTGGCCTTTCAGGCCTGATGAGCTACAAATCCCAAAGCTACACACACTGCGGTAAAATTTTCAACCCTCGAGGTAGAGATCATCGAGAAGATCGTCGATAAGTTTGAGTTTATCGTTGGCCTCCTCCATCTCACTGAAGGTCTGGATGAAACTGGTGATGTAGAAACGCACCTCGTCGATGATGTCGATAGAGTCTGTCTCGTGACGTTCTTCCATGTTGGCTGCATCTTCTTTAACAAGTTGGATGAACTCGTCCTGGTGGATTACCTGCATCATATTAAGTCAGTATGGTTAAAGTCAACCTTGTTCCAAGGATTAAAATTTGCAAAATAATGCATCTATCCATTCTCTTCCCACAGAGGATACTCCCTTCAGAAGAGAATGGCACCTACCGGGATACAAACAGGTTCTGTAGTTTCCTCGCCACGAGGTCTGAGGACACCCTGTATAGGCGTGTGTTCTGAACCAGTTTAGTGCAGACAACACCCAGTCACAAAGCTGACCAATCACATCATAGTTTTTAAACTGTCGCCGTTTTGAAAGCACTGGGAACAGATGAAAGGATAGCTGTTTGGAGTAATCTGCCCCTAGCTTCTCACACCGAAAGTTTTTGTTGAAGGTCTTCGGATTGATATGAGTTTGTATCCTGGTAGATGCATTTTTAAATTTTATTCCTCGGAAAACCGTCGATTTTAAACAGACTGAGTTGAAAATAACAATAGGCTCACGTCAGTGTGATTTAAATCCACCTTATACTGAGGACTAAAAGTCACAACATAGTGCATCTACCAAGATACAAACTCATATTGCTCGCAGGTTTCCTCTCCCGCTATCAGATGACTGCCTGTATACTCGCATGTTCTGACACAAGTTCAGTTAGCCATCAGAAGTGCTCCAACAAAAGCTTCAGTGTGAGGAGCTAAGGGCAGATAACTCCGGGCAGTCATCCTTTTGTCTGTTTCTATAACATAATATAAGGGACATGAAAGATTCCACATGAATTAAAAACAGAGATCGTTTTAAAACTAAGATGTGATTGGCAAGTGAATGACTCGACACGAAACCGGCAGTTAGAACACGTGCCTACACGGGATGTCATCAGATCCTGTGGAGAGATATACATCGAACCAGTTCGTATCCCAGCAGATGCACTATTTTGTCTGACCTGGTATCTATTTAATATCCGGTATAGCAGGCCATTTCTTCCCCGGTCTAAACTTTCCTCGGGGAGTAAATGGCCTAGGCCGAAGTTTCCCCGGGGAAGGTTTGTCCTAGGATACTTTTACCAAAGGGAAGGTTTGGCCCAGGCCAAAGTTCCCCCTAGGCCAAAGTCCCCCCCCTGTCTAATTAACCTGATTTTATTTACAAGGGGGGCGATTCTGGCCTAGCTGGGCTACTTCTTCCCCACCCTTGTGTTTATTTGTTTTATTCTAGGATAACTTTCCCCCTTCACACTTAAAAACAAGGGTGGGGTGGGTCTATTCTAGACCATACCTGCAGGGTCCATTCAAGAAAATTGGTACATCAAAACTCACCACAAACCAAACTCTTCTTGAAAATAACCTGTTGATGATGTATGAAAATATAAATATAATTTAATCATTACAACCACAGATACACTGAAAATGTAATGAGCTACCCACTTCATCTAAATTTCCTGCGATGAACTCCGCGCACTCTGTCTCGAGCCTGCGTAGAGAGAAGAGACGAGACGTGCGAAGGATGGTGACGATGTTGCTAGTGTCGAGGTACTGGCCCATACACACGGCACACTGCCTCTTCAGTCCCGGCAACATGTACAGATCGGCAATACACAGGACCTCATACACACACTCCGCGGAGAGCTGCAATACAGGACATGTCTTAACCTTTTCAGTTCAGTGAATAGTTTTCATAATATTTTTTTTGAAAGACCACATGTGCTGATTAAATTCAAATAATTTCATTGACTTGCATACTCATACCCAACTTCCAAACGCAAGGCATAACTCTTGCCAGTCTGTATTACTGGCTGATTTAACCCTTGCGGTATTTCCCTCGCTTTCTTGTGTCAAAATAGTGAATCGCTGCACTAGAAATGCATAGCGGGCCTGGATTTCTAAACACAGATTTTTAAGGAAATACTGCAAGGCCTAAATCAGCCAGTAATTGAGACTGGCAAGAGTTATGCCTTGCATTGGGAAGTTGACTCATACCCTATCGCCAAGCCTTTTACATGTGCAGTAACCGAAATTACATAACATTTACGAAACTCATGCACCTCTCTCTCATTCCCCCCCCCCCCCCCCCCCCCCATAAGAAGTCAGCCGCACAGGAATTTTCAGACTATCTGCATCAGCGGGTCAAGGGTTAAAACTCTTGTTTTTGGGCACATTTTGTTAAAAAGTGACAAGGGCGTTAGGACTTTCTTCATTCTTTTTTGTTGGAATCAATAATGACGAGAGGTATTATATATTTTCCCATCAAATTATAGCTTGTAAGTGTTAGAGGTAGATAAAATGGCTATTTGATAGACATATGGATGTTGGGTTTAGCACAAATAATAGGCCATTTCATAATTTCATGTTTTAAAATGCAATAAAAACATGTTATTGGCACAAAATTGATGTGCCAGTGCATAAGAAAAATTAATTTTTTTAAAAGTCTCATTTTCCCCCATATTATTCCAGAGGTATTTTAGCGTAGTTGTCACGGTGATCAAGAGGTCTGGGGTTCGAATCCTGCCTGGGCCTCAGCTACTTGTCTGCATAACAGGACTTTTCTACAAACCCATATGTATATATATCTTGTTTCATAATTACTCATACTCCCGCTAGGGTTTGTTACTACCACTCAATGCTAACATGTTTCACTGCAATTCAAGGCCACAAAAGTGTTGCTCTCCTGCAATTATACCAGTCAAGAAACTCTGTACTTCTTATTTTATATAACTACTCCTCACCTCACAACTGTTCTGATAGACGTACTGTACTATTTTAGAGAAAATCTCGGCCGTGACTTCGTGGAGTGTCACCACAGGGATATCTGTATTGCCATGGAGAGTTGTCTCCCCGAAATGATCGTCCACCAGGGCCTTGAAGTAATCGCTTCGGCCACAGAAAAATACCTGGGAACAAAACATGCCAGTAGGGTCATATTCATAAAACAAGTAGTTGTCACTAAGGTGACATGATCCCCCGCCGCAAATAAATACTTCAAAATTGAAACATAATGTCAAGATCAGCAAAATCGACTGTCAAACATGTCAAAAAGTTTAAAATTCCGCTGTGACCTTGAGAATAAGGTCACCAAAATCTAATCAGCCCGTTGTCTTCCCTAGGGGTGCTTTGTGTAAGATATGATGGAATTCCGGTGAATGGTTCTTAGGATATTCCGCTGACAACCTTTGTACATTAACATGTCAAAAACTTTTTAAAAAATTCTTATTTAAAATTCTGCTGTGACCTTGAAAATAATGTCAAGGGCACCAACATCTAATCAGCCCTTTGTCTTTCCTTGGAGAAACTATGTGAATGCGAATGGTTCTTGAGATATCCCACTGACAGGGGTAAAATGACAAAGTCTTGTCGTGACCTTGAAATGAAGGTCAAGGACACAAACCTCTGTAGGAAAATTACTCTTCCTAATATGAACCCATATGCAAAATATGAAAAGAATCCAGTGAATAGTATTTGAGTTACAATTAACTTATACAACCAATGCTGTAAAACACTGGTGTAGACTTTTACACATGCCTGAATATAGATTACCAAAACAATGTTATTACATGCTATTATCACTAGACAATGTAGGTAGAAATTCATGAGCAACTAAGATTAAAGACCTTCTTTTTCAATTTGGCTTTGGATTTGTTTGGATAAGCCAGGAAATTGGTGACTACAAATTATTTATCAAATTATTTAGACAGAGATTACATGATAACTTGTCCCAATCCTGGCAATCATCCCTTGATAGCAATAATAAATGTCAGTACTACAAACACTTCAAATCTTTATTAAATGTAGAGAGCTACTTAATTAGTAATGACATCCCTCAATATTTAAAAATTATATTTGCCAGATTTCGATGTTGTAACTTTAAACTAGCTGTAGAAACTGGTAGATACACAAATGTTGCATATAATGATGGGCATTGTCTATTTTGTGAAGCAAATGGTATTTATGTTGTTGAAGATGAGTGGCATGTATTTTATGTTTGTGATGCATACTGTGATATTAGAACTAAATACATATCAAAATATTTCAGCAAAGCTCCTACTATGATAAATTTCATATCTATTTTACAAAGTAATAATGCCAATATCATGAAGGATGTTTGTCTGTTTCTATACTTTGTTCAAAAGAAACACAAATCTAAATGAAATATATGTTACAATGTGCTCATGTTATTCAAATAATTATGTACATGTATTTTGGGCCGGTGGCCTGTTACTGAATAAAATGTCTGTCTGTCTGTCTGTCTGTATTTGAGTTATTCCACTTCGTGCGGACGGACGCAGCTGAATACTATATCCCCCGCTTCACGCTAAACACGCGGCGGGAGATAATGATAGTACATAAACCAATTAAATTCTAGCTAGAGCTGCGAACTCAATGAAGTTTTTCGTAAATTTGGTTTTTGGTTTGGGTGCCAAGCTTCTTTGACACACTGGAGTGAACATTGCTATGGCTGATTGTCAAGTGTTAGGAAATACCGTAATGTTTTGGTTGATTACCATGTGTAAGAAAATACTGCTGCGATTGATTGATTACCATGTGTGAGAAAATACTGCTGCGATTGATTGATTACCATGTGTGAGAAAATACTGCTGCGATTGATTGATTACCATGTGTGAGAAAATACTGCTGCGATTGATTGCCATGTGTAAGAAAATACTGCTGTGATTGATTACCATGTGTGAGAAAATACTGCTGCGATTGATTGCCATGTGTAAGAAGATGCTGTTTTGATTGATTATCAGGTGTAAGAAGATGCTGTTATGATTGACGGAATATCATATGTGAATACATATTGCCAATCATCATGAAACTTATTATCAACAGGTACATTTCATGCATTTAGGAAAATACAGTTCAATAACATTACCTTATGACACATAAACTTGTGTCCGTTGACACTGAAGCAGATGTCCGGGTAGATCTGGGTGTTGTCTGGATCAAACGGCAACTCTCCTAAAACCTGAAGTCAAATCCGTACAGTAAATATAGTCCCCTTTTAATTGGTATTTTCAGGTATTCTGCAAATAGAAGTTTGAAGTATGACTTGGTCACAGGGTGTGAGCTGAATAACCAGGACTTCAAGGCTGATTTGCAGCTAGATTGCTTTATGAACACCAGTGGCTGATCCACAGACGGGTTCACCCCACTTCACCCCTTTAGAAACATTTTGAATGTAAATTTGGACCCCCAAAGTGAACGCCCATCCCCCTCCCCTTTTCAGTAAGTGACCCAAACAACCTCCAAAAATTTCAGAATCTGCCAATTAGGATGAGGTGAGGTGAGTTGGGGTTTAACGCCACTTTCAAGAGTATTTCACTTATATCGCGGCTGCTAGTATTATGGCAGGGAGAAAGCCCGCAACGCCATGTGGCTATGCATTGCGGTGAAACCTGCGAGCAACGGCTGGAATTAGCGAACCATGGGTGGTACTGCACTGAAATTCAGTGTAGCATTGCACCGAAACCTTACTGTGTGTAGAACAGTTCTCTACTGCAGACAAAGTTGCCGTGCCCCTGGCGGGATTCGAACCCCGAACCTCTTATCCGAAGCCGAACGCGCTAACCACTGCGCTATCCTGTCCCCAATTAGGATGAACGGTGGAATCCAATAGTCAGATGCCCCAATAGTTTGATGCTTAAAAGCCCTTATCACATGGATGAGTGAACAAATAGCACAAGACTGTTACCAATTACGAAAATGAAACAATCCAACTCTTACCCAACTTTTTAGATTAAAATAGAGCCATGGGCTCATCAGAGTCTGTATTGTTTGCAAAAATGATATAAATTGTTCTCAGCTTGTTCTAGAGCTTTTCATACTGGAAAAGAAGTCGATAATTTCTAAGATTCTACAATTTAGAATCCCCATTGGCCATGGAATCTGCACACAACATTTCAGACCTATTGGTCCTGGAGAAGAAGATGAAAATAGGTTTTTAAGAATGTGACCCCTGTGACCCTATTTGGGGTCACAGGATCACGAAATCTACAATTTAGAATCCCCATTAGCCAAGGAGTATGCACACAACTTTTCAGCTCTCTAGACCATTTAGAACTGGAGAAGAAGATGAAAATAGGTTTTTAAGGTTGAGACCCCGGTGACGACATTTGTGGTCACAGGGTCACGAAATCTACAATTTAGAATCCCCATTAGCCAAGGAGTATGCACACAACTTTTCAGCTCACTAGACCATTTAGAACTGGAGAAGAAGATGAAAATAGGTTTTTAAGGTTGAGACCCCGGTGACGACATTTGGGGTCATGGGTCACAAAATCTACAATTTAGAATCCCCATTAGCCAAGGAGTTTGCACACAACTTTTCAGCTCTCTAGACCATTTACAACTGGAGAAGAAGATGAAAATAGGTTTTTAAGGTTGAGACCCCGGTGACGACATTTGGGGTCATGGGTCACAAAATCTACAATTTAGAATCCCCATTAGCCAAGGAATATGCACACAACTTTTCAGCTCTCTAGACCTTTTAGAACTGGAGAAGAAGATGAAAATAGGTTTTTAAGGTTGTGACCTCGGTGACACCCTTTTGGGGTCATGGAGTCACAAAATCTACAATTAAGAATCCCCATTGGCCAAGTTTTTTAAACTCTGTTCATTTATGTTTTCTTAAATATTTATCATACACCTTGGTCTACCCCTATTTCTCTTACTGACAATTTGATCGTTGGACAACTGGGGTTTTACCTGAAAAGCACGGCAGTATCCTAAAAGGGATAGTTAGAGATAATTACCAGATTATTGAACTCGTCTGGTTTAGCCTTGTCTGCTAGTACACTGAGATCCGTCTGGAGGTCCTGAGAATCGTAGCTCTGTTCTATAGAGATGGACGTGATCCTGATTCCAGGCTTCATCTTCACTGTAGACACAAAACATCATGAGTTATCTCCCTTAGCTTGATAATTTGCAATGGGCACACTTTTAATTTAAAGTCGAACGCGTAGCGTGACGCTTTAAATGGATAATTTAGAGCTATAATAATTCTGTTATATGCCGCTGATTTCCAAACACAGTATGTTTATCTCCATTCTACCAATTTTTTTTTATCAACGATTTAGTATTGAACTATATTCAGACGCATTCAATCAGCCCTAGTGATTTGTCATTCGACACCGTGCAGAAATTCCACGGCCAGACATTTACAAAGATATGACGTGTTTGGTAATCTCGAATGACGTAGCTTGTTATAAGGCTTCGGAAAACAGCGAAAGTTTCCGAATGCATTAAAGGGAGGTCACTCTATTCTCTAGACGATTGTATTTTGCAACCGGCGTCAGTGTTCGGGGAAATTTCTGCAGTATTTTCAAAATTGACATAGTTGTTATTGCGTCAATTTTGTAAATAAAGTTTTAGGTAAGTTTATACTACATTCTGACAGTTTCGGGGTGATATACTGTCCGGTTTTAACCCGATTGTCATCTGAATTCAGTTTATTCAGGAACGTTTCTGAAATGTCAAGTTGTTGAATGACAGATTTTTCTAACTGCATTGTTAACTTTCGCCGTTTCGGGTCTCATTTTCAGTTTCTCGGTTTCAGATTTATTATTAAAATTATTTATTAATGTCATTTTGTTCACAGCAACAAATCATAAAAAAATAATCGAGCATGTAAGTATTCAGAGAATTAATGCATTCGCTATTGTTGCCTGGCAACAAGCATATTCATGCGCAAAGGACAAAGTAAACAGAACACTGTATTACCAAATTATACTGTCTCTCATTTTTCACAGTAGCCAATCAGAAACGACTATTTCGCAAAGTTATAGTAGAATGATAAGTTATGTCATTTATATTTACTTTGGAGGGTGAAACATCTTATTACACAAACCAATTATCTGTAGTGGTAATAAAAGTGTTGCGTATAAAGCAAAAATTGGCGGCCATTTTATTGTGAACACATTTTATTATTTCAAAAACGATTCCAATGGCTTCACAGAACCATGTACACTCATTTTTTAAATTGATTTTCCGAAGAGCGAAGGATGTTTTACTATTGCTGACATTATTTTTCAAATAGATTTCAGCGACTTATTTGAGTGAAAAAGCGTGCTACTGTACCATTAAAACCTATATTTGATCCCATAAATTAGGTCTCTATGTCAATCAGAAGGCAAGATATAACCATTTCAAGATATTTCTCATGGGCAATGGCGGCCATTTTGAATTTTGCTCTTAAAAGAAATTCTCCAAGGGTGCAGTCACTGCACCTGGCTGGATACTTCTAATGGTCTAATCTATCATATAAAACAATAAAACATCTGTTATATCTCAAAACAAGGTTCTTCAAAAAATGTCATTCTGCCACTGGACTATACGGGCCTCTGGAAGCCGTTCCACAAAACCCTTACGAATGGGCTACAATTGAATCTAACTCTGTGATTGTTTTGTGGAATGGCGTCCAGATGAGCTTAGAAGAAATAAACACTTACAAAAAGACGTGTGTTTTTCCATCCTGTCCTCAATAAGACTGATGAGCTGATAAAGATGACACTGCTTGGCGACCATCTTACAATCGTCTATTAGATCAATATGAACGTCTAGTCGACCTGGTGACAAATACAGCATTATTTAGTACATCAGCAGTGATGTCTAGGTGTACCGCTGAGGGGGTCATTTTAACCAATTAAAGGTAGATGAGACCCTTTGCAATGGTAAAAGTATCCTAATTCCCCATATTTTAAGGGACATTAAGAGAAAAGGGTTGGCAAATATCACCAGGATCCTCTCAAGGAACAATACTGCATCAGTTCTCAAACACTAACAATCAGTCTGATTAAAATTAATCGTATTCCATGGACACACCGTAGGAACGTGTACACCTGGAAATTGTTACTCAATGGAAGTGAACGAATTTCTCTGTGAGAGGTCAGTTCAGTTTTGTGTATTTGGTGTAGCATTTTGTTGGATAAATTCATTTTTCACACAATAGTTACAAATTAATTTCCTGATTGCCAAACCATTCTAAGCAGCAAATTTACAGGAATTAAAACTTACCGGTAGTAACAATGAGAATAATCGGGATTGGACATGGGACTCCAAATGTGGACTCTTAGGTATAGGTATAAGGGTTTAATTTTAAAAAAATTGGTATTTGTTTTAATATTCATAATTAAAGGTACATCCATTGTGTTGTTAGGGTCACATATTCGAAACGTTATAAATGTTAGTGAAAAATACCATTTTGATGATAGTCGACTTAGTATATTGACGATATGAAGGTAAACGTAGTGATTTCTGATCAGAAACCGGACAATGCATCGATTGACGCGTGCTAATGAGTCAAACGTAATATTGGAATCTTATTTATAGCAGACAAAATTATAAATTTGGGTTGATCATGTTTAATAGGTCATAACTACTGTGAATGTAAATGGGACGTGCAGTTTCTGTTTCTGCACATTCATAATGATGTTACTCGATTTTAATTTGAAACTAGTAATAATGATATATTTGGAGATTGGGGATGAATATGCAAGCTGATTTAATTTATTTGCACTGTAAACAGCACATATGGTGAGAACATATTAAAGCCTATTGAAATTTTATGAAACACAATGGATGCACCTTTAATTGTTCATGATTTTTGCATACCATAAACATATTTCACAGTTAAACATGCTATAAAATTATACTTTCTGGAAATGGGACTGCCATGTGTCGAATCCTAAAGCCTATGCACTCCGGCAGGGAGTAAACAAAACAACAACACGGTAAACAAAACAACCAAGCGCTAAAAACTAAAAAAATTTCATTACACCAATCAAAGCAATCTTAAGTGCTGCCTTAAATGATGCCTTATTGGTTTGCTATAATTAGTAACAGAGCAAACCAACTTTTGTTTACCTTATGAGTGTACAGGTGTGACCTAAAGTCACAGTTTGTAGTATAGCAAATTATGACAACTTCGTTAAGATTAATTTTCACTTGAAATGAATATACAAAAGACTAAAGCAAAAGATGAAAGGAACAACCCTAAAAACAAATGTCTCTTTTATAAATGAAAAAAGGTTTTCAAGTTACCTGTATAAATGAAGTCTAGAACGGCTTCAAAAGCAATCGGTGACACCTGAAATTTTCATTGTTAATTTTCATAAAGATGCACAAACAGGGGATACGAAATTGGTGAAACCTGAAATGTTTTCATTATTCATTTCACAAAGATTCCAAAAAAAGGTGATACAAAAATGCCATTTACGATTTTAATTTTATTTAATAAAAAAAAAGTATTTATGAATAGGACACAGAGCTACAGATAAGCTGTGAACTTGCGTAAATTCAGGAGGATCCAGAGGGGGGGTGCAGGGGTGAGCACCCCCCCCCCCCCCTTTTCATTTGACATTTTAAAAAATGACCATTGAAACCAACCTCAAAACAGTGGTGCACCCCCCCTTTTTGCCACAGAGATGGTACAATTACACCGTATATTCCCAATATTCAAAGACCCCCCCCTTCCCGGAGAGCATTTTGGGGTGATATGAATTGAATACCTCTTTGCTCTGTAGCCGTTACCCCCCCCCAACTGAAGGCATTTTCGAGGTCTGGAAAAGTGCATCCCCTGTTTCCAAAAAAGCTGTATCCGCCCCTGAAATTACACATTAATTTTAGTAAAAACCCAATTCCACTAAGTTCTATTACGTACAAGTACGCTTACATTTTCGTAAATCCTCAATTAAGCTGTTGCTAATGCGTACACCAAATAATGTCAAAGATTGACTTGCGTACATGGTAATCGGTTTCAGTAACTGGAATCTGAAAACCGATCTCGACTGGTATTACAGGGCTATAATATTATCTCACCAGTTCTCTCAAACTTGCTTTTATCAACTGGTATGGAAGTACCTATAGTCACGCTTCTAACGGTCCTTGCTCTGCGTTCACTATCTAGCACAAAGTAGCTTGCACTGGCCTACAAAGCAACCAGTTATATTCGCGACCATACCATTCGATAAAATCGGACAAGTCTGGCTTTTTTGTAACTGTTTCAGTGAAAAATAAATCCTGTTTGAGTTGTCTGTAACATTATCTATGGTTAGGCATGGACTTGGGACATGTCCGATATGGCTACGTTGAACAAATATGTGAAATCATAAGCAATGAAAAATAGAGCCATGGGCTCTGTAGCTCATCAGTATTTCATTGATTTAATATCTAAGGTTAAATATTTCTCTCAAGTAATACATTGTTTACAAGCAAAAGATGATTGGGATGGGGTCACAGAGTCACAAAATCTACAATTAAGAATCCCTATTGGCAAAGGACTCTGCACACAACATTTCAGCTTCCTAGACAAAGAAGATGAAAATAGGTTCTTAAAGTTGTGACCACATTTGGGGTCATGGGGTCACGAAATCTACAATTTAGAATCCCCATTGGCCAAGGAGTCTGCACATAAAATTTCAGCTCTGTGGAGTTATTGGTTCTGGAGAAGAAGTCGAAAAAGCAAAAAGTTTACGGACGGATGGACGGACGGATGGACAGATGGACGGACGGACGCCGGACACCATGCCATGCCATAAGCCCATCGGGCCTTTCAGGCCTGATGAGCTAATGAGAGGTTAAATATTTTCACATATTACATTTTTCAACTTGGAAGTCTATAGAATCATCTCTAATATTACAGTATAGATAGAATATATACTTCAAATAACAGATGAATAAGCATTTACAGATGTTAAACAAACGATGTTTCCAGTAGCCAGAAGTGCATTGCAATGTAGCCTCTGTGGCCATTATCAATAACAGTGTCGCATTGGAATTTTAAATGTATCTATAGGAATAGGGTCATTATTTTTTTTTTTTGTAACTGACCGAAATATACTTTTTTATGATACAAAAAGATATTTCTCTACAATATTTTAAAGTGTAAATGGTATTTCAGTAGTACTCGGTCAAGCTTTGGAGTTATCTCACTTTGGATAAAATTGTGACCATATTTTAGTTTTTTAAAGATACCATTAAAAATAGTGTGAACTCCCTTTTTTCTTTCGTTATATGGATTTTTATATTAAATTCTATGGTTATTTAAATTTGGGGGTCCCTGTAATGGGTTTTGACTTTACAAACCCCCTAATTCCACAATTCCTAGAACTTTAGAAATTTCATCATACATGTATACTTTTTGTTTTTAAACCTTATTAATCAATATGGATAAACCTTTTATTTCATTGATACTGTCTTCATAATTTATACTCTTTAAATTGAGATCAAAATAAGAAACAGATATTGCATATTTTAAAATTTTCTAATTTTGTAAGACAGAGACGAAAAGTATTGCTTGCGGCGCCACCTTTCAATAGTGAGGTACCTTTTGTACATTTTCTTTGTAAGAGTCAGTATTCATTCTGTCTTATGACCAATTTATCTGGATTTTTACCGAGTGTCATTCTCTTCCCACAGAGGTGACTCCCTGCAGATTTCCGGTTCTACCCTCTGTTGTTTTTCGCTTGAAATCTGGAGCAGAACCAAAATCCCCTAGCGGTGGAAAGAGAAATCTCATACCGTGTCCCTGCTTCTTAACCAATGAAAACTCATCTTTAATTGGCCATGTCAACCGGGTGACTTGAAAGATCTTGGCATTTTATTATGAAGGGTATTGCTCATTAGCATGTCATTCGAATATGTCTGATGTAAATAACGCAAATGAACTGTTTTTGATATTTGTGTCTGATTTGGTCTTCTTTATTTATAAGTATGTTATGATCAATAGTTTTCACAAAATCAAACAGCATATTTCGAGGAAAACACAGGAAATTGAGAAAATGTTGGCCTTACGTTTATTTTATCGTTATGACGTGTCATTGGTAAATTCACTTTTACAACGACTTCGCTGATTGCACAACTAGATTCAATTGCAACCAATCAGGACACTCCCTTTCCGCGGCCGATTTCAAGCGTAAAACAACAGAGAGTAGGATCGGAAATCTGAAGGGAGTAACCTCTGTGGGAAGAGAATGACCGAGTGTGTGAAACCTACTTTATGTTTGGTCATTTCGACAGTTAATGCAAAATTAGTAAAATACCCAATTGATTTGATTGAGCTGTGTACAATTTATTTGGTTACTCAAAAGAAATGTTGGATACTCAATTAAGGTGGACACAAGCGTGTACTTTACTCAATCAACCAAAACCTTATCTGTAGCTCTGAGGACATAACAATCTTTCACATACCACTTCATGCCGTAACTCTACTTCTTTTCGATTTCGCCAGCGAGTTTTAAAGAGTTCCGAGAAGTAGTTACATCGAGCGCTGAGTATACATCGATGTGCGGCAAACCTCTCCCCTCCGAAAATAAACACAACATCATGGTAGAAGCCGCCCTCTCTTATTCTGAAATCAAACAGGAGAAGATGATTGTTAAAGAGAGGGCTCTGTAGGGCTATTTTTTGTGGAAACAGAATTTGAGAAGAAATTTGAGTTTACACATAGGCTATTATCAACTTAAATGCATGCTTATTGCATATTCCAGGAGAAACTTATTACTAAGGGTAATATTTCTATGACATTATATTTGAAAATTTGTGAAAGGCTACTTCCTGTCGTAAAAAAACAACAACATTGAGAGGTGAAGCCATTCATCGGCTTAACGAGAGTGGGCTTAACGAGAGTGGATAACTTTGCGAGGGCACAACAAGATATTGTTGCTTAGTTTAATGATACATTATTTGTTATTTCGTAAATATTCTATCAATACACGTTTTATTATTTTTTTTAAAAAATCAAAATTATTGAAAATATACTGTTTAACTTTCACCTAATGAAAAAAGGCAAGATGGCCGACAGAATTGCACTTCGTGGTGAGGTAAGGTGATTAGAGGTTTAACGCCGCTTTCACTTATATCAAGGCTGCTAGCATTATTTTAGGGAGAAAGCCTGCAATACCAGCGTGGCTATGTACTGTGATGAAACCTGCGAGCACTGGCTAAACTAGCAAACCATGCTGAAATTCAGTGTAGCATTGCACCCAAACCTTACGGCATGTAGAACTGTTCTCTACAGCAGACCAAGTTGCCAAGCCTGATGGTTTCGAATCTTGGAACACTCTAAACACGGAGCAAGAACAAAGGACGTAATGGAGTCACAAAATAAACATATATTGTATGGAAAAGTTGGGAGGGGTCATCAAAACTACAAAGGGGTGTCTGAATTCCCACCCCCGCTGGCTGATCATTAAATGACCCATATTTCTGGTTAATAAGTAGGGGTTGATGCAGAATTTTCTTTTGCAGTGTGTACACCGTCATTCACAGGTCTGGCCCACCCTGTAAAACTCCCTATGACTAACTGAAGTCAATGTTTTGAATGACATCTCTGGCAATAATAAGAGTAGTAAAGTGAACATTTATAACATGAGCATACATAACATGAATATGTAACCAATATATGACGAATGTCAACTAAAAGCACTTACTTTCTCATGCACTCTTCGTATAAATCTCGTCTGATTGTTCTCGAGGAGATGACGTTAAACTTCTTCAGCATGGTGCGAATCTCATCATTCAGGGCACCGTACAAGCACCGCTCACCGTCAAAAGAGTTGGCCTCACATTTAGCACCTGGCAACATTGAAATACTGTTAGCAGTACATCTTCACAACGTCACAGGCGTAACAAAAAGATTTCCATATCTTCTCCTTCCGCCCTTGACCTCAACCCCCGCATTTTCAGTGCTAAGATTTTAACGTACTGCAGGCTAATCGGATAAGCCAATCAGAAGACAGTTGTATTGCCTCTGTGACTGTGTCGATTGTCGCTTAATTTGAATTGGTTCCGAATGTAAAAGGCGATTTCATTCGCTGTATGTTAGCAGATGGTAAGGGACGTAACTCGTGATCACAATAGGTGTCGCTGATTCGCTTCACCACTTCTGGCTAGGTTGAAGGCAAGGTAAAAAATGGAGAGATCTCGATACATTTTCACCTTGCCGTGGGAAGATGTTAGCAGTAGGGACAGATAAATTGGTGGTACTTATGCCCCACTGACACTTTCATGCAATCATGGTGCGCTGTGGCTTCGACGAGGTCGTGTGGTAAGTAGGGGTGAAACGGACCGCTTGAGCTTCGATTCAGTACGAATTGCGGTACAGGACCCTCGGTTCGGTACATTTTCGGTTCGGTACAAAGCCAAGAATGTCTTTCAATATATAAACTAAACCATAACAAATCATATGTTTTTCTTCATAAGTTGTTTGTAGTATGTGGAAATCATTTGGATTTAAAATTGTACAATCGAAAATATAATTGCATCTAAATTGATAATACATGATTGCTTAATTAAGTTATATATTCGGTGCACACCGAAAAATCGTGTTGATGTACCGTGTAGCAAACCAAAAACTAAATACCGCGATTCAAATCCTGTAGATGTTGGTATGGTCATGCAGTGTGTGGATTCAAACCCTGCAAGGGACTCGGCCGGAAAAAGTACAAGAACTTGTACTATTGAAGATAGTGTTATCCCAAATGTATCCATTCTAACAGTTCACTATCTAAATGGTATATATTTCTTAATCGGTGATTGAATTTAATAATCGCTGGGCGATCATTCAAGGATAATTACGGTATGTGACCTTATCTCTATTGTAATACTAAAAAGTCTCTATTTTTAATCTAATCTGTATTCCATTCGCTGCAATCTGAATAATACAAGACTTGGTTGCTTTCATTTGCAGCTTTCCTCTAGAGACTTCATTATCTAATCGTAACAATAGGTTTTCGTTTCATTTTCTGACAATGTAGCCATCCTTTTGTCAGGTCACACATCTTTTGATTGTCACACACCTATCCTCTCATCACGCACATCAAAGGCAGGTGTATAATTAAGATACTGGTGAATAGGTGCACTTCTACCTTTGAAACTTACAATACAATTCTGCACAACACTCAATATCAATCGATATAGACTATGAGTCTCTACACTTTATCACAGTCCCTTTGATAGAATAATATTTAGTCAAATATTTTCCTTACAACAATTCTTGCGTGCTCCGATGCAAATACTCGACTTTGTAACTGGGTCACTATTAGCTGACAGGATATTTTTAGCGATTTCATAATATTTTTTTCAAGCGATTTAAAAACAAATTTGGTGGGCTTGGCAAACGTCTTAGGTTGCTAGGTTGCTAAGGTTTTTAACTTTGATATATCATATCTTTAAAAATATCTGACTGATGTTTATGTTTTATGGCTTATTTTTAAAAAATGTCTTGGCTTTGACATGGTATATAATATTGTAGGATAATATGACAACAACATTCTGAAATATAATTTCAAACAGACACGGGGTGTTGACCTCGTTACATCCCTTTACTTATTTTTATAGTAACGAGCTGGATCGTTGACTTCATATGCTTTCAAATCGCTAGTATTTTAACAATACAAGCCCCTGTGAAGTCAATTATGGCATTTATAAAATATGATTTCTAAAAAGCATATGGAGTGCATAACGATTAAATTATAAGATATGAGAAACTTCTCGTTTTAATTACGCAAATTTCCACATCATTTAATAAAGCGTGAGCTGTTGACTTTCATATTCCTCTGAATAAGAACCAAATTCAGCCCATACAAATATTATAAAATGTCAACATAGCAAGTGTCAATAGACCAGCATCTGAATAACATTTCAATACAAATTAGTCCACATTATTCAAACGACAGCAACAGGATCTTGGCTACCAATAGTACCCCTGCATTGTTGGGTCTAAATATTTGAAAGGAAAGGGTGGAGGTGGGGGGCACCTTTTTGGTTCAAACCCCTGAACTCCCCTCTTCATAAAGACATCAAGACACTCAATACACTAAGTAAATTTCTTGACTATTAACAAATAAAATACGGCTCTTCTCAAAACTTTAAAATTGCAAAATGAATTTATCAACAATGGATTTTTCATACAGACATCAAGATGCTAAAGGAAAATCTCTTGATTCTATACAAGTAATGAACGAGTCCTTATCAAACTTTACAGACCCACAATGAGTCAATGTCAAACTTTAATGAAGCAAGAAGGGAATGCAAGTTGCTTTTGTTAAAGTCCTTTTCATAGTTTACCAGCTAGACGATTGCAATAAAGTCTTTCAACATTACAATTATGAAAATTTCATAAAAGCAACATGAGCTTGAAAGTTGCTTTTGCTGAAGTTAACCAGATAGACGATTCGATTGCAGTATTTTACAATTATTTGACAACTTATGAAGACTTTAAGCAAGTCTGCAAAACATTGATTTGGTGCGTCACACATGAGCAAGCGAGACAGGTCGTAATACATGTTATTACCTGACAATGTTATACATGCGCTTATTTACATCATGACCTAAATTAAGAGTTGGACATGATGTTTGCAGGATTTTATTGATATTTAACTTCTTTATTCACTAGTAAATCATTCAATATGTAGTGTAATAATTAAATATCACAAAAAATCAAAAGTTTAATATATATACAATCTTACACTGTATGATCACTGCAACTTATAGAATGCCAATCGATTTATTATTGCGATATTTTGACTTCAATGACATAAGATAATTCATGCTTGAGTGAACTCACCATGTTCAAGTAGAAACTGCACTGTTTCCTTATGACCGCATAGGCAAGCATAGTACCTGGAAAATAACAGGCATTTGAATAGTAATTTTGGAGATATTAAGCCTAATAAAGTTAAATGCTTCTCAGGCACATTTTAATCAAATATAACTAGGGCGGTAGGATCTAATGTTTGTTTTTGTAACACCTGAAAGTGACAGGTGTATACAAAACAGAAGCACATGATCAGTTTCTGCAAACTCATATATTTGGTGACAAATGGACTTTGGGGTTTAGCAAAAACGATGCGGAAAATTCTTAATTTAATTTTTTAAATGACCATAAAAAGCTGTCATTCACATAAATAAAAGTGATACACAGATGCCCGAGATACATTTAACTTTTTTATTTAGCCTTAAATGAGTGTTTTAACCTTAACAAGTAAACTTAACTTATGAAAATATTATACATTCATCCTAAGTAAACATTATTATTTGTCGTTTTAGCAAATCAAATCCCAGTATCACAGTAAACCTGTTATAAATATTTAAAAGCAATATTAATTTTGATACCAGTCTTTTGGTACTCATCTTCACAACGTCACAGGCGTAACAAAAAGATTTCCATATCTTCTCCTTCCGCCCTTGACCTCAACCCTTGCATTTTCAGTGCTATGATTTTAACTTAATGCAGGCTAATCGGATAAGCCAAACAGAAGACAGCTTGTATTGCCTCTGTGACTGTGTAGATCGTCGCTATTTTGAATTGGTACCAAATGTAAACGGCGATTTCATTGGCTATATGTTAGCAGATAGTAAGAGACGTAATTCGTGATCACAATAGGTGGCGCTGATTCGTTTCACCACTTCTGCCTAGGTTGAAGGCAAGGTAAAAAATGGAGAGATCTTGATACATTTTCACCTTGCCGTGGGAGGATGTTTGGTAAAATGGTATAAATGGTTCTACTTTTTCACAATGTCATTCTTTGATTCGGTGATTCTTACCCAAATATTTTAACAATTTTGTGAAGTTTCTATTCGAACCGGGCCCTCTCTTGACCCACCACTGAGACTATTTCTAGAATGCGGTCATGTTTTATAAAACACCTTATTTGATTATAGAAAGTTAGAAACAAGATCTACTCACAAAGGTGTGCTGTCCCATTGGTCTCTTATGTTGAGATCCATATCTCTCTCCTCCACGAGATATCTGAAAACATTCACAATTAATTGGTCAGTTTATAATTCATTATTAGACAAATTTAACTATGAAAAGCCATTTTAAAATTGAATGGATATTTGATTTGGTAAGCAGGTTTCTTAGGTTTCCCGAATGGTGAAAATCCGATAGGCTTGTTTTCAGAGAGGTTAGTCCACTTGGAATTGTCATTCCTGTAAATTGGTCATTCAGAATGTTTTGCACTTATTAAAGGGGCAGCTAGCTCAAATAAGTCGATGAAACGTATTTGAAAAATAATGTCACCAATAGTAAACCACCCTTCTCTCTTCGGAAAATCAAGTTTAAAAATAAGTGTACATGGTTCCGTAAAGCCATGGGAACGTTTTTTGTCATTAGAAATAATAAATTGTGTTCACAATAAAATGGCCACCATGCAATTTTTGCTTTATACACAACATCGTTATTACCACTATGGATAATTGGTTTGTGGAATAAGATGTGTTACCCTCTAAAGTAAACTATCATTATTAATGGGAAATTTGAAAAAATAAAATTTGCAAAAAACGTGCTACTGCCCCTTTAAACCAAAATTCAGTGTGAATTATAATGATCTGAAGGGGATTGATAGATTTTTTGGTCACTTTAAAGGTGCATTCATTGTGTTTCATAAAATTTTATTGGGCTTTGATACGTTCAGACTCACCATATGTGCTGTTTACAGCGCAAATAAATTCACTCAGCTTGCACATGTTGCACATTCATCCCCAATCGCCAAATATATCATACTAGTTTCCAACTAAAATCGAGTAACATCATTATGCATGTGCAGAAAATGAAACTGCACGTCCCATTTCCATACAGCAGTAGTTATATCACATATTAAACATTATCAACCCAAATTTATCATTTTGCATGTTATAAATAAGATTTAAAAATTACGTTTGACCTACTGGCGTGCGTCAATCGCGATGCACTTTTTTGTCCGGTTTTCGATCAGAAATCACTATTTTTATATCATATATATTATTTCATATCGTCAATAATACTAGGTCGACTATTGTCAAAATGTTTTTTTTTTCGCTAACAGTTTTTACTTCTCGATAAAGTTACACAACAGTAACGTTATATAACTAATAAGTGACCCTCAACAACACAATTGATGTACCTTTAAGCTAATAATATTAGAAAAAAAATAATAACAAAAAGGACACACAGATTATTTATATGGAAGTAGGTTAAGAGGGCAAGATTGTGATAGCGCATCTATATATAGTCTTTTGCGTTTTGTCTTTGTTGCATAGGAATTTGGATGATATCCAACTACAACAGTTCAGTGAGTTTGAGGAGTGTACGTACGTGCTTTGCATTTTGTAATGGTCCCTGAAGTATTATAAAGTACAAGATGAATATAATAAATTTACACACAACGTCTGACGCGAAACTGACAGTTCAGTTAACAGTCATATCAAAACAATCCCAACAGCAGACGCAGAGCTTGGACAAGTTTGCGTAAATTTCAATCCCTACCTCACTTTCTGCAAATCCCCAGTTCGACAGCTCATGAAAAGAGAATTAACATCCATCTTTGATAAGTTGCCCGGTTCACCTTTGGTTTCCCGAAGGTTTTGCACTGAAATTTAGCGTAATATCTCGGACGGACAGACCCCACGCTGGCGCAAGGGATTATCCAGAGGCTGTGGACAGATATTTGCTTACAGAGATCAATTTAGGGGCCACTCTAGGCCCCTTCCCAGCAAACCCCCTCGGTATGCCCCTTGCCACCTCCCCTCTTAATACAGTTCCAAAAGACAACAACACCAAGAGACGAGTGATTCTAGACCTCAGCTGGCCGCCTGGTGCGTCGGTGAACGACGGTATTGACAAAGACATTTATTTGTGGGAGGACATTAACCTCACATACCCAACTGTCGACTCCCTCGTTGACATTGTGAGAGAAAAGGGTGCTGGTTGCCTTCTCTTTAAACGTGACCTCAGCAGAGCCTACCGGCAAATCCCCGTGGATCCTGGAGATTTACACTTACTTGGATTTCGCTGGAAGGGTGACATTTACATTGACAGGGTGTTACCGTTTGGTCTGCGCTCAGCCGCGTACGTGTGTCAACGGGTGACGTCAGCCCTTAATCACATTGCTCAACTCTTTGATGTAGCCTGTGTCAACTATTTGGATGACTTCGGTGGAGCAGACACCCCTCAAAGGGCCCAACATTCCTTTGAGACACTAGGCCAGGTGCTGCAAGACGCGGGTGTGCAAGAGTCTCACGAGAAAGCATGTCCTCCTTCCACATGCATGGTATTCCTGGGCATCATCATCGACTCAGTTAACTCGGAGCTCCGGGTTCCTGAGGACAAGTTGAGGGATATCGAGACAGCCTTACCGGCGTGGTTGTCTCTCACGTCATGTCGGAAGAGGGACCTACAGTCTCTCATAGGCAAGCTCTCCTTTGTCTCCAAATGCGTCAAACCGGGTCGCCTTTTTCTGGGACGCATGTTGCAATGCCTACGGGGAGTGCCGGTAACTGAGCATCACATTGTGCTGGGTCAGGAATTCAGAAAGGATATCCAGTGGTGGTGCCAGTTCTTACGTCGGTTTAATGGCGTCTCTATCATTAAGAGAGACGCGTGGTATGACGCTGACGTCATATTTTGTACAGATGCGTGCCTAACTGGATGCGGAGGTGTGTGTGGGAGCCAATATTTTCACAAGCAATTCCCCGAAAGTTTGGTTCAGTTAGGCTTGCCTATCGCAGTGTTGGAGTGCCTTAGCATCTTAGTTGCCGTGAGCCTGTGGGGGGAACAGTGGACGGGATTGTGCATAACGGTGGGGTGTGACAATTTGGCAACTGTCATTCTCTTAAATTCAGGTAGGGCAAAGCACACCTGGTTGCTAGACTGTTTGCGGAATATAGCTCTGTTGACTGCCATAAATGATTTCGAACTAAGAGCTGTGCACGTCCCGGGTCGTTTAAACACGGCTGCAGACATCCTATCAAGGTGGCACCTTTCCCCCCACAGTGATCACCAATTTCGCCGTACTTATCAGGTAGAGGGCCTCGTTAACTGCCCAGTTGAGGACTCAGTATTTACGCTCTCCAATTATTGGTGATTACAGGTGTGAACCCCCAATTGGACCTACTCAGACGTGAGGTCCGGGACGCTCAACAGACTGCCTTTTCCCTGGGTACCTGTGCCAACCTCCGAACCCAGTGGCGGACTTTCATCATGTTTTCTTTATATTTTCATTTTAACTACCTGCCAGCGTCCCAGGAGACTTTATGTGCCTATGTTAAATTTTTAAGTAGGTCGTTTACCAGTGCCACGTCGGTTAAAAATTACCTGCACGGAGTTAAACTATTCCACCTTTTTAAAGGCTTTGCCTTTCCTCCAGTCTCCTTTCTTTTGCGACTTACACTGCGTGGCATTGGTAAACAACTGTTTCGTCAACCTATCCAGGCTTCTCCTATAGAACCACATCATTTGTTAGCGCTTTGGCGGGCCATGCATTTTCATTTACCTGTACATGCGGTTATGTTTTGTTTGTTTCTCTTTTTGTTCTTTTTGATGGCTCGGAAGTCCTCCTTAATACCCCCATCCCAGACCCTGTTTTCACCCATTAAGTACCCCTGCCGCAATGACATCACCCCAGCCCCGTTCGGTTTATGGGTCCAACTGAAATTCTCTAAAACTAACCAATTCGGAGATCGCTGCTTCTCCGTACCCCTCATATCCCTCCCTGACTCCCCCCTGTGTCCCGTTCGCGCCTTCAAGGTCATGTCGACTATGGTCCCGGCCCCTCCAACCGCCCCCCTATTTGCTCTCCCCCTCCCCTCAGGTTTGGTGCCCGTCACATACTCTCTCTTTCACTCTCAGCTCCGCGCTGCCTTATCAGCGGCGTGCCTATCTCCCACTGCTTTCTCCGGGCATAGTTTCAGGCGGGGAGGGGCGTCCTGGGCTTTCAAAACGGGGGTCCCGGGGGAGTTAATTCAATTGTTAGGTGGCTGGACGTCCGACGCCTATTTACGCTATCTTGACTTTTCTCCTGAAGTCAAAGTCGCTGCCGCTACTTGCTTTGCCAAGGGTTTATTCCCGTCTTAGTTGTCATCCTATTTTTAATTTTTTTTTTTTTTCATTTGTTTCATCCTTTATCATGTGCCTTTGTTTGGCCTATGTTTGGGAGTAGTAAGTTAGGGCTTAAGTAACCATATATTCACTTTATACCCTAATATATTAATTTTCATCCATAATAATTATATTCCAACTTAACTTCTCTTAACATTCAACCATTATAACAATTTACGTAATAGTATTAAACTACAAATTTGTTAATATCATATTGCACTTCATTAATCTAATTCTATTATCATTTTTACTAAGCGCCTGACTCACTACTCTGCCAAACAATAAACATGTTGATTTTACTTTGTTGTTGGTTCTCTGTTTTAATTTCATAATTTTCTTTCAGGAAAATTGATAATTGAAACCGGACCTTTATAGTCTTTATGTAGTTCTATAACCTTTTAGATAAAGGCAGATTAACGTATACACTTTATGGCATTTAATAGTATCGTCTGCTTTCTCAGGCGTTTGCCACCGAAGTCTCGCCTTTACGAGACTTCAGTCTCCCACTCAGAGTATCCATTACCCAGCTCCCATATCACTTTACTCCCGCGCTAACTCACGTAATTAACGCGCTCATTGTTTCAGTCGCACTCGCCCAGTCAACACTTCTTTTCCCCACCCTCCCATCCCTGTATATAATCCAAAGTTAATCTGCCTTTAGGTTGTGTTAGTTTCCTTTGTGAAACGATTTATAAGGGTCATCATAGTCATTTAATACAATTCACGCTGTGGTTAGTACATGTATTAGTTTTTAGAGATGTTGTTATTAGACCCTTAGATTAGGCACGAGGCAATTTAGCAGTTTTTCCTAGTCCTTTACGGTAATTCACCTGATTGTTAGTAGCTTATGTAGGTTTATTAACAGTGTTATATTAGGCTCTCAGTTAGCCGTAGTAAGTTAGGGCTTAAGTAACCATATATTCACTTTATACCCTAATATATTAATTTTCATCCATAATAATTATATTCCAACTTAACTTCTCTTAACATTCAACCATTATAACAATTTACGTAATAGTATTAAACTACAAATTTGTTAATATCATATTGCACTTCATTAATCTAATTCTATTATCATTTTTACTAAGCGCCTGACTCACTACTCTGCCAAACAATAAACATGTTGATTTTACTTTGTTGTTGGTTCTCTGTTTTAATTATGCATGTGCAGAAAATGAAACTGCACGTCCCATTTCCATACAGCAGTAGTTATATCACATATTAAACATTATCAACCCAAATTTATCATTTTGCATGTTATAAATAAGATTTAAAAATTACGTTTGACCTACTGGCGTGCGTCAATCGCGATGCACTTTTTTGTCCGGTTTTCGATCAGAAATCACTATTTTTATATCATATATATTATTTCATATCGTCAATAATACTAGGTCGACTATTGTCAAAATGTTTTTTTTTTCGCTAACAGTTTTTACTTCTCGATAAAGTTACACAACAGTAACGTTATATAACTAATAAGTGACCCTCAACAACACAATTGATGTACCTTTAAGCTAATAATATTAGAAAAAAAATAATAACAAAAAGGACACACAGATTATTTATATGGAAGTAGGTTAAGAGGGCAAGATTGTGATAGCGCATCTATATATAGTCTTTTGCGTTTTGTCTTTGTTGCATAGGAATTTGGATGATATCCAACTACAACAGTTCAGTGAGTTTGAGGAGTGTACGTACGTGCTTTGCATTTTGTAATGGTCCCTGAAGTATTATAAAGTACAAGATGAATATAATAAATTTACACACAACGTCTGACGCGAAACTGACAGTTCAGTTAACAGTCATATCAAAACAATCCCAACAGCAGACGCAGAGCTTGGACAAGTTTGCGTAAATTTCAATCCCTACCTCACTTTCTGCAAATCCCCAGTTCGACAGCTCATGAAAAGAGAATTAACATCCATCTTTGATAAGTTGCCCGGTTCACCTTTGGTTTCCCGAAGGTTTTGCACTGAAATTTAGCGTAATATCTCGGACGAACTGTCTTCCTGTAAGCAAGTGCGTGACCTATGACCCGATGTTGTCAACAGTCGCTTAGTGTAAAGAAAAATGGCCAAAAAACTAAAATTCGCTTTCTAAAGATACACAGATTAACAACATTATTGTCGAAAGTGGATGGATTAGAATGTCATCAACAATTTAGGGGACGTTTGTATTTGACTATGCAGTAATCTTTATAAACGTTCGAGGTGCTTGCATATTCATGAGCTAAAAATAGCACGGAGCGTGTTGATGTGTTTTGGTCTCAGCTCATTACTCCTTACAGCGCAAAATACAGCGCAGTGTATACGAAAAAGCGGTGTATAGAGTTTAAGAGAGTCCCATGACGGGATTTGGAGTTCGACCCCATGAAGCATTTATGAAGTGCAGTTTATGCGTGTTCATTAGGTATGCATGATAATGGTTTCGTGTAAGAAATATTTCTTATGATGATTAAACGATTCGGTTGTTAATTTATTCCAAAAATAAATTGAATAGGTTTGAATATTGTCACAATCCATAACATTAGAAGTTTTTCTTTTTTTGGTTCCCTAAACACTTTTCTCAGTTCTGAAAACGAAATTTGAGGGATTATTCCTGTTTACAAATATATAAATGTTATTGATACATTATTATATAACCAGAAGCCTCTTCCAAACCAAACATTACTAGTTGAGGTCACAATGTTCTAAAAATGTTACTTTTTCCTAAGACTGCAAATTAAGGTCTGTAAATAATAATTAAATTTTCTGTTAACATATACCTTGACCTATATGGATTATAAATTGTCAATTTGTTTACTGACATGATTGTGTTATTATTGGATATGAGTGTTTACCTAAATTATTAAGAACAAATGAATGAATAATACTTGATGAGCTACAGAGCCAATGACACTTCATAGTGGTCTAAAAGTCAAAAGTGTTGGTTGTTGGTTATGTTCAAATTTGTTCGAATATTGAATGACAAATGAGCGAGTGTCAATCACCAGGGTTTTCCTATTTTAAATACAAGTCCAAATTCTAATATCCATGGCTTCACATCCATCGATCATTCTCTTCACATAAAGGTTACTCCCGGTGACTTAGTTCTTCCTTCCTAACCTCTGTTGCATATGAATGTCACAGTTCTCACAAAATCTTCTCTCAGTGAAAGTTTCCAAGCCACTGGTAACGTCCTTAAAGGGAGACTACATGTTTTTCATGAAATTTTATTTAGATGTCCTGATTTACGTCCAAATCATCTCACTCGATTTGCATATGCATCCCCAAACGACAAATATTTGACAATACCTTGCTTTCAATGAAACTCGAGCAGCGGCTTAATACACAATGAGAAGCCGAATTCATGCGCCTCTGGTTTACAAGTATGCCAGCTATATATGTTCCATTGAACAGTACCAACAATCTTCTTCTTCTTTCTTCTTCCATTACTGGATCTAACCCTATTGAGTGTATTGATCCAAGTTTGTGCGCAGCGCGGCTACGCCAGTGGTTCCAATTAAAAACAGATGAGGGTTAAAAGGATTTAAAAACAGTTAAAAACGTATTTATATTCAGGGCTGGAGGTGTTCAGTCGTCAGTGATGACTGAAACACAGGCAGGGTTGGAGAGAGTCGAATGTCAGGCGGGATAGAGTTCCATAGCACTATGGTTTTGGGGAGAAAACTCTGCAGGAACAGGTCGGTATTGCCACGTAGTTGATGTACGTTGTTGTTGGTTGATCCACGAGTGCGGGAGTCGACACCACGGATGTAGCTGTTCAGGTCAGTGGAGATGAGGTTGTGCATGATCTTGTAGAAAAGTATGGCTCTGGCTCTTGTGCGTCTTATTTGAAGTGATTCCCATTGTAGATGTTGTAGCATGGTCGTGACGCCGCCTGGGTCCCTATCGCTATAGTTGTTACAGGCGAATCTGGCAGCTCGTCTCTGGACCTTCTCCAAGTTGTTAACAAGAGACTGTTGATGGGGGTCCCAGACTGTGGACGAGTATTCCATGATTGGGCGGACGAAGGTGGTGTATGCGCAGGCTCTGACTTTCTCGGGGCAGGCTCTCAGATTGCGCCTGAGGAAACCCACAGATCTGGAAGCCTTAGCTGCAGTTGCAGTGATGTGCGTTTTCCAGGACAGGTCACTGCAGATGGTAACGCCTAGATATTTCGCGTTATTGACATTATCCAGTGTGGAACCATGAAGACTATAAGAGTGACGGAGGGGATATCTTTTCTTGGAGATGTTCATGGTCACACACTTGGAAGGGTTGAAAGCCATCTGCCACTTGTCCTCCCATTCTTGGAGCTTGTCTAGGTCATCCTGTAGTTTATGGCTGTCATCTTTGTTACGGATTTGCTTGAATATGATGCAGTCATCAGCAAAGAGGCGTACTTCAGAGTCAACTGCCTCAGGAAGATCGTTGATGTAAACGAGGAACAGGAGAGGGCCGATGACTGTACCTTGGGGAACACCCGAGAGTACTTCGGCTTCGGCAGATGACTTCCCATCAAGAATAACGGACTGGGTTCTGTTTTTCAGGAAATCCTCTATCCATCTTGATATGTTACCCCGTATGCCATAGAAGTTTAGTTTCAGTAGGAGACGTTGGTGCGGTACTTTGTCAAAAGCCTTTGAAAAGTCTAGTAGGACCATATCGAGTTGCTTACCCTTATCCAAGTTCAAGGCGAACTGGTGCACTGTTTGTATTAACTGGGATTCGCAAGAACGGCGATTTCTGAATCCATGTTGTGTGTCAGACAATATCTTATGGTTGTCAAGGTGTCGCATTATTGCGGTGAAGAGAATATGTTCCATTAGCTTTGAGCATATGGCAGTTAGAGATACAGGTCTGTAATTTGAAGATGCTGACTTGTCACCTTTCTTGAAGACTGGGGCAATATTGGCTGACTTCCAATCTTGGGGGACAGTATTGAGGTCTAAAGATAACTGGTAAATTCGGGTTAGGGCAGGAGAAATGATAGTAGCAAGTTCTTTCAGGAGTCTGGCCGAGATATAATCTGGGCCTGAAGCTTTGTGTGGGTTAAGGCCTTGTAGAAGCTTAGTAACACCTGTGTAATCAATATAAATACCAGGCATATCCGGGTGGGGGCTAGGAGGTAGACCAGGGATGTTGGATAGATCTTCCCGTGTGTATACCGAGCTGAACTGGGTGTTGAGGAGTTCTGCTTTGGTTGAGGCGTCATTGGTCAGTAGACCTCTAGCATCTTTAAGGGCGGCAACTCCTGCCGAGTCTTGACGTTTGCTCTTGACAAAAGAGTAGAATTTCTTCGGGTTGTGCTGAAGATCGGCACTGATGATGTCGGAGACGTACAGGTTGTGGGCATTTCGGATATTACGACGGGCCTCTCTTGTATTTTCAAGAGGTTGGTTCGAAAATCCTTCCACATGGTATTAATGTCTGGAAAGGGAGTGGACAGGAAGTGGTCGACATAGTTTGAAGCATCGGCGAACAGTCCTGAGATGTTTGCCTTGTCCCAGAGGTAGATGGTGCGTCTCACAGGTTTCGTGCGGTCAGCTAATACATTTGAGTCAATGATGACTGCTTCATGGTCTCCTACTCCAGGAATGGTCCGGCATTTGGTTACAAGTGATGGGTTGCTTGTGAGGAATAAGTCGAGGATGTTTTCGCCTCGTGTGGGTGATGTAACCATCTGTTCAAGACCGCATGTTGATATTAAATCAAGGTATATTTCACTCATGTCTCTTGGGTACTGGTGACCGGTTACGCAAAGGGACTCCCAGTCTATATCAGGCAAGTTCCAGTCACCGCCAATCCAGAAGATACTATTAGGGTTGTTTTTGCGGAGGATACTAATCTCCTTGGTAGTTTCCACAGCATGTTGTGAATCTGATACATTGGGGGGTCTGTACAGGGCCGACACTAGGAGTGATTTCATACCTCTGAGGCTGATTCTGACAGTTAACAGTTCAGAAGACTTGCTACAAAGCACTGGCGAACTGATCAAAGTGTTCTTAATGGCAATGAGAACTCCACCGTGACAGTCGGTTGATCTGTCATTTCTGTAGGTAACATAGTCTTGGGGAATTACCTCTGATGAATGGACGCCATCGTGCAGCCAGGTTTCGGTACCAATAATGATATCAGGACAACAGCTTTCAGTAAGGACCTGAACTTCGGGGGCTTTATTTTTTATACTCTGGAAATTGATGACAAGTGATCTTAAAGAGTTTAGGGGTTTGTTATGACCAGGAGAAGGTTTACTGTAGTCTCGTTTGTTTGGTGAAGATGATGCAAGCGGGTCTCCAAAGGATGACGTATTTGGTGGTGGAGATAAAACACTTGGGTCTTGAGATGCATCGATACTGCTGAGGCTATCAAACTGATTGACATCTGCACAGATAGATGTAAACAGAGTGGAATGGTTAGGGGCATCACAGCTAGTGCAGTACCAAACTGTAGATTTGTTAGCTAGTAGGCTGTATTGTCCAGATGACATAGACATACATGATACATGAAACCATTTGTCACAGTTGTCACATGCAAGGCCTCTTTGGCCCCACTTTACAGCTTTAGTGCATATTAAACATGGGTACTTTGGGCGATATGGACCTGGGTTCGGTGATATTTGTCCCCCCAACAAAAGAAGGAGACGTAAATAAAGTCTAGGATCATATGTGTGGTGACGGGCGTATTTTACACGTACACATGTCATCCAATAGATCATCTGTCTCTTTGTCTGCTACATATAGGTTTTCAAAATTACGTTTGAACAATTGACGTGCGACAGCTGCGGAACATTGTCCGGTTTTTGATCAAAATCACAACTTAAATTCTTATTAATGTAACTTTACTGAATAGATTGGCACTAAAAGGGTAATTTTCGACTGTTAGGTAATTTTCGACAACAGTCATTACTTCTAGATAAAATAACACCCTTTGTAACTTTTGACCTATGTACTACAATAACATACAGCCTGAGTGTCCCATTAATTTTATGCTATCAAAATCTTTTTACAAAATTAAAATAAATTTTTTTTTTTACGACCAACTAAGCTCAGTAGTAAAATAAACATGAGCATCACACAGATAAAGCAACTCTAGTCATTTCAACAGTAATGGAATGCCCTGTTTGAAGCAATGCCACTGATTGCACAACTGACTTCTGATGCAGTCAATCATCCCAGAAAGTGCTATATATGCAGGGGGCGGGATAGCGCAGTGGTTAGCGCGTTCGGCTTCGGATCAAGAGGTCCGGGGTTCGAATCCCGCCAGGGGCACGGCAAATTTGTCTGCAGTAGAGAACTGTTCTACACGCAGTAAGGTTTGGATGCAATGCCACACTGAATTTCAGTGCAGTACCACCCATGGTTCGCTAGTTCCAGCCGATGCTCGCAGGTTTCACTGCAATGCATAGCCACATGGGGTTGCTGGCTTTCTCCCTGCCATAATACTAGCAGCTGCGAAAAACCGAAAGCGGCGTTAAAACCCCAACTCACCTCACCTAACCTCACCGCTATATATGCAACAGAGGTTTGGATAGAAGAACTGAGTGGAATATATTCTGTGGGAAGAGTATGCACAAGTGTAGCTAATTTAGATAGGATATTATTTACTAAGGCTGTGCAAAACTAATTGCAATACAGAGTTGTGGAAATTACATGTATTGCAATACGATTTTCATATCGCAATATATTGCACCAACAAATATGAAATCAAATTTATTCATTTATCTTGTAAAAGACAAATTTACTGGCTTAACATGTATTGAGAAAATTATTTTGAAGTGCTAGAATGTGTGTTGGACTGTATTACAAATGATCTTTTTAAAGAATTTATCAAATGTGTCATGTTTAAACTGCAAAAAGAAGTATAAAAGTTGAATGTAGTTCATTTAGCATGTTGCAATAATTAAAATGGTTTATAGAGAAATATCTCATTGTCAGAGGATCTTGCAATATACTGTGGTGCATATTGTAATACATTACAGTTCAGCAATACGTACAGCAATAAAAAAAAATTGAGGCAATACACAGCTCTATTATATACAGATAAAAAATACCTAAAACAAACTTTGAAGGATCTTTAAATTTTCTGTCGATAGTAGACTAAGACTTGTAAATTTCATTACCATACCCTCAAGCGTGTGATAGTGCAATTTGAATTGATTCACCATTGCATGGTATGGAAATCTTCCTCTAAGACAAAAAAACAAAATTGACAAAATTGTAAACACCTCCAGTAAAAATTGCGGCTTAAATTTTGAGCACCTTTCATTCCAGTTTGATTCTAGAGTTAAAAAGAAGGCACTAGCCATTCAATCAGACCCATCTCACTTTCTAAATGAATATTATGAATTTCTACCATCTGGAAGTCGTTTCAAAATCTGGCATTTAAAAACTAACAGAGCATCAAAATCGTTTGTCCCATACAGTATAAAAATTCTAAACCTTCACACCAAATAGCAATTATGTAACTCTTGAAACACGACATGGTTGATTAAAGTGTGCCATATATATATATATATGTCATATTTAGTACCCATCAACACAATGTATGTTATTATTGTTTTGATTTTTTATATTGTATTCATGTATTGTTATTTTGTATTGTATTCTACCAAAGACTCTTTGAGTGTAAGACGAATTTCCCATCTGGGATAATAAATCTTATCTTATCTTATCTTATTGTTGACTGGGCAATACCTTATTGATTTAATAGTTAATGTTTATTTTACAGATAATGAATAATGTAATATCTGTTAAGCTCACAGAGCCAATGACTCTATTTTAAAAAGAAACTGGTAGCCTAAAAGTGGGTGTTATTGGTCTTATGTTTAAATTGCTTGAAAATATGGCAATATTTTTTTCCTGTAAATCTGTTGCATCTATACAGAACTTTTAAAGGGGCTGTTGCACAACATCTTATTACACAAACCAATTATCCGTAGTGCTTATAATTTTGTTGTGTTTAAAGCAAAAATTGCATGGTGTCTATTTTATTTTGAACACAATTTATTATTTCGAATTACAAAAATCGCTTTACTGAGCCATTTCACTCATTTTTAACTTGATTTTCCGAATAGAGAAGGGTGTTTTACTATTGGTGAAATTATTTTTCAAATATATTCCATTGACTTATTTGAGCGAAAAAATGTGCTACTGTCCCTTTAATTTAAAGCTTGATATCAATCATGCCAATTTTTAGGATGAGTTGAGGGCGGGTGCTTTATGGGGGAAGGGGGGGAGGGTTGTTGGAGGGGTAAAATAAAATACCTTGTTAAACCTAAAACAAGCTATGATCTTTTCTGCAGATAGAATAAATAATGTCGTCACAGTGGGCTAAAGTTGGTATCGGCACTGGAGGGGGGGCTCTACTGTTGGTTTCGACCTGTTTCCTCTGCAACTATTGGAAGAAGAAATCAGCTGTCAATGTCATAATCTTCACTCGCTACCCCACCCCTGGCGCCACCAAGACACGCCTTTTCCCCGCCCTTGGTCCGAAGGGAGCGGCATGGACTCAACGTTACATGGTGGGTATGTGGTATTGTCACTCGGGCTGCGTGGGTACTGAGTCGGACCCAGGTACCCACTACACATACCGGACCAGTGTTATTATCATGTGACTAATAAAATAAGACAGTTTGTAATTTGAAGATGTTAACACAATACTTAAGTCAGTTGTCATTAATAAAAAGATTTTTAAAAAAATAAATTTTGCAAAAAAACGTGCTACAGCACCTTTAAATTATCCATTTTGTGCATCGCGATCTCACATTGTGCCTATATTGTGGTTGCAGAGCGAGCATATGTTCAGTATTCTGCGCGAGTTGAACGACAAGGAAAACGAGTCTGCCCATATAACCGTGGAATACAGCGGCGCCATAGAACCACAGATTACAAGATGGCTGGCGCGGCCTTTTCAGAACTCTGACGTCACTTGGCGCCAACAGCTCCCTGGGCCATGTCTTGGAGACAAACTCGCTCATGCTTTCAAGCGCAGTTTTGATGAAAAATATAAATATACAATAATTATTGGTAAGTTTATTAATTTTACCTTTCGAGCAGACTAACTGCAATTCTCGACTTCCCTGCAAGGCGTAACTTTTGCCAGTCTCCATGACTTGCTGATTTAAGCCTTGCAGTATTTTCCTCACTTTTCCGTGCTAAGATAGTGGAGTACTGCACCAGAAGTGCTTAGTGGTCTCTGACCTCCTAGCAAAACCATCTCTGACGATGGCCCATATGCTCAGATTTTCCAACGCAATTCAGTTAGTACAATCACAAGACTTTCAGTGCGAGAAATGAGGGGCAGATAACTCCGAACAGATCATTTTGTCTGTTTCTGTAGCATAAGGAACATGGGACAGTGACCGTTATAAACTATGATGTGACTGGGTTTTGTCTGCACTAAACTGGTACAGAACACGCTTATAATGGGTGTCCTCAGACCTTGTGGTGAGGAATCCAGAGAGCCAGTTCGTATCCCAAAATTCATTATTTTGCCGATTTTATTCTTCGGAACATGGTTCATCCGATTTTAAACAAAAGTTAAAAATTCTGTGATTTTGATTGGCTGATTTCTCCCCAGGTAGTGACATCCCGGACATAAGTGTCAACCTTCTTCAAGAGGCTATAGAGAGTCTGCAGTCACGCAGTCAGAACGACGTGGTGCTCGGCAAGGCTGAGGATGGAGGTTACTATCTTATAGGAGTGCGGGACTCGTCTAGATCCATTGTAGGTGAGGTCACCGCTCTCATTAAAGATGCATTCATTGTGTTTCATAAAAATATTTTTCGCTTTAATACGTTCCAACATAAGATATGTGCTGATTTCAGTTGAAATAACTTCACTCAACTTGAATATTCATCCCCAATCGTCAAATATATGATATTTACTACTTTCCAATTAAAATTGAACAACATCATTATACATGTGCAGAAATCGAAACTACACGCCCCATGTACATGCACAGTAGTTATAGGACCTATTCAATATCATCAACCGAAATTTTTCTTTCTGTCTATTGTAAATAAGTTTTGAAAATAATGTTTGACTAATTGACGCCCCTCACACTGTGCATTGTCCGATTTTCAATCAGAAATCGATACTCTTATCTTTATATCTGAATATACAGAATCGACTATCATCAAAACGGCAATTTTCGGCAAAAGTTAGTACTTCTCGATAAAATAACACAATTTACAACGTTTGGCACATGTGGCCACAAACAACACAATGAATGTACCATTAACTCCCATTATTACATCACAACAATATGGTGAGAGTGGGGGTGTCAGGGGATTGGGATAGCGATTGTTATTGGGGATTTTTATGCCCCCAAATCAGAGATTCCGGGGGTATATTGTTTTTCACTGTGTTTGTCCACGAAAACTTTAACCTTGGCCATAACTTTGGATTGCTCAGAGCTAGGGCTTTCATACTTGGCATGTGCATACCTTGTGATGAGACCTTTCAGATGAGGTCATCATATTTGACCTTGTGACCTTGACCTTGCCACAGTGGACATCTTCAGAAAACTGTAACCTTGGCCATAACTTTGGAATATCCGGGGGCATCCGTGTTTAACAAACACATCTTGTTTGGTTATGAGTTGTAAAGACAGGGTCCACCCATGGATCCACCCTGCATGACTCTATTGTTACTGAGGAAATCGAGTTCGGATCTTTATCTCTCACTTGAAGAGGCTGAACTGCGCTGCTAATCTCATGGTTGATTGATGTAGATTTTTCATTGAAATTTAGGGATAAATGATTAGAAAGTAGAATCTCAACCTTGTCTTTTGTGATAAAACATCGGGGATGAGATAGTGGCATTCGATTTCAAATCTACATTGGTCCAGGGTTCAAATCTTGCCGGGGGTTTGGCAACTTTTTCTGCTGTAGTTAAGTGTTCTACATGCAGTAAGGTTTGGGTGCAATTCTGAGCTGAATTTCGGTGCAGTACCACCCATGGTTCGCTAGTTCCAGTCGATGCTCGCAGGTTTCACCACAATGCATAGCCACACAGTGTTCAGGTTCTTTTTCCCAAAAAAATACTAGCAGCCATGATAAGTCAATACTCTTGAAATCTGTGTTAAACCCGAAATGACCTAAACTGATTAATATACAATTTATCAACGATCGTTAATAAAAGTAAAAATATCCTCGGCAACCCTTCAATATTGGTAACTTTTATCATCTCATGTTGATATATTTGATTTGAGATAGAGATGTGAGGATATATTGTTGTATTTATTACCACAACCTACATTGTCTGAATCATGATATGCATTGCAGACTTTAGAATTATTTAGTTTCACTAAAATTTTGGTCCTTGACAAAAATGAATGTTATCTAACACTAACAATTTAATGTTGTGATATGTATTGTATAAAATCGTATCATTCTGAGATATCATGATATGTATCGTATCATGAATTTCTGTATTGTCACACCTCTAATGAGAGAAAACTTGGATGAGATTCTCTTTTTATCATCCAAAACTGTGTTCCACAGGAGATATCTCTTGTGTGAGATCAAGCGATATCTCCTAGGAGATATTGTTTTGGCAGTAGATTTTGAACAATGTCCTGTCACCGTCAACTACATGACATCACAATGCTTTTACATCGTCATTAATGACATCACAATGCAATGACATCACCGCATAGGAAGTCAAATGGCAGAACTGTGCTCAGAGATATAATAGAAATTTAAGAGAGTAATAATAATGATTTTGGATGATAAATAGAATCTCTCCCTCGTGTCTTCTGATATCAAATATATCAACACTCGTTGATAAAAGTAAAAAATATCCTCGGCAAGCCTTGGATATTTGTGACTTTTATCAACTTCTGTTGATATAATTGATATCAGAAGACACTTGGGTGAGATTCTCTATATACCTGTTTCTAAATGAAATTTTGCAGAAGACCTGTTCAAGGGAATAAAATGGGGTACAGAGGACGTGTTCCAGCAACAGGCAGTAGCTTGTCGACGTCTTGAACTCAAACTTCACGTGCTTCCTCAGGTTCTTAATGACGTGGTGAGTTGGTTAATGTATTATCTGAAGAAAAGGTAATTATTTACAAACTCGAATCCTCTGGCAAATTTGCTGCTTCCTTCTTGAATGGACTGCTTGTAGCAGTCGATTTACTTTCTTGGGTATTTCGTGATGTGGTAATTTAATTCACCTTTTATCTGAAAATGAGTAATTATATACAAACTTCCTTTGAAGTCCATTCAAGTTATAACTGCTTTAGCCAATTTTATTGCATCCATCTTAGACGGCCTGTTTACAGCCGATATTCTTCCCCAGTGTTCTTGGTGATTTGGTGAGTTAATTCACCTTCTATCTGAAAAATAGGTAATTATTTACAAACTCCACCTAAGCCCTTTCAAGATGTCACCGCTGGCTTAGACAATTTACTGCTTCCATCTTGAATGAACTGTTGCAGCAGCCGCTTTGCATATCTGCTTGATAAAAGTGGAAGCACATTTTAAATATGATTTCTTCACAAGACTCAATTTAATTCTCTTACTTGTTAGTAGTTTTTGAGACAGGGAAAGAAATAACGATTTTAAAATCTACAATAATCTAATTTGGCTTCTTGATATAAAGTTGTTTCTGGCAGTCCCCGCCCTTGTGTGAATCCTGTGTCAATATGGCTGACCTATTTTTCATATTCTCTGTTTACAGGATCTTCCTGAAGACCTTTCTGTATTTGAGGAAGCAGTTGGAGTTCCTTCATCAGAGCTGAGACTCCCTCGCTGGAGCGTTGTCATACCAACCTACAACGAGGCTGACAACATTGTGTATACACTTCAGGAACTCTTGAAGGTAACTTAGATCTAATAATAAAACTTATGATAAATTTAACAAGTGTCATGTAACATTATATGCACATGTGCAGATCAGGGATGCAGATTATCGGTCTATTTGCCGGACATGTCTGATTGTGAATCCAGTTTGAATTGAAAATTGACCTGCTGAACATTTGGAAAGTCAGTTGACCGATTGAAAAAAATCAGATAACTCCAACTCAGGCGACCGTTTAAAAACTATGATGTGATTGGCCTTGACTGGGCTATGTCTGCGCTAAAAGCATGAAAGTATGAAAGCATGAGCGAGTTTGTCTCCAAGACATGGCCCAGGGAGCTGTTGGTGCCAGGTGATGTCAGAGTTCTGAAAAGGCAGCGTCAGCCATCTTGTAAATTATATATAATCTGTGGTTCTATGGCGCCGCTTATATTCCATGGTTATATGACAGACTCATTTTCCTTGTCGTTCAACTTAAGCAGGATACTGAACATATGTTCGCTTTGCAACCACAATACGGGCACAATGTGAGACTTCCATGCACAAATGGATAATTTAAAGTTGATAAGACATACGTTTCATTTCAGAGCGTGAGTTCGACAGACAATATAGCGGAAGTGATCATCAGTGACGGAGGAAGCTCTGATGACACGGTTACAAGAGCTCAAGAGTTTGCGAAAACCTCTCCTGTCAACATCAAAGTTATCTCAAGTCAACCGGGTAATTCTGTGATCAGTTGAAGATTTAAATAAGCAATTTTCAATGTGAATGACGAAATTGTTATCAATTGGAAAGCGTTTCAGTGTAGAGAGAGATCTCAGATTGGAGAGACTTGTGTTCTTCAAATGATCAGGACACTTACAAAGTCAAATACAGGGCGTGATGGCAAAGACCATCACAAGACGTCCAACAAAAGCTAGGGGCAGATAACTCCAAACAGCTATCCTTTCTTCTGTTCCGAATGCTTTCAAAACAGGGACCGTTTAAAAACAATGATGTGATTGGTCAGCTTTTTGACTGGGCTTTGTCTGAACTCAACTTATACGGAACACTCGCCTATATGGGGTGTTCTCAGACCTTTTGCCGAGGAATCTACAGAACCTGTTCGTATCCCGGTAGATGCATTAATTTGCAAGTTTTATTCCTCTGAACAAGGTCAAATTTAACAGATTGGGCTGGACCTTAGATCACATTGTGCAGTTTTGAGTGGGGTTGTAACCCAGGGTATGAAGGTGGAGCAGACGCCAGAGTGTATACATTTTACACTGGGACAGAGTGGCCAGGTAGACCTAATGATAGTCAACACCATCTGAATGAACTGCTGGGCTCATGTCTATCAGTAATATGCACCAGGATATTTAATCATGGTAAACATTCCAATTAATGTGAGAGACAAAAATCTTACTCAAGATGACAGGTCAGAATTCATACTGTTTATACTGGGATTTACAGATCAGTATGCATAAGTAATGACAATTGTCGCTAAGAATATGAAAACACGTTGCCAGGAAAGCAGAAAAAAAATATGACTGATTGTGATTTACAGATGATTTTAAGGCGAATAATAATTAATTATTTGGTTTACTACAAACGTGATTTTGTCAAATTTCAACAAAAGGAAGATCTTACAAATTTACATGAAATTTAAATACATTCAAATGAAAATAAAGAATACAAAACAGATTCAACAGTGTTTAATTGATTTAATTCAAACTTGATTTTCAATTTAAAAACAATATTCTGCAACTCTCACTTTATAGACAAGGACCCCTAAACTTAAAGTCCATGAAACTAAAAATGAAGTCCTGATAAATCCCTGGTTCATTTGTTGACATGACAGTCAGTTTTATCTTGTATCTCAATATCTCCTAGGTCGCGGGTTGCAGCAACACGCAGGAGCTAGTCACGCCACCGGATCACTGCTGATGTTTCTCCATGCAGACACCAAACTACCAGCAGACTTTGATATCCTTGGCGCCGAGTCTCTGGCAGTTCCTGGCAATGTGATGGCAGCCTTTCAGCTGGACTTTGATGGCCTGCATCCAGATCATAGGTAATTCATTCCATCAAACCTTTCAACTGTTTGAGAGGCATTCTAGAAGTTGGTGTGATGAAGAAGACAAGACATTTATGGATGATCAACTTCTGTGGAGATTTAATAACACTTTACTGTCCTTATTACAATGTAAATTTGGAAAATCATGTGTGCCCTTGGCACCCGGCACAGTGCAGCGCCAGTTCAAGCGTTGTTGTATCCTTATAATGCTGAGTGCCAAGCAGGAAGCAACAACAACCATCTTTCAACGTCTTTTGGTATGACGCGGCCAAGAATCGAACCCCGACCTTCCGGGTAATGAGTGGACACTCTACCAACTGAGCTACATCGAGTTTTGTGAAGACATGCCGGAGGTGATTTAGCTCAAAGTCAGGGATGGCAGAGGAAAGGATGGCACGGCGGATAAGGGTGGAGATGTTTTAGTTCTCTCTGTTATATCTTAATTTTTTCATTTCTCTCACTATCATACCATGTATCATGTTTATACCCTTTTGTTTTATCACCTCTCCCATATGCTTGATATCGGTATACCGAAACATCACAATTGTTAAATAAAGATTGAGTGAGTGAGTTATTGTTTAAAGCCACTTGGGCAATATTGCAGCCATTAGCGGCGATAAATTTGATTAAATTAGATATTTTAAATAATAGCAAAAGCATACAAGAACGACACGAAGGCCGTAAAAACACCAGCAACTTATCACAATTTGGTTAAAAGCTGATATAGAATATATAAAAGTTATAGTTTATCAAATAGATTAATTTAAATAAAATCTAAAACGCGATGTTCACCAAAGTGAGTAAAAACTTGAGAAATGGAAATATTAGGGTAAAATGTTTCCCTGATATGAGCTCACTCTGTGAGGGGACACTGGCAGGGGATACACGTCGCGGGATCTTCCCCCTTTAAAAGATAGGAGTGTGTTAAATGAGTGTGTCCAATAGTTAAATAAAGAAGTTGATCATCCATAAATTCCTTGTCTTCTTCAACAAACCTTTGCCAACAGTCCTGAAAATGTTTTTGTCTGTGGACAAGTTTATGCATTTTTGATGTGATAATTGTAGTCACTATTTTTATTAATGATGTTTACTCTTTAAATCATTCCGTGACCACAATTTTTTTTTACACATTTTGATAAAAGAACATTTACTTAATATTTTTAACAAATATACAAATTCTAAAATCAATCATTTCCTTATCTCATTTTTTTTTGTTTGTGTCTGTCAACTCTCTTTCTTTAATTGAATGATCTCGAGTTTATAGAGGAAGTTTGGTCATGTTCCATTAATCCTTTCAGAAAATCACGAGGCCTCTCTGAACTTAACTGGTTCACATCATTTCAGCTAAGGCTTGTTTTAGCATTTGCCCGGTTCTTCATCTACTTTCTTCCCGGTCTGTATCTTTCATTTTCTGTGTTTTTATTTGCTTTTTTATGGGAACTGAAATGAGGGAGAAGCTTTCCCTGTCTCACTCCTTGAACACAAATTGAAAAGGGGGGTTCATCTAGGTTCACCTATGGGTCCATAAAATTTACATCCAAAATCTTTCAAAGGGAGGTGGCAGGAGGTTTGAACTCACCCTTAATCTGTCACTGTAAAAAGTACTGACTGTTGTCAAAAATTACCATTTTAATGCTTGTCAGTATGGTTACGACCAATCAGATTGCTTGAAATAATTTGCTGCCATAATCAATTCCTGTTCACTTTGTATTCTAGAGTCTCCATACGGTGACCAGACACTGATGATGACTCGGAAAAGTTATCACCAAGTTGGCGGTTTTGATTCCGTCAAACTCCTTGATGATTTCATTTTGGTATGGAGCTACAATTGAAATATTTTTTTATCCCCCGCCGTGAGTGTAGCGCTATGCAGGGGATATAGTATTCTGCCGCGTTCATGTATGTACGAGGGGCGTTCAATAAAGATTTCCCTGATAGAGAAGTTGGACAGGGGATATCTTTATTGGACGCCCCTTGTTCGTTTGGCATGTGAACTTACATGATAAGCAAGTCAGCAGGATATCACAAGAACTGTTCTTTGGATTCTCATCATTATCTTACACCAATTGTTCTTTTATTGAAGATTTAGAACTTAATCGATTTTGCTGACTTTTTACATTATTTTTCAATTTTGAAGTATTTAATTTGCGGCGGGGGAATCATGTCAACTTAGTAAAAATTGCTTGTTCAAATTAGTTTATGACAGTTATTGATAATGAACAACATAATTTACACTGAACAATTTATATATTTCTTTAAGAAAAATAAAGTTTGATATCTAATGTGATAATCAGAAGTTACTCTAGATTCGTGTGTGCAGGGTGAAAGACTCTGTTTTCGGATCAACTCAAGAATGCAATGGCAGGGACTTATAAAAAATAAAAGATTATAAATAAAAAAAAAAGGTTAAATTAAAATCCGCATCCGCCGCTGCTTAATCTCTAAAAAGAACATTATTCTTTGTCAATGACCGTTTTATTAAATATTACAAAGGATTATCCTCTGAGAAAAAGAAATTTCTATAGACTTGATTGTCAAGGTTATCATGTTTCAAGTGAAGCAAAGGTTATAATATCATGAACTTGTGGAATGAGAAGTGTTTTCTCTCACTTAATAACCATCAGATGTCAATGTATTCTTTTTTTTAATTATTCCCCATATCATGGTTATAATGGATATGTCTCCCTTCACTGGTGTTACATTGAGGCAGATGAGATATCGATTATTAATACGACTGATAAGCTCAGTTTGATTGGTAGTCTTCCAAGAAATACCTACAAGAGATTATTCCCAGAAAAGAAAAAATCTACAAGACAATAGACGGAATCCATAATTATAAACAGAAATGAGGAATTACAAATGAAGATGTCTGAAGAGATACATTAAGTTCCATTACATGATAATACTATTTAGTCAAAATTTAAAAATTATCAATTACAAAATAGTTATTCTTTTTAATCCTCTTTGATCAGGTCCGGAAGCTAAGAAAAATTGGGCATGTTGTTACGTTACCGGAAAGTGTCATCACGTCATCACGGAGACAAGAAACAAAAGGACCACTGAAGGTAGGTGAGAATAAGAGCCTACCAAGTCATGAGAGAGATAGGTATTAAAATATAATAATATGTCCATGCACAAGTATTTTGAAAACATGTTTGGATATCATCTCACCTAACGACATAATTTCTGTTTGAGATGTTTTTGTGTTGCCTTTTTATTGAATAACAAACCAATAATTGAAATTGTACATTGAGTTACAAATGTATTGATTCTTTGAGTTGTTATTAGTTTAGTTATCATCAGAAATTGGATTGAAATTTATTACCAAGATATTCTTCGAAATCATTCAAAATAACATCTGTTGTATGGAAACTAAACCTGCTTCATTCAAATATTAGCATGGCCATTTTAAAGGGACTGTAGCACGTTTTTTGCAAAATTTATTTTTTTAAATTTCCTATTTATAATGATAGTTTGTGTCATTTAAATTCACTTTAGAGGGTAAAACATCTTATTGCACAAACCAATTATCCGTAGTAGTAATAAAGGTGTTGCATATAAGGCAAAAAATGCATGGCAGCCATTTTATTGTGAACACAATTTATTATTTCGAATGACAAAAAAGATTACCATGTATGGCCTTACTGAACCATGTACACTCATTATTTACTTGATTTTCCGAAGAGATAAGGGGTTTTTACTATTGGTAAACTTATTTTTCAAATACATTTCATCGACTTACCATCAAATCACGTGTCATTTATTCAATCAAAGTCTTCACAACTTATTTTTGACCCAAGATTAAAAACATACAAAGCCTAATGAACTACAGAGCTCTTTTTAATTTCTATACCACCTGTATGTAATACCGTGGGATATAGTCGTTGCCCTGTCCGTTCCTCCGTCCGTCCGTCCGTAATAATTTCGTTTCCGGAGCAGAACTCGAAAACCGTTCATGATATCTTTCTGAAACTTTGCATGTGTATTACCCACCAACTGAAGTGGTGCCTTTTGATATTTTAAGATTTCTGAAAATTTTATTTTTTTTCGTTTCCATAGAAACATGAGAGGGATGTTGGTTGTTGTTGATTTTGACTGCTTCTGGAGCAGAAGTCTAAAACCCGTAACATTCCTGAAACTCTGTAATACCCACTAACTGAAGTACGGTAGTAGATACACAAGTATCTGTCAAAGATGTGTTTTACAAATTTTGTGGAACGGGTGGGATATGTCATCTTCTGATGACTCTTGTTAGTTTATTTATCATCAGAAATTGGACTGAAATTTATTACCAAGATATTCTTCGAAATCATTCAAAATAACATCTGTTGTATGGAAACTAAACCTGCTTCATTCAAATAGTAGCATTGACAATTTAAAGGGACTGTAGCATGTTTTTGCAAAATTTATTTTTTCAAATTTCCTATTTATAATGATAGTTTGTGTCATTTAAATTCACTATAGAGGGTAAAACATCTTATTGCACAAACCAATTATCCATAGTAGTAATAAAGGTGTTGCATATAAAGCAAACAATGCATGGCAGCCATTTTATTGTGAACAAACAAAAACGATTACCATGGCCTTACTGAACCATGTACACTCATTATTTACTTGATTTTCCGAAGAGATAAGAGGTTTTTACTATTGGTAAACTTATTTTTCAAATACATTTCATCGACTTACCATCAAATCACGTGTCATTTATTCAATCAAAGTCTTCACAATTTATTTTGGACCCAAGATTGAAAACATACAAAGCCTAATGAACTACAGAGCTCTTTTTAATTTTTATCCCACCTGTATGTAATACCGTGGGATATAGTCGTCGCCCTGTCCGTTAGTCGGTCGGTCCGTCCGTCCATAATCATTTCATTTCCGAAGCAGAACTCGAAAACTGTTCACGATATCTTTCTAAAACTTACCATGTGTATTAGCCACCAACTGAAGTGATGCTTTTTGATATTTCTGAATTTTTTTTTTTCGTTTTCATAGAAACGTGTTGAATTTGGACTTTGTTCAGAGACAGGTTCGTTTCCAGAGCACAGCTCCAAAACTCTTTGTCATACCTTCCTGAAACATTTCATGTGTATTACCCACTAACTGAAGTGGTGCCTTTTGATATTTTCAGATTTCTGAAATGTTTTTTTTTCTGTTTCAATAGAAACACGTTTGATTTGGACTTCAGAGGTAGGTCTGCTCAGAAGCAGAACTCCAAAACACTTCATCATGTCTGAAACTCAGCATGTGTATTACCCACTAACTGAAGTATGGTAGTAGATATACAATTATCTGTCAAAGATGTGTTTTACAAATTATGTGGGACCAGTGGGACATGTCATCTTCTGATCACTCCTGTGTCTATTTAAATCTAAATTTTCTTTTCAGGCAACATTTATCAACAGACTTATAGTGACACTGTATTCAGTGGGCGTGTCGACGGAAACTCTGGCCCAGCTGTATTATGGAAAGAAGTTGAAAAAAGATTAGTGTCAGCGATATCTACATAATACATTGTAGATATAACGACAATCATATTGTCATAATCCTATTTCATCATCAATTCATGACATCAGAACGCTTTGAAGGGCGGGTAATTTGAGTACAGATTTCTCTGATGGAATGTCCCAGGGGTGAAATAACGGAGCATATATAAAACCCTGGGTAACCAAGGATGCTTTCTTGAATGCACCCCTTTGATTTTGTTAGTATCTACATTGAATTGTTTCATTCACAGCAATAAAGAAGTTGACTGTTCCATTTTTAGCTCATCTGGCCTGAAAGGCCTGATGTTCTTATGGCATGGCATGGTGTCCGGAGTCTGTCCGTCCGTCCGTCTGTAAACTTTTTGCATTTTCGTCTTCTTCTCCAGAACCACTTGGTCTAGGGAGCTGAAATTTTGTGTAAAGTTGTGTGCAGACTCTTGGGCTAATGGGGATTCTAAATTGTAAAATTGGTGACCATGCGACCCCAAATAAAGGTCACAGAGGTCATGACCTTTAAACATATTTTCATCTTCTTCTCAAGAAACACTGACCCTAGAGACTTGAAATTTCATGTACCCTTGGCCAATAGGGATTCTAAATAGTAGATTTGGTGACCCTGTGACCCCAAATAAGGGCCACAGGGGATTACCTAAAAAGCTATTTTCATCTTCTTCTCAAGTCCCAATGAACATAGAGAGCTGAAATTTTATGAACAGACTCCTTGTCTGAAGGGGATTCTAAATTGTAGGTTTGGTGACCCTGTGACCCCAAATAAGGGCCACTGGGGTCACAACCTTAAAAGCATTTTTCATCTTTTTCTCCAGTCCCAAAAGCTCTAGAAAGCTGAAATGTTATGTACAGACTCTTTGGCCAATGGGGATTCTAAATTGTAGATTTGGTGATCTTGTGTACCCAAATATGAATCACAGGGGTCACCACTTAAAACAGCTGTTTCAATGAGCTGTGAAGATAATGAGATTTTATGTGCACTTCATATGTCAGCTTAAGAGTAATACTACATTATGGACATGTTTGATTTAATCAATGTGCAATTAGAAAACTATTGAATAGCTTGTGAACTGAATATTGTGACAGGATGCAGAGGAAAAAATTGAAAAAGGGTTAAGAAATGTTTTATTTTACATTACCTGGTAGATATGTATACTCAATATGACTGGTGATGAAGTAAGATTAGTCTATTAAAACTAGCTTCATGAGTTTGTGATACCACATCTTCTTTTCCAATAAAGAAAAATAAATAAAGATGGGGAAAACAATATTTAAAATATATAATTCACTGGCTGTGAGTCCAGGGTCTGCATGTTGTGTAATTGCAGGTGTTGACCTGGGGAGTGACCACTCCCTGGCAGAGATACAAACAGCAGCTAATACACGGAGGTTTCAGGTTACTTCTCTGCTGTGTTACTGATTTAGTCTTACACTCAGATGCTCAATAGAATTTATTAATTGAATATTGAAAAGGAGCCTATGAAACTATGAGCCTATGAGAAACAGGATTTTTAGAAACAAATAGGGGCTCTTTTTCATTATGTAATAAATGTTGATAATTCCAGAATAAAAATAAGAAGTAAAACAATAAACTGCAAAGGTCTACATTATTTATAATGAATATGGATTAATGTGTAACCAATCTTGATGATAACTTTTAAATTTGATGACTGGGCAATGACATATGTGATATCTTAATCTTTTCCTTAGAGATAATTAATAACATGATTCCTGATGAGCTTCAGAGCCAGTGGCTCTATTTTTTAAAAAGATTTGATTAGTATTATATTTTCTTTGAAATGTGCAATGATTTTAATAAACTTATTTGTTATGACTGCATAAACTGTGCAATATATTTGACTACATGAAATGGACATGTACTTGATCATTGTGTATATCCAATATTTTAGTATTAATCAGTCTGAGAAAATCATACCTAATAAATATTGGCTTTTCTTTATATAAATAGTATATTCTTATAAAAAAATCAATAAATTATTTAAATACATTTTGTATTGTATGTGCTTGTTGTTTACTAAATGTATGTTTCTGGTTTCCGCCCGCATCAGTTTCAAACCCACGCCTCAGGTTTTTTTTTCTTCTAGGTTTTAACAAAAGTAAGGGGCAGATAACTATAATGTTTTAGCCTTAGAAAACATTGGACATAGAAAATGTCACTTGTTTCTGTTGAGATGGAGTGTAGGGGTGAGATTATTGACTATTTGGAAAAGTAACACATATTTAAGAGGGTTTGTGCTTTATTTATATGAATAATTGTATAAATTTTGTTTGTTTATCTCTTAATTCCAACAAAAAAATGTTGTAATTAAAATAAAAAATCGCATCGTTGCATCATTTTTGTCAGCCTGTAAAGACCAGAAACATTTTTTTATTATTTTTCAGCCCTGACAATGATAACAAACTTGTTTAAGTCAATGAATGGAATGTTTGTTGAATGACGTTTATTATGAAGAGACAGTGACAGTGCCATAGGAACATACGTTTGAATCCTGGGTTCAATTTATGATATTTATTCCCAAATTCTGGGTTTGCAATCTCATTAAAACCAGAAATTAATAACACTACACAACCTAAAGTAGGTAATCTTGGTCGCATTAACCCTTGAACGACCTTCTATTTAAAATGAAATTGAAAGACACAAACAAAGGTATATCTGGGATAGACTAAAAACATGGTTAGAGCAAAAAACAGATTCAATATTAAACCTATCAAACTGAAACATATGCCTAGGATTCTAAATCTTATTATAACAACAGTCAAATATAATATGTACATATCAAAGTTAAAGGAAAGTGTACCGCAATTTTACATTTTAAAACAAGATTTAAACAGTGTCTATGAAATCGATAAACGCATATGTTACTCAGATTGCAATTATTCGAGGGTCTGTATGACATAATTAATTTTAAAAACTGACACTCTAGATCTGCAACTTCGGTGAATGTATGAAAATGTTAGGTCCAAATAAATAGAACAATAAATAGAACACAACCATCACTTCTACGTTTTATTTTATTGTTAGCTTGCAGTTGCTCTGTATCAATATTTGTACCTACTTATATTGTAAAATGTTGAAACATGTAATATCTGCCTGTATTTGAAAAAGGAATAAAACTATTTTTAAAAAATCTCTAAACAGTCTTCATTACTGGCTGATTGAAATCTTGCCGTATTGCCTTAAGGTTTCCGTGCCAGGAAATCAGAGCCAACTGTGCAAGTGCAGCAATCCTCTTTCTTGGGATGGAAAAGCAAAGGAAATGCTGTAAGGTTTAAAATCAGCCAGTAATGGAGACTTTAGTGTTCGACAGGCATCTCGCGTGTCTGCAAAAATCCACAAGGCCTTGAAATATGAAAATGAGTCAATATAAGCATGTTGCAGTAGGACAGAGATCATTACCAGGGATGAAGCTCAGTTGGAGCGTCCGCTCATCACCCGGAAGACTGGGGTTCGATTCCCAGTCGCGTCATTAAAAGATGTTAAAAGATGGGAGTTGTTGCTTCCTTGCTTGGCGCTCAGCTTTATAAGTATAGAACAACGCTTGAACTGGTGCTACACTGTGGCTGCCGGGTACAAAATGCACAAACCAAACTTCCAATGTACTTTGTGTTGCGGACAAGTTATTATTATAACCCTTTAATTAGAAGGTCACAACTCCTATCCAGTTTCTTCAGAAAACCAACCTAAACTGACCAATTTGACCTCAATGTTTTTATACTATTTACTGCCATTCAAGGAAAACATCAAATGAAATGCATTCTCGGTGGTCCATTTTGGATATTGGGCAAAAGAAAGTATATCACTCAGTTGTATTTATCATATGTACAATTTTCAAAGACAAATATCTTGAGTTTTCGACGCTGTATTCAAAAACTGACTTGTTAAAAAAACAAAAATTCAAATTTAAAATTTAAATTTTGAAATTCCCCCAAATTAATTTTGATATAACACAACTGTTCATGGACATATAACACATACTCTGTGTGAAAATCAATAAATGTACCTCGTCCTGCACACATTTACAACATCTTGAACATGGTAGGGGTCGTGTTGGTGTAACTTTCATTTCTTACTCCTGTCTTCTTTAAATAATGATATTTTATCTAAAAAATAAAACAGTCACCAGTTAAGTCATTCAAACTACTGCCGAAAGGTGTTATTGTATCGTGTGATAATCAAATGCATCTCATTTCTATAAAATATTGAATTAATCGAAAACAAGTGAGTGTTATACTTTCTTTTGCCCGTCAGTTTATATACTTGATGAACCTCTGAGAAGAAGGAAATTTTATTTTTCTAAATTTTCCATTTATAATGATAGTTTATGTCATTTATATTAACTTTAGAGAATAAAACATCCTATTTAATAAACCAATTATCCGTAGTGGTAATAACGGTGTTTCGTATAAAGCAACAATTGCATGGCGGCCATTTTAATGTGAACACATTTTATTATTTCGAATAAGATGTGGCTTTACCAAACCATGAATACTAATTTTTATGCCCCCGAATCGGAGATTCCGGGGTATATTGTTTTTCACCTGTCCGTCTGTCTCCGTACGTCCATGTGTTTGTCCACAAAAACTTTAACCTTGGCCATAACTTTAGATTGCTCATAGCTAGGGCTTTCATGCTTGGCATGTGCATACCTTGTAATGAGACCTTTCAGATGAGGTCATCATATTTGACCTTGTGACCTTGACCTTGCCGCAATGGACATTTTCAGAAAACTTTAACCTTGACCATAACTTTAGATTGCTCAGAGCTACGGCTTCATACTTGGCATGTGCATACCTTGTGATGAGACCTTTCAGATGACATCATCATATTTGACCTTGTGACCTTAACCTTGACCTTGCCACAGTGGACATCTTCAGAAAACTTTAACCATGGCCAAAATGCTCAGAGCTAGGGCTTTCATACTTGGCATGTGCAAACCTTCTTGTGATGAGACCTTTCAGATGAGGTCATCATATTTGATCTTGTGACCTTGACCTTGCCGCAGTGGACAATATTCAGAAAACTTTAACCTTGACCATAACTTTGGATTGCTCAGAACTACGGGTTTCATACTTGGCATGTGCATACCTTCTTGTGATGAGACCTTCAGCTGACGTCATCATATTTGACCTTGTGACCTTCACCTTGCCGCAGTGGACATCTTCAGAAAACTTTAACCTTTGCCTTAACTTTGGTATATCTGGGGGCATCCGTGTTTAACAAACACATCTTGTTTTAACTTTATTTTCCGAAGGGTGTTTTACTATTGGTGACATTATTTTTCAAATACATTTCATCAAGGAATTAGATGGATGTGATAAACGTCTTTGATTTAATCAACGTATTTATGCGTTTTTTTAGTTGTATTTTCCTTAATTTTACCTTTTTCCAATTTTAAATTCACATCTTCAAGAATATTGACTCGAATATTGACTATTTAATCTTCACTGTTTAAACCAGGTGTTTTGCCTTTTATGATTGACATTCATCTCCAATCTATTGCAAAAACAATTCATATTTATTTCTTCCACGTTTTTATACCCCTGCCTTACAGTGTAAGCGGGGGTATATAGCGTTCATTCTTTCCGTCCGTCTGTCAGTCCGTCCCAAAACTTAGTGCGGAGCAGATCTCCCAAACTATACATGCTAGCATCACCAAACTTCATACACATGTCAACCATGATCCCTAGTTGTGCCTTTTGAGGGTAAGAACTATTTCTGAATTTTGATTTTTACGGTTTCCATGGAAACGTGACTTAAAACTGACTGTGAGATAGTCATTTTGTGCAGAGCATATCTCCAAAACTATGCATGCTAGCTTCATCAAACTTGATATACATATCAACCATGATCCCTAGTTGTGCCTTTTGAGGGTTAGAACTATTTCTGAATTTTAATTGTTATGATTGCCATGGAAATGTGACTAAAAAGTGACTATGAGGAAATCATTTTGTACGGACCCTTTGTCCAACACTATGCATGCTAGCTTCATCAAATTTCATGCGCATGTCAACTATGATCCCTAGTTGTGCCTTTGAGAGTTAGAACTTAATTAATTTTCAAATTTATTATTGAACATAGACCTATAGATGTGTCTTTTGCTGATAATGAAATTTGTTGAAGTAAGGGAGAAGCGGTGGTATGTGAGTTATACTCGCTTCTTCACTTGTTTCTCATGTATCACTTGCTTGACAACAACATAAGAAAATATTTCGAAACGTAAACTTGTCCAAACAAAATTAATTCTTCATCATTACTGTTATCTTTTAAACACTGATCAGTTCAAATGATAATTCTATCATTGGAGTCATTCTAAATATTCTGGATTCCAATGGAAATTCGATATAGTTTTGGTTGTATGAGTTACATCAGTGTAGAAAACTCACGAAAATTCAAATCAGACAACCGGATTGGTAACTGAAATAAATTACCAGTCCGGAAGAAACCTCCGATTTTCAACATTCACATGTAAATGAGTAAGTACCAACCATTTATTATACATCTGGTTGAACATGTTTCTCGTATTTCACTGATCAACAGCTGGCCAATTTACTAAATGTCAGCCAAATTTTCATTTGATTATACTTGTATGTTGAATCATCAGTCCTTTTTGAAAAATGTGTTGTATTGCGTATTAAATTGGCTAACATATTAGGCATATTAGGGCCATCTGTTGTTTTATTTCTTGAAATGAAATGACCTACAAATCTTCCTCTCACACTGACGAGTTCCACACCACTGTCAGTTTGTACGTCGCACCATTTTCTTCAATTACAGATTACACTTTTCTATGGATAGGACTTATCGGGTCGAGTAATGGTGCTACATCACCTTTAAATACAACTTGTGAGAGTGGATTTCTTTAATACCATCTCCTTCGATAACAGATTGTGGGCGCATATCATTAACTATTACCAGTAACAAATAAGAATATAAATGTACATGAGTTGTTTTTACAATGAATTGGAGTTGCGTTGTTTATAAAATAAAGAGTATTGATGTACGAGGTTATATAATGTACGAGATTGAGCAAATCAATTGGATGTACGAGGTTATATAATGTACGAGATTGAGCAAATCAATTGGATGTCAGTTATGTCATGTCATATACTAAACGAATACGAGATTGAGAGTGATTGGAAAGTAGATGAATGTTTATCAAATAAATGAGCTTGTTATACATGAAATGGATTAGGTAGAAACAATTAAATAGTATTGATGAAATACACACTAATATGAAATATAAGTATTGAATATAGTTCAGCAAAAGGTGAAAGGCACTAAAAAAATAATATATGTCGTCTGTGTTTAGAGAGGAAGCTATCTTGTTGATATTTACAGCTTCAGGAAGTACCAAGACGAAGGAAAACACAACTCATGTATATTTAGTTCCTCCAAGTTTCTTCCACTATGTGGAAACGCCTACAGAGAAAAAAGAAGGTGTTTGTCCATAAAAAAATGTCTCTTCATCATCTTAACTTAGAGAATGCCAATCAATAAATGACACTATTAGGCCTACTTGTATTTGGACAGCAAAATGCATACTTTTATTTTTTTTAATATTGGATAATTTCTTTTATCAGATTGTACGTTGTTTTAAAAACATTGTACATTATTTGTAATGAATTTCGAATGTGGTATTGTCAAATGTCTATTGACACTTATTATGGAAAATTAATGATTAAAATTCAAAACCGCACATGTACTACTTTCAAAATACTTTGAATACAACGTTAACTTCAAATGAACTGCAACCATTAATTCATTCCGTTATATTTTGTGAGTGAGTGAGATGTAAGCTGTTGCGGAAGATTAACACGCTCTTTCGATGAAAAGAAACACAAGCAATGACATGTATATATTGACTTTCATCTGCTCACGTACACACGGTTTGAGTTTACACAGGAAAAAACCTTTTAGTTTAACTAACATGCGGTTCTTTGCATTATTGTGCTGCACTATTTTATCGCAAACGAATTCATGGAGGAATCCCTATATTACGTCATATTTTACACGTCTCGAGGGGGTTTCCCGACTCAAACCACATGGGAGGAAAGTGGGTAGGCCTATGTACCATGGGTTACAAATCAGTTTGTACCAAAACCAGTTCACTCCGGTTAGCTTCGTCTAGGTTGATTCGCCCGAGTAAATTTTGATGTTTGATATAATGAAGCTGTTGTGTGTTTTGTGACGAAACCGGTTCACTCGGTTCATCGTCCTGGGTCGGTTTGCCCTGATATATTTATACAATGAATAGCAAAGTATACACATCTTTTTGTTAAAATATTCTAATTCATCTTGTACTGAGTACATCTACTAGCCATCAAATTAAGGTTTTCTCTTCATTCTGTTGGAAATATTTGTAAAATATTTCTACCCATCTTAATTGGCCAGTTGATTTATTAAATCTCAATCGGTTAAGCAATTTACAACCTTTGTACTTATAAATATTTTTGAAATAGGAATAAATAGGAAACAAATTAATCGGTTGTGTATGATTAAAATGCTCCTCTTTCTGAAATATTCAGACACCGCTCTCTTAAAACCTTCGTAGGTGAGAAAGTCATATTTATCATTCAATTCTTCCAAAGACATCATATTTCCGTCATCAGTCATAATATTTATGAATCAATAGAAAAGAATAAACCTGAACTGTTGATGATTAAAATGTTCTTTGGACATGATTAAATGATGTCATTATTAAAGGTGGTCAAAATCATTGACAATGTCTGATTAACATATGTAGCTGAGATGACAGAACTGTGTAAGTTATAATTGTAATTTATGAATTTGAAAATGCTTTTTTTACTGTACTATCAAATTAGGTTACTTGTTAGCCCTCATTATCTTACCACAGAGGTTTCTCCCTTCAAATTCCCGATCCTTACCTCTGTTCTAGAAGTCCAGAATTCTCGACTCCAGCAAAATTCCCTAGCGGGAGAAGGGGAACCTCATACTGTATCCCTGCTTCTTAACCAATGAAAACTCATCTTTCAGATGTCATGTCGACCTATTTGACTCATTTGACTCTATTTGCATATGTCCATATACACTAATGGACTGTTATTGGTATGTGTTTCTGATTCGGTCTTCTTTATTTATCAGCATATTTATGATCTATTGTTGTCACAAAATCAAATAGCACATTTCAAGGAAAACACGTTAAATGAGAAAACGTTTGTCTTAAGTTTATTATATCAGTATGACGTGTCAAATGTCACTTTTACAACGGCGTCGCTGTTTGCACATCTTTATTCAATTGCAACCAATCAGGACAGTCCATTTTCGCCGTCGAATTCAGGCCAAGTAGAACAGAGGTTATGATCGGAAATCTGAAGGGAGTAACCTCTGTGGAAAGAGAATGATTAGCAAATTGTTCCCTATTTTCACGTTTTTTTGGCGATTGGTCGGATCGGTCAAATTTATATTAGCGAACTCACTCGCGACATGCGGTGTAATTATATGATCATATGTAATAAAACAAAATATTAATGTAGGCCTACAATGCATACATGTAACTGATGCAAGTTGGGGCGAACCGACCTAGGGTGAACTGGCTCTGGTATGAAGCGACCCTGGGGTGAACTGGTTTTAGTATGAACTGACCCGTGCTATGATTATGTCTTGATCCATAATTACAAATCCCGCTTTTGATATAACTTTGAAAAAAATGTTTGATATTCATGTGCCGACATATATAGTGCATATTGTTTGTTTTGAAGATAATACTGAAATTTCTTAAACATGTTTTGTTTGGTTATTTATTATTTGGTTATAGCTATGTTGGCATCCACATCTGTAGACTACAATACACTAGACATGTAGGCCTATAGCTACTTATTTGAACTTTTAAAAAAACCAAACCGCAATATCCTAACGCAACGTGTGTAGTGTGCGCGGAAAAACGCATCGCATGAAGCATCGCAAATAATTTGAGTTCGTTTAAAAAATAATCTTCAGTACTAATTAGCTCTATTAATCAACATTGAGAAAAAAAACCCAACTATATCGTAGAAGTTGACACTAATACGAATGTGTGATCTCAGGCGATGCCGAGTATCGCAATTTTCACGTGCACTTTATGACTGTCACGCACGTGTCAATATCATCGGGTGCTGCACACTGAAATGTACACGCTTGCACACTGATCTGCTATCCCAAACACAACACAATTTCAATATTTACAAGACTTTTTGCACTTAAAATGTAATACTATATTCATGAAAATAAGTATTGCAGAAACTAACAATATTACACTAGGCAATGAGAAAGTATAATCAATTGGTCATGAAAAATCTTTCAAAATTCAACTGGCTCCATAACTTAATGGTAAGCACAATTGGTTCGATCCCCAACTTTCGAGTGAAATATTTGTAAAAATCTTGTGTTGAAATTCAAAGATTATATGAATTTTATGATGTGAAATGTCTGAGATTTGACTCAAGTAATTAGTTTAAAAATCAATTGCTAACGTTTGCGGTCTATCTGTGATTTAGGGACCTCATATGAAGTCTCTAATCACGTACAGATATAGACCTCATATGAGGTCTCTAAATCACAGATAGACCTCAAACAAGGTCCTTAACTTACAGATAGACCTGACTTGATGTCACCAAGGTCCTAACTCCAGGTTACGGAACGGTGCTTAACAAAATGATGACGTCACCAGAGGTAATGTGACTGTCATTTCAAGAAAGGGTTAATGCTCGACTAAATGAAGCGTAATAAAATCTTCACTTCATGTCCTAATTTGTGGAAAGGCTATTTACATTTCATATATTTACATAACACATATATTTGTAACAGAATTTCAAGTTCTGCTCATTAACCAATTCTATGTTACACTACAAATAGAAGCCCGCCTTTTGATTTTATACATCTAATGAATTCATTTTCACATAAAATCTACAAAGACTTAAGATGAAACAATAAAAGGCTGTTGGTGATAAACAATATCCTTAATTTGGAAGTTCTAAAATCATTACAGGGTCCCTGTGAATGTTAAATTTGATTTAATATGTAATGACATATACTGCCGATACCATCTTTCATAATAAGATTTACGTATCAAATTGATTTGATATGGATATCACGTTTCCATTAATTTGCATTTCAAGAAAACCATAAAATTTTAGTTTATTGAAGTTTATTGAAGCTTACTGATAATTCAAATACAGGAAAATTCGTTCAATCATAACTACTTGGAATTAAATTGTGGCGGTCCTGAACTAAAATATTTATCAGGCGTATCAACACATGATGTGGAATCAGTGTTAATAAAGCATATTAATTCATTTAATTAAATTTCGTATTTCTTATGTTCCTATTTATCGTTGTTATTTTTCTCAAGCATGATGCAAGAAGTCAAGGGAAAGAACTCTAGATATCTTATCATCAAAGATTGATGGTTACAACCCTGTTGCACTTGTGTTCCATACATAAAAAGCTACACAAGGAATGGAAATGCGTAGAAAAGTAGGCCTACATTGGCCTACCAGTGACGGATCCAGGAATTTAAAATTTTTAAAAGGGGGGGGATGATAGTTCAACGACGAGAAAACGATTAAAAGACGCTGAAATTTGTTTACTGCCTTCATCTGAAATACCCGACAAATTTACCGTTAAGAGGATGAAATATATATTCTACACCAGTATAGGCCAAATACTTCCATACGCAAGTGCAAGTTAAACTGATATAAATGCCGGAGCTTGTCGGATTTGCAACTGCTGTCGTCCTTCCTGCTAAATAGTTCCTGCAAGCACTTTGTAAAGAAAAGCTGTTATGGGATGAGCCAATTCCAGATAAATTATTGGTAAAGTCGGATAGGTGCATGATCGCGCAACTTGCCCCTCATTGAGAAACTGAACAATGACCGCTAATTTGAACCAGATTCATCTACTCTCTGACCCACTTCCCAATGCAAGGCATAACTCTCGCCAGTCTCCATTACTGGCTGATTTAGGCCTTAGCTTAGTGCAGTGAACTCCAACACTGCAGTGAGAACAAGAAAAACTCTGTAAACCCGGCAAGGTAAGAGAGAGCCCAACGCAAAAGAATACTCTTAACAAATAGAATATATAGTACTTTTTTGATTTAACGTAATTATTAATACTTACCTGTTGACTAGACCTACTATGCCTGCCTCCTTTAGGCATGCTATATTTCCAACCATATCACAGACGAAACTTTAAACAGTGGAGTAGGGGATGCATAAAATCCCTACCCAAGGGCGGTAAGTCAGTGGTCTCGTGACGTCACTCCCAGAAGCCTTCACTCTCCTAAAAGGCAAGACAGACCAAGGGGGCAGGATTGGCGGGACTAGCGCGTAGGTCTAGTCAACAGATACGTATAAATAATTACGTTTAATCAAAAACGTACTATTATTTAAATACCTATCTGTTGACTAGGCCTACTATGCCTAGAATCCCACTACACGGAGGCGGGTCAGTAGATATATGGGAGAGACGAGACCAGCGACAAGCCCTGAGTGTAGGCTAACCTACGAGTCCTCCAACCTGTGGTGAGGACAAGGTACAGCCCGGGAAACACCATCTCTACCGCTAAGCAGATCGAAGAGACAACCCGGCCGCTCAACTTCTGATTAACACACTTCCTCGACCCCTATGGGAAGGGTAGGTCAAACAGAACAAAACAAATGATGCGACCCGAGGTTAATTGCATGGAGCCTCAAATGAAACGCGAAACCATCCTTCTACGAGGACTGTCCCCTCCTGGGTCTGTAAGCTAACCTACGAGTGCTCCCCACTGTGGTGAGGACAAGGTACAGTCCGGGAGACCTATCTCTACCGCCAAGCGTATCGAAGAGACAAATCAACCAACACGAGACTGTCTGTCTCCTCCTGGGTCTGGAGGGAGGAACCACCTTCACTGAAGCGAAAAACTGCAGACCCAGACTAGAAATGCCTTCAAAGTCTGCTGTGGACATCGTAGATAAGGGTTGGCGAAACCTTCTGAAGAACGCCCAACCCCCATGGAGTGTGACGTCCCCCGACGCCCTAAGGGTGTAACAGAAACAACTAACCCCAACAAGAGAGCGGGCGAGCTGCTAGGTTCTACCTACGAAGTCGGAGCTAAACCAAGCAGAGCCGACCCCTCAGAGACCCGCGCTGCGTAGGTCACGGCCACCAAAAAAAACCCTTGATGGTGAGAGTTGGGAGGGAAACGCTGGTGAGCGGTTCGTACGTCACAGACCTGATGGCTGAGACGTCCACCCTCTTCCTGAGCCAGGAAGAAGAGCCGACAGACAGGTGTTGAACAACAACGCCTTGAATGAAGGTGACATGATTCGGAACGAAAATGCACCAGGCACAAAAGGAGGCGAATGCCTGCCACAGGGTGTCCTAAGGCTTTCGGAGGTCTTCCTAAGAAGAAAAGGCTTAGCAAACGAGCCTACGAGCCAAACTTTCAGTGGGTGCGAAATAGATCGGCAGCTGTCCTGGGGACCGGTAAGGAGACCCTACGAATTTGCAGGTCCACGTCGCCCACCAGCTCGAGACTCGACCCGATGGACCCCTGCTTGATTATCTGGCCTTGTAAATGGACAGGTCAATACTGAACCGAGGGGCTGATCACATCGGCCCCGAGGCAGCTGATGAGCAAGCCTCTCTCTGATTGAGTCCAAAAACCCCACTACCTGATTATGACCGAGATGAGCACTCCACTCCTGAGAGCGGGTGTCTACGAACAGGTCAGTCAAGGGGGACGAGGCCCGAGACGACCCCTGTAAGACTCCAGGTGAAAACCCCTCACTGCGTGCGAGACAGCCGACACACGTTAAGTGAGAGACAACTCACTGCACGCGTAACTGATAACGTACGCTTAAGTGAGAGGTGGAGACCACTTCCTTCCCGCGGAGCAGACGATACATGCCAAGGGAGCGTCGACTCATTAGCGAGAGGTGAACCACTTACTGCACGCGGAACAGACAACACACGGTAAGTGAGAGACAACTCCTCAGTGAGAGGTGGAGACCACTTCCTTCGGAGGCTATCGGGAGGGCCGAATACCGTAGGCTCCGAACCCGAGTGGTACAAAGCCAATGTCGAATACTGGCGAGTCACTGGCGAAACGAGTTGAGATGAGTCGAGTCGAAAAGGCCAGAGCGAAGGTGAGTGACAGTTGAGTGGCTGAAGGCCCGAGTGGTACAAAGCCAATGTCGAATACTGGCGAGTCGAGTTGAGATGAGTCGAGTCGAAAAGGCCAGAGCGAAGGTGAGTGACAGTTGAGTCACTGGCGAGTCACTGGCGAGGCGAGTCGAGTCGCGAAGGGGAAAGCCAACCGAAGCAGTCACTGGCGAAACGAGTCGATTCGAGTCGACTCGAGACGAGTTGAGTCGAGTCAAAAGGCCAGACCGAAGGTGAGTGACAGTCGAGTCACTGGCGAGTCACTGGCGAGACGAGTCCAGTAGCAAGGTGAAAGCCAACCGAAGCAGACAACTGGCTATCGGAAGACCCACCTGACACTAGACAACGAAGGACAGTTGGAGGGTCCGAAGACGAGAGTGGTACAAAGCCAATGTCGAATACTGGCGAGTCACTGGCGAGACGAGTTGAGATGAGTCGAGTCGAAAAGGCCAGAGCGAAGGTGAGTGACAGTTGAGTGGCTGAAGGCTACTCAAGTGAAGCACGCATATCGAAAGAGAAAGTAGCGAGACGAGGGTGTACACCACTGGCGGTAGTAAGGCGACTCGACAAATGATAGGTGAAGAGCACAAAGGCGAGGCCACCTAAAAGCGAAAGTCGTACAAAAAGTCACAAAACGTAGATGACCAGACGATTAAGTGAGAAACAGGCAAGGCTAGATGACGGAGGCTATCGGGAGGGCGGAATACCGTAGGCTCCGAACCCGAGTGGTACAAAGCCAATGTCGAATACTGGCGAGACGAGTTGAGATGAGTCGAGTCGAAAAGGCCAGAGCGAAGGTGAGTGACAGTTGAGTCACTGGCGAGTCACTGGCGAGACGAGTCGAGTCGCGAAGGGGAAAGCCAACCGAAGCAGTCACTGGCGAAACGAGTCGATTCGAGTCGAGTCGAGACGAGTTGAGTCGAGTCGAAAGGCCAGACCGAAGGTGAGTGACAGTCGAGTCACTGGCGAGTCACTGGCGAGACGAGTCCAGTAGCAAGGTGAAAGCCAACCGAAGCAGACAACTGGCTATCGGAAGACCCACCTGACACTAGACAACGAAGGACAGTTGGAGGGTCCGAAGACGAGAGTCTATTGTCAGTCGAAGGTGAAAGCCAACCGAAACGGAAGACGAGCTGTCGGAAGACCGACCTGACACAAGAAAACGAAAGAAAATGCCGGAGGGCACAAACAAAGCCGTACGAACCAAGTAGTCACACGACGAAGGTGAGAGAAAAACAAGAGATACGAGTTGCACGTGCAGAGCGTGTAGCTTCAAGTTTGGTAGAGCACAGCCAAGCACATGTCAACAAGGTCACTCACTCACTCAACGCCTACAATAAACAGACTGTCTAAGACAACGAGCGGTAGATTAGGATGTAAAAACAACCTCTTAATTGAATAAGAAGCAAGGTAAGCAAAAGCAGCGAGGAATAACGAAATACCCAGAGTCGAGAGCGAAAACATATGCGACTGTCTTGCTCTGCAACTGAAAGGAGAGTGAAGGCTTCTGGGAGTGACGTCTCAAGACCACTGACTTACCAACCTTGGGTAGGGATTTTACGCATCCCCTACTCCACTGCTTAAAGTTCCGTCTGTGATATGGTTGGAAATAAAGCATGCCTAAAGGAGGCAGGCATAGTAGGTCTAGTCAACAGATAGGTATTTAAATAATATAATAATCCAGTCGAGGGTAGTATTAATTACGCTCAAAGTTAGAAAACTCTGAGAGCAGTACGGAATGTAGACTAAAATTTAGTCTATGGAATGTTTTTAGTTACTGTACTTTCATCCAAATAGTTTTATATTTTTCAATACTATCAGTTCCATATATTCCATGTATTCAGTTTATCTAGACTTGCTGAATAAAAATCTAGACTGTAATAAAGGCTCTTAATAATACACAGTCATGGAGCAGGACGACATGGAATACGCACAGGCACTTGGGTCATTGCTTTTCACACCGATTTAAAAAAAAAAATAAAAAGTTTGAGATGACCCCCGATTTTCAAGCCATCAGAATCTATTCTAGACTAATAGATTATGATGGCTTGAAAATCGGGGGGGGGGGGGGGGGTCATCTCAAATTTGTTTTCATATTTTTTAATTTAAAAAAAAAAAAATTGGTGTGAAAAGCAATGACCCAAGGGTCTGTGGGAATACGTCCATACCTCTCGGCGAAAAAAGATGGAATGACGTTACAGGGTAAACCACCCAGCGGGGACATGGGATGGGGAAGTAACTCTTTTTATTTGTCAGTGGTATATCTGGTCGAGTGATTAATTGAGAGGAAATCAATTGGCTACAGTGAGTTATCAACTAGAGTATGTAAATAATTTAGGTTTCTGAACATGTCAAATACTGTTGACGGATTGTCATGGGAAACAAGTAATTATCTTATACTTGGCGTTATGGTATGAATATGCAAGTCAAGTGAAATTACTTTGAACGTCTTTCATCATGTACAAACGTCAAATAAAGTATGTTGAATAATACTCATTTGTTCTCTAAGTTTGGTATTATGATCAATAACTAATTGAGCATTTGTTCTCCTTTCAATTTCAAACTTTTGAAAATTCAATTTTGGGTATCACATTAAAAAATTAATATATAATTTACATGGAGAAACAGATGACGCTCTTTCATGTGCAACTAACTAATTTAACTAAATAACTTATTGAGCATTAGCTTTGTTCATTTATTCTACATTCGTTTTTGAAATACCAGATTAACGTATAACTTTCTTAAGGATAAAAAAATTAATACACTGTCGACCAAAAGAAACGCCTACTATATTTCCTAAAATGAAAGATGAAATAGTTTTTGAAATATAATTAAGTGCGGTCTCCACGTTATGCTGAAAAAATAATGTATATGAAAGTCCATTTAAATCATGGAACTCTGTGATCCGAGTCAATAACATTCATGAAACCCACCCCCAATGAAGACCACTATTTCCGGTTGATTCACTTGCGCACCGTAACCACGTACATCTGTAGCGTCATCACCACTTTAATGCGAATGCTTGCCTGTATTGTTGCTCGTGGTTGTATGTAAATCTGTTTCAAATGTTTTTCTGATCAAGCACTGATCGAAAACTGAACAATTCTGTTGTCTGATTTCAACAATCGCCATTGTTTTGTGACATGAAACTTCTGAAATTTAAATATATTAAATGCCGCAACTTCATAACGCTATAATATTGCTAAGCTGCTCATTATAGTTTTTAGGAACTCCGATAAGATATCTGGTAGGTGTTCTTTTGGCCGACAGTGTAGAGACGACATATGTGGCACTGCATACAGTAAATTGTTAAGACAGTTGATCTTCACTAAAACACGATCACTTCTTGGAGTCCTACACACCATACTTGGATCAACCATGGAGCAACAAGGTCTTGTACAGCTCATGTCTCTCTGGATCTCCTTCATCATGACTGGTGCAGCTGAAGATAGCAGAACCGTTGTAGGAATAAGAATGTGTGAGCATCTCTGTCAGCGAACAGTTGGGTGTTACAGTTTCCAGTACAGTTCAAGATATCTGTCTTGTCATTTGCAGCCAGGACATGCTGCTGACAAGGGATCGGATGCCACTTATCTTAGGTTCAACGTCACTATGGTAAACCTCTGTATAACACGAATAAATATTATTTAGTCATATCAGTACCAGGGATTTAACCATTATTCAGTTTCTTAGTCTGTTTCTTAGTTTCTTATCAGGTAAGTTTTCTATTTACAAGAATTAGCAATGACGAGGTAGAAACACAAAGGAGGCTGAATGTTTTCTTGGCCATTCACAATGCTATAAACAATATTCAGATAAAACCATGAAAGACCTTGCATTAGAAGATTTTGGCAACTGTTCTGGACATGTAACCAATACTATACAATTTTAGACTAGTGATGAGGTCAATACCCTTTTTAATGGACCTTGGTCAATATTGTTTTCACGGGTCCATAAAAAAGAGTTATTACCCATATGGTTGAAAATAACCGAGTTAATATTTCTGATATGAGCACATGTGCACATATCACGTTTGCCTAGCAACGATTGTTTCACCGCGGCTTCCCGTATTACGTCGCCTGTGACGTCATAAAACGATTGTTTGTGACGTCCCCATAGCTTGCTGTCGCAAGGGAAGTGGGCCGTTTCCTGACTATTTTAACGCGAATCAAATGGAATAATTGGGTAATAAAGAAATTATTACACTCGAAAGTGTGCCATATGACTTTTACGAAACTCGCTCTCGCTCGGGCAATACAAACATTCACACTCGTTTGGTAAAAGTCATATGAGACACTTCCTCGGGTAATAATCTCTATTTATTATACGGCTATTAAATTTCTAAGAATATTATTGGCCAGTTCACACCACGTGATCGAAACACATTTTTGAACATTGACCCGCGATTCCAGCGATGAGGTCAGTTTTATGACAGACCTGAGATATTGACTTGTCACATGATTTGTCATGTGACTGTTTGTTTTGACGTTCGCTTTCAAGATGGCGTCAGCTGATGGGTTCCCTCATTTGACAAATAAGAAAATACGTACTATAGTCTGAAGAAAAAAAAAATTCGGTGTAATAAATCACTTAATTACTCATGCTGAGGTCATTATGTGAAATACAAGGACTCTCGGACCTGACTCCCTCGGCGGTCTGACCTGACCTGACGTCAGACCTCCTCGGAAGTCAGGTCTCGAGTTCTTGTATTTCATATAATGACCTTACCATGAGTGATTAAGTGTATAGTATTGACCGAACCACCAGTCAATAATTGTTTTATTATGTATTTACTACAGAAACGAAAGGAAAGCTATGAAATACAGTCAAAAATGTAAATAAGTTTGAACAGCTGGGACTACAGTCATATGACGTCATGATAAGAATAGCATGACGTCATGCAACAATCGCTTGACGTCACTCAAGTCAATACGGCTTTTGGTCGGACCCGGATTGGAATCATTATGCTTTTTTATTACTCAACCGTGGTGAGATCACTCATTATATAACAATGAGATGGTTACACACATGTGTGAAACCACCGCGTGCTGCCGTAACGTCATAATCCGCGCGTGACGTCATAGTGCTTTTTGGTTGACGTCACAATGTTTGCCTCGCGACTGAAATAGCGGATGACCTTATTGCAAGTTAGCGTCACTGACAACGATTTTCTTGCAATTCAGCGCTATTTACATCATTGAGTAATAAATAAAATACTAAACTCGGTCCCGTTTGATAACATGTTTATGAAACTCGCTTTCGCTCGTTAAAATACCAAACCATTCACTCATTTCATAAACATGTTAAGGCGGGGTTTACACTACGTCCGAATAAATCGCATTGCGTTGATGCATGCGATTTGGGGGTTTACACTACTCGCGTTTTGCATGCGATTTTAATGCGAATATCATAAGTGCGATTGTTTTAGTTCCATATGTTATGTATGTACATGTATATGTTTGTATGTCTAGATGCATGAAATTACTGTAGGGGTGTGTACAGGTTTTATGAATAGCATTACGCGCCTAGCAGGCTGCTGACAGGACGTGTTTTCTCAGCTCTGATCATTTTGCTAGAATTTACCTATTTATATTGCTCACAGTTTCATGAAAACTTATATACACCTTTATGACACTACTTCAGATGGATCTGTGTATTTTGATGAAAGTTAAACTTTGAAAAGAATGTGTTTTAAAGGCATATTTGTTGTCTATTTTCTGACTGTGAATTCAGTAATCTGGGTAGTGAGTCGGCGCTCACAAGCCCCACTGCAACAGCCTTGCATCGAGAACAAAGGACCAATCAAGGTATGATGTCGGGCCAGCTTCTGTGTTACACCAGAGAGGAGCTCTTTCAGCTTGGCTCACAGTCTTCATGCATCGATGTACTTGATCAAGAGACTTCTGCGTTGAATAATACTTTCAATGGGGAGGTGGCACACCAATTAAGATATCAAAAGAATTACCCAAGTTCTCCAAGAGGCAGTCGAGGAGGACAGAGAAAGCTCAGAAAAGTGAAATATGTTACACAACAATCTTCACTGAATAAACCACCCCAAGCAAGAAATATAGTTCCAACTAAAAAGTTAAACTTTTGCTTATGGAATGCAAGAAGTGCATGCAATAAAACTAAGGAAATTACTGATCTTATACTTGACAATGATCTGGACATGATGTTTGTAACTGAAACATGGATTCCTGACACTGATGAGGTCACAAAGGCAGAGTTGACACCAAGTGGATATAAACTTGTGAACGAAACCAGGAAGGGTGGCCGCAAGGGTGGTGGACTTGCCGTTATTCACAAATCCAATCTGAACGTTAGTGTGAACATATCCAATGATATCAAACCAACTTCATATGAGTTCATTGAAGTCATCTTAACAACGAATCAGAACTTATCAAGATTTCTTTGTGTCTATCGACCGCCCCCGTCCAAACAAAACCAACTGAAATCGTCAACTTTTCATGATGAATTCGAAGATTTATTGTATCTTCATGGACACAAAACTGGAAATTTGACAATTTGTGGTGATTTCAATTTTCATTTTGATGACAGGCGTAACTCTGATACACAGAAACTTCTAACTTCATTGGAAACAATCAACCTCGAACAACTTGTTGATGTCCCAACGCATAAATGTGGTCACACTTTGGACTGGCTTATTGTCAGGAAGGAGGAAAACTTTATCAAACTTGATAAAGTTCTGGACCTGCAAATGTCAGATCATTTTGCTATGTTTTGCACCGTTAACGCGAAAACAGCTAAGCCGAAACCACAGAAACATTCCTTCAGAAACCTGAAGAAGATTGATCATCATTTCTTTGCAACGGACATTCTAGCATCAGCTCTCTACTCCACTTTGCCAGAAAACGTAGATGATATGTCTGAACTGTACAACACTGTTCTGCACCAACTTCTGGACAAACATGCTCCAATGCACAGCAAATACATTGCGGATAAACCACCATCCCCATGGTATACAGACGAAATCAAAACCGAAAAGACAATAAGAAGAAAACTTGAAAAGCGATGGAGAAAATCGAAGCTTGAAATTGATCCCTAGCTCTATGTAAACCAAAATAATACAGTAAATTATTTCGATCCGGAGGGAGAAAGTGCGATACTTTAACACTCAAATCATCGACTGTGAATCTGACTCCAAGAAACATTTCAAACTTACCTCAGGATTGCTGAACAAAAAATCGGATAAGGTGCTACCAGACGCTGATTCAGATGCAAAACTATCAGTGACATTTGGAGATTACTTTCGGGATAAGATTGATGCAATCCATCAAACGCTTTTAGAGAACAACCGTGAGGACTCTACACCCCAAACGACCAGTGACATTGGTAAAGAATATCACTGTCTCTCTGGCTTCAAGTCTTTCTCAGAGGAGGACATTCTCAAGCTCATAAGATAAATGAACACCAAAAGTTGTGAACGTGACCCAATTCCCACCTCACTTCTGATTGACTGTATCGACTCACTGTTACCATTCATAACCAGGCTAATTAATATGTCTTTGGAAACAGGGACTGTGCCAAAGTCTTTCAAGAGCGCCATTGTCAGACCTCAACTTAAGAAGAATGGACTTGACAAGAATACACTTAAAAACTACAGGCCTGTATCGAACTTGTCCTTCTTGTCAAAGCTCCTTGAGAAGGCAGACGCAAGCCGACTAGAAGAACATCTAACTTTGAATGATCTGCATGAAAAATTCCAATCGGCATATAGGAGTGGCCACAGCACGGAGACAGCCTTGGTAAGAGTCACCAATGACATCTTAGCAGCAGCGGATCAAGGAAAGTCATCAGTGCTGATTTTATTAAATCTGTCTGCAGCATTTGATATGGTTGACCATTCAATCCTTCTATCCAGACTTCAGAGGGAGCTTGGGATAAAGGACACAGTACTTTCCTGGTTTAGCTCATATCTATCAGAGCGATGTCAGAGTGTTACCATCAACTCGTCAGAATCCCGCCGCTATGAGCTGAACAGAGGTGTGCCCCAAGGATCAGTACTCGGCCCCATCCTGTTCACCCTATACACAAGATCACTGGGTGATGTAGCGAGAAGCCATGGTCTAAATCAACACCAATATTCCGATGACAATCAGCTCTATACAAGTTTCACATCTGCCAAATCTCAAGAATCTGCCTCTACTATCATCAACTGCTGCACCGACATAAAGAACTGGATGAATTCACATATGCTTAAACTCAATCAGGACAAGACAGAATTCATATTGATCGGCCCTACCAAACTAAATCAAAACTGCACAGATTTCACTGAAATTCAAATTGCTGATTCCACCATCATTGCCTCCCAACAAGTCAAGAACCTCGGGGTTATTCTGGACCAACAGCTCACGATGAAACATCATGTCACGAAAATATGTCAAACAACAAACTTCGATCTCCGCAACATAGGAAAGATCCGCCAATACCTGACAAGATCATCAGCTGTAAAACTCCTGCTTTCTTGATTATCTCCCGCATCGACTACTGCAACAGTCTGCTGACCAATATCTCCAAAGAACAGATCACTCGTATACAACACATTAAAAAAAAGAGCCGCACGAATTATCTTCCGATTTTCCAAATTCGACCACATATCTCCTCTTCTACAACAACTTCACTGGCTTCCAGTTGCTGCCCGTATTGACGACAAAATCCTTGTTCTAGCCTACAAATGTTTCAACAACAGTGCACCATCATACCTCACAGAACTCCTTCCAGTTTACTGCCCACCACGAACTCTGAGATCTCAAAATAAATGCCTGTTCGTCATCCCAAAAGTGAAATCCTCAACTTTCGGCAAAAGAACATTTTCCTACTCAGCATCAACTAAATGGAATGAACTACCCGAATATCTAAAACCTTCTGTCAGCCTCACTTCCTTCAAGTCTCAACTCAAGACCCACTTGTTTAAACAATACTACCTGTAAAATATCGTCCTGTCCCTTTCTATTGTGAAGTTAATACGCTATATAAATGAATGCATTATTATTATTATTATTAGAATCTGATGTATGTACTGTATGTACAAATGTATGTATGTTGGTACAGATGTATATATGTATACCCCACTTCCGGTCTCGTTGCTATGGTTTCTTTTGTTTCAAGTGTAGATGTATTAGCCGATACACTACCTACTACCTACACTTTTTCTGATATACCTACTCTTTTCTAATATACCTACACTTTTTAACAACTGAGAAACAATGGAGTCAATTTTCCAAATCTGAGTCATGATGCTTTATAAAATGACAGATTATAAATGAACATATAAGGCACCTGAGATCGAAACCGTGTCCTGTTGCTTTCTGGCCGAACGACCTAACCATTACACCACGAAGCCAGTTGAAACTCTGAACATGTTTTCATGACCAAATGAATAAGGTGCTTATAATGCGTGAAATAATATCACAAATTTATTTACTTCTTTTCATATAAGAATGTAATTTAATTTTGGGTGCAAAATGTCTTAACATAGATACTGAAAGTTGCTTCTGTTTTCTCTAAACTTTGGCCACGTTGACAGTAGCCATGCAGTTTATAGCGTTAGCGTCATTGGGCTATATCAATTAGATTTCGAGCCCCAAACATGGATAACAATACAACGCAGCACGCGGGCTGCGTTGTCACAGATGAGGCCGTATTTTGGTTGTGCTTTTCATACACAAGCTTGTTTTTAAGAAATATTATGAAATAGTATCCGCTTACACTCGACCGTAAGTTGGGTATAAGACAGATATACCAATACTTTTCCTCGTGTATCAAATGATACCCAACACTTTTCCCCGTTGGAGCCTTACTCGGCTCCGCCTCGTAAGGGCCCCACGGGGAAAAGTGAAGGGTATCATTCGATACACGAGGAAAAGTATGGGTATATCTCTCACGTACACATGTGTGTATGTATACAAGTCTAAATGTATGTTTGTATGTATTGATGTACAGATGTCTGTTGACATACTTTTTGTATGACTGCTTTGCCTACACGTTGGGGGAAATACCTCTTCAGATGATGAAATATGATGTCATATAGGGAATTCCAATGCGATTGTGAATGCGATGCGAATAAAATAGAACAGGTTCGCACCGCATCGCACCGCATGAAAAAAACGGACGTAGTGTATGTCAACTCATTGAAAATAACGTGTTGCGTTCTGATGCAGTCTGATTAAAACCGACGGTATTCCGCAGAAAAAATGTGCAAAATAGTGCATCTACCGGGATACGAACTCATATCGTTCGGAAGTTTCCACGCCAAGCCGTCTGGAAACAGTCCGTAGACTAGCGTGTTCGAGCGCAATTCAGGTAGCCAATCAAAAGATGCCCAACAAATGCTTTCGGTGCGAGAAGTTAGGGGCAGATAACTCCAAACAGCTATCCTTTTGTCTGTTCCAAATGCTTTCAAAACAGCGACCGTTTAAAAACTGTGATGTGATTGGTCAGCTATTTGACTGGGCTTTGGCTGCGCTAAACTGGTTCGGAACACACGCCTATACGGGATGTTCTGAGACCTTGTGGCGAGGAATCTATAGAACCTGTTCGTATCCCGGTAGATATATTATTTTGCAAATTTTATTCCTCGGAACAAGGTCGATTTTAATCAGACTGCGTTCTGATGCGATTATTTTTAACGCATCACATCCAAAAAACGGACGTAGTGTAAACCCCGCCTTATCAACGGGACATCGTTTAGTATTCTATATCTGTCGACGGTCACGTTCTCGCCTCTCCATCAATTAAATAACTGGGAAGATATGCTTACATAATAATCTAACTAATAGCTGAAGGAATATTTCGTATATTGCCTAGGTGCGCCGCATTTTCTTCCGACAGAGGTAACTTAACTCACATCTTTCCAAGTGACCTCTTTGCAAGTTGTCAATAAGTCTTGGTACTAACCTTATTTCGAACCAATCATATATCGTTTTACATCTCCCCCTGACTTCTGTCTTCTAAGAACGTTTTACGCATGACACAAATGAAGAAAATAAGGTATATCTGTTGCTAGAAAAGAAAGTGCCCCATTTTGTAACATAGGTTATACTGGAAGAAATGAGCAACCTCTGTTGTCTTCAATTTTAGATTCACAAGTAAAATAAGAAAAAAAGATTTTTTTTTGTGAATTTTTTTTGTGTGAACAAAATTAAATTTTGAAAAAAAACTTACACCTTCATGAATCATATAATAAAACAGTTACTGTTCCGAGGTTGATAAACCACTTGATCCACCTCAACTGAAGTGAACAATTGTATGTTGTTGACTCCTTCTCAGGGTGTAAACATCTGAGACACCCGTGACATGTTCAATAATCATAGATTTGTAATTTATAGATTTTAAAATATTTCTGCTTTGCATTTCAAATATATTTTAAAAAGTTCTATTGATGGTATCTTATTTTCTTAAGCCTTTTAAGCAGTCATTTTAGCAAGAAATATTCTAAAAATGATTTTTCCTACTTTACTGTTAACAGGATAAAATTGTTGGAAGAGGAAAAACTTCAACTTGTCCATCCTCATCACTGACATTCCGGACCAAAGAGAATATCGCCATTTGTCGTCTGGGTTTGTAGATTTGTTCATCATAGTATTTTTTATAATACGGTACAAATTATTATTATTTATAACATGAACTCCGCAAGTAAATCCGCCTGTAGCTAAGATGGAAAATACATTAACCCCTGGATAGATTAGGTTGACTTAATTGAGGTTTAACTGAATGATGTAAATGTGGCATTTCCAAATATCTTAATTCATATGACGATAGTTATAACATTCAGTGGAGGTTGACATCGTAATTTATCGGACCTGCGCTAGTGTTTATCCAACGAGCCGTAGGCACACTAACAAGGGTCTGATAAATTACGATGTCACCCGAACAAACTAAATCTTATAACGTATATATCTTCCCGCATGTCTCAAAATATCATAATAAAAAACATAGAAAAAATTTGACAGAAAACAGCTGATAGATCGATCTTCGACCTTTAACTTGTGTCACGTGACATGGAATGATTGACGTGGATGCATGCTTTATTCATGTTGCGGGATATAAAACATTTATCACCCTCGGGAAGATTTATCAACCCGTATGACGGTGTTTATTGCTATTTGTTAATGGTCACGTGGACCAATCAGGAATCGATATTCTTACATGAGGTAGGACACATTTTTTTTATCAATCGTACCATATTAATAATTCACACAGGATGCCTAAGGACAAAATATCAATTTGTCAGGATGACGGGGTGTATTTTTCAACAACAATTAACGTAACGTTTCGTCTTCGTTCTACATATGGTGATGTCGGATAGCATGATAATCGATTGTCCAATAACAGGCAAAGAGTAGACTATATACTGCCAGGCAAAAGAAAGTACTCACCTCAGATGGTTTCGAATTAATTCAATATTTAAAAGAAATCAGATACATTTGACTATGGCACGACACACTAATACTTATCTGCAGTAGTTTGAATGAATTAATTGGGGGCTGTGTTTAAATTTTCGTTAAAATATCTTTATTTAATGAAGACAGGGGTAAGAAATGCAATTTACATCAACATGACCCCTACTATGTTTAAAATGTTGTAAATGTGTGCAGGAGGAGGCACATTTATTGATTTTCATATAGAGTATGTATTATATAGCGATGGACAGTTGTGTACCACCAAAATAATTTGTAAAAAAAAATAATTAAAATTTCAATTTAAAAAAAAACAAAAAAACATTTAGAAGTATTCATTGACTGCTGACTTAACACCTGCACTTTTCAGTTTTATATTATGACATGGAAAACTTGAGATATTTGCAATTGAAAATCATAAATATGATTAAATCATCTGAGGCAAGTACTTTCTTTTGCCTGGCAGTATATATACACGTTGGACGTAACCTCTATATATGTGTATTATTTATGTCACTGTGTGACTTCATGTATCACTTTGTTTTCTTCAGAACAACACGGGTTATATCGACAATCTGAAATGAGACCAATGACAAGACTTCTCGTTGTTGAAAGAAAGGGTCAAGAGTTAAGGCAATTTTTTCTCAACAACAAAACATCAGCTACATATGTTAAATACTTTGAAGGTGCTAAGCAAATGACGTATTTACAACGTTCAGATAAGCTTTTATTCATCATAGAGCGTTTTAAACTAATCATGTCCTCGTTAAAAGGAGAACATCGAAAACAAGTATTAAATGGACGTTGTATTTCGTTCTGTGTGACAGAAAACTTGGTATTTCTCATTTCTCAACGTAAACATGGTTTTAACAGTTTAACATCTATGTCCCACTTTGGTACAAATATAACTGAAGTAAAAAAAATTAAAATTTTTGCAATAGATATGGCTGCTGATATCAACAATAAATTATTGTATTTGTTGAAAGCAAAAAAATTAGTCATTTACGATTACCTTGGTAGAAAACAGAAAAGTATAGAAATGGACAAAAGAATGTCGGATATATATATAGAGCCATATTCTAAATGGTTATACTACGTGAAACAATGTCGAGCTCTTTATCGATTGTCATTGGTTGATAATGCAAAAGCTCGAATCCTTCCATTTAAATTTGTTTGCTATATTTGTGTGTTTAAAGACATAGCTTACGGAACTGCAAAGAGTTCAATAACTATAGTGCCATCTGGGAGCAGTGAACGAATCATAATAAAGAAAGGACGTGGTTCCGGTATGCCCTCTTGCTGTTTGATACCTTAGATATACACACGTGTTTGTAAAATGCCAAAATATTTTATTTAAATACTAAAATAGTTTTAAGTACATACAGTGACTAAACCCTAGGCAGGACATGGGAATGCAGCACTATTTAAAGGGGCTGTAGCACGTTTTTTTGCAAATGTTATTTTTTCAAATTTCCGATTTATAATAGTACGTTTTTGATTAAACGTAATTATTTATACGTACCTATTGACCAGACCTACGATGCCTTACCTCCTATAGGTAATGCTATTTCAACCTTAACACAGACGAACTTGAAAGTGGAGTAAGGGATGCGTAAAATCCCTATCCAAGGGCAGGTAAGTCTGCCTGGTCTCGTGACATCACTACCGTAATAAACCACTCTCCGAAAGTCCCAAAGGGCAAGACAGACCAAGAGGGGAGGATGGGAGGGCCTAGAGCGTAGGTCTGGTCAACAGGTAAGTATAAATAATTACGTTTAATCAAAAACGTACTATTATTTAAATACCTATCTGTTGACCAGACCTACTATGCCTAGAATCCCACCGCAAGGAGGCGGGTCAGTAGATATTTGGTAGAGACGGGACCAGCAGCCAGCCCTGAGTGTAAGCTAACCTACGAGTCCTCTATCCAGCGATGAGGACAAGGTACAGCCCGGGAGATCATATCTCTACCGCTGAACGGATCGAAGAGACAACCCAGCCAACTTCAGATCAACACATTACCCCCCAACCCCAACAGGGAGGGGGTGTAAGCGAAGCTAAGGAAAAAACCAACAACAGACAAGGAGCTAGGAACATAAACAAGTTTTATTTACAATGAACCTTAAAGCTTCTAAGAGGGTTGAACCCTTCTTGGTCTGGTTGGGGGGACCACCTTCGCCCGAGCGAACACTTGTGGCCCCAGCCAGCTGTGGAGACATCCCATAGGTAATGGTTGGCGAAGACCTCTGACGAACGCCAAAAACACGCCGCCATGACATCCGAAACTGCGATGTTGCAGTGGTAAGCCAACGTGGCCGACATTGCCCAATTCTCACGAGGGTTGGACCGCGAAGGGGGAGGCAGGTCCGCGGCCTTGTACACATCGATGAACGCCGACCTCAGGTACACCCCCAACGCTCGCTTATCTAGCTCCTTAGTACTTCTCGGCGAATGAGGTAAAAACAGACGACGCCTGCCATCTCTCAACCTGCGGGTACGTTGAACGTACACCCTCAGGGCCCTCACCGGACACAGAGAGAGATCCACCTCATCTGAGTCAGAACCCAAAGCCGGAATAGAGAAAGTACGGCCCGCTTCATCAGCTGCCTGGTTTTTGCAGACAAAGTCGGGAGCTAACCCAAGAAAGGCTGAACCTCCCTCCCTGACCTCAAAGCTCAGAAGGTCCGCTTGCAAGGCATGGATCTCAGAAATCCGCGCTGCGGAGGCCATGGCCACCAGAAAAATTACCTTGATGGTGAGAGGGAGGAGGGGTACGTCAGAAAGCGGTTCATACGTATCGGAGCGACGATGGTTGAGCACAATTGCTAAGTCCCACTCAGGAGGTCGAAGCTTCGTCCTGCCGTCCACAGAACGGAAGGTTTTGACGAGTTCCTTGAGTACCGACACATCCAACCCTGGTGACCTCTTCCTGAGTACGGAGAGGACAACAGACATGTTGGTGTTAATCGATGACGCCTTAAGATGCCTGGAGTTGCGTAGGTATACCAAGTACTCCGACACCTGAGGAACTGAGGCCTCTGCCGGGATGAAATCACTCTGAACACAGAATGAGGCGAAGGCCTGCCACTGGAAATCATAGAGTTTCCTAGTGGTCTTCCTATGAGAGGTAGCTATGGCATTGGCGACGCACCTTGAGTATCCACTGCTCCTTAGCCCTCTTTTAATACAAACCAAGCGTGAAGGCAGAACACCTGAGGGTTCTCGTGTAACCTTCCGCTTGGCCTGCTGAGGAGCAGATCCCTCCGCGACTGAATCGGAACAGGTTCCTGAAGACAGAGTCGCCGGAGAGGAACGAACCACGGTCGGGCTGGCCACCACGGGGCGACCAGAAGAACACGAAGAACCCGAGTTGTCCCTATCTTGGCTACAACTTGGGAGAGGATGGCCGGCGTCGGAAAAACATAGGCGTCCATCCCCTCCCACTCTAACGAGAGCGCGTCTAAGCCCATCGCTAGGGGGTCCGGTACTGGAGGACATAGGTCGGTAACTGGTGATTTAGACATGTCGCGAACAGGTCTATTAGAGGAGTGCCAATTGAAGACACAACCCCTTGAAAACCACCGGATTCAGTTGCCACTCCGTCGGGGGAGGGGCATCTGGTCGCGACAGTGCAGTGCGCCAAGATGTTTTTGGCACCTGGAATGTGGACTGCTCGAATGTCCAGGTTCACCTCGTCCACCAGTTCGAACAGCTGGAGCGTCACACGTCGCGACACACGAACCAGCGTAGCAGCGGGGGTGGCGAGACTAGGCAAAGCCAACAGGCCCAACCGAGCATCCAGGAATGAAGAGACCATGTCCTTAACGGACGCGAGAAGGAGGTCAGGGTTGACTTTGTCAAACCTTTCCTTCTTGGACTTCTTCTTCTTGCTCTTGGGTGTGGAGGGTCCGCCGACCTTCCGTCTCAAAGGCAACATGCGTCTGTGTGACGAAGGTGGAGACGAAGTACGAGTCTGCGGACGAGAACGCGAACGCGAAAGGGGGGAGAGCGAATCTCTCGATCCCCTAACGGGGTCCGATAAAACCGGGCGCCTGTTCCGTAAGGACAATGTCTACCCTCTCCTCTGGAGACGGGTGACGAATGGAAGACACCTCCTAACTCTTACTCGTTGAAGCGGAACGTTTCTGAGACGCAGCCCTTGCGAATAGCCGAGACATACGCTTGGAAGCCAGTGGCGAAGAGAGGAGCACACTCGACGCAACGATAATCTTCCTCGCAAAGATCCTTGCACTTCCTACAAAAAAATTGCGGATCCTTGATCGCAGATTTCCTACCCTTGCAATTTGTACAAAAAGCGGAGTACATGACGGCGTAGGGGAATCACTTACCTGCGCGAAGGTGAGTGACCAAGAAGCGTAGCGAAGGAAAAGCAACCCTTCCGATAGCTAATTACCAACAAAAGTAGACTCACAGGAAAACGCAGACGACGAGCTCTTAAGTGAGTGTACGCAAGGCAACCAGCAGAAAGCAGAGGCTCCGAACTCGAAGAGAACAAAGTCAATGTCAATAAACAAGCGATTTAAACAGAAACAAGCTTAAGACGAAGACCGAAGCAAATGCTTAGCAAGGCACGAACCCTCCGCAATAGTCTGGCCCAAGGCGATGGACAAGCTGAAGCGAGTGACCTTTGCAAGCCACTGGCAAGAAGATGCGAGTCAAGTAGAATCAAACTTATGACGAATGACGAGCGAAGCGAAGCTTGACGAAGCTTAGCGAAGCGAAAGACAGGCGAAGCCTACGGTTGAATGCCTAGCGAAGTGAATGACAGGCGAACCCTCCGCAATAGTCAGGCCTAAGGTGATGGACAAGCTGAAGCGAGTGACCTTTGCAAGCCACTGGCGAGATGATGCAAGTCAAGTAGAATCAAACCTATGGCGAATGACTAGCGAAGCGAAAGCTTGACGAAAGCTTAGCGAAGCGAAAGACAAGCGAAGCCTATGCGCGAAGCTCAGCGAAGCTTAGCGAAGCGAATGACAGGCGAAACCTCCGCAATAGTCAGGCCTTAGGTGATGGACAAGCTGAAGCGAGTGACCTTTGCAAGACACTGGCGAGATGATGCAAGTCAAGTAGAATCAAACCTATGGCGAATGACTAGCGAAGTGAATGCTTGACGAATGCTTCGCGAAGCGAATGACAGTCGAAGCCTACGCGAGTGTCGAACCTAAGGCGATGGACAAGCGAAGCAAGTGACCTTTGCAAGCCACAGGCGAGATGATGCGAGTCAAGTAGAATCAAGCAAAAGGTGAACGACAGGTAAACCAGTCACTAACGAAGCAAGTCACATGCGAGAAGATTCCAGCCAAGCTGATTTCCATCTAAGGCCCCCTTAGGCAAATAGCTGGCGAAGTATGTAACTGGCGAACCCTTCGCAAGACGACGCTTAGTCAAGTGGATCAACCCTAAGGCGAATGACCGGCGGAGCGAATGACAAGCGTAGGCCTACACAAGTCAGACGAGACGAAGCGAGTCAAAAACCCCAGTTGAACAGGATACAGGCGGAGGGTCCGCTTAGGCCGTGCGAACCAAGCAGTAACCCGACGCAGGTGAGAGAAAAACAAGCGACACGACTTGCACGTGCAAAGCATGCAACCACCCCGCAAGGCAGCACACACTTAGCACATGTCAACAAGGCCCCTTGTAACTCAACACCTGGTAGAAAAACAGATTGTCTAACAACCTGCTAACGACGAACGTAGTTAAGGCGTGAAAAGTATCTCTTAATTAAATAAGCAGATAAAATAGCAGTAGCATCAAAGCGCTAACAAAAACCTAGTCACAGAACAAAACACGTATGTCTTGCCCTGCAACTAATAGGAGAGTGATTTATTCCGGTAGTGACGTCACGAGACCAGGCAGACTTACCTGCATTGGATAGGGATTTTACGCATCCCTTACTCCACTTTCAAGTTCGTCTGTGTTAAGGTTGAAATAGCATTACCTATAGGAGGTAAGGCATAGTAGGTCTGGTCAACAGATAGGTATTTAAATAATGATAGTTTATTTACTTTAGAAGGTAAAACATCTTATTACACAAACCAATTATTTGTAGTGGTAATAATGGTGTTGCGTTTATAGCAAACATTGCATGGCGGCCATTTTAATGTAAACACCTTTTATTATTTCGAATTACAAAAACTATTCCCATAGCTACCGAACTATGTACACAATTTTTTAAAACTTAATTTACCGAAGAGACAAGGCTGTTTTACTATTTGTGACATTAGTTTTCAAATACATTTCATCGACTTATTTGAGCGATTATGTTTTAGTTTTAGATTAGTTTGTCCTTTGTCAAGTTACGTTTAAGAATATTGCAATGGATTTCTATAAATGCACGTTCTTTAACGTTGTAATGTGATAATAACTAAATGTTTTCTGAAATGAATGAAATCTTGTAATTAACTACGTTTGTCACATAGGAGTATATTATTACTATTATTAACATTATAGAGTGGTTGTTGAATGTTCAACTTAAATGAAACCTTATGTTATCATGTTGTCAATTTCGAATTTAAATATACTAACATCTTTGTCTAAATTCAGCCAAAAATATACATACTCCCTCATGCTTGTGTGATTAATACTACTAAATGTATGACATGTATGTTTATACATACATATTACAAAATTGTTAATAATCAATCGGTGAATTAATTTCAAGAAATATACGTATATCAAGGTATAATATCACGGATACCATAATTATGATCCAAACTCCAATTACACCAGTTTCATACGTTGCACGACACAAAATGGTTTACATTGCTCATTGTATACACTCAACCACAAAAGAAACGTCACGTGACCAATTAAAAACTTATTCAATCCACGAGTGATAAACACAACTGAAACAGAGATACATAATGTCTTCAGAATCCGACTACACTAACCTTGAAACAAAGATACACCATGCCAACTTAAGTAAACTTGAAATTTCAAAACATTATCTGTTCATATTTTTTGGAAATCATCGTTTTCGAGGAGGAGTCAAAAGGGCTTTTTTTTACTTGTCTTATGACGTCCTACAGTAAAGATGCGTTAACAAATTAAATTCAAAGACGGGTATTCATCTCCACAACATCATTTATTAATTAAATTTCAACATTTTGTGAATTTTAAAGTTAAATGAAAATTATTCCGACCAAAAGCCATTTTGAAAAAAGCGATGTCAACAGTGTACCTCAACAGACATAAAAATAAAAGTATTACACTCTGATGATTAACATTGTGGATACCTCCTAACAAATCATGTATTGACAAAAAACATTCAAAATCGACTTTCAGCGGCAGCAGTATTTCGTTCTGTGTGGTTGAGTGTATATACAACCATGATAGCCCACTTCATTGATCTCACATTCAATTGTTTGTCTGATGTTACAGTCAACAATTCACAGAAATTCCTGCCACAAAATTGATTGACAAACAATATCAATTTGGACATAAATGGTACATGCTTATGTGACACAACTTTATACTTATTGTAATAAAATGTAAAATGTAGTAAACATAGATAACAAAAAAAGTTTGTGGGAAATTAATCTGCATAACTCTGTTTTTGTTCTTAATTGGTGTTGTTTGATGGTGAATGTTTTGATTATCCGCATCAATGATAGTAAAGGTTATAAAGAAATAAAACACATTTTTGTTGTTCTTCGTGTTCATCTTGATTGGTATTGAAATTATGTATGAAAAATATAGTTTTAACAAAATATATTAAAGCAAAACAAAAATATAAATAAAAGCATCACTAGAAAAGAGACATGTAACAAAATAAATGGCAAACATAAAATTAAAGAATCAAATTATGCTTTGTGTTCAAACCATGAAATATACACAAAGAAAGTAGTTACGCACCCCCTGATATAGCTAAATGTCAGAAACAAGTAAGCTCTGCCATGACCCTAAATTGGTCTGAGATTTTTTCTTTTCAGATAGAACAGCCATCTGGCAAGACAGAAACGCAACAATATGTAGCTGTTATCATTATTTAATAGCGATGACGAAACAATGTCCACAAAGTATGGAGCTACAAGTGAAACAAAAAATATTCGCATTGGTATTGGCACTTCTAAATGTTCTTTGTAGACCCTAGTGTACATGTTCAATAAGAATGATCAGTATCTGGTAGGACCGTCACGTACCCGGATGACACACTGCACCTTACGTCTCATGCCTCCAGTCAGACGTCGGATCTGTTCTTGTGTCAATAACATCCACTCAGCGTGCAAAGCTACCTCCAACTCATGTATATTCCGTACTGGAGGGTTCCGAGCCTGGAGTCGCCCTAGAATATCCCACACATGCTCCAGAGGCTTCTGATCTAACTGCTGACCAGGATAAAGTTGTCACTGCGTTGGCTCGCATGTAATCAGTGAGGCCGGGCGTTGTCGTCCATGTACCATGGTCGTGTAGCAAGTGCATGGTTATCGAAATGAGGAACAACGACCGGCTGTAGCACGTCCCGGATGTATTGAGCTCCCGTTAAGTTGCCCCTGATGGTGACCACATCCAGCTTGCAGTCATGAGACAGGCATCCCCATACCATAACAGAGCCACCTCCATACGCAACAGTTGGCTGGATGCTCCTGGGGGTATTTATAAGCTGTAATCTTCTGTCTCCAAACACGTGCACGCCCATCAGTAACGTGGAGCAAGAATCGACTCTCGTCAGACCAATGGATTTTCCGCCAGGTCCTAAGATTCCAGTGTTGTCTGTCCAAACACCATGCCAAACGTGCACGTTCATGATGGTCTCTCAAAGCGGAACGTTTAATTACCCTTCTTGCCTTTAGTCCTGCCGATTTGAGGCAATTTCTGACTGTTCAGGTGCTGATGTTTCGATTTGGGAACCACAGACGTTTCAGCTGAGAATTTGTCAGAAAGGGTTCTCGGCGTACATGTCGAAGAAGGTGCCGGTCGAGGTCTCTGTCTCGACGTGTAGTGACAGTAGGACTCTCAGAACTTGGACGGTACATTGCACTTCCTGTCTGTGCATGCTTCAGGACTAAATGACTTAGAACAGTGTAATTGTAGGCCAGTTTTCGTCCTATCGCTTTAAAGGACATTCCTGCAGAGTGCACACCAATAATTTGATTACTGAGATCCTTTGACAATCGTCTTCGTGCCATGTTCAATAGATATGCTTGAATGGCTATGGAAAGCAACGCTACATACCACCAAATGCAGATGGGCCATACTGCGTTTTGTGATCCTCGAGCGTAGCATGTTGCACGTGCATGCCCCGAACGTGTAGTTCGGGTTCGGCTTCGGGTTCGGCTTCGGGTCAAGAGGTCTGTGGTTCGAATCCCGCCAGGGGCACGGCAACTTTGTCTGCAGTAGAGAACTGTTCTACACACAGTAAGGTTTGGGTGCAATGCTACACCGAATTTCAGAGTAGTACCACCCGTTGCTCGCAGGTTTCACCGCAATGCATAGTTACATGGCGTTGCGGGCTTTCTCCCTGCCGTAATACTAGCAGCCGCGATGTAAGTGAAATACTCTTCAAAGCAGCGTTAAACCCCAACTCACCTCACCTCACCTAACCTGACCAAATGACCATTTTATTGTTACTTAACGACTCACGTGACCGCCGCAAGCAAACTGTTATAGCATATACATTTAACCTGACACTGTAACTCTAAATGATTTTTTTCTATTCACTCGGAAAGTGTGATTTTGAAGATTAATGCCTGTTGACAAGAAATCAGCTTCTGTTCAGTTTATGGGTACCCTTTCCCACCTGGTGTTTTGATAAATATCAAATAATTGTACAACAAAAGGAACATGAATACGTCAATTGGAGGCGAATATTTAAAAATCGTATTTGGTAATAATAGTATTATGGTATCATGCAAGCATGGAACAGATTATTTATTCATTATTTAAACTATTTATTTATCCACAGAGTCATAATATTCTCGTGGATTAAATCAGATCTTTAATCATTAATACCTTTTAAAAGGTCATATTTAGAGAGAAATATGATGATATTTATAATGATTGAAGTTCTACCTGAAGGAAGCTTTCAAAGAGCAATACAGAGAGTAAGAACAAACTATTCATCTTTTGAAGTTCAATATAGAAAGGCAAAAGTACATTTGATTTTGAAATAAAGAATCGCTAAGTGCTACATAAGAAACAAAAATCAGATCAAAATCCAATCTATTTAACTCCTGTCTTCCTGATCTTTTGGATTAAAAAAGACAATGTAAGACAATCTGAAACTTCTTGTCGTTTTCAGTACAATTTTACTTTTCCTACTTGGACGTTATATCTTGACAGATGCAACACAAAGAAGTCACAGAAAGCTGTAATTTTCAGACTCTCACAGGACAAAAAGCGTTGGAATCCGCTTGCCGGATTCTTCCGGATTCTTCAGGATCTGCCATTTTTTGAATCCGAAAGGATCCAGCAAACGGATTCCCCCACTGTTTGTCCTGCGTTTTTAACCAATGAAATTACTCAATTTTTAATGTGGTAATTGCTACTATCAAAGAAACCAACCAGATTAATATGCCTTTCTCAACAGCAACAACGTCATCGCTGCTTACCTCAGAAAAAAGTTCCTTGCAAAAAGTGAAAAGTCCAATGGAGAAGGTTTGAAAACTTATTTTAGATGGCTTATGTCAGTCCCAAAGAATATTTATTGTGTTTATTGTGTCTACATTGTATATACACGTACGTATTCGTTGTTCTTTAGTACTTCCAACAAATAAGATAAACTACATGCACCAAGGCAAATTTATTTACCTTTTTTTCTGTGACTCTAGTTTTCCGCTTATGCCAAGGCATAATCCACTCCAGTCTCAATCACTGGCTTAAAGGTACATCCATTGTGTTGTTGGTGGTCAAATATGACAAACGTTATTAATAGTCTTATTTTATCGAGAAGGACCGACTGTTACCGAAAGCAACCAATGGATGCACCTTTAATTCAAATTTGCTGTATTTCGACACAATGATCATCTTTTCTGAGCCAGAGATTTCTTATTGCACGCTGCTACACTCACGGGAAAAAGAAAGTAAACCTTCTTTTCAGCAGAGTTAAACACAAAATATGCCTGCCGGATAAAGTCGATTTTGAATTTTGGTGATAAGGATATGTCTCATAAAGAGATATACACAAGTTCATGAGAGTGTGAAACTTTATAACTTTATCTTTTCAAACACACATGGTAGTGGAGTCCCTTAGTGTCAAAAATGAAAAAATCGGCTTAAGGTATGAAACTTGGCATGAATGATCATTACCATAAGGCATGTAGATATTCATTTTGCCTAGGATCCAAATTTTTGGACCGCGGGAACCTGGTCACATGACCTAAAATCCAAAATGGCCGCCAGATTTAAAAAATATTTTAAGTGAATGTCTTAGGTAAGAAATTGTGTAGCCTTTTGCTGGAGACTTGTGCCAAAATGTTTCTCTTTTCACCAGAAGTAGGCCTCTGAATGGTACTTAGTGAAGAATGTTGCGTTGGAGGTGACCATCTATAGCATCATATATGACAGTTTAGTTAAAGGATAGATGCAATGACAAATGGTCCAAATCGGATTTATTAAAATGGGATGTCAATTTCACAATTGCTCGATTTTAAATTTCTGAAATCGGTCCATAAATTACTTATATACGGCTTTAAAAAAAACCCGCATGATTTAGCCCCGGCGACCAGAATGAAAGTCTGCGGGGGTGTGACCCGTGAAGGGATGACTTCTGTGACGTATCTGGAGGAATCTGATTTTTCCCAACATTTTGATTGTTAATTTCACAAAGAAATCTTCAAAAACCAACTTAAATTTCCCATATATCGAATGTTTAGATATCCAACTAGGTAATTCCGCAGGTGACAATTACACAATTATTACATAAACATGTCTTTTTGGCGATGTAATACACCTCATAAACCCATTTAGCGGCAGTGATAATCATCATTAATTAATTAACGAGACTCGGCGGAGTAGCTGTCTAGCCGGCCCCTTCTGTCACTTATCACAGTCACGCCTCAGTGAGCATTTTCAAAATGATTCGCCGAACTAATGTTAATGTGGTAATGTTAAAATTGGTGAATAAAAGTCGTCTTAATTATTAATTGCAAGTGTATATTGTCTCGATTTTCTGCTCAATTGATCCCGATATACAATATACGTAGAGGTAATCATCTGTCATCCTTGAGAAAAATGTATTTCATCAGATCTTTAAACCAGTGTAATACTGTGGGTTGCACCATTAGCATACATCTCTAATTAATGGATGGACATACCGACGATATTGTTATTTTTAAATCAAAGTAACCGTGTAACCCAAATAAGAGCTCTCTATTGAAAATCCTTCTCCCAAAGCGATACACAATCAGCACATCTATACAGGCTAATATAATAAACATCACACCCTAAAAACCTATTTGTTTACTTCTTTCTTAGATTGTAAAGGTTTTGAATAATTGTTTTTTTTTGTGTAGACACATATTGACCAATGTGGAATATAAATTGTAAATGTATTGACTGTCCAAACAATAATACCTGATGAGCTACAGAGACAACTCTCTATTGTTATTTTAGAGCCCTAATGCATTGTTTAGGCTAATCTAATTAGGGTTACCAACAGTAGTATTACAAGATACAAGAATGATCTAAGATATACATATTGATAAAGTAATCTAAAGTGATACATTGTTTAAAATTATGTGAAAATTGCATAAATATAAATTGCAAACAAATCAGTTGTATTCTCAACCTACCCAGCTCTAGTGGCCCCCTCAGTGACCTTATTTTCCCTATTTATTCCTCCATACATAGCTATTTTATCAAATGAATATATCATATTCATCAAAGGAGTACACCAGTGCCATGTCCTTATTTTCAGGAGTAAGGCAATTACATTTACAAAAACCTAACAAAGATCATATTCCCCAAATTATGGTTCTTTGCTAGAAGTTGTTTAAAGTTTTCAGGGTTGGTTCCCTGTTACACCTGGTTTAGGTTGTGAAGCAGCTGAGGCTTATGAAGAAGTCAAAAATGATAAAAGTGTTTAGACACTATCATTGAGAACGGCAAAAAGTACATATGGCCCTGAAACACGTTGACGTTATTAATTTTTCAAATGAGCTTCAATGTGCTTACTCAGTTCATGCTAACAGGCATCGATTGACCTCATGATTATGTGTTTGCATTTGCATTCAGTTTTCCGATTTTTGCGGCTACAAAGTCGATGATTGCAAGTGACTTCACAAATTCCTCACATTAAAGGAGCCAAAACCATTTCTTTTAACTACGAATAGTGTTTAAGATATTTCAATGAACATACAGAAACGATTTCATAAATTTACCTGAGTCAAGTTTTCAATTTTGCTAAGTATACATTATGTCAACTACAGATACTGTCAGTCTATGACATTATTCGAAATAAAAAAGTTTATGGATAGACGGACGCCATGCAAGCTATAAGACCATCGGGCCCTTCAGGCCTGATGAGCTAAAACTTATGGTAAAACTATTCACATATTTTAAGAATAATCAAAAGGCGAAATCTATTAAACTTCAATTTTGTCCTTTAAAAGTCAAACAAGATTGATTTATTATTTAACAATTTTAGAAACAAAAGAAATTTTCAAAGTTTTCAAAGTCCGCAAATCAAATTTGTATAAGTTGAAACTCTTAAAACATTTGAAAATTTGCAATCCCCGTTTCATAGGCCGTAGACTAAATATTATATTGTATAATAACTTCACCAACAAAGACATAGCATTCATTAAAACATTACAAATTTCCATGACATTTATTTGACTTCAGGTGACGAATTCACAATTATATTCAATTGTTTTATATAAATTGCTTTCTGTAACAGTATCTTAGACAATTTGAAATAACTCAAAGAATGTTTTGTGTTTTTGAATCCAAAGATTAAGTGTTCAAACCGTTTTATTTTAAACATATGTGATCCATCTGTTGAAGAAGTAAGCATACACTCTGAAACGTTGTGTATATTCACAATAAAGAAGATCTTTTCTACAATATTTGTAAGCTAAGCAATTTGAATGGCATATACTGTATATACATTCAGAGAAAATGTTATAACCTACTAAGTTTTTCAATAAATATAATAATCTGCTCAGACCAAATCTTATTGATGTTACATTATTGTACTCCTTTGTCGTTTAAGAGAGAGAGAGAGAATTTGCATATCTGGCTTCATTCATCCCCAAAAACCAAATATATGACAATTACAAGTTTTTAATGAAAATTAAGCACAAACTGTGAACCTGTTCAAAAGATGAAATTACAGGTCCCAATTATTGATAAATAATAAATAAGTATTTATATATAGCGCTTTATCCATATGTTTTCTGCTCAGAGCGTTGTACAAGAATGAAAAGTAATTGACAATCTTGTTAATGTTTTTGAAGAGATGTGTCTTTAACAAATGGGCACGTTCTCATGTACAATCGTCAGAGCATTCGAGAGCGAAATAACAGAGTAAATGTTTACTAGTTACTATTGACCAGTATCAAACGAAGTTTGTCTTTTTACATGCTATAGAAACATTTCCAAAATTGCGTTTCACTAATTGATGCGCACAGGCCGACATACAATGTCTGGTTGTCAATCACATTTGTTCACATTTGTATTGTCACTGTACGGAACTGGTTACCATTAAAATGAATTTAAGCAAATGTCAGTACTTACTTCTTAATACAATATCTAATTGACACTATTGATAACGTTTGGCATATGTGACTTAACAATATAATCAATGTTCCTTTAAGCGTTTATGTGTACATATGTGCTTGGCCTTAACCTTTACTACGGCAGACCCTTAACTTTCTAGGTTTATTTAATTGAGCATTTCACAATTCTTATATATGACATCTGACATGATGATGATAACCTTAAAATGAAATATGTCGGTGCTCAGTTGTCTTCATACTAAATCACATGTTGCTATGGAAACAATACAAAGGTGTTGACTTCTAAATCTAAGTTTTGGAATTATAGGCCTACCGTTTCTGCAAATACTAAACGTGTAACATTTCAAATTTCAACATGACCCACGTACAATAATTTGCATCAATCCTTCGAAGAAGAAGACTAAAATCTCAGCCAAAATTCTAAAAAAAAAACAACTAAACATTTTACAAAAATATGCGCTATATGCACTTAAAAAGTGAAAATCGTAACAAACTAGACATTGTAAATACATTATTTTATTTATTTGATATGTACATATTAATTTAATATTGAAAGAGTGTCTTACTTAATGTATTGAATGCTTTATTATGGAATAATATAATAATATTAATTTATTTTATTCTAACATTTGAAATTTGGCGGCCATTTTGGATTTTAGGTAATTGAGGCAAAGCAAATTCAGGTGTTGGCTTTCAAATTTAAACATGGGAAAATAACTGTATATATTAAATAAATACATATTAGATATTGTATAAACAAAATTCTTATATCCCACATTGTGTATCAGCATGTCCAACATTCAAGAATGTTCATAGATCAGACAAAGTAAAAGACAATAATTAAAAAACTTCAGCCAAAAATAAAAAACCCTTAAATTTTGACTTTTTAACTACAAAATATGCAATAAAATAAACCAAATAAGAGATTTCTTATGCTGAAGTACATGTATTCTATAGACATTAATTTAAGATATATATATAATCTGGCTAAATTCATGCATATAACTATTTAGTTAGCTTAGAAATGAATTTCACGAAAATGTGGCGGCCATTTTGGATTTTAGGTCACGTGACCAGGTTCCCGCGGTCCAAAAAATTGGATCCTAGGCAAAATGAATATCTACATGCCTAATGATCATTCATGCCAAGTTTCATACTTTAAGCCAATTTTGTTTCAATTTTGACACTAAGGAACTCCACTACCATGTGTGTTTGAAAAGATAAAGTTATAAAGTTTCACACTCTCATGAATTTGTGTATATCTCTTTATGAGACATATCCTTATCACCAACATTCAAAATCGACTTTATCCGGCAGGCATATTTTGTGTTTAACTCTGCTGAAAAGAAGGTTTACTTTCTTTTGCCCGTGAGTGTAGCAGCGTGTAAATAGAAATCTCTGGCTCAGAAAAGATGATCATTGTGTCGAAATACAGCAATGCTTGAATTAAAGTTGCATCCATTGTGATTCATAAAGTTTTATTTTGCTTTTAAACGTTCCAACTCACCACATGTGCTGTCTACAATACAAATGAATTCACTAAGCTTGCATATTTATCCCCAATCGCCAAACATATCAAAATTACTAGTTTCCAATTAAAATCAAGTAACATCATTATGCATGTTTAGAAACCGAATGTGCATGTCCTATTCACATGCACAGTAGTTATATGACCTATTGAAAATTATTAACCCAAATTTGTTATTTTGTCTGGTGTAAATAAGATTCAAAAATTATGTTTGACTGATTGGCGCGCGCCACACGCGGTGCATTGTCCGGTTTTCGATAAGAAATCACTACTTTTACCTTCTTATCGTCAATATACTAAGTCGAGTATCATCAAAATGGTTGCTTTCGGTAACAGTCGGTCCTTCTCGATAAAATGAGACCATTTATGACGTTTGTCATGTTTGACCACCAACAACACAATGGATGTACCTTTAAACTCGCAGGTTTCACCGCAATGCATAGCCACATGGCGTTGCGGGCTTTCTCCCTGCCATAATACTAGCAGCCGCGATATAAGTGAAATACTCTTGAAAGCGGCGTTAAACACCAACTCACCTCACCTCACCTCACCTTTAAACCAGTGATTGAGACTGGAGTGGATTATGCCTTACGGACGTAGTTGGCATAAGCGGAAAACTAGAGTCACAGAATAAAAGGTAAATAAATTTGCCTTGATGCATGTAGTTTATCTTATTTGTTGGAAGTACTAAAGAATCAGTGTTAACGAATACGTACCTGTATATACAATGTAGACACAATAAACACAATAGATATTCTTTGGGACTGACATTAGTCATCTAAAATAAGTTTTCAAACCTTCTCCATTGCACACACTGTTAGCCTTATTTATCCTCAATCTCGAGTGGGAATAATATAAATGCACAGTTTGCAATGATAAGAAATCCAACATTTAGTTCATTTTGAAAAGTAAGAACTATTTCAAACAACATTTCTAATAGGTCTAAACGATGCTGCGATTGAGTCTAAGTAAACCTAGCCTCACTGTTATCCGTTACACTCCTATATATATATATGGTATTATCCCATAGTGGCCCACGAGTAGATTACGTAATGAGCAGACCGGTGGGCCACTGTGGGATAGCTTGTTAATGAGGTGTGATAGTCCGGCCCACTATGGGAGAGGTTGTTAGTTGTGAAAACATACTAATGAAGGTGTTAAGGGTGATTAACCAGGTGAGCAATAGATCAGAGAAGGTGTTAATGATGAGTAGTGGGGTTATTGTGTGGTAGGAAGTTAACTGTTAGACATTGAGAATGAGAAGGAAATAGGCTACGGTCCTATGTGTTGGTAAGTTTGGTAAGTTCATTTGTATTGTTTAATGTTTGTGGTAGCTGAGAAGGGAAGGAAAACTATATATTAGAATGTTAAACAAGTTTTAGTCAGATGGACAGCTTTTGAGGAAAGGCAAAGATCACAGCCATGAGACCAACACAGGGATGACAGAAGCCCATCTCATAACATCTGGCATGAGGAAACGCGCCTGTGAAGAACTGACTAGCATTCCAAAGATCTTTGATCTGTGTAATCTGAGACTTAACAAATGATGCCATGTAAATAAATGATGCTGTCTAATTTTCTTACTTCTTGTTTTTTTTTCCATAAGTAGTAAGTAGTTAATCACTTAACACCTCTTAACAAGGGAATCACTCCTGTTAATTAAGGCAATCAAACCTATGTGGGCCACTATGGGACAGCTCAATTGTCCGCGGGCCACTCTGGGAGAGCTCGTTAAGAGGGTGTGAAACTACCCGGCCCACTATGGGATGGGCCACAGTGGGACTAAACCATATATATATATATATATATATATATATATAGGAGTGTAACGGATAATAGTGAGGCTAGGTTTACTTAGACTGCCTGCGATTATGCTATAAGGATTTTACTAATGGACATTTTTGTTTTACGAAATGTTACGTAACTAGCAGACACTACATTCCGACTCATTTAATGTTTTGCATATTCTTTTCAGTCAATCACACTCCATTTACTTAATGTGTAATAGCTCATTCCTGTATTTCCACACCCCATTTCAACTTCGAAGCATCAAATACATGTTTCACGGTTCAAGAGTAATATTGAATTTTCATGCAAATATTGAAGTGACAGTTTTCACATGAATACCTAAATTGATGCAACAAGGAAGGGTTCACTTCTAAGTGGTAATTAAGAAAAGTGTTTAATTACGTATCCGTAAGGGATATGTGACTATATTTTGTAACATGTCGTTTGTTAAAAGAATATATAGTCACGACGTCCTAACAAGATCGATTCCTTGAGTCGTATACGAAAGACTTGGATCAACCATGGAGGAACACGGTCTTGTACAGCTCATGTCTCTGTTTAGTTTAAAACCGACGGCGTTAGCCGGAGGTTTTAAACGCTGCAATTTGCGAGTGTTGAATAGCAATGAATCCCGGAAAGTTTACAAACGCAACTATTTATCGATATTGTAACTTGACCGTTAGTTATCAGGCGTTTTGAAACGAACTCTCTTTCTGCGTACCTATCTCTGAGTGGAAAGGACTTTGCGACTGTTTCTTTTTTGTAAGAGGTGTGGTCAGGTCAAAACACATGTAAATACTCGGCGTAATATTTACATCAGCAACACTTTACACATAAGATCAAACAGTGTCACTCAACTACTCACAATATTCACGTATCCTTTTAGATGGCGATAAACATGTATCTACGACATCAAGAAAGTAAAAGACCTAGGAACATAAATCTTAAACTTGCCTTAAATGTGTTAAATCATTCCCAAATAACAAGCCATGGGTTAATAAAGAGTTCAAAACAGTGTTGAATGAACAGAAAAGGGCTTTTTGTGCTGGAGACAAAGTTAAGTTTAAAGAGATTCAGAAAGAAACAATTGCTTTGACAAGAACATGTAAGGAAGATTATAAAACAAAGGTTGAAAGACAATTTTCTGTCAACAATTTGAGGAATGCTTGGAGTGGCATCAAAACTATTATTGGATCAAACAGTAAATCTTGTAAGTTGGAAACTAGTGATGATCTATTGTTTGCAAATGAGTTAAATTCATTCTACTCTAGATTTGATAGTGGTCATTTTTCAGAAGAAGGAAAAAAGGTATTGGAATCACTCCCACCATGTGAGGTGTTAAATATTTCAACAGATGATGTGATCAATTCACTTGACCCGATAACTTGCTTGGAGTAGTTCTTAAAGAGTGTAGGGTCCAACTGGCTGATATTTTTCAAAAGATTTATCAAGAATCATTAAATTCCCATCATGTCCCCATTCTTTGGAAAATGTAAAAAATAATCCCTTTGCCAAAAAAGATAAACCCCACTGTTAACAACGACTACAGACCAGTGGCTCTCACCTCTGTTGCTATGAAATGTCTAGAACGAATTGTTAAGGGATTGTTGTTAAATGATGTGATTGACGTTTTAGACCCATTTCAATTTGCTTATAGAGCACGGCGTGGAGTAGATGATGCAACAACACTCTTAAATAGCATCTATAAGCACTGGGCAAATTATAGTTCTTATGTCCGAATAATGTTTGTTGATTTTTCATCTGCCTTCAATACCATTCAACCTCATCTGTTAATTGATAATCTTTCTCATATGATTGTTAACTCAAATATCATTAAATGGATAAATTCCTTTCTTGTTAACAGACAGCAATTGTACAAGTTAATAGTGTTATATCTTCAACTGTAAGTACTTCTACTGGCGCCCCACAGGGTTGGGTTGTTTCACCAATTTTGTTTATCTTGTACACAAATGACTGTTCTGCAAATGCTGATTCATGTTTCACCATTAAATTTCCTGATGATGCTGCAGTGGTAGGCCTAATCAGAGAATCGGAATTTGCTTACATATCTGAAATGTTAAGATTTGTAGATTGGTGTAAAGCTAATTCTTTATATTTGAACGTTAAAAAAAACTGAGGAAATGGTTATTGATTTTAGAAGAACTAAGTCTACATTAGATGCTGTAAGCATTGATGGAAATGATATAGAAAGAGTAAATGAATATAAGTATTTGGGTACTATCCTTGATTCTAAACTCTCCTTGAAAGAGCACAGAGAAAATATATAAGAAGGGACAGCAACGTTTACATTTCTTGTGGAAACTAAAACATTTTAAAATTGACCAAACCATCATGATGTTATTTTACAGAACCTTCATTCAAAATGTCATAACGTTTAACTTTTTAAGTTGGTACCGATCCTGTCTGTTCAAAACAAAAACAAATTGGCAAAAATCGTTAATACGGCTTCTAAAATCATTGGGCTTCCTATTGAAACTATCGGCAGTTGTTATGAGCAGCAGTTATCAAAAAAAAGAATTTTTTTAGGTGATTCTACGGATCCTCTTTTTTCGGAATATTCAATACTACCTTCTGGACGTAGACTGCGAATGCCGACCTTTTTAAACAAACAGGTTTCGCTTATCATTCATTCCTTGCAGTATTAGAGAAATAAATTCTGATAAGTGCAATGTTGCACAATAAACATTTTCATGAATAGCATATTCTAGTCTCTGTAAACTGTGTTAATATGTATTGTTTTGAATGATATTTGTATGTTTTGTATGCTGGAGAAATGTAATTATACACAACACATTTTCCTATTGGGACAATACATATTATATTATCTTATTATATGACGAGAAGTGAAATACTGGGATTTATCAGTGAAATAAACTGTCTATCAGGCTACAGTGATACTAACGGTGACTGATATAATTTGACGTCATAAAACAATGGTCTCGCGTGGCGATTTGGCTTATGAAGTCACAGTGTTACTGTGGTGACGGGCTGTTCCTTGCGCCCGCTTGGCGTGAAAACGACCGTTTTCGGACGCAATTACATGGATAATATCAAATGATAAATAGAATATCCGTCAATTCTTGACAAATACCATGTTTATCTCATCTCGTGAGGTAGACAAGTTATATATTTTCACTCGTGGCTGCGCAACTCGTGAAAATATAACCTTTCTACCTCACTCGATGAGATAAACATGGTATTAGTCAAGAAAAGAAAGATATCCTCTTTTTATCTTATCTCTTATCCTTAACCCATTGTAACAATGACGCTAGTATTGTGACGTCAAAACGGTTGATCACCATGACGTCATGCCATGGCAACAACCTCATGAAAGAAGGCGTCAAATTTAACTAGTTGAAAACATTTTAGTTGCTTGAAACTAACTCATATTGAAAGTTATTTGTGACCTACACGGGTATACACAAGTTAGAAAATGACAATAACACATGTCGAATTTGAGTAAGGCTCACATATTAAGAGAAATAGAGAAAATAAAGTTTGAGTCGGGCCGAATCTTGTGAACATGATGTATAATGTATATGTTCGCGGTGATTCGCCCCAAGTAATTTGCGGGTATTCATTGTCATTCAACATAGGCAAATCAACCAATCAGAATCAAGGATACACCGAAATCATGTTACAATACCTGATGATGTAAATAGGGTTAAGACGATTTGATTGTATTGCTAGATAACACACATTATTGATCCTTATCCATTGGAAAGTTTGTTCAAAACGTCAATGAATGAGAAAACCAAACTTGGAGGCCACTCAGTTTAATTGAAATAAATATAGGTTGGGAAGATAAGACATGAGTACGTCTTAAAAGAAGAGAATATGATCTCATATCATTCATCCTCCCTCGCAAGGCATAACCCGCACCAGTATCTATCACTGTCTAAGCTTTGTCATGTTCATATATGAGAAATTGATTATTAGGGGGGAAATATAAGTTAGTAATAAAGTTTTACTATCAATATTTGGATATTGACATATTTGGCAAGAACATGTTTACCAAAGCATGTGAAACATTATCTCAACAGACTGAAAAAAAACGTATATATCTTATACAATTTTCCATAATTGAATTGAGAAAAATTGTCACACACAATGAAATTCTATGAATTGTTACAACACTTTATAAAACTACGGATGATAATGCACAGATTTATTTTGAAAATATGGTTTTGGTTATGTATATACAGCCAAGACCGTTGACAATAAAACTACCTTCTGGAATATTTTCAGCAGGGATGAAAATATATTTACCTACAAGATTGGAACAATGAACTATATACACCTGGACATTATTTAAGCACATACCCTACGCACAAAAAACGTCTACTGCGCATAACTTTGCGCATCGCAATTCGATCCGATAGGAAATTTACGACAATTGCTAAATTTACAACATTTTATTATTACAAACTCAAAAGAATTATTCACCATAACTTTAACATAATTACTTTAGAATTAATTGATTGTAAACAACATGTTTAATATCAAGTTGGCATTCCACTTCCGGTTAGCCTCCCATGAAAGTAAGACGCTGAAAAGACAGCTGTCCTAAATCCACCAGAATCGAGCATATAATGTCATCAAGCAAATCCCGTAATAAGAATAAAAAAGACTCTCAATCTCAAATAAATCAATCTGGCCAATTAGAAGAATATTTGACACGGTCGAAGATTGCTGCAAACGAAACACTCAACGACACTCCATCGATGAAGAAATCGGATGCAGCCGCCATTACTGTCGATAACTTCAACGACTTGAAAACTCATATGGACCAGTCTCTCAAGAAATACAATGGTGATATTATGGCCAAGATAGACGTTATTAGTTCAGGCATTTCAGAATTACGCTCAACTTTGGGAGAAACTTTGAAAACAGTCGAATTTAACGCTAAGGCTATAAATGACAACAAAGACGATATCGACAAAATCAAGCAGGAGTTTGAAGACTATAAGGCAGAGGCCGAACGCAAACTTCTCCAGCAGGAGATTTATCAACGCAAATCCAACCTGCTAATATATCGGATACCCGATGAAAGAGACCCGGAGACTGCAACGAAAGAGTTGTTTACAACACTGCAAGTACCCGACGCACTCGACATGATGTTCGTCAACATACACCGCTTAGCCCGTCTCGGTAACTGGGAACGCACGAAGGACTCGCTCAAACCAGTTGTGGTTAAATTCGTTCAGATGGAACACCGTAACGACGTGCACCAAGCCTCCTTTAAGAGTTGGAAAATACTACGGGATATAAAGGTTTCAATTAGGATCGACCTCCCAGTAGTGCTAAAGAAGTATAGGATTAAACATGACCCACGGGCATTATAAAGAATAATTGATGTTTCCCCGAGGGAATGCCCTAGGGCCGTAGGTCATGTTTTATCCATCTTATAAACCGACAAGAGTCAGGTAGGGAAACAAATATCGGATCTTAAAAATTTAAAATTAAAGAATCACTCTACTCAGGCCCATTTCTGCCCGTATCTGGTACGAAACGCATCGCATGAACGCAACCCATTTGCACGTGCTGAGCGGGCACATCTCACAGTCTATAAAACGATTCGAGACGTTTTCAGATGTTCACTGCTATACAATGGAGACTGACGGGGAACACGACTCGGACATCTTCATCACTCAATCGAGTTCCAGGCCTGTAAGTCCAGTGCCTTCAAATGATGATGATGACGATTTTGTGTTTCGCTTTGGGGAACCATTGAATGAAAATGACATTAATAATAAGCTTGGCAAAAGTATGCCTACAGCAACGGTTTCCTAAAACATGTGGGCCAAGGGGTTTTTTAAACGCTAGCAGGAAGAAAGAAGGAATCGGAGCATTACTGAAAACTTCAACATGCCTTCAGCATGTTTACTTGGTGAACTTGATGACCAAAACGACGAAAATTTGAACACTGCATTGAAGTACTTCATTTTTGAAGCAAGAAAACAGGACGGCTCGCACTATCCGGCCATGACACTGTATGGCATATTCACAGCAATTCAAAGTTATCTTCGTTCCAGGAAAAGAATTATTGACTTGTTTGAAGACTCTGTTTTCGAAGAAGCCCGAAAATGCCTGGATATGGCCATGAGGGAGAGGTCGTCAGACGGACAGGGCAAATCGTCTGCTAAACCAACTGAAATCATTACCCGTGAGGGAGGGAGAAAAGCTCTGGGTGTCGGGAGCTCTCGGCGAGGAGAACCCTAACAGCTTCTTGATACAGTTTTGTATTTTACTGGTAAGAATCTTAAGGGTTTTTTTAATTTTCCGTCTTTTTTAATTTGTTTGCACGTGCGGCCTGTTTAACCTACTTGTAAGTTTATGACAAACATTCGTGACGGCGTTTTTTTTAAATTTTGACAAGCGGTTGTTGATAGTTGGTCGCTTTGTCACGCCGGTGTGTACATTTCATTGCTTTGCACGTGCGGCACGGTTAACAGTTTTGTGTTTATTTACAAACATTCTTGATCAGGTGATTATATATTTTTCTCTTTTCTGACAAGCAGTTCTTGATAGTTTGCTGCTTTTTTTCACGCCGGCGTGTACATTTCATTGCTTTGCACGTGCCGCACGGCTAACTTTCTTGTTAGTCTATTGACAAACATTCGTGACTCTGTATCTCAATTTTGACGATCAGTTCTTGATTTTTTAGAAAACCTGAATACATGCCCGCTTAATAATATCTTAATTGAAATTCAAAATTATATTACAGGTTTGCACTTTGCGTCCTAACCCACAGATCACGGGCCCGCACACAGATGCCAACGGGTGTCGCTACCTACTGTACAACGACATTTCGAAAACCAATGCAGGGGGGCTTAAAGATAGGAAAATGGTACCAAAGAAAGTACGGGCGTACGAAAATAGAGAAAATCCAACCCGCTGCTATGTCAGACTGTTTGAGAAATATCGGTCCTTAATGTAAGTTTTCCCTTGGTGTATCCAACATAGAATAACGTTTTTTTTCAATTTTCTGGTATTTGAATTTTGAAAGTTACTTATTATTACTCCTTTAATAACCTTTTCCCCCTCAAGTCAAGTATTCAGAGATGTCAATTGTTTTACTTATTGTTATAAAACTGTTTCAGACCAAATGACACTGCTGCCTTCTATTGTACACCGAGACAAAGTGTTATGGACGGAGTCTGGTATCAAGAGAAGCCTGTTGGTCACAACACTTTACAGGGTACTATAAAGAAGATGTGCAAGGGATGTGGAATTGGGGACAAAACCAATCATTCTCTTCGAGCCACCGCAGCTACTCGTCTTTATCAAGCGAGTGTGGATGAGCAGACAATCTGTGAAATTACGGGTACGTAATTTAAACTATTAAGTTAGTAACCATTAAAATGGATTTTTTTCTCCTTTTCATGTATCGCCTATTTGACTAATTTATGTTCATAACAGGTTGTTTACTATAGTCAAATATAGTTTTTGTAATTTTCAACTTCAACTTTAAATGCATTTTTCAAATGTCTGTTTTAGGCCATCGAAGCGAAGCAGTTCGCACGTACAAGCGAACCTGTGATGAGCAGCAGGAAACGGCCTCGCACATCATTACCTCAGCAAAGAAGCTGAAGTCGGATTCAGAAGATGTCGGCAACCGACGAATACCAGTTTCAGCACATCAAAAGATCGCCCGATTGTGTTCAACTTCACGATTTCTTAGAGGAACAATAGTTTTGAATAAACTTGCTAAACCTCGTGTTTTTTAATTTCTTTTCATTTGAAGTGTTCATCTATCAAAAATAAATATTCTGTAAAATGATTTACATCATCACATAATTCATATTGCAGAATATTGTTTGACAGATGAATGTTTCAATTCGCAGGACAGGAGAATATTGGATAATGTCCCTGGACAGCGGGCAAATATAAGATAATATCCTGGGGCAGAGGGACATTATGTTGAGGGTAATGTCCGAGTAACTCTCCATTCCTTAAAAATAATGGAGCCGAGGCCCCGCAGGGGCCGAGGCCCATTATTTTAAAGGAATGGAGAGTTACGAGGATATTACACTACTTAAATTTCACTCAAAGTATTGCTCTTTTAACAAAATTGCTTTAGAAAGTTAAAATATTTAATTTCTACTTCAAAAATATGATGTGATGTGTGACTCTCCATTACTGAAAAATAATGGAGTGAAAGAACAATAGGATGACGTCACAAGTGTAATTTAAGATGTAAAACTCACTAGTCGCTAGGACAAAGGGATATGACTCTAAATAATGCCTTACTAGAACAATAGCGTGACGTCACTAGAGGTTTATAAGAGGCGATCACACCTGGCCGCTAAAGCTTTTGAACTGCAACAACATCACGTCCAGACAAGGATCCAAGAGAAGTGTGTACATCACTCTACAATACCGCCGTGACAAGAATTCCGCATGGAAGGATACCGGTCATGAGGACTCACTGGAACAGTAAGATACGGTACTGTGGATATGTGATATCAACGGGAAGACTTTCTAGTTTAAGTTTATTTCGAGAAACACGTGTACTTGTTTACTAACACTGATCATGTGACCATCACGTGACGGTTAATAATGTGACTATGTTGTGATATTTATCGCTACACATGAGGAGCATGGATGTTCTTATTACGGATATATATCGGACATAAACATAAGTACCAGGTATGTTGAAGGAGACAAATGACACCAATAAATATGTCCGTTACTATGTTGATTACAAGGTACATATGCATTGTTTTATACGAAGAAAACACTGATGGTTACTTGCTATTGTTCAGTTTTCGATCATGCGCCAAACTAGACAGCATACAGTACTGACTTATTGAATTTTTCACCGACAAGGGTTCATTTCTATTGATTTGATATGTTTATATGAAGTATTTAGCTTCGTATGATAGTTTGCTTTTTCATCATATTCGCTACAAGAAGCTTTGAACAAGATTCATAACTTTTTTGTATTTATTATTTGACCACTGTACATGTACTATAAATGTTGGTACACACTTATACAGTGCACTTATGTTGTTGACAAGGTGATATAATTTTCTGTATAATCTGGTGGATTTGGAAGTATACCACCTTTTGTCTTGCACTCATGTATCCTATTTTATTTGTTAAAAACACCATTTCTATTCTAAAATACAGCAACAAACTCACAGGCAATACTAAACAATGTACTTATTATGAATGTAATAATGGCTTCGGATAGGATAAGAATAGTATCAGCCAATTGCAGAGGGTTGGCAGAAAGAAATAAAAGACAGGAAATTATGAAAATATTGAAAAAGAATTATTCAATTGTTTGTTTACAAGATATTCATATTTCAAAAAAAGATATGAAAAATGAATTGGGACTAAATTGTATTATTGCACCCTTTAGATCAAATTCAAGGGGAGTAGCCTTTCTTTTTAACAATATGGAAATCAAAGTTCATAAATCACTTAATGATAATGGCAATTTCATTATAGCTGATGTAACAATAGATGGAATGAATATTACCCTAACAAACCTTTATGGTCCGAACAAAGATGAACCCACATTTTATACCAAATTATTCGAAGACATTATGGAATTTGGAAATGAATCAATTATAATCTGTGGTGACTGGAATTTGGTACTTAATCCTGCAGTAGACCTAGAAAATTACAAGAACATTAATAATCCTAATGCAAGAAATGTTGTTCTAGAAAAGATTGAAGAATTAGACTTAATAGATATCTGGAGAGAACAAAACACAAATTCCAAAATATTTACTTGGTGGAAGAAAAATCCTAGACAGCAAGCTAGGCTTGACTTTTTTCTAGTTTCTCAGGATTTGTTTAATGTATCATATGAAACCAATATTATCCCAGGATACAAATCTGATCATTTTCCAACTCTCTATCACTTTCAAATAAATTAAGTAATTAAAGGGGCCGCGGCTATTGGAAATTTAATTCCTCCCTCTTACGTGATGAAGATTACATTCAAATTGTTAAAAGAGAATTACATGATACTCTTCATGAATATACATTAAACAAATGCAATGAAGACGAATTTAATGACTCAATAACAAATGAAAGTCTAGAATTGAAAATATCCCAATCACTATTTCTCGAAACTTTCTTGATGAATTTGAGAGGCAAAACTATTTCTTACTCTACATATATTAAGAAAAATAGAGCAAAAAACAGAAGATTTAGAAGAAGCCATACAAATTATTGAGGAAAATATAAGAAGTGATTTTAACAATCTCAATGAAAATTCTTTGTCAGAATTAACACAAAAGAAACAATTGGAACAACTTAATGAAGAAGACATAAAAAAATACTTCTGTCATCTTGAAAACAGGAACTATACTAGTTAGCTTATGAATAGTATTGTAAAAGATAATGGAGATGTTATCACGGATAGGGAGAGTATTTTAGATGAACTTAAATAGTTTTACAATAAGTTATATACAGATATTCACAAACATGAAGATGAAACTGACTTAAACAATATCAACTTTCCCAAATTAAATCAAAAGGAATTTGACAACCTGGAAAAGGAACTAAGTATGGCAGAAATTAGTAAGGCGGTATATTCCATGAAGAATGACAAGAGCCCAGCCCAATTGAGTTTTTCAAGTTCTTTTGGAGAGAGTTAGGGCCATGTGTATACAAGTTCATACAAGAAACTTATGGGAACAATGAATTATCTACAACAATGAATAGGGGAATCATAACTTGCCTGCCAAAACCTAACAGAGACCGGAAACTGTTTAAGAATTGGCGCCCTATCTCATTACTAAATACCCTCTTTAAAATTATAAGCACATGTATAGCTAATAGAATCAAGTCAGTTTTAGATACTATTATTCATGAAAACCAAACAGGCTTTATACCTGGGAGGTGTATGAGTGAAAATATAAGACTCCTGTATGACATAACATTTGAAACAAGAAGATTAAATAAACCAGGCCTTCTATTACTAATTGAGTTTGAAAAAGCATTTGACACTATCTCCAAATCATTTATTATAAAGGCAATGGAAGCTTTTGGTTTTGGCCCTAATATCATTAAATGGATCAAAATTCTAACGGGTAATGATACAGCAGCTGTAATACAGAATGGCCATATTTCATGTTTTTTCCTTCAGGAGAGGGGATGTAGACAGGGAGATCCAGTCTCACCTTATTTATTTATCATAGCTGTTGAAATTTTAAGCATAATGATAAGATCAAATCCTGATATTAAGGGTATAACACTTAATGACAAAGAACAAAAGTTTGGTCAATATGCTGATGATGCACAATTATATTTAGATGGATCTGAAAAAAGCTTTAATGCCGCAATTGAAACCCTCAATAAATTTTATCAAATGTCTGGACAGAAAATGAACATAAACAGAAACAAAAGCTATATGGATTGGTTCAATGACAGGTAGCAACATTATTTTAGCTAATGACTTGTCTCTTGACTGGAACCAAGGGGACTTTGAAATACTAGGAATTACTCTTAATGCTTCCCTTAAAGATTTATGGGTAATTAACACAAGAAAACGCTTAGAACATATTAATAGATTACTTGCTAGTTGGCGAAGGAGAAACCTGACTCTTATTGGGAAAATCACTGTTATTAAAACCTTGGCAATTTCAACTCTAGTTCATATCTTCTCTGCATTACCTAATCCTCCTAAAGCATTTATTGATGATCTCAACAAATTAATCTATGGATTCATTTGGAATAATAAGAATGATAAGATAAAAAGATCAAATATCACTAGAACTTATGAAGATGGAGGCTTAAGAATGATTGACATAGAGGGCTTCATTGATGCTTTGAAATTATCATCACTTAAATCACACCTGAATAAAAACCACAATTTTTGATAACATCTTCCCACTAGGAAATCTATTCTCGCTTGGCTCTAATGCTATTGATTGCTTATCAGACAAGGATAATCCTTACAGGAGAGATGTTTTGTCAGCTTGGAAGAGATACTATTAAAAATTTACTTTTGACAGTGATGATATAAACCAAATCTTGGCTCAACCTCTTTGGCTTAACCACTTCTTTAAATCATCATATATGATAAGAAATTGGTTTGTCCACGGTATAAAATACATTCGAGATATCTGTGATGAAAATGGTTTTCTAACCTTTGAAAATCTAAAATAGAAATATCAAATAAAAGAAACCCTTTTGGATCATCAACATTTATTGAATAATATTCCAAAGCACTGGAGACAGGAATTGGGAAACAGAATCATATGCTTGAATCAACTAACCTTAAACACTGTCTACATTGACATGATCTCCTTTACTAAAGGCTCAAGAGTATTCTATGACAAATTGATTAAAAATAACCCAACCCCAAAGGTACTACAATATTGGAATTTTGTCTTTCAGCAGGATATAATTTGGAAAGAAGTATTTAGATTTTATAGGAAATGTACTAAAGATTGCAAATTGTTAGATTTTCAATACAGATTCATTTACAGAACAATATATTCAAAGAAAGAACTGATGAAGATGAATTTAGTTGATGAGAATATATGTAACTTTTGTAAAAATACCTCAGAAGATATTTCACATATGTTTTTTAACTGTGATTTGGTAAAAGACTTTTGGCATGTGTTGGAAAATTTTCTTAACACCCACCTTCTATGTAATATTATTTTTATAGAATTTATTATCATGTTTGGACTGTGCTCAAACAATGAATAACTTAATCATATCATTCTTTTAGCCAAAAGATTCATTTATTTTTCTAGTATTAAGCAATGTGCCTTATCTTTTGAGGGATTTCTTAGGTTAAGGTAACCTACACAATAGAAAAATTTATTGCTAGGAAAAATAACAGGTTACATCCTTTCACAAGAAAATGGAAGCAACTGATGACTAAGTTTGATTGAAGCACTTGTAAAATACCTCTTGTTGTTCATTGTCCATTTTAGTGCAGTCTTGATTTCTAGCCAACATTGATTGTAAAATACACAAACTCTGTATTTTTTAATTGAAATGGAATAAAAAAACAACAACAAAAAAACCAAACTATTACCAGTAACAAATAAGGATATAGATGTACACGAATTGTTTTTACAATGAATTGGAGTTGCGTTGTTTATACAATAAAGAGTATTGATGTACGAGGTTATATAATGTACGAGATTGAGCAAATCAATTGGGTGTCAGTTATGTCATGTCATATACTAAACGAATACGAGATTGAGATTGATTGGAAAGTAGATGAATGTTTATCAAATAAATGAGCTTGTTATACATGAAATGGATTAGGTAGAAACACTTAAATAGTATTGATGAAATACACACTAATATGAAATATAAGTATCGAATATAGTTTAGCAGAAGGTGAAAGGCACTAACAATTAATATCTGTCGTCTTTGTTTAGAGAGGAAGCTATCTTGTTGATATTTACAGCTTCAGGAATTACCAAGACGAAGGAAAACAGAACTCATGTATATTTAGTTCCTCCAAGTTTCTTCTAATTCCACTATGTCGAAACGCTGCCTACAGAGAACAAAGAAGGTGTTTGTCCAAAAAAAATGTCTCTTCATCATCTTAACTTTAAGAATGCCAATCAATAAATGACACTATTAGGCCTACTTGTATTTGGACAGCAAAATGCATACTTTTATTTTTTTAATATTGGATAATTTTATCAGATTGTACGTTGTTTTAAAATATTGTACATTATTTGTAATGAATTTCGAATGTGGTATTGTCAAATGTGTACTAACACTTATTATGGAAAATTAATGATTAAAATTCAAAACCGCACATGTACTGCTTTCAAAATACTTTGAATACAACGTTAACTTCAAATGAACTGCAACCATTAATTCATTCAGTAATATTTTGTGAGTGAGTGAGACGTAAGCTGTTGCGGAAGATTAACACGCTCTTTCGATGAAAAGAAACACAAGCAATGACATGTATATATTGACTTTCATCTGCTCACGTACACACGAGTTTACACAGGAAAAAACATTTTAGTTTAACTAACATGCGGTTCTTTGCATTATTGTGTTGCACTATTTTATCGCAAACGAATTCATGGAGGAATCCCTATATTACGTCATATTTTACACGTCTCGAGGGGGTTTCCCCACTCAAACCACATGGGAGGAAAGTGGGTAGGCATATGTACCATGGGTTACAAATCAGTTTGTACCAAAACCAGTTCACCCCAGTTAGCTTCGTCTAGGTTGATTCGCCCTAGTAAATGTTGATGTTTGATATAATGAAGTTGTTGTCTGTTTTGTGACGAAACCGGTTCACTCGGTTCATCGTCCTGGGTCGGTTTGCCCTGATATATTTATACAATAAATACAATTAAGCATAGCAAAGTATACACATCTTTTTGTTAAAATATTCCGATTCATCTTGTACTGAGTACATCTACTAGCCATCAAATTAAGGTTTTCTCATTCATTCTGTTGGAAATATTTGTAAAATATTTTTTCCCATCTTAATTGGCCAGTTGATTTATTAAATCTCAATCGGTTAAGCAATTTACAACCTTTGTACTTATAAATATTTTTGAAATAGGAATAAATAGGAAACAAATTAATCGGTTGTGTATGATTAAAATGCTCCTCTTTCTGAAATATTCAGACACCGCTCTTTTAAAACCTTCGTAGGTGAGAAAGTCATATTTATCATTCAATTCTTCTAAAGACATCATATTTCCGTCATCAGTCATAATATTTATGAATCAATAGAAAAGAATAAACCTGAAAATGATTAAAATGTTCTTTGGACATGATTAAATGATGTCATGATTAAAGTTGGTCAAAATCATTGACAATGTCTGATTATGTCCCCCGAAATTTTTTTCGGGAGACATAATGTTTTCACCTCCGTCCGTTATTCCGTCATTCCGTCATTCCATTATTCCGTTATTCCGTTATTCCGTTATTCCGAAATGCTTTCTTTTCCGGGCCATATCTAAAAAACCGTTCAATATTTTTTCACGAAACTTGGTATGTGGTTAGACCTAGTGGTGGAGTGGTGCCTTTTGCTATTTTGGTTATTCTGAATTTTTAAAACAATTTTCTGGTTTCCATGGAAACAATTTGAACTTAGTGCATATTGGGAGTAGGGACCTTTTCCGGCCTCTATCTCCAAAACCGTTCAGTATTTTTTCACCAAACTTTGTATTTGCTTAGACCTAGTGATAGAGTGGTGCCTTTTGCTATTTTGGTTATTCTGAATTTTTTTTCTTCTGGTTTTCATGGAAACAATTTGAACTTAGTGCAAATTGGAGGTAGGGACCTTTTCCCGCCTCTATTTCAAAATCTATCTAGTATTTCTTTACGAAACTTGGTATGTGGTTAGACCTAGTGGTGGAGTGGTGCCTTATGCTATTTTGGTTATTCTGAATTTTTTTCTGGTTTCCATGGAAACAATGAACTTAGTGCATATTGGGGGGTAGGGACCTTTTCCGGCCTCTATCTAAAAAACCGTTCAATATTTGTTCACAAATCTTTGTATTTGCTTAGACCTAGTGATAGAGTGGTGCCTTTTGCTACTTTGGCTATTCTGAATTTTTTATTTCTCGTTATTAATGCAGTATTGAACTTAGTGTTTAGCATAAGTGAAAAATAAGGGTAATATAACTAGGTTGGATTGACAGTTGGAGCGGGGGACATCACAGTGCATCACATGCACATATTTCTAGTTAACATATGTAGCTGAGATGACAGAACTGTGTAAGTCATCTTTCAGATGTCATGTCGACCGATTTGACTCTATTTGCATATGTCCATATACACTAATGGACTGTTTTTGATATGTGTTTCTGATTCGGTCTTCTTTATTTATCAGCATGTTTATGATCAATTGTTGTCACAAAATCAAATAGCACATTTCAAGGAAAACACGTTAAATGAGAAAACGTTTATCTTACGTTTATCATATCAGTATGACGTGTCATTGGCAAATGTCACTTTTACAACGGCGTCGCTGTTTGCACATCTTTATTCTATTGCAACCAATCAGGACAGTCCATTTTCGCCGTCGAATAAAGGCCAAGTTGAACAGAGGTTATGATCGGAAATCTGAAGGGAGTAACCTCTGTGGAAAGAAAATGATTAGCCAATTGTTCCCTAATTTCACGATTTTTTTGCGATGGGTCGGATCGGTCAAATTTATATTACCGAACTCACTCGCGACATGCGGTGTAATTATATGATCATATGTAATAAAAATATTAATGTAGGCCGACAATGCATACATGTAACTGATGTTTGGGGCGAACCGACCTAGGGTGAACTGGCTCTTGTACGAAGCCACCCTTGGGTGAACTGGTTTTAGTACGAACTGACCCGTGCTATATGGTTATGTCTTGATCCATAATTACAAATCCCGCTTTTGATATAACTTTGAAAAAAATGTTTGATATTACTAGTGCCGACATATATAGTGAATATTGTTTGTTTTGAAGATGATACTGAAATTTCTTAAACATGTTTTGTAAGACTATTATTTGGTTATAGCTATGTTTGCATCAATATCTGTAGACTACAATACACTAGAGATGTATAGCACCTTATTTGAACTTTTAAAAAAATAAAACGCAATATCTAAAGCAAAGTGTTTTGTGTGCGCGGAAAAACGCATCGCATGACGCATCGCAAAACCAAATCCGACGTAGTGTGCGCCCAGCCTTACTTCTAAGCTGGATATTGTGGCAAAATTCATATTGCGATATATTGCGATATACAGCACACATATTGCAATAATACTGCGATATATTGAATGACTTCTTCATTGAGCTTTTATACACCGTTATTCGATTTAAACATGAAATATTTAATAAAATGCCTTTCAGATTACAGATTACAAACTATATACAACAAGTTATTAAGGTAAATATGTAAGCAAATTCTAATGATATTTACATAAAAAAATGTCTCCCATCATTTGTCCAAAACAGATTCCTACACATCAAACATTTTTTGGAGAATTAAACCATGTGTCTGTGCCCAAAAGCAAGATTTTAAACTTAATTTTACTTGAAATGCATTGGTGCGATATATTGCGATATCACAAATCATATTGCAATTATTGCAATACACACTTTGTACCGATATATACCGGTATATCGATAATATTGCACAGCCCTACTTACTTCTATGGTTGATTACATCATAATATCGTTATATCGAGAGATATGCACTCTCAGTGGATTATTTATTAAAAAAATTAAATGACGTGCAATTGTGACTTTAAATTGGGTAAGAAAGTTAATATTTGATTAAATTTTCATTCTTTTGGAATAAGGAGAGTTCTCATTATGGCTTACTTTTCCATTTTAACAGTTGTAACAATAAGGTAACAACTCTTCATTTTACCAAATGTAGCTAAAAGTGCAGCAAACATCGAATAAATACAGTCGTTGTTCAGTTTACGGTCATCATTGGAAATAGTTTACGGTCATTTTGTTTGAAGTGAAATCTTATTTACGGTCATCATCGCGTTTATTTTCACACACCTTATATAACTTATTTCAGTAACTTAGAACTTTAAATGTGAGGCAGGTGACACACCACCAGGATTATCAAAATACCCACGATAAATTTGAACTCATATATACAGGCGTAGAGCTGAAAACAAGAGATAACCGTAGGGTGGGTCTGGTAGAGCAGATAAACCGCGGGCTAAATTAACCGGCTTATGAACTGAGGGAATAAATAATTTAAGGAGAAACCTGCATAATTCACATTTGAAAAATACACCCACCTCTCTATAAAAATGACCCAGACAAAATGGTTTCATTATAAAGCAACACCGTTTCAAATAATTTGAGTTCGTTTAAAAAATAATATTCAGTACTAATTAGTTCTATTAATCAACATTGAGAAGAAAACAAATTTAAAACTATATCGTAGAAGTTTAGCCTTAATACGAATGTGTGATCTCAGGCGACGCCGCGTATAAGGACGTCGCGTATAAGGACGCCGCGTATCGCAATTTTCACGGGCACTTTATGACTGTCGAGCACGTGTCAATGTCATCGGGTTCGGCACACTGAAATGTACACGCTTGCACAATGATCTGCTGTCCCAAACACAACACAATTTCAATATTTACAAGACTTTTTGCACATAAAATGTAATACTATATTCATGAAAATAAGTAATGCAGAAACTAACAATTATACACTAGGCAACGAGAAAGTATAATCAATTGGTCATGAAAAATCTTTCAAAATTCAACTGGCTCCATAACTTAATGGTAAGCACAATTGGTTCGATCCCCAACTTTCGAGTGAAATATTTGTAAAAATCTTGTGTTGAAATTCAAAGATTGTATGAATTTTATGATGTGAAAAGTCTGAGATTTGAAAATCAATTGCTAACGTTTGCGGTCTATCTGTGATTTAGGGACATCAGAATATGAAGTCTCTAATAACAGATATAGACCTCATATGAGGTCTCTAAATCACAGATAGACCTCAAACAAGGTCCTTAAGTTACAGATAGACCTAACTTGATGTCGCCAAGGTCCTACCTCCAGGTTACGGAACGGTGCTAAACAAAATGATGACGTCACCAGAGGTAATGTGACTGTCATTCAAGAAAGGTTTAATGCTCGACTAAATGAAGCGTAATAAAATCTTCACTTCATGTCCTAATTTGTGGAAAGGCTATTTACATTTCATATATTTACATAACACATATATTTGTAACAGAATTTCAAGTTCTGCTCATTAACCAATTCTATGTTACACTACAAATAGAAGCCCGCCTTTTGATTTTATACATCGAATGAATTCATTTTCACATAAAATCTACAAAAACTTACGATGAAACTATATAAGGCTGTTTGTGATAAACAATATTCTTAATTTGGAAGTTCGAACATCATAACGAGGTTCCTATAGTGAACGTTAAATTTGATTTAATATGTAATGACATATACTGCCGATACCATCTTTCATAATTAGATTTACGTATCAAATTGATTTGATATGCATATCACGTTTCCAATAATTTGCATTTCAATAAAACTATAAAATTTCAATTGAAATATCTGTTATTGAAGCTTACTGATAATCCAAATACAGGAAAAGTCGTTCAATCAGAACTACTTGGATTAAATTGTGGCGGTCCTGAACTAAAATATTTATCAGTCGTATCAACAAATGATGTGGATTGGATGTTAATAAAGTAAATTAATCCATTTAATTTAATTTCGTTTTTTCTTATGTTCTTATTTATGGTTGTTCTTTTTCTCAAGCGTGAACCAAGAAGTCAAGGGAAAGAACTCTAGATATCTTATCGTCAAAGATTGCTGGTTACAACCCTGTTGCACTTGTGTTCTGTACATACATGTAAAAGGCTACTCAAGGAAAGGAACTGCGTAGAAAAGTAGGCCTTCATTGAAACCTGATACCAGTGACGGATCCGGGAATTTTAAAAGGGGTGGGGGATCCAAAATCATCCCCCCCCCCCCCCCCCATACGCCCATGCAAACATTTTTTAGGGGGGGGGGGGGGGGGGGGGGGGGTGACCCATGAGATTATTGACTATTTGGAATAGTAATACATATTTAAGAGAGTTTTTTTTATTTTATTTATATAAATAATTGTCTACAATTTGATTTTAACTGGTGAGAAGTTTATATAAAATGGAATTTATCTCTTCATTCGAAAAAAAGGTCATACAAATATTTAAAAAATCGCGTCAGCTCATGATTATTTCCAGCCTATAAAGACCAGAGACATTTAAAAAAAAATTAGCCCGATTTAAAAACTCTATTACATGAATGTTCAGGCTTTATTTTTTTTTTATGTTAAGGAGATTAATTGCTGACGTTAGCACATGGAAAAGATGAGCATGGTATTGCACACATTGAATATGATGATTTACAGGAATATTTTTAGAATTAATTAAGTCTTCGTGTAACCATTTACATGATGTTTTTAGTTTTCTTTACATTTAAAAAAGAACTTGCGAATGACGAGCAATTGCGGCAAACTGACATTCGATCTTTCAAGTTCAGTCAGCTTTGTACATTTCATTGGTCGTGCATTTCCAGTTTGAGAAACTCAAAAAACGGTGTTTCTTTACGATTGAGTAATGTAGATTTCATCTTGCCGCACGTGCAGGTGGATTAGCTCGTGTATTATAGGCTTCGAGAGCGAAACAATGCTTCTTTGCTTTGGAGTATTGTACATTTCTTCGTCGTTTTTGAAATGTTGAAATACCAGATTAACGTATACACATTTTAATACACTGTCGACCAAAATAAACGCCTACTTGATTTCCTTAAAATGATAGATGAAATACTTTTTGAAATATAATTAAGTGTGGCCTCCACGTTATGCTGAAAAAATAATGTACATGAAAGTCCATGGGAATCTGTGATCCGAGTCAATAACATTCATGAAACCCACCCCAATGAATACCGCTATTTCCTATTGATTCACTTGCGCACCGTAACCACGTACATCGGTAGCGTCATCACCACTGTAATGCGAATGCGTACCTGTATTGTTGCTCGTAGTTGTATGTAAATCTGTTTCAAACGTTTTTTTTTCCTGATCAAGCACTGATCGAAAACTGAACAATTCTGTTGTCTGATTTCAACAATCGCCATTCTTTTGTGACGTGAAACTTCTGAAATTTAAATATATTAAATGCTGCAACTTCATAACGCTATAATATTGCTTAAATGCTCATTATATAATTAATTATAACATTGAACAGTGGTTGTTTTAAGATATAAGACTTTCTTTATTTTCAAAACAGTGTATGTGGGGCTGACTAATAAACAATGGCATTTACTGCGAGAACAGCAATTGAATGCTATTTACCAGTTTGTCATTTTTATTCTTAAGAAATTCTTAAGAAATTTGAAATCTCAAAAGTATCAATTTTAAAAAAATAACATAAAATGTACATATAGACACAAGAATGGCACTTGATTTAGTAAATGTTGTTCAGTAGAAGAACAGTTTATTGTAACAACAAGATCGATTCTGGAGTCCTAAACAACAGACTTGGATCAACCATGGAGGAACAAGGTCTTGTACAGCTCATGTCTCTCTGGGTTTCCTTCATCATGGCTAGTGCAGCTGAAGATAGCAGAACCGTTGTAGGAATACGAATGTGTGACCTGACTCCCTCGGCGGTAACCTCTTTGCAAGTTGTCAAAAAGTCTTGGTACTAACCTTATTTCGAACCAATCATAAAACAATCTCAAAGTGTACGTTTGTCTTCCTAAACATCTTACTTATAACAATACAACTCTCATTGTAAAAATGGCAAGCGTAGTGGTTTTTTTCAGATTCAATGACGTAAATATGTCTTCTCATCTTACATTTTACAATACCATTATTCTTGCATCAGTACGTTTTAATGTGCATAACATGACAATATGATTTAAAAAAATAATAACATTGCTATAATAACCCCCAAAGTTCATCCTAGCACAATAACCCATTTCTGGGATCGACAAATGGCCGTCTATCGTAAAGATCTCAAGCCACCACTCCTGTCTAAGATAGCTACATCCAGATGACCCACCCACCTGAACGCCATCGTTCTGAACAGCTGAAGAATGGTTTGGAGCCCGAATAGAGTCCAACTAGTCAATCAGGAAATTGACAGCCAATTGATACACCAACCAGATTATCTGTCCCCACGTTCATCTCCTTGTCAACTGCAAAAAAAGGATCTGTTCCGATAGGAGAATGCCAGGCGCCACGCAGAACGTGTCACAATACATGTAACTACATTCAGACCATGTTCTGGCTATGATAGGTTTCCGGCAGGGATTAGATCGAGTTACCTCCCTTACTCCCTTGGATATTAAAAACACGTGCTTAGATTTCCGCTGCTTCCGACGTGTATTCCGTCCGTCATAGTGTTTTCCAGACTCTTAATAACTGTATGAAGATGTGACTTCTGTAAGGAATAAACACAGTGAACTTAAGAAGATTTCGTTTTTCGTCAGAATTACAGTGATAAAATTAACGTCCTCACCTGACCCACCGAATCCCCAATTTGGAATCTAGACTATTGTATCAGCTCGATGGACACGTACGTCAACATCCCATTCCGCTTTCAAGAGTATTTCACTTATAACACTGCTGTTAGTATTATTGCAGGGAGAACGCCAACAAGGCAATGTGACTATACATTGCGGTGAAACCTGCGAGCAACGACTGGAACTAGCAAACCATATGAGTGATACTGCACTGAAATTCAGTGTAGCACTGCACTCAAACCTTACTGCATGTTGAACAGTTCTCTACTGCAGACAAAGTTACCGTGCCCCTGGCGGGATTCGAACCACGGACATCTTGATCTGAAGCCGAACGCGCTAACAACTGCGCTATACCCACTAACCCACAACCTCGTACTAGAGTATTCATGAAAACATCCCTAGTACTCGAGTATTCATGAACTTCATGTACTGGAACATAAGTCACAGCTTCCAAAATACTAGGATATTCGTACGCTTGAGATCTTCATCTTTGGAATGACTATCATCGTTGTCTAGACTGATAAACAATGTGATCTTCACACAAATAACTAAAGCCATTTCCAGTTTAGATCAAAGGAATTTTTAATTGCTTAGAATAGCTTTGACACCACTAAGTAGGTACTCATTAAAGGTTGATGGTTTATCAAACGTTCATCGACTGTAAACCAGATCTTAATAACGTGATTATGACGGATGGCTGAATTAATGGGGCAGTTCTTTCAAACATGATAGTGATAAATACCTTTGACATTCTAAAATGCTTTACTATATATACATTGTACGTTGTCTTATGAGTAAAACTCGAATATCTAGTGCAAGGATTTTATCCATTTGTGATCTACACTAGCATGTACTACTGAATAATCTTACCAAGAATATAAGTGAAATACCAGTCTGATTACATAACGACCTTGGCAGGAGAAATATAATTTGCCAATTCATCTTCCTGTCCAAAAGGTCTTAGAACACCCCGTATTGGTGCGTGTTCTGTACCAGTTTATTGCAGACAAAACCCAGCCACATAGCTGATTAAACACATCAGTGTTTTTAACAGTTGAAGAAAGCAATCCTTTGTTAACCCGTGCGGCATGTTACCGAAACCGACGAAATTATGGCTGTTGGGAGTTACTTGCCCCTAGCTTCTCGCACCTAAAGCTTTTGTGGGACGTTCTTTGATTGGTTGCCTGAAAAACGTAAGAACATGCCAGCCTACGGACTCACGCTGTTATGTATGTATGACCCGGGAATCGAACGTACGTGCAACTCTTCATCTATTACTCATCGCCTTTATCCAGTAGGCTACGCAGGGCTGTTAGAAACCAGGGCCCATATTTATTCACAGGCAGAGTTATGATTAATTGCCTTTTTTTTATCATAGTTTCGAAAAAATCAGAAACTACGCAATGTACTTTTCATGTTTGACAGTTTAAAGAAAAAGTCGGATTCAAATGAATCTATATGATACTTTCAACTTCATATTCTAATTGTATACATACAGTATCAAGAATACCAAACATTCTATCAGGAAAACTATTTTCAAAGCTATCAAGAAAAAATATAATTGATTAAGATATAATTATACCTCCGTCTATGGATTTCTTAAAAAAAACTACTTTCTGAGGAATGCCTTTTGAGAATGCAATCTTAGGATACCTTTGTCCGTGTACATGTTACAAAGTGTCTTCTCTCACAAGTATCCCGTTTGTGCTGAATCTTCAATTAAATGTTCAAAAGTCAACCATTTCTTGTCATTTATCAGGGCTCAAAGAGTCAGAATTAAATTCCTCGTTACAAAGAACATTAATTATTCCTTATTAAATTGGTTCTGATGAGACGCTAGTCAATTGAGCAAAAGACTTTTCATCTTCAGGCAAAGAAATCGCAATTACGTTCTAAACGATGTACACTGCTAAAACGAGCTACTGTATCCACTAGTTGAAATAAGGAATGGTTCACATCCACAGAACTTACTTTAGAAAGCAGTACAGAACCCTTTAGGTAAATTAAATGCTTGTTTCAACTGTCTTTTTCATTTAACAAGAAAGATAAAAATCCAACTGATCTAAAAGCATTTCATGATGTTAAAGAATCCTAATTGTGATATCATTACTTTGTCAGTATGCATTGACCGTTTTATTGCACAATGCACAATGCAACTAGCTGAATTACCCACATTCCAATAAAATTCAAAACGTTAGTTCTGCATCTCTATTTTTCATTTCGAATGCATTGCAAAAGTAGATTGTTCAAGACCTACTTTCAGTATAGGTGTGATTGTACACTAAATAAAATAGTCTGAAATAACATAATCTCTAATGAAAATAGTGACAGCTAAACCGACGAGCACTGTTCATTTCCAGGAGAATTATCGACCATTTCGATTTTCAAATGAAGTGAGTTCATTAAATAGACAAGTATCATCATGATTTTAGTTGCTTTAAATTTTAAGCTGCACACACACTGCGTTTAATATAACTATCGAGGCAATTTAAAACCTTTAAAAAGTGCTACACAATAAGTGCTAATCGATTATCACCAGAACACACCCGAATACCCCCATTTCACTGAGCTACGAGTTGTTGACGACTGTAAATAGTAAGTAAGTCGACAGTGAGTTATCAGTGACTCGTAATGAGGCGTCCCCTGAAGTTGGCTTGAAGCGTATATGAGTCCCCAAGAGTCATTTATACCACCATTTCACTGAGCTACGACTTCCAGAAGTCTTCACGACTATTCCCGACTCTTACCAACTTTTCGACTACGAATTTGTCGGCATGAGTCGGGGAACACTTGTTAAATTTGATATTTCTACGTGTTACTTACGACTTACTTACGACGTAGTGAGGAGGAACTCCTGACCCGTTCACGACTAACAACCAACTCTTTCCCGACACTAATCCGCCACCACGACTCTAACAAGGACTCATACCCTACCTACTTTTGACTAATAACGACTAGTTTACGACTCGTTCACGACCATTGCGATTCATCACTACCCAAATACAAATCACTTACGAGTCACATACGAATCACATACGAGTTATTTGGTATAATTGTCGTGTTTAGTCTGGAACGGGTCGTCACTTGTCGTCTTTGAGTATTGGTCAGTCGTGCGTGAGTTGGCATTCGTCGGGAGTGAGTCGGCAAATATTTTAGGGGAAGACCTATTCCCGACTCACACACGACCGCCAGGACTCAATATGACTGGATACGAGTAAATACGATTGACAAGAGGACTTTATACGACCCAATAAGAATCAGATACGAGCCACTTACGACTAGATCAAGATTTTTGGGCTGTGTGACAGTAGCACTTTTTTTGAAAATTTAATTTTTAAATTGTTCTGATGCACAGAAACCAAAAATGATAAGAATTTAAAGTTGTTCATTATTGCCAACCTCTAGATGAAGAACATTTTCACCACCAATCTTTATTCATTGGTTTTTAATTCGCGCTTCAATCTTTTATCAAATTTGGTAGTGTGAAACCTGCTTTAATGTTTAAAAATACAAAAACCTGCTGCGAAGATTCTTTACCACTTTCATTGTACAATAATCAGTTTAACATATATGGGACCATGGTGTGTGCTTGACATACATTGTCGGCCAAAAGAAACGCCTACAAGATATCTTATCAGATTTCGTGAAAACTATTATGAAGAGTTTAGCAATATTATTATAGCATTATGAAGTTGCATCATTTCTGCATAATATATTTGAATTTCAGAAGTTGTCAAAAAAAAAATGGGGATTTCTGAATTGAGACATCAGAAATTGTTCAGTTTTCGATCAGTGCTTGAATAGAAAAACATTTTAAACAAATGTTCATACAGCCACGATCAACAATACAGGCACGAATACCAATTAAAGTGGTGATGATGCTACAGATGTACGTACGTAAGTGAAACAACCGGAAATAGCTGTCTTCGTTAGGCGTGGTTTTCATGAATGTTACTTACAGTTTTCCACGATTTCAATGGACTTAATTATTGTTTCAGCATAACGTGGAGACCAACAATTGTTATATTTCAGAATTATTTCATCTTTCATTTTGAGGAAAATCAAGTAGGCATTTCTTTTGGCCGACAGTGTAGCCAAGACATACCGTAATTCTTTTCAGCAGAGAAATATAAAGCTTTTAATTTCCCTTGCCTTGTGTCACTTGCTCTCATGTGTTATGATGCTGTCAGAGAATACCCTTCTGACGTTTTGGTTGTTACTGACATGTTTGTTGTAGTGTTAAGTAGTTGAGAATTGAAAGAGACATCTATTGACATTAACAAGGAATATGGAAGTAGCGTGCACACTATAAGTTGGACAGCTTTTCCTCATTCCAAATTAATGTTTATTAATGAATAAATTCAGACTTTGAAATTTAAGTGATATCCTCTCTGTTGATTAGATTAAACATGGTCATGTGACCGGTTTACATTCTCATAAACACAATATGGACAGCTGAAAAGATAACCTGCATACTTTGACGTTTACGGTGTTACTTTATCACTGTATCCTTGCGCAATTATAACACTGCTACCACATGCTATTTTCTTGATTTAACTTTTTAAAAACCTTACAACGTGAATTCTAAATGTAGTTTGATTGAAAGTTTGATTAAAACAGCATGTTAGAACCAAACATTAAATACTTCAATCATATTTCCTGTGAACTACGTTTTGCGCGTGGTGACACATATATGATGCGGTATTATTGTGGGCGGAGCTTAGCGCCTGATCTAAGACAATACTAAACATTTGTTTTAGCATGCACTGTACACTTGTTATATTTAAAAGTAGTTTATTTACTGATTAGAAATCGCTAAAATTTCAAAGTTTGAATTCATAAGAAATAGATTTAATAATGTGTTTGTTCACTGGCTCATAAACGGTTTGAAAGTTAAAGTTATACTGTAGTATAAATGCCGTCGACAAGCTCCGGCATTTATACCATTTTAACCTTCAAAACCGTTTATAAGCCAGTGGACAAATACATTATGAAATCTATTTCTTAAAGGTTGTTCAATCACAATACCAACATAACATACATAATCAAATATAGACTTTTAAATGATGTCGTTGGTAATATAATTGCAAACAAGAGAAACTGGTATTTGGTAACACAAGAAGGCGTCTTTGATGCCAATAAAAATCATGAATTTACTGATATAACATGAACAGAAATTAGTAAAATACAATCTATTTTACGACATAAAATGTTACTAGGTGAGATCGTTATGCTATTGTGACGTCATAAGGTTCCCTTTATGGCGTAGACCAATCAAATGCGCGTTTACAAATCACGCACAGACACGTTGAGTGAACGTTTCATCTTTTAATTTGAATTACCCGTACTACGCTGATTACGCTCGATTAATTAGTGATAAAACTAAACCACAACGTGCGGGTAAATGAAACAAACCACCATTTATTCAAGATCTGATAATAGCTCTCTTGTTTAATTTTCCAATTGAAGTTAAAATCCGTTTTGAAACTTCTATTATGCAAATGAGCTTCACATCCGAGATGAAAAGTCCAAAAGTATTATAAGCAATTTGTAAAGCTGTCGGTGCATTATCAACTTTTGGATCGATTGGGTTGGTAACGACCGATTTGATTGGTCAATAGAGGGGACGAAACTTTCTTTGGACGATAGGTGGCGCTGACCCTGTCTCAGAAATCCCTTGTGTTGTCGCAGGAGTCAGTATGCATTTTCTAAAAGTGCATATTTGGCCCGATGCGTGCGGAAGATGGTATTTTGGTATGAGAAATCTTGCCGTCCCAAAGGCTGTGTATTATAATACATGTAATCCCTCTCTTCAGTTTAGTTTAGTTTAATGTTCACCCCTATGCTGCTGTTGCCCAGTAGATTTAAACAAATGATTTTGTTTATAAATTTGACCGTTCTATTGTCATGCATGGTAGTCAAAATACACTAACGTGAGATTTATTACTAAATGCATCATCACTGCAATGCATAGTCACATGGCGTTGAGGACTTTCTCCCTGCTATAATACTAGCAGCCGCGATATACGTGAAATACTTGAAAGCGGCGTTAAACCCCAACTCACCTCACCTCACCTACATGCATCATTTCAGATTCTAATCTCATAAAATAAAATAAAAATAATCGTCTATTCCGCCAGTGTTATATTTCCAGTTATTATATTGCCAATAAATAAAAAGTAATCATTTGTCAATGCTCTCATTGTTCAATGCAGACTAACTAGTACCATGATAGCACCCGTACATAAGCACTAAGACTGTAATTTACCAGATCCAATTATTTAATCCAAGATGAGCACGCTTATCACGTCTAACAGATGACATTTATCACATAATTCGTAGGCGTAGATGACCTTAATTATGAAATGAATAAACCACAACTGAATTACATCACTGTATGCATCTCCCCACGCAAGGCATAGCTAGCGCCAGTCTCAAACTGGCTAATTTAGGTTAGCCAGTTGGAGACTGGCGCTAGTTATGCCTTGCGTGGGAAGATGCATTGTATGTTACGATTGGGTTCCTTTCTCGTAATAACACCATTAGAGGTTCCAAATTACTGATGACGAATCGGATGCATTGTAGAGTGTTTAAGACATAGTAGAATGTTTGACAACTGCCTACACCTTCTGCCTAATCGGTGTAAGGACTTTTGCTATATAATCTAAATAATGCATATGTCGCACATACACTTAAGTCATTGTTAAATATGTATCATTGTGTTGTCATTTAACATTATTTAGCAGCGGACGACTCTTTAACCCTCTAATTGACCTTTTAGATGCAACAACCTTTGCATTACATGTATATACATCTTTAACTCTGGAATAAATATAGATAATCTGTCAATGAGAACATCTAGATTCGATAGGACGTTTTATAATGACCATGACAAGAGATTTAGTATGCACATGGCATGATATTGTCATAGTGTATGTTACCATCAACATCTCTTTCAAATTATATATTGTATATCATTGAGAATGTATGCAAACTAACCAAATATATTGTGTTAACTTTCACCATCTTTATAAATTGCAAACGTGTTCACTCGACCGCTGTTACTAACACCTTAGGTTTACATACTAACGGTCAGTGACTAATATTACACTGACCATGCAATCCTGGTTATATTTGACCTGCGTCCAGCATGTGACTAGTTTATTGGATAATATGAATGTTATGATGTAACATGTATGTGCTTGTAATACGCAGAGAGGTTTTCAACTCGCACTGACCAGCAAAGCAGACGGGTTGACATTCGAGAGGCTCGGCTACTCTGCCGAGCTGACCAGTCCACACCCTGCGTGCTAGGCTCCAACACATCCTTAGGTAAATTTAGTCCATCAACACCCCGAGTGGGACACAGCTTGGAGAGAGTCTTCACGGCAGGGTTTTGAGGAGGACCCTGTAGTGTAGGCCCTACTCGAAGTTGTGATTGTAACACCGGCTCTGGAATACACGTAAATAAAGAAAAATGGTCGACCAATAAAACAACAGTCGTCAGTCCTCTATTCAATTCATCGTCGTATTCATCGTCCCTCGTCGACGAAGTTCCTTAGTCTTTGAAAATATGGTAGACGGTTGAAAAATTAAAATGGTAAGATGTGGTAAAATGTTTACATCATGTACATCAACTACGTAACTTCGGTTTCTCTTAATCATCAGTTTTATTGTTGGGCGCATATACATTGTAAGTCATTGGACCCAAACGTCGCCATAACCAACCTACCAACCATTGGCAACCAACCTAGTAGAACTACCGGCGGCCGATTTACTCATCGAGGTATTGAGAGGAAATTCCTCATTGAAGCGCCGTAAAATATGTTTTCCTCCATGCATTTGATAGCATTTAAAGAGCCATCAATAATGTTAGTGTTTAAAACACAAAATTTTTGGTGAAAAATATACTTATAACGTCAATCGCTAGAGAAATCTTTTATCTACAACATGACATGTGATAAATAATGTTCATATCACGACAATGTAATACAATTTGGTTTAAAAGAGAAGTCCCCCTTCGAGTAACGCGCGTTAAGGGTATCTGACGTCATTCAGAACAGAATTTCTTTTATTGCATAAAACGTACTGCACAGCAGCACGCGTTTCCATGGCTTGAAGGCTCGTCTGTAGCGCAAGTCGTCATAGGGGATTCTCAATATCTATGCAAGCATACGACCTATGACATTTCGAAACGAAAACGAGGCTAAGGTCGCTTCTGCATATCGGCAGTACGTGCCGCTTGTGTTTCGATTTCTTCCGACTGGAACTGAATGAATAGGTTTGTTTATATCGTATTCCAGCAATGCAAGACTTTTTAAAAAGCGTTTTTGGCAATAAAATATGACAAAGCTAATGGTAATTGTTTCAGGTTTAGCGGCAAACAACGTTTGTTTTGGATAGTTTTACTCGTGGCAAGTTCAAGAGTTTTGGTTTTGTCATCGGCCCGTAAACGGGATAATTTGAATTTCTTTTTTGGCTAATAATGTCCATTTTTCGAAATCATTCGGCAAAATAAACCTTCATTAGATTTATAATGATCCCAAAGTTGAGAACCTGTAGTTAGTGGATCAATGACCGACGGCAGTAACTAAACCTCTTGAAGGTGATGCCCCACTTCCACCTCCAAAATGAACACAGTTAATATTAATTGAAAGCAAAATGCAACTTGACCTATAGGCCTATATTTAAATTCTTTTCGACCTAATGATCAGAATATTTTCAAGAAATTGAGACATTCAAATAAATCATAAATATTCATTTAAATAAAAAAACTATTATATATTTAATATAAAACTAAAAATATATATTTATTAATCTATGATTATATATATTGTCAATCATTTCCATCTACTAAAATTATTTACACATGTACTGCAGGACACATTAAAGGTGCATCCATTGTGTTTCATAAAATTTTATTTGGCTTTAATACGTTCCAACACACCATATGTGCTGTTTACTATACAAATAAATTCATTTAGCTTGCATATTCATCCCCAATCGCCAAACATATCATAATTATTATTTTCCAATTAAAATCGAGTAACATCATTATGCATGTGTAAAAACGGAAAGTGAACGCCCTATTTACACGCACAGTAGTTATATGACCTATTGAACGTTATTATTTATTTTGGCTGGTGTAAATAAGATTCCAAAATTACGTTTGACTCATTGGCGCGCGCCACACGCGTTGCATTGTCCGGTTTTCGATCAGAAATCACTACTTTTACCTTCGTATCGTCAAAATACTAAGTCGAGTATCATTAAAATGGTTGTTTTCGGTAACAGTTGGTACTTCTTGATAAAATAAGACCATTTATAACGTTTGTCATATTTGACCCCAACAACACAATGGATGTACCTTTAAATCATAAATATAAGTTTTTTATGACCAGAAACAATTTCTTTTTAAAAAGGCATGAGTTATAAGTTACAATTAAACATAAGTTGATCTTTATAATTTATAGGTACTTTTTGATTATTTATTCATGCAGGACCTTGGGAGCAAAAATTAAAGCAGGCCAAACTTTAAATAAGAACATAATTATTTAAACCACTTACCTAGATATAGTTATACCCAACAAAAATAACCAACAAAATAGGAATGAAAAATACATTAATTGAGGTTAATGTTTGGAAGTAACAAGTACATGTCATACTGGAAAATGATTGAAATATCTTGTGAAATGTACATGGATGTTTCAATACACATTAATATTCAATCATAAATGATAGATTGTGCTTGAGGAGGTGATGGTCAGGTTTGAGAAATATATTTGTAAATGTATGATTAAACTACAAATAATACATGGACATGATTAGAAGTAGAAATTTGCATTATTTAATCTTTTGTGAGATGCAAAAGCCCACCAAGTTAAATTGAATTTATTTGAGGTTGTTTGAAAGTAACAAGCACATGTCATCCTGGATAATGATGAAATATAATGTGAAATGCACATGTATATGCATGTTTCAATACACAGTATATAAATGATAGATTTTGCTCAAGGAGGTGGTGGTCAATGTTTCAGAAATATATGTATATCTCTTTTTTAAATACAAATAAAATTTAAATTAATTCAAATGTACATTAATTTTATTTTATTTATTAATTATTTAAAAACTTTTTAAAGATACACAATTCCACTGAATGCTTTCTATTCTGACTTATTATTCTAGAACAATTCATAAAGTAAAAAAGGGACCCTGATTGCAAATAGGTAGGTTGGTACATATACTACATTGGGTATTAAAATCTACGTGCCATGTGTGACATGGGATATAATACCACATTAGCACTGGGAGATTGTTTCTTTGAAATGAATAGAATTCAGTAAATAAATTAAACTCATGTAATATAAAGTAAGCATGCAATATTTAAAAAAATAATGTTCAACTTTGAAGTACAAGGAATATAAAATAACATTTCTCCTAACTTTTGAATTAGTCTTACTCCATTTAGTTAATGTTTATTTTAATTCCAAAATTGCTAAAATAAATTAATTACCACAGATCATAAGCTACAACTGTTTTTTAAACAATTTATTTCCTGTTTTGTAAAGGGTTTCATCATTCATTTAATTGATTTTGTGTACTGTTGTCAACTTCTTAAATAAACTAAATACTATGTTTGTAGGTAGAAATCCTTTTCTTATGAAATATTTTTGTAAACATCTGTTTAATTTTCAAAGCTTATTCTCATATCTACGTGTGTTCACAAATTATAATCCTCATCACATTGATAACATTGATTACTGACTGGTTATTGATAATTTTTTTCAAACTATTAATTAAATAAAGCCATAATTAATAGATTAATTGCTAAAGATGTTTATGTATTTCTTACATATTAATAAGAACGTTATGTTCATTGTTTAAAATTGTTGCTACTGCAGACAAACAAATGACTTACTAAAAAAATATTTTTTTAAAACTAGAACAGATTATATATATTTGATTTAATTGTAAATCTGCTTAACTGCTTCAACAAGAGAACGTAAAATAACCTGGACCGTAATTGAAACTATATCCAAATGAACAATTTGAATCAATTTAGACTCCAAAATCAATTTTAAAAAACCAAAAAAACAAGAATTTGGTTCGTTTGCAGTGAGTTGCACTGTATGACCCCTTTGCAGTTCGTAGGCATGTCACAAGAGGCTGACCGTTTAGCCGAATGACGGCTAAGATTTGAAAGTTTCTTCCCACCCAGTGACTATATCCAATGATTTCTTGGCATGCATGGGTAGGGTGTAAATTTTCATTCGTATTACTTCAAATTAGAGCAAATTAGAGCACTGAAACAACAACGAGTTTGACAAATTTACAGTTCAAAATGACGGTAAACACAACGAGGAAATCCTACCGTAAATTATTCGAAAAACATCGCCTTGCATGTAAAATAGTATCCTGGGCGGTGGTAATTGAAGATAATCGACAGATGCATCGATTTTGAAAGTTTTCTGAGTGATTTTATCATTATTTTTAATAAAAGTAAGTGTTGTTTAGAAGAGCTACCGACTTGCCAATGCTATGTGAATGGTACTTCCGGGTTTTGAAGCGGCCTTAGCCTCGCTTTCGATTTAGCGCACGCGGTTCCATATGCCTCATTAATATTCATGAGGCAATATTAAGAATCCCCTATAGCAACCCACGTGCTGCACGTGCTTCTCTTTGAAGTTAGGCTACCCTTGTGACGATTACTTTATAAACACTGATTCTTATTGTCATGCGAACACTCAAATTATTGCTTGTTTAATGTACTTTTTGTTGAGCTAAGACCAGCAAATTATGACAAATATATTCTCATTGATTATAACATTCAATCAAAATATCTACATGTATTTGGGTAAAACATTCATTCCAAATCTGTAGAAAATACTGAATGGAAAACGTCTTTACTAATTAGTGCAATTTCTCTGCTTATTTTGTGTTGAAAAATCTGTGAAAAATTAAGTGTATATATTTCACGGAGATAGATTTCTGGTAATTTCCCGATATGTTCATCAACATCATTGATGGCTCTTTAGTCTTTAACGTTTATTTTTTATTTGTGTTAGGAAATTTGAGTTGCCCTGTGAAGATTTTTAACATTACCATTATCACCGTAAAATATACAGCATTAGGGATGTGTCAAAGTCACGTAGCCTGCTTTGCGACAATAAAAAACATTCATTGCAACACACAAAAGATTAATTAAATAGAAATTTCGTTTGAAGTTGCAATCACTATATACATGCATTAATGTTAAATGATAGCTATTAGACTTCAAAGTTAAAAACATAAACTGAATCCATAACCTAAACCAACACATCAAAGAAGCTTACAGGATTATATAAATGAAAGTATGGATCTAGCTTAATGGTTCTAGAGGCATTAACAATTGGATTAAAATATCTTATTATCGTAATGGTTACGTGTACTTTTAAAATGTTATATTTTTTGACAATTTCTACAATCAAGTTAATGCTTTCAGAATCGGTTTTTCCTTCTTGAATATACACTTGTATTTCTAAACGAGCTTCGTGAATTTGTAGTTGGCCAGTTGAGGCGATAACTCCGTGCGCCTACTTTCGATCTAGCGCATTAGGGTAGAAGTGGCGTTTGTCATTGTCAGGAACACGGTGTCTATATCAGGCAGCAAAACCTCGAACTAGTCGTGATGCACGTGCAACACGCTGAAATGTACAAGTCAGTAACACTAGCTTGACAAAACAGACACAACAGTGTCAATGTTACCAGTTTATAGACAATACAATACAATTCCCTAGGTTTTAAACATTTTGTATTTTAGTTACAATTTTAAAAAAATATTTCATGCACGCAAATATCCAATATATTCAACTCTGATCTGGTATTGGATCATTAAAAACCGATTGAATAAAGTTCTCTCTGCTTAATAGTGCTTAAGTATGTTATTAATGCGTTATGAAAAAACAACCAATTTTGTATATAGTGAATAATTATAATGTTATTTTCATAAAATTTGCACAAAACACTTCAGTTTCAATGTACCTTTGGTTGATCAGTATTACGCATAAAACGATGACTCCACGAGCATGTGTGTATTAACGTTTCTAAGAAACAAAGCAGTTAATATTTAGTTTACCTGACAAAGTCTTAAGGTTTTTAGCAATAATACGTAAAATCTGTTTCATTTATTATGAATGAATGTATTAGAATTTTGTATGAAATAGAGGAAGCAACAATGTGATTATGATCTTTTTTCAGATAATAAAAGCTATGCCTCTCAACCACATTAGTGTGTTTATCTACGTTCAATTGCTCAGTCTGTTTAAAATGGACCCTGTGCCGAGGAATTAAGTATGTAAAATAGGACATATCAGGATACGAACAGGTTCTATAGATTCCTCGCTACAAGGTCTTAGGACACCCGTATAAGCGCGTGTTCCGTACCAGTTTAGTGCAGACAAAGCCCAAAAGCTGACCAATATAGTCACATTTATTAATCGGTCGCTGTTTTGAAATTATCCGGAAAGGAGGCTGTATGGAGTTCTCTGCCCCTAGTTTCCCGTGACGAAAACTTTTGCGGGAGGTCTTGTGATTGGTTAACTGAAATGCGTCAGAACATGGGAGTCTACGGACATTTATCAGACCATTTTGCAAGGAAACCTCCATTGGATATGAGTTCGTATCCCGATAAATATACTATTTTGCAAATTTTATTCCTCAGAAAACTATTTTTAATCAGACTGTTCAATTGCTCATATATAAAGCCATGTAACTTTCCTTTCCTTTGGGAATCAATTCCGTTTCGTTCAACGAGGTGAAAACAAATCACCGTACATCTTGTTGTACATTACTCTTTCTTTCGTCGTCCATTTGATTCTCAACTCAGTTATGCAACTGTTATGTTTTGGAGGGGCGGGATAGCGCAGTGGTTAGCTCGTTCGGCTTCGGATCAAGAGGTCCGTGGTTCGAATCCCGCCAGGGGCACGGCAACTTTTTCTGCAGTAGAGAACTGTTCTACACGCAGTAAGGTTTGGGTGCAATGCTACACTGAATTTAAGTGCAGTATGGTTCGCTAGTTCCAGCCGTTGTTCGCAGGTTTTCCCGCAATATATAGCCACGTGGCCTTGCGGGTTTTCTCTCTGTCATAATACCGGCAACCCTGATATAAGTGAAATACTCTTGAAAGCGGCGTTAAACCCTCGAGTTCTGGAATTCTGGATTAGACTTTTGGGATCAAATTAGAATCAAGTTGGTTCTCATTAAAATGTGTAATATCAAAGAACGAAAGATTATTGATTTAGAATGGTATTAAATGAGGATCAGACACGATGTACATGTATGTATTTCTTAAGTCAAATATTTAATTTGAAAAAGATATGAATTAAGACTTTCTATATAGGATATACAATTCCTGCTGTTTCATTTCAGAAATCCCAATTCTGTATTAACATGACATCTTCTGAAATTCAAATATATTTTGCAGAAATGATGCAACTTCATAATGCTATAATATTGCTAAACTGTTCATAATAGTTTTCACGAAATCTGATAAGATATCTGGTAGGCGATTCTTTTGGCCGACAGTGTATGTACGTCCATGTATGTACGTCACCTACTGGTGTATGTACGTCTAAATAGAGGATATTTATATGAGTGTCTATAGCATACAGTGTACTAGGTTACGACATCAGTGTTCTTATATAAGTATTTGCCGAGCGAGAGCGAGGGATACAACAATATAGTAACGAGTGTTTTAAACATAGTATAACATAAGCGCGAACATAATGTTATATAAATCACGAAATTAGTCACGAAGTTGAGGAAAATACGCTGAAATCTACATTCAATCATACTATGTCCATCCGCCATTGTCGCATTAAGAACGTAACCACATAGACAAAACGTGATGTCAAATCACCATGAGAAAGTGGTAGTTTTGTCGTACGGTACTGTATTAAAATGTTGTGATTGCCTTCAACTGAACTGACAAAGGATGACCTTTTGACCTTGTTTAGAATTATCATTTAAAAACTGTGATCGTCAAGTCCACTGTCCAAGTTCTCGAACTTTGGCAAGAGACAATACGCATTAGGCGTAAACCTTTCACAATTCCGATAACAATGAAATAACAAATCGATTTTTAAAAATTTAATATATACATGACATATGTTTAACGTACGTAGTTGATCACTAATTTAAGATATTACATACACAAATTAAAGGTTGAGTTTTCGAAATCATGACAACTGGTCACTTCAACATTTATTTGCACTAAGTAGGGTGAACAAACTTTCGGGACGCAGTTGTAGAGTTCTTTAATATACTCATGGTAAAAATGGTTGACACCCCTTAACAGAAAATAGATTTTAGCAAATTAAATGCATGGATAATCAATATTGTTCGATATTAATTTATATGATACTCCCCATCTATGTATTGTGTGCAAATGACTCCATGAAAGATTTTGTGTATATTTAGGTTCAGTAAAAAAAAAATTCAAATGAAACTTTTCATTATTTATTAGAACCAAAATGAGAACACTCAAACAATGTAACAATATATCAATGATCACAAGACACAAGGAATGATGTTTTTGAATAAATTTAATTTTTCTAGTCTTATATTCCTCGGTATTTTAAAGTACAAGTGGAGAACTATCAAATTCTCAAGAATACTATTCACAAAAAGAAATTCAGTAACATGTTTTATCAACAAAATAATCGACTTTACGTTGTTAATATAACTTTTCATTCCTATAACTATTAGGGGGTGTCAACCATTATTACCATGAGTACATTATGTAACGCAGAGACGAAGCATGTCGAAACACTGACCCACAAGCATAGGAGACCATGTAATAATATTGATTTTGGAATAACAAGAGAAGCATGTCTACATGGAATCAGATATTACAATTTGAGAGGTTAGTATTCAGGATTTTGACCATTATCAAAAGCACATCTGCAATGATGGATTTAAGTTACGGGCAATCTATGCTCCTACACCTTCACAACCAACTAGGAAGCTTGCCATAGCTGACATTACCCACCAGAGTTCATTTTGAGCAAATCATCGTCTATTTGACACTTCGAGACGTTGATTATCTATCCAGTATCCAGATCGTGGGGTATATTGATTGACCAAGCGATGCCTTTTTAGAGGTTCCATTTATCAGAAGATGTTGTACATTGTCATACATTTTCATACACGTAACTATATTAACACCCTAAGACTATGCCACACAAAACTGTAACATGTATACAATCAGAGAAAAATAGTTTTTCACAGACATTTTTATAGATAATGAAATCGCACATAGAAATTCCCCTTATAATTGCTGATAAAAACCTGAAATAAAGTGATCTCACGAAAAAGTAAATACATAATACCGATGGCTCAATAATATTTTCGAATCAATAAAAAGAGTTCTAAAACGAATGTACATTGTTCGGTTAAGCCATGAGGGTCCATTTCTCTTCGAGTGGCCATTGTTATGTGTTCACATTAACATGGCCCCTCGAAGGTGATTCAAGTGATCTGACTGATGCAGCGATACCTAAACACTCAAATTAGATTTTAAAACATGGTACAATGATAGAATGGTCAACCATCTTGCTGTCTGAACTCTGAAACTCGCATGATACCTACAAATCTATCTCTCACGCTGAAGAATGCCACACCACTGTTGCTATATATGTCGCACTATTTTCTAACAATATGGATAACCGTTTTCTATGGATACAGCTTAACGGGCCGTGTAATCAGGGCCATGTTCAAGAGAGGTTTCAAAGTAATCGCTCTATTTGCTCAATGTAGCGCTAGGTAGCAAGGCGAGCAAACGAGGAATTTGCACCGTGTCGTTCAAGAGAGATTGAGCGCTACTTGAGCGCTACTTGAGCGCTACATTGAGCAATCAATGAGCGATTATAATCGCTCGCTGTTATGGAACGGAGCCCAGATAATTTACCCTCTAACATAACAGTTATATTGTATAAACTGTAATAATGAATAGCAAGTTTGAGAAAAATAATACGCAAAAATCGTGCTAAAGCGCCTTTAAATAGCCCAGACTGTCCCGTTCCTGCAATTGGCACTTTGATAAATCTTCAGAAACACCTACATTCAGTAATTTACAATTGTTAATCACTATTAATAAATATTATTCCCTATTGACTTTGTTGTTGTTGTTGCGTGTCCATTTTCATAAGTGTTTCATTTGGATGACGTCTTGCTTCCGACAAAGACAGATTGAGGCCTCTGTGGACATCTCATTTGGGATTCGAACACGTCAACAACTCATTGACATCTTGTTGCAGAACATTTCATCAGCAAGGAACCACTTTCACGACCATATGCGAATTGACTCTTTTCTCTTCAGGCTGTTTGAAAGGGTGTGTGTCTATGGTATTCGACGTTGCAAAAATGACAATGTGAGCTCAGATGAGTTGGGGTTTAACGCCGCTTTCAAGAGTATTACACTTATATAGCGGCTGCTAGTATCATGGCAGGGAGAAAGCCCGCAACGCCATGTGGTTATGCATTGTGGTAAAACCTGCGAGCAACGGCTGGAACTAGCGAACCATGGGCGCTACTGCACTGAAATTCAGTGTAGCATTGCACCCAAACCTTACTGCGTGTAGAACAGTTCACTACCGCAGACAAATTTGCGTGTTTCATAAATGACAATTACATTCTTAGTGCTAACAGATGTGGACTAGGATTTGTCAAATCATTTGAGTAAATGTTATTCGTATATTTGAGTCATTAATTAGTATGTATTCGTGTCAAAACTAAGACTTATATAAATATATAACAAGAGTTAACCATAGAAATTGAGAAAGATAAAGGTATTATAAGGGTAGTGGTTGTTCACAAAATACATATTGTGAGCACTATATTCGCAAACCATGACACTTTGCTTCTGTTAAAGAGAGCAACTCTTATAGCAATATCTACTTTCTGTTTAGTGCATAGAAATAACAAAATGCTTGTGTTGTGATAAAATGTATCATTAACTACAACGACAAACCTATCATGGTTATTAACTTGTGTACCTATGGGGAACTTTCTCAGTCAAGAACAAAGCAAGGACGACGTCACGATTTGTCAAAACAAATTTGAAAATTTGTTTTCAGTCATTCAATGTACGTTTTCGGTAATATGTGTAAAACATTCTTCCACAAAAGACTATTAGGCATTGATATAATGTCTTATATTTCTTTTTCGGATATTTCACACATGGACTTTAGAATCCTCCCGTGTTAAGTATGTCAACTGTTGAGGTGGAGATATCTTCCCAATGCCCTAGGTATCAAATGATGACTTGAAGGGATTTTGGTTTAGCTGACAGACGCTTAGTACCCTAATTCTTTTATCTTTGACTGACGTCTAGACCTCATTAAAACGAACGCGAACGTTTTCAATCTCGGCATCACATTGTTCTAATGATTACTTGGAAAGAATATGCGTCAGTTGATACATGCTTATAACTACCTAATTCTTTGATCTTTGATTGACGCCGAGCGCTTATTAAATATGATCAGAAGGTGTGAGATTCAGATGTGTAGTTTACCTTTTGATAGCATCTTACAGGTACCTGCCTTCTCGAGTACATTGAGTAAATTCTAAACATTTTTGTACAGGTGAGTTGGGGTTTAACGCCGCTTTCAAGATTATTTCACTTATATCACGGCTGCTAATATTATCTCAGGGAGAAAGCCCGCAACGCCATGTGGTTATGCTTTGCGGTGAAACCAGCATCGGCTGGAACTAGCGAACCATGGGTGGTACTACGCTGAAATTCAGTGTAGCACCCAAACCTTACTGCGTGTAGAACAGTTCTCTACTGCAGACAAAGTTGCCGTGCCCCTGGCGCAGTTTTGTACAGACGAGTTCGCTACATGACTGAAACTGAAATGCAATTATCTGAATGCTGCATAATAACAGATTAAAGAGGCATCCATTGTGTTTTATGATCTTTTATTTGGCTTTTATACGTGCCAAAATACCATATGTGCTGATTTCAGTTCAAATAAGTTTACTCAACTTGCATATTCATCCCCAATCGCCTAATATATAATACTTTCTAGTTTCCAATGAAAATATAGTTTATTCATTAAACAGTGCATTATATCGCGGTACATTGTCCGATTTTCGATCAGAAATCACCACTTTTACCATTATATCGCCACTATACTGAACCGATTATCATTAAATTGGTAATTGTCGGCAACAGTAAGTACTTCTCGATAAAATAATACTATTTATAGCGTTTTGTATATGTGACCCCAGGAACACAATGAATATATCTTTAAATTCCTTCAAAAGGATTCAGTGATATTTAGAATATGTATATAAATTGGTTTAGACATTGTTCCTACATCTTGATTTTGCATATCAAGATAAGAGATAAGCATATTGTTTTGAAAATCAACGGCGTTTAACATAATTATTGTGTCTTCAAGACAGAGTTTCGTTAGGTCTTCAAGACGTATTCCATGTGATTTGGATTTTCTATTGGTTGAGTCAGTTGGGTCCAGTTGGAATCTAACTTTCAATTATTTACATGGGAAAAATTATCAAAGAGACTTGGAACTTTTTTCAAAAGATGCGCAATGACTAATCGTCGTATTCGAACAAAAAAGTAAATAATGACGAATTCGCAGCTTACGTGGTTAAGTCGCCATTTTGATTTTCAGTGATCTTTCAAATTTAGGTGAATTATTACACGGGACCTACTTCAAGGGGATATAACTCCAAAATCCGGACACACAGTTACATGAAATTTACAGGGCTACTAGAACAATATAGTGTTTTTAGGAATCAATAATAAAATCGCTTGCGAACAGTCATTTGCTGTCACTATAAAGGCTGCAAAAGTAGGGTTTATGTTTTTAACATGGGGACAATTTTCTGACAGGATATTTTAAGCGATTTTATAATATTTTTACAAGCGATTGTTTTATCAATTTGGTAGGCACCCCAAGTGTTTCATATGAGCATTGTGCTAATATATACGGCTTTGAAAAATCATATCCTTGTTATTAACTCATCGATTTCTAAGTTTGATAGCTTGTTTTAAGGGGAAATGTATTGGCTCTGACGTGGTTTATAATATTGAATAATAATATGATGACAACATTCTGAAATATAATTTCAAACGGACATAAGGTGTTGACCTCGTTACATCCCTTTACCTTTTTTTTATAGTATATATGGAGCTGGATCGTCGACTTCTCATGCTTTCTAATCGGTAGTTTTTCGACAATACAAGACCCTGTAGTTTAAAGGGAGCTCACTCTATTCTGTAGATTCTGTAGATTTAACTGACGTCATCATTCGGTATTATTTCGGTATTTCTATTTCTTCAAAATTGACATCGATATTATTACCTCAACTTTGTCTATATAGTTTTCGGTAGGTTTATTCTGCATTCCGACAGTTTCCGGATGAAATACTGCCCGGTTTGAACTCCTTCGTTGTTTACTTTCAGAATGTTACACATGTCTTCATTTTTGCAAGTGTGCAATTAAATTGAAAACGTTTGATTAACTAACTGTGTATTTTAGTGCAAATACCATGTATTTTGGCATCTCTCTGAAGCATCGCATGAACACGAAAACTTGCACCTTTATAAGAAGACAGTTGGGTGTTTCATTACATAATCTGATTTGATACATTATAGTAAACAGTTTTGGCAGCTCTCTGAAGTGACCAGGGGTCAATCTTTTCAAAACTACAGTTTTTATTTTCTTATGTAAAATATTCAGTAAGTGATCAACTGGGTCAAACATATATCATATATGTCCTCTTATACTCATTTTTGAATTTTCAAAATTGGACCCCTGTTGTCCATAAACATGCACCACTGCCTTGATGATCACAAGATATGTGGGAGAACGATTCTTTTACACATGGATACATAGTGATTCATTGTCATTGTATGTTATGTAATTTTATTGATGTTACGACGAACCCCAATTTACATGATTTTTGCACTGATATACTCATGTATGTGAACAAACTATCAGTAGGCAGCTGTGCATTGCTCTTTCCTCACACAGGATACTGTCATGCAGGTGAAAAGAGAGAGAATTAATTTGTTACAAAAAGTTAGTTTTGTACTGATTTAAGAAGTAAATGACCCAATTTGTAATTATGTAATGACTGTAACTGATCCTACCCATTTTAGACAGTTTCCTTTGTCAGATAACACGAACAAAAATAATTGCTATTATTTTCTCAGTGTCGGTTTACATGTATGTGAGATACAAGATAAATACATGACAATTTACTTAAAGCGAGTCAGGTTAGGTGTTATTTCCAGGTGACATTTTGATACAATCATCTGACCACGACCTTATCGCCCCTACAAATAATACGGAAGTTTTTAGGGACTGGCAACACCATCATGTTGTAGTTCTAATATATGGACAACCGTCTTCCGCCTTGAACATTACTCGTTTATCTTTCCCACACTTATTTCATTGTAATTTTGATGGAAAGGTTACTTTTCTTGTCAATGTAATGACGATTTGACATATCATGGAAATGACAGGAATTCAAACATTTTGGAATATTAGTTAACTTTGTAATTGCACCATCGTCTCCTCCTGGTAAAAAGTACTATGTTATACGTTCGAAGAATACATGGCAATTTATACACAGCGAACGTTATTGTTTTTATTAATTTATTATGAAAATAGTTCAAATGCTTACTGTCGGATTGGAGAGGATTGAAACTAACTATTAATGCTATCGTTTATCCTTTAACTAAGATTTATAGCTGGATATCCATGAAAGAAAAAGAAAAAGATCTAAATTTCTTCCATATTCTTTTTGCTGTTGCATTTATCATTTTTGTGAACGCCATTATATCAAATGATAGTTTTATCAAAATAAGCATCAAATACTTCTCTCCATTTTCTTCTTAAATCACTGAATTTAGATTTTCAAGATTTCTGATTGTTAAATTCGATTTCTTTTAACTCATATCAACCTTCTTCGTGTAAATCATAAACAAATCATAAATCACAAGATGATTGAGTGTTTATAATGAAATTATGTCCATGCTTTTTTGGATGTCATTTCGTTAAATAATGAATTATCCATTAGTACAAATGATTGAAAATTATACCAAAATCTCATTTACAGCAGTTTATTGTGGAAAACAGATTTCATTCAATAGCCACGTGCATTCGATTAATACATAATTAAAGCACTCTGGTAATTGACCTAAGAACTGTACGATTAACCATCAAAGGTTCTCATCATTTCTTAACAAAATGAGTTAGCTCCTGAAAATAACATCTCCCATTGACATTTACGTTTCAATTGGTTCATCATTGAATATTCCTTTGGTATGAGGGAAAATAAAAGTTTAATACAGTAAAATAATTTTTTTGAGAACTGCTAATAATCACCAACTAAAAATGTCTTTTTCTGACAGGTATCGGAGAAAGATGAAGGGAGAAGAAGGAAGAGGAGAAGTTGAAGAAGAAGTTGAAGGAGGTGAAGAAACAAGAGGAAGAAGCATGAGGAGAAGAATAAGAAACAGAAGAAGAAAAAAACCGTAGGAGAAGAAACAGAAGAAGAAGGAACAGAGAAGATGAAGAAGAGGAAACATAAGAAGAAGAAACAGGAAGAGAAGGAGTAACAAGAGAAGAAGAAGAAACAGGAGGCGAAGAAACAGAAGAAGAAAAAATAGGAGGCGAAGAAACAGAAGAAGAAGAAGAAACAAGGAAAAAGAAGAAGAAGAAAAAGAAGAAGAAAAAACAGTAGGAGAAGAAACAGAAGAAGAAGAAACAGAGAAGAAGAAGAAGAAACAGAAGAAGAAAAAACAGTAGGAGAAGAAACAGGAGAAGAAGAAACAGAGAAGAAGAAGAAGAAGAGGACACAGAAGACGAAGAAGAAGAAACAGGAAGAGAAGGAGTAACACGAGATGAAGAAGAAACAGGAGGCGAAGATAAAAAAAAAACAGAAGAAGAGGAAGAGGAAGAAGAAGAAGAAGAAACAACAGGCGAAGAAACAGAAGAAGAAAAAACAGGAGGCGAAGATCAAGAAACAGGAGGCGAAGATCAAGAAACAGGAGGCAAAGATCAAGAAACAGGAGGAGAAGATCAAGAAACAGGAGGCGAAGGTCAAGAAACAGGAGAAGATCAAGAAACAGGAGGCGGAGATCAAGAAACAGGAGGCGAAGATCAAGAAACAGGAGGCGAAGATCAAGAAACAGGAGGCGGAGATCAAGAAACAGGAGTTGAAGATCAAGAAACAGGAGAAGATCAAGAAACAGGAGGCGAAGAAATAGAATGCAGAGGAGGAGATTAAGGAGAAGGAGATGATGAAAAGGAGATGAAGACCACGAAGCAGGATATGTCATTCGTTTAAACAATTTAGTCTTTTAGGCTAGACTTTTCTATTTTGACTGCTTGCCTGCAGCAACGACTTTTGAGGGGAAGCAACGTGAACGCAGGCGACTCAATACAATACTCAGAAATCTTCAAACAAATGCCATGTTTCTGTGGATTGTGATTAGCTTTCTCCAAAGACTTCTAGTCAAATTTACCAACATAGCTTGTGGTGAAAATAGCAACTTTAGAAAAATATAAAATGAAAAAATAGTGTAGTAAAATACTGAGGTACTTTTATTTTATGATATGTGACATATAATCTATCATTAGCAAATATTTAATTTAATAAATGTCCCTAATGTTTCCTTATTCGTAAGATAAGACGGATTTCCACGGAAAACAGACAATTTTGAAATAAATGAATAAGAACGAAAGTCTTGATGTTTGACACACAATACATCATAGTCTGCTTAGGTGTTTCAAGACAAAGAATTATTGTGATCTGTCCATTGTACAATTCGGTAAGCTTTGCAGTAACAAGGCAAAAGTGAGCGTAGCTCACATATCCACACCTTGAATTGAGTTTGACCGCTTTCATACAGTATAAATAAACTGGAAAATATAATCTAGTCAATCATGTCAATGAATAACAACATTATTGTTTTTAATGAAAATATTATAAAAATTATTTGAACCGTGAAGTTTAAACCAATAAAAGGCATAACAATGTCATACAGGTAGGAAACATCACAATTTAAGTTTTCAAGTTATATAGCTTTTTAGTTATGCTCCAGAAATGAAACAAATGACAAAATGGTTGGTTTCGATTAATTCAATATTGAAAAGAAGTCAGATGCATTTGACACGATACAATAATACTTAGTTGCAGTAGTTTGAATAAATTAATTGGTGACTTTGGTTAAATTTTAGTTGAAATATCTTTGTTTAATGAAGACAGGGGTAAGATATGAAATTTGCAGTAACATGACCCCTGCCATGTTTAAAATGTTGTAAATGTGTGCAAAATCAGGCACATTTACTAATTTTCACATAGAATATGTCTTACATGTCTATGAACGGTTGTGTTTCATCAAATTTATTTAAAGAAATTCAATATTTAAACCTTCATTAAAAAAACATGAAGAAATATTCTTTCACTGCTGACTAAACACATGCACTTTTCAGTTTCAGATTATGAACACCTGTTCATTAACACAATTAAATTACCTGTGATGAACACAACAAGAATGTCTAACATGATCAAGCTCCCCACAGCGTGAACCGCTCTGTGACGTCACTAATATACTCACCAGTGCTGTTCGGGGAATAATCTCGAATACATAACGTCAGATTATGCTCCAAAAATAGCTTAATAAAGCTATAATAAAGCTTTGATAACTAGAGACCATTAACAAAGAGTTTTTCTGTATCATTAAAATCATATACTGTATTTTTCGAGTCTCTTTGTCTCTCAAATATATGACATTAATGATACATAAAGACACGAGGGTACTGATATATTTATTACATAATGTCATTATTGTTTCAGCACAACGTGGAGACCAACAATTATAATATTTCAGAATTATTTAATTTTTCATTTTAACGAAAATCAAGTAGGCGTTTCTTTTGTCCGACAGTGTATGACAACAAAATACTCTGTGTCATTTTAAGTCAGCTTCGCTTCGCTAATTTACAATCAAAACACTCAAACCTAATTCTGTTGTCATCCTGTACTCTCTCACCATTAAGCTTACTCTACTCATATATTTCCACGTCACCTCTGTAACAACCAGTAGATGAATATATTACAGAAAATAGTTCGACTGTGCATTTCACATTTGACCATGGAAAGTTGATTCCTAGACAGAAGCATCCGGTAGCAATATTTCGTTTTTGACTGTTGAAAAGCAGGTGTAGTTTCGTTTGGACGTCAGTTTGTGACACAAAATAGCAAGCTCGCATTCTTTGTGCATACATTCTAATGGGAAATATTGGAAATGAGATGTCAAACTGAAATTACTGTTTCGTTTATAGATTAAATAACAAAATAAAAAGGTTCCCCTTAGACTGCAATTAACAAAACTCCCTCTGCTCTGTTAACTGACAGCTGGCTGTGATAAAATCTTCGTATCAATTCCCATATTTTACAAATAACTCCTCTAAGAGTTGTAAACTCTCTTATGTTAATGAAGAGTGTTTATAGTATTTAAACCATCTAAACAAACTGAAATAAATGTCTGTTGTATGTTGTAAAATGATCATTTCAAACAACAAAGCCAACTATGTCTTTCAAATTATTTCTATAACATTCACCTTTGCTTTTTAATTGACACATAGATTAAACTAATCTCAGAATCAATATCAATATCTTAGTACGATGCTCACAGAGATTGAGTATTGTCACTTGCTGAGTCATGTGAAGCTGATGTTGAATTATCTAAAGGAAGGGGTGTCATTTATATGTCAAAATAATTGATACTGAAAATGAGTATCGGTCTGAAATAATAACTTGTTCTGTACAGCAAAATGGCAATAATGCACCACCAGCCTTAGAATCAAATATCTTAACATTACCAAATTCCGCCTTGACCAATTTAATTGACACATGAATTTGACCATTTGCAAATGATGACAGAATGCTTAGCAGTTTGTCCAGTTACTGGCATCCAGAAAGCCGATGTCGAAGACCTTAAAGAAGGGTTATGTATTTGATTGACGAATCAAACCAAGACGAGCTTACTGGAATTTCATAAGGGGGAGATTTATTTGCATAATTTTCTCAATTTTGCGACTTCAATTGTTTGCTCAACTAGAGCACTCATAAAGTCTTACAAGTGACACTTGACGAGGTGTGCATGCTTCATAAAAAGGTGTCATCTATGTCAACCAATAATCCCTAAAATAGCATCTTATGGGTTAGATCATCTTCACAACGTCACAGGCGTAACGAAAATATTTCCATGTCCGCCCTTGACATCAACCCTCGCATTTTCAGTGCTAAGTTTTTAACGTACTGCAGGCTTATCGTATAAGCCAATCAGAAGACAGTTGTATTGCCTCTGTGACTGTGTCGATCGTCGCTTATTTTGAATTGGTTCCGAATGTAAACGGCGATTTCATTGGCTGCATGTTAGCAGATGGCAAGGGACGTAACTCGTGATCACAATAGGTGTCGCTGATTCGTTTCACCACCTGCCTAGGTTGAAGGCAAGGTACATATTGGGGAGATCTCGATACATTTTCACCTTGCCGTGGGAAGATGGGGCTAGATCAATATATATATATATATATATATATATATATATATATATATATATATATATATATATAAAATTTGAGGCTTCCATGGAAACATGACGTAAACGGTGACTCTATGAGAACGTCCGTTTCCGCTTATAACTCAGACAATAAGAGTTCCAATGTCAAGAGACTCTATACATATACTCATGGTAATAATGGTTGACACCCTCTAATAGCTATAGGAATGAAATGTTTTATAAACAACATAACGTGTCAGGTTCGAATATTTTTTTGACAAAACATGTTACTCCTGGATGTCCTTTTGTGAATAGTACTTGAAAATACCAAAGAAAGAGGAATATAAGAAAAATAAAATTTATTCAAAGTAATTCATTCCTCATGTCTTGAGATCTTGGCATTGGTATATTATTACAGCGTTTTAGTGCTCTCATTTTGGTTCTAATAAATAATGAAAAGTGAAATTCTACTGAACCCAAATATACACAAAATCTTTCATGGAGTCTCATACATACATGGCAAGTATTATATAATTTACCTCATGTGTCAAGTAATATATAAATAATAATATCGAACAACATTAAATAAATTGTCATAAGCAAAGTAAACAACACCGACTCACACAAATATATTATCGATCCTTTTGTAGAGAGTCACAAAAATGGTGTATTCAAAATGCTTAAAGGTGCATCCATTGTGTTCTTATTGATCACATATCCCAAACGTTATAAAAATGTTAATCTTTCGAGAAGTACTGACTGTTAAAGAAAATTGCTATTTGATGACAGTCGACTCAGTTAACCAACGGTATAAAGGTAAAAGTATGGATTTCTGATCGAAATCCGGAAAATGCACCGCGTGTGGCTCGCGTCAATTAGTCAAACGTAATTTTAGAAACTTATTTACACCAGACAAACAGACAACTTTGGATTGCTAATGTTTGCTAGGTCTTATAACTACTGTGCATGTAAATGGGACGCGCAGTGTCGGTTTCTGAACCTGTATAATGATGTTGCTCAATTTCAATAAGGAACTAGTAATTATTATATATTTGGCTTTTGGGGATGAATATGCATGTTGAGTGAAATTATCTAAACTGAAATCAGCACATATTGAATGTTGGCACGTATTTCAGCCTAATAAATTTTATAAAACACAATTGATGTATCTTTAATTGGGGACTATGACCAGGCAGTTATCAACCGTATATTGCCGACATAGTGATATCGTCTTTTTGTACTGTCAATGAAATTACTATACAATACCTACATGTAGGTCAATTCTCTAGACATAAATTCGTTAAAGCACCTAATTTTAATACAATGTAATGACATTATGTGATAAAGATATATATATTTGAGAGACAAAGAGGCTCGAAAAATACAGTTATACAGTATATTATTTTAATGATACAGAAATACTCTTTGTTAATAATCTCTAGTTATCAAAGCTCTATTATAGCTGTATAACGTCGCCGTAATGAGTTTGTTAAGCTATTTTGGATCATGGTCTGACGGGCTGTATTCGAGATTATTCCCCGAACAGCACTGGTGAGTATATTAGTGACTTCACAGAGCGGTTCACGCTGTGAGGAGCTTGATCATGTTAGACATTCTTGTTATGTTCATCACAGGTAATTTAATTGTGTTAATGAACAGGTGTTCTTTGCTTTCGTACTTCGTGCTCAAAACAACCCAGAATTATTTGATTACAAACGAGGTGACTGAAAACCCCTAGGCTATTGTTGACTACGTGATCATGTTAAGAAATCCTAAAATAGAACAGAATATGGTGTTGATAAACCTACATCACCAATCATACAATAATCACTTATCCGTAATTGACAGGTGTCCCGTCATATACATGTATGTAGGTCATTACAGACACTAATTTAAGTATCATGGACTTTGCCAGTGTCAGTGCTATCATTTGTGGAGCACGGTTGTGTTATGTTTAGCACTCTGGCCTCTCACGCCGACGACACGGGTTCGATTCCCGCTGGAGACACCAAAGATCTGTGACTTGGGTCGAATACTGTGTTTTGTCCTTGTAATTGGGCAAAGGCACTAAATCCACACTTCACTCAGTCGACCCAGCTGTACAATGGGTACCTGAACACAGGAAGTACTGATGAAGTGCTTAGTAGCAGCTCTGAAAGCACAATTCCTTCTGGGTAATAATTGAAGCGCTTTGAGCATACCTTAGGGAGTGGAAAAGGCGCAATATAAGTACGCAATTATTATTATTATTATCATTTCTCATTGACATCAATAATGTTGGAATCATATTCGAACAAAGCCAAACTGTATTGAACAGGAAAACGAGATTTTGAGTTGTTGAGAATGAACATGAATATAACATTGACAATTTACTCTATGTGAATAGAATGTGTGTTCGGCGTTCGAATCCCGATTTCAAATTGTTCTGCTGCAGAGAGCTGTTCACATGCAGTTAGGTTTGGGTGCATTGGTACATTAAACTTCAGTGCAGCACAAACAATGCATCGCTAGAGCGGGATAGCGCAGTGGTTAGCGCGTAGGGCTTCGGTTCAAGAGGTCAGGGGTTCGAATCCCGCCAGGCAGTAGAGTGTAGTAGAGAACTGTTCTACACACAGTAAGGTTTGGATGCGATGCTAAACTGAATTTCAATGTAGTGCCACCCATGGTTCGTTAGTTCCAGCCGTTGCTCGCAGGTTTCACCGCAATGCATAGCCACATGGCGTTGCGGGCTTTCTGACTGCCGTGATACCAGCAACCGCGATATAAGTGAAATACTCTTGAAAGCGGCGTTAAACCCCAACTCACCTCACCTCACCTCGCTAGTGCCAGTCCACTTTTGCAAGTGATCAATGTCAGCTGCATATGCATTTGCTGTTCTCTTCACTTTCTCTTTGCAAGATAACTAGCTGCGGTGCTTGTTGAGTTTGGGTCTAACGTCCGCTTGCAATCATGACATTGATTTGGCCGACGGAAATACGGGGGTATGAATAAAATATCTTAATTTAGAGCCATTGGCTCTGAAGCTCATGAGTATTTGTTATTCATTATCTCTAAGGAAAAGATTAAGATCTCAAATAATAAGTCATTGCCCAGTCATCAAATTTAATTTTTTTATCAAAATTGGTTACATTAATTCACATTCATTTATATATTATAAACCTTTGCATTATATTGTTTTAAGTCTTCTTTGTATTCTGGAACGATCAACATTTATTACAAAGGAGCCTCAGTTTCTTAAAGTCTCATTTCTCATTATAAGGCTCCTTTTCAATATTTAATAAAATGATGATATTGTATAGGGAAAACAACTAAAAAAACAACACAAAATAGTCTCACACACATACCATAACACAGCACAGAAATCTGAAATAACCTGAAACCTCTGTGTATTTGCAACTCTCTACCAGGGAGTGGTCACTTCTCAGTTCAACACAGTGCCATTACATAACATTCAGACCCTGAACTCACAGCCAGTGAATTATACATTTTAGATGTTGTTTTCCCACACTTATAAATTATTGTGTGGTGTCATATCTCACGTAGCTACTTCTTACAGTCTCATGTTATATTCCGTCATATTCAGTTCACTTATCTCATGTAAAATAAACACTTTATTATATTTTCAGTGGTTAAAAACGGCATTTATGGGTTAAAATAAAAGCCGTATTTTCACTGAGTGAAATAACATGTTATTCTACTGCGTGAAAGAAAACTTTCGATCGTATGACGTCATCAAAACAATAGGATGACGTCATAAGAAGACCGTGATAAAGCAAGGGGAGCATGGATGCTCCTTTCATTGTAATAACGTCCTTTTCGAACTATACATAACTGGTTAAATCTAATAAATATAACATTTGACATTTCTGTTCGAATACCAAGTATATGTCATCTCGTGAAGTTGAAATAGTATGTTTACACTCATGGCTACACCACTCGTGAAAATATGATTTTCTTCTTCACCCGATGAGATATACATGGTATTCGACTAGAAATGTCAAATATCCTCTATTTATTTCATTCCTTTTCAGTTAATTCCTTTGCGGTGTGTCACAATATTCAGTTCATGGGGTATTCAGTAGTTATCATTTCACATTGATTCACATCAACCATGTCGATAATGTAGATATTAATCTTATCTTGAAATCTATTTCATGTTCCTATTTTTTCCTAAGATTGACTGACTGAAGAGCACATCAAATCTAATTCTCAATCTTCATTACAAAGGTTTTTAAGGCTGTGGTCCCTGTGACCCATATGAGGGGTCACAGGCTCAGCAAATCTACAATTTAGAATCCCCATTGGCCAAGGAGTCTGTACACATCATTTCAGCTTTTTAGTGCTTTTGGGACTGAAGAAGTAGATGAAAATAGCTTCTTAGGTCATGACCCCTGTAACCCATATTTGGGGTCATAGGGTCACACAATATAGTGTTATAATGCCTTTCAGTCAAGGAGTCAACTTATTGTTAAAGGTATATATACATTCAGAAAGTTGTCAATTGCCTTGGCTTTTAAGTGGTGTGACAAGGCAAAGGGACAGTGTTGAAGACGGGCTGGAGTGACCCCGTGTGATAGAATACCCTTATAGTTATGACCAGTTTGATATACAAACTACAGAAAGAATGAACCAACACTACCAAGGTTTTAGATTCGCAGCAACAAGTAATGCCTTATGACAGATGGGCTCTTCCTTAATAAAGACGGTCGACCAGAAACAGGATAAAAAAGGGTTTTAGGGTATCAAACCACAATGCTCCTTCAAATGAGAACCTCCTTTCTTTATCTCTATTTGTTCAATATGAAAAGATGAAATTACATTTATGGCACCATATAGAAGTCCGTAAACTACATCATCAAACACACAAATAGAATCCGTATGTTTGAAAATTTGTCCTGATTTGTGTGGAGGTATTTTACTATCAACCAATGAGAGTCGATAAAGCTCCTTGTACGATTTCATGTAGTACAACCAATTACTATATGGCTCTATATACAACGCAGTAATACTTCCCTTCCTTCCTATTCTGTGTCCCTTCTGTCTTCCAAGGTAATCACACACAACTATTTGTTTATATATTGTCAACACATACAGTAACTTTTGGTTTATATCGGCAACCATACTTGTTGGTCTACTTCTAATGGTTTTGATTTTAGTTATATTTGTACCAAAGTGGGACATGGATGCTAAACGAGAAGGACCCGGATCACGTAGAATTAGAAATACAACATCGACTGTCTCACAAAACGCAACACGTTTCCCGTCCCATACAAGTTTCTTATGTTCACCATTTAACGATGACATGATTAGTTTATTATACATATTTAATTGAAATAAAAGCTTTTGTGAACGTCGAATATATATTATTTTTGAAGCACCTGTAAAGTCATTAACGTATGTGGCTGTAGTTTTGTTGTTGAGATAAAATTGCCTTATTCCTTGTTTATGTCCAATAATAAGGAGTCTGGTCATTGGTCCCCCAGGATGTCGAATTTGTGATTCTGAAGGACAGAAATGAATACAAGGACCATCAGTGGAATAAATGATAAATATACTTATTACATAAACTTATTACTTTGGAAGACGCTATTATTTGAATTAATCTAAAATGATAAATACAATACAATATGTATCTTCTCTTATATAACGCTATCCCTCATTCAGTCTGCTATTATCAATTGTTATTAATTAACTGTCAATGTTATGACACGTATACGGCATTTACGGCCTAGACCATATGATTCGACAACTGGGCCAATACGGGGAAACTGGGCCAATACGGGAAAACTGGGCCAATACGAGACAAACTGGGCCAATATGAGTCTGAGCATGCGCAGTTGCACATTTGGTGAAACCCCGAATCTGTCGCTTCACAACTTTGACCCGTGGTTTTTATGCACCATTCTTGTTTATAATTATTATTTCAATATAAATGAGATGTCTAGTGTTGCGCAAATAGAATGAAAAGAAGTTAATTAATAGAATTGTCATTAATTAAGTATGTCCGTATTGGCCGAGTTACAGGTCCTCGGTCCGTTGTATTCGCCCTCGACTTCGTCTCGGGCCAATACAACGGACCTCGGACCTGTAACTCGGCCAATACGGAAATACTTAATTAATAACATTATAGTATATAATGGCATGATATAGCGCCTGACAACCGACCGATTGTATTATCCTCAGGGAGTGTTCTATACCCCTGGGGCCCCTTTCACAAAGCACTAAGGTGATCGTAAGTCACTAAGGTAACCTTAGTGCAATGTTAAAGAATGGGAGTTAAGGTTAACCTTAGTAAAGGTAGCTTTGTAAAAGCAACCCCTGGGGTAATATGTCAACCAGTGCTTTGAGCATGCAATGTGCATGGAAATATGTGGTATATAAATGGACTATTATATATATATTATTATTATTATTATACACAATGGAAAACATATAATAGAAGATATTTTACTAGGTTTTGACCAAAAGGTTTTCATACGAATGTTCACATCATCAGAGAAATGGACCCTAACATGCTCACCATAGAGTATATATATATATATAAAGGTATACTGATCTTTCCAGGCAAACATAACAACGTTCACGTTCTAAATGCGGCGACGACACGCATGGATACAACCATATCATTGGACGGTCACTATTTCTAGAAGCAGACGTTAAACCTCTATCCAACAACAATTAGGCAACTTAGGGTGTTATACGACGATGTGCATTGGTTATCAAGCTCATCGTGAAAACAGGTTCGTTATTCTAATCACACATTGTAGATTGCTATTCGCATGCCAAATATTTGCAAAATCATCACAATATATATTATTAATGGTACTTTGGTTATATTTACAAACATGATATTATAATTGGCCTGTACGTCGCGTGTATGTTTTCTTACATACATAAGCATAATGGCTGACATACCGATCAATTTTTCTGTTTTTATCATGATAAGAAACCATTACCATTTAAAACAAAACAGACTGTCACGGTATTTGTTTCGATCAAAAGACATTTATATACCGCTCGTGTACGGCAAGTAGTGGCGAGTATTAGCCGGTGCGCAAAGTAAGCATCGCTGAGTAGGACTAACGCTAACTGAGATTTCCTACTCGCGTATTACCTTACTGAATTTTCTCCTTCCATAGCTAAATTCGCCGAAGTGTCCCCCTTTAAACAGTCCATGCTTGAAAGTAGAGCTTGGCGTGTCTTTGTCTTTTCCATGTATTAAGTAATAAATAGATCAATATCTCTCATCCCATACTATTTTCCCCGACACTCAACCCTTAATATAGGCATATCATCGCTTTCGTTCATGAAATATTAATATTCAGTAAACAATATGGGAAACATGAGCATGGGCATGGGCACTATAATATCAATTTAAAATATAGTCACAAGTGACGATTCAGTGCATAAATGATTTAATAATTTTAGATGTAATGAATTAAGCCATCATTTCATTGTTATTGCATATTGAAGAAAGTTGTCTCATTTAATGTTTATTTACTTATTTCACTATTTCCCATCGCTGGTTTGGTTTAAACATATTTTATTCATCATGAAAAGGATTAGGAACAAGTTCTCCAACTTAGAATACCCTCTCCTTGGTATATACAGAGGTGATTTACATATTTTACAAACAGATGACAGATAGATGACAGACAGCAATATTAGAAGAGGACATATATTCTATGAAATAGAGTAATATTTATATACTATACAAATCGTTTAGTCTCACTTATGAACGTTTGCACTGACTTGAATACACTTGTATTTAAAGGTCTGAACTTCCTTCTAATAAAAGTTTGAAGTCGACTGTGGTACCAACAAAATTACAATTGCGCTTTACAGATGCTATACATTTTGTTCTCTGTTGCTTATACTTTAAGCATTCAAACAAATAATGATATGAATTCTCAACAGCGTTACCACAAGTACAGTTTGAAGTCTTAATTCCAACTCTGTATAAATCAAAATTAAAAACAACTTACTGAATATCGCAATTTGGTATGAAGAATATTTAGATGTCTTTTACCTCATGAATAATACTGGGGTGCATATACACAACGGTCAGCCAAGGATGATTTAAAAGCTGAGACACTCTTTGAATTACGAACAGTGGTTGGTAACTTATTCCAAGAACTTACTTACATCGCTCTTGTTAGTTTAATTAAAGTTGTTTAGCTACAGTGGCCTTTGAAGACAAAGACAAAGGGGACTTGAATAAAGTCCTTTTCAAACAGCTGTTTACTATTTATTTCCTGTAATGATTAATAAAGACTTCAAATTAAACATAATCAGTAAATAAATATAGATTACTTAAGTTTCATGCCGTATATCTTATGAATAATATATTTTTCAAATATTGAAGAAAATAATGAATATTAAAATTACATTCTGTAATGAAAAAAAAGTAAAACATATCGATTGGAAAATTTAAATTCCTATTCTTGTCAATTATATCTACAGTTTCAATGCAGAAGTTTAAAGATGGAATCACTGTGTTTAATTATATTTTATTTAGCTTTAAAATGCCAAAATAAAACGCGCTGATTTCAGTTCATGTAAGTTCACTTAACTTGCAAATGCATTCCAACTTGCCTAATTGTTTAAATTCAATACAGAATGTTTATGTTTGGAATTCCTTAATGTAAAACGAAAGTAGTGTGTACTTTTCTCAAACTATAGAGATGACTCTTGGAAGGTTAGTTTAATCTTCGATAGCCTTTTCTGTACCAGTCATGAGATTAATTAATGTACGCTAAAATCTTCTTTCAAGCATAGTCATGCGACGCGCCGTCGCGTATTTAGAACGCAACGTCATAGATGAAACTTGACGTCACATCATGGAATTTATATATCCTGTGAACGGATTGACTTGCTGAGTGCATGTCGTGTATAATACAATTTCAATTTATTTTACATCATAACTCAACCATAGTGACATCACTCATTAGATAACGATGTGTTGGTTTCACATACTGGTTGATGACCTCTCGTAAAAACATTCCGATGAATTTCCGTGGCAGATGCACATGGTGTCGACATTTTTCATTGCGTGTTATATCAATTATTATTTTTTAATAAATGAAATATGTTTTCACCCAAATTAATTTTTGTTTTACCTTTGTAGGCGTACAACATGTGTAGACACCCACCAATTAGCGATCTATTTTCTTCTGACTGATATTCATATGCGGTTTTCCTGATCAGCTGGTTGTTGTGGCAATTTATTCAGAAAAATATTGATACGTTTACAGGGTTGATTAATAATAAATTACTCATGAACAGAATTTGATATCAGATTCAATTTCTTTCGTCTGATACCAAATCATGTTCACTCGTTGCATAGTTTCTGAATCACATTACCATTTGTTTTGTATTTTATATATTAACTGGGATGAATAAATCTACAAACCAAGACGACAAATGAAGACATTCTCTTTGGTCCGGAATATCAGAGATGAGGATGGACAAGTTGAATTTTTCTGTTTTCCAACAACTTTTTCCTGTGAACAGAAAAGGAGGAAGAAACATTAACACGACTGTTAAAAGGACAGATCAAGAGGCTTCATATAATAAGATACCATTAAAAGTAATGTAGAATTGAGTCTGAAAATTACACTGTCCCTTTGAAACAGGTTAAAACAGGTTGAAATTCCTCTTCTAGGGGAACCTACTTCAATATGTCGAAATGTTTCCGAAAATAAAGGCTTTTAGGTCGACACTCTGTGATAGTGATACGATTGAATAACATGACTTAATGATTATTGAGAATGTCACGCTCTCTTTCTTGGGGTTAAAGTCAACAAAGGGGTTAAACTGGCAATTCTAGACCCGTAGTTGAAGCCAAAGGTCACCAATGTATCAAACGTACATACAAATAAAGCTTGTTTTTTTTCTGTTGATACACTTTTGGCCAAAAGAGGTTTATCATCCTATTTCTTCAAACCTGACCTGACCTGACCTGACTTGACCTTACCTGACCTGACCTGACCTGACCTGACCTGACCTGAACGTCGTGGAGCAGTATTCAGATCGAAACTTTTCATCTGTTTTAATGAGATTGGAGTTTGGATAACATGCTCAGAATATTTGCCGAAATCATGGAACATGCGGTCCATGGTTATATATGGACATTGTTTGTAGCATTGTGAACGACCAAGGAAACCATACAACCTCCTTTGAGTGTCACCACGTCCTTGATAATTTTGGAAAACAGTAATGTTTCCAGAAGAAAGACACGAGTACACGACGGATTTCCTGATTCTGACATGGCTCAATAATGCTTGTTCTTACTTTATAAAGGCTAACCAGTGCGTTGAACCTAAGATAGGTAGCATCCGATCCCTTGTCAGCAGCATGTCCTGGCTGCAAATGACAAGACAGATATCTTGAACTGTAATGGAATCTGTAACATCCAACTGTCCGTTGACAGAGACGCTCACACATTCTTATTCCTACAAGGGTTCTGCTATCTTCAGCTGCACTAGCCATGACGAAGGAAACCCCGAGAGACATGAGCTGTACAAGAACTTGTTTCTCCATGGTTGATCCAAGTCTGTTGTGTTGGACTCCATGAATTGGTTTTATTGTAACGCTCAACTGTTCTCGAAACATATTAATAATTAGAAACCACCGTCCCCGGTTCTATGTAAAATTGATATTCCTTTTGAAAGTGAAACGTTAATTTGATATTTCAACATTTTGCAAAGTAGAATAAACGAACAAAACTAGTGCTCAATTAGTTATTGATGTGTGATAAATTACACTGTCGGCCAAACGAAACGCCTACTTGTCTTTCCTTGAAATGAAAGATGAAATAATTTCTAATGGTCTCACGTTATGCTGAAACAGAAATTAATATAAAAGTCCATTGACATCGTGGAAAAACTGTGATTCGAGTCAATAACATTCATGAAAATCTCCCCCAATGAAGACAGCCATTTCCGGTTTATTCACTTGCGAATGCGTGCCAGTAATGTTGCTCGTGGTTGTATGAAACTTTTTTTCAAATGTTTTTCTGATCAAGCACTGATCGAAAACCAAACAATTTATGTTGTCTCATTTCAACAATCCCCAATTTTCTGACATGACATCTTCGTGAACTTAAAATAGTATGAAGAAATTGTGCAACAATTATATTTTTAAACTGTTTTTTTTTTATTTTTATAGTTTTTACGAAATCTGATAAGATACCTGTTAGGACGATAGTGTAAGTAAGTGTTCTGTATCTGTTACACTTCAAATTTCACATTCATTATAAAAAGTGATAACTAATTTGAATTTTCAAAAATTCGAAATTGAATATAAAAAAAGAAAAATAACCTATGCTTAATTATATGTTTTACAATTAAGCAACTAAAAACCCAATCGGTATTATCTGATTTTTCAACTGGACAGCTTACCATGCTGTCATTGTTTGCAAAAGTGTCAATTTTATGTGATAATTTAAAGAGCAAGGCCGAATTTGATAACCCTGTCTAATCTCTTGTGGTATTGCATCGTTTTTGCTGTGTTAGTTTTAATTCTCATTTTCAGTATCAACATCAGGTTCATATTAATAAGCAAATAGAAATACTCTATAGTACAAGTAGTTGTGAAATATTTTACTATGTAATACGTTTGATGAGTTAAACTGAACTAAATATATTCACCAAATATCAAGGAAATAAAACATGCTTTTTCTGCATCAGAAATTGGTCACTTTTAAAACCAATCGCTATGAAACATGTAATGTACACCGAAGCCGACTTCAGTTTAAAGGGGCAGTAGCAAGTTTTTTGGCAAAATTTATTTTTTCAAATTTCTTATTTATAATGAAAGTTTGTGCCATTTAAATTTATTTTAGAGGGTATACCATCTTACTACACAAAGCAATTATCAGTGGTATTAATAACGCAAAATTGCATGGCGGCCATTTTATTGTAAACAAATTTTATTATTTCGAATGACAAAATTTTTCCAATGGCTTTTCTTGGCCATGTTAACTCATTCATAACTTGATTTTACGAAAACAAAAGGGTATTTTACGATTGGTGAAATTATTTTTCAAATACATTTCATCGACTTATTTGAGCGAATAAAACGTGCTACTGCCCCTTTAAGGTCTAATACGACAATACTTGAACAATACACGATGAAGGTTCTTAAGATAAGATAAAACATTACTGTTTCCTATCCAAATGTCTTGAATAGATAATCTTGAACCACGAAAATTGCTAAATGGTTACTAATAGGCAATCAATGGCTACATGTACTTTTAGGAATGCTATGCTTATTCAGGTTTTTGGAAAAAGTCCGTTTAATTAGTTTGACAAGCGGCAACATAGTTCCATAAAGAATACAAAAGCATGTAAGGAGTCTTAAGTCCTCTTAAACATAATCAGAATAATTAAAAACTGATGATCTTGAGATTTTACCTGCTAAGAGTTTTAGCTTAAGAACCATTCTGAGAATGTTCTTATATTGAAAGAGTCGTGTTCTCATCATACACAACTGTCAAAGCAGTGTTAAACAATAACTCACTCAATCACGTACAAGCTCTCTTCTCTAAATTTTTCCAGCAACGGCACTCATACAATTGATACTCATTTTATTGATTGATACTTAAGGATATTCGCTCCTCAAATTTTTGGTATTAAACTTTTTTCAAAATTATATTTTTTAAAAGATCAAAGTATATGATTGGAAAATCAGGATTAAAAAATAGGGGGTAGTGGTTTTTATTTCAAGTTATGACGCCTGTAAGATAGTGGGGTGAAGTACAATTTCAACATGGGAGTCTATGGTAAAATGAGAAAAAAACTGCTAAAACTTTAAAATACTACATTTCTTGTATAAAACTATTTTCTTTTTCTCTTGCTACAAAGTTCATGTAACCCAATAGAAATCGATGAAAAAATATATATGGTAGTGTTTTGGAAGCTTTGACACAATATGTACCTGATTGATTGATAGATAGAACATGATACAAATGTAGTATTATTGGCCTCTCGCTCGGGTAATACAAACCTCCACACTCAACTCACACTTCCTCGGGTAATACAAACCTCCACACTCAACTCACACATCCTCGGGTAATACAAACCTCCACACTCAACTCACACATCCTCGGGTAATACAAACCTCCACACTCAACTCACACTTCCTCGGGTAATACAAACCTCCACACTCAACTCACACATCCTCGGGTAATACAAACCTCCACACTCAACTCACACATCCTCGGGTAATACAAACCTCCACACTCAACTCACACATCCTCGGGTAATACGAACCTCCACACTCAACTCACACATCCTCGGGTAATACGAACCTCCACACTCAACTCATACATCCTCGGGTAATACAAACCTCCACACTCAACTCACACATCCTCGGGTAATACAAACCTCCACACTCAACTCACACATCCTCGGGTAATACAAACCTCCACACTCAACTCACACATCCTCGGGTAATACAAACCTCCACACTCAACTCACACTTCCTCGGGTAATACAGACCTCCACACTCAACTCACACTTCCTCGGGTAATACAAACCTCCACACTCAACTCACACATCCTCGGGTAATACTAACCTCCACACTCAACTCACACTTCCTCGGGTAATACGAACCTCCACACTCAACTCACACTTCCTCGGGTAATACAAACCTCCACACTCAACTCACACTTCCTCGGGTAATACAAACCTCCACACTCAACTCACACTTCCTCGGGTAATAATCCCTTTATATTGTATATTTAAAGTATAGACATTAAAGTGCTTGTCTAAAGCTGGTAACGCAAATATTTAATTATGTACTACACTATTTCCATTAACGAGTGCTATATTTTTCATTATTTTCAATATTGCATAAACCTATTTATTACCCATATTGTTTAAAATAACCAAGTTAATATTATTGATATGAGCACATGTGCACATATCACGTTTGCCTAGCAACCATTATTTCATTGCGGCTTCCCGTATTTCATTGTCTGTGACGTCATAAAACGAGTGTTCGTGACGTCACTGTACCTTTCCGTCGCAAAGGAAGTGAGCCGTTTCCTGACTATTTTGACGCGAATCAAATGGAATAGAATGGGTAATAAAGAAAGTATTACACTCAAAAGTGTGCCATATGACTTTTACGAAACTCGTGCAAATGTATGTATAATCCTCGCCCTCGCTCGCTCGTTTCGTAAAAGTCATATGACACACTTCATCGGTTAATAATCTCTATATATCTAATTTCAAACAACGGTACCCCTATTCACTTCATTCGAACTGACTCCTCGTGTCAATAAGTAAAACGTGTGGCAAAGGGATACGGACAAAACGGCGACACGGCAAATTAAAACGGCGACAAAACTTTAGTTGAAACGGCGACAAATTGGATGGAACGGAGACAGAAATGGGTTGGACTAAACGGCGACACCAAATATTTTTCTTATTCAAAGTCGAGTTTTTAAAAAAATTTTAAATTTTTATTTTTATTTATGACTAGTAATTCGTATGAGGATTATTAAAATGAAGTTACTAAACTAATTAATTACGATTTTTTTTATTTCATTTCAATGAATGGGAATGTTGTTTATAAAGTTACCATGCATTATTTCTGTCAACTTGTATTCGCCGAAGTCATCCCAGAGTTTGAAGAAGGTGTTCGATAGTGTTATAAACCTAGGTCGGATTCTGTCTGGTGTTTTGTAGGTATCTTCTTTTCTTGGAATAACCTCTAATGAGGTCTTACTTCCGAGAATAACCCGGTATGAGGTTTTACTTTTGAAAGTAAGACCTGAACCTAAGGTTTTTTTGAAAGTAAGAACTGGAAATGCACTTAGAATAATTTTTCAGACTTGCAACGCAATAGCCAACAAGCAGCAATTATTATCGAAAATTATACACAGTTAAAAAATTCCAAGTTGAAATAGCTGGATTCGAACCTGGCACCCTTCGCTCTCTAAACTGGCGCCTTAGACCGCTCGGCTATGCAGACCGAGATGATGAGTGGAGTTGAATTACTCCATTTATAGTCATACCGTCTTTGCCTCGATATAACGCAACCGAGGGCGACATACCCTTTATAAAAACACGATTTGGGAATCAAAAATTATAAAATGTAAATTTTTACATTTGACGTTTATAAATAGGAAGAAAATATTCCTCTTTCGTCTTCTGCTTTTAAAATGGTCTAAGCGGAGGAATTAGGCCCTTTGAGCGTCCGAAACTATAACTCGTAAATTTTGATAGTTGACGGTTTATAAGCTAGAGAAAACATTCCTCCTCGGTCTTCTGCTCTGAGAATAACCTCAAGGTCGGGATAGCCCCTCGGGCTAACGCCGTCGGGGCTTTATCCCTCCCTTCAGGTTATTCTCAGAGCAGAAGACCTCGGAGTCATGTTTTCTCCTTAACTTTTATAAAATAAAATGTCATTAAAAGGTTAAAGAAGATAAAAGCTAAGATCAATGTAATAAATAAATACGTACATAAGCAATCAGCAGCACTAATTAGACAATAATCCACCAGTTAAGTACTATGTTAATTACAATGACACTAATCTGAGAACAACACTGATTGATAGGCTAATTGTTAAGTAATTGTTCATCATCTGTACTCTGTCGGCGAGACATGAGAGTGAACAGAAGCAAAGTCAAACAAAGCCTGTGCTGCCATTCGTCGCTGTTGCAGAGAGCCATATGGTTGATCCGGGATGACTTACTGTCTTATTCTTAGTTCACAGATTAAAATGAATTATTCTTCTCAGATTAAGACAAGATGTTTAATATAATATCCTTCTATCAACAATCCATGAACTAATAAAAGATTTACGAATCAAACTTATAAAAACTATTTTATTAAAAACTACTGTCGCCATTTAGGCCAAATGTGTCGCCGTTTAGTCCAGCGATTTTGGTCTAAAAATTATTAAGAAATGTGTTTCGCCGTTCTGTTCAGAAGTGTTTTTCAATCTGTCGCCGTTCCGTCCAAAATGCCGCCGTTCTGGCTTGTCGCCGTTTTGCCGTGTCGCCGTTCCGTCCATAACTCGTGACAAATATGCTGCAAATATGCAAAAGAGAGCGCTCACTTCTCATGACCTCATAAGAAAGGTAAACCAGATAATAAGAGTTTGGTTTCAATGATCGTAACTATGGGCGATGCAGGTTCCAGTTTGTCAATATCGTGAAACGGTCTGGGAGAACATATAGATGTAGATAGAAAACGCTGTAAAACTTGTCATTTTCTGCTCATGAAATCATAAAAATACATTTCCGCTATTTCACACTTCTTTCATAATTTGTGCATGACTCGATTAACAAAGTTGAGTGACAGAATATGAAAACCACTTTAGATATTGTATCTGCAGCATGTGTCCTTTTCGTAAATCTTAAATCATAACAATCATCTTTCATGAACTAACACTGGTGAGTGTTGATAATATCCATATATGATCTGAAAGGATATTGTTAATTATTTGTTTCATGTATGTTTCATTTGTGAAATAAGCGACGTTGTTGAAATAAGCATTTGGTCTGATCTGGTCGGTAAAATCAGATTCCTTTTATCTCTTATATGAGACATGATCAGAATATTATAACCAAATGTTAGACTTTTTTGATTGCATAAATTGCAATATTGCAAAATAAAGAAGATAAACCATGTTGTAAGTATTCACAGCCATGCATGTGTTATGTGAATATAACAGAAGTTATGTGGGAAGGTATGATAAGAGTAAGCTATGTGGGGTGAGAATGGAAGGTAACAACACTATTAGGTTTGAATGTTTTGATTGTAAATATTTTCACAATATTAAGGAATTCTTGTGACAGAAATATGTTCGAAAATATCGTTAATAGAGACATCATCCCTAAATATGAAGCGTATGTTCAATATCCATGGAATGTATTAAGTTGAGCTTCTTATTCCGTTTGAATAAATATCATATTTGATATTATTACTAACCCGTTGAAGATATCGCAGTTTAATAAATCTACCTTGTTATTACACTAAGCGTATTACACTAAGCGTAATAACATCGCGTGCTGCCGATTGACATGACGTCATAATGGCACAAATATGACGTCACAATGTCAGCGCCGCGGTCGCAATGGAGTGTGTCCCATTTATCGACGAGTTTGTGGAATTAGGTGGCATTTTAATCAGTGAGTAATGAATAAAATTCTAAACTCGTTTCCGTTTAATAACATATTTATGAAACTCGTGAGAAGGTATTTGTAGTGAACTCTCTTTCCCTCGTTAAATACAAACCACTCACTCGTTTCATAAATATGCTATTAAACGGAACGTCGTTAAGTATTCTCTATATCTTAGGGAAATCGAGGAAATACATTGTCATGTTAAACAGGTTTAAAAACAAAGTTAAATGTATGAATGTATATGACAGGCTTTCACCCGGAAACTCTGTACACATTGTAATTGACATACATTGTTAACAATACCAAAAGAATAAGGAGAAGTGTTATCAAAGATAAGAAGATCAAATATAATTATTCAAGATAAAATTATACATCAGTCTACGAATTTCTTAAAAAGCTGTTTCCTTTGTCCGTCTACAGATTAGATAATTTCTCCCCTTACAAAAACCCTGTTTGTGTTGATCTTCAATGGAGTGTTTTAAAGTCAACCATTTCTTGTCATAAGTAGAGCTTAAAGACTCAGAATTAAATTCCTCTTTACAAGGAACATTCAATTTTCCATGTGAAATTGGTTCATATTTGATGAGACGCTAGTCAATTGAATAACAGACTTTTCATCTGCAGGCAAAGAAAACACAATTATGTTCTGAAAGATGTTCACTGAGCAAACGTTTGTGAAGCTACACGTACTATAACATGTCAGTTAAGTTGGCCACAGCTTGAAAACTCCCACAGAGTGATACTATATGCCAGTCGAGTTCAAATAAAATCCCCCTTTTATTCTTTGAATTATTTAATTATTATTTTTGCATTTGATATTTAGTATCGTAGCAATGATACGAATCGCATGTCTGTTGTAGGAGGCTTACAATCACATATAGCTAATTTATCTATGACATTGTAATGAAAATAGACATGATCATCAAATGAAGGAATTGTATAACTCAAGAGACGGCGCTACATTCATTTGATTATTTTAACATTTTCAATTTGTAAATTGATTAAAATTTACAGGAAAATCGTAATCTTGAATCCTGTTACATTTTCATGAACAAAGCGACCTACCAGAATTGACCTATTCACGATTTGGTTTTCATTATGAACACATTTCAAGGGACTTACAATATGATTTTGGTTAAAGTAACAAAGAGTATTTCATCAATGTATTTGGCTTTGATACCTGTACCTTTTGAAAGTTCTCAAAACGATGTATGTGGTGTGAAACACGTTACATGCTCTATAAAACAGGGTTTTTACGCCTTATGATGGCGATTTTCATCAACAGTCCTCGATAAAACAGCACCATCATACCCCATCAAGATACACTGTGTCACTGTCAATCAACTTCGTCTCTAAAGAACAACATGGAATCATTTTCAGTAATCAGCCCATTCCGGGAACCAAACAGCAACAGTAGCGGTAATGAATGAATTAATCATGTTTCAAATATAGTCAAAGATAGAAATAAAACTTAAACCAAAGTTGTCATTGAAAGTTTGATGACTCGAAGAAGAATGTGCATAATCGTTTTGACGTCAATGTATAATGAATTTTCTTTTCTTTGAATACATGTACATTATATGATTTGTAATGTATAGATTTACTTATTGTGTGAGTGAGATTTCATATAATTTGATTTGCAAAACAACCATTAGCTTGCTGTGTGACTTTTATTTGCAACAACAGTTGAATTTCAATGCTTAAGATCATCGACACCGGGAAACAACAATTGCAAACTAAATAGTATATTTTCTTAAATCTTCATCCTTTTAATAAAAGAACATAAAGCTTTTATCTTTTTTTTTAATTTTCAAAGGCTTCATAATCATACACGAAAGAAAACCATGTTAATGCTTTGATTTCTGATTTCTATTTGTAGCGTTCTCTTCAGAGTATGCAAATGAAAAATGGAATATACGTATTATTCCACAAGGCAATAAACTTCTCAGACCTTTATTTCACAAAGGTAGCATTGTAAAAACTGAAATTCTCTTCACAGAGAGCCACCTTGTTAATTCTCAAATAAAAATAATTTGATCTTATCTTCCAGGAATGTTTGGAATAGTGCACAGAGTTCAATAGTATATCCTAAGGGTTAAAGAATCAGTGTTTTAAATATCAAATTTACACAGATGGTTATAAAAAATTAAGAGAGAAAAGTTAATGACGTTGATGTTGAAGAAATATGGGTCAATCTTGTACATAATCGGTTGTATTGTCACATTGGTGGAACATTTTTTAGTAACGATATCGGGGAAACTAGGCTGGACAACCTGGTTATACCTTTGTGTCATATTTCATATCTGCATAATTACAATTGCTAGCATTTTCTTCAGGGGCGGGATAGCGCAGTGGTTAGCGCGTTCGGCTTCGGATCAAGAGGTCCGGGGTTCGAATCCCGCCAGGGCAAGGCAACTTTGTCTGAAGTAGAGAACTGTTCTACACGCAGTAATGTTTGGGTGCAATGCTACACTGAATTTCAGCGTGGTAGTAGTACCACCCATGGTTCGTTAGTTCAGGTTTCAATGCATAGCCTCATGGCGTCGGAGGCTTTCTCCCTGCCATAATACTAGCAGCCGCGATATAAGTGTAATAATCTTGAAAGTGGCGTTAAACCCCAACTCACATCACATCACATTCTACAGCTTACATGTGTATTAAATGCATTCTAGACTCTCTGTTAATCGCGTAAAATCGTTCTCATGTGAAAATACATTGTGTGAGAAAAATAGAATTTGTCTTCCAAGATTTGTATTTCATTACTATAAAAATGTCTCGTAATGATTTTGACGAATTCCACATACTGCCTGAATATTTCTACGTTTTCTTGATGACAACAACAATGTGTAAACCAAAGTGTGCAATGATGTACACTCAGGGGCAAAAGAAACGATATATGCAAGTTGGTTTAAAGGTGCATCCATTGTGTTTCATAAATTTTTATTTGTTTTTTTTTTATACCTTCCAACACACCATATGTGCTGTTAACAGTGCAAATAAATTCAATTCATTCATCCCCAGTTGCCTAACATATCATAATTCTAGTTTCCAATTAAAATCGAGAAAACACCATTATGCATGTGTAGAAACCGAAACCGCACGACCCATTTACATGTACAGTAGTTATATGACCTAATAAACATTATAAACCAAATATGTCGTTTGCCTGATATAATAAATGAAACACAAACTGGTTTTTTAAAGAATAGATTTATTGGGGAAAATACCAGAATACTATATGATTTAATGCACTATTGTGAGGAAAATTAAATCCCTGGTCTTCTGATCGCAATTGATTATGAGAAAGCGTTTGATACAGTTGAGTGGGATTTTATTGATAATACTCTGGAAGCGTTCAACTTTGGCCCCATACTCAGAAATTGGGTAAAACTTTTTCAAAAGAATAGCTGCAGCTCGATTATTAATTCTGGTACATTATCAAGCTTTTTTGCTATGGGACCTGGTTGTCGACAAGGCGACCCGGTAGCGCCATACCTGTTTATTGCATGTGTTGAATTACTAGCTATTGCAATTAGATCAAACAAAGATATTAAGGGTATTAAAATAAAGGGTATGGAGTATCTTATTTTCCAGTATGCTGATGATACCAGTCTTACCCTTGATGGATCCGAAAAAGGATTATCAGAACTTATTTATGTGATCAAAAAGGGTGCCACTGTATCTGGATTAAATCTTAATACAGATAAGTCCATAGCGATTTGGTTTGGCTCACTGCGAAACTGTAATGAACAACTTTGTCCACATATACCACTTCGCTGGTCAAAAGAACCATTCAAAATTCTGGGAATAACTTTCTCTACTAATCTAAATGAAATGATTTCACTAAACTTCGAACAACAACTTTCAAAAATCAGAAAAGTACTTTTTTCCTTGTCAAACAGATCCTTAACTCTTAGAGGAAGAATTATGATTATCAAGTCTCAGATTATCCCCCTTTTTACACACTTTTTCATGGCGCTTCCCAACCCATCTAAAGACTTCTCTAAACGTTTGAATTCAATCCTCTTTAAGTTTGTTTGGGGAGGGAAGCGCGATAAAATTAAACGCAACATGTTAATAAATGAGTATGCAAAAGGGGGGCTGAAAATGATAGACATCATATCTTTTTGCAATTATATGAAGATTAAATGGATAAAAAGACTACACACTGGGAAAGGACTATGTCACCACTTAGGCTTTGTATCATTATCACCCTTTGGAGACATTGATCTGTTTAATTTCCAAAGAGAAAGACTTCTATTATACGCAAAAAATGTGAAAAACGCCTTTTGGAAAGATGTACTTACAAGTTTTACATGTTTAAATACGAACAAAATTTTAACTATTGAAGAATTTTCACTCCTACCAATTCTTAATTTTATTCCATTTGATGATAAAACATTATTCGTTTCCTGGTATAAGAACGGAATGACATGTTTCCGAGATATCATCAATAACACTGGTAATTTCAAAACTTTTGAAGTGCTAAAACAAGAGTTTAATCTTCATCACACCTACCTACTTTACTTCAGATTTATAAAATACATACCTAAAAACTGTCGCGAATTAATTAGGGCTACAACCCACATAGGTAAAGTAGTCAATACACAAGATACAATTTTTATACAAATATGTAACTCAGCCGATTGTAAATTTGTGTATTCACAGCTGTGCGCAAACAAAACGGCATCATTAGACAACCTTCGGTTAAAGTGGGAATCAAAACTTAGTACAGCTTTATCAGATAATTATCTTTCTGACTGTTTTGCAATGATAAATAAAACAACATTAGAAACTAAAGCTAGAAATTTCCAGTTCAAGTTATTGCACAGAATAATATCAACGAAATCATTTCTTTGCAAAATAGGTGTAAGTCAAGACAACCTTTGTACATTATGTGGTAAAGAAATGGAAACACTTGAGCACTTATTCTTTCACTGTGAAAAAACTCAAAAGCTTCTCTATCAATTAGAAAATTGGTACAATCTCAAGATGAACACAAACCTCATTATAGACATCAAAGCATTTCTACTGGGGGACCCAACGGCAAACATATTAATAAATCACATCTTCATTTTAACAAAAGAATATATAAACAAAATAAGATTAAGCTCTATTGACTTAAATGTCAATCAGCTTATAGCCTATATAAAATACCATTACCAGCTGGAGAAACATATTTTCTCAGATGAAGACCCCGACTTTCAAAGAAAATGGTCCGGACTATTTTAAATGTAATAAACTGAGTATCCCTCTTTTCACCCTCTCACTTTGCACCCCTATCCTTCTGCCCTCTATTCCTATCTTTTCTCCTTTTTCGTCCTTATGTTACATCTATGATTACTTTGCCAACTATTTGAAAATATATGTAACTGGCTCTTTTTTGTAATAAAAAAAAAAAGTAGCACCAAAAAAAAAAAAAAAAAAAAAAAAAAAAAAATATGTCGTTTTGTCTGTTATAAATAAGATTCCAAAATTAAGTTCATTGGCGCGCGTCAATCGCGATGCATTGTCCGGTTTTCGATCAGAAATCACTACTTTTGCCTTCATATCGTCAATATACTGAGTCGAATCATCAAATTGCAAATGTTTTTGGTAACAGTCGGTACTTCTCGATCAAATAACGCCATTAATACGTTTGAAATATGTGACCCCCATCAACACAATGGATGTAACTAAAACCTGGCATGGTTCTAAATACCTTCACAAGGTACGAAATTAAATCTTAATTAAGTGTTTTATCTTATGCACACAAATAGACAAATTCTGTTAATGATGCAACTGATACAAAGAATATGTTTCAGTAAATCAACATTAATCAGTTTAAATATCGCTTGTAGATATCTGATCTCATAAAGCAGTATCTACTGTTGGAGCAATTTTGGATGATAATGATAACGATTATTTTGTATCCTATTTCTGGTCTCCAACAACTAATAGCAGGAAACACAGGACAAAAAAGTGGTGGAATCCATTTGCCGGATTCTTCCGGATTCTCCCAAATATTGGCGCATCCTGAGAATCCGGAACAATTCTGAAGGATCCGGCGGATTCCATCACTTTTGTCCTGTGAAAATTATCAGGAATGAAAGGACATCTGCATGAGCTAGTAAATAAAACACGTTACAAAATCGTTACACGAATCTGCTCCAAACAATATCTAATTTAAATGTCTGTCTTGTAAAACATTAATGCATAGGAACAACAGTTTGTATTTATTTCAATAATGTTTAAAAAATTAATACTACATATAAATTCCAACTCACAACACAAAATGAACATTTACTGTATTGGTGCACAATTCATTATGTTTCTTTGAAAAAAAAGATATGCGGCTGCATTCATTAAGTTACACTAATTGTTTTATTTGATGCAGACGAATGCTTAACCGACCAATTTGTATTTTCGTTTCAGAACAGTTATATCAATGAAATATCGTATGGTTTTATGCCTTGTCATTCAGTGCTATTACAGTTCTAGCAGTTATCGTTATTCGTTAAATCGATTATTTCGTGTCGTCATGCATGTCCAATTAGTGGCAAACTGAGCCAAAAGGAAGTTATGTTTTATCTCTGTTATCCAGTTAACGTCCTTATGGTGCAAATGTTATCATCATGTTAAAAAACTATTGTTTTGAACTATCAACATTTCACCTTTCCTGTTTAATTTATTTCTGCAATGTTTGCGGCATTGGACAAACCACAAGACAAATAACAGTATAATGTTCGACTAGTAACTTCAGAGAAAGAATGAATTCTATGCCTTGATAACGGATTTTTTTGCACTTTGGAGATTATGTTGTCTTTTGCTAAAGGTATGTCAATGTAACATATATTATGGAACATATTAGCTACCTATGATATATTGTGTGTCGAACATCAATGATGTTCATTCTTTAAACCAAACATCACTGAAAATGTTGTTTTATCTTAAGGATAAGGAAACCTGTTAAGAATTAGGAACATGTAATAATGTATATTTGCTACTAATGATATATTATATGTCACATGCCATAAATCAAAAGTCCCTCAGTAATTGAATAAACTAATGTTTAATTCTATGTCCGTTTTCCCCCTCTAAAATTGCCTTTTTCACCACGACCGTTGTGCTGACTTTGGCTAAATGTCTTAGCATTCTATAAAGCAGGTTAATATATATCCTAAGATAGATGTCATGTCACTGAAGTTAAGTTCAAAGTTTGTCAGATCAGGGGAAATGTATTCTTCTGTAAACTGAGTTTCTCTTTTTCAAGTTACTATACATCAAACGCTTTGGCTGCCGGCAAGAAATCATAATAGATTTTGTATAGATTAAGTTGTCGAAACATATTGCCTTCTTCTTCTTCTTCTTCTTCTTCTTCTTCTTCTTCTTCTTCTTCTTCGCCTCCTTCTCCTTCTCCTTCTCCTTCTCCTTCTTCTTTTTCTTCTTCTTCTTCTTCTTCTTCTTCTTCTTCTTCTCCTCCTTCTTCTTTTTCTTCTTCTCCTTCTTCTTCTCCTTCTTCTTCTTCTTCTTCTTCTTCTTCTTCTTCTTCTTCTTCTTCTTCTTCTTCTTCTTCTTCTCCTTCTTCTTCTCCTTCTTCTTCTTCTTCTTCTTCTTCTTCTTCTTCTTCCTCTTCTACTTCTTCTCTTTCTTCAGCTTCTCCTTCTTCCTCATTTTCTTCTTCTTTTCATGTCCTTGTTCTTGTTCTTCAAAGTACAAATAAAGTTAATGATCACTGTGCAGAACGGCATTAAAAATTGTATTTAGTCATTATGATAATATATTCGATGCTTTTCTATACGTTATTTAATATACCTTAATCTTCAAGCATACTTAAATCATATTCAATGATGAAACCTTTAAAATGTAAATGTCAATGGGAGATTTTCTTTTTCAGGAGCTACCTCAACATGTTTTTTACTAAGCAGTGATGAGGGCCTGTTGCCAGAATCTTTCTGTTCTTTTATGATTTTCTAGAGCTCATTAATTTCCTATTAATCATCGTCTTCATAAATTTGCAAATAGTAATGAGCAACGTATGCACAAGGCCATTACTTGAAACCTGTTGTCAAATATCAATTGGTGTAAATGATATTTGTGTAGAAATGTTGTCAATCATTTATACTAATGGATAACCATGTATCTAAGGCATGACATTCGAAATATCATACATGCGATTTCCTTCAATCATCTCATGACTTATGAAATATAAGAGAAATGTTGATATAAATGTTAAAAACTCTTTAGAAATAAACAGGTACAGGTCTAATTCATTGTTATTAATTTTGAAACGGTAATGTTGTTTTTAATGTCTTATTTTAAATTTGTATTCTTAGGGGGAGCAGATAACATCGTACTTCTTTACCCAAATTCCCAAAGCAAGGCATAACTCTTGCCAGTCTCCATTACTGGCTGATTTAGGCCTTGCAGTATTTCCTTAAGATCTCTGTGCTTGGAAATCCGGGCCTTCTATGCATTTCAGGTGCAGCGATCCACTATCTTGGCACAAAAAAGCGAGGGAAATACTTAAATCAGCCAGTAATGGAGACTGGCAAGAGTTATGCCTTGCGTTTGGAAGTTGCTTTTCACCAGAAGGAGACGATGATGACTAAAATATTAAAGGGGCAGTAGCACGTTTTTTTCGCTGAAAAATTTCGAAGAAATGTATTTGCAAAATAATGTCACCAATAGCAAAACGCCCTTCTCTCTACGGAAAATCAAGTTAAAAATAATGTACATGGTTCCGTACAGCCATAGGAATCGTTGTCGTCATTCGAAATAATAAAATGTGTTCACAATAAAATGGCCTCCATGCAATTTTGGTTTTATTAGCAATACCGTTATTACTACTGCGGATAATTGGTTTATGTGATAAGATGTTTTACCCTCTAAAATAAATATAAACAACATAAATTTGAAAAAATAAAATTTGCAAAAAAACGTGCCACTGCCCCTTTAAAATGGAATAAATGTGAGAAAAGTAAGTAAGTAGGCCCGAAGACGTGCATATTATGGAAAACAACGTCATTATTTAGCCAGTTTTAACTTATTAACGTATTATTTGTACGGGCGATACGGTCGTGGTGAGATTACTGTATAATCAAAATATCACCTGGAAATTACACCTTACCGCTTAAGGTCAATATTCATGTACTTATCTTGTATCTGACATGCATGTAAACTGATGCTAAGAACATAATAGTAATTTCTTTTGCTTTCTTTTGTTATCTTAGTAGTATCAAATTCTGGGTATATATCGGGTATTTGTAACTTTTGACAAGTGACAAGTGACAAGTGACAAGTGACAAGTGATAAATGATAAGTGATAAGTTTATTTGCATTTGGGGACACGTGAACCATATTGACTGCACACAGTGCGCATATTATATCATTCATTCAAACAGGCAAATTTATTTTTGAGTACAATGACAATGATCTAGTAACGTTTATATTTGCACATAATAACAACTGATACATGTTTGACTCGGATGGATTTACAAAGAAATATTCAGGTATGAACTGTTATCTACTTCTTTTATAATATGGACAAACGAATAAAAAGTGAAATTCGTCCGAGCAGACATTTTGTACATAATGTATTAGGGTTATCGTAACGTTTATATTAAGTAACTGTACCTTTAATTTATGAGAACTACAACGAAATTAACAAACCATCCTCAGTAAATCCTTCTCGGGAAACAATTCAAGGATATATTTTTCAACACATAAAATAGATTTAAAACCGCTATAGAATTTTAGAAATGACGATCCTGAAATGTTACTGAAATTTTGTAACTTTTACCAACTCGTGTCGATACGTTTGAAATCGGAATACATTTGGGTGAGATGAAGAACCTGAAGAGGAAAAAGTCAATTCGCATATGTTCGTGAAATCCCTATTGATGAAAGGTTCTGTAAATGTGCCAGTAGCAACAATCTGCCAATGAGTTGTTCACGTGTTCGAATCCCTAATGAGATCGCCACAAAGACCCAACCTGTCTTTGTCAGAAGCAAGACGTCATGGAAGTGAAAATCATTTATGAAAACAACATAAATTCATTAGGGAATACTCTTTATTGATATTAATTAATAATTGTATATTTCTGAAAGTATGTTGTCATCATGTCAATTTCAGGAACTCGACTACTTATCTTTATTAACATTGCTATGTTCAAATAAAAACATCGCTGAAGCTCCCCCGCAAATTTCAAACTAATGTGGCATTCTCAGGAACTTACCACATCCTAACATACACAGAGATGTAATATATTTTACTTTTAATATGATGATATACAGGTTTCTACTACACTTTACTTTACCTGCTCCAAAATGGCAAAAGAATTATACATTGACATTTCGGAAAATGTTTTGATTTTTTCAAAGTTTAAATTTTTACTTGCAACAAATCACAAAATCGCACTGACATAATGAACTAACTGTGAATGCAATGCAATGTACCATCCAATGTCATTATTTGTATAATTTCAGTGAAAACCTTGTCCCGATTATAACATAGGTGACGGCCATCAGTGCAATCAGTTTTATGTTTACTTTAGAATCATGAAAATGATGATGTCAATTATAATGTAAATTAAGCAAAATGCAAGATCAACATGTATGGTATCTATGAAATGACATTAGTTGGTCTTCGACAATAACAGAAACACAAACATAAAACATATCCAGCGAAACCAAATGTTTGATACCACACACGTGTGAAATAGGACATTGATTTGCTCGGAATGAACACACTTCTTTTTGTTGGTGGGGGTGTAGGAGTTACCCCGTAACTTAAACGCACCACTGTAGAGAAGCTTCTAATAATGGTCAAATTCCTTAATAATATCCTCTCAAATCGAGGTAGCAATTTCTGAATCATACAGACGTGCTTCTGTATCATTCATAATTGGTGACACGGTCTCATGTGACTGCAAATTCGGTGTTAATTATATTGTTTCGAATGACATTCACGGCATGCTTCGCCTCAACATTTACATAGAACTCTACAGCTGCATCCCAAAAGTTTGTTCTCCCTACTTAGTGAAAATATCATACTATTTGTGATACCGTATACTGTTTGAGAGGCATTCTAGAAGTTGGTGTGATGTAGAAGACAAATATTTTATGGATCATCAACTTCTTTATCTATACCGAAACGTCGCTATTGTTAATAAAGAAGTTGATCATCCATCAAATATTTAAATTATTAAAACACATTTACAATATTATTTTTCAAAATCTACTGCGTTGGTCAAAAGAAGCACAGGAATGGATATCCAACTGAACTTAACTGAAGATAGCATTCACGAAAACATTATTCCTTGGAATCGGCTTATTTCAAAAGTCGACAAAGACTGCAAGAAGTGGGAACAAGATGTGTATGTCTTCAACATTCGTTTTGAAGGTTTGATTGTTAATTTGAATCTATCATCATTTGTGCACGTATTCACAACATGATATACATTTTGATATTCAAACCTAACAATGCCATCATGAATCGTCACCTCGTCTCTACTGTAACCAGATGTCTCTAGAGACTGAGCTTTGTGGATGTGTCAGTCCCAACAAACTGACAATGAGTTGTTACCGTGTTCGAATCCCTAAAGTATTCATCACAGACACGCCATTCTGTCTTAGTCAGTAGCAGGCCGCCTGAATGAATTGTCAATGAATACTGGCGGTCAGGGGGAAAGTTTTATGAAAATGTATGCACTTCTAACTTGCAAACACTTCAGAAGCACACTTGAAATTTGGACCTTATTCTGACCACTATAAACAGGGAATAGGCTGGGAATACCAGAAATATTATGCAAATGTCCACGTACTTAAAGCAGGACCAAAGCTTTTTCACGAGTCAAAGACTGAACAGTGGAGAAGACGGGCCAAGATTGTGAAAGCTCACTCTTCCAACTGACGTTAATAACTTCAGATTTTCAGTTACACGCGATAGGGGGCGGGATAGCGCAGTGGTTAGTGCGTTCTTCTTCGGATCAAGAGGTCCGGGCCAAGGCAACTTTGTCTGCGGTAGAGAACTGTTCTACACGCAGTAAGGTTTGGGTGCAATGCTACACTGAATTTCAGCCATGGTTCGCTAGTTCCAGCCGTTGCTCGCAGGTTTCACCTCGAAGCATAGCCACATGGCGTTGCGGGCTTTCTCCCTGTCGTAATACTAGCAGCAGCTAGCCTTACAGGCGATGTTTCACTACGTAACATAATCCCCTAGCAGTCAACGCTTGTAACTCTGGTAACTTCCTTATTTTTGTCTAATCGTTTTACATAATTATGCGACCGAAGTCTTGTAAACAATATGTACACATCACACTTCCAGTCATTTAGATTGCTCAGTTCGAGACAACATCGCTGATTACACAACTACAAATCAGGGAGTATCCTCTGTGCCAAGAGAATGTTTGAGTACCTGTTCTGTAGTGGCGGTCCCAGTATTCACATGGAGGTAGAAGGTATGATAACAATTGAAACGACGTAATGTTTAACCTCAAACCATATTTACACTTCGTGTATCAAACTTGGGTGTCAATGCTGCACGTTACGTTATAAGTTGAAGTCTATGACGTCACGATAAAATAGTATTCTCTGACCTAGTAAAATATAACGTCTTAAAGTATACAGTAAAACAAAGAAATTCCGCTTGATATATATCTTCAGGCTAATGGACTAATTCCGACTAAGACATAACATATCACTAATCTAATGATATTGGCATCAAAAGACACGTTTATATTCTGCCAACTACATGTATAATATCGTTCCCAATTATTTGTTTTTAAAATTCACTATTTCATTTTACATGTCGTGCTCGTATTGTGATTGGACAATCTTTCTTCGTGAAAATGTATTTGAAAATGTGATAAGCTATCCACCACTCCCACATTCTGTGTTATTAAAACGTCTCTTGCAATTCTCTTTCTCTACTTAAAGGTACATCCATTGTGTTTTTGGGCAGCACATATTCCAAACGTTATAAATGGTGTTACTTTATCGTGAAGTACCGACTGTTACGGAAAACTACCATTTTGATGATACTCGACGATATGAAGGTAAAAGTAGTGATTTCTGATCGAAAACCGGACAATGATAGACGCGCGCCAATGAGTCATATGTACTTTTGGAATCTTATTTATAACAGACAAAATAACAAATTTGTGTTGATAATGTTTGATAGGTTATATTACTACTGTGCATGGCAATGGGACGTGCAGTTTCGCTTTATACACATGCATAACGATGTTGCTCGAATTTAATTTGAAACTAGTAATTATGATATAATTGGCAATAGGGGATTAATGCGCAAGCTGAGTAAATTTATGTGTACTGTAAATAGCACACATGTTGTGTTGGAATGTATTATAGCCAAATTAATTTTTATCAAACACAATGGATGCACCTACTAAACCAACATGTCAGTAACCAAATGTCGGGAGGGTATTACTGATAGCATCAGTGAAGCAAGGAAAGGGAAATAAAATCAAAAGCTAAATATTTCTATGCTGAAAAGAATCAGAGTTTGTCTTGAGTATGTCAAGCACAAGCCCACAGTCCAGTTCATTTCAACCCGATTATTTTTCTGGACGTTGTAAAGCAAATCCCTTAACATCGAGTTTTTTTTTATCGTTTAACGTTATAGCAGGCTTCACACTGTTGAATGTGACAAAAGATGCATATGGCAATACAAATCTAAAAATGTGGAAAATGTATGACAGTCACATATGTTAAACGTTATCAATGAGGTGAGGTGACTTGGGGTTTAACGCCGCTTTCAAGAGTATTTCACTTATGTCGCGGCTGCTAGTATTATGGCAGGGAGAAAGCCCGCAACGCAATGTGGCTATGCATTGCGGTGAAACCTGCGAGCATCGGCTGGAACTAACGAACCATGGGTGGTACTGCACTGAAATTCAGTGTAGCATTGCACCCATACTTTACTGCGTGTAGAACAGTTCTCTACTGCAGACAAAGTTGCCGTGCCCTGGCGGGATTCGAACCTCCCGGACCTCTTGATCCGAAGCCACACGCCTCCACCCCCTAGTGATCTAACAGCTCCTCTTAGCCGAATGGATAATCGCTCTGGCTACCAAACGAAGGGTTGCATATTCAAATTCAATGAATGAAAATTTTTTTTTCTCATAATTGAGATATTTTAAGATACACCAAGACAAAACACATCAGTCAAGAAAAGGTATTCGGTAATCCATTACTGAAAATGAAAATGTCTAAACCTAACACCCCTCCTGACTGGGACAGTCAATGACCAGTGGATTATTAAATAATATCCACTGTTAACACATTATAGAGTGACGTCATGACCATGGATTAATATTTAATAGTTCACGTCTTAATTATACCGCCACAATCGCATTGTTGCTACGGCGCCACGTTTAGGTCACGCATGTCTGAGATTCTTTTTGTGTGCTTCTTGGAAAAGGGGTGATGTTTCTGGTCCCTTATTATTGTGGAGCATCTGGTTTATCAAAGCAAACATCGAAACCATGGAACACAATGAATTACATTCTTATTGTTATATTGCGTATACACATGTACCTAACATTGTTTCTGTGTACGATTTGTACAATGAAACGGATGTTCTAAACCACTGGCTCAAAGGATTCGAAGTGTACATGGGGGACTGACCCGTGGATCCACGGCCACGACCTCCCCGCCGAAAGTCCGTTTTCGCTTTCTTGGGGGAAGGTTGGCCACTGCCCTGGCCTTGCCCCTGACGAAAACTGGTCTGCGGACGCTTTGGTGTCGTTTGCCTCCGCGTGACGAGCCGATTAGTGAGGTCTTGCTGTTGGGCCTCCTGTCGTGCTCTCAAAACCTCCGGGATACGACCACCAAACAGAGTTTCAGCGTGAGCAGGGGCATGTCGAAGGAAGTTCTTATGATCGGGGTTGAGACCTGACCGGTAGAGGAAATTGTCTCTGCGAAGCACTGTTATACTCGATGAAATTCGCGACGCTGACAACATGATCTGCGCAAGGTCCGCAGCCACATCACCAAACGCTTTGAACAACACCGGGTCCCCCGCCTCCATGCCCGCCTGCTTAGCACAAGCCAGCATCGCCTGACATGTGAAAGCCACGTTGTTCCCCAAGCCTAACACCGAACGCGCCTCCCTGTCAAGATGAGAGAACTGTGCCTCAGACACGCGGTGAAGCAGGTTGGTGGTAAACAACCGGGATGCCCCCTGATCAAGGGGAGGCGGAACAAGCTGAAAAGGGACCGGATACAAGGGCAGACGCCGTCTGCGCTTGTCCGGCACCACCAAAGGCGGAAGCAGACGATTGGGCATCGCAGATGATACGACTTGCTCCATATCCTCGGTGGCCTCCAACAGGAGCCTATGAGGTGGAAGGGCAAGACGCGCGGGAGGTACCTCGCCATCAGGGCCAAAGGAAGCCCTCCTGGCCGCCGACGTGCGCGGACCCGTCACGCTGACTTGGCTAAGTGGAACGTCCGCGAACGAAGCCACTTCGGATAGCATAGCTATTGCGTCAACCACTGGAGGATCCTCCGACAATCCCGTACCCTCCGCCTCCGTTTCTATACTGATGAACGGAGGGTTCGACACGTCCACGTAGCGGATGTCACGTTCCGGTGAGTCCGGCGAGGAGTCACGTAAGGGTGACATCACCGTGACACGCCGCGCAGGGGTGCGAGGGGTACGCGAAGGAGTCGCGGGTGCGGAGGCCCTAGCGGACGAGGAACGCGCACCCTGAGGTACGTCATCCGCATAGGGCTCACACGGTTGCGTAGTCGTAGTGTGAGTGGGTAAGTTCCGCGGACCCAAACGCGCATCGAGCAAGGAAGAGACCATATCCTTGACGGATGCCAGAAGGAGGGACGGATCGACCTTGTCGAACCTAGCCTTCTTGGACTTCTTCTTCTTGCTCTTGGGCGTAGTGGGTCCGCCCACCTTAAGTCTAAGCGGAGACAACCGTTTGTCCGGCGAAGGAGGGGACAACGGGTGAGTCCGCAAACGAGAACCGGAACACGACGGCGGAGGGGGGGAGCGTAACTTCGACCCCCCAGCGGGTTCGGACAGGTCCGATTCCCTGTCGAATTCATCCGCCCGTTCCGTGAGGACAATGTCTACATCCTCCACCGGAGACGGATGACGAATGGGAGACAACTCCCTACGTTGAGCTGACGACGTACGCTTCTGTGACGCAGCCCTATCGGCCACCGACTTGCGTATGGCGGAAACGTACGCGTGGAACTCCGATTCGGAGAGAGGAGCGCACTCGTCGCAACGGTAATCCTCTTCGCAAAGGTCCTTGCACTTTCTACATAACAAGTGCGGATCCTTAGAGGCGGACTTCCTGCCTCCGCAGTTCGTGCAGAAGGCGGAGTACATGGCGAACGGTAACGATAAAACGCGTAACGTAAGCGAAGGTAGAGACAGTCGAGTCACCTACAAGGCGTATAGTAGCGTAGACGAGGTGAGTCACACACGTGAAACACCCAAGCGGCGGAGCAAAAGAACAACAACTCTGACGATATGCAATCAAGAGAGTTGAAACAAAAACTCTGAACTCGAAGAGCACAAAGTCAAAATCAAGTAACCACCCGCCAAGGTAAACAAAGACGAACAAGCCAAACCAAAAACTAGGCTAAACACTTACAAGATAAATCAATCTTTATTCACATAACATTCGTGCGTGAACCAAACCTTAAGTGACTGGCGTAGCGAGTCACTTGAACCAAAGTGAATCACCCTAAGGGTGAGTCACGTAGAATCGACCTAAGGCGAAGCCAAAGGCGAATGGTAGGCGAAAGCTAGCAACGGGCAACGCGAGTCACTGACGAGGAGTGTATCCACTGCTCCTTAACCAAGCTAGTGACTCACCTAAGGCGAACAACTAGCGAGCCAGTGACAGGCGAGGCGAGAAGCCAAGCGAGACGCGAAGCACTTGAGTACGGACCGCAGGCGAATGACAAGCGACAAGCGAATGACAAGCGAGGCGAGTCACCCGCGTAGGAGAGATACCACTGCTCCTTTACCTTACGCAAGTCAAACCCACAGTAAGGTACAGACCGATAAGCGTATGACAAGCGAAAGCGAATGACAAACGAAGCAAGCCAAACGAAATAGGAGAGATACCACTACTCCTCTACGATACGCAAGACAAACACTTAACAGTTAGCACTAGAGTACAACCGACAGGCGTATGACAAGCGAATTAGGAGTGATTCCACTAGCTCCTTTACCGTACGCAAGTCAACAACCCACAGTTAACACTAGAGTACAGACCGAAAGCGCGTGACAAGCGAAAGCGAATGGCCAGCGAAGCGAGTCAAACGATTAGGAGAGATGCCACTACTCCTCTACCATACGCAAGACAAACACCTAACAGTCAGCACTCGGAACGAATGGCGAATGACAAGCGAAAGCGGATGACAAGCGAAGCGAGTCACCCGCGTAGGAGAGATACCACTGCTCCTTTACCCTACGCAAGTCAAACACCCAACAGTCAGGTGAGAGAAAACAAAGAATCACGAGCTGCACGTGCGGCGCATGCAATCCACCTACTCCGGATTGTCGCTAGCTAGCACATGTCAACAAGGCCCCTTGAAATCTAACACCTACTTGAAAAACAGATTGCAAACACAACCTGCACTATCGAAGAACAAAGTTGAGGATATCTCTTGAACTAACAAGAGAAAAATAGCAAGTTAGCAACACAAGTCGCTAAAACCCCAGTCACAGAACAAAACACGTCTGCCTTGCTCTGCAACTTTTAGGAGAGAGATATGAACAGGTAGTGACGTCACGAGACCATCTAGACTTACCGGCCCTTGGATAAGGGATTTTACGCACCCCTCATCCATTCTTCAAGTTCGTCTGTATTAAGGTTGAAATAGCATTACCCCTGGGAGGTAAGGCAAAGTAGGTCTAGTCAACAGATAGGTATTTAAATAATATATTATATTAGTTTTCAATGTTATATTCTCTTTCTATCATAGTTCTTTCCGCTTGTGTATCTTTGTTTTAAAACGTGTAAAATATGACTTCAACGAAAACTATTAAAACATTAACCTTTTTTTTTAAAATTTAAGTAAAATATGACAAGACATACGTTAATTTAGGAACGATTATCTTATTTAGTTTCAGATTTTCGGGAAGTACAGTATCAGATAAATAAACCATCAAGACACGATGACATAACCCGGAAAGTGATAACGAATCCTATAACATCTATATTTAAAGGCGCTGTAGCACGTTTCCAACTATTGTTTTCTCAAATTTTCCATTTATTATTCAAGTTTATACTATAAGTTGTATGCTTCTCACGAGGGTAATACGGTCTCATGTACCATCTTTGTACCAGTGTTCCCCAAGCCTTCAGGCGAGGGTTGACACTGGTACAAAGATGGTACGAGACCGTATTACCCGAGGGAGAAGTATACAACGTATTTATCTTTCCGTCAAATTAGTATTATTATAGTTATTGTGTTTTGACTGCGAGTGACTGATCAACTGATAATGCTTGAATGACCTTGACCCTAAATGTAAACAAAATGGCGTCATTCGACTGAGATGTTAAAAGTCGTATAACGTATTACTACAAGCTTTTAAATGTCTTAAAACAAGTTAATACTAGTTAAATGGAGTGTGCAAACACTGCCAACTAAGATTTGATTCCAAACCAAGCAACAAATAAGGCGAAAATAAATGTGTAATTTATAGACTCGTACACTGCGTGCGTCATTTTATAACGTCATCTGACCATAATGCGATACTTACATATACTCTTAGCTAGAAGCTGTTACTATAACAGCGAGGTACATAACAATTGTACACCGTGAGATTGACGGTGTACATAAGAAAAAACGTAACGACCGTTAGCCAATCAAAAACGAGTATTTCACTGTTAGGACAGATAAAATATATTGTAACGTTAGAGGATAAAACATCTCATTACACGACCCTCATCCAACGGTAATCGGCACTGGAAGAACATGGTGCGACGTATAAAGTGGATCTCGTCAATGTGAGAGGTAGGTGTGTCGGTCTCATGCGATTTTGACAGATCAAACAACAAGATGGTTGACAATTCAATAATGGAGCCATAATTAAAACTCAGTGTTTAGGTATCGCTACATCAGTCAGATCACTTGAACTTCTTTCGAGCGACCATTTGTATGTGAACACCTTAAAATGGCCACTCAATGGGAAATGGACTCGCATGGCGTAACCAAACCATGTACAATCATTTTGGAACTCTTTTTATTGATTGGGGAGAGTTATTCCGCCACTGATAACATTCACAACATTTACCTTTCCGTAAGATCGCTTTATTTCAGTAAGAAAGGCGTGCTACAGCGCCTTTAAAACATAGAGTTAGATTTAAGAGTATGGTATATATTAATTTATTCATATGTAAATAACTAGTATATTTAGGTAAGTCTTACTTAAGGCAGTTGTCTTTGTACAACTACAACCTGGCTTTGGCGTGACAGTTACCTGTAGTCACGCTCCATTGCACGGGGTAAATTGTAACCAACAATCATACTGAGAAGGTGTCACAAAATGAAGTTTCCTTTACTTGCAGCAATCATGTCAGGTGAGTTTCCAGGCCAGGTAGATTATAACAGGTATGTATATGTACAGTAATATCACAGGTGACCCTTCCTTTTATATTTGACAATGTATTTATTACAACGACAAATATAGGTACGTTAGTGTTACGTAGCTCTTGTTCATATTTTATGCTCTCTTGCAGTGACCTAGCATATTATTTGTACTGTAACATACATTATGATGAACTTGACACTGTATTATCCATTTTAGAACAATTAAAACAGTGATATAATTTTTATGAACAATGTACTTGTATCTGTTCCATAAAGTTGAACAGCAGTCAAAGTTAGTCAGCAGTCTAGATTACTTCTACTTTTTAAATTTTTTTTTACAAAAATAATGAAATTTTAAATTTCTTCAAAAATCATTTTGATGATACACAACTGTTCATGGACATATAAGACACATTCTATGTGAATATTAATAAATGTGCCTGACTCTGCACACATTAACACCTTTTTAAACATGGTATGGGCAATTGTCCTGTAATGTTGGTGTAAATTGCATTTTTTACCACTGTCTTCATGTGACAAAGATATGTTTACCTAGACTTGAACCACAGTCACCAATTAATTCATTCAAACTACTGCAGATAAGTATTATTGTGCCACAGTAACTTGCATCTGATTTCTTTGAAATATTTAATTAATCGAAACCAACAGAGGTGGGTACTTGTACTTTCTTAACATTGACTTACGGCTATCTTAGCACTAAGCCAGGGTCCATATCTATAAACTTTATTTCTATGTAAAACCAAAACTTTCCTTACAAAATAAATATGTGAAATGCTCATACATGTATTTATGCTTGAATGCAACATGATACTGTAAAAGATTGATACCAACTGTTCTTGATTTATTATGTTGTGATACATGTTTGCAGATAAATGTAAGATTATGTATTTGCCAAAGACTTCACAAATTTTTTTTTGCAAAGGAGACATATGAAACATTCATGAGTTATATATATGATTCCTGTTTGCAGGGAAATACAATACAAACAATAAGGTTATGTTTGCAAAGGATAGTTACGAAATAGGCATTATATATATATATATAAGTATAATTAACGTTCCATGCTTGCAGAGTAGTGTTAGGTAATGACATGACATACTCAAGACTGACAATCCACATATGTATGCTATTCAATCTCCGTTTTAAGTAGTGTTTACCTTACACCACCATTGCGTCGTTGCGTGCCTCTCAGATATGATATGTTCGAGCTATGCAGAGATAACGATCAACGGGCATACATTTGAAATGATGGTATCATGGGTTCAAAGAATAGCATTATCCTACCCTGTACTTTGAAATATTTACTAGTAAGAATATCCACTGCTTTAATCACAAGACAGAAAGAGTGTGTGATATTCAAATATTTACTCTACCCCAGCATTGCGTGTGTTGTAATCCTTTAAGTAGAGTAGAATGTACTTTTGACACGAACGAAGATTACTTGTCCATACAAATACACTAAATGAATAAGATTTTCAAAATGTTGTTGTGTCAATACATAATGCGTCTCATTGCATACTTCACAGGCAAGAAAAATTATGTTGGAAATGTGCGTATATTGAGGATATTGATGACAATTTTATCTGTCCACAGGTAGATTTAAGCTTATCGTATTAAAGACAATGAGTTTTTTTTATAATATAATTATTCCATTGTTCCATCGACAATTAGAACACAAATTGATAAAAGCAGAAGTACATAAATTGTTCATTTTTCGAACAGTGCTTGATCAGAAAAAAAAATTGAAACAGATTTTCATACAACCACGAGCAACAATACAGGCACGCATTCGTATTACAGTGGTTGTGACGCTACATGGTTACGGTGCGCAAGTGAATATACCGGAAATATCTGTCTTCATTGGGCGTGCTTTTCATGAATGTTATTGACTCGAATCACAGTTTGTCCACGATTTCAATGGACTTTCATATTAATTGTTGTTTCAGCATAAAGTTACACCACCATTAATTATATTTCGGAAATAATTTCATCTTTCTCTTTAAGGAAAGCCAAGTAGGCGTTTCTTGGCCGACAGTGTACATAGGGATTGAAATAGGGAAGCTGTATCTTACCTTATTCTTTATTTTCGCAGCTCTGCTTGCAGCTGCTCATGCTGCAACATGTGCAGAATGCTTTGCTACTTATGAAGTAGACAAAGGTTCCACTGAGGATAACGCTATCAAATGCACGTGGGTATAATCAACATGTAGATCAATAGCAAATCTAGTTCTGTAGGCATATACCTGGATATCCTTCTGCATATCTGTGTTATCAATGTGAATATTAATTGCTATATAAAATGTATACCCAAAACAAGTAACTCATCATCAGGTTGAATTATGAGGTGAAATGGTAAGGTTCAGGCTTATGATTGCAAGTTACAATTGCCTGTTATATAGGTGTACTGGATACTGTAAAAAAGATCATATAAAATTGTGTAACATTTGCTGATAAAATAATGATAGTGTTCCATTTGCTGTACGAACTTCCTCCATTGATCAAAGCATAACTTGAGTCACAGAAACTGACGAGAGTTAAACAGTGTGAGGAAAGTGTTGCTGTGCCAGTCAGCCATAAACTCAGAAAATAAGTCATAAAATCGGTACAGAACTAAAACACATCGATGATAAATATAACTATTTTAATTTCGCGTGAGTGTTGAATTCATTCATGAACATGATTTCATATTTTTATTTTCACTTTGTAGTGCATTTCCATATATTTCAATAACATTATTGTGCGAAGACAGTTGTAGTTGTACATGAAATATAATGAAATATTTTATATTTTGACATTATATAGGGTTCCTTGGATAACATCATTGTGGAGATTATTTCACGCATATATAACTAGACCTGCCGTCGCAAGCTCTGTCCATCGTTTGTGATAGCTTGTAGTTATTTTGTTACCACATGTGACAACCACATATGTATTTTAAAAAAAACCCAAAATATCCAAATATTTTTAACAGTGCACTGAAGAATGTAGTGACCTGTCTTACGGATGCCGCCTCCTGTACTCTAACAGCCGCCCAGGGAGCAGCCATTGAGGCGGATCTCGACGCTATGCAACTGGAAGACGATTGTTGTGAGTACTAAAATTTATATGATTTATCGTAGTGGTAATACTGATAGAGAACATCGTGTACATCTAGATAATCACCAACATTGAGTTTGCGCCAAGAGGTAGCCTAAGTTGTACTATACCATGGAGAACCATCTAATGATCGACAACAAATGGAGCACCAGTGTGCTGTGGATTAGGTTTTAGGTCAAACAAAAAAGAATGTGTTTTTGGTTTCCGCCCGCGTCAGTTTCAAACCCAGGCCTCAGTCTTTTTTCTCTCTAGGTTTTAACAAAAGAAAGGGGAAGATCACTAATTCAGAAAACATTGGACATGAAATGAAAATGTCTCTCGTTCTGTTGAGATGGGAGTGTAGGGGAGATTATTGGTCATTTGGAATAGTAACACATATTTAAGAGGGTTTGTGCTTTATTTATATAAATAATTGTGTAACTTTTGTTTTATTAACCGGTGAGTAGTTTGTATTAAATGAAATGTATCTCTTCAGTTAAAACAAAATAATGTCGTAATTTAAAAAAATCGCATCATCGCATCATTCTTGTCAGCCTGTAAAGACTAGTATGACGTGCTGTTCTTCTTCACGTCACTATTCATAAATTGAATAACAGCCTCAACCCAAATTGGGGAGTAAATAGCTTCTTTATTCACATAGGGCTTTTTATCTACATACCAGACCACATGGCCGAGTGGGACTCTCGATTATAATTATGTCCCTTCACTATAAAAAACGGGAGGAGAGAGATAAGCACTCTTAACCGGGCGAAACACGAAAAGATAAGAGTAACCTACAGGACAGGCTGACACAACCGTCACATCACCCTCCCCCTAAAGAACGCATACAGAAAAAGAATTTTCATTTAAGAATCATGTACGATAACAATCCAACAAAGGTATGGGATATCAGTTTATCATCCAAAACTGTGTTCCACAGGAGATATCGCTTGTGGGAGATCAAGCGATATCTCCTAGGAGATATCTTTTTGGCAGTAGATTTTGCACAATGCCCTGCCACAGTCAACTGCATGACATCACAATGCTTTTGCGTCATCGAGTAATGACATCACAATGCTATGACGTCATAAACATGATGACGTCACAATGCTATGACCTCACTGCACTGGAAGTCAAATGGCAGAAATGTACTCAGATATGTACACTATTTTCACTTAAACGTAATAAGAATGATTTTGGATGATAAATAGAATCTCACCCTCGTGTCTTCTGATATCAAATATATCAACACTCGTTGATAAAAGTGAAAATTTCCTCGGCAAGCCTCGGATATTTGTAACTTTAATCAACTCGTGTTGATATATTTGATATCAGAAGACACTTGGGTGAGATTCTCTATATACTAATGTGGGATAAGAAAGATACATATAATTACTATGGAGCAAAAACAAAAATTTAAATGAACCAAATGTGATATATGACTATCTACGATTACAATATAGAAATGATTGGGATATATAGATGAAATATATAACCTTGTAACTAATGACTAGATAATTATGCCTTTAGCAAAATATGATTACATGTGATACATGAATAATACTGAATAGTAACACATAGGATAATAAGTACTGATATTAAATGGTAAAAAAATTTAATATATATATATATATATATATATATATATATATATATATATATATATATATATATATATATATATATATATATATATATATATATATATATATATGCTGATAAATGATATTGCCGGAAACCTGAGATAAAACTCGTGGACGGAATCCATTTGACAAAACAAAATTAATATGAGACTTGTCTAGATTCCTGAGACAGTGTCTCGTGCTTAGAATCTATTTACAAACAACATGAGTAAAATATCAAAAAATGTAAACAAAACCAGAATCATTGTCGACGCAAAGGAGTTGTTCAGAGTTAGACATAGTACCGTAGTCACAAAAGGTTCACAAAGTTCACAACTGCAGTTTTCACATTTTCACGTTTCACAAGATATAGTTCACATGTTCAAGTTTCACAAGATATAGTTCACATGTTCAAGTTTCACAAGATATAGTTCACATGTTCAAGTTTCACAAGATATAGTTCACATGTTCAAGTTTCACAAGATATAGTTCACATTTCCAGAATAAAGTTCTGTCGTCACATCAAGAACGTGTAAAAAAAAATAATGCTTAAATTAATTTTGTAGTAAAACTTTACCATATTTTAAAATCTTTAATCAAATGCTAGACAATCAAATAATGTATTGCAACATAAAACAAGGACAATTATCATTGACTAGAAGAAATAATACACAATCAGAGTATCTTTCTATTTCGTTCACAAAGCAGACTGACTTCGAAAGTTAGCGTTTTCGATGGCTTCTTTTATCAGTTCTCAACTTATCATGTATATTGTTCACCATCTGTTTACAGTCTGGGGAGAGGTCACTGTAAGATATCCAAGAGTTATAGGACTGGTCGAATGACAACCATTTGACACGATAGTACCAATGACCATGTTGGTATTTCTTAGAGAGAATCCTCTCTATTTCAAAGTAATCTCACCTGTCCGAATTGTCCTCAAAATCGTTTGTTTGTAATTGTTCGTTCATATTCCCGCTATCTATAAAAGATCTAACATTGTAGATATCATTTGGTCCTGTTTGATATTTTTCTTAGGCTTATTTAGTTGAACTTGATCCTTTGTCGGAGCCACGCTGGTCCCGAAGGTCCATGACCTCATGTTCATGGTGTACATGATCGACGAGGGCAATGGACTCACCCTCGATTCCTGCTGCTTGAATATCTTCCTGATTGACACGTTGTTGGTTGTTGCTTTATAACAAAAGTCCGGAGATGAGGTATAAAACCTCGGACAAAAGTCCGCATTTTCTCAGAGTCCGGCCGGTTTTCCCAAGGTACATGATTATTTGCTATAAAGTTAATATAATCTTCAAGTGGTTCAGTTTCTCCCATAGCAAGCTCATATTACTCTGTTCAGTCAACCATGGCTCGTAACTCTTAAATGTGTAAGAGATAGTTTGGACAGTATTTTTCTAGGTTCCTTTTCCTCTTCCTCCATGTTTGCAAACAAATGAAATGGCGTTTAGATGTTAGAATTGACAGTCATTCAACAGTTTTCAAATATATCATTCACAGAGTCACCTTGTTGGATCGTTGGGCATCTCCACCAAATATGACTGTTCTTCTTCACGTCACTATTCATAAATTGAATAACAGCCTCAACACAAATTGGGGAGTAAATAGCTTCTTTATTCACATAGGGCTTTTTGTCTACATACCAGACCACATGGCCGAGGGGGACTCTCGATTAGAATTACGTCCCTTCGCTATAAAAAACGGGAGGAGCGAGATAAGCACCCTTACCGGGCGAAACACGAAAAGATAAGAGTAACCTACACGACAGGCTGACACAGCCGTCACACTAGAAACACTTTTATTTTTTATTTTTTGGGCCTTAGGCGCTATTAAATGAAGAGTCGTTATCTTCTGTATGTTATCTTCAGCCAAGTTACCCGAGTCGGTAGGTGAGGGATAACACTACAAAGGAAATGGGTACAATCGATACTGTTACACGCTTGGTTTCTGTATCCCTTTTAAGTATTTTCGAAAATCGAAAGCTTCCTACTGTTCGAAAGTTATATTTAATTGGTAATAATAAAACTCATCCTTACATCCTTTGTATTGTATGCAAAAGGATATATGAGTTGATATATTTAGTGGATTTGAGTGACTGTGAAAACGATATATAAAGGACATTTCTCGTCGAGTGAAGTAGAGATGAGATATACTTGGTATTCGACGAGAAATGTCAAATGTTCGGTTTATTAGATTTAACCAGTTATGTATAGAAAATGACGTTATAACAATGAAAGGAGCATCCATGTTCCCCTTGCTTTATCACGTACGGTCTTCTTCTGACGTCATCCTATTGTTATGATGACGTCATACGATCGAAATTGTTCTTTCACGCAGTAGAATAACATGTTATTTCACTCAGTGAAAATACGGCTTTTATTTTAACTTAGAAACGCCGTATTTCACCACTGAAAATATAATAAAATGTATTAATATCTCAAACATGGCAGGGTTAATGAAGTAAATATATACGAACTAAACCTCAAATGCATTGAAATATATGAAATAATCTGAATCATTAAAGTAAAACTGTACTCTAAAACTGCTGATTTTGTCTACAGTTAATAACTTCACTTGAATATTCGTCTTTGACCAAAGACATTTAATAGGAATTAATGCACTGAACCATTTTATCACTTAATTTGTCACTAATTGCATATTTCTCAATTACATACAACTTATCCAACAAAGGACCAACATGGCATAACTCGCGCCAGTCTCTCATCACTGGCTTAATTAAGCCTTTTCCGTGCCAGCGAATCAGAGCCCACTATGTATTTCAGGTGCATCGCTCCGATAGTTTATCACAGAAAGTGAAGGAAATGCTGCAAGACTTAATGTTGCCAGTGATGGAAATTGGCGCGATTATGAATATCTAGGGAAGCTGAATTACGTATTACAGATCTCAGTAAGACGTGCAACTGTCAGAAAGACTACTGGGAAAAGGACCAGACAGGAGGCGATGCGGCAGTCTGCACGTGAGTTATATTAAAGGGGCAGTAGCACGTTTTTCGCTGAAATAAGTCGATGAAATGTATTTGAAAAATTATGTCACCAATAGTAAAACACCCTTCTCTCTTCGGAAAGTCAAGTTAAAAAATGAGTGTACATGGTTCTTTAAAGCCATGGGAATAGTTTTTGTCATTCGAAATAATAATATAAAAATATAAAGTGGCTGCCATACAATTTTTGCTTTATTCTCAACACCGTTATTACCACTAAGGATAATTGGTTTGTGTAATTAGATGTTTTACCATAAAATTTTGCAAAAAAACGTGCTAATGCCCCTTTAAGTGATACCTACACGTATGTACAGTATTCTCACGTAACATGTCTTAATAGCATAGAATTAAAATTGTTCTTAAGTTCAGTTTGTATTGTTGCCAATCGCCTTTGCCTTGGGCGTGCATCCGCAAACTGTTTGATTGAAAGGATCTCTATCAGAGTATTTGTATACGCGAGGGTACTTCATTCCCCTGATTTTCTAATCAGTTTTGTCTCGTATATCATCAAATTAAGTTAATCTACATCGAGCAATATTTGCAGTACTTAGCGTTGAACCCGTCGTTGGCTGACAAATTCCATAATGTATATAGCGATAAATTAACAACCTTCAGCGAGGAAAAAAACTGTTTAGATTTTGATATTTTATTCACATATAAAAATATTAGTAACATGTTTTCTAACTGACCCTCAACCTGCACATAAGTGATTAACATTTTGTACAAACAAAGATGACGGAGAGTTGACAAGAAAGTAATATAAAAAGAGAGGTTCTGCAGAATGATATCAACATATTACAAAAATCCCTTTGTCTCACTTGACGACTGTATTGACTTAAATACAATTATATTTTACCTGGTGGTACATGTATATTGTAGGTCTGTACTTCCTTCTAACAGAGGTTAAGAATTACTGTATTACCTGCTAAATTGTATACATTGCAAAGAAATTCTAACATAACGAAAGGACCTCTGATATCAGTCTATCATATGCTACACTGTCGGTCAAAAGAAACGCCTACTTGATTTTCCTTAAAAGGAAAGATGAAATAATGTCTGAAACATATTCAATGGCGGTCTCCACGTTATGCTGAAACAATAGTTAATAAGTCCATTGAAATCGGAGAAAAACTGTGATTTGAGTCAGTAACATTCACGAAACGCCAAATGAAAATCGCTATTTCCGGTTGATTCACTTGCTCCTCGTAACCATAATAAGCAGTTTGGAAACATTTAAATGTGCAATATTACGAGATATTTATGCTTTGTTCTATGACGTCATAGAAAGACAACGTATATAATGTTATAAGTCAAAATTTGCTGAAGGTCAACTGGATATGGCAAACGATATCCAAAATCTACTCAACACTACTTGCCAGTAAATACAAATGTAACAATTTCGTTCTGTATATAATAATAATTTATATTAATATCCCTTAACAATACAATGCGTTTAATTTCCTTAGATTGAATTTATCACATGTTTATGATTATATAAACATCAGGGAAGCCATCTTGTACTACGACTGCTTGGATGGGAAGACTGAACTGGCTTGTGATGGTACCTCATCTGCTACAGATTTAATGCTTATTGCTCAGGATAGAATCGATGGGATCACATCTTGCAACCGTGAGTTTGATTCTAAAAAGCAAAATTTGTCTTATTTACCAACTCCATATGAAAGGGCCCCTGACTTGTGAAACTAAAGAGGGCTCTCTTGTTTTGCTATGGTATTTATTATTCTGGTATTTATTACTATGGTATTTTCTATTTCCTGTCATGTCAGCAAAAGATTCGAAATATTTCTAAATATCACTATTACTCTGTTAATTATACACTCGTTTGCAAATATATCTGCATAACCATTTATCATCAAAACATTGTTTTATATAATGTTATTAATTAAGTATTTCCGTATTGGCCCAGTTCCAGGTCCGAGGTCCGTTGTATTGGCCCGAGACGAAGTCGAGGGCCAATTACAACGGACCGAGGACCTGTAACTCGGCCAATACGGAAATACTTAATTAATGACTATTTTATTAATTAACTTCTTTTCATTCTATTTGCACAACACTAGACATTTCATTTATATTGAAATAATAATTATAAACAAGATTGGTGAACAAATAACACGGGTCAAAGTTGTGAAGCGAAAGCTTCGGGCTTCCACCAAATGTGCAACTGCGCATGCTCAGACTCATATTGGCCCATTTCGTCTCGTATTGGCCCAGTTTTCCCCGTATTGGCCAAGTTTCCCCGTATTGGCCCAGTTGTCGAATCATATGGTCTAGGCCGTAAATGCCGTATACGTGCCATAACATTGATAGTTAATTAATATTATAATGTTATATATTAAGTATTTCCGTATTTGCCCAGTTACAGGTCCGAGGTCCGTTGTATTGGCCCGAGACGAAGTCGAGGGCCAATACAACGGACCGAGGACCTGTAACTCGGCCAATACGGAAATACTTAATTAATGACAATTTTATTAATTAACTTCTTTTCATTCTATTTGCACAACACTAGACATCTCATTTATATTGAAATACTAATTATAAACAAGATTGGTGAACAAATAGCACGGGTCAAAGTTGTGAAGCGAAAGCTTCGGGCTTCCACCAAATGTGCAACTGCGCATGCTCAGACTCATATTGTCCCATGTTGTCTCGTATTGGCCCAGTTTTCCCCGCATTGGCCAAGTTTCCCCGTATTGGCCCAGTTGTCGAATCATATGGTCTACTCATACCTTCTCGCATTACCTCTGTTATAATATGTGAACTCGAGCAAGGAGATTGTTAACCGCAAAATCGTGAAACAACGAAATTTCTGAATGTACATGTATTTGTTTTCTGATTTCTCAGAATTTTGCAAATTGTGTTTGAAGATGTTTCCCAGTTAAAGCAATATTTTGCTGTATGATCTGCAGTTTCACTTTTGGGATGAATGTTCACAATTCCGTGATTTTGTGTCTGGGATTATAACCGCAAATTCAATACACCCATCTCGGGCATCATATTTTTTGGCTTGGTTCCCCTGAAGCTCAAAATGTCATTAGCTTAAAAAAAGAGAACTAGAACTAACTGTGCTAATCAGATGAAACAAGTAGACAATTGAAACAGAAGGTAGTAGGAACTGCATTAGAAAGAACAATACCTTTAAGTGCGAAATCAGTGATATTTTGAAGGTAATGTTAAACTATGTATTGAAATATTAATGGTACTTTCAGATGCACAATTTCCCTGTTTGAGTTGTTTTTGAGACACCAACAATGATAGTCAATTAGTACAGAAGTTGGAATAGAACAGAATGTTAGAAGATTTGAATGCTTGGTTGCTACCCGTTGAATGTAAATCATAAAAAAACATCAACATATGAAACATTGTGATAGACGTAACCTCCCTATCTTCCTAATATCTTTAAGTTCGATGACTATACATGCACAGCGAATTAAACAAATTATTAGAACAACATTCATACTTTTTCATACGTTGTATTGTAATAGAATTAGAATTAATATACTCATTAGGGTAAATAGATATAATATTTAAAGATGTTATGCTCTTATTCTGTCTTTCATATCAATTCTATTTTTTCATTTCAGTGGCGTTTTTTAATTCTTTTTGTACAATGAAGTCTGCCGTGAACATTATAAAGTTAAAGGAACTTACGCAGTGCTGATAAAAGATAGAGTTAGGTTTCAAAGAGTATACTGCCAGTAGTGGCACGTAAATATTCTTAGTTAATGTTCCTTGTTGTATAGTACGCCAATGAAAGGTAACCAGTTTCAACCATTTTAGTCTGGAGGCGGAAACAACTTGAACATAAATGATTAAGGACACACACACTATTGCATTGTTTTAATTTTATGTAATCTGCTTAATTTTTCCCTAACACAATTTATTAATCACCCGTTGAAGAGATCGCAGTGATATACATCTACCGTGTTATTACACTTAGTGTAATAACATCGCGTGCTGCCGGAACTACTTGCACTTGGTCACATGACCAAAGTAACGTGACCAAAACAATGTCAGCTGTCAATCACAACATCTCGAAGTAGCATTATTTCAGACGTTTTTACTTTTACAATATCCTTTTAAATGACTGTTGCAGTATTGATATCTAAATAATAAATAATTATACAAATTAGTGGTCACAAGAACTTGCAGAGTATAAACAATTATTCTCACATCTCTGACAATCAACATCGTCAAATCAGCGACTTGATCAACCGTACCAGCTAATGCGGGGTCACGGGAGTGCACTGTTGTTGACATTGGTCCAAATCGAGATAGTGTTTCAAATTTGCAGCAAAGTACAAACACAAACACTCTAAATGTATTGGTCCTATCTTTGCAGGACCAATAAACAACTCAGTGATCCATGTTAACTTTCATTCTTCTTAAAACTTTTCAAACTGTTTCAAACGTTCGTGCCACACGAACAGCCACTCTTCTTTGAGGCGGTGCACAACTTGAAAGCTACCACGCACTTAAAAAATAATCCCGAGAATTGAAATTTGTGATTCAAAAAGTTATGTCAAGTTGTTTGTTTTTTCATTAAATATGATATTTGGTTCGTAAAATCGTGTTGATCTTCAATTGTTTTAGATCGTTGTTCAGTGTTAACGTAAAACGGAATGACAGCAGGTTCATTACAATGTATTCATACGCCTGACCTAGTTATGCTGGCATAATGCACTCGAACCGGCCTTTCGTTTGCGCATTATTTTGTTAATGTTGGGTGATTAATAAATAAAATACTAAACTCTGTCCTGTTTAATAACATATTTATGAAACTCGTGAGATGGTATTGGTATTTAACTCGCTTTCGCTCGTTTAATACCAAACCACTCACTCGTTTCATAAATATGTTATTAAACAGGACATCGTTTAGTATTCTCTATATACATTATGATGGAAACGGATTCTTAATATCTTGTTTGCTTTGACCTTCCCTGATTGATTATAAAAAAAATCAATAACATAATAATTAACAATAATAATATGGAGGGTGAAAATTATAAAAATTCGATGCAAAGGACATTACATTGATGGCTATAAATACGATTTATCTCTTGGACTAAACTTAAAAAACAAGAACATCATACATACATTGACTCTCAAACGATAACAATCACCAAAATCTCATTCCAGATTTTTTAAATTGAGTCTTGTTATTGCAACCTAATTGGGTCTACAGTACCTATTCCTCTGACAATGCAAACAATTTGTTATTTTGTCGAACATTGGTTATCATGCAAGTAGAAATATACGAATAACAAACATATAATACAAGCACACTTTTATTCAAATTAGATGTTAAATTGTTCACTATCTGTCATTTTGCTTGTATATATGTAAATCAATTTTGTACATGCTAAGGAGAGGGTATTTTAAGTTGGATAACTTGTTCCCAATCCTTTTCTTAAAGAATAAAATATGTTTAAACCATTCAAATTAGATGGTTTTTTTTACAGGATGTAAATGTTTAGCATCCTGTCATCCTCTCATTGGATTAGCCTTATTGCCTCGTGTGCAAATGTGTTATTGTCAACACACAAACTAATATATTGTCTCAGAAATTCGGTCAGGTGCAAGATAGAATGGTTGATAGATTGATTGGGTTTGAGGGAAGCTGGTGGTTGTTAAGTTTGTTAGCAATTTTATCGTAATGTGTTACCAATAGAGGATAGTGGAACGTTTCTACGAAGATATAAGGTCTTTGAAGGTGAATTAGAAGTTCAAACGTAAAGGAAGATTTTCTGGATACAAACTTCTGTAATGTGAAAATACACGACGTCTCGGAGTATATACTCACTCTGATTTGCTAAGTTTCACCGAATGGGCATGGATCATGAAATATGGTAACGAGGAAAGAAATAATTGAGTAAGCCATCTGGGCATGGAGTGAGGATGTGTTCTTTAGTGGAACTCTACTAAAGTCCTATACAGTGACTTTTGCAGTGATTCCACTGGCAGAGATTCATGCATATTTGGTTTTGTCAGGTTTGGATGATTTTCTTTACATACTTTTCTTGTCACTTACATTATGGTTGTCGATTATGTTTGTTGCAAGTAAGTGAAACTTACATATTACTTTTAAAATAAGTTTATTGTCACAAAAGGTTACAATGTCATTTCCAGTGTTATCATTACAACAATGCAGTCATTCGTTCATATTTGTTTTGTCATCTTTTGATGATTATTCTATAGTAACTTTTCTCTTCATTTACATACTATTTTTTACTAATCAACCTTTGTCTTATTATGTGTCGGATCTAATCATAAATTCTAGAAAATGTCATGTTCACATCTTCACCTTCATTAAAATATTTGTATCACTAGTATGTGCTTTGTCTCTCAGAGTCCCTCATGAGCCACACACGTTTGCCTCAAAGGCAAAAGCAAAGAAGAGGGATTTCGTTGAAACTTGATGAGTGATAGTCAGGCTGTTCAGGGATCCTCAGAGGAAGAAAATTTCAAATTCTGGGATCACAGATCTAGTAGGTTGTGTCACTATGGCCCGAATTAATAAAAGAGGTTTAACTTAGACCAGGTTTAAGAGTAAACCAGGTAACAGGTTTACATTTTGGCTGTTTCACGCAGAGTCTAGACCTGTATTAGGACCAGTTTTGCTTCTTTAATACCGATCAAGTTTAACAGGAGAGTTCAACCTAAGGCTAAACCCACTTTAGTCGGCAAAGATATGATAGTCTAAGTACATAGGTTTAAACCTGGATCTGCTAAAAACTTGCTTCTATAATAGCAGATCTGGTTTCGTATATGTTTTAGACCCGGTTTACTAAAAAACTTGGTCTAAACCCCTTTCATTAATTCGGGTCTATATGTCTTTGATGGTTTTTACGCATAGCGTAATTGGGTAAGTAATTACTTATTATATTCCTCTTTTCTATTGATACTGTTATTTCCTTCATTTGTTTTAATATTAAAAGTATAACCCCCATACAAGATTTCAATTCAGTCAAAAAGGAGAACAATCAACAGAAACACAAAGAACATGAAGACTTTTTCCGTTGTATTTCTTTATTACATTCTATAAACACTGATGAGGATAACATATACAACATATACTACAGTACAAATTGCGTTTGCTTTTCAACTATTGTGTTAACCCAACCCTGGTACCATTTTTTTCTTCAGACTTTTTTATTTAACATTTTAGCTGTTGCCCTACACACATAACCATACTGTTGAATCAAAAATGTTATCTCATAACAAAATCAGCGAACCGATCAGATGACGCAATCTTGGACAGAAAACGTCAAAACACAAATCACGTGAAGAGTCGGGTCAGTGAAATTTCTGTCTCAAAACTGACCACATCCCCCGTAGAGGGTGTCAGTGTACACATATATTTTTCGATCACATGGTGTGAACTCGTCAATGACATTCTTGCAAATTTAATAGAGGTATAATAATGACTGTCATGGTCAACACGAAGTGAATTTGGTTAACTTTGCTTAGACTATAAGCTATACTAGTATCTAGCCTATTCAAGATGTTCTATTGTTCTCGGTGATGGTTAGAAATCCTGTGAGTTGTCATTGGTTGCATTCGCAACATATATATTAAATCTAGGGTATCAAACAACAACTGGGTGATAATTTACCAATTCCTTTCTTTATCTTGATTTCCGCATAACTAGAAGATGAAATTAGAGTTATAGAACCAGTTATGATTCCGTAAACTACATCATCAAACACACAAATAGTATCGGCACACTTGCGAAAAATTCGTGTGTGAACAGGAGGTATTTTATTATCAACCAATGACAGTTGATAAAGCTTTTTGTGCGATTTCACGTAGTACAACCAATTACTATATGGCTCAATATACAAAGCAGTAATACTTTCTTCGCTTACCTTCCTTTGTTCCTGCTTTCTTCCGAGGTAATCATAGACAACTATTTTTGCATATTGTGTCAACAAATACAATAACTTATTGTTGACATCAGCACTCATACTCGTTGCAATGCATCTAATTTTTTTAATTTCAGTTATATTTGTACCAAAGTGGGACATGGATGCTAAACTGCTAGTACCATGAGAATATAGAAATAAAAATACAACAATGTCGGTCACACAGAACGCGTTGCATTTCCCATTCAATAACCATTCCTGGTCTTTTCCATTCAACGACGCTATGACGATATCTTTAGAGATCTTCAAAGTAAATAAAAGCTTTTGTGAACGTGGTATATATGTAATTTTTCTAACACATTCAAAGTCATTGATGTATTGAGCTGTAGTTTGGTTTTTTAGAAAAAATTGTCTTAAAACTCCCTTTTTTTCAACAATGAGAAGCCTGGTTATTGATCCCTTAACAGATTGTTGATATCGCATTGACCGTCCTGAAAGAAACAAATGAATACATCAAGGGCATGTCACCAATGACATAACAAATAAACACATATTGCGCTTATATCTGGGTGTAAAGTTCAATACCTTGATTCTAGGACGTTTAAAACAGTGGTTGTAGTTATAAACAAGAAAAGCCTTTAAAAGGCATGATTGGAGGCATCTTGTTAAGGCTAGAAAATAGTATAAAAAGAAATGTATGCCATATGTACATATAGCAAAATGAAGACTGCATTATAGCCATTTTCAGGATAAAAACTTTGATTACTAATCAAACAATTAATTATTCAATTTAAAAGTATCGAATAGAAGAATTTCACCTTTAAGTTGTGTCACATTATTTTATACTGTATTAAGAATTGACATACATTATTTATAAATAAAAGTATATAATCTATCATTTAGTGAATATTCAACTTTCCTGATTTATTTTAACAAAGGCCAATCTTTCGAAGTAGGCCTATATTATGAATTTATTCAAAACGTTGTTGAGAGTTTGGTCATTGCTTCCAGCATAAGTACATGTAGGCTTATTTTCCCTGAAAAAAGCAGCCAACCATTTGTTAAAATTTGCTGATTAAAAATAAACCAATTCGATTGATTATGGATGGATGGATGGAAGGCATAGGGATCTATTTTTAGTCCAAGGATGATAACCCGGTATCCTAATGTTTGGTGATTTCAGTTTTGACATAGATATTGTTCTATCCAATGTTTGTTTATACATGACGCGATGTACATGCTTCAAAGTCAAGAATACATTATCAGTACATTGAGTACAATTATGCAAGTCTTATTGGCATTGAAACAATTTGATTTGAAGTTTGGCGTGTTGATTGACATTACTGATTAGTAGATGATTGCGGTCATGCGGATAACATTGCCACATGTCTGTTCATTCCGGTGTAAAATGGCTTTGAATTGAAACATATTTTTGTTTACTAACGTTCAGATTCAAAATAACCCGATGGTCATTTCAATTTGAGATATTTAGGCACAATCTCTTTCCACAGTAAAATGGAGATAATTATTTCGGATTAATAACCAACATGGTCACGTGGTAACAAGTTGTTACAGCTGTGATCATTGGTCATTCACTTTTTCTAAAATATGAAGAAGCCAAGCATGATTGTTTAAAGTTTACTTTGAATATTCCAATTGTATAGGGTGAAATTTCAAATGTGTATACAGCTTGGAAGCGTCTGCGCCTCCAACCAATGACCAACCAATGAAAGAACTTCTATCCAGACAATACCCAAATGAGAGGACCGACGAGCGATCATTTACTTTCAAAATACCGATATTTCATTGGTGCTATTTAGCAAAAAGAAACCAGCTTACAACAAAACGACATTAACTAGGCTTAACTGAACCTAACTAGAATCAGATGAACTAGAAGTGACAAACCCCTATCCTGCCATCACAAATTGTAGAACGCCAAGTCAGAGACGTAATTGACATCACTCTCACTGGCTTCTCTTTACCATGACGTGTGATACTTCTCCTAGGCAACTTCCTATGATTCCCGATTTTAGATATATTTGGGAATGATCCATCTCTAGTCCTCATTTGATCATTCATGCATCAAAACCCAATCATTTCACTCAAGGAATACATTTTAAAATGTTTTCAATCTCAAATTTAGGAAAACACATGAATGAAATAAAATAAAAAATGAAATAAAAAAATATAAAAATTGCCAACACCTGTGAAAAAAATAATGTTATCTAGTAAAATAAAAGATCTTTTGATGTTTTACCTGAAGGATAAGTGCAAATATATTAGGAAAATTATGATTACGAAAAATGTATGTTTCATAATGAGAACAGAATAAAGTTATTTCTATATTTTTTAGATGGCCATAAAATCAGTGGTCCTAAAGTTAAAAATAAAAACAGTATAACAGCCTTCACTGAACGCTCATAAAAGGCCTACTGATAAAGTATTTATGCATTTAGAACACTATACAAAGTGAAGCTAATCAACAAAGCTTAATGCCACAGCTTAAATATGACAGTATATACACACCATAATGGTTATTATTATCCTTGAATACATGCTAAGTATTTTTAACAATATCACAGCTCATATCCAAGGTAAAATGAAATTTTGAGATTTTGAAAAATTGAGGACAGTATTCATAACAGTAATAGAATAAATTGTTAAGTCTGCACAAATCTAATTGTTTTGTGAAAAGAGTTTCAGTCATTCTGAGAATAAACACAATGTTTATCGAGAGATAAAGACTAGGGCTTTCATGAAATAAGAAAATATTCTATTAGTTGTTTGAAGACTTTGTATGTACTTCTTCTCCAGTACCAAAAGGTCAAGATAGCTGAAATGTTGTGTGCAGACTTCTTGGTCAATCGGGATTCTAAATTGTAGATTTGGTGACTCGTGACCCCAAATTGGATCACAGCCTTAAACATTTAATTTTCATTCAAATTCAATTCAAGGTGGCCCCAGTGGTAGGACGTGTCTGATATCGCCCTCCAGTTGTGTGTTGCAATTAATAATATTCTTAGTCTGGCGTGACTTGTAGTTGACACTGTATCAACCAGGAGTAGTCAAAAAGCATTTGTGAGTGTGTTTAAAATAAGTCAGGTGGAACTATGTCTTCACGTGAAGGAAACGGACGAAAGGGTGCGAACTCAGCTCAGAGACCGCGATTCAGAGGTGCAGCAGCAGCCAAGTTCTCCACTGGATACTGTGCCACCTTACTCTTCAAAGCCACTGGTTTCAGGCAACGCTACAAAAGGATCTACCAGAAGTTTTTACATTTGGCTCCTGTAGTCCTCCGATACCAACTAGAGAGACCTAGATGGCGACCCCCACACAAAAACAGAGCGGGACAAGTCAAGACGACGAGAACCAGGACGACTTCTACTCTGTTCAACCTCATTACATATGCTTCCATGGATGTGATTACAACTAAGCTGAGTAATACACTCATGCTACCGGCCCTACAACATCCATTCAAGGAATAATTTTTGACTGTGGCTAAGGTAGCTCCATAAGACGTTATTAGGGATGTTGTGACCCAACTCAAGCAAGAGATATGTGATTTGAATTGCAGTCAGAGAAACTCAGAGAAGTCGTGTTAGATCTACTGAATGATGTCAACTCATAAATCTCACCAACTGACATCGACAGATGCCACCGGGTGAGCAAGAGACAGCAGGACACAAATAGAAGCATTGTTAGATAGAAACAAAGTGATCCGTAAGTTCAAAATCAAAGGAAAGAGAGACAATGTGTACATAAACGAAGATCTGAGCAAGCACAGGAAGCACCTATTCAAGTTCACTAGAGAACTAACGAAAGACAAACGGATCTACTCTACTTGGACCTACATCGTATGATGGCAGGGTATACATTTGTGAACGGGTAGAAGGACTCATACGACTCATTCAAAGGGAATCAGATCTTGACAAATATAAGCGTACATAGTGACTAGTACGCCTTTCACATTCATGTTTGGATTATACCAGTATATTTGATCAGATCAATGAGTATCAAATCATGTATTTATGAAATGTACATACACTCTCTCAAATAAGAAACCTAACCCCTGAATTGAGACAATCAATTTTTAACTTGCCATTTCACATGTATAAGGAAAGAAAAAAGAATGAAATTTGTCATGGTGAAACTTATGTATCTACGGTATAATGCCAAAATCTTATATTTCTCAAGCAAACACTCTATTCAAACTAGGGGGCGTTTTGTTCAGTATCTCGTATGAGCCCCATGAACTGCAATCACTGCATTGCACGTTCTAGGAACAGAACCGATAAGACGGCCAATCATTTCCTGGGGTATTGCTCTCCACTCCTCCTGTAGTGCTGGGGCCAGTGCATACAACATCTACGGTGGAGGTGTACGTGCATGAATACGACGATCAAGATGGTCCAATAGATGTTCGATAGGGTTTGAGGGCCATGGCAAGATGTTGACATTGGAATTCCGTAGAAAAATTCATTATTTCACGAGCTGTGTGAAATCAGGCATTGTCCTGTTGACACAGCTCCCTCTGTTTGTCGATTATCGGCAGAAGATGAGGCTGTTAGAATTATCATTGGGCCGTCAGATTGCCGGGAATGATGACCAAGTGTGATCGTTGGTTGTAAGACATGGCTCCCTATACCATGACGCTCCCTCCTCCAAAACTGTCGACCTGTTGAATGCAGTTCGGAGCAAAACGTTAATTTCCTTGTCTATAGGCACGTTGCCTTCCTTCACGCCGGTGAAGTAGGAAGCATCACTCAACTGGACTCTTAGTTTCATAGGGTCCATATCCTCACGTTAGTGTACCACCTGAGACGTTAGTGTTGGCCTCTCAGCACTGGTCCTAGAAATGGTCTTCTCGCAGGTAGATTTGCCTAAAATAAATGGTTCCTGATGGTTTGGGCCGACACTCTCCTCAAAACCGGCACCTGTGTTGCCAATTGCAATATTTTGATCTGTTGTACAGTTCTAAAAATCTGAAATGTTTTGTACAGAATCCTTGGTCAATGGGGATTCTAAATTGTAAATTCGGTAACCTTGTGACCCCAATCATAGGTCACAGGGGTTACAATTTAAAAACCTATTTTTAACTTGTAACAATGTTACATAAGATAACTTAGATATTCAACCACAGATAGTAAATCAATGATGTCCTGTGGACGTATGCATATCTTGGGCGTACTTAGTCCGGGCGTAAGTATGAATTGCGCCCGGGTGCTAATCTACACCCTAATGCACATCCCTGACGTTAGAAAAGTTACGTCATGCTTTACGCTTCAGATTTACGCCACCTACCTAGCAGGCGTAAGTAAGGCGTAGATCATCAATGGTGGCCGTAGTCTATTGACACCGCAGACGACACTTAAACAGGAACAGGATATTTAGAGACAGAGCGAACCCATTGGAACTGTTTGACGATCTAGAGCTATACAGGCGGTTCAGATTTCGAAGAATTGAAATTGTTCATGCAATCAGGGACGATATTAACTACAATGTTTACCGCAGATCCATCCTGTCTCCCAAGTACTCGTCGCCTTATGCTTCTACGCCACTGGTTCATTTCAGAACTTAGTCTGGGATACTATAAATGTGCACGAGTCAACCTTGAGTAGAGTTGTTCGAAGAGTGTCTCTTTCTCTACAAGGTAAACTGAACAATTGTATATTTTTCCCAGATGCCAATGATCTAACACGAATTAAAGACAGCTTCTTTAATCTGGCCGGTTTTCCGGGTGTGTTCGGATGTGTGGATGGAACTCATGTACGCATTCCAGCTCCGAGAGAACAAGAATACAACTTTGTCAACCGTAAGGGATATCATTCTATCAATGTGCATGCAGTGTGTGACTCGAAGTTGAGACTGTTGAACTGTGTAGTGAAGTGGCCGGGGTCCGTTCATGACGCCCGCATGTTGACCGAGAGTCACATGTATGCTGACTTTGAAAACATACTAATAGATGGAATTATTCTCGGTGACAGTGCCTACCCACTCCGTACATGGCTAATGACGCCTTTGAGAAATCCGCGCACGAGACAAGAAGAGCGATTCAACTTCTCCATTGCCTCCACAAGAAACTGTATAGAGAGGTTTTTTGGTGTCATAAAACGTCGCTTTCACTGCCTCCACACGGAGCTGAGGTACTCGCCAAAACGTTGCTGCTCTATCATCAGTGCAGTGTTGGTATTACACAACATGGCTTTTGAGTTCGGAACTCCCCTTGTAGACGACTATGATGTTGATGATGATGGAGGTGACGCTATTCACAACATACCAGAGCCTCAGAAGGCAAAGTTGAAGAGAGATCGCATAATTCAAAGATTCTTTGCTAAGAGAAATGAAATGACACCTTTGTTGATACTTACATGTATAATTAGAAAACTAACTCCAACAAATAGTTCTTAAGAGATAAAATTATTTATTCCAAAATAACTGATCCAGTATCCTTCCTAAATATGCACGACCGTACATGAAATGTATAATTTTGTAATAATTCAATAATTAACACGCATTTTTGTGGATTAATATATACAATTCTTGAGTTATATCTTTATATACATATGTCAATAAAGGACATGCATTTAAACACTTTAGCTTTCAGAAATGGTCTTGATTGGTATGGTGTAAAATTCAGCTTCTAATTGTCTCTGTAATAACTTGATTTCAAGTTGAACTTTCACTGTCTCCTCTCTGGCACTCTCAGTTCTCTCTTACACGTGGCAAATAGCTGTCTATAAAGCAAATGAAAATGAATCAGAGTACCCTGATGAAATGAATTTAATCTGAAAGATTAATTTAAAAATCGATAGTATAAATGTGCTGGCCGAACCCGGGCCCTCTACGTGATAGGTGAACGCCTTAAGCAATGGACTAATTACCCCCCTTAACTACAAGTCAAAATTAAGAGTTACATACAGCGGGTGGCCATATCATTACGTACATGTCATGTAATTCCCATAGACTTACATGTTAATTAGCTGTATAATTGTCAAAAATTAAATAAAAGTCCCTTCGCTGGCATATGTTAAGGACATATTGGAAATCATCACAGCTACAGGTACACACTTACCTTTCAACAATCAGTTGATTAGTTTTCTAATGACACTTATTTAAACGTGTATGTAGAACTTGTGCTTCCAATGTCCCATTGACGGCAGTGTCAAATCAAATCAGTATGTTTTATAATTGTTGTTTGATTAGAGGTAGGCTTAATAATTTTCCGAAAATTTTAGGGAAATTATGTATAAGTAGCTCGGATGATTTTCTATATTTCGGTTAATATTTCAGAATTAATCGACCAACAATAGATTCATGAAAAATATTCTTGCAACAGATTATCGTAATGATATGGCCACCCGCTGTGTAGGCCTACATTGATCAAAACGAATTGAGAGAAAAGATAAACCTTATTTTTTGTTAAGTTACATTTATACATGCATAAATACCATTAAACATACGGTATATGCCTACCTGGCACAAATACAGTGTACAAACTACAACACATTTGAGAAGTGGGTCATTATTTGTCAAAGTTAAGTTTACAAAATGAAAAAGACCCGTGTCTAGTTTAAATTTCTAATCACTCTACATAATTGATGAAAATTTGTGTCTAATTAGAATTACTTACCATTCGTCAATGTCGACTTGGGTGGTAGCGAGGGAGTGGTGAGTGTTGCCGGAGATGAAAGTGTAGCAGCAGCTGAGGTTGATGGCACTGGGGACCCGGTCGACGTCTGTGACAGGTCAAGCGCGGTGTCAGGTTGAGCGGACTCAACTCCCTCCTCTATCCCCACTAGCGATGACGAGTCTGTCCCGATGATGTTCAACACCCACGACGTGTATGTTGACTCTTTAGGTCGAGGCCCACCGCCTGTCGCCGTGTTCTTCATAGCACTGACATCCCGCTTCACTTTTCTAAGGAAATATTTCAATTTCTTCTTGATTTCTTCGATGTCACGGGTGACACCAGGCGATCGGGAGTTGATGACAGCCGCGATCTTTCTCCACTCCCCCTGTTTCTGTCTGTTTGTAACGGAATTTGTCAAACGAGACTGCAGTATATTCTTCCGTTCACTGTACATTTGGAGCAGACAAATTATTTCCCCATCAGTGAAGTTCGGCTTCCGCTGCTTACATGAGTCCACCATTATGGATATGTCAAGCAAAGCCGCGAAGTTCTTTGGCGCAATTTCCCGGGAATTCAAACGTTCGTTCGCTTACCCGTGGCGTAAGGCTGTTACGTCAGACTTAGCTGCGCTAAATGTATGCTGTGCATGCAATGTAAAAGGAAGGCGTTGCTAAGCCTTGCGTTACGCTTTACGTCTGGCGTAAGATACGTCTGAGATATGCATACGGCCACTAGTGAGCAGAGGCCAATGGCTCTTTTTATAGCTCTGAATTTACATTTAACTAAATTTAACTTTGGCTATAATAATTAAGTTGTAGGTAAGTTTATTCTGTATTACAACATTTTTCGGATGATATGATGCCCAATTTGAACTTTCTTGGCATCTGCTTTAAAATTATTCAAGAACGTTTCTGAACATGCCATGTTGTTGAATGATATATCTTTCCAACTGCTTTGCTGTTACTTTTGCTCATTTTGATGGCTTTATTTATTTTCTGATATTCAATATTTGTCATTATTATTATTATTTTGTCAATATTGAGCATTTGGAGAATTGTTGCATTTGCTATCATTGCTTGGCAACAAGTGTTTTCTTGCGCATAAGCGACGTAATCAGAACACTGTATAACCAAATTATACAATCTCTGATGTTTAACAGTAGCCAATCATATACGACTGTTTCAGAAAGTTAAGGTAGAATAGTGAATAAATCTTCTCACCAAGACGACACATGGCGGCGTTCTGTTTGGTCCGGAATATCAGTGAGGAAGATGGACAAGTTGAAATTTTTCCTCTTTCATTAAGTGTAACCTGTCAAGAAAAAAGTTTGAGAAACATTTTCAGATACATGTCTATAGGCGTCACACCTTTGACTATATTAGGAAAAAGGCAGTAATTTAATTACTGATGTTATTTGACATAAACATGCTTACAAATCATGTCTATCTTCCACAACGTCACCTTCACCATAACCACGTGCTATAAACATTCACTCGTCTTATGAAAACTTCTTCATTCAAAGTCAGTATTCTCAATGACACGTGATCTGTAACAAGCGCCCGCATTAATACAGTTTATCACATACAGAGCCTTCCCAATGTAACCTGCCATCAATCGTGGTGGAATGTAGGAATAAACAAAATATGGTACATTTATATAGCAAACAGAAATATTAACATGCATGAGAATGGTATACAACTGGGATCTTGAGAGGGGGGGGGGAGAAGAGAGTTAGTAGGTAAATGGCCTGTAGGCTTTATTGAAGTTGTAAATAAACACACATGATGAAGCGAGGGATAGGCCAGTAGAAATTATGAAAAACCCGGACATTTTCGATAACAGGCAAATTTTGTTTTTAAATGGTCCCTATGACAGTGCTGATGAACCATGAAAAACCCAACCAAAATCAACCATTGGCAAAATGCATTTTCGGGGCAAAAACCTTAAAAAATGAAACAAAATAGGAATAATTTATTTAAAAATTTATCTGCTGCATAAAATACATTTTTAGTGATTAAAACAATAGATCATACACCATTGCATACTTCTTTTGGTCAATGATGGTATTAGATGATCAAAATGTCTGTTTTGAGGTCAAAAACCTTAAAAAATGAAAGAAAATTGGAATAATTTTTTTAAAAGTACATCTGTTGCATAACACATTTTTGGGGTAATTAAAATGAAAGATATTGCACCATTTTATATTTCTAATGGTAAATAATGCTCTTAGCTGAACAACATGTTGTTTTTTTGGGTCAAAAACCTTGAAAAATTAAAGAAAATGGGAATAATTTATTTAAAAATATAACTATTGCATAATACACTTTTATAGTGACTTGTATCATAGACCATGCACTATGGCATACTTTAAATTGTCACTGATACTCTTGGCTGAGCAACATGTCTGTTTTTTGGGTCAAAAACCTTGAAAAATTAAAGAAAATTGAATATTTTCTTTAAAAATATATGTGTTGCATAATACACTGTTGTGGTGATTAGAATGGAATGTTTAGGATAACAAGCCAAATTTTTGACCAAAAGACCCCAAATGTGTTACTTTTCCAACAAAATCATCGGGTTTTTTTTATTTTGGGGGTAAAATCCTTTAAAAAAGAGGACAAAATAGCAAAATATTTTGTGAAAATAATTCCATGTAGTACAACAAGACAATTTTATCACTAAATAAACCTCAATTAGATACTTTTCCACTGATGAAAATCAATCTTAGGAAACTGGTCAGTTTTGGGTAAAATCCTGAAAAATTATGAGAATATCGTAAAATATTTTGTGAACTCAAATATTTTTAGCACATCAAGAACATTTTGGGATATATGAACCTACATGGGGCACTTATTCAACATTGAAACCTTACAAAATAAACTTAAAAGTGAGAGAATTATTAAATGTTTAGTTGAAGAATTACATTTAGAACAAGTCCATTTTATGGATAAGTGAATGCCAGAAGGGTACTTATTAACGGTGGATTACCATGCCAAAACCTTGAGAAAATTATATTTGAGTAAAAGTACACAAAAAAGATAAATAAAAACAATAGTTAAGTGTTTTTAATGAACTTATTTCTTTAACATTTATAATTTAGGACTAATTGATATTATAAACTAAAATGCTGTAGGCCTATCGCCTGTCAGAGCATCATACCTGTTCTGAAGACGCCAGATATAGGGGACAAATAAAAAATCTCTTGAAATTGGTAGGAAAATGTTGTCTGATCTACAGTTGTATCGGTCACTCTCCTCTGTAGACATTTTATCAAAAGTGGTTCAATTTGTGGTGAAAGATAGGACGGAAGAGATTCGTATGCACATACTGCATGGAGAGTGAGTTGCTGACAAATGTGATTATTGTTTTTAAGCCATTAGCACAGTTTTCCTGTTCAGTGTTCTAGGGATTGTCAAGAAGAAATTATTTATGGTATCTGACTGCAACTGCTTGTATTATCTTCACCAGGCTAAAAACCCTTGACGGTGGATTTGTCTAAGTGTGTTTCTTCAAGTACAGATTATTTATTATTTCAAGGTTAGTATCATTATGGTGGGGAAATGTTTTTTAAGTTTGAAATAGTGTAACTTCTTTCCCGGAATCCATCAAAACCTTATAGGCCTCGGATCAAGAGGTCCCGAGTTCGAATCCAGCCAGGAGCACGGCAAGTTTGTTTGCAGTAGAGAACTGTTCTACACGCAGTAAGGTTTGGGTGCAATGCTACACTGAATTTCAGCGTAGTACCACCCATGGTTCGCTAGTTCCAACCGATGCTCTTATGTTTCACCGTAAGGCATAGCCACATGGCGTTGCGGGCTTTCTCCCTGCCATAATACTAGCAGCAGTGATATAAGTGAAATACTCACCTCACCACACCTCAAAACCTTATACAATGTTTAAGACTATGATAATTGTTCAATAGCTCTCTAAGATCCGACAGACTCAGCACAGCACAAGGTCTCTTTGGTTGTTAGATTCACAGGGGCGTGTTTCGCTTAGAAACAGCGTTTGAAAGACATATACCTATATAGACCCTACCCAATAATATAGTAATAGGGTAGGGTCTATATAGTTATATGTCTTTCAAACGCTGTTTCTAAGCGATACACGCCCCTGTGGTTAGATTCACAAATGACACAGAGAGCTGCCTGTAGAATTGAAAAACAAATTGATTAATGATACAAATTTTCAGTTTGTTTCATTTATGATACCTTCTGCTTAAGTATCGAATTGAGTAAACATTCCAAATATACTTTCAATCCACTACGTAATATTATTGTTGGCTTTTGTTTTCTGTTTGTTTTCTTGTATGGTTGGCAACTCATTTTTGAAGGATTATTTGAGACTCATGTTTCTGTTAAGAAAGAGGAATTTGAGTAATATTGGCTCAATCAAATTTTAATAGTATTGTGTATTTTCTATGTAAATAATATGTATTTTTTATGATGTAAAATTTTTTGTTTGTCTTTAAGCATGTTGAAAGTTTGAAATAAATTTGTGCATTAAAAAAAGCTTTGTGCAATTTTCTTAAGTTATGTAATTTTATGCTAAGATAACCATTTTCTGACATTAATGACAAGCATGACACAGGAACAAAATAATGCTTTTGTGTAATTGAATAAAATAAAGTGACAAATAACATTCTGTCATATGATTTTCCCACAACTAAGGACATATATAATTTAGTTTTTAATTAATATTTAGCTATAATATAATTGAGAGATTTTATTTGGGTCTTCGTAAATTGATAATTTTTAATTTGTTCTTTAAATTTCAGAAAACAAATGACTATTTTGAATTAAATAGATTGATATACTTATAGATCAAGATCATGAATTGATGATCTTTTAATCTTTACAGACCAATGATGTATTGTGTGGTAAAGAATATCTCTTATTTTTGCATTGAAAAACTTCTTATTTTAATTTTCTTGAAATATTATTTATTATTAACCTAAAATCACCCTAAAATGGACTGATCAACAGACGCGTTTTTCATATGAAATAAGTCAACGTGAAAGTAGTATCAGTATGATTGCATGTCAAGCTGATTAAATAATTTTTTACAATTTATTTACACAATGTTTCACTTGACATTTAATTTAATTCATCTCCTAAAACCTTCTACTCATCAGTTACATTACTATTATATTACAAATCATAGTTGAAAAGGCATATTTTGCGAGTTTCTGAATGACTTTGGAGTCAAAATAATAAATTTACCATGTTAAAATTTGTATTGCTCAAACACTGAAAATCTGAAAATTTTAAGGAATCTTGTGAAGTCTAATACTTTGATATGAATGTCGTCATGTATTTCACTATAGAATACTCACTGTTTTTACCTTTAATATCATATTTCAGCGCTTTCAAACTTCTGTTGTCAACAACAATGTCAGCCATTTTAGCAGTTGCTACGAAGGGAGATAACTCAGACAGTATTTGTCATACAACTAATTTTACATCAGGAAATCTCAGCACACCTTTCTGTGACATTTTCAAGTGGTCATAACTTTTTCTGCCAAGGGTTGATTTGGTTGGGTTTTTTTCTGAGAGTAAGGGACATGCATTCTTTCATTTTTTACAGTTATTTGTCTGTTATCGAAAATGTCCGGGTTCATTTAAATTTGGGGAAATTCCTACTGGCCTAGGAGGCCAATTGGCTTTATTGAAATTGTAAAACAAACAATAATTATACATTCGATAGGAAGAGAGGCCAATTCTTGATGTGGGTGGCTATGAAGTTGTGATTAGAGCTGATAAGTGTTGATTGGTGGCGCCTCGTCGGATAATTTGCTCCGACAGCAGTGGAAGGATGGTAGGGATACTTGGATTTTGTTTGGTGCTCCTCGGATATTTCCTCCGACAGGAGATAGAAGATCTAGATGAGTGAATCCCAAGCACAAGGTAGGAAGGTGCCTTGATCGCGGTTTATTGTAGGTTTTTCACTTCGAATGTCAATCGCTTCTTGCAGTTTTCTTTGGCGCCAGTTGTTGTTGTTGGTTGACAGGACTTTGGTAGTTTCCCAATCAATGACGTGATCCTTGTTTTTCAGGGTATGCTCAGATAGGGCGGATTTCTGGTCAAGTTTGTTGACGGATGCTTTGTGTTCCTTGATCATTGTGTTGATAGGTCGTAGCGTTTGTCTGATGTACTCTTGGCCACAATGACATGGAATTTTGTAGATGCATCCTCTTTGGTTGGGGCTTGCAGTGCTGGTTCCTCTGCCGTTGACTTTGAGTAGTTGCTTGAGGGTCTTGCCGCTTGTGAAAGCTACATATATGGTGGCTTTGTTATTGATGAGGCGAGCGATATTGTGGCTCAGGGGGTCGATGTAGGGAATTGTGACCCGGATTGGCAATGATTCAGGCTTGTGGGTGGTGTATTTGATGGTGAGTGTGAGTTTTGCTATATAAATGTACCATATTTTGCTATTTCCTTACATTCCAGCTGATGAAGGAGTGAGTATAGAACCTGAAAGTCGTGTATTTTCACATTAAAGAAGTTGTTATCCAGAAAATCTTTCATATGTTATGTACTCAATGTACTGATAATGTATTCATGACAGTGAAGCATGTACATGCATAATAAAATATTGGATGGAAGCATATTTATGTCCAAACTGAAAGCGGCAAGCATGGGGATATCTTTGGACTAAAAATAGATCGATATGCCTTCCCTCCAAGATAAATCGAAATTTGCTTCATAATCAATCAAATTGGTATATTTTACATTAGCAAAGTTTTAACAAATGGTTGACTGCTTGTTTCAGGGAAAGTAGGTCTACATGTGCATATTCTTATTGCTGGAATCTAGTAATTACAAAACTCTCAACAACGTTTTGATTAAATGTATAATGTAGGCCAACTTCAAACTATGTTAAAATAAATCGGGGATTGAATATTCACTTTTATTTTTAAATCATATATCATATATAATATAATTTTATTTATGAATAATTTATGTATGTTAATTGTCAATACAATATTTAACTATGTCACACAACCATCGAGATATAATTCCTTTATTTAGGACATTTAAGTTAAAAAGGTAATTGTTTGATTAGTTATCAAAGCTTTTATCCCCAAAATGGCCACAATACAGTCTCAATTTTTGCTTGATGTCTGTATGATCCTTTTAAACTATTTTATAGCCTTAACAAGATGTCTCCAACCATGCCTTTTTAAAGGCTTTTCTTGTTATCTTAATCTTTTCCTTAGGGATAACGAACAACAGAATTCCAATTGAGCTTCAGAGCCAATGGCTCTATTTTTGTTTTAAAAATTGCCCATTTCGTTGTGACTGTGGAGAAGGCTGAACATGAGAATACCCTCAGTTTTGGGGTCTGCTCTGCTTTTGCGTATCCCGCAACGATAATCTAGTTTATTAACATGAAAAGGTTAATAAATTAATTCTAAAAATTAAATACATATTTTATAACATGATGTATAAACATTTTAAAAGAGGGTTGCCAATGACATTCATATATTTTTAACAATAAACTTAAGTATGATTTGAAAACGATTGGTAGATAGTACACACATACATACCACAATGAAATTGCTGTATTTATGCAGTACCATTGATTGTTATATCTGAACTGTATAGCACTGTAAGCAACCAAAGAAACCATTCTCCATGAGTGTCCTTGCTAATGTAACGGAAACCATTATGTTTCCAGAGGAAACGTGAGAAATGTCTACTTTCCTGATGTGACTGCTCCCTTCGTGTTTTATGCTCCCTGCTATGTTTTGTTCTATGATAAAGCACGACAACATCTTGAATTTCTTATATGAAATGCCTTCAAACATTTACTCACTTTTATATTTAAAAAAACATTCAGATATTATGTCCTTAGTATAAACTTTTGGAAATTTGCCTCTTGTCATACAACACTCTTCTTATAAAATCTTAAATAGTATCTTAAATAATACTTAATATATTACTTATTATACAGTGGCTTACCATTGTGACGTTATAACTATGATAAGTGACATCCAATCCCTTGTCAGTTGCAGGATGAACATGACAAGATAGATATCTTGAACTGTACTGGAATTTGTAACACCCAACTGTTCGTTGACAGAGACGCTCGCACATTCGTATTCCTACAAGGGTTCTGCTATCTTCAGCTGCACTAGCCACGATGAAGGAAACCCAGAGAGACATGAGCTGTACAAGACCTTGTTCCTCCATGGTTGATCCAAGTCTGTTGTGTAGGACTCCAGAATCGATCTTGTTGTTACAATAAACTGTTCTTCTACTGAACAACATTTACTAAATCAAGTGCCATTCTTGTGTCTATATGTACATTTTATGTTATTTTTGAAAATTGATACTTTTGAGATTTCAAATTTCTAAATTGAATTGAGAATAAAAATGACAAACTAGTAAATAAAATTCAATTGCTGTTCTCGCAGTAAATGTTATTGTTTATTATTCAGCCCCACATACACTGTTTTCTTATATCTTAAATCAACCACTGTTCAACGTTAGAAAATTATAATTGAGAAAATATACATTTAATATGCAAAACAGAACAAAATTTATTTTAATATATGGCAATGAGACTAAAAGTAATGTTGGCTTAATACATAGTGTTACTAATAAACATGTCTTAATGCCACAGTTTAAGTATCAACATTGTCTACACAGCTATAGTTATTATGATCTTTGATTTTATGTTTATGTACTTTGAACCAGAAACATTCCATATCCAACATTAATAGATAGTTTATGTTTGGAATAACAGGGCGCTTTCAGTTAACATGATGGTAATAGTTGGTTAGATGTGCGCATATCATTTCTTTGTTTGAAACATAATCAGTCAGTGCAAGAATAGAGAGAAGATTTATAGATAGATAAAGATTGAAGCTTTCATGAATAAGAGAGTATTATAATATATGCTTTTATAAGACTTTCTGAAGCTAGTATGGGAAACAAGATATTGAAATCAAAAGAAACTTGAAAAGTGTGTGCATTATCACAAAACACAAATTCATTGATAGAAAACGTGTTTTTTTTTACAATGTATTGTGCAACGTTTACATTCGGATATTTCACAACTCGAGATACTAACAAATATCTCCTATGGAAATGATTGTATGTACGTTTGTTTACTATTTGTAACCATATTCAATAGCCATTACCACAGTTTCTGTTTGTGAGACTTCCTGTTTAAGGATTCAGCAATTTTGCATAATCCTTTTGTTATTGGCGCATTTATTATTATTCCACAGATTTTGTACCAAAATTCAACAACAAAAAATGTCCAGTTCGAATATTACTGTCCATTTTTAACATGGAGGAAACATTTTCAAACCTTTCATAATATGCACAATAACAAAACAAGGAATCATGGCCATTCCATGTCTTGTGATTTAGCCCATTTTGATTTTAGACAATTTTTAAATTTGTCTCACCAGTTGCATGGGTGTATATCATCTTCTACTACGATGATACTTTATCTAAAAGCTGAAAGTGTCATAGTTGTGCACATGAAGCTTTGACCAATAACGTAATAAATTTTGTAGCGAATTTGATATACACTTATACATTTTGAGATCAGCTGACTTTGTCCATATTACGTTTTTCAAATATTTATTTAAACTTGAATCCATAACTACAGGACTACTAGACAACTTTATTGTGTATACGAATCAAGAATAAACTTGCTCATTAACAGTTGTTTCGGGTCTTAATTAATTTTAACATTTTTAACAAGTTAACTCTTTACCGATTCTGTACAAATATGTATGTATTAATCAGAACAGATAATAAGGAAACAAACAAGTAAAGAATGCTACTGTTGAAAAATACTTTATTCATGTCCCTTTTCTTTGATTTGATGTACTTCTGATGTACATTGCATTATCAAAGTGCAAACTGAACTTCACACATCGAACGGGCATATACTAAGAACTTTATTTGTGATTTATGGAGAGTTATTATTACATCGTTATGTAAATCTTGCGACAAATAGTTGTAGAGCAGTAACCCAAGAAATTAATATAAACAAGAATGGGAGGATATTTGCAACCTAGTGAATTATCTGAATGTCTGCTTATTCCATGAATAGTGTGTAATTGTAATTTAACTCTTTATCAATGATGTACACCGAGCTCCCTAGTTTAATGTTCATTGAATTTACCGTTGTACAAAATTGATATTCCTAGTTTTGAGGCACTTACCCCTTGGTGATGATCTGTTTAACATATGGATGCTTTTGTAATCTGCATTGAATCTTAAAACTGATAAACCAGTATCTGACACATTAAAACACATTTTTAAGACACCAACAATGATAGCAAATTCGAACAGAAGTTGGAATAGAACAGAATGTTAGAAGATTTGAATGCTTGGTTGCTACCCTTTGGATGTAAATCATAAGAAAAACATCAAAATATGAAAACATTGTGATAGACCAAAATATGTTTCGTAACTGTTGTCTCCCTATCCCCCTTTTATCTTTAAATTCGTTTGCTTTGTAATGGCAATTTAAAAAATTATAGGAATAACAAAGATGCTTGTAACAACTAAACATAATTAATTTCTATTTTGATCGTATAAACGATTGACCTACGTAGTTCCTGTCAAATATACTATTTTTTTATAACCAATTATCAAGTTTGTCATACTTCATACTGAAATATGTAAGTATTAAATGGGCAGTAGCACGTTTTTAGCAAATATTAATTTTTCAAATTTCCCATTAATAGTGAAAGTTTAAAAGTCATTTAAATTATCCTTAGTGGTTAAATACGTTGTCTCTTTTAAAGCAAAAATTGCATGGCGGTCATTTTATTTTGAATGCATTTTATTATTTCGAATAACAAAAACGATTCCAATGGTAATACGGAACCATGTAACTTAACTTGATTTTCTGAAGAGAGAAGGGTCTTTTACTATTGGTGACATTATTTTTCAAATACATTTCATCGATTTATTCAGCGAAAAAACGTGCTACTGTTCCTTTGACGTGAGGATAAATAGTTACAATATCAAAGATGTTTTGCTCTTGTTTCATATCAAATTGTTTTCATTTCTATTGGGATCATCAGTACCTGCACCCCTTCCAATGCAGATTTGTATAGTAATTTGTTATTTGACACAGTACACACCGTGTCGAAAAGAATTCCATTTCTTTGAATAGCAATGAAATAAATAACCATTCTGAATAATCGCGAAGTTGTCGACCACAAACTCTTTCTTCTAATACAAACGGTGCCAAACTGAAGGCACATAAGACTTATCATTGAATATCAATTGGAATCATTCTGACAACTTAACACATGCTTAACTAAAAGTTGAATATTGAAAAATCTACGACCAAGACCTGTAACTTTAAAACCCACCCTCAAAGGTATACCAAGTAAATAACGTAATGCTTAGGGTACTGTGCAATCAGCAGCATTGGTTCAAAGTGCAAAATTAGTATCCCCCTGTACACCAGCTGCTGCTTCAGGATCTGGCAATTTTGGGGGGAATCCGGAAGGATCCGGAAATCGGAATCCACCACTTTTTCTCCTGTGCATGACACTTCATCAGAGATGCAAGACATTGAATGATTGGATAGACGGTATCTGTGTTGCTAATTGTCACTGGAGACCGTGCATGGACCTCATTTGTATCATAGGTTATGAGGGAAGAAATAATTGAGTAAGGTATGTGGAGTGAGGATGTGTTCTTTAGTGGAACTCTTCTAAAGTTCTATACAATTACTTTTTCAGCGATTCCACTGGTGGAGCTTCATTCATATTTGGTTTTGTCATGTTAGGTACAAATGTTGCGTACTAATTGTGTGACTTACATTGTGTTTGTTGCAAGTAAGTGAAGTGTGTTTATAACTTTTAAAAGGGGGTTACAATGTCATTTCCAGTGTCATTATTACAACTAGGCAGTGATTCGTTCATATTTGTTTTGTCATGATTTGACGATTATTCTATACTAACTATTCTAATCATTTACATAACTCTAAACAATACCATTTGTACATGCATCTTTAATCACCATCACCATTATTATAAACAATTCTATATCATTGTGTGAGATATGTCCTCACTTGAGCCATACACGTTTTCAAAGTTGAATGATTGTCGCAGAGTCAATGAAAAGGGTTTTGCCAGCAAGGCTGTTCTGGGATCGAATCCTCAGAAGAAGAAAGTTTCAAATTTTGTGACCACAGATCTAGAAGGTTTTCTTCAACATATGTCTTAGATTTGTTGGATTCTACACATAGCGTAATTGGAGAAGTAATTACTTCTTATATTCCTCTTTTCGAGTGATACTGTTAGTTCCTTCATTTGTTTTAATACTAAAACTTTATTCCCCATACGAGATTTCAATACAGTCACAAAGGAGACCAATCATAAGAATATGAAGAAAGGGAAACACAAAGAACAAGAAGACTATTTGCGTGTTATTTCTTTATTACGTTTTACAAACAATGATGAGGATAACTTAAACATTCAACCTCAAACACAGTCTATGAAGAATATGTACAGAGTTATGCAGAAATGTTCAGTATTAAAGCATTTGAATCACAATACTTACACTTATTTTGCCAGACATTCAATAAACATAACCAGTGCAACATATACTACAGTACAAATTTCGTTTGCTTTTCAAGTATTGTGTTTACTCAACCTTACTACCATTTTGAATCTCATTCTAATCAAAATGGATCTATCCGTCTCGACTGAATTGTTATACTTCCTCAAACTTACTCATACAGTAACAACTCCTCGTACAGTAAAATAAGAGCCATGTAGCTCGCCACAGCTTATATTGTTTGATGAGAGCGAAAGAGAGAGAGAGAGAGAGAGAGGGAGAGGGAGAGATGCCTCTTACTGGCTGACCACGTGTCACTAGATTGTGCACTAAGCAAGGTCAAAACACAGATCGTTATGTCATTTCAACACATAGATTTTTTTGGCAATATTGACCATTGGCTCTGGTTTTTATTTATTTGTGTAATAACCTCTGCCTGGCACTAAACATTGGCATCACTGATCTAACTAAGGCTTAGAGAGAACAGGCAATGTGATTATTCTCATGGTGCATGGTACAATTTAGAATCCGCATTAGCCAAATAGTTTGCAGAAAACGTTTAAGTGTGCTAAACCTTGACTTCCGAAGCGGTCGGTCTTGACCGAAACCGCCTCGGGAATCATGTCCGAGAGTCCCTGTATTTCCGTAATGACCTCACCATGAGTAATTAAGTGTTTTATATTTCGAAAAATGTTGTTGTTTCAGGCTTTAGTATTTAACATTTTAGCTGTTGCCCTACACCCATAGCCATACTGTTAAATCGAAAACGTTATCTCATTACATAATCAGCGAACCGATCAGATGACGCAATCTTGGACAAAAAACGTCAAAACAAACAGTCATGTGACACAAATCACGCGAAGAGTCAATTTTTCGGGTCAGTGAAATTTCTGTCACAAAACTGACCTCATCCCTCGTAGATGGTGTCAGTGTACAACTATATTTTTCGATCACATGGTGAACTGGCCAATGACATTCTTGCAAATTTAATAGAGGTACAATATTGACTGTCAAGGTTAACGCAGAGTGAATTTGTTTAACTTTGCCTAGACTGGACCATACTAGTATCTAGCCTATTCAAGATGTTCTGTTGTTCTCGGTGAGGGTTAGACATCCTGTGAGTTGTCATTGGTTGCAAGTTCGTCACGTGTATATTAAATCTAGGGTATCATACAACAACTTGGCGAATTATTATTAATTCCTTTCTTTATCTTGATTTCCCCATTACTCGAAGATGAAATTAGAGTTATAGAACATGTTAAGATTCCGTAAACTACATCATCAAACACACAAATAGAAACCGCAAGTTTGAAAAATGTCCCTGATTGGTGTGGATTTAATTTACTATCAACCAATGAGAGTCAATAAAGTTCCTTGTACGATTTCACGTAGTACAACCAATTACTATATGGCTCTATATAGAACGCAGTAATTCCCCATCCCCTTTCCCTTCTTTGTTCCTGCTTTCTTCCAAGGTAATTGTAGACAACTATTTGTTCTTCTTTTGTCAACAAATATAGAAGTTTAGTGTTGATATCAGCAGTCATACTTCTTGCAAAGTATTTAATGGTTTGGATTTTAGTTATATTAGTACCGAAGTGGGACATGGATGCTAAAGTATTACCAGCACGGACACTTAGCAATAGGTATACAAGGTCATCTGTCTCACAGAACGCCTCACATGTCCCATTCCAAACAAGTTTCTGATGTTCTCCATTTAACGACGATATCATTAGTTTAAGGCGCGTGGTCAAAGTAAATAACAACATTTGTGAACGTTTTATATATGTCATTTGCATTGCACCTTCAAAGTCATTGACATATCTAGCTGTAGTTTTGTTGTTGAGAAACAATTGCCGTAATTCTTGTCTGCTCTTTTCAACAATGAGAAGTCTGGGCATTGGTATCTTATCAGATTGTCGATGTAATCTTGCCGATTCTAAAGGAAACAAATGAACACATAAATACAATTATGACTAACATGGTTGAAAATAAACGAGTTCATATGTTCGATAGGAGCACATGTGCACATATCATGTTTTCATAGCAACCATTATTTCAGTACAATTCCCCGTATTTACAAATTACAATTAATCGTGACGTCACTTTAATTTAGCTTGCCATTGCAAGAGAAGTTGGCCATCTGCTGTGTATTTTGATGCGATTGCACTGGAAAGTATTCCATATGACTTTTACGAAACTCATACAAATTTCTCTCTCGTGCAATAAACATATTAATGTAAGATATAGGAACAGATAATGTTTGAAATTTCAAACGTTTGGTTCTTTGCGATTAAGTTCAAAAGTGAAAGAAGAAAATGAGTGGTTGACGAAGTTTCCCAAGGAATCGTAGGAAATATATTTATCCCGTTATGATTTCTCTCATGGGCAATAAAAGAAATAGTGTCTGTTACGACGTAAGATGTAATAAACGCGGTTAGATGTAATAACTGCGGTTAATTGTAATAAAACGCGGTAAGATGTAATAATGTGTTAAATTGTAATAAAAATGCGGTAAGATGTAATAGCCTAGGCCCAATTCTGAAAAATGGCTCAAATAAAAGAGCAAGAGGCATTTTTGAGAAGGATTTGGTATCAAGTCTATCTTACCTATTTAAAGGGTGCTGATTACGAAAAAATAGGATACCAAGCTGAAAAAAGTGTTTTTGACCCCAAAAATTGAAAAACAAAATGGCCGCCCAAATTTCACAAAACATGGCAGCTGATCACATTGTTTGCGTTTATTACTGAACCTCTACATGTTAAAAAGTAGTAAAAGTGTTTTTATAGGGTATTCAAAGGGTACTGATCATGATTAGGTTGGAAACCAAGTTAGAAAATTTAAATATAACCCTCAAATTTGAAAAACAAAATGGCCGCCATAGCCTCCTCACATGGTATTAGTATGAATGTTATTTCATAAAATGCGCCTGTATATTAAGTGATAATTTTTAAAGATTTGACTTTCTCAGACATATCATAAATGGTGATCACAGATGAATTAGATATAAGCTGAATAAAATTGTTTTCATCTTCAGAATTGAAAAAACAAAATGGCCGCCATAGTCACCTCAGTTGGTATTAGGTGTGAATGTTATATCATAAAATGCCTCTGTATATTTATTGATATTTTTTAAAAATTTGACTTTCTCAAATATCTTATAAATGCTGATCACAAATAAATTAGATGTAAACAGAAAAAAAATATGTTTTCACATTTAGAATTGAAAGACATAATGGCCGCCATAGTCTAAGGTTTGAATGTTTTATCATAAAATGCCCCTGTATATTTATTGATAATTTCTTAATATTTGACTTTCTCAGACATCTTATAAATGCTGATCACAAATAAATTAGATGTAAACAGAAAAAAAATATGTTTTCACATTTAGAATTGAAAGACATAATGGCCGCCATAGTCTAAGGTTTGAATGTTTTATCATAAAATGCCCCTGTATATTTATTGATAATTTCTTAATATTTGACTTTCTCAGACATCTTATAAATGCTGATCACAAATAAATGAAGTTCAGATTTTCCTAAAACATTGTTTTTAGACTTTCATTCATAGCACATTATAAATACATTTTAGTACACATTTGGATTGTCAATTGAAACAACTCGTGTCATCACGCAGAGGTGCAAGGATGTCTTAAATCATGCATTTATAGCGCAAATTCTAACATTGTGTGCGACATGCACATGTGATGAGTGAAATATATGCTTCAGGAATGATGTCTAAAGACATCAGTAGGTGTTGCAGACCTTTGCTTGTTCTTGTCCAACCCATCTCTGTGACCACAGGCAGTTGTGGAATGCCTTCACAGGCTTTATTTCTGATCATTGTTTCGTAAGTGACATGCTGATGTAGTGGTACAGGGCATCACTTGTTGGAGGCATCGACTGAGGTTTGAATGATTTCTGAAATACAATGCTTTGCACTGTGTTCACACTTTGAACATTTTCTACACCATAAATCTTACACACAAAGTCTACAGCAGATCTGGTCTTGTCTTGACTTAGGTCGCCAGAGCCCAAATCCTAAAGAAGATGATGATGACTGACGCAGTTGCCTTGCTGACCTCTTGGTATGTCCACAGAAGCAGGAAGTAGAATCACAGCCTGTAAGTGCATGGAATGGCAACAGTGACGAAGCAGATTGTGTTGGCAGTTGGAAGCTTTCCTATCACTCTGAGGAAGTTCATAGACATATGTGTAATCCACCGAGTCGGGGTATGACCTTGCTCTGCTACTCTGCTACCTATGAGCGGTTGTGGATTGAATGAAATGTAGCTGGTAGCTGATATTATGGGACCAAACACAGCAGTTCTTGCTGTGGATAAATACAATAAGGCAATGCGAGCACACAAACTAACATTACAGGCCTTGTGGGTAATCATAAGACCACAGTTCTCTTTATTTCTGAAGAATACCAAACACAAGACTGTTTGATGATGGATCTGAAGCTGCATCATGTCTACACGGTTTTAATACACTGGCTGCTATGTTGTCAGATTCCAGGTTTATGGCAGAATTCAAAGCAAAGAAGAGACAATAGAATGTGAATTTCTCCTTTTTGTTACATTACATGGAGATGATGTCTGTACTACACAAATTCATGGAGTCCAGCGCGATATAAGTATCCTCATTATTATTATTATTATATGAAAACCTAACCAGATGTGGTTCTTGACGAGTTTCAGAAGGGAAACTTTGTAGTGAAACACTTAGAGCAAAAATTCAATCAGGTTGATCCCGATTAGGAGCGAGAGTGCATGGCTTAATGGCGCTGACAAAAGAAGTGATGGTATTATCTGTATTACCAATTCCGCAATAATAGATTGGCATTATCATACAATCTAGGAACTCAGATAGCAGCAGACACCTAAGCGATGTTTCAAATTCACAAGATTGATATTATCAGCCACAATGAAGCTCTAGCAGCATGGCAACATCAAGACAATGCAGGTGAGAAACATCTTATAAGCATATGACAACGTTTTCAAGTAATTCCTGTTTACAAGAAACTGACAACACAATTTGCTTCATCACTGTTCCATGCACTTACAGGTTGTGATTCTACTTCCTGTTTATGTGGCCATACCAAGAGGTCAGCAAGGAAAGTCTTCGATAGCCATCATCATCTTCAGGATTTGGCGACTTAAGTCAAGACAAGACCAGATCTGCTGAAGACTTTGTGTGTAGATAATGTTCAAAGTGTGAACACAGTGCAAAGCATTGTATTTCAGAAATCATTCAAACCTCAGTTGATGCCTCCAACAAGTGATGCCCTGTACCACTACATCAAGTGTGCCAATTACGAAACAATGATCAGAAATAAAGCCTATGAAGGCATTCCACAACTGCCAGTGGTCACAGAGATGGGTTGGACAAGAACAACAAAGGTCTGCAAACACCTGGTGATGTCTTTAGACACCATTCCTGAAGCATATCTTTCACTCATCACATGTGCATGTCGCACACAATGTCAGAATTTGCGCTAAAAATGCATAACTTAAGACTTCCTTGCACCTCTGCATGCGGCTGCAGAAAGCCTTGTGATGACACGAATCGTTTCAATTGACCTTCCAAATGTGTACTAAAATGTATTGTTAATGTGCTATGAATGAAAGTTTAAAGAAAGGGTTTTAGGAATATCTGAATTTAAATTCAAACCTGCTTTGTGTGACTGTGTGATAATCAAAATACTAAGCATAACTTAAAAATAATTCTTATTCATATATGACTCAACATGTTTAACATGATATTGAAAAGTATGCTTTCAAATTATGTTTGTACGTTTCAAATGATATATTGTTGATTGTTTGACAATGTTCTGTCTATCAACATGAGTTAAATGATAAAGAATATTCATGAATATTTGTAGTTATGTATTATAGTATGACAATAGCTGTAAGGATACAACTTCAGATAATCAGCTGAAATAGCTAGTTTTGCGGCCATATTATTTTTCAATTTTGAAGGTGAAAACAATTTAATTCAGTATAATCTTATTTATTTGTGATCAGCATTTATAAGATGTTTGAGAAAGTCAAACTTTAAGAAATTATCATTAAATAAACAGACACATTTTATGATAGTATTCACACAGTTACAATACCATGTGAGGCGACTATGGCGGCCATTTTGTTTTTCAATTCTGAAGATTAAAACAATTTTAATCAGCGTATATCTAATTAATTTGTGATCAGCATTTAAAAGATGTTTGAGAAAGCCAAATTTAAAAACATTATTAAGAAATATACAGACAAATTTATGAAATAACATTCATACTTAATTCTATGTGAGGCGACTATGGCGGCCATTTTGTTTTTCAAATTTGAGGGTAATATTTATTTTTTCTAACTTGGTTTCCAACCTTATCATGATCAGTGCCCTTTGAATGCCCTATAAAACACTTTTACTACCTTTTAACATGTAGGGATTCAGTAATAAACGAAAACAATGTGATCAGCTGCCATTTTTTGTGAAATTTGGGCGGCCATTTTGTTTTTCAATTTTTGGGGTCAAAAACACTTTTTTATGCTTGGTATCCTATTTTTTCGTAATCAGCATCCTTTAAATAGGTAAGATAGACTGGATACCAAATCCTTCTAAAAAATGCCTCTTGCTTTCATCTTATCCATAATCTGTCCTAGTCTATAATAAATATTAATACGGTAATTTGTAATAAGGGGGTGCGGTAAAATTTTACTAAAAAGTGCGGTAAATTGTAACACAATATGCGGTAAAATGTAACAACCATACCTCAATTGTTTTGTAACTATATTACTACTGTGACTGTCAATTGTAGGACTCTCCTTATACTTGTTATAATATTTCGTACTGTTTTAGCTAATTCCAGTCTGCAAATATCTTAATACTCAGTTTATAGGAATATATCCAGTAAAGAATAAATCTTAATTTGATTAACATACACTTCTGAATCTTTATGATTTTTGTAAAATAGAATGCTTCGTTTACATTGCTAATAATTCCTTACAAATTATAAGGTTTATATCATCAACATATAAATATTGTTATTATTTTGCGAAATGCATATCTTTATAAGCGGAATGGTCCGTATGTTAAAATAATATGGAAAAGAGATTTTTCAAAATAGCTTTTGGTTGTCTTAAATCGGTTTACCCCCAAAACTTAGAGGCCCATAAACAGACGTCCCAGTACCAGATGAATCATACCCATTGATATAATGGACCTACACAAATGTATGCCATAGACATTAAGATAGACGGATTGATTTTAACTGCGGGTAATAGTCAATAGCAATATGTCCATAAGAGTAAGATAAGATAATTCTTTATTGCCCGTAAGTGAATTTGTTTCACGTCTGAGTGAGCATACATACAAATTATACATTCATTTAAAATAAATACATTGAAACACAATTATATAACATGTACAATGAGTATGATGATGGAAACATTTATGCTTATTCAATAGAGAAATTGATTTTGGTACAAAGGACATTTTATAACGTTTGGTTTTGCACGTCGGTGCATTATACCGACGGCCGGAGGGTAACATTTCAAAACAGTCATGTAAAACATGTGAATGGTCACTAATAATTGTTAGCTAAATTTTGAGCATGTCGTTCATGAAGTTCTTCTTTTGTCTTAAAAATACGATTATAAATGTTCTCTCCTTGTTTAATTATCTTTTCTAATTTGTTCCTATCTGTTAGTGACAGGGAGCCGAACCAACATTGGATAGAGAACAAGAGTATAGACTGAACACAGGTTTTATAGAAAAGATCCAAAATAGTTGAGTCAATGTGGTAAGATCGGAGCTTCCTGAGGAAATGAAGGCGAGATTGACACTTGCTATAAATGTGATCGGTATTTTCAAGGTATTTGTAACTCTACCTGAACAACATCTCCATTAATAATGACTGAACTATGTATGCCTCTTTCTGTCTTTCTCTCAATCTCTCTTTTATAACGGTATTAGGACACATACCGAAACGTCGCCATTGTGAAATACAGAAGTTGATACCCTTGTCTTTCTATTATAATGATACTGTAAACTCATTTGAGAGATCAAATTAAAAGTTAAAATTTAAATTAATTAGAGTACATTTTTACGTTGGTGAAGACGTGTTGCAACAGTATATGTCAAGGTGATAGGTCATCATGTAGTGAGCCTTGTTATTCAACATATTTAACTACCCTTAGATCTTTTATTTGTGAATTTGGGTAAGAAACATAGTTGGAGACAATTAAAAAGCACATGAACGTATTGAGTACAAAATGAGTATCTGTATTGATATCAGAACTTATGCCATTAATGATGGTTATAGAGTTAAGATAATATAAGCGTAGTTTGCCAAACCACGTATGAGGCATGTACAGAAAACATTGATATAGAATCACATTCAAACACAACGCTTTGTCAATGTTTCATTAATGTAATTACAATTTACCGCACCTTGTATTACAATTTACCGCAGATTAATCTGAACATTTTACCGTACCCCCATTACAATATACCGCACTCCAGTGTATTACATCTTACCGCATTGTTATTACAATTTACCGCAGTATTACATCTTACCCCGTTTCTATTACAATTTTCCACAGTTATTACATCTTACCGCATTTATTACATCTTACGTCATAAGAGTGTCACCTACTTTCAGATAAACAAATCATTACATTCAAGATTGCATTTGAACATGTGTGTTCAATGAACATAAATAATTGCTTTTGAAACATTTTCGGGATTCATTGTTGCTCAGATGAGTATAATAACGGCAGCATTTGCCGTGTAGTGAATTCATCTTAACCAATAGATTGAGATACAGAGAATACTTTTAACATAATTTCGATAGCAATACCATCCATTAGCTTCATAATATGGGATTAATCGGGATTAGTTTATCTTTTACCGCTTATGTTAATCAGGTTAAATTGCAATAAAATCTGAATCTCACTTATAAGTAGGTAAAACATCATTGCAAAAGTTATATTAATACCATAATGATGTTACACATATCGAGGACGCGTGATGCTAATGCTGAACGTGTAATAATATTGTAGTTTCTCTCTCATTAGCCTAAACTGGAAAAGCATACGTTTTAAAATAATATATACCATCACTAAATAAAAGCATTTTATGTTGCAAATTTTCTTTTTCTAGTTTTTATTTTACGGATTGACTTTCGGATTCCCTGTCACCAACAACAAATTTATCTTGAAATAATATGATGAAGATATACTAACCAAGACGACAAATGGCTGCATTCTGTTTACTCCGGAATATCAGTGATGAGGATGGACAGGTTTTCCCTCTTCCATCTAGTTCAACCTATTGACATTAACATATAAAGAAATATTTTCCGAATTTTGTAAAGCTTTTCACAAAATATGTGTAAAAGCCTGGCCCATTTGAAACATATTAGGAAAAGTGATGCTAAAAACCAGGGAACCAGTACACACTTCTTCAATTGTGTGAACATTATTATGTGGGAGACTGGGGACTGCAACAAAACTAGTTGCAACATTTGTTGCCAGACCAATGCAACTGATGGGTTCACATGCTGTCAATTATCAGGTCTTCCACAAACTTGACTACACATGTATACGAATCATCCCTTGTACTTTCTCTCCCAACTTCAAACAAACAACAATAAGTGGATAAAACAAGAATAACTTTTATAATTAGACTCATTAAACACAATGCTCTGGTAGCTCATGTTTGAGTTATTGTCCTGGAACGAACTACTTAGAGGCCATTTTTACGAAGAAATAACGCTAGTGAGAAAGATTCACTGTTTGACTGGAGTGTATGGTCAGGAGAGATGACCACTGCAGAAAGTACTCAGCTTGGAAGGCAGTTATATCCATTGGGATACCTTAACGTACTTACCTCTACAGTGTACGACCAAGGAAACCATTCTCCTTCCTTTGAGCTTCTACTGAATCATACAACGTTGGTAAACAGTAAACTTTGGGAAACGTACATAAGATATGACAGCTTACATGCCTTGCTGATATTATTAACAGTATTTATTCTCAATATACACTGAATGGTCTCAGGTTAATCTTTGGAAATCCAGTCGAATCTGTAGTTTTTCGCGACAATAATAGTATCGCAACAATATATTTTTTACAAACAAAATTCATTATCTAAATGCCTTACATAAGTTCTTTGGAAAGTTTTAGGTTAAACTTATTTTTTTCAATTTTTAAAATAATCTGTTTTTTCTCCAGTGGAATCTTTTTTTCCAGTGGAATTTTTTTTCCCCAGTGGATTTTTTTTTTCCAATGTAAATATGTGAAAGTGGGTGGTAGGATTAGTCATTCAAGGCAGTTTTGCTTATAAGGGATTTATGAAATATTAATATTTCTATTTTATTGTCTTTGGTGAAGTTTTCAATGAAATGTTGATTTTGATAATATATATTGAGTTTGAAATGTTGTTTTTGGAAATATTTATTGACTTTGCTGAAAGTATTACTTTGGTGACATGTTTAATTTATTTTGAGTTATGTGAAATATTGACTTTTGAAATATTTATTGACTTTTTTGAAAGTGTAACTTTATTAAGAATGTTGTCTTTTTATTTGGTGAAATGTTGACTTTGAAAAAGATATTTTGATTTTAATGAAATGTTGACTTTGGTGACATGTTGGTTTTGAAAAAGATATTTTGTATTTAGTGAAATATTAACTTTGATCACATATTGACTTTGATGAATGTTGACTATTGAATTGTTGACTTATGTTGACTATGTAAATATTTATTGACTTTGCTGAAGTTTTCTTTTATCACGAAATATTAATATTTCTATTTTATTGACTTTTGTGAAGTTTGAAATGTTGACTTTGATCATATATATTGAGTGAAACGTTGATTTTGAAATAGTAATTGACTTTGGTGGAAGTTTTACTTTATCAAAATTTTGACTTTGGTAACATGTTGACTTTGAAGAGATACCTCTAGTTTGATGACATGTTAACTTTGGAAATATAAGTTGAAAGTTTATCTTTAATGATATGTTAACCTTGGTAACATATTGACCTTGAGAAGATATGTTGAGTTTAGTGAATTGACTTTTAAAAGATTGACTTTGGTGACATGTTGACTTTGAAATCTTTATTGGCGTTGTTGAAGTTTGAAATTAATGACATTTTGAAAACACTAATGTCTGGCTGAAGGAGCGCGTTTCAGACAGTAAGGCTTAGATCATTTGACTACGATATTGCCCACAATATACCTTGGCCAGTCACCAAGACTAATGATTTATACACAACTGATTGCAGGTTACAGATATATGATATATCAGACTTGTGTATTTGCAATCAGAACATCTTGTCTGTAAAACGAGCATATCGTGGTATAACGTGATATGTCAACTCTCCCATCACAGAAGTCTCAACTCATTAAGGCCGACAGGTATTTAATTACCGTTTCTATGCCTCTGTCCTAGCTAGCACCTGGGTTGGACGAGAACGGCAATATAGCCAGAAGGCCCCAATATTTAGACATTAAAAGCCTTTATTACATGGATGAGTGAACAAAAAGCACAAGGTTGTTATCCATTACGAAAATGAAACAGTCAATTTCTTACTTCACTTGTTTGATTCGATTTCGAGCAGTTTTAATCATTGAATAGCACAGAACATACATGTACATACGTATATACCTACATGTATTTATGGCAGTGCTCAGCTGTCCCTAGCGTCAACATAATGCTTTGCCTCGTTTGACCAAGGGATTTCTTCAGAAATATAATGATCACTAATCTAATATATTAATTATTCGTGTTCTATCAATAATCAGCAGACATTTTTACTTGTGTAATAAATGTAGTGATGTAATGAATTCAGAATGTCTGTATTTGTTGCGTTATCCAATTCGCCAGTACCTAACAAAGTTTGATTAATTCGAACTCTTGAAATTAGTCTCCAATTTGGATCTTGGGATGACCAACTTACTGTTAGAATGCTGACAGCTGTGAAAGGGTTGCATGCGAATTCTACATTAAACATTTTCTTAATCATTTGATTTCTTTGAAATTTCGGCCGCTCTCTCAATATAATACACTGTTTATCCAATACATCTTACGATTTTGACGGGTATTATTAATAGCCTTTTCACACAAGTGTCCTTCCTCTGAAAACAGATATTGAGTCTATAGATATGTAGTAATTTTTTGAATAGACGTTTCCATAATATACTCTCCTATAAAATATTCACTTTAGCGAAATGTTGACTCCTTAAATATTTATTGGCGTTGTTGAAGTTTATATCTAATGACTTTTTGAAGTTGAACACTAATGTCTGGCTAAATGTACGTGTTTCAGATAGTAAGTGTTAGGTCATTTGACTACGCTATTGCCCACAATACACCAGTCACCAAGACTGATTATATATATACACAACTGATTGAACAATTGCAATTTAATCAGGCAACTGCGGTTAAGTGATATATTAGACTTATGTATTGACTCTCAGAATACCCTACTAGTTGGTTAGTTAGCCTCCTGTTGAACGACGGTCCCTCTGTATTATGCAACATTTGTATTCGGTCAACTCATTAAGGCCGACAGGTAATGGTTCAACACCTCTGACCCACACCTAGGTGTAACGAGAACGCCAATATAGTCAGACCTCGACAGAATGACCACATGAGCACTTAGATGTTTCCGATCTGTGTGCTTTACACTGGAAATTTATCTGCGATCAGATGACATCCTCGACCATGAACTAATAGCGCTTGGTAAAGTTATCAAGATTGTGTAGGTGAAACTAAACAATTGAAAAAAGATATCAGAAAATGAATTTCTTTTGTTGAGGTTTTGTTGTCATATCTTACAGGCGAACAGTTATAATATGCATGATATTATCCATGTAGGAATTTCTGACTGTAACTGAGATTGTAACTATTAATTCCTGCAATTCCTGAATTCCTGACATTATAGAAAATACTTGTCACGCAATATCCATTGTTACATAATGTTTATCATATGTTACATTCACATCACACAATGCCACAGTTGTTCAATGTAATCTCACAAGTTGTCCTCGTAACCTTAATATGAAATATGTACAGTGTACAGAACACGGTATGTGGGTCCTAAAAATAGTAATATATCATAACTATTTATTTACTAAATACAACTGCATGCCAAATGTTTGTTGACCTACATGTGAATCTTATTGCAAATATTATAAATAATGTATGTTTGAACCATTTGGTCATTTATTGAATATTTCACTGAAGAAAACGAAAACCTGTAGATTTGGAAATACTGACCACTGGTCACTTCAAAGAGCTGCCAAAATTATAGCTGTTTACCATGAGACATCAATCAGATTATGTTATGGAACTCCCAACTGTCTATGTATACTGCAAAAATGCAAAATGACCGATCAGGTTCATGCGGTGATTTTAAAGAAAGGCCAAATTACATGCACGAACATATACATAAAGGTGAAAAAACTTTCTCACTTATGCTCACATAACCATGCCTTTGTTATTTGTTCAAACAATCAAGCGAGTTGTTAATTGTGTTCATTCACCCATATCTTAGCGGTCTCAGGCAATTATCCTCAGGTGATAAAGTATCGCCACATACACGCTCTTTGGAGCTTGTCTGGTCACTCGATTAAACGTCGAGAACGTCACCCATTAGTGGCCATGATAATTCACGTGTTGATGTAATTACTGGGGGCGGTGCACCTCGAGAGGACCGGCACCTTCTTTGACATCCTTCCTGACAAGTCAGCATCTGAAACGTCTGTGATTACCAAATCGAAACATCAGCACCAGAACAGACAGAAATCTCCTCAAATAGGCAGGACTAAAGGCAAGAAGGGGAATTAAACGTCCCTTGTTGAGAGACCATCATAAACGTGCACGTTTGGCATGGCGTTTGGACAGACAACTTTGGAATCTGAGGACCTGGCCCAAAATCCATTGGCCTGATGTGAGTTGATTCTTGCTCCAAGTTACTGATGGGCGTGCAAGTGTTTAGAGACAGAAGAATACAGCTTATACCCCCAGGAACATGCGTATGGAGGTGACTCTGTTATGGTATGGGGATGCCTGTCTCATGACTGCAAGCTGGATTTGGTCACCATCAGGGGCAACTTAACGGGAGCTCAATACATCCGGGACGAGCTAAAGCTGGTTGTTGTTACTCATTTCGATAACCATGCACTTGCTACACGACCACAGTACATGGAGGACAACGCACGGCCTCACCGATCACCTGCCGTTGTCGATAAAAGGCGAGCCAACGCAGTGACAACTAAACCCTGGCCAGCAGTAAGCCCACATCTGAACCCCCTTGAGCATGTGTGGGATATTCTAGGGCGGCGACTCCAGGCTCGGAACCCTCCAGTTCAGAATTTACATGAGTTGGAAGCAGCTCTGCACACTGAGTGGATATTATTGACACAAGAACAGATCCGACGTTTGACTGGAGGCATGAGACGTAGGGTGCAGTGTTTCATCCGGGTACGTTGCTGTCCTACCAGATACTGATCATTATGTTCTAATTCGATTCTCTCAAACGAACATACAATATTTACTTTCAAAAACATACTCATATCATGGGTAATGTCTACCGCAACCTCGAAGCAAGCAGGTTTATTTCAGATATTACTGTACAGTGAACGATGGAAGAGATTGCGACTTTGACAGTTGCTGGGTCCGTAGTTCATCCAAGGTTGGGGATACACTAGGCAGTCCAACAGTGTCAAGCTTCCAGACAAGGAAGAGTCAGAAGACTAGCCATCCGACCCCGATGAGGGAAGGTAATCCATCAGTAAAGACAAGGCGAAGGGGGCTTCAGCTGTGAATAAAACCTCTGGGGTACAGTCACCTGGACGGGTCTTTTTCCTCATAGGCAAACGCCTCATTTTTTCCTGCAACTATATACAGATACGCCAATTTGCCAAAACTGAACAGTCATTTGTATAGATTTAATTCTTATTTGGCAACTCCGCGTGGGTACAAATGCATCATGTCTCTACCATACGCGTGTTACACATACATACACGTTATACACATCTTAAACAAATCCAAACGTATTATCCCCCAGTCCAATCGGCGCGGCCCGAAGACCGAACAGCATGGCTATGTTGTCCCAAGTCCAATCAACATTGCTCCATGTCCAATCGATGTTGCCCCAAGTTCAATCGGCATTGTCCCAAGTCCCATCGGCATTGTCCCAAGTTCCAATCGTTGTCAATAATCTACTAGGCATCACGTTGTCACTCGACTGCAACAACATAGGCACTGGAATCCATCACGTTGCAACTCGCAACTTGCCACTCGCCACCATCGCTTTGCCACTCGCCACCATCGCCACCATGCCTTGCCGCTCTCTACTATTGCCTTGCCACTCTCCACCATCGCCTTGCCTCTCTCCACCATCGCCTTGCAACCTGCCAGCAGAAGCATTGCCACTCACCACCGTTGCCTTGCCTACCGTCACCATCGGCTTGCCACCCGGCACCATCGCCTTGCCACTCGACATCGCCACTTGGTACCTACAGCATTTCCACGCAACATCAGCATTGCCATTTGGTACAGTCACTTACCACTCAGCAACACCAGCATAGCCACTCAACATCAGCACAAATCACACTTGGCATCATGACTCTGCCTCTCTATACTCCATAGCGATGCCACTCGACATAAACATGCATATGCATCATCAAACCAATCATCCTCGATAATCCAGCGCTATTGTTCCGATAAATCTACACACAAGCGCTCGAAAACAGTAAGGGTATTTTTCCCTCACCTAGTTACCTCCCTTCGCAATGACTCAGCGAAACGCTTGCTTTCTAACAACCAATGAGATCACTTGAAATCAAGGGTGAAATAACAAGCACTCTCGTGTCAGGATATTGGCTTTCGCAGATGATTGGGAACGCCTGGTAGCACATGGATTTTAATCATTTACCTCCACCCGTTTTGATGGACATGAATATACCCTCCTTCTCGTACAGACTTCTTTAAACTTTCTTTTGAGTTTCTGTCAGGTTTTCTACGCTGAATTTGTTACAAACTTTATCGTAATCGAGTGAGTCGGCCGCCGCCATGTTTGTTTCTATAAACAACGGTAGTGATGCGTTTTGATTGGTCGAGTTGTTTACGCAGATAGTGTCTGCGTTTCGTTTCTGATGGGATAACATGGACCCAAGAGGAGGTAACTTGGTTAGGGATAAATACCCTTACTGTTTTCCAGCGCTTGTGTGTAGATTTATCGGAACAATAGCGCTGGATTATCGAGGATGCAAACCAATGTACCACATCAACCTTTCCGATGTCAATAAAATATGCATACACATTATCAAAGCAACTTTTTCACACAGCCTTACGGTCTCACAGTAGATACATGCACGTAAACCAATTGTATTTCACATCGATCTTACCGATGTCACACGACATAATAATGGATACACATTATACAAGTAACTGGTTTCACGCAGCCTTACCATGTCACTAGACATAAGCATGCATACAAATTATCAAAGCTACTGCTTCAAGCAGCCTTACAGATACATAAACGTCACCAGCATTTCAACTCAGCATGATGACACTGTCTCTCAATACTCAGTGGCGATGTCACTCGACATAAACATGCAAACGTATCATCAAACAACCATATACTACATCAACCTTTCCGATGTCACATGAAATAAATACGCATACACACTATAAAGCAACTGTTTCATACAGACTTACGTCACTCGACAAAAACAGGCATAATCAAAGCAACTGTTTCACATATCAGTCTTACTGATGTCACACAGCATAACCATGAATTCCTATCAAAGCAACTATTAGACACAGCTTTAATTTGGAAGTCACATGACACACATGCATACGCATTATCAAAACAACTGTTTCACAAATCAGTCAGGACACGGCAGAACCATGAATACATATTAAAGCAACTATTAGACACAGCCTTCATATGGAAGTCACACGACACATGCATACGCATTATCAAAATAACTGTTACACAAAGCCTTACTGATGTTTAATACACACACATACGAAGGTATTATCAAAACATTTGTATGCAACATCAGCCTTATCAATGTAACAATTAAACGTGCATACACATAAACAAAGCAACTGTTTAATGCATCAAACTTACTAATGACACATTACATAAACATGCATTACATATTACCAAACCAACTATTTTACAAATCAGCCTTACTGATGTCACATGCCACACATGAGTACGTACAATCAAGGAAACTATTTCGCACCTCAGCCTTACTGATGTCACCTAACAAACATGAATTACGTTTTACCAAACCAGCTGCTTTACAAATCAGCCCTACTGATGTCACATGGCACACATGCGTACATATGATCAAGGAAACTATTTCACACCTCAGCCTTACTGATGTCACACGACAAACATGCATTTCACACATCAGTCTTATGATGTCATACGACACGTGTGTACGTATTATCAGGGGAACTATTTCCCACAGCCTAACACATATCAGCCATACCGATGTCGGCACATGCATACGTATTATCATAACTACTCCATTCCAAGTCAGCTTTACGGACACTCTACCAAAACATGCATACAGGTTCTCAACATTCGACATCAGTCTTACCTATGTTATTTGACATAAACATGCTTACAAACTATGTCTATCTTCCTCCACATCACCTTCACCATAACCACGTGCTATAAACATTCACTCGTCTTATGAACATTTTTTCATTCAGAGTCAGTATTCTCAATGACACATGATCTGTAACAAGCGCCCGCATTAATACAGTTTATCACAGAAAGAGCATTCCCAATGAAACCTGCCATCAATCGTACCGTCATACGAAATCTTAATAACCTAAACGACGTGAAGCATGAGAATGCTATACAATTGGGATTTGTGATCCAAACTTGAAGGGGAGTAAGTTGGTAAATGGCCTGTAGGCTTTATTGAAGTTGTAAATACACACACATGATGAAACGAGGTAGGCCAATTGGCTTTATTGAAATTGTAAAACAAACAGTAATTACATTTGGTTGGAAGAGAGGTTAATTGTTGAAGTGGGTGGCTTTGAAGTTGTTGGTGATTGGAGCGGATAGGTGTTGATTGGTGGGGACTCCTCGAATAATTTGCTCCGACAGGAGTGGAAGGAAGGTAGGGATATTTGGATTTGGTCTGGTGCTCCTCGGATATTTCATCCGACAGGAGAGAGAAGTTCTAAATGAGTGAATCCCAAGCACATGGTAGGAAGATGCCTTTATTGCGGTGTATAAACCTAGCTCATGATATCTCTTTACACTTTGAGGTAACTGCATTTCTTGTAATAACCTTTGATCAGGTTTCAACACGAATTTTAAGGTTTTACTAAGACTAGAGGTTTTACCAACCGTCGAAAGTTTTAATTTTCAACATTTAGTAAGACCTGAAGTTTTACAATCTAAGTGTGAGACCTAACTCCAAATAACCTCAATCTCCTGTTCAGTTAGGTACTAAAAAATTTCCAAGTTTAAAATTTGCATAGTTGACAATGCAGGAATCGAACCCGCAACCCTCCGATTTGTAGCCACTTGTCCCACTAGACCACAGAGGATTGGTGATCATGAGATGGTTGTTTGTTGGTATCTATTCTGCTCCGCTCACAATATTGGGATATTTTATGTGCGCCTCAATCTTGGATCACGAAGGCTTGAAACACTAACAGGATTGTTTTCATTTTTGTATTTAAAACGCATGTCGGTATATACGTCAAAGAAAACACTCGGGCCGGGTTTTGGTAGACATTTCAAACACCCTCGGGTGGCGAAATGAAAAGTAAAACCTCGCAAGCTCGGTTTTACTTTTCATTTCTAGCCACCCTCAGGTGTTTGAAATGTCTACCAAAACCCGACCCTCGTGCTTTCTCCCTGACTTATTGCAGGTTGTTCCCTTCGAATGTCAATCGCTTCTTGGAGTTTTCTTTGGCGCGAGTTGTTGTTGTTGGTTGACAGGACTTTGGTAGCTTCCCAATCGATGACGTGATCCTTGTTTTTTCAGGGTATGCCCAGATAAGGCAGATTTCTGGTCAAATTTGTTGCGGATGCTTGGTGTGCCTTGATCATTGTGTTGATAGGTCGTAGCTTTTCTCTGATGTACTCTTGGCCACAATGACATGACATTTTGTAGATGGATCCTCTTTGGTTGGGGCTTGCAGTGCTGGTTTGAGGGTCTTGCTGCTTGTGAATGTTACATTTATGCTGGCTTTTTTCTTGATGAGGCGAGCGATCTTGTGGCTCAGGGGGCCGATGTAGGGAATTGTCACACGGATTGGCGATGATTCAGGCTTGTGGGTGGTGTCTCTGATGGTGAGTGTGAATTTTGCTTTATAAATGTACCATATTTTGTTATTTCCTTACATTCCACCTGATGAAGAAGTGAGTATGTACTCCGAAACGTCGTGTATTTTCACATTAAAAAAGTTGTTATCCAGAAAAACTTCCTGTTCTTATGTATACCACTTCTAAATGCCATTCAAAGACCTGATACCGAACACAATTGTTAAAACCAATGAATAGGAACCATGCTCGCCACAGAAAGTGTAGACCTCGAATGAAGCGACAACTTCTTCAACCTTATTTATAACCTCTGCAACGTGACTACACATGCACGTCCTTCACGTGAATTGAATGCACCTGGCTACGGTAGTAATCGCTATGCTCCCGCATTTACCATAAGTTAATTCATTTCTTATTGAACATGTACACTAGGGTGTACAAAGAACATTTAGAAGTGAAAATACCAATGCGAATGTGTTTTGTTTCACGTGCAGCTCCATATTTTTGTGGACATTGTAAAAACAGTACCTGTGTACACATGACGTCATCGCTATTAAATAATGATAACAGCTACATAGTGTTGCGTTTCTGTCTTGCCAGATTTCTGTTCTATCTGAAAAAAATAATCTCAGACTAATATCAGGGCTTAATTGTTTCTGACATTCAGCTATATGAAAATATCAAGGGATGCTTAACTTAGAAACAGTGTTTGAAAGACATATACATATATAGACCCTACCCTATTACTATATAAAAGGAAAGAGATGTATCAACGAAACCGCCCCATGATCATTCATGTCAAAATTCGCATCAAAGACAATGTTTATGGTCCAGTCGATGACGATAGGAAAGCTGAATGATGTCCCTACATAATGCGCTATAAATGGGCACAATCGCATCATTATTACAAAAGGTATGTGATCTATATTGCCACCTAAAAACTTTCAAGCCAATTTCCCCTCTCACGAAAATCAGCGAAAACTCACCTTTAAAAATCATTAATTAATTCCAGCAATGTTAACAGCACCTATGAATCGGTAGATTCAAACCGCAGAATGAAACTTCAGATGTAAACAAATATTACAATACCTACATATCATTTCTCCGACTGTATAGCAATGCAACTATCAGCCATTCATGACCTTGACATTCATTTGACCAGGAGAAGACCTATCACGATTCCCGGGCGTACGTTCTCGCTAAAAGACCTAGGAACGAGGATATGGGTACTCCAGGTCACATGAATAGTTTGTGTGTGCTTCGACTATTGACTATGGACAAAAACATGGACGAAGAAAATTGACTGATTATCAGTTGTTTTAAAGAGGCCATTACAAAACTGCAGACTCATTGGTGCATGGCATTACAAATACCCTCATGCATCCTCAAACAGCAGAAACATGTTGCTTGCTTTCATGCGCTTCTTACAAAAAGATCCGAGAACATAGGTCATGATGACCCTGTTGTTTAAGGAACTGAAAAGACTAGCAAAAGAAGTGTCAGACATGTGAAATGCTCTAAACGTCTGACGGACAAGGGCCGCACAGAGGACTAAAGACAGTAAGAACACCAATAACATTCTGCAACTGCAACGCATGATTGCAAAGAGCACCATAAAGACGAGCAAAGAAACTACTGGATTTATTGAACGGAAAAACAGAAGAGAAAAACCAACTGTCACACATACACACTCTCAATTCTTTCAAAACACTCTGTCAAAGAGCTTTCCTTTTCGAACAATAGCGAATGTGTAACACTCCTTTCACACAACTGACGGAAGAGTGTAAGGACATTGACAACAACAAATAACAGACAGTAGAACGCTCGCACCAAGTCTTCGACATGCTCCTGAAGTACAACAGGCAGGACAGGGAAACATTCGTAGGGGGACTACACAGCATAGTGAACAAAACAAACCTGAAAGTCAACATACTCGTACTGTTAGGGAAACCTTATGCAGAGTATTCTCTTTTGACAAGGTCACTGCTTCCAATAGCTAAATACTAAGCTGAGATTAAAGGTGCATCCATTGTGTTTCATAAAATTTGATTTGGCTTTAATACGTTCGAACACACCATATATGCTGTTTATAATACAAACAAATTCACTAAGCTTGCATATTCATCCCCAATCGCCAAATATATCATAATTACTAGTTTCCAATTAAAATCGAGTAACATCATTATGCATGTGCAGAAACCGAAAGTGCATGTCCTATTTACACTCACAGTAGTTATATGACCTATTAAACATTATCAACCCAAATGTTTTATTTTATCTGGTTTAAATAAGATTCCAAAATTACGTTTGACTCATTGGCGCGCGCCACACGCGGTGCATTGTCCGGTTTTCGATCAGAAATCGACACTTTTACCTTCATATCGTCAATATACTAAGTTGAGTTTCATCAAAATGGTAGTTTTCGGTAACAGTTGGAACTCGTAGCTACGACAAACCATCACCTACATAACTACAGACAGGAAGCTAAAGAAGCACTCAAACCAGATGTAAAATATTTTGAATGAAACATTTTATCAAACCTCTGAACCAAGGAATGTGGAAGACTATCTTCCAAACGTAGGAAGATGTTATCAACTAAAAGCTTAATGAGTTTTCGTGTCCCTCCAGCCCAATCCCTTGTAAAAATGCTACAAACACCTGAAAAAGCGATCCTCCAAAACCAGAATTGAGACAGACAGAGTAAATAAGTGAACATGAAGATGATTGCATAATGATAAGTCCGCTATCAGAAGCTACCAGAAGACCCTTTCAGCCCTACGAGAGGAATCAACTCTCAGTCAAGACATACAGAAGAGAAACAGGAGCAGGAACACCTAGCAAACTAGATGTGGAGGAACAACCAGTTCGAGAGAGGATACAACACCTCTTCAACTTGACGAAAGAGCTACCCAAACCAGTCCTAGTCTCTAATCCAAGACTCCCGTCGCCAGGAACCACAAGCGTCCAGCAGCAGCTAGTTACGATTCAGGAGTGTCTAGTTAGTTAGCAGACGCCCTTATCAGGACAGCAACCACACCACACTCAAAACAAACAGGAGACGGACAACCATTAGTTGACCTACTGGGAGACAGGAACTGTTTTTTTCGAATCTACTATTCCGAGACAGAAGAAGAGGCCTGGGACAGGCAGAAAATATAGTATGGGAAATGGAATGGGGAATAGACGAATAACAAGAACCTGACCCTGTACCGAAACGACGCAAGAGACACCTACCTTAAATACTCCAACGGAAAGATCATCTCACTAAGCAATCATCTACACTCAATGTAGACCCAAAACCTGAGGGAAGTACTGCCCTCAACATCTTCCAGAAGACGGCAGAAATACCGAAAGACGCACAGAAGTGCAGAACAACGCGATGCTAGACTATGGATGCAATCGCGGGGACCCCATTTGCCAGTACTGTTTGCTACCCAACATGGATTGCTAACAAGACTACGACGACCCAAGACTTCACCAACCAAGTGTCCTAAAGATACTATCTTTTTCTTTTATTTCATTTTCTGAATATGTACCATTTCTTAAGTTTGCCGAAGTGAGGCGACAGTAAAATCTTTAACCTTATCTTTTCATAGTTAAATAGACTTATTGCCCTACACAACATTACAAATGGCGGATATATTCAAGATGCCACTTAAGAGAACCAACAGCATAAACTACAGACCACACAAACGTAAGGCTCTTAATGGGCCACACAATGTCGACTGAGGTGACACACAGACGACCAGGAAATGAAGACCCAGAACAAGGGGGAGGGACAGAAGGAAGCTCAGGCAAAGTTGTCTCCAATGTATGGAAGTTTTCGAAAAACATCCTGTAGAACCTTTAACGTTGCCATCCAAGTCAGACCCTACGACGACATAAACTGGACAAATGGAACAGAGGGGAGAAGTTATATAATAATAACAACACCTTGATCAATAACCCCTCAGACGCACAATGGGAAGCAAACACAATGCCGACACTGCTGACAGTAAACTCACAAAACAACCTGTTACTGATATGGGACTCCTATCTGAACTACGTCATCTACGACACAGTGAGTTCTTCATTACAAGTTGCGGACTATTGCACGTTCATGGAAGAAGCTGTGAATTACAGAGTAAAGGGACTAGGGTTCACCATCCACGATGAGTTTTTTCATCAAAAGAGTAAGTTGTGAACAATATCTGTTGGAAAATGTTGTGCACATTTTAATCATTACATGATCTCCCGTTAATAATAAACTTTAAATGTTTCTTTGTCTCATCTCATCCTAGATTACATTTATATAAATGTATTGAACTTTTTCTGATAATTCCATTGAAATTGGGGCGAAGCTCGTTAGTGCTGGTGACATTTTATTTTACTTTATGTAGAAAGTCTTTTGCTTTGGTGAAAGTAAATAATTGTCAGTCATATTTTCTCACGATTTTGGAATGAAAATGTTCAATATCAATCCCTCTGTCGATCTGCTGCAAACTGTTTATGCCAACATCAAGTTGTCAACTTCTTAAATTAACTGTTCAGCCAATGTTCCCGCTTGCCCTGTTTCCCTTTTAAACCATATGACATCAATGATTTAGGCTCCAGTATCCAACCTGGTCATTATACTAAATCGATTACTTATATATCCATGTTTCAATATAATATTATTTTTTCTGTACACATAAAAAGAAATTGAAAAGGCATATCTACACATAGGTCAAAGGTCAAGGTCACGAGATATGATGAAAGTCACCAGTTCTGAAATCACTAAATAACTTTTTTCCAAGAAGGTTTTAATATATATCATATGTCATATATCATGCCTGAAAGGCTCGATGAGCTTGTAGCATGCCATGGCGTCCATCCATCCGTCTGTCCTTAAACGTTTTGCTTTTTTGCCTTTTCTCCAGATCCAATGACTCTAGAGGGCTGACATTTAATGTACATATTCCTTGGCTATAGAGCTTTCCAAATCAGAAATTTGGTGATCATGTGACCCAAAATAAGGATCACAGGGGTTATGACCTAAAAAGTCTCCAGTCCCAAAAACTCTAGAAAACTGAAATGTTAGGTACTAATGTCCAATGGGGATTCGAAAATGTAGATTTGGTGACCCTGTGACCCCCAAATAAATGTCACAGCCTAAAACCCTGTTCTAATGAGCTTTGAACTCTGAGATTGTATATGCTCTTCATTCAATATAGATATGTTATCCCTAATAAAAGACCTGAGGGAAAATAATATTTTTGATGTGAGAGACCTAACATGTGCTTTGAGAAATACAGGAATTGAGAAAAGAAAGTACTTTTGCAGTTAATCTTATAGGAATGTGAAATATATGTCGACTACATTGTGGTCATGTTATGTAATCAATGTTAACCAAATATATTGTGACAGGCCGCAAATGAATAAATTGAAGAGGAGATACTAAATTTTACATAAGATATGTGAACTGAATATGACTTGTGATGAAGTTATAAGATAGGACTATTAGAAGTAGCAGCATGAGATCGTGACACCACATCTTCTTCTTCAGTACAGAAAAATAGATAAGTGTGGGGAAAACAACATTTAAAATATAAAGTCCAGGGTCTGCATGTTATGTAATTGCATTTTGTTGACCACTCCCCGGTGGAGAGATAGCTTAATTAAGTCGTTATGGCTAATACAGAGGTTTCATGTTACTTAAAACTTCTGTGCTGTGTTGCTTTGTGTGAGGCTAGTTTTAATAATCTAGAAAAGGAGATGGAAGGAAAATGAGAATCAGGATTTTTAAGAAACAGATTTGGGCTCTTTTTCCAAATGTAATAAATGTTGATATTTCCAAAATACAAATAAGAACTAAAACTATAACATATAAAACTATAACTACAATATTTATAATGAAAGTGGTCAAAACATATCAAATTTAAATGATTGTGTGTTATTTTTAATCTGAACGTTAGTAAACATAAGATGTTTTCAATTCAAAACCATTTTACACCTGAATGAGCAGACATGTGCCAATTCAGTGCATAATGTTTCTTCCAGTTTCAGAAAATCCAAGAATCTTTAATGCAAACGTTAATCAACGGTGTGACGCAAGCATGTACAACTTGATTACATTAGCATTGCAATAAGACTTCCATATGTAATGTACTCAATGTACTGATAATGTATTCATGACAGTGAAACATGTACATGTATGATCAAATATTGGATAGAAGCATATTTATGTCCAAACTGAAAGCTCCGAACATGGATATATCTTTGGACTAAAAATAGATTGATATGCCTTCCTTCCAAGATAAATCGAAATTTTCTTCATAATCAATCAAATTGGTATATTTTAGATTAGCAAAGTTTTAACAAATGGTTGACTGCTTGTTTCAGGGAAAGTAGGTATACATATGAATATTCTTATTGCTGGAATCTTGTAATGACAAAACTCTCAACAACATTTTGATAAAATTTAGAATGTAGGCCTACTTCTAACTAAGTTAAAACAAATCGGGGATTGAATATTCACTTTTATTTTTTAATCATATATGATATATAATATAATTTTATTATGAATAAATTATGTATGTTAATCGTCAATACAGTATATAACTATGTCACACAACGATTGAGGTATAATTCCTTTATTTAGGACATTTAAGTTAAAAACGTAATTGTTTGATTAGTTATAGCTTGTATCCCCACAATGGCCACAATACAGAAAACCCATTCAGATATTATGTCCTTAGTATAAACTTTTTAAAATTTTGAAAATATTAATGCCTCTTGTCATACAACACTCTTCTTATAAAATCTTAAATATTATCTTAAATAATACTTAATATATTACTTGTTATACAGTGGCTTACCATTGTGACGTTAGAACCATGATAAGTGGCATCCAATCCCTTGTTAGATGCAGGATGAACATGACAAGACATATATCTTGAACTGTACTGGAATCTGTAACATCCAACTGTTCGCTGACAGAGACGCTCACACATTCTTATTCCTAAAAGGGTTCTGCTATCTTCAGCTGCACTAGCCACGATGAAGGAAACCCAGAGAGATATGAGCTGTACAAGACCTTGTTCCTCCATGCTTGATCCAAAGCTGTTGTGTAGGACTCCAGAATCGATCTTGTTCTGACAATCAACTATTCTTCTACTGAACAACATTTACTAAATCAAGTGCCATTCTGGTGTCTATATGTACATTTTATATTATTTTTGAAAATTGATACTTTTGAGATTTCAAATTTCTTAAGAATTTCTTCAGAATAAAAATGACAAAGTGGTAAATAGCATTCAATTGCTGTTCTCGCAGTAAATGCCATTGTTTATTATTCAGCCCCACATACACTGTTTTGAAAATAAAGAAAGTCTTATATCTTAAAACAACCACTGTTCAATGTTAGAAAAATTATAATTGAGAAAATATACATCTAATATGCAAAACAGAACAAAATGTATTTTAATATATGGCAATGAGACCAAAAGTAATGTTGGCTTAATACATAGTGTTACTAATTAACAAGTCCTAATGCCACAGTTTAAGTATCAACATTGTCTACACAACTAAAGTTATTATGATCTTTGATTTTATGTTAATGTATTTTGAACCAGAAACATCCCATATCCAACATTAATGGATAGTTTATGTTTGGAATAACAGGGCGCTTTCAGTTAACATGATGGTAATAGTTGGTTAGATATGCGCATATCTAATTTCTTTGTTTAAAACATTATCAGTCAGTGCAAGAATAGAGAGAAGACTTATAGATAGATACAGATTGAAGCTTTCATGAAATAAGAGAGTATTATAGTATAAGCTTTTATAAGACTTTCTGAAGCAAGTATGGGTAACAAGATATTGAAAAAAAAGAAACTTGAAAAAATTGCGTGCATTATCACAAAACACAAATTCATTGATAGAAAACGTTTTTTTTACAATGTATTGTGCAACGTTTACATTCGGATATTTCACAACTCGAGATATTAACAAATATCTCCTATTTGACATGTAAATGATTTGGCATATTGGCGCGGTTATTATTATTCAACAGATTTTATACCCAAAATGCAACAACAACAAACATGCCTAGTTCAAATATTACTGTCCATTTTGAACATGGGGGAAACATTTTCAAACTTCTCATAATATGCACAATGACAAAACAAGGAATCATGGCGATTCCATGTCTTGTGATTTAGCCCATTTTGATTTTAGACAATTTTTTATTTTGTCTTACCCGTTGCATTGGTGTATATAATCTTTTACTACGATGATACTTGTATCTAAGAGTTGAAAGTGTCATATATGTGCAGATGAAGCTTTGACCAATAACGTGATTTTTTTTAGATTATTTTAACGAATTTGATATACACTGACCTTTTAAGATCAGCTGACTTTGTCCATATTACGTTTTTCAAATATAACTTATTCATTTAAACTTGAATCCTTAACTACGGGACTACTAGACAACTTTTTTGTGCATACGAATCAAGAATAAACTTGCTCATTAACAGTTGTTTCCGGTCTAATTTAATTTTAACATTTTTAACAAGTTATATTTTAAGTTGTATATAAACTCTTTCCCGATTCTGTACAAATATGTATGTATTAATCAGTACAGATAATAAGGAAACAAACAAGTAAAGTATGCTACTGTTGAAAAATACTTTATTCATGTCCCTTTTCCTTGATTTGATGTATTTCTGATGTACATTGCATTATCCAAATGCAAACTGAACTTCACACATCTAATGGGCACATACTAAGAACTTTATTTGTGATTTATGGAGAATTATTATTACATCGTTATTTAAATCTTGCGACAAATAGTTGTAGAGCAGTAACCCAAGAAATTAATATAAACAAGAATGGGAGGATATTTGCAACCTAGTGAATTATCTGAATGTCTGCTTATTCCATGAATAGTGTGTAATTGTAATTTAACTCTTTATCAATGATGTACGACGAGCTCCATAGTGTAATGTTCATTGCATTTACCGTTGTACAAAATTGATATTCCTAGTTTTGAGGCACTTACCCCTTGGTGATGATCTGTTTAACATATGGATGCTTTTGTAATCTGCATTGAATCTTAAAACTGATAAACCAGTATCTGAAAATCTCAATGTATTCGATTCAAACTACAATTTAAAAAAAAATGATTATGACATTTTCATAAGTGCTTGAATCAATTAAGAAATCAACACTTATAAATATTATAGGTTCATCAACATGAAAATGCAAGCAAATCATAATCTTTTATAAATTATAAATACCCCTTTCAGAATATGTTTATAAACATTCATTATTATTTGTTTTCTTTTACCATGACAATTACAAACTTAAAAATGTACCAGTCCGTTAACTTTAGTTGAAAATATTTCACTGTGATTTTGACAAAGAACTCCACATTTCTTCAATTCCCCCAAACATTAAGTTATGCTTTTAAAACACATAGTTATGTGTAGAGCCATGGCACGTGGGGTAAGTGTTAACCTGCAAAATCGTTAAACAACAAAACAACGCAATTGCTGAATGTATTTGTTTTCTGATTTCTCAGAATATTGTAAATTGTGTTTGAAGATGTAACACAGTTTCACGATTGTGTGCTGTATGTTCTGCAGTTTCACTTTTGGGATGACTTTTTCATAATTCGGTGATTGTGTGTCTGGGATTAACCTCAAATTGAAAACCCCCTATGAGCCATCATGTTTTAGGACTTGATGTCCTTGAAGCTAATTATGTCATTAGCTTAAAAAAGAGAACTTGCGGTTTGTGCTAATCAGATGGAACACGTGAACAATTAAAATAGAAGCTAAATGTAGTAGGAACTGCATTAGAAAGAACTATACACTAAGTCGGAAATCACCGATGTCTTGACTTAAATGTAAGACTATGTTTGAAATATAAATGGTACTTTGTCATGCAAAGTTTTCCTGTGTTAGTTATTTTTGAGACACCAACAATGATAGCAAATTCAAACAGAAGTTTGAATGGTACAGAATGTTAGAAGATTTGAATGCTTGGTTGCTACCCTTTGGATGTAAATCATAAGAAAAACATCAAAATATAAAAACATTGTGATAGACCAAAATATGTTTCGTAACTGTCGTCTCCCTATCTCCCTTTTATCTTTAAATTCGGTTGCTATGTAATAGGAATTAAACAAAGTATAGGAACAACAAAGATGCTTGTAACAATTAATCATAATAAATTTCAATTTTGTTCGTATAAACGATTGACCTGCCAAAAATACTTTTTTTTGTCATACTTCATACTGAAATATGTAAGTATTAAAGAGGCAGTAGCGAGTTTTCAGCAAATATGAATTTTTCAAATTTCCCATTAATAATGAAAGGTAATGTCATTTAAATTATCCGTAGTGGTTAAAAGCGTTGTTTCTTTTAAAGCAAAAATTGCATGGCGGCCATTTTATTGTGAATACATTTTATTATTTCGAATAAAAAAAACGATTCCAACGGTTTTATGAAACCATGTAACTTAACTTGATTTTCCGAAGAGAAAAGGGTCTTTTACTCTTGATGACATTCTTTTTCAAATACATATCAACGACTTATTCAGCGAAAAAACGTGCTACTGTCCCTTTGATGTGAGGATAAATAGTTATAATATTAAATATGTTTTGCTATTGTTGTTTCATATCAATTTATTTCCATTTCTATTGGGATCATCAGTACCTGTGCCCCTGACAATGCAGATTTGTATAGTAATTTGTTATGGGACACAGTGCACACTGTGTCGAAAATAATTCCATTTCTTTGAATTGGAATGAAATAAATCACCATTCTGAATAATTGTGTAGTTGTCGACAACAAACTCTTTATTCTAATACAAACGGTGCTAAACTGAAGGCACAAAAGACTTATCATTTAATATCAATTGGAATCATTCTGACAACTTAATGCATGCTTAACTAAAAGTTGACTATTGAAAAATATACATATATATATATATAAAAAGAGCTGTAACGTTCCAACCACCCCTACCGACTTCCTAGGATATTGTAGGACGTTTCAGAGAACTTCGATGGACTCTCCTGAGTTGAGAGGTCATCCATCCAAAGAAGGAGCTTGAGGATAACTAACGAACATGGACACTGTGGGCTATTTGCCAGATAGCCATTATCTACAAGCAGCGAAATATGGATTTTTCGTCCCGAGTAAAGGATTGGAATATTCTCCGACCTTTAGTTGTTATGTGTAAAAAAGATTCAATTCACGATCTTAGCACAGTCAAATGTTAATTAGATAAATTTTCCTGATGATAGCTCTCTTTTGTTTTTGCATTGCTTTTCTGGTTGTTTGGCTGATTGGGAGTTAAACGTTGATGATCCCATCACAGATAATGGCTAATCGGGATTAATCAGATGGGAATTTTGGCATAACAGGGATAATGGCACAACTCATCCAAGCTTCATCTACGGGGATTTGACGTAGGATATTCCATCCGTCGAATGGGGGAATCCTATATTTTAACACGTAATTGTCGCAAACGTGACCCTGTCTCCCTGGCAATCAAGAAGTGACCTTAAGAATGAGGTAAAGCTCACCCAAATCGACTGATGTCTGAGTATTCTCCAAATGAAGATTTGCACCAAATTTGACGACTATAGGTGCAGCAGTTTATGAAATATCACACAAACAACATTTTAAAAAAACTGGTCAATATGACAATGCAAATACTACGACATTGAATTTTAAAAAAAAATGTCATTTTTATATTCAGAGTTACATTGTTGTAAGTTAGGAGTTACATGTTTAATTTAAGTTTTGCCTATTTATAGAGTTATCTAAATCTTCTTCATTCGTTGAAATCTTTGCTCAAGGAGGTTATCAAAGTTATCCCTTACCAAGTAAATAACGTAACACTTAGAGTACTGTGCAATCAGCGGCATTGGTTCAAACTGCAAAATTAGTGTCCCCCGTACACAAGATACTTCATCAGAGATGTAAGACATTTTATGATTGGATATACGGTATTTGTGTTGCTAATTGTCACTTGAGACCGTGCGTGGATCATGAAATAAGACCTCATTTGTATCATAGCTTAAGCGGAAAGCAATAATTGAGTAAGGTATGTGGGGTGAGGATGTGTTCTTTAGTGGAACTCTTCTAAAGTTCTATACACACAGGACCAAAACCAGTGGAATCCAATTTCCGGATACCTGGCGGATTCTCCCGTATCCTTACCCATTTGGTATCCGGGAATCCGGAAATGTATTCTCTCCCGTATACCAGATCCGCCCATATTCTTCCGGATATTTTTCCGGAAAGTATGTTTCTTAGAATACAGGAATCCGGAAATGTATACTTTTCCATATCCCAGATCCGCGTGTCTTCTACTGGAAATATTTCCGGAAAGTATGTTTCTAAGAATACTGGAATCCGGACAGAATATCTTATCCGGATACCCTTCTATTAGTAGGAATAGGCAAGTTATTGGGTAATATTACTGTCTTATGTTGAGAAAGTGTTCACATTATTTGATAATGATAATAGTTATAATGATAATAATATGTCATTACTATGTCATGTTGTTGCAATAAACTATGCATACAGCATTACACTACACACATAAACAAACCTTGCCTACTAGAGTCTATAAGAAACAAGTTTTACATTATTGAACAAGAAAGCAATATATAAATTAAAATTTTATATGGAAACGGTCAAAACAAATAACTCAAAGAAGTTGAAAACCCAAAAGGCACATTTACACATGATGATTGTTCCACACACCAAGTTTCGTTGAGATATGTCTTATAGTTTTCGAGTTCTGATCCGGAAAGGAAATTTTAAGTTACATTTCCATGGAAACGGTCCAAAAAAATATCTCGAAGAAGTTGAAAACCCAAAAGGCACATCTACACATGATGATTGTTCCACACACCAAGTTTCGTTGAGATATGTCTTATAGTTTTGAAGTTTGAGGCCGGAATGGAAAAGCCTGAATGGACAGACGGACAGACGGACAGACGGACGGAGCTCATTTCTATATCCCCCGCCAACTACGTTGTGGCGGGGGGTAATTAAGGGAGACAAGTCTGTCCCAGCACCTCAATGCATGATGCTGATGTTTTTGTTTACAAACTTGTCTCATGTGTTTACATTAAACAGCATCTATATATATCAAAATTTCATATTAATGTTCATTACAATAAAATAGAGGGAGTATCTTTGTAAGTGTTAAGTTTGTTCTTGCGTTATTTGCCATACAAGGTATTGCAATATTCTGGTCGTCATGCTTGATCGCACATCACCTCTCGGCTAATTAACACCTTGACTAATTGGCAGGCTAATTAACACCTTGACTAAGTGTCTGTAGCAACAGGTGGGAATGTTAGTGCTTGAGCAGTATTTCGGTACACATCCAACTATTGATAAATTTGTGCATCTCATGACATGTGATTGAACCTTCTCAAAATTTGCCATGATATTTGCGTTATTTTGCCACACAAAGAATGTGCAGTATTCTGGCAGTCATGCTTGACAGCACATCACCTCTCGGCTAATTAACACCTTGATATAAACAATTAATGTCTCTCCCCAATAACAGGTGGGCGCATGCTTATGCAGTGTTTGAGGGTGATTTCACATTTGTTGACGTTTAGCTAGTCGTAAAAGCAGGTCGTTTTAGACTCCTACATTTATATATTAAAATAAAGTTTGTTAATTTAATTTTTCACCCTACAAGGTATGTGCAATATTCTGGTCATGCTTGATCGGACATCACCTGTCGCCTAATTACACCTTGACTAAGTGTCTGTAGCATACTTGGATGCAGAAAGTCAATTAATTTCAAATGAGATTCAAAAAGATTTGTTCACTAGCTGTGTTCAAATTACTAAAATAGAGCCATGAGGTCTGTAATTCACTAGGTATTGCATTATCCCATTACATCCAAGGTTATAACATTATAAATATATATGCAATAATATGGTATTGACAAAGTAGTCTTTATAAAATCTATTAATGATGACGAGGGACGTCAGCCTGTCATTAGCCCATCTTATAGTCAGCATAGATTAGCAAATTAACTTCAAAATCACAAAAATGACTCTGGTAAATTTAATGACACGAGGATGTGCTTGTATCAGGATTTATATAACTATTGTACAGTAAGTGGCTAATAAGATAACTTTTGTGACATGTAGCTTCCATCTCTCATTTTAACTATTTGAGAGGGGTATATTGAAAACAAAACCCACTTTTCAATGTTAACAGATGCTGGCATCTTTCAATGACAAATACTGATGTGCTAAGCTATCATAGATCCAGTAAATACAAGTGTTGTTTTGCACTCTTGTTAACCAATCTCTCATGTCTCCATGAATAATAACACAAAGACACCATATAGTCAGTCCATTCATATATTTATTTACAATTACATACTTTACTTTAGTTGAATGAATATATACAGAGCACCACATATTTGATTGCCAAAGCATAACATACCTACAGAAAATTGGTATATTTGTCAAGTATGCTAGAATACATAATAAGCAATAAAATTTTGACAAATATAATTAATTTAAGATAAAAGAGGGGGATATATCTAAATAGTTACACACTGTATTCTTTTGAATAAAATTTTCTAAATCTAAATCTCAAACCAGCAAGTTTCAACATTTATTCAGTAAGTGACACAAAGTGTTTAAAGCATCCTGTCATTATATATTTATAAAGTACATTGCTTACTAGTAATACCCAGTCTGCGTTTGTATAAAAAGATATTTTAGAACTGATGTGAAAAAAACTTTTTTTTAACAAAATATTGTTTCATCAATGAATTTTTACTTTATATAATGTATTGAGGTGTTCTTGAGGCGAGGTGATTAGGGGTTGCTTTCAAGAGTATTCACTTATATCACAGCTGTTTGTTTTGCGGCAGGGAGAAAGTCCACAATGCCTTGAGGTATGTATTGCGGTGCAGCGGGCAGCGGCTCGAACCAGCCAATCATGGGTGGTACTTCACTGAAATTCAGTGTAACATTGCACCCAAACCTTACTGCGTGTAGAACAGATAAGTTGCTGTGCATCTGGCGGGATTTGAACGTGTACCCCTTGATCTGAAGCAGAACGCGCTAACCACTACACTATCCCGCCCCATGTGTTCTTGAAATGACACAACAGAAGACCCCAAGGCTTCGACTTAAACACATATGTAAGGAGTGCCAAGAAGCTTAGGGGTTACTTCTGAGACAGGCGAAGTTGAGGTGAGCGGAGGTGTCCAGGTAGCTTTGAGAGCTGCATTTCTACCTCCTGCTGAAGTGATTGTAACCAGTACAGTTCCCACTTTTGTTAGCCCTCGGTAACTTTTATTAAGCCTAGATTTCGATACCTAAAACTGTCCTAAATGATGTATAAACTCTTTCAAACCTACACGCCTGAAATTATACATGTATTCATATTTGTTATTGGTTCTTGAATAACACCTGAAATAACTGAATTGACCTCTCAATCCAACTCCGAAAGTCATCCAGCAAAGATGATATTCTGAAAAGTTTTCCTTTGACTTGAAACCTAATAATGTACATGTTTCCAATGAGTAATCTACGGGTTTAAGAGAGAGTCAACCATATTGACCTGATGATGGCAACAAGAAATGGATCTACATGACAGGATATATGTATATATGCATAAATATCTAACATCAAGCTTTGAAGGTTAATCTCTGGAACTGGCAACAAATCCACAGATGAATACAAATTACACTTGTTGAGAATTTTCTGCTATTTTCACACATGATTCACAAGTTTCACAAGTAAGCAGCTTTTGACACAGGGCACAGGACAATGTACCTCTGCATGTTATGGATTTCCTCAACCCATGCACATTTTCCATCAATGCGCTGAACTGGAAGCAGTGTCGCTGGCCCATCATTTTGAGTTTTGCATGACCAGACTGAGACAGGATTAACGTAACCGAACTGTTTGTCTGAATGTCGAAACCAGTCAACACAGGCGAAAATATGTTTCACAGATGTTGTTGTTGAGCGATTTAGACTGTGAATAATAAAGTTCTTTATCCTGGCAGGCCGTAGGGTAGAGGATGTTGATATCTTCGTGTCATTATCAGTCCACATGGCACATACAATACCATTTGCATGTAAAACATTGGACTCCCCAACTAAGGATGTATTATTCCAGTCTACACTTATCACTTTTTGAGCAACACATGACAGTGCCTCATGTGGAATGCTGTCTTGGTATAGATGGCTGTACACACTGTGGAGGCCTTTCAGTTCTTCATCGCTGAGGTTTACAAACACTTCATCAGTACCAGAAAGTTTAAGTGATGCCAAGTTACTCCAAACCGATGGTGCAATTTCTGATATCTTTGCAGTGGAAGCGTGGAAAAGTTCCAATGTGGATAAGGACACAGATTTCTTTGATGTCATTTCTGATAGCTTGAGATATTTATCTTGAAATAGTTCATTAACTGAATCTAAATGGAAAGTCGAAAACATATTAAATTTTCGCATCAGCTGCACTGGCAAATCTTTCATGTTTGTTGGCATGTCTGAAAGCAGTCCGTTGTATCTCTCAAAACTAAACAACCAAAAGCCATAAACAGAGCCAAAGTTCTCAATCGATTCCTGTATGTGGCAATGCAGGTGCATGTTGGGTGTGATGAATTCTTTGCCATATTGCCTCATGACCTCTACGCAGAATTTTTTCATAAGTCTACTACCAATGTCTAAATTTACTCTGTTTATCACTGGCTGACAGAAATGTCTACATGCTAACACAAATGTGTGCCAAATTCTAAGATGAATTGAGTCTAATATGCCATTGAGACACATCAGCGAATATATAAGGACCCAGTTTTTCCATTCTTTTGCTGTCATTTGTCCATAGTTCGAAGATATATTTGTTGGAATCCGACCAATGTTGCTCGGGATTTTTACACCTTGAATGCGTGTAGAAATCGTACTTAGGTCACACTTGGATAAAATTCCTTGCTCCACCCAGTAAGCGAACATCTTCTTTGCGGTCCCCAGGAAGAGGTTGTGCATCGGGTCAATCGCAGTCATGGTGCTGGGATTGAAGTATGGCAGTCGCAGTAGTGGTGTGAATCTATATCTAAAAAAAGAACATTAAAATCCTTAATGACATTCAAACAATCTTATTTTTAAAGTAACGCCTTTTGTAGGTTTCTCTAATGACATTGATATAATTGAGGATGAGATATAGCACCCACTACTTAATCCCAGCCAGTCAGCTTTCAGTTCTCAATTACAGAAACCAATTCACTGGTAAACAAACCAAGACTTACTATGTGCAAGCATAAAATATCAACTCAATACTGAGTTTTTACCAAAATGTTTGAGTACTTGCACACAATAGATCACACAGACATGGGATTTTCACAAAAAGTATAAGGTGAATGTAAGTAATGTAGCCAAATACGCAGCGTGCCTGTAGCTCTGAATTTCCCAAGTAATTTATTCTATTACATATGTTTACAAGGAATCTTAAACCAAAAACAATAGAAGCTCTAAAAACACTTACAGCAGCTTGAAATGAGCCAGCCAACAACTTTAAACACCCTCCCTGTCAATATTATGTAATACACCTGACTGGCTGCAGAGGAATACATGACTCACTTAATTACCACTAGACATTCCCAATACACGAGGTATTAACATATGCAGGTTGAATAGTGAATACCCATGCCAATAGATTCTAAATGTCCAGTGAATTATTTCATATTTTGCTTTCTAAAACTGTGACTCAAGAGGGGTTTTGCATCAAAGAACTTCATGAGAGTGTTTGTACAAGTTCCAATTGCATTTAAAAGCACAATGGGACCATCATCTGAACAGGAATGTGACTGTGGCACAAGATAATACAGCCGTTCCTCACCAGTATTAACTTTTTTATGTTTTTTTTATGCATGTTCAACGCCTTATTAACAAAATTTGAATGCTCTGATATTATAAATTTGCTCAATACAGCATTATCAGTAATTACTAAATTGTTACAGTGGACTAGTTACTATCCTAGTAACACAAACTGCCAAAAACCTCCACCATTCAAGGTACAATCTATTTCTAGAAGATTCAAAATTAAAATTGTATTTATTATATTGTAGGGCTAACAAATTTGTAGTCTTTCACACTAGAGGAGACTAAAACGGTTTCTATGTTGTGGCTCCTGTGACCCTTTTTGGTCAGTGGGTCGCCAAATCTACAATTGATAATTTTCACTGGCTGAGGAGTCTGTACAGCTTTCAATGGCTTTCCGTAGTGTAGAAGACGATGAAAACAGGTTTTTAGGTCACAGGGTAACCATAAGCCCATCAAGCCTTTTAAGGTAATGCACTATTCATTATCTCTAGTCTAGAGTATTTTTTTAGATTGATCCAGTTATTATCCCAAGAGTTTAAGCTAGATTGGCATAACGACAATTTTGATGTTTTGGGAATAAAACTGAATGCAGATTACAAAAACCTCTGCGCGATCAATACCAAAAAAAGACTTAAAAATATACAAAGAATTATTTTCAACTAGAAGAAACGAAACCTAACTCTGATAGGGAAAATAACAGTTATCAAATCTTTGGTTTTATCTACTATTGTTCATATCCTCTCTTCTCTCCCGAATCCCCCTACAAATTTTTTAACAAACTTGAACAAAATATGTTTCAACTTCATATGGAATTGAAAAAGGGACAACATAAAATGAACTAGTCTAATGCGAACATACAAAGATGGTGGTCTTAGGATGGTTGATGTTAAAACGTTTATTGATTCATTGAAAATTTCTTGTTTAAAAAGATATGTTCTGCGAGAAATATGCGAGAATATTTATCATGTATATGTTGAGTGTCCTACCATTAGAATCTTTAGGGAAGAATTCGCAAATTTTATTAATAGAGCCTTAAAAGGATACTGCGTCGTGGATAAAAATGAGATCACTTTTATCTACCTATGCTGATAAACTTGCCAGATAATGAGTTACGCTCCGCTTCACTGTCTACATGCAGAAGTTTTTGTTACTAATTACTTGAATTGTCTTAATGTGGGGCCTGTTACTCTTTACCAGACACGTTAATCAACATAGGTAGATACATCTGATTTCATATTTCCATGCCCATGCATCATTAATGACTGGTCTCGTCATTATCTGCCATTTACTCTTGTTCCCCCTTATGTTAGTAAAACTATATATCAACTGTCATGTTGTATTATCTCACTCTATGTATACTATGAAACAATGATTGTATCCAACCAAAGTTAATAAAAAAAACTTTAAAAAGATTGATCCAGTTTATAATCAATCTTTCAAATTACTTTAACAGTGTTTTCTTTTAAAGCATCATATTATACAATATCCAATTTTTAGCATATGTCAGGTAATCATTTTATTAATTTTTAATCACGCTGTTACCGTTTATTATTTTAGCGCTACATATACTCTTACCCTATCATAACATTTTACTGTCTAGTTTCTATTGAACCAGAATAGGTAAACAAATTCATCAATCATAGTCTGATTATAATAACACATTTTCCACAAACAAATTTAAATTAACTTACCCATGCTGTTTTTCAATCTCTTTCTTTCTTGTCACTGTTTCTGCTGCATCAGCCATTTTTGCCCACTTGATGTGATCTTCCCTGGATCTGCAAGGCCACTTGTCCAAGTCCGGAAGTCCGCAATCTCTGTCATCTTTGCTCCACATGGGTTTCGAACAATGAGAACAACCTTGTATGGCACCATGACCAAGGTATCCACAGAGCTTCCGAGCAGCTGGAATATCAGCTGCAGCACACATCAAAGCCATCCTCACAGTCACTGGGTCTGACATACCAGGTACAAACACTTGAACACCATTCCATAGAACTTTTAATTCACTTACTAAAGGTTCAAGAAAAGAGGCAAGGCTTTCCGGCTCTTTAGAGAGTGGAGGCAAAATCCCAACAAGCACACAATTTTCCTTCTTGAATCTCTCCTCCCTTGGTAAATTTAGGAAAACCAAATATATTGCTCCTACAGACTTATCAGACCTCCTACTAAAAGGCTGCTACCAATCAACATTGATCATACAACCAAAGTCATTAGGCATGTTTAAGAAATCTGAATTAGCAAAATTCACAAAGTTCTTCCAAATATTACCATCATATATATCTGCATACAGATTAGGTAGCATTTCTCTGTTTCTCCACAAGTTACACTTTTCAATGAAATTTGGTCTTTGTAATATTTTCTCGAGATTTTCAATAACACTATTAAAACAGTACACTTTCAGGGGTGCAAATGTTATCTTCCCGTCTTTCATAATAGCTTTCTCCACAAGATTTGTGTTACACTTAACTTTTCCTTTCTTTCTATTTGTACGATCTGCAGATCTACAGCTATAAACAGGATTGTCACATTTTTTTGCTACCAAAACACCATTGATCTCTTGTATGACACTGTTTAAGTCATGAAGTGCACAGCAGTTGGGACAAACAACATATTTCTTGAAATTGTCACGGTCAATATTAAGGAGTTTTCGGGCAGAATACAACGTTCTTGGTATAATGTTGGCACAAAGTTTGCAGATATTAGAAAATGGAGACAGGACTGAAAATATTTGGCTCAACAGCAACAACAATTTGGAAATACATGAGTCACTGAGATTGTGGGACAATTGAATGGATAATAATGATGCTATGACCCAAGAGACAATATTCAGGGCAGATGGTGTTGTTCCTGTGCTTGAGTCATCAATGTCATCTTCGCAGTGATCTTCAGGTGGTAGTTGATCCGTTCCAAGTGACTAAGGGAAAGGAAAATGAAAAAAACAACAACATTAGAAGCAATCATTGATGATTTACTACTGAGAGTCAAGGTAAGCGGGATAATAATAGTAATAACCAGATTTATTTTTCTTACATCTTGGAGAAACAGCATGAATTGGAAATTTTAGTGGAGACAAAACTCAATGGAACATTGTTGGTTTATGTAAAAAGAAAACTGAAACAGTATCCAGTTGATATTTGTTACTTAGGGTTTTATTTGGTGACAAATTGAAAGAATTGTGAGCAAAAAAATTATCAAGTTTATGAGGAATCATCTTGGCTGCTAATTATGTGTTATTTTACGGTTTCTTTTGAGAGAATGACAGTAATTTTATCAACATATATACTTAGTTTTTAAAACATTTAACATGGCGATCTATGGGAAACATAAAGCACAAATGAAGGTAAATTGAATGAATAAAACTTTGTGACGACAATTTAACTTCATGCTCAAGCTGAGATGATTTCAAATCCAGCTGAAACATTGATTCAACCAAAACCTATTTTATAAAAAGTTGTTATCCAAAAATAAATTAACGTGCACGTCTATGGAAATGATGCCACAGTCCGGATATACCTGGCATAGGTATGTTTGTAAATTGGATGTTGAATGATAGACTTAAACCGTCTTGTGAAGACAGAGATTCAGCTCAATTTTCCTACAAGTAAAGTTTATATTGACCAATTTTTTTAAAATGCTCCAAATACTCACACTTTGGTTTACGTCTTCAGCTGGCGTATCTCCTTTGTTAGTCTCAATTGGTCCCATGTCTGCACCTGAAAATTAAAATATGTTTAAATACAGATCATATTTTAACAATGATATGCACCTCATAATGTATGGAAACCCTGGGATAGTTTGGATGAAGCGTAAAAAATGCAGATTCACAAATATTTAATGAATTGTGATGTCAGTTGATAATTCTTAAAGGTGCATCCATTGTGTTTCATAAAATTTTATTTGGCTTTAATACGTTCCAACACATCATATGTGCTGTTTACAATACAAACAAATTCACTCAGCTTGCATATTCATCCAAATCGCCAAACATATCATAATTACTAGTTTCCGATTAAAATCGAGTAACATCATTATGCATGTTCAGAAACCGAAAGTGCACTACCTATTTGCATGCACAGTAGTTATATGACTTATTGAACATTATCAACCTAAATTTGTTATTTTGTCAGGTTTAAATAAGATTCCAAAATTACGTTTGACTCATTGGCGCGCGCCACACGCTGTGCATTATCCGGTTTTCGATCAGAAATTGATACTTTTACCTTCATATCGTCAATATACTAAGTCGAGTATCATTTAAATGGTAGTTTTCGGAAACAGTTGATACTTCTCGATGAAATAAGACCATATATAACCTTTGCCATATTTGACCCCAAACAACACAATTGATGTACCTTTAAGAATCTACTGGTCATCATAGACTGTCATAGTCAAGAGGGATGTTAGGTTTGACATTTTCAGTAATTGATAACCGATAACAGAAATGAGAAAATCAGAAGGAAAAATAAAAGGTGTGTATCATCAGACAGAATTCCTACAATACAGAATGCTTAAAACAAAATATGTTATAGTTAATTGAGCTGTACCGTTGATATTGGTAATTGTTTTTAACCTTAGACTAGGCAAAATTAATTACTTGTAGAGATGGGTGGTTTTACCGGTATACCTGATAAACGTGGTTTTTTAATCAAGTGGTACATACTGAATTACCGGGGTTCATATCATTAGAAAACATTACCTTTTTCAGAATGATATTTGTCTGAAAAATTTAATATCTTACTAATAAAAGTAACTATTCTTTAAATGGTTCTTTAAACTGTTGTTATCTGATGTAGTTTGAATGTAATACATCTCTAATTAAAGTGTCTGCAATTTGCTAACTGATTTGTTGCATGTTGATATGCTGATATTCCTTAAAGGATAGATGAAATGCATTTTTCTCAAGAATGACAGATGATTACCTCTACGTATATTGTATATCGGAATCAATTGAGCATAAACTCGAGACAATATACACTTGCAATTAATAATTAAGACGATTTTAATTCACCAATTTTAACACTACCGCAATTTGTTCGACTGTGATAAGCTACAGGCGGGCGGCTAGACAGCTCCTCCGCCAAATGAATTTATGAGGTGTATTACATCGCCAAAAAGACATGTTTATTTAATAATTGTGTAATTGTCATCTAGTTGGATATCTAAACATTCGATATATGGGAAATTTAAGTTGGTTTTTGAAGGTTTCTTTGTGAAAATGTTGCGAAATTACGTTGAATTGTGACTATCGCCGAAAATCAAATTCCTCCACATACGTCATCTCTTCACGGGTCACACCCCCGCAGACTTTCATTCTGGTCGCCGGGGCTAAATCAGGCGGTTTTTTAAAAAGCCGTATATAAGTAATTTATGGACCGATTTCAGAAATTTAAAATCGAGCAATTGTCAAATTGACATCCCATTTTAATGAATCCGATTTGGACCATATGTCATTTCATCTATCCTTAAAGAAAAATTTGAAATTATAGTTATGATATTATTAACTTTTGAATTCTTCATCTTTGGTATTCTATTATCCTGAGTTCTGAATAAAAAGACACCTGGAACAATTCTACCTGTATATTATACATAACCTGATCCTATTCATTTCAAGCACGGTATATCGTGCTAAATACTGTGGTACTTGGACAAAAAAATAGGTATATCGTGGTACTGAAAGGTTCGTCGTACCCAACCCTCAATTTGCTTGTTTTACAGGCTTTGGGGAGCAAAATTTCTAAAGGCAGAGGTAAAAAAAAAAAGTAATTGTGCTCTGTGACGATAAAAAGATTCCAGGTAAGCAAATAGGGCCAAAAATTGATTTTGAAAACACAATGTTTGAATAATATTTCCAGTTCAGCGTTAAATTCTGGCAATATATATCATTGGGAGGGGATAATTTGGCACCAATTCTTTTTTGGAGTGATTCTAAGTAGCATTATTTTCCAAATTGGAAATCATGATAGGAGATTATGTAACTGAATAATTTGTTTCCCCTTAAGCTGCTAGGTCATATGTTTCACTTCAAATATTTTCTTATCTTCCCTGTTGTAAAACTTTAGTTATTGAAGATGCATGAACATACTCACCAAGATGTGAATCAATATCGACCTTCAGGCACTCATCTGTGTAACAACCATGTTGTGCAATCTGAAAAATAAACATTTTCATTTATCTCATTACGCTATTTGGAAAATTGAATCTCAGATGTGTCATTACCATTAAAGGTACCTATTCTCTTGTTTGCATCATGTCATATAAAAGCTTATTGCGTGTCAAACCTATATATAAGAAACTTTTTTTACAGATTTTTTAGCCAAATTTCTTAAAAGCAGCATTGGTCACATGTAAATGAAAGGTTGCCTGAAAGACTTCATTTAAGTGAATATAAAACAGAATTGGAAAAAAATATCACGATTAACTGTCTGTTTTCAAGCCAGAGGGTGAACTTTTGGAAAGCGGCCTGCCCGATGGTCGGATAGATATTTCAATCTCAAACAACATATTTTTCACAATAACAGGCAGTGTAAAATTACACGTACGTCCAAAAAATAAGGGTACAATTGACCAGATTACTACATTACATTAACAAGCGTACAACATCTTAACAGCTAAACATATTGCACTGCTGTTTAAGTTCTGATTACAGAGCGATACCTACAACAGACGGTGAAGGGGGCTTTTCATGTAAAGTGAAAAGTCTGTCGCAAAATATAAACACTCAGATTGATTCTAAACCATAATTCTAACTTACCCAAAGGCACTTTGCTGAATTCATGTTTTATAATCCTTACTATACGAATAACTTGACAAATTCATGTACAATTTATCAAAACAAAAGTCACTGACAGGACCGTTTGAAAGACAGATTTTGGCAATTTGATATTAATATACTGGACAAAAATAATTATAGATATTCGTAAATTATGAAATTTTGAATAATGATATGTTATTATCTGACTCATTTATAAGATATTAATCAGAAAAAAGTCAAATATTTATTGGGGAACAGGCTTTGATTTTAGAAAAATTCATTCACCCAGATGTGATATGTTTCAGGTAACTTGTCCCAATTGGAACGTCACTGCAGTTATAAGTACTAAGTTCAAGATCGGGTTCAAGGGCCATAACCTCATTAAAAATAATGTTTCAGAACTTGTTTTCGAACTCGATAAAGAGTATGGTCAGTTGTACACAACCAAAATTTCATTCACCTAGAAAACTTGTCCAGATGGGCACTATAAAACTAAGTCCAACAAGTGAACTTGACGGACGGAATATATACCCACACTTCCCACACAGTGGGGTACAAAAATAGATATAAGCACAGGGGTACCATTCACCTCTTTCTTCAAAACTTACATTTAAGAATGCATCATCTTGTAAGCTTTCAGATGTCATCTTGTCTGAACTCTTTGTTTGCGATTCATCTATTTCACCTTTTTTCTTTTGAGGTAAAATGTCATCCGGAACATCTGCAGAAAAACAACATAAATAAGAATGATTGGCATCAAATTGATTCAATTTGCCACTGGTGAAAAAAAAACCAATGCTTTACTGGAAAATCTGGCAAGCAACAGGGTGTGGCAAAAATTACCCAAAACTTTAAAAATACATAATAATTTCAACATTTTAGAAATTTCTTTTATTTAGCATTTAAAAAAGCAACAGAGTGTGTATACTGATACACATGAGTTTCGGCTTATACATTTAAAAAAAAAACAGTATAAGACAAATAAATGGCAATTTGAATTGTCAAATGTACAAGAACAATTGTGTATCTTTTGATGATCAATGGTTACCGACTAATGCTTCCCTGTGATGTAAGAACAATTACTCAACGAAATCATAGCGTGTCTAGTATTGTTGACTTATTGTGTCCCTTCAAGCATGACTCTGTATCAGGTTGTGGTGCTCTTTTAACTGACGTTAGCTTTTGAGTTTTCCAATTCAAGTTTCATTATTAGGAAATATGTGAAGTTTACATCAATCTACCTTCTTCACTGGTAACTTGGTTGCATGATTCAAAACAAATGAAGGGAAGTACTTGTTTCTCTTTTTACAAAATGACAAAATGTAACTGCATTGAACACTAGAATAGAGTTGTATACTTTGCATTCAGCAAAACAAAATACAGGGTAGGCCAAATTGTTGCCAGTTATTTTTTATGTTTGCCTGGATTGTTTCATTGTTGCCTTGTTATTAACACTCTTAATAAGTATTGACAATAAAATATCAAATCAAAGAATTTTCATTACAAAACACCTCAATTGAAAGTTGGTACTATGATCTCCAATTACATACCAAGCTGTTCAAATCGGTGTTTCCTCTTCATATACTTGGACTTTAACCTAGGCTCAACAGAACTGTTCTCTTGCATCTTGTGGTTGTATTTTGTTTTTCTAGACACAAATTCATTGCAATGGTCACAAAACACTTTGTCCCGATCCTGTGAATCCATTCTGCAAATGAAATACATGAAAGTAAGAACATTACAACATGAGGACTTGTCAATTAGTAAACCATAACTTTGGGACCTGTCAGAGCCAGTTTTATAAAACATAATCAATGTTCCTTAAAAACTATTACACCTTCACAAAGAATTAAAGGGGACACGTCTAATCAATGTCAAGACTGTAGTAGAGACTGTTGCACAATGTCTTGCATCCATTGTGTTTCATAAAATTGTATTTGGCTTTAATACGTTCCAACACACCATAAGTATTGTTAAGATGTTATAATTTTGTTTGGAAGGGCAAAAATTAAAATTAAAAAAAAATATTATTACATCCACTCCTAAAAATGGAGGAATCAATGTTCCAATAGTGAAAAATATTATTAAAGCTCAAAAAATTAAGTGGATTAAAAGATTGCTATATGACAGTGCCATATGGAGTAAAAATGCTGCCTTATATATCGTCGAGTACTTTCGGACGCACTTGGTTTTCATTCGGCTCACATTAGGGTAGTTTTTCATGATATTTGTAGCCATGTGACATCATCAATACAAAGGAGAGGTCTCTGCTAGCGGTCAGAATAACATGTTTCGTGTGAAACTTCCTAAGATTTGTAATATCATACACACTTCACTCTTAAAAGGAGGGTTCTATCGGGGTATTTTTTGTGGAAACGAGATTCGAGAAGATATCCCCGTTTACACAAATATGCTACTAATGATTAAAACACATTGAAGTTAAAAGATAATAATAAAGGTAATATTTTGATGAATTTATATTTCACAACTTAATAAAGACAAGCGTACATATGTTGAAAAATAAAAACAATGAGAACTGATATCATTCATCGGCGCTGCGAGTCGGGAAAAATTTGCTACGGCATAGCAGCAAATTGTTTATTAGATATATGACACGCTTTGTGTTACTATGTGAACTTTCTATCAGTGCATATCTTATATCATTAAAATATTGTAAAATTAGGTAAAATATAGAGTGTTTTCTTTTCAAGTAATGCACAAAATCGAATATGGCGAATTTTGTCGACAGAACGGCCCCTTTAAGCTTAAAATCTATCTCTATCCTGAACTACTTTTTGCATGTTATGAACAAGTCGACAATTTGATAATTTGAACAAGTCATACCGGCTCCCAACAAAATTTCTACGTTGTCCTTGTGTTTTTGTAATATTGTGGGTCAACAGAAGTTACATAAATAGCTTGGGATATCCCTTTTTGGTATCGACCAATCAGATGTCCGAAAACGGCATACACTCACTGACTGTCAAAATTCCGGATGTACTCACTAAATGAGACAAGATACTCATAATTACATTGTCCCCGACGAATTGTCTCCAATTTATTTTAGATAAAGCTCATATGGGGAAAAAAGATGATGTGTTTTATTAATTTTCAAACTTTTTTTTGTCAACATTGATTTGGGTCGGAAAACCAATCACTTGAGGTTACAGTATTCCAAATATTCAGAAACTATGGCTTGCTGATGGTATTTATATTGGCAAATAAGTATTGTTTACAACACGAACAAATTCACTTAAAGTCATCAAGATATTCATACCCTATGCAAATTTTTCATATACTCACTCAGCGGTACTGTCGGATTCTGCAGAAATCAGAATATAACCCAGTGACAGTTCATTTTGATACCTACAATGCTACAATTACACATTTACAGTACCAAGGCTAACCTGATTTTACCGTTATCGTCGTTCATGGATTCATTCTACCCAATTCTTGTACAAGAGTAAATCACCTACCTGAAAGGTATTCTTTAAATTCCTAGACTCAGTCAGCTTTATCTCTACGTTTGCTGACATCGGCTAAAAAAAACATCGTCAACACGATCCGATGGCCGTCTTCCGGTTCTCAAGCTCCATACACCGCAGGGAACGGAACACAGTGAGCGATGCTGTGCCAGGAGCTTGCTCTTATATACACAATATTGGAGATTGCCGGAAATGCCCGATTAAAATCGGCTGCTGTTCAACAACTCATTCCCCTTTTTTATACAAAATAACACAATCGATATCATTTATAGCCATTTGTGCTTAAAATGTCATTGTAATTTTTGGAATGTATTAAATACAAAATAATACTGATTATACTGGTGATTTAACATTATTATTCAGTAGATCTACTAAAAGTACTCAGCCTGTTTCTAACCCAATTACAATGAATATATTCACTGTATTACTGTAAGTTATGTGGTGCTTTTATGCAATAATTGTGTGTGTCATATTGGTCATGTAATGTTTGTTTATATAACCGTACATTGTGTGCCTATTTTATTAATGTATGACACTGTTTTGATGTCAAAAGCATTTACTCAAAGATAAGGAAGAATTGTTATTATTCAACTCTGTCTTTAATGCACATATAAACAAACATAACCTCTGATCTGTTTACAACATAATAATGCCAATTGGTTTTAATGGGGTTATTTTAATTTTGAATTGATAACAAAGTAAGCGGAATTTTAAAACGTATGAATAGTGAATGTAAACTGAAGTGACTTGTGAAGCTACTTTCACCTTTTAGTGGTGGATATTCCGCATCGGAATTGTCAAACCCGTTCATCTATAGCTGGATCATATATAATTTTTTTGATACTTTATGGAACCACAGGTAAGTTGTACAACCCAAGGTTAATACCGAATTTAAATTGAATGTGTATGTGAATGACGATAGTTATGATCATCGTTAGTCGATCTTTTTCTATCGTTATGTATTTCTTCTCGAGTAGAATCGAGTTTACCCACCCGACGCAAAATAATTAAATAAAACCGCTGTGAATAAACAATTTTATGTTCAACATATAAAATAGAATTCTGGTGAGAATCGGAAGCAAAAGGGGAATTTCGATATATATTGATGATATTTTCACAAGTTCTACCATCAATAATTTGCCCCCCCCCCCCCCCCCCCCCCCCCCCCCCCCCCCCCACACACACACACACACACTCAAGCGCACGCTCTTCTCTTTGATGTGAGCAGAGCACATGTCATGGTTGGTTAAGCACCACGCTTCATGGTAAATTAAAGACGTCCGCACGTCTCCTGTCTGATTGCCTGACAATTAACAGTCGTACATGCAGGTGTTTTATTACTTTATTGATTGGAGTGATAACGGGTTGCAAGATACATAACGGCATAATTACGCGAGACCTAGTGATAACACAAGAGGTAGTTAATTAGATATACACACATGAAAAGTTTACTATTGTGTAGTTCGAATACAGTCGAGTGCTTGCATGTAAACTTTATGCCGCGAGTTGTCTGGAAAACAGTAAATAACTTGTTTGAATGTAATCAGTGTTTCAGTATTATCTTATATTTCAAACTCCAGAACATGGTTTATGGTTTAAATAGTTTTACTTCACTAAACAGTAATGCTTATATTAACGCCGCTCCAGTATATGATTTACAATGCTGGAAATATTAACAAAACCCAAAAAATCAACAACACAAATTCAAGACCCTGAAATTCTAAGGGATAGTATAGGAGTTAATGTTATTTTGCAAATCATATAATTAATTTCATGCTCGGAGTTGCCTGCACTTATTTACTTACAGCAAAACTCCAAACTTCAAAGAATTAACTTTCATCAAACTCAAGAATATAGTTTATGGGCTGTGGGGTGAAAAACCTTTTACATGGTGCATGTACTTGTTTGGAGAGCAAATTGCACGCATAAAACTACAACAATTTGCATGCCCATATTATAAACATATTTAATAAAATTTTGCAATTTAAACTGATTTGGCAAATATAATATAATCTACAACGCTTGCATGAAACTGATCTTGTTATATTACTGAAGTATACATTTTACCGTTTAAGAAAAAGAATGGATAATTGCCCGTGTTTACCAGAAAATCATAGAATCAAAGTAACTAAAGTATGTAGCCCCCTACATGTTTTCAGGTTTTGGTTTATGGTTCTGTTAAGCTGACATACGTAATTTAGTGTTAAACATGATTCGTTTCATTGATTGGTGTTGTTTGTCAAAATAAAAATTACTCATTCGAGCATGGTTTTCAAAATCAACCGTTTTTTTATTCTTAAAATTGTAAGGGCTGCTTAAAGATACATCCATTGTGTTTCAAAAAGAAATAATTGATATGTATATCATAATTACTAGTTTTTAATTAAAATTTAGCAACATTATAGGCCTAATGCATGTACAGAAACCGAAACTACGTACACGTCCCATGTACATTCAGAGTAGTTATATGAGACCTCCATTAAACACTATCAACCAAAGGTTATCTGTTTGTATGGTGAAATAAGTTTCCAAAATTACGTTTGACTAATTGACTCAAGCCACACGCGTTGCATTGTCCGGTTTTCGATTAAAAATCAACACTTTTACCTTTATGTCGTCAATATACTAAAGTGACTATCATCAAAATGGCAATTGTCGGTAACACAGTATACCTCTCGAAAGATTATATATAACGTTTGGTTTTTATAACGTGTGACCCACAACAACACAATGGATGTAGGCCTACCTTTGAACGAATTGTAATCAGAACTATTAAAACAAACAATTTAAATGTGAATATCTTTCAATTGAGAACGTTTGTTTTTAATTAATAAGAAAGAAATTGAAAATTCAAACAATAATATTATGTTACGAAAACTGTTGAGCCAATGAGGTCTGGTCCCTTGTCCACGTGATCAGCTTGGAGTCACATTTTCGGGATTACCCATGATTCCCTTGTAATACACAAGGCGGCACCGGGTATAGATATAAACTTTTCGGTTTCGAGATTCATCGAGTGGGAGAACAGCTCCGCTGAAAACCGCTCGTTAAATCCCCGTAATCATCATCATCAGAGATTCATCATGTCAGGTGAAGTGTTCAGTCAAGTCAAAACGGCAGCAATACAATGGAAAATCTTACCAGACTCGAGAAGATGGAGAAGACTATCAGCGAAACAAATGTGATTGTCAAAGATCTGCAAGAGAAGTTAACATCAGAAATCGATGGCATCAAATCCTCATTCACAGTGCTTGACAAAACCCTTGTCAGGAATGCCCGAGTAAGTCGATGCACTATTTCTCTATTTAATCTAGGCCATAATCGTAGGCCACTATCACCTTTATTTGAAAATCGTATGTCACTATGAAAATATATTATTTTCTCATTCAATCGCTCGGTACCATGATCAAGCAGACGAAAAATAGTAACCCCGTGTTACCTGTTTTCGTGGTAATAAGAAAGAAACTTCTATGATTTTGGTTGTCAATATTCTGACAGGTGTCACCTATTTTCATGGTATTTGTCTTAGGTCAAATTACGAGAACACAACATATGCCACAATGCGATTTTTTTTACTGATTTCCAAACACAGATGAATTTGAATTAAACTTGTCAAAAGTGTAACAATGTCACCAAAATTTAGCACAAACTTTTTTTTTCGGATAGATTGAAGAAATCATTCAGATAAGAAGTAGTTAATTGGGAACTGAAAATTTTCCATTTGACAAACAACTTGAATATATTATTACCTAAAATTGTACACAAGCAATCCAAGTAAAGTTGAACAGTTCAAGCGATGCATCTCTTTTTTTGCACTGGGAAATCAAACAAAATGGCCAAAAATATATAAGAGAAGTCTTTCTGTGATTCCCTTTTGAGGTTATGTGAGTGTGAATAAGTGTCCCGTCAACTTGCTGAATATCACCATTGAGAAACTGTAGTAGTAAATATTTTTTTAATAATCATCAATAAAGGTTGTCTTAAAAGTGCATTATGTGAAAAGCATGACATTACTATTGATTTTCATTACTTAAGTGTGGAGTTAAGGTGACAATTGACTGACAAAATAACAATGACAATTGACTTTAAAATGTTGTTAAAATATTCAGATAGATTGCAATTTTCAAATGAAAAAATTTAACTGTTTTATATTCAGTCACATGATAATAACGGGTCTGGGTAATATGATACTAGGTCCCCGGGTCGTAAGCAGTACCCCATCCGGGTACCTTGTTCCTATCCGACAAAATGCTATGAAACCACTTATGTCTGTGTTGTACTGTCAGTACCTGTTTAAAGACCTTTCATGCGCTTGTAAGACACATTTTTGTATTTGTCTGAAATGCAAATCTTGGTCTCATATAATCACAATTGGATAATTTATTTTCTATGAGATAAATGTACTTAATTTACTTTGGTCATCTATTTTGTTAAAGCATTTGTTTGTTATATTAATTGTAATAAATTTGACAGGTCTTAACAAAAAGGAAGTGACATCATCATAGTCTATGCCACAATCCATCATTATTAGCATTTTGACTTATGATTAATAATTATCATAATAGTGTATATAATTATTATAAATGATTATAGACTTATAGCATGTTTATATAATGTATTACAATTTGACTGTTAACATGTTTGACAACACAAGCTAATAAATCTTTATTATTTGCAGACTGCTGTCAAGTCTATGTTGAAGCTTCTTAGTAAACGTGCCGAGCCTGTCATACTGACCTTTGAGGTGTAAGTTACTTAATGTCATATTAATATGTTTATAAATTGGGCTGTTAAACATGATGGTAAATAAGGGTGTAACAATACAGCAATAGTTTGACAGTTGACAGATTTGAGAAAACATGATATGCCAAAGACCGTGCTACAGTGCCTTTAAATGGCTTGAGAGTTAATATTTTAGTGTTTGGCATCACATTTTTGATGATCAATGATAGAAGCCAAATGAGCAATGTCCTAAAACATATTGTTTCATCATAAGGAATTCATATTATACACCACAAACATTTTATGAGCTACAGAGCTATTGGCTCTTTTTTCCATTTTTCTAAAGACTGAATTGTCATTAGCAGTTACACAGGGTTCATATGAGTCATAAAATCCTGGATTTTTTTCCAGGCTTATGGAAAATGGGCAAACTTTATTTTTACTGCTTTCTGTCCTTTCAGTAATCTTGAGCGCACTATAATTTGGCTCATAACCGTGATTTTTAATGTGTACCACTAAAATCCCTACCATTGGTATTCTGCTATTAGTGAATATTTTTTATTTGTAGATATGATGATGTGGTAAAGGCAGTCCGTGATGAAGTAGTCAAAGAGATCCTTATCAACCAGACCAATCGCCTTTGGGCAAAAGAAGACATTCTCCACGGTATGTTTTAAGAATGCTTAGGGTATTTAATATAAATGATGATGATTATTATTATTACAGTAAGAATAAGAAACCTTTCATCTGTGCTCCATCTGCTTTTTTCACTCATTAATCCTTTAAAGGCTATTTAAGTGCATTAAAATGAATGAACATCTCCTCTCGCAGTTGTGAATTGTACTATCAATATATGGTAAATCGAATTTATCAAGCCCAGTTTCTTTAAATCAGAGGGAATTTTTTTTTCTTGTGTTACTGTAAGGGCAAGTGTTATCTAGCACTGGCGCTATGAATGTTTTTCTGGAATATGAGGCAGCTTATACACAATTATTAATTTCCGTTTCAGAGGCCTTCTATCAGGTGTGGATGAATAAGCGGGATGACCACATGCGCCAACTTAGTGGTAAGAAGACAAATCATCGTGCCAGCAATAGAAGGAACAAGAGAAGGATAACGGTAGGTGTGAAATAATGTTTTGAAGGGGCAGTAGCATGTTAAATAAGTCGAGGAAATTTATTTGAAAAATAATTTCACCAATAGTAAGACACCCTTCTCTCTTCGGAATATCAAGTTAAGAAAGAGTGGCTCAGTAAAGCCATGGGAATCTTTTTTGTAATTCGAAATAATGAAATGTTTTCACAATGACAAGGTCACCATGCAATTTTTACAACAACGTTATTACCGCTAATAACTGCTAAACGGGCAATTTGTTTGTGTAATAGGATATTTTACCCTAAATGACACAAACTATCATTATAAATGGGGAATTTGAAAAAAAATAATTTTGCAAAAATCGTGCTACAGCTCCTTTAAGGTATCTACATCCTCTCCCTATAGTAGGAGCAGAATATTTTGCAGAATGTTTTTTTGTAGTTGTAACTTTTTCGGGGTTAGACCACTTTCATCAGACTGAATCTGCAATGCTATTGATGTATCCATTCGAACATAATCACATTGTCATGTAAGAATTGATATTTTAAATGGATAGAAGAAGTTGACAAAGAACTGAAAATGTAATGGACCACTTTGATATTATTTGATTTTTTTGTTCTTTTTTGACCAGAAGAACACAGAATCTACTTACCTTTTCTGTTTAACCCTCATACAACTTAATTGGGTCTATTTGACCCCAGCTGTATGTTTTTACCTTTAAAAATAATATAAATAACTTTAGCTAAGTTGACCTGCTTTTATGTACTTTCAATTTAACCATATTTACTTTGCTTGTTCATCTTTATTACTTACAAATGTAAGTCGAGTGGGGTTTATTAGACCCAGCGTTAAAAGCTTTAAATAATCTTGAAAGCGGCGTTAAACCCCAACTCACCTCACCTCAGAAGGCATACATTAGCACATAATATTCATTAAGAAACTTCACGATGCCTTTCTTATATGTATCTTAAATAATTTTGATGTATAATTGTAAAAAAATAGGGGGTGTGAAGGGCAAAATGAACCATTTTTTGCAAATCATCCAAAATCAATGACATTAAGTGTGTGGATAAAGCAATGTTTCAAACTTTCAAAATTTAACAATTTAGTTTTCAATCGAATTTTTTTTATTTAAAATATATTTGGACTCAAAGAGACCCATCCTCAAAAAACAAAAAATGATTATTATTTTTGTCCAATTTTCTTCGTGGAATCTTTTGAAAATATTTATATACTTCCAACAAATACAGCTGAGTAAGCAATTGTAAACATTTCTGAGAACCTCTGGTGCCATTTGTGTCAGAAATTTTGTCGGGTCTCCTTGACCCCATGGTATTTAGTGAGTTGTTTGAGGGTTAAGAATTGTGATGTGATAGTTTTATCCATTATGCTAAAAGTATGCTTTCCTTGTTAAAGAAATTGAACAAAAGACTTGGAGCGGTAGAAAAATCAAGAAGATCAGCAGAGTGGAAGGCAAGGGCCAAGACAGTGCTGACCCGTGAGTGCACCTCACCAGACATGACGGACAATGAAGATGGAAGCGACCAGAGATATGTTCTGCCTTTGTTTTGGGAGTCCCATCTGTTGAGAGATGTGAAAGAGCATCTCGATGAGCTAGGTCATGTTAAGGACCAGGAGGACCACCCAACACGATACACCACTGTGCAAGCTTCACATCGGGTGCCCAGTTGGGCTATCAGAGACAAATGCAAGCAAACATCAGGTAATTGTTTTTGTTTTTGTCTGAATGAGATAATGTGGTTAATTAAGTTAGAAACTGCAAGAACTTGAATATGAAATGAATATATGACAGAAGGTACAGAGGTCGGATAACTTTATTTATGAGTATCTTCAAATGTCAGATTATGTTACTTTCACTCTAATAATGAACAGGTCTATAATGATAAACTTTGGTATTTGGTAATTGGTAAATTTGTCCAATTCATAATAAAGACCATATGGGCAATAATAATGAAATACGGATCAGCTGCAGAGTCCATGGCTGTATTTTGTTATGACAGAATTGGCTTCAGAGCATATTTTTCTACAACAATGACAGCAAATATAGTCATTTCGTATTATTTTGTCTACAACTTTCTTAATGTTAATATGAAAAGAAATAAGTTGTCTATCCAATCTCAGGAATCCATAATAAGATTGTGTTACCTCTATTTACAGTGTCTTTCTCAGAGCAATTTATCAAAAGAAATTCAATCCTATTGATTTTTAAAAACAAATTGATTGGACTATATTTGAAATTTATTACTAAAATCTTAATGTGTAATTTTAATTATGCATTACCCTTACATTTAAGTAACCTCCATGAGATTGGAACTGGAATCATCAGCATCCTTGCCTTCACCAGTAGCTGTACACATAGCTTCATTACCATCTACGTCATCATCAAATTCATCATCGTCATCATCACCACCAAGGTCTCCTTCTATCAACATTCCATCTTCACCAGATCTCTTCAGTGACTTTTCCTTTTCTCCTGCCTCTCTACCCCAGTCTACACCAACATCAAGACCAGGTAAACGAAGATCCTTTTAATTCTCCACAGCATCATATAATCGACAGTTGATAGTTTTATGTGACAGCAGATTTACATGAAAATCAATTGAGCAATTTTGTATGAAAATCTAAACAGTGCTTTGCTCTTACTTTTTCTTTTGGAACCTTTCATCATGGAGAGGATTCTAAATGTCCTTCCATGTACTACCAATTTTTTTAACTGAATAATTATTTGATGACAAATCATTCACAAAGTTAATTTTATTACTCACCTGTTGAAGAAATTGCTGTTTAAAAATTCTAAGGTGTTATTATACTTTTTGTAAATTGGTAATAACATTGTGTACTTCTGATTGAAGTGACATCATAGTGGTTTAAATATGAAGTCACGATGTTTGCGGCTCGGCCGCAGTGGCGGTTGAGCTTGATATCAATCTATGAATTTTTTGCAGTAAAATCAGCAAGTTATCAAAAAAATATTAAATTCAATTCTGTTTAATAACATTTTCCTGAAACTTGTGAATGGTATTGGTATCTAACTCGCTTTTATCCGTTAAATACCAAACCACCCACTTGTTTCATAAACATGTTATAACACCGGAAGGAAGTTCAGTATGTGTATGTATTACTGACGTATAAAGTGATAGTCAGCTCCAATGAATCACTGTACTGACATTTAATATCAGATATCAACTATCAGTACAGTCTTTAATGACATTCACTTTCAAACCATGCTATGTAAGTATTGATAAACTAAATTCTGTCAACTAAGAAAATTCAAATTCAATTTTATAATAACTCATTGATGTAGCAATTTATTATTTCCCATGATAGAAGTATTATCATTATCCAAAGTGCTTCCTTTAAATCCATCTTAGGTAAGGCTTATAGGCCATCCATCCAATCTATCATACCACAATATTCCAGAACTATTGAAAACCAAAGGTAAAATCTTGAAGTTTGTACATTGGGTGCTGCAGCAATGTTTAAGAATTTGTGTGGGAGGAATTTCCCTATAACAGTACAAATAAAGAACTTCTCCAAAATGTATGTATGATATGGAAACATAACATTTTCAGAACAACATCTTTGTTATATTCAGAATGACATGTTATTAATTTATTCTTGAACCCCTTCACGTTAGCAATGCAAAATGTGTTCTTTAGTTATCAACAGAACATCTAATGCAAGGACGCTCGGGTTTTGAGATATATTCTTTGTCAGACAGAAATTTGTAAACTTATTTTGCCTTTTCTATATTGTGAGATTATAGGGGTACAGTCTATGATAAAATATAAGGGCAATAATAAATGTATTACTATGTGGATGGATGGGGAGTCCAGGGGATGTGATTTATCTTGTTTCCAGCTGTACCCTGAGAAATTATATGTGAGATGTGAAGTTATGGACGTGTGTCACATTGTCATAATAAATTGTATGTATTGTATTGTATTTTGATATATCATATATAAAGACTGAATGAAATGATCTATTTATATGAATTTGTTATTGATTTGATGATTACTATAACAATTGTCCTGTTTATGGTTTATTCTTTTAATATGTATTTTAATAAAACAACATATATATACAACATGTGAAAGTAAATGAAAGGAAAGAAGCTATTTAAAGCAACAGAAGTTGCTCCCACCTGTTGCAACAGCGAGACACTAATTGTTTATATCCAATTAGTCAAGGTGTTAATTAGCCGAGAGGTGATGTGCGGTCAAGCATGACTGCCAGAATATTGAACATTCTTTGTGTGGCAAAATAACGCAAATATGCAAATATCATGGCAAATTTTGAGAAGGTTCAATCACATGTCATGAGATGCACAAATCTATCAGTAGTTGGATGTAACCGAAATACTACTCAAGCACTAACATTCCCACCTGTTGCTACAGACACTTAGTCAAGGTGTTAATTAGCCTGCCAATTAGTCAAGGTGTTAATTAGCCGACAGGTGATGTGCGATCAAGCATGACGACCAGTCGACCACATAACATGCATTATTTGCACATACGTTGTATGGCAAATAATCAAAGAACAAATTTAACAATTAACAAGATACTCCCTCTATTCTATTGTAATGAACATTAATATGAAATGTTGATATATATAAATGCTGTTTAATGTAAACATATGAGACAAGTTTGTAAACAAAAACATCAGCAGCATGCATTGAGGTGTGGGGACAGTTGTCTCCCTTAATTATCCCCCGCAACGAAGTTGAGGGTGGATATAGAAATGAGCTCCGTCCGTCTGTCCGTCTGTCCATCCAGGCTTTTCCATTCCGGCCTCAAACTTCAAAACTATAAGACATATCTCAACGAAACTTGGTGTGTGGAACAATCATCATGTGTAGATGTGCCTTTTGGGGTTTTCAACTTCTTCGAGTTATTTTTTTGACCGTTTCCATGGAAATGTAACTTTAAATTTCCTTTCCGGATCAGAACTCGAAAACTATAAGACATATCTCAACGAAACTTGGTGTGTGGAACAATCATCATGTGTAGATGTTCCTTTTGGGTTTTCAACTTCTTTGAGTTATTTGTTTTGACCGTTTCCATATAAAATTTTAATTTATATATTTCTTTCTTGTTCAATAATGTAAAACTTGTTTCTTATAGACTCTAGTAGGCAAGGTTTGTTTATGTGTGTAGTGTAATGCTGTATGCATAGTTTATTGCAACAACATGACATAGTAATGACATATTATTATCATTATAACTATTATCATTATCAAATAATGTGAACACTTTCTCAACATAAGACAGTAATATTACCCAATAACTTGCCTATTCCTACTAATAGAAGGGTATCCGGATAAGATATTCTGTCCGGATTCCAGTATTCTTAGAAACATACTTTCCGGAAATATTTCCAGTAGAAGACACGCGGATCTGGGATATGGAAAAGTATACATTTCCGGATTCCAGTATTCTAAGAAACATACTTTCCGGAAAAATATCCGGAAGAATATGGGCGGATCTGGTATACGGGAGAGAATACATTTCCGGATTCCCGGATACCAAATGGGTAAGGATACGGGAGAATCCGCCAGGTATCCGGAAATTGGATTCCACTGGTTTTGGTCCTGTGACATTTACTTTTGCAGTGATTCCATTTTGTTTTGTAATGTTAGGTACTAATGTTGCGTACTAACTGTGTGACTTACATAATGTTTGTTGCTAGTAAGTGAAGTGTGTTTACAACTTTTAAAAGGGGGTTACAATGTCATTTCCAGTTTCATCATTACAACTAGGCAGTGACGATTGTTCTATACTAACTATTCTAATCATTTACATAACTCTAAACAATACCATTTTTACATGCATCATAATCACCATCACCTTCATTATAAACAATTCTATATCATTGTGTGAGATATGTCCTCATTTGAGCCATACACGTTTTCAAAGTTGAATGATTGTCGCAGAGGCAATGAAAAGGGTTTTGCCAGCCAGGCTGTTCTGGGATCGAATCCTCAGAAGAAGAAAGTTTCAAATTTTGTGACCACTGATCTAGAAGGTTTTCTTCATCATATGTCTTAGATTTGTTGGATTCTACACATAGCGTAATTGGATAAGTAATTACTTCTTATATTCCTCTTTTCGAGTGATATTGTTAGTTCCTTCATTTGTTTTAATACTAAAACTTTATTCCCCATACGATATTTCAATACAGTCAAAAAGGAGACCAATCATAAGAATATGAAGAACAACAGAAACACAAAGAACAAGAAGACTATTTGCGTGTTATTTCTTTATTACGTTTTACAAACAATGATGAGGATAACTTAAACATTCAACCTCAAACACAATCTATGAAGAATATGTACAGAGTTATGCAGAAATGTTCAGCATTAAAGCATTTGAATCACAATACTTACACTTATTTTGTCAGACATTCAATAAACATAACCAGTGCAACATATACTACAGTACAAATTGCGTTTGCTTTTCAAGTATTGTTTTTACTCAACCTTGGTACCATTTTGAATCTCATTCTAATCAAAATGGAATAATCCGTCTCGACTGAACTGTTATAATTCCTCAAACTTACTCATACAGTAACACCTCCTCGTACAGTAAAATTAGAGCCATGTAGCTCGCCACGGCTAATATTGTTTGATGAGAGAGTAAGAGAGAGAGAGAGAGAGAGAGAGGAGAGAGGAGAGGGAGGGAGAGATGCCTCTCACTGGCTGACCACGTGTCACTAGATTGTGAACTAAGCAAGGTCAACACACAGATCGTTATGTAATTTCAACACGTAGATTTCTTTGGCAATATTGACCATTGGCTCTGGTTTTTATTTATTTGTGTAATAACCTCTGCCTGGCACTAAACACTGGCATCACTGACCTAACTGAGGCTTAGAGAGAACAGGCAATGTGATTATTCTCATGGTGCACGGTACAATTTAGAATCCCCATTAGCCAAATAGTCTGCACAAAACGTTTAAGTGTGCAAAGCCTTGACTTCCGAAGCGGTCGGACTTGACCCAGACCGCCTCGGGAATCATGTCCGAGAGTCCCTGTATTTCACATAATTAACCTCACCATGAGTAATTAAGTGTTTTATATTTCGAAAAATGTTGTTGTTTCAGGCTTTTTTATTTAACATTTTAGCTGTTGCCCTACACACATAGCCATACTGTTAAATCGAAAACGTTATCTCATTACATAATCAGCGATCCGATCAGATGACGCAATCTTGGACAAAAATCGTCAAAACAAACAGTCATGTGACACAAATCACGCGAAGAGTCAATTTTTCGGGTCAGTGAAAATTCTGTCCCAAAACTGACCTCATCCCTCGTAGATGGTGTCAGTGTACAACTATATTTTTCGATCACATGGTGTGAACTGGCCAATGACATTCTTGCAAATTTAATAGAGGTACAATATTGACTGTCAAGGTACACGCAGAGTGAATTTGTTTAACTTTGCTTAGACTGGACTATACTAGTATCTAGCCTATTCAAGATGTTCTGTTGTTCTCGGTGATGGTTAGAAATCCTGTGAGATGTCATTGTTTGCAAGTTCGTCACGTGTATATTAGATCTAGGGTATCAAACAACAACTTGGCGAATGATTATCAATTCCTTTCTTTATCTTGATTTCCCGATTACTCGAAGATGAAAATAGAGTTATAGAACCAGTTGAGATTCCGTAAACTGCATCATCAAACACACAAATAAAAAACGCAAGTTGGAAAAATGTCCCTGAATGGTGTGGATTTAATTTACTATCAACCAATGAGAGTCGATAAAGTTCCTTGTACGATTTCACGTAGTACAACCAATTACTATATGGCTCTATATACAAGGCAGTAATTCCCCATCCCCTTTCCCTTCTTTGTTCCTGCTTTCTTCCAAGGTAATTGTAGACAACTATTTGTTCGTCTTTTGTCAACAAATATAGAAGTTTAGTGTTGATATCAGCAGTCATACTTCTTGCAAAGTATTTAATGGTTTGGATTTTAGTTATATTAGTCCCGAAGTGGGACATGGATGCTAAAGTATTACCAGCACGAACACATAGCAATAGGTATACAACGTCATCTGTCTCACAGAACGCCTCACATGTCCCATTCCAAACCAGTTTCTGATGTTCTCCATTTAACGACGATATCATTAGTTTAAGAAGCGGGGTCAAAGTAAATAACAACATTTGTGAACGTTTTATATATGTCATTTGCATTGCACCTTCAAAGTAATTGACATATCTAGCTGTAGTTTTGTTGTTGAGAAACAATTGCCGTAATTCTTGTCTGCTCTTTTCAACAATGAGAAGTCTGGTCATTGGTATCTTATCAGATTGTCGATATAATCTTGCCGATTCTAAAGGAAACAAATGAATACATAAATAAAATTATGACTAACATGGTTGAAAATAAACGAGTTCATATGTTCGATAGGAGCACATGTGCCCATATCATGTTTGCATAGCAGCCATTATTTCAGTACAATTCCCCGTATTTACAAATTACAATTATTCGTGACGTCACTTTAATTTAGCTTGCCATTGCAAGAGAAGTTGGCCATCTGCTGTGTATTTTGATGTGATTGCACTGGAAAGTGTGCCATATGACTTTTACGAAACTCATACAAATTTCTCGCTCGTGCAATAAAAATATTAATGTAAGATATAGGAACGGATAATGTTTTGAAATTTCAAACGTTTGCTTCTTTGCGATTAAGTTCAAAAGTGAAAGAAGAAAATGAGTGGTTGACGAAGTTTCCCAAGGAATCGTAGGAAATATATTTATCCTGTTATGATTTCTCTCATGGGCAATAAAAGAAATAGTGTCTGTAACGACGTAAGATGTAATAAACGCGGTTAGATGAAATAACTGCAGTTAATTGTAATAAAAACGCGGTAAGATGTAATAATGTGGTAAATTGTAATAAAAATGCGGTAAGATGTAATAAATATTACTACGTTAAATTGTAATAAGGGGGTGCGGTAAAATTTTACTAAAAAGTGCGGTAAATTGTAACACAATATACGGTAAAATGTAACAACCATACCTCAATTGTTTTGTAACTATATTACTACTGTGACTGTCAATTGTAGGACTCTTCTTATACTTGTTATAATATTTCGTACTGTTTTAGCTAATTCGAGTCTGCAAATATCTTAATACTCAGTTTATAGGAATATATCCAGTAAAGAATAAATCTTAGTTTGATTAACATACAATTCTGAATCTTTATGATTTTTGTAAAATAGAATGCTTCGTTTCCATTGCTAATACTTCCTTACAAATTATAAGGTTTATATCATCAACAGATAAATCTTGTTATTATTTTGCGAAATGCATATCTTTATACGCGAAATGGTCCATATGTTAAAATAATATGGAAAAGAGATTTTTCAAAATAGCTTTTGGTTGTCTTAAATCGGTTTACCCCCAAAACTTAGACGGCCAATAAACAGACGTCCAAGTACCAGACGAATCATACCCAATGATATAATGGACCTACACAAATGTATGCCATAGACATTAAGATAGACGGATTGATTTTAACTGCGGGTAATAGTCAATAGCAATATGTCCATAAGAGTAAGATAAGATAATTCTTTATTGTCCGTAAGTGAATTTGTTTCACGTCTGAGTGAGCATACATACAAATTATACATACATTTAAAATACATACATTGAAACACAACTATATAACATGTACAATGAGTATGATGATGGAAACATTTATGCTTATTCAATAGAGAAATTGATTTTGGTACAAAAGACATTTTATAGCGTTTGGTTTTGCACGTCGTTGCATTATACCGAAGGCCGGAGGGTAATACTTCAAAACAGTCATGTAAAACATGTGAATGGTCACTAATAATTGTTAGCTAAATTTTGTGCATGTCGTTCATGAAGTTCTTCTAATGTCTTAAAAATACGATTATAAATGTTCTCTCCTTGTTTAATTATCTTTTCTTATTTTTTCCTATCTGTTAGTGACAGGGAGCCGAACCAACATTGGATAGAGAACATGGGTATAGACTGAACACAGGTTTTATAGAAAAAAATCCAAAATAGTTGAGTCAATGTGGTAAGATCGAAGCTTCCTGAGGAAATGAAGGCGAGATTGACACTTGCTAAAAATGTGATCCGTATTTTGAAGGTATTTGTAACTCTACTTCAACAATATCTCCATTAATAATGACTGAACTATGTATGTCTCTGTCTTTCTCTCAATCTCTCTTTTTTATGTACGCCAACTATTGCTCTAAGTTCATAGGCAGTATAATATTTTCAAATGCAAATTGCATTTTCTTTGTTTAATATGGTTTGGAAAATAATGTTGGTTTATTTCGGATTAAAGTTTCCGTAATATCACAGATTCTTTCATGTCACACATGTATATGTAAGACAAATGAATACAGGAAAAGAATAGACAGGAGAAGACTATCCAAGGCAAGTACTTTAACCAGTGGGTTGCAACGAGTGCATGCCAGACCTATACGTCAAATTGCAGCGTCAAAAAATCCAATGAAACGTAATGAATACGAAATAAGTGCATACAAGTGTATACATCTCTTCCATATGCTTGATTACGGTATAAGGACACATACCGAAACGTCGCCATTGTGAAATACAGAAGTTGATACCCTTGTCTTTCTATTATAATGATATTGTAAACTCATTTGAGAGATCAAATTAAAAGTTAAAATTTAAATTAATTAGAGTCCATTTTTACGTTGGTGAAGACGTGTTGCAATAGTATATGTCAAGGTGATAGGTGTATCATGTATTGAGCCTTGTTATTCAACATATTTAACTACCCTTAGATCTTTTAATTGTGAATTTTGGTCAGAAACATAGTTGGAGACAATTAAAAAGCACACAAACGCATTGAGTACCAAATGAGTATCTGTATTGATATCAGAACTTAAGCCATTAATAATGGTTATAGAGTTAAGATAATATAACCGTAGTTTGCCAAACCTAGGCAGGACAGAGAACCCGTAATGGCGGACAGCGCCTATCTGCCGCCGTAGTAAAATTGTGAAATTTGATAAATGAAACGTACGTGATAGCGTGCTTAAAATTAATTTATTTCTCACAATATGTGCTTCAAGTGTACGGAATAAACATAAAACTCATTTATTACGATCCCCAAACGTCATATTACTTGTTTCTGGTCAAATGGAACATTAAATGTTTGAAACAATCCCTCATTTTGGTTGGCGTCCATGTTTGAAAACGAACTTGAAACATCGCGAGATTTTCTGCTCTCGCGTGTTTTAGCGAGACTTCACGGCAGCCAAATATGAAGTGAAACATGGCGGAATTTTTGGTGAGTGCAACGATATGTTTTTTTTTAAATTTCGTAATTTTTTATCAAAGTAGGAAGTTTTAGAAGGAGGGCATTGTTTGCAAACGGATAGTAAATCAATCCAACTGTTGGCAAAGAATGGCAATGTTACATTAAATGTTTTATCAACTAAAGTTTTAGACAGAACCATTTCCCGCCGTTTCAATTTCCGCGCATTTATGCGCCAAACGATTTAGTGTGTATAGTCACAAAAAAATTAAAATTTTGGATCAGGGGAAGTAACTCCTAGTACTTCCGGTGATCGAAAACTGAACAAAACACCTCTTGTATTTTTAATTTATTTTTTATTTCGATGCAGTATGCACAGCCTGAATATAAAATAAGAACAAAGGGAAGTAACTGGTACCTAGGCCACATCAGGGTGATCGAAAACTGAACAAAGTGTTAATGTTTTATTAATTTCTTTTCCCTCACAATCATTGAAGTTGTTTTTATTTACAGTCTGATCATTGTCATTGTGGCACATTATGGCAAGACCATCACTGGCAACCAGATGAAAACTGTGGTGAATTTGTAAGTATTGTGATAATGTTTTCAACAGCAAAGACAATCTAGTAATAATCTAACAATTGGCATATAATTTAAAGAACATAACATTTTCTGCATATAACTATAATTTGTTTTATTGTATCCCATGACACGTCATAGAAAGTAGATATATATCATTTTTTGAAGTTTTAAAGTCACAATTATTGCTCAAAATATTGTGTAACTTCTTTGATATTAAAATCATTGTTTTACTTTTGACTATTGGTTGACATTGTATAATGATTTAAGTTATATTACATTTTAAAATAGTTAATACTTTTCATGATTATACCCCCATTTATAATTACCGATTGATCGGTGAGTGATGGTAAGTATGAACCTATTATGAAGACTGGTAAGATTATGCATTTTAGGTGTTCATGTGAAAGAATAACACATGTAGCCTCTTCCTTTATTTTGTCCAAGTGTGAAAAATTCACGCTTTACTTTTATCATTTTCTTTTTTTTCTCCATTTTTCCAAAGTGTGAAAAATTCACACATTTTTCAGTTTATTCTATTTTATTTAACCAAGTGTGAAGGATTCACATATTTATCATTTTATTCTATTTTTTAATACCCAAGTGTGAAAAGTTCACACATTTATTATTTTATTTATTTAACCCATGTGTGAAAATTTCACACTTTTATCAATAATTAGTTTCAATACTTTTTTTGGATTATGGCTTCTGTTTGTTTTATCAAAAACTGACCCCAATAGTTTTTCTTGTTTTGACTCCCTTAAAGCTTTTGAATGGTCGTCCATAATATGGAGTTGGTTCAATTCCAACCAGAGGCATACATAGAGTCAATTTGAATGTTTTAAATGTTGATATTAACCATAGTGTGTTTTGATTTGTCTTTGTATCATTAAATCGTAAAATTGGAAAAAGTGGAACCAAATTTTGAGTAACAACATATTCTATGTACTAAATGGTCTTTGTTCTAGGCTTTACAAATAGATTCTACTTTTCTATGAATTTTTAAATGGCATTTTGTTAAAGCACTATTTTTCTAAAAAAAAGTGGTTTAGATGAGAATTTGTTTCTTATTGGATCGATATGAAAAACATATTAATTAAATTAAATAATTATTTAAATATATTTAATCAACTAATATTTCAAAATCATTCTTAATGCTTTGCTGCTTTTTCCTATCTTATGGTGGTGGTTATTCTTTTGCAGGCTTCATTAGATGTAGATACTTCTATATCCGCACCCTGCATGTCTGCACCTGCTATCCCTGCACTTGACGCTTCTCTCTCACCCTCTCCCCTCACTTCCTCCTCTTTCCACTCTTCTCCTTCTACTTACCCTGACTCTGACAGTACTACATATTTGTCAGAGTCCCTTGTCCATGACATTTGTGCAAATGATGAAATGTATTCATTGAAACTTAAGGTGAAGATTTTAGAATTTGAAAATAAAAATCTTAAGCTGGAAAATGATGACTACAAGAAAAGACATTTGTGTTTGAAAGAAGCTGTGGACTCCTTAAATATTCTGAGATGTGAATATTTTGAACTTAAAAGTGAAAATGAAAAACTCAGAAAACTTGATAATGAAATCAAAGATCTGAAAAAAAGAATAACAGCTGTAGAGGAAAAGTTTTAAGCAAATAACAATGAATTCCTCTTGTGTACTGAATCGGACAGTGTTTGACTATTTTCAGAAAAATTCAAAAAAGGATACAATAAATTGGTTAAAAGATACTTGCTTCCAAAATTCTGAAACAAGACCATCAGATAGGTCGTTTGAACATTGCCTGGAAAATATTATAAAGTTTCGAACCAAGTTATGTAAAAATAAAAGCAGATGTGATTTTAAAGAAAACTTTGAGAATTTTATGAATGAAGAATTTAAATTTCCTGAGGTGTGCTCTAGGTCTCAAAAGAAAAGAAAATTAGAACTTGTAGAAAACAGGCCTTCTTATTTTGTGCAAGAAGCTCATGCAGAGACTGCGCATAAGTTATCAGATGAACTTGACTCGGCCAAAAAATCAGCACTTTCACTGAATGTGGAAATTTGTGATTTAAAGGGACAAAACATTCAATTGATTCAGAGTGAGAAATCTTCACAAAAACGTTTCACTAGATTTAAAGAACAGGTCAGTGAAATGAAAACCTTCAATAAAGATCTAAATGCAGAAAATATAAGACTGAAAGAGGCTTCACAGGAAAAATCAAAGGAAATTAAAAGGTCAAGAGAAAGAGAAAAATATTACAAGAATAAACTTTTGAAAACTTCAGACAATAATCCTAAAACTGAACCTATCGAAAATTTTGACTCTCTGAAGAAGAGGATCAATGTCTTGGAATCCCAGCTTGCAATGGAAAAATCAACCAATGAATGGCTAGAGACTCTCCTGCAAGACAACAACAGCAACTCTGTAGTGCTGTATGATGAGGAATCGCATTCATTTTCTCCAAAACTTAACTTGTGTGTGTATGACTTACTGCAGTACAATGTTGCATCTTCTAAGATACCTTCAGTCATTGAAAGTGTTCTTTCCTTGGCAGATCTGAAGGCAAACAGATTACCATCGTGTAGTACGGTAAAAAATATGAATATTGCACGCCTTGTTTGTGCTCAAAAACAAGTTGGTGAGGTACTTTCTGTGAAAGAGAATACATGTTTGATGTCTGATGAGACATCAAAGTTTGGAAAAAAGGTCCAGGGATTTCATGTTGCAGATTCAGATGGATCGAATTGGGTGTTAGGGGTCAGGGATCTTGAAAGCAAGTCTGCAGTTCATGTCTTACATGCCTTTCAAGGAATCCTTCAGGATGTTGACGCCATAGCAGGAGAAAGTAGCGATGAAACTTCCAAAAGAATTCTATACAACATATCAACAACAATGTCTGATAAAGCTGCAACACAGGCCAAATTTCATGAGCTACTAGAAGAGTACCGCAAGGATATACTCCCTGATGTTGTTGACAATTATGTGGCACTGCCAGAGCAGGAAAAAATTACCATCTCCAAGTTTCATAACTATTTTTGTGGCCTCCATAGCTTGGTACACATTGCTGAAGGGGCAAACAAAGCTGCCATTGAAGCTGAAATGGAAGTATTCCATCAAGACAAACCTATATTTGATAGAAGTTTTCTCAAAGCATCAGAGTCAGGAGCTGCTCGTCTAGTAAGAACAGCAAGTAAAGCTTTCTCCAGGGGAGGAGATGAATCTGCAGGCTGCCATGGACCATTTATGGACATTATTGGAGCTTTCCTGAAAGAGAAGAAGTTCACAAGCCTCCCTCTTTTACCATACAGAGGTCATCGTTTCAATATTTTGTTTTCGAATGCAGCAGCAGTTTTTTTCTTGCACAAAGAAATGTTATTCTTTCTGAAGGATTTCCATGGCAACCGGTTACTTCAAGCTGTGCTCCATGACATGAAGGTACCACAGTATCTAGCTGGTGTTAAGGCATTAGGTTTGGTGTCAAAGTTCATCACTGAGCCCCTGTGGACACTCATAGAAAAGAAAGATGTTCATATTCTGGACATGAATCAGAAGTATCAACAGCTTGTCACGTTTTTGAAAGATGCTGCAGTAAACACTCGGGACTTCATGAGTGGGGAAATGATGGTTTTCGGTGAGGCAACATATATCGACAAAGGTGCTATATTTGACAGCTTGATGGAGGACTGGGAGCATGATCACTTGACTGAAGGTACTCTAACTGTTATGTTATCTACAATTGCAAAAGTAGCTGAACGACAGTTCAAAGATCACATCACAGGTGGAAAATTTGAAGGCATGGAATCTAATGAGCAAGCTCGTCGCAAGTCTCTCTCAACACCCTCTCATAACAAGTTTGCTGAAACTGTGTTCGGATTTTTTGATCAACTCACTCGCACCAAGCCAGCCATATCAACCATCGCCGTCGAGGCCTATACAGCATATTCCTTCAACAAGACATCCCAGTGGCTGCATGGCAAGTCTGACAAGGAACTGAAGGAATTGTTGACAACAGCAAGGCACAGTGTGGCATCTGTACGTGTCAAATACAAGGAACGACAGCAAGAAATTGCTAACGCAAGGAGACGTCAGACCGAACTCAAGTTAGAAAAGGAAAGGGAAGCCACAAAGAAGAGAATTGAAAATCTTGAAAAGTATACATCAGACTTGGTGGATTATGGATTATGGCAGACCAAAGAAGAAGTTGACAGGAACATTGAAAAGCTTCAAACCGATTTTTTGAAAAAACAGGCTATCAAGATACAGTTGAACTTCAGACAACATGTATTCAAGCAAAAAGGGGAAAACAGAGCCGTGTTCAACTTTACAAAAGTAGTGGAGGGTAAGCGGATAAACCAAACAACTGAAGAACTTGCGAAAAATTTGAAATCATTGATAACAGCAAGCTTCCTTCACCAAGACGCCAGCGGTGATCCTACATTGAGTCAGTTAGTTGGTAAGAGGGTTATTCATTGGTTTGAGGAGATGAAGGAGGGTGAACAACACAGGATGCCTTATAAAGGAAAAGTGTTGTCACAGGTATGAACTTCTCCTCACATGTACAGTTTATAAGTCCATTTGTATCAACCATGCCTGTGTGCATATGTGTATGTTGCCTAAAACCTAAGCTTGCATCTCTAACCCCAGCACAACACTTGCCTTGTCTTCTGTTAATAAGGATCTGAATACAATGGTTGTTTCAGTATCCACTCTGTATACAAGGTATATACTAATTTTCATACAATCTTTCAGGTACCTGGTTATCCTACATGGTTCAACCTGAAATATGATGACGATTCAGCAATCTATACCTACCAACTGCTTGAGGACCAGAAGGCTGGTGACCTTCAGATAGTTGTCTAGATGGTAATATGCTTCTGATTGGAACAGTTCATTTGGTGAATAAATATTATGTTAAAAAGCTCCTGTCAAATTCCGAATAAGAAAATATCAATCTCGTGTGGATGAGAGAAAGTTGTTCTCTGGACATGGCATTATCCGATACAGAGCTGTACGATCTAACGTGACAAATGTGTGTATCCAGATAAATAAACTCAATCACTTGCTTGTTACGTATCTTTGAGCTTTGTACATCAAGAATACATGTTTATATGTTAATATGTGTTTGGTATTGATGGCAATGACTTTGCTATACATTATGAAAATGTGAAATGTACCATTAAGAGAAAAATAACATTCCACTATACTCGAGTTTGTAATTCTTATTAAAAAAAACCCTTAATTACTCATAACTCATTAACTAATTAAGATAAACGGAAACTTATTACACCATCATGTTTCTCTTGAAACTGGCTTTCATTTGATATATAACATGAACAGATTGTATGTAATTGTGAAAATTGAGGTTCTCGGCAGAAATAATTCTAATTAATAACTCATAACTCGTTAACTAATTAAGATAAACGGAAACTTATTACACCATCATGTTTCTCTTGAAACTGGCTTTCATTTGATATATAACATGAACAGATTGTATGTAATTGTGAAAATTGAGGTTCTCGGCAGAAATAATTCTAATAAATAACTCTTTAATTACTCATAACTCGTTAACTAATTAAGATAAATGGAAACTTATAACACCATCGTGTTTCTCTTGAAACTGGCTTTCATTTGATATATGAAATGTCAAGTTGTGAACAAAATTCAAAAATGGTCTGTCCTGCCTACCAAACCACGTATGAGGAATGTACCGCAGATAAAATCTGAACATTTTAGCGCACCCCCATTACAATATACCGCACTCCAGTGTATTACATCTCACCGCATTGTTATTACAACTTACCGCAGTATTACATCTTACTGCATTTCTATTACAATTTACCACAGTCATTACATCTTACCGCGTTTATTACATCTTACGTCGTAAGAGTGTCACCTACTTTCAGATAACCAAATCATTACATTCAAGATTGCATTTGAACATGTGTGTTCAATTACAACTTTCATTAACATAAATAATTGCTTTTGAAAAATTTTCGGGATTCATTGTTGCTCAGTTTAGTTTAATAACGGCAGCATTTTCAGTGTAGTGAATTCATCGTAATCTATAGATTGAGATACAAAGAATACTATTAACATAATTTCGATAGCAATACCATCCATTTGCTTCATAATATGGCATTAATCGGGATTGGTTTATCTTTTACCGCTTATGTAAATCAGGTTAAATTGCAATAAAATCTGAATCTCACTTATAAGTAGTTTAAACATCAAGTCATATTTAAACCATAATGATGTTACACATATCGAGGACGCGTTATGCTTATGCTGAACGTGTAATCATATTGTAGATTCTCTCTCATTAGTCTAAACTGGAAAAGCATGCGTTTTAAAAAAATATACACAATCACTAAATAAAAGCATTTTTTGTTGCAAATTTTCTTTTTCTAGTTTTTATTTTACGGATTGACTTCCGGAGTCCCTTTCACCAACAAAACATCTATCTTGAAATAATATGATAAAGATATACTAACCAAGACGACAAATGGCTGCATTCTGTTTACTCCGGAATATCAGTGATGAGGATGGACAGGTTTTCCCTCTTCCATCTAGTTCAACCTATTAACATATAAAGAAATATTTTCGGAACTTTGTAAAACTTTTCACAAAATATGTGTAAAAGCCTGGCCCATTTGAAACATATTAGGAAAAAGTGATGCTAAAAACCAGCGAACCAGTACACACTTCTTCAACTGTGTGAAGATTTTAATGTGGGAGACTTGGGACTGCAACAAAATTAGTTGCAACATTTGTTGCCAGACCAATGCAACTGATGGGTTCACATGCTGTCAATTATCAGGTCTTCCACAAACTTGTCTACACATGTATACGAATCATCCCTTGTACGTTCTCAGACAACTTCAAACAAACAACAATAAGTGGTTAAAACAGGAATAACTTTTATAATTAGACTCATTAAACACAATGCTCTGGTAGCTCATGTTTGAGTTATTGTCCGGGAACGGACTACTTAGAGCCCATTTTTACGATGAAATAACGCTAGACTAGCGTTATTTCATCGTAAATAAGTGAGGAAGATTCACTAATTGACTGGATTGTATGGTCAGGAGGGATGACCACTGCAGAAAGTACTCAGTTTGAAAGGCAGCTGTGTCCAATGGGATACCTTAACGCACTTACCTATACAGTGAACGACAATTTCTCTTTCCTTTGAGCTTCTACTGAATCATACAACTTTGGTAAGCAGTAAACTTTGGGAAACTTACATAAGATATAACAGCTTGCCTTACATGCATTCTGATATTAATAACAGTTTTTATTCTCAATATACATTGAATGGTCTCCGGTTAATCTTTGGAAATCCGGTCGAGTCCTTGGTTTTTCGCAACAATAAAAGTATCGGAACAAAATATTTTTTACAAACAAAATTCATTATTTAAATGTCTTTGGAAAGTTTAGGTTAAAATTATTTCTTTCAATTTTTAAAATAACTTTTTTTTTTTACTTTATTTATTGACTTTTTGGTCAGTTTAACTTATATAAAATGTTGACTTTGGTGACATGTTGGTTTTGAAAAAGATAGTTTGAATTTAGTGAAATATCAACTTTGATCACATATTGACTTTGGTGAAATGTTGACTATTGAATTGTTGACTTATGTTGAATATGGAAATAGTTATTGACTTTGCTGATATGATACACTGTTAATCCAATACATCTTACGATTTATTAATGAATAGCCTGTTCACATAAGTGTCCTTCCCCTAAAAACAGATATTGAGTCTAAAAGTAATTTTTTGAATAGATGTTTCCACAATATACACTCCTATAAAATATTCACTTTAGTGAAGTGTTGACTCTTGAAATATTTATTGGCGTTGTTGAAGTTTATATCAAATGACTTTTTGAAGTTGAACACTAATGTCTGGCTAAATGTGCGTGTTTCAGATAGTAAGTGTAAGGTCATTTGACTACACTATTTCCCACAATACATCAGTCACCAAGACTGATGATTTACACACAACTGATAGAACAATTGCAATTCATTGACTCTCAGAATACCCTACTAGTTGGTTAGTTAGCCAACTGTTGAACGACGGTCCCTCTTTGTATTATGTAACATTTGTATTCGGTCAACTCATTTAGGCAGACAGGTAATGGTTCAACACCTCTGACCCACACCTGGGTGTAACGAGAAAGCCAATATAGTCAGACTTCGATAGAATGACCACATGAGCACTTAGATGTTTCCGATATGTGTGCTTTACACTGCAAATTTATCTGCGATTAGATGACATCCTCGACCATGAACTAATAGCGCTTGGTAAAGTTATTAAGAATGTGTAGGTGAAACTAAACAATTGTAAAAAAATATCAGAAAATGAATTTCTTTTGTTGAGGTTTTGTTGTCAGATCTTACAGGTGAACAGTTTAATATGGATGATATTATCTGACTTTAACTGAAATTGTAACTATTAATTCCTGCAATTCCTGAATTCCTGACATTATAGAAAATACTTATCCATTGTTACGTATATGTTTATCATATGTTACATTCACATCACACAATGCCACAGTTGTTCATGGTAATCTCACAAGTTGTCCTCGTAACCTAAATATGAAATATGTACAGTGTACAGAACACGGTATGTGTGTCCTAAAATAGAAATATATCATAACTATTTATTTACTAAATACAACTGCATGCCAAATGTTTGTTGACCTACATGTGAATCTTATTGCAAATATTATAAATAATGTATGTGTGAACCATTGTATCATTTGTTCAATCAATCAAGCGAGTTGTTAATTGTTTTCATTAACCCATATCTTAGTGTCTCGGGCAATTATCCTTAGGTGATAAAGTACCGCCACGTACACGCTCTTTGGATCTTGTCTGGTCTTGTCTGGTCACTGGTAACCGAGAACCTTATCCATCAGTGGTCATGAGAATTCACGTGTTGATATAATTATTGGGGGCAGAAATGGCGATTAACTAATTATCATATACCGATTGTTACTTGTCACTTAATTGTTTGTATATTTCCTACCGGCTACCAGACTATTAGGGGTGGCCAACATTTCGACACATTCAAATATTCTTATAAACTAGATCTAACGCAGTATTTTATTAGTTGTGATATTAGAAAGCTTCAATTATCATATACTGTAACAAATTGTGAATTGTAATCACTCATTCGATTATCGTATCGATGCATATGGGCAACTATATTTGATAATCTTATTTATTCTTTAAAAGCGAGCGCTTAATTTAAATACACCATGTTAGCCAAAAATTATGTAATTTGCCGACTGTGTATTATTATTAACGCCGATAACTTTTTAAATTGTTCGGAGAGGCCCAAATTGTCTCCCATTTTTAGACAAAAGACATAATACACTTACTATTTTGAAAAAATAAACGAATTCTAAAATATTTGATTTCATCGTCTCATCTCTCCTTAAGGTTATGATGTATGATACATAAAACACAGAAATATTGATATAATAAATAGAATATCTGTCAATTCTTGACAAAAAACATGTTCGCCTTATCTCGTGAGGTGAAAGAGTACTATATTCCCTGCATGCGAAATTATAAACTTTTACTTTACTCGATGAGATATAATCATGGCATAAGTCAAGAAAATCAGATAGACAAGTAAGACAGATATCCTCTATATATTTATGTTTATGTTAAATAGTATTGTGCCGTATCTCATGAGGTCATGGATAGACGCATAGGATAATCGTTCTCAGAGATCAACCACATTTGCTATTCGTTTGATTTATGTAAAACATTAACAATTTAACCATAAAAAACATTGATTAAACATCAAAAAATATATCTTGCCGTCACAAATCGAACATAAGGAATTTTAGTTTGTTGTACATTTAAAAATATTCTGCACTGTAAGGTACATAAATGAATGTTCAAAATAAAGTACACCTTGATTAACTGTATTATTTAAGAATCGACGGAATATTTAATTATCATAATTTATAAACATGAAGACACAATATGGAAATTTGAGAGTTATGGGACATGGATTTTGATGTCTCCGTATTGTATAATAGTAAGTTTTTGATTAAATGTAATTATTTATACTAAGCTGTTGACTAGACCTACTTTGCCCTACCTCCTATAGGTAATGCTATTTCAACCTTAACACAGACGAACTTGAATAGTGGAGAAGGGGTGCGTAAAACCCCTTATCCAAGGGGCGGTAAGTCTAGGTGGTTTCATGACGTCACTACCTGTTCATGTCACTCTTCGAAAGTCCCAAAAGGCAAGACAGACCAAGTGGGGAGGATGGGAGGGCCTACAGCGTAGGTCTAGTCAACAGGTAAGTATAAATAATTACGTTTAATCAAAAACGTACTATTATTGAAATACCTATCTGTTGACTAGACCTACTTTGCCTAGAATCCCACCGAAAGGAGGCGGGTCAGTAGATACATGGTAGTGACGAGACCAGCGACTAGCCCTGAGTGTAAGCTAACCTACGAGTCCTCAACCCTGTGGTGAGGACAAGGCACAGCCCGGGAGATACCATCTCTACCGCTAAGCGGATCGAAGAGACAACCCTGCCACTCAACTTCCGATCTACACACTGCCCCCCAACCCCAAGAGGGAGGGGGGTGTTAAAGCGAAGTTAAAGAAAAAACAACAGACACGAGAGCTAGCAATGTAAACAATCTTTATTTACAATGAGCCTTAAAGCTCCTAAGGGGGTTGACCCCTTCTTGGTCTGGTTGGGGGGACCACCTTCGCCTGAGCGAAGATCTGTGGACCCAGCCTAGAGATGCCTTCAAGATCTGCTGTTGGCATCTCGTAGGTAACGGTTGGCGAAAACCTCTGATGAACGCCAAAAACATCCTGCCATGACATCCGAAACCGCGATGTTGCAGTGATACGCCATCGTGGCTGATACTGCGCGGATCTCATGAGGGTTTGAACGCGAAGGCGGAGGCAAGTCAGCGGCCTTGTACGCATCAATGACAGCCGACCTTAGATACACCCCCTACGCTCGCTTATCTAGCTCCATGGTGCTCCACGGCGAGTGAGGCAAGAACAGACGACGCCTGCCATCTCTCAGCCTGCGGGTACGCTGCGTGTACACCCTCAAAGCCCTCACCAGACACACAGAGAGATCCACCTCTCCTGAGTCAGAACCCAGAGTCGGGATAGATAACGTACGGCCAGCTTCATCAGCTGCCTGGTTCTTACAGACAAGGTCGGGCGCCAACCCAAGAGAGGCCGATCCCCCCCTCCCAGACCTCAAAACGTAGAAGGTCCGCCTGCAATGCATGGATTTCCGAAATCCGAGCTGCGGAGGCCATGGTCACCAGAAAAATGACCTTGATGGTGAGAGGGAGGAGGGGTACGCCAGAGAGCGGTTCATACGTATCGGAGCGAAGATGGTTGAGCACATTTGCTAAGTCCCACTCAGGGGAACGAAGCTTCGTTCTGCCGTCCACAGAGCAGAAGGTTTAAATGAAGGCCCATGAGGACCGACACAACTAACCCTGGCGACCTCTTACCGAGGTGAGGTGAGTTAGGGTTTAACGCCGCTTACAAGAATATTTCACTTATATCGCGGCTGCTAGTATTACGGCAGGGAGAAAGCCCGCAACACCATATGGCTATGCATTGCGGTGAAACCTGCGAGCAACGGCTGGACTAGCGAACCATGGGTGATACTGCACTGAAGTTCAGTCTAGCCTGCACCCAAAACTTACTGCATTCTCTACTAGAGACAAAAATGCCGTGCCCCTGGCGGGATTCGAACCCAGGACCTCTTGATCCGAAACCGAACGCGCTAACCACTGCGCTATCCCGCCCCCTCTCCTGACAACGGAGAGGATAGCAGACATGTTGGTATTAAACGATGACGCCCTAAGACGCCTGGTGTAGCGTAGGTATACTAATTACTCCGCCACCTGAGGAACTGAGGCCTCTGCCGGGATGAAATCTCTCCGAGCACAGAAGGAGGCGAATACCTGCCACTGGAAAACATAGAGTTTCCTAGTGGTCTTCCTATGAGAGGTAGCTTTGGCATTGGCGACGGACCTCGAGTATCCACTGCCGTTTAGCCCTCTTTTAACACAAGCCAAGCGTGAAGGCAGAAACCCTGAGGGTTAACGTGTAACCTTTCGCTTGGCCTGCTGAGGAGCAGATCTCTTCGCGGCTGAATCGGAAACAGGTTCCTGAAGCCTTGGCTACCTACATGGGAGACATAGGTTGGCAATTGGAGATTGAGTCATGTCGCGAAAAGGTCTATCAGAGGGGTGCCCAACTGAAAACACACACCCCTGCAGACTGCCGGGTCCAGTTGCCACTCCGGGGGAGGGTTGCCGAAAGGGAGAAAAAACCCCGACTTGACCCGAAGTAGTGCTGAACTCTTCAAAGACGAAGCAATGGACTTACCAATGACTGAAACATACGCCCGGAAAGACACGAGCTGCACGTGCAAGGCAAGCAGCCACCTCTCGGGCAGCCACACATCCAGCACATGTCAACAAGGCCCTTGTACCCCAACACCTACTAAAACAGATTGTTAAACAATCTACTAACGACGAATTGTAGATATAGCAGTTGAAAATATCCCTCAAAATAGTAAGAGATAGCTAGCAAGTTAGCAACAAAGTAGCTAAAAATACCCAGTCTCAGAACAAAACAAACACGTCTGTCTTGCTCTGCAACTAATAGGAGAGTGACATGAACAGGTAGTGACGTCACGAGACCACCTAGACTTACCGCCCCTTGGATAAGGGATTTTACGCAACCCTTCTCCACTCTTCAAGTTCGTCTGTGTTAAGGTTGAAATAGCATTACCTATAGGAGGTAAGGCAAAGTAGGTCTAGTCAACAGATAGGTATTTAAATAACATTTATTATTTAAATACCTATCTGTTGACTAGACCTACTATGCCTACCTCCTCTCTAGGTATGCTATTTCAACGTTAACACAGACGAAACTTAAAACAGTGGAGTAGGGGATGCGTAAAATCCCTCTCAAAAGGGCGGTAAGTCGGCATGGTCTCGTGACGTCACCACCGGAAATGTTCACTCTCCTCTCAGTTGCATAGCAAGACAGACGTGTGTGTTTTCGGTCTGCCACTGGGTATTTTTAGAGCTTTTTCGCTACATTTGCTAACCTGCTACTTCTTATTCATTTAAGAGGTTGTATCAACGTCTAATCTACGCTCGTCGATAACACGTTGTTTTAGACAACCTGTTTTTTGTAGGTGTTGAGTTAATAAGGGACCTTGTTGACATGTGCTAGGTGTGCTCTGCCAACCTGGTAGCTGCACGCTTTGCACGTGCACTTCGTGTCTTTTGTTTTCTCTCGCCTTCATCGGGTGACTGCTTGGTTCGCACAGCTTTGGTTGTGCCCTCCGCCAGTCCCTTTGTCTTCTAGATCAGATGGGTCTTCTGATAGCTCGTCGTCTGCTTCGGTTGGCTTTCACCTTCGACTCAACTCGCCTAGACTCGTCAGTGACTCGACTGTCACTTGCCTTCGGCCTTTGGACTCGACTTGATTCGCCTCGACTCGCCTCCTCTCGCCAGTGACTCGCCTCACCAGTAACTTGCCTGTCACTCGCCTTCGGGCATACGTCTTGTCTCGCCTTGTTTGCTTGTGACTAGCCAGTAGTCGACGTTGGTTTCGCACCGTTCAGGTTCGGAGCCTCCGGTATTCAACACTCTCGATAGCCTCCCTCGTCTAGCCTTGCGTGTTCCTCTCTTAAGCGTCTCGTCGTCTACGTTTTGTGACTTGTTTTTGGAGTAATTAGCTATCGGAAGGGTTGCTTCTTAGTGTCAGGACTTAGTTCTGACACTACTCTACTTAGGTGTCTCTCCTCAGTGACTCGACTGTCAATCACCTCGTCTAGATTACGCGAGTTAGTGGCTCATCTGTCACTCACCTGTTAATTGACCCGACTGTCACTCACCTCGTCTAGATTACGTGCGTTGGTGGCTCGCCTGTCACTCACCTGTTAAGTGACTTGAGTGTCACTCACCTGTCACTCACCTCAACTAGATTACACGCGTTAGTGGCTTGTCTGTCACTCGCCTGGTAAGGGACTCGACTGTCAGTCAGCGGCTCGTCTGTTACTCACCTTGTAAGTGACTTGAGTGTCACTCACTTTGTCTAGCTTGTACGCATCAGTGGTTGTTAGTGACTCGACAGTCTCGTCAGTGACTCGACTATCAGTCACCTTGTTACTCCACACGGTGGTGTCGCCTACCCGTGACTCCCCTCCAGACTCGGATGACCTTGAGGCCGCTTCTTTAACGCCTCTGACCCTTCATTCATCAGTATAGTGTCAGATGCGGAGGGTACGTGGTCATCAGATGACCCTCCGGTCGTGGACTCAGTTGCAATGTTGACTGAAGTGGCCTCTTTCGCGGAGGTACCACTCAATCAGGTACGCGTCTCAGGACCTCACACGTCGGTAGGCAGAAAGGCTTCCTTTTGCCCCACGCTACTCGCTCTTCCGCCTCACAGGCTCCTGCTGAAAGCCTCGGAGGATATGGAGCATGTCATCTCGTCTGCTGCCCCTAAACGTCTGCTACCGTTGTTAGTTGCCTTTGTAATAGATTCCCTTTCAGCTCGTCTCGCCTGCTCTTGATCAGGGTTCGTCTTGCCTGATTTCCCGGACCTGCCCCATCGCGTAACTGATGCGCAGCTCACGTATCTCGACAGAGAGGCTCGCACAGTGTTGGGGTTGGGCAATAACGTGGCGTTCACCTGTAAGGCGATGCTCAACTGCGCCAAGCAGGGTGACATAGAGTCGGGTGAACCGGTGCTCTTCAAACCATTCGGCAATGTGGCCGCGGACCTCGCACAGATCATGCTATCAGCTTCGCGGATATCCTCAGGGATTACGGTCCTGCATTGGGATAACTTCTTGTTTCGTTCTGGCCTCAACCCCGACCAGAAATCCTTCCTCCGGCAGGCCCCGGCCAACTCTGAATCTCTCTTTGGCGGCCGTATCCCCAAAGTTCTTAGAGCGTGGCAGGAGGCTCAATAACAAGACCTCACCAATCGCCTTGCATCAATCAAACCCCGAGAAAACCTAGACGGACTTTCGGCGAGGAGGGCGTGGCTGCGGATCCCAGGTCAATCTCCCAAGTCCCCCCGTCCTGGGGCCAGGGCCGTACCCCTCAGAAGGGGAAGCAGAGGAAGTGACTCATGGTCGTCCCCTCTGTTTCCTCCTCCACTAGTCGGTCCCCTCTGCTTCCTCCTCCACACATGGTCGGAGGGCTCGGTGGGGGGCTGGCTTCAAAGCTTTGTCAGCAACTGGGAGCAGTTCGTTTGTCAGATTCTGGGTCAGGGATTCCGCATTCCCGTCTCGTCTCCTCCTCCTCTTAACTGTGCTCAAAGGGAGCGTCCCTTGTCACGGGACCGGCTCCTACTAACCTAGGAACAGGCGGAGATCTTAAGGAGGTCCTGCAGGAGGTTTTACTCCCCAGTGTTTGTCATACTCAAAAGGAATTCGAAAAGATGGCGGCTCATTCACGACTTGAAGGTATTCAACTGCTCCATTCCAATTTAAGAAGAGAATGCAGGAAAAGAGATAGATTACGTAAGAAATCGATTAGAACAAAAAAACTAACTGATATAACAAAATTTAAAAAGCAAAGACAAAAGGTGAATAACATGAAGTACTATGCGAAGGAAAACTTTTATGCGAATTTAGACAACTTTCTCCTCGATTCGTTTATTGAAAATAAAAGTTCTTACTGGAAATTACTACGCTACCTAATAAAGCAATCCGGCTCGAGTACCTGCATACCTCCACTTAAATCTAGCAATGATCATGACAGTCCATCTTGCTTCTCTGATTTTGAAAAGGCAGAAAGACTCAATGAATATTTCCAATCTATTTCTACATTGGACACTACCAATGCATGCCTACCAGGTTTTAGAAAAAGGACAGGAGCTATTTACGATACTTTAACGGTAACAAAAAGTGAAATCGAAGATGTAATAAGATGTTTGCATGTGAAAAAAGCCACCGGGCCCGATAAAATAAGTCATTTGTTATTGAAAAATATTGTCAATTCAATAAGTGATGCATTATGTTTCCTGTTTAATATGTCTTTGAAAACATGTGTTTATCCATCTGAATGGAAATTTGCTAATGTAATGCCACTTTTTAAGAAAGGCGATCCAACTCTAACGTCAAACTATAGACCTATTTCACTTATCAGTTGTGTTGGTAAAGTTTTCGAAAGAGTTGTTTTTAAACACTTGTTTAATTATTTTCACACAAACAAATTACTTTATAAATACCAGTCTGGATTTCAACCTGGACATTCAACTGCGCACCAACTAATAGAAATATATAATCAGATTTGTGAATCATTAGATCAAAAAGAACACTATTGTATGGTGTTTTGCGATATATCGAAAGCATTCGATAGAGTCTGGCATGCAGGTTTAATGCTAAAACTTGAAAAGTATGGCATAGAAGGGCAATTATTGGGGTGGCTTGCAAGTTACATAAGCAAACGGAATCAGAGCGTGTTGTCAATGGATCTACTTCAAAGCCGAGAACACTCCAAGCGGGTATACCACAGGGATCAGTATTAGGGCCATTCTTATTCATTGTTTACATTAACGACATAGCCGATGAACTAGATTGCTTAACTCGCCTCTTTGCTGATGATTCATCGCTTGGCTACTCTTCGACATATTATAGTGAAATTGGAATGAAGCTAAATGCTAATTTGTCTAAGCTTAACATCTGGGGTAAACAATGGCTAATCAAATACAATCCAGATAAAACTGAAGCAGTCCTATTTTCGTTACAAAATGACAATGAGAAGTTACATCTTAAGTTTGATGGTGTTGAAGTAAGAATGGTTGACGCACATAAACATCTTGGAATAACATTATCAAGTAATGGAAAATGGGTTGATCATATAAATAACATTATTAAAAGTGTTGCAAAGATGGTGAATTCTTTACGAAGTTTAAAATATGTGTTGTGTAGAGATACACTTATTAAAATATATATTATGTTCATAAGACCTCATCTAGAATATGCATGCGAAGTCTGGGATGGATGTAATCAAGAACAAATAAATAAACTAGAACAGATACAATTACAGGCAGCAAGGATAATTACTGGCCTGCCAAAATATACTTCACGTAAATTCCTGTATTTTGAAACTGGTTTGGAAACGCTACAAGAACGTAGGAGAATACGAAAATTGAGTTTAATGTATAAAATTCAAAACCAAATTGCTCCTCCTTACCTTGTTGATATGCTACCACAAAACGTTGGTTCAAAAACTAATTACAATTTAAGAAACTCCCAACACACGTGTATACCATTCTCGAGGCTAAAACATTCAACGGAATCATTCTTCCCTTCAACAATAACTGCATGGAACAATCTACCACAACATGCCCGTACTTCACAAAATATCACTGCTTTTAAAAAGTGTATCACCAAGGCATGTGTCAATGCACCTGAATACTTTTCATGTGGAAAAAGAAAATTGAATATTTTGCATACAAAGTTACGATATGATGTTAGTTCTTTAAATTTTGATTTGTATAAATTTGGAATGAAAGATGATCCTAAATGCAGATGTGGTTATATCGAAAATTCTTATCATTATTTTTTTGAATGTTCACTGTATCAAAACCAGAGAGAGAAACTATTAGTATCACTAAAGCGCATAATTAACCCATCGTATGGTCTAGGTAATCTGAAAGTTATATTAGAGGGAAGTGCAGATTTGTCAATTTGTCAAAATGTAAATGTATTTAAATCAGTTCAATCTTTTATTCATGAGACCAAGCGATTTGTGTAAGATATTTAGTTTGTTGTCTTACTACTTACTTTTCTTTCTTTCTTTTTTCTGTTCAGTACCTGTCATCTCTATGTAATCAAATATTGTAAATACCAAGGAGAGGGTGTTTTAAGTTGGATAACTTGTTCCCAATCCGATTCTTGTGAATAAAATATGTTTAAACCAAACCAACTGCTCCTACCTCGTTCGGCCGCCATATTTTCTACTGTTGACTCTTCCCACTGTGATGAGATCTCTGGAGCGCTCCGACTGCATGGTGTCTCTCGATCTGCAGGATGCGTACCTGCACATTCCAATTCACTGTTGGTATCGCAGGTACCTCCGTTTCATTTTTGAGGGGAGACACTTTCAGTGGGGATCTCGTCCGATCTTGTCCGCCCCTTTAGACTCAGCCTTTTGTCCATTTGTTACACCAGTGCGACATTCAGTTTGTATTTGGACGATTGACTTGCTCACGGCCGTTCTCCCGTCATTCTCGAGGCACAGCTCAGGTTCACAATAGACCTGTTCCGTCGCCTAGGGTGGTTAGTGAATTTAGAGAAGTCGGACTTGGTCCCGACGACTCGTCTGAATTTCTTAGGGCTATCCTAGAGACTCAGCTGTTCCGTGGGTTCGTCACGAGGGAGCAGATGGCTCGTTACGATCACTTAATGGATCGCACCCTAGATGCGTAGCTCTCCCTACGTCAGTGGCAAAGAGTGTTGGGGTTGCTAACGTCAGCTCAGGACCTGACCCGCAGGGAGAGGTTATTCCTCCGCCCATTACAGGTGTTCCTGAACCCCCACATCAGCGAGACTCGTTGTCGTCACGCCATAGCTCTGACCCCATATCGCTTTCTAATTTGGTGGAGTTTTGGAGTGTTTTCTCAGAGGTGGATGGCGCATCTGGGTCACGAGCAGGTGGCGGAAGTCTGGTCTCTGTCAGAGCAGAACTCACACATCAACGTCCTCTAGTTGGACGCAGTCCGTCTAACCATTCAACACTGGCAGGTCCCCTTGTGAGGCCAGTGGCTACTAGTCCACACGGACAGTTCAGCGGCTGCTTGGTCGATAAACAAGCAGGGGTTCACCAGGGCAGAGTCTCTGCTATGCGTGTCGTCCCCTGACGGAGTGGCAACTGAACCCGGCAGTCTTACGGGGGTTGTGTCTCCTCTTCGGGACCCCCCTGATAGACCTATTCGCGACATGCCTCAATCACCAGTTACCAACCTATGTCTCTCCAGTACCAGACCCGCGAGTGATGGGCTTAGACGCACTCTCGTTAGGGTGGGAGGGGATGGACGCCTATGCTTTTCCGCCGCCGGCCATCCTCTCCCAAGTGGTAGCCAAGATAGGGACAACTCGGGTCTTTCGACTTCTTCTGGTTGCCCCCTGGTGGCCAGCCCAACCGTGGTTCGTTCCTCTCTGGCGACTCTGTCATCAGGAACGATTCGGGCTTGTATTAAGAGTATAGTCTAGGCACACATAATCACTTCTGCGCATGTCTGAATTGACGGCATTCAAACTGACAAGAAATTCACGTCATCAACACTAAACAACTATAAATAAACTATATGCAACGAAAGTTATGTTTCTAGATGATCTATGTACGTATTCATGTCAAAGAAGCACTAAATATTAGCAAATAAGCACATTTAACATGATTAACGACAACCAAACGAATTGTGGCATTGTTTGTTAACACCGGTCCGAGTTTCAGTCAACACCGGTCACTCGCTCCGTTTGGCGATCAGCTGCTCATCAGGCAAAATCATCAAAAGACAAGTGTCAACGGAAGACATGTTATTACTCAAGACGAAATAAGACATAAAAGAAGAAGATATCAGTGTTCACCAATGCTGAACACGCAGTCGTAAAACCCGCCTTCTCTAACTTCATATTTCGATGACACCGACCCGAGCCTCCAAGTGCCTGCCCGGCGTGAGAAGCGATGTATGCAGTGACTTGTTACTGTCACTCAATCATCCTACGACTTTGACTATTCCATTTGAGAATTTCGGTAAGTTGAACAAATACAAGTAGTATTTACAGTACATTAATAACATTGCTCTTGAAAATTGTTTGACTACCGTAAATCCTTGAAAAGTTTAATAATCGCTCACAGATTACACTTACAGTTGGCTACCAGAAGTCTACTAATTTCAAAGCAAATCGAACCAATTAATTATTTTTATGTGAACGAAAAAATTCAAACAATTGTTTACATTGATAAATTTAACCCAGCAATTATTCAAGGCCTGTGATTATTTATTTCAGAAAGGTTAAAGGCAGGCTATTAGTTAAAGGATTTACGGTAATTTGATACTGTAAGTCATGATCAAATGTATTTGTGATTGTGCAATTAATTCTAAAATATGCTCCTGTTAGATAAATCGATATACATTTCTTAGAATATGCACAAATCTATTCTTCCCATCAGATTTCTTTGAAGTGCATGTGGAGCCTGGAGGTTGTTTTTCTGTACCTTGAGTTTGTACATTTCTTTTGAAATACAGAAAAATAAAAATATGTATAAAGGTACTAATCTTAAAATTAATCTGTATTTTCAGGTTCATATTGCTGGTGAGACACTGAGACACCAAACTGATGCCAACAGATTTCAAACTGAGGCAGGATGACACACAAACTCATGACTTAAACTGGAACATGCAGAACACACAAGCTGGTAGGTTAATGTGCATGTGTATTTATGCAATAAACATATTTTCCCTCTCGAATGACAGCCAGTTTTTGATAAACATAAGTTTGTGTAATATTATATTCAATGCGAATTCTACATGCCACCATTGCCAGTCTGTAATAGAAGCTGGTCAAACATAATAATTTAAATTTAAAAAAAGAGTCGAATTTACAATATTGAAAAGTATCAATGAAGTAGTCATGATTTGATAACATAAAATAATATTAATATTATATTTTCTCATCACATTATCTATATTAATGGGTTTGGTGGACATATCTCATGTTACTGTCAATCTTACTTCATGCCAAAAGGTTCACTGAAAACTGTTTTACCTGTATTGATGTAGGTTCAATGAGTAAAATGCTGCATTGTACTTCACACATGGTTTGCTAGTTCCAGTGATCACAGGTTTCATTGCAATATACATGTACATATACACATGTACACTCTAACACTTAGAATCTGAAAAAATAGTTTTTATATCTGAAAAAAATATTGACAGAAATATAGAGAAAAGGAGACATCTGAAAATTCCATTACTTACAGTCTACTTTTCAATTTTTAATAAAATAGTAATGATAATTTTATTTATTGATATAAATAAAGACTGTAGATTTTCCCTATATGCTCTGCATTGTTTTGATTACATTTCAGATTTTGGACAATTGTTATGCTGGAATCAATTTCGCTTCTTTCTTCTACCTGGACAGAATTAAATCATGAACGTTATGTTATACAACCAACAGTGTCTCTAGGGTGAAGGGTCATCCAGTACATTGAAGCTCAGTTGATTGCAGAAAGAAGTCAGAAATACACAATTAATCTTATCATGTGGCTAACACTTTGTCCATGGAAACATTGGATTCTTAAATCTTATTGTTATGTAAAATGTGCATACTAAATATGTACTTTAATTTGTTGACTTGCTAAGGTTCCTCACTATTTCACTGTCAAATGATTAAATTATTCATTATTGTAAATATATTTGCCGGAATAATAAATCAAATGTTTGTTTTAATGAAATTGTTTGTAATATACTGCCGTCCAAAAGAAACGCCCACCAGATATTTTATGAGATTTCAGAAAAAGTATCAGGAGCATGTTAACCAAAGTGAAGTTGCATCATTTTTTAACAAAATATCGAAGTTTCATAAATTTGCATGTTGTAGGGGGAAAATTAGAGATGGTAACTGTTCAGTTTTTCGATCATGGTTTTAAAACAGTTTTGCTGTACCATACTCTGTAAATCCGAAGACCATACCACCAAAGTCCTCCTGACAATGTTCACCTGTTCACAAAATACCAAAGTGATAACTCTGCATATGGGGTCATGGTAATAAACTTTTTGTACAAATCAAAAACCGGAAGTAGCAGGTTTTTGGGGGGCGTGGTCACGAGTGGTTGTGCAATTCATAGCAAATGGATTGTTATATCAAATAGTGTTTCATTATGACCTTGATACGATCATTAATTATGTGTTAAAGTAATATAATTCATCTTAAAGATTCATGTGGGCGTTTCTTTTGGACGGCAGTGTTATTTTTCAAGATATATATGTATATATATATAAGTATATGAATATATGTATTTATGTGATAACATAAGAAGGTTAGTATTACTGATTCATCTGACAATCTTAGTGTTGGATGAATACATTGGTTTCACTTTCAAAACTACCGTATTTCCTCCAATAGACGCCATCCCCAGATACAGATTTTTTTAAATATTAAAATACTGCTTATTTTTAAAATTGGTCAATATACACGTTTCCAAGGATTTAATTTCAGAGATTAACGAGAAACAATATTTTCCTTTAACAAATATTACTACAGTTGAACTACATGTAAGTTTATTATGACAATCAGCTGTTTGCAACTCATTGCGGTAAACAAGTTAAAAATCCACCACTGGCAAGACACACTCTCAGTCGTCTGGATTTGAAATTTTCTACAATAACTTGCCGATAGTAGTTTAGACATCTTTCTGATTACATTCCATAACTGGAACTTACATATTTGCATGGGAAAAAGTGTTTGTGTGGAGGTCCCTTCAAGATTTCACGAACGGTACTCAACAACCGAAGTGCATGTCGTAAGTTACACGTATACCTGACACTGGTTTACGCAAAGTTATATTTTTGATAATTATGTAACGTTCACCTAGTTCTATTTAACTTCCTCTAGGAATTCTATATATTTATTTCAAAGGGGCCTTTCATTCACATCGAAATGTACATGCTACTTGCTAGATACAGTGTGCCGTGCCCCGAAATCTGAATAACAGAAATTCCGACACACAGGTTTGGACAACAATGTTTTGAGGCACATTTATAACTTACAGCGTTTCTTTCACGATCAATCATGTTATTTAATATACAATAGTGTTATACATTTATGCACACTTTGAGCAATGCGTGGATCACATCACTGCAGATACACCGGGCCGCGTTACCGGGTACCGCGCCATGGATGATAAAGGCAAAAATCAGACCAAATAATTTGCCGGGATCAATTTTCAAAACGTTATGGCGGATTAATTCATTCGGTGACCCCAACATATTTTTATTTAATTATGATTGATATAATGTAAAGTTTCATTTCCGAGATTTTTTATAAAATCGTTGAATTTATAATGTTTTTTTCTTCAACATAATATGAAAAAAAGTGCCATAAAAATTGACATATTGAAATTGAATCCCCCAAAATATTATTAATTTTATGTTTTTTAAACATATTGTTGCAATAATAACAAAGGCTATCATTACTTTATTTGATACAAACAACAATAAATGAAATCCGGTGCCAAATAATAAAAGTATGATTAAAACAAGTAATATATGTATTTTCCCGTTTTTTTCACTGGGGCCATATTGTAAATGGCTTATAACTCTTTATTTAGTTCCGTGACCCCCAAATTTTATTTCATATTTGAATTCAGCACATTGAAAAGTACTTACAAACGAAAAATCAGAAAAATATCTGGGTAGACTATACCCTTAAGAGAGGGTTAAGGAGCAGTGGTTACTCAAGGTCTGTCGCCAATGCCATAGCTACCTCTCATAGGAAGACCACTAGGAAACTCTATGATTTTCAGTGGCAGGCCTTCGCCTCCTTCTCTGCTCAGCGGGGTTTCGTCCCGGCAGAGGCTCCGTTCCTCAGGTGGCAAAGTACTTAGTGTACCTTCGCAACACCAGGCATCTTAAGGGGTCATCAATCAGTCTGCTATCCTCTCCGTTCTCAGGAAGAGGTCACCAGGTTTAGATGTGTCGGTCCTCAAGGGCCTTATTAAAACCTTCCGTCCTGTGGACGTCAGGACTAAGCTTCGTCCACCTGAGTGGAATTCAGCCATTGTGCTCAACCATCTTCGCTCCGATACGTATGAACCGCTCGCCGACGTTCCCCTCCTCCCTCTCACCAACAAGGTCATTTTTCTGGTGGCCATGGCCTCAGCAGCTCGGATTTCTGAAATCCATGCGTTGCAGGCGGACCTTCTACGTTTTGAGGTCAGGGAGGGGAGGTCAGCCTTACTTTGTTTAGCTACCGACTTTGTCTGCAAAAAACAGGCAGCTGATAAGGCTGGCCGTACTTTCTCTATTCCGGCTCTGGGCTCTGATTCGGGAGAGATGGATCTCTCTCTGTGTCCTGTTAGGGAGTTGAGGGTGTACGTGCAGCGTACCCGCAGGCTGAGAGATGGCAGGCATCGTCTGTACTTGCCTCACTCGCCGAGGAGCACCAAAGAGCTAGAGAAGCGAGCGTTGGGGTGTACCTGAGGTCGGCAGTCCTGGATGCGTACAAGGCCACTGACCTGCCTCCTCCATCGCGTTTGAACCCGCATGAGATCCGAGCAGTTTCAGCCACGATGGCTTACCACTGTAACATTGGGTCTCAGACGTCATTGCGGGATGTTTTTGGCGGGATGTTTTTGGCGTTCCTCAGAGGTTTTCGCCAATCATTACTTACGAGATGTCTCCACAGCAGATCTCGAAGGCATCTCTAGGCTGGGTTCACAGGTGTTCGCTCAGGCCAAGGTGGTCCCCCCAACCAGACCAAGAAGGTGACGGTCCTCTTAGGAGTTTGTTCCTGCGTGTCTTACGATGCTCCTTGAAATAAACTTTGGTTCGCATTGTTTGCTCCTTGTCTGTTGTTTTGTTTCTTTAAATTCGCTTTTAACCCCAAAAGCATTCATTACAATACGAATGCGAAAGACAAAAGTGTATCATGCACTGTTTATGTAACTCCATGAACATTTAAATATTATGACACTTCCAACAACCGTACACAATATTTGAAACGTAATATATGTTGTTAATCGTTAAATGTAATAAATAAACATGACATCTGCCTGTCTATAATAATTTGAACTTCAAACACTTATATTTGGCACCATGGGTCAATTTCAAAATATAAAAAAAAGAAATACATGTAAATTATTCATTAAGCTCTAAATAAAATTGAAATGAACCAGCATGTATACAGTACAGTAATGTAGTAACTAATTACCATCACTAGTCATCCTGTGAGGAGCCACGTCGCGAATTAGAATATGTAAGCCTGGATATACTGGGATAAGTGTGTATTACAGTGGGAGGTCTGTCTGGGTATTACCATAAACCAATCTAAAAATACGTACGAATGTGTAATCGCCAATACTGTTATTTCAATCTGAGTACTATGACACGTCTGGATAAATGCTTAGGATTTTTCTGAGATTTAAGAAAAAGTGGTATATTCATTTTTGATTTTATTTCAATGCAAAAATACTACATATCTGTAGACTCAATGTATGGTTTTAGGGGGATGACGCTTGTGTGAAAAGGCTATTCATTAATAATACCACTCAAAATCATACGATGTCTTGGATAAACAGTATATTGTATTGAGAGAGCGCCCGAAATTGTTAAGAAATCAAATGATTAAGAAAATGTTTAATGTAGACTTTGTATGCATCCCTTCACTGCTGTCAACAATCTAACAATGAATGGGTCATCCCAAGATCCAAATTGGAGACTAATTTCAAAAGTTTATATTAATAAAGCTTTGTGTGGTACTGGCGAATTGGATAACGCAACAAATACAGACATTCTGAATTCATTACATCACTACATTTCTAAAAGTAAAAATGTCCGCTGATTATCGATACAAAACGAATAATAAATATATAAGATTAGTGATCATGATATTTGTGAAGTAATCCATTGTTCAAACGAGGCAAAGCAGTATGTTGACTAGGGACAACTGGGCACTGCCATAAATAGATGTACGTATACACGTATGTATGTTCTGTGCTATTCAGTGATTAAAACTGCTCGAATCAAACAAGTGAAGTAAGATATGGACTGTTTCATTTTCGTAATGGATAACATCCCTGTTTCACTCATCCATGTAATAAAGGCTTTTAACGTCTAAATATTGGGGCAACGGGCTATATTGACGTTCTCGTCTCACTCAGGTGCTAGCTCGGTCAGATGCGTAGAATTGGTAATTAATTACCTGTCGGCCGTGGTGATTGGTCAGTTGACATGTTACGTAATACAATCACATGCTCGTTTAACAGACAGGATGTTCTGATTGGAAATACACAAGTCTGATATCGCATTTATCTATAACCTGCAATATGTTGTGCATAATCAACAGTCTTGGTGCCTGGTGTATTGTGGGCAATATCGTAGTCAAATGATCTAAGACTTACTGTCTGAAACCCGCTCCTTTAGCCAGACATTAGTGTTTTCAAAATGTCATTAAATTCAAACTTCAACAACGCCAATATATATTTCAAAGCCAACATGTCACCAAAGTCAATCATTTAAAAGTCAACAATTCACTAACCTCAAAATATCTTATCAAGGTCAATATGTCACCAAAGTCAATATTTAATTATAATTAAAACTTCCATCAAAATCAATATATATTATCAAAGTCAACATTTCAAACTTTACCAAAGTCAATTAAATATAAATATTAATATTGCATGATATAAGCTGACCTCACCAAAGTCAATAAATATTTCCGAAGTCAACATAAGTCAACAATTCACTTAACTCAAATTATCTTTTAAAAGTCAACATGTCACCAAGGTCAACAAATCATTAAAGATATACTTTCACCAAAGTCAACATGTCATCAAACTCGAGATATCTTTTTAAAGTCAACATGTCGCCAAAGTCAACATTTTATATAAGTAAAACTTCCACCAAAGTCAATAAATATTTCAAAATACAAATTTCACCAAACTCAATATATATTATCAAAGTGAACATTTCAAACTTCACCAAAGCCAATAAAATAGAAATATAAATATTGCATGATATAAGAAAACCTCACCAAAGTCAATAAATGTTCCCAAAGTCAACATAAGTCATCAATTCAATAGTCAATATTTCACTAAATTCAAAATATCTTTTTCAAAACCAACATGTTAACAAGTCAACATTTTATATAAGTTTAACTTTCACAAAAGACAATAAATATATTCAAATTCAACATTTCAGCAAAGTCAATATGTGAGCAAAGTTAATATTTCACTAAATTCAAGATATCTTTTTCAAAACCAACATGTCACCAAAGTCAACATTTTAAACTACTTAAACTTTCACCAAAGTCAATACTTGATCAAAGTCAACATTTCACAAAATTCAAAATATCTTTTTCAAAGTAAACATTTAACCAAAGACAACATTCTTAATAAACCTTAACTTTCACAAAAGTCAATAAATATTTCAAGAGTCAACATTTCACATAAGTCAAAATATATTTTAAAAGTCAACATGTCACCAAAGTCAATATTCTTTTCAAAAGTAAAACTTCAACCAAAGTCAATAAATATTTCCAAAGTCAACATTTCCCAAACATTATATTTTTTCCAAAGTCAGCATTTCAAACTCAATATATATTATCAAAATCAACATTTCATTGAAAACTTCACAAAAGTCAATAAAATAGAAATATTAATATTTCGTAAATTCATTATAAGCAAAACTGCCTTCAATGACTAATCCTACACCCCACCAAAATTGAAAAAAATAATTTTACCCTAAAAATTTCAAAAAGAACTTATGTAGGGTATTTAAATAATGAATTTTGAATAATGAAAAAATCTTTTTCGCGACAAACTTCGGACTCGACCGGATTTCCAAAGATAAACCGGAGACCATTTTTGGGATTACCTTTGTGACGTTGAACATTAGATATGTAGCATCAGGTCCGTTGTCAGTAGTTGGCTGCAAATGACAAGACAGATATCTCGAACTGTATTTGAATGTGTAACACCCAACTGTTCGTTGACAAAGACTCTCACACATTCTTATCCCAACATGGGGTCGGTCATCTTCAGCTGCACTAGCCATGACGAAGGAAACCCAGAGAGACATGAGCTGTACAAGACCTTGTTCCTGCATAGTTGAATATGTCTGATGTGTAGGACTTCAGGGCCTTGTTCCTTCATGGTTAATACTGTCTTATTAATAGGCTCCAGGAATCGATTTTTGACGAACAAGTGTTCCTTTAACGTTCGTTCTAAATTTATTTTGAACCTTGATACTTGATATGTATTATATTTCAAACTTTCAAAATTGAATGGAGAACTTGGAGACAATTTGTATGTTATGTATTATTAACTGAATACCAATTGGTTATATTGTTGTCTGTTCTGGTAGCAAATATCATTGCCTTTCTTTAAAATCTCACTTAAATTTTCTGAAAATAAGCAATGTAGAAGAGGATGAACATACAGTAATACAAAACAAGAATAATTTAAGATTTGAGGGTAAATTATCAACCAATGTTCATTTTGAAAAATTGACGTTTAACTGAGTGAACTCCTCATAAAATATATTTGTGAAACTTCAATGATAACTTAGGAACTTTAGACATTTTGAAGTGCGCACCAATTCTCATAAAAAAAACTAAATCAACGTTGTGGACCCAAAGATAAAGAAAGTAACATGAAATATAAGGGATCTCCTGAATGATTTATTTGATTATGAAGGATACGTGTCTGATAAACCCGTGGTAGCTCATGGAAGTTGATGCAAGTTCATTGTATTGCCCAAAATCGCCGTCCTGCTCCTTCAGTGTATTTTGTATCCACTACCCTACTACAATACCCTGATTCCCCTGAGGCCTCATCCTCTGTTACCCATGGTGTTATATATACTCTCCACTATATCACCCATGGGAAACCTTATGAGGGGAATCTGTACTCAAATTACCTGCCACTGGCCGGTGTAAGCCAATCAAACTGCTACGCAGCTTTGACCTGCGAGTCAATGACAATTCATATCACTTCGTTTCAAAGCAAGCGAGGTCATTGTGTTAGCCATCCGTCACCGGCTATCTCCCCTGACCATTCAAGTCTTATCCAATTGAGCATTTTCGTTGGTTACTGACTTCGTCACGCTGGCCAAGGGCGGGTAATTTGAGAACATATTCCCCTAAAAGGTTTCCAATGGGTGATATAGTGGAGAGTAACGGAGTATATGTAAAACCACGGGTAACCGAGGATGCTAAGGCCTAAACTGCCGTTTTGCTGGAGGTTTGTTAGTCATCGCTGATTGGCGTAGCATGAACTATTTTAGTCAATGGGATGTCGTGATTTTAAATGTTGCTCATAGCTCGTTCTTTGTGGCATCCAAGTACTGCCTAACTTGCGCAAATGAACGTTTTTCAAAGGCTGGTTATGTATAGTCAATACGACAGTTTTAGGCCTCAGGGAATCAGTGTGTTGTATTAGCATAGCGGATACAAATATATCGATAGAGCAGGTTGCAAATCAGGTTTCAAGTCTATTCTAACAAGCTTAAGTTAGCAATGGGTTCGTTATTCGTTATTTCTGATTCGAATCTCGCTTGGTTGTTAAGGTTTATGTTTTCCTGTGAAATAAGACTCTCAATTAATGTCCGCATATTCATGATTATAGCAACAGGTAAATATGTACTGTTAGTTACAACAGAGCTCGTTTTAACAACTTCTGTTTTGAATTTCGTACTCAGTGCTAGCTGTTTGTTATACGCTATTCAAATCGGGAACCTCGTGCTGCCGCTGGGTTTATTATTCATCTTTCCATTAGCCCACTATACAAATGTATAGAGTCGTTATATATACGCTTAGTTGTGCCTAAATATATGCCTATGTATGCTTTTTGTTTATGTAATGAATAACACCTGAATGCGAGGACGTTCTAGCAAAATGAGGCCCTTGCCTTCCCGTAGGCAAAGTCCTCTCTTTGCTAGAACGCCCGAGGATGAGGGTGTTATCTATTTTTTATATAAAAAAAAGTCTTATGTGTGGGTGAAGTTGTCTAAATGTTTTAACTGCAGTGCAGGTGATCCAAGTCAAATAAAGCGCACATAAATCATCAAAGTTTCGGATGGCAAAGTAGGGACCAACAATCAACCCTCCTAGTAACCAATCCCCTGTAGTCTAGTGGTAAGGTCTTGGGCTACAAAGCGAAAGGTTGCATTTTCGATTCCCACATAGTCTCCTTTGAACATTTTAAACTTGGCAATTTTGTAGATAGGTTATCAGTAGTAAAGTATGAGCTAGCAGATGCTCCTTTACCGGAGCAAAACCGGAGCAGGATTAATTTATGCAGCGGAGCTCATTAAATATACAAATGGTATGCCTGACGTCACGATGACAAGATCAAGCTATCATTAGACTAAGCAATGCGCCAATGCTCATTAACCTAACAATGTTCATTAGCGAGAACAATGGCCTTTTTTAACACTACCCATTAGTATAGAAGACCAGTAGAACAAGTTTGAAGTTACCCGCCAAAAACTATGCATAGTCATGACGTGTCATCAGCACCCTCCAATCCCTGACTAAATACACATGAGCACGTTATGTTTACATCGCCATGGTTAGTAGAGCGTGAGGATATGACCTAGCTGGACAATGCCATGTGGTTTATGTCTACAAAGCTTGTCTTTAAGCTGGCAGTCTTTAATATATAGGTCACTGAAAATATCCTTCCATTCGATAACGAGCTAAAACGAAATAGGAATATACTTAACTTCATTGAAAAAATAGTCAAAAAAAAAATATATATCGGGTATAAGGTTTTGCCTTGATACTTTCTTTTAAATATCAAACAACATTTAATGCCAATATGAGATGAATCATTTAACCATTTTCATTTAGCTAGCGCTTCTATGTTGTTTATAAAACAAATATATTTATATCAGTGAAAATCTATATACGTCATTGAGACATCGTGAATAGTACTATGCTACATTAAAAGTTCAAAACTCATTATCAAAAGATATACTTTATGTTCAAACTGATTATCAAAACAATGAAATCATATTCGAAGTCATTATCAAAACAATGAATTTATATTCCAACGGATTATCAAAACAATAAATATGGGTTGCATCTTATCATCAAAAGATAGAATTTATATAAAACCCAGATACCTATATTCTAGAAAAGTGTTCTTGCATCATGTCTTAAACTGCTTGTAAAGTACATCAATAGAACACCTAAACCGTGAAACTAGCTCACTATCTGATTCAATAATATTCAATCGAGTTGAATTTACATAAATTTGCATACACAGGCATGACGTCACAACTCATATCGGTCTCGTATAGGGTTAGCTATTCAATACGAAAAGAGTAATTAGCCTATCCATCATCATTAGTGAACAACAATGACTTTTGTAACAGTACCCCTATTATGAAAACCACTCCCTCAGAAACAATCCGCCAAAGATATTTTAAGACTATGTTACCTGTAGTCTTATATATCCATGTAGTGTTTGCTATGTTATGTATACACGGTTGGTGTAGAGTCGTGTATTGACAAAAGCAGACATTCCTGATCTACAGTATACAAATAACTTTCTATAAACATAGCCTTTAAAACGTACATTGGAGTCCTATCTACATTAAACCCTATATGTTAGAGAATCATTGTAAGCGAATATTTCGACGTACATGTAGATTAAGAGAGATGTATATGAAACTCTAAACGTTTAAACACGATCCTGTCTTCGCAAATCAGATAAAATAACATGTCCCTTATCCATATATTTTATAGGTTAAATGTTTATTTCTAGATGTATTCTGAGTTGTGACGTCATCCCTGTGTATACAAATTTATGTAAATTCAACTCGATTGAATATTTTTGAATCAGTGAGCTAGTCTCACGCTTAAGGTGTTCTATTGATGTACTTTACAAGCAGTTTAAGACATGGTGCAAGAACACTTTTCTAGAATATAGGTATCTGGGTTTTATATAAATTCTATCTTTTGATAATAAGATGCAACCCATATTTATTGTTTTAATAATTCGTTGGAATATAAATTCATTGTTTTGATAATGACTTCGAATATGATTTCATTGTTTTGATAATCAGTTTGAACATAAAGTATATCTTTTGATAATGAGTTTTGAACTTTTAATGTAGCATAGTACTATTCATGTCTCAATGACGTATATAGATATTCACTGATATAAATATATTTGTTTTATAAACAACATAGAAGCGCTAGCTAAATGAAAATGGTTAAATGATTCGTCTCATATCGGCGTTAAATGTTGTTTGATATTTTAAAGAAAGTATCAAGGCAAAACCTTATATACCCGATATATATTTGTTCTTGACAATTTTTTCAATGAAGTTAAGTATATTCCTATTTCGATTTAGCTCGTTATCGAATGGAATGGAAGGATATTTTCAGTGACCTATATATTTAAGTCTGCCACCTTAAAGACAAGCTTTGTAGACATAAACCACACGGCATTGTCCAGCTGGGTCAAATCCTCACGCTCTACTATCCATGGCGATGTAAACATAACGTGCTCATGTGTATTTAGTCGGGGATGGGAGGGCAGCGTTCGAAATAGCTGCCTGCCAATTGCTGGTTGCTTTCCGATCGGGCTTGTAGAAAATATTACAAGCAAGCCCGACTGGCTTGTTGGAATTTTGAACTTATCTATAAAGGACTTCCAAAGACTTGAATGATACAAACATTAATAACCACTTTACAAATTAATTTTGAAATTTAACTATGGAATCTTTCTGCTTAGCGGTCGGGAGTTGAAACATTTACTTCCTTGTTCTAAAAATAGATTTTGTCACAATAGTTTCTCAGTAGCACTGCATCGCACTGTAACTATTAGAATACCTACATCAATAATCTGGAAACAATTTTGAATTGAAATCGTAAAATACCTTTAGCTGAACACTCAGCAATTTTACAATGCAGTATGCTATGAGAAATACAAGAAAGATCCGTTTGAAACTTGATGCGCTTTTAAGTTTAAACATATTTTATTCATCATTGAAATCTCTTGGCAAACAAGCTGAGAACGTATATTAATGCCGCTCCAAAATAACAAAGGTGAATTCAACAAATTACATTCAGTCAAAGCATTCTCGGGTCAAACCACAAGGCTGATATACAATCACAACATGGTCAATTATCAATAAGTATATATTTACATACATGTATCTATTAAAGCTAACATTTGTTCAATTTTAATTGTTATCAAATCAAATCAAAGAGGAAAACAGATTGTAAAATTGCTAAGTTTTCATCTTGAGGTATTTCAGGATTTCAATGCAAAATTGTTTTTTTAGACTATAACCATTTTTGTAGTATATTGCATCATTTCTTAAAAAGTAGTAGTTTGAATACGCAAGTAGATAATGTGGTGTGTATTCACGATTTCATCCGCATTAACAGGACGGATAGTTTGAAATATGTCTTTCACATTTATGATAGTTTAAGTCAATGCAGCCTGAATGGAGCCTACAATGAGTAATTTAACGAAAAAGGTTTCTACAATTTAGATCAAATCCAAATAAGTATCCACACTGGGGAGTTTGAGATTGTATGATTTTTTTATGTCATTTGGTAATGCATTCCAAAGGTCTACTGTACTAGGTAAAACAGATTTTGAATAGGTTTCTCAATTCGTACGAATTGGTGGCCGAAACCCAATCAGGGACGGGGTAACATATTGAGTTATTCAGTGCTTTGCCATTTATTATTTTATGAAAAAGAGTTAATGTTTGGACGTGTCTTCTTTCAACAAGGGGTATGAAATTTTTTTCAGTATATATTATGACTTATGACTTATGAGTATTATGACTTGTGCCTCTTGTTGCCCTGCAGATCGTCTTAATGCATCTAATTGTATTTTTCAAGATTTGCATTTTGAACCTGAGTACAGTTATTGAAAACATAACAACAAAAAACGGTAAAATGAAAGACTCATCCATAATGTGAAATGTTTTGCGTAATAATCTGCGTAATAATTGATATTTCAAACTTCTTAAGTAATTTATTATCATGGGAGTAACTCTATCTACAACACTGTTTAAGTGAGCAGCCCAGTTAGCATCCTAAATGCACCTAGTTGTTTATGCTCTTCAACTTCAGTTATAGGAGTCTCTTGCATTGATATAACTGAGGTTTGGGACTGGCGACCCGCTTTGTGACTAAATTTAAATTTTTTTCGTGGTAATACTTCACCTGCCATTTATTTGCCCACTACAATTTTCCTTAGTAAATCTTCGTTCAGTCTGCAGCTGTTTGCTGATAAAACCTGACCTTCAATTATTACATACAATGAAATGTTATCATCAAAAAGACGTATGTTACAATCAATGTTATCAACAAGGTCATTAATATATTAAAAATAACAAAGATCCTGAAACTGATCCTTGTGGAACACCGAGAAAAAAAGGTTTAAAATTGGAGGTATATCCGTTTATGACTTCTGAAGTCTGTCAGGTAGATAACAACTAAAACTCTGTCACAAAACACTGCTCTTACTCCTTCACTTATATCTAAAGCACATGCTGATTGATTCAATGAAATACTACAAATCCAGTAACTATAGTAAGTTGTAGAATAGCCTTGACGTCCGGCTAATTTCATAGTAGTAAATTTGTATGAACTAAATAGTGTGTTCTTTTTATGATCACTTTAAACTTTGAGGGCTTGCTAAGCTTGATGAGGGCTTGTAAGATTTTTAGTTAACAAGCCCTGTTGGCTTGTTACATTTTAAAAATAGTTCATACACTGTGGGAGGGTGCTGATGACACGTCATGACTATACAAAGTTTTTGGCGGGTAACTTCAAACTCGTTATACTGGTCTTCTCAACTAATGGGTAGTGTTAAAAAAGGCCATTGTTCGCGCTAATGAACATTGATAGGTTAATGACCATTGGCGCATTGCTTAGTCTAATGATAGCATGATCTTGTCATCGTGACGTCAGGCATACCATTTGCATATTTAATGAGCTACGCTGCATGAATTAATCCTGCTCCGGTTTTGCTCCGGTAAAGGAGCATCTGCTAGCTCATACTATACTACTGATAACCTATCTACAAAATTGCCAAGTTTAAAATTTTCAAAGGAGACTATGTGGGAATCGAAAATGCAACCTTTCGCTTTGTAGCCCAAGACCTTACCACTAGACTACAGGGGATTGGTTACTAGGAAGGTTGATTGTTGGTCCCATTGTATGTAACCACAATCACTCAATTATTAATCAGCCCCATCCAGGAAGTCTCTTTCTTGCTTTCTTTGCCTTCAGGTTCTTGTTACAAAATTGATTTTCGGCAAGAATATCATGTTATATCGCTGAACATCTGATTCGACGGTTTGGCAAGCACGGCATAATTGTCAAATTCGTCTGTGTATAACATACTTTTACTACATCCTTCTCGGCTATATAAATAACGTGGACATTCTTAGAAATTGGCCCAATCATTATTTAAAAAAAAATATGTATTGATGTCTTTGGCATTGGAAAATTTCATACCTGTTTGTTTCTTGCTTTTTGTTGTTCATTTCGTTTCGTTTTGAAGACGATGTTATTGATTTTGTCAAACATCATTAAGATTTAAACACATTAAGGCATGAGGTGATTTGACACTTTAGCCACATTGATCAATTTGTACCAATATGTATCAAGACGTACGTTCTGATATATTCGTTCTTAGAACAGATAAGGCGCCTAAATATTAATTTGGTATTACAAGTAATTAAAGGTACACCCATTGTGTTGTTGGGGTCTATTATATCAAAGGTTAAAAATGGCGTTGCTTTATCGAGAAGAACCGACTGTTACTGAAAACTACCATTTTGATGATAGTCAACTTAGTATATTGATGACATGAAGCTCGAAGGTAAACGTTGTGCTTTCTGATGGAAAATCAGACAATGCATCGCGACACGTGCCAATGAGTTAAACATAATTTTGGAATCTTATTTATAACAGACAAAATAACAAATTTGGGTTGATAATGTTTAGTATGTCATATAACTACTGTGCATGTAATTCGGACGTGTAGTTTCGGTTTCTGCACATGCATAAGGATGTTACTCGATTTTAACTGAAAACAAGTAATTATGATATATTTGTCGATTGGGGATGAATATGCAAGGTGAGTGAATTTATTTGCACTATAAACAGAACATATGATGAGTCGGAACATGTTAAAGCCAAATAAAATATTATGAAACACAATGGATGCATCTTTAAGAACACAACAAGAATGAATCATGGAGAGAGTGAGTTATTGTTTAGCCCAAATGTATCTATTGGGTTAAATGGGACTGAGAATTATGATTAACTCATTACTGCCATCATCATAAGAGTTTGAATTAAGTGCCATTTAACTGGGATCCTGAACTTGATGTTATAAGGAGAAATTCTAAATTCCATTTTGAATTCTATCAGTTATTGTATATCATTTGTGTAAATGTCAATATATCGTATGATATTTTCATCAATTTAGCCTTCTAGTAATTACCTCACTTTACTTCTAATTTGATTAACTTTAGCAATTTCATGTTGTCAATTCTTTAAAATTTATATCGATCGACATTCCTTGAATAATCCATAAATCAGGAGAGGATGTGTTGTTTACAATGAAATGATGTCTGTGGTATTTCAGAAGGCATTTCGTTGAATTATTTTTCATCAATTTATACAAATGATGAAAAACATTTCTGAACAAAACTAATTTACAGAGACTCTGGATAATCGTGTATTACTTGGTCATGATTATTTTCAAATTCATAGACTTGATTAATAAGACATTAATGCGCTTTGGACATTTGAACATTTTTCCCTTAGTGATTATAACAATTATCAGTGACAACTGTTATCATACAATTGATATATTGCTGTACTTTTACCAATTATCATAACTTTTATATTTTAAAATGCTGTAAGAGTAATGCATCTGTGTTAGTTTTGTGTAACGAAGTTGCAAATTAACCCATTTATGCATGACATCCCATAAATGGGACGCTAATTCAATGATCTGGTTCTCTGTTGATATATAAGATAACTAATTGCTGTAAGCGGTTTTTTAAAGGGAAGATGTTGTATTTATATGTCAACCAAGTTAAATAGTTGTAGATTTAAATATGGTTAAATCTGACAACCTGAAACAGAGGAGATACTAATTTAGCAAATTGCCAAAGTTTGAGGTACTACTGAATAATTGAACTTTCCAGTTGAACTCAATTGAATTGTTTTTAAGGTTTTTCAATGTTAAATAGTTTAAGTAAAAATAAGATTTTCTGTCAACTATATTTTGTCCATGCTCAAAGTTTTGTCAAATTAGCACAAGACATGCACAAGAGGGTACAGGTTTTTTGGTGATTCACAGAAATTATTTTTGTGGCGAAATATAATTTCTTGTCTTGATATTTATTGGAAAGGATGAGTGGAAGGGTAATAAAAGAATAAAACATTTATAAGTGACTGACTAACCCTCTGCTGACATATATCTATATTGACATATCGGACTTTTCTGGTGCCACAGATTATTTTGAAGATGAGGACGGTTTTAAGGAGGAAATGAGTAAATCAGAGCATTGCATGTGCTAACAGTATCTCATGAAGAAACAGAAGTGGTGGTCAATATTCCTTTTCCCGCTCTCTGCAGAAATTCTAAATGTTTGAATACGTTATATACTACTTTTTTCACGCAAACATTTATTGATTGCTCTGCTGTAGTACACCTGTAATCTGAAATTCAGAAATGGTTTGCATTTCAGAAAGTGGAAGTCCCCAAGATGTTGTCCAACCAAAATTTATTATCTGTCAAACAATGTGCATATAAAAACCTGTACCCTCCTGTGCATGAAGTCCCATATATGGGACGCTAATTCTATCATCAAAATAACACGGAAACAAATATTTGAGGTAAAAATAACCATTGATTCAATTCATTGCAAGTTATGAACTATAAATTCTCACAATTAAATGAAAATCTGAGATGTCATGCATAAATGGGTTAATTTGTTATCATCTAATATTACTTTGCTGCTCGTGAAGATCAAAGTTGATAAATTAGAGGAAAAGGGTCTTGGGCACTCTCAAAATGACCAACTACAATGTTCATGAGAGAAGGATATGTATGAATGATCAGCTTTTTATTTAACAATATGGCTGTGTTTTGGCATCATTAGGTCTTTTAGGTCTTCAAGACTACGTCTGGAAGACCTATTGTTATTATCCTGTTTGTTTTTCATTATTATTATTATTTGTACTTTTCTTGTACGGAAAATGCTGAAGTAGCGGTTGGACCGATTTGCATGAAATTTTCAGGGATGATAGCCTATGACATTCTCTCCAAAACAATGAGGGCGATTTTGGATTTTCGACTTCTTTCTTGAGTTATCTCCACTTGAAGTCAAAACTTTCACCAAAATATGGGCAAAAACATTCCCCATCAAAAAGGTTATTGACTTTTTTTGTGGCCGTAATAATAGATTTTTTGCTATTTCGAAAAAACTGAAAATTTGGTGAATTTTCGCGGTTTTGAGGGTATGCGTCTTTGAAAATGTACTCCTCTCTCAATGTTTTTAATACAGCTATGCATGATAGCTTGTTATGAAGATAAATGAATTGTTAAGGGGACTCATGTGGCCGAATTCTGAATTTCATGCTAGATTTTCCGTTATCTGCCCTTCAACATGGTCCTTTTTTATAAGTTCGAATGTCGGCTTCATGTTCAAAGGGACTTAACTCTGTTACAAATAAAGATATGTCAAAGTGATTTATTGCAATCGGATGCAGATACGCAACCTTACATTTCTCTTTTAGATCTTTATCATGTAAAAATTGATAGTTAGATCAAAAATTGAACATTTGCCAACAAAAATGCAGATTTAAAAAACCTCTGGGTGATCAATACAAAAAAACGACCTGAAAATATACAAAGAATTATTTTCAACTGGAAGAAACGAAACTTAACTTTGATAGGGAAAATAAGAGCTATCAAATTTTTGGCTTTATCTACTATTGTTCATATCCTCTCTTCTCTCCCGAATCCCCCTACAGATTTTGGAACAAACTTGAACCAAATATTTTTCAACTTCATATGGCAAAAGGGACAAAATAAAACGAACTAGTCTAATGCGAAAGTATGAAGATGGTGGTCTTAGGATGGTTGATATCAAAACGTTTATTGATTCATTGAACATTTCTTGTTTAAAGAGATATGTTTCTAAATCAAATGGTTATAGTTTAGCTGGCTTTCCTATAAAGCACAATCTCTTACTAGGAGCGAATATTAACAAACAATACAAACTTGTAAATCCATTTTGGAAAGATGCACTGGATGCTTGGCATATATATATTAAAGCTTATGTATCGAATGATATCAACATAAATGAAATACGTATGCAACCACTCTGGTTAAATCATCAGTTTTACAATCCAGACTTGATCATGAACAATTGGCTCAAACGAGGAATAATTCATGTTAAGGATATATGCAAAGATAACGGGTTTATTACGCTTGATGAACTTAAAACAAAATACGATATTATGGGGACAGTTCTGGATCTGAACCGTGTCATTCTTAGTATTCCCAAGAATTGGAGAGATGCTATTCGAATAGTCAACCTCTCGACCATAACAACTTTGCCAATAAATTCCCCTTGGAATGATCTTATTAAACCTTTAAAAGGCACAAGACTATTTTATGATAATCTCACAGCTGAAGCTTCGTGCAACTTTCCAAAAATGTGTTATAAATGGGAGAGCGAACTAAATAAACATATCAATTGGAGAGATATATTTTTGAATTATAGAAAATGCACGAAAGACACAAATTCATTGGAATTCCAATACAAATTTATACATAGAGCTACATATACTAAGAGAGAGTTGTTGAAAATGAAATTAGTTGATAATGACTTATGTCCATCATGTGGTTCAAGCGAGAATATTTATTATGTATATGTTGAGGGTCCTACCGTTAGAATATTTTGGGAAGAATTCTCACATTTTATTAATCGAGCCTTAAGTAGAACATTCAAGATCTCAACTCAAGATATATTATTTTGTGCCAACTATGTCCTCTTGCTGAACCAAATGATATTATTAGCTAAACGCCACATTTTTTTCATGAACATTAAGGGTTTGAACAATATTTAGAGGTTAAATCTTTCACATTCCACCTGATGAAGGATTTAGTATGTACTCCGAAACGTCGTGTATTTTCACATTTAAGAAGTTGTTATCCAGAAAATATTCTTAAGCTTAGGTTAAACCTTGTAAATGTTCATATCATACCCCATATCAGACCGATGCACTGATAACAGCCCGAGGGCAGTAGGACAGGGGGCTGATATGGATTGAGGGCTGATATAGGTTATGCTAAGAAAAATGTAATGTAACTTTACTTTTTTTTTATCATATACCATATGCATACTATTTAGAAATGTTTGTGAAATGATCGTGTTGATACGAACATCTACTACTGTTACACGTATTAGGTTTGCCTGAATCAGTTTCCCGAGAATTACCCGAGAAGTTATACGTTGCCAATATATTCCTTGACTGTTGTAGAAAATGACTGGCTATGATTCTACGCCGCTTATAAGTAAAGGGAGATAACTGCAATCAAAAGTCGCCGGCCCGATATTGATATTGATTTTCCGACCGGGCTAATATGGATATGCAGACAATATGGGTTTTGTTCCCTGACCTCTATCACATATTCACAACACCCCATATGTGGTGGATATATGACAATACATTATATTCTATTCAAACATATACTTGGTTGTTGTTTTATCAAATATATATATTTGTTTAATGTTTGCAACAATATTGGTAATGTATGCTATAATGATTTCAAGTTTCAAGTAAACCTGAATATTGATGAAAATGTTTTGGAAATTAGTTTTAAAGGCGTTTTAGCACGTTTTATGTTATTATTATGTTATCTCAAGTTTGTCAATTATTATTAAAGGTTATATAATATATTGTTACATAAGAGGTGAAAACATCTCATTTCACGATCCGATAAGCCGTATAAATAGAAATGGATTATCGGCATTGGTAGAAAATGGTGCGACGTATAAAGCCACACTTGTATGGAACTCGTCAGAGTGAGAGGTAGATTTGTAGGTTATGTGCGACTTTGAACAAGATCGTTGACCATTATACTATATTTACAACTTTAATTTAAGTGTTTCGGTATCGCTACATCAGTCAGATCAATGAACTACCTTCGAGCGGTCATTTTAATGTGAATACCTTATAAATGGCCCCTCGATGGGAAGTGGACAGGATTCATGATATGTATTAAGACATCGTTAACACTTACTTGCCTTTCTGTGAGATAAGTACATTTTAGTAATCAGAATATGCTACATCACCTTTAAAACAAGACATCCCCGCCACAAACACGTATACAACACGTGTATAGGTTTTAGTAATACATTGTCTGAGTGCAGTTCAAGTTGACTAATGTCTTCATAAAATCAAAATATATACTAAAATAATTTGGTTTGGTTTTACTGACCTCAGCCTTAAATTATACAATCCCCGAAATATCAAATATAAATTCAAAAGGTGTGCATTTGTTCATTTAAGATGTTAAAACGCCACACGAATATAATAATTCTCATCATAATATATGATGTAAAGTGTAATCGTTACCAGTGAGGCTTCGCTATCGATTCCGAAGAGATATAAGTGTCATAAGTATGAATGTACTGAATATCATAAGTTTGGTACAACGATGTGTTGACAAATGTGTTATTCCTATAACCACTGATTTGTGTGAAATGCTTAAGGACTAATGTACAGAAATGACATTTGAAAGAGCTTGAACACTCTTACATTATGGACGGCAACATGATATCATATACAGGAGTGTAAACGAGTAATGCGGATATTAAGGATAAAGAAAATATGCATTACCTGGGAATAATTAGCAATCTAAAAATTGTTTATGTATCTGAGTATGATGGTGATGTTGTGTTCACCTCGTTTGTCATTTACTTTCACATTGTGGTGTCTGAAATAAGTTACACTTTTAATTCAAAACCTTATAATTTATAGTATATCAGTAATATAATAAAACACTGATATACTAGACATGAACATTGAAAAGGCATCTCTCCGAAATATATCACAAGGACAATGAGGGGTAAAACCTGAGTATGTTTTCCATGTCCTCTCAACTTCCTTTTCCAAGGAGACACGACTTGTCTTGTATTTCACGTCTCAGAACCTGCTTATTACCACTAGAATTGCTATCTATATAGTATGATATGATATATGATAAGATGATACAAACATTTAACGATACTGATTGTGCCAAACGATTAGCTAGCGCATTTCTACAGTGGAATTGCGCAAAGCCGTAGCAAATGAGTGTACCATGTGCTCAAGCAGGCCAATCAGGCCAAAAGTATGGTTTGAGAGCTTACACATAACCATTTTATTCGTTTTTCGGACCTCATCAGCATGGTATATATATATTTTCAAGAAGAGTGATCCATCTAAAATAAAGGTAATATTATAAGTGTAGGGTATCCTTGTCCAGTTTGAGACATGCAGATAATTCCTTTTCGACAGCGCCCAAGATATATGAAATTGTCGATGAAAGCTGTTTTAAGTTTCAAGTTAATACTGAGGTTTAATACCAATGAAAACGTGTTTCCGACGTTTTCACTCTCTTATAGATTTGTATGCACACACACAAGCTGCATAGTGTGTCGAGAAACCCTGTCACTGACTAAGACATAATGGGGTGTCTGTGAGAAACCCATTGAGGATTCGAACACGGTAACAACTCATTCACAACCTGTCAACATGGCACATTGGCAAACCTGACAGCTACAGTATGTGGAGAGAACTGTATTATGTATGGTTACAATGAAACTTATTGACAATACATGTTTGCATCGATATGTTTGTATAAGAAGTAATACAGTAAAAGTAAAATTGATATATTTTGGTTTAGTGAGATATTTGCTTTTAACTGCAAGTCAGTGATACATTCACGTTCATATGCATCACAAATATACTGAACAGCAAAATAAATGAAACTCCACTGTAAAATTTCGTAATTACTGATTATGCTGTATTCACCAACTTTATAATATCTCAGCATTCAAAGTGTGTTGCCATGATGTGAATAACCTTTTGACAGCATGCAGACATAATGAAACGTTAATACTGGTGTCGAACTTCTGCAGAGCATTGACACATTCATTCTCTGGGAAAACAGCCACATTTCTGTTCAGATGATGAAGGGCCTCAGGTGCTTTAATTGCAATTGGAACTTGTGCAAACACTCCCATGAAGTTGTTTGATGCAACACTCCTGTCTTTGCTGATGTTGATTTGACGTTATTATGTCATTTTGAATTTCATTCAGAATGGTTCTATGGGTCTCATTTTGGTAAAACTTCAAGGTATTGCATTCTTTTGTGGTGCCAAGGTGTTCCACGAGCACATTTACAGTCCTGACAAACTGTTCAGCATGCAATCGACCAATATCCCAGTTTCACGTTCTGTTTTGCTTAGCGTTAAATTCTTAAACATTGTGGCTAGAGTCACAATTTGGGGTCCTTTCACAGAGCATGTCTCGGATTACGGCATGGGGAATTTGAATTTTACCAGGCTCATGCAGTTATGCTACTATGACAACAGCATTTTGCGAACTGATACCATTTGACTTTGCAATGGTAATCATCTGTACTCTACAGTAACGATATCTCAACATGTTCTCTGACATTGACTAATGATATGACAAATCATGGGCTGATATGCAAACAGAACTTATAATCATTAAAACTCGCGTTTCTTTTGCTTTTCAGTTTAGAATGTTTACAATAATTGTTGCTTGTTTTATTCATATTGTGGTATATATTAATATACTATATAATGTAATAAAATAAACTATAATAGCAATTGCCATCAATTCAGATGTCAACTTTTGAACTTAAAAAATCATCTAAGCCATGACGCCAACAATGTGTTAGAAGGTAAAAAGTTATGCATTATGCAAAAGTAAAGTTCGTGTTCGAAGCGTGTGACTCTGTCAGCTGGCAGCTGTCAGTTGATTGAGTGCGTCTCAAATTAAAGTGAGACACACTCAAAGTGAATTACCAAAGAATATATTTTTCTTTTTTCTTTCTGTCACTGACAAATGGCAAAGATGTGTGAGGAGAATGTTTTAATATTCTCATTGAAAGGGAAACCAAAAATCTCATGATTTTAGGAGTGCATTTTTGATCAATACACGATGAACTCTTATGAATTTTATTTAAATTCGAAAAATGGGGAATGCTATACAATTTAGAAAATCAGCAGTGGAGAATGTTCACATATGTCAATTTCAATGCATGCAATGTAAGTTTTCTCGTCATGTAAGTGATAAAAATGAACAAGCGTTTGTTTTTTTAAACGTATAAATTCTGTTTAATTCATGCACACAAATGTCAACAATGCTATGAACTGTACATTCAATGAAAGTAATTGGTGGTTAAACATTTGATATTTCAATAATGACACACTTTTTAAAATGAAATGTAGATGTACATTTGTCAGATCAGTTATTTATACCGCTCATCATCCAGACAAAGACATGTTCAACTCTTTTATCAAGACATACATGTTCACATCGAACACATAAGCACATACCATTACACAATAATGTTTGTTTGTAGCCTCGTTTTTATATTTAAGTGTAAACTTTTGAAAAAGAAATGCTAAAAGAAACTTGGAGGAAAACATGCCACAATCAGCTTCCATAGCAATATTCATATTAGACTTTTAAAAGGTGCTTCTTGTTAACAAATCAAAATGTAGCACTGTATTGGCAGTTCATTTAATTGTTAAAAATGATCGCACATACCCGAACAAAATTGAATAAACTAGATCTTCAATTATAATCAATTAGAATACATTTATTCTGAATAAATTAACTTTTTTTTCGTTAAAAAAATCGACTTGCGTAACTTGTATATGTAGCACATTTAATTACTTTTTTAATGATTCGTAGTTGTCCGGAACACATTTCACTTCCAATTATGTATAAATTTATTTTATTCATTTTCAATTTGCACGTTTCTCTTTCAAATGTGCATTCACAAGTAAATATATATATACACATAGAATGAATCTTCTCATGTTTAATCTCCTAAGTGGTTTATGTCGTATTTATTGATTTTATAACAAAATACATAAGCATGGATACATATGATGTTTTGGTTAATTGAGTTGTTGAATTTATTTCTTTCAAACAAACAAACTTGAGATTTATTGACATAAATATTCATGTTTACCAGGAAACAATACAAATGTGTAAAAATTTAAAAAAAAGCAACAACATAACAATAAACTTGTAACCCTTTTATTAAAATAAGGCCTTAATTATGAAATATGTTTATTGTTTTATCATGATGATACTGTGAAATGCATATTGTAGTGAAAAATGTAATTTTTTGGCGCAAACCCCACCTACAATGGAAGCTCATATTTTCAAAAACGAGCACGGTGACTCCTATTTTTTTAATAATAGAAATGGATTTAGCATATGTTTTTCATGTATATAGTGAAAAACAAGCAATTTCAACTATAATGAACAGTTAAGCAGTATTATAGCAGTATGAAGTTGCAACATTTCTGCATAATATATTTAAATTTCAGAAGTTGTCATGTCACAAAAGAATGGCAATTGTTGAAATAAGACAAAAGAATTGCTCAGTTTTCGATCACTCCTTGATCAGAAAATATTTGAAACAGATTTTCATACAACCATGAGCAATACAATAAAGGCAAGCATTCGCATGAAAGTGGTCATGACGCTACCGATGTAAGTGGTTACAGTGCGAAAGTGAATCAACCAGAAATAGGGTCTTCATTGGGCGTGGTCTCATGAATGTTATTGACTCGAACCACATTTTTCCCACGATTACCATGAATTTTCATATTAATTATTGTTTCAGCAAAACGTAGAGACCACCATTGATCATATTTCAGAAATTATTTCATTTTTCAATTTAAGGAAATTCAAGTAGGTGTTTCTTTTGGCCGACGGTGTTTTGTACAACTTTGATGATGAGATTAGTTAGTCTCGTTAGAAGAGGCAAAGAACACTGGACTGATTTTCAGCAAATTACCTTGGCAGATGTGGAAGTAATACTGCAGGGGCAGGATGTGTTGTAATTGAAGGTACAACTTGGCGTCATAATTGTTTCAAAGTGACTTCAACCAGTTACCTTTACAACTGTAGACTTGAATTACCTTGCCATGACCGAGCCGATGTCCATCTATGTTAGTTGAAACATAGGCGGTGTGTTTGATACATTCTGACTGGGCTATTCTATTTGTGTGGTTGATAAATTATGAAAATGAAAACTATCTGATCATAATTGTCTGAAAACAATTTACAAAATACTAACCTTAACGTTTGCATTAAATGGTATCAACTATTTGTTTAGTATTAAGAAGTGTAATGCATAAGGAAACACGACTTTCTGAATGCCAATTAACTGCGTCATCGTGTGAATACAGAACATTTCCAAGTATATGCTTACATCTTTATCAGGGAGCATACAATCCGAAACACTGGTGCACTGGTGTCCCACCAAACCCTCAAATACAGTAGATTATGCAGGATTCGTTTCCTTGTTCAAATGTGTCAACGGACTTGCCCCGACCTACCTCGCTGAAACTCTTAAACAATACAATCCACCAAGATCTATGCGATCAGGTTCCAAATTCCTTCCGGAAGTGCCAACAACCAGATACCAGTAATTTGGCGACCGTTCTTTTGCTGAAGTCGGATCATCACTGTTGAACAATCTACCCATGGGAATACGATCACAAGAGCAGGAGTCTAAGCTGACAACATATCTGTACAGCTCTGCATGTAAATACATTAATCACACTGACTTATTTCAAGGCTAATGTTCCAGCGCATTTGAGTGACTTTGACCAGCGCTTGAATGGGGCAGTAGCACGTTTTTTGCAAAATTTATTTTTTTCAAATTTCCCATTTATAATGATTGTTTATGTCATTTAAACTAACTTCAGAGGGTAAAACATCTTATTACACAAACCAATTATCTGTAGTGATTTTAAAAACTATGTTACGTGTAAAGCAAAATTTTATTATTTTGTGTTACAAAAACGATTCCCATTGCTTTATGGAACTATGTACACACATTTTTTAACTTGATTTTCCGAAGAGGGAAGGGTGTTTTACCATTAGTGACATTATTTTTCAAATACATTTCATCAACTTATTTGAGTGCTACTGCCCCTTTACAGTGTATGTATGTATGTATGTTTGTATGTATGTATGTATACATTTATTTGTCATCAGAAAATCTCGTCTTCTTTTTGTGATATGGTATGTTTAGTGAAATAATCATATTTACTTTTATGACTTTTAGCCATGGTTACACTCAAATAAGAAATCAGCATTGTTTTCATACAAATTGTTTCAGTAACAATTCGATTTTAAATGGAAACAACGGTGTGTATTTCCTCTTCTTAATACCTTCAAAGTATCTCCAAAGAACTGAATAAATTCCGGATGTCTGACTGAATTCACATGGTCGTGTTTCTCTCGATATATCTGAGAATGAATTCTCACTGAAGTGTTATACCCGCTGTCATGAACTGATTTGAACTGGAGCTCTGCATAGTTATTGAAGATATTGTTTGTTTAATAACAATCAAATTGGTTCATCCATTTGCATAATCACATCAGATCATTACCTTTGTTAATGTTCGATAGCTAGAAGCATTGCCTCGTTAGCTTTGATTTTTGTCAAAGCCGATAACAAAATCAACCATTTTCAAGCATATTACAAAATGTCAGGGATTGGGTTAACTATGAACCTCTCTTTGGTCACTGATATTCATTTCAAATTAATCTAATAACATGTTTTATTTTTTAATGGAGCAGGAATAAAAGGACTTATGCATGACCTGGCAAATCTGAACAAATGTCTTCTTGCCAATCATTTGTTTTATTAGATGTAGCGTAATATAATAAAGTGCTAGGCTCCATGAAATAGCTTTATGCATTTCAATTGTGCCAATTATTTCTGTCATCATTCAAACTCAGTTTTACAAGTATATCACTGTCAGCCATGCCTTTACCTTTTAAGCAGATATGCTCATATCAGATATGCATTCATGTCTGTACTTTGCTCCTGTCGGCCATGTACATGTTTTTGTACCAATTTTGCTCAACAATTAATGTTCATATTGGCATACAGATGATATTTCTTTGATAATTCAACTTCTTTGATATTCTCTGATCAGAAAATGTGAACAGGAAATATTGATGTTTACCATATTAATTCAGTTAAACACACATTTTTCACCCAATGAAGTGGACACATTGTCCCGAGTCTATTATTTTCTCGAGTAAATAATGAAGTAGATCAAAATATTATATAAAAAGATGGCATCAAGATATCGCCAGCAGTGAAATTACATAAAAAGACAGAATCAACATTATATGTTTAAGAATATAAATGTATTAGTTACGAATCATGTATCTATATATTTAAATTGCGTGTTTCAATGTTATTTATATAATCATGTCTGATGGATATTGTTTCTGTTGAATAGATACAAATATTACTGACATATCTTTTCTGTTAGTCAGGGGTTAATTGGCGATACTTCGAGACAGGTCCCTTACCATAAAAAGAGTTCCTATTGAATCTAAAATATAGTCTTAGCAACATAGAAATAGCTGACAAATGAAATCTTTAAACTCACATACAAATGTTACTTCGAAGAGTATAGACTGGGGCGCCCGACCCGCAAAGCGATTCGGAACCAGGACACTGTTAGATCAAGAGGTTTCGAATCTCCATCATTGAATAAATGAATGGTCAGAAAACGTCTGCCTTGTATTGAGGACATGTGCTAGCCCCTTCCCCAACATCATTCGTGTCAAGTATAGGTGAACCCCCCCCCCCTCGCTTTCGCTCGTGTAATACCAATTCATGAACATCGGTTAATGAATATGGTAATAAATGGAAGGTTGTTTAGTATCCTCGATGTTCGATAAAAATGTTATTTTAACTAAGGTAACAAGTAATATCATTGAAATAATGAACATCAACACAGTTGCTGTTTATGATTTATTGTAAGTCAAGTAGCATTAACCGGAACGCTCCCAGTATTTGACTAAACTAGTGTTTCATCTATGTCCAAAGTAATTCAAAATATGCTGTTCTCAACACCAACGTTGTTGCCTACTTTGACAAGACCTAAAGACTGATGACAATCAAAAATATATTGTTTAGGATGACAAGTATGAAGTATTACAACTTTGGTGTTTTTCAAAGCAATAAAAATGAAGTATTATATCTGCAAAGTCACTTTTGTTAAGATTGGTTCTTCGAAAAGGCATTTTGCAAAAGGTCATGAAGGGAATTCCTTCAGACTAAAACAAGTTGAAACACATTACCTGTCCTCGATCATCAATGATGTACTATATGTCAAGCAATTAACGTTTTTTTTGCACATCTGTTGGATGGGTGAATAGAACATATCTGTTTTCAGCAAATCTGCATCGAAAATGGTAAAATCCTTAATCATGGACTATTACTAGTAGAAACTCATTACATTAAACAAATGTATATATATATATATATATATATATATATATATATATATATATATATATATATATATATATATATATATATATAATGATAGTTTATGTCGTTTATATTTACTTTAGAGGGTAAACATCTCAGTACACAAACCAATTATCCGTAATGGTAATACTGGTGTTGTGAATAAAGTTAAAATTGCATGGCGGCCATTTTATTGTGAACACATTTTATCATTTCGAATAACAAAAATTATTCCCATGGCTTTACGGAACAATGGACACTGATTTTTTAACTTGATTTTCCGAAGACAGAAGGTTGTTTTACTATTGGTGACATTATTTTTCAAATCCATTTCATCGACTTATTTCAGCGGAAAAACGTGCTACTGCCCCTTTAATGTGAAAAATATGAAATAATATCACTACATAGCCAAGAAATTGAATTTAGAGATTTGATGTTGGATGATATCATAACTTATCAATTTCGAAACTAGGATTAAAAACTGTCATGTTTAAACTTTAATAGCTGAAATTAATGAATATTCAACATTGCATTTATATTCTAGAATAAAAACTGTATTCGGTTTAGAAAAGTATCTGGTAACTGTTAAATCTAAAGAAGCAAGATGTAGAATTACTTTAAATTTTGTTAAGAATTGGTAAGCTACAAATTTAAAACATATTGGTAGACGTGATGGTATTCCACGTGAATGTCGTTACTGTAATATTATGTAAATCCAATTAAGTAGAGGATACATTTCACTTTCTTTACAACTGTCCAGTTTGGTTAACGTGATAAGTAATTTGAAAATATACCTATGTACATTAATGAAGAGAAAATGATCCATAACCTTCAAAATAATATAACTTAACACATTTCATAGCTATCTCAAGTCATGTGAAATATGCCATGAATCTACGATTTTTTTAAATTTTACCACAAGCAACTGTATATCTCTCAAAGCACTTTGTAACCTCCTTCAACTTCAACGCAAAGTTTGGTTGCCACATTTGTACAAAAACAATCGGAAAACAAAACTGGAATACCAATAGTTGATATGAAATTGGATGTCAAAGAACAACAATATAACATCTTTATTCTTACAATTCTTTATCTTTATATTGATAGTCTATATTTCAGGTATTGTCAGATTTAAAGAAGTATGGACAACTAGAATCGTTTTAGGGTAAAAACAAATATTCACATTTGCTTTGAAGTAATTAAGTTAACGATAAATATTATAGGAAAATAAGAGACAACTTTGCACTTGTTCAGTATGAGGGTTTTCGAGTCCCCTGTTCTCTTAATAATAATAATAATAATAATAATAATAATAATATACATTTTAACGCCAAGCACTGCTCAATGGCGGTACAGTTATTGCCCTGAAGGAATTGTACTTTCGGTGCCGCTACTGAGCGCTCCGCGCGACCATATAGGTCCGTACCTCCCGTGTTCAGGTACCAATTTTAAACAGCTGGGTGGACTGAGTACAATGTGGATGAAGTGCCTTGCCCTGGGGCACAACACAGAATAAGACCCAGGTCACAAATGTTTGGTGTCTCCACCGAGATTCGAACCCGGGCCGTTGGCGTGAGAGGCATACATGCTAACCACTACACCACTGTGCTCTTCTTTATAAAACCTTAATCTTCACGCGCAGTAAAGTAATATTAAATGATAAAAAATGAATTTTCAATTTCCTCTCAAAACATACAGACACATTACTCTTAAAGTAGTTTTACTGTCAAATGTAGAAGTTATGCTAAAGGGTCAGAGTAATGAAATATATTAAATGTGCGGTATCACTTATGATAACCAAAATAGCATTTTAAAAAAGAAACAATTCACATGACATTTACCAGACCATTCATTTCTTATTAATCAAGTCTTAATGAATTTGCAAATAATAATGAACAAATAATATGCGATGTCAGTAATTGAAATCCGTTATCCACAGTCTCTGTAAATGGTCTTTGTTTCAAATGTGTAAAATCATTTGTATTATTGGATGAAAAGTAATTCAACGTAATGTCATCCCCAATATCATAGACATTATGTCATTATCAACAATCTATCCCTTTCTGATTTATGAAATATCCAAGGAATATTGAGATCAATTTTAAAGAACTGACACCATAACAGAGCTAAAGTTAAACAATTTAGAATTTAAATTGAGGTTATTACTTGAGACCTAAATTAATGAAATATCATACGATATATTGACATTTACAAAAATGAGAAATACAATCACCAATCAAATACGAGATGGAATACTGAATATCTTTTTTTCTAAATGAATACTAAATGGAAGTTTGATTATCTCTGTTTTTCAAAATGAAATCCCAGCCAAGAATCACGGTTCAATGTTGTCGCAACTCTTATGATTCCAGTCATGAGTTAATCATAATTCTCAATCTCATTTAGCCAAACAGGGCTCACTCGAGCTAACTAACACTCACACCTTCTATGATTCATGTTAGTTGTGTTCTCACTTACTTAAGATATCCAATTATTATTTAGCTTCCTTATCTGTTCCAAGAAAGAAATAAAACATATTGATACAAAAGAGGACACATAGAAATACAACTTATCAATGTTCCTATGCGTCAATTCAACCAAGTCCTTGATATGTTAAAATCATCATAATAGTTTACAACGAATAAATGTACAATACAATGACAAAACGACGAACGAAAAGTACAATCTCCAATGCCAAAGACCTCAGTCCATTTTTTAGAAATACAACTTCATGATTGCCTTATTTGTAGATGTGGTAAGGATGTAGTCAGTTGTCTGTTATGTTTTTAAATTTCAGGTAATTAAGTATTAAGCCAATACATTTTTTGAAAAAAAGCCATAAACATAAAACTCAATCTTGTATTTACAAAGATATGATTTTTCAAATATTTAAATATTAGGTAAGACTCAAGTGAACAACGGACATAACCGACGAACTTGATCAAAATATCGTTTGAAATATATTATATAAAATCGCTTAATATCCCAAGTGACTCAGTTACAAAGCCCAGTACTTGGTGCATCAGATCGCGCAAGAATTAAAACATGACGGACACTGTAACAAGCCGTTTATGTAACTAACTGTTGGATTTCGAAAACAATTTGTGTACAAAATATCAATTAGAACCCACAAATCATGCAATCTCACACTATTCACAGTCAATATTTACCTCCTGCTATTTACCTCTCTCGTATGAGCCCCACGCAATGTAATCACAGCATTGCACCACCTCGGAACAGAACGGATAAGACAGCTTATCATTCCTGAGGTATTGCTCTCCACTCCTCCTGTAGTGCTGAGGCCAGTGTATCCAACGTCTGTGTTGGAGGTGTACGTGCACGAATACGACGATCAAGATGGTCTCATAGATGTTCGATAGGGATGATGTCAGGCGATCTGGAGGGCCATGGCAAGATGTTGACATTGACATTCCGTAGAGAATTCACTGTTGCACGAAATATGTGAGGGCGGTCATTGTCCTGTTGAAACATCGCCCTCTGTTGGTCGATTATCGACAGAAGATGAGACTATAAAACGTCATTCATGTATCGTTGGTCCGTCAAATTGCCGGGAATGATGACCAGGTGTGATCGTTGGTTGTAAGACATGGCTCCCAATATCATGACTCTTCCTCCTCCAATCTGTCGACCTGTCGACCGCAGTTCGGCGAAAAACGTTCATTTCCTCGTCTATAGACACGTTGCCTTCCGTCACGCGGGAGAAGTAGGAAACGGGACTCATCGCCGAACCAGACTCGTCTCAAGTTTGTAAGGGTCCATCTCCACGCCAACGTCACAGGTGGTGAACTTATGAGAGGGGTCCATCTGGTGTTAGGGTCCATCTCCTCACATAAGTTCACCACCAGTGACGTTGGCGTCGATGTTGGCGTCCCAGGACGGGCCCGACAAATGGTTTTAATGGACGTAGATTGGTCTCACGTAGATGGTTCCTGGTGGTTTGGGTCGACACTCTCCTCAAACCAGTCACCTGTGTTGCAGTGACAGTTGGTGTTGCCCGCCGATTATGTAGGTGGGTGACCCGGATGTAGCGATCCTGAGCCGGTGTGATGATCATCGGTCTACCACTCCTGTGACGTTTTCAGTTATCACTGAAGTTTCACAAAATCTATTTTATGAGGATTTCATTCAGTTAAACGTCAATAAAATAGTTTTACGATATTTCTAAATGAAATCTAGGTCTTCAATTATTCTTGTTTTTTGTATTACTGTACGTTTTGACTCTTTTACATCGCTTATTTTAAAACATAATTTAAGAGGGATTTTGGAACTGTTCTACACGCAGTAAGGTTTAGGTGCAATTCTACACTGAATTTCAGCGCAGTACCACCCATGGTTCGCTGGTTCCAGCCGATGCTCGCAGGTTTCACCGCAATGCATAGCCACATGGCGTTTCGGGCTTTCTCTCTGCCATAATATTAGCAGCCGCGATATAAGTGAGATACTCTTGAAAGCGGCGTTAAACTCAACTCAACTCAACTGTAAGTGTTTTGTGTTATTCCAGATTATCCTGTCCACCTCGACTACTGCACCTTCTCTTCCACCATGACAAGGGTAGAAAGGCCTATTACAAGGCTCTGTCCGGCGTCCTGGTGGTAAGTATTATTTTTCCACATATAAATATTTCTCAAAAGGTATCATTTAAAATGGAATGGGTCAAAAGGGTAATTTTTGGTAAAGTTTACTAAATTGTATGTATTTTTACGTTGTTTCTTTTCAACAAATTAAATTTCTTCTACCATTTTTGAGTGAATTATTATTTGTAGAGTATATCTGTCAGGTAAAGTTGAGAATGTGCAACGAACTATTTTGTGTGAGACCTAATAATAGAGTAATTGTTTTTATCAAGTTTCTGATAATGACATCGTTAAAGATCCTGTGTAATGCATTTTTGTCAAAAATGACATTATTACCTCTTCGTACATTATATATCTGAATCAGTTGAGCATAAAATCACTATACGCTTGCAATTGACTATTAAGACTATTTTAATTTACTCAGTGATGCAATCAGCGCGGCGATCTGCTTTAAAGATAATCCTTGAGGCGTGACTGGGATTTATTACAGACGAGGGTCTTCTGTGCCCTGTTCAGGCCAATTTCAGAAAATTAAAATCGAGCAATTGTCAAATTGAAATTCCATTTTAATGAATCCGAATTTGACCATATGGCATGCCATCTAAACTTTCACATTGCTGAATTAACTGTGATATATATAAATCATTGAAATGTAAATTTCTGTAGTTCAAGGAGAAGCTGCCTTCTCAAGGTACCACACTTGTTTACCCTTCACAGTTGAGAGAGGCGGTAAGACAACACTCCCAGGACACGCTGAAGTTGGTCGCTATGAAGCTTCAGTAAGAGTTACATTTGATGATGGGTATACATGTAATGTAGCTAATATTATGTTTTGTATGCTTCTCACGAGGGTAATACGGTCTAATGTATCATCTTTGTATCAGTGCCTTCAGGCTCATGACTGGTAAGCTGATATCGCGTGAATGATCATGACCATGACGTGGCGGCATCCGTCTCGACGGAAATGTTAAAAGTCATATAACGTATTACTACAACATTTTTAATTGAGCGTGCAAGCAATGCAAAATAAGATTTGTTTCCAAACCAAGCAGGAAATAAGTTTGTAATTAATAAACCCGTAAAAAGCTGATTGAATTGTTTTTATAACGTCATCTGACCACAATGCGATACCTACTTCTAGCTAGGAGCTGTTACTATGGTAGCGGGGTACATGAAATGTGTACACCATGAGACTGACGGGGTACATATGGAAAAATATAACGACCGTTATCAAATCAAAAACGAGTATTCTACTGTACGGAAAGTTAGAGCACAGTCAAATGCTTTCGTCCAATCATGTGAGTGTATTGTGGTCACGTGGAGTACATTTATATCCCGATAGATGTACGGTTGTCTGGTTGCGTTCGGGTATCATAATAAAATATCATATAAAAAATAATATCAAAAGTTATATACATGTAGAACGACATAAAAATGAGAAATAAGAAAGTGATATAAACTTACCTTCTTGGAGTGTTAGAGTATGGAGATTGCATTGTCGTCTCACTGAAACTCCTGTATCGTCACACAGCGTCCGAGCGATGTCCAGTACGACGTTACATTCTTTCCTACAGACAGTTCCTTTGCTGCAGTAACCTGAAATAATGTATATGCAATATATACGGGATGCACATTAGCATATGCAACAATAGATATAACAACTCGCATATTGATAAATACAGCCCAACAAACTTAACGTGTTGGTAAAAAAAATTTAAATACAAAAAAAAAACAATAACTGTTATTAAATAAACCAATTTAATGAAAATTAGTTTGAATTTTAAAATTAAAGAGTTTGAAAAGTAAGGAGTAAAAAAGTAAAGTTACTTTTCCTGAATGAATAGTGTACTTGTCGTTGGACTGTCCATGATGAAGCCATTGTGTGAACTGATTCATTCCACAAACCACTCAGTCTTTATAGGCAATGAAATGTATTACTGCTCAATGTTGCTGAATAAAAACGTGCTTAAATCATGCATGTGCGTGATTCAAGCACGATACTTATGCTGTAGCACGACTCGTACGCTTAATATAAAATGTACGCCTCATGCACCTCGGACAATTTAAGAAATTCTGTTCTCACAGTGCCGAAGATGACGTCAATGTCTCTAACATTTGCATATGAAAATGAGAGATGTCAATGTTATGCATGTTGTGTTCGAGAGAATGTTTCCCAAATTTGTTGACAAAATATTTGAAATAAATTCATTTTAAGACATTTTCTTGACGACTCAAGCATTTGACTGTGCTCTAAGATAGATAGAGAACTCGCAGCAGTACATTATCAGGATATAAATGTACGGGTTTGAGAGGGTTAGGCTCGGCTTACGCCTCGCCCAACCCTCTCAAACCCGTACATTTATATCCCGATAATGTACTGCTACTCGTCCTCTATCTGTTACTTACAGACGTTTGGTTGTTTTCAATGATTTTAAAATAATTTTCAGGTTACCGATCTAATTTGTACTAATTTGTCTTCTGTTGAAGGGTCGTCTTGAAGAGAGATTTGCGGTTTTAGTCTCAGAGATACACTTCAAACAGCAAAACATGACAACTCCACTGTTCCTGCATGTGGTAGTGTAAGCATATAACATTATGTAGCCTATATGTTTAACCAGTCTGATTAAAATCGACGGTTTTCCGTGGAATAAAAATTGCAAAATAGTGCATCTACCGGGATACGAACTCGTTCGTGGGTTTCCACGCCAAACCGTCTGAAAGCACCCCGTACACTAGTGTGTTCGGGCGCAATTCAGCCAGCCAATCAAAGGTGCCCAACAAATACTTTCGGTGCGAGAAACAGGGGCAGATAACTCCAAACAGCTATCCTTTTGTCTGTTCCGAATGCTTTCAAAACCGCAACCGTTTAAATACTATGATGTGATTGGTCAGCTATTTGACTGGGTTTTGGCTGCGCTAAACTGGTTCTGAACACACGCATATACGGGGTGTTCTCAGACCTTGTGGCGAGGAATCTACAGAACCTGTTCGTATCCCGGCAGATGCAAAATTTTGCAAATTTTATTCCTCGGAACAAGGTCGATTTTAATCAGACTGTATGTTTAACCCCAAAAGCGAATATCTTGGGATCTTGATTGAGATGTTTATCAAGTTTGATTATGCCAGCATGTATACTTTGAGAAAGATTCTCTTGACAAGCTTTCGGGACAGAAAGCTGGACAGACAGAATGAACGGTATACCCGAGTCTTCGTAAACGGGGGAATAGTTATAATGTGAGTATGGATAACCTTTACGTTCTCTTTTACATCAGCATCTACTGTATATGTTGACACTTTCATCATTTTTTAATATAAGTAAATTACAAGGGCAAATAAATGTGAAGGCTACTTTTCATATTCCTTCAATTAGCGCATTTAGTGAATTTACAAGCTGATTATTTGAAACCTAGAAACAGCTTAACAAATATGTCGGTTTATGAAGCATTTTTTAAATATGTGATTTGCAAACATCAAAACTGTTCATATAAATACATAGGGAAACTGTTTTATTACCCAATGCCTGTTTAATCTATTATTAAAACTGCATCATAAAAGTATGTTCACCTACTTGTTTAATGCATTTGACATGCAAAGGAACACGAAGGGAATGAACAAACTGTCGGGTACAATTGTATATCATGTGTATGTTTTGGAACCAAGAAGTTTTAAGTATCTTCTCATTTTTTAGTGATTTAATATTTCTGTATGGAACGTCTGTGTTCCTCTTGAATGACCTGTCCAACGGTTGGACTAAATCAAGATTGATTCTGTCTACACTAGAATTGAACCTTGTGAAAGACAATGATTCTAAATCCTCTTATAAAGATGTCTTGAAATGGATGCCTCAGAGAAGACTCCGTGATATCTAACTCAATTCAGACGGAATCTGTAATTTCTGAAATTGATCCATCAATCAGTTACTAAAGCAAGAATGATATTTTAGAATCCATCATTGTGAAGAAATGAAGCTTTTATCTATTCGCCACTTTTGAGACGATATTTCACAGACATTCTGCTATTAAATATGTTATTTGCAAGTGATATCATGTCAGTGTCAAATTGTGGTTTAATAATCTCACATAAATGTATGAAATCTGAAATCGAGACCATTTTCGATTATATTTCGTCGACAATCTGAAATTGAAGAAGGTATTTTGGTTCATCTTCAATGTCAAACTGTGGTTGACTTTGTCTCATGTGTCATGTCTATTTCAAGAGGTTATATTTGAAAGTCCCCTTATAATGGTCACACAGTACCAATTTAAGGGGAGTTTCTTTCCTTTAAGAAGCATGTAACCATATGTACCTTCTTCAGGAAAATAAAGAAAGATCCAATTTAGAAATATACATTGTCATGCTTGGTATGGTTCATCAGTGGGTTATTAAAAGATAAGATAAGGATAACGTTCCTAAAAAAAACTTAGTATGAAGATCAGGTGTATCTCCATTCTTTAACATTTGGTAAAATTATTTGTTTCCGGTCTTCTGAACGGTTACCGGCTAAGATGTATTGGAAACAAAACAGTGAAGGTTTCATAAGTTTATTAGCATACGAGAATGTTGGTAAATGTAGGTAATCACTCATGTAGCATATTTTTACATTCATTAAAATATTTGCCCAAGGTTTGACAACATTTTAAATAAGTAAGGATTGTTTTACATGTTTTGTGCTTCTATCGAAGTATAACAGCAATAACTTGTTTCAAAACCGTGTATGTTTATTTTTTTCAATATAAACAAGTTTTTTCTTTAATTATTTACGCAAATATTATCACCAATGTCATTCATTCAAACTACTGCAGATATGTGTTATTGTATCATGCCATAATCAAATGCATCTAAAAAGATTTAATATTGAATTAATCGAAACCAACTGAGGTGTGTGCTTTCTTTTGTACTTCAGTTTACTTCGAGTCGTCGTGTATCTTCACAATAAAGAAGCTTTTATTCAGAAATAGTTCCTTATGTTATCAACTTCTTCATGTAAATGCCCCTGAAGGACTCGTATTTCTCTTATGTATATGGTACGTTTGCAACACGATCTGCTTAGGTTTTGAGCAACCTTAAAGGCGCCGTAGCACGTTTTTCCTACTGAAAAAAAGAAATCTCACGAGAAGATAAATAATAGCAATAGCTAAATAATACGCCTGAATGAATAAAAAGAGTTCGAAAACGTATGTACATTGTTCGGTTAAGCCATCCCTTCGAGTGGCCATTTTAAGGTGTTCACATTAAACTTGCGGTTGGAAGGTAGCTTGAGTGATCTGATTGATGAAGCGATGTGTAAACATTCTAAGTAGAGTTTAAATATGGTACCACGATAAAATGATCAACCATCTTGCTGTTTGAGTGCTCGAATTCGAATGAGACCTACAACTCAACCTCTCACACTAAAGAGTTCCACACCACTGTCGCTTTATACGTCGCATCATTTTTATTCAATACGGATAACGTATATGGCTTATCGGGTTGCGTAATTAGATGTTGTACCCTCTAACGTTTCAATATTTTGCATTAAATTTAATATAGATAGCAAATTTAGGAAAACAAAATATGCAAAAACGTGCTACAGCGTCTTAATCTTGTTCATACGGACTGATCAAACCACGAACATTTTCAGAAGAATCAAAGGACAATTTAAATTAGCATTATGTGATCAGAATAACCTTGTCATTGTATGATGTAAACTGGTAAAGGTTTTGGATAATACATATTTTCTGAAGCACTAATTACATGTAAGTTACCTTCAAACTGAGGTGCATTTCATTATTGCCTGCTTTTACAGATCCAAAATGTAATCATTGGCTTCAAGATTAAAGGTGTCCAGGCCCTGTGTCTAAACATGGTGGTTTTAAACATAATATACTTCAATCTCTTTGAACCGATTTCCGTTGGTTAATGTTTCCACATTAAGACTCAAGGGCGCTTAATTTGAGTACGAGTTTTCTTATGAAAATTACCAGTGGGCGTTTTTGTTTCCTGTGTAAATATACGGGAATTTGTCAGAACTCAATCTCCTTAAAATATATTAATATATTTTCGTCCCCAAAGAAACGGAGAATCACATTAATCAGTAAAGGTGATTTCCAGTCTAAATATGGATCGAGTGTATTAGTTTCAAGCGCAAAGCATTGTGGTCAACCTGCACACAATATAGAAACAATGTACCCACGTAACTTGAAATATATTTGTTTTTGGCGTTCATCTAACACTTTCAGTTATGTAGTTCCTACAGATAAAGCTGTTTTACCCAACCCATTTTTGCTCTAAGAAAACATTACATATAACATATTTGTATATTGCAAAAGATATTAGAAAACATTATGAAATAACATTCATCACAATCACCAATGAGTGACAGGATGGGAGTAATCTCAGTAATGCCTAATTTTGTCACTGCGACTGTATAGCATTGGTAAGCTGACAAGCCCAAAAGTCTCAAGTCTCAGGTCTTCAAAACCCTTTTCATTATGTTCCACATCATAAATTGTGTAGGATGCAGTCAAGAAAAGTGCATCTAATGACATCACAGTGGTGCGCTAATTGAGAGGATAGTTGGTGTTTTGAAACTAAATTGTGTCATATTGTTGTATATATATATATTGTATTGTTCCTATGAAATATTGTAGATGATAAATTTCGCTAGCCGTTGATAACTTTTATTTATTTATTCACTAAATGGCTCTGTAAGCTAGCAGAGGCGGATATTAAGATGGGACATGTCCAAATGATTGGACGGATCCGCAGTTTGGACGATGGTTCATAAATACCTTTATCTTTTAAGGAATATACAAGTTTAGACATATTAACCATCTTAAATTCCCTGATGTGGGCAAAAACTATATTTTACTCATAGTTCATGAATATTCAATTACCCGAGTATGAATGCGATTCTCCCAAGTACTTGAGTATTCGTGAGAGTCTCAAACATTCTTAAGTATTCCTGAGAACCTCTCATGTACCATAAAAAGCTCGAGTGTTATTGAGAATAAAGCTCTCGAGTCATTGAGTACTGAGTATTCGTAAGTAAGTATTCAAGTATTACCGAGAGTTGCCCAGTGTACCCACTTATTTGTGAGAGACATTTGAGTATAAGAGTAGAACTTTTAAAGTATCTGACATTTTCATGTTTGACCTGAAATCACCGTTGTCTGGACTGATAAACAGACAAACAACTAAAGCCATTTCCAGTTTAGATCAAAGGAATTAATAATGGCTGAGAATGGGTTTGTTACCACTAAGTAGGTACTCATTAAAGGTTGATGGTTTATCAAAGGTTTTTCATGGACGGATGGCTCAAATAATGGGGCAGTTCTTTCAATGATGATAGTGATAAATCCCTTTGACATTAATATTATTCCATTTTCATATCCATATGCCATTGTTTGAAAGCGAAATAATACACAACATATAACACTCTTTTAAAACTAAATATGATCCTCAAAATCATAATTATATTGCATAAACTTACATTACCATGGAGATTTTTGAATGTATTTGAGACAAGAAACAAGTTGAAAAGGTTCACCGAGAGGGAGAATGAGAGAGGGAGAAGATGAATGTGCAGAGGTATACGGAAAGGGAGAATGAGAGAGGGAGAGGAAGGTAGAGAAGACGAATGTGTAGAGGTAGACGGAACGGGAGAATGAGAGATGGAGAGAAAGAAGAAGGTGGGGAAGATGAAAGTGGCAGATTCAACAGTTACAATTTACTCACTGTTGATGCACCATGGGGAGAAATTATGTGACAGCCATGTCTGTCCACGAGGACAATATCATTGGGCTAGGCTTTGAGTACTCACGTCATTGATGCTGCATCCTTTCAAAAAAACATATTGTAACTCTGTTCCACGTAAGTGCTGACATTTTACTTTCTATCTGACCACTGAACCCCTCTGCTGGCGCGCTGAACCACGTCACTTACAGTATTATTCTAATAAGAATTTGGTAAATGTTGGTTTGTTTAATAATAATAATGTGGTATTTATAACGCGCTACCTCCAGATACTAATAACTGCTCATGGCGCGACCGACATATTACCCCTGGTCAACGAGTAGTGAACACTCCCTGGGGAGAATACAACCGGTCGCCTGTCAGGCGCTCAAGGTTCAAATTCAGACTACCATCGTATCATACCAGGTACCCATTTACTGCTGGGTGGACAGAGGCACACTTCGAACTAAGTCACTTACCCAGGGTGACACCACAAGTCACTCAACTCATGTCTCAGTGTGGGGCAGGGAATGACCCTTCAAACTCAGTTTATCCAGCAATGTAGCGGGTAACCCTACCATGTGGCGAGCCGCGCCAATTGTTGCTGAACTTCACTGATAGTGGTCAACTGAGCTATGCACAGGACCACGTGCTACCACGTTTATTTCATGGTTCTTTGAAACATTAATTCAGATAATTATGTTATAACATTCTGTGAAGGGTGATGACGGATAGCTCAGCTTACTCTCCAACTCAATGAATAAAACCTATAAAAGGTTAATTTAACCCGATGTCACCATCGGCGTAATGTCATAACTTCTGACTTGACGCACCATGAGCAGGTTTAAGTATCCGGAGGTAGCGCATTCTAAATATCCACATTGTAATTATTATTTATACTGGTCGATGAACATTATTACCGAGCCGAGTCGATAATTGTCTATGAACAGATTGTGCAGACAATATGTACAGTTGGTGCTGTAGACCAAAGTCTGGACGATGGTTTCTGTTCTTGTAGTTCCTGTTATGCGATCGTCCCAGGTGATGACAAAGCCGCGACTGACTACAACAGCTTCTTTATTTTCGACCTCTACAATACCCGTCCATTTGCTCATCGATTGAAAGGAAAGTCTGTCTTTGTGCAAACTCACGTATAGTTTGTATGAAACAATATCCAGCATTACAGACAAAGGACCTCATAGGAATCCTGTTGAATACCCATCTGGAAGACGATATGGTTGGTTTCAACATGTTTGTGCTTTCTAAAAACCAACACTTCTTCTAGGCAAGGCTTCATTTAAATGTTTTTTAAAAATCATATTCAATCTTGACAAAATGATATTAACATGACAAACCATTTATGACTTTGCTATTCACATATTTAAGTAAAGATTCCAATATTTTCTTCATTTTTAGCTCAATAGGCATGAAAGGCCCGATGGGCTTTTGACATTACATGGTGTCCGGCGTCCATCAGTCCGTCCGTAAATTTTTCGCTTTTTCGACTTCTTCTACACAACCGCTGGCTCTAGGGAGCTGAAATTATGTGTACAAACTCCTTTGCTCTTAGGAATTCTAAATTGTAGATTTGGTGACCCTGTGACCCCAAATATGGGTCACAAGGGATACGACCTAAAAAGACTATTTTTATCTTTTTCTCAAGTACCAAAAGGTTCAGAAAGCTGACATGTGTACCTATTGCTAAGCACATGGGGATTCTACATTTCAGATTTGGTGACTCTGTGGCCTTAAATATGGGCCACAGGGTCATGACCTAAATACCTATTTTCAAATTTTTCTCCATTACGTAAATACTTGAGATATGTGAAATATTTCTGGAAAATGTACTTATTTAAAAAATTATTTAACGCCTGATGAGCTACAGAGCCAGCGACTCTAACTGTTTCATTTATGAAATAAGGATTGTTTTATGTTTAAAAATGTGGTTATCTACATTATTTCAAGGTCGTCGATCACATCTATCATACATGTATGTCTATGAATTCTCCAGCATGTGTTGAATGGTTCTGTCCATATTCAATGTTCATATTGGACAGGGTTATAGGCTTTTTGTTAAATAATGTGATGCCGGGAGTGTTTGAATACTGTCCATTGATGAACATCCGGAATGGTCTGTTTACATGTGTGACACAATCTAAATAAATTAAGATCGACATATTTTATAATGTTATATTGCCGATCTAACTGTGACCAACGCAACGAGCTGTCCCGATGAACTTTCACCTGATATGCTCAGCCAATCAGCAACGATGCCTCATCTCGCTTGAGCTCATTCAAGACTCAAAACATCATTCTGCCGTTTCGTAGTGCATGGAGTAAAGCTGCATTCGGAGTGCATCGTGCGACCAAAATTAGAAGAATGACGAATTAATCCGATTGCTGAGGTGTCTGGCTAACACCAAAACTATTATAAATAAACTTAGACCAACACCACGTTTTCATTGCATGTACATGTACATGTATACTTTATAGATGTTAAGGTTTAATTTGCTAATGATTTAGTGTATAATGTAGTCGATTACACATATGATGTACTGATTGTAATGGGAGATAACTCTCTTATAGAAAATTCATCCAGAGTCAACTTTTATTGTTTATCTTAGCTTATAGATAATAGAGCCAATGTTGTTTTATCATTAAACATAAATCATTTCATACAATCATAGTACGACATTCTTTCTTAATCAGTAACCAAATTAATTAGATTTCTTAAAACACACTAGTAATGACATTTTTTTTATACACATGTTAGAAGTTTGTGCAAGTCCAAAACACGAGTAGGCAGTTGGGGCCTGTTTGTGACTCCAATTGTGATTGGTCAATTCCATCTTCCTTCTTTTGCACACGAAAGGTCATTGGGATGACCTCTCATACAGGCCACTGTTAGATCGACTGTATTAACATAATATAGAACAGTCGATCTAAATTGATTTAGATTGATGTGTGACATTTCCTGAGCTGAACTGATAACGGAAACTTAACCATGTCTTGCTTGGTAATCAGACGTACAAGGTATACAAGTTTATTGTAAAATATGTTATTCGCATGTATCAGATAAATGCTTTAATCTTAAATTCAGATTTGAACTTGAATTTGGATATCATTTAAGGTATTTTAGATCCACCAATCTGACCTTAAAGTGGTTCAAGTGGCTATATCGTACGTAGTCCCCCTTTGAGCAGTTTAGTTCAACTCCTGGCGCTTATTGTATAAACTGCCGGGCAAAAGAAAGTATACACCTTAGTTGCTTTTATCATATGTATGGTTTTCAAGTACAAATACCTTGAGTTTTCGACGTCATACTCTAAAACTGAATAGTGTAGGCCTTTAGTCATCAGTCAAAGAATACTTCTACAATGTACAGTACGTCGGTTTTAATTTTTTTTAAATGAAATTTTAAATTTTAAATTTTTCGAAAACATAATTTTTCATAAATGACAATTGTTGATCGACATATGGGGCATATTCTCTGTGAAAATCAATAAATGTGCCTCATTCTCTACACATTTGCAACATTTTAAACATGGTAGGGGTCATGATGGTGTACATTTCATTTCCAAACCCTGTCCAAATTAAACAACGATATTTTAACTAAAACATAACCAATCATCAATAAATTAATTCAAACAACTACAGATAAGTGGTGTTGTATCGTGCCATAATCAAATGAATCTCATTTCTTTGAAAATATTGAATAAATCGAAATCGTACTTTCTTTTGGCTGGCAGTTTAGATTACTGTACTTTCAGAATAGGAATACTTAAATGTCATATATATATATATATATATATATATATATATATATATATATATATATATATATATATATATATATATATTTATACACATAGATATGCTGAGATCGGAAAAATAAGTAATATGTTGTATAAACCCCTTCTTTAATTAATTATTTGCAATTAAAATTTTATCCAAAAGAATACAATTCTTTTTTACTCTGCGTAGTATCATAATCAAGTCTCAAAGGAACTGAGCTGAAACAATCGCTTTTATTTTTACCTTGAAACATACGTTGTGTGATCACATCAGGTTATATTATACCTGTTCCTGGGTACATTTTCTAATACAATATATAGTTTAACAGGCACGATGCTCTCTATCAGTGTGTTGATGACTTTTTCATCAATACATATAACTTAATTGAAATTAATAAACACATTCGGCTAAAAGAAACGCCTACCAGATATCTTATATATTTAAATTTCAGAAGTTGTCATGCCACAAAAGAATGGCTATTGTTGAAATGAGACAACAGAATTGTTCAGTTTTCGATCAGTGCTCGATCGGAAAAACATTTGAAACAGATTTTCATACAACAACGAGCAACAATACAGGTACGCATAAGCGTTTAAGTGGTGATGACGCTACAGATGTACGGAAGTCAATCAACCGGAAATAACGGTCTTCATTGGGCATGGTTTTCATGAATGCTGTTCACTCAAATAAGTACCTTTCGTTCCAATGGACATTTATATCCCTACTTTACGATTTAGAACCAGCAATCACCACCTACTTGTAGAAGTTGGCCGTTGGGAAAATGTTATCCTGAGAAAATCGTGTATGTATTCTATGTAACTCATTTGTTGTCGGAGATGAACTTCACTATCTTTTTAATGAGAAGCACTTATTTGTCATAGACAATCATACTTGCCTCTGTATATAAATCCACTGAACTTACGGAAAGTAAAAAGACTATTTTCATCTACTCAGATTTGCAACCTAAAAAATCTTGCTAAGTTTATTAATGTAATATTTCAATTAACCAAGATGTGATATTCGCCATCTTGACATGTTTATTTAAATGTATATATATATTCGTGTTTGTATTCTCATGTACCACCGTTGATGGTTTTACGGGAGATAATCTGAAAATGCAACTGAAACGAATCAGAACTTTTTCACGATTTCCAAGGACTTTCATATTAATTATTATTTAATTACTAACCTCCGACAAGTGACCTTAGCCTTATAGCCATATAACATGTAATCGACTCATTCCCACAGAAGTAATGAAACATCATTACACAGATCAATCGGAGTTACCCGCCCCTCACTAGTCCACTGGGTGGCGTGACCTGTCATTCACATTACAGAGTCGGTAGTGTGCAGACGTGTTTTCTGTATCTCTCCCGATTGTTTGAGCTATATAATTAAGGTGTTTTGATTGTTTTCTAGACTCTTTTACTTACCTTAGTTAAGTTCCCCGCTGTCCCGTATCGTATTCATTCCTCGCGAGTGAATTCGGTGTTTCAGTCAGGGGTGTTGGTTAACACAGTGTGTTGACCTGGATTAGTGGTGCGCGGGTTGTCGATTGCTCGTGCAGCTCGTGCAGCCCGGGGGCCGGACGGTTGCTCTACCCCCTTGCGTAACAGCTTTGATTGTGTTGGGCGCTTGCCGCCTGCTAGCGCTACTGCCTTCACTTGATCCCCTTGCCGTCTCGTGTCGCTTGCCGTCTGCTAGACGATAGCTTTCAGTAGGCCGCTTGGACGGGTGGTCTACCCCCTCGCATGACAGCTTTGACTGCCTTGTGCGTTAGGCCGTCTGGACGGTCGCTTGCCGCCTGCCGTCTGCCGCCTACTATCAGCTAGGCGATAGCTTTCCGTAGGCCACTTGGACGGGTGGTCTACCCCCTCGCTTGACAGCTTTGACTGCCTTGTGCGTTAGGCCGTGCTGCCTGCCGCGTGGATCATTGGACAGGCGCTTGCCGTCTAGCGCCTGCCGCCTGCCGCCTGCCGTCTGCTTGGCGCTAGGTTCTCGTGAGCTGGTTGGACAGACGCTTGCCGTCTGCCGTTTGCCGTCTGCCGTTGGCCGTCTGCTGCCTGCCGCCTGCGGTCTTCCGACGCTTGCGCTTGGACTGTAGGCCGCGCTTGCCGCTTCTCAGGTGATGGACTCAGCGGCCCCGTACCGGGCGTACTGCAGACGGTGCGGGTCACGCAAGTCGGCGAGCTACGACCCTCATGTCGTCTGTCGCCTGTGCAGGAACACTTGCCCGGAGGATAACCGGTGTGTGGAGTGCGAGGATCTCTCCCCGGAGCAGCACAGGCGTTACCGCTCTTCTATCCGGAAGAGTGAGTCGCAAAGCCGCTGCAAGGGCAACAGACGTCCAACCCCGGGGTCGTCTGCCGCCGCAAGCAGGCGAGAGGAGCCAGACAGGTCGGATTTGATCATATCCGAGGACGCAGGGGAGTTTGACGTTCCTTCCTCCCTGGCGTCGGACATGGTTCGCGAGCCAGTGGGTCGGGGTTTGCCTCCGGTCGTGTCACCGCCTCGTGACTTGTCCGAGGAGCCTTCTGACTCCGGACCCCCCTCCCCCTCCCGGGAGGAGCATCATAAGAAGGTCAAGAAGGCGAAGAAGCGCTCCAGGTCGCCCACCACCCGCCCTTCGACGCTAAGGCGTTTAAGGACGACGTCCTTACGTCCGTCAGGACGATGTTGGAACAATTCTCCCAGAAGGATTCTGGGGATCAAGGCGGGAAGGATCCGCCTCCGCCACCTCCTGCGGCGCTGACCACCGGGCGCGTCCGCCGTGTGACGCTGGTGTCGCCGCCTCTCTCCCCTTCAGACATGTCGGTGCCTCCCTCGCCAGGCTCGCAGTCTGGGGACATAACCGAGGGGGATTCCCCCCCTCGCGTTCCTCCGTGGTCCGCTGCAGGCAGCCTTCGAGAGGTGGAGGCACCTGATCAGGGTGAGAGGATGGCGGCCATCGCTGACTGGTGTCAGCTGACCCTACAGGAGGTGGATGAGGAGTGTAGCTTTTCGAAGCAGGCACGTTTTGAGTCCTTCTGTCAGGAGGAGGAGGTGGTGAACCCGCGTAGCGTCCGCTTCCCAACCCACCGCCTTCTCCTAACGGCGGCGAAGGATTTTGACACTCACGTGTTGTCCGCGGCGCCGGGCCGCCTTGTTCCGCCTCTGGTGATCTCGGATCGTCAGAGGGCGGGGCTCCCGGTCGCCTCTTCTCCCGTACCTCTTTCTCCCCCCGTCTTGGACGACGACATCAGGCGTGTGGCCAGGAGTCGGCCATTCAGTGTCCGACGGGCACCTGTCCCACCTGGACAACGAGGCCAGGAGGATTCTGGGCATGGCGAACTCCGTCGCCCATGCTTGTCAGGCCATGGTCGCCTACTCAAAGGAGGCTGGGATGGAGAAAGGAGCGAACGCACTGTATCGGGGTTCGGTTCCGTGGCAGGGAACCTAGCCCAGATTATGCTAAGTGCCTCCCGCATCTCAGCGGGGGTCACTAACCTGAGGCGGGACGGATTTCTCGCACGTACCAATCTTCAGGCAGAGATGCGCACCCGTCTCAGGAGCGCTCCAGCGACGTCGTCGACGCTGTTCGACGGGCAGGTCGCAGAAGCTCTGCGACACCGCCAGGAGACCCAACAGCAGGAGCTGACCAACAGCTTGGCAGCGGGAGGCGGCAGGGTCTCCTCGGTGGTGACAACACCCAAGAAGCGGAAGGGTGGCGCTCCGCAATCCCCCGCTGGCTCTAGGACCGGCGGGGTTTCCTTTCGGGACGGGGGCCGGCCAGGCAAGGGCCGTGGCGGCTACAACGCCGGCCCCTCTCCAAAGAGGACATCCAACAAGTCACAGGGGGGCAAGGGACGCGCCTACGGAGGAACCAACAAGAATAGGTGACTCCTGGGCGCCCCCTCTCCTACCGCCGGCAGCGGTAGAGGTGTGAGACGGGCCCGTAGGAGGCCGTCTCTCAACTTTTGTGGCCAATTGGAGGCAGTTGGGCCTGGACGAGTACGTCTGTCAGACGCTGGAGCGTGGGTTTCGTATACCCGTGCTCACCCACCCCCCCCGTGACTTGTTCGCCAGTGGAACGTCCGCTAGAGCCGGTCTTCACAGCGGTCTTCCACGCGCAAGCTGTATGATTTCCAATGGGCTTCCTTCATGACCTTTTGCGAAGGGAAGGGGTTCGATGTGCGGTCGGTAACGGTGCCCCATGTTGCGGATTACCTGGTACACCTACGCACAGTGAGGAAGCTTAAGGCTTCCTCCATCAACACGAACCTCGCGGCCATTATGTCCGTCCTTCGCAAAAAGGATCCCGGGTTGGATATCTCGGTCCTTAAGGAGCCATCAGGACGTACAGGAACGTGGATGGCCGCCACAAACTGAGGCCGCCAGAGTGGGATCTGGCGATAGTTTTGAATCACCTCAAGTCTGAGCACTATGAGCCGCTGACGGACACGACGCTGCTGCGTCTCACCATTAAAACTTCTTTCTTAGTGGCGAGGGGGTCAGCGGCCAGAATATCAGAGTTGCACACGCTGCAAGCTGATTTGCTCAGGTTTGAGGTGAGAGATGGACGGTCAGCGACCTTGGGTCTGGCACCGGAGTTCCTGTGTAAGAACCAGGGCGCTGACGAGCGTGGACGGACCTTCACACTGCCATCAATCTCCTCGGCTATCGAGCCGACGGACGAACAAGAACGTCTCCTTTGTCCGGTACGCGCTCTGCGCATCTACGTTGAGAAGACGCGCTCGCTGAGACAAGGGAGACGCAGGCTCTTCTTGCCCCACTCCCAGACGAGCTTGAAAGAGTTGGACAAGAGGCAGCTGGGAGTTTATCTCAGGTCGGCAGTGGTGGACGCCTACAAGGCGGCCGGACTGCCGGCACCGGCGCGGACCAATCCGCATGAGATCAGGGCCATATCAGCGACTATGGCCCCACACAGCAACCTGTCAGTGGCGGACATCATAGCCGGCTGCTTTTGGAAGTCGGGCTTGGTGTTCGCCAACCATTACCTGCGCCATGTCTCCATGGAGGACCTGGAGGGCGTAGCCCATCTAGGGGCGCAGGTCTTTGCCCAGCAGCGAACCACGGGTGCCTCCCCTGGCAGGGGACGCAACCATCCACGCTAACGAGCACTCACGAGTTGAGAGCGGCTCATATTTAACCATTGAATAAATTGTTTTGAATGGTTATACAGGGTTTTGTGGTGTTTTAATTAAGGATCGTCGACTGCGAGAGGTCAGACAATTATCCTCATTAGAACGATCGCTCGCTAGATCGCCGATCACCAGATCAATCTTGAGAGTTACCGCTATGCGACGAACTCTACCCTCCACCTACAGTGGTATCAGGCTAAGGTCACTTGTCGGAGGTTAGTAATTAAATAATAGTACGTTTTTGATTAAACGTCATTATTTTTACTTACCGTAGACAAGTGACCGTCGTCATACCCATCCCGCCTCCCCTCTTACGCATTCGTCGTTAATTGCGACTCCTAGGTAATGTGAATGACAGGTCACGCCACCCAGTGGACTAGTGAGGGGCGGGTAACTCCGATTGATCTGTGTAATGATGTTTCATTACTTCTGTGGGAATGAGTCGATTACATGTTATATGGCTATAAGGCTAAGGTCACTTGTCTACGGTAAGTAAAAATAATGACGTTTAATCAAAAACGTACTATTATTTCAGCATAATCTGGAGACCATTATTATAATTATTTCATCTTTCATTTTAAGGAAAATCAAGTATGCTTTTCTTTTGGCCAACAGTGTAACGACAAGTCTTGCATTAACTTAGTCGAAACTAAATTGACTTGCTATCGTTCCTTTGATATCCGTTATGCGATTACCTGTCCTCAGTTTATGAAACTTTCTGTACCTGAGTTTGACAGGTACGATGTTATCAACCACTCTACATAAGTCAATATTTTCCATTAGCTTAATGATTTCTACCTATTCGATAACCTGTCTTTGTTTGAACTTACACCTTGGCGGTAACAAAAGTCAGCCTATTGAGTGATCATTTGAGGAAGTGTCTCCTCCGGTTGATGTATTTCAAGATTGTAAATAGTGATTGCTTACTACACAACTTGAAATAACTGAGCTGTATTTACAGTGAGATTGTTTTAATTGTGCTTCATAAAAGGTGTGATAACATTGTGGACGGGGTAGAACAAAGGATTTCCATTTGTTAGTATTAAGGTCGAGTGTTCAGGCTTGGGTTAGGGCTAGAGTTAGGGTTAGGCCTAGGTTTCGGTTAAGGGTTAGGGTTAGGGTTAGGGTTGGGTTTATAGTATTGATTAGGGATGGGTTAGTGTTAGGGCTTGGTCTATCTTGGGTCAGGTTCAGAGTTAGGGCTAAAGCTAGGTTAAGTTCAGGGTTAGGGTAAGGGTTATGGTTAGGGGATAGGGTTAAGACTTGGTCTATGTCTAGGGGCAGGTTCAGGGTTAGGGTTAGGGTTAGGGTTAGGGTAAGGTCGAGAACTTGGGTTAGGTTAGGGTTATGCTTAGGGTGAAGGTTAGGGTATGGGTTATGCTTATGATTTAGGGTTAAGTTAACATACATATTATTTAGAACTAATTATGATCAACACAATTAATTCTTATAACCCTTCCACTTGATTTTTGGTTATAATAATTATATTAGTAGTTGTCAATGATGTGAGCCTTTATGATTCTAAAAAAACGTAATTATGAAGTAATGCCAGCTGCATCTTTTACATTTCTATGTTATGTATATATATATAACACCGAATATGAATAATTGAGTAAAATCAAATTCTGATAGTGATGACGATAATGTTCTGTTGACCGTTCTACATTTCAATGTGCGCTTGTTCTTGAATCAATTTACTAAAATCAAAGGTGCAATACACGGTGTGGGCAAGGGAAATATTTCAAATTCAGTGTTTAACATACATGGATAAATCATTTTCGCTATTAAAAATTGAACCCTGAAAATGCCTGGCAATCAGATTGTTTGTATAAGACTCCTTCATAAAAGTATCAGTGTATATAAGAAATAACATGTATATATACTGCCGGCCAAAAGAAACGCCCACTAGATGTATTTCCAGAGATTGTAAAAACTGTTATGAACAGTTTAGGAATATTATAACATAATGAAGTTACACCATTTCTGCATTAATAGAAAGTTCATGTCACGAAAGAAGGACGATTGTTGAAATGAGAAAATAATTCTTCAGTTTTCGATCAGTGCTTGATCAGAAAAAAAAAACATTTTAAAAAGATTTACATACAACCACGAGCAACAATACAGGCACGCATTGCGTTTAAGTAGTGATGATGCTGTCGGTGTACGTGGTTAAGGTGCGCAAGTGAATCAAGCGAAAATAGCAGTCTTCATTAAGCGTGGTTTTCATGAATGTTATTGACTCGAATCACAGTTTTCCACGATTTCAATGGACTTTCATATTAGTTATTGCTTCAGCATAACGTGGAGACCGCCATTACTTATATTTGAGAAATTATTGCATCTTTCATTTTAAGGAACATAAAGTAGGCGTTTCTTTTGGTCGGGAGTATATGATAATAGATAATAATAATAATATAATATAATAATCTGGAAACTATAACTATGATAGTAAAAAGTCATAATAGAATTTCTTTTAGTTTTCCTATTTCCGCCATTGAATCTTGAATATAGACATCACTCGATACAGAACCATTTTTGCCAATTTCATGCTTAACTTTACAAACAAATGTTAAAACGTTTTATCAAAATATACAAGATATAATTTCAATTTGTCATGATCAGTATCTTTTGGTACTTTTATAGCACCAAGTATGAATGAATGGGATAATCTAAACAATCTGCATCCAATATTTAGATTGTGCATATAATGTGAGGAGCAAAATGCCCTTCAACGACCTAGGTAAATTCACCTAATTACAACGAAATTTTGAATTTAAAAAAATAGTTCTGCATCTCTATTTGACTCTTCTTGTCATTTCAAAATGTACTTCAAACGTACATTGTCAAAGAATTACTTTTTAAAAGTCTAATACAAATTTAACACCAATCAAAATTCATTTCAGTGAGATCTCGAACAAAATTTAAGAAATGGGAATAATACTCAAAATGATATATAACGAGCACATTTCATTTCCGTGGGAATAATCCTTATTTTTTATTTTTTTAATTAAGTGGATTAATTACATTGACAAGTACCATCACGTTTAAGGTTTCTTTAAGTTTCTTCCACAATGGGTTTAAGATAACCGTCAATACAATGTGTGAGACAAAAGCATGTTGTACACAATGAGTGAGAATCGATTATCATGAAAACCAATCTGAAAGACATTTTATCAAATTTAAAGGGTTATTCAGGGGCGGCTGGTGGTGATGGCGTAACTCCTTCGATTTCCTTTCCTTACAGTCTGACGATGCGACTTCGTCACGAAAACCATTTAATCACCCATATGGTTTTAAATAACCAAGTTAATATTATTAATATGAGCACATGTGTACATATCACGTTTGCCTAGAAATCATTGTTTCATCGCAGCTTCCCGTACTTCGCCGTCTGTGACGTCATACCACGATTGTTCGTGACGTCACTGCATGTTTGCGTCATGTTATACTCGAATCACATGGAATAGAATGGGTAATAAAGAAATTATCACACTCGAAAGTGTGTCATAATGACTTTTAAAAAACTCGCTCTCGCTCGGCAATACAAAGATTGACACTCATTTCAGAAAAAGTCATAAGGTACACTTCCTCCGGATAATAATCTCTTTAACGAGTTAACGAAGATAATATTAACTTGATAACACATTCCAAGGAAGAAGTTCATCGCACCTGATTATCATATATTTCAAAAACCTAATACCCATTTAAATATAATGTCCTTTTTAAAAATCTTACGATTTACCTTTGAATATAACCTTTAAATATACGTCATTCTATGCATCTCGCCAACACATTTACAGAAAATATCCTTTGAGAAAGAAATTTTAATTGTCCAAATAAAAATATGATGAATCTCCAGAAATGTTGTAAATTCTAAATTTTCTAAAAAATGTTATTTTTGACCTTGTAAAGAAGAAAAGTTAAATAGGCAATGTCCCTAGCTTTCGAACATTAATAAAGGTAATCAACTGCATTGATTATACACATGCCTGAAATAATTGTATTATGAATAAACAAACAATAATTATGAGGAGCTCTGGTTGAAACAGTTCATGGCAGCGTGTATAACGCTTCAGTGAGAATTCATTCTCAGATCTATGGAGAGAAACACGACCATGTGAATTCAGTCAGACATCCGGAATTTATTCAGTTCTTTGGAGATACTTTGAAGCTAATAAGCAGAGGAACTACAAACCATTGCTTCCATTTAAACATTAATTGTTACTAAAACAGTGTGTTTGGAAACACTGCTGATTCGTTATTTCAGTGTCACGATAATGCTACGAATGAATCAGATCGTAAAAGTAAATGCAAGTATTTGCCGAAACATACCAGGTAACATCTTCCGTTAAGTGTAGAATATTGATATATCTTGACAGTTTTTTTTTCAAGGTTACAACTGTACACATTTGATATGCTCTATTCGGAATTTATCGAACTTATGGAACTTCATGATCATCTAAAAATGCACTAATGTCTCTCGTAGATCATTTAGATGACATCAGATAGGTAAAGATGCGTATCCTCAAAACCGTAAAAGTGCCCAAAACATTCATTATTCGCAAAACATCTATTATTGCGGCCTCAAACCACTATAGGCCTAGTCGATGAGGAATACTGTTACCACCATTTTGGTAAATATTTTGTACAATTATCTTGAATAGTTCTCGTGCCATTAAGGTTTTAAGTTTCAACTTTAAGGGAGGATAACTCATGAAAGAAGTAAAAAATCTAACAGACTACCATCCCTTAAAATTTCAAGAAAATTGGCCCAGTCGTTACTTCTGTACGCGAGGCACAAAGGCACAAAATTCGGTACAAAGAATAATAATAAAGAATCAGGGCCCCCTTTCACAAAGCACTAAGGTGATCGTAAGTCACTAAGGTAACCTAAGTGCGATGTTAAAGAATAGCAGTTAAGGTTAACCTTAGCAAAGGTTGCTTTGTGAAAGGTGGCCCAGGATTATAACAATATGTCTTAAGCTCGGTCTTGAAGACCTAATAATCTCATCATCAAAGGTGAACACCATCTCTACAAGATATGTTATTAGTTTGAAATTTGTATGTCATTGTTATCTCATCTTGTTGTATTTGTTATCTCTTTATCATACCCACACGTATCCTGTATATAACCTGCTGTTTCACCAGCTCTTCCATATGCTTGATAACGATATAAGGATCTGTACCGAAACGTAGCCATTGTGAAAGAAGTTGAACATCCATAAATATATACTTGTCTTTCTATTACACCAACTTCTAGAATGCCTCTCAAACAGTTTGAAATTTTCCTGTTTACTATTCCTTTTGAATTGCAAAATTTATTTTTGAAAAAAGGTCTTTGGTTTCAATTAGTTATTTTGTTAATGTTTTAGACTTAAGACTACATAACCCACTTAGTGAGGATTCAGTCTAGTTATTTTTAATATTTAATAACAGATTTAATATTCCTTTCATCTCTTTCTGAAATTAAGATTTGGAAATTCTGAAATTAAGATTTGGAAATGTATTTAAATGTATTTACTTAATTGTGAATAAGCATTAAAGAGAAATATGCACATTAATAATAAATGAAATACATATATACATAATAAGCATACATAATTACTGCAAACTACGAATCGTTAAAAAGTAGTGGAATCTGCTGCAATCTTCTTTTCTCAAATAACGTAGGTTTCCCCAACAAAATATAGTAAAGTTACTGAGAATCAATCCATAGCCAATTCATACTATGCTCATGTGAAGAACATTGATAAGTTTAATAAAACATTTTCCAAAAGAATACAATTTAATAAAAAAAACATGGCTACATACAAACATAAGAATCAAATCGTCAGTAATCATCAATATACCTTTCAGTATTTGACTGAACGTTTCTATATAACATTCAAATTGATGATAAATGCCTCTTAATTTGCTTTGTTGCACCATTTTTGTGTTATGTCTGTCTGTTATGTCAATAAACATAATAGACGAATTTAATATGACTTTCATCTGCCAAAGCATGTTACTTCGAAATATTCAGTTATGATGTAATATTTATAATTTGTGAATGTCAGATATGAAATATTACGGTTTCATATGTTGAAATGCTAACTCTGTTAAGTTGTTTGTTGATGTTAGTTTGCATGTGAATCTTTTGTACAATTTTTGTACTATAGCCCTATGGTCTCTAAGTATTAGAAAAAAAATTTTGAACGACATTTCATGCTATGACTCTATTTCATGCCAATGCGACTGTGTTGCCATACTATAATATGGTGTTAAATACTTCGAAATATATTCTGAAGCTTTTAGCATAATGTCATACTTTTAAAACGAATTGACATTGTGGGACTGTGTAGTGAGATGTCAATCCAAAAGACAAACATTACGGCCAGGACAATGATCAGTATAGTGATAATGACACATGACAACAATTACGCAGAGGCAAATATGTTCAATGTCATTTCTGATTATAAATAAACTATTTTTTGGTGCCCTATATTTACTCATTGTTTTTATTACTTTTGTCGCAACGTAACTTAGAAATTAATTTCTTATTATTTCTTACTTTGGACCCTCATTATTTAAAGAGGAAAAGACTGGGTTCGTAACGAGCGAATTGATTGGTAAATGGAAGGGACGTAACTCTGTTTTAAATACAGGGGGCCCTGACCCAGTCACAAGTTTTCCAGTCGAGTTGTCTTAACGGTGAATATGAATTTTTTGTAAATGCATATTTCGCCCGATTGGTGCTGAAGATGATTAAATGTTCCTTTAATAGTATTGTTTCACAGTTGCGTTAATGAAGCATTTACATGTATGTATGTATTTATGTAAAAATATATTCTCATATGCAGCTGCCTGCAGCCTGAGTGAAAATAAAAATTCACTTCAGTTCAGGAATTGTAATAATAAACGGATGTTTACATTCACTACTTCTGATTGTCTTAATTCTATTCCATTGCCCTTTTTCAACACTTTCAACCGGATTTTAATAAAATTCTTAACAGTTCATTCCTTATTGATCCACAACACACTCCTAGAATCACAAGATACTGTTTTTACTGAATTCACTTTTAATGAGAATCTTAAAACGTTCATATGACACATCTTTGCCATTTGTCGGTGACAGAAAGAAAACCAAAAAAATATATTCTTTATCAATTCCGATTGAATATGTCTAACATGAATTTGAAACGCACTCAATCAACATATGACAGAACCACACATTTCAAACGAAGGTTTAACACTTTGTGGACGTTATTGCTTTGGTGTTTTTTTCAGTTGGCGTCTAAAATGATGACAATTTATATTTTGTGAACAATAAGAATAATAAGAACTAGCAAAACTTTTCTGGGAATATTAAAAGGCAAATTTATAAAGAACATAAACGTGAATACATCACTGATCTAGACTTGCAGTTAAACGCAGATACTTCAATACACCGGAGACAGCGAAATATAACTTATCCCCCGTCATACTAGCAGAAACAGTATGATACATGCCCACCAAGAAAGGAAATTCTAAACTTATAATGAACACTAATAAAAGGGCTTTGTGTTAAAAATTAATACATGGTATTTAAATCAATGGTAACAAATCCAACCTCTAAACAAGGTGATTGGTACCAAGATTCATGGAGCTTTACAGTCGATTGTAAATAACTGACATGTTAAAGGGGCAGTAGCACGTTTTTTCGCTCACATAGGTTGATGAAATGTATTTGAGAAATAATGTCACAAAAAGTAAAACAGCCTTCCCTCTTCGGAAAATCAAGTTTAAAAATGAGTGTACATGGTTCATCAAAGCCATGGGAATCGTTTTTGTCATTTGAAATAATAAAATGTGTTCACAATAAAATGGCCGCCATGCAATATTTGCTTTATACGCAACACCGATATTACCACTACGGATAATTGGTTTGTGCAATAAGATGTTTTACTCTCTAGAGTAAATATAAATGACATAAACTATCATTAAAAATGGGAAATTTGAAAAAATAAAATTTGCAAAAAATCGTGCTACTGCCCCTTTAAATCCCTGGTGTGATTCTTTAAACATGATGTTTCATTTAACTCTCTGTTGTTATTAAAACCCATTCCGGAAATGGCAAACGAGGCTTCGAATTGCAGCAGGGGGTCAAACAGTTATTGCTTGACTGATGTGGTGTTTACTTCCGCAGGAAATTGAATAGGTTTACGGAAATATTTATGGAAATATGGAAATATGGAAATATCGCTTCTCCTGTCAAGGTGTCAGTAGAAATATGACGAATGAGCTGTTAATGCGTCTTCCCAATGTGTTGTTCTTTTGATTGTTAATTAAAAACATATTTGCACTTATTCCTACATTTCCTTACAATGAAAATATTACTTCACACTGATTTCATAAAATATATTTTTTTTTTTCACAGACTGCGAGGTTTGTGGTTGAGGTCAAACCGTGTTCAAATCCCCAAGGGTTCCCCACAGACGCCCCATTCTGTTCAGTCCGTGACAGGGTGACTCTTAATAAAATACATGCAAATCTAAACGAGAGTAAACACATCGGAAACAACGTTTCATTTTGGAAACACAAATTTAGTTTAGAAAATGAAGAGAGGTTTTATCAACAATTTCACATTTCTTACACGCTGTCGAAAAGGAATTATCTACATGAGGACCAAGGATACTCTACACATACAAATTCACTTTACACATTTTTTTCTCAGTTTTTTCTTAGTTGTTTTTTTCAGAGAAATGTTTCACTAAATTAATGCCTGGGGACCTTACATCATATTTTCCAAGACAAATCAACGTAACATTCATACTTGATTAAAGGGTATGATATCAATGTATGCTAATGTCAAAAGAGAGGTAACTAATGATATCAACTCTTTGATGAACAGTAATCCAAAGTCTATTCTTGATTGTTCATCTTGCGATATAATGTAATTGTATAATGTGGCGCTCAGATTTGTTGAATTTGTACTGTTGCAAATATAATGATAAGTGTTTCTAAATTAGTGTAACATGTCGGAAATATATTTTTATAATTACTTATGGATAAATGTACAGCTTTATAGCATTACGATCTAAAGGGTAGTTTTAAAACAATAGAACGAACCTTTATTTCAAATCTCGTTGACGACAAAATGGAACCTGCTTCATCCATACTTATGATCATTGAGGCTTCGTATTATCTGCTTTCTCTTTCCTATAAAGTCATAATGGATATCCTCTTTTGTATTGTTAACAGGTGAATTTCTTGTTATTTACATGAAAATTTGTGTGAAATGATCTTGAAGACAGGTCGGTACATTCCTGTTTCAATTTGAAAAAAAATGGATTTATGCAACACAGAACGTTCAACAACTATTGCAAATATAGAGGAAATATTACTGTATGTGATGAAATATTTGCTGGCATACACAAATGACATGACACATGAAAGGTTTTCCAATATGGCAGTTGGATATAACTTTTCTAACCAATGTGAACATATAACATGATTATATTTTGGATAACATTACCTTCAATAGTACAAATATTTGTACTTTTTTTCGGGCCGAGTCCCTTGCGGGATTCGAAACCACACCTCAGAGTAAGGCAACTATCGCCAGCACTGACCGTACCAACAACTAACCACACGACATCGTTATTTATAGTCCAGCAATGGTCAGAGCCACACTCGCTCAAGTGAAGTAGTTTTGGACTAACATCACACAATTTCGGATTTAAGAAAATTTCACACTACATTCTTATTTATTTTTATTTATTTTGAGTGACTGTCAGTTCATTAACAAAAAAGGACACAGCAAGAAAAATAGGTACAAATTATTTCTCAAATGTATACAATGGGCTTTTGAGAGCCACCTGTTTATTTTTTAAAGATAATAATAGTAATAGTAACTACGCAATATGGTCTGGAGCATTACTCCAATGGTCAAATTATTTTCAATTCCCTCAAATCATTAAGTTCATTATCTTTTGATTACTTTTGAACACAATTTGTTTTATAACAAATAATATCAACCTTGGTCTCGGAACCCCACTGGCTCCAGTCATGTTGTATATTTCTTTTGAATCTGTCACTCCGCGGTAAGATTCATCATTGGGATTACTGACGCCGTTGTCTTCAGAAACAACGTATAGTTTTTTTGATTCCTTATACCTAGAAAGTATTAACTTCGATTCATGTAACTTACGGACTGTAATCAGTAAAAACATTACTCATGGAAAGAGGAGAACCTTCTTCGGACATCATGTTTTGATGTGTTCATTTCCGGCATTGACCGAGAATTCACGGAAATGGCCGATGTCGATAATGATGCCAATGTTGTTCCTTCCGACATTAGTCTGTCTGTTTCTGTAATTACCGTGGATTCACCGATATTGCTGCGTTTGTTTCGAGAAAAGAAGCATTGTCTTCCGTACTTGTCGTGTTTCCTTCAAATTTGGATGAATTTTCTTCAAAATGTATGCATTTCCTTCAATTACTTAGGGGGGCCTGAGAAAGGAAATGACGATGAGGCTCTGAATGGTACTCACCAAGCTCATAATCTGCATTTTCAAAATGTATGCATTTCCTTCAATTACTTAGGGGGACCTGAGAAAGGAAATGACGATGAGGCTCTGAATGGTACTCACCAAGCTCATAATCTGCATTTGGATCTAGCACACAAGGATGCTCCTCACTCATATATTATACATTACAGGGAGAACCAATGATCCTGCAATGATACTTGTAAACAAACGAAGTAAATACAGTACCATAAACATCCCACTCAAATATGTAAAAACATTTCCCATTAATATTCAACCCTGATGCAACTATTCTTTATCCTTAGAGGCGCTTTCGCGCATTGTTTTGCTATTTTTTCTCATATTTTCCATTTATTATTAAAGTTTATACAATATAGTGTTACTTAGAGGGTAAAACATTTCATTACATTACCCGATGAACCGTATCCATAGAAAATAGTTATCCCTACTGGAAGAACACTGTGCGACGTATAAAGCGACAGTGATGTTGATCTTCAGTGTGAGAGTAGATTTGTAGGTTTTATGCACATTTTAGAGTTCAGACAGCAAGATGAATGACCATTCCATCATCGTGTAACAATCAAAACTCTGTTCTAAGTCTTTAGGTTTCGAAACAGCCATCAGATCACTTGACCTCCCTTCGAACGGCAATTTTAATGCGAACACATGTACAAAATGGCCAGTCGTTGGGAAATGGACGCGCATGGCTTGACCGAACCATGTACATTTGTTTTAGAACTCTCTTTATTGACGGAGGAGTATCATCTAGCCATTAGTAACACGTATTTACCTTTTCGTGAGATGACTTTGTTTCAGTAAGCAGAACGTACTACAGCACCTTTAATGTCCGCATTCGTAGTTCATACTCTTGATCAAATATGATATCATTTTGCCGTCGGTAATGTAAATGTACTCAAGCTATTTCAAATGACACTTCTGTAAATTGGTCTGTAAGCATTTCACACAAATCTTGAGCAAATCACATTTGTTTAATCCATCGCATCAAAATTATGATATTCAAAACATTCCTTAGATAATGAATTCAGGCACAACTATCTCTTCATTATCATTTACAAGGCCATGATGGCCATGATGACTGATGACCTACACTTGCCTGGTTAAAATCATTATTATTCAAAAGATGTCCAAGATGGTTATCTTGAAGAAAATGGCTTTTGCTATTTATAAAGTGTATCTTTGTAAAATCACGTTCCGTTCCCTTGTTCATTTGCTCGCTCCATAGGAGACTGTACAAACAACTTCGAGATTAGAATAAAGACATGCTTTTTGTTTGTAAACATCGTGGAAAATAATAAATAATTTGAAAATTTAAAGCAAGAAAAACGTTCTGTTTCCTCAATTATTAAACGGGTGAATAATTAAAAAAAAGTTAATTCAGTTTACAGCTGCCATTTCCCTGATGTCGATGATGTAAAGCATTTTAATTACAGTGTTGATGCAAAAGAAAAGCCAAGCAAACATTGATTTTGCCACTTAAAATGTATGATTATTCGTTCCTAAGTGTTAATGTTACACAAACTCATTTCAAAACAATAACATGTATTCAAAGAAAAGAGATATCATCATATATAGATGACAATATGAATATGTATATTTCTTATTAAAAGTCTTCAAGCTTTCAAACTATTTCAAGCTTATCGTAAGCTCTTTTAAGTTTTATTTGCATCTCTGAAAATATTCGAAATGGCATAATGAAAACTAGCCATAGCTATTTATGATAGAAACATTAAAAGTAAATTTAAATAAACCATTATGGTGACGTGAATTAGGGTTTAACGCGGCTTTCAAGAATATTTCACTTATATCATGGCTTCTAGTATTATTGCAGGGAGAAAGCCCGCAAAATCGTGTGGTCATGCATTGCGGTGAAACTAGCGAACGGTGAGTGGTACTACGCTGAAATTCAGTGTAGCATTGCACCCACACCTTACTGTAGAACAGTTCTCTACTGCAGACAAAGTTGCCGTGCCCCTGGCGGGATTCGAACCCCGGACCCCTTGATTCGAAGCCGAATGCGCTAACCACTGCGCTATCTCGTTCCCAAACCATTATGGATCATAATCGTAATGTTAATACAATGTATGAAAAACACCAAATGGTTTGTGTTCTTAGTTGAATAAACATGAATTCAAATGAGAGGACATGATAACGGGGGCAGTACTAGCAGAATGATTTATTTTAATAAGTTTGTTCTATGGACTACACATGGCTAACATTTGATCTTCATGACTTCATGATTTATTGTTGCACATGTGTATATCTATATTGTTATCATTTAAATGATGGAAGAAAATCATGTCATTTCTTCAATATGTGTACAGTAGTCCGGCAGCCAGCCCTTGTGACCGGGGAAGTGCGTCAATAGAATTTGTTTTTGTTCATGGTGAACCCTATGGGTATATACCTGAGGAAACTGAATGATGACACTTGGTCATCTTTGAGTATTTTGAATAATTAATGTTTAAATTAGATAGGGTACACTCGTGATTTCAGTTATCCAGACACATCAAGTAATTATATTCTAGTGTTCCAAAAATGAAATAAAATAAAGGCAGTTATATATAATTTGTTGTCTATAAGTATTTTGAAAATAAGTACACTTTTTTGTTGAAAAAAACGAAAGGCCAAAATGTTGATAATGTGTCTGGATAAACGAGCTGAGCAATTTGGTTTTCTTACATTAAAACTTTTTAGTGTAATAATTTACTGTTGATTATAATAACGATTATAGTATAAAACACGAAATACTTCTGAAGGAGAAAGTCGATTTTTATCTTGAAAATTATAAAACGTAGAAAGTTAGATGATAATGTTGTTGATATAAATAACCTGCTGGAACGTTTGTTGACGTATCTTTACTGTAGGACGTCATAAACAAAGGAACACAGCCGTTTTGACTCTCCAATCTCGGCTAGCTAAAGAGATTTGAAAACGACGATTTCTTGAATTCTTAAAATGTATCTTTCTAAAAAAAATGAACAGATAATATTTAAAAATTGTAAATTTAGTTTAGTTGGATGTTGACCTTTCGTATATCTATTTCCGTCGTGTTCATCATTCATTGATTGAATTATCTTGTATTGTGTATGGTGACGTTTCTTTTGCGGTTGAGTGTAGATTGCATGAGCTACACGAACGATTTTTCATTTTACATTTCAGGATTTTAAAATCCGTTTTAAATGCATGTGCGATTGATTCGTTTACATTCCAAAATGTTTGTGATGGCATCATCAAGGTCCAACGATTACGCCTCTTTACGGCTAATATTTCGCTCAGTTGAGGTCTATCGTATATATTAGCTTGAAGATCTCATGAATGAAAGAGGAGATAAAGAATATAACGTCAGTTTATATTTGCAAATATAAAGAAAACGATGTCAAAGAATGGTCAAAATAATATGAACAAGCGAGCTTGTCGAGTCATACATATATGGCGCATGAAAAATACATCAAATGACTAATCAGACTTCAGGAATCCGTGTAGATTAACAAAGTAAACACATAAGTGTGCCAACAGACTTTCACAAATTCCTTCAAATGTATACATGTACATACATGGATGGATTCGTTTCATTCAGACAAATTAAGGAGTCGAATTTGCAGGGGTCATATGGCACACTGTAATATGGCACATTTGCATATATGGTTTATATTTACCCCTACTAAAATAGCTGTTTCACATTCATCAAGTAATTCACATATAGCATTAAATGATAATTGGAATAGGTTATTAAAATATAATGAGTTTTATTCATAAAACGCTATTTTGTTTAGAGCTAGAATGAATAACAAATCTGCCTATGATTCAAATATCAAAGCCGACCAGTTTGTTTACTTTAAATGTTGCATTGGCAATTACAAAGTTGAAATGAAAAATATTTTGGATGGACAACACTGAAAAAATTACTTGTGTGTGTGTACACATGATAAAATCAATTGACATTGTAACAACATATTATAAAATCAAACATTGCCAGCAGTTTGATTCATAACTCATTCATTTATGTTCGCCTCTTAAATTTAACATGTAGCTTGATCTTTGTACAGTGGCAATTTATCAATTATAAAGCATCCCACTCCAGGGTATTAGCAACCGCAATGTTGATTAAGGAGCCGTACGAATACAAATCACCTGATGGACCAGGGTGTTTGCAAATACGTTCTTTATACTGTAGAACACGGATATAGCGAACAACTGGATATAAGGAACATATTTATAAGTCCTATATAATATGCCAAATGCGAATAGCCAACAGCGAACATAGCGAACTGAATTCTTTGGTCGCTTTGAGTTCGTTACATCCGTGTTCTCCCTTTCATTGTTTGCCTGAACTACGTCATTCACCTTTCTAACTTTTCCTGGTAACTGGTAACTTCAGAAACCGTCTTCTGCATTTAAACATGTTTTATTTGTTTCCCTTAGTTGAAATTTGAGTTTTTGTACATGTGCCGACGCATCAAATGTCGGAGGAAGCAGTTTAATTGTCCGAAAATTACAGAACTACCGATTTCTGATTAATATAACTTCGCAATTAATATAACTCGAGAAAGATAATCTCTGATTCCCCGTCACTCGTTAGTTATTGATTAAATACTCCACATTTCTACAAGAATATAGAAGTAACTACTACTGTCGGCGAAAGGTGATTTTTAGTGTATTTGATTGACATACTTTTTTTAAAAAGTACTCTCAATTTCATAAATCAGAGTAGGATAATTTTATCTGTATGCCTGTTTCAATTGAGGTTTCTTGAGGTGCTGAAGTCGTTTTTTCAAACTGTTCTTTTGGTAAGAATGTATGGCATTTAAAATGAAAACATCGTGTTGACATAAAATTGACGATCTCTTAAAGGATTCATCAGAATGGGATTTCAATTTGATAAATGCTTGATTTTAAATTTCTGAAATCGGCCCATATATGACTTAAATACAGCTTTTTTCACAACAAATTAAATTAACCCCGGCGGCCAGAATAAAAATCTGGGGGGTTGTGGTCCTTGAAGCAATTACTGAGTTGACGTCACTGGAATAATCTCATTATGGTGATAGTCATAATTCAACATTTTGATGTTAATTTCACTAAAACATCTTAAAAAAAACCAACTTAAATCTTCCGCATATCCAATGTGTAGATATCCAACTAGGTAATTCCGCAGATGACAAGTACATAATTACATCATCAACATGTGTTTTTTTGCGATTTAACACACTTCATAAATCATCTAGCAGTAGTGATAATCATCATTGATTAATAGCCGGTCCCATTTGCTCCTTATCAGAATCACGCCTCAAGGATTGTCTTCAAAGCGGATCGCCGCGCTGATTACGGCAATGTTCAAATTGGCAAATTAAAATGTCATTCTTGAGAAAAATGCATTACACGTGAACTTAAAACGTGTGTTTCTATGAAATATTACAGTTACAGTCGTATCATGGATTGAACTAAATTGTACCTTGTACGGTGACGTTTCTTTTGCATGTGAATTTATATTCGGCAACTCAAACTTCTAAGGGAAAGTATTTAATCTATCTTATATGTTACCAAACCAACGGAATGTTAATTAGGAGCAATTCGGTTGTTACAAACTCGGAATCAGTCGAAAGTCAAACACATTCTGAGACAAATTATCTGATAACTCTATAATTGTTAGCAAGTAAATTAATTTTCTTTCAATATACCAGCAATGTCTTTTCATCCCTTTATCGACCTGTCTGCATTTCTTTGTACAAAGATAAAGGAGAGTGAGGCATCCTTGAACAGAAAAGATGGGTTAGTGAAAGAAAACAATTCAAGAGATGAGTATAAATGTCAGACTCATTATACATACTTCTAATAACTTCCAATAACGTTTGACTAACAACTTGTACAGACATTCTGTTTACCCCATCATTATGTTGACATTTCTTTACACAAAGATAAAAGACATTTAAGAATCATTGGAAATGTATTTCCCAAACTAATTAGTTGTCATGGATTTTTCTACTGCGTTCATTATACATACATACATATATGTCTGAAGGTCAAATCTATTTTCTGTTATACAGCTGCGTACCAAAAGTTTGTTCACCTTCATGTGCAAATACCGGTTAAAGTGTGGTTCATTGTTTCGTCAATAAAGTTACATCACATACAATGTACAATGTCAATGAAATATTATAAATCAACGAGTAGACCAGTCATCCTTAACGTATCCTGGCGTCATCACGGCAGTGGTGCATGCTTATGAAATTTGGCAAAATGAAAAAGACGGTAGGGGATATATTTTGGAAATTCAAATTTCATTAATTTTCGTATAAAAGTTTTCATATTGACACACATTCATCACCAAAACATTGAATGAGTTTTAAAGATAATCTATGATGGATGTTAGATCCAGTTGATCACTTACTGAATATTTCACAAACAAATATAAAAACTGTAATTTTGACAAGATGGACACCATGTCACTTCAAAAAGCTGCCAAAATTTTAACTGTATTAAATGAGATATCAAATCAGATTATGTTATGGAACACTCAACTGTCTTTTACAATGCAAAATTGCAAAATGATTGGTCTAGTTTTCGCGTTGACACGATGCTTCCAAGACATGCCAAATTGCATGATATTTGTACTTAAATACACAAGTACATGTAGGTGAACAAACTTTCAGTACGCAACTGTAAATACTCAAAAGAAAATACAGTAGTTTTTATACATTTTGTGTATGTGAGGTAGTAGAATAAACAGAGTGCGATGTTCTTCATACACTCTATTTCCAAAATATTTCAAATAGTTTACGTTGAAACAACTCGATCATGCATAAGCATCCACATGATTTGATAGTTATTTATTTTAAACCTACGATAACAAACATCATCAAACAGTACATGTTTAGTAATGCATACCCTTTGCTGGTTAAAAACTTTGCGTCAGGAATAGTTCAATATTTCCCGTATGGTAGTTTTTAAAAAGTATATTCCATGTGGTGTTCATTCGACTTTACTAAAATGGGTCGATGCAATAAAGGATGGATAAGTTGGTTTAAGTTTTGAAACAATTAAGGATCATTGCGATTTCTATATTAGGAAGGTAAGCTTGTATCAGGTTTCCCTCAAGACAAAGGCACGAAATGTTATTACCTCAAAATGCTAATGTAACATTACAAGGTTTTTTTTTTATATCAATAAACACATACTTTTTCATGATTTTAAATGGTTTCTCAAAGATACAACTTTATGTCTTTCTGGAGACCACCATTAATTATATTCCAGAAATCATTTCATCTTTCATTATAAGGAAAATCATGTAGGCGTTTCTTTAGGCCGACAGTGTAGATAAGCAAATGAATGTATAAGTTGTTATCCAGAAAGTATTTGTTTCTTATGAATTCACTTCTCAGTGCCCCTCAAAGACTTGAAAATGTTAGTAGCTTGTAGCTAATAGATGCAAGTGTATGCTAATTAGTAGTTAATTTCTTAGAATTAAACCTAAAATAAGGCAATTACAGCATGATTTTCAATTGACATTCGGGTGTAACAAATACAAATATGTTATTTGATACAGCGAGTTTTAGGATTAAAATCATCAAAAAGCGCTTCACAATAATCAGGCTTGGGAATTTAGTACTTTTCAAACAAATATGTTTTTAATTGGCGTTTAAACGCACGGTCACTTACTGATTGTTTAATAGTGTTCGGCAGTTCGTTCCACATGACTGGTCCTTGTACACTGAAGGAACGACTGGCAAACGTTTCCTTTCGAATAACTGGTACCTCCAGCTTCTTGTACATGCTGTGGGATCTGAGAGTCCGAGGGGGGTTGCTTACAGTCAGCATGGATCTTATATATGCTGGGGCTGTGTTGTGTAATGATTTGTACACCAGAACTAGAACTTTGAACTGGATTCGAAGTTGAATTGGAAGCAAGTGTAATTTCCTCAAACATTCAACATTCCGAAGGTCCTCAGCTTCTCTTCCCAGCACTACCCTTACAGCTATATGTTGAACTTTCTGCAATTTGGTGATGGTTGTCTGGGGGAGACCGGCGAAGATGGCGTTGCCGTAGTCAAAATGATATATGCCATCTGACTCCATGGTTATCTACACATAGCGCGGACGTTCTCTGAAATTGGCCAGATTATGACGTTGTATATCTATTAAAAAAGGCAACGAAACGGTGCTCACTTGTTTGTTCATTGCTTGTTCTGTTTTCTAGAAAAGGTTTTAACATATCAAGAAATTAGTCGAGTTGACAAAAACAGGAACTTTGATAAAGTTGTATTTCCTATTGGGTTAAACAGGATTGATAATTATGATTAAATGATGACTGCAATCATCATAAAAGTATACAAATTATGTGCGACAGCATATAACTTGGACTTAGAGTTGAATATTTATTAAGAAATAAATGCTGTTTGTTATTATATTTCTCATTTTTGTAAATGTTAATATATCTTATGATATTTTCATTAATTTAGGCCTAAAGTAATTGCCTCAATTAACTTCTAGCTTGTTTAACTTTAGCTCTTTTATGGTGTCATTTCTGTAAAATTGGTATCAACATTCATTGAGTACCAGAAAAGGATAAATTGTTTATAATAAAATCATGTTTATGATATTTCGGAAGACATTATGGTAAACTGCTTTTCACCCATTAATACACATGATTGGAAACATTTAAAAAAAAAATCACAGATACTGTGGATAACAGATTTCAATTAATGACACAGTGTATGACGTGTATATATTTTTTTGGCAACTTCATAAAGACTTCATTGATAAGAAATTATGAAAAAATGACATTAGAACCAATTCTTTTTTATTATTTTTTCTATTAGTTTGAAATATTAATTTTAATCATTTAATATTACTTTTTTTGCACGTGAAGGTTAAAGTTAAATAAATTAGAGAAAATCCTTAACGGGAATTACAATGTTTCCCCTTATATTTGCCCCAAATATGTCATTAACTCAATTTGTTCACAGTAAATGTGAATATGAGTATTTATCATATATACAAATGTACGCTGTTCATACTTCGAATCTGCAAATCCTGGAATATCAATATTGCTATTGATGTAATGATAAAGAGTTGTAATATTATTGATAATATTACAGACATTATGTTCTTGTTCTTTGTAATTTCATATCAACTTTTGTTTTTATATCAGGCTACGATGAACCTAATCAACGTATACAGTTACGCAATGCTGAGGTAGATTTATATTTCAAGGAGTATACTATACACAAATAAATATTCTTAGTTAATGTTGCTTGGCATATAATATATCAAGGAAAGTTAACGTGTTTCAAATTGGTTTAGTCTGACGGCTTTCCTATCATGACCCTTTGTCAAAAGCAGAACATGCCTTTGCGAAGAACTTATTTGAACAAAAGTGACTTTGAGGATATACTATTGCATTTTCATCGCTGTAAAAATCATTAACGCTATAATACTGTTTATCTTTCCTTTGTATGGTGATCAACATGCGTTAGTCCGAAGAAGTCCCGTCTTTAGGTTCCTGTCAAAGTTAGCAACAACGTTAGTGGTGAGAAGAGCACACTTAATTTATAATCGAAAAAGATTCACTTTACCTACGTATTGTCAAAGGCAACATTACCTACCAAAGAAATGGAAGAGAGACTATGACAATTAATACAACGCTTTCACTGAGGCTTTCAAGCAAAAACTTATGTAAAGGTTAATGTCCAAGTAACTCTCCATTCCTTAAAAATAACGGAGCCAACACCCGTTTCAAGGAATGGAGGGTTACGAGGTCATTTACCTACTTCAATTACACTAAATTTTTGCTCCTTTATCCAAATTACATTTAAAAGTTAAAGAACTTAAATTTATACTTAAGAAGATGATGTGATGTGTAACTGTCCATTACTGAAAAATAATGGAGTGAAAAAACAATAGGACGACGTCACAAGCGTAATAACTGTTAGAATTTGGTGTACCATGTATCATTGTGACATTATTTTACCAATTTTCTGATTAATTTTAAGGAACAAAACATACTGATTTGTTTGTTAGCTACGCAAGTAAAACTGCATTCCACAACTTTGTTCACTTTCTCTATTATGGATCCAGGGAAGATGCTATGTTGAATTTGAATGTCCGTCACATGCCTTTAATTGCACTGAACACGGAACATACGGCTCACTGTACACTACTTATGTTCTGTGTTTGTTGTAATTACACAGGAATCAAATATAATATACAGAATTTAGCTGCGATTCGACATCTGAAATAAACAAAATATTAAATATTTCAACAACATTCCTTCTTACTTGTTATCACTACACTTACAGTAGTGTTGTGTTTGTTTTACTGTCCAAAGGTGTAAGTGCAAATATGATAAAACAAAATATATGCTTTCCACACTTTACTTGCCTAAGCAAATTGCGTCTTGGTACAACCATTTCAAGGCAAACTAATAGAACATTTGATACTGGAATAATTACAATATGATAATAGTACAAAATCCAAAAACATGTTTCATAATAACGAAGATAAAAACATTGCAAATAATGAAATTCAAATACACCATCAATGACGTAGAACTCAATGCCATATAATTTCAAGCCTGCAAGATTGACAGTCTCAGAAAAGAGATGTATGAATATGGATAATGTGTACGATGCCACGGAGGCTGTAGTAACTATATGGTACAGTCAATTATTGTCCCTCACCTTTTTCCTCTTATTGCCATATTTTTTATCCAATGTATCAGACTACATTATTTCCTCAAGATAATCATAGACTCGGGGCAATGTATCCGCTTCTTTGTGGTGAAACATGTCTGCCACAGGAAGTATAATTCACTTAGTAAACAGCAACATTTGCTATTCCTATCTTCTGGTCAAAGAATATCAAATAAAGTTTAAATATGAATTATCGAAGAACTACTATCTCAATGCTAAAATGAACACTAATTATTAAAGCAGAAAATAGTTGGTACATAAATTAATACATGGCTGAAATGAAAATAATTGGTACAGATATAAAGGCATGACTGAGAGTAGTAAAATTGATAAAACTACATAATTGCTACAATTGAAAATGTATAAAATATATATTGTCTTTAAGGAGCCTAGAACTGCAGCTGCAATGTTTATGTAATGATTTAAAGGTTCTGTAGCACGTTTATCTTATTGAAATAAAGTGCTCTTACAAAAATATAAGTGTTACATATGACTAAAATAATACTCCTTGTAGTGAGTATTCAACTATAAAATCGGTCAGTTCAGTATGCATTCTAAGGGAGATAATTCCATCTACAGACCCTTAGGGAGTGACATCTTATATTTTTGCTTCGAATCCCGGTGGAGACACCAAACATTTGTGGCCTGGGTCCCATACTGTGTTGTGTCCTTGGGCAAGGCACTTCATCCACATTGCACTCAGTTCACCCAGCTGTCTAAATGGGTACCTGATCAAAAGGTAGTACGGATCTATATGGTCGCGCGGAGCGCTTGGTAGCGGCACCGAAAGTACAATTCCTTCAGGGTAATAATGTACCGCCAGTGAGCAGCATTTGTGCTGGATTAAAGGCGTTAAAATTATTATTATTATTATTATTATTATTATTATTATTATTATTATTATTTAAACACTTATTACATTGACAAATGATCTGGTCTGTTCCCTTTCCGAAAGAAAATAGTCGCTTTCGTCGACCGGGATCTTCTATGTTAAAGAGCTTGATATCCCTGAAAGAAAAATAAAAGCATGTAAATAAAGCAAGTAATTTGAGGTCAATGTGGATTTTTTCAAGTGTATTTCATTTATATCACGAGTAAGTGAACCAATGACAAGCATCAAACCATGTTACCAATGTTTTATATATTTTCAATCACGATATAAAAAATAATATTAAAAAGTTATATAGAACGACATAAAAACTGAGAAGAAGTGATATAACATTACCTTCTTGGAGTGTTAGAGGATGGAGGCTCGTCTCAATGATGTCTCGAACGATGTCCAGTACGACGTTACATCCTTTCCCATAGACAGTTTGACTATTATTTCGTTGCTGCAGTGACCTGAAATGCTGTATATGCAGTATAGAGGGGATGCACAATAGCATACGCAACATTAGATATTACAACTCGCATATTGATACATTCAGCTCAACAAACAACTTAATGTGATGGAAAAATATTTGAAATACAAAAAAAACAAACTGTTATTGAATAAAACAAAGGTAATAAATATTAGTTTGAATTTTAAAAATACACATTTTAAAAAGTAAGAAGTAAAAAGTAAAAAAGTAAAGTTACCTTTCCTGAATGAATAGTGTACTTGTCCTTAGACTGTCCATGATGAAGCCATTTAACTGATTCATTCTAAAAACCACTCAGACTTTATAGGCAATGAAATGTATTACTGCTCAATGTTGCTGAATAAAAACGTGCTTAAATCATGCATGTTCGTGATTCAAGCACGACGCTTATGATGTAGCACGACTCGTACGCTTTATATAAAATGTACGCCTCATGCACCTCGGACAATTTAAGAAATTCAGTGCTCACACTGCTGATGATGACGTCAATGTCCCTAACATCTGCATATGAAAATGAGAAATGTCAATGTTTTGCATGTTGTGTTCGAAAGAATGTTTCCCAAATTTGTTTAAATTCATTTGAAATATATACGTTTTAAGACATTTTCTTGACGACTCAAGCATTTAACTATGCTCTAAGATTGATAGAGAATTCGTAGCAGTACATTGTCGCCTCGCCCAACCCTCTCAAACCCGTACATTTATATTTCGATAATGTACGGCTACTCGTCCTCTATCTATTACTAAGCTTTGTATTTATTTAATGAGTTTATGCTGTAATGATTTGGTTTTCTATTTACTTTGCAGTTAATCGTCTTCGATAACGCCTTCATTAGGAACATGTCGTCAAGGAAACTATCACCATCAATATACAATTTTTAATACCTACAATACAAGGACATGCCTACAACATTCTATCAATGTGAAATGAGAAGTTTTAATGCCATATAATGCTGAGAATTATTGACTTGATAAAATGCACTGGAGGAATAGATTTGAAGATGAATTGACATCAATGTTATTTCTGCATGAGAAATGTGAACTCACTGTAGGACTAATGAACATGAACATTAGAACAGAAACTAGAAAAGACATATGAGATCGTGAAACCTCACTTCTGTATAAAAAGAGTTCTAAAACGAATGTACATGGTTTGGTTAAGCCATACGAGTTTATTTTTCATCGAGCGCCCATTTTAATTTGTTCACATTAAAATGGCCTCCTGAAAGTAGTTCAAATGATGTGACTGACTACGATACCTGAACACTCAAAGTATAGTTTAAATAAGGTACAATGATGGAATGGTCAACCATCTTGCTGTCTCAACTCTCAAATTATCATGAGACCTACAAATCTACCTCTCACACTGAAGAGTTCCACACCACTGTCGTTTAATAGGTTGCACCATTTTCCTTGACTAGGTACAACCGTTTCCTATGGATACGGCTGGTCAGGTCGTGTTATGAGATGTTTTACCCATTAAAGTACCAATATATTACATAAATTTTAGAAATAAATGGCAAATCAGAGAAAATATAACCTGCAAAATACGTGCAACAGCGCCTCTAAGCTACATGTACAATGAAATCTAATAATGCATCGTTTTGACAAAAATTGTTTTGTTTTGCTTGCCAGGTCATGCATAAGTCCTTTTATTCCTGGTTTACTAACAACTGAAAACATGTTATTAGCTTCATTGGGATTGGATGGCAGTGAACAAAGAGAGGATAATAATAAGTTAACCCAATTCCTTCCCCGAAATTTGTAAATTCTAAAAACCTTTAGAAAAGGTTTATTTTTGACCTTTGACAAAAAGCAAAGTTAGATATCCTAGCCGCTAATTGCTGCAATACTGCCGAAGTGGCGTTAATCATTAATTCACTCACTCACTCACACCTCTAGATATCAAACACAAATAAAGGTAATCAACTGCAGTGATTATGCACATGATTGAAACAATTTTAATAAACAAACAATAACTATGCAGAGCTCCGGTTCAAAAAAGGCCATGACAGCGTGAATAATGCTTCAATGATAATGCATTCTCTGATCTATCGTGAGAAACACGACCATGTGAATTCATTTGGACATCCGGTATCCATACAGTTCTTCGGAGATACTTTGAAGGTAATAAGAAGAGGAACTACAAAACTTTGCATGTAATATTACAAAATACAGAGTTCTTATAATAATTTATTAGCTACAATGTATTCTTCTCAAATTAAAGATAGATTTGATACATACAACAATATCAAATGTCCTGATTTACGTCCAAATCATCTCACTCGACTTGCATATGTATCCCCTAATGCCAAATATCTGACATTAACTTGTTTTCAATGAAACTAAAGCAGCGGCTTAATACAAGACGAGAAACCGAATTCATGCGCCCAATAAACAAGTATACCAGTTATATGTTTCATTGAACAGTACCAACCAATATCTGTCTCTTTGTCCTCTACATATAAGTTTTCAAAATTACATTTGAATATTTGATTCGCGCCAGCCGCGGAACATTGTCAGGTTTTCGATTATAAACATGACTTAAATCTCGATAATGTAACTATACTGAACAGATTGGCACCTAAACGATAATTTTCGACAACAGTCAATACTTCTCGATAAAATAACACCCTTGGTAACGTTTGACCTATGTTACTACAATAACATACGGACTGTCCCTTTAAGTAAGCATAACTAAAATGTAAGTATCAATATCCTCAACAAAATGTAGTTGCTGTATTAAGAATAAATGTTATAGACTTGTCTTTTAAGAAACAAAGAAAGACAGTAAGCAAATTTAAGAAGTCCAATATCAAATAGTACGATAGAGGCTTACTGTGCTATTGTTTCTATTCATACATGACTCAAACGTTTCCATGTATATTTATAAAGGATATACTTTAATTAAACCAAAGGAGATATCATACACACATTATAATTTAATAGTGTTATGTGACATGTATGTTTGTGAAAATACTGACTAGAACGTTTGAAGAAGTAGTTGAATAATACCTGGTAACGAAATGTGAATTACCTTTTGTCTTTAAAAGCACTAATGTATTTTTAAAAATTTCATTACCATCTGATAAATGTGATATTTAAAAAAAGTTAAAAGTGATATTTCACCCCGCCTGCGACCACATTGAATCAATCACTTTTAAATTGAGTGAACGTTTCTCTAGTTATATTCACATCTTTCATACTTTCATTGGATGCACATTCGATAGCTTTGTTGGCAACTGTGTTCATAAATGAAGTAGAAAATTTCGTTTAAATAAAAGATTCTTTGTGATCACAAAGACTTGTTTATAAAAAGCATTTACCTGAGGCGAAAACCTACATGGTATAGGAGACATTTGAAAAAAATTTACTGATGTGAACATTCTCTACCGCTGATTTTAATACTACTGTCCCTTTTTAAAAAGAAATTCAAACAACTTTCGACGACATTCTTAACAGTTCATTGTCTATTGATCTAAAGCACACTCCTAGAATCACGAGATTTTTCGTTTTCGCTGATTTAACTTTTAATGAGAATCTAAAAACGTTCAGGTGACACATCTTTGTCATTTGTAAGAGACAGAAAGAAAAAAGAAAAATATATTCTTTGGAAATTTACATTGAATATGTCGCACTTGAATTTGAAACACCCTCTATCAACTGATGACAGAGGCACACGCTTCAAACACGAACCTAATTCAAATGCATAACTTTTTACTTTATAACACATTGTGGACGTCATTGCTTAGATGGTGTTTTAAGTTAAATATAGTTGGCGTTTTTGTTTAGTTTGGGAACCTCCCTTGAACATATTTATGGTTGGTCATTTATTGAATCTCGATTTTAAAAAATAAAATCGCCTTATAATTGAATAATTAATATTTTGTGCACAGAAGTATACTAAGAACCAGTAAATATATTATAAATATTCCATTAAAAGACAAATTTGTAATGACCATAAAGGTGAATGTATCACTTGCTTGCAATTTAAAGCAAATATCTCAATAAACAAGAGTCATTAGCAGATTTCAATTTCTTATGGTCAACAACATATTTGCAGTTATAAGTAAAATTTATTTTACAATATTAAAACCTATCAATGTAAACATTAAAACAGTTCTCAGACGGCTAGGTTTGTCGATGTGCCACTGGCGACAAGTTGCCAATGAGTTGTTACCGTGTTCGAATCCCCCATGGGTTTCTCACAAACACCCCGTTCTGTTTCAGTCAGTGGCAGAGTGTCTGAATACATTCTGCAATTTGTGAGAGAAAGTTATTAGAATGCAGACAAATCTTAACCACAGTAAACAAGTCAAGTCAATTTTCATTCGGGATTTCAATTTGAAGGTGGACAGAGTTTTTATCGTTATTTCATATTGTTTGGACGCAATTGCAAGGAATTATCTTTATATCTGAATCAAGAGCAATTAATAACCAACTTGATAGAAATTTTCTGATTGATATCTATTCTCAAATGCCCTCATTCCATCATATACTCGCGTATATGATATCAGGTTGCCGTCGATGATGTAAATGTGTTCAAGCTATTTCAAATGTCATTTCTGTATATCAGTCTGTAAAAGTTTCACACAAATGGGTGATTATTTGAACAACACATCCATTTAATCCATTGCAGCACCGGTATGATATTTAATACGTTCTGCAGATGTAGATTCAGATACAAGTATCTCTGTATTATCCTTTACAATGACATATTGGGCTACACTTTACATCATATATTATGATATTCTGTTTCGAATATTTATAGTCGTGAGGCTTTTTAATATTTTAAATGTACAAATACACACCCTTTGCATTAATATTAGATATGTTGGGCTATGTATAGGTTAAAATCATCGCAATTCTTATATAATTAATACCGAGGTCAGACATTATTTTGATCTTCACTCTTATATATTGCTTATCCAGTAAAACTGCAGTACCTTTAGAAGCAAGTTATAAGATAGCTTCTCTAAACGTGTGTTTCTATACTGTATGACGAAGCAGCAGCTGTACATGTTTTTGGATAATAGTTTCGATGGCTGTTAATCATTAGAATCGGCTGTCGAGATTGAAGCGGTAACAAGCGGCGTAGAGTGATAGCCATTAATTTTCTTCAACATCAAGGATTATGCAGACACTTAAAACAATTTTAAACATTATTAAATCTGATATAGAAAGTATCATTTCTTTCGAAATTAAAAAACGAAAAAATATCCTAGCAAATCTATTCGTCTTGAAACATACATGTAGATTTTCACATCAAAACAAATATTTCTAAATAGTATTTTATGATAAAAAACGTTACAAGATTACATTGTTCATGGTACAACCCATATGAGCCCTCCACTCACATCAGACCTCTGGCTTATAGTCCTCTGGTTGCTATTGGTGACGCTGGATAATACTGGTTATGAGATGAAAATTGACATTAATATATTTGATCACATATTTTGTCGATTCTAACTATTGGATACAGTCTCGATCTTACAATATTAACAAAACATATCGTATAATAATAATAATATCTAATTTTATAGGATAGGATTCATAGGATTCATTATCATTTTAAATATGTACATTATCAATGTATATCTGTGTGAAATCTGTTCTCATTATATTGTTCATTTGCTTAATCTGATAAGTACTGTACAAACAACTTGATTGAAGCATTAACATGTTGTTTGTAGACATTGTTTGAAGATAATAAATACGTTGACAATTTGAAACAAGATGAAAGCTCTATTTCCCAATTAGTAAAAGGGTGAATAAATAAGAAATATGTTTTCACTAGATAGCTGTTATGTCCATGTTGTTGATGATGTAAATAATTTCAATTACCCTATAGACGCAAAGAAACATCAAAAGCCAAGCAAACATTGATTTTGCCACTTAAAATGTATGAGCAGTCGCTCATAGTTATTAACGTTTCACACAAACATTATAAACAAACTAATGTATTTAAAGAAAATATGCACATGTATATTTCTTATACACGTCTTTAGACATTAATTTAAATGACACATTATTTAAGAAAACTCTTTAAAGTTTTATTTGTATCGTTGACAACATTCGAAAATGGAATAATGACAACTATTAGCTATTAGCTATTAGTGATGGAAACATTAAACTCAAATTTGAATAAACCATTATGCATCTTAATCAGAACTTCAATATACTTCAATATTTAAAAAATGTGTGCTTTTCTATTAAGTTGAATATATTTATTTCTACATTTGAAGTTTTTGCTATTCATGAATTATTCATGATGTGAGTTATTGTTACATCATGGATAACAATGTAGTTATCTTTTATCTGCTGGAACATAACTCATGTCATAATTCCAATATGTGCATTAGAGCACGTATCACTTCACGTAGCAACGCGTGTCACAAGGTGGTTCATTGTGAGTCGACACAACGCTCCTTAGAGCGAGCTGAACGTGCCAGTGATCGTGTTACATTTCAAGATCTTTGAGTCTGCACGAGCTGCACGTGCGAGTGTTCGTGTTTCATTTCAAGACCTTTGAGGGCGCACGGGCTGCACGAGCGTGTGTATATTTCAAGACCTGGGAAGTTGCTTGAGCTTTACGGGCGACTTTTCCTTTTACATTTCATGACGCTTCAATCATGTTTTAGGGGTTTACTTTCCGAAATATTTTTGATTGCATGAGCTGCCCCAGCAAATAATCCTGTTTTCGAACAAAAAAAATCAATGTTGTGGCTCATACTTCACTCCATTGAGGCGTATTGTGTTTAATGCAGTCCAATTTCTCATGAATGAAATAAGTGATAGGAAGTCAATGTTTGTTTGCAGGGAAAAGGAAACAATGCCAAATCTACACGTATGTTCAAAATAATATTATCATAAAGAAAATATTACACAAGTAGATGTGTCAAAAGACTTTTCTGTCACATGTAGATGTAAACGTATGGGCGCATAGTTTCGTTCATACAAAATAGAAATTACCTCTTGTAATGGTCATATGACACACTTCGTCATGTAATCAATTATCATTGTAACAACACATTAAACATTCAAACAATGAACATTACTTTCAGCAGTTTAATTTAATTTTTTTTCATTTCAGAGCACCTCTTACATTTGTCATGAATTGTCATGTGAGTACAATGGAAATTTGTCATTTATAAGGCATCTCACATCAGGATAGTTGGATCCACAATGTTATTCCAAGTAGCCATACGAATACAAATACCCTGAATGGGCAGGATATTTATAAAAGGTGTATTGTTATTCTTTAATGTAAAAAGTGTTAAGGTAAGCACAATCATTAGTGAATAAAGGATCCCGATCGTTTTTGATACAATACGAATATTTTGCAACTAAAACTTCTAAAAACAGTATTAAATCTGTGTGACATGGAATCACATTAACGAATATGTTGATAAGAAAAACGACGTATGAGTTTTGGCGCGATTTTCCTTATGATGGAATCCGCCTACTGTTAAAGTCAAATACCTTCTGGGGATACTTCGTCTATAACTGTTGGCAAGTAAATTAATTTTCTTACAATATACCAACAATGTATTTCATCCATTTATCGACCTGTCTGTATTTCTGTGTACAAAGATGAAGGAGAGTGGGGCATCCTTGAAAAGAAAACATGTGTCAGCGAAAGAAAACAATTCAAGATATGAATATAAAAGTCAGACTCATTATACATACTTCTTTGGCAATGGCGTTTGACTAACAACATGTACGGTATTTTTTACCTCATTATTACTTTGACATTTCTTTACACAAAGATAAAAGACATTAATTATCATTGAAAATATTTCTCCTCAAACTAATTACTTGTCTTAGATTTGTCAACTTCGTTCAATATTTTCATGTCTTAAGGGCATAGTTTATGTTCTGCTATATTTTCTCTATAACAAGGATATATATAATAAGGGTGTTAATCTTTAAAGATACATCCAGTGTGTACCATATAATTTTATTTCGCTTTAATACGTGCCAACATCCGATATGTGCTGATTTCAGTTGAACCAATTCGCACTCAACTTGCATATTTATCTCAAATTGTCATATTTACTACTTTCCAATTAAAATCGAGCAACACATGTGAAGAAACCGAAACTACATGCCCCATGTACATGCACAGTAGTTACATAAATTTTGTATAAGACCTATTAAACACAAATTTGTCTTTTTGTCTGTTGTAAATAAGTTTCGAAAATTACGTTTGATTGATTGACACGCGCAACAAACTGTGCATTGTCCGGTTTTCGATCATATTTTTACCTTTATTTCACCTGTATACTGAGTCGACTATCATCAAAACTGCAACGTTTAATCCTTTATATCGACAAAGATCAATCGTGCCCAAGCATCCAAATGATTTGCTGAGAAAGTTCGTATACTTACGAAATCAGACATCGCAAATAGTACCTGGATTAATTACGCATAGTTTTAGTTAATTCATGACAATGTGACTATAAGACTGCAACGTATTTGTTCCGGTAGATATGCATTGTCAATAGCGAAAAGGGACAAAAGCTACATGTAGTATTTATTCCTTAATTTCCGACGAGGAAAAACATGCTGAATTTTTACTGGCGGTTTAATGAATGGATTATTCACGTTGGTTCAGAACTTTGTATGGAAAATAATTCAATCATTTTTATATTTATTTCCGACTGGTAGTTTGTTTAATTCTCACAAATTACATTTAACATAAATTGCATTTATCCGCATAACAATACCAGTAATTCTATAAGCGGTAAGCAAACCACACTTGTAATTGGAGTTATCTACCTTTGTTTCAACCTTTAATACTAGCGACAGTTATATTTTCGCTCTGTTTCTGCCACTCTTCAGCCAGTTATATTTAAATCATTACAGTTTGATGTTTTGCGCTGCATTGATAATGCTGTTATGTCAATTCGTAATTACTGAAACTATCTTTCAATAATGCGAGATTATTACAGTTTCTTTTTCGACCGCCATCAGCACTCGCATGGGATATCAGCCTAGACTGTTGATAAGACGGTAGTTGCAATGATACATAAATTCTTAAAGTGTACATTCGAAATAGCTGCGAAAGGGAGGTGCATTATCGCTACAGCGTTGACTATCAGAAGTGAACAAGACATTGGGCACCAATGCAAGTCAGAAAATCAATGATCTGTTCTTGACTCGCAGTGAGACTCACAATCAGTTTGCTAAAACAACATTCGGTTGTTTTAAGTGGCTTAAAGCAGTCGTTGAGCAATTCAAGAAATGTATCACTCACAAATTGCTATGATACAAACATATTTGTTTCAACACAGACAATATCGTCAAATATTTGCATTTTTCATGTTAGTATGAGCATTTTTCGAAGGCGTTTTCGACCGTTTATCTCCAAGTGACATACATTTTGTAATGGTCTGTATTTATTTCTTAATTTCCGACGAGGAAAAACATGCTGAATTTTGACAAGCTGTTTAATGAATGGATTATTCACATTGGTTGAGAACTTTGTATGGAAAATAATTCAATCATTTTCATATTTATTTCCGACTGGTAGTTTGTTTAATTCTCACAAATTAATTGCATTTATCCGCATAACAATACCGGTAATTCTATAAGCGGTAAGCAAACCACACTTGTAATTGGAGTTAACTACCTTTGTTTCAAGCTTCAATACTAGCGACAGTTAGATTTTCGCTCTTTTTCCTGCCACTCTTCCGCCAGTAATATTTACATCATTACAGCTTTGATGTTTTGCGCTGCAATGATAATGCAATGTTATATTAATTGGCAATTACTGAAACTATCTTTCAATAATGCGAGGTTATTACAGTTGTTCTTTTCGCCCGCCATCAGCCCCCGCATGCCATATCAGCCTCGACTGTTGATAAGTCGATATTTGCAATGATAGATACATTCTTAAAGTGTACATTCGAAATAGCTGCGAAAGGGAGGTGCATTATCGTCACTGCGTCGACTATCAGAAGTGAACAAGACATTGGCCATCAATGCAAGTCATGCAGATCAGAAAATCAATGATCTGTTCCTGGCTCTCAGTGGGAGCCTATTGCAGACTCATAATGAGTTCGCTAAAATTACATTCAGTTGTTTTAAGTGGCTTAAAGCAGTCGTTGAGCAATCAAGAAATGTATCACTCACAAATTGCTATGAAACAAACGTATTTGTTTCAACACAGACTTTGACGTCAAATATTTGCATGTTTCATGTTAGTGGGAGAAATTTTTCGAAGGCGTTTTCTACCGTTTGTCTGCAAGTGACATATATTTTGTAATGGTCTGTGGAAAATAGAACATGTGTATTACACGTCATCGCTAGATTTTGGCTCATTTGATTTTAGATGATTATGGTGAAAGAAACATTACTAGTACTTTGCATCAAGTTAAAGCAGGATACATCCTGATAGTCAAATACAATGTATTCTTTGTGGTTATAGGCCGATGACTTGACTGATAGTCTATCCTGAAATCTCTGTTGAAAGTTAGACTATCGAGTATATTAATTATTATACTGAGAGACTAAATAGTTTGCTATAATACATGTAGAGTCGAAATATGTTGAAACATCTCATTTCTATCAATCAAGAACGGCTATTTATTACTCAACCGTGGTGAGATCACTCATTAGATAATTAGATATTTATGGGTATACGTGATTGATGATAACCAACCGTAACGAATTTTTTTTCAAAACTAACCTGATGAAGCAATGATGAACATGATGAAGAGGTGCAGGAATCTCTTCTGTTGAGGGTGGTCTTCTCCCAAATATAACAGTGTTAGATCTGTTCACTCTCTAAATGGCATGTATTTCTTATGCAATCAGCCTTGGGAGTTGTACCAAGTATCAGAGAAGTACTGAATGTAAAAATAGTTAAACTATTGATTGTTGGACGTCGATTTTTATCGAGGCCCGGGGGTCGTGTGGTAATCTGCTGGTACCGCCAGTGCTTGCGATAGTTGCCTTACTCTGAGTGTATGGGTTCGAATCCCGCATTGGACTCGGTTCGAAAAAGTACAAGAATCTGTATTATTGAAGGTAGTGTTATCCCAAATTTAACAATGTTAGATTTGTTCACTATCTAATAGCATGTACTTATATATATATAACGTGTATCTCTATACATACTGTAGTTTACGTTTCAATATTATATATCAGCATTGTACACAGGAGAGGGTTTCATTTAATTGGATTACTTGTACCAAATCCTTTCTTTTGAATAAATATGTTTAATTCAAATAAAGAAAAATAGTTTATATTTTTTACATTCTTAAAAGAATATTAAGAACATACATGCAAATATCTAAACAGATGATGTGAAACTTACAGTGAATAAAATAATATTGAGCTCACAAAAGTTTTTAAGTTGAAACAACACCAGTAAGTGTTATCTCAATCATTATCATTGTAAAGTGTAGCCAATGTATCATTGTTGACTGTACAGTACAGAAACTGCATTTGACAATCATAAATAAATGGTGCTTGGAAATTATTATTGCATTTTCCATTCTTAAACGTTTGTTTCTGTCAGTCAAATCCCAAATGAAGCTTTGGTTTTGACCTGTTTACACAAGTTTATGTTGTATCAATTCAACTAATCTTATTTAACAAGCCGTCAGCACAATATGCATTGTGTCCTGGTACCCTGCTCCTGACAGAGGCAGAGTAAAGTGTCTGGTGAAGATGGCATCGGGGATTCGAACACGGTAACAACATATTGACGACTAGTTGATAACGACACACTGACAAAGTCGCCGGTCTCCAGAGACAACGGTTTTGTAATAATTTTGGATAAATATTCGGAAATGAAAATGGGGAAATATTTTTATATTTTTGTCAGATTTTTTTCATCAGAGATAACATTTTCTCAAACTATTTTCTTCTTTAACTAAAATACAACTGAATGTAGTTTTGGCAAACTGTGTAAACATCTATAAGTCTTCTTTTGTCCCTTACTGCGAGGCAGAACAGATCATCGATTTTCTGACTTGCAATAGTGGCCAATGTTTCGTTCACTTCCAATAGTCAACGATGTAAAGAGGAATAAGAGACTGCGCCTCACTTCCAGAAGAATTCCGAACGTATACTTAAAGAATATATATATCATACTTTAACATAACTATCGACATAATAAGAGATTAGATTAAACTGATCTAGTTTCAAATCTTTTTTTGGAGTTTCCTTTTATACTGAAACTGCCTTTTTCTCCTTAAACTTGTGCACAAAGAAATTAACAAATAAAGTATTATGCCCACCAAAAGGTATGGTTAATAGCCAAAGGGTGAATACACGGTTTTACGTCAATGCGTTGGCGTTATCTTTAGAAACAGGATGTTTAGACAAAGTTATGTATAATGTATTTACGGGAAATCGTAACCATAAGCCCGGAACTAAAATCGATTTCCTTACCTTTGCACCTGTGTAATGGTCCGATGGCATTGCAACGAAAGCTAAAATGCTTTTAAGATTTCTTTTAAATAAGACATTTAAACGTGCTGTGAAAAGTAAACTAAAATTCTATACTTTTGATGTGTTCAAGAAAGAAACAATCTTTACTAATTCAAAGAAAATTAAATTGGCTTTTACAAATAATGCGAACTTCAGTGTTTCAATTAATAGCAAAATGTCACATTTTAAGGACCATAATGACAAATCAAATTGAATGAAACCCTAGGTAAAATTAAACCACAATAGATATAATTTCTACATCATAATGTATTTTGAATAATTTGTTATTATAATCTATTATCAGTGATTTCATGAACCCGTCTCACGAAGAGTAAACAAATGTTAACATTTACCTAACATTCAACGAGGAACGTCTTGTATAACCTTCCATTTGAATAATTGTACAGACAGTGTGGCTCAGTAAATGTAAATATTTTCATTTTTTATTATCATTTTCATGAATTTCCCATTTATAATGATAGTTTATGTCATTTAAATTTACTTTACATGGTAAACAATCGTATTACACAAACCAATTATCCGTAGCGTTGCATTTAAAGCAAAAGGTGCATGGCGGCCATTTTATTGTGAACACATTTATTATAAATTACAAAAACGATTTCCATGGTTTTACCGAACCATGTAACTTGATTTTCCGAAGAGAGAAAGGTGTTTTACTATTAGTGACATTATTGTTCAAATACATTTCATCAACTTATTTGAAGGAATAAACGTGCCAGCTGCCCCTTTAAATCTAGCTCTATCCCAATGTTCAGTGTCAGTCTGAACGGTGATACTTGATTAGGTAGACGGATTGATGGAGCTATTATGTGAATTTGAATGGTGACAGGACATCCTTGTCGTGTTACGACTAATTGCTTCATCTTCACGGACATCGAGATATAACGCTACCATGGTGTACATCACTCTATCCTAAACGCATTCAGAGGTTCATTGGTAAATTTTAGTAACAATGGGTTAAAGGGGCTGTAGCACGTTTTTGTCAAATTTTATTCTGTTCAAATTTCCCATTTTAAATAATAGTTTATGTCATTTATATTCATTATATAAGAGGGTAAAACATTTTATTACACAAACCAATTATCCATAGGGGTAATAACGGTGTTGCATACAAAGCAAAAATTGAATGGCGGCCATTTAATTGTGAACACATTTTATTATTTCGAATGTCAAAACGATTCCCATGGCTTTACGGAACCATGTAAACTCATTTTTTAACTTGATTTTCGGAAGAGAGAAGGGTATTTTGCTTTCGATGACATTATTTTTCAAATACATTTCATCGACTTATTTAAGAGAACGTGCTACTGCCCTTTAATTCCCTGGCCCACACTCAACAACGAGTTGAGAGACCGTTGGAATCTGGGATAAGGAATCAGTTTGACTTGTGCCTCTGTGCAAAATGCAGTAAATTGGGTACCTGGTACGATGGTACAAATGTAGTCAGAATTTGGGTCGTTTGGTCGGTTTTCTCCTCTTTAGGGTATGGTCTGCAGTTTGTGAGTGCATTCGTATAGCGTTTTGAGCATTGGATGGGTTATGTTAATAAATTATATCAACAATGACGAAAATGTATGACTTCGGTAATGTTATATTATCACAATTGTGCCCTCTCAGTTAAAACAGTAAATGTCCACTCAAAGTATATTCGATATTAACAACTCTAAAAGGCTTTTATTACTCAACCTGGTGAGATCACTCATTAGATAACAAGGAGTTGGTTACACACATGTGTGATACCACCGCGTGCTGCCGTAACGGCACAATCGACGCCTGACGTCATAGTAATTTTTGGTTGACGTCACAATGTTAGTCGCGCGACTGCAATAGCGGGTGACCTGTTTGCAAGTAACCGTCACTAACAATGTTTTTTCTTGCACTTCAGCGCAATTAACATCATTGAGTATTAAATAAAATACTAAATTCGGTCCTGTTTGATAACATGTTTATGAAACTCGTGAATGGCATCGGTATTTAACTCGCTTTCGCTCGTTAAAATACCAAACCACTCACTCGTTTCATAAACATGTTATCAAGCGGGACATCGTTCAGTATTCTATATTTATCATCATCGCTGTCCTCTTTATTCCGTCTCACAGCATTTACTATTAACGGGTGCCCTACCGATACGCAGATTCAGCGTGAACCATGATTGGAGATTTGTAGTTGGGAAGAAGGGAACATTTAATCAGTAATTTTCACCAAAGTGTCTTCTGATATCAAATAAATCGACACGAGTTGATTAAATTGGCAAAAAGCATTTTACTTTAAAAAACGAGTGTTGATATATTTAATTACAGAAGGCAATAGGGTGTGATTTTCTTTGTCTTTCAAAATCATTCGTCTACACGTAAAAGCAATGAAACGAATTATCCGAAACTCAAAACTGTCATTTATCATCTTCAGTGAAGATTTCAGAGACGTCATAAACTTATGACGTCATCAGAATTATGGCATCATAACATTGTCATCAACTTTGTGATATAGCATTCTCAGAAATTTTCTAAATGATGTCAACGCCCTGTGATGTCATTAACTGCTTTATGCTTAATAGTAATACGGCGATTTGCATGTGGCAGTATCCACAATGTACATGTACATATCGCCTGTAGAACTCAAAAAGCGATATCAACTGTGGGAAAAAGTTTTTGATGATAAGATAAGCCAAGATGTAGACACTGGTATAAATTGTCGATATTTGATGTGATGTTGTTGTACCCCTAAAATGTTGAATTAAACCATATATATATATATATATATATATATATATATAATATAACGGTTTTTGATGATACAAAATAGTTACGGGCTTATGAGTCTAAATGAGTAAAGTAATTTATGAACTTAAATTCTGCCCCGTGTCCATCCAATAGCTTTCACCATTATAAGAGCCCGAGCCAATATTCAGTGTAAGTGTGGGAGCTGGTAGGTGATTAGATAGACGACTTGATAGAGCTATTAGGCGAACTTGATGAAGAGACTAGACCTATTTGTCTTGTCACGATTAATTACATCAACTCCAGGAGACATGGTGTCATAAGGCTAGCATCCTTGAGTCTCAATTAAGTCTCCTTAATCGTTGAGATATGCCATGGTTCAATACCAATGGTCTCAGTACTTTATTCATTAACTTCCCTTTCTACTGACTTCTACGTGGATTTAAATGGATCTTGTTTATGGAAATATATTACAACTGAAATAACCATTCCCAAACATTGTTATATAAAGCTATCATTCTTAAGATAAAATGTAAGTCTCATTGATTATTTTAAGGTTAAAGTTGTGGTTCTTTCGGGGTATCCGCCATTTTGTTTGTGTAACACGTCACATGAGATAAAACAATGTTTCAACTATTTTTACCACTTTGTAATGGTAAACATGATTTATAGAATATCACCAAAGTAGCACAAAGTCTTATTACAATGATGACTACCGTCTTGTTCTGTGGGCAAGCCTTCCCCACTCTTAGCACCGATGAATGGTGTCTCTTCTCGGTGTTATAATATTTTAAATTGATGTGCAGTATTCCTTGTAATTTCTCAAGCCAAGATCGCCAAAATAACACCCTCAGTAATACGATGAAATGTGATTGTGCAATAATAATGTATTGATGTATAACATATATAACATATAAACCAGGAATGTCGATACCCATGGCCATACTGTTTATTCATCTGCCTCTGGTATTATCACTAAGCTTTCACTGCTAACATGCAATTAAATTAACCTCTGTCGTTGTAACAAATAATTAAATTACATTGACTTCCTCAATCAGGGTACTGTAAGGTTAACTTTCATGAGCGCGAAGTTTTCTTAACCTGTATATTTGAAAAACCATTAGGAGTCGTGTCAGCTTAAAACCATATTCAAATGCATTCCATCATCTGTTATCAGTTTTAAATACTCAATTGTAATATATTAAAGTTGAAATAATTACCTAGGCAGTATATCAACACAAATTAAGAAGAAGTGAATAATCAACGTATAATTAACGTATGGATTATAATTTACTATTTACAATAAATGTTTGAATATTGAAATTTGTAGTGATTATATGCATTTGTCATATAATAGCTTTGGAACTGCAATGAAGGCTATCTTTAAAACGCTATATATATATATTTTAAAATATTCCCATAATTCCTGGAAAAAGTGATTTTAGAATACGTTAATTACAATACATTTTGTTTATAACTAACGTAGTGTGTATATAAAAATGAATTTAAATCTCTCAAGATCAAGGTTTCAAGGTTTCAAGGTTTTTATTGCTCAATACCCACCAGCGGTGGTACATGAGTAACATAATACACACATATATACATAAGTACACCAAGATGGCATTAGGGTACTATATATAGTGACAATATAATAAACATGCATAATTCTAGTATACACATATGTACATACATACAACAAGATCGCATTTGAAAACATGACTGATAATGTGACATAACCATGTAATATAAATTCATGATTCTAATCTAATGGTGAAAATATAAGGTCAAACCATTACTTACGTGAAACTGCAACCCGATTGTTAATACATGCAATAAATTTTGATAAGTTCTTTAGACAAATGAACATATCATTTACACAACGGGGTGAATTCATAACAAACTAAATATATCACTTTCTGAACCTATTTAAAACCAAAAATGTCCAATAATTGACTTTTATATTTCGTTGATAAAATATTTATATATTCAAAATTACACGACCTCTAAATACGTTGTGCCTTTGGCGTGTAGGAGCTCAGTAACCTCCAAAGTGCAAGCAGTCTACACCAAACCTCTAATTTTGATGGCGTGCTAGTTTTCATGCGATTGCAAGTTAACAAGTGCCATTTGTCTTCAACATGCCCTGTCTCCGTCTAATTTGTGTTGAACTAACATGATTGAGAGCAAGCGCTAATGGGTTTGCCTCGTCGCCCGACCATGTAAACTCTGAAAATGAACCTTAATTTCTAGTTGGTAGCATCGCGAGGACAACTCAAGGCTACTGGATACTCAAGGGACGTGACAGTAGCTATAAGAGGAACTATATGCAAGCTTGTTTGAGCAATAACTACCGTTTGCCGTCAGACCATATTAAACATTAACGGGTGACGTTTCTTAAGTTGTGAATGACTGTTACAAGAAGGAGGACTTGTCTGGTTAGATAAACAGAAATGAAACAGATACCTTTATTGCATGCGTTGGCGTTATCCTTACATACCTATAGACGAGTAGTGTAGATGTAGTCTACTTATAAATGCTCTTCAAAGGCGTGCTTCTCAAGTATAGCATGACGAGTGAAGACGTTGTAATATGCCTTGACATTGCATATATTACATTTGTAAAACTTAATATTGCATAACAACAATTGTTCAATTGAATAACATTACAAACAACATTTTCAATAATTATTCAATTTATAAAACTGAACTTGAATTCATTAAAAGGGCCCAATCTATGGTGAAGATTTGAAGAAATCCTTTGGATGTATATGTTATATCATATATAAGATGAATTAATACTGTTTCATTATTACATGGTTATTTTGGGATAACACTACCTTCAATAGTACAAATCCTTGTACTTTTTCGGGTCCTGTCCCATGGGGTGTTCGAACTCACGCGCTAGAGTAAGGTTACTATCGCCAGGACTGACAGTACCAACAGCTGACCACACGACCACTGCCCGAAATATTACAAGATTTTGTACTATTGAAGGTAATCTTATCCCACATATATAACCATGTTATAATTGTTCATTATCCATATGGCATGTATTTCTCTAAATAAGTGTTTCTCTGATTTGATAAACACATGATCTCTAATTTATGAAAACCTGGATGAAAATGAAAAGGACAAAATATGGGGAAACTATTATGACGATGATGTAGTAATAAATTAAGGACTATTTTGGACCTGCATATACTTTTATTCAATAGATAAACAAGCAATCTCAAACTTTCATTAAACTGATTTTTTTGTTTCCAAACAAGATCCTTGCTACACATAAAATCTGCCAATGTTCTTCTCGTTCTAATGTAATCCACATGCAACGCAATTCAAAGATGAACAATAGGATGATTAATGATTTGACATTTGACGAAAAACCTTAGATATTACATATGCATTGAACAGCAATGATATTGGTGCCACGTATTAAATTGATTGATGAAACCGAAAACAAGCATCCGTGTTCTTTTTTAGGGGACATTAATCTATCATTTGGAGACCCTTTTTCATTTGATACATGCATACGTCTTTTGATCAAATATAAGAACAATTACAAAATAGAAAAGTGTCAGAATACTCGTGTTTCTCTCCACACTGTGCGAATAACGCCCCAGAACACCAAGGTCGATGCAAATGTAAAGTCATGAAAATGAAATTATAACTTTATGCACTACGTTCGATATTTTAAATACAACACCTTCCATCCACTCCTGTGGGAGCAAATTATCCGAGGAGTCCCCACCAATCAACACCTATCAGCTCCAATCACCATGCAACAACTTTAAAGCCACCCACATCAACAATCGGCCTCTCTTCCAATCAACTGTAAGTATTATTCGTTTAACAATTTCAATAAAGCCAATTGGCCTCCCTCGTTTCATCATGTGTGTTTACTCCAATAAAGCCTACAGGCTTTTGTTTATCTACTTACTTCCATTCATGTTTGTATTGCAAATCCTCATTGTATACTATTCTCATGCTTCACCCCATCATGTTTGTATTACAAATCCCCATTGTATACCATTCTCATGCATGTTAATCTCCCTAAATGAGTTTCCTCACCATTGTTTTGTTTGCTATATAAATGTACCATATTTTGTACTTCCTGTCTGCCGAAATGCCGAACGGGCGAAGGCGACATTAAGCAGTTAATGCAACAGCGTGTTATTTCCTTACATTCCACCTGATGAAGGAGTGGGTATCGAAACGTCGTGTATTTGAACATTAACGAAGCTGTCATCCAGAAAATCTTCCTGTTCTTAAATAATATACTGAAGTTATCAGACCACTTCCATCTGTCAATAAAAAAAAAATATAACTCTTTATTGTCCGTAATACAGTGAACATAGGAAATTCATTGTATGCGAATAGAACCTGGGAGCCACAGTGCAGCGCCAGTTAAAGCGTTGTTCTGTCCTTATTTGCTGAGTGTCAACCTACTCTCATCTAACGTCTTTTGGTATGACGCGACCGGAATCGAACCCCGGTCTTCCGGGCGATGAGCGGACACTTTACTTACCGAGCTACATCCCCTACATCATTTGCTTATGTTTAGACTTTTGTTAGCAAATAGTCTGATTACTGACGCTGCACATGTCTTCTTCAGCTGAAAGATTTATGAAATATTCTAATTGCATGAATCAAATTTGCACTTGGGTTTTTCTCCACTGTCGTAAATGAAAATATAGCAAATATGAAATTGAAATTCGTCATTCAGAATTATATAGAAGAACCATCGTTCTATTATTTTATTTTTAAATCTGAAAAATTCATTGGAAGATAAATCTTTCAAAATGCTCTTGTGACACCCCCGTTATAAAAATTGAAATCGGATTATCAGATTTTCTGTCCAATATTGGCAACAAACATGTCAAGATAACGTACATTTCAGAATTTCCTTTACGGGGGTTATCTTAAATATTGTCAACAACATGCCAAGATAATGCACCTTTTAAAAATATCCCTGACATTATCTTTCATAAAAGTCAACATTTATGCCATGATAATAGATCTTTGAGAATTTCTTGGTCACTTTTGTTCCCGAAATGTACCACAGCATTAACGCTAACCTTACACAGGAAGCGGAAGCGTCGCAATAATCAGAGACTTGTTAGTGCACAGACGAGAATAATCACGCCCGTTGTGTGCAGGACATCATTACGCGAGGAAACATAGTCCCTCCTTCCTCGCAGCTCAGTAGGGGCTGACCACCGTCCACTCAGTGGTCATCTGATAATTGCAGTTGTTGTGGACAAAGCCTAGTTGATTACGACCCTAAATGAGACGTGATTTCCTGTACACTAATCACTTTAACTTGCGTCCATTTGGCGCAGTGTCTGGGGATAGGAGCAGAGTCGCCTAATGAATTCACGTACATTAACCTTTTATCAACTGAATCACACGTGAGATAAGTGCTGGTAGAACGTAACTGAGATATTGCTACAAATTTTGTTATTGACAATATACGGCTTGGAAGGTTAAGACGTGTGATCAACATATTCGTTGTTTTATATACATACAGACTCTTCAAATCTTCTTATACTCTACGTTACGCTTATGATATTGCTATGATTATCTCAGGTTTATATACTAAGCTAGGAATATCATATGATATGATATGACAACATTTGTTTTGATAAGCTTCTACAATGGATTTTAAAGTATTTGCCTGGAATGATTTTCTGGGCTATCTACGGTTATCATTTGTCACGTGGAATTAAAAGAAATCGAAAATACCATATTTACCTCATCGAGTAAGGTAGAACAGTTATAGATTCATGTGCGGTGCGGCACTAGTAAAAAACAACGTTTCTATCTCTCGAGATAAAATAAACATTAGGTTTGACAAATATTGGCACATGACATTTTGTGCACGTAATCCTTGCAATTAAGCATCATTTTCAGTTTAAAAAGTGCAAAGAAAGGGTCCGTTGCCATTGTACCAATATGACGTTTGTCAGACCATTTCTTTCGAACACCATTGTTTAATTACGTCAAACTCCAGAAACGTAATTTTTGCCAAGATAAGCCATGTTGTTTCAGCTGTCTCTATTTAGGACTGATAACAAGTTTTACAAGAAGTTGGAAACTAGAGACGTTTTAATGTAATTGTTCAAGACAAAAGCGGCCCCCTTCCCTAGATTTCCCTAGCTGTCTTTCGATAACTCGCTGAATCTATGCTAACTTCTGTAAAGTATTTTTTTGACATTAAGAGGTCAAAGTGACTTTTAACGTTGTTAAGATTAGGTGTTGTTCACTAAGGATTATTGATCTAAGACGTGGTCACTTGTTACGACGATATTATAAAATTAAAGACTGGTAATGAGATCAATATCTATTTTTTATGGACTCGAGAAATAATATTGACCGCGGACTTCGTCCTTGGTTAATATGGTTTTCTTGGGTCTATAACAACAACATGTATCGGCCGAATTCACCAGTCTATTATTGTTTTATTATGAATTTAATACAGAAACGAGAGAAAAACAATGAAATACAGTCAAACATTTAATTTGGTTTGAACAGCTGGGACTACGGTAAAATGACGCCTTGATGACAATAACATGACGTCATGCAGCAATCGTTTGATGCACTCAAGTCAATACGGCTTTTGGTCGGATTCGGGTTGGAGTCAATATGCTTTTCTGTCGACGGTCACGTGATCGACCAAAGAGATCACTTGAAAAATATGCTTCCATAATAATATAAGTTGTATACTTCTCTCGAGTGTAATTTGGTCTGATGTATCATCTTTGTACCAGTATCTCCCGAGCCTTAGAACGTATTTATCTTTCTACCATGTCAATAAAACTCGCATAATTATATTCATTTTATTTTAACTACGTACCGATGACGGTTAAGTGGATTTTTTGAACGACCTTGACAGCAACATAAAATGGAATTTGTTTCAAAACAAATACATTTCTTTGAAAAATAACTCTATAGTTCATAGACCCGTAAACAGCTGATCGAACTGTTCAAAACTCAATACACCGCGCGTGTCATTTTATAACGTCCACTGTCCATAATGCGACAGCGGGTACATACAATTTGTACACCATTAGACTGACGGGGTACATGACGAAAAATGAAACGAGCCTAACAGAAACAAATATTTTACTGTTAGGAAATGTAATGTATTATGTAAACATTGTAAAAGTATTGAAGATGAAATGATGTTGTCTATATTGGTAAACGCTACGAGGACGTGTTGAATTCTGAAAAAGATCGATGTATATTATTACACCCTCTATATAATATGTACATCATCAGACATAAATGTTATTTATAATGTGATAATAATCTTAATAATATGCTTATTCTGCGCTTGTTAACATGGTAATGTGCAACTTATGTATTTTATGCAAAGATAACGCTATTGAAAATGAATTTCATTTTATGCTGGTATGTAATTGTTACAAAAATTTAAGATGCTTGTATATACCATATACATTTTACTCAAACCCCACCGTTCATAAATTCAATATGCTCATGTCAATTGACAATCAAGATGTTGTACAAAACATAGCCATTTATATACACAGTGCAATGAATCTTGTCTTATTATCTGCTTATTTATTATTTATTATGTACAATATGATATATTATACATTACGTTGTCGTTTATACACATACATGTATTGCTCTGTTGAACCAAAATGTAGCCTGGGTCTATGGCCTCCTCTACGACATGAATAAAGATTGATTGATGTGCGACTTTGTACAATGGGTCTTAAATGGGTCTTGATATTTAACTGACACTAACATTTTAAGACAATAACAAACCAAAGTTTTAATAACAAATATACTTACAAATCAATATGTGGATGTAAATCAGTTGATAGAGCCTCCGCTCATCATCCGGAAGTCTCGGGTTCAATTCTCGACCGTGACATTGACGCATTCAGCACTCAAGTGTAGCAAAACTCTTTAAAGGGACTGTTGTTGATTTTCGTAATATCTTATTTAGCTTGATACATGGCCAAATATCAATTGTGCTGTTCAATTTGAAATATTTTCAAACAACTTGAATATTCATCATTATGATCATTACTTGTTTGCAATGAAAATCAAGCAACATCATTATATATGTGCAGGAACCGAAACTACTGCACTGTATTTATCAAACCTATTAAACATTACCAACCAACCATAATATTGTTGATAACCTTCCGAAATTATGCTTGACTAATTGCATTGTCCTGTTTTCGTTCAGAAATAACTCTTGTCACCTTTGTATCCTCACTATACTGAGTCGACAAGCATTTAAAACGGTAATTCTCGTCTACAGTATAAGTACCGTATTGACTCTAATAAGCGCCCGGGCGCTTATTTTTCAGCATCTTCTGACCCCCGGCGCTTATTAGAGGCACAGAGCTTACTTCTTTAATATAAATTGCAGTCAACTAAGGAAGCATAAATCTTATGCCCAAACATCATAATACAGATACATCAATATATTTATCAATATATATATATATAAATAATGTTGATTATTTGGGTTTATCTGTCACGCCAGTCACACATTATTTGTGCTAAAGCGTGGGCGACATATTATTGGTGGGATTGCATTCTAACGATTTTCAATAAAAGGAAAGCCATAACATAACAGCTTTGTAAAAATATTACCTACACTAAAGATAAGCTGAAAAAAATCTACACACAATTTTAAAGCAAGAAGACACGACCTTGAATATATGATGATCTTTCTTTGCTTATCTGTCCAATCTGTTCAACAGAATGGGTACATAACTATGAATGATTGAAGGACTCTGTATTCCTTTGGCATTCAATGACACGAAATTAGCCACAGCTTTGTATGACCAGCTTTTATCTACCATAATATCTAAAGCAAAAACACACCAATCTAGGAGTAAGCAATGAATGTTCCCTTAAGCGCCTAGTTAATTATGTACATCTCTAGAGAGTTTAAAACATTTGGGACTCTATGAAGACACTGGAGTACCTTGACCGCTTTCAATATGGTCTTTAGTAGAGTAGGAACTCCCAAATGGATAATATATTTTATAAGGAACATGAACAGGTTAATTTGGTGCGTGTGAAAGACATAGACAAAGTGTGACGGAGTACATGCGGTCAAGGTTTATTTTCAACAGAACTGTTTATGTAGTTCATGTTATGTACACTGACGGGCAAAATAAAGTATATCACTCAGTTGTATTTATCATATGCATTATTTTCAAAGTCAAATATCTCGAGTGTTTGACGTCGTATTAAAAACTGACTAGTTTGAGAAATTAGTCCAAAACATTAAATCAGTTAAAAATACTTCTACGCGGTTTTTTTTCTGGAAATTTAGAATTGAAATTTTGAATACCCCCAAATTAATTTTGATAAAACACAACTGTTCATCGAAATATAACACATACTCTGTGTGAAAATCAATACATGTGCCTCGTCCTGCACACATGTACAACATTTTGAACATGGTAGGGGTCATGTTGGTGTAAATTTGATTTCTGACCCCTGTCTGTCTGTGTTATAGTATCGCGCCATAATCAAAAACATCTCATTTCTTTAAAATATTGAATTAATCTAAAACAAGTGAGTGTTGTACTTTCTTTTGCCCATCAGTTTATATATACCTATAAACAATATTGCAAAACAGACATCAAAGTTACATAAACCGATAATACAATGTTGTACAAAATAGTAAGTCCATAATACTGATAAAACGATGATTTAGCAGCTATAAAGTGAGACTGGAATTAAAATTATGTTTCACTCATTTTTTATTTTTTGTTTATAAATAAACTGGTATGGCTCTCCAACAAAGTCCAGTACTGTTATCGTGGAATATGAAAGTCGATAGTTTCTGATATAATGTTTTTAATTCAATTCCGTTTAATACATAGATGACATTTTGAGTAAGTGGCTTTTGGGAGAAGTCAAAAGTAGCAGTATGAACGTTCAAAGATACAATATAGTAAATAATTCACTAAAGGTTAAACAAATGATCTGGCCAGTATGGAATGTATGACTGTATGGAATGTCTCTCCACAGGAAGATGGGTTGTCTTTCAACGTGTTACAGTCTTACGAATTCACATTAATTGCAAATCCTTGTGATTTTAGACAATTTTTGCCAATCAAACTGACAATACTGTTGAACATTTAGGTATAAACTTCAACCATCTATAAGTTGCTTATTTATCGCGACAACAAAATGTATATAGATGAATGTAAACTTCATAATAAGAATGTTGATTTCAAGAACTGAAACTTACATTTGATCGGGTTGTTTGAATTCAAGAACTATAGTTATATTCTATGGAAATTCAGTACCATTGCAATTTTATCAATAAAACGCTAAATTGTTTCAAGATTTAATTTTTAACTTACAAAATAGTCACCACATAAACATTCTTCAAATAATGATTGATTCATTTAGTTAATTGAAGCTATATCTTTCCAAGCACCTCATCTTAGTCTCTAAATCAAGGTGTTGCAATACATTTTTCCAGGTGTATATATTCGCGCATGTAAGCAAGATAAAAATATGACTACTGACTATTTATTATTGACTTGTGTCGAACAGTTAATTAGGTTACGTTTAGTTTATGCTAATCATTAAAATGTTTTATGCATTGATTTATGGAAAATGAATTATTCTACCCTGGGGGCACAGACCGAGATAAAGACAAAGTTCTTGAAATCACGAGGGCGACTTGACACTTGTGGGCGGTATACATGTATGAGATGCATGTTTTACTTAAATGTCCAGTTTATCATGATGTACGTAAGGTTTTATTGAGTAAATGCACAGAAGTGTGGACTGATTTTAATCAACAAAATGATCTTGTCAAATTATGTTTTATCCTGGCCAGTCCTGATGTTGTACATTTTAGTGCCAAAACCTGCACAAATATTTTAAATCTACGCAAGGATATTTTATATAATGTTTAGCAATATTTTATAATTTATATGAGTGTTCTTAATGTTTAGTTTTATAATGTACTGCTTATTGCAATATTGTTTTAACATCGTCTCTCATAACTCCAAAACGGAGTGGCTCGTATTTTATGGTTGTATATATTCCATGTAATTTATATTTTATGAGGTGAGACGTTAATAAAATATCTGTCTGTCTGTCTGTCTGTCTGTCTGTATACACTTGCTTAATCAGCTTAAACGTTAGACTATGCCCTCTTCGGAAATGTCACACTACGCTAACTTTGAATTTATGAAGTCAAACCTTTTTGTATTACTTATACATTGAATTTACTATTCCATTAATCACATATTTCTTAAAACAAAACTCAATGTAAAAACTTAACCATTTGAAAAAACCATGGTTTCGGTCAATCAGCCCCGAATCTGCTACACGCATCATGTCGATCTAAGGAAAGTCAAACGTTACTGTTTTTAAAATGCATTTTAGACAGGGTCGATTCAGTCAACTAGCCCTGATTATGTGTGAATATATCAACCAGCCCTAACTCAGCCCACACTGGCTGTGGATTGTGGATTCCACGTTACAGACCCTACAGTACTCTGGGCTTCTCGTCCTCACTCGAGAATGGCGAGAGAGTGTATTGACTGTATTCAATGGTTGAGTGGTTAAGTGCGTTATGTCCGGGAAATTGTCAATTTATGTAGACAAATATTTCTAAAGATATACATTTCTCCTTTCATTGTATGTTCGAGTTAACAATGACTGTTTGAATACACGAAATCTGGAATAGCTTAGCTTTACAACAAAACTGTCTGCTATAACTTAAAACATAAGATGTTAAACAAATGATATTCTATTGATAGCAAACAATAGCCATTTAGATGGAATACATAACTAGTAAGTACTTAAGGGATACTTACAAAGCGTTTCATTTTTATATTAAAAAAATTCTAATTTGATAATGCATTGTTTATTAAATGGTAATTTTATATTGAGCTATGAGGATGATGATTAATAATTGTAAGATAATCTGTAATTTATTGCAGAGGTTTGTTTTATTATTTAAACATTAATAGTTATATCGATTGTACTAAAACTGTTCCTCCACCAGAAAGCTAATATGTCGCGACAGTATTTTAGCAATATGTTAGGGCACTGTTGCATGATGGCAGGACTAATCTCCTTAATGGCTTAAGTACCGATAATCTTCTGTCAGACGTAGCAAATTATAACTTTGCAAAACTGTAGTTCAACAACAACCAAATAACCTTTCATTAATTATAAATAACTTAAGCTCGGCTTATTTCTGAGTAAAAATGGTCAATGCACAAAGTTATTAGAATTTTATCTAGTATGCCACATCCTTTCAGAACAGCTTATATTTATATTAGTATATGTTTATTTATCTATATATCGTATACACCGACACTTTTGGTGACTCCATTGACACGAAGAACATGTGTTAATTAACGACAGCTCTTAAAGGCGCACGTTTTTGCATATTGTGCCTTCTCAAATTTGCTATTTATTATTAAAGTGTATATTGTTATATTGCTATGTTAGAAGGTACATTACACGACCCGTTAATCCATAGAAAACGTTTATCCGTATTGAAAGAAAATGGTGCGACGTGTAAAGAGACAGCGGGATGGAACTCTTCAGTGTGAACGGTAGATTTGTAGGTCTCATAAGAATTTGAGAGTCCAGACTGCAAGATGGTTGACTATTCTAACATGGTACCATATTTAAAACTCTACTTTGAGTGTTCAGGTATCACTACATCAGTCAGATCACTTGAACCACCTTCGAGCAGCCATTTTAATGTGAACACATTAAAATGGCCGCTTGTACGCAAATGGACTCGCATGGCTTAACCGAACAATGTACATTCGTTTTAGAACTCTTTTAATTGATTCAGGGGTATTATCTAGCCACTGGTAACACTTATTTACCTTTTCGTGAGATCACTTTATCTCAGTAAGAAAAACGTAGAACGCGCCTTTAATCATAGAACTATGACGTATGAACATATCAGGTTCATAAACCATTGCATGTGACATCTGCTTATACACCTGCTTAATGAATGGAATCTTTAAAGGGCCAGTAGCACTTTTTTTGCAAATTTTATTTTTTTCAAATTTCCCGTTTGTAATGATACTTTTTGTCATTTATAAAACATCTTATTACACAAACCAATGCAACTATCCGTAGTGGTAATAACGGTAATGCGTATAAAGCAAGAATTGCATGGCGGCCATTTTATTGTAAACACAATGTATTATTTCGAATGACAAAAACGATTCCCATGGCTTTACGGAACCATGTACATTCGTTAACTTGATTTTCCGAAGAGGGAAGGGTGTTTTACTATTGGTGACATTATTTTTCAAATACATTTCATCGACTTATTTAAGCGAAAAAAAATGCTACTGCCCCTTCAAAGGTGTAAACGATCTCGGAACCTACATGTGTAATATGAACAAATGCATAAACACATTAACATCGTTAGGAAGTGAATAACAGTAATGCCTTCATAGGAATCTCCTCGAGATAAGTATCCTCGCAATACTGTTCATTTTGAAATTGTATCAGTTACATGTGTGGCACATTTTCAACAATATGCAATATGCTCAATATTTTCCTTGGGGCTGGTAATAATGTTTTCTGAGTGCAAATATAACCTTAACGGAAACAAACATAGTGCCATACGGAAGCAAAATTGCCACTGCTGCAGGCTGTTTAGCTCAACAAGATAGAAAACGGATGAGACCTATACTTACTTGAACTTCTGATTGTTTTGAATAATAGATTAATGGTTTCTTATGCAGATCCGCGTGAAATGATCAAGACTTTAAAACTTATTATTGGTACTAGTTTCATTGAAACTGACAAGAAGTTTGTATATCTCAAATCATACACACTATTGTATGATCTCAAATTCATCATACGAAATAAAAGAATCCGTTGCTGATGGGTAAAGATAATGGAACATTACGTTCTGACTATATGAACGTATACTTGACATTGAAAGTGTGGTTTTGAATATGGAATATTCTAGTAAATTGTGTAGTGTACTTTTGAGAAGTTCAGAAATGTACTTTTTGAATCACATTTTAAATTTTGGCACTCCAAAAAGAGTTGGTAATGGCTTATAAATATTTTAAGCTAAAGTTTCAATCACAATACCATTGAAATACTACATGTATGTGCATGTAATGTTTAAAGGGGCAGTAACACGTTTTTTGCCAATTTTATTTTTTATAATTTCCCATTTATAAAGATAGTTTATGTTCTTTTAATTTACTTAAAAGAGTAAAACATCTTATTACACAAACCAATTATCTGTAATGGTAATAACGGTGTTGCGTATAAAGCAAAAATTGCATGGCGGCCATTTTATTGTGAACACATTTCACGATTCCGAATGACAAAAAGGCTTTACCTAACTATGTACACTCATTGTTCAACTTGATTTTCCGAAGACAGAAGGGTGTTTTACTATTACCGACATTATTTTTCAAATACATTTCATCAACTTACTTCCTTTAAGGAAGGCGTCAGTTTATTTCAGAGTCAAATACCACGACCATTCCATACCGTTATCAAAACTATCAAAATAAGGAAGGCAGGGCCATGCAGCTAGATGACATACATTACACCATATAAACAACCTTAAATATATCTTTGAACCCATTCATGTTAAATTATACTTTACGTGACAATCATACATGTTTGAATTGTTTATTTGGTAGTTTTACTCTTCTAAAATCTAACGCATGTTTTATTATAATAATCTAAGAAATTTATATAGCGCTTCACAGTCACAGTTCAGAGCTCGAATGCATGCTTAAAGAGACACCTCTTTTGAAAGACTCATGTGTGTTGGTGTTTTGAAGTTTCACAGGTAGACTATGTTGCAAATTTGTCAAGCCCTCCTAGACATTTCATGTGGTAACTGACTATATCAAGGTGGACAACAATATAATGTCAAATGGTCATGAATTACTTTGCTATTTATTGAATCAAATATTCATCATCATATTTTTAAAATCCTCTATGTCTTGAATATTCAATTTTATCCACATGTACCTCCTTAATCAATGTGGGATCAACTGAATAAAGTTCACCTATTCATATACATACATGTACAAGTGTGAAGTTCAGCAACAGTTACCCGCCTCGTTGCTGGAAAGAAACTGAGAGTTTGAAGGGTGATTCCCTCACAAAACTGCGACATGACAATGGGACTTTATTCGAAATGTGCCTCTGTTCACTCCGCAGTACAACTGAGGACCTGGTTTGGAAGTGAAGGCAGTGTGACAGATAACCGTCGAGCGCCTTGGTAGCTTCTTTTTTCATACTCCAAGAGGTAATAATGTTACCAGGGTAATAATGTTGTGGCTTTGGCGCGATATAAATATCCTCATCATCATTATTATTAGTGTATGAACACGTATCTGTCGTAAGTGCAAGTCTCAGTTGTGTACCAAGGAACTGTCTGCCCTTTAACAGAAACTAACCTGTTTAATGCCAATCAGTTCAGTATAACGAAAATACAATCCTTCGTCGTGCTCATGATCAAAAATCGGACAATGGTCCTTTGCTTGCTGCAGCAAACGTAAATTTGGAAACTTTAATAAAGTAGATGGGAAGACATATTTGCTCCTATAGCCTTTAATAGCTTTCATAACGAGTACATACGTGAGTTAGAGCCATACTTGTCGGCTACTACACATATATGATACATAAAACAACTGGGTGAATATGAAAGTCGAGTTATAAGTTATAACCTATACCTATTGTTATATTGATGCATTTTGGAACCAAATAAAATATCATACAAAACTGATCATACATCGTTTACTTGATAATTTGCAAAATAGTATGGGAATTAATTGGCAAATCGAATGTATGCGTAAATGCATAAACGATAATGTCACATGCGTTTTATTTCCGTGAATACATTTTGACTTCTTTGATTGGCATTCTGGAAATTGAAATGATGAAGAATAGAGAACAATTTATAGATGTACAACTTCTTTATCCTTTGAAGATGACGTTTCGACATATATTCTAATGTCGTTATCAAGCGAGTGATATATAAGATGTGCCTAACAACGATTGTATTAATTTCCGTACCTTGACAATCAATGACATCACGAAATATTTATTTAAAAAAGGTATTTCCACCAAAGCACATCATCTCAAAAGAAGTAGGGTATTTGCAGATCATATTCACATGAATCAAGTAATATCAATATTAAACCGCAGAACCTGTACATGTAAAGTAAAGAATCAGCTGCCCATATTTAACAGGACCCCAAAACGGCCCTCAATCGGTTAATGTAACGTTTTTTTTAAAGATAACAATTATAGCATTCTTATTGTCATATGTGTGAGGTGAGAACAATTAAAATATACCAGTGTTGCCTCATATTTATTATGTCTCAAATATATAATCCATGATGTCCTCTTTCAGTACCCTTCTGAGGGTGTTTGTATGATGAAAAGGAAACTTCAGAGTCAAATGACAATTGCAAGAATTACTACGTTAACCATTGTCTACTGAGGATACACAAATGATACATCCTTTGTTTCTTATCTTTAACCTTATCCAAATGAGGATAGTCAAATGGTTGACAATTAAATTATGCACTTAACATTGTGTCATATGTTTTGAGAAGGGTAAACTGTGAATATGGAAGATTCGGGTCCCTTTATCAAAATGATTTGTCATTGGAGAAGAATCTTGAAAATGGTGCATTTAGTAAGAATATTTCTCAGAATATATCATCATATAAATCTTCGTCTCTTGTCTACAAAGTATTGAGCATGAGAAAGGTCATTTGGTGGACACTGTAATTGTTCTCTAGAATCGTAATGTCATCAAAAAGATCCGGTATTTTGAGACATGTAAATCATGAACATCTGTGGCATATTCCGTTTATCAGAGAAATTTGTATACAGAACATTAATCCTTTAGAAGGTCCATTTGCTAACACAGTGACTCGGAATACATAATGGGTTAATCTATGTTTCTCGTCTACACGCAAATGAACAATAGAATGGTTAATCTGTGAACACTATATCTCTGCACTCGAAGCAGTATGCCATCAAAAGGTCAGATGTTTTGAGGCAAGTACACTGCAAACGTGGCTGCGATTGTTCCATTTATGAATGATATTTGTATGATAAACATTAATCCTGTAGACGGTTAATTCCCCATAAAAAGTTACTCGGGATTCCTAATGGGGTTTATGTTTTTTTCTTAATTTCAATCTTCTGTCCAGCATAATGGACCAATAATGCCTTTTTACACTAAAACATAAATCAGATATTATGAATATCGATGCCTCCGTGTGTTTCACTAAATTTTATTTGACTAAATACTTTCAAACTCACCATATGTGCTGTTTACAGAAAAAGTAAATTCACCAAGCTTGCATATTAATCCCAAATCGCCAAATATATTATAATTACTAGTTTCCAATAAAAATCGAGTAACATCATTATGCATGTGTAGAAACCGAAACTGCACGTCCTATTTACATGTAACGTAGTTATATGACCTATTAAACGTTACCAACCAAAATTTTCATGTTGTCTGTTATAAATAAAATTCCGAAATTACGTTTGACTCATTGGTGTATGTCAATCGCGATGCATTGTCCGGTTTTCGATCAGAAATCACTACTTTTACCTTCATATCGTCAATATACTAAGACGACTACCATCAAAATGGTAGTTTTCGGTAACAGTCGATACGTCTCGATAAAGAACCACCATTTATAACGTTTGGAATATGTGACCCCCAACAACACAATGGATGTACCTTAACATAGTTGTCATTGGAGAGTTATCATTTAGGTGTACATTAATACACTATGGCCACAATGCACAATAAAGTTAATCACTGTTTCTAATCTAACAGCTTTAAGAAATGGACATGATCAATTTGTGGACACTGTAATAATGCACTAACATCATGTGCCTAATGGGCTAAATCTCTGTGTCTAAACTTCAGGCTTATGGGATTGCAAAAATAAAGTAAATGTATTATGTTGTGAGTATACCGGATTCTGTAAACCAGCTATAGTGTGGCTACACTGTTGGCCAAAAGAAACGCCTACTTGACTTTCCTTATGATAAAAGATGAAATAATTAATGGTGGTCTCATGTTATGCTGAAACAATAATTAATATGAAAGAACATTGAAATCGTGGAAAACTGTGATTCGAGTCAATAACCTTCATTAAAACCACGCCCAATGAAGACAGCTATTTCCGGTATATTCACTTGCGCACCGTAACCACGTACATCTGTAGCATCACAACCACTTCAATGCGAATGCGTGCCTGTATTGTTGCTCGTGGTAGTATGAACATCTGTTTTAAATGGGTTTTTTTCTGATCAAGCACTGATTGAAAACTGAACAATTTATGTTGTCTCATTTCAACAACCGCCAATCTTTTCTGACATGACAATTTCGGGAACTGAAAAGTATTATGCAGAAATGGTGCAACTTCATAAGGCTATAATTGCTAGACTGTTCATTATAGTTTTTACGAAATCTGATAAGATATATGTAAGGCGTTTCTTTTGCCGACAGTTTACGTATCTTTGGTACATCTATCAAATAGATTTGTCATTAAAGCTAAATAGTTTAGACTACATTTGGTAACAATATGACACTGCACACTAATGTGAGTAATCAATGTCTCTACTGTGTAAGTTTAGATTACTCAATTTGTAGTAACATGGTGTGAGTGATTTGGACACGCATGTGGATGTGTCAAAAATGCCTAAAATTGGAATGTCTGCATGATTTTTGTCATTGTCGGGATAGTTCAGAAATAGATATGCAAATATTTTCACTCCACTGAAGAGTCTAAATTAATATTACTGGTACAAATGGATATCAGTGGACAAAACGCGGCTATTATGTGAGTAAACATGTCATGCGTTGTTTGAGAAACGAGTGGGACAGGTTCGGTATTTACTGAGCGAGAGAGCCATAAAAATAGTATTAGTAATACGTAGAGAATCTCACACAAGTGTCTTCTGAAATCAAATAGATCGAGAAGAGTTGATGAAAGTTGCAAATATCCGAGACTTGCCGATGATATTTTTACTTTTTTTAACGAGTGTTGATATATTTGATATCAGAAGACACGAGGGTGAGCTTCTATTTATCATACAGAATTATTCTTGTTATGCTTCAGTGAAAAAAATGTACATCTCTCCGTATACATCTGCCATTTGACTTCCAGTGTGGTGATGTCATATAGCATTGTGACGTCATCATGTTCATGACGTCATAGCATTATGATGACATTACTCGATGATGTAAAAGCACCGTGATGTCATGTAGTTGATGGTGACAGGGCAGTGTGCAAACTTTACTGCCGAAACGATATCTCCTAGGAGATATCACTTGATCTCACACAGGCGATATCTCCTGTTGAACACAGTTTTGGAAAATAAGGCAATATAGATTTGACTGACTGACCCGCTAATGACTTTGTTTTGTTTAAACTAAACTGGCACCAACACTGACCGACACCGGGCGTCCTTTGACTTTTGGAGAGAAATCAAAGGAACCAGTTCGTATCCCGTTGGTGCACTACTTTTGCTAGGAACAGTCTGGCCTGCGTAGGTGTTTATGTGTAAACAGTTTGAACGAATCATTGTTCTGCCCTAAAAGTGGCAATGGGTATTTAGGTGAGTGAAGTGAGTTGTGGTTTAACGCCACTTTCAAGAGTATTTCATGATCACTTATATCATGGCTGCTAGTATTATGACAGGGAGGAAGCCCGCTATGGCTATGCATTGCGGTGAAACCTGCGAGCATCGGCTGGAAGTAGCGAACCATGGGTGATCGTACGCTGAAATTCAGTGTAGCATTGCATCCAAACCTTACTGCGTGTAGAACAGTTCTCTACTGCAGACAACGTTGCCATGCCCCTGGCGGGATTCGAACTCCGGACATCTTGATCCGATGCCGAACGCGCTAACCATTGCGCTATCCCGCCCCTGCAGTGGGTATTGAGAAACCTTTTTAGAAACTTAAAGGTAAGTATATGTTTTATTAAAAACTACCTACATGTAGAAAAGATTCATAAAATGGGATATAATCAGGCTCATGCTGACAAGTCATAACAGAAAGTTCATGCTTAAAATGGGATATCATCACGCCCTATGATTAAAAGTCACGGGATGATTCATGTTCGGTAATTGCCCCAGAACGTTCACCATCCAATTTCTAAGTTCAAATCTTTTGATGTATCTGAGTAACTTTGAAACAATGTGTTTTCTTTCGTTTTTGTACTGAATGAGAAGATGTCAGTAAAGAGGAGAAACATTGATATAGTGCAGCAGATAGATGAAACTATTATCAAACTTTGCACAATTACTCTTTAGGGGTTATATTTTTCAAAAAAATATGCTGGAAGAACGAGTTGTCATTTTGCTTCCATGACAACTGCGAATTACAATAGAATTTGAAAAATCAATCTTGGCATGCAAAGCTCAAAGCAATGTGAACATTGAGACATCTTGATAATCATGAAAGGTATAACCGACTCTAATCAACAACGTGGTTCCATCAAAAAGGTGCGGCCTTTGTTCTTAATAATGTGTGATCAGCCACGAATTCAGTCTTGGAAGCTGCTGATAACAATAAAAAGGTACGACCGCCACCTTCTTAACATTAGACCCTCTTATAAACGAATGCATGATTCTATATTACAGCGTCTTAATTGAAGTTATAATCAATCTAAACAAAATATGTTTTATTGTTTTTAATATAGTGTCTGTCTCAATGTTAGCTTAACTACACCCCCGGCGAAAAAAACCGCTTACTAGATATCTTATCAGATATTGTAGCAATTTAGCAATACTATAACATAATGAAGTTGCACCATTTCTGCATTATATATTTGGATTTCAGAAGTTCATGTCACGAAAGAATGGCGATTGTTGAAATGAGAAAACAATAATTGTTCAGTTTTCGATCAGTGCTTGATCAGAAAAACATTTTAAAAATATTTTCATACAACTACGAGCAACAATACAGGCACGCATTCGCGTTAAAGTGGTGATGATACTACCGATGTACGTGGTTAAGGTGCGCAAGAGAATCAACCGAAAATAGCAGTCTTCATCGGGCGTGGTATTCATGAATGTTATTGACTCGAATAACAGTTTTCCACGATTTCAATGGACGTTCATATTAGTTATTGCTTCAGCATAACGTGGAGACCGCCATTAATAATATTTAAGAAATTATTGCATCTTTCATTTTAGGGGGCATAAAGTAGGCGTTTCTTTTGGTGTATAAAGTCCAACAAACTCCTCGTGAGTTTCAAATACCAACCAACCAATGCAAATCACAAGTTGTTTGTAGTCAGTGTCATATTTTGCTCTCAAGTTCAAAAGATGAAAGAGGTTAGCATCCTGTTTAGTGCCATCGATTTTGTCTCAACACCAATACCATGTTTGCATTGTTGCTTGATACTGAATGCTACTTTCACAGAGAGATAAAATAGTAGGTAGGGGAAATCGTCACTTTGAACAAAATTCATCTTGGAAAAAGATGGTGAGCAGAATCACCACAGTCACCACAAAAATGCTCATTTAAGTATGGCAGAGTCCAGAGGGCAAAACGGTACTCATTTAATGATCGCTCCATTTCGATTGCAATGTCTGATAGATGTGAAATGGACACTGTCCGTAAGGGTCAATCTGTAATCTGAGAGATCTGCATTACATGTGTGACAGGTGCCCTTTAGCAATGGACAACTTCGAAATGAAAGATTCTCAAGTAATGATCTATCACATCAATGCAAATCGGTTTCCGGCATTACTGGACACTATCGAGTCGAACAATTTAAAGCCAAACCTTGAAGGACCATTGTTTGAAAAGACAACAACTATTCCATTTAGTTATGCTCCGGTAAACACACACAATTAAAACATCAGACCGTTTTTTGGGTCAAAATTTCAAAAATTATTTGGACCTTGCCATGTGTCATGATTTACTGTTTTACACGTGTAAACAAACTTAAAATGTTCCTTACATAAATAAATATTATTTAATTCATGAGAGTTTTGGGTCACACATGATACATGACCGATTGATTGACACGTGAGTTTATATTACACCATAATGTTATCTATATTTTAGCAAAATTTTTAATACCAGTGTATGGATTAGTCAAATGTCCAAATACGTTAACGGGATTTGACCACATGCTATCTGAAGGCTTCGATGCACAAAATGTTTATTAATTGTAAAAACCAGATAATAATTTAAAATTCGTATTTAAGTGTTAAATGCAACAAGCTTAGTTGTATAGTGTAATAAACGTTCTTAGTATTACCATCTAACTTTGATACTGAAAAAACAACAACATGAAAATAAGAAACATCTTAAATGCATCATAAACTAATACGATAACAGTTTTATATGGATAACGAAATCGTTTAAACTTTACTTTGAATTTAAGACGTCATAAAATAACTATATAAAGTATGTCATTAACAGCTATGTGTGCCATCGTTATGGCAGAGCATGTTAACCATTTTGTGTAGATACGTGATGCCATCAGAGTGATTCATTCACATTTACCTCCTTTGAATTTGTGTTTTTGAGTCAATGTTTGCGTTGAATTCAGTTACTTTCAATATTCGAACTGAACAAACTTCTAACAGACTACAGTTGAAAGTTTCTTATACAAGCTGTCTGAATTTTAAACTGATAATAAAGATTCTTAAAAAAAACAATCATTTGAAATACTATGTTAATCATGATATTTATATAGATTGTTTTCAAATCATACAAACTTATCACAATCCTGATTGAAATATGATTTATAATTTTTCCTGTAATAAATTAAATGTGTACATTACAGTATTATAATGAGTTACATTAAATTGACGAAACAAGAAAAAAGGAATGTTGCATTTGTCAAGAGTACCACTAACTATAGAGAATGATGTTTTACTATCAGTGACATTATATTTCAAATACATTTCATCAACTTATTTGAGCAAAAAAAACTGCCCCTTTAATCCTGGACCCATAAGCTCAATGTAGTGGTACTCTTACCAAAGGTAACATGTCAGTGGGGGTTCACATATTATACATGTAATTTTACATCCGAGTTCAGGTATAATAAATGTATTCTCCATTGGCTCGATGGGTTAATGGGATAACTGGAGTTAACCTGCAATTCCTGTTGTGCATAGAATTTTGAGTAACATATTGGTACTGATTTCAGAACCCCAGAGCCATTGATTCCGCATCTGTTGCCACCCACGAATCGGTATCTTTATTGTGATCTCATTGCCTGTTAATGTGAAATGGACACTGTCCGTAGGGGTCAATCTGCAGTCTGAGAGATCTGCATACCATGTGTGACAGGTGCCCTTCAGCAGTGGACATATTCAGAAAGGAAAGATTCATGATATGCAGCTTATCACGTCAATTGCAATAAATTGAAAGCTGACATGTCTTTCATATACCTTTCTTGTCAAATCTGTATTATCAACATCACAATGCTTTAACAACAATAAGTGGACAGACTCAGAGAGGAAAGATTCGAAATAAATTAATATAAGTTCCACACGATGTTGAATGCAGAATCTCATTTAAGTTCTTGAGAAGATAAATCGAGCTTTCATATTTGATCCCAAGTAGAAAGTGGTCACTGGGTCACCCCGCTTTTTTTAATTAAAAGAGTCCAGTTACGTTATAAGTAAACAATACAATACACTGAAAGAAACTTTGCTGATAGTGTTCCAATAATACTATTAGAAAAACATTTCAGAAACAGATTGCCTCGAGAGTTAAGTCAGACCAGGAAACAAACATTGAAAATACCTAAAACCATTTACACAGCTGACATGTCCGACCATCTATACCTTTCTTGTATATAATCTTGTCTTGTATTATCAACATCCCCATGCTTTATATACTTTTAAAATATTATCTATGAAAAGAAACCCTGAATAAAATATATGTAATGTTTATTAGACCACATCTTGAATACACATGCGAAGTATGGGACGGGTGTCTTAAATTAACAAACAAATTAAATCAAATTCAACTACAAGCAGAAAGCAATAGTTACTGGATTACCAACGAACACATCACACACATTTTTGTATTTTGAAACTGGTTGGGAAACGTAACAAGAACGTCGGAGAAAAACAAAGCTAAGTTTGATGTATGAAAGTAATTATGGATTAGCTCCTCAATACCTTGCTGAATCTCTCCCTCAGAATGTAGGTTTAAATCCAATTATGATTTACGTCACTCCCAAAACATATCTACTCCCTACTCAAGACATTCAAACAATGTCTTCTTCCCATCGACAATATGTTCTTGAAACGTTCTACCAACCACCCATCGTCAGTCTAAAACAGTTTCAAAATATAAATCAAGCACGCGTTTACACCAGAGAGGCTAAGGTAGGTTAAGTTTGATAACTTGTTCCCAATCCTTTCAAAATGAATAAAATATGTTTAAACCAATGCTTTAACAGTCATTATATTTGGCAGTCATATATTAAACAGATGGAAATAGGTTTGCCAGTTCAACCGTCTCATGTCATTTGAAAAACAACATGCCATAATGATAACAAGAAGCTCATGAACATATATACTCACGTGCAAAAGAAACGTCCCCACATTTCAAAATAGCATAGAATTAAATGTTTATAGACACGTGCTTTATTTAGAGGTAGTCACAATTTCCTAAATCAGAGAATAGTATTTTGTATGTATATATCTGTTCAATTACACGTGAGGTGCTAAAATCGCTTTTCAGATTTGTTTGGGCCACAATGTTTGGCATTTAAATTTAAAACAAATAAAAAGTAGAAATTTAATTAATACACGATGTCGACATAAATAACCTTCTATAAATTTTAATTTGTTTACGCGTCATTACTGTAGGACGTATCGAAAGAGCTCAACATAATGTTTTGAGGCTTCTATCTCGTCTAGTTAAGTTGATTCCAAAACGACGATTTCTTAAAACGTGTCTCTCAGAAACGTGAATAGATAATGCTTTGAACATTCATATTTAGTATTGTAGGGTTCTGAAGACATGATGTAATGCTTTTTCAGTCGTATCTATTGTCCGTGGATTAAAATATCTCATATTTGGTATGGGGGCGTTTCTTTTGCACTTGAGTTTAAAACATCTAAACTAGCAGACAAAAGATAGTACTCACCTCAGTTGGTTTCGAGTAATTCAAATTAGATTAATTAACTTTGGCACTATACAATAATATATATGGACAAAAAGTCAAAAGGAAATTTACACTAACATGACCCCTACTATGTTCAAAATATTGTAAATGTGTGCATAATCAGGCACATTTATTAATTTCACAAAAAATGTCATATATTTCGATGAACAGTTGTGTATCCTCACAAATAATTTTCGAAGAATTTTTAAATTTAAAATTTCTTTTTTTGTATTCTATTACTCCTGACTAAACACCTGTTCTTTTCAGTTTTCGATTATGACATATTGAAATATTTGCAATTGAAAATCATACATATGATGAAATCAGCTGAAGTGAGTACTTTCATTTGCCTGGAAGTTCATATATTTGGATCCCACTGCACTGGTTGCTCGATCTTTTCGAGAGGAGTCTATTCGACATTCGAACCCACACACTCAGAGTCAGACACAACTCGAATGCACCGACTGTCCCAATACCTTATCCACTCATCCACTGAGACCAAGACAAAGACTTGTGTTTGTAGATCGTGTGATCCCAAATATAATGATGTTACCACAATCGTTTTTACGAAAATACCGTTACACGTTGACAGACCCTGTTTACTGTTTGCTTTGAATGAAATATGAGAAATGTCAACGTGTTGACGCTCCTACTTCTGTATGAGTATCATGTCTACGAGAAAGCAATGCCATTGTATTGTTTGCAAGTGTATATTTAACATATTGTAAACGAAAGAAAGATTAATGACAGAGTTCAATACGTTCTATATGTATTACCAATGCCGAAACCATTGTCTGAAAGCTTTACCAAAGAAGTAATACTGTTATCATATGTTCCTTTGAAGCGAGAAAATCAGACCATCTGCAATGCATTAGTTGCTATGGCAAATAACACGAGTGTTCTTACAAACAAGAAGAGAGCTCTAGCCTCATACACATAAACAAAGGACCGACGTTTCGATTACTGGATATGTACACGATCTTGAAGCAAAACTTCTTCATATAACAGTATAAGAGTCAGCTATTCATTACCTATTGATAAGGGTTGGTTGAACACAGCCTCCGCTTCCTTGTTGGATGAATTGTAAGGAAAGCAATTGCACAATTTTTAAAGGTTATTGATGACTTTATTGTTCCTAGCAGCAGAGAAAATAACCGCGGAAGACTGAAGAAAAACTTGTTTCTTATCCATAGAACAAAGAAGTCAACTGTGCATTGATTTGCCTGTTAATAAGAGCTGATTGAAAAAGTCCTTCGCTGTGTGATCGATGGTTAGGAAAACAATTACAAAATGTTTAAAAAGAGCTGACTCTATTGTTATGATCACGTGATAGAAGATGAAAAAGAACTTCCTTTGTAACGAGTGAACAAATACAATGAGGGTTTCCTAGATCACTTACTGAGTGAGAGAAATCCCTCATTAACATGATGCTTCATTGTGTTTATTCTATGATGTGCTTAGTTTTTAACAACTTACCTTAGTAATTCATTACATGCGCCAGTGTCAACCCCTAGCTAATTTAAGCCTTACCTCATTTCTATCATGTTTCGGTGCAGAGAACACTGCACTTTAGGTACAGCGCTCCAATATGTTAGCATGTAGGAGTTAAGGAAATGCTGCAAGGCTTAAATCATCTAGTGATGGAACCTGACGCGAGTTAATCCTCGAGGGGGTTTGATTTTTTGTATCAATATTTTGAAAATTACATTACTTAGTTAACGTTATGCTCATGGCGTATACCTGCATGTATATCGGCTAAATAGTTTTAAGGATGCACCTTCTGACACCTAAACGTTTCTTTATTTAAAGTTAAAGTTAAAATGTTTCCAGAAACTGGTAGACTCTCGGTTGGAACCAAATACAACAAATCATTCATATTAATATTCTTCATTCACATTATGCATTCACATTTTAACGATAATTTGCATAAATTATTTAAAATATAGATATTGAATTTGTGTTGCGTGAGAAAAGTTACTTCAGTTCAATATTCTTCCATATCCGCTACTCTTCTTATATGCAGCGTTGTCATGAGAAGAACCACTATACTTTACACCGGTAAGATGGTTGTCCTGTCCTTTAATTACACACTAAATCTATAGAAGCGCTAACATCAATCAAATACCGTGGTATCATTATTTTCTTACACACAAATCTGATTTTCACAAATACTGCAACAAAGGTAGTCTTTGTGGTGATAAGAACACTGACCTCTTGTTTGATGCCATTTATAACATTCGCTATGTGTGGCTTCTTTGTATATTCTCCTTATCATTAAAAAAATTCACACAAGGAGGTGTATTGAACTTTTAATGTTTTGTTGGCTAAACATGTTATGCATGAATGAGACATTCCGTCAAATATTTAATTTGACTTTGATAAGTGCCAAAATACCAAGTGCTGATTTCAGTTCAAATAATTTCACTGAATTTCTTTATTCATAGCCCATTGCCAAAAACAACTTGTTTCGAAATGTATTGCATATTCATACCCTATCAACAAATATATAATAATCACTTGTTTTATGGAAATTCATTATCAGCATAAACAAAAAAGAAGAAAGAGTTAATATGTGTATAGCGCCAGTTCCAACAAATTGCTCGAGGGCGCTCAGGCGAAGGCAAGAGTGAAAAAATGGGTTTTCAGCTGTCGTTTGAAATTGGTGATATTGTCACTGTCCTGAATGTGTTGAGGAAGATGTGATGTGTAGTTCCATAGCAAGGGTCCAGCTTTGGAAAAAGGTGGAGATCAGTTCACTGATGTAATAGCACAGTATCTGTGAATAAAGCGAAACTACACTGACATCTCCTATTCCAAAGATTTTGATTGATCAGTATTTCTCTCTTATGTCGTCAAAATATATAGGATTGAAACTTCCAGCTTATCAAGAACGTTACATTCTTTATCCTCAATTATTCAGATCTAAACTATAAAGTGCATCGCTTTATTATTTAAGAAATAGAAGACGAGTTGGCGTGCTTTATCGTTGAATAAAACATAGCAGGGAGCATAAAACACGAAGGGCGCAGCCCTGAGTGTTTTATGCTCTCTTCTATGCTTTATTCTACGATCAAGCACAACAACGAGTCTTCTATTTCTTATATGAGATGCCCTTTAACAGTTACTCGCTTTTATACAAAAGCCGTGCAGATATTATGTTGTTTGTATATATTATTTTTTGAAAATATTAATGCCTCCCTTTGTAGAACACGTTCACTAGCATTGAACAATCAAAGTGACGTAAAATGTGACGTCATTTGCTAAGCGACGCTCAAACTGACGTCTAAAATCACGAGCATGTTTTATTGTCTCATAAAGCACGCTGTCGGTCCCATTGACCACCTGTGTTGTATTGCCGTGGGTATCTTATATCTTAGAATCAATTACATCCTTTTAAGTCTCCTACAGTGCCGTCTCAGTAAATAAACATACATGTATTGAATAACCCTTATTATTAAAATCATTAAATGACGTATGCAATCTTGATACAGTGAATTGTTCCTTTACTGATTTGTTAATTGCAATTCTTTCATGTGCTTTGAAACATGATTGGTTGTTTTCATGTATAATTTTAAAAATTAATCAAAGGCTTGATGGCATTTCAATTACGTTTCTTCTTTAAATGAAATGCGTTTAAACGAGAATTGTTGATCCAAACGATGTTGTTGCTGACCTTTCCTCAGATTCCAAAACGAAAATAATTAAATACAGCTACCCATGTTTGTGAGACCATTAATTCTATAAGCAGATATACCAGAGATTGATAAGTACCTACATGTAAGTACACATACTATTATTTTTTCAGTTGTTATAATATTTAATAAAGTTATAGATTCTCACAAAAGTATATTTCATCAATATAACGTCAAATAACACTTTTAATCAACTTAACATCAAAGTTGATTCTAAATACAAAGACTGTCAGAGATAAAATAAAAATACATTCAAATGTTTTCGGGACACACATGGATACCTACATATATTTCAATATAATACGGATACACATATTCTAATTCAAGCTCATATAATTTCCCATTTGAAGTTTACACACATGTTCGAACCTTGGTTGGCTTAGAGCGGGGTCACGCGATCTATCTCTCAAGCTCAGTTCAAAGGACTTTGAATTTCCAGACATCGTTCATTTTCTAGTGGAATTCACATACTGACATTGAATTCTCAAGTAACACTACGTATTTCCTTGCCGCAAATACAACAAAACAGGAATAAACTTATTAAGTAAATGGATGTTAGATAGATAGGAGTTGACACTCAACACTGTTACACATTATTCCATCACTGTCTAGTGTGTTCGTTGATTATGTCAATTGATTGTACAATTCGCAACCGTATTGACATGAACTACTTCAAAGTATAACTATTTTCATTATCTCCATATACAAAACAATGAAAGCTACATTAATGTGATAATTTTAGAACAAGTTATCAAAGTAAAATTACACTTGTGGTAAGGTTTTTAAAACATATTTTGCTTACTACACCAATATTTGTGATGCCTGATTCCAAATGATTCAGTTATGCCTGAATCAAAAGGAATTTTCGAAATTCAATTGTATACACTAGACAAAATGGCTTTACAATCCCAGGATTATAAAATATCCAGCTGTTGATATCTTCACAAAGAAGAAGAAGAATGGTTTCCATTACCTGCTAATCTAAAACTTGATAAACAAATAATTCATTTGACCCTGACATGAAAGCTAATCACGAGTCCGCTGTTCCCCAGGGAGGTTTTTGTCCACTGGGTCAAAATGTCAAGAACTCCCGTCCTTTCATTAAGCTGTGTAGTGTTAAGCTGACAAAAACGTCGTTCATTTTACTGGTCTTTTGGGTAGTGCTTGGAAACTATCAACTTCATTGAAAGTGAGAACAACTTGTTTCATTTAGAACATTCTAAGGATATATTTTTTTTATACATAGCTGAAATTAAGTACAACTTTTTCCTTAATGAAACATATCACTCAAAATTAAAAATAAATATTAAAAATTACGGTAATCTGAGAATTTTAGGATAAGCTGTCTATGCAATCTGACAAGTGGGTTTAGCTTTTTAAATGTTTTGCTTTCTATATAAATATTTGCAATATATGATCAAAATGATTTAGTTAAGCCTGAAAACACATTCATGCGTCATTATTTTCCACATAATTACTTTTATTTTGTTCAATGATAATTCAAACGAATGAGCCATCGCAAAATCAAAGCGAATCCTGATTTCGTTTACATAACCTTACAGTATAACAGTAACACTGTATACAAAATTTATTTAAATGAACTTGGACGCAGTCAGGAATGGCAAAATAATGAGTTAATAATTTTAAACATTATTTTGCACAAATACCCATGTTGTCATTATTGAAACGAGGGGATAACATTTCAAAGGAGTTATGAACGCATTGATGTATTTCAGTATGGACATATTCAGAAGTCAAAGGGTTAACATCTGATCTTGTTAACAGGTTCAGCAGCTTGATATCTGATCGTGTACACTGTCTGACGCCAACAGTATTTTTGAAATTAGTGAAATTGCATAAATATGAAATTACAAGCATTAATATTAATTAATAATTATGATAATATTAGTATTATTGATATCAAAACATAGTGTTCATACATGAGCTTTTCTGTGGATAAATTAAAACTTACAAATGAAGCTAATATGTAATGACTTAATATCATGATTATAACCATATTTATCAACCTAACTAACTCTTATTGTCCAATCTATCTGTATGTATCTGTATCCAATTCAATGACGTAGATAGCATACCGAAGAATCTGATGAATTCAGTTATATTAGCATCCGTTTCTAACCTCAATTACAAATTTTAACTGACAAAATTAACGTTATCCTTTAACATATATTTTCAACTCTAAAATGCTGTTTTGTTTTTATGTTTTGGTGTCTATAGAAAAAGTATATTTTATGGACCATCCAGGGTCTTTCATTGTCGCAATATAATCTGGGTAGTGCCGTATATTGCATCCGAATAATTGATTCCGTTCCCGATAAAAAAGAACTGAAGACCGTCGACAATCCAGAGATCTAAGCTTTTTCTATTTGCCATCAATAACAATTAAACACTGTATGAAATACAGTGTTCATAGCCTACAGATTGCTTGGACAATCTGGACAACGGTTTCTTGAACAATCTGCATCTGTCCATAATCTTCATATTTGGAGCTCACAAAATTGAAAGTTAATAATCTAATCAACTTTTAATTGTGGTCATGACTGTAAGACCTGTCTGAAAAGCATACTTGTATCTCACCATTACTAGAATGCATACATTTGCCAATTGCTAAGCCATTTTAAAGGGATAACTGTTATACAGTCTCATTTGTCAAATCCCAAACTTTATATTTCCTTTATTATCTGTAATTAATTTATGAATATTAATGTATACGAAAACATTTGTTTATGACAAACAATCGTTATTGTTATCAAATGAAGAATTAATAATTCATTTTCTGTTTCATTTGGAAATGATAACCTGGTGAAGAAATAGAATCAAGGTTCGCTTATGTAAACATTATTGTGTCTTTCGTTTGTGAAGATATGAAAATATTCCTTCGTTTACAACGTGAAGGAATTTTGCGAAAAAGAAAGCATCAACTGGTAGCTTGTTGGGCTTCAAATCTTTGGTTCGAATCGGGAAATGATATCTACAGAGAAGTTGATTTGATAATATCAATGAATCTGCATTCTTGCATTTCATTTATTGTGCAATTCTTGGCTTAGATCCAATGTTTGGTTTTGGAGCATGACTACATTGTTATTCGATGCAAAGCTACATTGCATGTCTGTGTAGTACTATTATGTTAGCCAGATGCAGTAGGCGCGTAGGTTTCACTTCAACATAAATAATGTCACATTTTCCTCTCATAATGCAATACTAGTTGAATTCATGAAAGTGAGACCTCTGGAAAGGGATGTTTAGCTAGAAAGCCCGTAAACCAGAAAGAAATGATAACCAATTTAAGGGCAAAATTACATTTGTTAAAAGCATATGGATTTACTTAGAAATACGTGGTAGAGATTACCGCGACACGCACGAAATTGACATTTTCTAAAAAAGGTAATGGTTGGATTTTCGTCACTCCAATTATTACTCGAATAGCATTTTGTAAATGATACATTTAGAACATTGAAAATCGGTAAGTAATGGTAATTAAAAACTGCTGTCCATTATAATATTTCCTGTTTGCTCTGTAATTGGTCCATTAACCTTATGAACGTACATGTATCTAATAACATTGGGACTCCAAAAAAACTTTCTTAGTAATCAATACAATCCGACAATCTATCACTAAAATTATCAATAACATGCCTACTGAGTATTTATAAAGTCGATATCAGAATAGTGTAATATCGATAAATGTTCGACGTTACAATGGTTTCATACTGTATCGTTAAAAGGTTATTAGACTGTTGAAAATGTTTCGGAAAATAATTTATGATTGTTCATACATTTACTTTTCAAATGTACCTCGAAATTGATATCAAGACAATGTTCACCTCAATGAATTAAAAGCCATAGAATAACCGAAGATTACCATGAAATATCAATAAGGAAATGTTTAACAATATTTCATATGTATTTCATATTTCATATTAAAATGTAGCTTGAGAAAAATATCAAGACAACTTTTACTTCAATGAGAAATACAAACCATGAAATGAAACATGAACCCTGAGAACTCGTTGAAGATTCCACTTTAAAATCCAGGAATAGTACATTATATTATACCCATATATATGTATGGATATTCAGTGGTCTATACCTTAATTGCCAAACAATTCTGTTATTGTCGACACACACGCAGAACACTGTTTATGAGTTGTTAATAAAACCACACTCAGTAAAACAATGTAATGAAATATTTCGTTTCTAAGGCGTTTTAACTCTGTTGATGCCTATTCGTGTACTCGTTCGTTTATTCATTCATTCACAACATCTTTTTATATCTTTATCATCCTTTATTTATTCTCAAAGAAGACATTGATTACGAAAGGTCACTAATTGATCTTATTTGAGAACGTGAACGTAACTGAGCGAGACCGGTGTCCTGGCAGATTTTCCTGATTTCATTGATAGATTTCAAATGGACTCCGTTATGGTAAATCTGCAATCTGAGGGATCTGCATTACATGTGTGACTGGTGCCCTTTAGCAATGAACAGATTCAGAAAGGAAAGCTGCGTGGTTCATGGTTTATCACATCAACTACAGTAAGTTCAAGACGAAGCTGAATACGTCCGCTGGTGGTGAAGACCATTGGCAGAATACCAATCAACCAAGGATGATGACAAATGTAATCAATATTTATCAATCTTGAATATAATTTGTCTGATTGGTAACATACCGTTTACATGATAGAAACGAATGTTATAGATGACTTTAGAAATCGTTTCCATTGATATTCGCTGATGAGGTAAACCATGATTTTTCAGTAGGTTTCTTCATCACACATCATAATGTACCTGTATTATACATTGTACATGTGCAATGAAAAGTAATAAAATTCATTAAGAAAGAATTTGGACATTGTCCGTCACTGCCAACCTAAGCTGAATGATGCCGAGCAAATTAGGTCGATTTCCAATCTCAATAGTACATTTCTCTTTACACTTAAGGATCAATGATGGTTAACGATGGTTAGTGGACTTTAACCTTCGTGAGCAGTTTTGGAATTTTGTGCTAATCATTGCAATTGGGTTGCTATCTTATTCCATGACATGAACTAAGAATTTGTTAAGATAATACTGACCGCTTGGTCACTGTTAATCTTGCCATCAATAATGCTGGTCAAATAAAGTTTATTCCCAATCTCCATAGTAGTTTTCCAATTAAATGTAGTGGCGAAAATAGTATCTATGTTTGTTGGTAAAATTTTACCTTAGTCAGCAGTATATTGTCATTGAGAGGTAAAGCCGAGCTTGTAAAAGAAATGTCTTTGTATTCTCTAATGGATAAACGCACTGTTACTATTACCAGCCTATCTGAGCAGTAATAGGAATATAGTATCAACTGCATACATGAGTAAATTGAATTGTACTTGATAAGAAAAATCACTATTGCTCTTTCAGTGTCATCATCTACTTTCCCTCTGGGATCATATCTGGTTTGGTTTAAACATATTTTATTCATTAAGAAAAGGATTGGGAACAAGTTAAACTACTGTCAAACTACTAACAAAACAATCAAAGTTCTCGAGTTCCGTCAGCTACCTGGAACTGTAAAAGAACAAAGGCAAACTGAAATGGATCAATGTTCATTGTCTTAATTCTCACTTACTCTTTCCTGGCTTTGGTATGACAGGAAACAACATCATTTACACCACAATGCCAACCTCTTTTCAAAATGCCTTGTGTTCTTGTGCTATTGAAATCTTGTCTGTAAACATAGCCACTGAGTATCTTTATTGTCCTAAGCATGATTATATTGACATATACTGTGAGGAATATAATGCTTTGTCTTGATAAGAATGCTCATTTTGAAAAGAAAAGAAACATAAAACATGAATATTATTCATGACTCTTAGTAAAATTGGCATTCACGTTTTTCATCAGAATAATTTGAAACTCGTTAGTGTTTTTTTTGTGATAACTCATTTGCATCATGCTTAACTGAAAGAGCAGTTGCATCTGCATATAGGAAACACACCACTGCAACCCACAACTTCAGACTATTATCACCTTGCATTATTTAAAAGCATGCGATGTTATTACATATTGTAACATGTAACTAATGAGTAATAGTTGGCATTAATAAGATAATTAATAAAATTGCATATTTACTTCAATTCCGAAATAAATGCATACTTTCTTATAAAGTGAGCTAAGTGTTTTGAGCTAGGTTCCTAAATATGCATACCATTTGTTTCAGAGATGTTAACATGACTAATGTCCAATTCTACCGTCTATCCCATTAAATTAACAACCCATTGCCAATTCATTGTACACTGATTCTAAGGACAGGAATAAAAATAAAAATGACCAACTCTTGATCCGTTCACAACATTATAAACGCCCCTTAATTCCCCAAAACAACACATGTTTGAAAAATCAGTAATGAAATCATTTTTCCTTGTTATGTCATTTGTTCAACATTATCCCATTTATTTTCAATTCAGATGATGTTCACTGTGAAGATTGGAAAACCTACGTCACAAAACGATATTGAATTAAAGGTTTTATGGATCCATTGTCATGACAACATGTCCAAGTTCTGCAACCGTGACTCCTGTGATCGCGGCTCACTGAACAACAATTACTAGTGTACTAAAGTAATTAATTTTGTATCATTCACCAGTAAACAGTATTCCCTCAAATACTCAACGAAGAAGGTCAGTGGCCTGGAGTAAAAGTTGTATTTGTATTTAGTACATTAGTTTTGTAATAGTAGTTTAGTGGAGAATCTATGTTTTGTTTCCGTCATCAACACATAATGGACATGGATATATAAATATGATTTTTCATAAATTATGTGACAGCCAGATCTGCAGTACACTGTTCATTTCAATATTTCTAAAAGGGTTAGAATTAACATTACAACGTCTTCAGATAAGCAATGAACATATTAAGTAAATGTTGACCTTTATCAATTGAAAATTGACTCATTTTAGATCTAAAAATTTCTACAGTTTTGTTGTAATATACGAAGGCAAATTTATTGAAAATAGTTCATTATTAACGATCATTACTTGCTTGAAACTGACATTTTACTCAAATTCCTCAGTCATTGCAACAATTTTATATTCTGAATAGATAATAAGATGTTTTATAAATAATTTAGTAGCTGTTTTTAGTATGAATGTCACATTTTTCAATAACTTCATAAAACATGATCAATGTTATACCCATGTGTTTGGTGTGATTGTCATAATTTAGTCAGCTTCTTCTATAGCGGATACCAATAACCATAACTATGTATTATTCGCTCGCAAGGTGTCTGGTAGTCTAATAACATGCTGTCGGCAACGTCTGTGCCTTCTGAGGTTTATGGGATCCTAAATCATCTAAAGGACCGGTGTATGGTTACCAATTTACACCTTGTGCCCTGAGTACTACCAATCCAAAATTTTAAAGTTACACTATCAATATAACTATGTTTATATGGCATTTAGTCTGATGGTATATTATTTCAAGGTGTCTATCCTCATAGTTATTATTTCCTAGGAGTTTGTTATATGTATGTTATATGTATGATTAACATGAGAAAGCCTGTAAGAAAGCTTGGGGGTTCACTGTCTCTAAGTTTTACTTTAGAACATACTGTGAATAACCAGAAGTATGGTTCTAAGACGTATACAGTATCGTCTCGACCTTGTTGCAACCAATGAACCAATAAACCATGAAGCACGAATTGTTAATTTTCAGAACCTATCCAATGCTAAAAGGCAGGTGTTATACTTGTAATGCAGTTTGAAGTTCATTGATCTTTGCGGGCAGTGCCTATTTAACAACTACCAGTCTTTGAAATATTGGAATTGATCAGAAATGCTACCAAATATCCAATATTAAGCTTGTAATGGTGGAAATGCTTAACAAAACAAATTAATTCGTTTCACAGCTCGTTTTGCCAGATCAGAAATGCTACCAAATATCCAATATTAAGCTTGTAATGGTGGAAATGCTTAACAAAACAAATTAATTCGTTTCACAGCTCGTTTTGCCATCCTTGATGTCTTTGATGATAGTATATACCATATTTTACACACAATTTTTTTTAAACTACACAATTGGCTTTTAGGGTAGACCTTCCAATAACCACAAATTAGTATCTTGTTGAAAATATTCCCGATCAGATTTCTGTTGATAGTATGGCTAAAATCTTACCTCTGAATTGAACGAAATGGAAAATAGAATCAAGTGCGTTGATTTCTTGATCTACAATACTGTGCGTCTACTATAGCAAATACAATTGTGTATAACATATCAATACGCCTTCATGTAACTGGTGTTTTTCAACATTATACATAAATCATTCTTAATGCTGTCACTTATGCAAACAAAAGTGTTACAAATGTCTCTTATTTATGTTGTCTGCTGCCATCTTGTATAAATAATGTTATAGTTTCATGCAAACTAGGAACAGTGTTCAGTCTTATATACCTTAAACCCGAAACTTTCAACAGAGAAAAATATTATTAAAACAAATATACAATAGTACAATCAATGGCCTTTGTAACGAGAATCACTGACAAGACTATGAGCTTTAAACAGTATACTTGTGTTGTGCTTGGATTGTTCTTATAAGTAGTTTTCAAGATGTTTCAAGGACACAATGCGGAAAGTTCTTGACCATTAAAAGGTCATTTGGGATGATCCAGAATCACATAAACTACAAGAGAAGTAGACGTTGCCGACAGCATGTCATTTGACTATCGGGCGACTTGCCGGCTCAGAATAATATTTATTGGTGTATATTATTAATTATTTACAAACGTTTTATTAACAGTGCAGATATGGCTCTGTACGGAATGGCATTTAAGACAGCTTATCACATTCATTTGAATTAATCATCAAAAGATATGAAGCTGGTGTTGAAATCGTGGCTATAGTTACAGCAAGTCTCTCTTTATTGGTAATTATTATTACTTATTTACAAACATTTTAGATTAGATTAGTTTAGATATGAAATGTCACGGAATTAACTTTGAAAGAGTCATTATATAAACGAATGCCCCATATGAACTTTTATCAAGGTATAGCTCAAAGCTAAAACAGGTAGTGTTTGGGTTGCCGCACCTTGTTTCATTTGTAACTGATAGACCAATATCACTGGCTTTATCTTTAAAACAGAACAAGACTAAATGAAGTTACTGCTACCTGATACATGTCTAGTGAGTTCAGGACACAGCGAGGTGTTGTTCAGTGAGGCTTGATCACAGCGATAAGAGGTGCAGAACAACGACAGCTTGTCAGGAACAAATAGATCGGCAAAAAGGACAATAGTGCCGTATGGTGAGGTACGATCTTCATCAATGAATGAAATAATGACATTCAATTAATGTACTTGGTATGCAATCTCTTAATCGAAAATACTTGATTACACTATCAATATGTGAAATGGAGTAAACATGTTATATGTGATTGCCATTCTCTGGGATTGGAGACTCCCACGCCACGTTCAACCATGGTATTTGTAAGTGGTATATGTAAATTGTAATTGAATTGAATTTAAATGAATACAAATGCAGATTATGTAAAGATAATATATAATATATAGTAATATGTATGCTTATGCTTATAATGCAAATATTGGAACAACCTGAGTTGTTGTATCATGAATTTGAAAAAGTTAATAGGTATTATGTATTCAGATTCCAATAAATAGACAATAAAAGTCTGTAAGTCAATGCGTTTTAGATGTAGACAGGTTTTCAACATCCTCGTATTTTATGTATTTTGCTCAGCGTGCTCATTCAAACGAAGTAGGCATCCATAATATCTGTTCATCACTTGAAAGTTAATCAGAAACCTGCCGTCCCCAAGGGATATATTTGTTCTTCTGGGTTGAAATGTCAGTAACCCCTCCCCTTTAATCAACCAGTTTAGGATGAACTGACAATGAATCCTTCATTGTTTGTGTCCCTGAGATAGAGAAAACAATTTGTCATGGCAGCCTTAAATAATTCTATCACTGACAGTCCACCATCGTGCCTTTTTTTGCATTAAGTGAATATTTTTTTTCCAGATGATCATATGTATTGCTAGCCATAGAATATTCACCAAGTAACAAATAATGTATCATGAAAAAAATTTCTTATTGTGTCCACACTCTCCACGATCGTGGCTTCACTTAAGAATTGACTTCAAAATTTATTAAATTCATGGAGGTTTAAACTTTAAAACTGCTGTGCAAACTATGTAAATCCGCGTAGCCTTCTAGCATTATGAAATACAAAGTCATAAAAAATATTACTCTTATAATATGTTTATCCTGGATGGTGCAATAAGCATGTATAAATAGTATTTTACGTATTTTGCTGAGCTTGCTCATCTAAACGAAATAGGCATCCACAATATGTGTTCATCACTTGAAAGTTAATCAGAAACCTGCCATCCCAAAGGGATATATTTGTTCTTCTGGGTTGAAATGTTAGTAACCACTCCCCTTTAATCAACCAGTTTAGGATGAACTGACAATGCATCCTTCATTGTGTGTGTCCCTGAGAGGGAGAAAACAATGTGTCATGACAACCTTAAAGAATTCTATCGCTGACAGTCCACCATCTTGCCTTTTTTGCATTGAGTGAAGTATTTTTTTCAGATGATCAAACATATGTATTGCTAGAATATTCACCAAGTAAAAATAATGTATCATGAAACAAATGTCTTATTGTGTCCATACTCTCCACGATCGTGGCTCCACTCAAAAATTTACTCAAAATTTTTTAAATTCATGGAGGTTTTAACTTAAAAAATGCTGTGCAAACTGTGTAAATCCGCGTAGGCTTCTAGCATTTTGAAATACAAAGTCATAAAAATATTACTCTTATAATATGTTAATCCTGGATTGTGCAATACGCATATTTAAATTACATATATGTGTTAATAGGTATGTTATATAGAACAATCTATTTAAGGGCAGATAAGGATGTTACTATATTGGTTATGGACATGATATTTCTTTCAAAAACACAATTATCAGTTCCCCTAATGAAAATCTAGTACCACTTAATACGATGTTCAATGTGATTAGTCTTAATTGCAAAGAAACATGTAAAAGATGTTTATTATGCCGTCTAATAGACTGGAACTGTATTCATTCAATATTGCGCTTGAGTGCATGTGCACCGCCGCGTAGAAATCTGCCCTATACTTACCATGTGTGAATGCAAGCCATGAAGTAAAGCATCATCCCAATTTACTCCTATGTCCTTCCTTGCAGATATATATAATAGACTGAAGTATGACAGATATCAAATGACACTGGCGTGATCTTAAATAACAACTTATATCATACAGTACTATTTTGGATGTAATTAGTCTAAATTGCACAGACGCGTGTAACATCAAATTACACTGGTGTGAAATAACGACGTGATTATCATTGAGTTTTCATTTTATGTTAAGAACGTTAAAGCATTGACCATTTAGAACTTTTTACTGGTTTTTGGTTAACTATAGTATTATGTTTTCTCAAACAAGAATTCATTATACGAACCCATTACTGAAGATAAATGAGAGTCAACAAGTTTAATCGATGTTACAGTCACTTTGATCTAAGCTTTTTATAACTTAAGGCAACTGTTTAAATAATAATTGGTAATCGTTGAAAAACGTTAAAGGGCTGTTTTGTAATGCTTTTAACATCCTACGAACCCCTGGTCAATCCCAACACAGTGACATAATGATCAGCCTTCACTTGTCTTCAAGAGTCAGAATGTTTGACAGTTTATTTAAATTTGATGAAATACAGAAATCAAATAAAAGATGATGTCGTCACAATGAATATTGCATCATACAGCATCGCTCTTCCCAAAAATCTTTTAAAAACTACTTTGATACATGGAACACATATTTTTAGTAGTTTTTATATCTCATGGATTGAAATAGTCTGCATTTGTTTTGGTATCTTTTCCTGTTCCTGGTATTTTATATTCAAGTTAGCAAGTCCACGGTACCGTTCCAGTAACCCAACTTTGCCCTAAGATCAATCTTAGCCGATGATAAAAGATGGGCTTACGATTGATCTTTGTTATTGGGACGGGCCCTTGTACATTTACTGACCGCATGTTTACATTTTATGCAAATATTCCGTAAACTAAGGACTTCAATAATTTCATACAATACACCCACGGGCATTGATTAGTATATTTACAAGGATTTCCACAAAAGAGTTGATGATTATAGCAACATTATTGTACTTTCAATTGTATTACTTCCTATCATGACAAAAGGTTTGCTACAAAGCTGTCTTGTACTCTTTAGAATCAATGACTTCTCCCTCAGTGCGATGAGAATGAAAATCACGCAAACGATTTCGCATAATAGAAACAATTTTGGAGACAAATTGTTTTTTCCTGGGTTCCTGTATTACAAATAAAATCAATCATATTTTAACATGAGGTATGTCACTGGTTCGGATAGATCTGTAAGAGACTTCATATTTATAATGTATGGTCAAGGAGCCGATGGCAATCTCATTATTTCCAGCTTTACCACTTGAGGCAAATTTTTCAATAATTAAAGTAACACATAATGTATCATAAACGATGTCATGTTAAGCCATTGCAAAGCTTTTTTCTACTGTATGTATGCATATATGGCTACCAACTTCCAAACTAAAGGCATAACTCTTGCGAGTCTTCAGTACTGGCTGATTTAAACCTTGCAGTATTTCACTCGCTTTGTTGTACCAAATTAGTGCATCGCTGCACCTGAAATGCATAGTGGGCTCCTTTTCCTAGCCGAGATATCTTAAGGACCAGTAAACCTTAAATCAACCAGTAATTGAGACTGGAAAGAGTTATGCCTTACATTGGGAAGTTGATATTGCTACCGGTTCCTACTTTGAGTTCGTCCTTATTGATATCTTTACCCAAATTATAATTTGTGTTGCACCTGTAGTTTCATGCTCATTTGCTTTTTGTCAATATCGATCACAAAGAAGACATCTTGACCTGATTCAGAAACAATCAAATCAATATAAAACTTATATTTTAGTATCACAGTAACAAACGGTTGTAAACAACAAGTTAAATGTTTCTCAATGACATTTTCGTCAAAAGTATTGAAGGAATTACAACTTTCTTTAGTTTTGAAAAAATGATGAACAAAATATAGCCTGGAAGTGGTAAAAGTATACAAAAGCACATCCGTTTCTGCGGTTCCATATATTTGGTGGGCAAATGGATTTGAGGGTTTAGCAAAAATGATGCAGCAAATTATTAACTTAGTTTTTTTAAATGACCATAAATGGTGTCACATGAACAAATCAAAGTGATACATTTGTAGGTCGATGCCCAAGAAATATTTATTTTTTCTATTTAGCCCAAACATAGTACCACTTGGAGCCAGTAAAGTGTCTGGATAGTATGATAACATGTTGTTGGCTGTTTCTGCTTCTTATTGCGTTTATTCTTTACTGAATTATCCACAGTGACCCGTGTTTTGCAACTTTATCGAATAAAAACCCGACAACACTATCAACTGATATTAAGTTACCTACAATTTATGTCTTTTTCAGACCCTTTTTCTTATTTGACAATGTAGATGATGTGATATAATGTTAGCACTTGTATTGTCTGATGTTCGTTAAAATAAGGCGATTACCACTTGTACTATTAAAGTTCTGTTGCAATGTACATGTAAAAATATCCATATCGGATCAACTATTTTATCGAATTTTCACTTTTTCAAACACTGACATGTACAGGATCTGAAGATGCGTTATCGATTCCCGCAAGCAACTCGTCCGGAGCAAAAAACGTACGTTTGTACTATTTCAGAAAGTGTGATCACAAATAGTGTGTATTATACACATTTTTCAACTAGGAAAAACTGTGCAAAACAAGAAATAATTATTTCACAGAGCCATTTATTACTAAGAACACATCGCCAAGTGACAAGGCACACATAACTAAGCAATGCTAATTATATTTCACACTCCATCAAGCTGACACAGTTAACATATGTAAAAATAATCTATCACATTAATAAAAATGATATACCGAGTAACAAAAACATGCATATTCACACAATTAGAGACACCTGTGGTACGTTATATTGTGCTTTGATGAGAATCTATTAAATCTATTTCGAAAAATCTGAAACAAATGGAATTATATAAAATCTGACAAGAAAAATTATAAATTTCGTACTAACGTTTAATTTCCAACATTTCATTATTATTATCTTATATGTTATGGCATTTGAATGCGAACTGACTGTCAATCACTTTAAAGACTTCAGCCTTATGCGTGTTTACTTCAAATAATGATTCAGAAAAATTTACAACGACAATGGTCTTCCCTTAATCTTCCATTAACGTGTCATATTATTATGTGGTATTGGTTCATAAATAACATTCAGTTCTTTGAAGTATGTCTTGTCACCGAACCATCAAGATACACATTTATACTTCAAACTGATTTATTGATAAACGGGCAATCCGTCAGCGCTATGACCGTTTGTTAACATGGTTATTCTTTTGAACTTCATCCGGAATTTGGAATTTGGGAATGTATTACTGCCTTCAATGCATATCCTTATGGATTGGGCCATCAACTTACCTCTTAAAGGCAACCGTTACAAACAGAAAACTATTCAATAACATTTGTTCAAATTTATTTCATTTAATTTTCCTTTGATGTTGCTTTTCGTTTTGCTCTTTTGTGATCGCATTAGATGAATAAAGTTTGGTGTCCTGGTTGCTCTTTATGAATATGAAATATCAACAACACGCATTAAAGTCAAATCTAACATATAACAAAATTACCATTATGCACCAAAAGGCTTGATCATAGCAAATATTTCACAATAAGACGGAAAAGTGTATTTCAAAGGAAAGGTTTAAAATGTCTCTTTAGATTAATACTTTGAATTGTATTTATAAACCTTTGATATTGCTGTTGCATTTGTTTAAACATCGATATTATATCTCTTAAAATTTAAGCAAGACTTTTCCGAATGCTATTCATGTTTGACATCAAGAAACCTTGTTTTGTTTCATGGAGAAGAAATGAGTACATGTCAATCTAGATCATTACAACGGATGTCGTATGAAACCAATTTATTGTTTTAACATTTGGCAAGAGTGTGTTTTAATGTCATATTATTACTTTGAAATTAAATCTGTAAGGAGTTTTAGAATTATTAGAAAATAATTTAATTCTATAAAACAATAGACAATAAAATGTCATGTCGAACATGTCTTAATGACTCAATTAAATGTAAGATTAAAACAAAACCTTTTAATAATAATAATAATAATAATACACAACATTTATATAGCGCCTTATCTGCTTATTAAAACACTCTAAGGCGCTTTACATTATACAAAATAAAATAAGGTATGCACATTTAAAAAAATTATAATGTAAAAAATAGGAGTAAAAGATGAAGTGTTAAGCGAAGGATAAAACATGTAAAAGATAAGTGATTAAATGAATAATAAAATGCATTATGCAGAATAGGCTATTTTAAAAAGATGAGTTTTAAGATCTTTCTTAAAAATGTTCAGTGAGGATGAGCCTTTCAGATGCAATGGAAGTGTGTTCCACAGCTTGGCTGACATGCTGTCAAAGCATCTGTCACCATACATCACTGTACGTGTCTTGGGTTTACAGAGGAGGGACTCAGATTCAGATCGTAATGTCCTAGCAGGATGGTATGGGACCACAAGGTCTTGCAAGTAGCTTGGTGCCATGCCATGGAGACACTTGTAGGTGTATGTTAAGATCTTATACTGGCATCTTTGTTTCACTGGGAGCCAGTGCAACACCTCTCTGACAGGCGTGATCTCTTGCCGTCGGCTTGTCCTGGTAATGAGTCGTGCAGCACAGTTCTGGACCTTCTGTAGACGATTGGTGAGAGTATCAGGTAGTCCACAGAGAAGTCCATTGCCATAATCCAATCTTGATGTGACAAGAGCATGTACCAGGGTCTTACAACATTCTTCAGTGATGTAACCACGTATGGTAGCAATGCTTCTGATCTGGTAGTAACATGACTTAGCTACCATATTAACATGTTTCTCCATGGTGAGATGTTTGTCAAAATGAACACCTAAGTTCCTCACAGTTTCAACGGCTCGAACAGAACTGTTACCAGCTTGTATTTGCTTGTCAGTGGTGTCAAGACGAGAGTTCCTAGAACTGAAGATGATGAATTCAGTCTTCTCCTCATTGATCTTAAGCTTGTTGGAACCGGTCCAGTGAATGATGTCTGACACGCATGCCTCTAGTGCTCTCGAGGCGAGTAGACAAGAATACTGTGGATTCATCACCTTGTACATTTGCTGGTCATCCGCATAGACCATGTAGGGCAGTTCATGCCGTTGACAGATGTTACTCATAGGCTTTGAGTACAGGCAATATAGGACTGGTCCTAGGACAGATCCCTGAGGCACACCAAATTGAATCTCCATGCTGTCAGAAACTGTTGATCTCACTACAACACTCTGTGTTCTGTTTGACATATAGGACTGAATCCACAACAGAGCTTCACCAGTCACACCATAGCTATACTGCAATCTCGTTGACAGAAATTCGTGATCTATAAGGTCAAAAGCCGCTGATTGGTCAATCAACACCATTGCAACTGCGTTCTTGTTGTCTAGTTGCTTCACGACATCATGATGAACACGCAAGAGTGCGGTTTCTGTCGAATGATCAGACCTGTATGCAGACTGAAAGTTATCATGGAGGTTATTTACTTGGAGGTGCAGGTTTAGGCGAGAAAATACTACTTTCTCAACAATTTTGGAGATAAAACCCAGATTTGAGACAGGTCTATAGTGTTTCATTACTTCCTTGTCCAAGCCTGCTTTCTTCAGTGATGGTCTCACCAATGCTTCCTTGAAGCACTGCGGAACAGTTGCCTCCTCCAGGGATGAGTTGACGATGGCTGTAATTAATGGTAGAACTTTGTCCAAGCACAACTTCAACAGATGGGTGGGAACCGGGTCTAATTCACACGATTTAGGAGGTGCTTTCATGATGATACTGCGAATTTCTGTTTCTGTAGCAGGAGAGAAGCTAGCCAAATATTCGCCATTGAATTTTTCATCTGAAGTCAAGGTAGAGATATCTGAACCATCTGACTGGATACTGTTCCTGATGTTCTTCACTTTATCAGTGAAGAAATCCTTGAACGTGTTGGCCAGTAACTTGTCTGATGAACAGCTAGGCAGGATAACTTCGTTGGAGTGTCCCATTAGTTTCTTGCTGATTTTGAAGAGTTGTTTATAATCAGTTCCACATTCGATAATTTTATTGCAAAAATAGTCCTGTTTAGTTTTTAAGAGCAGTTTGTGAGATGACTGACATAAACTTCTTAACATCTGGTGGTGTACAACAAGATTAGTCTTCCGCCAGAGTCGCTCTGCTTTACGTCGTTTGTGCTTGAGTTCGCGAAGTTCATCACTGTACCACGGGGCGTTTGGTCGAAGTGTGATAACTTTCATTTGTACTGGAGCATGTTTGTCAATGAGATTTTGAAATCCGCTGTTGTAAGCAGAAATGAGCTCATCCAGAGTACCATTCGTCACCTGTAGAGATGTACTACATTCCACGTCTTTAACAAATTCCTGAACAGGGATAGATTTATATTTGCGAAAGGTACAAAGTTGTCTTTTTGGTCGTGGTTTGGTACATCGAATATCACAGGATATTGATAGGTGATCTCCAGCTGCATTACCGTTATTGTCACAGAACCCAGGATCCGATACAACAGGATCACCCTGAATAATAGCACTGTTGTCTCTGGTGATCAGGACATCAAGTGTGTGACCATGAATGTGTGTAGGGCCAGTGACATGCTGTACCAATCCATGGGCATCCAGTAGACTTTGGAACTGCTTTGTGTCAACGTTCGAGAGATCATCCAGATGAAAGTTCAGGTCACCAGTGATAACGATTTCCTGGGGAATGAGGTTCAGCAGGCTCAGATATTCAGACCACTCTGAGAAGAATTGACTGTTTCTGAAACCATTGCCCCGAGATGGTGGGGGACGATATATAACACACAAGATGAACTGGGTGTCACCTGTCGTCACTGAACACTCAATATGTTCGAAGTGTGTAGATATGTCATCATCACATATCCTAATTTTCTTTACTTTCTTTTCCGTGCTTGTCGTTGAATATACAACTTTTCTACCTCACTAGATGAGATATACATGATATTTGTCAAGAATTTATTATATTATTATATTATATGTTATTCAGGTAATTACTGTACGTCCAAAAGGGGTCGTTTTCACGCCGAGCGGCCTCTATAACAACCCGTCACCACAGTAACAATGTGATATCATAAGCCTATTTGTTGGGTCAGACCATTGTTTTATGACAGCAAATTATATCAGTCACTGGTCGCAGTGAAAATATAAGTTATTTTCACTGTAGCTTAATACACACTTTATTTCATTTATAAATCTCAGTATTTCATTGTCCGTCATATGATAGATGTATACATAATCTCAGTCATATTGCAATATCAAATCAAGCTTCTTGTGTTATATTATTGCACGTCTTGTCAACAACGCAATTAACAGTTATGACATTACACATACCAATGGAACATGTTATCAGTGGGTAATAATACATACGTAATTATATAGGTAACAATAAGTAATAATACATCAACATCCTGACCCTATCACACCAGACATATGGTATAATGCGTGGGCGTCACAGACGTCTTCTTTTTAAGTCAACTTATAATTCAGAAACTTTATACTCCTATTTTGAATAATGTCTGTTGTCATTTTCACTCACAATAACTGTTGGTAGCGAGTTCCTGTTCACTTGTAAATTTATCACTGATTACATATGTATATACAGGTTCGTTAAAATTAAGTAAGCCGTGCCTCCCACTCAACTTTCAAAATTATAGTATTCAGTGTATTGTTACATGTAGGTTAAAGGGTAAAATATCTCATTGCACAAGCTGCTAAGCCATTTCCATAGAAAACGGTTATCCTTATTGAAAGACAATTTTGTGACAAATAAAGTGACAGTTTTTATGGAAGAAGCAGCTGGTACGTCTCAAGCGATATTGATATTTTAGACAGTAAGATGGTTGACCATGCAATCATCAAATGTTATTCTGCATGTTTAGGAACCGCTACATAAGTCAGATCACTTGATCTATCTTTGAGCAACCATTTCAATATGAAAACCTTAAAATGGGTGCTCGGTAGGAAATGGATTACAATGACTTCACCGAACAATGTACATTCGTTTTAGAACTCCTATTAAGATTTCAGGAGACTTATTTAGCCATTGATAACGCTTATTTACCTTTTTGTGATATCACTATATTTTAGTAAGAAGGGCGTGCTACAGAACCTTTAATGGTTTATTCATATGATATTTGTAGCATCAATATATCCCTCTCGAACAAATTAAATAACATTAACATGTTTAAAAACGCCATAGGTAGTACCACATCACCTTCGATTATGATTTTTATTTTCAACAGTTCCTTATCTAGAGTTTCAATTAGTATTACTAAGATGTTCTTCATTAAGATACGTCATATCTGTTGTGAGCCTATTTCATACAGTGTTCAAATATTTGCATGTATGCCTTTTATGTTTGACTCTGTAGCATAGAAAATAAATACAAATAAAAATATTCAGAAAATCTATGTTACATTAATGGCATGAAAATTCACTTTATCACAAGGTAAGATAGCTGCTGTAGAAGGCGCAACTTATTGTTTATTAATTTCAGCATTATAATGCCTGCAGCATATTCCTCAGGTATCAAATTACATAAGGTAACTATTTTGTTTTGGATTTTTGATTGAAATATAATAAACCGCTTTATGGTATTTTTGGTAATATTTATCTATGCTTACAATGAATTTACAGTTATGATCAAACTCTATATAATGCAAACACTTTACTTCTTTGAACTTTGAACTTTATTTTCATAGACAAGATGTCCATTGATCATTCAATTTATAATTATAAATATAATACAAATATACGTTTTTTTCCTGAGATGAATCTTAAGGTGATTGGTCAACGAGAAACGAATCATCTCAAAACATTTTGGTCTCATGCAGCTTGGATTCGATCCTCTCTATGAAGGTGATTTTCGAGGTTTCTGGTCCTAAAGAATTTATACAACCATATTTCAGGGGTTTGACTTATTTAATGTGATCAATAGTTTTCTCTTGTCCAACATTGTCTTGTAATACTGTTGTTATAACACACTTGTAGAGAGCCATTTGGTCTGCAAACAAAATTCATTTCCCAGGGGAATTTGTAGGTGATGCACATACTAACTTCCCGTGGAACCATCTCACAACGTCGTCTTATGTGGCCGGATTCGATTCGGTCTGTCTATGATAGTCACACAGTTCTTTAATTTTCAAAGAATTTATCAGAGTTCAGGGTTTTGACTTGTTTAGTGTGACCATTAGTTTTCTCTTGTCTTGTAATACTATTGTTATTCTAGATGTACATTGTAAAGAGCCAGTTGGTCTGCACGAATTTTTCCTGTCTCAGAATAATTTCCAGTTTTCTAATAACTTCAGCATCTCCTTGAACTGATTGCACTTGAGTATGAACTTGGAGAGTTTCCTTTCCAGCTTATCCGTCGCTAAAAGACACCTGCCACACATGTAATGCAGATATCTCAGATTACAGATTGACCCTTACGGACAATCAGGATAGAATTATCAGTACAGTGGTAAATCAAGATAAAGAAGTATTCAAACCTTTGATATCAATATCAGCCCATCAAAGGATCTCTCCTTTGATCCTTACTGACAATGTCCATTTCACATCTCTGAAACAATGCAATACTGATAGAATTATTAGTGCAGTGGCAAATCCAGAAGATGTACCAACATAAGGTCCAAATTAGCCCAATATTTCAACTTTGATCCTCAAGTACCATATACTATTACTATTACTATTAATTTCCCTTTCAAGCATGAGACAATGCAGTCGGACTAATTATACATGTTCAGAGGGTCGGGATCAAACTGGGAAACATTATCTCTGATGACGTTCTGAAATGAGTTCCAATCTGTCAACTGTGCAATGTTGATTAAGTGAACACAAAGGGAACTGTATTATCCTACGAGGGGCGTTCAATAAGTGTTGCAACTTCAATATAAAACCAACTCGCGTAGTCAATTTTTTACTTTTATTTTTCAATATAGTTACCCTTCACCTCAATACACTTATTCCATTTCTCTTTAAGACTTTTGATGCCGCTTTTGTAGAAGTCTTCCGTTTGCCCCCCTAACCACGCCTCTGTGGCAGCTTTGACGTCTTCGTCATCCCGGAAGTGCCTTCCACGTAGGGCGGATTTCAGGTTTCTGAACAGGAAGTAGTCACTGGGGGCTAGGTCTGGGCTGTAGGGTGGGTGGTTAAGCTGTTCGAATCCACAATCACGTATAGCGGCCTGTGCAACTCTTGACTTGTGGACTGGAGCGTTGTCATGCAAAATCAGAACACCACGTGTCAACATTCCACGGCGTTTCTGTCGAATTGTCTTTCGCAATTCTTGCATTAGGTTGGCATAATATTGACCATTCATTGTAGTTTTGGTTGGCAAGTAATCAATTAATAATATGCCTTTTGCATCCCAAAAGATTGTCGCCATGACCTTGCCAGCTGATGGTTGAGTGCGAAACTTCAGGGGAGGCGGTGAACTCGGGTGCTTCCATTGCTTGGATTCCAGTTTAGTTTCCGGGTCCCAGTGGTGGATCCAGGTTTTGTCACCTGTCACCAGACGAGACAAAAACCTGGCTTCATCCGCATTAAACCGATCCAGGAGCTCCATGCAACCTTCGGTTCTTTTCTAGCGATCTTGTGCTGTGAGGTTTCTGGCTACCCATCTTGCAGATACCTTGGACATAACAAGATGGTCATGAATTATTTGTTCAACACTTCCAACTGATATCTGGAATTCCAAAGACAGTTCAGAAACTTTAACACGGCGGTCAGCTAAAATTCGTCTTTCGATAGCGGCAATAACTTCCGGTCGGGTGACTTCAGATGGCCTGCCTGACCGTGGGTCATCGTCTAAGGACTCCCTGCCCCGCTTGAACTGAAGAGACCAGCGACAAACTGTTGAAAAGTTAGGAGCATCATACCCATCACATTACACATACGATTATGTATTTCTGTAGCTTTGCATCCCTCTTTAGTAAGGAACTTGATCACAGCGCGTTGTTCATGTTTGAGAGAATCAATGATTATGGAGACCCCTAGGTCAGCGCAGCTATTATATCTAAATAATTGTTATGTCTAGAAATTGTTTTGACATGTGTCAATGTTATGTTTTGACTATAGTAACACCTGCTATAAGCTGACACTGTTTATGTAAACACCAATGCCCCGCTTGCAACACTTATTGAACGCCCCTCGTATTAACCATGAACTGACATGTATTCTGACCTTTGACATCCACGTGCAGCGTATGAGCTGCAAGCTTTATTAAGTTCTAAAAATATTCCCCATCGTTCATCTATACATTCAGAAACAACAAGGTGAACACACGGAGAACTCTATGTACTGTTTTTATCATTATGATTCAATATAAAATCCTTAATACCTTAACTTTGAAGTTTACATTACATGAACATCTAAAAGTATGAATATTAGCTGTAGCTCAGATTAAGAGTTTTTGCTTTCAGCTAATATACTCATAGTAACAATGGTTGACACCCCTACGTAGAAAATGGATTTTAGCAAATTAATGGCATTGACAATTACTATTGTTCGATATTACGGTATTTACGAAATTAAATGGCACAAACACATGATGTAAACTACATAATACTTGTCATGTATGTATTGTGTGCGAATGAGACTCCATGAGAGACTTTGTATATATTTGGGTTCAGTAGAATGTTTTTGTCAAATGCAACTTTTCATTATTTATAGAACCAAAATGAGAACACTTGGGAAAGGTATCTGTGTAGTCAATTTCAGTGCACACTAACATAACGAATGTTGTTTCAAAGCTTCTGAGTTATGGGAGATTACCGTTGAAATCATGAAAGTGAGATCCCTTGAAAGTGATGTTAAGCTTGGAAGCAGCTAATTCCAGTAAAAATTATAACCATTTTAAGGGCAAAATTACAGTTGTTAAAAGCATATGGAATGATGATGAAAAGAATACGTGATCTAGAATATCGTGACACGAAATTGACATTTTCTAAACAAGGTAATGGTTGGATTATCGTCAGAACAATTACTGCTCAAAAAGCATTTTTAGAACATTGGAAATCGGTAAAAGATAGTAGTTAAAAACTGCTGTCCATTTATAAAATTTCCTGTTTGCTCTTTATTTGGTTCATTAACTTTATGAACGTTTCTAATAACATTAGGACACCCATATGAACTTTCTTAGTAATCTATACAGTGTACAATCAAGCACTATATACTATATACCTACTGGGGGACCCAACGGCAAACATATTAATAAATCACATCTTCATTTTAACAAAAGAATATATAAACAAAATAAGATTTAGCTCTATTGACTTAAATGTCAATCAGCTTATAGCCTATATAAAATACCATTACCAGCTGGAGAAACATATTTTCTCAGATGAAGACCCCGACTTTCAAAGAAAATGGTCCGGACTATTTTAAATGTAATAAACTGAGTATCCCTCTTTTCACCCTCTCACTTTGCACCCCTATACTTCTGCCCTGTATTCCTATCTTTTCTCCTTTTTCGTCCTTATGTTACATCTATGATTACTTTGCCAACTATTTGAAAATATATGTAACATGCTCTTTTTTGTAATGAAAAAAAAAAAAATCAAAAAAAATCAAGCACTATATAACTAAAATCAATAACATGCCTACTGAGTATGTATAAAGACGATATCTAAGTATTCATGTCAAGACAAATGTTCACTTCAATGAAATAAAAAGAATAAAGTAAAAAAGAATTACCATGAAATATCAATGATGAAATTTTTAATAATATTTTATACTACTACTTTTCAAAAAAGCTTGAGCTTATAGCTTGAGAATAATATCAAGATAACTTTCACTTTCAATGAGAAATACAAACCATGAAATGAAACATGAACTTTGAGACATCTTTCATGACATGAAGTATTTCTCGTTGAGGATACTTCTTTAGAATATCTGTTCAGGAATAGTACATTATATGATACCCATATTCATGTAAGGATAACATCATAGTACTCGGTGGCGTATACCTTAATTGCCAAATATCCGTTATGGTCGACTCACAGTGATTATTGTTAACGGGTTGTTAATTATACACACTCTCAGGGAAACAATTTTATGAAATGTTTCGTTTCTAAGGCGTTGTAACTGTGTTGATGTCATTTTGTGTACTCGTTCGTTTACTCATTCATTCATTACAACATCTTTTTATATCCTTATCGTCCTTTATTTATTCTCAAAGAAGACATTGATTACGAAAGGTCACTATTTGATCTTATTTGAGAACGTGACTGAGCGACACCAGTGTCCTGGCAGATTTTCCTGATTTCATTGATAGATTTCAAATGGACTCCGTAATGGTAAATCTGCAATCGGAGGGATCTGCATTACATATGTGACTAGTGCCCTCTAGCTATGGACAGATTGAGAAAAGAAAGATGCGTAGTTCATGGTTTATCACATCAATTGCAATAAGTTTCAGACGAAGCTTAATACGACCATTGGTGGTGAAGACCATTGGCAGAATACCAATCAACCAAGGATGATGACAAATGTAATCAATATTTATCAATCTTGAATATAATTTGACTGACTGGTAACATACCGTTTACGTGATAGAAAGAATTGTTATAGATGACTTTAGAAATCGTTTCCATTGATATTCGCTGATGAGGTAAACCATGATTTTTCAGTAGGTTTCTTCATCAAACGTCATAATGTACCTGTATTATACATTGTACATGCGCCACGAAAGCAATGAACATCATTGAGAAAAAAATTGAACCTTGTTCGTCACTGCCAATCTATTATAATGATGCCGACCAAATTTGGTTGATTTTCTAATCGCCATAGTACATTTCTTTATACACTAAATGTCAAAAATGTCATTTATCATGGTTGGTGGAATTAAACCTTCCTGAGTAGTTTTGGAAATTTGTGCTATTTGGGTTGCTCTCTTATTCCATGACATGAACTAAGTTGGTTTGGATAATACTGACCCACCCGGTCACTGTTAACCTGTTAACAATGTTTCTTTACAATCTGCATAGTACTTTTCCCATTAAATGTAGTGACGAAAATATTATCTATGTTTGTTGGTGAAATTTTACCTTCGTCAGCTGTATTGTCATTAAGTGGTACAGCCGAGCTGGTACAACAAATGGGTTTGTATGCACTATATTATTATTATCTGAGCAGTAATAGGAATATAGTATCAACTGCCTACATGAGTAAATTGAATTGTACTTGATAAGAAAACGCATTATCACTCTTGCAGTGTCATCATCTACTTTCCCTATGGGATCATTTCTTATACCTTGACATGGACTTGCTCCACTCAGGCACTCCCTGAAAGATAAACTACTGTCAAACGGAACCACTACCAACACAACAATCACCGGTCTTCCTTCAGTTTCCTGGAACTGTAAAAGAACAAAGGAAAACTGAAATGGATCAATGTTCATTGTCTCAATTCTCATTTACTCTTTCCTGGCTTTTGCAGGAAGCAAAATCATTTACACCACAATGCCAACCTCTTTTCATAATGTCTTGTGTTCTTGTGCTATTGAAATCTTGTCTGTAAACATAGCCTTGGAGTATCTTTATTGTCCTAAGCATGATAATATTGAATAAGAATGCTCATTATGAAAAGAACAAAACATACACAAATTAATATTTTTGATGACTCTTAGTAGAATTGGCATTCACGTTTTTCATGAAAATAATTTGAAATGCGTTGGTCTTTTATTTTGTGATAATTAATTTGCATCATGCCTAACTGAAAGAGCAGTTGCATCTGCATATAGGAAACACACCACTGCAACCAACGACTTACATTAAGACTATTATCACCTTACATTATTTAAAAGCATGCGATGTTATTACATATTGTTACATGTAACTAGTGAGTAATAGTTGGCATTAATAAGACAGATGGGTAAAATTGCATGTGTACTTCAATTCCGAAATAAAAGCATACTTTCTTATAAAGTGAGCTAGGTGCTTTGAGCTAGGTTCCTAAATATACATACCATTTGTTTCAAAGACGGTAACACGACTAATGTCAAATTCTACCGCCTATCCCATTAAATTAATGATGCTTTGCCAATTCACTGATACACTGTTTCTAAGGACAGGAGGTCCTAACATGTCAACCCAGTGGAGCAACTATCTCCCTTGGGAACAGCAGGCTTCTGCTTAGCTTCCAAGTTCTGATCAAAGGGATGATATGTTAACTGACTTCGTTTTTGTTGGAAATGAGATCAGGACAAATTTACTTTGATGTTATTGGTTTGTATTGGTTATAGTATCTTTGTACGAATGTTTTTTATATCACCGATACATTTTGTAAGTGTTTACTCTACACTAATACCATGTATAATACCATAATAACTACAGTTATACTGAAACATCAACACATTCTGAACCACTGTGTCCACAACTAAAAAAAACCACTTCTTGATCCGTTCACAACATTTCAAACGCCCCTTAATTCCCCAAAACAACACATGTTTGAAAAATCAGTAAAGTAATCATTTTTCCTTGTTATGTCATTTGTTCAACACTATCTCATTTATTTAGTTAAAATTCAGATGATGTTCACTTTGAAGATTGGAAAAACTTCGTCACAAATCGATATTGAATTAAAGGTTTTTATGAATCCATTGTCTTGATAATATGTACAAGTTCTGCAACCGTGACTCCTGTGACCGTGTCTCACTAAACAACAATTACTAGTGTACTAAAGTAATTAATTTCTATCATTCACCAGTAAATAGTCTTCCCTCAAAGACTTAATGAAGAAGGTCAGTGGCCTGGAGTAAAAGTTGTATTGTATTATCTAGTACACTAATTTTGTAATAGCAGTTTAGTGGAGAAACTATGTTTTGTTTCTGTCATCAACAAATACTGGACATAAAAATATATTTTTTCATAAATTATGTGACAGCCATATCTGCAGTACACTGATTCTTTAAATGTTCATTTTAAATATGGCTAAAAGGGTTAGAATTAACATTACCGCGTCTTCTGATAAGCAATGAACATATTACGTTCATGTTGACCTTTATCTTTTGAAAAGGGACTTCATTTTGGATCTATTAATTTCACAATTCTATACGAAGACAAACTTATTTAAAAAAGTTATTTGTTAATTATCAACGATCATCACTTGCTTGAAACTTACATTTTACCCACATTCCACATACATTGAAACAACGTTGTAAATCCATTAAAATTTAAATGTTTCATACTGAATAAATAGCAAGATGTTTTAAAAATCATTTGGAAGCTGTTTCTCGTATGAATATCACATTTTGAAATTATACATATCATTACAATGCGTTCAATAACCTCATAAAGCATCATCAATGATTTACCCACGCATTTGGTTTGATTGTCATGTTTTAGTAAGCGTCTATAGCGGCTACCAATAAACATAACTATGTATTACTCGCTCGCAAGATGTCTGGTAGTCTAATAACATGCTGTCGGCAATGTCTGTGCCTTCCGAGGTTTATGCGATCCTAAATCATCTAAATGACCAGTGTATGGTAACCAATTTGCACCTCATGCCCTGTGAACTACCAATCTGAAATTACAAAGTTACACTATCAATATAACTATGTAATATTGCTTTGAGTCTGAAAGTATATTGTTTCATGGAGTCTATCTTCATGGTTATTATTTCCTGTTATTTTGTTATTATTTCCTATGATTTTGTTATATATGTATACACAGTTTTATGTTTAGTGTGATTACCATGAAAAAGTCTGTAAGAAACACTGAGGGTTCTGTGTCTCTAAGATCCACTTTAGAAGATATTATGAACAACCAGAAACATTTGTCAACATAATTGGTTGATTCGTATCAGCAACATATGGTTCTAAGACGCAACCAGTATCGTTTTGACCTCGTTGTGATCAATGTGGTAAACCATGAAGCAGGAATTTTTCCTTTTCTGAACCTATCCATTGCTAAAGGACAGTGTCTTGCTTGTAATGAGGTTTGAAGATCATTAAACTTTATGGACAGTGTTCATTTCACATCTACCCGCCTTTGAAATATTGGAATGATCAGAAATGCTACCAAATATCCAATATTAAGCTTGTAATGGCGGAAATGCTTAACAAAACAAAGTTATTAATTTCACAGGTTGTTTTGCCAACCTTGATGTTTTTGATGATAGTATATACAATATTTTAAACACAAAGCTTAAAAGAACATTAACTATTTTAACAACACTTTATTTGACTGTCCTGTGTGCTGGATACCACATGTGTTGACTTTACCCTATCACAAAATAGATGTTAATTACTTGTTTTCAATTAAAATCGAGCAATGGCCTTATACATGTGCAGAAACTGAAAGTACATGTCCAATATACGAGTTAAGTAGTTACGTGACCTATCAAACATTATTAAACCAAGTCTGTGACATTATCCGATAATTTCCGAAATTATGTTTGACTCCCGTTCTTGATCTTGGAATGGAATGACAGTGATCATAGTGTTGTTATTGGATATTCTAAAAGGGAAAGTGTTTCATCCATTCTAGACATTGTATCAGATATTAAGGATTACCATGGTATTGATTGATCCAGAATGGACACCCTTTAGTACCAGTCACCACATAACATAATACCATTTGTCAATGATTATCCTTATAGGAAAAAAGTAACAGGAAAGATAAAAACTGAACAGGAGCCATTTAGCATGAACTGACCCCTCTTACGAATACGGGATTTGTTTAAATGACACAATTGCCTTTTAGGGCAGACCTTTCATTACATTCACAACAAATCATCATCCTGTTGAAAAAAGTCCTTCAGCATATGTCGATTTCAGGTAAGGAATAAATCCAATGGAAAGAGTAGATAAGCCCTTCCCTTTTAACGTTTGTAACTTCACCCACATGTGTAACCTCGTCCATAAAGATACCAATTAATATACAGTTTAGTTGTTTGAGAAGATCTTCAAAATAATATTTATCTTTTGGTATAATATTTATCATATTATGAGCATGGCTATACATTCTCAACTCTGAATTGAACGAAATGGAAAATGTATAATTCTAAAATACCGTTTGTTTAATATAACAAGTACATTTGGCCATAACATCTCTATTCTGATTATTCTTCTATAAAAAGGTAACAAGAAATATAATAAGTGGACAGGAGTCATTCAGTATGAACTTAACCTGTCTCGAATACACAATTTTTTTAAACTACACAATTGGCTTTTAGGGTAGACCTTCCAATAACCACAAATTAGTATCTTGTTGAAAATATTCCCGATCAGATTTCTGTTGATAGTATGGCTAAAATCTTACCTCTGAATTGAACGAAATGGAAAATAGAATCAAGTGCGTTGATTTCTTGATCTACAATACTGTGCGTCTACTATAGCAAATACACTTGTGTATAACATATCAATACGCCTTCATGTAACTGGTGTTTTTCAACATTATACATAAATCATTCTTTATGCTGTCACATATGCAAACAGAAGTGTTACAAATGTCTCTTATTTCTGTTGTCTGCTGCCATCTTGTATAAATAATGTTATAGTTTTATGCAAACTAGGAACAGTGTTCAGTTTTATATACCTTAAACCCGAAAAATATGATTAAAACAAATATACAATAGTACAATCAATGCAATGGCTTTTGTAACGAGAATCACTGACACGACTATGAGCTTTAAACAGTATACTTGTGTTGTGCTTGGATTGTTCTTATAAGTAGTTTTCAAGAAGTTTCAAGGACACAATGTGGAAAGTTCTTGACCATTAAAAGGTCATTTGGGATGATCCAGAATCACATAAACTACAAGAGAAGCAGACGTTGCCGACAGCATGTAATTTGACTAGCAGGCGACTTGCCGGATCAGAATAATATTTATTGGTGTATATTATTAATTATTTACAAACGTTTTATTAAGAGTGCAGATATGGCTCTGTACGGAATGGCATTTAAGACAGCTTATCACATTCATTTGAATTAATCATAAACAGATATGAAGCTGGTGTTGTAATCGTAGCTATAGTTACAGCAAGTCTCTCTTTATTGGTAATTATTATTACTTATTTACAAACATTTCATTAAGAGTTTAGATATGAAATGTTACGGAATTAACTTTGAAAGAGTCATTATATAAACGAATGCCCCATATGAAATTTTATCAAGGTATAGCTCAAAGCTAAAACAGGTAGTGTTTGGGTTGCCGCACCTTGTTTCATTTGTAACTGATAGACCAATATCACTGGCTTTATCTTTATAACAGAACAAGACTGAATGCAGTTACTGCCAAGTGATACATGTCTAGTGAGTTCAGGACACAGCGAGGTGTTGTTCAGTGAGGCTTGATCACAGCGATAAGAGGTGCAGAACAACGACAGCTTGTCAGGAACAAATGGATCGGCAATAAAGGACAATAGTGACGTATGGTGAGGTACGATCTTCATCATGATGATATTCAATTATTGTATTGGTATTGAATCTCTTGATCGAAACAACTTTTTCACACTATCAACATGTGAAATGGAGTAAATATGTTATATATGATTGCCATTCTCTGGGATTGACAACTCCCACGCCATGTTCAACCATGGCATGTGTAAGTGGTATATGTACATTTTAATTGAATTTAATTAAAAAGAATAAAAATGCAGATTATGTAAAGATAATAAGATATGTATGTTTATGTATAATGATAATATTGGAACAACCTGAGTTTTGTATCATGAATTTGAAGTTAATAGGTATTAGATATGCAGATTCCAATAGATACACAGTAAAAGTATATAAGTCAATGCGTTTTAAATGTAGAAAGGTTTTCAACATCCTCATATTTTACGTATTTTCCTGAGCTTGCTCATCCACAATATTTGTTCATCACTAGAAAGTTAATCAGAAACCTGCCATCCCCAAGGGAGATATGTGTTCTTCTTGGTTGAAATGTCACTAACCCCTCCCCTTCAATCAACCAGTTTAGGGTGAACTGAAAATGCATCGTTCATTGTTTGTGTCTTTGAGATAGAGACCGAAATTTGTCATGTCAACCTTAAACAATTCTATCGCTGACAGTCCACCATCTTTCCTTTTTGCATTGAGTGAATAGTATTACTTTCAAATTATCAAACATATGTATTGCTAGAATATTCACCAAGTAACAAATAATGTACCATGAAACACATGTCCTATTGTGTCCACACTCTCCACGATCGTGGCTTCACCTAAGAATTGACTTCAACATTTATTAAATTCATGGACGTTTTAACCTACAAAATGCTGTGCAAACTATGTCAATCCGTGTTGCCTTTCTAGAATTTTGAAATACAAAGTCATACAAATATTACTCTTATAATATGTTTATCCTGGATTGTGCAATACTCATGTCTAAAAAACATATATGTGTTAATAGGAATGTTCGATCGAACCCTCTCTTTAAGGGCAGATAAGGATGTTACTTTATTGGTTATGGACATGATATGTCTTTCAATAACACACTTATCAGTTCCTCTAAAGAAAATCTGGTATCACACGATACGATGTTCGTTGTGATTAGTCTTAATTGCAAAGAAAGGTGTAAAAGGAGATCACGTTACACAGTGTTGATCTTAAACAACAACCCGACGTGTTATAATAAACAAGATTTGGAAAAATTGCGTTTTCATGTTGTGCTAAGAATGTGAAAGCATAAATCATTTAGGATTTGTTACTGGTTTTTGGTTAACTAAAGTATTATGTTTTCTCAAACAAGAATACATTACACAAACTTATTATCGATGAGAAATGAGAGTCGACAAGTTTAATCGCTGTTACAGTCACTTTGATCTCTTCAACTAAGCATTTTATAACTTAAGGCAGCCGTTAAAATAACAATTGGCGATCATTGAAAAACAATTGAGGGCTTGTTTGTGATGCTTTTAACATCCTACGCACCACTGGTCAATCCCAACACAGTGACAGTATAATAATAATGGCCTGTTTTTCAGAGTGTTCCCAAAAATATGAAAAACATAATTTTGAGACATAGATTGAACTATTTTGCATATGTGTTGGTATAATCTTTTCCTGTTCCAGGTATTTTAAATTCAAGACAGCAAGTCCTCGGTACCGTTCCACTAACCCATCTTAGCCCTAATAGAAATCTTAGCAAGTGATAAAAGATGGGCTTACGATTGATCTTTGTTAGTTGGACGGCCCCTCTACATTTACTGACCGCATGTTTACATTTTATGCAAATATTCCGTAAACTAAGGACTTCAATAATTCGTATAATACAACCACGAGAATTGATTAGTATATTTACAAGGATTTCCACAAAAAAGTTGATGATTAGAGCAACATTATTGTGCTTTCAATTGTTTTACTTCCTATCATGACAAAAGGTTTGCTACAAAGCTGTCTTGTCCGTAAAAACTCTTTAGAATCAATGACTTCTCCTTCAGTGTGATGAGAATGAAAATCACGCAAACGATTTCGCATCGTCATAGAAGCAATTTTGGAGACAAGTTTTCTGATTTTCTGTATAACATATACAATCAGTCATATTTTAACATGATATATGTCGCTGGTTCATACTTCATATTTATAATGTATGGTCAGGGAGACGATGGCAATCTCGTTACTTACAGCTTTACCACTTGAGGCATATTTTTCAATAATTAAAGTAACACATAATGTATCATAAACGATGTCATGTTAAGCCATTGCAAAGCTTTTTACTACTGTATGTATGCATATATGGCTACAAACTTCCAAACAAAAGGCATAACTCTTGCCAGTCTCCATTACTGGCCGATTTAAACATTGCAGTATTTCCCTCGCTTTGTTGTGCCAAGTTAGTGAAACGCTGCACCTGAAATGCATAGTGGGCTCCTTTTCCTAGCCGAGATATCTTAAGGACATACTGCAAGTCCTAAATCAACAAGTGATTGAGACTGGAAAGAGTTATGCCTTGCATTGGGAAATTGATATTGCTACCTACTTTGAGTTCGTCCTTATTGATATCTTTACCCATATTATAATTTGTGTTGCACCTATAGTTTCATGCTCATGTGTTGTACATTGCATGTTGATGAATGAATTTGCTTTTGGTCAATATCGATCACAAAGAAAACATCTTAACCTGATCCAGAAAAAATCAAATCAATATAAAACTTATATTTTAGTATCACAGTAACGTAAGGCTGTGAAAAACAAGTCAAATGTTTCTCGGGGACATTTTGGTCAAAAGTAATGAAGGAAGTAGGACTTTCTTTAGTTTTGAAAAAAATGATGAACAAATTATAGCCTGGAAGTGGTAAAAGTATATAAAAGCACATCCGTTTCTGTGGATCCATATATTTGGTGGACAAATGGATTTGGGGGTTTTGCAAAAATGATGTAGCAAATTTTTAACTTATTTTTTTAATGACCATGAAGGGTGTCACATGAACAAATAAAAGTGATAGGTCGATGCCCAGGAAACATTTAATATTTATATTTAGCCCAAACATAGTACCACTTGGAGCCAGTAAAGTGTCTGGATAGTCTGATAACATGCTTTTGGCTGTGTCTGCTTCTTCCGGCGTTTATTCTTTCCGAAATTATCCACAGTTACCTGTGTATTGCAACTGTATCGCATCAAAAGCAGACAGCAGTACCAACTGATATTAAGTTACCTACAATGTATGTCGTTGTCAGACACTTGGACTTATTTGACGATGTAGATGATGTGATATAATGTTAGCACTTTTATTGTTTGCGATTACCACTTTTACTATTAAAGTTCTGTTGCAATGTACTTGTAAAAAGATCCATATCGTATCAACTATTTTATCAATTTTTCACTTCTTCGATGACTGATAGGATTCTGAAGATGCGGGTTCGATTCCCGCAAGCAAACGTACATTTGTACTCTTTCAGAAAGTGTGATCACAAATAGTATGTATTATACACATTTTTCAACGAGGAAAAGCTGTGCAAAATAAGTAACAATTATTGCACAGAGCCATTAATCAATATGAATTCAATGCAAAGTGACAAGGCACAACGTCACGAAGCAGTGATAATCATATTTCATACTCCCTCAAGCTGAAACAGTTAACATATTTAAAAATAATCTATCACATTTAATAAAAAGATATACCAAGTAACAAAAACATGCATATACATACGATTAGCGACACTTCTGGTACGTTATATTGTGCCTTGAAGAGAATCTATTAAATCTATTTCGAAGAATCTGAAACGAATGGAATTATATAAAATATGATAACAAATTCAACTATTTCGCGCTGACGTTTAATCTCCCACATTCACATTCCATTTGTATTATCTTATATGTTATGGCATTTGAATGCGAACTGATTGTCAATCACTTTAGAGACTTCAGCCTTATGCGTGTTTACTTCAAATAATGATTAAGAAATTTTACAACGACAATGATATTCCCTTAATCTTCCATTAACGTGTCATATTATATTGTGGTATTGGTTCATAAATAACATTCAGTTCTTTGAAGTCTGGCTTGTCACCGAACCATCAACATACACATTTATACTTCAAACTGATTTATTGATAAACGGACAATCCGTCAGCGCTATGACCGTTTATTAACATGGTTGTTCTTTGGAACTTAATCTGGAATTTGGAATTTGGTAATTTATTACTGCCTTCAATGCATGTCCTTATGGAATGGGCCATCAACTTACCTTTTAAAGGCAACCGTTACAAACAGAAAACTATTCAATAGCATTTGTTCCAATTTATTTCATTTAATTTTCCTTAGCTGCTGCTTTTCGTTTTGCTCTTTTGTGATCGCATTAGATGAGTAAAGTTTGGTGTCCTGGTTGCTCTTTATGAATATGAAATATCAACAACACGCATTAAAGTCAAATCTTACATATAACAGAATGGCCATAATGCACCGAAAGGCTTTGATCATAGCAAATATTGCACAATAAAACGGAAAAGTGTATTTCAAAGGAATGGTTAAAATGTCTCATGCTATTCATGTTTGACATTAAGAAACCTTATTTTGTTTCAAGGAGAAGAAATGATAACATGTCAATCTAGATCAATACAACGGATGTCGTACGATACCAATTGATTGTTTTAACAGTTGGCAAGAGTATGTTTCAATGTCATATTATTACTTTCCAATTAGATCTAGGAGTTTTAGAATTATAAGAAAATAATTTAATTCTATAAAACAATAGACAATAAAATGTCATGTCGAACATGTCTTAATGACTCAATTAAATGTAAGATTTAAATAAAACCCCTTTCCGTGCTTGTCGTTAAATATACAACTTTTCTACCACACAAGATGAGATATACATGGTATTTGTCAAGAATTTATTATATAATGTTATCCAGGTAATTACGTCCAAAAGTGGTCGTTTTCACGCCGAACGGCCGCTAGGAACAACCCGTCACCACAGTAACACTGTGACGTCATAAGCCAATTTGTTGGTTTAGACCATTGTTTAAGACAGCAACTTATATAAGTCACTGGTCGCAGTGAAAATATAAGTTATTTTCACTGTAGCTTAATACACACTTTATTTCACTTATAAATCTCAGTATTTCATTGTCCGTCATATGATAGATGTATACATAATCTCAGTCATATTGCAATATCAAATCAAGCTTCTTGTTTTATATTATTGCACGTCTTGTCAACAACGCAATTCCCAGTTATGACATTACATGTACCAATGGAACATGTTATGAGTGGATAATAATACATACGTAATAATATAGGTAACAATAGGTAATAATACACCAACATCCTGACTCTATCACACCAGACATATGGTGTACGCGTGGGCGTCTTTTTAAGTCAACTAATAATTCAGAACACTTTATACTCCTATTTTGAATAATGTCTGTTGTCATTTTATAACATATACTTGTCCATACATGTATATTATTTAGAAAAGTGTTTATAGAAAGGGCACAAAACTCGTGAGACAAAGTTTCATAAGGCCCTAGGGTTGATGTGGGTTGAAGGCTGATAACGGTATGGTGTGAAAAATAACACCTTGTAACCTTTTTATCATATATCATATATTTTTCTACAGCATGACAAAAGGTTTACGACTGTGATGTTTCCATGCAACAATTTATTAAGGCGCTACAGAAGAATATAACATCCATTATCAGTGATTAATTTACCCACGAGTCCTGCATCAACATTTGAAAAAGATACTTAAAGATATGGGTCTCCAGGACACAAATGAATTTTATGTTGCATTTGCTTACTTATTGAGGGGCTCAGTCATATCTGCCGGGACTCACAATAACTGGTGGTAGCGAGTTCCTAGACACTGCAGGTCATATTTGACACTTGTAAATTTATCACTGATTATATATGTATATATAGGTTTGTTAAAATTATGTAAGCCGTGCCTCTCACTCAACTTTAAAAAGTATAGTATTCAGCGTATTCTTACGTAAAAGGGTAAAACATCTCATTAAACGAGTCGTTAAGCCATATCCATAGAAAACGGTTATCCATATTGGAAGACAACTTTGTGACAAATAAGGCATCAGTTAAATGGAACTCTTCTATGTTAGAAGCAGTTTGTATGTCTCAAGCGATATTGATATTTTAGACTGTAAGATGGCTGAGCATTCCATCATTGTACCATAATTAAACTGCTATTCGTGTTCAGATAGAGCTACATCAGTCAGATCACTTGAACTTTCTTGGAGCAGCCAACTCCTTTTATTGGTCCAGGAGTCTTACCACTGGTAACACTTATTTACCTTTTAGTTAGATCTCTTTATTTTAGTAAGAACGGCGTGCTACAGCGCCTTTAATGGGTTTATTGATATGATATTTGCAGCATCGATAACGTTGATATATCCGTATCACTCACAACAAGTATACAAACTAACATTAACATTTTTAAAAACGCGGTAGATACATGTAACATACGACTTTCGATTATGATTTTTATTTTCGACAGTTCTTCATCTAGAGTTTTAATTAGTGTTACTAAGATGTTCTTCATAAATTTATATCTATTCTGAACGTATTTGATACACTGTTAAAATCTTTTCCATATTTGCATTTTATGTTTGACTCTGTAGCAAAGTAAATTAGTAAAAATAAATATATTCGGAAAATCTGTGCGACATTTATGGCTTGAAAATTCACCGCAACATACGTGAAGATAGCTGCTGTAAAAGCCGCCACTATTGTTTGGTAAATTGTTACAGTAAATATTTGTATATATTAATTATTTATTTCAGCATTATAATGCCTGCAGCATAACAAGTTACATTAACTTTTCTTAGGCAAATATGATCAATGGGTAACTTTTTTGTTTTGGATTTTTAATTGATATATAATACACCGCTTTATGGTTCTAATAGTATTTCTCAACATTGTTAATCTTCATAGGCTCATAATGAATTTATGGCTATGATCATACTCTATATGATGCAAACACTTAACTTCTTTGAACTGAAAATTATTTTCATAGTCACGAAGTCCTTTGATCATTTATGATTAATTTTTAAATGCAACCATATACATATAGGTTTTTCTAAATTGGATCTAAAGGTGATTGGTCAGCGAGAAGTATGCGGCCTGGATTCGATCCCCTCTATGAAGGTGATTCCTAAATAATGTATACAACAATATTTCAGGGGTGTGACTGATTTAGTGTGATCAACATCGTCTTGCAATACTGTTATAACACAGGTGTAGACAGCCAATTCTCTGCACAGAGTTTTCATTTCTCAGGAGTAGATTCTAGTTGATGGTAATACTAACTTCAGCATCTCGTTGAACTGATTACACTTAATGTACTAAACTATAAACTTGGAAGGTTTCCTTTCCAGCTTATAAGTCGCTAAAAGGCACCTATCTAACAGGTAATGCAGATATCTCAGATTACAGATCCACAGACAGAGTCCATCAGGGATAGCATTCAGGATAGAATTTACAGTACAGTGGTAACTCAAGATAAAGAAGTATTTAAACTTTTCATATCCATGGTATATCTGTCCAACAGAAGATATCTTCTTTGATCCTTACAGACAATATCCATTTCACATCTCTGAAACAATGCAATACTGATAGAATTATTAGTGCGTTGCCAAATCCAGAAGATGTACCAATGTATAAGGTCCAAATTAGCCCAACATGATATCTCAACTTTGATCCTTAAGTACCATATACTATTACTATTACTATTAATTTCCCTTTCACGCATGATACAATGCAGTCGGACTAATTATACATGTTCAGAGGGTCTGGATCAAACGGGGAAACATTATCTCTGATGACGTTCTGAAATGAGTTCCAATCTGTCAACTGTGCAATGTAGATTAAGTGAACACAAAGGGAACTGTATTATCCTATGAACCATGAACTGACATGCACTCTGACTTTTGACATCCACGTGCAGCGTATGAGCTGCATGCTTTATTAAGTTCTGAAAGTATTCCCCATCTTTCTTTTATACATTCAGAAACTTCGAGATGAACACACGGAGAACTCTATGTACTTTTTTTACCATTATGATTCAATATAGAATTCATAATACCTTAACTCTGAAGTTTACATTACATGAACATCTAACAGTATGAATGTTAACTGTAGCTCAGATTAAGAGTCTTTGCTTTCAGCTGAGATTCTCATGATAGAAATGGTTGACACCCCTAAACAGAAAATGGATTTTAGCAAATTAAATGCATGGACAATTAATATTGTTCGACATAATGGTATTTTCGAAATTAAATGGCACAAACACATGATGTTAACTACATAATACTTGCCATGTATGTATTGTATGCGAATGGGACTCCATGAACAACTTTGTATACATTTGGGTTCAATAGAATGTTATTGTCAAATGCAACTTATCATTATTTATAGAACCAAAATGAGAACACTTGTGAAAGGTATCTGTGTAGTCAATTTCAGTGCACACAAACATAACGAATGTTGTTTCAAAGCTTTTGAGTTATGGGAGATTACCGTTGAAATCATGAAAATGAGATCTCTTGAAAGTGATGTTTAGCTTGGAAGCAGCTAATTCCAGTAAGAAATTATAACCATTATAAGGGCGAAATTACAGTTGATAAAAGCATATGGAATAATGATAAAAATAAAACGTGATCTAGAATATCTTGACACGAAATTGACATTTACTAAACAAGGTAATGGTTGGATTTTTGTCACTACAATTACTGCTCGAAAAGCATTTTAGAACATTGGTAAGTAATAGTAGTTAAAAACTGCTGTCCATTTATAAGATTTCCTGTTTGTTTTTCAATTCGTACATTAACTTTATGAACGTTTCTAATAACATTAGGACAACTTTCTTAGTAATATATACAATCAAGCACTTTTTACTAAAAATATCATTTACATGCCTACTGAGTATGTATAAAGACGATATTAAAGTATTGATGTCAAGACAATGTTTTCTTCAATGAAATAAAAAATGAATAGAATGTGAAAAAGATTACCACAACTTTTCGAAAAAGCTTGAGCCTATAGCTTGGGAATAATATCCAGACAACTTTCACTTCAATGAGAAATACAAACCATGAAATGAAACATGAACCTTGAGACATCTTTCATGACATGAAGTATTACTCGTTGAAGATACTTCTTTAACATATCTTATATAGGACATTATATTATACCCATATGCATGTAAGGATAAGTAAGTAAGTATACCTTAATTGCCAAACGTCCGTTATTCTCGACTCAAAATGATTATTGTTAATGGGTTGTTAATAATAACACACTTTCAGTGAAACAATTTTATGAAATATTTCGTTCTAAAGGCGTTGTTACTATTTGATGCCAATTTGTTTACTCGTTCGTTTATTCATTCATTCATTCATTCATTCATTCCAACACCTTTTTATATCCATATTATCCTTTATTTATTCTCAAAGAAGACATTGATTATAAAAGGTCACCATTTGATCTGATTTGAGAACGTGAAAGTATGAGCGACACCAGTGTCCTGACAGATTTTCCTGATTTCATTGATAGATTTTAAATGGACTCCGTAATGGTAAATCTGCAATCTGAGGGATCTGCATTACATCTGTGACTGGTGCCCTCTAGCTATGGACAGATTCAGAAAGAAAAGATGCGTGGTTCATGGTTTATCACATCAATTGCAATAAGTTCCAGACGAAGACCATTGGCAGAATACCAATCAATCAAGGATGATGACAAATGTTACCAATATTCACCAATCTTAAATATAATCTGTCTGATTGGTAACATATCGTTCACATAAGAACACCGAATGTTAAAGATGACTTTAGAAATCATTTCCATTGATATTCACTGATGAGGTTAACCATGATTTTTCAGTAGGTTTCTTCATCAAACATCATAATGAACCTGTATTTTACATTGTACATGTGCCACGAAAAGCAATGAAAATCATTGAGAAAGAAATTTAACCTTGTGCGTCACTGCCATCTTATTATAATGATGCCGACATAATTAGGTTGATTTTCCAATCGCCATAGTACATTTCTCTTTACACTAAATGTCCAAGATGTTCTTAATCATGGTTGGTGAAATTAAACCTTCGTGAGTAGATTTCGAAATTTGTGCTAATTGGGTTGCTCTCTTATTCCATGACACGAACTTAGTTTGTTAAGATAATACTGACCGCTGGGTCATTGTTAATCTTGCCATCAATTATGCTGGTCAAATATAGTTTATTCCCAATCTCCATAGTACTTTTCCAATTAAATGTAGTGGCGAAAATATTATCTATGTTTGTTGGTGAAATTTTACCTTCGTCAGCAGTATATTGTCATTGAGTAGTACAGCCGAGCTGGTTCAACAACTTTGTTTGTATGCTCTAATGGATAACCGCACTGTTACTATTACCAGCTTATCTGAGCAATAAAAGGAATATAGTACCAACTGCATACATGAGTTATTTGAATTGTACTTGTTAAGAAATCACATTATCGCTCTTTCAGTGTCATCATCTACTTTCCCTCTGGGATCATGTACCATGACATAGATTTGGTTGGCTAACATAGAATATTGGTTGGCTAACATAGAATATTGCTCAAATCAGGCACTCCTTCGAAGATAAACAACTGTCAAACGAAACCACTACCAACAAAACAATCAAAGTTCTTGAGTTCCGTCAGCTACCTGGAACTGTAAAAGAACAAAGGAAAACTGAAATGGATCGATGTCCATTTTCTTAATTCCCACTTACTCTTTCCTGGCTTTGGTATGGCAGGAACCAACATCATTTACACCACAATGCGAACCTCTTTTCGTAATGCCGGGTGTTCTTGTGCTATTGAAATCTTGTGTGTAAACATAGCCACTGAGTATCTTGTTATTGTCCTAAGCATGATAATATTGACACTTACTGTGAAGAATATAATGCTTTGTCTTGATAAGAATGCTCATTTTGAAAAGAACAAAACATACAAAAATTAATATTATTGATGACTCTTAGTAGAATTGGCATTCACGTTTTTCATCAAAATAATTTGAAACTCGTTAGTGTTTTATTTTGTGATAATTAATTTGCATCATGCTTAACTGAAAGAGCAGTTGCATCTGCATATAGGAAACACACCACTGCAACCCACAAGTTACATTCAGACTATTATCACCTTGCATTATATAAAGGCATGAGATGTTTTTACATATTGTAACATGTAACTAATGAGTAATAGTTGGCATTAATAAGATAATTAATAAAATTGCATATTTACTTCAATTCCGAAATAAATGCATACTTTCTTATAAAGTGAGCTAAGTGTTTTGAGCTAGGTTCCTAAATATGCATACCATTTGTTTCAAAGACGTTAACATGACTAATGTCCAATTCTACCGCCTATCCCACTAAATTAACGACCCATTGCCAATTCATCGTACACTGATTTTAAGTACAGGAGTTCCTTTCATGTCAACGCAATGGAGCAATTATCTCCCTTGGGACCAGCAGGTTTCTGATTAGCTTTCAAGTTGTGATCACATCAATGATGTGTTTACTGACTTCGTTTTTGTTAGAAATGAGATCAGGACAAATTTACTTTGATGTTATTGGTTTATATTGGTTATAATATGTTTGTACGAATGTATTTTTATATCACCAATAAAAGTGATTACTTTACACTGATACCATGTATAAAACCATAATAACTACAGTTATATTGAAACATCAACACATTCTGAACCACTGTGTCCACAATGATCCGTTCACAACATTTGAAACGCCCCTTAATTCCCCCAAAAACACATTTTTGAAAACATCAGTAAAGAAATCATTTTCCCTTGTTATGTCATTTGTTCAACAATATCTCATTTATTTAGTTCCAATTCAGATGATGCTCACTATGAAGATTGAAAAACCTACGTCACAAAACGATATTGAATTAAAGGTTTTATGGATCCATTGTTTTGACAACATGTCCAAGTTCCGCAACCGTGACTCCTGTGATCGTGGCTCACTGAACAACAATTACTAGTGTACTAAAGTAATTAATTTTGTATCATTCACCAGTAAATAGTATTCCCTCAAAGACTCAATGAAGAAGGTCAGTGGCCAGCTGGAGTAAAAATTGTATTGTATTATCTAGTACACTAGTTTTGTAAAAGCGGTTTAGTGGAGAATCTCTATTTTGTTTCTGTCATCAACACATAATGGACATGGAGATATACAATTATACATTTTATAATTCATGTAACAGCCAGATCTGCAGTACACTGATTCTTTCAATGTTCATTTCAAATATGGTTAAAAGGGTAAGTTTTAACATTACCACGTCTTCTGATAAGCAATGAACATATTACGTTTATGTTGACCTTTATCTTTTGAAAACGGACTTCATTTTGGATCTATTAATTTCTACAATTTCTTGTAATATACGAAGACAAATTTATTGAAAAAGAATTATTTGTTAATTATCAACGATCATAACTTGCTTGAAACCTACATTTTACCTAAATTCCACATACATTGAAACAACGTTGTAAATCCATTGAAATTGAAGATGGTTTACAAATCATTTGGAAGCTGTTTCTGGTATGAATATCACATTTTGAAATTATACATATCATTACAATGCGTTCAATAACCTCATAAAGCATGATCAATGATTTACCCACGCATTTGGTTTGATTGTCATGTTTTAGTAAGCGTCTATAGCGGCTACCGATAAACATAACTATGTATTACTCGCTCGCAAGATGTCTGGTAGTCTAATAACATGCTGTCGGCAACGTCTGTTCCTTCCGAGGTTTATGCGATCCTAAATCATCTAAATGACCAGTGTATGGTAACCAATTTGCACCTCATGCCCTGTGAACTACCAATCTGAAATTACAAAGTTACACTATCAATATAACTATGTAATATTGCTTTGAGTCTGAAGGTATATTGTTTCATGGAGTCTATCCTCATGGTTATTATTTCCTATTATTTTGTTATTAATTCCTATGATTCACATCCAACACATAACTAAGATCACACAATTCTTTGGTAATAATAAGGATAAATGCTAATTTGATCAGCGCACCATTGACAGTTTTATGTTTAGTGTGATTACCATGAAAAAGCCTGTAAGAAACACCGAGGGTTCTGTGTCCCTGTGATCCACTTTAAAAGGTATCATGAACAGCCAGAAACATAGCCCTAGCACCGTAACTGGACAAAACTTCACGTGGAGGAACAAATCTAATACTCAAACTTCACTAATAGATTACATCTTTGTTCCAGAAATACTTCAATCAACTATCTGTGAGACAAAAATACATGACTATATTGCATATGAAGTGTCTGACCATTACCCAGTCAGTTTATCAGTATTTAGTGACTGCCTAGTATCAGGAGAGAAAGAATGGCATATACAGAATCTAAAATGGAATCAAGCAAATCAAATGGAACTTGACATGTATAAAACAGAAGTAGATCTGTTACTTGGGTGGCATCTACCGCAAACCGACAACATCAATAGTGACACAATAGAAGGGTACTGTGACGTCATCACCACCTCTCTTCACCACGCTGCTGCACAGTATATACCCCGTGGGGTGTTTCGTCCATACCTCAAACCATACTGGAAAGGTTCAAGTTTAGACTTTTACCACTTTCATATGCGGGAAGCAAAGCGCAAATGGAAAAAATGTGGTAAACCAAGAGATGAAAGTAACCAAACATATATAGAATATAAACAACGTAAATGTGACTTTAGAAAAATGCATAGACAAGCAAAACGACAATGGGATAGAGACAAATATGTTGAAATCACAAATGCAAGTGAAATCGATATAAATGAATTTTACAGAACAGTGAGGCGACAACGTAGACAGAAGGTATCAGTATGTAAACTTCAATTTGGAGATAAGACGGCAGACACTCCATCTACAATATGCGATCTCTGGGCTGACTATTATTCTGATCTATTATCTCCCCTGGACAAACCAGAATTTGACAATGAATTCAAAAGCTATATTGATGAGAGGAAAAAACATATTGACAGTATGAATATCAAAGGAATAGACCCAATCCTCGAGAAAAACTTTAATCAGCATGAAGTATATAAAGTAACAAAAGAACTTAAGTTACGGAAAGCTCCTGGACAAGACTGCCTTATGAACGAGCATATTACGTGTGGAAGTATGCTCCTATTGAAACACATAGCCAACCTATTTAACATGATCAAACAGCTGTGTTATTTGCCAAGTACTTTTAGAAAAGGAACAATAATCACCCTTTACAAAGGAAATAATAAATCAAAATTAAACCCAGCAAACTATCGTGGCATCACTCTTACTTCGGCACTGTCAAAGATATTCGAAAAAGTGTTATTAAACAGAATAGAGCAGTACTTAAAATGTATGCATATAGATTTCCCCCATAAACTCCAGTGTGGCTTCCGAAAAGGATATGGTGCTACTGTTTCAACGTTCGTTGTAAAGGAAATGATTGCACAATACACTGAAAGAGGATCAAACGTATTTGCAGCTTTCTTGGATAACGAGAAAGCGTTTGATCGGATATGGCACAATGGACTCCTTGTTAAACTATATGAACTTGGAATTGAAGGAACGACCTGGCATCTGTTCAAACAAAGTTATGAAAATTCATCTGCAAATGTTCTTCATAATGGATGTACTAGTCGTTCTTTTGACTTAAACCAGGGCGTTGGACAGGGGAGAGTACTCTCCGCCTTCATGTTTCTGGTTTATATTAACGACTTAATTGTAGAACTTAACAAGCTTTCGAAAGGTCTTATAATTGGTGAAGATCATGTACCAAGTATTCTCCTTGCAGATGACACAACTCTGCTCAGTACCCAATCAAACGGACTTCAAGACATGCTAAGGACATTAAGTACATACGCATGTAAATGGCGTCTCACATACAACGCTGAGAACAGCTGTGTTATTGTTTTCAAGGGTTGCAATAAGCTTAACAGTGATGTGTGCTATAAAATTGGAGCAAACGTTTTACCACCCTCTAATAGCACCATTTATGCAGGATCTCTTATAAATAACAAAAACCATGGTGACAGAACTGAACGATCCTGTACAAAAGCTAGACAACTCCTACACTCACTGAAGGATATTGGACTTAAAGCTGGTGGTATCAACCCTTTAGGCTGTGTTAAAATATGGAAGAGTGTTATATTCCCTTGTGCATTTTATGCATGTGAACTATGGACAAATATAAGTGAAACAGAATACACCACTCTTGAACGCATACAGAGACTGTTTGCTCGAATTGTTCAAAATTTCCATAAACGTTCATCTACATTAGCCACAATTCAAACGCTTGGACTATGGTCGATGCATGGTGCTTTTGATAAATTAAAACTCATGTTGTTTGGAAGACTGTGTCATGCAGATGTAGGGAGTATCCACAAAAGAGTTCTTACCCACAGAATTGGACAGTTCATGATGGGCAATAGATGTTCTTCTTGGATAAGTCATGATCTGTTGAATGTTGTGTTGAAATACAACCTCTGGTCATGTGTAACTGACTTTATCAATACTGGTTCTTTTCCAAACAAAAATGAATGGAACAGAATGGTGAACAAAGAAGTGAGTGCTGCTGAACAGAAAATGTGGAAAGAAACACTGATTAGAACTGAAGGAATGAGTAGGTTCAACCAGATACACAGTGCGCTTGCCCCTCATAGACTATGGGGGTTATGTGAGCTGTTTCCTATGCATACAAGGAGCATGTACTGTATTGTTAAACTTGGTTTACTACCTGTGATATCCGGCCAGTGTCTCATATGTGATATCGAGTGCAATGATATTGTAAAACACCAACTTATTGATTGTTGTGTTTTGCTCCTGAAACGTAATTCCCTCAATGAACAGATATTTGATAACCTTAGTCTACAAAGTTATCTACAATTTGAGGATTGCTCAGATGAAGAAATAAAACTCATCACACTCCTAGGAGGTATTACACCTGTCGTGGACCACTGGACGCTAGAGGAGTGGGCTGTGTTCATGAACATTGCCGCAACCAACATCAGCTCGTGGAATCTAAAATCCCTATTATATATGTAAATTAACTCACTAATGTAAATATGTTCTTGTTCAAGTAAATCTTATCATGTACTCTTCATTTCATGGAGGAAATAAAGATAATTCATTCATTCATTCAGTATAGTCTCGACCTCGTTGCGATCAAAGTGATCAATCATGAAACAAGAATCTTTCATTTTCTGAACCTGTCCATTGTAAAGGGAAGGTGTCATGCTTGAAATGCAGTTTGAAGGTCACAGATCTTTGTGGACAGTGTCCATTTCACATCTACCAGCCTTGGAAATATTGGAATGATAAAAAATGCTACCAAATATCCAATATTAAGCTTGTAATGGTGGAAATGCTTAACAAAACAAAGTTATTCATTTCACAGGTTGTTTTGCCATCCTTTATGTTTTTGATGATAGTATATACAATATTTTACACACAAAGCTTAAAAGAACATTAAATAGTTTAACAACACTTTATTTGACTGTCCTGTGTGCTGAGATACCACATGTGTTGACTTTAGTGCACGATGCACACTCATACCCTATCACAAAATAGATGTTAATTACTTGTTTACAATTAAAATCGAGCAATGGCCTTATACATGTGCAGAAACTGAAAGTACATGTCCAATATACGAGTTCAGTAGTTACGTGACCTATCAAACATTATTAAACCAAGTCTGTGACATCATCTGTTAATTTCCGAAATTACGTTTGACTCCCATTCTTGATCTTGAGATGGAATGACAGTGATCATAATGTTGTTATTGGATATTCTAAAAGGGAAAATGTTTCACCCATTCTAGACATGTTATCAGATATTAAGGATTACCATGGTATTGATTGATCCAGAATGGACAACCTTTAGTACCAGTCACCAGGTAACAGAATACCAGTTGTCAAGGATTATCATTCTAGGAAAAAAGTAACAGGAAAGATAAAAAGTGGACAGGAGCCATTTAGCATGAACTGACCTCTTACGAATACGGCATTGCTTTAAATTACACAATTGGCTTTTAGGGCAAACCTTTCATTAACAACAAATCATCATCCTGTTGAAAATAATCCTTCAGCACATGACGATTTCAGGTAAGGAATAAATCCAGTGGAGAGAGTAGATAAGCCCTTCCCCTTTAACGTGTGTAACTTCACCGACATGTGTAACCTCGTCCATTAAGATACCAATCAATATACAGCTTAGTTGTTTGAGAAGAGCTTTAAAATAATATTTCTCTTTTGGTATAATATTTATCAAACAGATTTCCTTTATAAGCATGGCTACATTCTCAACTCTGAATTGAACGAAATGGAAATGTATAATTCTAAAATACCGTTTGTTTAATAAAACAAGTACATTTAATAATAACAATATGTGTACTTCTATTGCGCAAGTGTCCATACACACGTTTATGCTCAATGCGCATTTGGCCATAACATCTCTATCCTGATTATTCTTCTATAAAAAGGTAACAAGAAATATGATAAGTTGACAGGAGTCATTCAGTATGAACTTAAACCTGTCTCGAATACAGTATAATTACATAATTGGCTTTCAGGGCAAACCTTTCAATAACCACAAACCATTATCTTGTTGAAAATATTCCCGCTCAGATTTCTGTTTAAAGCATTGCTAAAATCTGACCTCTGAATTAAACGAAATGGAAAATAGAATCAAGTGCGTCGATTTTTTTATCTAAAATACTGTGTGTCTACCATAGCAAATTCACTTGTGTATAACATATTAATAAATCTTCATGTTACTTGTTTTTTTCAACATTATACATAAATCATTCTTAATGCTGTCACATATGCAAACACAAGTGTTACAAATGTCTCTTATTTCTGTTGTCTTCTACCATCTTGTATAAATAATGTTATAGTTTTATGCAAACTAGGAACAGTGTTCAGTGTTATATACCTTAAACCCGAAACTTTCAAAAGAAAAACATATGATTTAAACAAATATACAATAGTACAATAAATGGCCTTTGTAACGAGAATCACTGACAAGACTATGCACTTTAAACAGTATACTTGTGTTGTGCTTGGATTGTTCTTATAAGTAGTTTTCAAGAAGTTTCAAGGACACAATGTGGAAAGTTCTTGACCATTAAAAGGTCATTTGGGATGATCAAGAATCACATAAACTACAAGAGAAGCAGACGTTGCCGACAGCATGTTATTAGACTATTGGGCGATTTGCCGGCTCAGAATACTATTTATTGGTGTATATTATTAATTATTTACAAATATTTTATTAAGAGTGTAGGTATGGCTCTGTACGGAATGGCATTTAAGACAGCTGATCAAATTCATTTGAATTAAACATCAAAAGATATGAAGCTGGTGTTGAAATCGTGGCTTTAGCGCGTCTCTCTTTATCGGTAATTATTATAACTTATTTAGTAACATTTTAGATATAGTTTAGATATGAAATGTTACGGAATTAACTTTGAAATGTCTTTGAAATAGATGTTTTATCATTAAAGATTTGTATATGTCTGTGTACTTTGGTATTTTTGTATTTTTGTAATTATGATATACATTGATATTCTGCAGCACCGATGGTGGATTTTTGAGTAGTGATGTTGATGACGATGATGATGAAGATGAACATACAATATCATAAACAAAATAAGTATTGCCCCCAGTTCCACTACAAATCCTCAGCTTACTCAGTAAAGTAGTACAGTCCATAACAGTAAATAGGCCAATTTAGTATGTAATAGGGCCTAATTATAAGTTCTAAAGGAAATATTTGACAATACGTTGATGAACACCCATGTGTTTTGTGTCACTCCCTGCTAAATGTGATGTATGAGAATCAATCCAATACAACAACCGGTATGAACCAGATGGGTACAGTTTTCCTACAAATTCCTCAGTATTGGCCATAAATATCAATATTAAATTGAAATATATATTGTGTTCATGCAAGGAATAGCATCATAATTGTTTTTTTTTTCGGTCCTAGTTCCACGAAGAGGCTTTATCAAGGTTATAGCTCCAAGCTAAAACAGGTAGTTTTTGGGTTGCAGCACCTTGTTTCATTTGTAACTGATAGACCAATATCACTGGCTTTATCTTTATAACAGAACAAAACTGAATGAAGTTACTGCTACCTGATACATGTCTAGTGAGTTCAGGACACAGCGAGGTGCTGTTCAGTGAGGCTTGATCACAGCGATAAGAGGTGCAGAACAACAGTTTGTCAGGAACAAATAGATCGGCAATAAAGGACAATAGTGACATATGGTGAGGTACTATCTTCATCATGATGAGAATAAATTGTTGTACTTGGTACGCAATCTCTTGATCCAAAAAACTTGTTTACACTATCAACATGTGAAATGGTGTAAACATGTTATATATGATTGCCATTCTCTGGGATTAACAACTCCCATGCCACGTTCAACCATGGTATGTGTAAGTGGTATATGTAAATTTTAATTGAATTTAATTAAAAAGAATACAAATGCAGATTATGTAAAGATAATAAAATATCTATGCTAATGTTTATCATGAATATATTGGAACCACCTGAAATTTGTATCATGAATTTGAAAATTTAATAGGTATTAGGTATGCAGATTCCAATAAATAAACAGTAAAAGTCTGTAAGTCAATGCGTTTTACATGTAGACAGGTTTTCAACATCCTCGTATTTTATGTATTTTGCTGAGCTTGTTCATTCAAACGAAGTAGGCATCCATAATATCTGTTCATCACTTGAAAGTTAATCAGAAACCTACCGTCCCCAAGGGATATATTTGTTCTTCTGGGTTGAAATGTCAGTAACCCCTCCCCTTTAATCAACCAGTTTAGGATGAACGGACAATGCATCCTTCATTGTTTGTATCCCTGAGATAGAGAAAACAATTTGTCATGGCAGCCTTAAAGAATTATATCGCTGACAGTCCACCATCGTGCCTTTTTTGCATTGAGTGAATAGTATTTTTTTTCAGATGATCATAAGTATTACTAGCTATAGAAAATTCACCAAGGAACAAATAATGTATCATGAAACAAATGTCTTATTGTGTCCACACTCTCCACGATCGTGGTTTCACTTAAGAATTGACTTCAAAATTTATTAAATTCATGGAAGTTTTAACTTAAAAACTGCTGTGCAAACTTTATAAATCCGAGTAGCCTTCTAGCATTTTGAAATACAAAGTCATAAAAAATATTACTCTTATAGTATGTTTATCCCGGATGGTACAATAAGCATGTATAAATAGCATATATGTGTTAACAGGAATGTCTGATAAAACTCTCTCATTAAGGATACATAAGGGTGCAGTAACATACTTATCAGTTCTCCAACGAAAATTTGGTATCACACAATACAATGTTTAGTGTGATTAGTCTTAATTGCAAAGAAAGATGTAAAAGATGTAATATTATGCCGTCTAATAGACTGGAACTATATTCATTCAATATTGGCCTTGAGTGCATGTGCACGTGTAGGAATCTGCCCTACATATACCATGTGTGAATGCAAGCCATGAAGTAAAGCATCATCCCAATGTACTCGTATGTCCTTCCTTGCAGATATATATATATATATATATATATATATATATATATAATAGACTGAAGTATGACAGAGATCAAATGACACTGGCGTGATCTTAAATAACAATGTATATCATACAGTACTATTTTGGATGTGATTAGTCTAAATTGCACAGAGACGTGTAACATCAAATTACACTGGTGTGAAATAACGACGTGATGATCATTGCGTTTTCATTTTGTGTTAAGAACCAGAAAGCATTGACCATTTAGGCCTTTTTTACTGTTTTGGGGTTAACTATAGTAATATGTTTTCTCAAACAAGAATGCATTATACAAACCCATTACTGAAGATAAATGAGAGTCAACAAGTTTAATCGATGTTACAGTCACTTTGATCTAACCTTTTTATAACTTAAGGCAACTGTTAAAATAATAATTGGTAATCGTTGAAAAACGTTGGAGGGCTTTTTTGTAATGCTTTTAACATCCTACGCACCCCTGGTCAATCCCAACACAGTGACGACATAATAGGCCTTCACTTGTCTTCAAGAGTCAGAATGTTTGACAGTTTATTTAAACTTGATAAAATACGGAAATCAAACAAAAGATGATGTCGTCACAATGAATATTGTATCATAAAGCATCGCTCTTCACAAAAATCTGTTAAAATTTTTTTTGAGGCATGGACAAAATATTTTTAGTAGTATTTATATCTCATGGATTGAAATAGTTTGCATTTGTTTTGGTATCTTTTCCTGTTCACGGTATTCTATATTCAAGTTAGCAAGTCCAGGGTACCGTTCCATTAACCCAACTTTGCCCTAAGATGAATCTTAGCCGATGATAAAAGATGGGCTTACGATTGATCTTTGTTATTGGGATGGCCCCCTATACATTTATTGATCGCATGTTTACATTTTATGCAACTATTCAGTAAACTAAGGACTTCAATAATTTCGTACAATACACCCACGAGAATTGATTAGTTTATTTACAAGGAAAAATTTCCACAAAAAGAGTTGATGATTAGAGCAACATTATTGTGCTTTCAATTGTATTACTTCCTATCATGAGGTTTGCTACAAAGCTCTCTTGTCCTAACAACTCTTTATAATCAATGACTTCTCATTCAGTGAGATGAGAATGAAAGTCACGCAAACGATTTCGCATAATAGAAACAATTTTGGAGACAAATGATTGTTTTCTGGGTATACATATAAAATCAGTCATATTTTAACATGAGATATGTCGCTGGTTCGGATCGATCTGTAAGAGACTTCATATTTATAATGTATGGTCAAGGAGCCGATGGTAATCTCGTTACTTACAGCTTTACCACTTGAGGCAATTTTTACAATAATTAAAGTAACACATAATGTATCATAAACGAAGTCATGTTAAGCCATTGCAAAGCTTTTTACTACTGTATGTATGCATATATGGCTACAAACTTCCAAACTAAAGGCATAACTCTTGCCACTCTCCATTACTGGCCGATTTAAACATTGCAGTATTTCCCTTGCTATGCTGTGCCAAATTAGTGGATCGCTTCACCTGAAATGCAAAGTGAGCTCCTTTTCCTAGACGAGATATCTTAAGGACATACTGCAATACCTAAATCAACCTGTAATTGAGACTGGAAAGAGTTATGCCTTGCATTCGGAAGTTGATATTGCTACCTACTTTGAGTTCGTCCTTATTGATATCTTTACCCAAATTATAATTTGTGTTGCACCTATAATTTCATGCTCATGTGTTGTACATTGCATGTTGATGAATATATTTGCTTTTGGTCAATATCGATCACAAAGAAAACATCTAAACCTGATCCAGAAAAAATCAAATCAATATAAAACTTATATTTTAGTATCACAGTAACGTAAAGCTGTAAAAAACAAGTTAAATGTTTCTCGGGGACATTTTGGTCAAAAGTAACGAAGGAAGTAGGACTTTCTTTAGTTTTGAAAAAAATGATGAACAAATTATAGCCTGGAAGTGGTAAAAGTATACAAAAGCACTTCCGTTTCTGCGGATCCATATATTTGGTGGACAAATGGATTTGGGGGTTTTGCAAAAATGATGTAGCAAATTATTAACTTATTTTTTTTAATGACCATAAAGGGTGTCATATGAACAAATAAAAGTGATAGGTCGATGCCACAGAAACATTTAATATTTCTATTTAGCCCAAACATAGTACCACTTGGAGCCATTAAAGTGTCTGGATAGTCTGATAACATGCTTTCGGCTGTTTCTGGTTCTTCCTGCGTTTATTCTTTCCTAAATTATCCACAGTTACCTGTGTATTGCAACTGTATCGCATCAAAAGCAGACAGCACTACCAACTGATATTAAGTTACCTACAATGTATGTCGTTGTCAGACACTTTTCTTATTTGGCAATGTGATATAATGCTAGCATTTTTATTTTTTGATGTCCGTTAAAATAAGGCGATTACCACTTGTACTATTTAAGTTCTGCTGCACTGTACATGTAAACAGATCGATATCGTATCAACTATATTTCAATTTTTCACTTCTTTGATGACTGATAGGATTCTGAGAATGCGGGTTCGATTCCCACAGGCAAACGTACATTTGTACTATTTCAGAAACTGTGATCACAAAAAGTATGTATTATACACATTTTTCAACGAGGAAAAGCTGTGCAAAATAAGTAACAATTATTGCACAGAGCCATTAATCAATATGAATTCAATGCAAAGTGACAAGGCACAACGTCACGAAGCAGTGATAATCATATTTCACACTCCCTCAAGTTGAAACAGTTAACATATTTAAAAATAATCTATCACATTTAATAAAAAGATATACCAAGTAACAAAAACATGCATATACATACGATTAGCGACACCTCTGGTACGTTATATTGTGCCTTGAAGAGAATCTATTAAATCTATTTCGAAGAATCTGAAACGAACGGAATTATATAAAATATGATAACAAATTCAACTATTTCGCGCTGACGTTTAATCTCCCACATTCACATTCCATTTGTATTATCTTATATGTTATGGCATTTGAATGCGAACTGATTGTCAATCACTTTAGAGACTTCAGCCTTATGCGTGTTTACTTCAAATAATGATTAAGAAATTTTACAACGACAATGATATTCCCTTAATCTTCCATTAACGTGTCATATTATATTGTGGTATTGGTTCATAAATAACATTCAGTTCTTTGAAGTCTGGCTTGTCAACGAACCATCAACATACACATTTATACTTCAAACTGATTTATTGATAAACGGACAATCCGTCAGCGCTATGACCGTTTATTAACATGGTTGTTCTTTGGAACTTAATCTGGAATTTGTACATGTATTATACAAATTTTTCAACGAGGTAAAGCTGTGCAAAATAAGTAATAATTATTTCACAGAGCCATTACTTAATAAGAAAATAATGCCAAGTGACAAGGCACTAAGCAATGCTAGTTATATTTCACTCTCAATCAAGCTGAAACAGTTAACACATTTTAAAAAAATCTATCACATTTAATAAAAAAAAGATATACCGAGTAACAAAAACATGCATATACACAGGATTAGAGACACCTGTGGTACGTTATATTGTGCTTTGGTGCGAATCTATTAAATCTATTTCTAAGAATCTGAAACAAATGGAATTATATAAAATGTGATGGAAAATTTAGCTATTTCGTACTGACGTTTAATCTCCCACATTGACTTTCCATTTTTATTATCTTATATGTTATGACATTTGAATGCGAACTGATTGTCAATCACTTTAGAGACTCCAGCCTTATGCGTGTTTACTTCAAATAATGATTCAGAAAATGTTACGACAATGATCTTCCCTTAATCTTTCATTAACGTGTCATATTATTGTGTGGTATTGGTTCATAAATAACATTCAGTTCTTTGAAGTCTGTCTTGTCACCGAACCATCAAGATACGAATTTATACTCCAAAATGATTTATTGATAAACGGGCAATCCGTCAGCGCTATGACCGTTCGTTAACATGGTTATTCTTTGGAACTTTATCTGGAATTTGGTATTTGAGAATTTATTACTGCCTTCAATGCATCTCCGTATGGATTGGGTCATCAACTTACCTTTTAAAGGCAGCCGTTACAAACAGAAAAATATTCAATAACATTTGTTCCAATTTATTTAATTTAATTTCCCTTTGATGTTGCTTTTCGTTTTTCTCTTTCATGATCGCATTAGATGAATTAAGTTTGGTGTCCTGGTTGCTCTCTATAAATATGAAATATCAACAACACGTATTAAAGTCAAATCTAACATATAAAAAAATGACCATAATGCACCAAAAGGCTTTGATCATAGCAAATATTGCACAATAAGAAGGAAAAGTGTATTTCAAAGGAATGGTTAAAATGTCTCTTTAGATTAATACTGTGAACTGTATTAATAAACCTTTGATATTGCTTTTGCAATTGTTTAAACATCGATGTGATATCTCCTAAAACTTAAACAAGACTTTTCCGAATGCTATTCATGTTGACATTAAGAAACCTTATTTTGTTTCAAGGAGAAGAAATGATAACATGTCAATCTAGATCAATACAATGGATGTCGTACAAATCAATTGATTGTTTTAACAGTTGGCAAGAGTGTGTTTCAATGTCATATTATTACTTTAAAATTAGATCTGTGAGGAGTTTTTATATTATAAGAAAATAATTTAATTCTATAAAACAATAGACAATAACATGTCATGTTTAACACGTCTTAATGGCTCAATTAAATGTAAGATTTAAATAAAACCCCTTTCCGTGCTTGTCGTTAAATATACAGCTTTTCTACCACACTAGATGAGATATACATGGTATTTGTCAAAAATTTATTATATTATGTTATCCAGGTAATTACGTCCAAAAGGGGTCGTTTTCACGCCGAACGGTCGCTAGGAACAGCCCGTCACCACAGTGACACTGTGACGTCATAAGCCAATTTGCTAGGTCAGACCATTGTTTTATGACAGCAAATTATATCAGTAACTGGTTGCAGTGAAAATATAAGTTATTTTCACTGTAGCTAAATACACAGTGTATTTCACTGATAAATCTCAGTATTTCATTGTCCGTCATATGATAGATTTATACATAATCTCGGTCATATTGCAATATCAAATCAAGCTTCTTGTTTTATATAAATGCACGTCTTGTCAACAACGCATCTGTATAACTTAACGTATGGCATTCAATCATTGTCTATTTTCATCAGTTGCATGGTCAGTGTCAGGCTTCCACCTGTCTAACGTGATGTCATAAACTAATCATAGTAATTTTACGCCTTCACATATTACAACTGACAATGCTAATCATTAGCTCAGACCATTTTCTTGTCCACCTGCTCGATCGGTATAGCTCATACATATTATTTTATCATCGATGAGAAATTTTATAAGCTCTTCTATGATCGTCTTTCTTTGAAGTTGGTTATCTGAAAGCAGATATTATAATTTGAAATTGACTTTTCGTGAAGCATGATAAATGAAAGAAATTACTAGTTATGAAATTACATGTGGAACCTGTTATTAGTCGGTAATAATACATACGTAAGTATATAGGTAACAATAGGTAATAATACATCCACACCAGACATATGGTATAATGCGTGGGCGTCACCGTCGTCGTCTTTTTAAGTCAACTAATAATTCAGAAACTTTATACTCCTATTTTGAATATCTGTTGTCATACATACATGTATATTATTTAGAAAAGAAAGGGGACAAAACTCGTGAGACAAAGTTTCATAAATTATCGCAGACCTTAGGGATGATGTGGTTTGAGGGCTGATATTGGTATGGTGTGAAAAATGACACGCTGTAACCTTTATCATATATCATTTATTTTCTTCAGCATAACAAAAGGTTAACGACTGTGATGTTTCCATGCAACAATTTATTAAGGCGCTACAGAAGAATATACCCTCCCTTATCAGTGATAAATTAACCCATGAGTCCTGCATCATCATTTGAAAAAGATACTTAAAGCTATGGGTCTCCAGGACACAAACCATTTTTATGTTACATTTGCTTACTTATTGACGGGTTCAGTCATATCTGCTGGGACTCACCATAACTGGTGATCGCGAGTTCCTGGTCACTTGTAAATTTATCACTGATTACATATGTATATACAGGTTTGTTAACATTATGTAAGCCTCACTCAAATTTTAAAATTATAGTTTTCGGCGTATTGTTACATGTACGTTAAAGGGTAGAACATCTCATTGCACAAGCTGTTAAGCCATATCCATAGAAAACGGTTATACTTATTGAAAGACAATTTTGTGACAAATAAAGTGACAGTTTTTATGGAAGAAACAGATGGTATGTCTCGAGCGATATTGATATTTTAGACATGCATTCATCAAATGTTATTCTGCGTGTTTAGGAACCTCTACATCAGTCAGATCACTTGAACTATCTTCGAGCAACCATTTCAATATGAAAACCTTAAAATGGATGCTCGGTAGGAAATGGATTACAAAGACTTCACCGAACCATGTACATTCGTTTTAGAACTCCTATTACGATTTCAGGAGACTTATTTAGCCATTGATAACGCTTATTAACCTGTTTGTGATATCACTATATTTTGGTAAGAAGGGCGTGCTACAGCACTTTTAATGGTTTATTCATATGATATTTGTAGCATCGATATATCCCTCTCAAACAAATTAAATAACATTAACATGTTTAAAAACGCCATAGGTAGTACCACATCACTTTAGGATTTTTATGTTCGACAGTTCTTTATCTAGAGTTTCAATTAGTATTACTAAGATGTTCTTCATTAGGATACGTCATGTCTATTGTGAACCTATTTCATACAATGTTCAAATATTTCCTTTATTTGCATGTATGCCTTTTATGTTTGACTCTGTAGCAAAGGAAATAAATAAAAATAAAAATATTCAGAAAATCTATGTTACATTAATGACATAAAAATTCACTTTATCACAAGGTAAGATAGCTGCTGTAGAAGGCGCAACTTTTGTTTGGTAAACTGTTTCAGTAAATATTTGTATTTATTGTTTATTAATTTCAGCATTATAATTCCTGCAGCATATTCCTTAGGTATCAACTAACATAAGGTTTTCTTGGGCAAATATAACCGACAGGTAACTATTTTGTTTTGGATTTTTGATTGAAATATAATAAACCGCTTTATGGTATTTTTGCAACATCGTTAATATTTATCTATGCTTACAATGAATTTAGGGTTATGATCAAACTCTATACAATGCAAACACTTTACTTCTTTGAACTTTGAACTTTGAACTTATTTCATAGACAAGATGTCCATTGGTCATTCAATTTATAATTATAATTATAATACAAATAAACGTTTTTTTTCTGAATTGAATCTTAATTTTATTGGTCAACGAGAAACGAATCATCTCAAAACATTTTGGTCTTTTGGCTTGGATTCGTTCCTCTCTATGAAGGTGATTGGCGAGGTTCCTGGTCCTAAAGAATTTATACAACCATATTTCAGGGGTTTGACTTATTCAATGTGATCAATAGTTTTCTCTTGTCCAACATTGTCTTGTAATACTGTTGTTATAACACATTGTAGAGAGCCATTTGGTCTGCAAACAGAATTCATTTCTCAGGGGAATGTGTAGGTGATGCACATACTAACTTCCTGTGGAACCATCTCACAACGTCGTCTTATGCGGCCGGATTCGATTCGGTCTGTCTATGAGAGTCACACAGTTCTTTAACTTTCAAAGAATGTATCAGAGTTCAGGGTTTTGACTTGTTTAGTGTGACCTTTAGTTTTCTCTTGTATTGTAATACTTTTGTTATTCTAGATGTACATTGTAAAGAGCCAGTTGGTCTGCACGAATTTTTCCTGTCTCAGAATAATTTCCAGTTGTCTAATAACGTCAGCATCTCCTTGAACTGATTGCACTTGAGTATAAACTTGGAGAGTTTCCTTTCCAGCTTATCCGTCGCTAAAAGACACCTGTCACACATGTAATGCAGATATCTCAGATTGACCCTGACGGACAGTGTCCATCAGGCTTTGCAATCAGGATAGAATTATCAGTACAGTGGTAAATCCAGATAAAGAAGTATTCAAACCTTGGATATCAATATCAGCCCATCAAACGATCTCTCCTTTGATCCTTACTTACAATGTCCATTTAACATCCCTGAGACAATGGATTTGTATAGAATTATCAGTACGTTGGTAAATCCAGATAAAGAAATATTCAAACCTTGGATATCCATATCAGCTCTTCAAACGACCTCTCCTTTGATCCTTACAGACAATATCCAGTTCACATCTCTGAAACAATGCAATACTGATAGAATTATTAGTGCGGTGGCAAATCCAGAAGATGTACCCATATACGGTCCAAATTAGCCCAACATGATATCTCAACTTTGATCATTAAGTACCATATACTATTAGTATAACTATTAATATCCCTTTCACGCATGAGACAATGCAGTCGGACTAATTATACATGTTCAGAGGGTCGGGATCAAACGGGGAAACATTATCTCTGATGACGTTCTGAAATGAGTTCCAATCTGTCAACTGTGCAATGTTGATTAACTGAACACAGAGGGAACTGTATTATCCTATCTGACCATGAACTGACATGTACTCTGACCTTTGATATCCACGTGCAGCGTATGAGCTGCAAGCTTTATAAAGTTCTGAAAGTATTCCGTCATCTTTCATCTATACATTCAGAAACTTCGAGGTGAACACACGGAGAACTATATGTCATTTGTTTACCATTATGATTAAATATAGAATTCATAATACTTTAACTCTGAAGTTTACATTACATGAACATCAAACAGTATGAATGTTAACTGTAGCTCGGATGAAGAGCCTTTGCTTTCAGCTGATATACTCACGATAAAAATGGTTGACACCCCTAAACAGAAAATGGATTTTAGCATATTAAATGCATGGACAACTAATATTGTTCGATATTATGGTATTTTCGAAATTAAATGGCACAAACACATGATGTAAACTACATAATACTTGCCATGTATGTATTGTGCGCGAATGAGACCCCATGAAAGATTTATGTTGTTTATTTAAACATTTTATTTCTATAACTGTAACAGATAAGATTCCCCTTTTGTTTATGCCTCATTATACATGTAGAACCCCAAACATTGAGTTTACCATAAAATTATTAAACTTTAATTCATTCATTAGAAAAAAAAATAAGATGCAGTATTTAACATTTGTTATTAAGTTATTAAACTTCTCAATTCGATAGGCACTGTAAATAGAAATGAGCATGTCGAATAAATAGCTCCTTGATCAGTCAAGATAATCCTTGTTCAAAATCGATCTTTCACATAATGTTTTATTGTACGAATAATCCAGTATTAATGTACACTAGAGCAGCGAATAATAAAATTCAATGCATTAAAATTCAATGTTTTACATGAGTCATTGCCGTTTTGTATGATAATTATGTTCTGTTGGTCTTTAGACAGAAATTCGAGCTCCGTCGTCAAAGCAACAATGAAACTTTGCACATAGACAACCTCGATCTTTACATATAATAAGACTCTGTAAAATGTATCAGGTTGTGTTCACCGTGCAATGTATAACCAATTCGTAGTGCGAAATTCATTGAAATATTGTAACCTAATGCTTGGAGGATCGTGACCTATGACACGATTGTCTCAAACATGTTATCCCGATCAATACATATAACTATTCATTACAAACAGAATAAATGTCTGGTAGTCTGACAACATGCTGTGTACACTGATTAATTTTCTGTCTGCGTATATGCCATCGTATGTTATCTAAATCACCCGTGTATCATAACCAATTCACACTCAGAGGGTTGCCAACATTGAGTTGAAAGTGTTTGACAAGTTATTCTCATTTAATGATGTTGATACCATACTCTGGAAATGTATCTCATTGGTACCCATATGGTTGAAAATAACCAAGTTGATTTTCAACTGAGTTAATATTTTCAATCGAGCACACATCGTGCACATATCACATTTGCCTAACCATTGTTTCACGGTTCAAGTATTTTGAAGTCTGTGACGCCATAAAACAATGGTTCCTGACGGTTCCTGGTTGTTGGCGGATCCTTAAGAATCCGGCAAGCGGATTCGGCCACTTTTTGTTCTAGGCCTTTTTCTGGTTATTTTTACACTATAAAAATAGAATGGAATGGATAAAAAAAGAAATTTTAACACTCTAAAGTGTGCCGTATGAGTTACGTGTTGATATTGCTTGGGTAATACAAGGACTTGTTTCGTAACAATCATATGGCACAATTTCTTGGGTAAAAGCGATAAAAAAATATTATCCTTTATCCTGTTATTTCACTTATATATGCAATGGAAGACATACAAAATCATCTTCGGAATATTTACAATCAGGAAATATATTCAATACTCAATATGTGGGTATTTTAAATGATCTCTGAAGTAGAAGCATGACAAATTATTGCCGTCATTGTAATCGGTTCAGTAAAATATTGTAAATAGTTTTGATCAAGATGGCAGCCATATTGGATACGTTTCGGAGAATGTAAAAAAAGGCAAACTTTGGTTACAATGTGTGTTTCTGAAATAATTCTATCTTGCTTGAAATAATTAAATGAAGTCGAACGTCACAATGAATGTAGGGGAGACCAGGGCAGGCAGGGACACGGGGTAGCATAGGAACCATATATTTCTATTTATTCTAAGTAAGGAGGAAGAAACTGTTTATATCCAAAAAAGTACCTTTATATACCATGTGACATATAATGCTGATGACTGAAAATATGACGTGGTTCAAACACTGGTAAGCAATAACGGTTTTTCAAAGGTTTGGCTAAAATGTTAGCATGTCAGTAATTATGATCGGATATAAAGATGAGTAAGCAATCTAGGTTAATACCTATTGTTCTTAAAAGTTTCATCATTATGCTAAGTTGTAACAAGTTATGTTATTTCAATGTACCAATATGAAGGCATGTTATCACATTGGGGTCAATGAGGCAGGTTGGGACACTGGTTAAGACAATGCTACCGGGGTAGGTTGGGACAGGGGGGTTGGGACAGTGTCCCAATGTTCACACAATGTGAGAACTGATTTACACCAGAACACCAGTTTACACCAGAAACTAAACACAGATACAACCTAACAACATGCCAGCATTGGTAGAATTTGCACACTCACATTTTCACAAAGTTACATTACTTACCTTTCCTTGTAGCAAGAATGGCAGTTATTGTATGATTGAACCCTTAAACTCAACATATTGTCACAGTCTTGTCGTGTATACACTAAACACTATTATATAGAATGTAGTACCCCATGTGAAAAAATGGCTAAACAATGGACGTTCAAAATCATCAGAAGTGTCTTATATCGAAGCGTTTTACCAAGTTATAGTCAACAGTTCTAAGACGATCTACCCTCCTGAATCTATCAGTTTAAATTCAGTATATTCAGTAAATTTCTATATTTGCTAACCTATTCGTACTTATATGGTTCAGACACATTTCATTATCAATTGGTTTATTGCATATCAAACGCTTTTTAGAATGTTTGACACGGACTGACAATTAACGTGCTATGTATTGTGTCATTGTCCTTATACTTTCATTCTTTCACATATGATCAAAATTATCTATTTAATTATCTATTACGTGTTACCTTTGTGTCAAAACTGACATAGTACAGAACATTGTTTAGTCATTATAAGAACCATATCACTTGTTCTTATCAAAGACATCAATGAACACTTCTCATGTCTGATCAACATTGATAAACCAATTAGATTAGAAAAGTGTTATTAGATATAATTTGACAATGTTCTGAGCAACAGTTTTCAATCAATTAGATTAAAAGATATTCCTAATTAAATTATAACTTGAAACTTATTCTTTACCTTATTGCATATGTTTGGATATCATCAATACCCTTGAAAAATTAAACCACGAAATAATTTAGAGGGTGCTGCAGGTTGTTGCACTGTATTATATGTTTGTATATATAACCAAGTTGGAAATATATTTATCCGCCTCCGATTATATCGCCATCCCACACATGTGAATAACCTTTTCCAAGTGTTCGACTTACCTTGAATAATCAAGCAACGATTTTGAATTTCGGATATACAATTAATTTACTCTGTACATTTCAATATATAAATGTGCCATTTTCAATATATAAGCTGCTTAAGTGTTATTAATACGTTTCATAATTGTATTATGGACGGAAGACCCCTTATGAAATGAAGTCGATTGATGAATTAACAATACAACACCTACCCAGTGTCTAAAATGTTTTTATCACCAAAGACTTATTCATTCTAAAAAATAAGTGATAATTATTATTCAGCTTTATCACCTTATTTGGTAACTTGAACAATGGGGAATAAAGATGCTTTTTTTCTAAAATATTTTCACACAAATCTGCAGAGACAGCAAATTTGTGTATGCATGAATGTCACTTTTAAGTGAACATAGATACAGTTGATGTTAGGCACATTTACATTCTACATTCGTTCTTCATAATGAACAAATTGACATGCAGACATTTTGCTTTTCTTGAAGAATGAGGGATATATGTATCAAGGAGGATGTCGAAGTTAAGCATATTTATACAAGACCAAATTAATTTGGATCACCCATTGACGTCCTTGTCTTCGTCATAACACAAACTTCAAGAACGCCTCTCAAACAGATGTCTTCACATAGTTCACTACCATTTTACAGTCTAGAGATGTTATGCTTTCCCCTTAATCAAATAATGATAGTCGAATTTTACAAACGCACTGAATGCACGGACAGTACCTGTTCCAAGCACACATGTTAAGAGGAGAATGGGACAGAGGCAGGTTAATCAAAACACAAACAAGAAATAATTAATCCAGACAAGAGAAGTGAAATTGTTTGAGAGGTATTCTGGAAGCTAGTGTGATGAAGAAGACAAGGAATTTATGGATGATCAACTTATTTATTTAAGGAGAGATGGGACGATGAAACAAAATATTTTAGAATTCGTTTATTTTTTCAAAATAGCAGGTTTATTGTTTCTTTTATCCAAAAATGTAAGAACATTTAGGAGTTACCGAAAGATTTAAAGAGTTATCGGCATTAATAATAATACTCCCGTCGGCAAATTACGCCGTTTTTGACTGATTTGATGTAGTTAGATGAAGCGCTCGCTTTCAACGAATAAGCTGTGAATCCTTTCAAATACATTTCAGTTACATACGGCGATGCATAGCAGGTCTATATTTTGAAAATTAATGACACTGGAAAGAGTAACAAAATTAAATTAAGCACTTTTTAATTAAAAACGACATTTTTCTTATCGTTTTTCGCATATTCAACAAGATTTTTCACTGACACACATATTTTAGATATTGCTAAAAATGCAGTATAATGTGCACATTTGAATAAACAAACGAATTCAGAAATAAAAATAGGGGGTCACCGGAGGTTTTTCATCACTTTAACGTCATTTTTTAAATTACCTTCATAAACATAAAAACCTAATGTCACGGCAATTTTTATGGTTTCAAGTGTAACTTTGACGGCCTACCGTGTAATCGTTGTTGAACATACTATCAATCTAAGAGTGCATGATGGAAGAATAAATATCAGTTGATTATACCAGGCGGTTTAAATTCGTCAGTAACTAAAGATACGTATGTAATTCGAATAATACACACAGGAAAATATTTACCGCGAATATAGGTGACGATAACGTTATGCGGCATGTCATAAAATGACCGTTAAAAAGGCGTTGTGGAAAATTTAAGCACTTTTAGTTATTGTATGGATAATCGTATGCCCCAAACAACGTACTCCATATATTTTAAAACTTATTCACTACATTAATTTGTTGTCGCAAAATGTTACCGTAAGCGAGTTCGATTTCTGGGTCCCATCTCTCCTTAACAATTACGACTTTTCGGTCAAGATCCATATACGTTATCAAGTATACTTCTATTTAAATTCTTCAAGTTTATGGTGCTTAACTGTTTGTGCCTACATTAAAATATCAACAAATGGTTAATTTTTCCTTGGACTTGACGGGTACTGACAGATACATATACTGATGGTAATAATGGTTGACACCTCCTAATAGTTATAGGAATGAAATGTTATATAAACAACGTAACGTGTCAGTTTCGATTATTGTTTTAGTAAGACATGTTACTACTGGATGTCTTTTTGTGAATAGAGTCTTTGAGGATTTGCTATTTCTCCACGTGTACTTGTGTCATTTATTTTCGAAAATACCATTATATCGAACAATATTAATTATCCATGCATTTTATTTGCTAAAATCCATTTTCTGTTTAGGAGTGTCAACCATATTTACCATGAGTATATTTTGTATCAAAGCATGGCATATCAATCATGTTGGTTTGAGAACTATCTTTGTTTTATTAAGTTTTATCTGTCAGACTCTTTTCATTGAACATGACCGCTGTTTTGAAATGTAGGATCGAGTAGAGTCCACAGTGGTACTGGGAGATCAAATTAAATCAAATGATATATAGTCACCACCATCATGATCCCATATTAGCAAGAAAACATTTCATAAGTCAGGTCAGGAACCGACAGGAGCCCAAACCGTATACATACTTTCAGACATATACATGGACAAAACTTGTCAAGTATGTTAAAACACGGGTATATATATATTGTAATTAATCTTCAAATTCCATGACTCCTTGATGATTCATTTGTTTTGATTTATATTCACACAGATATGAAATCCATATCAGTGACTTACAGAAGATCATACTATTATTACCGCTTAATGTATCACTTATATCACATTTATCAAAAACATGCATGGACAATCCATGTTATATCAGTGTGGAGGCGAAACTTGACATATTTTGGTGATTTATTTAAAGTTTCCCCTCTCGCTATGACTGATACTCGTGTCAAAGATGAAGGAGATGTATGATGAATGAGGTGGAAATGAAGTTGTAAACAAGGTGTTACATACCAAGGAGTGTCGATACTACTGCTATACGTTTCCATATTACATCAACTTTTCATTCCAACTGAATGGTAGTGTCCCTATTTACACATGCTAACACAAACAGGTGTAGATGTTGGAATCATCAACAAAGCTGTAGGTCGGTACAAACGTACATAGTATTAAACTTATTAAACTTAAGAGAGATCATATTTATTTGACACACAGTAGATATTACATTAAAAATGTAAAAATAATGATTTTAATGTTTTAATGAAAGCTCAAATAAATAAATATTGATAGATCATAGATGTGTTTAATACATGTTCTAGCAACATGTGTGGTAAAATCGTTTCCATTATCGACAGGTAATTGAAGGTGTACATCTTGTTTAAACGTTGATTATTGTACTGGTATGATAAATAATGTTCGAACATACATGTAAGAGGAGCATTTGTACTACTTTTTGTTGAAAAATGCCAATATACAGAGTATACACTAAACACTTATCTCCACCATTCGTTGAAGACATACTGGGACAAGGTTATTTCTGCTATATTTGCTCATCAAAGTGACGCGAATAACATGGAGTGTTTCAAGCATGCTTATATACAGTGTAAATGCATATGATGGAATCGACTCATAAACGTTATTTCCACAATAACGGGAACCAAGGTGTCCCATTATTTATAAGTAAAATAATCATTGATTTCCATCTTTGTCGTTGTTAAAACTCCAGTACTTTTAACAACGACAAAGATGGAAATAAATGATCGTTTTACTTATAAATATTGGGGGACACATTGGATTGGATCCGTTATTGTGGAAATCACTTTTCATTTGTAAGTCTGAGCATTCACTATTGTCGCATTAATTTTTTTCAAAACATTAATTTTGTTTCCTGAAGAGAGGGTTCTTTTCACAATTTGCACAAATGCACAATGACAGGTACTCTTATATGGCACTCTCTTTAATCCCCCTCACCTACATTCTAATTTACTTGTTGACATGAACATGGAGGGGAAAGAGGAGATGTTGATTTGTATGATTAGTATGTACAGTATGTCCACTGATATATTAATTACTTCCTCTCCTCCGTTGTTACAACAGACATCCAATCCCATGTCATTGGTGTCCTAATCATAAGATAATATTTCCTTTTATGTTTGTCATGTTTCATAAGGACCATGTCTTTGTTACATATTAAGATTTATACCACTATTTGACTTTCTGTAATTATAATCGTTGTATTATGTTTACTCTTAATCATTTCATTTTCTGTGTTATTGTCAATGACCTATACCTGAAGTTGATTAAATAAACATAATTACAAGTGTATCCCGAAAATTGGTTCATCTACTTGTTTATCTTAGTATTGACATCAGGCGACTTGGATTCTGTTTGGACGTCAATTGTATTACTTCAATTTGTAATGACATACATATCATTAGAACCAATGTAGTTGAAAACAACCAAGTTCATATTTTTTATATTGTGACGTCATAAAACGAGTGTTCGTGACGTCACTGTTGCCTGACGTAGCGAGAAGTCTCAGTTTATCCAAAATGAAGCAGGCAATCAAGCTGTCGGGAATCCTGCCTATTTATGCTGAAATTCATTGAAAGTAAACTGAACTATGCATAGAATCATGTCAAATGCTACTGTAAAGTACTACTTCACAACACATGTATATATGGTTACCAAAGTATTATTGTCTTTGCAAATAAAACGATGAATGTGAAACATGAAAATGGAATGAAAGAAATGTTATGATAAGCATTTCGATTCAGGTTTGTCTAAAGTACAAATGCAGAACCTGTGAAAGATGTACAGTCCATCTTGTAGTACTTAACGAGACACCGTTAATGATTGATGAAAATGCCACTCTACATTCATTACGAAATATTAAACCTGTCTGCAAGAGGAGTATTCTTAATGAGAAAGTTGATATTGACAATACAAGTCAACATGTACATTTCCATGAAAACTGTCAACATCAATAATCATTCTGAGAGGTTTTAACCTATGTTGTTATGTCGTTCCCAGTTTCAATATATTCAGAATGAAATGAATGTTTAATTTCGGGGTTAAGCACATCGGGTGAATGCAACACGCATTTCTGAAACATCACTTTTCATCTGATTCGATAAAATGTTCACAATGCAGGACATAACTCGTGCCAGTCTTCATTTTCATATGTAACTTAATAAGATTATATGGTCAAACGGGAGAGATCCTGTTTCATAATAAGCCTCTCCAACTTACCACTGGTAATCAAAGTATATATTGTTTACATTATCGTGAGAAATGGATCTCCAGCTTGCTTATTATTCTATTCCTGATGATAATGACAAGCACAAATGAAAGTAAAACGTGTCCAAAATGTCATGACATTTATCGTGTTAATATTAACTATGTTTCTCTTCATGAAATTGATTCCTTCAAAGTTATTCATCTGACATTGACGAAATAATAAGTAATACAACATAATACAACGATTAATTGCTATTGAGTACGATAATGATAATGTACAGAAAGATGGTATTGAAAATAAGTTTAACAACTTGTAAACCAGTTGTTCATTCTATTTTCAACAGTTTATTCATACATACAATGCTTTTAATTGCAAATAGTGAAAAGTTGTTGTCGAGTGGTCCTCTAATTAATGAAATGTTAAAATGCTTTAAGTGCTTAACAATTGGACAGCAAGATATATATTTGTATATATATATATATATATATAAGTCTCGCCTCGCGATCAATAAAAACATACATAATATTTACATAAAAGTATAAGAGCCACCAAAAATTGGGTTATAAGAGACTAAATACAGCTTTGCAATTGCAATATATATCGACTCACATAAACCAGGTAAGAAAATATTGTACAAGTAATTGTTATAAATAAGAAACATAGTGAGTGTGAAGTAAAATCAATATGTAATTATATAAAAAAAAACTCCTGAAGACATCAATCATAAAAAACTCATACAATTGATGCGCGGGACTGGCTTTACTGCGGATGCCCGTAGTAGGTTGATGAAATCATAGACAGAATATGATAACTAAAAACAAGTGATAATGCTGAGTTGTGGTTGGTCCTCTATGTATTCATAGCGAAGAAGCCATTCCTTTACAACAATCGTTTCCTCAACTTTAAGGACGATTTTTGCCCACAGAAGAAATATATCAATCATATAAAAGTCTATTCATATCTTATCAATCAAATTGGGTGGTGGCATGTCAATTTTCCTTCTGTCACATTTCATCGATGGTGTTCAAGTTTAGTTTAGTTTAGTTGGGAGCATACATAGATTTTGTAAAGAGATTATTCTTTTATTTTGAAAAGGTACGTTATTTTGAACCGTTATGTATGATCCAATAATTGTGTCTGTATCATGAACTGAACAAATCAATTATGCTGTATTTGTCATTCGAGTTTAAATAATTTTATTATAAACAAGACGTTTGTCTAGTGTCAAAGGTAGCCACTCACGATGCAACATAGCAAGATTATGTTGATACAGTTCACTACTGTGGATTCGACGTCCGATATTATTATACTTCTATTACATTTGTAAGATGTTATTATACTTTTAATACATTTGAAAGAATTCTATTGTCAGTCCACACCACATGATAGAATAATATGGTTTACACTGACCCCCTCTACCAGTGACGAGGTCAGTTTTGTGACAGAAATTTCTGTCACTGACCTTGGACATTGATCATGACTCGTCACGTTATTTGTGTCACGTGACTATTCTGATGGGGTTTTTTTTAGTGCAAGATGGCGTCATCTGATCGGTTCACCGATTTTGTAATGAGATAATGTTTTCGATTTGCCATTATGGTATCATTTAGTATTATGATATTTATTTCTTGGCATTCGATATGAAGACATATCGTTAATAATTTAAACCATTGTGTTGCAAGGATTCAATGTATAATGTACATAGACCCAATCTTCATAAACCACCACATTACATTTGACAAACGAAGTACTAAACAGAACTATTGAATATTTTAAAACTCATATTTCGTTTGATCATTGGTCCATTGCACTGTATTTGCTTTGTAATTTACATGAACGTCTTACTTAAATGTCTTCTCAATTAATAAATCCAACACATTGTAGATTAAAAAACAATATCTTCAATAAATTCTTAACAATAATACTGTTTCCTCTTGTTATTTGTATTGGATATCAATTTAGTTTGTGTTTTATTCAATCCCTCATGACCTCACATCTGGCATTTCACTGTGACATGTTAGTACTAATATGTTTGTATGATCAAAATCATTAGCAACATTTATATTCTCGTATTGAAAATTCCTCATAACTTTCAATCATGGATGTAATCAAAACAAAGCATCCACTTTAAAAGATACATCCAACAATTATAATAAAAAAAACATCCAGAAATTGCAGAGTCATTCCATCTCATATCAACAAAATAAAAAGTCCAAACTATACTTATTGAAACGCCCCATCTCTGTACAGATCTGATATGGCAATAGCATATGTTCATATGAGCTGATTGGGTCTAATGTCTAGCATATGTTGGTTGATATGAGAATTATGTTATACAGTTGCTAGCGAACGTCAGTCAGCACAGTTTGCTTTTATAGATACATTTTGGACATTGTTGTTGCTGAAATATGTTCAATATCACTTCATGGGACAAATCAATTAAAGGTAAATTTCCACACTTCATGTACTACATGTACAGGCGATAACACTTACTACAGTCCATATATAAGCGAAAAGAGAATAAAGAATCTAATTTCCAAATAGTTATGTGCCACAAAAAGACCATGTATACATTTGTCGACAAACTTACCACACTCTCCCTCTTTCATTTCACTTTCATTCTTAAATGTGATTGCGTGTAGTTGAGATGCATAGAACAAAGGAGAACCTATATCTTCAAGAGCGACTGATTAATTACTTTGCTGATGGTTATTATTCTTGTACCAGAACCCAAATACCACGGACTGTCTAATCTGCAGTTACTATTAAGATAATGCTTTCTTCTGCGTATACTCTTGTTTCAGTCAATCTGTGTCTCTATCGTACATAGAATATGCCACAGACTTATGACTGATCATGAAAACAGATTTTAACTTTTTTCGTTTTCATATTTACAATTTTTAAGTAGTTGTGATTAGTCATAATGACAACATTAATTGAAGCTAAAACTTTGAATATCTTTAATTTATGGTTTGTAATACAATTATTGTATTTATTCACTAAGACAAGTTGAAGTATGCTAAAGCCTCAAAATCCATATAGATATGCATTATGTTTAGATCATTTTTTCTATAATTATATTCTCAAGTGTGTAAATTTAAATATATCAATTTATTAATTACTTTTTGTGTGACACAGCTAACAAATGACATATAGTATGGAAAATAAATATGTTCTTTATAACTAGACACAGTTTCAGCAGAATATTATTAATAAGTAAAGCTTTCAAAGTATGGTTATGTTTTATGGTTTCGTCAATTACTAGTCAATATTTTCATTTTACTTTGTACCTTTTTATTTAGCTTCACTTTACTTAAAATGTTAAAGTACGTTCATGGGGAATTGTAATCACGTACGCAGGTTGTGTACATAAAGAAGGAGAATTGAAAGCGTAGTTACACTTGCGACTGAGTAAATATTTCTTTTCTTTACCTGGAAAATACATCAGTCTCATTTCTTAGGCAAACTAGAAACCTATCAAGACACTAATGATGTAATTATGGATGGCAAATATGGTAAAAAGGTCATTTTAACATTTCCTGTTAAGAATTAAGAAGCAATTTCATCACTTTTCCTTTACCGAACATCCATAATGACAGTATTTATTTCATAATTGTCGATTTCGTTTCTAAATGCAACGTTAGACTGCGGTTAATTACTCTGGAATAATGATGTATTCCTTCCAAAGATTATTAGTCATAACGGCTTGTAAAGTGCCAACATTATTTTACTTAATTCGATATTGAAAATCATTATGTTGAATTTATGAATTCGTAATTGTAATTTGGAGACGTGAGTTTAAGTCTGCAGTTTAATGACGTTAATATGAGATCACGTTGGCGAAATTGATAAGCTGTTGGGAATGTTAGTACTAATGATTGGTGCCTGATACTGCAAATGCCTCGCCCCGACAAAAGTACAATAATGTGTAATATTACAAATAATGAATCCCAAAATTAATATTAATATTTTTAGCAATCGCTTTTTAGATTTCATTGAATTTTGATGAAATTAGAGGTCTGAGAAAGGTAATTAAGGTAACTTAGTAGCAAACTGTTAAACACAATGTCATAATAAATGCCATGGGTTCAACATCAACATTTCTAACGTTTGTGACCATACAGCTATAACAAGTAAATCAAGGAGGCCTGTCAATCAACCTAAAATGTTTACAAAACGATTCTATATGCATATTTAATATGCCAATGGTGTTCCTTGTGCACCAAGTTTTTTCCGTTTCCTGAGATGAAAACTAGATGAATTATAAGTGGATACTACAAATATAAAACAATAGCTAGCCTTTGGATAGGAGTGCTTAGTGACAATATTTCTAGTTGACAGTTCATAAAGCAAATACCACATCCCCCATTGGTTTAAGTCATCATTTAGTTACATTTAATTTTATCCCACCGGTATGTAATATAGTCTGTCCGTCCGTCCGTAATCATTTCGTATCCGGAGCAGAACTCGAAAACCGTGATCATGATATCTTTCTGAAACTTTCCATGTGTATTACCCACGAACTGAAGTGGGGCCTTTTGATATTTTAAGATTTCTGAATTATTATTTTTTTTCGTTTCCATAGAAACTTGTTGAATTTGGACTTTGTTCAGAGTAAGGTTCGTTTCCGGAGCACAGCTCCAAAAGCGTTCATCATATCTTCCTGAAACTTTGCATGTGTATTACCCACTAACTTAAGTGGTGCCTTTTGATACTTGTTGAATTTGGATAGAATTTCCATAGAAATTTTGTGGAACCGGTGGGATATGTCATCTTCTGATGACTCTTGTTTCATTTGTTTTCGAAAATTTGTAATGACGACGACTTTAATTTAAATCAACTTATTGAAATATATCAGCTTTATTGAACGATACCTGTTATTTTGTGTCGAATTGGCAAATATATAACATGTACAAAATATGTATGGCACTCAAAGTTACACTAAACGTCAAAAGAAACGTTACCCCACTTGTTTTTTTAATAACTTCAGTATCAAAGATATTTCAGAAATGAATGGTTCAAAAGAAAGCTGCATTACGAAGCTTTATGCTAATAAAACGTTTATTCCTGATGGATTCATATTGTGGCAAAATGCAGCTTGCTTTAAAAGTTTTAAATTGTTTGGTTTTCGACCATGCTGGTAGTAACCAATAAATGTGATTTTTACTGTTATTGAGTAAGTTTAAGTGTGAAACTTATGAAATATATTTTTCTAGTCATTAAAGATCTTTTCTCGTAATTTACCTTAGTGAAAACGAGTTTACTGTGTTGTCAAATGACTTAATAGTATTTAGGAACATAGACGATTATTTATGTGTACAACTTTTCATTGTTTGGTTTATCATCCAAACGCATTATCACTAAAATGTAGCAAAATTCAGGCAGCATTTGCATGATCTAAATGCTTCTACAGGGTATAAAAGGTGCCTACTTTTCATAATATGGCATACACGTACGAAATAATGCCGCAATTGACAAGTGGAGAACGAGAAAGAGCTCTGGGGATGTTGCAGATGGGTGTCGACCAACAACGATGTTGCCAATGCCTTTCGATGTCACCGTATGACCATCATCAGGCCTTTCAGGCCTATCAGCGGTGACTCCATTCTGACGATAGCGCTGGCGAAGTCGTATAATGGTAAAGAAGAAGTTGGGTACCGTTTCTTTTGGCGTCGTATGTGCTATGTGCAAAGAGTACATTTCCTCCTAACAATACTTACTTCTCTTTCAAAAGCGTGTTGGTGTTACATTCATACCTCACTAGAGAATGGCGATTGTTAAAATGAGAAAAAATAAATTGTTCAATCTTCGATCAGTGCTTGATCAAAGACATTTGAAACATATTTTCATACAGCTAGGACCATTTGCTTTTAAGTGGTGATGGTTTTACAAATGTACATGGTTAAGGTGCACAAGTGAATCAATCGGAAAGAGGGCCTGGTTTATGTTATTGACTCGAATCACAGTTTTCCCAAGATTTCAATTGACTTTCATATTAATTATTGTTTTAGCATACAGTTGAGACCACCATTTATTCTATTTCAGAAATTATTTCAACTTTCATTTTAAGAAGAATCAAGTTTTTTTTGGCTGTCAGCGTAGCATCCTTAGGCTTCAAATTTGATGATCATCATGACACCTTTTACAAATAATGTAATAAATGGAGAAAAAAAACTTTGACCAATTGATTAAAAAAATAATAGTAATTGTGCCTTACTTGACACAATGTTAGTGTCAGAGGAGATAACCATCTTAATGGCAAACACTTTGATCAACTAGTTTATAGTCAAATAATATAAAGTTGAGGGAAATAATAAACACAGCGTTATTCAATGTTGATAAATTATGTTCTTGATCATGTCATTAATCAAACAATTCCATTCAATTTTGTCTTAAAACCTAATAAGGAACTGCAATACACACAGGATATTCGTTTGCCATAGTTTGAACTGTCAGGAACTCTTGCCCTTTCGTGAAATAGTTTTGGGTGAAGTGACAATGTACTGTTCATTATTTTGGTCTTGGTATTGATGTGAAATCAGTCATGTCAACTTCAGTGATTTTCAGTATGGACTTGATTGTCCTCAGTTAGCCTTTATCCTGTACTTTTCTATACCAGTAAGGCCAAAAATAAGAGATTTTGTTTCTGGTTTCCACCCTCAGTTTTAAACCCACGCCTCAGGTTTTTTTTCTAGGTTTCAACAAAAGACAGGGGCACACAACTGTAATTCTTTAGCCTCAGAATACATTGGACATTGAAAATGTCACTCGTTTCTGTTGAGATGAAGTTTAGGGGTGAGATTATTGACCATTTGGAATAGCAACACATATTTAATAATAATAATAATATAATATAATATAATGCATCTGATAATGCGCCACATCTATCCAAATGAGTGCTCTGTGCGTGGTATGTGTGAATATAGCTGTGGTATAGAGTTTTCTATTCAGAGCTTTGTTTGAAGAGGAAGGTCTTGAGTTGAGTCTTGAATATAGGGAGGTTCTGACATTTAAGAAGCTTTGTGTTTAATTTATATAAATAGTTGTATAAATGTTGTTTTTAACCGGTGAGAAGTTTGTATGAAATGGAATCTCGTCATCACATCATTTTTGTCAGCTTGTTAAGACAAGAACAAATTTTTAAATATATTTTTGGAGCCCAAGGTGATATTCTACACGTAATTCAATAAATAGTCATAATGAGAACGAACAGTTTTAGTAGGTAAATGCTTAATGACGACCAATTATTACTTAATCCGAAATCCTATGTTTTCTGTTACCTTTTTGCTTCAGCAACTAAAACTAATTCAATAATAAATTGTTTCTGATGTTACTTTGGTTCATGGATTGGTGAGCTACAGTACCTCGGCATTACAGTTAGATCATTTTCTAATATTTAATGGTTTTCGTTACATTAAGCACGTTTAATCTTGGATGAAACACTAACTTCAAGTCTTTGTTGAACGATCACTCTACATGAAAACAAATATCCATTGTTCATAATCAGGTTCATTGCAAAACATTTGTTTTCAAACCGTTTGTTTTGTTATTGTTTCGGAACACTGACAGTTCAATGAAGGAATGATTACTTCAGGAACCTGATCGAATAACGGATGGTATGTTACACAAAGTAATCATCGTGCGAAACAATTAAAATCAAAGATGAAACAGTGACGCGATAACAAATGTTTATTGTAATTCTTCTACAATAGTATCACAATAAAACAAATGATCGCGTTCTTCAAACTGCAAATATCCTTTGTGTTGAATATACCCAGGTCTATATCTGTATAAACAATCTATAGCTTGATAAGATAAAGAGTACTGCATTCGTTTTCATTACACTACTAATGCCGATGGCGTTTACCATTCAAATGTCACAAATCAATGTTCTAATGTCTGTAAAGACAAAGATATTCACTTATCCCTTGGGGCAAATCTCGAATTTTCATTTACAATTAAATGTCAATGTATCTTCATTTAATCACCTGAGGTAACAGGATATGTATATGAATATAAAACATAAAATATTATTATATATATTATATATAAGGTATTGTTTAGCTATTGGATAAAATTATTCATTATCCATAACTGCAAACACAGGACAAAAAATGGTGAAATCCGTTGCCGTTTCCTTCCAGATTCTTCCAGATTCATAGGATCCGCCAAAGTTAATGTAATTATTGTTGGTCAGTACTATTAATATCTTTAACTAGATGTGACTACTAGAGCTTCATGTCTTGGTACTACTGAAGCTTGCATTCAAATAACAAAGTACGTTACAATATGCCAGTTTATGTTTCTACATGCCTGCATCAACATTATCTAAAGTAGATCTGTGTATACAATCAGTTAAAATCACATACACCAGTATAAAACGGACTAGAATGACTTGATAATCCAGGACGTGTTCCCCCGTTCATCCTTTGATAATTTAACCCAAATTAAAAACACAGCACACAACAAGGCCGACGATTTGCTTGGTACATTGTTTATTGAAAAAGCCCCTTAGAGGGGAAGTAACACGTTTTTTTCGCTGACATAAATCTATGAAATGTATTTGAAAAATAATGTCGCCAATAGTAAAACACCTTTCCCTCTTCGGAAAAACATGTTAAAACATGATTTTACATGGTTTGGTATGCCATGGGAATAGTTTTTGTAATTCGAATTAATATAATGTGTTTACAATAAAATGGCCTCAATGTGATATTTCTTGTTTCGCAACAACGCTTTTACCACTTTGGAAACTTGGATTGTGTTATAAGATGCTTGACCCTCTAAAGTAAATATTAACTAGAAATATGTGCATGTGATGCACTGTGATGTCCCCCGCTCCAATTTTCAATCAAAACTAATCATCTAACCCTTACTTAACAATGCCAGAGTAAAAACAAACAACTTTACTTTAAAGGAAAAAGGTTACTATATTAGCATAAATCAACTGCACATAAAAAAGAAGAAGAAAATAGATGGTAATTAATCTAATCTAATCTATATCTGTCATAAAGAGATCACGGCCCTGATCTAAAAGAAGGGCTCAAGTCACATAATTTAAAACATCTCATGAATTAGCTTTGATAACGACTTGTTTTTTTTTGTTTTTGAGATTGAACTTATTGAGCAATGAGCACATCAACATTTCTTAATAAATGCAAAATCAGAAACATGGTGACTTGAGACCCTCTGGTTTTAAACAGGCAAAACTATGTTTGAAATATGAAGAGCAATGCAAATCTTGTTATGTGCCCTGCAATAAGTTTTCAAAGAAAGGAAACTAAGTTAAAATTGTTTCCATGGAAACCAGAAAAAAAAGAATAACCAAAAGGCTCCACTCCACCACTAGGTCTAACCACATACCAAGTTTCGTAAAGAAATACTTGATAGATTTTGAAATAGAGGCCGGAAAACGTCCCTACCCCCAATATGCACTAAGTTGAAATTGTTGCCATGGAAACCAGTAAAAATATAAAAATCAGAATAGCCAAAGTAGCAAAAGGCACCACTCTATCACTAGGTCTAAGCAAATACCAAGTTTCGTGGAAAAATATTGAACAGTTTTTGAGATATGGCACGGAAAAGAAAGCATTTCCGAATAACGGAATAACTGAATAACGGACGGAGGTGAAAACATTATGTTTCCCGAAAAAATTTTCAGGGGACATAATGATGTAGACTATCATTATAAATGGAAAAAAAGTGCTACTGTCCCTTTAAGCAATGCAAGACAACACAAACAGAAGGACTATGATTGACTGAGGGTGTGGTTTGTAAGCGGTATTGAGCGTAAGCGTCAATGAGTCAAACGTAATTTTAAAATCATATTTATAAGAGACAAAATGCCAACTTTGAGTAGATAATGTTAAATGGCTTACATACCTACTGTGCATTTAAATAAGATATGCAGTCTCGGTTTCTACACATGCATAATGATGCTACTCGATTTTAATTGGAAACTATGGTGTGTTTGAATGTTTTAACGCTAAATATGATTATATGAAACACAATGGATGCACCTTTAAAATACCTTGCATTTCTGTTGCTATCGTTTCTTTTGTCCCTGAGTGTACATCATTAAATGAAAATAACCTTTCAGACAAATACACTTTCAAGTCAATGTTCTCAGGGTATGGAGTGTAAATTGGTTAATATATATGGGTGATTTTGATAATGTAGGATAGCATAAACACAGACAGAAAAGTAATCATTGCTCACAGCATGTTATCAGTCTACCAGATAGTCTGTTTGTAATCAATAGTAATATATATTAATCGAGATAACATATTAGAGACAATCAAATTATAGTTTCCTATCCACTAAGAATTAGCCTATAATACTTCATGGCCTTCGTAATTGCATAATGCTTGGATATTGTATGACGACCGTAATATTATCGAAACAGATATTCTACTTAGTTAAAATTTTGCATTAAAGGGGCTGTAGCACGTTTTTTGGCAAATTGTTTGTATGTGCAAATTTCCCATAATCATAGTTTGAGACATTTATATTTACTTTAAAGCCTAGAACATCTTAATACATAAACCAACCATCCGTATTGGTGATTGGTGTTTGGTACAAAGCAAAAATTGCATGTCAGTCATCTTAATGTGAAGACATTTAATTGTTTAAAATTATAAACAAGATTGATGCTCCAAAGAAAGAAGGATGTTTTTAGGACATTATTTTTCAAATTCATTTCATCAACTTATTTGAGTGAAAAAACGTGCTACTGCCCCTTTAACGACGAAGATAGAACACAAAGAGTTTGCAAACTAGGAATAAGTCGTGATTACCATTGAATTGCATTAGGTGAGGTGAGTTGGGGTTAAACGCCGCTTTCAAGAGTATTTCACTTATATCACGGCTGCTAGTATTATGGCAGGGAGAAAGCCCGCAACGTCATGTGGTTATGCATTGCGGTGAAACCTGTGAGCATCGGCTGGAACTAGCGAACCATGGGTGGTACTACGCTGAAATTAAGTGTAGCATTGCACCCAAACCTTACTGCGTGTAAAACAGTTCTCTACTGCAGAACAAAGTTGCCGTGCCCCTGGCGGGATTCAAACCCCGGACCTCTTGATCTGAAGCCGAACGCGCTCACCACTGCACTATCCCGCCCCTGAATTGCATTAGTGATTTTACTAAAGAGTTGAGTCACTGAATAACTATTGTTAAATATTACAAATCTCAAATCTTCCAATACCATTATTCAATGGAATTACTAGGTGGTATAAGGATTTTTCGGTGTAAGCAAATATAAAATCGTTGTAACTAAAAAAAGCAATGTTTATCCTCCGTGACATGATGCCGTTTATCAAAGTCTATTATTAAAAGCAATTTTTCTTTACCCTAGCTACAGCTAATAGTTCATAGTAATAGATGTACATGTAATTCAAACTTCAACTTGTATATTGATTTATAATGGTCCACAGAGCTTTCCCGAGTTATCCGCGTGTTCATCTACATGTACTAGTTCCTAATTGCAAAGCTGACAGATTGGGATTAATTCAGAACGTTATGCAGCTAGCACCTCATCCTTGACACGTGTATGTCAGATTTCAGGTCAGTAATTTGTCAGAGATAACACCAGAGTTTCCGAAGAAGCCAATTTTTGACTCTCAAGTTAAGAAGATTCCAAAACGAGGATTTTCTAAAACCCGTGTTTTTCCCACACAGGTTAACAAATAATTGCACTTAGGATTATTACATGTATATCCTGTCTTGTGTATAGTGATGTTCATTTGCACGAGAGGATATCATTATCCTGATTTCATTGTCTCAAAGATGTGATTAATATCAGTAAGGATCAACATTGAGATCTTATGGGCTTATGGTTGTCAAAGGCTTGATTAATTATGGATTTAGCACCGTACTGTGGTAATTCTATATTGATTGCAACTTCTGTAGATGTGAACTGAACTCTGTCCGTTAGGGTCAATTTCCAATCTGAGAAATCTGCATTATTTGTGTGACAGGTGTCTTTAAGCAGCTGATAACCAAGAAGGAAACCATGAAGTTTATAAGTTTATAATTAATCACATCAAGTGCAATCAGTTCAAGGGAACGGTGAAATTATGTGTATTAGAAAACAAGAATATATTCTGAGAAAGGAAAAATTCGTGCTGACCAACAGGCTCCTTACAACTGTGTAAAAACAATATTATTTTAAGACAGGAGAAAACTAATGATCACAATAAACAAGTCAAAACTGTGAACTCTGAAATTCAAGAACCGTGTGACTATCATAGACAGACTAAATCGAATCCGACCACATAAGACGACGTTGTGAGATGGTTCAACAGGACAAAAAGTGGTGGAATCTGTCTTGACGGATCCTGCCGGATTTGTCATTAAGGACAGATCCGCAAGAATCCGGATGGAAACTGCAACACTTTTTGTCCTGTGTTCGTTTCTCTCTAGGCCATTGATACTGTAATTACAAATTAAATCTCTAATGGACAGTGTATGCATTATATAGAGTATTGTGATCCTATTATCTTCAGAGTCATTGCAACTACATATAAAGATTAATTTCAAGATGTATTTGACGATGTTTTGAACATACTTTTAGAACCATAAAACCATGTGTTTTTGTTAAGAACAAAGGTAGACTCCCATTACTGATTAAAATTGCTTACCGCTAATAAAAATAATTGATCTGTTATTGAATTATTGTGATAATTAAATATAAATTTAACTGGTTAAATCCAAAACAAAATAGTAACTGTTTACAAATACTCATCATCTGTCACCTACAAATGAGGTCAGCTGTATATTTACTTATACAAATATTTGTGAAATATTTCTGTTTCAAATTCATTATTTATGAACTTTAACGACATATGATTTGATGAACAAATATTCAACAATACTAAATGTCATGGCATTATAAATATAATTATTTAATTTGTTTTGGCTTTAGAATGATATTTATCAGGCAACCATTATGGATGTTACTTGAAATATAAACTTCGTTTCATCACAACATTCAAACTGACAACACTTGTTGAACATATCAGCTCTCAAAATGAGTAAAATAGATATTTGATCATTTGTATCGAATGCAAAAAACTATTTGACATATACTTTGATGTAATTTGTATATGAATGTCATGTGTATATCAGTTATTAAGGTGGAAACTTGTTTTAAAAAATGTATTGCACACTTCTAAATGATAAGCTATATGCAATAAAATGACCAGCTTTATATTTTTAAGGTTCCAATAACAATAGCCATTTGTATACTGAGGTGATCTATGTAATGTGTTCACAAATACCATCATGTATTTCTTGCATATTGAAGTAGAACCTTTGTTTCACAAAATGTGTTGACTTTCTAAATTGACCTGGATGATGGATGAATATATGTGAGCATATGTAATAAAATGACAAACAAGTTTATTCAAAATATTAGTAAATAGCTATGTGTTATTATCCGTCGACTTTAGAAAATGAGACGTCCATGACGCCAACACATTATATCATATGTCTGGTGTGACATCATCAGGATGTTGATGTATTATTTACCTATTGTTACCGTTATCATTAAAATATTAGGTATGTATTATAACTGATTGACAACACGTTCAATTGATACACGTACTTTGATAACTGACAATATTAGATAAAGTCAAATGCAAATCAAAATCTCTCCTTTAACATTACCAACTTCAAAGTAAGATGATGATTATATAGCTTCTTATATTTCTCAAACATGATAGAATAATATGCATGTACTACACTACTCGTGCAGATATATGTTAACAAGACAATCGTGAGTGGTAATGATTAGTTATGTCTCGTATTAATATATGTAGGTGTAAAATTACTATTATTATTTTATGACATCACAATAGACAGGTGAAAGCCTTACACTGGCATTCAGACGGCTGACAACATGCTAATGATAACAAGTCAAACGTTTACAAGACGTACAAGAATATTGAACCAGAAGCCTGAAATGACTGAGATTATATATAAATATATTGCAATACTAAATTGTAAATGTGCTTAATAATGTGTGATGAAAATGTTTGACACAAAAAAGTGTTACACTAATTGAGACATTAAGAAAGATTCGATTCATAACTTTCTTGCATATTTATATATATATATAAATATACAATTAGATTATCTATTTTAAAGTAGTTTCTGAAAGAAATTAAACAACTAAGAGATAAAACAAGCATTGATGTTGATGATTTTGTATTTATGAAAGTAAATCACGCTATTCATCTCTTAATGATGACCTTCTAATATTCTGTTGCCAGTTCTTCTGTTAAGGTTGACATTAATACATAGAGACTTATGATATGTTTCGTGTCAATGGACGTTCAATACTTGCATCTGGTTTATAATAAATTGTGTTGATCCACACAAAGGATTGTGGGAAAACACAATATACAAAATAAGATGAAAAGCAAACTGGACGTAGCCCTGTCATAACACGTAATTCATGTATACAGTCATAATACAGAATTCAGGATAACATTTATATAAACGTATTGTTAAATACATGTGGTATTAACAAAAGTAATGGTAAAAGGCACCTTTATGAAAGTTGAACATTTTCAGTGATACTTTTCAATGACATCACATATATTTAGAAGAAAACCAGACATAAAATCTAAAATGATTTTAACAGTTAACATTGTGTCTAATGATATTTCACTGTTTTGATTTCTTATTAAAATTATATCATTTCTTCTCAAAACACTATTGAATCATGTCAAACAAAATGATGTCGCCTAATGTCAGCCATACTATTGTGCTTAAATAATGAGAGATAAATCGATGTTTGTACATTTTATTGTGTACAAATACACATTTGTTAACATTACTGTATCCATTGCAACAACAATATAAAAGGTTTCACAATACAATTTACAGTATTAATCTCAAGTGACATTTTAACAATTCCTTTGAAATAAAATGTTCTGCTTTCTTATGGAATATTTGCTATGATTAACGCTTTGGGTGCATTATAATCATGTTTTATATGTTAGAATTGAATTTAATGTCAGATATTCATAATCATAAAGAGCAATCAGGACACCTATCTTTATTCATCTTCTACCATCACACAAGGGCAAAACCAAAAGTAACATCAAAGGAAAATGAAATACAATTTGCAAAATTCAATAGAAGACATGTTATTGAATTTTTTTTCTGTTTGTAACGTTTTCCCTAAAATGTAAGTTTATCTTCATGGTCGAGCTCCCAATGGGACAATCCATACGGACCTGTATTTGAGAAAGTGCTGAAGGGATAAAATTCAAATCCATAAAACAATGATAAAGAACTCGATTACAGATATCCAATTATTCAATAATTCAGTTTGAAAGTACAAATTCGTATCTTAATAGTTCAATGACAAGTCAAACTCTAAAGAACCGAGTGTTATTTATGAACAAATATCTTTCAATAACATGGCATGTTAACGGAGAAATACAGGAGGTCATTGTCTTTGAAAAATCTTGAATCATTATATTAAGCATACACGCATAATGCTGGAAGAACTAACGTGATTGACAATCAGTTCGTATTCAGATTAGTTACCTTGTCATAAGATATCAGATCATATAGATGGAATATCGTCAAGCTATTCTTCGAAGTGAATGTAGGAAATTTAACGTCAATACAAAAAATGTCAATTATCATATTTCATATAATTTCATATGTTCATATTCTTCGAAATAGATTATTAAGGATTAACAAAAACATAACACATGTACAAATTGTCTTTAAACGTGTGCATGCAATGTGCTTGTTTGTTTGTTTTTAAATGTTTTTTGCGCCCTCAGAATCATACCAGAGGGGTGATGAAATTAATAGTTGATAAAATAGTTTGATACATTGTAAAACTGTATATTTGCTAACCTATTCGTACTTAAATGGTTCAGACACATTTCATTATCATTCATTTTATTGCATATAACACTTTTAAGAATAACAATGTTTGACAATTACAGACAATTAACATGCTATGTATTGTGTCATTGTCCTTACATTTTCATTCTTTCACATATGATCAAAATGAAGATCATTTAATTACTTATTGCTTTTTACATTTGTGTCCAAACTGACATAGCACAGAATATCGTTTAGTCATTTTTAGATCCATATCATGTGTTCTTATCAAAGACATAGATGAACACTTGGCATGTCTGATCAACACTGATAAACCAATTAGATTAGAAAAGTGTTATTAGATATAAGTTGACAATGTTCTGAGCAACAGATTGGATTAAAATATATTTTTAATTATAACTTGATAAATGTTCTTTATCGTGTTTCATATTTGTTGATAACATCAATGTCCTTTAAAAATTTAACCACGAAATAATTTAGAAGGTGCCTCAGGTTGTTTCAGAGTATTATTTTTATAAATAACCCACGTGGGAATATATGTATCCACCTCGGATTATGTCGACAACTTACACATGTGAATAATCTTTTCAAAGCAACGATTTGAATTCCGGATATATAATTTATTAACTCTGTGCATTTCAGTATATGGATGTTCATTATATATGCTGCTTAAATGTTATTCATACGTTCATAATTGTATTGCAGAATGGATGGAAGACCCCTTACCAAATGAACTAGATTGATGGAATTAACCATAAAACACATACCCAGTGTTTTAAATGTTTTAATCACTAAAGAATAATTCGTTGTAAAATTTAAGTGATAATAATTATTGTTCAGCTTATTGTTCACATTATTTGGTAACTTGTACAATGAGAAATTTAGATGATATTTGTTTAGATAGTTTCACACAAATTGTCAAAAATCGCAAATTTGTGTCCGACTTAACATCGAGAGATAGGTTTTAAGTGAAAAAAGATACAGTTGATGTTAGGCACATTTACATTCTACATTCGTTCTGGCGGCTGTTTTGAAATGTAGGATTGAGTAGATTCCACAGTGGTATAGGGAGATTAAATTAAAGCAAATGATATATAGTCACCACCATCATGATCCCATATTAGCGAGAAAACTTCTCATTTGTCAAAACAGGAACTGACAGGAGCCCAAACCGTATACATACTTTCAGACATATACATGGACATAACTCGTCAAGTATGTTAAAACACGGGTATAGTGATTGGAATGAATTTTCAAGTTCTATGACTCCTTGATGATTCATTAGTTTTGATTTACATTCAGACAGATATGAAATCAATATCAGTGACTTACAGAAGATCGATGATACAATTATCACCGCTAAATGTATCACTTATATCAAAAACATGCATGGACAATCCATGTAATATCAGTGTGGAGGCGAAACTTGACATATTTTGGTGATGTATTTAAAGTTTCCCTTCCCGCTATGACTGATACTTGTGTCAAAGATGAAGGAGATGTATGATGCATGAGGTGGAAATGAAGTTGTAAACAAGGTGCTACATACCAAGGAGTGTCTATACTACTGCTATACGTTTCCATATTACATCAACTTTTCATTCCAACTGAATGATAGTGTCCGTATTTACACATGCTAACAAAAACAGGTGTAGATGTTGGAGTCTTCAACAAAGCTGTAGGTCGGTACAAACGTACATAGTATTAAACTTAAGAGAGATCATCTTTATTTGACACACAGTAGATATTACATTCAACATGTAAAAATAATGATTTTAATGTTTTAATGAAAGCTCACAGAAATATATATTGATAGATCATAGATGTGTTTATTACATGTTCTAGCAACATGCGTCCTAATATCGTTACCATTATCGAATGGTAATTGAAGGTGTACATCTTGTTTAAACGTTGATTAATGTACTGGTTCGATTAATAATGTTCGAACATATATGTAAGAGTAGCATTCGTAGTACCCTTTGATGAAAAATGCCAATTTGCAGAGCATACACTAAACATTTATCTCCACCATTCGTTGATGACATACTGGGACAAGGTTGTTTCTGCTATATTTGCTCATCAAAGTGACGCGATTAACATGGAGTGTTTCAAGCATGCTTATATACAGTGTAATGCATATGATGGCATCGACGCATAACCGTTATTTCCACAATAACGGGAACCAAGGTGTCCCATTAATAAAATAATCATTGATTTCCATCTTTGTCGTTGTGAACTCCAGTACAAAGATGAAAATAAATGATCAATTTTACTGATAAATAATGGGACACATTGGATCCCATTATTGTGGAATTCACTATTGTCGCATTAATTTTTGTCAAAACATTAATTTTGTTTCCTGAAGAGAGGGTTCTTTTCACAATTTGCACAAATACACAATGACAGGTAATCTTATATGACACTCTCTTTAATCCCTCTCACCTACATTCTAATTTACTTGTTGACATGAACATGGAGGGGAAAGAGGAGATGTTGATTTGTATGATTAGTATGTACAGTATGTCCACTGATATAATTTATTAATTACTTCCTCTCCTCAGTGTTACAACAGACATACAATCCCATGTCATTGGTGTCCTAATCATAAGATAATATTTCCTTTTATGTTTGTCATGTTTCATAAGGACCATGTCTTTGTTACATATTAAGATTTATACCACTATTTGACTTTCTGTAATTATTATCGTTGTATTATGTTTACTCTTAATCATTTCATTTTCTGTGTTATTGTCACTGACCTATACAGAATACATGTATCTAAACTGAAGTTGATTAAATAAACATAATTACAGGTGCATCCCGAAAATTGGTTCATCTATCTGTTTATCTTATTATTGACATCAGGCGACTTGGATTCTGTTTGGACGTCAGTTTTATTACTTCAATTTGTAATGACATACATATCATTAGAACCAATGTAGTTGAAAACAACCAACTTCATATGTTTTTATATTGTGCACATATCACGATTACCAAATTAACCATTATTTCACAGCGACGGTCCGAATTTCGCCGTCTATGACGTCATAAAACTAGTGTTCGTGACGTCACTGTTGCCTGACGTAGCGATAACTCTCAGTTTATCCAACAATGAAGCAGGCAATCAAGCCGTCGCGAGTCCTGCCTATTTGTGCTGAAATTCATTGAAAGTAAACTGAACTATGCACAGAATCATGTCAAATGCTACTGTAAAGTACTACTTCACAACACATGTATATATGGTTACCAACGTATTATTGTCTTTGCCAATAAAACGATAAATGTGAAACATGAAAATGGAATGAAAGAAATGTTATGATAAGCATTTCGATTCAGGTTTGTCTTAAGTACAAATGCCGAACCTGTGAAAGATGTTCCATCCGTCTTGTGGTACTTAAGGAGACACCGTTAATGATTGATGAAAATGCCACTCTACACTCATTACGAAATACTAAACCCGTCTGCAAGAGGAGTATTCTTAATGAGAAAGTTGATATTGACAATACAAGTCAACATGTACATTTCTATGAAAACTGTCAACGTCAATAATCATTCTGAGAGATTTTAATCTATTTTGCTATGTCGTTCCCAGTTTCAATATATTCAGAATGAAATGAATGTTTAATTTCGGGGTTAAGCACATCGGGTGAATGCAACACGCATTTCTGAAACATCACTTTCCATCTGATTCGATACAATGTTCACAATACAGAACATAACTCGTGCCAGTCTTCATTTTCATATGTAACTTAATCAGATTATATGGTCAAACGGGAGAGACGCTGTTAATTATAAGCCTCTCCAACTTACCACTGGTAATCAAAGTATATACTGTTTACATTATCGTGAGAAATGGATTTCCAGCTTGCTTATTATTCTATTCCTGATGATAATGACAAGCACAAATGAAAGTAAAAGGTGTCCAAAATGTCATGACATTTATCGTGTTAATATTAACTTTGTTTCTCTTTATGAAATTGATTCCTTCAAAGTTATTCATCTGACATTGACGAAATAATAAGTAATACAACATCGATGAATTGCTATTGAGTACGATAATGCTAATGTAGAGAAAGATGGTATTGAAAAATAGGTTTAGCAACTTGTAAACCAGTTGTTAATTCTATTTTCAACATTTTATTCATACATACAATGCTTTAAGCTGCAAATAGTGAAAACTTGTTGTCGAGTGGTCCTCTAATTAATGAAATGTTAAAATGCTTTAAGTGCTTAACAATTGGACAGTCAGATATATATTTTATTAAAGTCTCGCCTCGCGATCAATAAAAAACATACATAATATTAACATAAAAGTATAAGAGCCACCCAGAATTGGGTTATGAAAGACTATATACAGCTTTGCAATTGCAATATAAATCGACTCACATAAACCAGGTAAGGAAATACTGTACAAGTAATTGTTATAAATAAGAAACATAGTGAGTGTGAAGTACAATCAATATGTAATTATATAAAAAAAACTCCTGAAGACATCAATCATAAAAAGCTCATACAATTGATGCGCGGGACTGGCTTTACTGCGTATGCCCGTAGTAGGTTGGTGACATCATAGACAGAATATGATACCTAAAACAAGTGACAATGCTGAGTTGTGATGGGTCCTCATAGCGAAGAAGGCATTCCTTTACAACAATCGTTTCTTCAACTATAAGGACGATTTTTCCCCTTAGAGGAAATATATCAGTCAATCAGTCTATTCATATCTTATCAAACAAATTGGGTGGTGGCATGTCAATTTTCCTTCTGTCACTTTTCATCGATGGTGTTCAATGCATGTTTAGTTTAGTTGGGAGCATACATAGATTTTGTAAAGAGATTATTCATTTATTTTGAAAAGGTACGTTATTTTGAACCGTTATGTATGATCCAATTTCAACATTGGTTAATAATTGTGTCTTTATCAAGAACTGAACAAATCAAATATGCTGTATTTGTCATTCGAGTTTAAATAATTTTATTATAAACAAGACGTTTGTCTAGTGTCAAGGGTAGCTGATGCCACTCACGATGCAACTTAGCAAGATTATGTGGATACAGTTCACTACTACGACGTCCGATATTATTATACTTCTATTACATTTGTAAGATGTTATTGTACTTCTAATACATTTGAAAGAATTCTATTGGTCAGTCCACACCACATGATAGAAAAATATGGTTTACACTGACCCCCTCTACCAGTGACGAGGTCAGTTTTGTGACAGAAATTTCTGTCACTGACCTGGGACATTGATCATGGCTCGTCACGTTATTTGTGTCACGTGACTATTCTGATGGGGTTTTTTTTTGTGCAAGATGGCGTCATCTGATCGGTTCACTGATTTTGATAATATTTTCGATTTGCCATTATGGTATCATTTAGTATTATGATATTTATTTCTTGGCATTCGATATGAAGACATATCGTTAATAATTTAAACCATTGTGTTGCAAGGATTCAATGTATAATGTACATATACCTATTCTTCATAAACCACCAAATTACATTTGACAAACGAAGTACTAAACAGAACTATTGAATATTTTAAAACTCATATTTCGTTTGATCATTGGTCCATTGCACTGTATTTGCTTTGTAATTTACATGAACGTCTAACTTTAATGTCTTCTCAATTAATAAATCCAACACATTGTAGATTAAAAAACAATATCTTCAATAAATTCTTAACAATAATACTGTTTCCTCTTGTTATTTGTATTGGATATAAATTTAGTTTGTGTTTTATTCAATCCCCCATGATCTCACATCTGGCATTTCACTGTGACATGTTAGTACTAATATGTTTGTATGATCAAAAACATTAGCAACATTTAGATTCTCGTATTGAAAATTCCTCATAACTTTCAATCATGGATTTAATCAAAACAAAGCATTCACTTAAAAAGATACATCCAACAATTATAATAAAAAAATATAGCTGCAAGCAGCGATGGACGGGCTTCAAGCACTTTTCTTGTTTAAAATATTTCATGCAATATGAAAATGATCAGAAGGAAGTTCTCTTACTTTTAATAACTTCTCTTTCAATTTTATAGTGATCTTTGGCAATGGATGCACTCCCTAAAAATATTCTTTTTCAGGAATATTTTCTTCTTTTCAATTTAAATTGAATACAATTCTTCAATTGCAAAGTATTTTAATAGTATTGTTTTAATAAATCCGTTTTTGAGTATTTCAACTTTGCATACCGTAAATAGGAGACATCTGGTGAAAGCTTTAAACAATTACTGTAATAAGAATTTACAATGCCATAATATTCAACTAAATTATCCATGCTCAAATACTCAAATCAAGTTTAGATGATGGTAAAATGAAAATATCTCATAATTGTTACTTGTATGTGGAATTTTTAAATACCCAATTATATAACTCAGTTAAATTACTTTGATACATGTCTAAAATAATGCATTTCGTTTTATCAGAATAATTTTAACCATGTTTAAATGGGAAACTATTAAATCTGGCATATTGATTTATTTAACAAATAATTAATTTGTTATTCAGTATGTTCAGTTTTTAAAAGTTTTTAAGTGATTTCAGAACTGATGACCTTGAACCTATCTCGTGACCTTGACCATTGATATACAAGGTCACCCAATCAATTATCACTTTTCATTGTTCATAACAATCATGTAATGATTCAAATTGTTAATAGTTCAAATAAGGCATTTTCGCAAAATCATGCAAAAGTCGTGAGCTCGCAGGAAACTTGAACTTTGACGGATTTTATCGAAAACTTTTTCAAATATCTCCATAGTTGATACATACCAAATAAGAGCTTAATAGCACAACATGTTTGAAGTTATTGTATTTACAATGATTTTGTAGTGAGTTCGGAACTCATGACCTTGACCTTAGACCTTGAATGTAAACATGTCAAAATGAAAGAAGCTTATAATATTACGTTGTTAATACCTTCTTGGAAAAAAATATTTAGTGATTTTAAAACTCGTGACCTTGACCGTTTAACTTCAAGTTCACACAATCAATGATCCCTTTTCATGTGTATAACAATCATGTAACGATTCAAATTGTTGACTCATCAAAAAGGCATTTTTGGCCAGGGTCAGTACTTATCTCTGAGATCAAACAATTTAAAACGACTTGCATATGTGACCCCGAAAAATACTTGAAATACAATGGATGCACCATTAAAAATTTAATAAAATAATTAATTTTCATCGGATTTGCTTGATACTGTTATAGGTGTTGTGATACTACAGTAAACTTAGTTTTAATCATATCAACATTGTCATTATAATTATCTCAAATTGATTTAAATATAACACTTTAATGCAAACATTTATCAAATACATAAGCAAAATGTACTTAGATGTGCAATGCTAAAAACCATCAATACAAATTTCAAAAAGAAAATACAAGTTCATTCTCAGGCAATTGTCAATTTCAGTTTTGACTCTTGTGAGATATGTGCACTAGAGCGCGACCAAGTGTGAGAAACACGGAGTCATGCCACATTCAGCAAGGCAATGACTTGTTAATGACACAGACAGTACATTAACACTTCAGTTGAAAAAATACTGGTCTCTATAGAACTTGTGTACTTGTACGACCCCGAACAGCAGAATAAAGAAATAAACACTATCTGTACAGTAAGCTAAATTGTATTCCGTTCAGCGATATCACTCAATTCATGTCATATCAATATGTTGCACTTGAAATATAAATCCAAATGAATTTAGACCCCCAATGTAAATAAAGTCAATGAAAACCAAAGCAAGAATTGTGAGAAATAAGGGCTGCATGCTTTGTAGAGCGTGCAATACAGGGACCTGTTCAACAGCATTAGATCCAGAGAGACAGTGCTAACACTTTGATTACAGTAACACTGGTGTCAATAGAATTCTGCACTTGAACCTTAGCGTAGGAAAATAAGATACGGCGTAGTCTTACACATTGTCATTGTGATGGGGTCAGCACATTTAAGGTTATAGACGGGGGCCAAAGAGTCCCATTTTTAAAATTGACACAGTGCCTTTCATACTTCACAAAGAGACACTATGCGGCTCATTGGAAAGGGAATTTAAAGACGATTCTGATTACAGATGTAACAAAAGATGTTATTTGAAGCCAAAGGTTTATAGAAGACATCTGAATTGCATTTACACTTCCAAGAAACACTGTCATTTTGCAGCAAAATGTTAAAGTAAAGTGGGGTTAAAAGCAGCTTAAAACCTTTAAGGCCATCTGGTGGCCAAACGCTAAGAGGTAGGTGATGGTGCCAACAGACTTAATTTTCGCTTTTAATAAAATGAACCTGCATGCAAAGTTTACACCAATTCTGCTTAATATTCAAAAAGATAATAGAGAAAAACGCACTTTCAAAAAAAGTAGTTTTTGGCTTATCCCCCCTTTGTTTATAGAGCATGTCTCTCAAGAATTTTATGGGGACTATGTACCTTTTAAGCTTCATAACATACTTAAATTTCATCATAATCGGTTATGAATTGCGACCTGTAGCTCTGGTAGAAAAAAACGGCAGAATAATAAGAATAATAAGAATAATAAAAATCTGAACAATAACAATAAGGTCTTCAGCGAAGCTTGAAGCCCTTAATAAAGATTTTTATAATGGGTCCTAGATCTTCGATATCTTTACTGTTGGATAGATCGCCTTTGTGCGATTCAAAATCTATATTCAAAATAGCCTACTTTCCAAAACTGTGCCCTGTATAGGTCAAAGGTCACAGGGGTCAAATAAGGCTTTTCGCCTGTAGCGCCCTTAATTTTGGAGGTAGAAAGGTGTGTTTGGGCTCATTGGAAAGATAATTTCAAGGCACAGAAGATGACATGTTGTGTTAAGATGACAACTTTACAGAAACATTACAATTATTATAAATATCTAATAATACGTTTAATAGCCAAAGAAGGTCACAACTGATTTGTGCAAGATAAATATATAAGAACAGACATGAAACATAGTTTTCAACATCTTAGATGACTTTTATTGAGTTAAAATATACATATGTAAATGTTTCTATTTTTAGAACTTAATAGCGGCCATCTCATTTGCATTTTGACCTATACATGTCTTTTAACAGATTAACATATCTTAAAACAGTTTATAAATCTCAAAACCACACTTTTATCTTCAAAAGTTAACTTGAAAACTGACGAAAATGAAAAAAACTGTCAAGAGTTATCTCTCTCAAATGAAGAAGGCTATGACCTTGAGACTTAAACTGTTACGTAGAGCAGTTGAAAAGCATTCTGATAGCATATTGAACACAATTTGACGCCCCAGAAAGTTTTTGAGATATAAGCAAAAAACTGCTTTGATGCTCAAAAAAGGTTGATTACGCATTCAAAAATGGCCGTTTAAAATTTATGTTACAGATGTAACAAAAGATGTTATTTGAAGCCAAAGGCTTATAGAAGACATCTGAATTGCATTTACACTTCCAAGAAACACTGTCATTTTGCAGCAAAATGTTAAAGTAAAGTGGGGTTAAAAGCAGCTTAAAACCTTTAAGGCCATCTGGTGGCCAAACGCTAAGAGGTAGGTGATGGTGCCAACAGACTTAATTTTCGCTTTTAATAAAATGAACCTGCATGCAAAGTTTACACCAATTCTGCTTAATATTCAAAAAGATAATAGAGAAAAACGCACTTTCAAAAAAAGTAGTTTTTGGCTTATCCCCCCTTTGTTTATAGAGCATGTCTCTCAAGAATTTTATGGGGACTATGTACCTTTTAAGCTTCATAACATACTTAAATTTCATCATAATCGGTTATGAATTGCGACCTGTAGCTCTGGTAGAAAAAAACGGCAGAATAATAAGAATAATAAGAATAATAAAAATCTGAACAATAACAATAAGGTCTTCAGCGAAGCTTGAAGCCCTTAATAAAGATTTTTATAATGGGTCCTAGATCTTCGATATCTTTACTGTTGGATAGATCGCCTTTGTGCGATTCAAAATCTATATTCAAAATAGCCTACTTTCCAAAACTGTGCCCTGTATAGGTCAAAGGTCACAGGGGTCAAATAAGGCTTTTCGCCTGTAGCGCCCTTAATTTTGGAGGTAGAAAGGTGTGTTTGGGCTCATTGGAAAGATAATTTCAAGGCACAGAAGATGACATGTTGTGTTAAGATGACAACTTTACAGAAACATTACAATTATTATAAATATCTAATAATACGTTTAATAGCCAAAGAAGGTCACAACTGATTTGTGCAAGATAAATATATAAGAACAGACATGAAACATAGTTTTCAACATCTTAGATGACTTTTATTGAGTTAAAATATACATATGTAAATGTTTCTATTTTTAGAACTTAATAGCGGCCATCTCATTTGCATTTTGACCTATACATGTCTTTTAACAGATTAACATATCTTAAAACAGTTTATAAATCTCAAAACCACACTTTTATCTTCAAAAGTTAACTTGAAAACTGACGAAAATGAAAAAAACTGTCAAGAGTTATCTCTCTCAAATGAAGAAGGCTATGACCTTGAGACTTAAACTGTTACGTAGAGCAGTTGAAAAGCATTCTGATAGCATATTGAACACAATTTGACGCCCCAGAAAGTTTTTGAGATATAAGCAAAAAACTGCTTTGATGCTCAAAAAAGGTTGATTACGCATTCAAAAATGGCCGTTTAAAATTTATGTTACAGATGTAACAAAAGATGTTATTTGAAGCCAAAGGCTTATAGAAGACATCTGAATTGCATTTACACTTCCAAGAAACACTGTCATTTTGCAGCAAAATGTTAAAGTAAAGTGGGGTTAAAAGCAGCTTAAAACCTTTAAGGCCATCTGGTGGCCAAACGCTAAGAGGTAGGTGATGGTGCCAACAGACTTAATTTTCGCTTTTAATAAAATGAACCTGCATGCAAAGTTTACACCAATTCTGCTTAATATTCAAAAAGATAATAGAGAAAAACGCACTTTCAAAAAAAGTAGTTTTTGGCTTATCCCCCCTTTGTTTATAGAGCATGTCTCTCAAGAATTTTATGGGGACTATGTACCTTTTAAGCTTCATAACATACTTAAATTTCATCATAATCGGTTATGAATTGCGACCTGTAGCTCTGGTAGAAAAAAACGGCAGAATAATAAGAATAATAAGAATAATAAAAATCTGAACAATAACAATAAGGTCTTCAGCGAAGCTTGAAGCCCTTAATAAAGATTTTTATAATGGGTCCTAGATCTTCGATATCTTTACTGTTGGATAGATCGCCTTTGTGCGATTCAAAATCTATATTCAAAATAGCCTACTTTCCAAAACTGTGCCCTGTATAGGTCAAAGGTCACAGGGGTCAAATAAGGCTTTTCGCCTGTAGCGCCCTTAATTTTGGAGGTAGAAAGGTGTGTTTGGGCTCATTGGAAAGATAATTTCAAGGCACAGAAGATGACATGTTGTGTTAAGATGACAACTTTACAGAAACATTACAATTATTATAAATATCTAATAATACGTTTAATAGCCAAAGAAGGTCACAACTGATTTGTGCAAGATAAATATATAAGAACAGACATGAAACATAGTTTTCAACATCTTAGATGACTTTTATTGAGTTAAAATATACATATGTAAATGTTTCTATTTTTAGAACTTAATAGCGGCCATCTCATTTGCATTTTGACCTATACATGTCTTTTAACAGATTAACATATCTTAAAACAGTTTATAAATCTCAAAACCACACTTTTATCTTCAAAAGTTAACTTGAAAACTGACGAAAATGAAAAAAACTGTCAAGAGTTATCTCTCTCAAATGAAGAAGGCTATGACCTTGAGACTTAAACTGTTACGTAGAGCAGTTGAAAAGCATTCTGATAGCATATTGAACACAATTTGACGCCCCAGAAAGTTTTTGAGATATAAGCAAAAAACTGCTTTGATGCTCAAAAAAGGTTGATTACGCATTCAAAAATGGCCGTTTAAAATTTATGTTACAGATGTAACAAAAGATGTTATTTGAAGCCAAAGGCTTATAGAAGACATCTGAATTGCATTTACACTTCCAAGAAACACTGTCATTTTGCAGCAAAATGTTAAAGTAAAGTGGGGTTAAAAGCAGCTTAAAACCTTTAAGGCCATCTGGTGGCCAAACGCTAAGAGGTAGGTGATGGTGCCAACAGACTTAATTTTCGCTTTTAATAAAATGAACCTGCATGCAAAGTTTACACCAATTCTGCTTAATATTCAAAAAGATAATAGAGAAAAACGCACTTTCAAAAAAAGTAGTTTTTGGCTTATCCCCCCTTTGTTTATAGAGCATGTCTCTCAAGAATTTTATGGGGACTATGTACCTTTTAAGCTTCATAACATACTTAAATTTCATCATAATCGGTTATGAATTGCGACCTGTAGCTCTGGTAGAAAAAAACGGCAGAATAATAAGAATAATAAGAATAATAAAAATCTGAACAATAACAATAAGGTCTTCAGCGAAGCTTGAAGCCCTTAATAAAGATTTTTATAATGGGTCCTAGATCTTCGATATCTTTACTGTTGGATAGATCGCCTTTGTGCGATTCAAAATCTATATTCAAAATAGCCTACTTTCCAAAACTGTGCCCTGTATAGGTCAAAGGTCACAGGGGTCAAATAAGGCTTTTCGCCTGTAGCGCCCTTAATTTTGGAGGTAGAAAGGTGTGTTTGGGCTCATTGGAAAGATAATTTCAAGGCACAGAAGATGACATGTTGTGTTAAGATGACAACTTTACAGAAACATTACAATTATTATAAATATCTAATAATACGTTTAATAGCCAAAGAAGGTCACAACTGATTTGTGCAAGATAAATATATAAGAACAGACATGAAACATAGTTTTCAACATCTTAGATGACTTTTATTGAGTTAAAATATACATATGTAAATGTTTCTATTTTTAGAACTTAATAGCGGCCATCTCATTTGCATTTTGACCTATACATGTCTTTTAACAGATTAACATATCTTAAAACAGTTTATAAATCTCAAAACCACACTTTTATCTTCAAAAGTTAACTTGAAAACTGACGAAAATGAAAAAAACTGTCAAGAGTTATCTCTCTCAAATGAAGAAGGCTATGACCTTGAGACTTAAACTGTTACGTAGAGCAGTTGAAAAGCATTCTGATAGCATATTGAACACAATTTGACGCCCCAGAAAGTTTTTGAGATATAAGCAAAAAACTGCTTTGATGCTCAAAAAAGGTTGATTACGCATTCAAAAATGGCCGTTTAAAATTTATGTTACAGATGTAACAAAAGATGTTATTTGAAGCCAAAGGCTTATAGAAGACATCTGAATTGCATTTACACTTCCAAGAAACACTGTCATTTTGCAGCAAAATGTTAAAGTAAAGTGGGGTTAAAAGCAGCTTAAAACCTTTAAGGCCATCTGGTGGCCAAACGCTAAGAGGTAGGTGATGGTGCCAACAGACTTAATTTTCGCTTTTAATAAAATGAACCTGCATGCAAAGTTTACACCAATTCTGCTTAATATTCAAAAAGATAATAGAGAAAAACGCACTTTCAAAAAAAGTAGTTTTTGGCTTATCCCCCCTTTGTTTATAGAGCATGTCTCTCAAGAATTTTATGGGGACTATGTACCTTTTAAGCTTCATAACATACTTAAATTTCATCATAATCGGTTATGAATTGCGACCTGTAGCTCTGGTAGAAAAAAACGGCAGAATAATAAGAATAATAAGAATAATAAAAATCTGAACAATAACAATAAGGTCTTCAGCGAAGCTTGAAGCCCTTAATAAAGATTTTTATAATGGGTCCTAGATCTTCGATATCTTTACTGTTGGATAGATCGCCTTTGTGCGATTCAAAATCTATATTCAAAATAGCCTACTTTCCAAAACTGTGCCCTGTATAGGTCAAAGGTCACAGGGGTCAAATAAGGCTTTTCGCCTGTAGCGCCCTTAATTTTGGAGGTAGAAAGGTGTGTTTGGGCTCATTGGAAAGATAATTTCAAGGCACAGAAGATGACATGTTGTGTTAAGATGACAACTTTACAGAAACATTACAATTATTATAAATATCTAATAATACGTTTAATAGCCAAAGAAGGTCACAACTGATTTGTGCAAGATAAATATATAAGAACAGACATGAAACATAGTTTTCAACATCTTAGATGACTTTTATTGAGTTAAAATATACATATGTAAATGTTTCTATTTTTAGAACTTAATAGCGGCCATCTCATTTGCATTTTGACCTATACATGTCTTTTAACAGATTAACATATCTTAAAACAGTTTATAAATCTCAAAACCACACTTTTATCTTCAAAAGTTAACTTGAAAACTGACGAAAATGAAAAAAACTGTCAAGAGTTATCTCTCTCAAATGAAGAAGGCTATGACCTTGAGACTTAAACTGTTACGTAGAGCAGTTGAAAAGCATTCTGATAGCATATTGAACACAATTTGACGCCCCAGAAAGTTTTTGAGATATAAGCAAAAAACTGCTTTGATGCTCAAAAAAGGTTGATTACGCATTCAAAAATGGCCGTTTAAAATTTATGTTACAGATGTAACAAAAGATGTTATTTGAAGCCAAAGGCTTATAGAAGACATCTGAATTGCATTTACACTTCCAAGAAACACTGTCATTTTGCAGCAAAATGTTAAAGTAAAGTGGGGTTAAAAGCAGCTTAAAACCTTTAAGGCCATCTGGTGGCCAAACGCTAAGAGGTAGGTGATGGTGCCAACAGACTTAATTTTCGCTTTTAATAAAATGAACCTGCATGCAAAGTTTACACCAATTCTGCTTAATATTCAAAAAGATAATAGAGAAAAACGCACTTTCAAAAAAAGTAGTTTTTGGCTTATCCCCCCTTTGTTTATAGAGCATGTCTCTCAAGAATTTTATGGGGACTATGTACCTTTTAAGCTTCATAACATACTTAAATTTCATCATAATCGGTTATGAATTGCGACCTGTAGCTCTGGTAGAAAAAAACGGCAGAATAATAAGAATAATAAGAATAATAAAAATCTGAACAATAACAATAAGGTCTTCAGCGAAGCTTGAAGCCCTTAATAAAGATTTTTATAATGGGTCCTAGATCTTTGATATCTTTACTGTTGGATAGATCGCCTTTGTGCGATTCAAAATCTATATTCAAAATAGCCTACTTTCCAAAACTGTGCCCTGTATAGGTCAAAGGTCACAGGGGTCAAATAAGGCTTTTCGCCTGTAGCGCCCTTAATTTTGGAGGTAGAAAGGTGTGTTTGGGCTCATTGGAAAGATAATTTCAAGGCACAGAAGATGACATGTTGTGTTAAGATGACAACTTTACAGAAACATTACAATTATTATAAATATCTAATAATACGTTTAATAGCCAAAGAAGGTCACAACTGATTTGTGCAAGATAAATATATAAGAACAGACATGAAACATAGTTTTCAACATCTTAGATGACTTTTATTGAGTTAAAATATACATATGTAAATGTTTCTATTTTTAGAACTTAATAGCGGCCATCTCATTTGCATTTTGACCTATACATGTCTTTTAACAGATTAACATATCTTAAAACAGTTTATAAATCTCAAAACCACACTTTTATCTTCAAAAGTTAACTTGAAAACTGACGAAAATGAAAAAAACTGTCAAGAGTTATCTCTCTCAAATGAAGAAGGCTATGACCTTGAGACTTAAACTGTTACGTAGAGCAGTTGAAAAGCATTCTGATAGCATATTGAACACAATTTGACGCCCCAGAAAGTTTTTGAGATATAAGCAAAAAACTGCTTTGATGCTCAAAAAAGGTTGATTACGCATTCAAAAATGGCCGTTTAAAATTTATGTTACAGATGTAACAAAAGATGTTATTTGAAGCCAAAGGCTTATAGAAGACATCTGAATTGCATTTACACTTCCAAGAAACACTGTCATTTTGCAGCAAAATGTTAAAGTAAAGTGGGGTTAAAAGCAGCTTAAAACCTTTAAGGCCATCTGGTGGCCAAACGCTAAGAGGTAGGTGATGGTGCCAACAGACTTAATTTTCGCTTTTAATAAAATGAACCTGCATGCAAAGTTTACACCAATTCTGCTTAATATTCAAAAAGATAATAGAGAAAAACGCACTTTCAAAAAAAGTAGTTTTTGGCTTATCCCCCCTTTGTTTATAGAGCATGTCTCTCAAGAATTTTATGGGGACTATGTACCTTTTAAGCTTCATAACATACTTAAATTTCATCATAATCGGTTATGAATTGCGACCTGTAGCTCTGGTAGAAAAAAACGGCAGAATAATAAGAATAATAAGAATAATAAAAATCTGAACAATAACAATAAGGTCTTCAGCGAAGCTTGAAGCCCTTAATAAAGATTTTTATAATGGGTCCTAGATCTTCGATATCTTTACTGTTGGATAGATCGCCTTTGTGCGATTCAAAATCTATATTCAAAATAGCCTACTTTCCAAAACTGTGCCCTGTATAGGTCAAAGGTCACAGGGGTCAAATAAGGCTTTTCGCCTGTAGCGCCCTTAATTTTGGAGGTAGAAAGGTGTGTTTGGGCTCATTGGAAAGATAATTTCAAGGCACAGAAGATGACATGTTGTGTTAAGATGACAACTTTACAGAAACATTACAATTATTATAAATATCTAATAATACGTTTAATAGCCAAAGAAGGTCACAACTGATTTGTGCAAGATAAATATATAAGAACAGACATGAAACATAGTTTTCAACATCTTAGATGACTTTTATTGAGTTAAAATATACATATGTAAATGTTTCTATTTTTAGAACTTAATAGCGGCCATCTCATTTGCATTTTGACCTATACATGTCTTTTAACAGATTAACATATCTTAAAACAGTTTATAAATCTCAAAACCACACTTTTATCTTCAAAAGTTAACTTGAAAACTGACGAAAATGAAAAAAACTGTCAAGAGTTATCTCTCTCAAATGAAGAAGGCTATGACCTTGAGACTTAAACTGTTACGTAGAGCAGTTGAAAAGCATTCTGATAGCATATTGAACACAATTTGACGCCCCAGAAAGTTTTTGAGATATAAGCAAAAAACTGCTTTGATGCTCAAAAAAGGTTGATTACGCATTCAAAAATGGCCGTTTAAAATTTATGTTACAGATGTAACAAAAGATGTTATTTGAAGCCAAAGGCTTATAGAAGACATCTGAATTGCATTTACACTTCCAAGAAACACTGTCATTTTGCAGCAAAATGTTAAAGTAAAGTGGGGTTAAAAGCAGCTTAAAACCTTTAAGGCCATCTGGTGGCCAAACGCTAAGAGGTAGGTGATGGTGCCAACAGACTTAATTTTCGCTTTTAATAAAATGAACCTGCATGCAAAGTTTACACCAATTCTGCTTAATATTCAAAAAGATAATAGAGAAAAACGCACTTTCAAAAAAAGTAGTTTTTGGCTTATCCCCCCTTTGTTTATAGAGCATGTCTCTCAAGAATTTTATGGGGACTATGTACCTTTTAAGCTTCATAACATACTTAAATTTCATCATAATCGGTTATGAATTGCGACCTGTAGCTCTGGTAGAAAAAAACGGCAGAATAATAAGAATAATAAGAATAATAAAAATCTGAACAATAACAATAAGGTCTTCAGCGAAGCTTGAAGCCCTTAATAAAGATTTTTATAATGGGTCCTAGATCTTCGATATCTTTACTGTTGGATAGATCGCCTTTGTGCGATTCAAAATCTATATTCAAAATAGCCTACTTTCCAAAACTGTGCCCTGTATAGGTCAAAGGTCACAGGGGTCAAATAAGGCTTTTCGCCTGTAGCGCCCTTAATTTTGGAGGTAGAAAGGTGTGTTTGGGCTCATTGGAAAGATAATTTCAAGGCACAGAAGATGACATGTTGTGTTAAGATGACAACTTTACAGAAACATTACAATTATTATAAATATCTAATAATACGTTTAATAGCCAAAGAAGGTCACAACTGATTTGTGCAAGATAAATATATAAGAACAGACATGAAACATAGTTTTCAACATCTTAGATGACTTTTATTGAGTTAAAATATACATATGTAAATGTTTCTATTTTTAGAACTTAATAGCGGCCATCTCATTTGCATTTTGACCTATACATGTCTTTTAACAGATTAACATATCTTAAAACAGTTTATAAATCTCAAAACCACACTTTTATCTTCAAAAGTTAACTTGAAAACTGACGAAAATGAAAAAAACTGTCAAGAGTTATCTCTCTCAAATGAAGAAGGCTATGACCTTGAGACTTAAACTGTTACGTAGAGCAGTTGAAAAGCATTCTGATAGCATATTGAACACAATTTGACGCCCCAGAAAGTTTTTGAGATATAAGCAAAAAACTGCTTTGATGCTCAAAAAAGGTTGATTACGCATTCAAAAATGGCCGTTTAAAATTTATGTTACAGATGTAACAAAAGATGTTATTTGAAGCCAAAGGCTTATAGAAGACATCTGAATTGCATTTACACTTCCAAGAAACACTGTCATTTTGCAGCAAAATGTTAAAGTAAAGTGGGGTTAAAAGCAGCTTAAAACCTTTAAGGCCATCTGGTGGCCAAACGCTAAGAGGTAGGTGATGGTGCCAACAGACTTAATTTTCGCTTTTAATAAAATGAACCTGCATGCAAAGTTTACACCAATTCTGCTTAATATTCAAAAAGATAATAGAGAAAAACGCACTTTCAAAAAAAGTAGTTTTTGGCTTATCCCCCCTTTGTTTATAGAGCATGTCTCTCAAGAATTTTATGGGGACTATGTACCTTTTAAGCTTCATAACATACTTAAATTTCATCATAATCGGTTATGAATTGCGACCTGTAGCTCTGGTAGAAAAAAACGGCAGAATAATAAGAATAATAAGAATAATAAAAATCTGAACAATAACAATAAGGTCTTCAGCGAAGCTTGAAGCCCTTAATAAAAATCTGAACAATAACAATAAGGTCTTCAGCGAAGCTTGAAGCCCTTAATAAAGATTTTTATAATGGGTCCTAGATCTTCGATATCTTTACTGTTGGATAGATCGCCTTTGTGCGATTCAAAATCTATATTCAAAATAGCCTACTTTCCAAAACTGTGCCCTGTATAGGTCAAAGGTCACAGGGGTCAAATAAGGCTTTTCGCCTGTAGCGCCCTTAATTTTGGAGGTAGAAAGGTGTGTTTGGGCTCATTGGAAAGATAATTTCAAGGCACAGAAGATGACATGTTGTGTTAAGATGACAACTTTACAGAAACATTACAATTATTATAAATATCTAATAATACGTTTAATAGCCAAAGAAGGTCACAACTGATTTGTGCAAGATAAATATATAAGAACAGACATGAAACATAGTTTTCAACATCTTAGATGACTTTTATTGAGTTAAAATATACATATGTAAATGTTTCTATTTTTAGAACTTAATAGCGGCCATCTCATTTGCATTTTGACCTATACATGTCTTTTAACAGATTAACATATCTTAAAACAGTTTATAAATCTCAAAACCACACTTTTATCTTCAAAAGTTAACTTGAAAACTGACGAAAATGAAAAAAACTGTCAAGAGTTATCTCTCTCAAATGAAGAAGGCTATGACCTTGAGACTTAAACTGTTACGTAGAGCAGTTGAAAAGCATTCTGATAGCATATTGAACACAATTTGACGCCCCAGAAAGTTTTTGAGATATAAGCAAAAAACTGCTTTGATGCTCAAAAAAGGTTGATTACGCATTCAAAAATGGCCGTTTAAAATTTATGTTACAGATGTAACAAAAGATGTTATTTGAAGCCAAAGGCTTATAGAAGACATCTGAATTGCATTTACACTTCCAAGAAACACTGTCATTTTGCAGCAAAATGTTAAAGTAAAGTGGGGTTAAAAGCAGCTTAAAACCTTTAAGGCCATCTGGTGGCCAAACGCTAAGAGGTAGGTGATGGTGCCAACAGACTTAATTTTCACTTTTAATAAAATGAACCTGCATGCAAAGTTTACACCAATTCTGCTTAATATTCAAAAAGATAATAGAGAAAAACGCACTTTCAAAAAAAGTAGTTTTTGGCTTATCCCCCCTTTGTTTATAGAGCATGTCTCTCAAGAATTTTATGGGGACTATGTACCTTTTAAGCTTCATAACATACTTAAATTTCATCATAATCGGTTATGAATTGCGACCTGTAGCTCTGGTAGAAAAAAACGGCAGAATAATAAGAATAATAAGAATAATAAAAATCTGAACAATAACAATAAGGTCTTCAGCGAAGCTTGAAGCCCTTAATAAAGATTTTTATAATGGGTCCTAGATCTTCGATATCTTTACTGTTGGATAGATCGCCTTTGTGCGATTCAAAATCTATATTCAAAATAGCCTACTTTCCAAAACTGTGCCCTGTATAGGTCAAAGGTCACAGGGGTCAAATAAGGCTTTTCGCCTGTAGCGCCCTTAATTTTGGAGGTAGAAAGGTGTGTTTGGGCTCATTGGAAAGATAATTTCAAGGCACAGAAGATGACATGTTGTGTTAAGATGACAACTTTACAGAAACATTACAATTATTATAAATATCTAATAATACGTTTAATAGCCAAAGAAGGTCACAACTGATTTGTGCAAGATAAATATATAAGAACAGACATGAAACATAGTTTTCAACATCTTAGATGACTTTTATTGAGTTAAAATATACATATGTAAATGTTTCTATTTTTAGAACTTAATAGCGGCCATCTCATTTGCATTTTGACCTATACATGTCTTTTAACAGATTAACATATCTTAAAACAGTTTATAAATCTCAAAACCACACTTTTATCTTCAAAAGTTAACTTGAAAACTGACGAAAATGAAAAAAACTGTCAAGAGTTATCTCTCTCAAATGAAGAAGGCTATGACCTTGAGACTTAAACTGTTACGTAGAGCAGTTGAAAAGCATTCTGATAGCATATTGAACACAATTTGACGCCCCAGAAAGTTTTTGAGATATAAGCAAAAAACTGCTTTGATGCTCAAAAAAGGTTGATTACGCATTCAAAAATGGCCGTTTAAAATTTATGTTACAGATGTAACAAAAGATGTTATTTGAAGCCAAAGGCTTATAGAAGACATCTGAATTGCATTTACACTTCCAAGAAACACTGTCATTTTGCAGCAAAATGTTAAAGTAAAGTGGGGTTAAAAGCAGCTTAAAACCTTTAAGGCCATCTGGTGGCCAAACGCTAAGAGGTAGGTGATGGTGCCAACAGACTTAATTTTCGCTTTTAATAAAATGAACCTGCATGCAAAGTTTACACCAATTCTGCTTAATATTCAAAAAGATAATAGAGAAAAACGCACTTTCAAAAAAAGTAGTTTTTGGCTTATCCCCCCTTTGTTTATAGAGCATGTCTCTCAAGAATTTTATGGGGACTATGTACCTTTTAAGCTTCATAACATACTTAAATTTCATCATAATCGGTTATGAATTGCGACCTGTAGCTCTGGTAGAAAAAAACGGCAGAATAATAAGAATAATAAGAATAATAAAAATCTGAACAATAACAATAAGGTCTTCAGCGAAGCTTGAAGCCCTTAATAAAGATTTTTATAATGGGTCCTAGATCTTCGATATCTTTACTGTTGGATAGATCGCCTTTGTGCGATTCAAAATCTATATTCAAAATAGCCTACTTTCCAAAACTGTGCCCTGTATAGGTCAAAGGTCACAGGGGTCAAATAAGGCTTTTCGCCTGTAGCGCCCTTAATTTTGGAGGTAGAAAGGTGTGTTTGGGCTCATTGGAAAGATAATTTCAAGGCACAGAAGATGACATGTTGTGTTAAGATGACAACTTTACAGAAACATTACAATTATTATAAATATCTAATAATACGTTTAATAGCCAAAGAAGGTCACAACTGATTTGTGCAAGATAAATATATAAGAACAGACATGAAACATAGTTTTCAACATCTTAGATGACTTTTATTGAGTTAAAATATACATATGTAAATGTTTCTATTTTTAGAACTTAATAGCGGCCATCTCATTTGCATTTTGACCTATACATGTCTTTTAACAGATTAACATATCTTAAAACAGTTTATAAATCTCAAAACCACACTTTTATCTTCAAAAGTTAACTTGAAAACTGACGAAAATGAAAAAAACTGTCAAGAGTTATCTCTCTCAAATGAAGAAGGCTATGACCTTGAGACTTAAACTGTTACGTAGAGCAGTTGAAAAGCATTCTGATAGCATATTGAACACAATTTGACGCCCCAGAAAGTTTTTGAGATATAAGCAAAAAACTGCTTTGATGCTCAAAAAAGGTTGATTACGCATTCAAAAATGGCCGTTTAAAATTTATGTTACAGATGTAACAAAAGATGTTATTTGAAGCCAAAGGCTTATAGAAGACATCTGAATTGCATTTACACTTCCAAGAAACACTGTCATTTTGCAGCAAAATGTTAAAGTAAAGTGGGGTTAAAAGCAGCTTAAAACCTTTAAGGCCATCTGGTGGCCAAACGCTAAGAGGTAGGTGATGGTGCCAACAGACTTAATTTTCGCTTTTAATAAAATGAACCTGCATGCAAAGTTTACACCAATTCTGCTTAATATTCAAAAAGATAATAGAGAAAAACGCACTTTCAAAAAAAGTAGTTTTTGGCTTATCCCCCCTTTGTTTATAGAGCATGTCTCTCAAGAATTTTATGGGGACTATGTACCTTTTAAGCTTCATAACATACTTAAATTTCATCATAATCGGTTATGAATTGCGACCTGTAGCTCTGGTAGAAAAAAACGGCAGAATAATAAGAATAATAAGAATAATAAAAATCTGAACAATAACAATAAGGTCTTCAGCGAAGCTTGAAGCCCTTAATAAAGATTTTTATAATGGGTCCTAGATCTTCGATATCTTTACTGTTGGATAGATCGCCTTTGTGCGATTCAAAATCTATATTCAAAATAGCCTACTTTCCAAAACTGTGCCCTGTATAGGTCAAAGGTCACAGGGGTCAAATAAGGCTTTTCGCCTGTAGCGCCCTTAATTTTGGAGGTAGAAAGGTGTGTTTGGGCTCATTGGAAAGATAATTTCAAGGCACAGAAGATGACATGTTGTGTTAAGATGACAACTTTACAGAAACATTACAATTATTATAAATATCTAATAATACGTTTAATAGCCAAAGAAGGTCACAACTGATTTGTGCAAGATAAATATATAAGAACAGACATGAAACATAGTTTTCAACATCTTAGATGACTTTTATTGAGTTAAAATATACATATGTAAATGTTTCTATTTTTAGAACTTAATAGCGGCCATCTCATTTGCATTTTGACCTATACATGTCTTTTAACAGATTAACATATCTTAAAACAGTTTATAAATCTCAAAACCACACTTTTATCTTCAAAAGTTAACTTGAAAACTGACGAAAATGAAAAAAACTGTCAAGAGTTATCTCTCTCAAATGAAGAAGGCTATGACCTTGAGACTTAAACTGTTACGTAGAGCAGTTGAAAAGCATTCTGATAGCATATTGAACACAATTTGACGCCCCAGAAAGTTTTTGAGATATAAGCAAAAAACTGCTTTGATGCTCAAAAAAGGTTGATTACGCATTCAAAAATGGCCGTTTAAAATTTATGTTACAGATGTAACAAAAGATGTTATTTGAAGCCAAAGGCTTATAGAAGACATCTGAATTGCATTTACACTTCCAAGAAACACTGTCATTTTGCAGCAAAATGTTAAAGTAAAGTGGGGTTAAAAGCAGCTTAAAACCTTTAAGGCCATCTGGTGGCCAAACGCTAAGAGGTAGGTGATGGTGCCAACAGACTTAATTTTCGCTTTTAATAAAATGAACCTGCATGCAAAGTTTACACCAATTCTGCTTAATATTCAAAAAGATAATAGAGAAAAACGCACTTTCAAAAAAAGTAGTTTTTGGCTTATCCCCCCTTTGTTTATAGAGCATGTCTCTCAAGAATTTTATGGGGACTATGTACCTTTTAAGCTTCATAACATACTTAAATTTCATCATAATCGGTTATGAATTGCGACCTGTAGCTCTGGTAGAAAAAAACGGCAGAATAATAAGAATAATAAGAATAATAAAAATCTGAACAATAACAATAAGGTCTTCAGCGAAGCTTGAAGCCCTTAATAAAGATTTTTATAATGGGTCCTAGATCTTCGATATCTTTACTGTTGGATAGATCGCCTTTGTGCGATTCAAAATCTATATTCAAAATAGCCTACTTTCCAAAACTGTGCCCTGTATAGGTCAAAGGTCACAGGGGTCAAATAAGGCTTTTCGCCTGTAGCGCCCTTAATTTTGGAGGTAGAAAGGTGTGTTTGGGCTCATTGGAAAGATAATTTCAAGGCACAGAAGATGACATGTTGTGTTAAGATGACAACTTTACAGAAACATTACAATTATTATAAATATCTAATAATACGTTTAATAGCCAAAGAAGGTCACAACTGATTTGTGCAAGATAAATATATAAGAACAGACATGAAACATAGTTTTCAACATCTTAGATGACTTTTATTGAGTTAAAATATACATATGTAAATGTTTCTATTTTTAGAACTTAATAGCGGCCATCTCATTTGCATTTTGACCTATACATGTCTTTTAACAGATTAACATATCTTAAAACAGTTTATAAATCTCAAAACCACACTTTTATCTTCAAAAGTTAACTTGAAAACTGACGAAAATGAAAAAAACTGTCAAGAGTTATCTCTCTCAAATGAAGAAGGCTATGACCTTGAGACTTAAACTGTTACGTAGAGCAGTTGAAAAGCATTCTGATAGCATATTGAACACAATTTGACGCCCCAGAAAGTTTTTGAGATATAAGCAAAAAACTGCTTTGATGCTCAAAAAAGGTTGATTACGCATTCAAAAATGGCCGTTTAAAATTTATGTTACAGATGTAACAAAAGATGTTATTTGAAGCCAAAGGCTTATAGAAGACATCTGAATTGCATTTACACTTCCAAGAAACACTGTCATTTTGCAGCAAAATGTTAAAGTAAAGTGGGGTTAAAAGCAGCTTAAAACCTTTAAGGCCATCTGGTGGCCAAACGCTAAGAGGTAGGTGATGGTGCCAACAGACTTAATTTTCGCTTTTAATAAAATGAACCTGCATGCAAAGTTTACACCAATTCTGCTTAATATTCAAAAAGATAATAGAGAAAAACGCACTTTCAAAAAAAGTAGTTTTTGGCTTATCCCCCCTTTGTTTATAGAGCATGTCTCTCAAGAATTTTATGGGGACTATGTACCTTTTAAGCTTCATAACATACTTAAATTTCATCATAATCGGTTATGAATTGCGACCTGTAGCTCTGGTAGAAAAAAACGGCAGAATAATAAGAATAATAAGAATAATAAAAATCTGAACAATAACAATAAGGTCTTCAGCGAAGCTTGAAGCCCTTAAAAACATCCAGAAATTGCAGAGTCATTCCATCTCATATCAACAAAATAAATAAGATCAATCGTTTTCCAAGATTAAGCTACAACATAAAGAAATACGCCTTGAGGTCAAATTCTTTAAATTTTAATCTGTACGTATATTTGACTCATACATATTTAAGGTTTTCATGAATGCTTTTCTTTAAGCTTCAAACTGTCAACTTTTAAACATTTACAACATCAAAACATGATCTTATGGTTGAAACTGATTGTGTGGAGTTGCCAGTGAAGGATAACATTTACCCTTTTGTTTCTGATAATAATATCGTACAAATGGCATAACTTTATTAAATTCAATGGAACAAGATGTACGTTGTAGCGTTATGCAAGTCACGCATTTTATTAAATGCGGTTTCTCTTGTTCATATAAATATATTTCAAGTTTGTCACATGAAATGTGAATTATATTTAATATATTGAAAATGAAATTCAAAAAGATATATATTCCGTAGTTAAAGTGTCTGTAATTTAAAAAAAATTACAGTTAGAAGCAGAATGGCCAACAATGAAATATATATATACACTGTAGAGAGATTTGCTTTTAATGTTATTTATGTCTTACATTAAGTAGTAATCAAAAGCTGGTGACATGTGTGTCTGTTACTTAAAAAATTAAATATGCTTATTGTAGTTGACAGGACAATGTTACAATTCTCTCCTCAAAAGGGTAACTCATGTCAGCTCTTTCTCGTGGTTCTAGCAAACTCCCCTAGCGGAAAACAATAGATTGTCCATCTACTTTCTACCAAATGAAATCACGTTTGGCATTGACGCTTAGACCTAGTTACTTCAAAGGTATTAGCCTCTGACTGTAAATGGTATTCTGAGTGGCAAATGTACTTCGAATATGTCTTTAAATACAAATACATTTCAGCATTTCTCTTGGATTTGGTCTTATTTATAAGCATGTTTATTATTTTTATTTTCAGAAACTCAAAAAACATACATCGAGGATCATACATTAAAAGTGAAAATGGATATGGAGAGCGTTTCTGTTTCATTAGTCATTGACCAATTTCACTTTTAGAATTGATTGCACAACCAACTAAGAATTAACCACTCAGATTTCTCTTTTTCTAGCCGACATAGAGCTCTATTTGCTTTGCAACAGAGCTAGGTTACTAGTAATTGATAACATAGCCTAGTGTTCGGGTTGCTGACAAATACATAGAGGATATCTGTCTTGTCTTGACTAATATCATATTTGTCTGATCGAGTGAGGTGGAAGTAAAATTTACACGAGTGGCGTCCTGAGAGTGAAAATGCATAAATGATATCTGTCTATTCTTGAATAATTCCATGTTTATCTCATCGAATGAGGTAGAAAGTTTATATTTTCACGAGTTTGACGGATATTCTTTTTATTATATGACGTTATCCTTGTAATTACGCCACAACATATTCGTTTTCATTTTTATCGGCAGCTTGGAAACACCCTTCACCACAGTAACAATGTGACGTCATGAACGAATTTGCTACGTCAGACCATTGTTTTATGACTTCAAATTATATAAGTCACTGTTCACAGTGAACATATCATATATCTTCACTGTAGCTTGATAACAGTCAATTTCACTGATAATCCCCAGTATTTCATTGCACTTAATATAATAAAAATATTCATTTTTACTCATGTTCAACGAGTAACATTTAACAACGTGAGCATCCCATTCCATCACTGTATTTATATCTGCAATGCTACATCACTCCCCTGATCTCGTAACCTTCTTCTGGCTCGTATCTCTGGTTACTAATCGTCATAATTTGTATCATATTCTTGTTTATAACTACGAAGATTGTGCATGTACGATAGACCCTCTTCAAAACACCCTGTATCAGCCCGGTGAGCAGATAACCTGTATCAGCCCGTTGTCAAGGGACTTGAACTTCGAACCCTATGTAATGTATTAGACAAATGTATCGAAGTCACGAAGAATTTAGCGTTGTCTTTCTTCGCACAGCAAACATTTAACATGGCGCAGATAGTAGTGAACTGTGTTGCGCTCTCATACCGCCACTACGTCACGCATAATTACATCTAAATTATACGTTTAATTACATCTCAATTATACACACATCCTGCCATGCCATCCTGCCATACCATCACATTCACTTCAATTAACTTCAATTAGAGCTAGCACGACTAAACGTTTCAATAGAGAGGGAAGTAACTCAAACAATTTAGAGCTAGCACAACTAAACGCTTCAGTTCAAGCGTGAGCGAACTAATCCAAACACTGTATTGAAGAAATGGTAAAACGACTCGCATCTCAACAGGGAGTCTAGCCTTCAATCACAGCGATGGGGGACCATGCAAATCACGGGCTAATTTCACAAATAAAAGATAACATCTCTTTACTATAAGAATTGACATGATGACCGCTGTCAGAGTTCACCTCTCAGCACATGGAACGACATCTCAACAGGGGATTTACACCTCTCAAACATATCAATGCATCAGTCGAGCAAAATCGTAGATAATTCTTCAAATCGAGGGATAGCATCTTGCTCTCTCAGGGGATTTACACCTCTCAAACATATCAATGCATCAGTCGAGCAAAATCGTAGATAATTCTTCAAATCGAGGGATAGCGTCTTGCTCTCTCTTACCGACACCACGCGACGCTTGAGTCTTACTTTGGTTTGAAATTTATCTCTAATTTGAAATGGCTAAATCAAACAAATCTTCCTTTTTTCAAAGTTTGGGTTTAATCGAGATATCGGAAGTTACCCCTTCAAATCAATCTTATTCAGTAATACAGAATGATAAACTATTTAAGGAGGACGATATCATGAACTCTAATCTGTTTAGGATATTTAATTCTTTACCTTCTCTACTACCTCCCAATAAGGTTAAACGCAAGAGCAAAAAACGAAGAAAGTTGAGGAATTGTCATACTTTAAATAGAGCAAAAAGTGTTCTGTCTTCACGAAGAGAGAAACAGAAGAAGGAAAGAGAGCTACGTTATTTGAGGAGAGATAGGAAGGATGAATATGCACGGAGGGACAAGGAAAAAGACTTGAGATACGAAAGGAAAGAGGAATATACACACACGGACAAGGAAAAAGACTTGAGATACGAGAGGAAAGAGGAATATATACGGACGGACAAGGAAAAAGACTTGAGATACGAGAGGAAAGAGGAATCTACACGAACGGAGTCATCTCTACGCAGCACTCTTGTGGTATTGTTAAAGCCTCTAACTTCGGGAGAGTTAATTTACTTGTGAGTATTAATATTAATTAACTTTGATCATATTTTAAGTTGTGAATCACCAATGCGACAAACAAGGTAAGTACCACATTTGCTACTCATACATCCAACTTGAACGCGATTTATTCGATATTAACCAATGCTTGACTTATTATAATTATGGCTGTTGTGACTCGCTAGAAACCTCTCCCGATAATACGTGTGACAAGATGCTCAACGCGTAAATAAACTATCTATGTGCTTACGGGTGTATACGCATCACTTGCGCGCATTGCTTTTGGGTGGGAGGAATTATCTATGGGCTGTGTTCGCTCCGATCGACCTGTTTGGATTTGTCCTGCTTGCCTTCAAATTAATGAGTATTGTTTTTGCGATCTACACTCAACATGTTCCAATTGTGGTGAAGTGGAAGAATCTTGTCTATGTTGCAAGTTTTGTAGAGTGAACCTTGCAGAAAACTGTGATTGTCTCTACTTATATCACGAGGATATTTGCATCTATAAAGGATGTACTAGAGCTCTCTATCAGGAAGGTTGCCTGTGCATTCCTCGATATCGTTTCGATTTTGATATCTGTGAATTGTGTGAATATTTGGTTATAAACTGTAAATGCAACAGTTGTTATTATTGCGGACATACATATATAATCACCAAGCGATGTTTATGCGATGCGCCTCCTGAGGATATAAGATACTATTTCCCAGGATAGGAAGATTAATGATGGATCCTATTGGATTATCAATCACCTCGGGTAGTTTCTGTGGACGGTTTGATATCTGCGGGGAAGTCTACCTTAGTTTATTCTTTGTATGAACAATTTGGATATTCTGATTTCTTAAAGGACTCAATTCATCTTTTAGAACCACTTGAATTTTTTAAACATTTTAAATGTGAAGATGGAAAAGAATGGAACCCATTATCAACCTTTTATGAGAATATGCCTGAAAATGCTGCTGCATTTCAGTTACATGTACTAGATAGTTTTGTAAAACAATATTCACAGATCCCATCAACCCCGTATAGGTCTCTACTTATTGAAAGGGGCATGCACTCTAATGTTGTATTTACAAAAACCCTTCACAGTATTGGTCACATAAGCGAATTCACGAAGGATTACATTGTTTCAAAAGTATATAATGTGATGACTACTCCTGAATTTTCAAGATTTCAACCTCAATCAATTTTTTTCTTGGACACTCCGATTGGATTATGTATTGAAAGAAAAGAAAAACGTCAAAGAGTGGAAGAAGAAAATGTGCAATATTTTGCAAACTATCAGGAAAAGTTGAGGATTAATTATATGGAATATTTAGACCAGATTAAATACAGACATGGGGAGGAATCCGTTTACATAAGCAAGGAAACTGATTTGAAAAAACTTACTTTGGAATTGTTTTCTTGGTTGAGCCTCACCTTTAAGAAATAGTTGAAGTTTGCGGGCTACTCTCATATATATATATATATATATATTAAGGAATATTATGACAAATATATATTTATTGACGCCTATCCTTTCAAACCACTGCATTCAAACTAGACAGAGTACGCCGTGTTCCTAAACAAGTGCAGCTCACTATCTGCACCGTACGCCGGCTAGTGAGACCCGTTTCCAAAACAAGCACAGCTGTACATTGACCCCGCATCATCAATACGACTTGGATGATGACTACTCACTTGCCCTGCATATTAGAGGTGGGTATTGCTAAGATTTTTCATATTACGATATATTGCGATTTTAACTCATGTATTGCGATATGAATTGCAATATATTGCAAGACATTTCTTTTAAGAATAAATTACTTGGTTTAGTTATTGCTTGATTGAGAGATAATGAAAGTAATATCCTTGGTTAATAAATCTTGAATAAAACCAGAATACATGACTAATTATTGAAAATAAGCGCGTAATTTTGGATTAGGCATGAATAAAAATGCCCTTAGTCTAGTTTCTCTAAAGTAATTATAATCGAGACAAAACTTCATTTTAGTCAACTGGACTGGTCAGTCCAATCGTCCAAATATGGAAATGATTATATAAGAATTATTATATCATTATGAGTTTACAAGACGCACTTATCAACAGCATCATCTGATCTACAGTCCCAGGACTGGAAATTAACACAATTTAGATCTAATACTTAAATGTTTACACAATATGACAAAAACGAGATGTTACCGAGTACATGACAACATATTAACGTATATATATATATAGAATACTAAACGATGTATCGTTTGATAACATGTTTATTAAACAAGTGAATGGTTTGGTATTTTAACGAGCGAAAGCGAGTTCAATACCGATGCCATTCACGAGTTTCATAAACATGTTGTCAAACGGGACTGAGTTTAGTATTTTATTTATTACTCAATGATGTAAATAGCGCTGAATTACAAGAAAATCGAGTTTTGTGACGCTTACTTCACCCGCTATTGCAGTCGCGCGGTTAACATTGTGACGTCAACCAAAAACGACTATGACGTCACGCGCCGATTATGACGTTACGGCAGCACGCGGTGGTATCACACATGTGTGTAACCAACTCATTGTTATCTAATGAGTGATCTCACCACGGTTGAGTAATAAATATTGTTATAAATATGCCCGGTTAATTTGTTTGTAAAAGACTTGCAGTTTGCTGTTTAAATAAACTATTTCTGGCTGTAATGTTAAACTTTGAACAAATATATATTTGTGTTTCAGATTCATGCCATTATTCACGTCATACTCTTGAAACACTCCCCTATACCAAAGAACAAAGTGCATGTTATGCAGTGTATACAATAGTTTCAAAATGTTGCCAGTCCAAGGACTATAGTTGATCCATAAGCTTGTTAGTCCTTAACAAATAGTGCCAGTCCCAGAAAGTAGAGCTGACAAGTGTGAGGTAGGTAGACTGGCATTATTGGCATAACTGTGAACATACATGTATATGTATACACTAAAAAAAGTCACAACGATTTCGTTTCTATATATCGACGGTCATCTTCGTCTACTAATGCCTACATAGAATAAAAGCTACAGGGAATGATAGCTACACTGTTTGTTGTGATAGTGATACGTTTACCTGGACACAAGTGAACTGTTCCAATATGAGTGTATTAGAGTGCCTAGTACCGTCGAAAATATTCACACAACCTAAGAGATAAGTGGATTAAGGAGCAATCTTAGCTAATCCTGGACGTTGACTGAGGCACTTTAAAAATAAGGATAAATCACATTAGAATCGGGGACACATATGAATACTGTGTTTATAATGTGAATAATAATATATACATGGAACTAAGCAGCGAATAACAACAATTAAGTTTCCCATTTATCACTTAGATATGTGACTTTAAATAAAACTAGGTGTTATAAATTATACGTATCTCCAACATTTGTCGTCTGGGGAATCAATATTTCTTAAGTTTGACAATAATGGTTAAGTTACGAATGAGTACGTCAGTATGAATTGAAGGAAATTTCATTGAGTGTCTATCAATATTCTATAGATGTTGAGAATTTATGTTACAGGGCTGTACAGTAATTGCATGACACCTGGAGCCAATATATAATATCATTACGTTTAAGTTATTGTCATAAATATAATAAAATATTGAATTCGTTCGTGTGAATTAAACAAACATTTTATTGGGTATTTAGTTCATATACTAAATAGTCTATAGACCTATAGGGACATATCTTAAATTGATATGACTTTATTAAATGAACTGGAAGGAATTATAATTTATATATAATGATCACATGAGTCAGAAAGTCACAGCAACTATTGAGACTCAGAAGGTGTCCTTCGCCGTTTCAACAACAACGTAAGTAAAATGCTATAAGATAATTTAAATATTGATACGTATGTTACGTATTACGTATGGTAATTATTTTAAAGTTCTCTATATAATGTTTCTGATTATCTGACATTTGTGACGATCGATTTGATCTCAAATGGACAATTACAGGCCCGATGTCATTAACAATTTAAAGTAGAGTAGATAGAAAAAAGCAAGCGGTGAAAAAGAGGTTTTGCTGTTAAATGTTCACCAGACGTGTCAATTACAGAGCAACATTTAATTTCAAATGACATTATAACTACTTCGAAGCCTGTTTGTGATTTGCAATAGATACACGTGTATCTTATATTAAGGAGAAGGTGAATGCGAATATATAAAACCATAAGAAATACATAAGAAAACATTATTTTCGGGATAACAATTGCTTCATCAGGGAAGATGATATTCCACCTGATGAAGGACTTTGTGAGAACTATTTCTATACAGAAAAACATCAAAATGTTAAGCAGACATCATTTTCTAACTTCACGGTCATATAGACGCTGCTTCCAAGTTATAATCCGTGTAATCCTTCACCGTTTACATGACTTATTTATGCACTCATTAAAAAACGTATAGGCTTACATCAGTCCCAATTGTACATTTACTTTGATAACTGAAGAAAACTGCGACACAATAAGCCTTACTATAGTATATAGCATGCCAGTAAATGTGTATCGTCTACAATCACCATTTTATGAGAAAGCGTGATATTCGATGTGGAAAAAGCGAAATATATCAGAAGATTTCCGAATGCTACAATGTGTTATAAATGTATTGTAAAAACCGGTTTTCAATAAGCATATCGCAATACGTATCGATTTCATCTTTGAACCGGTTAATACCGGTAAACCGTTTATATTGCGCACCTCTACTGCATATGTTAAACTAATATAATATATATATATACTGCTCTGGTTAATCTCTTATTTAGTTTAAAATGTGAAGGATATATTATCTTAATACTAATGTCTTATCGTGTACAATAAACAAGCTGTGATAGTATCAATACGTTAATATAGCTCTCATGAGATAATGATAATGAGACTAGTTTTTTGGATGCATTATCAAGTGAGCATCTAACGGGAAGAACGGGAAGCCATCAGCATGAAGGGGGTGTTTCTTGCAATAATTGCAAATATTCTAGTCAAAGTAGTCATCTCCACGCAAACGTCGGGGTATTGTGTTTTCCCTGATGGCACCGACAAAGACTACATGAAATGCGTGGGCATCGACCCAACGCGCTATTACGAAGAGCGAGGCACCCCGCATCTCGCATGGCCAGCGGTTGTCCGCCTGGAGGGGGTAGGATGGTGGAGGGCTCCCGTTGAAATCGCCCGGGACATGTTCCCAATCCTAGAGTTCGTCTCCATCACCGAGACTGATCTTAACTGTGTTGATGTGAGGACTAGGGCAATACTACGTATCAACATGCAAGCGCCTTGTCCGGAAGAGGTATATCACCCAATTTGAACATTAAACATAGTAAATTGACAAAGATGTATTGACATGGGATGAGATTGTTTACATGTTTGTGAGTTACATAACACTAATAGTAGTAGTTATACTCCTTGGTTGTCTTGCTCCAAACACTTAGGTATTATATTACTCATCAATATTATGTAATAAACCGATAATGTCTTGAAGGTAAGTAGGAAAATGACTAACAAATGTTTACGCTATGCTAATTATGCGTTATATTAATTTATGTCTTTATTCTCTTTCAGAACACGAGCATTTCACCTGACTCCCCTCCAACCACCTCACCTCTCAAGGTTGTTATTCTCATTTATTGCATAGTTAATAATATTAGTGCACACAAGTGACTAAATTTGTTAGATCAGCATGTGCTACTAATCCTGTTTATGGTTTATTATGATCAATATTGATTTTATTGTATTAAATATTGCCACTAGTGAAGCATTTAATCATATCATAATAGCTTGCTTACTCCATCAAACATTCGATGTCTGACCGATTAATGTCTTCCATTTTAAGAGTATGATATAAGTCTCATTTACTCAAAGATTAGTATCACATAGGGCATGCAATAAATGTCACAACACAAATTATATCCCAGTTAACTCATATATTCAGACCGCAACTTCCCACGACCGTTGCACCCCCACAACCACTGCGGACGATACCACCGCTTCCAAGGTGAGTAATTTAATCTACCTCTCCTTGCTATATCTCTATACATTGGTAAGTGTGTATATACTAACTCCCAATAATCACATATCTTTCAACCTCATTGAATGCACATAATAAATGTCACAACACCAAATGATATCACAGTTAACTCATAGATTCAAACCCCAGATAAATATCTTCCATTTCAAGAGTATTATATAATTCTCATTTACTTAAAGATTTTAGTATCCTAGCTTTTTTACTTATAGCATAGGGCAGGCAATAAATGTCACGACACAAAATGATATCACGGTTAACTCATATATTCAGACCGCAACTTCCCACCACCGTCGCACCCCCACAACCACTGCGGACGACACCACCTCTTCCAGGGTGAGTAATTTAATCTACCTTTCCTTGCTACATCTCTATATACATTGTTAAGTGTGTATATACTAACTCCCAATAATCACATATCTTTCAACCTCATTGAATGCTCATAATAAATGACACGATACCAAATGATATCACAGTTAACTCATATATTCAGACCACCGCATCATCCCATCACCGCCACCCTTCCACAACCCCTGCAGATACCACCGCTGCTGCCGACCACACCATTTCTTCGAGGGTGAGTAATTTAATCTACCTTTCCTTGCTATATCTCTATACATTGTTAAGTGTGTATATACTAACTTTCAATAATCACATCTTCAACCTCATTGAATGCACACAATAATGTCACAACATCAAACGATATCACAGTTAACTCATATATTCAGATTGCGACTTCCCACCACATCCACCATTCCACAACCCCTGCGGATACCACCACTTCCACAACCGCTGCGGGTGAGACACGGGTACCAACTCAGGACCCAAACACTCCCAAAGCAGGTGAGATTCATAAATTTTGAACATTGTAACACATTGTAACAATTCTCCTAATCTTGATGATTTAATATCAAACAATAGATATATCAATTTATCTACTTAATGCATTATGTTATGTAGCCTAATTATAGATATTCCTTATGAACATAGATGTAATTAATTATCCATATTCAGAACCTGAAGACACTCTGAAAGGTGAGATGCTGCTGTTGGTAGATGAATATTGTAGAAGAATATTGGTTATATACTAACATTAACCTCCCAACTAATAATCGTTAAGATTAATTGTTCTTGTTTTATTAAACTACTAACTTGGAGTTGCTTTACAATGAGCATAATTTTATATTTCAGATAACGGAAAAGGAAATCCTTGATGAATATTGTAGAAGAATATTGGTTATATACTAACATTAACCTCCTAACTAATAATCGTTAAGATTAATTGTTCTTGTTTATAACTTGGAGTTGCTTTACAATGAGCATAATTTATATTTCAGATAACAGAACGGGAAATCCTTTAACAAGGGTAACGACATCTACTGTTAGCTTCACTAGCAGGAAACCATTAAATATTACTAACAGTAATACTGTTATCCCCCCAACTAATTTTGTCATCTCAACTAAAACAACTCTCAACAACATCTCTAACAACCCACTATTTGTGTCTACTAACACAACTGACAATAACAACGTAACATCAAGTTTTGTGGAAACAAAAACTGGTGCTGTACTATCTAATCTACACAATATTCTAGCAAGTAGTAATATTACTTTTGGGTGGTTTGATAAAGATCACCCCATTAATGTTTACAATTTAATAATTGAAATAATAATTATTATCATCATTGTGAGTATTGGCCTAGCATTACTTTTGCGTTATAAGCAATATTTAAAATGTGAGAAGAATACATTCTCACCGGGTGTAGAATTAGAAATTAGAAAGACTACCCCTTCGATGATATTTCAAATCGATTTATGAATTCTTCAACTGATTCTTTATTTTCTAATGATGATTGTGATAATATAGATGACAACATACCTATTTCCCTAGAAAATGAATATTTAGAACCTCAACATATTTACAGTGATATTAAAGAGTAGCAATATATATAGTAGATACATTATATTTCAGGTGAATGGTGGATAATACCAACAGCTCTCATCCCCAGCGTTATAGTTTTATTAATTATTGCTTATTTAGCTAGACGTAGATATAGAAGTCGCAGAGGTTTGCGCAGATTAGGATCAGAGGGTAGTATTGTAGAATTTGAAAGGGGGCTACCACCACCATCTTTCGCCATGACGGTCAGAAGACGTTCACTTACTCCGATCAGAGAGGAGAATAAAACAGATTAGGGGATAGATATTACAGTTGCCTTAGAGATATTAAGCCCTATTAGTTAAGTGAACCATATCGTTAAATAGAACACTTTTTGTTTCAGATATTCAACAAGAAATTATCACTTTTGCCTTAGCTCTTTTAACTATTTTGATATTTTGGTTGAAAAGGAAATTTTTGTTAATTCTGAATAAGCTTACTGATAGGATTGTAAATTATCTTGATGTTTTAATGCCAGAAGTACCAATAGGGAATTTAAGAATAATTATGAATAGACTGGTAAATTATCTCGATGTTTTAATCCCGCCGCCAACGAAGCCTGCCCTCCCGAGAAGATCCACCAGAGTTAGAAAACCGCCTCAACGTTTGACTTATGATTGATTATTATTACTTATCACTTTCCCCTTATTTCTTACCTGAGGTATTATATTATTAACATTTCTTCATGCAGTGATGTTATTGAGTATTATTGTTTTAACTTTAGAGTGCATAATGTTCAGTAATTGTTAAAGGATGATATGTTAATTGTTTAATTCACCTTATTTACTCAGCGATAATGTAAGGATAGATTCATGACCCTTAATTATCTGTAACCAACCCATAGAATATTAAATATCTACCTCAATTTAAACCTTTCAGCATTTTGAAGAGCACCTCATTCTATTCTATTTTATTTCTTATTATTTGAAGTAGTTACTTCTTATATGTAGTGTTTGTAGTTGGATATGTGAAAGATGAGATTATGGACCTCCTCAACGATTGTTGTGAGAGAGATTTTATTTTATTTTATTTTGTTATTTATATATTTTGAGATTACATGTTCAGATGGTAAATGTTTATATCCTTTACATTCCACCTCTGTGCCAATGATCAAATATGATTATTTAGTAGACGTTTGACTTATGATTGATTATTATTACTTATCACTTTCCCCTATTTCTTACCTGAGGTATTATTTTATTAACAGTTCTTCTTGCAGTGATGTTATTGAGTATTATTGTTTTAACTTTAGAGTGCATAATGTTCAGTAATTGTTAAAGGATGATATGTTAATTGTTTAATTCACCTTATTTACTCAGCGATAATGTAAGGATAGATTCATGACCCTTAATTATCTGTAACCAACCCATAGAATATTAAATATCTACCTCAATTTAAACCTTTCAGCATTTTGAAGAGCACCTCATTCTATTCTATTTTATTTCTTATTATTTGAAGTAGTTACTTCTTATATGTAGTGTTTGTAGTTGGATATGTGGAAGATGAGATTATGGACCTCCTCAACGATTGTTGTGAGAGAGATTTTATTTTATTTTATTTTGTTATTTATATATTTTGAGATTACATGTTCAGATGGTAAATGTTTATATCCTTTACATTCCACCTCTGTGCCAATGATCAAAGATGATTATTTAGTAGATAGTTTGTCTGCTATTACTTAACCAATGTGATACCCTTACTCTTCATTATTATTGATGGTTGTGTTTAGCTTTTAGTGTCACTACAGTCAATCAACAGTCTCTCAATCAGTAATGTTGTTATATTTATTAGATGGATAATGTTTATATGTAAATGTTTGAACACTTATATAATATGTTTAATCACCTAATTAATATCTACCTCAATGACTAAACGCCTGCTGATGTGAGATTATTTTTTACGCCCCTCGAATCAGAGAGATCTGAGGGTATATTGTTTTTCTATATAATATGCTTATATTCCATCCAAGTAATATATACCTCTTGACTCAAAAGCATCCAGGGCATTTCTGTTTCACAAACATATCTTGTTTATAAATATATTTGAGATTATATATTTATATGTTTACATTCCATCTCCATATCATTGATCAACATGATTATTTAGCAGATAGTTTGACTGCTATTACTTAACCCATGATACCTCGACATTGTACATGCTGGGCTATATTTCTGCTTTGAGAATAAATAGTAACTTTCTGATTGATTATGCTCTTCATTTACGTGTGCGGTTGCACGACTTTGATTGTGTGTGTGTGTGTGTGTGTGTGTGTGTGTGTGTGTGTTTCTGTTTGGATGTCTGCTTGTCTGTCTAGTGTGAGGTGTTTATCGTTTTTTGAACGATGGAATATGTCGGTGTTCTACCATCATGTTCTCTATGCATGTATGAGTGATGATTAATATCATCAGGTTTAGAGAGGAACACCCTTATGCATTTGTCACATTTATACAATTTCTGTGAGGATGAAGATATATCATGAACTTGTTTTTTCTTTCTCTTTTCACGATTTTCTTGTCTTACCCAGTATATTTCTACAGAGTCGGGCACATCCTCATCAGAATCCATAATTATGTGACCAGCATCGCTGCTAGTGTCACACTTTTTAATTTCTGCATTGCAACATGGTTTGTTTTTTTTCTTTAAGGATATTATCTCCTCAAAGAAGGCTTGCACATTAAGCGTGCTAGTGTTGTTTGGGTGTGACATGTCTCGGTGTTCCTCTCTCTAAATGTGTAAGGTTTTGAGTGATCTTGGAACTTGATGAACTTGACGAACTAAGTTTATTGCTTTATGGATGGTTCACCTCAGCATCAATAGGGATATACCGAACTGAGTTTACAGGTTTATGGATGAGTCACCTCACCATCAATGGGAGCAAACAAGCATGCCTTGCCACGGCTCATTACATAGATATATGCATATATAGAACCCTGCCAACATCGGGAAAATTATACCCTCTATGTAAAAATGGTGTACTTGTGGTGTTATTATGTACTTATTTTGATGTCGCTGGAACATGTTTTTTGATCAATTATATTTTGACATCCTGAGAAACGCGGACTGGGTAGTTTATGAGATGAGTCGTGACTTAGTCTTGCTTGTTTGTTCTAACCCTAAGAAAAAATAGAGGTGGTGCCTGCTCCTTTGTGACGGAGTGAACAAACTTGTTTGGCGGGGTCGGGATATATATATATATAGGGTTAGCGACGGAGAGCATCTGTCTAGGAAGTTTCCTTACTCTCTAAAGCTATGGACTCTGAGAAGGATCCTCTCCCCTCAACTAGTCAGTCGACTACTACTCAAACCTCACCGTTTGTTGAGGGAAAAAGCTTGAAACGTGATCATACCCATGCAGTATCTGAAGATGCTGCTGTAACTGAAGTCTTAATTAATGATGATGGCCTTGATGATGATGAAGTGATTGTTGAAAGTGTTGATGATCAAGTGGCTAGCAATGATGAATACAAAGAAGAATACAAAGAAGAAGACCGGGATGGTAATGATGATGATGATGATGATGATGATGATGGTGATGATGATGGTGATGTTATTATCCTCACAGAGGATGAAGACGAGGAAGATGTCCTATCTTACCAACCCCTGAAGAAGAAAACCAAAAATGATAATTCTTCCAACTTGCGGAAAATTGTTGAGAATACAATTTCCCCAAAGATTGAAGTTGTTTATTCTCCAACATCCATGCGGAAGAGTATCACCGTCATAAAGACAAAATCAGATGGCTGCATTAAAACTTTATCCCTACCTCAGACTATTGCCAACGAGGTAAGTGCTATGAAATACTTAAATCTATAGTATTGTATTTAATCCTATAGTATCATCTAAATTAAGACAATTGGGTAGTATTACTAATTACTCTACTCTATTCCTTGTAGGTACTGTTAATTAGTTATCTAAGTTGAGTCAATTTATGAGGTAATGTATCATTAAATTAGTTAAATTCTATTTTATTGTATGTAATGCTATTTACTAGTCTAAATTGAGTCAATTTGAAGTAGTATCACTAAAATTAATTCAGTTCCATGCTTTGTATGTAGCTATATATTACTTATCTAAGTTGAGTTAATTATGAGGTAATTGTTCATTACTGCTCCAATCTATTGTATTGTATGTAGTGATTTATTACTTGTCTAAATTAGATTCAATTCGATTATGTATCAGTATATGATTATCTATCTGAGTATGTTAATTAAACCCATATGTATGAGAATATCACAATCACATGTGCAGTTATTCATTTATTATTGCATGTTCTCTTTTCTGCTCCCTCACAGTTTCTTGTTAAGTAAATAAGTATAGGTAACTATACACTGTTTCAGCTGTTTAAGAAGGTTGCCAAAATGAAGACCCACCTTGCTACCCTTGACAAGAAGTTCAAGCATAGACGAGATGTCAGACGGGGCGCTGTCTGGCTTCTTGATGCTGATTACGGATTAAAAGTAATCTTCAACAAATACCAGGAGTTCTGGTATATTCAAGTGCAACGCTTTGGAGGTCCAGAGAAGCTGATTCCTCTCCAACATAATGGAGTATCCCTCCCACCTCAGGATATGTACAGATGCATAGACTGCATAAGGAAACTGATGACCGGTCAGTAGACTGAAGATTTACAATGACTATCTCGCTTTGTGAAAAATGTGGACGAATTCTCTCTAGATATGGTTGTGTTTTGTGCAAAAGGGAAAAGAAAAAAAAACAAGCACATAGACATCATTGCAAGTTTTGTAGGAGGTTGTTTCTTGTTCGTAAATATAACATTCCTTCGCTTAGATGTTTGCATAAGAAATTCTCTAACGTTAGAAATCTTTGTGAGAAATGTGGATGTTTCTTTTCTTCCAAGTTTGTTCATTCCTGTTTTAAAAAACATTCAATTCTACTACCAAGGAAGCAAAAACAGATTTCCGCCCCTTTAATGAAAAAATATATTTGTGTAATTTGTGCCTCTGAGTTTAATAATAGAAGACATTTTAACCTCCATTTGAGACATTGTTTACTTCAAAAGGATGAGTATAGTAGTAGTAGTAGGCCTCCATCAGATGGTTTAGGTGATAATAAGGTCTTGTCTTACAAGTGTCATACATGTAAATCAAAGTTTTCTAACAAGAGCTTGTTAATGCATCATCAAGTATTGCATCATCGTCAGCACATGACGGATCAGCAACGCAAGGTTATGCAAAGACGGAATGATAGGACAACAGAGCGTGATAAGTTCATCAAATCACAGGGGTATATAGACGTCTTGGAGATGTTGATCCTGATTCCTCCATTTTAGGCGAAATAATGAAACTTATTGGTAATTCAGGGTTTGGTTCATTGCTGATGAATAAAGAGTCTCACACTAGGTGTAAATATGTTCATGGTGAGCATAAGGCTAAGCTAACAGTTAATTCTAGACATTTTATCTCTGCTTGTGATTTAGGTGATGAGTACTATGAGTGTCAGCTCGCCAAACAGAGCACTATATTGAATATACCTAATATTTTGGGATATTTCGTTTTGCAAAGGGGAAAGCTGAGAATGTTGGAAATGTATTACGACTTTCTTGACGTGTATGTCTCCAGATCGGATTTCGAGTGCTGTGAAATGGATACTGATAGTTTGTATATAGCCTTGAGTGGTGAAACATTGTCAGATGTGATAAGACCTGAGAAAAGGGGTGAATACAATCGAATGCTGAAAGGCTATTGCAACCAACGCGACATTGAGCCTGATGCTGTAAATCACTTTTTCCCTAGAGTTTGCTGTCGTGCTCATGCTGAAAGGGATAAGAGAACTCCTGGTTTGTTCAAACTCGAGGCAAGTGGATTGGAGATGATTTCCCTTAATTCTAAATCCTACATACTTAACAAGGGTAAGGGTAAAGTTAAAGTTAGTTGTAAAGGATTGAACCCGGGTTTGCTGAAGAATCCACTGACTACTTACAAAGATGTTCTTCTCAGTGAGAAAAGTGAATCCTCTGTAAATGTTGGATTTCGCTGTCATGATAATACTGTGTATACCTACAGACAGCGAAAATGGGGTTTGAGTTATTTCTACTGTAAACGAGAGGTTCAAGATGATTCAATCACCACCAAACCATTGAACTTGACTCTTCGACCTGTGACACGTTGATGAACAATGGACTGTATTGTTGTTTCCCCATCATAAATTTAATCACGCCGGGGTTGAAAGAATAACAAAACATGAATGTTTCAATATTATGTATTATCTAATAAATATTTAATATATGACAATAAATATATCCCATACAGATGTTTGCTTTTTATCTTTATTAACATTTGCTTGTCTTATACAATTGAACCTCCTCTATCCAGACCTCATGCTTGCCCCATAATATTGTTGCACAGCGAATGACTCAAACAGTTAACTCAACCATCCCATGGAATACACTTTCTTGCTTAAAACTTTTTTTTTTTTTTTGGAACGTTAAGTTTAAGAGGTCTAGATATCTGAGGGTCGATTGTATACTCTCATAATATATATTCTGAGTAAACATCCTCTGAATGAAGTCTGAGTTGTCATATCATTAACATAATATAATACACAAGTTCATTGATTATGTCTATGGTATAAACAGTAATAACAATGATAAAACAATACATTTATCACATGCACACCGAGTTATATATATATATTTATCATCCAAAACTGGTTCCCACAGTAGATATTGCCTCGGATATTTGTAACTTTAATCAACTCGTGTTGATATATTTGATATCAGAAGACACTTGGGTGAGATTCTCTATATATAATACATCATTCAATGATACCCCACCCCATTAGTAGTATTACATCATATACACTTATATAATATATATATATATATATTACTACATACTCACTACATAATTATGCTAAGTTACAAAGTTATTAGTAGGTACACCAGTTCAATCCATGGAACCTTCTTTCCCTTACAGAGTTTTTTAAAAATTCATTGTTCAATGACCGACTACTTTTTCCTTGACGGCTAACATTTACATCAGTTTGCAGAAGGGAAGAAGGTTTTGTTGTTATTATTCTCTCGGAATGTTCTGTCGCACCAATACCCTCTGTAGTGTCAGTTGGTGGTGTTATGTCCTCTCCGGTCGTCCCACCACCATCCTTTGATTTGTCTGAATTCTCCTCCTTCCTTTGTGCAATATCTAATAATCTTTCATATTTCATCTTGGGCACTAGGACAAGTGTCTCCGCCGTAACTTTCCTCTTCATCACAATGAGACTCACTCACAAATTCTAAGGTAATTTTAACAATAAAGGGTAGTATTGAGTTAGCTAAAATTAAATGTCTTCTCGTCCGCACACGTCCTACCCCCTTATCCGCTATAGAACGAATGAGTTGTTTATGTTTCATCAGTCTGTTTTTTTGAATTTTCGTCAGAGGGATATTTCCCTTCAAAACATTCAACAGTATTTCACATAAAGTATCCATTTGTATATTACTCATTGTTTGTAATAATGCCTTGCGCTGCTTATGTCTGCTCTCAGCAATAACTTTAAGAAAGGCTTCTGAGATCACTATTTTCTCCATTAGCCTGGTCGATAGATATTTAATAACTCCCCTGGAAAGATATTACTTCTCAACTGATACTCTTGATTGCTGCGCGGGCTTAAATCTATGTAGAGATACCCATAAGCGCCCGAATTAACTGCCTTATCATAAGCATCCATTAGGTAAGAGACATGGCCTGGTAAAATTTGTCTTCCGAGCATTTGGATTTGTAATCGATCTCTTAAATTTTTAAATAATACAATAGAATGACAATTAAGGGCTATCACCCTTGCATATTTCCCATAAACACTAGCATAAATACTTTGACTAATTAAACAGACAGAAATATTGAGATGATGACTAAACGCCGTGAACAGCTTACACATTTTGGGATTAGAAACAACTTCATCAATGAGGTCATCTAATATGAGGAGAACATGATCAGACCCGTTATTACTAAATTCATATAACTGCTCCTCAGATGGAACACCTTTGTGAAATTCCACTGTTAATCCCCTACATGCATTATCTCTTTCAATGCTTTCATATAAAGTTTGCCAAATTGAATATGCATACAATACCTTCTTAACTTGCATGGAATAAATATTATTCGCGTTATCAATAATCCTCCTTGTAAAAACACTCTTTCCTGACTGACTTCAGCCTGCTATGTACATAGTGCTTGGGGCTGGTATTAGTAACACCGGAGAATCACCATCATCACTTGCATCACCATCCGAGGAATCCATACTTTCCAAGGATGACATTTAGAATACGCTCAACATTCAACTGTGAGTATGAGTAAGGAAACACAACCTCTATCTCACTCAAATTTTCCAACAGAACTAAAACAGTACGGATATCGTCTTAATATATAATCATAAACATATGTATCATTAACAAGGGTATTTCTCTTTGAGAATATATCAACAATATTATCCATAGAGTAACCATGAAACCTAAATAATAAATAAAATATTACATACTGACCACAAACATTTGAATCATATCCTTGAATGTGTTGCTTATTAATACTCACTTCTCCCTCTCCATTATGGTGAAAATGTTTAGCGAAATCAATAAATTTCTTGATATAACCACTTGTCAAGGAGCTCAAACTATCGAACAATTCAATTGACTTGTTATAACCAAAATAGATTACAATCCAATGTTGTCCAGGTTTAAAACTTGCATCTGTATTAACAATAATAGCCTTAGGGCTTTTTATAAACGATGGCTTGATGCTCCAGATTTTGTCAGAAGGATAAACACCTAAAACATTATTTCTGAGAATAGGCTCACATCTTAACACACACTCAAGCTGATCAGTGTTCATTACAGTACGATAGCTCGTGTCTTGTCAATTTCAAAATAACCACCAAACTCCCCCATGAGAACGCACGATGTTGTCTCTGTTAAGGCACTTGCAAACTCCACCTCAAGTCTCAAATTCCCTTGTTTATGTAAGTTGAGGTATGACGCTCCGTTTTCACTAAATACTGGTTCGAGTGCAAAACTATATATAGCATATCCTCCATCTAAATCTTTGCGAGTGATATCGATACTTCTATCGTTACCCCATACACCAGCAGCTCGCAACATATTTACGTACATGGGCATGATGGTTTGTCCGTTCTTGCTGTAGTTCAACTTAAGCGGTCCTGCATTTCCTACACCTACCCCGTCACAGAATAAGGTAATTTGTGAAAGATTAAAATGAGCGAAATTAAAGGGGTTTTTGCCATAGTCTCCGCTAATAGCTGTAGCTGAAACAAATGTTACATACAATTTTGTTGGTTTTGAACCCTGAAATATGTTATCCCACACAAAACTGACCTGACCACTAGCCAGAGATTGAACTTTTATCACGGTTCTAGTGTATGGAAACTTAAAATTTGTTGACTTCAATGCTTCATTATGCCCCCATATCACCCCAGGGTTGACACAAACTTTCATGACCTTAAGCACTGCATCTTGAAGTACGACTTGGTATTTTTTTGTTGAATCGTTCGACATAAGACAAAAAGATGATGGGGTTCTGTATAACTTTACTAGCACATCTACTTGATTAGGGATATATCTTCTCATTTGGAATATGTCATTATAAAGTGGACCTTCTAAATCGCATATCATACTTCCTGCGGTATATTTAGACCTTTCATATAAACCCCTATTTGTATTATTAGGATCAGCTTCATCCATAGCTTCTTCAGTATCTCTAATGAATAATTGCGATGTAAGCTTACTTTCAACAGCATCCTGATTTGAATTCATCAGAACATTAAACATCGTACGATATGGATAGTAATTGTTCGTAGACGTTACAAGAATACCTTGAATATAACAATCAACCTGACTAAACATAGCCTGAAGCATTAAGTTCACACAACCAACCTTAGCATCATTAGGTAAATTTGAGCCATCTTCATTCGTTATTTTAAATTTAACATACAAAGTTGAATTTTTTAAATCTAGATATTCCAAACCGTTCTGTCCACTGATATGAAACTCTATCGGTGAACCTTCACTCAATGTTGCTATTGAGCGGTATTCTTGAATGTAGGTTCTTTGAACAGCAGTTTGAAATCCAGGAATCGTGAAGAGGGAAATTTCAGCAGGTTGAACCTCATGAAAATGAGTTGAATCCGACGATAAAGTAGCCATGTTCTTACCCGTGCTTATAATTACTTGCTAAATATGTCCGGGAACAACAAACGTTTTCTCCCTATCTGTCTCCCTGTCCTCTTTGCTAACTTCAAACTGCGTTTAACTTTTTTTTTAGTGGTAGTGGACCTGCGTCTTCTTTGTCGACTTGGTAATACTCGACTGCGACTAACTCGCCTCCTCCCTTGCTTTTTCTTCATGTTTGGAATGGCGACGAGTGATACCTCGTCAGGTTTTCTCTCTATTTCCGATTTAGCTTGCTGAACAACTTGCTCGCTGGGACTGACGATTGTCACACCCTTGATGTTGTTTGGTGAATGTTCAATATTCTTCTGTGCGTGTGCGAATGAACCTGTGTTTATATTCTCCAAGTTGACTTGTTTTTCCATCGAAGATATTCTACTTTCAGAGTTAGCACGTCCCTTTGCAATACTTGAATAAAATTTTATCCATAAATTAGGGTCAGGCACATAAAGTGGTTGAGACTCGCCTGATGTAGCTATTAAGGACATATCACACTAAAAATGGGTACTGTTTCAGATGAAGTGTTAAGCTCACCTCTTTCTCTAGGAATGTTGCTAACTCCCCACTGAAATCTGTTATATAAATCTTAATCTCATTAATTTGAGTATTTATGGATTTACACTTGATATAATAGGGATTGCTTACAACCACATGCCACGTATTACTCATGGAGGCGTTCACTCTCTTTAAAAGTGTTGTCTGCTCCCCGTCAATATATATTGGTTCGCATAGCGAGCAATAAACATATAACAACTCACTCGTTCCTGTTTTTTTTTTAATTGGTCGACCCGGTTTGGATAATCTTTTTGCATAGAATTCTGTGAGTGCGACACTCCAATATCCGCTTAAGGGAATTGGTTGTTTAAAGTATATTGTAAATTCACAAGGTGAGTTGTTTGCATAAAACTCGGAACTCCCATTGCTTTTCAAAACAATCCAATACTCACTCATTTTCAATTATATCCTTTGCATCTACCCAAGAGTTAAATTTAGGAGGAAATCCTGACCATTTAACCAAGACTTCTTTCACCCTTTTCCCGTTAACTTTCTTCCATCGATGTTTCACGATATGTTCAATTCGCCACACATCATCAACACTTTTATAAACCTTTTGCAATTCTTCAGCATAAAATGTGCCTTGGATTGGCTCTGAAAGAAGATCTTCTAAGGTGTAGACTGGTAACTGTTCTTTCCGCTCCCTTTTAATTATTCTAAAAACTTCCTCAGACCACTTCTCTTCGTACTCTTTCTCAAAAGTCCTCTTCAGTAATGAAACTCTCACCATATCCCCGACCTTAAATTTATACTTATCATCTTTCACTTTATGGGTTTTGGAATATAATTTTAACCACAAAATAGCCTCATTCCCTCGACTCACTTTTGCGGGAGATAACCCAAAGAGGGAACGATGAGGTCTATTGTTATAGTGTTGTATGAGGTCTTGAAGAATGTTTACATAGGTGTAAGATCTTTTGAATGAAAAATATCTTGACATCATGTTTCTCAGTGTCCTGATAAATCTCTCCGCAAAGTTAGCTTTCACTGAATTTTGTGTTGTGAAATGTTTGATGTGATTGGATTTAAGATAGTTTTTAACTTCTTTATTGGTAAATTCTCCTCCTTTATCTGTTCTGATAACAACCGGTTTTTCCCTTAAAGAATTCAAAACATTCTTCATTCCGCCTATGACACTTTTACCTGTTTTATCCCGTAAAGGTTCCACCCAAGCATAACGAGAGAAACAATCAATCATGATGAGTAGGAATTTAACATCATCATTATATTTGGAAAGGTTAGTAACATCACACAGATCAGCGTCAAACTGTATGAACATTCCTCCTGTTATAACCCGATTCCTCCTAAAATGTCTTCTTCGTGGTCGATGTAGAGAATAAACATCTTGAGTTTGCAACCATTTCCTCGTCTCTGCTTTGGATATTCCATATTGTTTCACGTTTGCATAAAATTTATCAAAACCTCCAAATGCTCCGACCTCCTCAGGGTTGTGGTATAAATTTGATAGAAGATTTTGTTTTGCGATGTTTGTCATTATGAAAAGCGTTTTTCACATTTCAGTATTTTTCTCACGTTAGAAAATATAACATTCTTCCGCACTTCGCTTTTAAAAGTATATTCTCTGTAGTCTGTACACTGATATTTCAAGAAGTATAAAGGATTTAGATTGGATAAAGAAGGGGTGTCAGCGATATAGTCTCTCCAAAGAGTAATTACCTTGTTTTCATCAACACTTCCATAACATTCCTCTAAATGTGAATGATGAGGAATGCCATTGTAAAGTGCGAAGACATGTGCGGCAATAGTTTTTGCATAGGCGAAAGATAATAACTCCTCAAGATGGGTTAATATATATGAGTTATCTATTTCATCGCTAATGAGTTGTTGACTCATTCTGTATGTGAGAACGTTCAATTGAAGACCTTACTATTTCTAGTCTTGGCACTTGATCACCCTTATTCCAATACCAACCCCTTTCTGAATCTTTAACACAATCTTCCAATGTTGAAAACCATTTCCGAGATTCTGCGATTAGTAAACACTCATCTCTCCTGGAAAAGGTTGTAATCGTTAAAACCCACTTGTAGACAAACATCTCACTATGGTCAACACACTATGGTCAATGCACATGGTCTTTGTGGTATGAGTCGGAACTTGTTTCGCAAAGATTACTAAGCTATCCTATATTCCCATAAGTGTGTAATTACCCTCGTCTTATATACGTGTAAGTACATAATTAGATTCCCCAGCGTAAGCATATAATTAGATCGCATCAGTGAACTGTGAAGGCATCGATCGCTCGTGATCCATGACGGGTAGGATTCAGCGAACCATGACCGGTAGGATTCAACTACTAAATACACTACTGCAGATCGTATTTGTGAGCTTTACACCATCATGGAATTGACAGTTGCCGTAGAAAATGAGGTATACTTTGAAGCAATCTATTTGCATACAGAGAAAATGTGAAACCCAAATACCGAAAGAATAAACACAGGTGACATGAGAAAATGTCTGAGTACGTTATGTGTTGTCATGATAATTAGACATAATAGATTCGGGAATTAGGCTTTATGAATGTTTAGCTTACACGGTTTGTTTTTTTGGTAAGTGTATATAGAGGCTGGCTATCAGTCGTTATAATTTGTCAAGTCAATTAATCATGTGTTATCTCATCCAATGTCATTTCACCCATGGTTCGCCACTTCCGGCCCATGCTCGCAGTTTTCACCGCAAAACATAGCCACATGGTGTTGCAAGCTGTCTCCCTGCCTTAATACTAGCAGCCTCTCCCCAATGATATTTCGAGGGACTGAAATTTAATGGTCACACAGCGTTATTTTCATCAGGGAACTATCAATCTTGCTCGATTTATTTATTTTACAAAGACATAAGTAGGCGGTTTCGTCAAATGTTAAAGGGACAGTAGCACATTTTTTGCTCAATAAGTCGATGAAATATAATGTCACCAATAGTTAACACCCTTCTCTTTTTGGAAAATCAAGTTTAAAATGAGTGTACATGGTTCGGTTAAGTCATGGGAATCGTTTTTGTAATTTGAAATAATAAAATGTGTCCACAATAAAATGGCCACCATGCAATTTTTGCTTTATACGCAACTTCGTTATTACCACTACAGAAAACAGTTTCGTGCAATAAGATGTTTTACCCACTAAGGTACATTTAAATGACATGAACTATCATTATAAATGGGAAATGTGAAACAACATTTTTAAAAAACGTGCTACTGCCCCTTTATGATGCCTTTTACGTCACTCGAAAGAAGACCTACATTCCAGTTTACATTACAGCATGACATATCTTCAGAAAATCGTTCGATTGTTTTGTTGACTTCCTTCAAACATATTCCTATATTATCCATAGGAACCATTTGTCTTCACTCAAAACAACGTATCAATTCCAAGTAGTGAAACTATACTGTTGTGAGTTCGCGATGCTGTGATGTAAGCACTTCTCGTATGTTGCAAAACATTTACTTTAGTGTTAGTGTTTACTCTGAACAACTTCAAAAACATCGTATCATCCTTTCATCTTTGGAAAATCCTTTGTTCGTAGTTAAAGAAGGTTTGTCAGCATACAAACATGTATGTTCAATTGTGTTTTAACAAAACAGTGTAAATGGAATACTTATGTCTAAAGGCGTGAGACATGGATCTTAAATGACATATCACGAGGGAAAAGAAAGGGGAACAAGCTAAAACAGCAACAAAAAAAGTATCAATTTCACTTTTTTTTTGTTTTATCCACCTTGTTAAAAGTGTAACTTGTTTGAGCAGTAAATTGATATACATGTACATTGCCTATTGACTGAAAGGGACTATCGCGATAGGGATAGTAATAGCGATAGTCTATTTGACTTGCTATTGCGATATATAAATTTAGATTCAAGGTAATGGGGTCAATTCTGTCGTTGTTCATCATAAGTTCTCCTTAGGTGGAACAGTAGCCATTAATTTGATAACAGTGAATACTAACTTTCATAATTATGTTAACTTGCGTGCAAAAGATTCATCACCATATAGAATACAGATATTTTAATTCACAATAGGTAAGTGCGAATGAAACAGGGTTATGTCATGTCTTCTCGAAATAACTGAACTAAAATTGCAATTTTGAAACAGTATCTGTGTTTATTTCTGATAAACATCTTCAGAAATCGTCATTTCAAGTCGTCTAAATTAGACGAGATAGACGAGTAAAGGGGGCTTTTTAGCTGGTTTTATGAGGTCCTAGACTTCAATTAATGAAAATCTATGACGGGTGTTTATGGCAACAACATATTTTATTTGATTATATTCTAAACTTAAAGGCAAAACATTACAAACAAATCCTTTTTAAAAGCGATTTCATCACCCAAAGTGCATTTGGACATTCATACAAATAAAAAATATCATACTCTGATTTAGTTCTTCTTTATAAAACATTTGCCTTTCATGGAATATCGACTTTTTGGGGCAGCAGTATTTTGTTTTTTATTTAAAAAAAAATGTGAAATCGTTTTTTGTGAAATCAATCAAATACTTTCACAGGAATGTTTTCAGCTTACTTTGTGCGATTGAGGTCTTCAGCAGTCTTTTATATATTACAATTTAATTGTATTTCACACTCAGGATGTTTCTTATTTATAACAATTACTTGTACAATCTTTTCTTACCTGGTTTATGTGAGTCGATTCATATTGCTCGTATTGCATTTACACTGTCCAATTATAGCATTACCATTTAATTAATAAGAGGACCACTCGACAACAATTCTTCACTATTTGCAATGTATTATCTGTATGAATAAATTGATGAAAATATAATTAACAACGGGTTTACAAGTTGCTAAACATATTTTCCACACCATCCTTCTCTACTTCACCATTACCATACTCAAAAGCAACAAATCGATGTTGTATCCATTATTATTTCGTCAATGTCAGATGAATAACTTTGAAGGAATCCATTTCATAAAGACAAACAAAGAAAATATTAACACGATAAATGTCATGACATTTTGGACACCTTTTACTTTCATTTGTGCTGGCCATTATCACCAGGAACAGAATAATAAGCAAGCTGGAAATCCATTTCTCATGATAACGTAAACAATATACTTAATTACCAGTGGTAAGTTTGAGAGGCTTATTGTGAAACTGGATCCCTCTCGTTTGACCATATCATCTGATTAAGATACAGATGGAAATATTCATATATTATGTTCATAATGTACAGTATCCACAGTGTATAATTCCAGATGTGTGTTAATTACTCAGTAACATGATGAAACATTACATTTTGTGTGATATTAACTTTTTAACCATGATTATTAACAACTAATTAACATCATGTGTAGTGCTTATTATTCAACATGATGAGATGATTTGTTATTTCAACTGATGAACATAATCTGTCATACCATGTTACACCCTGCTAGATTAGTTTCCGAAGCATAAGTTGGAAACTATATTACTGAGAAACTTCAAATGTATTATGGAAGTTACCTATATTGTGCAGTTGTGGATTTTTAGGGGTTTCTACTCAAAGGTTAAAATAAGAATTATTTTATTTTGGGTAAAATTTGGTTTCAGTTCAACATTCTTCAGATACAACATAAAATATATTTTTATATATTTTTATATAACGGTAAACGTTAGATTGTTTGTCATGATTGTGTTCATATTTATATGATTTTAAAGATATAAAGTAATGTCTGTCAATACCGAGCAGGTGTCCTCGACTAATAAGCATTAATCTAATTTGATTATTGTCCCGCGTGTCTCACTTGTTAAGTCTGTGTCCAGTTATATGTCAAAACTATACTTATTGAAACGCCCCATCTCTGTAAAGATCTGATATGGCAATAGTATATGTTCATATGAGCTGATTGGGTCTAATGTCGAGCATATGTTTGTTAATATGAGAATTATGTTATACAGTTGCTAACCAATACTATCTATATTGAATTACAACTATACTATAGTTCTGGTTAACGCTCGTCTCTGTGAACGTCAATCAGCACAGTTTGTTTTTATAAATACATTGTGTACAGTGACAGTGAAACTGGTTGTTGCTGAAATATGATCAATATCACTTCATGGGACAAATCAATTCCACACTATATGTACAACATGTTCAAGAGATAAAACTTACTACAATCCACATATACGCAGAAAGAGAAGAAAAGAGTCTAATTTCGAAATAGTGATTTGCCAAAAAGAACCTTGAATACATTTGTCGACAAACTTACCACACTCTCCCTCTTTCATTTCACTTTCATTCGTAAATGTGATTGCGTGTAGATGAGATGCATAGAACAAAGGAGAACCTCTATCTTCAAGAGCGACTGATTAATTACTTAGCGGATGGTTATTATCCTTGTACCAGAACACAAATACCACGGACTGTCTAATCTGCAGTTATTATTAAGATAATGCTTCCTTTGCTTATAGTCTTGTTACAGTCAATCTGTGTCTCTATCGTTTTTTTACTCTTTTCGTTTACATTTTTACATTTTTTCAGTAATTGTGATTAGTCATAATGACAAAATTAATTGAAGCTAATTGAATATCTTTAATTTATGGTTTGTAAAACAATTATTGTATTTATTCACTATGACAAGTTGAAGTATCCTACAGTCTCAAAATCCATAGATATATGCATTATGTTTAGATAATTTTTTCTAAATTCATATTCTGAAGTGTGTAAATTTAAATATATCAAATGGTTAACCCATTTATGCATGACGTCCCATAAATGGGACGCTAATTCAATGATCTGGTTCTTTGTTGATATATAAGCTACATATTTGCTGTAAGCTGTTTTTTAAAGGGAAGATGTTGTATTTATATGTCAACCAAGTTAAATAGTTGTAGATTTAAATATGGTTAAATCTGACAACCTGAAACAGAGAAGATACTAATTTAGCAAATTGCCAAAGTTTGAGGTACTACTGAATACTTGAACTTTCCAGTTGAACTCAATTGATTTGTTTTTAAGGTTTTTCAATGTTAAATAGTTTAAGTAAAAATAAGAGTTTCTTTCAATTATATTTGTTTCCATGCTCAAAGTTTTGTCAAATTAGCGTCCCACATATGGGACGACATGCACAAGAGGGTACATGTTTTTTGGTGATTAACAGAAATTATTTTTGTGGCGAAATATAATTTCTTGTCTTGATATTTATTGGAAAGGATGAGTGAAAGGTAATAAAAGTGACTGACTAACCCTCTGCTGACATATATCTTTATTGACATATCGGATTATTTTGAAGATGAGGACGGTTTTAAGGAGGAAAAGAGTAAATCAGAGCATTGCATGTGCTAACAGTATCTCATGAAGAAACAAAAGTGGTGGACAATATTCCTTTTCCCACTCTCTGCAGAAATTTTCAATGTTTGAATACGATATATACTACGTTTTTCACGCAAAAAGTTATTGATTGCTCTGCTGTAGTACACCTGTAATCTGAAATTCAGAAATGGTTTGCATTTCAGAAAGAGGAAGTCCCCAAGATGTTGTCCAACCAAAATTTATTATCTGTCAAACAATTTGTTTTTTTTCATGTGCATACAAAAAATGTACCCTCTTGTGCATGACGTCCCATATATGGGACGCTAATTCTATCATCAAAATAACACGAAAAAAATTATTTGAGGTAAAAATAACCATTGATTCACTTTATTGGAAGTTATGAACTATAAATTCTCACAATTAAATGAAAATCTGAGAGGTCATGCATAAATGGGTTAATTACTCTTTGTGTGAAAGAGCTAACAAATGATACAAAGCATGGAAAATAAATATGTTCTTTATAACTAGACACACAGGCAAGTTTTAGCAAGATATTATTAATAAGTAAGGCTTTCAAAGTACGGTTATGTTTTATGGTTTCGTCAATTAATAGTCAATATTTTCATTTTACTTTGTACTTATTTATTTAGCTTCACTTTACTTAAAATGTTAAAGTACGTATGAGGAGTTGTAATCACGTACGCACGTTGTGTACATAAAGAAGGAGAATTGAAAGCGTAGTTACACTTGTGACTGAGTAAATATTTCTTTTCTTTACCTGGAATAGACATTAGTTTCATTTCTTAAGCAAACTAGAAACCCATCAAGACACTAATGATGTAATTATGGATGGCAAATATGGTAAAAAGGTCATTTTAACATTTCCTGTTAAGAATTAAGAAGCAAGTTCATCAATTTTCGATTACCGACCATCCATAATGACAGTATTTATTTCATAATTGTCGATTTCGTTTCTTAATGCAATGTTAGACTGCGGTTAATTACTCTGGAATAATGATGTACATGTATTCCTTCCAAAGATTATTAGTCACAACGGCTTTTTAAAGGGCCAACATTATTTTACTTAATTCGATATTGAAAATCACTATGTGGAATTTATGAATTGTAGACTTTGAGACGTGAGTTTAAGTCTGCTTAATATGAAATCGCGGTGGCGGAATGGATAATTTGTTGGGACTGTTAGTACTGGTGATTGGTGCCTGATGCTGCAAATGACTCGCCCCGACAAAAATACAATAATGTGTACTATTACAGATAATGTGATCCCAAAATTAATATTAATATTTTTAGTAATCTCTTCTCAGATTTCATATAATTTTGAGGAAAAAAAGGTAACCAAGGTAAATTATTAGCAAACTGTTACACACATAATAAATGACATGAGTTCAACATCAACATTTCTATGCCAATGCCTTTGGATGTCACCATATGACTGTCATCAGGCCTATCACGCCTATCAGCGGTGACTCCATTCCATTAGCAATGTTATAGTATCATAAAGTTGTACCATTTCTGCATAATATATAAACATTTCAGAAGTTGTCATGTAACTAGAGAATGGCGATTGTTAAAATGAGAAAAGATAAATTGTTCAGTCTTCGATCAGTGCTTGATCAAAGTAGAAACATATTTTCAAACAACCAGGACAATTTGCTTTTAAGTGGTGATGGTTCTACAAATGTACATGGTTACGGTGCACAAGTGAATCAAGCGGAAGGAGCGATATTCATTGGGCCTGGTTTTCATGAATGTTATTGACTCGACTCACAGTTTTCCCAAGATTTCAATGGACTTTCATATTAATTATTGTTTTAGCATAAAATGGAGTCCACCATTTATTATATTTCAGAAATTATTTCATATGTCAGTTTAAGGAAAATCAAGTTGCCGTTTTTGTTGGCCGACAGTGTAGCATCCTTAGTCTTCAAATTTGCTGATCATCATGACACCTTTTACAAATAATGTAATAAATGAAAAAAAAAATTTTGACCAATTGATAAAATAATAGTAATTGTGCCTTACTTGACACAATGTTAGTGTCAGAGGACATGACCATCTTAATGGCAAACACTTTGATAAACTAGTTTATAGTCAAATAAAATAAAGTTGAGGGATAAAAAACACAGTGTAATTCAATTTTGATAAACTATTTTCTTGATCATGTCATTAATCAAATAATTCCATTCAATTTTGTCTAAAAACCTAATAAGGAACTGCAATACACACCGGATATTCTTTTGCCATAGGTGGAACTGTCAGGAACTCTTGCCCTTTCGTGAAATAGTTTTGGGTGATGTGACAATGTGCTGTTCATTATTTTGGTCTTGGTATAGATGTGAAATCAGCCATATCAACTTCAATGACTTTCGGTATGGACTTGATTGTCCTCGTCACTTGGTACGACCATTGATATTTAAGTTAGTCTTTATCCTGTACTTTTCTATACCAGTAAGGCAAAAAAAAGCAGATTTAGTTTCTGGTTTCCGCCCGCGTCAGTTTTAAACCCACGCCTCAGTTTTTTTTTCTAGGTTTCCACAAAAGAAAGGGGCACACAACTGTAATTATCTAGCCTCAGAATACATTGGACATTGAAAATGTCACTCGTTTCTGTTGAGATGAAGTGTAGGGGTGAGATTATTGACACATATTTAAGAAGCTTTGTGCTTATTTTATATAAATAGTTGTATAAATGTTGTTTTTGAACCGGTGAGAAGTTTGTATGAAATGGAATCTCGTCATCACATCATTTTTGTCACCATGTTAAGACAAGAAACATTTTTAAAATATATTGTTTTGAGCCCAAGGTTATATTCTACACGTAATTCAATAAATAATGGTAATGAGTACAAGCAGTTTTAGTAGGTAAATGCTTAATGACGATCAATTAATACTTAATCTGAAATCCTGTGTTTTCTGTTACCTTTTTGCTCCAGCAACTATAACTAATTCAAAATGAACTGTTTCTGATGTTGCTTTGGTTTATGGATTGGTGAGCTACAGTACCTCGGCATTACAGTTAGATCATTTTCTAATATTTAATGGTGTTCGTTACATTGAGCACATTTAATCTTGGATGAAACAATAACTTCAAGTCTTTGTTGAAAGGTCACTCTACATGAAAACAAATATCCATTGTTCATATTCACAACAGGTTCATTGCAAAACATTTGTTTTCAAACCCTTTGTTTTGTTATTGTTTCTGAACATTGTGCTTCAATAAAGGAATGATTACTTCATGAACTTGATCGAATAACGGATGGTATATTACACTAAGTAATCATCGTGCAAAACGATTAAAATCAAATATGAAACAGTGATAACAAATGTTTATTGTAATTCTTCTACAATAGTTTCACAATAAAACAATTGATTGCGTTCTTCAAACTGCAAATATCCTTTGTGTTGAATACACCCAGGTCTATATCTGTATAAACAATTTATAGCTTGATAAGTTTAAAAGTACTGAATTCGTTTCCATCACACTTCTAATGCTGATAGCGTTTACCATTCAAATGTCACAAATCAATGTTCTAATTCCTGTAAAGACAAAGATGTTCACTTATCCCTTGGGGCAATTTTCGAAACTTTTCTTTTTGTGAATTTTCATTTATAATTAAATGTCAATGTATCTTCATTTAATCACCTGAGGTAACAGGAGATTTATATGAATATAGAAAATAAAATATTATTATACATATTATATACAAGGTATTGTTTAGCTATTTGCATAATGATATTCATTGTCCATAACTGCAAACACATTACTAAAAGTGATTTAATCCGTTACCGTTTCCTTCCGGATTCTTCCGGATTCACAGTATCCCCCAAAGTTTGGTAGAAAACGGAAGGGTCCGGCAAATGGATTCCACCACTTTTTGTCCTGTGAAATAACTGCAATAACACAAAAATAATTATTGTTTGTCAGTAGTATTAATATCATTAATTCCTTTACAATTCCTTTAATTAGATGCGACTACTAGAGCTTGCATTCAAATAACAAAGTAATACATATAATATAATATGCCAGTGTATGTTTCTACATGCCTCCATCAACATTATCTAAAGTAGATCTGTGTATACAATAAGTTAAAATCACATACACCTGTATAAAACGGACTGGAATGACTTGCATAAGGACGTGTTCCCCCGTTCATCCTTTGATAATTTACACCGAATTAAAAACACAGCACATAACAAGGCCGACGATTTGCTTGGTACATTGTCACCAATGGTAAAACACCTTTCCCTTTTCGGAAAATGAAGTTAAAAAATGAGTTGACATGGTTTGGTATGCCATGGGAATAGTTTTTGTCATTCGAATTAATATAATGTGTTCACAATAAAATGGCCTCAATGTGATATTTCTTTTTTCGCAACAACGCTTTTACCACTTTGGAAACTTTGATTGTGTTAAAAGATGCTTTACCCTCTAAAGTAAATACTAATGATACAAACTGTCATTATAAATGGAAAAAAGTGCTACTGTCCCTTTAAGCAATGTAAGACAACACAAACAGAAGGACTATGATTGACGGAGGGTGTGGTTTGTAAGCGTTATAAGTAAAATAGGAAGGCCTTCTTCTCAATGATTGCAAAATAATGCGTCTACACCGAGGGTCAAAAGAAATGGTACCTAGTTTTTCGACAGTCAAACACAAAATATGTCTGCCACAAACAGTCTTTTACAATGTCTGTGATGCGGATATCTCTTTACACGAGAGATACAATATACCATTTATTGAAGTATGATGCTTAATAGTTTTATCTGTTCAAACACCCATGCGCTGCTGATATTGCTATTTCAAAGGTTTGACATCATATAAGATATGTATGGTGAAGTCGATGAAATATTGGAATTATGTTAGAACAATATGTTTTCCCACATAATGTACCTTTGATATTAACTACTGAGCATTCAAATGAGACGTGCAGTTTCGGATTCTACACATGCATAATGATGGTACTCGATTTTAATTGGAAACTAGTAATTATGATATATTTGGCGATTTGGGATGAATATGCAAGCTGAGTGAATTTTGTGTACTGTAAACAGCACATATAGTGTGTTTGAATGTATTAAAGCTAATATGATTATATGAAACACAATGAATGCACCTTTAAAATACCTGAATTTCTGTTGCTATCGTTTCTTATGTCCCTGAGTGTACATCATTAATTGAAAATAACCTTTCAGACAAATACACTTTCAAGTCAATGTTCTCAGGGTATGGAGTGTAAATTGATTATGATATATGGGTGTTTTTGATAATGTAGGATAGCATAAACGCAGACAGAAACGTAATAATTGTTCACAGCATGTTATCAGTCCCCCAGGTAGTATGTTTGTAATCAATAGTAATATCAATTAATCGAGATAACATATTTGAGACAATCACATTATAGTTTCCTTTCCACTAAGAATTAGCTTATAATACTTCATTGCCTTTCGTAATTGCATAATGCTTGGATATTGTATGACGACCGTAATATTACCGAAACCGATATTCTACTAAGTTAAAATTTTGCTTTAAAGGGGTTGTAGCACGTTTTTTTGCAAATTGTTTGTATGTGCAAATTTCCCATAATCATAGTTTGAGACATTTATATTTATTTTAAAGCCTAACACATCTTAATACACAAACCAACTATCCGTATTTGTGATTGGTGTTGGGTATAAAGCAAAAATTGCATGGCAGTCATTTTAATGTGAAGACATTTAATTATTTCAAATTATAAACAAGATTCCCATGGAATTACTGGACAATGTACACTAAATTGTTTAATTTGATGCTCCAAAGAAAGAAGGATGTTTTTGAGACATTATTTTTCAAATACATTTCATTAACTTATTTGAGTGAAAAAACGTAACGACGAGGATTCAGACCAATAGTCCAATAGAACACACATAGTTTGCAAACCAGGAATGAGTCGTGATTACCATTAGATTGCATTAGGTGAGGTGAAATGGGGTTTAACGGCGCTTTCAAGAGTATTTCACTTATATCATGGCTGCTTGTATTATGACAGGGAGAAAGCCTGGAAGGCCATGTGGTTATGCATTGCGGTGAAACCTGCGAGCATCGACTGGAACTAGCGAACCATGGGTGGTACTACGCTGAAATTCAGTGTAGCATTGAACTCAAACCTTACTGCGTGTAAAACAGTTCTCTACTGCAGAACAAAGTTGCCGTGCCCCTGGCAGTATTCAAACCCCGGGCCTCTTGATCCGAAGCCGAACGCGCTCACCACTGCACTATCCCGCCCTTGAATTGCATTAGTGTTTTTACTAAAGAGTTGAGTCACTGAATAACTATTGTTAAATATTATAAATCACAAATCTTACAATACCATTATTCAATGGAATTACTATGTGGTATAAGGATGTTTCTGTGTAAGCAAATATAACATCGTTGTAATGAAAAAAGGCAATGCTTATCCTCCATGACATGGTGCCGTATATCAAAGTCTATGACTAAAAGCAAGAACTCTTTACCCTAGCTACAGCTAATAGTTTATAGTAATAGATGTACATGTAATTCAAACTTCAACTTGTATATTGATTTATTATGGTCCACAGAGCTTTCCCGAGTTTTCCGCGTCTTCACCTACATGTAGTAGTTCCTAATCGCAAAGCTAACAGATTGGGATTGATTCAGAACTTAATGCAGCTAGCACCTCATCCTCGACACGTGTCAGATTACAACAAAATAAGTGTTAACAAATAATTTCAAACTTGAGATTATTACATGCATATCCTGTCTTATGCATAGTGATGTTCATTTGCACGAGAGTACGAGAGTATATCATTATCCTGATTTCATTGTCTCAAAGATGTGATCATTGTCAGTAAGGATCAACATTGAGATCGTATGGGCTGATATGGTTGTCAAAGGCTTGATAAATTCTTCATCTGGATTTAGCACCGTACTGGTTATTATATCCTGATTGCAACGTCTGTAGATGTGAACAGGACTCTGTCCATAAAGGTCAATTTGCAATCTGAGAGATCTGCATTATTTGTGTGGCAGGTGTCTTTAAGCAGCTTATAACCAAGAGGGAAACGACTCCAAGTTTGTAATTAATCACATAAAGTGCAATCAGTTCAAGGGGATACTGAAGTTAGTATGTGCATTAGAAACATAGAATGTTTTCTGAGAAAGAACAAGTTTGTGCAGAACAATAGGCTCTTGACAACTGTGTTATAACAATATTATTTCAAGAGAAAAAGAGAAAACTTTTGATTACAGTTAATAAGTCAAAACCCTGAAATCTTATCAATTCTTTGAAAACTCAAGAACCGTGTGACTTTCATAGACAGACCGAATCAAATCTGGGCCGCATGAGACGACGTTGTGAAATGGTTCTATAGGACAAAAAGTGGTGGAATCCACGTTGCTGGATCCTTCCGAATTTGTCATTTCATTTTTCATTTGGGCAGATCCGCAAGATACGCAAGATCCGGCAAGCAGTTTCCACCACTTTTTGTCCTGTGTTCGTTTCATGCTGGGCGACCAGTTTAGTCAGTACAGGAAAATGTATATTTTTATTGATGCCGTTATTACAAATTTCTGAATGACAATAAAATAATGTTTAACGATGTAAAGTGTATGCATTATATAAGGTGCTGTGATCCTTATATCTTCATATTCAATGCAATTACATATAAAGATTAATTTCAGGATGTATTTGACGATGTTGTGAAGATACTTTTAGAACCATAAAAACCTGTGTTATTGTTAAGAACAAAGGAAGACAACCCCCATTACTGATGAAATTGTTTTATCGCTAGTAAAATAATTGATCTGTTATTGAATTATTGTGATGCAGATACATTTAATTAAATATCAATTTAACTGTTAAATGCAAAACAAAGCAGTAAAATGTTGTTTCTATTTGCCCAAGAATAATCAATGTAAGTTCATACCCTAATATGAAGGACGCGTTTTGATGCTGCAACTGTTTACAAATATTCATCATCTGTCACCTACAAATGACGTCAGTTGTATATTTACTTTTACAAATGTTTGTGTTTTTTTTTCTGTTTCAAAATCAATTATAAAGTGAGCATTAGATGATTTAATGAACAAATATTGAACAATCGTAAATGTCATGGCATTATTAATGTATGTAATTTGTTGTGGGTTTAGAATGATATAAATCACATAACCATTATGAATGTTGCTTGAAATATTAACTCTTGTTTCTTTGAAATTGACATCACATGTTGAACATATCGGCTCTCAAAACGAGTAAAAAAGATATTTTATCACGTGTATCGAATGCAAAAAACTATTTGACATATACTTTGATGTAATTTTTCATGTCATGGGTATATCAGTTATTAAGGTGGAAACTTGTTTTAAAAAATGTATTGCACACTTTTAAATGACAAACTGACAAGCTATATGCAATAAACTGACCAGCATTACATTTTTTAAGGTTCCAATAAAAATAACAATTTGTATACTGAGATAATATATGTAATGTATTCACAAAAACCATCAAGTGTTTCTTGCATATTGAAGTAAAAACTATGTTTAACAAAATGTGTTTACTTTCCAAATTGACCTTTTTGGATGATGGATGAATATATGTGAGCATATGTAATAAAATGACAAACAAGTTTATTCAAAATATTAGTAAATAGCTATGTGTTATTATCCGCCGCCTTTAGAAAATGAGACGTCCATGACGCCAACACATGATATCATATGTCTGGTGTGACAGCATCAGGATGATGATGTATTGTTTACCTATTGTTTCAACTTGACTGACAACACGTTCCATTCATATATGTACTTTAATAACTGGTAATTTCTTTCATTTCTCATGCGTCACGGAAAGTCAACTGCAAATCACAATCTCTCCTTTCAGATTACCAAATTCAAAGTAAGGTGATTATATTAATTCTAATAGTTCCGCAACATGATAGATTAATATACATGTACTACAACACTCGTGCAGATATATTTTAACAAGATAATCGAATGTGCTAATGATTAGTTATGTCTCGTATTAATATGTGTAGGTGTATAATTACTATTATTATTTCATGACATCACAATAGAAAGTGAAATCCTTACACTGGCGTTGAAACGGTTGACAATATGCTAATGATAACAAGTCGAACGTTACGTTATACAGATATATTGTCCATAATAATGTGTGATGAAAAGTTTCGACTTGAGTCATAAAGAAACATTCGCAGTAACATATCACTTTCTTGCAAATATATATATATATATATATATATATATATATATATATACATATACAGTGTAAATAGAATTAGATCATCTCTTTTAAAGTAGTGTCCTGAATATAAAATAAACAACTAAGATATAGCATTGATGTTGATATTTATTATTAGTATTTATATTATGTTATGGTGTTGATATTTATGAAAGTAAATCACGCTATTCACCTTTTTAATTATGCTGACCTTCAAATATTATGTTGCCAGGTTTTCTGTTTAGATTAACATTAACAGCAGAAATAGAAACTAAGAATATGTTTCGTGTCATTGGACGTTCAGTACAGACATCTGGTTTATAATAAATTGTGTTCACTCACACAAAGGATTATGAGAAAACACAATATACAAAATAATATGAAAAGCAGACTGGACATAGCCCTGTATTAACACATTATTCATGTATACAGTCATAATACACAATTCAGGATAAACTTTATATAAACGTACTGTTAAATGCATGAGGTATGAACAAAATTAATGATAAAAGGCACCTAAATTACAGTTGGTTGAACATGTTGATTGATACTTTTCAATGACATAACGCATTTTAAGAAGAAAACCAGACATACAAACTCAAACGATTTTAGTAGAAATATGTATTTTTAAAGTAATTGTAAAGGTTTGAAACTCAAACATTTATTAACAGTTAACATTATCAAATGGTGGTTTAAGATATTTCTCTGTTTTGATTTCTTATTAAATATATATCATTTCTTCTCAAACACTATTGAATCATGTCAAATAAAATGAGGTTTCTTAATGTCAACAATACTATTGGGAAAGTCTTGCCTAAATAAATAGAGATAAATCGATGTTTGTACATTTTATTGTGTACAAATACACATTGGTTAATGTTACTGTATCAATTGCAACTACAATATCAAAGATTTCTCAATACAATTTACAGTATTAATCTTAAGTGACATTTTAACAATTCCATTGAAATACATTTTTCTGTTTTATTATTGAAAATTTGCTATTATTAACGCTTTGGGTGCAATATAATCATGTTTTATATGTTAGAATTGACTTTAATGTCAGATATTCATAATCATAAAGAGCAATCAGACTATCTTTATTCATCTTATACCATCACAAAAGGGCAAAACCAAAAGTAACATCAAAGGAAAATGGAATACATTTTGTAAAATGCAATAGAAGACATGTTATTGAATAGTTTTCTGTTTCTAAGGTTTTCCCCTAAAATGTAAGTTTATTTTCATTCTCGAGCTCCCAATGGGACACTCCATACAGACATGTTTTGGGGAAGTATTGCAGGTATAAAATACAAATGCATAAAACCATGATAAAGAACACTTTTAGCGATTACATATTTCCAATTCTTCAATAAATCAGTTTGAAAGTACAAATTCGTATCTTGACGGTTTAATGACAAGTCAGACTTTAAAGAACCGTTGTTATTTATGAACAAATATCTTTCAATAACATGGCACGTTAACCGGGGAATACAGAAGGTCATTGTCTTTGTAAAATCTTAAATCATTATATAAAGCAAACACGCATAAGACTGAGAAGCACTTAAGTGATTGACAATCAGTTCGTATTCAGATTAGTTACCTTGTCATAAGATATCAGATCATATAGATGGAACATCGTCAAGCTATTCTTCGAAGTGAATGTAGGAGATTTAACGTCAATACAAATATGTCAATTATCACATTTCATACAATTTCATATTCTTCGAAATAGACTCAAAAGATTATTATGGATTAACAAAAACATAACACATATACACATTGTCTTTAAACGTGTGCATACAATGTGCTTGTTTGTTTGTTTTTAAATGTTTTTTTGCGCCCTCAGAATCATATCAGAGGGGTGATGAAATTATAGTTGAAAAATACTTGATAAAATAGTTTGATACACTGTATATTGTATATTTACTAACCTATTTGTACTTAAATGGTTCAGACACATTTCATTATCATTCGTTTTACTGCATATCAAACACTTTTTAGAATAACGATGTTTGACAATGACAGACAATTAACATGTTATGTACTGTGTCATTGTCCTTACATTTTCATTTTTTCACATATGATCAAAATGAAGATCATTTAATTACTTATTACATTTTACATTTGTGTCCAAACTGACATAGTACAGAACATCGTTTTGTCATTATTAGAACCATATCATGTGTTCTTATTAAAGACATCGATGAACACTTGGCATGTCTGATCAACACTGATAAACCAATTAGATTAGAAAAGTGTTATTAGATATAAGTTGGCAATGTTCTGAGCAACAGATTGGATTAAAACATATTTTTAATTATATCTTGATGAATGTTCTTTATCATGTTCCATATTTTTCAAATCATCAATATCCTTGAAAAACTAACCACTTAATAATTTAAAAGGTGCCTCAGCTTGTTCCAGAGTATTATGTTTTATAAATAACCAACATGGGAATATATTTCTCCACCTCCGATTATCTTGCTATCTTACACATCTGAATAATTTTTTCGAAGCAACACTTTTGAATTCCGGATATATAATTTATTAACTCTGTGCATTTCAATAATTATTATTGTTCAGTTTATTGTTCACATTATTTGGTAACTTGTACAATGGGAAATGAAGATGATGTTTGTTTAGATATTTTCACACAAGTTGTCAGAGATCTATGCATTAACATAGAGAGATAGCTTTTAAGTGAAACTAGATACAGTTGATGTCAGGCACATTTACATTCTACATTCGTTCTTCATAATGAACGAATTGACATGCAGACATTTTGCTTTTCTTGAAGAATGAGGGATATTTGTTTCAAGGAGGATTTCGAAGTTAAGCATATTTACTCATGACCAACTTAAGTTTGATTATCCATTGACATTCTCGTCTTCTTCATAAACAAACTTCTAGAACGCCCCTCAAACAGTTGTTTTCACATATTCCACCACCATTTTACGGCCGAGAGATGTTTTGCATACTCCTTAGTCACATAATGATAGTCCAATAATAAAAACTTGTTGACATGAACATGAAGGGAAAAGAGAGATGTTGATTTGTATGATTAGTATGTACAGTATGTCCACTGAGATATTAATTACTTCCTTTCCTCCGTTGTTACAACAGACATCCAATCCCATGTCATTGGTGTCCTTATCATAGGATAATCTTTCCATGTCTTTGTTACATATTAAGATTAATACCACCATTTGACTATCTGTAATTATTATCGTTGTATTATGTTTACTCTTAATCATTTCATTTTCTGTGTTATTGTTTCAGGTATGTCACTGACCTCTTCAAAATACATTGATGTAAACCGAAGTTGATTAAATACACATAATTACAGCTGTATCCCGAAAATTGGTTCATCTACGTGTTTATCAAAGTCTTATTGTCTTTGCGAATAAACCGATAAATGTGAAAGATGAAAATGGAATGAAAGAAATGTTATGATAAGCATTTCGATTGAGGTTTGTCTAAAGTTCATATGCCAAACCTGTGAAAGATGTTCCGTCCATCTGGTTGTACTTAACAAGGCACCGTTAATGGTTGATGAACATGCTACTCTACATTCATTACGAAATATTAAACCCGTCTGCAAGAGGAGTTTATTAATGAGAAAGTAGATAGACAATACAAGTCAACATGTACATTTCCATAAAAACTGTCAACATCATACATGGATACCAATTTAGTTTGTAGTTTATTCAATTCATCATGACCTCACTTAAAAAAATTTACTGTTACATATTTGTACTAATATGTTTGTATGATCAAACACTTTGTCAACATTTAGATTCTCGTAATGAAAAAAACGAATAACTTTGAATCATGAATTTAATCAAAACAAAGCATCAACTTTAAAAAATACATCCAAACTTTGTACATCGCAGAGTCATTTCATCTCATATTAACAACATAAACACGATCAATCGTTTGACAAGATTAAGCTACAACACAAAGAAGTATGCCTTGAGGTCAACTCAAATTTAAATCTTGACGTATATTTGACTCATAAATGTTTAATGTTTTAATGAATGCTATTCTTAAAGCTTCCAACTGTCAACTTTTAAACATTTACAACATCAAAATATTATCTAATGGTTGAAACTGATTGTGTGGAGTTGCCAGTGAAGAATAACATTTACCCTCTTGTTTCTGACAATAATATCTCACGGATGGCATAACTTTATTTAATTCAATGGTAGCAATATGCAAGTCACGAATTTTATTAAACGCTGTTTCTCTTGTTCATATAAATATATTTCAAGTTTGTCACATGATATGTGAATTAGATTTAATATATTACAAATTATGCCCTTTCTAGACTAATAACGTGTTTATCTCTTCAAATGAGGTAGAAAGTTTATATTTTCACGAGTTTGACAGATGTCTTTTGATTATATTATGCTATCCTTGTAATTACGCCACAACAGGGTCATTTTCATGTTGAGCGGCAGCTTGGAACAACCTGTCACCACAGTAATCATGTGACGTAATGAACGAATTTGTTACGTCAGACCATTGTTTTATGACGTCACATTATATCAGTCACTGGTCACAGCGAAAATATCATATATCTTCGGTGTAGCTTGATAAACAGTTTATTTCACCTATAAACCCCAGTATTTCATTGCCCGTAATATAATAAAATGGTTTATTGTTACTCATGTTCAACGAGTAACATTTAACAACGTGAGCATCCCATTCCATCACTGTATTTATATCTGCAATGCTACATCACTCCCCTGATCTCGTAACCATCTTCTGGCTCGTATCACTGGAGACTGGTTACTAATCGTCATCATTTGTATCATATTCTTGTTTATAAATACGAAGATTGTGCATGTACGATAGACCCTCATCAAAACACCCTGTATCAGCCCGGTGGGCAGTTAACCTGTATCAGCCCATCGTCAAAGGATTTGAATCACGAACCCTAGATAACGTGCAAGACAAATATATCGAAGTCACGAATAATTTACCGTTGTCTTTCTTCGCACAGCATACATTTAACATGGTGGACATCGCTGAAAACCTGCAGATCGTATTTGTGAGCTTGACACCATCATGGAATCGACAGTTGCCGTAGAAAATGAGGTATACTTTGAGGCAATCGAAATGCATACAGAGAAATTGTGAAACCCAAAGATTAAACACAGATGACATGAGAAAATTGTTTGAGCACGTTATGTGTTGTCATGATAATGAGACAAATTAGATTCAGAAATTAAAGTTGATGAATGTTTAACTTATGTGGTTTGTTTTTAGTAAGTGTATATGGAGGCTGGTGACAAATCGATTTAAATTGATAAAACATGTGTTACATCATCCAATGTCATTTCACACATGCTCGCCACTTCCAGCCCATGCTCGCAGGTTTCACCGCAATACATGATGTTGCGGGCTTTGTCCCTGCAATAATACTAGCAGCCTCTCCCCAATGCTATATCGAGGGACTGAAATTTGATGGTCACTCATCGGTATTTTCATCAGGGAACTCCAAATCTAGCTCGATTTATTTAATTTATAAAGACATCAGTAGGCTGTTGCGTCAAATGTTAAAGGGACAGTAGCACGTTTTTCGCTCAATAAGTCGATGAAATGTAATGTCACCAACAGTAAAACATCCTTCTCTCTTCAGAAAATCAAGTTTAAAATGAGTTTTGTGTAATAAGATGTTTTACTCACTAAGGTACATTTAAATGACATAAACTATTATTATAAATGGGAAATTTTAAACAATAACATTTTTAAAAAAACGTGCTACTGTCCCCTTAAGACGCCTTATACATCACTCACAAGTCCTATATTCCAATTTACATTACAGCATGACATATCTTCAGAAAATCGTTAAAGGGACAGTGGCACATTTTTTGCTCAATAAGTCGATGAAATATAATGTCACCAATAGTTAACACCCTTCTCTTTTTGAAAAATCAAGTTTAAAATGAGTGTACATGGTTCGGTTAAGTCATGGGAATTGTTTTTGTAATTTGAAATAATAAAATGTGTCCACAATAAAATGGCAGCCATGCAATTTTTGCTTTATACGCAACTTCGTTATTACCACTACAGAAAACCGTTTCGTGCAATAAGATGTTTTACCCACTAAGGTACATTTAAATGACATAAACTATCATTATAAATGGGAAATTTGAAACAACATTTTAAAAAAACGTGCTACTGCCCCTTTATGATGCCTTTTACGTCACTCGAAAGAAGACCTACATTCCAGTTTACATTACAGCATGACATATCTTCAGAAAATCGTTCGATTGTTTTGTTGACTTCGTTCAAACATATTTCTATATTATTCACAATAGCTATTTGTCTTCATTCAAAACAACGTATTAATTCCATGTAGTGAAACTATACTTTTGTGATTTCGCGATGCTGTGATGTAAGCACTTCTCCTATGTTGCAAAACATTTACTTTAGTGTTAGTGTTTACTCTGAACAACTTCAAAAACATCATATCATCCTTTCATCTTTGGAAAATCCTTTGTTCGCAGTTAAAGAAGGTTTGTCAGCATACAAACATGTATGTTCAATTGTGTTTTAACAAAACAGTGTTAATGGAATACTTATGTCTAAATGAGAAAGACATGGATCTTAAATGACATATCACGAGGGAAAAGAAAGGGAAACAAGCTTAAAAAGCAACAAAACAATATCAATTTCACTCTTTTGTTTTATCCACCTTGTTAAAAGTGTAACTTGTTTGAGCAGTAAATTGATATACACGTACATTGACTATTGACTGAAAAGGGACTATCGCGATAGGGAAAGTAATAGCGATAGTCTATTTTGACCAGCTATTGCGATATATTCATTCGGATTCCAGGTAATAGCGTCAATTCTGTCGTTGTTCATCATGAAGGTGGAACAGTAGCCGTTAAACAGTGAATACTGACTTTCATAATGATGTAAACTCGTGTGCAAAAGAATCATCACCATAAAGAATACATGTATTAATTCACAAGAGATAAATGCGAATGAAACAGTGTTATACCATGTCTTCTCAGGACAACCAAACTAAATTTGCAAGTGTCTGTGTTTATTTTGGATAAAAATCTTCAGAAATCGGCATTTCGAGTCCCCCAATAAGACAAGATAGGCGAATAATAAGGGCTTTGTGGCTGGTTTTATGACGTCCTATAATTATGACGTACTTTAATTAATGAAAATCCAAGACGGGTATTTATGGTAACAATATATTTTATTAAATAATATCTTAACCTTAAAGGCCAAACATCCTTGCGAACAAATCTTTTGTAAAAGCGATTTCACAACCCAAAGTGATATTGAACATACATAACAATAAAAATACCTTACTCTGATTTATGAAATTATGAGTACTCCTTTACACACCATATGCCTTTCATGGAATATCGACTTTCTGGGGAAGCAGTATTTTGTTTTATTTTTTTCTTTTGAAGGCATGGTGACGTTTTTTTTGTCGTATTGACATGGTATTTAAACAAATCAGTTAAGATTATGAAATGTGAAATTGTCTTTTGGGAAATCAATCAAAAGCTTTCACAAGAATGTTTGCAACTTGCTTTGAAATCTTTAAGATCAACAGAGCGTGGGACATTGTTTGATTTAGGAAATGTCATTGGGTACATCATATAAAGAAAGGCAATTAATGTTGGTATGAGTGTGCAATTTATATTGAAGAGCTGATGAAATTAACTTTACAAGAAGAAATAACAGTGATTATGGGCATATATCAAACATGTAGGCGAACATTTTTTTTATTTAAAATAATCTCAGGGATAAAAGAAACGCTGGTTTTCAAAAAGTTAACAAATGTTTAGGTACACCTAAGCAATGGTTAGAAACATACTATGAAAATCTTAATCATTTCATTAGCCTCAGAGAGAATAGGCATAGCACTGTTTCATTGGTTTTACTGGTTTGGGTCACAGGTGAAAGGTCTCAGATATCTGTCAATTGGAGAACATATATCATGAAATGTTACAAATGGGTATTCAATGGAAATATCAAACTATCAAGTAGTACACGGTGTTTTGAACTTACTGAAAAAATACCTGTTCTATTTAGGCTTGAAAGTGTTTTTTTAATTAACAACATTAAATGATCCCTGCTTCTGAAGGAATAATGGTCTGATACGTTTGTTTCTTAATTGAGTATATTATTTGCTTTGATGTAAAATACGCCTATAATGCCATATGGTCAAATAAGGCTGAAAAAGAATCAATTGACAAACACTAGTCTTGCCTAAATGGCCATTCTTGTAAAATGATACTTATTTCACAATGTTCCTAATTCGGTCTTATATTTAACTAACATTTACTTCAGGAAACCATTTTAGTTCAAGCATAATTTATCTTATTTACCCATGACGTCGGAAGAAAATATAATTGAAAAACATTGTGATATGCTCGGTTGGCAGCAAACAGCAAACTTTCAGTTCAAAGAAAAGAGTCATTTGAATTTCAGCCCGGTGAATACAATTAAAAAACTTGTAGATTTATTACAGTATGGGTCATCGGACTCAACATACAGTTTTGAAATCGATTGATGATATATACATGTACACAACAAGGCCCTATTCTCGTGGTTTCTCGTATGATTTTTCTAAAAATCCTTGCTTTAAAGGGACAGTAGCACGTTTTTCGATGAAGTGAATTTGAAAATTATTGTCACCAATAGTAAGACAAGCTTCTCTCTTCAGAAAATCAAGTTAAAAAAATGAGTTTACATGGAATCGTTCTTGTCTTTCGAAATAATAAAATGTGTTCACAATAAAATGGCCGTCATGCAATTTTTGTTTAACCCTCTCAAGCAAATATATATTACATAACTTATCATTATAAATGGGGAATATGAAAAAAATAAATTTGCAAAAAACATGCATCTGCCCTTTTAAAGTACCACTAAACTCGCCGGGATACGTTTTGTAGAAATGATATGACACCAGTTAAGAAAATAACATAACCACTTCATTTTGTTCAACTCAAATCGAAAATATTGCTTTAAAATTACACCTACCTAAAACAATCTACAAACCTTTCAAGTAGCTATTCATGCCTTGCCAAGCTTTAGACAACTGGGCAACCCAAGCGAGCGTCTCGTTTGTGCTATTGTTTACATTAACACATAAATGTTTTCAAGGTTACTATTGGTAACTTAATTTTTTTTCCAGTCGGATATATTGCACTACATACGATTATCCAACATTGAAATGAATTGAATATGGCAAAAAGCAAATGGCATATACGATTTAGTTTCCCACAAACATATTCATATCAAAATACAAACTGATTTAAACAAAAACCGATTTGATAAATACATAAAATGTATGAAAAACTAAATCAAAGCCAAAAAAGGTATCTTCATCTAAATGTTTTACAAACGTTTTGTTCATGATAAAATTATTAAAACTCGAATGACATATACAGCATATTTTGATTTGTTCAGTTCATGATACAGACACAGTTAATAACCAATGTTGAAATTAAAACATACATAACGATTCAAAATAACAAACCTGTTCAAAATAAAAGATTAATCCAAGTGAATATGTCGTTTACAAAATCTATATGTGCTCCCAACTAAACTGAACTTAGACACCGTGGATGAAATGTTACAGAAGGAAAATTGACATTCGACACCCGAGGCACATGAAAACTAACAACCAGCATTAAACATTTCATTAACTAGAGGACCACTCGACAACAAGTTATCACTATTTGCAATTAAAGGCGTTGTATGTATGAATAAATTGATGAACATAGAATAAACAACGGGTTGCTAAACCTTTTTTCCATACTATCTTTCTCTATATCATCATCATCGTACTCAATGGCAATTAATCGATGTTGTATCCATTATTATTTCGTCGATGTCAGGTGAATAACTTTGAAGGAACCAATTCCATAATGAGAAACAAAGATAATATTAACACGATAAATGTCATGACATTTTGGACACTCTTTACTTTCATTTGTACTGGCCATTATCACCAGGAACAGAATAATAAGGAAGCTTGAAATCCATTTCTTACGATCATGTAAAGAAAACATACTTTAATTAACAATGGTAGGTTAGAGAGGCTTATTGTGAAACCGGATCCCTCTCGTTTGACCATGTAATCTGATTAAGATACAGATGGAAATATTCATATATTATGTTCATAATGTGCAATATCCACACGTATAATGCCAGATAAACATGATGTGTGTTAATTACTCAGTAACATGGTGTGAGAAAGAACATTACATTTCGTGTGATATTAACTCTTTAAACATGATTATTATCAACTAATTACCATCATGTGTAGTGCTTATTATTCAACATGATGACATGATTTGTAATTCCAACTGATGAAGATAATCTAGATTAGTTTTCCGAAGCATAAGTTGGAATCTATATTACTGAGAAACTTCAAATCTATTATGGAAGTAACCTTTATTGTGTAGTCTGCCGTTTTAGGGTTTTCTACTCAAAGGTTAAAATAATTATTATTTTATTTTTGGTCAAATTTTGTTTCAGTTCAACATTCTTAAGATACATCATGAAGTATATTTTTATATATTTTTTTATAACTGCAAATGTTAGATTGTTTGTCATGATTGTGTTCATATTTATATGATTTTAAAGATATAAAGTAATGTCTGTCAATATCGAGCAGGTGTCCTCGACTAATAAGGCATGTATCTAATTTGATTAACCTGATTTGTCCAACTTGTTAAGTCTGTGTCCAGTTATAAGTCCAAACTATACTTATTGAAACGCCCCATCTCTGTAAAGATCCGACATGGCAATAGCATATGTTCATATGAGCTGATTGGGTCTAATGTCGAACATATGTTTGTTAATATGAGAATTATGTTATACAGTTGCTAACCAATACTATCTATATTGAATTACAACTATACTATAGTTCTGGTTAACGCTCGTCTCTGTGAACGTCAATCAGCACAGTTTGTTTTTATAAATACATTGTGTACAGTGACAGTGAAACTGGTTGTTGCTGAAATATGTTCAATATCAATTCATGGGACAAATCAATTCCACACTATATGTACAACATGTTCAAGAGATAAATCTTACTACAATCCACATATACGCAGAAAGAGAAGAAAAGAGTCTAATTTCGAAATAGTGATTTGCCAAAAAGAACCTTGAATACATTTGTCGACAAACTTACCACACTCTCCCTCTTTCATTTCACTTTCATTCGTAAATGTGATTGCGTGTAGATGAGATGCATAGAACAAAGGAGAACCTCTATCTTCAAGAGCGACTGATTAATTACTTAGCGGATGGTTATTATCCTTGTACCAGAACACAAATACCACGGACTGTCTAATCTGCAGTTATTATTAAGATAATGCTTCCTTTGCTTATAGTCTTGTTACAGTCAATCTGTGTCTCTATCGTTTTTTTACTCTTTTCGTTTACATTTTTACATTTTTTCAGTAATTGTGATTAGTCATAATGACAAAATTAATTGAAGCTAATTGAATATCTTTAATTTATGGTTTGTAAAACAATTATTGTATTTATTCACTATGACAAGTTGAAGTATCCTACAGCCTCAAAATCCATAGAGATATGCATTATGTTTAGATAATTTTTTCTAAATTCATATTCTGAAGTGTGTAAATTTAAATATATCAAATGGTTAACCCATTTATGCATGACGTCCCATAAATGGGACGCTAATTCAATGATCTGGTTCTTTGTTGATATATAAGCTACATATTTGCTGTAAGCTGTTTTTTAAAGGGAAGATGTTGTATTTATATGTCAACCAAGTTAAATAGTTGTAGATTTAAATATGGTTAAATCTGACAACCTGAAACAGAGAAGATACTAATTTAGCAAATTGCCAAAGTTTGAGGTACTACTGAATACTTGAACTTTCCAGTTGAACTCAATTGATTTGTTTTTAAGGTTTTTCAATGTTAAATAGTTTAAGTAAAAATAAGAGTTTCTTTCAATTATATTTGTTTCCATGCTCAAAGTTTTGTCAAATTAGCGTCCCACATATGGGACGACATGCACAAGAGGGTACATGTTTTTTGGTGATTAACAGAAATTATTTTTGTGGCGAAATATAATTTCTTGTCTTGATATTTATTGGAAAGGATGAGTGAAAGGTAATAAAAGTGACTGACTAACCCTCTGCTGACATATATCTTTATTGACATATCGGATTTTTCTGGTTCCATAGATTATTTTGAAGATGAGGACGGTTTTAAGGAGGAAAAGAGTAAATCAGAGCATTGCATGTGCTAACAGTATCTCATGAAGAAACAAAAGTGGTGGACAATATTCCTTTTCCCACTCTCTGCAGAAATTTTCAATGTTTGAATACGATATATACTACGTTTTTCACGCAAAAAGTTATTGATTGCTCTGCTGTAGTACACCTGTAATCTGAAATTCAGAAATGGTTTGCATTTCAGAAAGAGGAAGTCCCCAAGATGTTGTCCAACCAAAATTTATTATCTGTCAAACAATTTGTTTTTTTTCATGTGCATACAAAAAATGTACCCTCTTGTGCATGACGTCCCATATATGGGACGCTAATTCTATCATCAAAATAACACGAAAAAAATTATTTGAGGTAAAAATAACCATTGATTCACTTTATTGGAAGTAATGAACTATAAATTCTCACAATTAAATGAAAATCTGAGAGGTCATGCATAAATGGGTTAATTACTCTTTGTGTGAAAGAGCTAACAAATGATACAAAGCATGGAAAATAAATATGTTCTTTATAACTAGACACACAGGCAAGTTTTAGCAAGATATTATTAATAAGTAAGGCTTTCAAAGTACGGTTATGTTTTATGGTTTCGTCAGTTATAGTCAATATTTTCATTTTACTTTGTACTTATTTATTTAGCTTCACTTTACTTAAAATGTTAAAGTACGTATGAGGAGTTGTAATCACGTACGCACGTTGTGTACATAAAGAAGGAGAATTGAAAGCGTAGTTACACTTGTGACTGAGTAAATATTTCTTTTCTTTACCTGGAATAGACATTAGTTTCATTTCTTAAGCAAACTAGAAACCCATCAAGACACTAATGATGTAATTATGGATGGCAAATATGGTAAAAAGGTCATTTTAACATTTCCTGTTAAGAATTAAGAAGCAATTTCATCAATTTTCGATTACCGACCATCCATAATGACAGTATTTATTTCATAATTGTCGATTTCGTTTCTTAATGCAATGTTAGACTGCGGTTAATTACTCTGGAATAATGATGTACATGTATTCCTTCCAAAGAATATTAGTCACAACGGCTTTTTAAAGGGCCAACATTATTTTACTTAATTCGATATTGAAAATCACTATGTGGAATTTATGAATTGTAAACTTTGAGACGTGAGTTTAAGTCTGCTTAATATGAAATCGCGGTGGCGGAATGGATAATTTGTTGGGACTGTTAGTACTGGTGATTGGTGCCTGATGCTGCAAATTACTCGCCCCGACAAAAATACAATAATGTGTACTATTACAGATAATGTGATCTCAAAATTAATATTAATATTTTTAGCAATCTCTTCTCAGATTTCATATAATTTTGAGGAAAATAGAGGACTGAAAAAGGTAACCAAGGTAAATTATTAGCTAACTGTTACACACATAATAAATGACATGAGTTCAACATCAACATTTCTATGCCAATGCCTTTGGATGTCACCATATGACCGTCATCAGGCCTATCACGCCTATCAGTGGTGACTCCATTCCATTAGCAATGTTATAGTATCTTGAAGTTGCACCATTTCTACATAATATATATACATTTCAGAAGAAGAGAATGGCGATTGTTAAAATGAGAAAAGATAAATTGTTCAGTCTTCGATCAGTGCTTGATCAAAGACATTTGAAACATATTTTCATACAACCAGGACCATTTGCTTTTAAGTGGTGATGGTTCTACAAATATACATGGTTACGGTGCACAAGTGAATCAAGCGGAAGGAGGGATCTTCACTGGGCCTGGTTTTCATGAATGTTATTGACTCGACTCACAGTTTTCCCAAGATTTCAATGGACTTTCATATTAATTATTGTTTTAGCATAAAGTGGAGACCACCATTTATTATATTTCAGAAATTATTTCATCTGTCATTTTAAGGAAAATCAAGTTGTCGTTTTTTTTGGCCGACAGTGTAGCATCCTTAGTCTTCAAATTTGCTGATCATCATGACACCTTTTACAAATGATGTAATAATTCAAAAAAAAAACTTTTGACCAATTGATACAAAAAATAATAGTAATTGTCCCTTACTTGACACAATGTTAGTGTCATAGGACATTACCATCTTAATGGGAAACACTTTGATAAACTAGTCACAGTTGAGGAATAAAAGTAAACACAGCGTTATTCAATTTTGATAAATTATGTTCTTGATCATGTCATTAATCAAACAATTCCATTCAAGTGTGTCTTAAAACCTAATAAGGAACTGCAATACACACGGGATATTATTTTGCCATAGGTTGAACTGTCATGAACTCTTGCCCTTTCGTGAAATAGTTTTGGGTGAAGTGACAATGTGCTGTTCATTATTTTGGTCTTCGTATAGATGTGAAATCAGCCATATCAACTTCAATGACTTTCAGTATGGACCTGATTGTCCTCGTCACTTGGTACGACCATTGATATTTCAGTTAGTCTTTATCCTGTACATTTCTATACCAAAAAAAGCAGATCTTGTTTCTGGTTTCCGCCCGCGTCTGTTTTAAACCCACGCCTCAGGTATTGTTTTCTAGGTTTCAACAAAAGAAAGGGACACACAACTGTAATTATCTAGCCTTAGAATACATAGGACATTGAAAATGTCACTCGTTTCTGTTGAGATGAAGTGTAGGGATGAGATTATTGACCATTTGGAATAGCAACACATATTTAAGAAGCTTTGTGCTTAATTTATATAAATAGTTGTATAAATGTTGTTTTTAAACCGGTGAGATGTTTGTATGAAATGGAATCTCGTCATCACATCATTTTTGTCAGCATGTTAAGACAAGAAACATTTCTAAAATATGTTGTTTTGAGCCCAAGGTGATATTCCCTTAATTCAATAAATAATCATAATGAGTACAAATAGTTTTAGTAGGTAAATGCTTAATGACGATTAATTATTACGTAATCCGAAATCCTGTGTTTTATGTTACCTTTTTGGTCCAGCAACTAAAACTAATTCAATAATGAATTGTTTCTGATGTTGCTTTGGTTTATGGACTGGTGAGCTACAGTACCTCTGCATTACAGTTAGATCATTTTCTAAAATTTAATGGTGTTCGTTACATTAAGCACATTTAATCTTGGATGAAACAATAACTTCAAGTCTTTGGTGAAAGGTCACTCTACACGAAAACAAATATCCATTGTTCATATTCACAACAGGTTCATTGAAACACATTTGTTTTCAAACCCTTTGTTTTGTTATTGTTTCTGAACATTGTGCTTCAATAAATGAATGATTACTTCATGAACTTGATCGAATAACAGATGGTACATGTATATTACACAAAGTAATCATCGTGCGAAACGATTAAAATCAAAGATGAAACAGTGATAACAAATGTTTATTGTAATTCTTCTACAATAGTTTCACAATAAAACAATTGATTGCGTTCTTCAAACTGCAAATATCCTTTGTGTTGAATACACCCAGGTCTATATCTGTATAAACAATCTATAGCTTGATAAGTTAAAGAGTACTGAATTCCTTTCCATCACACTTCTAATGCTGATAGCGTTTACCATTCAAATGTCACAGATCAATGTTCTAATTCCTGTAAAGACAAAGATGTTCACTTATCCCTTTGGGCAAATTTCGAAACTTTTCTTTCGGTGAATTTTCATTTATAATTAAATGTCAATGTATCTTCATTTAATCACCTGAGGTAACAGGAGATTTATATGAATATAGAAAATACAATATGATTATATATATTATATATAAGGTATTGTTTAGCTATTTGAATAATAATATTCATTATCCATAACTGCAAACACAGGACTTAAAGTGGTGAAATCCGTAGCCGTTTCCTCTCGGATTCTTCCGGATTCACAGGATCCCCCAAAGTTTGGTAGAATCCGGAAGGATCCGGCAAATCGATTCCACCACTTTTGTCCTGTGAAATAACTGCAATAACACAAAAGTAATTATTGTTGGTCAGTAGTATTAATATCTTTAATTAGATGCGACTACTAGAGCTTCATGTCTCGGTACTACTGAAGCTTGCATTCAAATAACAAAGTAATACATATAATACAATATGCCAGTGTATGTTTCTACATGCCTCCATCAACATTATCTAAAGTAGATCTGTGTATACAATAAGTTTAAATCACATACACCAGTATGAAACGGACTGGAATGACTTGCATAATTCAGGACGTGTTCCCCCGTTCATCCTTTGATAATTTAACCCGAATTAAAAACACAGCACATAACCAGGCCGACGATTTGCTTGGTAGATTGTTAATTGAAAAAGTTTTTTTTCGCTGACATAAATCTACGAAATGTATTTGAAAAATAATGTCACCAATGGTAAAACACCTTTCCTTTTTCGGAAAATGAAGTTAAAAAATTAGTTAACATGGTTTGGTATGCCGTGGGGATAGTTATTGTCATTCGAATTAATATAATGTGTTCACAATAAAATTGCCTCAATGTGATATTTCTTTTTTCGCAACAACGCTTTTACCACTTTTGAAACTTGGATTGTGTTAAAAGATGCTTTACCCTCTAAAGTAATTATACTAATGATGCAAACTATCATTATAATTGGAAAAAAAGTGCTACTGTCCCTTTAAGCAATGTAAGACAACACAAACAGAAGGACTATGATCGACTGAGGGTGTGGATTGTAAGCGTTATAAGTAAAATAGGAAGACCTTGTTTTCAATGATTGCAAAATAATATGTCTACACCGAGGGTCAAAAGACATGGTACCTAGTTTTTCGCCAGTCAAACACAAAATATGTCTGCCACATAAAGTCTTTTACAATGTCTGTGATGCGTATATCTCTTTACACGAGAGATACAATATACCATTTATGGAAGTATGATGCTTAATAGTTTTATCTGTTCAAACAAACATGCGCTGCTGATATTGCTATTTCAAAGGTTTGACATCATATAAGATATGTATGGTGAAGTCGATGAAATATTGGAATTATGTAAGTACAATATATTTTCCCGCATAATGTACCTTTGATATAAACAACCGTGCATTCAAATGAGACGTGCAGTTTCGAATTCTACACATGCATAATGATGGTACTCGATTTTAATTGGAAACTAGTAATTATGATATATTTGGCAATTTGGGATGAATATGCAAGCTGAGTGAATTTTGTGTACTGTAAACAGCACATATGGTGTGTTGGAATGTATTAAAGCTAATATGATTCTATGAAACACAATCGATGCACCTTTAAAATACCTTGAGTTTCTGTTGCTATCGTTTCTTTTGTCCCTAGCTGAGTGTACATCATTAAATGAAAATAACCTTTCAGACAAATACACTTTCAAGTCAATGTTCTCAGGGTATGAAGTGTAAATTGGTTACGATATATGGGTGATTTTGATGATGTAGGATAGCATAAAAGCAGACAGAAAAGTGATAATTGTTCACAGCATGTTATCAGTCTACCAGATACTGTTTGTAATCAATAGTAATATCAATTAATCGAGATAACATATTTGAGACAATCAAATTTATATTTACTTTAAAGCCTAAAACATCTTAATACACAAATCAAATATCCGTATTGGTGATTGGTGTTGGGTATAAAGCAAAAATTGCATGGCAGTCATTTTAACGTGAAGACATTTAATTATTTCGAATTATAAAAAAGTTTCCCATGGAATTACTTGACAATGTACACTCATTTTTTAAAGTTGATACTCCAAAGAAAGAAGGATGTTTTTGGGACATTATTTTTCAAATACATTTCATCAACTTATTTGAGTGAAAAAAACGTAATGACGAAGATTCAGACCAATAGTCCAATAGAAAAACCAGGAATGAGTCGTGATTACCATTGACTTGCATTAGGTGAGGTGAATTTGGGTTTAACGCCGCTTTCAAGAGTATTTCACTTATATCATGGCTGCTAGTATTATGACAGAAAAGCCCGCAACGCCATCTGGTTATGCATTGCGGTGAAACCTACAAGCACCAACTGGAACTAGCGAACCATGGGTGGTACTACGCTGAAATTCAGTGTAGCATTGCACTCAAACCTTACTGCGTGTAAAACAGTTCTCTACTGCAGAACAAAGTTGCCGTGCCCCTGGCGGGATTCAAACCCCGCGCTCACCACTGCACTATCCCGCCCCCTGAATTGCATTAGTGTTTTTACTAAAGAGTTGAGTCACTGAATAACTATTGTTAAATATTACAAATCACAAATCTTACAATACCATTATTCAATGGAATTACTATGTGGTATAAGTATGTTTCGGTGTAAGCAAATATAAAATCGTTGTAATAAAAAAAGCAATGCTTATCCTCCGTGACATGGTGCCGTATATCAAAGTCTATGACTAAAAGCAAGGACTCTTTACCCTAGCTACAGCTAATAGTTTATAGTAATAGATGTACATGTAATACAAACTTGTATATTGATTTATTATGGTCCAAAGAGCTTTCCCGAGTTCTCCGCGTGTTCACCTACATGTAGAAGTTCCTAATCGCAAAGCTAACAGATTGGGATTAATTCAGAACTTAATGCAGCTAGCACCTCATCCTCGACACGTGTCAGATTTCAACAAAATAAGTGTTAACACATAATTTCAAACTTGAGAATATTACATGCATATCCTGTCTTATGCATAGTGATGTTCATTTGCACGAGAGTACGAGAGTATATCATTATCCTGATTTCATTGTCTCAAAGATGTGATCATTGTCAGTAAGGATCAACATTGAGATCGTATGGGCTGATATGGTTTTTAAAGTCTTGATTAATTCTTCATCTGGATTAAGCACCGTACTGGTTATTATATCCTGATTGCAACGTCTGTAGATGTGAACAGGACTCTGTCCATAAAGGTCAATTTGCAATCTGAGAGATCTGCATTATTTGTGTGGCAGGTGTCTTTAAGCAGCTTATAACCAAGAGGGAAACGACTCCAAGTTTGTAATTAATCACATAAAGTGCAATCAGTTCAAGGGGATACTGAAGTTAGTATGTGCATTAGACACATAGAATGTTTTCTGAGAAAGAACAAGTTTGTGCAGAACAACGGGCTCTTGACAACTGTGTTATAACAATATTATTTCAAGAGAAAAAGAGAAAACTTTTGATTACAGTTAATAAGTCAAAACCCTGAAATCTTATCAATTCTTTGAAAACTCAAGAACCGTGTGACTATCATTGACAGACCGAATCAAATCTGGGCCGCATAAGACGACGTTGTGAAATGGTTCTTTTGGACAAAAAGTGGTGGAATCCACGTTGCTCGATCATTTCGAATTTGTCATTTCATTTTTCATTTGGGCAGATCCGCAAGATACGCAAGATCCGGCAAGCAGATTCCACCACTTTTTGTCCTGTGTTCGTTTCATGCTGGGCAATCAGTTTAGTCAGTACAGGAAAATGTATATTTTAATTGATGCCGTTATTACAAATTTCTGACTGACAATAAAATAATGTTTAACGATGTAAAGTGTATGCATTATATAAGGTACTGTGATCCTATTATCTTCATATTCAATGCGATTACATATAAAGATTAATTTCAGGATGTATTTGACGATATTGTGAAGATTCTTTTAGAACCATAAAAACCTGTGTTATTGACAACCCCCATTACTAATGAAAATTGCTTACCGCTAGTAAAATAATTGATCTGTTATTGAATTATTGTGATGCAGATACATTTAATTAAATATCAATTTAACTGTTAAATGCAAAACAAAGTAGTAAAATGTTGTTTCTATTTGCCCAAGAAAAATCATACCCTAATATGAAGGACGCGTTTTGATGCGGCAACTGTTCACAAATATTCATCATCTGTCACCTATAAATGACGTCAGCTGTATATTTACTTTTACAAATTTTTGTGTTTTTTTTCTGTTTCAAAATCCATTATAAAGTGAGCATTAACAACAGATGATTTAATGAACAAATATTGAACAATCGTAAATGTCATTGCATTATTAATGTATGAAATTTGTTGTGGGTTTAGAATGATATAAATCACATAACCATTATTAATGTTGCTTGAAATATTAACTCTTGTTTCATCATTACTTTGAAATTGACATCACATGTTGAACATATCGGCTCTCAAAACGAGTAAAAAAGATATTTTATCACGTGTATCGAATGCAAAAAACTATTTGACATATACATTGTACTTTGATGTAATGTTTTTTTATAAATGTCATGTGTATATCGGTTATTAAGGTGGAAACTTGTTTTAAAAAATGTATTGCACACTTTTAAATGACAAACTGACAACTATATGCAATAAACTGACCAGCATTATATTTTTTTAAGGTTCCAATAAAAATAGCAATTTGTATACTGAGATAATATATGTAATGTATTCCCAAAACCATCATGTGTTTCTTGCATATTGAAGTAAAAACTTTGTTTAACAAAATGTGTTTACTTTCCAAATTGACCTTTTTGGATGATGGATGAATATATGTGAGCATATGTAATAAAATGACAAACAAGTTTATTCAAAATATTAGTAAATAGCTAGTGTTATTATCCGTTGCCTTTAGAAAATGTGACGTCCATGACGCCAACACATTATATCATATGTCTGGCGTGACATCATCAGGATGTTGATGTATTATTCACCTATTGTTACAACTTGACTGACAACACGTTCCATTCATACACTTACGTAATAACTGGTAATTTCTTTCATTTCTCATGCGTCACGGAAAATATAATTTCTTTCGTTTGAGGTACGAATAAGACAGAAATTTCTTTCTCCTAGCGTCGGCAAATACAACATAGTGTATTATGGGATATAGGTGGCGCTGTACATGGTGTGTATATATAAGGGCGCTTGATTTGAATAGACCATTCTCAGTTGTGACAACGAGACTAACACTTTAACATGGACGCAGAGAAACCGATATCTGAGAAACTGGACACCATTTTGGAACGTTTAGAGTCTAATGAAAGTGAGATACAAAAGGCTTTGGAAAACAAGATAGAAGGTTTACGCCAGGAATTTCGGAATACTTCAAAGAAGTGAACAGGTTGAAGGCAGAGAGGGATTTTGCATGGAAACGAGAGGGTAATAAAATCCAATATACTTTTAATACAGAGACTCTTGAAAACTTGGAGCAGTTCAAATTTGCATTGCAGTACGAGAAAGTGGAGTACGCAAAAGAATTAGTTGGGGCGGAGATCGAGCGTATCAAGTTACGAAATAAACATATCAAGATTGCAGACACATCAGAAGGCGGTTGGGAAACCGTGAAGAATTACGTGTCGCGTGATCTCGCTGAGGACTCGGATGATGACAGGAAGATATCTCGGGCAGAGAACAAAGCGGTCAGAAAAATCAAGAGTAGACACGCACGGACGACACGGAATCAGCCATACCCGAGGACAAGATCACAGTCTTCAGCCACTATCACTCAGCCTATGCTTGGGGATACTAGTGATAAGCGTGCTTACACTCAGACAAGCCAGCCCTTTCGGAACAGAAGCTACAGAGGACCGTGCTACATGTGCGGAGACTTGTCCCACTGGAGGCGAGACTTCCCACTGCTCACCACCTCAAGCAGGACTGACTCGAGATACTCCCAGAGCACAAGCACAAGGAGCTAGTGAAGCTAAGTATTCTCAGGTTGATTGTATAACTGATGATGTATTGACAACTGATTACTATGAATACGAGCAGGGTTCAGCCGAAATAATAGTGAAAGGTAGATTAAAACATAACTTGGCCTTTTGGAAGTCTATAGGATCTATAGATTATATTGTTGACGTCATCGAACATGGGTATAAGATACCTTTCTACTCCACTCCACGTAATATGGATATGAGAAACAATAGGTCAGCCAGACTGCATAGTGATTTTGTTGAGTCTGCCATTCATGATTTGTTGATAAAGGGACTCATTGTTCAATGTGATACTCCACCGAGTGTTGTCAATCCACTATCTGTTTCAGTGCAGAATTCAGGGAAGAAACGATTAATATTGGACCTCTCTATTGTGAACAAACATCTCTGGAAGAAATCAGTAAAGTATGAAGATTGGAAAACGGCATTAATGTACATTTGTAAAGGGGACTGGTTGGTCAAGTTTGATATACATTCGGCATACCACCATATAGACATCTATGAGGAGCATACACAGTTTCTGGGATTTGCCTGGGGAGAGGGAGTATATAGAAGGTTTTATACATTTCTCGTCTTGCCTTTTGGCCTTTCCAGTGCTCCTTACATTTTCACCAAGCTTACCAGGCAGTTGGTGAAACATTGGAGATACAGAGGTTTTAAAGTAGTAACTTTTCTTGACGATGGTATTCTATCGGCCAAATCAGAGAATAAAACTTCTGAAGTTGGGTGTTCGATTAAGTCAGATTTGATTAACTCTGGTTTCGTTCCCAAAGTTGAAAAATCTCTATGGAAACCTGTTCAGTCCATAGAATGGTTAGGTTTTCAATTAGATACTTTGACTATGAAAATATCTTTGCCTGGAAGGAAGATTGTAAAGTTAAAGGACTCTATATCATCCCTGTTATCAGACATTCATAATGTGACAGCAAGGAACATTGCATCAGTTGTCGGACAAATTATCTCTATGCATATGGTGACAGGTTCAGTATGTCAGTTGATGACAAGATCTCTGACTTTGCAGACTTTGAACATCGCTTCATGGCAGGAGAGGATATTGCTTTCAGACTACAGTTTGGAACAGCTTAAGTTTTGGTTGGAGAAGATAGAATATTACAAGGAGCGTGTGATTATAGAGGAAACTGTTACAAGCCGAGTCGTGTACAGTGACGCTAGCAGTACTGGGTATGGTGCTTATTGTGTGCAGTTTGGGCAAGCTAAAGCTCAGGGTCAGTTTTCAGAGGCTGAAACTAAAAGCAGTTCTACATGGAGAGAACTGAAGGCAGTCAGTTTAGCCCTAACTAGTTTCTTACCCTTCTTAGCTTCACAAAGAGTGACATGGTACTCAGACAATCAGAATGTGGTATCTATAGTCAGTAAAGGTAGCATGAAACCTTCGTTACAAGATCTAGCAATGTGTATCTTTAATACATGCATGCAGTACCATATTCAACTTGATGTACAGTGGATACCCAGAGAGGATAACGAACAAGCAGATTATCTGAGTAAACTTGTTGATTACGACGATTGGGGGATAGCAGAACATGTGTTTGACTATTTCAACAAGTGGGGCCCATATGAAGTCGACGTGTTTGCGTCATACTACAATGCTAAGCATACACGATTTTATTCCAGATATTGGAATCCAGGAAGTGAAGTAATGGACGCGTTCACTGTACATTGGGGAGGTCGCAATAACTGGATTGTTCCTCCCGTGTGTTTAGTTGCGCGTGTGCTAAAACACATGCAGTACTGTAAAGCTAAGGGTACACTTATTGTCCCACAGTGGTATTCTGCTTCATTTTGGCCTCTGTTGTGTCCAGAGGGGCAGTTTGTTAAAGCTGTTTGTGAATTTTGTTACTTGCCGTCTACTAAAGACGCGTATGTCCCAAGCAGACATGGTGGGGGTTTATTTGGTGTTAATGACTTGCATTTTTATATGCTCGCAGTGAAATGTGATTTTGATGTGTAGTTTCCGTGTGTTGCAGGTGTGTTCAACCATGTACATGTATATAGTCCCGACATTGTCAGTCTGCCGCAAGCAATGAGAGAGATCGCTCATGGTATTCCCGAGTTACTGAAAAATGCACGTGCTGAGTCAACGGTAAACAAGTATGAATACGGCTTTAAAGCTTGGAAAAGGTGGGCAGAAGTTAACGGTATGCCAACTACTTTCCCGCTCACACCGTTGCACTGTGCGGTGTATCTTGTAGCAGTGATGCAACAAAGTGGTACGTTTTCCCCTGTCAGCTCCGCTTTCTATAGTCTCAGACATGCGCATAAAGTTGTTGGATTAGAGTCCCCTACTGATAATAGTCTGGTGGCAAATGTGCTTGAAGCAGCTAAACGTAAGTTGTCTAAGACTACTATTAAAAAGGAACCCGTGACTGTTGACATCTTGGAAAAGATAGTTAATCGTTTTGATACGGAATGTTCTATTTATGACATGAGATCAGTGTGCATGATCCTTATTGCATATGCGGGTTTTCTAAGGTCGGCTGAAGTGCGATGCATTAAGCGTGGAGATGTTGTGTTTTTAAAAGCTTATATGACCTTGTTCATACAAAAGTCTAAGACGGATATTTACAGAGATGGGTCTTGGGTCGTGATTGGTAGGACAGGGACGAAGCTTTGTCCAGTGATGTGGTTTGAGCGCTATCTGGATAAGATCGACATTCCTGATAGCTCAGGTGATGAATTTATATTCAGGAATATGTCTAAGACAGCAAGGACGCATGTTCTGAGGGCTAATAATGTGCCATTGTCCTATTCACGTTTGAGAGAATTATTCATAGAAATGTTCAAGCCACATGTACCAGATATCAAGAGATATGGTTTACATAGTCTCAGGTCGGGTGGAGCTTCTGCAGCAGCAAATTGCGGTATTCCAGATAGACTATTTAAGCGTCATGGACGCTGGAGAAGCGAAAATGCAAAAGATGGCTACGTAAAAGATGACATTGAGAATAGATTAAAAGTTTCCCTTTCACTGGGTTTGTAAATGCCCTTTCTTTGGCTCTCGGCATGGTTGTCACACCGTGTTCCAATTTAATTATTGTTGTGTTGTATGTTGTATGAGAGAGGTTCTGTAGGAGAAATATAATTTCTTTCGTTTGAGGTACGAATAAGACAGAAATTTCTTTCTCCTAGCGTCGGCAAATACAACATAGTGTATTATGGGATATAGGTGGCGCTGTACATGGTGTGTATATATAAGGGCGCTTGATTTGAATAGACCATTCTCAGTTGTGACAACGAGACTAACACTTTAATTTTACCACTACATTAAGTGAATTTGTTCAGATGGTGCTTTGCATTATATCATTGTGTATGCACTATCTTTCATTTTACGCATTTATGTGCCTGAGTAATGCCTTGGTTTGGCGCGCATGATAGTTTAATCATGCATGTTTGTCAACTTGGGGTGGTAACCCATGAGAATTTAACCATGTAAGCATATGCTGCGATTATGCTGGGGTTGGATATGTTAAAATGTTACCTATATATATGCATTTTGATTATAGATTGCCTGGGTTGGTCACCCGTGAGAACTGAACCGGAGTGTGTATATGCTACGAGATGTGCGGGGGTTGGTTACCCGTTATAATTGAACCAGATGTATATGTATCATGAATTTGGGGTTGGTTACCCGTGAGAATTGAACCAGATGTATATGTTTAATGAATTTGTTGGGCTGGTCACCCGTGAGAATTGAACCAGATGTAAAAATGTCATGAATTGTTTTGGAGGGTTGGTCACCCATGAGAATTGAACCGCATATGTGTATATATATATCAGTATACGATATGAGGCTGAAGAGGTTGGTCACCCATTAGAATTGGACCTAAATTCGGAGTGATGTTTATGAAACAATTGTTTTTTTGCCTGAAGTATTGGGGCATTCATATGTACATGTGCTTTCTGTTTTTGTATTAATACAATACGTCAGGTTTTGCTTGGGGTTGGTTGCCCATGAGAATTAAACTTTGGATGAATTATACTATTACCATTCGCACGTATATCGTGCTAAATTGTACTATTTTCTCGTCAAGTAATAAACTGCGTCGCATGGTTGTCACACCGTGTTCCTATTTAATTATTGTTGTGTTGTATGTTGTATGAGAGAGGTTCTGTAGGAGAAGTCAACTGCAAATCACAATCTCTCCTTTCAGATTACAAACTTCAAAGTAAGGTGATTATATTACTTCTAATATTTCCGCAACATGATAGAATAATATGCATGTACTACAACACTCGTGCAGATATATGTTAACAAGATAATCGAATGTGCTAATGATAAGTTATGTCTCGTATTAATATGTGTAGGTGTATAATTACTATTATTATTTCATGACATCACAATAGAAGGTGAAATCCTTACACTGGCGTTGAAACGGTTGACAACATGCTAATGATAACAAGTCGAACGTTACGTTATACAGATATATTGTTGACAAGTCGTGCAAGAATATTGAACCAGAATCCTGAAATGTTTCGACTTGTGCACAAAAAGTGTTGTTTTTAAATCTTACATCTAAAACTTACATTAATTGAGTCATAAAGAAACATTCGCAGAAACATATATGCAATTGAAACAAATGATCAATTCATTGACTGTGGGCCAGGATGTGAGACCTGCAATGACTAAAATTTTAATCCCTCGTAAATAGTTTATTGTGTGCTAATCAAGCTAACCACTTGTCACTTACCAATCAATCAAAGTCTATTGTACATTGTTTAAGCTACCTATATATTTACCATGTTGAAAATGCTTCACACCGTTGAAAAGACTTGTGAACAAGTCGAAATGCGACGCATCCAGTCATCATTAAAATGATATCTACATCAAGTGTCGGCTGAAGTATTATATATATATATATATATATATATATATATATATATATATATAGTGTGAATAGAATAAGATCACATCTTTCAAGTAGTGTCCTGAAAAAAACCCAACTAAGATATATAACAAGCATTGATGTTGATATTTATTATTATTATTGATATTATGTTATGATGTTGTTATTTATGAAAGTAAATCACGCTATTCACCTCTTTAATTATGCTGTCCTTCAAATATTATGTTGCCAGTTTTTCTGTTTAGGTTAACATTAACACCAGTTATAGAAACTAAGAATATGTTTCGTGTCATTGGACGTTCAGTACAGGCATCTGGTTTATATGAAATTGTAACATGATTACGGTGTATCCTTGATTCAGATTGGTTGATTTGCCTACGTTGAATGACAATGAATACCCGCAAATTACTTGGGGCGAATCACCGTGAACATATACATCATGTTCACAAGATCCGACCCGACTCAAAATTTATTTTTTCTATTTCTCTTAATGTGTGCCCCTTACTCAATTTGACAGGTGGCATTGCCATTTTCAAACTTGTGTATAGCAGTATAGGTAACAAATAACTCTCAAAATAAATTAGTTTCAAGTAACTTAAATGTTTTCAACTAGTAAGATTTGTCCAAGTTTGACGCCTTCTTCCATGCGGTTGTGTTAACCGAATGCTAGCGTCATTGTCACAATGGGTTAGGGCAATTTTAAGATTTTTGTTCCTAGGTCTTTTACTGTGTTGATGTCGTAGAAATATGTTTATCGCCATCTAAAAGGATTAGTGAATATTGTGAAGTGAACATATATGAGTGACACTGTTTGACATATTACATATTACACCGAGTATTTACATTTGTTTTGACCTGACCACACCTCTTACAAAAATGGAACAGTCGCAAAGTCCTTTCCACTCAGAGATAGGTACGCAAAAAAAAAAGATCAGAACTAACGGTAATGTTACAATATCGATAAATAATTGCGTTTGCAAAATTTCCGGGATTCATTGCTATTCAACACTCACAAATTTCACCGTTTAAAACCTCCGGCTAACGCCGTCGGTTTTAAACTCAATTTGCAGGTATTGAAAAGCAATGAATCCCGGAAAGTTATCAAACTCAACTATTTATCTTATAATTGTGTTTACTCACACAAAGGATTATGAGAAAACACAATATACAAAATAATATGAAGAAGCCCTGTCTTAACACATTATTCATGTATACAGTCATAATACACAATTCAGGATAAAATTTATATAAACGTACTGTTAAATACATGGGATATGAACAAAATTAATGATAAAAGGCACCTAAATTTCAGTTGGCTGAACATGTTTATTTTCAATGGCATAACGCATATTAAGAAGAAAATCAGACATAAAATCTCAAACGATTTTAGTAGAAATATGTAAATTTCAAGTAATTCTAAAGGTTTGAAACTCACACATTTATTAACAGTTAACATAATCAAATGGTGTCTTAAGATATTTCTCTGTTTTGATTTCTTATTAAAATTATATCATTTCTTCTCAAACACTATCGAATCATGTCAAACAAAATGAGGTTTCTTAATGGCAACAATACTATTGTGAAAAGTCTTGCCTAAATAAATAGAGATAAATCGATGTTTGTACATTTTATTGTGTACAAATACACATTTGTTAATGTTACTATATCCATTGCAACAACAATATCAAAGGTTTCTCAATACAATTTACAGTATTAAATTATTAATCTTAAGTGACATTTTAACAATTCCTTTGAAATACAATTTTCTGTTTTATTATGGAATATTTGCTATTATTAACGCTTTGGGTGCATTATAATCATGTTTTATATATTAGAATTGACTTTAATTTGAGATATTCATAATCATAAAGAGCAATCAGACTATCTTTATTCATCTTATACCATAACAAAAGCAAAAGCAAAGGTAAAACCAAAGGAAAATGAAACACATTTTGTAAAATGCAATAGAAGACATGTTATTGAATAGTTTTCTGTTTGTAAGGTTTTCCCCTAAAATGTAAGTTTATCTTCATGCTCGAGCTCCCAATGGGACAATCCATACGGCCCTGTATTTGGGAAAGTATTGCAGGGATAAAATTCAAATGCATAAAACAATGATAAAGAACACTTTTAGCGATAACAGATTTCTGATTCTTCAATAAATCAGTTTGAAAGTACAAATTCTTATCTTGACGGTTCAATGACAAGTCAAACTTTAAAGAACCGAGTGTTATTTATGAACAAATAGCTTTCAATACCATGGCATGTAAACGGAGATATACAGAAGGTCATTGTCTTTGTAAAATCTTGAATCATTATATAAAGCATACACGCATAAGGCTTGAAGCACTAACGTGTTTGACAATCAGTTCGTATTCAGATTAGTTATCTTGTCATAAGATATCAGATCATATAGATGGAATATCGTCAAGCTATTCTCCGAAGTGAATGTAGGAGATTTAACGTCAATACACCATATGTCAATTATCACATTTCATATCCTTTCATATTCTTCGAAATAGACTCAAAAGATTATTATGGATTTACAAAAACATAACACATATACACATTGCCTTTAAACGTGTGCATGCAATGTGCTTGTTTATTTGTTTTTAAATGTTGTTTGCGCCCTCAGAATCATATTAGAGGGGTGATGAAATTATAGTTGAAAAATACTTAATAAAATAGTTTGATACATTGTAGAATTGTATATTTGCTAACCTATGTGTACTTAAATGGTTCAGACATATTTCATTATCATTCCTTTTATCGCATATCAAACACTTTTTAGAATAACGATGTTTGACAATGATAGACAATTAACATGCTATGTATTGTGTTATTGTCCTTACAATTTTCATTTTTTCACATATGATCAAAATGAAGATCGTTTAATTACTTATTACTTTTTACATTTGTGTCCAAACTGACATAGTACAGAACATCGATTTGTCATTATTAGAACCATATCATGTGTTCTTATTAAAGACATCAATAAACACTTGGCATGTCTGATCAACACTGATAAACCAATTAGATTAGAAAAGCGTTATTAGATATAAGTTGACAATGTTCTGCGCAACAGATTGGATTAAAACACAACTTGATAAGTGTTCTTTATCGTGTTCCATATTTTTTATATCATCAATATCCTTGAAAAATTAAACCACTTAATAATTTAGAAGGTGCCTCTTGTTCCAGAGTATCATTTTTATAAATAACCAACGTGGGAATATATTTATCCGCCTCCGATTATCTTGCTATCCTACACATGTGAATATTTTTTTCCAAGCAACAATTTTGAATTCCGGATATATAATTTATTAACTCTGTGCATTTCAATATTTGAATTTTCATTATATATGCTGCTTATATGTTATTCATAAGTTCATAATTGTATTGCAGAATGGATGGAAGACCCCTTACAAAATGAACTCGATTGATGGAATTAACCATAAAACACATACCCAGTGTTTTAAATGTTTTAATCACTAAATAATTATTCGTTGTAAAATTTAAGTGATAATTATTATTGTTCAGCTTATTGTTCACATTATTTGGTTACTTGTACAATGGGAAATGAAGATGATGTTTATTTGGATATTTTCACACAAATTGTCAGAGATCGCAAGTTTGTGTCTGCATTAACATCAAGAGGTAGCTTTTAAGTGAAAATAGATACAGTTGATGTTAGGCACATTTACATTCTACATTCGTTCTTCATAATGAACAAATTGACATGCAGACATTTTGCTTGTCTTGAAGAATAAGGGATATATGTTTCAGGGGGGATGTCGAAGTTAAGCATATTTATACATGACCGACTTACTTTTGATTATCCATTGATATCCTTACTCCTTTATCACATAATGATAGTCCAATAATAAAAACGCACTAAATGCACGCATAGAACATGCTCACAACACATATGTTAAAAGGAGAATCTGACAAGACAGGGAAGGTTAATCAAAGCGCAAACAAGAAATAAGTAATCCTGACAAAAGAAGTTAAACTGTTTGAGAGGTATTCTAGAAGCTGGTGTGATGAAGAAGACAAGGAATTTATGGATGATCAACTTATTTATTTAACAATTACGACGTTTCGGTAAAGATCCATCACTAAAGAAATGACTTGGTTTCCAGGAACCTAGAATCCATGTTCGATTCATTGATTTGTCGATATCCATATACGGAAACCAATTAGAAAATATGAACGATGGTATCCACTTGGTTTCCAGTTCTGGAATTTATAGTTTATGGTTTCATTGAATCGATACCAACATGAAACTATAACGTTAGAAATGACTTGATTTCCTGAAAGCTTTAAACCAACATAAAGTTGGATAATTTGAGTATCCACTTGGTATCCATTCACTGAAACTGAATCCATTTTGAATTCTTTGATTTGTCGTATTTCCATACTCCATTTCTTATTTTGACCTAAGTTATTATATGTTAGAGAGGGTTTAGTTTCAATGCGAATATAAAGTGGAATATCTGGTATCCACTTGGTATCCATTCACTGAAACTGAGTAACTTTGTTTTCTACTTGAATCATTATAGATTCATATCTTCACATATCCATAAATGGAAACCAACAAGAAACCAAGTCATATTAACACCAATGATATTCATGTCAGACATATAACATTTATATATTTTCATTCAAATAACTTAGAATTGGGGAGTATCACATATATGGTTGAATTTCACGCTGATATTCAAACTGATTGGAAATAAAATTAAAAAAAACACATTTTAGTTCTTTACATTTTTCTTTATTCATCACACAAATTGTCACTGTCCAACAATAATAACATGGAAAGATAATTACAATTTGAAGAAACATTAAATTCTTAAAGGAAAGAAAACACTGTATTCCCAGTGTACAGAATTCCCCTTGTCTGGAGCTTGTCCAACGACTCACGAACTTGTCACACTGTTGACAAAACACTAGATCTGATACCTGCAAGACACAGTTTCTGATCACAATATCATGACTTAAGGTCTGGGGTTCGAAGCAAGTGCTATGCGGCATTGTAATTCGATGCATGCATCATTGTTTTTCGGTACATGATTCGTTGTGTTTTGGTGCAGGTCTCATTGTTACTTGGTGCATGCTTTATTGACTTCGGTGCAATATCATTATATTTAACTAGATGCAGTAGACGCTCACAGGTTTCACTTCAACAAACTCCATTATTAGTTGAAGTTATGCAAGTGAAAATCACTTGAAATTGATGTTAATCTTTAAAGCATGTAAATCCGACATTGTATGATTACCTACTTCAGGGCAAAATTACAGAATATGGATTAACGATCAAAAGAAAATGTGCTGGTGATTATCGTGACACAAAATCGTAATTTTCTGAACAAGGTAATGGTATGATTTTCGTCTAAAATTACTGCTCTAAAAGCATTTTGTTAATGATACGTCTAAAAAATTGAGAATGCGTAAGTATTAGTAGTTTAAAACTGCTGCCCATTTATCAAATTTCCTTTTTGCTCTTCTACTGGACAATTACTAACTTTAAGAACATATCTAATTACATTAGGACTGGCACAACAACTGTCTTAGTAATCCATACAAAACGAGACTTTATTACTTATCAATATCAATAAGAGGCCAATTGTAAGTATTAAGTCAATTTTGCATTAGTGTAATATTAATTGATATTTGATGTCACATACTTGCAAAGTTGAAATGTTTATTAGTCTTTTGAAAATCTTTATAAAATACATATGTTTTTATTATACTATTTTAATAATGTTTCTAATATTTACTTTTCATAATGTAACTCGACATGAACACTTTTCATCTCATTGAGAAAGACAAAATATAACATGAACGCAAATAAAGTTTACCATGAGATATCTGTGATATCTCGTCCATTGAAGATACTCCACTTTAATATTTATCCGGCAATAGTATATTATACAATATCTATACAATGATAACGACGTACCATTCATACTGATATGTACATTCACTGCCAAGCATAACCCTTATTGTCAACACACAGTGATTAATGTTTACGAGTTGTAAACAGAACTCACTCGGGTGAAGTCATATTTTCAGTAAATTTCATAGTATCTAACAAAACTGCTAGGCAAAAGAAAATGCTCACCTCAGTTAGTTTGGATAAGTTCAATATTTTAAAGAACTCAGATGCATTTGACTATCGCACGATACGATAATACTCATCTGTAGTAGTTTGAATGAATTAATTGGTGACCAGGGTTAAATGTTTTAGTTAAAATATCTTTGTTTAATGAAGACAGAGGTAAGAAATGAAATTCATACAAACCTGACCCCTACATTTCTTAAAATGTGTGTAGAATCGGGCGCTTTAAAGGCCCCTTTACACAGAGCCGCGTCCTTCGTATGACGATTGAGCGACCACAAAAATGGACAGGACGCTCAATGGTCGGTTGATTTTGCGAAATCCCGTTTCTGTGTAAATGCTCCTGCGATCTTCGTGCGTCTTTTGTACGACCTAAAATGCAAATAACACTAATTTCCATGACGATCTTTGAATGACCTGCACGTTTATGGAGCCTCAACACTGCCTTCGCTCAGCGTTCACTGTGCAACCCTAACAACATTTCAGTATCAAGGGCGATCACCATACAACCCGTCAGCCACCTCTGTGCCTCCTCTTTGCTTCCTCTGTACATTCGCTGTGCCTCCATTCACGACTTTGGCGACAGTTGGCCGACCATGCAACAACACTTCTGCCTCCTCTGCGATACCTAAACAATGCTTTTGTGATCCCTGGGAGCATTCGACAACCTGAATAGACTAGGGTCTATAATAAGCTGCATTAGTCTCAATTGTTTCAGTCCCATTCCAACAGCCAAAAACAACCAACCAATCAGCTTTTGCAGCTGCAATAAATAAATATAAAATTGTTTATGAATAAAAAGAATATGATAAAAAAAACTAAAGAAGTAAATATACAAAAATACATGAAATTATTAAATCCACTGGTAAACATACGAATGGGCTTCATCATTCAAATGGATTATATTTAAGTTTATGAAACATAATCTGTTCATACTTCTGAAAATCATGCCTCTTTTTAAAATCTTCTCAACGGGGAGATAAAAAAAGAGAGTAAAAAGGGGATTTTTGGCTTGTTTTACGATGTCCTATTTTCAGTATTTCGTAATTTGTAAAGAAAATTACCCAACATTCTGGACAAAAAAAAGCTATTCCAACACTGGTATGTGTTCGAATAAAGATCATTATAAAAGTATCAAACCAGAATGAATGAAATTGTGCGTACTTCTTAACAAAACTTGTTATTATCAAAGACATTTAAAATCGACTCTATCCGACAGCAGCATTCCGTTCTTATAGTTAAATATGTGATGGCGTTTCTTTACAAGTGAGTTTATACATCTTTATTTGCTTGACTTTTCTGTTGTCTTGCTCCTTTTTGGTGCCATAGTCTTATCAAAGATTTGCCAACTGAAACAAGGAAATATGTGAGAATCGATCATCTATTTTTTGGTGAATTTACGAGGACGCCCATAGAAGGCTGAGTGTATGCAAAAAGAAGGCACAACACTCGTCATGGTCGCACAAAGGTTGTCGTGGTCGCTGCATGAAGGCAGAACGGTTGTGATATAAACGGCTCTGATTGCACAGAGGACGCAGTAGGAAGGCACAAGGGAGGTAGAGGCATCGCCCAACGTTAGCGAAATTCTTACATGGCGATCATTGAGCGTCCATTGTACGACCTTTCTGCATCATGGGAGCAACCCCTGAGCGACCATTATCGTCGGCGACCCCTCTGCTGAAGTTATGAGCATGTTCAAAATTTGTTGGCGTCCTCCGCGTTCTTGGCGATCAATCGCGATGTCTCAACATCCCTTGTGCCACCTCCTCACGACCTAAGCAACCATTCTGCCTCCCTTGAGCGTTTTTTGGTCGCACAGAGGACGTACAACGGTCTTTATGTCTGTGTAAAGGGGCCTTTACATGTCGATGAACAGTTGTGTATCATGAAACAATAATTGTTTAAGAAAATTAAAATTTAAAATTTCATTAATTTTTTGGTAAAACCTGTAGAAGTATTCGTAGACTGCTGACTAAAAGCCTTACTTTGTGAATATGACATAGAAAACTTGAGATATTTGCAATTGAAAATGAGGTGATTACTTTCTTTTGCCTGGCAGTTTAGCGTTTATTCTTAAAATACCATCTTTCTCCTTCCGCAATGGCTTACCGCAAAAACATGTTGTATCATTGGTATACATCATTTATTCTCTAAGACATTAATTAGGAAAGGTCACTATTGGAACTCATTTGAGAACGTAAAAGTAAGTGATATCCTCATCTGATGGACACCAGTGTCGTGAAGATGTTCCTGATTGCATTGTCTGATAGATGTGAAATGGACTCTGTCCGTAAGGGTCAATCTGCAATCTGAGACATCTGCTTTACATGTGTGACAGGTGCCCTTTAGCAATGCACAGATTCAGAAAGGAGAGATGTGTGGTTCATGGTTTATCACATCAATTGCAATCTGTTCCAGACGCAGCTGAATATGCCTGGTGGCGATGCAGACAATTTTCCGTTGACAGAATACGAATCAACCAAGGATGATGACAAATGTTGCCAATAAGAGAACAGCACATTGGTGTAGTGGTTAGCATGCTCGCTTCTTACCCCTAATTGATTCGAATCCCGTAGGAGCACCACATATTTGTGACAGGGCCTCTTAATATGTTGCGTCCTTGAGTCCACCCAGGTGTAAAAATGGGTACTCGATATAACCGGTTTACATAGCTTCTCGTAGCAATTACAATTGTTATGAGCAACTGTTCTGCAGATGAACTACAACACGGTACAAGTACACTTATTATTATCTACCTTTCTTGACCTAATTTGTCTGATAGATAACACACCAATCACATGCATAAAAAAGAACCATTCCTATAAAGAAATGATATAGATGCCTTCAGAAATCGCTCCCGATCATTGCCACTGATTGATGTAAACCATGATGTAGGATTTCGTCATTAAACACCATAATGTACCTGTAATATACACTGAAGCAAAAAAGCAATGAAAAACCCTTCAGAAAGTGGACCGTATCCGTCACTGCAAATCTTATTATAAATGATGCTGAACAAATAAGGTTGATTTTCAATCGCCATAATACATTTCTCTTTACACTGAAGGATCATAATATTCTAAATGATGGTTGGTGAACTTGATTGGTGAAATTGAACCTTCATTAGCAGTTTTGGGATTGCTAATCATTGCAATTGAGTTCCTCTCTTATTCCGTGCCATGAACTAAGTTTGTTAAGATAACACTGATCCCCACTTTTAATCTTGTTACCAAGTATGCTGGTCAAAGGAATTTTATTTATTGTTCCAATGGTACATTTCTCTTCACATGTACATATAGTGACGAAAATATAGTGCTCATGTTTGTTGGTGAAAATTTGCCTTCTCAAGCCGGTGAAACAAATATTGTTGTATGTCCCAATGGATAACCGCACTGTTGCCCTGGAAAACTACTAATTATAGAATGACAACTGTCAACATAAGTTACTTGTCATTTATGTCATCTTATTTCAACGTCGTTGTCTACTTCCTGTCTCTGGGTTCCTGTTTCATAACTTGACAAGGATTTGCTTCGTGAACATAGAATATTGGTCCACTCAGGCACTGCCAATCTCAGCACACACGAATGTAGTGGGTACATTACATCTTAAGTACAATTCAGGGATAAAACGAATTTTGTGATTATTTTCTTATGGCAAAGTCTGTACTCATGTCATTGAAAAAAATCTACCAGCAAAACAATCAAAATAATTTAGTTCCTTCAGCTAACTAGAACTGTGACAGAACAAAGGCATAGTAAAATGGATCAATGTTCACCGTCTTAAATCTCACTAACTCTTTCTAACGGCTTTGTCATGGCAGGAAATAACGTTACTTACTATACAATGTAAACACTAGTAAACTTCTTTTCACTTTCCTATGAAGAACTAACATCTTGTTTTCTTGTACTTTAGAAATCATGTTTGTAAACATGGCTACTGAGTGTCTTCATTGTTCTATGCACAATTATATTGACACACACCCTGTAGGCTCTCTATCGATAAGAATGCTTTTTTTGAAGAAATAACCAACCGTCAAAAAAGTATTCACATTTCCATCTCTTATTAGTACATGTATACACACTTGTAATTCTGTCATTCTGTCAATTCCATTAAATGCATTCAAACAGGTTTACTATTTTATTAATAGCTGATAAAAGTCATGCACAATTGCCGGAACATCGTTAAACAGGGACATACGCCGATGCGGCCTCACCACCAATATTGTGACGTCAAATTGACAAGTATGACATCACAACATTTGAAGGCACAGAATGACATTACATTTTATAACAGCATAAATGTAATAAATGTTCTTACTTCCAACGGATGAGTATTAGAGGGTGTTGATAATACAGATGAATGATTTGGTATGTTATCTTCTATTTGGAATTGAATGTATAATTCCCTTTTAACTGAAAAATGAGTGTACATGGTTCCGTAAAGGCATGGGAATCGTTTTTGACATTCAAAAGTGTATTAACAATAAATAGCTGTCATGCAATTGTTGCTTAATACCCAACACCTTTATTACTATTATGGATAATTGGTTCATGTAATAAGATGTTTTACCGTCTAAAGTAAATATAAATGACATTAACTATCATTATAAATGGGAAATTTGAAAAAAATAAAATTTTCAAAAAACGTGCTACTGCCCCTTTAAGATGACTAATGTCCAATTCTACCGCCTATCCCATTAAATTAACGACCCATTGCCAATTCATCCTACACTGTTTCTAAGGACAGGAGTTCCTAGCATGTCAACCCTGTGGAGCAGTTATCTCCCTTGGGAACAGCAGGTTTCTGATTAGCTTTCAAGTTGTGATCAAATGGATGATTTGTTTACTGATATGGTTTTTGTTATAAATAGGATATGAACAAGTTTACTTTGATGTTTTTGGTTTATATATGTGTGTACGAATGTATTTTTATGTTACAGATAAACTTCGTAAGTGTTTACTTTATAACGAAACCTTGTAAATCCAAGTATAATATTTGTGTGAGTGAGTTGGTGTGTATAACGCCGCTTTCACTCGCCTTTCACGAGTATTTCACTTATATCACGGCTGCTAGTATTATTATAGCATAATTTATATACTTTATTTTTTATGCCTTTATACTGATATAACACATTCTGAAACGTTGTGACCAAAAATAATTACATAAAAAATAAACATAAAAAGATTCATACAAAATATTTGAAAATGACCCCTAATGACCAAAAACAATAACACGTTTCACAACTCTTAGTAAACAACTTTTCCTTGTTCATGACATCTTTTCAACAATATCGTATTTAGTTTCCATTAAGATTATGAAAGTTCACTATGTAGATGTAGGCTGTAAAACTGACATCACAAAACAATATTGAAGTAAACATTTTATGGATTCACTGTGGCTCTTGACAACATGTCCAAGTCTTGCATCCGTGACTCCTGTGATCGCAGCTCACTGAACAACAATCACTAGTGTACTAAAGTAATTAATAATGTATCATTCACCAGTAAATAGTATTCCCTCAATGGTTTAAAAGAATACGTTCATTGGACAGGAGTGAATGTATTGTATTGTCATATGGTTTTGTATATTACATTAGTGGAAAATATTCGTTTTTCTTCTGTCTCACCCATGAGAAGGACGCGGAGGATATAACTGTTATTTTTCATTTGATATTTTTCACAGCTAAATCTGCAGTAAAATGTTTCTATCAATGTCCATTTAATACATGGCTAAAACGTTTAAAATTGTAATTGTCTTCCGTTAATCAAATTACATATAAAGTATTTGAATTGTAAAGACTTCATTGTATTTTTTATGAATTTCAATATTTATTGTAGATCGGCTATTTGTTAATTATCTATTGTTTGAAAATGATTTTTCATTCAATCCACCTAGTTTTTTAATCCGTTGAAAGTTTCATTTTTCGTATTGAATGCATGGTAAGATGTTAGAGAACTTATTTGGAACCTTTTTCCTGGTATGCATACTACGTTTTGAAAAAAATATCTTCCTATCATATCAATGAGTAATAAAACCTCATGTGGCATGATGAATGTTTTTACCAACACATTTTAGTGTGAGTCTTATGTTTTAGTCAGTTTTTAAAGCGGCTACCAATACACATAACTATGTATTACTAACTGGCAAGATGTCTGGTAGTCTAATAACATGCTGTCGGCAATGTCTGTTCGTTCCGAGGTTTATGCGATCTTAAATCATCTAAATGACCAGTGTATGGTAACCAATTTACACTTCCTGCCCTGAGAACTACCAATCTAAAATTACAAAGTAACATTTTTTATATAAATATGTTGATATGATTTTAGTCTAATGGTATATACTTTCATCGATTCTATTTTCTTATTCATGATTACCTAGGATTTTGTTATATGTATCAATCACATTACAATCAGATGTTATAATTTATGTGTAACATAGTGAACTTATTATAACATCTGATTTTAATCAGATTTGTACATGTATGTATCACAGTCCAGACAATATCAGAGTTCTCATTATTATGTGATATTGGATTATTTTACTCATCATTGGCATTCATTACGGTTCACGTATTTAACATGTGGAAGCATATGAACAAGACAGAGGGTTTAGCTGTGTCTTGTGATTCAAGTGAAGAGGTAGATTTATATAAAGATGAACATGACAAAGGTCAGGAAAGTTGTAAATAGATTTGAGGAATTTGAAAGCAGTCGAGAAGGAGTTTTTTGGGATGACATTGTTGTAAAGCAACGTCATATTTAATCATACAATTTCAAATCAGTTACATTCAGTCAATCAAATCAGAATAACAACATTGTCAACAAAATTCATTCGTATTCTGTCAGCAACAAATGTATCTGAGACGTATCCAGTTTCGTATCGACGTCGTTGCAATCAATGTAATAAACCATGAAGCGCGAGTCTTTCCTTTTCTGAAACTGTCCACTGCTAAAGGGCAGGTGTCATGCTTATAATGCAGTTTGAAGATCATTGATCTTTACGGCCAGTGTCCATTTCACATCTACCAGTCTTTGAAATATTGGAATGATCAGAAAAGCTTGTTCTGCTGGCAATGCATAAAAAACACAAAAGTTGATTTCACAGGTTGTTCGTCCTTGATGTAGGTAACGTGATAGTATATGAGCATAATTGACAAACAAACAACATTAATTATCTTTTATAATATTTTATTTGGCTTTCAAATATGTGCCGACATATGTGCTGGTTTAAGTTATATTCATTTCATTCAAAGTCATACCAAATCGCAAAATATATGATAATTACTTTTTTAAAATTAAAATCGAGCAACAGCGTTATACATGCACAGAAACCGGTAAATTTACAAGTACAGTAGTTATATGACCTATAAAACATTATCAAACGAAATCTGTCACATTGTCTGTTAATTTCTAAAATAACGTTTTAATATTAGGTGCGTGCCAGCTGATGTATGTTGTCCAGTTTTCATTTTAAAAATTAACTTTGTACTATCACTTAATGTATTCTGACTGAATTGAAAATGGTAATTGTCAGCAACAGTCAGAATACATCGATACAATAGGACCATTTACAGCATATAGCTTAATGTGATTCCAACAAAATACTTAATGTCTCTTAAATTTGAGCATCAACCATGCCTGACATTCTTGATTTTAAGATAGAATGACAATGATCATGGTGTTGTTATTGGATAGTTTAACTTGGAACGTTTTCCAGCCATTCTAAACATTTATCAGATGACAAGATTCAATACGGTATCGATTAATCCAGAATGGGTAGCATATATGTATCAGCAACAAATGTATCTGAGACGTATCCAGTTTCGTCTCGAAGTCGTTGCAATCAATGTAATAAACCATGAAGCAGGAGTCTTTCCTTTTTCTGAAACTGTCCACTGCTAAGGGCAGGTGTCATGCTTGTAATGCAGTTTGAAGATCACTGATCTTTACAGACAGTGTCCATTTCACATCTACCAGCCTTTGAAAATAATGTTGGAATGATCAGAAATGCTACCAAATGTATATTATTAAGCTTGTTCTGCTGGCAATGCAAAACACACTAGTTCATTTCAAAGATTGGTATATCGTCCTTGATATAGGTAACATGATAGTTTACACGCATAATTTACACACAAACAACATTGGTTATCTTTTATAATATTTTATTTGGCTTTCATATATATGTGCCGAAATATTTGCTGGTTTAAGTTATAACAATTTCACTCGACATGCAAAGTCATACCAAATCGCAAAATATATGATTATTACTTGTTTTAAATTAAAATCGATCAACATCGTTATACATGCACAGAAACCGAAAGTAAATGGCAAATTAACAAGTACAGTAGTTATATGACCTATTAAACATTATCAAACGAAATCTGTCACATTGTCTGTTTATTTAAAAAATAACGTTTGAATTTTAGGCAGGCGCCAGCTGCTGGCTGTATGTTTTCCAGTTATCATTTTAAAAAATCGACTTTGTACTGTCACTACATGTGTACTGACTGATTTGAAAAGTAACCTTCGATAAAATAACACAATTTATAGCATATAGCTTTTTGTGATTCCAACAACATACTTAATATCCCGTTAAGCCTCCAGTTTTTTATCTTGGGATGGAATGTCAGTGATCATAATATTGTTATTGTATTTTCCAACATGGAACACTTTCCAGCCATTCTAAACATTTATCAGACGTTAAGGATTAACATGGTATCGATTAATCCACAAAGGGGAACCTTAAGTACCAGTCACAACGTAACTGAATACCATTTGCCAACGATTATTATTCTAGAAAAAGGTAACAGGAAAAATGATAATTGGAGAGAAGCCACTTAGCATGAGCTCAACCCTGTCTCGAATACAGCAAAGGTTTGAATTACACAATTGGATTTTAGGGCAGACCTTTCATAAGAACAAATCATTATCTAGTTGAAAATAATCTTTCAAAATGTATCAATTTTATGTCAGGATTAAGTCCAGTAGCGTGACCAGATACGCCCTTCCCTTTTAACGTGTCTAACTTCAGCCGTATTTGTAACTTCATCCATAGCAACACCAATCAATACACAGCTAGGCTGTATTATACAACATTAAGTGTATCATTACAACAAATCAGCGGCTGAATGTTTGCCTTTCTTCACTAAGTATGCACAAGTTATTTTACACGTCGGGGATATTTTCACTATCACTTGAATATTGCCATGTAATACATAAGGTATGAGAGTCAAGCATCAAGCTTTGAAGTATGGGCACTAAAGAAACACGTCACTTTAAGGTATTTATATCAGGATCATGCACAACTTACACTTAAGTGCAGCGATTGCGGTGCATTTCATTTTAAAAGTAACTGTTAGTACCTTGATAATATTTTTAAAAAAAACCAACAGTATTACATTAATAATAGTACATATTGAATACATTTCTTGATCCTTAGTTTTAGAAAAGGTTTTGTTGTGTCTAGACACATTTTTATATGAGTAATATTTTTAAACATAAGCCAATGTTTTTCTTTGTTTTATATCTTAACCATAAATCATTCATTATAATGTCCCGTACACAAACAGAAGATTCCATTTGCAAATGCCATGATATTTCGTATTTTGGATAATGTCATCTCGTAAAATTTACCATAAAATATTTTACTTATTAAACGAACATAAATTGTGAGTTAGTATTGCATTGTAATGCAAATCTGCCTGTCCATATACATCAGAATAAATATTAACTTTGTACATCTATTTATCAATATACGTTTTATAAAATATTTGCAATTATTTTACTGGCTCCCTACTTTCTTTTCTCTTCTGTCCATCTTGTAATAAAACAATGTTGTAGTTAAATAAAACTAGATACAGATTGTTCCCATTAGTATAAATTTAACCCAATCCTTTCTCCAGAGTAAAATGTTTAAAACAAACATTCAATAGTTTACCTTCACTGGTCTATTAACGGGAATCACTGACAAGACTATAAACTGTAAACAGTATACTTGTATTAAACATGTTTTTTGGTCATAGGTCTTAGCTGTATACAGGAAATGCGTCAATTTTGAAGAAAATCCACCAAAACTTGAAAGAAAAGCGCCCATTACGGAAAGAAATGCTTCTTTTCTCGAAACAAACGCAGCAATATCGGTGAATCCACGGTAATTACTGAAACAATCATTCCGATTTCGATAACTATTATTACTTATTTTTACGTAGTTTACATATGACATATTACTGAATTAATTTTGAAAGAGCCGTTATATAGATGTTTGCCTGTAAAAAATGCCCATGGATATCACTCCTGAAGCAGGTCACTGACAAACTGCACTTATTCTTCACTTCTATGAGTGATTGGGCCGAACAATTACATGTAAAGAAAAAAGTTAAACATATGTTAATCATGATAACCTTTCAAGTGCTTTGTGTTCCTCCCTGCTAAATCTGAAAAAAAAATAATAAACAATTCAATAGAAGTGAAGGCATGAACCAGTCAAGACTCTTTTGGACCCGAAAATGAAAATGAAAACATTTTTGATTGAAATATGTTGTGTTTACACAATGAATAGCAAAATAATGATCCGTTTTTCTTTGCTAGATCCAAGAAGCGCTCTATCAAGTTATATCAATACAATTATAAACATTTCAAATACAGTTTTTGGGTTGCCACTTCCTGAAACAGTGTCTGATAAAACAATTTACTTTTACAACCTAAATATTAGATCTGTATATATGAGGTACATGTATGTAGATTTCTCTACATTTACTGGAAATAATATGTAAGTATATGCATTATTCATGAAGATATGTTTCCGAAATTCACAAGTGAAATTGAAGCTGTTCATTTACCTGTTGAAAGTGACATGAAACAAAATATAAATGAAAACGATTGTTTAATGCATTATGTCTATTCAAATGAATCCATTTGTATACATATCATAAATTGAATTGAAGTCTAGCCTTTATTTCATAGTCACGTTTAAAAGTCTTTGTCGGGTTTAATGTTGCTTCTTCAAAGTATATAATATCTATCAACAATTTAACATAAATAGCGTGTCAAATTGATCTGGAGCGCTTGAAGTTGGAAAAAGCATAAAGCAATGGACTAAATATTAGTTTGTAATCATTATACTCTTCCTATTAATACTTGACTAAATAATATCCACTTTTCCAAAAATCGAAAAAATATGCTGCTAAGAAACCATTTAAAGGTATTAAACACAGTATAAAACAAAGTATTAAATATATAACATATTTTGCTCACCTTGCTTTTTCTATCAAAATAGTTAACACAATGTTTATGTGAAAGTTTATAAGAAACCTGCTGTCCCCAAGGGAGATATTTGTTCTGATGGGTTACAATGTCAGTAACTTCTCCTTTCAATCAACTAGATTATGATGAATTCATCGTTCATCTTTTGTGTCATTGGGGTAGAGTTCGAAATCATTTATGAAAAATATGAGATACGTATGTTATGTATGCAACGTCTAAGTGCCCTTCAAACATCTGATTATTTGTTTTGGCAATTATAATTCTTAGTTGTTATATGATATCATACAGTACTATTTTGGATGTGATTCGTCTCAACTGCACAGAAACATGTAACATGAGATCAAATAACACTGGCTTGGTCATAAATAACAAATCGACGTGTTTATAATAAACAAGACTTTGAATACTTTGTGTATAAGGTAAAAGCAATAACCATTTAGGAGTGGTTATTGGTATCTGTAGACTATATTATTATGTTTTCTCAAACAAGAATACACTCTACAGCCCCATTACAGAAGCTAAATGAGAGTCAACAAGTTTAATGACTATTACAAATACTTTGATCTCTTCAACTCAGCTTTTTATAACTTAAGGCAACTGTTAAAATAATAATTGAGAATCATCAAAAAACAATCGAAGATTTATTTTTGTAATGCTTACAACGTCCTACGCATTCCGGATCCCTCCAAGCACATTGACAGTATGTATACTAATAATAATGACGACATCGAGCATTGTAGCTTGCGCTAATGTTACAGAGACAGAATGTTTGACTTTTTAACCAAAATTGACAGAATATCGAAATGTGAAAAAAGATGCTGTCGATTAATGTACCTTCTTGGAATATATTTCATTGACTAATCATTGTTGTAACAGGTTATGAAATATGATAAGTATAATTCCAAAACGATGATTTTGAATGTTTGTTTTACAGAAAAAAAAGTGATCCCAAAAAAATCAAGTTGATGTTTTAGTCGAGGATTAAAATATCTCACATTTTTCTTGCTTAAGTTTCCTTTTCAAATTAGCGATCCCTGTAAATGTATTGATCTCATAATCATATTGTATGCCATAAGTATGTACACGAAGGACTTGTTCAATAATTTCGCACAATACACACACGAGAATTGATCAGTTATTTCCACCAAAGAGTGATGATAAGAGCGGCCAAATGTTGCTTTTAATTGTATAACTTCCTGTCATGACAATAGATCTTCTACAAAGACACTACATCAGTCACAATCGGGTAGAATCGATGACTTCTTCCATGGGATGTTATTGAAAATCATGCAAATGGTTTCTTGTGTTAGACACGGCTGAGGGACAAATGTTTATTCGAGGATTCTGTTGTACCAACTAAATCAATCATATGTTTAATAAAATAACTCATTAATTTGGATTCGTCTGTAAGAGACTACATACATGTATTTACAATGGGCGGTCAAGAGAGGAAAATAGGAATATTGGCATTATTTATTTTATGTTGATGTTACAACAATAATCGATTTCATTTGCGATTGGAAATTTGTTCCTCCATTTATTGAACATATTTTGTCTTACCATGAAATTGTTGGTAGGAAATAAACACGATTATAGATAAAAGCAGCATTAAATTATACATTAAAGGGGCAGTAGCACGTTTTTTGCAAAAATTTTTTTTTCAAATTTCCCATTTATAATGATAGTTTATGTCATTTAAACTAACTTGAGAGGGTAAAACATCTTATTACACAAACCAATTATCTGTAGCGGTAAAAAATATGTTGCATATAAAGCAAAAATTGCATGGCGGCCATTTTATTGTGAACACAATTTATTATTTTATATTACAAAAACGTTTCCCATGGCTTTACCGAAACATGTACACTCAATTTAAACTTTATTTTCCGAAGAGAGAAGGATGTTTTACCATTGGTGAAATTATTTTTCAAATACATTTCATCAACTTATTTGAGCGAAAAAACGTGCTACAGTGCCTTTAATGAAACAAATCTTTCATAAGCAGGTCATAAGAAATGTCAATCTTATTCCATTACAGAAATTGAAATTTTAGAAAACATTAGATATAAATAACGTCAATTTAAGTATGTTTTACCTCCTAAAAGAGTTGTTATAACTAAAACAAAAGAAAATCTAATGAATCTATTGCATCAGTAGCATAACATAATCACACAATTGCAATCACATTAAAGGAAAGGAAGCCGAATTGAATTGCTTGCATATTCATTACACTTTTGATTCATATATACCGGGGACACACGAAACTACGCGAAAGTTTCAACAAAGTGAAACACACAATATTTGCTACTGGATAAATGATTTTGAATGTCTCTGATGATGGTATATCTCGTACAGCAATAATATAATCTTATTCATGAGAGTATGATACTTATTTATGTATAATGTAGGGCCTACAGCAACCACAGGTAGATTGGATTATTGGTGCAATACAATAAAACCTATTTATTATTATTAATATTATACAATTATAGACTGGTGATGACGTCAGAAAACAAGCCAAAAACAAATTTGCACTAGTTAATTAGATTCGAAAACAATAACTTCTTAAAAAGTATGTTTCTCAGTTATATGAAGAGATACTGTTTTATTTAAGTTTAATTGGTTTCTGAAGACATGATGTAACTCTATTTCAGTACTATGTATGGCTCGTGGATTGAAGTATCTTGTATTGAGTATGTTTTGTTTTTTTTGCCCCTGAGTGTATTATTAAAATATCAGATTGTTTTACCCAGGGTAACAAAAAAGAAATGTTTGAATTGAAAAGTATTGAACACATGATAACACTTAGAGTAACTATTAAATGTCAGTCTGTTTCGATAAATATATATTTTTTACATACTTATCAGGTTTGAAAAACCAACATTGCCCAACGCTTCCCCCTGAAGCGTTCCTCAACATATATCACACAGAATTAAAAAGGGACGCTACCCGGTAAGGGTGGCGCTCGTGCCACGTGACATCGGTGACGTCATCATTCCCTTATTTGTTGAGCGAGCATACGGTCACGCGTGTGTTCTGTTCTCGACTAATTTCGCTTCTTTATAGGCTTTTTAAGTCTTCCTAGTTCCTCACATCTTCAGAGTTATTGTTATAAGTACCTTTCTGTCCTTTCCTGACCAACTGCTGAACTAATTTTCGCCAATTAGTTGACTTTTGGGTCGGGTTTGGAGTTGTCAGTTTGGTGCATTTTTCGCCTTGCCAGGCTGCCTGTCTTGCTCGGGCTGCACGTGCTAGTCGTGCTAGTCGTGCACGTGTATATTGCTTGGCTGACTGTCGGTTGGTCTCTCGCCTCTCGGTTGGCGTAGGCTCTCGCTAGCCTTCGCTTTCACCTTGGTTCGCTCACCTGGTGGGTTAGTGAACGGGGTGGGGGTACGCCCTCCGCTGTGCGAGCATACGCGTGTGAACGAGCACTCGCCAAGCGGGTGAACGAGCATTCACCTAGTGTGAGCTCGCTAGCGAGGCGTACATTCGCCTAGCGTGTGTTCGCTAGCGAGTGAGTGTCTCCTCACCTGTGGTTGTACAGGCGTACGTTCGCTAAGCGTGAACTCATTAGCGAGTGAGTGTTTACTCACCGGCCCGCGCGTGTCAGGTGTTAGTGCCTGTCAGGTGACGAGGGTGTTTGTACAGGCGTACATTCGCTAAGTGTGTTCACGTCAGTGAGTGAGTGGTTGCTCACCAGTTCTCGTGTGTCAGGTGATAGTGTGTTTGTACGGACGTACATTCGCCAAGCGTGAGCTCCTTAGCGAGTGAGTGTCAACTCACCTGCTCTCGCCTGTCAGGTGACGAGTGTGTTTGTACAGGCGTACATTCGCTAAGCGTGAACTCGTTAGCGAGTGGGTGGTTACTCACCGGTTCTCGCGTGTCAGGTAACGAGTGTGTTTGTACAGGCGTACATTCGCTAAACGTGAACTCGTTAGCGAGTGGGTGGTTACTCACCGGTTCTCGCGTGTCAGGTAACGAGTGTGTTTGTACAGGCGTACATTCGCTAAACGTGAACTCGTTAGCGAGTGGGTGGTTACTCACCGGTTCTCGCGTGTCAGGTGATAGTGTGTTTGTACGGACGTACATTCGCCAAGCGTGAGTTCCTTAGCGAGTGAGTGTCAACTCACCTGCTCTCGCCTGTCAGGTGACGAGTGTGTTTGTACAGGCGTACATTCGCTAAGCATGAACTCGTTAGCGAGTGGGTGTTTACTCACCGGTTCTCGCGTGTCAGGTAACGAGTGTGTTTGTACAGGCGTACATTCGCTAAACGTGAACTCGTTAGCGAGTGGGTGGTTACTCACCGGTTTTCGCGTGTCAGGTAACGAGTGTGTTTGTACAGGCGTACATTCGCTAAACGTGAACTCGTTAGCGAGTGGGTGGTTACTCACCGGTTCTCGCGTGTCAGGTGATAGTGTGTTTGTACGGACGTACATTCGCCAAGCGTGAGTTCCTTAGCGAGTGAGTGTCAACTCACCTGCTCTCGCCTGTCAGGTGACGAGTGTGTTTGTACAGGCGTACATTCGCTAAGCATGAACTCGTTAGCGAGTGGGTGTTTACTCACCGGTTCTCGCGTGTCAGGTGATAGTGTGTTTGTACGGACGTACATTCGCCAAGCGTGAGTTCCTTAGCGAGTGAGTGTCAACTCACCTGCTTTCGCCTGTCAGGTGACGAGAGTGTGTGGCAGGTGGTTAAGTGATTAAGTGTACAGTCGTACACTTGTCAAGCGTGAACTCGCCTGTGAATAGGTTTCATTCATTGCCGTCTCGGGTTAACGAATTGAGTTACGCTTGGGGGTTCGCTCTCCGCCTTGCGAGCGTCGACCTCAGTGTCGGGCTTGCTTGTGAGTGAGTGTTGTCTCTCGTTAGTCATGACTTGATCCGCTTGCCGGGTTATGCTTGCGTGGGAGTGTTCGCTCTCCGCCTTGCGAGCGTCGATCTCAGTATCGGGCTTGCTTGCGTGTGAGCGTTAACTTTCGTTAGTCATGCCTTGACCCGCTTGGCGGGTTATGCTTGCGTGTGAGTGTTCGCTCTCCGCCTTGCGAGCGTCGACCTCAGGGACGAGCTTGATTGCGTAAGAGTGCTGACTCTCGTTAGTCATGCCTTAACCCGCTTGGCGGGTTATGCTCGCGTGTGAGCGAGCCTTCTCCTGTCACCTAACCTTGCGACTATGATTCTCCGATTCGCGGAGTTGATTGCAGGTTGTGTCAGAAGGTTGGGGTCCGTCCTCTGACACGCAAGTGTTGGCTCCCAGGATCGAGCTCGTCTGCGGGTGAGTGATGCGTTCGTCAGCCCTATCCTTATGGCTTAGCGTCTTGTTACGCTGGCCCGTTGTGGGTGTGTCACAGGTTGCTATAGGGCGGGTTGTCCTGCGAGGGTCACTCTCACTAGCTTTCAACATGAGGGTCAGCGTCTCGCTACGCTGTCTGCCTCGTGGGTGGTGCTAATATGTGAGGGTACGCCTTGCGAGTGAGTGTTACTCTCGCTAGCCTTCTACCTTGAGGGTCAGCGTCTCGCTACGCTGCCTGCCTCGTGAGTTGTGGTAGTAGGTGAGTGTACGACTTGCGAGTTTCCTTGCGAGTGTGTGTACGTCTTGCGAGGTTCCTGGCGAGTGAGTGATACGCTCGTTAGCCTTCTATATAAGGATAAGCGTATCGTTACGCTGCCTGCCTCGTGAGTTGAGTAGCATGTGGGTTCATCCCTATGGAGTAAGTGTTACTCAGGCGAGCTTTCTATTTGAGGTTCAGCGTCTCACTACGCTGTCTTGTGTTAGGTTGTGCCTTACAAGCGAGTGTTACTCTCGCTAGCTTTCAACTAGAGGGTCAGCATCTCGCTGTCTGCCTCATGAGTTGTGTTAGCTTGTGAGTGCACGCCTTGTGAGTAAGTGGTACTCGGGCGAGCTTTCTATTTTGGATTCAGCGTCTCAGCACGCTGCCTTGTGTTAGTTAGTGCCTTACAAGTGAGTGTTACTCTCGCTAGCTTTCAACATGAGGGTCAGCATCTCGCTGTCTGCCTCATTAGTTGTGTTAGCATGTGAGTGCACGTCTTGCGAGTAAGTGGCACTCAGGCGAGCTTTCTATTTGAGGTTCAGCGTCTCAGTACGCTGCCTTGTGTTAGCTTGCGCCTTACAAGCGAGTTTTGCTCTCGCTAGCTTTCAACTTGAGGGTCAGCATCCCGCTGTCTGCCTCATGAGTTGTGTTAGCTTGTGAGTGTACGCCTTGCTAGTAAGTGTTACTCAGGCGAACTTTCTGTTTGAGGTTTAGCCTCTCACTACGCTGCCTTGTGTTGGTATGTGCCTTACAAGCGAGTGTTACTCTCGCTAGCTTTCAACTTGAGGGTCAGCATCTCGATGTCTGCCTCATGAGTTGTGTCACCATGTGAGGGTACGCCTTGCGAGCGTACACCTTGGCGGGTTGTCTTGCGAGTGAGGGTAACTCTCGCGAGCTTCCTATTTGAGGGTCAGTGTCTCACGACGCTTCCTGCCTTGTGAGTTGTGTTAGTATGTGAGGGTACGCCTTGCGAGCGTCCGCCTTGGGGCGGGTTGCATTGCGAGTGTGTGTTACTCACTCTAGCTTTCAACTTGTGGGTCAGCGTCTTGCTACGCAGCCTGTCTAATGAGTTGCATTAGAGTGTGAGGGTACGCCTGGCGAGTGTCCGCCTGTAGTGGGCGGGTTGTCTTGTGAGTGTTATTTTCGTTAGCTTTCAACTGGAGGATTACCGTCTCGCTACACGGCCTGCCTCGGGAGTTGTGTAGGGTACGCCTTGCGGGCGTACGCCTCTGGTGCGGGTTGACTTGCGAGTGAGCTTCACTCGCGCCAGTTTTCAACTTGAGTGTCAGCGTCTCGCTACGCATGTCACCTTGTAAGTTGTGTTAGAATGAGAGGGTACGCCTTGGGAGCGTCTGCCTCTGGGGCGGGTTGCCTTGAGAGTGACAGTTACTCTCACTAGTCTTCGTCTTGCGACCTCCTTACCATGAGGGTTAGCGTCTAGTTACGCGTGTTGCCTCGCGGGTTGATCGTGAGCCGTGTTAGCGTTTGAGGGTTTGCCTTGCGAACCTCCGCTCCTAGGCCTTGTGACCAACTTACCATGAAGGTTAGTGTCCCGGAGTGTGGGAGTGTACGCTCTTCCACTTGTGAGGGTCCGTCTCAGGGGCTAGATGGGTTGCAAGGTTGTGTTGCGCCCTCCGTCTCGGATGCTAGCTTCTCTTCTAGTTGCACTCGTTTGCGTGGTCTCCCGTGCTCCTCTTTGCGGAGCCTCCCGTGCTCCTCTTTGCGGATAGGGTGTTCGGGGCTTATACCCTCGCCTTCGCTGCCTCTTGCTGTCGTGGACAGATGCGTAAGGTATGCACCGCTCTTAGATCCTTGGTGGCCTCGTGCCTGGTTCGTTCCTCTGTGCAGACTAGCTCTGCAGGAGCCAGTTCCGATACCCCTCCGGGGGGGACCTGCTCCGGAGCAACCCAAGCGGACGTGTATACGAGAACCTGTAGGTCCTCAATCTTCACGCCTGGCTTGTATCAAAAAGGGGTTAAGGCGGAGCGGGTACTCTAAACGGGTGGCCAAGGCCATAGCAACTGATCAACGGCCGACCACAAGGAAGCTCTATGACTTCCAGTGGCGTGCCTTCGCCTCGTTCTGCGAGGAGCAGGGCTTTGAAGCGGAGGCGGCCTCACTGCCCCAGATTGCCGAGTACTTGGTGTACATGAGGAACGAGAGAGGGCTCAAAGCCTCCTCGATCAATACCAATCTGGCGGCGATCATGTCGGTAGTTCGCAAACGCTCCCCGGGACTCGACATCTCGGTTCTGAAGGGCCTGGTTAAGACCTTTCGTCAGGTCGACGGTCGACGCAAGCCTAGACCACCCGAGTGGGATCTGGCGATAGTGCTTGGGCACTTACGTTCAGATTTTTATGAACCCCTGTCGGATACCACCCTCCTTCGTCTCACTGTCAAGACGGCCTTCCTGGTCGCAATGGCCTCAGCTGCGAGGATATCAGAGCTCCACGCTCTTCACGCTGACCTTTTAAGGTTCGAGCGCCGAGACGGAGGGTCTGCAACGTTGGGCCTGGCCCCAGACTTTGTCTGTAAAAACCAGGCCGCGGATGAGAGGGGAAGGACCTTTCTTATACCGTCATTAGGTCCTGAAACCGACTCGTCAGAGGTCACGGACCTTTCCCTTTGCCCTGTCCGCGCGCTCCGCATTTATGCAGAACGGACAAGGGGCATCAGACAAGGGAGGCGTCGGTTTTTTCTGCCTCACTCACCACGGACTGTCAAGGAGCTTGACAGACGGGCTTTGGGGGTGTATCTGCGGTCAGCAGTAATCAACGCCTACAAGGCGGCTGACCTCCCTCCCCCGTCTCGCGCTAATCCCCACGAGATCAGAGCAGTATCTGCTACGATGGCTTTTCATTGCAACATCGCCGGGTCAGACATTCTGGCTGGATGTTTTTGGAAGTCGGGGCTGGTCTTTGCTGACCACTACTTACGGGAAGTGTCCACAGAGGACTTGGCAGGTGTGTCAAGGTTGGGTCCTCAGGTGTTCGCCCAGCAGCGGACCGCGGCACCTCTTTCAGTCGTACGACGGAACGCACCTTACCCCTAGCGGGGGTGGGCGCATCCACGCTGTTATGTACTTGTTTTGGTATTCACTTGGTTGTGTACAATAAAACTTGTTGTTATTATACTTGTGGTTGGTTGTTTTTTTGCCTATGAGTGCAGTTGTTAACCCAACCGGGGTATTTGCATGACAGCAGTACCAGGATTCTTACTCTACCACCCCTACTTAACGAGTGAGGGGCGGACGCATAGAGGTTGAGTGTAGGTTTGTCTTTTTTAGGACGGCGTCGACCTCTGTACACTCAATTTAAGAATTCGCGTGAGTTCTCTTGGGCCGCACGCAGCATGGATGGTTGTCCACCTTTCATGGTTTCACACCATCCAGTGCTCCGGCGTGCCAGCCTAAGGGTAAAGCGACGCGTCTCGGTGGCGCACGTGACTCGGTTCAGCCCACCTCCTTGCTGTGGTAATCTGGGCAATGTTGGTTTTTCAAACCTGATAAGTATGTAAAAAATTTAACATTTTTGAGTAAATGTCATTTTTTATACTTACCTGGTTGAAAAACCAACGCTCGTTAGTTCCCGCCCTTCCTCCCCTCCTGGGTTTGGGTTTTGTGCTCGCTTGTACTAGGGAATGATGACGTCACCGATGTCACGTGGCACGAGCGCCACCCTTACCGGGTAGCGTCCCTTTTTAATTCTGTGTGATATATGTTGAGGAACGCTTCAGGGGGAAGCGTTGGGCAATGTTGGTTTTTCAACCAGGTAAGTATAAAAAATGACATTTACTCAAAAATGTTAAATTTTAAATTGATAGATCAACATTCCATGACAGACGAATTTGGATTTCCATACTAACTTTGACTTGAAACATACAAACAGAGTCATTAGTCAAACTATTAATACTCTCCTGCAATGATTTCATTTCCATGAACATCAATCTTGAGCAAGATTGATTATGAGTTCACAGTTGACAAACAAGTCACTGATTTCAAATTCTAATTAGTGTAGTTCTTCGCAACTATGAAAATCAACTTAATATTGGATTCACAGTTGACAAGCAAAGCCATTGATTTCAGATTCTAATTAGTGGAGTTCTTCATAACCGTTGTTGATGATGCATTTCATCATCAAGGTATCAACTGCAGCTTGATTCAGGAAAATATGCAATAGTGATTTTATGAAGACTTTACACATTAAAAAGCAGTTTCTAGTGTAATTGATATTTCACGATGAATAAGTTTTTTATGATTTAACGGTAACATTCGCCTTGAATGTTTTTTGCGGTGACATAATCTCAAGGGTTACTTCAACTTGTGCAAAATGTTAAATAATGCATGAAACAAAAACACCATTATGAGGACATCTCTTTGTTATTTTTCAAACTTTGGTTGAACATAGCATGTTGATTGAATGTGTTTCCTTTTGGTCAATTTCGATCACAAAAGGCTTCTCGAAATGTCCGGAACTAGTCTGGAAAAAAATCAAGTAACTGAAAATGTACATTTGTAATATTACACTAACATAAGCATAGCACCATCTGGAGCAAGCTAGGTGTCTGGTTGTCTAAAAATATGCTGTCGGCAATGTCTGCTTCTTCCTGAGTTTATTATTTCCCAAATTACCTACGATGACATGTGTTTTGCAACTGATTTGGCTACATAAACTACCAACTTGTACGAATTTTCCTATGTCTTTGTCAGACACTTGTACTTATTTAATGACGTAGATAACGGCCATTTTAGTTACGACTTGTACTGTGCAACTTCTGTTGCATTGTAAGAACTCCCAAATCGTGCCAACTATTTTCTCAAATATTAAGTTCATCACCCCTCTGATAGGATTCTGAGGGTGGATGAACAATGTAGTTTTGTACTTTTGCATAAAGTGTAATGAAACATGTTATATATTATACACATTTTAAATAGTTTCATGAAGTAAAAGTTGTTCAAATAAGTAATAAGTTTCTCACAAAACAATGCCAGGTGACACACGTCAACTAAGCAATGTTTAGAAATGTTATGTAATTCACACTCTCTCAATCTGGGGGAAAACTTATTAAAATATGTAATAATTAGTCTTAAACATTAAATTTCTAAAAATAGTGTATCAATTTTAAAAACAAAAGTTAAACTGGTGTAAATGCCGGAGTTTGTCGACGTTTATACTACAGTTTAACTTGAACTTACAAATCGTTTATAAGCCAGTAAACAAACACATACTAAAATCCATTTCTTATGAATTCAAACTTTGCAATTTAAGCAATTTCTAATCAGTTAATAAACTTTTAAAAATAAAAAATCCCTGCAAAAAATTTACAATGTAAGATAAAAAAAATGTTTAGTATTGTCTTAGATCAGGCGCTAATACCTCTGCACACAATAACATCGCATCACGTATGTGTCACCACGCGCAACACGTAGTTCACAAGAAATATGATTAAAGTAATTAATTTTTGGTTCTATTATGCTGTTTTAATCAAATTTTCAATCAAACTACATTTAGAATTCACGCTGTAAGAATTTTAAAAAGTTCAATCAAGAAAAGAGCATGTGATAGTAGTGTCATAATTGCGCAGTGATATAGTGATAAAGTAGTACCGCAGGTTATTTTTGTAAACGTAAGGTTATGAAGGTTAACCTTTTCAGCTGTCAGTCTTGTGTTTATGAGAATGTATACCGGTCAAATGACCTTGTTTAATCCAATCAGCAGAGAGCAAATCTCTTAAATTTCAAAGTCTGAATGTATATGGAATTATATGAAATGTTGTAATTTCATATTTAATTCGAAGTTAGATCTCCCACATTCACTTCAAAGAATAGCTTGACGACATTCCATCTATATGATCTGATATCTTATGAAAAGATAACTCATCCGAATACGAACTAATTGTCAATCACGTTAGTGCTTCTAGTCTCATGCATTTTTTCTTCATATAAAGATATAAGATTTTACAAAGACAATGACCTTCTGTATACCTCCATTAACGTGCCATGGTATTGAAAGATATTTGTTCATAAATAACATCCGGTTCTTTGAAGTAAGACTTGAAGATATGAAGATGTACTTTCAAACTGATTTATTGATGAATTGTGAATCTGTCATCTCTATAACTGTTCTTTAGCATGGTTAATGCATTGGAATTTTATTCCTTCAAACATTTCTCAAATACATGTCCGTGTGAAATGTCTCATTGGGAATATGAACATGAACTAACATTTTAAGGGAAAACTATACGAAACTGAAAACTATTCAATAACTTTTCTTCCATTGCATTCTACAAAATGTATTTCATTTTCCTTTGATGTTCCTTTTGGTTTTGCCCTTTTCAGATGGTATAAGATGAATAAAGGTAGGTGTCACGATTGCTCTTTATGATTATGAATATCTGACATTAAAGTCAATTCTAACATATAAAACATGATTATAATGCACCATAAGTATTAATCATTGAAAATATTCGCAATAAAACGAAAACTAGTATTTCAAAGGAATTGTTAAAATGTCAGTTAAGATTAATACTGTAAATTATATTGAGAACCCTTTGATATTGTTGTTGCAAAGGATACAGTAACATTAACAAATGTGTATTTGTACACAATGAAATGTACAAACATCGATATACATTATCTCTCATTTTTTAAGCAAGTCTTTTCACACTATTATACTATTAAAAGATGTGTGTGTGTATCAAACCTATACATTTACTTTAAATTACACATTTCTTCTAAAACCGTTTTAGATTTTACGTCTGGTTTTCTTCTTAATATGCGAGATGTCATTGACAAGTATCAATGAAAATGTTCAACTGTCATTTAGGTCCCTTTTATCATTAATTGTGTTCATATCCCACGTATTAAACAATACTTTTATGTAAATTTTATCCTGAATTGTGTATTATAACTGTATACATGAATAATGTGTTAAGACAGGGCTATGTCCAGTCTGCTTTTCATCTTATTTTGTTTATTGAGTTTTCTCATAATCCTTTATGTAAGTAAACACAATTTATTATAAACCAAATGCATGTACTGAACATCCAATGACACGAAACATACTGTTAGTTTCCATATCTGCTATTAATGTAAAACTTAACAGAAAACCTGGCAACATGCTATTTGAAGGTCAACATAATTAAAGAGGTGAATAGCCTGATTTACTTTCATAAATATCAACATCAATGCTTGTTATATATCTTAGTTGGGTTTGTTTAGGACACTACTTTGAAAGAGGTGATCTAATTCTATTTACACTGTATATATATATGCAAGAAAGTGACATGTTTCTTCGAATGTTTCTTTATGACTCAATTAATGTAAGATTTAAAAACAACACTTTTTGTGTACAGGTCGAATTTTATCATGTTAACATTTTATTATGTTATCATTAGCATGTTGTCAACCTTTTCAATGCATATTGTCTATTGTGATGTCATAAAATAATAATAGTAATTATACACCTACACATATTAAAACGAGACATAACTAATCATTAGCACACTCGATTATCTTGTTAACATATATCTGCATGAGTGTTGTAGTACATGAATATTATTCTATAATATTTGAGAAATATTAGAAGTAATATAATCCCCTTATTTTGAAGTTGGAATCTGAAGGGAGAGATTGTGATTTGCAATTGACTTTCCGTGACGCTTGAGAACAAAAAAAAATTACCAGTTATCAAAGTACGTGCATGAATGGAACGTGTGGTCAGTCGGTTAAAACACATACTTAATCTGTTTATGATAAAGGTAACAATAGGTAAACACTACATCAACATCCTGATGCTGTCACACCAGACATATGATATAATGTGTTGGCGTCATGGACGTCTCATTTTCTAAAGGCGACGGATAATAACACATAGCTATTTACTAATATTTTGAATAAACGTGTTTGTCATTGTATGACATATGCTCACTTATATTCATCCATCATACAAAAAGGTCAATTTAAAAAGTCAACACATTTGGTGAAACAAAGTTTCTACTTCAATACGCAAGAAACACATGATGGTATTTGTGAACACATTACATACATCATCTCAGTATACAAATTGCTATACTTATTGGAACCTTAACAATATTATGCTGGTCACTTTATTGCATATAGCTTGTCCGTTTATCATTAAGAAGTGTGCAATACATGTTTTAAAACAAGTTTCAACCTTAATAACTGTTATACACATGACATTCATACACAAATTACATCAAAGTATATGTCAAATAGTTTTTTGCATTCCATACACGTGCTCAACTATATATTTTACATGTTTCAAGCGACCTCCATAATGGTTGTTTGATTAATATCATTCTAAAGCCAAAAGAAATGAAATATATTTATAATGTCATGACATTTACGATTGTTCAATATTTGTTCAACATATCATATGTCGTTAATGTTCACTTAATAATGGATTTTGAAACAGAAAAAAATCACAAATATTTGTATAAGTAAATATACAGTTGACGTCATTTGTAGGTGACAGATGTATTTGTAAACAGTTGCAGGATCAAACGCGTCTTTCATGGTATTAGGGTATGAAATTAGATTAATTTTTTCTTGGGCATATAGAAACATCATATTACTACTTTTTTTATTTCATTTAACCAGTTAAATTGATATCTAATTAAATATATCCGCATCAAAATAATTCAATAACAGATCAATTATTTTATTAGCGGTAAGCAATGTTCATCAGTTATAGGAGACTTCTTTGTTCTTAACAATAACACATGGTTTTATGGTTCTAAAAGTATGTTCACAGCATCCTCAAATACATCCTGAAATTAATCTTCATATGTAGTTGCAATGAATCTGAAGATATTTGGATCACAGTACTCTATATAATGCATTTATCAGAGGTCAAGGTTTTGACTTGTTTTGTGTGATCATTAGTTTTCCCTTGTCTTGAAATAATATTGTTTTATACAAGAGCCTGTTGGTCTGCATGAATTTTTACTTTCTCAGAATACATTCTAGTTTTCGAATACACATCATTTCAGCGTCCCCTTGAACTGATTACACTTGATTTGATTAATTATAAACTTATAAACTTCTTGGTGTCCTTCTTGGTTATCAGCTGCTTAAAGACACCTGTCACACAAATAATGCAGATCTCTCAGATTGCAAATTGACCCTTACGGACAGAGTCCAGTTCACATCTACAGACGTTGCAATCAAGATATAATTACCACAGTACGGTGCTAAATCCAAATGAAGAATTAATCAAGCCTTTGACAACCATATCAGCCCATAAGATCTCAATGTTGATCCTTACTGACAATAATCCAATCTTTGAGACAATGGAATCAGGATAATGATATACTCTCGTGCAAATGAACATCACTATGCACAAGACAGGATATAGTGTAATAATCCTAAGTTTGAGAGGTCAAAATGGGCTCCTTGGGAAACTCTGTTATTATTTCTGACCAATTACTAACCTGAAATCTGACTTACACGTGTCGAGGATGAGATTAAGTTCTGAATTAATCCCAATCTGTTAGCTTTGCAATTAGGAACTACTGCATGTACATGTAGATGAACACGCGGAGAACTCGAAAAGGCTCTGTGGACCATAATAAATCAATATACAAGTTGAAGTTAGAATTACATGGACATCTATTACTATAAACTATTAGCTGTAGCTACGGTAAAGAGTCATTGCTTTTAGTCATAGACTTTGATATACGGCACCATGTCACGGAGGATTAGCATTGCTGTTTTTTAGTTACAACGATTTTATATTTGCTAATATATTATATAACATCGAAAATCCATATACCACAGAGTAATTCAGCTTGAATAATGGCATTGGAAGATTTGTGATTGTAATATTTAATAATTGTTATTCAGTGACTCGAATCTTTAGTAAAAACACTAATGCAATTCAATGGTAATCGCGACTCATTCCTTGTTTGCAAACTCTGTGTGTTCTATTGGACTATTGGTCTGAATTTTCGTCGTTAAAGGGGCAGTAGCACGTTTTTCACTCAAATAAGTTGATGAAATGAATTTGAAAAATAATGTCCCAAAAAGTAAAACACCGTTCTTAAAAAAATGAGTGTACATCGTCCAGTAATTTTATGGGAATCTTGTTTATAATTCGAAGTAATTAAATGTATTCACATTAAAATGACTGCCATGCAATTTTTGCTTTATACTCAACACCAATCACCAATACGGACCGTTGGTTTGTGTATTAAGATGTTTTAGGCTTTAAAGTAAATAAACTATATAAACTAATAAACTATAATTTGATTGTCTCAAATATGCTATCTCGATTAATAGATATTACTATTGATTACAAACAGACTATCTGCTAGACTGATTATATGCTGTGAACAATGATTACTTTTCTGTCTGCATTTATGCTATCCTTCATTATCAAAATCACCCATATATCATAACCAATTCACACTCCATACCCTAGGTACATTGACTTGAAAGTGTATTTGTCTGAAAGATTATTTTCATTTAATGATGTACACTCAGGGACAATACAAACGATAGCAACAGAAATGAAAGGTATTTTAAAGGTGCATCTATTCTGTTTCATAGAATCATATTAAGCTTTAATACATTCAAACACACCATATATACTTATGTATATATATACATATACATTCAACTAGCTTGCATATTCATCCAAAATCGCCAAATATATCATATTTACTAGTTTCCTATTAAAATCGATTACCATCATTATGCACGTGTAGAAACCGAAACTGCACGTCTCATTTAAATGCACAGTAGTTATGTATGCCATTTAACATTATCAACTCAAAGTTGGCATTTTGTCTCTTATCAATATGATTTTAAAATTACGTTTGACTCATTGACGTGTGTCAATCGCGACGCAGTGTTATTTTCTGAACATCATCTGTTCATGTTTCTGAGAGACATTGACGTTTTGAAATTTCCTTAAAGGGTGAGATTGGAGATTGAAATACAGCAACGATGCGTCATCGATTTAATACCAAACGTTCATTATTCGGGAAAACATACTTTATCATCCAAAACAGGGTTCCACAGGAGATACATACAAGCGATATCTCCTAGGAGATATCGTTTTGACAGTAGATTTTGAACAATGCCCTCTTGTCGTCAGCTACATGACATCACAATGATATGATGTCATAATCATGATGACGTCACAATGCTATGACATCACAGCACTGGAAGCCAAATGGCAGCTTTGTGGTCAGATATGTTAACTTTTCATTCAAAACTAATGAAGAATGATTTTTGATGATAAATAGAATCTCAACCTCGTGTCTTCAGATATCAAATATATCAACACTCGTTTATAAAAGTCAAAATATTCTCGGCAAGCCTCGGATATTTTTAACTTTTATCAACTCGTGTTGATATATGTGATATCAGAAGACACTTGGGTGAGATTCTCTACGTACCAACATAATTCCAATAATTCATACAACTGCAACTTAAATACCTTATATTATGCCAAACCTTTGAAATAGCAATTTCAGCAGCCCATGGGTGTTTGAACAGATAAAACTATTAAGCATCATACTTTCATAAATGGTATTTGGTATATATCTTTACAAGAGATATCCCCATCATAGACATTGTAAAAGACTTTATGTGGCAGACATATGTTGTGTTCGACTGTCGAAAACCAGGTACCATTTCTTTTGGCCCTCGGTGTAGACGCATTATTTTGAAATCATTGAGAACAAGGTCTTCCTATTTTACTTATAACGCTTACAAACCACACCCTCAGTCAATCATAGTCCTTCTGTATGTGTTTTCTTACATTGCTTAAAGTGACAGTAGCACTTTTTTCCAGTTATAATGATAGTTTATATCATTAATATTTACTTTAGAGGGTAGAGCATCTTTTAACACAATCCAAGTGGTAAAAGCGTTGAAGTATCACATTGAGCCCTTTTTATTGAGAACACATTATATAAATTCTAATTACAAAAACTATTCCCATGGCATACCGAACCATGTAAACTTATTTTTTTTAACTTTTCGAAGAGGGAAAGGTGTTTTACTATTGGTGACATTAAATTTTCAAATACATTTCATAGATTTATGTCAGCCATAAAAACGCGTTATTGAAAGTTTGTTTTCAATAAACAATGTACCAAACAAATCGTCGGCCTTGTAATGTGCTGTGTTTAAATTCGGGGTGAATTATCAAAGGATGAACGGGGGAACACGTCCTGGATTATGCAAGTCATTCCAGTCCCTTTTGTACTGGTGTATGTGATCTACTTTAGATAATGTTGATGAAACATAAACTGGCATATTGTAATGTATTACTTAGTTATTTGAATACAAGCTTCAGTAGTACCAAGACATGAAGCTCTAGTAGTCCCATCTAGTTTAAGATATTAATACTACTGAGATAACAATAATTACATTTGTGTTAAAGATAGTTATCTCACAGGACAAAAAGTGGTGAAATCCATTTGCCGGACCCTTCCGGAATCTCCCCAAATTTGGCAGATCCTGTGAATCCGGAAAAATTCGGAAGGCCCGCAACGGATTCATCCCCTTTTGGTCCTGTGTTTGCAGTAATGAATAATGAATATTATTATGCAAATATCTAAACAATACCTTCAATATTTCATTGTTTATATTCATACAAATCTCCTGTTAACTCAGCTGATTAAATGAAGATACATTGACATTTAATTATAAATGAAAATTCACCGAAAGAAAAGTTTCGAGGTTTGCCCGAAGGGATAAGTGAACATCTTTGCCTTTACAGGAATTAGAACATTGATTTTGTGACATTTGAATGGTAAACGCCGTCAGCATAATATGGTGATGGAAACGAATGCAGTACTCTTTATCTTATCAAGCTATGTATTGTATATACAAACAAAGACTTGGGTATATTCAACACAAAGGATATTTGCAGTTTGAAGAACGCCATCAATTGTTTTATTGTGAAACTATTGTAGAAGAATTACAATAAACATTTGTTATCACGTCACTCTTTCATCTTTGATTTTAATTGTTTAGCACGATGATTACTTTGTGAAATATACCATCCGTTATTCGATCAGGTTCCTGAAGTAATCAGTCCTTCATTGAACCGTCAGTGTTCCGAAACAATAACAAAACTAAGGGTTTGAAAACAAATGTGTTGCAATGAACATTTTGTGAATATGAACAATGGATATTTGTTTTCATGTAGAATGCCCTTTCAACAAAGACTTGAAGTTATTGTTTCATCCAAGATTAAATGTGCTTAATGTAACGAAAACCATTAAATATTAGAAACTGATCTAACTGTAATGCCGAGGTACTGTAGCTCACCAATCCATGAACAAAAGCAACATCAGAAACAATTCATTATTAAATTAGTTTTAGTTGCTGGAGCAAAAAGGTAACAGAAAACACAGGATTTCGGATTAAGTAATAATAGATCGTCATTAAGCATTTACATACGAAAACTGTTCGTACTCATTATGACTATTTATTGAATTACGTGTAGAATATCACCTTATATTTAAAAAATGTTTCAAGGCTTAACATGCTGACAAAAATGATGTGATGACGAGATTCCATTTCATACAAACATCTCACCGGTTCAAAAACAACATTTATGCAACTGTTTATATAAATTAAGCACAAAGCTTCTTAAATGTCAGAAACTCTCTATATTCATGACTCAACTCAAGACCTTCTTCTTCAAACAGAACTCTGAATAGAAAACTCTATACCACAGCTATATTCACTAGTAACGCGCACAGAAATGCAATATATTATATTATATTATTATTATTATTATTATTAAATATGTGTTACTATTCCAAATGGTCAATAATCTCACCCCTACACTTCATCTCAACAGAAACGAGTGACATTTTCAATGCCCAATGTATTCTGAGACTAGATAATTACAGTTGTGTGCCCCTTACTTTTGTTGAAACTTAGAAAAAAATACCTGAGGTGTGGGTTTAAAACTGACGCAGGCGGAAACTAGAAACCAAATCTGCTTTTTTTGGCCTTACTGGTATAGAAAAGTACAGGATAAAGACTAACTGAAATATCTATGGTCGTACCAAGTGACGAGGACAATCAAGTCCATACTGAAAATCACTGAAGTTGGCATGACTGATTTCACATCTATGCCAAGACCAAAACAGTGAACAGTATATTGTCTCTTCACTCAAAACTATTTCACGAAAGGGCAAGAGTTCCTGAAAGTTCAACCCTATGGCAAAAGAATATCCCGTGTGTATTGCAGTTCCTTATTAGGCTTTAAGACAAAATTGAATGGAATTGATTGATTAATGACATGATCAAGAACATAATTTATCAAAATTGAATAACTCTCAACTTTATATTATTTGACTATAAACTAGTTTATCAAAGTGTTTGCCATTAAGATGGTTATGTCCTCTGACACTAACATTGTGTCAAGTAAGGCACAATTACTATTATTCAATTATATATATTATATTATATCAATTGGTCAAAGTTTTTTTTCTCATTTATAACATTATTTGTAAATGGTGTCATGATGATCAGCAAATTTGAAGACTAAGGACGCTACACTGTCGGCCCAAAAAAAACGGCAACTTGATTTTCCTTAAACTGACAGATGAAATAATTTCTGAAATATAATAAATGGTGGTCTCCACGTTATGCTAAAACAATAATTAATACGAAAGTCCATTGAAATCTCGGGAAAACTGTGAATCGAATCAATAACATACATGAAAACCAGGCCCAATGAAAATCGCTCTTTCCGCTTGTTTCACTTGCACGGTAACTATGTACATTGGTAGAACCATCACCACTTAAAAGTAAATGGTCCTGGTTGTATGAAAATATGTTTCAAATGTCTTTGATCAAGCACTGATTGAAAACTGAATAATGTCTCTTTTCTCATTTTAACAATCGCCATTCTCTAGTGACATGACAACTTCTGAAATGTATATATGTATTATGCAGAAATGGTGCAAGTTCATAATGCTATAACATTGCTAAACTGTTCATTGTAGTTTTTTGTTTTATGAAATCTGATAAAGTATCTGGTAGGCGTTTCTTGTGGCCGACAGTGTACAGTTACGAGGTATAAATGTAACACCAACGATAGTTTGAAAAGTGGTCAAAGTGTCGTGGTACTCTAGAACAATTATTAAAACTATTCTTCACACTCTTTTGAAAAAGAAGTAAGTATTGGTAGAAGGAAATATACTCTTTGCACATAGCACATAACTTTCAGTGTCATACATATTTTGTATATGTTATATAGTTGCCAATTCGACACAAATTAACGGTGATAGTTCAATAAAGCTGATGCACTTAAATATTTAAATAAGTTGATTTAGATTAAAGTCGTCGTCATTACATATGTTTCATCGAAAACAAATGAATAAATAAATGTAATTAAATAATTACTTAAACCAATTGGGGAGGAGGTATATAATTTGCTTTATGAACTGTCAAATGGAAATAGTGTCATTAAGCATTCCTATCAAAAGGCTAGCTATCGTTTCATATTTGTATTATCCACTTATAATTCATCTAGTTTTCATCTCAGGAAACGGAAGAAACTTGGTGCACAAGGAATATCATTGGCATATCAAACATCGGTACAGAATCGTTTTGTAGACATTTCTAGGTTGATTGAAAATCCTCTTTGATTTACTTGTTATTGCTGTATGGTCACACACATTAGAAATGTTGATGTTGAACTCATGGCATTTATTATGTGTGTAACAGTTTGCTAATAATTTACCTTAGTTACCTTTATCAGACCTCTATTTTCCTAAAAATGCTATGAAATCTGAGAAGAGATTGCTAAAAATATTAATATTAATTTGGGGATAACATTATCTGTAAGAGTACAGATTATTGCACTTTTGTCAGGGCGAGTCATTTGAAGCGTCAGGCACCAATCACCAGTACTTACAGTCCAAACAGCGTATCAATTACGCCACCGCGATCTCATATTAACGACATTAAACTGCAGTCTTAAACTCACGTCTCAAAGTCTACAATTACGAATTCATAAATTCGACATAGTTAGTTTCAATATCGAATTGAGTAAATTAATGTTGGCACTTTACAAGCCGTTATGACTAATAATCTTTGGAAGGAATACATCATTATTCCAGAGTAATTAACCACAGTCTAACGTTGCATTTAGAAACGAAATCGACAATTATGAAAGAAAAACTGTCATTATGGATGTTCGGTTATCGAAAAGGGATGAAATTGCTTCTTAATTCTTAACAGGAAATGTTTAAATGACCTTTTTACCATTTTTGCTATCCATAATTACATCATTAGTGTCTTGATGGGTTTCTAGTTTGCCTAAGAAATGAAACTAATGTCTATTCCAGGTAAAGAAAAGAAATATTTACTCAGTCACAATTGTAACTACGCTTTCAATTCCCCTTCTGTATGTACACAACGTGCGTACATGATTACAATTCCCCATGAACGTTCTTTAACATTTGAAGTAAAGTGAAGCTAAATAAAAAGGAACAAAATAAAATGAAAATATTGACTATTGATTGACGAAAGCATAAAACATAACCGTACTTTGAACGCCTTACTTATTAATAATATCCTGCTAAAACTTGCCGATGTACATATTTATTTTCAATACTTTATATCATTTGTTAGCTGTTTCAAACAAAAAGTAATTAATAAAGTGATATATTTAAATTAACTGACTTCAGAATATGATTTTATAAAAAAATATCTAAACATAATGCATGTCTATATGGATTTTGAGGCTGTATTCTTGTATGAAACTTTGATAATCAAAAATACAATCATATCATCTTCAAAACGGCATATGTATTTCCTTACAACATTTATCGACAAGATTCAAACTCTTATTAATTTTAACGACATAATTCATGCCAGCCATTGAATTGCTGTTACATGTTTCATGTAATGCTTATGAATAAATTGGCGTTCATTCATGTGTGTGGTTTCAGAATACAAGAATATTCATCTAAAGGGGCTGTAACACTTTGTTTTAAATAATGTTTTTGATAATAAACATATTTTATTTTGGGAATATTTCCATCAACATATAAATAACAATTAATACTAAATAATAATACTCCGAAACAAATGGCATTGTAAGGCATATCGGATATTCCCTTTCACAGATTCAACAATGTCTAAAAATCATAAGATAAGAAAAGCTAAACGAGATTTAAATTAACCTGAATCATAATTTTGATTTAATAGATTTCATGTTTCTTATAATTATACAATGCCATTTAGCATGACAGTTTTTTCAGTAGTACGCATACTTCAACTTGTCTTAGTGAATGAATACAATAATTGTTTTACAAACCATAAACTAAAGCTATTCAAATGTTTAGCTTCAATTAATTTTGTCATTATGACTTATCACAATTAATTAAAAAATTAAAAAATGGAAACGAAAATAGTAAAAATTTGTGTTCATGATCTGTCAGAAGTCTGAGGCATTTTCTATGTACGACAGAGATACAGATTGACAGAAACAAGACTATAAGCAGAAGAAAGCATTATCTTAATAACAACTGCAGATTAGACAGTCAGTGGTATTTGTGCTCTGGTACAAGGATAATAACCATCAGCTAAGTAATTAACAAGTTCCTATGTAACATCTCGGTTCTCCTTTGTTCTATGCATCTCACCTACAGGCAATCACATTTACGTATGAAAATGAAATGAAAGTGGGAGATTGTGGTAAGTTTGTCGACAAATGTATTCAAGGTCTTTCTTTGGCAAATAAATATTTGGAAATTAGACTCTTTCTTCTCTTTTCTCGTATACATGGATTGTAGTAAGTTTTATCGCCTGTACATGTAGTACATAAAGTGTGTAAATTAACCTTTAATTGATTTGTCCCATGAAGTGATATTGAACATATTTCAGCAACAACAATGTCCAAATTATATTTATAAAAACTGTGCTGATTGTCGTTTACATTCGTTAACAACTGTATAACATAATTCTCATATCAACCAACATATGCTAGACATTAGACCCAATCATCTCATATGAACATATGCTATTGCCATATCAGATCTATACCGGGGGTGTTTCAATAAGTATAGTTTGGACTTTTAACTGGACACAGACTTAACATGTGGGACACGTGAGACAATAATCAAATTATATACATGCCTTATTAGTCGAGAACACCTGCTCGATATTGACAGACATTACTTAATATCTTTAAAATCATATATATATAAACACAATCATGACAAACAATCTAACATTTACCGTTATAAACACAAATAAATTTCATGTTGTATCTGAAGAATGTTGAACTGAAACAAAATTTGACCCAAAATAAAATAATTATGATTTTAACCTTTGAGTAGAAACCCCTAAAAAGGCACAACTACACAATAAAGGTTACTTCAATAATACATTTGAATTGTCTGAGTAATATAGTTTCCAACGTATGCTTCGGAAACTAATCTAGCAGGGTATAACGTGGTATAACAGATTATGTTCATCAGTTGGAATTACAAATCATGTCATCATGTTGAAAAATAAGCTACACTACACATGATGTTAATTAGCTGTTAATAATCATTTTTAAAGAGTTAATATCACACAAAATGTAATGTTTTTTCTCGCATCATGTTACTAATAATTAACACACATCATGTTTATCTGGCATTATACAGTGTGGATATTGCACATTATGAACATAATATATGACAATTTCCATCTGTATCTTTTTGATTATATTGTCAAACGAGAGGGATCCAGTTTCACAATAAGCCTCTCCAACTTACCACTGGTAATTAAAGTATATTGTTTACGTTATCGTGAGAAATGGATTTCAACCTTGCTTATTATTCTGTTCCTGATGATAATGGCCAGCACAAATGAAAGTAAAAGCTGTTCAAAATGTCATGACCTTTATCGTGTTAATATTTTCTTTGTTTGCCTTTATGAAATGGATTCCTTCAAAGTTATTCATCTGACATTGACGAAATAATAATGGATACAACATCGATTTGTTGCTTTTGAGTACGGTAATGGTGAAGTAGAGAAGGTTGGTATGGAAAATAGTTTTAGCAACTTGTAAACCCGTTGTTAATTATATTTTCATCAATTTATTCATACAGACAATAAATTGCAAATAGTGAAAAATTTTTGTCGAGTGGTACTCTAACTAATTAAATGGTAATGCTATAAGTGCGTAATAATTGGACATTGTATCTGTGATATAAGCAATATGAATCGACTCTCATTAACCAGGTAAGAAAAGATTGTACAAGTAATTGTTATAACTAAGAAACATCCAGAGTGTGAAGTACAATAAAAATGTAATATATAAAAGACTGCTGAAGACCTCAATTGCACAAAGCAAGCTGAAAACATTCCTGTGAAAGCATTTGATTGATTTCACAAAAGACAATTTCACATTTCATAATCTTAACTGATTTGTTTAAATGCAATGTCAATATGACATGGTTTTAAAGTTAAACATATTTTTAAAAATTAAAAAAACCAAAATACTGCTGCCCCAGAAAGTCTATATTTCATGAAAGGCATATGTTTTATACAGAAGTACTCATAATTTCATAATTCACAGTATGATATTTTTATTTGTATGTTTTTCCAAATACACCTTTGGTGATGAAATCGCTTTTACAGAGGATTTGTTCGCAATACTGTTTGGCCTTTAAGTTTAGAATTTCATCTAATAAAATATGTTGTTGCCATAAACACCCGTCACAGATTTTCATTAATTGAAGTACGTCATAAGTCTAGGACCTCATAGAACCAGCTAAAAAGCCCATTTTACTCGCCTATCACGTCTCATTTAGAGGACTCAAAATGACAATTTCTGAAGATGTTTATCAGAAATAAACACAGATCCTGTTTTAAATTGCAAATCTAGTTCAGTTGTCCCGAGAAGACATGATATAACCCTGTTTCATTCGCACTTACCTGTTGTGAATTTAAATATCTGTATTCTATATGGTGATGATTCTTTAACATAATTACGCAAGTTAGTATCCACTGCTATCAAATTAACGCCTACTGTTCCACATAGGAGAAACGTTATGCTGAACAATGACAGAATTGATGCCATTACCTGGAATCCAAATGTATATATCGCTATAGCAGGTTAAGATAGACTATCGCTATTACTACCGCTATTGCAATAGTTCCTTTTCGGTCCGTAGTCAAAGTACACGTATATCAATTTACTGCTCTAACAAGTTACACAAGGTGAATAATACAAAAATAGTGAAATTGATCTTGTTTTGTTGCTTTTTAGCGTGTTTCCCTTTCTTTTTCCTTGTGATATGTCATTTAAGAGCCATGTCTTACGCATTTAGACATAAGTATCCCATTTACACTGTTTTGTTAAAACACAATTGAACATACATGTTTGTATGCTGACAAACCTTCTTTAACTGCGAACAAAGGATTTTCCAAAGATGAAAGGATGATATGATGTTTTTGAAGTTGTTCAGAGTAAAGACTAACACTAAAGTAAATGTTTTGCAACATAAGAGAAGTGCTTACATCACAGCATCGCGAAATCACAACAGTATAGTTTCACTACTTGGAATTGATACGTTGTTTTGAATGAAGACAAATGGCTCTTGTGGATAATATAGGAATATGTTTGAACGAAGTCAACAAAACAATCTAACGATTTTCTGAAGATATGTCATGCTGCACTGTTAACTGGAATATAGGACTTGTGGACTAAAGGGGCAGTGGCACGTTTTTGAAAAGTGTTATTGTTTCAAATTTCCCATTTATAATGATAGTTTATGTCATTTAAATGTACCTTAGTGAGTAAAAATCTTATTACACGAAACAGTCTTGCGTAGTGGTTAAAATGAAGTTGCGTCTAAAGCAAAAAATTCGAATTACAAAAACGATTCCCATGACTTAACCGATCCATGAACACGCACTTTAAACTTGATTTTCCGAAGAGAGAAGTGTGTTTTACTGTTGGTGACATCGAATTACTGAGTGAAAAAACATGCTACTGTCCCTTTAACATTTGACGAAACAGCCTGCAAATGTCTTTATAAATTAAATAAATCGAACAAGATTTGGAGTTCCCTGATGAAAATACCGATGAGTGACCGTCAAATTTTAGTCCCTCGAAATAGCATTTTGGTGAGGTTGCTAGCACTATTGCAGGGACAAAGCCGCGGTGAAACCTTCGAGCATGGGCTGGAATTGGCGAACCATGTGTGAAATGACATTGGATGATATAACACATGTTTTATCAATTTAAAACGATTCGTCACCAGCCTCCATATACACTTACTAAAAAACAAACCACATAAACCTTAATTCCTGAATCTAATTTGTCTTATTATCATGACAACACATAACATACTCAGAAAATGTTCTCATGTCACCTGCGTTATTCTTTCGGTATTTGGGTTTCACATTTTCTCTTTATGCATTTCGATTGCTTCAAAGTATACCTCATTTTCTGCGGCATCTGTCGATTCCATGATGGTGTCAAGCTCACAAATACGATCTGCGGCGTTTTTCACCGATGTCCGCCATGCTAAATGTTTGCTGTGCGAAGAAAGACAACGCTAAATTCTTCGTGACTTCGATATATTTCATCCTACGTTCGAGGTTCAGGTCCCTTGACGATGGGCTGATACGAGTTATCTGCCCATCAGGCTGATACTGGTTGCTTTGAAGAGGGTCTATCGTACATGCACAATCTTCGTATTTATAAACAAGAATATGATACAAATTATGACGATTAGTAACCAGTGATACGAGCCAGAAGAAGGTTACGAGATCAGGGGAGTGATGTAGCATTGCAGATACAAATACAGTGATGAAATGGGATGCTCACGTTGTTAAACGCTGAACATGAGGGAAAATGAATCTATATATTATATAACGAGCAATTAAAAACTTGGATTTCTCAGTGAAATAGACTGTTTATCAAGCTACAGTGAAGATATATGATATGTTAACTGTGACCAGTGGCTGAAATAATTTGACGTCATAAAACCATGGTCATACGTAGCAAATTCGTTCATGACGTCACATTGTTACTGTGGTGACGGGTTGCTCCAAGCTACCGCTCAACATGAAAACGAATATGTTGTGGCGTACTTACAAAGATAACGTCATATAATATATAGAACATTCATCAAACTCGGTATTATTCAAGAAAAGACAGATATCCTTTATGTATTTTCACTCGTAGGACGCCACTCGTAAATTTAACTTTCTACCTCACTCAATGAGATAAACATGGCATTATTCAAGAAAATACAGATATCCTCTATGTATCTGTCAGCGGTAAAACGAACACTTGACTTTGTTATCAATTACAAGTAACCACTGTTGCAAGTAGAGCGTTATGTCGGCTAGAAAAAGATAATCCTAAGTGGTTAATTCTTAGTTGGTTGTGCAATCAGCAACGCCGTTGTAAAGGTGAAATCTGCCAATGACTAGTCAAAATACTGTTTTTGGAAACAAAGACACTCTCAATATCCGTTTTCACTTTTAATGTGTGATCCTCGATGTATGTTATTTGAATTTCTGAAAATAATTGGCCATAAATATGCTTATAAATAATAAGTCCAAATCCAAGACAAAAGCTGTATTTGTAACATGTTAAGACATATTCTAAGTACATATGTTAATCAGAAATACCATTTACAGTCAAAGGCTAATATATTTGAAGTAACTAGATCATAGAGTCAATGCACAACGTGATTTCATTTGGTAGAAAGTTGATGGACAAACCGTTCTTGTTTTCCGCTAGGAGAGTTTGCTAGAACCGTGAGAAAGGGCCCATTTGGAAGGTCACGTTCAAAGAGCTGATATGAGTACATTTTGTGGAGAGAATGGTAACAACAATGTCCTGACAACTACAATAATCTTATGTATCTTCTAAATTAAAGGACACACTAGCTTATGATTACTAATTAATGTAAGACATAACATTAACAGCAAATCTCAATCAGTCATTGTTTTAAATTTGAAAAGTTGACAATTGGAACCTTTAAGAATAACATTCATTATAACCATTTATAATTAAAATATACCTACAGATTCAAATTTGATTTCACCTAAAGGTATTTTTTTTGTGTTGTAGCTTAATCTTGGCAAACGATTGATCATATTTATTTTGTTGATATGAGATGGAATGACTCTGCAATTTATGTATGTTTTTATTATAATTTTTGGATATATCTTTTCAAAGTGGATGTTTTTTTATTTTGATTAAATCCATGATTGAAAGTTTTTAGGATTTTTCATAACGAGAATCTAAATGTTGCTAGTGCTTTTAATCATACAAACATATTAGTACTAACATGTCACAGTAAAAATGGCAGAAGTGAAATCATGATGGATTGAATGAAACACAAACTAAATTGATATCCAATACAAATGACAAGAGGAAACAGTATTATTGTTAAGAATTTATTGAGGAGATTTATTGAGAAGACATTTAAGTAAGACATTAATGTAAATTACAAACCAAATAAAGTGCAATGGACCAATGATAAAAAGCAATAGGAGTTTAAAAATATTCAATAGTTCTGTTAGGTACTTGGTTTGTCAAATGTAATTTGGTGGTTAATGAAGAATGGGACTATGTACATTATACATTGAACCCTTGCAACACCCTGGTTAAAATTATTAACAATGCCTTCATATCGAATGTCAAGAAATAAATATCATAATACTTAATGAAAGTCATGTTAAAACTGAGTGGTTAAACACCCACTACACACTTACTGTCATCTAGGCTTGGCATGAACAATTTGTAGAACCGACTTCTCATTTGTCTCGTTTGTTAAACAAGAACCTAGTTACATTCCTTCAAAATTGGTTAACTAGCCTCTCATATATGTCATACAAGCTCAAAGTCCCTCCGAATCGATCAACGATTACACAAGATGACATTATGCACTGAATTAATCACCGTGAGGTCATTATGTGAAATCTTAGACTTGAGACCTGTCTCCCAAGGTGATCTGACCTAATCGAGATCGCAGGTCGAGGTCAGATCAGAACGTCCAGGAAGTCAGGTCCGAAAGTCCTTGTATTTTACCAAATTACCATATCATGAGCAATTAAGTATTTTATTATAACGAAATTCTTTTTTTCTTTTCTTCAGAGTTTTCTATTTAACATTAGCTGTAGCGACACACATAAAGCCATAATGGTAAATCGAAAATATTATCTCATTACAAAATCAGTGAACCGATCAGATGACGCCATCTTGCACAAACAAATCAGAATAGTCACGTGACACAAAAAACGTGACGAATCATGATCAATATCCCAAATTTCTGTCACAAAACCGCCTTCGTCACTGGTAGAGAGGGTCAGCGTAAACCATATTCTTCGATCATATGGTGTGCACTGACCAATAGAATTCTTACACATTTAATAGAGGTATAATAACATCTTACAAATGTAAAAGAAGTATATTTCACATCGGACGTCGTATCCACAGTAGTGAACTGTATCCACATAATCTTGTTATTGGTGCATCGTGAGTGGCATCAGCTACCTTTGACACTTGAGGGATGAGGAGACACTATAATTCGGGCTCATGGAGGGTACACCCGCTACGGACAATTTGTTAGTGGTTTGTCATTTTGAAACCTCAATTAACAATTTCAATACGAAAGATATCCACAATCAATCCATACCAATCGTGTTTGCTTGATCTATTTTGATGACATACCCAACTATAAAACATTTGGTCAAAATCAATGACCATAATGTGCTATTCCTTATTTCCTATTGGTTAAGCTTTCATGACAGTATAGTGTTCATTCCTATCATGCTAAGAAGGAAGTTTGAAGTCAAAATTAAGAATGGTTGAAACGTTCGGGTGTCGCTGAATAATTCCCATTTGTATATATAACTATTACTATATTATTATTATATAACTGGGAAAGATATAAGTATATACATTAAAAACAATCACATATAAATATATGTTTGCTCAGCATGCTTATTGTAACTTCCAAACGCAAGGCATAACTCTTGCCAGTCCCTTAAATCAGCCAGTAATGAAGACTGGCATGAGTTATGTTCTGCATTGTGAACATTTTATCGAATCAGATGGAAAGTGATGTTTCAGAAATGGGTGTTGCATTCACCCGATGTGCTTAACTCCGAAATTAAAGTTCATTTCATTCTGAATATATTGAAACTGGGAACGAAATAACACAATAGATTAAAACCTCTCAGAATGATTATTGATGTTGACAGTTTTCATGGAAATGTACATGTTGACTTGTATTGTCAATATCAACTTTCTCATTAAGAATACTCCTCTTGCAGACGGGTTTAATATTTCGTAATGAATGTAGAGTGGCATTTTCATTAATCATTAACGATGTCTCGTTAAGTACTACAAGATGGATGGAACATCTTTCACAGGTTCGGCATTTGTACTTTAGACAAACCTGAATCGAAATGAATCGAACTTTTTTTTCATTCCATTTTCATGTTTCACATTTATCGTTTTATTCGCAAAGACAATAATACTTTGGTAACCATATATACATGTGTTGTGAAGTAGTACTTTACAGTAGCATTTGACATGATTCTGTGCATAGTTCAGTTTACTTTCAATGAATTTCAGCACAAATAGACAGGACTCGCGACGGCTTGATTGCCTGCTTCATTTTTGGATAAACTGAGAGTTCTCACTACGTCAGGCAACAGTGACGTCACGAACACTCGTTCTATGACATCACAGACGACGAAATACGGACAGTCGCTGTGAAATAATGATTGCTAGGTAATCGTGATATGTGCACAATATAAACAATATGAACTTGGTTGTTTTCAACTACATGGGTTATAATGATATGTATGTCATTACAAATTGAAGTAATAAAACTCCAAGTCGCCTGATGTCAATACTAAGATAAACAAGTAGATGAACCAATTTTCGGGATACACCTGTAATTATGTTTATTTAATCAACTTCAGTTTAGATACATGTATTTTGTATAGGTCAGTGACAATAACACAAAACATGAAATGATTAAGAGTAAACATAATACAACGATAATAATTACAGAAAGTCAAATGGTGGTATTAATCTTAATATGTAACAAAGACATGGTCCTTATGAAACATGACAAACACAAAAGGAAATATAATCTTATCATTAGGACACCAATGACATGGGATTGGATGTCTGCTGTAACAACGGAGGATAGGAAGTCATTAATATATCAGTGGACACACTGTACATACTAATCATACAAATCAATATCTCCTCTTTCCCCTCCATGTTCATGTCAACAAGTAAATTAGAATGTAGGTGAGGGGGGTTAAAGAGAGTGTCATATAAGAGTTCCTGTCATTGTGTATTTGTGCATTTTGTCAAAAGAACCCGCTGTTTAGTAAACAAAATTAATGTTTTGGCAAAAATTAATGCGACAACAGTAAAAGCTCAGACATACAAATGAAAAGTGATTTCCACAATAACAGGAACCAATGTGTCCCATTATTATAAGTAAAAATACTCATTTATTTCCATCTTTGTCGTTGTTAAAAGTACTGGAGTTTTAACAACGACAAAGATGGAAATAAATGATTTTTGAAACTAACTTTTATGAGTCGATTCCATCATATGCATTTACACTGTATATAATCATGCTTGAAACACTCCATGTTCATCACGTCACTTTGATCAGCACATATATCAGAAACAACCTTGTCCCAGTATGTCATCGACGAATGGTGGAGACAAATGTTTAGTGAATACATTGCAAATTGGCATTTTTCAACAAAAAGTACTACGAATGCTACTCTTACATATATGTTCGAACATTATTAATCGCACCAGTACATTAATCAACGTTTAAACAAGATGTACACCTTCAATTACCATTCGATAATGGACACGATTTTACCACACATGTTGCTATAACATGTATTAAACACATCTATGATCTATCAATATATATTTCTGTGAGCTTTCATTAACACATTAAAATCATTATTTTTACATGTTTAATGTAATATCTACTGTGTGTCAAATAAAGATGATCTCTCTTAAGTTTAATACTATGTACGTTTATACCAACCTAGAGCTTTGTTGATGACTTCAACATCTACACCTATTTTTGTCAACATGTGTAAATAGGGACACTCTCATTCAGTTGGAATGAAAAGTTGATGTAATATGGAAACGTATAGCAGTAGTATCGACACTCCTTGGTATCTAACACCCTGTTTACAACTTCATTTCCACCGCATCCATCATACAACTCCTTCATCTTTGACACGAGTATCAGTCATAGCGGGAAGGTAAACTTTATATACATCACACAAATATGTCAAGTTTCGCCTCCACACTGATATAACATGGATTGTCCATGCATGTTTTTGATAAATGTGACATAAGTGATACATTTAGCGGTAATAATTGTATGATCGATCTTCTGTAAGTCACTGATATGGATTTCATATCTGTCTGAATGTAAATCAAAACTAATGAATCATCAAGGAGTCATAGAATTTGAAGATTAATTACAATATATATACTCGTGTTTTAACATACTTAACAACTGATATCTATGTATATGTCTGAAAGTATGTATACGGTTTGGGCTCCTGTCGGTTCCTGACTGTTTCGGTTTTCTTGCTTATATGAGATCATGATGGTGGTGACTATATATCATTTGATTTAATTTGATCTCCCAGTACCACTGTGGACTCTACTCGATCCTACATTTCAAAACAGCAGTCATGTTCAATGAAAAGAGTGTGACAGATAAAACTTAATAAAACAAAGATAGTTATCAAACCAGCATGGTTCATATGCCATGCTTTGATACAAAATATACTCATGGTAAATACGGTTGACACCCTTAAACAGAAAATGGATTTTAGCAAATAAAATACATTGATACTTAATATTGTTCGATATAATGGTATTTTCGAAATTAAATGGCACAAGTACAAGTTGAGAAATAGCAAATCCTCAAAGATTCAATACACAAAAAGACATCCAGTAGAAACGTGTTTTACCAAAACAATAATCTTTGTTTATATAATATTTCATTCCTATAACTGTCAGGGGGTGTCAACCATTAATACAATGACTATATGTATCTGTCAGTACACGTCAAGCCCAAAGAAAAATGAACCATTTGTTGATATTTTAATGTAGGCACAAACAGTTAAGCACCATAAAACTGAAAAATTTAAATAGAAGTACACTTGATAGCATATATAGATCTTGACCAAAACGTCGTAATTGTTAAATAAATAAGTTTATCATTCATATATTCCTTGTCTTCTTCATCACACCAGCTTCTAGAATATCTCTCCAACAGTTTCACTTACTTTGTCTGGATTAATTATTTCATGTTTGCGCTTTGATTAACCTGCCTCTGTCCTATTCTTCTTTTAACATGTGTGCCTACAGCATGTACTGTGCGTGCATTCAGTGCGTTTTTGTAATTGGACTATCATTATTTGATTCAGGTGAAAGCCTAACATCTCTCCACTGTAAAATGGTAGTGAAAGACATCTGTTTGAGAGGCGTTCTAGAAGTTTGTGTTATGACGAAGACAAGGATGTCAATGGGTGATCCAAATTAAGTTGGTCATGCTTAACTTCGATATCCTCTCTGAAACATATATCCCTCATTTTTCAAGAAAAGCAAAATGTCAATTTGTTCACTATGAAGAACGAATGTAGAATGCAAATGTGCGTATAACATCAACCGTATCTATTTTCACTTAAAAGCTATCTATCGATATTCATGCAGACACAAACTTGCTGTCTCTGAAGATTTGTGTGAACATATTTAGAAAATAGCATCTTCATTTCCCATTGTTCAAGTTACCAAACAATGTGATAAAGCTGAATGACAATTATCACTTAAATTTTACAAAGAATAATTTTTGTTGTGATAAAAACATTTAGGACACATGGTAGGTGTTATATTGTTAATTCAATCAATCGACTTCAATTCGTAAGGGGTCTTCCATCCATAATGCGATACAATTATGAAGCGTATTAATAACACTTAACTTAAGCAGCTTATATAATGAAAATGGCACATTTATATATTGAAATGTACAGAGTTAATGAATGATTTTGTATATCCGAAATTCAAAATCGTTGCTTGGGTATTCAAGGTAAGTCGAACACTTGGAAAAGGTTATTCACATGTGTAGGATGGCGAGATAAAATATATTTCCAACTGGATTATTTATTAAAACAGAATACTGTGGAACAAGCTGCAGCACCCGCTAAATTATTTATCGTTTTCATTTTTCAAGGATATTGATGATATCCAAAAATATCCAACAGGGTAAAGAATCATTTTCAAGTTATAATTTAATAAGGAATATATTTTAATCTAATTGACTTAAAACTGTTGCTCAGAACACTGTCAAATTATATCTAATAACACTTCTCTAATCTAATTGGTTTATCAATGTTGATCTGACATGTTCAAGTGTTCATTGATGTCTTTGATAAGAACAAGTGATATGGTTCTTATAATGACTAAACAATGTTCTGTACTATGTCAGTTTTGACACAAAAGTAAAAAGTAATAGATAATTAAATGATCTTCATTTTGATAATATATGAAAGAATGAGGACAATGACACAATACATAGCATGTTAATTGTCAGTCCGTGTCAAACATTCTAAAACGCGTTTGATATGCAATAAACCGATTGATAATAAAATGTGTCTGAACCATTTAAGTACGAATAGGTTAGCAAATATACACATGTACTAAATGTACTGAATTTAAACTGATAGATTCAGGAGGGTAGATCGTCAAAGAACTGTTGACTATGACTTGGTAAAAGGCTTCGATATAAGACACTTCTGATGATTGTGAAAGTCCATTGTTTAGTCATTTTTTCACATGGGGTACTACATTCTATATATAATAGTGTTTAGTGTATACACGACAAGAATGTGACAATATGTTGAGGTTAAAGGTTCAATCATACAATAACTGCCATTGTTGCTACAAGGAAAGGTAAGTTAAATACCTTTGTGAAAATGTGAGTGTGCAAATTCTACCAATGCGGGCATGATTCTGCCAAAATAATACCGGGAAAAGGAAAATGTAAGATATTTTAATCCTAGACTAAAGTATCAATTTTATTTTTTTGGGATCACGTTTTTAATGTTTCTGAAAATCAAACCTTCAAAATCGTCGTTTTGAAATTGTTTTTAAGCTTTTTCATAACCTGTTACAACAATTATTTGTCAATGAAATATATTCCAAGAAGGTACATTAGTCGACAGCATATTTCCATATTCTGTTAATATTGGTTAAAACGTCAAACATTCTGTCTCTTTAACATTAGCGCAAGCTACAAAGCTCGTTGTCGTCATTATTAGTAGTAAACATACTGTCAATGTGCTGGGAGGGATCAGAAATGCGTAGGACGTTTGTTTGATTGTGTTTCGATGATTACCAATTTATTATGTTAACAGTTGCCTTAAGTTATAAAAAGCTTAGTTGAAGAGATCAAAGTATGTGTAATAGTCATTAAACGTGTTGACTCTCGTTTAGCTTCTGTAATGGGGTTGTAGAGTGTATTCTTGTCTGAGAAAACATAATAATATAGTTTACAGATACCAATAACCAATCCTAAATGGTTAATGCTTTTACCTTTTACAAACATACAAAAACGCAATTATTCAAAGTCTTGTTTATTATAAACACATCGAGTTGTTATTTAAGACCAAGCCAGTGTAATTTGATCTCATGTTACATGTTTCTGTGCAATTAAGACTAATCACATCCAAAATAGTACTGTATGATATCATATAACAACTAAGAATTATAATTGCCAAAACAAATAATCAGATGTTTGAAGGGCACTTAGAAGTGGCATACATGAAATACGTATCTCATGTTTTTCATAAATGATTTCGAACTCTACCCAAATGACACAAAAGATGAAGGATGAATTCATCCTAATCTAGTTGATTGAAGGGAGGGGTTACTGACATTTTAACCCAGTACAACAAATATCTCCCTTGGGGACAGCTGGTTTCTGATTAACTTTCACACACAAATTTTGGTTACTAACTTCGTTAGAATGAGCAAGGTCATCTTCATATGTGATATTGTTCAATATGTGATATTGTTTTCGAATTTGTGAACAGTGAATTTGCGAACCTAAAATAAAATAGACACTCATTACACAACATATTTAATTTAATTTATTTGTTTAAATTTTTATATTTGTAAGAAGAGTCCTGCCTGGTTCATGCCTTTTGCTCTATTGAATTGATAAAGTGATATTACAGTTAGCAACAATGTTTAGATGTTTAGATGGTTCGTCCAGATAACCTGCTTCAGTTTGATAGACTGCAACACATGGAGTAAGTTGAGAAACGTATAGTGGAACAAAGGGCAAGATATTTATTTTGTTTGGAAGATTGTATTATTGTTCATAGACATTTCCTTTGAGGCATTCATCTGTATTTTGACACTATATGACTCTTTTAAAGCTAATTCCGTAGTATTTTTATAATAATTCATGAAATGTTTGTAAATAATTGATAAAATACGCCAATAAATATGGTACTATTCTGGATCTACAATTCGCCCGGTAGTCTAATAACTGTCTGCAACGTCTGCAACGTCTGCCTCTCTCACGTAGTTTATGTGATTCTGGATCATATCAGATGACCTTTTAATCACCAAGAACTTCCATCGCCATCGTGTCCTTCAACCTTCTTGAAAACTGCTAATGCCTATATCAACAACCAAGTAAAACACAAATATAATATAGTTTATAGTTTTTAGCCCTTCAGTGATCGTTACTGGGTCAATGATGGTACTATTTACGTTTGTTTTAAACATTTTACTCAAATGAAATGAGTGGTTTCAAGGTATACATATTAGAACATTCTGTTCCTAGTGTTTATATAAGTACAACATTTTTTAAACAAGATTGACGGAAGAGAACAGAAAGTAGGTAAACAGTAAAATAATTGCATAGATTTTAAAAACATATCTTGATAAATAGATGTACATGTACAAAGTTAATATTTATTCTGATGTAAATGGACAGACAGATTTGCATGACCATGCACATAAAAATCATAATTTATGTCCATTTAGTAGGTAAAATATTGTACAGTAAATTTTACGAGATGACATTATCCACACACACAAACATATCAAGGCATTTGCAAACGGAATCTTCTGTTTGTGTACGGGACATTATTATGAATGATTTATGGTTAAAAACTAAAAAATAAGCATCAAGAAATGTATTCAATATGTACTATTATTAATGTAATACTATTTCTTTTTAAATATTGTCAAGGCACTACCGGTTACTTTTAAAATGAAATGCATTGCAATAGCTGCACTTAAGTCTGAGTTGTGCATTATCCTGATATAAATACCTTAAAGCGACGTGTTTCTTTAGTGTCCATACTTCAAAGCTTGATGCTTAACTCTCATACAACGCAAAATTCAAGTCATTGTGAAAATATCCTTGAACACTATCGTGGCCCTAGAAACAAAGCACAATATTCCCGTTGCAACAAACCCGACGTGTAAAATAACTTGTGCATACTTAGTGAGTAAGGCAAACATTCTGCCACAGCTTTGTCGTAATAAGACAGTTAATGTTGTATACTACAGCTTAGATGTGTTTTGATTGGTGTTTTTATGGATGAGGTTACAAATATGGCTGAAGTTAGACACGTTAAAAGGGAAGGGCTTATCTGATCAAGCTACTGGATTTAACCCTGACAAAAAACTGATACATTTTGAAAGATTATTTTCAACTAGATAATGATTTGTTGTTAATGAAAGGTCGGCTCTAATATCCAATTGTGTAATTTAAACCTATGCTGTATTCGAGACAGGGTTTAGCTCTTGCTAAATGGCTTCTTTCCAATTATCATATTTCCTGTTACACTTTTCTAGAATAATAATCATTGGCAAATGGTATTCAGTTACGTTGTGACTGGTACTAAAGGTTGTCCTTTGTGGATTAATCGATACCATGTTAATCCTTAACGTCTGATAAATGTTTAGAATGGCTGGGAAATGTTCCATGTTAGAAAATACAATAACAATATTATGATCACTGACATTCCATCCCAAGATCAAGAATGAGAGGCTTGGTTGATGCTTAACGGGACATTAAGTATGTTGTTGGAATCACAAAAAGCTATATGCTATAAATTGTGTTATTTATCGAAGTTTACTTTTCAAATCAGTCAGTACACATGTAGTGAGAGTACAAAGTCGATTTTTTAAAATGAAAACTGGAAAACATACAGCTAGCAGCTGGCGCCTGCCTAATATTCAAACGTTATTTTTTAAATAAACAGACAATGTGACAGATTTCGTTTGATAATGTTTAATAGGTCATATAACTACTGTACTTGTTAATTTGCCATTTACTTTCGGTTTCTGTGCATGTATAACGTCGTTGATCGATTTTAATTTAAAACAAGTAATTATCATATATTTTGCGATTTGGTATGACTTTGCATGTCGAATGAAATTGTTATAACTTAAACCAGCACATATTTCGGCACATATATATGAAAGCCAAATAAAATATTATAAAATATAACCAATGCTGTCTGTGTGTAAATTATGCTTATAAACTTTCATGTTACCTATATCAAGGACGATATACCAATGTTTGAAATGAACTAGTGTGTTTTGTTATGCATTGCCAGCAGAACAAGCTTAATCATATACATTTGGTAGCATTTCTGATCATTCCAACATTATTTTCAAAGGCTGGTAGATGTGAAATGGACACTGTCTGTAAAGATCAGTGATCTTCAAACTGCATTACAAGCATGACACCTGCCCTTAGCAGTGGACAGTTTCATAAAAAGGAAAGACTCCTGCTTCATGGTTTATTACATTGATTGCAACGATGTGGAGACGAAACTGGATACGTCTCAGATACATTTGTTGATGACAGAATACGAATAAATGTTGTTGACAATGTTGTTATTCTGATGTGATTGACTGAATGTAACCGATTTGAAATTGTATTATTGAATATGACGTAGCTTTACAACAATGTCATCGCAAAAAAACTTTTCGACAGCTTTCAAATTCTTCAAAGTATATTTGCAACTTCCCTGACTTTTGTTTTTTTATGTTTATAGAAATCTACCTCTTCACTTGAATCACAAGACACAGCTGAACCCTCCGTCTTGCTTCCACATGTTAAATATCCAAACCGTAATGAATGCGAATGTTGAGTCAAATAATCTAATATCAAATAATTATGTGAACTTTTTTCTTGACTTTGATGAATACATGTAACAAAAGTCTATCAAATGATGAATATGAGGATAAACTCGATGAAATTGTATACCATTAGACCAAACGCCATATCAACATAGTTATATTGATAGTGTAACTTGTAGATCAGTAGTTCTCAGGGCCTGATGTGTAAATTGGTTACCATGTACTGGTCATTTAGATGATTTAGGATCACATAAACCTCGGAAGGCACAGACATTGCCGACAGCATGTTATTAGACTACCAGACATCTTGCCAGTTAGTAATACATAGTTATGTTGATTGGTTGCCGCTATAGACGCTGACTAAAACATAAAACTCACACTAAAATGTGTTGGTCAAAACAGTAATCATGACACATGAAGTTTGATTACTCATTGATATGATAGATATGTTTTTTTTCAAATGTGAAATGCATACCAGGACAAAGGTTCAAAATAAATTCTTTAACATCTTATCATGCATTTAATACGAAGAATGAAACTTTCAAAGGATTACAAACTAGGTAGATTGAATGATGAATCATTTTTAAACAAGTGATGCTTGTTGATAATTTACAAATAACCGTTTTTCAATAAGGTTGTTTTGATTTATTTCAAAATATTGAAATTTATAGAAATACAATGACGTCTTTACAATTCAAATTTTTTATATGCTAATTCATTAACGGAAAACAATGGTAATTTTAAACTGTTTTGGCCATGCATAAGATGGATATTGATAGAAACATTTTACTGCAGATTTAGCTGTGTGAACAATAACAGTTATATCCTCCACGTCCTTCTGATGGTTGAGACAGAAAAAAACAAAGATTTTCAAATAAACTGGTATACAAAACCAATGTACTTGATGATACAATACATTTACTCGAATCCAATAACGTATTCTGTTAAGCTATTGAAGGAATACTATTTACTGGTGAATGATACAAAATTACATACTTCAGCACACTACTTATTGCTGTTTTCTGAGCCGTGATCATAGGAGTCACGGATGTAGGCTTGGACATGTTGTCAAGAACCACAATGAATCCTTCAAAAACTTACTTCAATATTCTTTTGTGACGTCATTTTTCCAACCTTCACTGCCGGGCAAAAGAAACGCCTACTTAATTTTCCTTAAAATGAAAATTCAAATAATTTCTGAAATGGTCGTCTTTAGGCTACTCTGAAACAATAATTATCCATAAAGGTCCATTGTAATCGTGGAAAAACTGTGATTCGAGTCAATAACTTTAATGAAAACTGCGCCCAATGGAGACCGCTATTTCCAGTTGATTCACTTGCGTACCGTAACCACGTATATATGTAGTGTCATCACAACTTTAATGCGAATGCGTGCCTGTATTGTTGCTCGTGGTTGTATTAAAATTTGTTTTAGATGTGTTTCTGATCAAGCACTGATCGAAAACTGAACAATTTATGTTGTCTCATTTCAACAATCGCCATTCTTTTGTGACATGACAACTTTGGAAATTCAAATAAATTATGCAGAAATGGTGCGACTGCATAAAGCTATAATATAGCTAAACTGTTCAGTATATTTTTCTCTATCTGATAGGCGTTTCTTTTGGCCGACAGTGTACATGTACATAGTGAACATTCATCATATTAATTGAAACTAAATGCGATAATGTTGAAATAATGTGATTAACAAGGAAAAGTGGTTAAGTTAGAGTTGTCAAGCATGTTTTTGTTTTAGGTCATTTAGTGGTCATTGAGAAATGTTTGGTACGAATCAATTAGTGATTATTTTTATTTTGACATGACGTATCAGAATGTATAATATCAGAATAAAGGCAAACATTGAACACGAATTGGCAAGGTATTAGTATGAAGTAAACACTTACGAAGTTTATCTGAAACATTAAAATACATTCGTACAAACATACTATCATCAATATACACCAATAACATTAAAGTAAATTTGTCCAGATCCTATTTCTAACAAAAACGATAACAGTAAACAAATCATTGACTTGAAAGCTAATCAGAAACCTGCTGTTCCCAAGGGAGATAATTGCTCAACTGGTTTGACAGGTTAGGAGCTCCTGTCTTTAGAGACAGTGTACGATGAATTAGCAATGGGTCGTTAATTTACTGGGATAGGCTGTAGAATTGAACATTAGTCATCCTAACGTCTTTGATAGAAAGGATACGCATGTTCAGGAACTTTACTCAAAACAGTTTTCACTTTACAGGAAATTATACTTTCAATTCCAAATAGAAGTAAATATACCATTTCAGTCATCTGTATTATCAACACCATATATTACTAATCCATTGGATTTATTACACTTATGCTATTTTAAAATAATATAAATAAATACATAATATAATAATATAAAAAAGTAATAATATCGTGTGCTTCCAAATGAAGTGATGTCCATATATGACGTCACAATGTAAGCGGGGATGTCCCTTTTAAACGATGTTCATGTAATTTAGCATGATATACATTAGCGATCAATAACATAGTAAACCTGTTTGAATGCATTTAATGGAAATGACAGAATGACAGAATGACAACTGTGTATACTAATAAGAGGTGGAAATGGGAATGATTTCTTTCAAGGTTGTTTATTTCTTCAAAAAGAGCATTCTTATCGATAGAGAGCCAATAGTCACCATGATGTGTGTAAATATAATTGTGCATAGAACAATGAAGACGCTCAGTTGCCATGTTTACAAACATGATTTCTAAAGAACAGGTACATAATACGTTAGCTCTTCACAGAGACACAGACAATGAAAAGAAGTTAACTAGTGTTTACATTGTATTGTAAGTAACGTTATTTCCTGCCATATCAAAGTCAGTTAGAAAGAGTTAGTGAGATTTAAGACGGTAAACATTGATCCATTTTACTATGCTTTTGTTCTTTCACAGTTCTAGTTAGCTAAAGAAACTAAAGAATTTTGATTGTTTTGCAGGTAGATTATTTTCAAGGATGACCTGATTACAGACTTTGCCATAAGTAATTCATCACAAAATTCATTTTATCTCTTGATTTTACTTAAGATGTAATGTACCCATTACATTTGTTTGTGCTGAGATTGGCAGTGCCTGAGTGGACCAATATTCTATGTTCACGAAGCAAATCCTTGTCGCGTTATGAAACAGGAACCCAGAGACAGGAAGTAGACAGAGACGTTGAAAGAAGATGACATGAATGACAAGGTACTTATGTAGACAGTTGTCATTTATAAACTCACATGCAAAAGAAACGTTCCCACATTTTGAAAACAGTATAAAATGAAGTATTGATGTTGGAGAATGTAGATTTTGAATGTATTTGGTAGCCACATGTTTTGTATAGAAGTATTCACAATTTCATACATCAGAGTATGCTTCTATAATTTTTACATCTGTTCAAATACACATGGGGTGGTAAAATCGCGTTTTAAATATGTTTTTGGCCCACAATATTTGGTATTTAAGTTTAAAACATTGAAAAAATAGAAATTTAATTAATTAAAGATATCCTCGACATACATAACCTTCTTTGATTTAAATTTGTTGACGCCTCATTACTGTAGGTCGTCACAAAACAAACCAAAACTGGCATTTTGAGGCTTCTATCTCGTCTAGTTAAGGAGATTCAAAAACGACCATTTTTTAAAACTTGTGTTTCTCAGGGTTATGAATATATCATGTTTTGAAAATTCATATTAATTATTGTTGTGTACTGAAGACATGATGTAACGCTGTTTCAGTCGCATTTATCGCCCGTCGATTGAAATATATTGTATTTTGTATGGGTACGTTTCTTTTGTACGTGAGTTTAATTACTAGTTTTAGATGAGTGAAGCTGGTATAAGTGTGTCTCCAGGGCAACAGTGCGGTTATCCATTGGGACATACAAACATATTTGTTTTACCGGCTTGAGAAGGCAACATTTCACCAACAAACATGAGCACTTTATTTTCGTCACTACATGAGAAGAGAAATGTACCATGGGAACAAGAAATAAAATTCATTTGACCAATATACTTTGTAATAAGATTAGCAAAGGGGATCAGTGTTATCTTAACAAACTTAGTTCATGTCACGGAATAATATAGGAACTCAATTGCAATGATTAGCAATCCCAAAACTGCTAATGAAGGTTCAATTTCAACAATCAATTTCACGAACCATCATTGAGAATATTTTGATCCTTCAGTGTAAAGAGAAATGTACTATGGCGATTGGAAATCAACCTTATTTATTCAGCATCATTTATGATAAGATTTGCAGTGACGAATATAAGGTCCACTTTCTTTTTGAAGGATTTTCATCGCTTTTCGTGGTACATGTGCAATGGATAGAACAGGTACATTATGGTGTTTAATGACGAAATCCTACATCATAGTTTACATCAATCAGTGTCAATGAACGGGAGCGATTTCTGAAGGCATCTTTATCATTTATATGTAGGAATGGCTCTACATTGTATCATGTGATGGGTGTGTTACCAATCAGACAAATTCGGTCAAGAAAGTTAAATAATAATAAGTGTACCTGTAATGAGTTGTAGTCCATATGCAAACAGTTGCTCATAACACTTGTAATTATAATTAGGTAGCTGCCAAAAGTGCTACGAGAAGCCATGTAAATCGGTTATATCAGGTACCCATTTTTTACACCCGGGTGGACCCAAGGACACAACACTTTAAGAGGCCGAGGTCACAAATATGTGGTGCTCCTACGGGATTCGAATCAATTAGGGGTAAGAAGCAAGCATGCTAACCACTACACCAATGTGCTGTGCTCTTATTGGCAACATTTGTCATCATCCTTGGTTGATTCTTATTCTGTCAACGGAAAATGGTCTGCATCGCCATCGGTCGTATTCAGCTGCGTCTGCATCTTTCCTTTCTGAATCTGTCCATTGCTAAAGGGCACCTGGCACACATTTAATGCAGATATCTCAAATTGCAGATTCGACCTTACGGACAGAGTCCATTTCACATCTATCAGACGATGCAATCAGGAAAATCTTCACCACACTGGTGACCATCAGATGAGGAAATCGCTTACTTTCATGTTCTCAAATGAGTTCAAATAGCGACCTTTCTTAATAAGTGTCTTAGAGGATAAATGATGTATAGTAAGGATAAAAATGCTTTTGGTGTAAGCCATTGCCGAAGAAGAAAGATGGTATATTGAGAAGAAGCGCTAAACTGCCAGGAAAAAGATAGTACTCCCCTCAGTTGATTGTATCTTATGTATTTATGTATGAGTTTTAATTGCAAATATCTCAAGTTTTCTATGTCATAATCTCCAAGTGCAAGCGTTTAGTCAGCAGTCAACGAATACATGTTTACATGTTCTACATGTTTAAAAAAAAAATAAATGAAATTTTAAATTCTAATTTTCTTAAAAAATTATTGTTTCATGATACACAACTGTTCATCGACATAAAATACATATTCTTTTTAAATCATCACACATTTAAACATGGTAGGGGTCATGTCTGTATAAATTTCATTTCTAACTCTGTCTTCATTAAACAAAGATATTTTAACTTAAAAAATTAACCATAGTCACCAATTAATTCATTCAAACTACTACAGATGAGTATTATTGTATCGTGCGATAGTTCATTGCATCTGAGTTCTTTAAAATATTGAACTTATCAAAACCAACTGAGGTGAGTACTTTCTTTTGCCTGGCAGTTTAGTTAGATACGATGAAATTTACTGAAAATATGACTTCACCCGAGTGAGTTCTGTTTACAACTCGTAAACATTAATCACTGTGTGTTGACAATAAGGGTTATGCTTGGCAGTGAAGGTACATACCAGTATGAATGGTATGACGTTATCATTGTATAGGTATTGTATAATATACTATTGTCGGATAAGTATTAAAGTGGAGTATCTTAAATGGATTTTTACTTGATTTTGACACAGATATCTCATGTTAAACTTTATTTCCGTTCATGTTATAGTTTGTCTTTCTCAATGAGATGAAAGATGTTCATATGAAAAGTAAATATTAGGAAACTTATTACAATATTATGATTTTATTAGGTTTTTAAAAAAACTAATAAACATTTCAACGTTGCAAGTATGTGACATCAAATATTAGTTAATATTACACTAATGCAATATTGACTTAATACTTACAATGGGCCTGTTATTGCTATTGATTAGTAATAAAGTGTTGTTTTGTATGGATTACTCAAACAGTTTTTGTGCCAGTCCCAAAGTAATTAGATATGTTCTTAATGTTAATAATTGTCAAATAAAAAAGCAAAAAGGAAATTTGATAAATGGGCAGCAGTTTTAACTACTAATACTTACGCATTCCAATTTTTTTAGACATATTATTACCAAATTGCTTTTTGAGCAGTAATTTGAGACGAAAATCATACCATTACCTTGTTCAGAAAAGTACGATATCGTGTCACGATAATCTCCAGCAGTATTATTTGTATCGTTAATCCATATTCTTTTAACAAATACCATGCCGGATGTACATGCTTTAAGGATTAACATTAATATCAAGTGGTTTTCACTTACATCACTTCAACTAATAATGGTGTATGTTGAAGTGAAACCTGTGAGCGTCTACTGCATCTAGTTAAACATAATGATATTACACCGAATAAAAATGAGACCTACAAATTACAACGAATCATGTACCGAAAAACAATGAGGCATGCATCAAAGTACAATGCTGCATAGTACTAGCTTCGAACATTTGATGTCTTCTTTCTCGTAAGTTCATGTTGTGAAGAGACAGTGAATGTTATATCTTCATGAAACATGGTACACTTATGCTCACATATATGTTATTATATGCATTGAAATAGAAACTAAGATATTCATTATTTATTTTAAAAATGTCCAGGAATTTATTAAGCTTGTGGGAAAATGCAAATGCATTACAATGTAATGATTATTTTCTTTGAAGTATAAGGTTTAGAGTTGTAAACAAGTACGAAAGTCACCTACCCTTTTATCTAATCTAATCACATCATTTTAGCAATGCCGGCTACATTTTAGCATGATAAACACTAACAACACCGGTTTTTACCGTCATCGAAATATAAGTGTGATTTGCTGACAGGCTATACACCAATTATCCCAATATGCAGATTTTGCTCTTACAACCTTAAGTTTATGAAATTGCCGATTATTAACGATTATTAACGAATGCAGATTGTTCAAACAAGACTGGAATTTTGAAAAAATCTATAGGCTAAGGCCATTTGGTCATCTGGGCATAATCAAGCAGTTAATTTCGTTTAGTGTTTAATTCTATGTAATGGCAAATAGAGATGTCTAGATCACGGGTTAACGGGCTATATAGGACCCCATAACATTTCAGCACTACCCCTACCACTACGTTGACAACCCTCCCAATTAAAAAGGATTCCTGCCACATGAATGGCTAAACATCGCCTTTCTTCCTTAGCAAAGTATGTAGATCACACATTAATTCATTCGCAATGCGCAATAGCAGAGAGCATTACAGTCATGTATTTGCTGCTAGATTATGGAGGAGTTTCAGTACATTTGTATTTAGACTTACGGTGAAAAGCGATCAATTCTCAAATTGTCCGGATACTGTGGGGCATTATACAGATACTATGGCGATGGTGAAACACCCTGTAAGAGTTAGGAGATACTATTTCGATACAAACCAAAACAAAACAGCTTTAAGAGTTTGAAACGACGTGTTGAACCTCAATATAGGCAAGATAATGAGTGACATGCATTACTTTTTTAAAATAAACGATGGCACTTTGTCGGCATAAAGTGGAAAAAGTATTCTTTATGAAATGTGTTATTCTGTCCGTGATTAGTGCAGTGCCATTAGGCATCCATTAAAGGCAGTTGCATACACTGTATTATCTATGAATAAAACATTGACAATCTCGTATCACCTAAGTAAAATAGTTGTTTAGACAAACTTTGATATTTAAAATTTGCAATTGATGATAGAAACGGAAGACGGAATTGGCTTTATCGGATCCAGGTATTGGAATCAGCATGTTATCTAAGTAATCGAATTGAAAGAGGAACATGAAGAGGTAGGATAGAGAGAAATAAAAGAGATGGTTAGAACAGTGATAAAAAGTCAATACAGTTTGTATTGTTTAATTTGCCCATTGATTATCAATAATGACAAGAACGTTGGTAGATAAACACTGAACATGAAAAATATTACACCTCCAAAAGTACGTTTGATATTAAAGGCGCTGTAGTCCCTTTTTATGTAAAATTGTTTTTCTAAAATGTTCAAATCTCCAAACGTTTAAAAGACATGCTGAGGCTGTATATCAAATTTGGTGAAGTTTGGTCAAGTAGTTTTCGAGTACTTTTCTGGAAACAATGTGATCCAGGACAGACGCACAGCCCGACGGACACAATGTCATATACGGTACCAACAACTAAATCCCCAGCATTATATGCTGTTGGGATAACAAGCGACAATTCTAATCTCTTACGGTAGACATTGGTTTAAGGGTGTGAAAAAAAAGAACTCAATCTTTACGGACAATGAACAGATTCTCTTACCTGTGCTTACTTTCAACTTCAATATCGTATGTACCTTAAACATAAGACACAAGTTAAAAGGAACATGTTCTGATAGTATATGATCATTTCTTAAAACTGTTTATGACTTCATGGATGATTATTATTCACTACAAACTTCAGAATAATATCATAACATCATCAAAATATCAATTTTACTTCATCACACATATTCCGCTTCAAGGCATACCTTTTGGGTACTAGATTGAGATTCAATATATCTTGTTGGTCACTTATGTGCTTGTAAATAAATCTAAGCGTATACGATACAAACATATAAATATACGAACTTTACCACAATAAAAGACCCGCATCCTATCAACCTGCTGAATGGTAATCAGTTTGTCCATAAAAAGATGGGGAACCAATTTCATAGAAAATAACTATAAACTGAAAATGGTCTCAGAAACTTGGTGTAGGTTTACATGTATGTGTTTGCGTTGACGACAGGTTCATTCTTTTTCACATCAAACACAAATCTGAGGAAAGGTTAGTAACAGTCGCCATTTAGTCAATAATTCTCTTTTAAATTTATTTGATTTCATAAAAGAAACGTAATTGAAATGCCATCAAGCCTTTGATTTTTTTTTTAAATTATACACGAAAACAATTAATCATGTTTTAAAATCACATGTAAGAACTGCAATTAACAAAACAATAAAAGATCAATTTACTGTATAAAAATTGAAAGCGCCAGATGCTTATTTAAATAAATAGAGGATATCTGTCTTTCTTGACTAATTTTATATTGGTATTTGTGAAGAATTGACAGATATTTCATTTATTGTACGATGACCTTTTGTAATTACGTCGGAATAATTCACGTTGAGCGGCTGCAAAGAATATCCCGTCACTACAGTAACAAAATGATGTCATAAGCCAATTTGCTACGTCAGACAATTGTTTAATGACGTCAAATTATATAATTTTCTGGACACAGTGAAAGTATAAGTAATTTCATTGTAGCTTTATTAATCAGTGTACTTCACTAATAAATCCTAGTATTTCATTGCTCGTCATATGATAAAAGGGGTTGTTCAGTACATGTGTGTGTGTGTGTTGACTATGGCGAAATTATATGATGTTGAAAGGATGTAACTGATACTCAAATAAGATGAGATACTGTTTAAAGTTTATATCTGAATTCTTCAGGATAAGTGTATGTATGTTCAGGATAGGTTGGAAGTGCCAAACCAAAATCTATTTGACTTATTTAGGGAGATGAACTAAACAATCTTTTGTCAAATTCTTTCCAATGTGAGGTGTCACTGACATCATGATACAATACGGGTATTTCCTCCTGCTCAGGTAATGTTCCCACATAACCTCTGTTACATTGCGCCTATTACTGTTGTTTTGCGCGCCGTTAACCCAAAAGTAATTTGGGAAACCTGTAAGACATAACATATATCATAACTGCGCTTAGAAGGGTTTGTATAGTTTCGATTTATGCACATTTTAATGAACGATTTCCATTGGAAACAAAGTAAGTGTTATGAATACACTTGGAAATCAATTAACCTACATCTGATACGTTGTGTAATAGTTGTGCGCCTTTTAGATATTTGGTTGTGTCAATGGTGCAAAGATGTTAAATTCGAGCAAGATGAATTGATGAAATGACTATTCACTGTAGCCACTGATTTCTGAAAAAGCACGTTCAGTCTTTAGGTTTTATCCTGATAATCATAATAGAGTTAACACCGTTTTCAACATTTTGTAATTATTTTCCTAACAATCGATCAAACAGCTAAGGACTTTTTCAATCAGCTCTTATTAACAGGCAAATCTACGAAAGCATCCTAGTGCCACAGTGAGAATTGTTTTACTATCAACTAATTAGGAGATACTATTTCCTAATTAGGACTTAGCTATTTCCTTATAAGGACTTAGTTATCTCCTAATTAGGACTTAGTTATCACCTAATTAGGACATAGGTAACTCCTAATTAGGAGTAAGTATCTCCTAATTAGGAGTTAGTTTCTCCTAATTAGGAGTTAGTATCTCCTAATTAGGACTTAGTTATCTCCTAATTAGGACTTAGTTATCGCCTAATTAGGACATAACTATCACCTAATTAGGACATAGGTAACTCCTAATTAGGAGTTAGTATCTCCTAATTAGGAGTTAATAGTTCCTAATTAGGACTTAGTTATCTCCTAATTAGGACTTAGTTATTGCCTAATTATGACTTAACTAAGTCCTAATTAGGAAATAACTAAGTCCTAATTAGGAGTTAGTATCTCCTAATTAGGAGTAAGTATCTCCTAATTAGGAGTTTGTATCACCTAATTAGGAGATACTTACTCCTAATTAGGACTTAGTTATTGTCCTAATTAGGCGATAACTAAGTCCTTATTAGGAGTTAGTATCTCCTAATTAGGTGATAGTAAAACAATTCTCACTGTGGCACTAGGATGCTTCCGTACAAATCAATGCACATTTGACTTCTTTTTTTTCAATAGGGAATAAAAGTGTTTTTCTTTAGATATCTGGTTGTTTCAATGATGCAAAGATGTTGAATTCGAGCAAGATGAATTGATGAAATGACTATTCACTGTAGCCGACGATTTCTGAAAAAAGCACATTCAGTCTTTAGGTGTTATCCTGATAATCACAATAGAGTCAACAACTTTTCAACATTTTGTAATTGTTTTCCTAACAATCGATGAAACAGCAGACTTTTTAAACAGCTCTTTTCAACAGGCAAATCAATGCACATTTGACTTCTTTTTTTCAATAGGGAATAAAAGTATTTTTCTTCAGTCATCCGCGGTTACTTACAATGTTACTAGGAACAAAAGAGTCGTCAACAGCCTTTAAAAATTGTGCAATTGCTTTCCTTACAATTCACCCTACAACGAATGGGATATTGTTAAGTTCAACCAGCCCTTATCAGCAGGTAATGAATAGCTGACTCTTTGTTTTATGAAGACGTTTCTCTTCAAGATTGTGTATACAGAGATAGAGTACGGATCCAATAATCGAAACATGGGTCCCTTGAACACGAGTTAGTGTGTAGAACACTCTTGTTATTTGTCATGGCAACTTATGTATTTCAGATGGTCTGGTGTTCTTGCTTCAAAAGAAAGAAGGATACAATTAATACTTCTTTGTTATAGCTTAGGAATTTGTTTTGACAAGTTTGGTTTCTTCATTGGTGATACAAAAAGAACTAAGAACTTATTGCACTCTGTCAATAAGCTTTCTTTCGTTTACAATATGTCATGTATACAATTGCATACCATACAATGGCATTGATTTCTCGTAGACATGACACAGACAGGGAACAGTAAACATGTGGACGTTTCTTATATTTCAAATTGAGGATAAAGCAGGAACTGTGAACGTTTAAAGGTCTTTTCCCAATAACGATTTTGGTAACATAATCATACAGTCAAGCCGCGATAGTCCGGCCACCGACAATCCGAATCCCACAGTGTTGGAACGGTAGCAAGTTGTAACCATACTAATCTCTATATCCGAACACCAATTAGCTTTAACGGATTAGTTAATTACAAATATTTTTGCTTCATTAATCATGATGTATTTGCGATCACATAATCTTCAAACAGATTATTTGTCTTGGTCTCAGTGGATGAATGGATAAACTTTTGGGACAGTCAGTGCTATCGATTTGTGTCTAACTATGAGATTTCTGGTTCGAATATCACAATTGACTCCTCCCGAAAAGGTCATGGAACCCGTGCAGACAGTCGGATCCAAATATAGAAATGTTATATTTGTCCATGTGTAGATTGTTTTTAGTATAGCATGTATTTTTCAAACTACTGTTTAATCTTACCATATGGTGTGGTTGAAGTGACAATTCCGTTTCCATATAATTAATATAAGACGCATTGTTGTTAAAGCATTTGGATGTTGATAATACAGATTTGACAAGAAAGGTATATGAAAGACATGTCAGCTTTCAATTAATTGCAATTGACGTGATCAGCTGCATATCATGAATCTTTCCTTTCTGAATATGTCCACTGCTGAAGGGTTGCTGTCACACATGGTATGCAGATCCTACAGACTACAAATTGACCCCTACGGACTGTCCATTTCACATTAACAGACAATTAGATCACTGTAAAAATACCGATTCGGGGGTAGCAAACAGATTGAGAATCAATGGCTCCGAGGTTCTGAAGTGAATACCAATATGTTACGAATGTACTGCAGGAATATTAGGTGAAGACGCCGGTTACTTAATCAACCCTCCCAGCCATTGGATATTTAAGGAATTCATTTATTATACCTGAACTTTGAACTTTGACATACAAGTACATGTTTAATATGTAAACTCAATTGACCTGTTGTATTCAGGAGTACCACTGCAACGACCTCGTGAACCCTGAATTTAAACAAGAAGTTTAGCCAAGTGGTTATGCAGGGTTTACAATAGAAAGGCATTTAGAAGTGGCATACATGAAATCTTCCTGTTTTCATATTGAGAAGTGTTCACGATTTTATTGAAAGTTAGATTAATGTCATGTTCACGTTCATTACGTTTCATTGGAATTCAGATATAAGAAAAGTTAGGTCTTCAAGACGTATGTCGTGAAGACCTATTGTTTTTATCCTGATTTTTATTATTAGGTCTTCAAGACGTAAGTCATTAAGACGTATTGTTATTATCCTGTTTCTTTCTTATTATTATTATTCTTTGCACTGTTTTTGTCCAGAGCTTTCTGAAGTAACCACTGGGCCGATTCGCATGAAATTTTCAGGGATGATAGCCTCTTACCCAACTTAGATAATAACGAGCCACTTTTTCGATTTTCGACTTCTTTGGTGAGTTATCTCCCCTTGAAGTGAAAACTTTAAACCTTCAAAGCTCGAATACTAATCAATATATTTTCTCAAAACTTTCACTAAAATGTGCGCAAAAACATTCCCCATCAAAAAGGTTAATGACATTTTTTCGGCCGTATATATAGATTTTTTGCTATTTCGAAAAAACTGAATTTTTGGTGAGTTTTCGCGGTTTTTAGGGTACGCGTCTAAGAAAACCTTCTCCTCCTTCAATTTTACGAGTACACCTGCATGTAATAGCTTATTTTGAAGATAAATGAATTTTTCAGAGGGTTGTAGTTGTCGATTTTTTAATTTCATCCTAGAATTTTAAAAATCCGTCATTGAACATGGTCAATTTTAAAAAGACCGAATTTCGGCCTTATGTTTAAAGGGGCATAACTCTGTAAGAAATGAAGATATGTTAAAGGTACTTATTGCCATCTGATCACAATACGTTACTTAACATTTCCATAACAGATCGATATCATGTAAAAGTCGATAGTTAGGCCACAATTATCGCATTTGTCAAAATGTATGAATTTTCGTGATTTTGAGGACTTTTGAGGGGCATATTTTTCGAAGAATTTTAGATCTTAAACCACTAAAGATACCAACATGTTAAATAGCTTATGTTAAAGGAGAGATATCATTTTATTAAGGACATCAATTTTCAAGCATTTATTTGTCATACCTTACGTGTGACAAGTCATAGAACTTTGTCATTTTTCGAAAATCGCCATTTTTGGCAAAGTTCAAAGGATCATAACTGCTTAACTAATTAAGATAATTTCATTATATTTACACCTTCGGATACACAAATTCAAGAACAACAACTTTTCAGTTAAAGGGGCAGTAGCACGTTTTTTGCAAAATTTATTTTTTCAAATTTACCATTGATAATGATAGTTTATGTAATTTAGATTAACTTTAGAGGGTAAAACATCTTATTACACAAATCAATTATCTGTAGTGGTAAAAACTATGTTGCGTATAAAGCAAAGATTGCATGGCGGCCATTTTATTGTGAACACAATTTATTATTTTGCATTACAAAATACGATTCCCATGGCTCTACCAAAACATGTACACTTATTTTAAACTTTATTTTCCGAAGAGAGAAGGATGTTTTACTGCGAAAAAACGTGCTACTGCCCTTTCATCAAAAAGTTGATAGTTAAGCTCCGAACATCGCAAACGTTCTCAAGGGGTCAAAATTTAAGCAATTTAGAGTATTTTCTCTAATATTTAGAAAACGATAACGCATTAATTATGTATGCAATCTAAATGATGATTACATCTTCTTAAGTGGAAATTAAAGCACAACATTTTCTTTATGACACCTTAGTATGGAAATATTAACCATTTTGTCTAAATGGTGAGAAATATAATGTAGGGGTCCATTGATATGTGATTTTTCCGTTTTCAGAGGGGTACCTTCTTTGGGGAATTTTTGTAAAAAAACTACTGAAGATAGAGACATGTTTTATAGCTCATTTTAAAGCAGAGAAACAGATGTATAACCCTGAGTCCAACATGGAGTTCAAGGTCAAGCAGAAGTCTTGAAGACCTAAGTATTGCCTTGGCAATCCTAGTTAGGTCTTCAAGACGTAAGTCATGAAGACGTATTGTTATTATCCTGATTTTTAGGTCTTCAAGACGAATGTCTGAAGACCTATTGTTATCGTCGAGATTATTATTAGGTCTTCAAGACGAAAGTCAGAAGACCTATTGTTATTATCCGTGTTCTTCATTATTATTATTATTATTATTATTCTTTGTACTTTTTTTGTCCAGAGCTATCTGAAGTAACCACTGGGCCAATTCGCATGAAAGTTTCAGGGATGATAGCCTGTGACCCAACTTAGATTTTAACGAGCCACTTTTTGGATTTTCGACTTCTTTCGCGAGTTATCTCCCCTTGAAGTCAAAACTTTGAACCTTCATAGCTCGAATACTAATCAATATATTTTCTCAAAACTTGCACCAAAATGTGCGCAACAACATTCCCTATCAAAAAGGTTAATGTCATTTTTTCGGCCGTATATATAGATTTTTTGCTATTTCGAAAAAACTGATTTTTTTGTGAAATTTCGCGGTTTTTAGGGTATGCGTCTTTGAAAATGTACTCCTCCCTCAGTTTTATGTTTACAGCTATGTATGATAAGTTATTATGAAGATAAATGAATTGTCAAGAGGGCTCTTGTGGCCGAATTTTGAATTTCATCTTGGAATTTCAGTTATCTCCCCTTGAACATGGTCCTATTTTAAAAGTTCGAATTTCGACATCATGTTCAAAGGGACGTAACTCTGTTACAAATAAAGATACGTCAAAGTTACTTATTGCCATCGGATGCATATACATTAGCTAACATTTCTGTTTTAGATCTTTATCATGTAAAAGTTGATAGTTTAGTCACAAATTTATCATTTGCCCAAAGATATGAAATTTCGTGATTTTGAGAACTTTTGAGGGGCATATTTTTAGAAGAATTTTCGATCGCAAACCACTGAAGATACAAACATGTTTAATAGCTCATGTTGAAGGAGAGATATCATTTTAATAAGGACAATAATTTTCAAGCATGTGTCTGTCATAGTTTACGTGTGACAAGTCATAGAAGATTGTCATTTTTCGAAAATCGCCATTTTCAACAAAGTTGATAGATTCATAACTGCTTCACTTCTTACGCTATTGAAATTTTACATACACCTACATATGCACAATTTCAAGAAGAACAACTTTTATGTTGACCGCTTTCATCAAAAAGTTGATAGTTAAGCCTCGAACATCGCAAACGATGTCTAGGGGTCCAAATTTAAGCGTTTTTGAGTATTTTCTTGAATATTCAGAACAGCATAACGCAATACTTATGTATGCAATCTAGATGATGATTACATCTTCTTAAGTGGAAATTAAAGCACAACATTTTCTATGTTACTGCTTAGTATGGAAATATTTACCATTTTGTCTTAATCGTGAGAAATGTAATGTAGGGGTCCATTAATATGTGATTTTCCCGTTGTCAGAGGGGTACCTACTTTGGGGATTTTTTGTAAAAAAACTACTGAAGATAGAGACATGTTTGATAGCTCATATTAAAGCGGAGAAACATACGAATAACCCTAAGTCCTACATGGAGTTCAAGGTCAAGCAGAAGTCTTGAAGACCTAAGTATTGACGCGTCAATCCTAGTTTCTTATTATTATTATTTGACCTTTTTTGTCCGAAGGATTCCCGCTTAACCGCTGGACCGATTTTCATGATTTTTTCAGAGTTAATACCTTGTGACATTAACTGGATTTGTGTCAAGCCAATTTTTGATTTTCGACTTCTTTCGCGAGTTATCTCCCATTGAAGTCAAAACTTCAAACCTCAATATCTCGAAAACTAATCAAGATATTTGCAAAAAAAATTCACCACTATTTGGGCAACAATATTCTTTATCGATTAGGGCTATAGTGGTTTTCGGCCGTAATAATAGATTTTTTGCTATTTCGCAAAAACTGAAAATTTTGTGAACTTTCTCGTTTTTGAGGGTACGCGTCTTCAAAGATCTTCTTCTAAATCACGGCAATACATACAGCTATGTGTGATAGCTCATTTTGAATATAAATGAATTCCTGAGAGGACTGTCTGGGCCGAATTTTAAATTTCATCCTAGAATTGTCGTAATCTGCTCTAGAAAATTGTCATTTTTTATGAAGGCGAAATTTGTCAGAATGATTAAAGGGACATAACTCTGTTGTGAAATACATTATGTCAAAATTATTAATTGCTATCTGTTCATATTGACCAGCTTAACCATTCCATAACATATCATTATCATATAAAAGTTGATAGTTTCGGCACGATTTCGACATATTCCTGAACAAGTATTTTTCTTTGATTTTGCGACTTTTTGAGGGCTACTTTCATTGTAAAAGTGAATTTTGGAAAAAAACTACTGAAGATAGAGACATGTTTGATAGCTCATTTTAAAGCAGAGAAACTGATGAATAACCGAGAGTCCAACATGGAGTTCAAGGTCAAGCAGAAGTCTTGAAGACCTAAGTATTGCCTTGGCAATCCTAGTTATTATTATTATTATTTGTACCGATTTTGTCCGTTGAGTTCTGAAATAACGGCTGGACCGATTTTTCTGAAAATTTCAGGGGTGATAGCCTGTGACCCAACTTAGCTCATAACGGAGCCCGATTTTTCAATTTCGACTTCTTTCCTGAGTTATTTCCCCTTGAAGTTGAAACTTCAAACCTTAATAGCTCAAGAACTAATCAAGATAATTTCACAAAACTTTCACCAAAATGTGACCAACAGCATTCTCCATCGATTTGGCCTATAGCGGTTCTCGGCCGTAACAATAGATTTTTTGCTATTTTGAAAAAACTGAAAATTTCGTGAACTTTCGCGAGTTTCAGGGTACGCGTCTTTGAAAATCTTCTTCTAATTAACGGCAACACATACAACTATATGCGAGAGCTCATTTGAAAGCCAAATAAATTTCAGAGGGCCTGTAGAAGCCCGATTTTCAAATTTCCACCTAGAACTTTAATTATCTGCCCTTGAATATGGTGTTTTTTTAAATGTTCATTTTTCGGCTGCATGTTCAAAGGGGCATAACTCTGTAACAAATTAATTTATGTCAAAGTTACTTATTTCAATCTCTTTATAATAACCTGTATAACATTTCCATAACATATCATTATCATATAAAAGTTATTAGTTTGGGCATAATTTGAGCATATTCCAAAAACAGTGAAATATTTTGATTTTGAGACTTTTTGAGGTGTGTATCCTTTGGGGAATTATTGATAATAAACCACTGAAGATAGGAAGACTTTAAATAGATCATGGTGATGTAGAAACGTCATTTATTAAGGGCAATATTTTTCAAGCTCGTATCTGTCTTAATTTTTTTGTGACAAGTCATAGAAGTTTGTCATTTTTTAAAAATCGCCATTAAGTTGAAAGGTTCATAACTGCTTAACTGTTTATGCTATTGAAATTTTACATACATCTACGTATGCACAATTTCAGGAAGAACAAGTTTTATGTTGACCGCTTTCATCAAAAAGTTGATAGTTAAGCCTCGAACCTCGCAAGCGATGTCTTGGGGTCCAAATTTAAGCATTTTTGACTATTTTCTTGAATATTCAGAACAGCATAACGCATTTATTATGTATGCAATCTAATGATGATTACATCTTCTTAAGTGGAAATTAAAGCACAACATTTTCTATGTTACACCTTAATATGGAAATATTAACCATTTTGTCTTAATCGTGAGAAATGTAATGTAGGGGTCCATTAATATGTGATTTTTCCGTTTTCAGAGGGGTACCTTCTTTGGAGATTTTTTGTAAAAAAACTACTGAAGATAGAGACATGTTTGATAGCTCATTTAAAAGCGGAAAAACAGACGAATAACCCTGAGTCCAACATGGAGTTCAAGGTCAAGCAGAAGTCTTGAAGACCTAAGTATTGACGCGTCAATCCTAGTTATTATTATTATTTGTACTTTTTTTGTCCAGAACTTTCAGAACTAACTGCTGGACCGATTTGCATGAAATTTACAGAGATGATAGCATGTAACCATGTCTGGAAATAGACGAGACAAATTTTGGATATTCGACTTCTTTCTTGAGTTATCTCCCCTTGAAGTTAAAACTTCAAACCGCAATAGCTCAAAAACTAATGAATATATTTTCTCAAAACTTTCACCAAAATGTGGGCAAGAACATTCCGCATCGATTAGGCTTAAAGCGATTTTCGGCCGTAATAATAGATTTTTTGCTATTTCGAAAAAACTGAATTTTTGGTGAACTTTCGCGGTTTTTAGGGTATGCGTCTAAAAAAACCTTCTCTTCCTTCAATTCTTTGAATAAAGTTGAATGTGATAGCTTATTTTGAAGATAAATGAATTCTTCAGAGGGTTGTAGAAGTCGATTTTTTAGTTTCATCCTTGAATGTTAATAATCCTTCATTGAAGATGGTCATTTTTAAAAAGACCGAATTTAGGCCTCATGCTGAAAGGGCCATAATTCTGTTAGAAATGAAGATATGTCAAAGATACTTATTTCCATCTGATCACAGTACGTTACTTAACATTTGTATAACAGATCTTTATGATGTTAAAGTTTATAGTTAGGCCACAATTATCGCATTTGTCAAAATGTATGAAATTTCGTGATTTTGAGATCTTTGTAGGGGCATATTTTTAGAAGAATTTTCGATCGCAAACCACTGACGATACAAACATTTTTAATAGCTCAATTTGAAGGAGAGACATCATTTTATTAAGGACAATAACTTTCAAGCATGTGTCTGTCATAGTTTACGTGTGACAAGTCATAGAAGATTGTCATTTTTCGAAAATCGCCATTTTCAACAAAGTTGATAGGTTCATAACTGCCTAACTTCTCATGCTATTGACATTTCATAGACACCTACGTATGCACAATTTCAAGAAGAAAAACTTTTATGTTGACCGCTTTCATCAAAAGTTGATAGTTAAGCCTCGAACATCGCAAACGATGTCTAGGGGTACAAAAATTAGCATTTTTGAGTATTTTCCTGAATATTCAGAAGAACATAGCGTATTAATTATGTATGCAATCTTAATGATGATATCATCTTCTTACGTGGAAATCAAAGTATAACATCTCCTATGTTACACCTTATTATGAAAATGTTCACCGTTTTGTCTTAATCGTGAGAAAGATCAAGTAGAGGTCCATTATTACGTGATTTTTCCATTTTCAGAGGGTCATTGTTTTTGGAGAATTTTTGTAAAAAACTACTGAAGATACAGACATGTTCGATACCTCATTTTAAAGCAGAGAAACTGACGAATAACCGAGAGTCCAACATGGAGTTCAAGGTCAAGCAGAAGTCTTGAAGACCTAAGTATTGCCTGTGGCAATCCTAGTTATATTTTCGTTTTATTTTTCTTAAGGATGGAAATGAATGCATGTTGACGAACGATAAAATTCTTTGGAAACACGAAGGAAAATAAGACAAAATGTCCTTTCAAGTGATCATCTAATGTCCCAAGAGTCTTAGAATAACTTCAATATCTTCAGGTTCATAATGATTAAGTTAAATCTGGTAAAGAACATAAAAGGTCACTGTTCAGTTTCCAATTACTGTTCCCGATGTGACGATAAATCAAACAAGAGACAGGATTATAATATATTTTGTTGCCTTTTTGTTAAATTAAAACTAACATAAAAATATGATGAAGTGAATTTGGTGGTCATTACATTTCTGTACAGCAATATCAATACGTTGGCTTTCAAAAACTAAGGATGACAGTACAAAACATAAATAGTTTTTTTTCTCTCTTTTTCAAGTTCATAAATATTCCCTAACTAGTAAACCATCTTCTGTAGACATCTGGTATCATTACAACGATTCATTCAGACTTTCTTCCTTTGAGTTTTTCATTCACGTCACATTGAATGAGGTATATTTCAATTTTTTAACTTATAATAATGTTCGATAAGAGGGCATGTTGATGCGAAGAACAAAATTCTTCTCAACTACAAGTGAGATTTCTACTTCACACTGGCTTGCTTTCAAAATGTTCATAACTATACGTTCATTCTGATAGGATATTTATTTTTAAAAAGAGAACGTAATAAATAAATATCATAGTCTTAGTTAGTAAATTCCAGATAACATATTTAACATATTCTCCCCGTAATGCAATGAAACCTAAAGACTGCAAAGGTTAGTTGTTAGATGACTGAAGAAAAAATCAGCAAAATGTGTATTATATAACTGCACTATAGTCTGTCAGACAAACAATGACGACGAATATGTAAATCCTTGTGTTTGCAATACATGGCAATGGTATTAAGTTTGATCCGCCAAAGTAATCAGAAGATGTAAAAATGTGCATGGTCACAATGGGTGTCACATAAAATAAGTATTTTTCAAGATCACATTAACAGCTTCATCCTTACATGAACACTGTACGTCACTGTTCCCACACCACGAGTAATTTAGGATATTGAGAAATGTCATGATATTTTCTTCGAGAAATAAAATTCTAAATAAAAGTTAATCAATCTTTTAAAGAAAAAAAACTGTGATGAATTTCAGTTCATTGTGGCAAGAATATGAAATTCCTGTCCAGAGTAATACTGTCTGGAACAATTAATGATAACTTCATATTTAGAATACAAAAGATACAACAATAACGGAGTGTAGGATAGACACTCATCAAATCATAGCTTGTATAAAGTGCAGAAGGTCGATAAGCCTAAACTTGTGAATGTGGAAAATCTTTGAACATAGAACGTACATATAAGGGGAATTAGTGTCAACAAACTGTCCCTTTCTGAGACATGGTCAGAGAATTTGACTTGACGTTGGTCTAAATAGTGTGGAGGATCAAGAGATGAGTTCAGTCAATCGGCCTTATCAAGTTGATGTTTGAGTCAGTAGCATTTACTCTTTAGATGAAAGGTGATCATGGTAATAAAATTGGCTTTTTAAAATGGCAATTGAGTCAGTAGCATTTCAACGCTACATTGAATTCTTAAGAAGGAAGTTCAAGTGGCTTTCTCAACCGGACATATGAGAAGGTAGCCTATAAACTCGAACTGCAAGGTGAGAGTGGTCAGATTAATTGATTTTCTGAAGTTGATGTTTGCGGCCGTAGCATTTAAGTAGAGATGTGACGATGAAATACAATATTTTAGAATTTGTTTTTTATTTCTTCAAAAAAGCAAGTCTATTATGTCTTTTAACCAAACATGCAATATAATTTAAAGAGTTATCGGCATTAATAATAATACTCACGGTTCAATGGCAAGCCAAACTTCAAAGAACCGAATGTTATTTAGGAACTAATATCTTTCAATAACATGGCACGTTAATGGAGGAATACAGAAGGTCATTGTCGTTGTAAAATCGTTGAATCATAATATAAAGCAAACACGCATAAGGCTAGAAGCACTAACGTGATTGACAATAATTCCGTATTCAGATTAGTAACTTTGTCATAAGATATCAAATCATATAGATGGAAAATCGTCAAGCTATTCTTCGAAGTGAATGTGGGCGATTCACCTTCAATACGAAATATCTCAATTACCACATTTCATATAATTCCATATGTTTCATATTCTTAAAAAAAATATCCAATAGATTCCTATGGACTTACAAGAGAACATACCACAAGTACAAATGTCTTAAATCGAGTGCATGCAATGTGCGTGTTTGTGTGTTTTTAATTGATACACTATTTTTTTATTATTAAAGTTAAAGATTTAATTTAAAACATTTTAACAATCTTTTTTTCCAGATTGAGTTATGTTATTAGACAACAAGACACCTGGCTGGCTCCAAATGGTACTATGTTTATGTAAGTGTAATTTACAAATGTACATACATTTTCAATTACTTCGAGTAGTCATTTTTGTGATCGAAACACATTAATCAACATACTATGTTCAACCGAAGTTTGAACAATAACAAAGAGATGTCCTCTTAATGTTTTTTCATGCATTAATTAACATTTTGCAGAAGTTGAAGTAACCCTTGAGATTATGTCACCACAAAAGAAATTCAGGTAGAATTTTACCGTTAAATAATTAACAACTGATAAATTGTGAACTATCAATTACACTAGAAGCTGCTTTTTAATTTGTATAGTCTTCAAAACATCACAGTTTACATATGTTCCTGAATCTAGCTGCAGTGGATACCTTGGTGCTGAAATGCACCATCATCAACGGTTACGAGGAACTCCAATAACTAGAATCTGAAATCAATTGCTTTTCTTGTCAATTGTGATATCCAATATTGAGGTAGCTTGATTTTTAAAGTTTTGAAGAACTACACTAATTAGAATCTGAAATCAGTGACTTGTTTGTCAACTGTGAACTCATAATCAATCTTGCTCAAGATTGATGTTCATGGAATGAAATCATTGCAGGAGAGTATTAATAGTTTGATTAATGACTCTGTTTGTATGTTTCAAATCAAATTAGTATGATAATCCAAATTCGTCTGTCATGGAATGTTGATATGTAAAATATATATTTATTGAAACAAACTGACATTAAATAGTAACTTTTAGTATTATCAAGTGTTCAATACTGTTCAATTCAAACATTTCTTTTTTTGTTACCCTGGGTACAAATTCTTATATTTTAATATTACACTCAGGGGCAAAAAAAACAAAACCATACATAATACAATATACTTCAATCCACGAGCGATACATAATACTGAAATAGAGTTACATCATATATTCAGAAGCCAATTAAACTTAAATAAAACAGTATCTCTTATAACTCTTATAACTGAGAAACATACTTTTCAAGGATTTGTTGTTTTCGAATCCACGACTAGACGAAATAGGAGCGTCCAAATTTCTTTGTTGGGTTGTTTTATGACGTCATACAGCAGTGATGAGTCATTTAATATAAGTGCCAGAAAGTACGACAATATATTATATTAATAAAAATAAATAGGTTTTAGTGTGTTGCACTAATAATCCATTCTACCTGTGGTAGCTGTAGGCCCTACATTATACATAAATAAGTATCATACTCTCATGGATAAGATTTTATTATTGCTGTACGATATATCATCATAAGAGACATTCAAAATCATGTTTCCAGTAGCAAATATTGTGTGTTTCACTTTGATGAACATTTTGCGTAGTTTCTTGTGTCCCCGGTACATATGAACCAAAGTGTAATGAATGGAAGCATCCTTCAATCCGAGTTCCTTTCCTTCTATGTGTTTGAACAGTGTGATAATTTTAAGTTCATCAGATTTTCTATTGTTTTAGTTATAACAACTCTTTCAGAAGGTAAAATATACTTAAATTAACGTTTTTTTTATTTAATGTTTTCTAAATTTTCAATTTTTGTAATAAGGAATAAGACTGAAATATCTTATGACCTTCTTATGACCTGCTTATGAAAGACTTGTTTCATTAATGTATAATTTTGTGCTGCTTTTATCTATAATCGTGTTTATTTCCTACCAACAATTTCATGGTAAGGCCAAATATGTTCAATAAATGGAGGAACAAATTTAAAATCGCAAAAGAAATAGGTTATTGTTGTAACATCAACATCAAATTAATAATGCCAATATTCCTATTTTGATTTTGCTGGTCTCATTAAGATGTTTTTCATTGATTGTCATACAGGAGTATCTTTTCAAAGATAATATTTCCACTATTATTTCAATTATGTATTTTGCACAAACAACTTCTTGACCGCCAATTGTAAATACATATCTCTTACAGACGAATCCAAAATTAATGAGTTCTTTTATTAAACGCATGATTGATTTAGATGGTACAAAAGAATCCTCGAAACAAACATTTGTCCATCAGCCGTATCTAAAACAAGAAACCATTTGCATGATTTTCATTCACATCGCATGGGAGAATTCATTGATTCTTCATGTTTGTTACTGATGTTGTGTCTTTGTAGAATATCTATTGCCATGACAGGAAGTAAAACAATTCAAAGAAAAATTTGGCCTCTCTTTGGTGGAAATCACTTGCTAAGATACTGATCTCGTGTGCATATTGTGCGAAATTATTGAACAAGTCCTTAGTGTACATAATAATGGCATACAATATGATTATGAGATCAATAAATTTACATGGGATCGCCATCTTGAAAAAAAATACCGGGAAGTGGAAAATCAAGCAACAAAAACGTAGTCCTAGACTAAAACATCAGTTTAATTTTTTTGGGATCACGTTTTTCATGTTTCTGAAAATTGTAACCTTCAAAATCGTTGTTTTGGAATTATTTTAAGCCTTTTACATAACCTGTTACAACAATGATTTGTCAATGAAATATATTCCAAAAAGGTACATTAGTATACGGCATCTTTTCATACTCTGTAAATATTGGTTAAAATGTCAAACATTCTGTCTCTTTAACAATAGCGCAAGCTACAATGCTCGATGTCGTCATTATTATTAGTATACATATTGTCAATGTGCTTGGAGGGATCAGGAATGCGTAGGACGTTTGTTCGATTGTTTTTCGATGATTACCAATTATTATTTTAACAGTTGCCTTAAGTTCTAAAAAGCTTAGTTGAAGAGCTCAAAGTATTTGTAATAGTCATTAAACTTGTTGACTCTCGTTTAGTTTCTGTAATGGGGTTGTAGAGTGTATTCTTGTTTGAGAAAACATAATAATATAGTTTACACATACCACTCCTAAATGGTTAATGTTTTTACCTTATACAAACATAGAAAAACGCAATTATTCAAAGTTTTGTTTATCATAAACATGTCGAGTTGTTATTTGAGACCAAGCCAGTGTTATTTGATCTCATGTTATATGTTTCTGTGCAATTAAGACTAATCACATCCAAAATAGTACTGTATGATAACAACTAATAACAACTAATAATTATAATTGCCAAAACAAATAATCAGATGTTTGAAGGGCACTTAGAAGTGGCTGGCATACATGAAATACGTATCTCATGTTTTTATGTCCCCTGAAATTTTTTTCGGGAGACATAATGTTTTTGCCTCTGTCCGTCATTCCGTCATTCCGTCATTCGGTTATTCTGTTATTCTGTTATTCCGTTATTCCGTTATTCCGTCATTCCGAAATGCTTTCTTTTCCGGGCCATATCTCAAACACCGTTCAATATTTTTTCACGAAACTTGGTATGTGGTTAGACCTAGTGGTGGAGTGGTGCCTGTTGCTATTTTGGTTATTCTGAATTTTTTTTGTTTTCTGGTTTCCATGGAATCAATTTGAACTTAGTGCAAATTGGGGTTAGGGACCTTTTCCGGCCTCTATTTCAAAATCTATCTAGTATTTCTTTACAAAACTTGGTATGTGGTTAGACCTAGTGGTGGAGTGCTGCCTTTTGCTATTTTGGTTATTTTGAATTTTTTTTCTTCTGGTTTCCATGGAAACAATTTGAACTTAGTGCATATTGGGGGTAGGGACCTTTTCCGGTCTCTATCTCCATTCAATTTGTTTTCACCAAACTTGGTATTTGCTTAAACCTAGTGATAGTGTGGTGCCTTTTGCTACTTTGGCTATTCTGAATTTTTTATTTCCCGTTATTAATGCAGTAATCAACTTAGTGCTAAGCATAAGTGAAAAATAAGGGTAATATGACTAGGTTGGATTGAAAGTTGGAGCGGGGGACATCACAGTGCATCACATGCACATATTTCTAGTTCATAAATGATTTCGAACTCTACCCAGATGACACAAAAGATGAACGATGGATTCATCCTAATCTATTTTATTGAAGGGAGGTGTTACTGACATTTTAACCCAGTACAACAAATATCTCCCTTGGGGACAGCAGGTTTCGGATTAACTTTCACAAAAAAAGTTGTGTTTCCTAACTTCTTTAGAATGAGCAAGGTCAGCAACATATGTGAAATTGTTCAATAAAGTTTGTTTTAAACTGAGTTTTATACATCTAAATGGTTTCTTGGCAGCATGTTTTTTCGAATTTGTGAACAGTGAAATTTGTGAACCGCAAATAAAATAGACACTCATTACACAACATATTTTATTATTTTTTTTTTTTTTCAATTTTTATATTTGTAAGAGTCTTGTCTGGTTCATGCTTTTTGCTCTGTTGAATTGATTAAGTTAATTTCAGTTAGCAACAATGTTTAGATGTTTAGATTGTTCGTCCCTATAACCTGCTTCAGTTTTACAGACTGCAACACATGGAGTGAGTTGAGAAACTTGTAGTGGAACTAAGGGCAAGATATTTATTTTGATTGGAAGATTTTAGTATTGTTCATAGAAATTTCTTATGAGGCATTCATCTTTATTATGACTCTTTTAAAGCTAATTCCGTAATATTTCATGTGTAAACTCGAAATGAAAACGTTTACAAATAAGTAAAAACAAGTGTTACCAATAAAGAGACACTTGGTGTAACTATAGCCACGATGTTGACACTATCTATTCCTTACACTTTCATATATACATTGTTATGAAATGTTTGTAAATAATTAATAAAATACACCAATAAATATGTTATTAATCTGGATCTACAAGTTGCCCGGTAGTCTAAGAACATGCTGTCGGCAACGCTGCCTCTCTCACGTAGTTTATGTGATTCTGGATCATATCAGATGACCTTTTAATCACCAAGAACTTCCATCGCCATCGTGTCCTTCAACCTTCTTGAAAACTGCAAATGCCTATATCAAAAACCAAGTAAAAAACAAATATAATGTTTTTAGTGTTTAGCTCTTCAGTGATTCTCGTTACTGGGCCATTGATGGCATTATTAACGTTTGTTTTAAACATATTTTACTCGGATGAAATGAGTGGATTCAAGGTATACATATTAGACTATTCTGTTCCTAGTGTTTATATAACTACAACATTTGTTAATCAAGATTGACAGAACAGAAAAGAAAGTAGGTAAACAGTAAAAAAACTTAAACATATCTTGATAAATAGATGTACATGTACACAGTTAATATTTATTCTGATGTATATGGACAGGCAGATTTGCATTACAATGCAAATATAAATTATAATTTATGTTCATTTAGTAGGTAAAATACTTAGATTTTACGAGATGACATTTTCTAAAATACGAAGTATCATGGCATTTGCAAACGGAACCTTCTGTTTGTGTACGGGACATTATAATTAAAATGATTTATAGTTAAAAACTTAAAAATAAGGATAAAGAAATGTATTCAATATGTACTATTATTAATGTAATACTATTTTTTTAAAATATAGTCAAGGTACTAACGGTTACTTTAAAAATGAAATGCATTGCAATTGCTGCACATAAGTCTGAGTTGTGCATGATCCTGATATAGATACCTTACAGCAACGTGTTTCTTTAGTGTCCATACTTCAAAGCTTGATGATTAACTCTCATACATTATGTAATGCATCGCAAAATTCAAGTGATTGTGAAAATATCCTTGAATAATATCATGTCCGTAGAAAGAAAGCACAATATTCCCGTTGCAACAAACCCCACGTGTAAAATAACTTGTGCACAATTAGCGAAGAAAGGCAAACATTCTGCCACAGCTTTGTTGTAATAAGACAGTTAATGTTGTATAATACAGCTTAGCTGTGTATTGATTGGTGTTTTTATGGATGAGGTTACACATGTGGCTGAAGTTAGACACGTTAAAAGGCAAGGGCTTATCTGATCACGCTGGATACTGGATTTAACCCTGACATAAAATTGATACATTTTGAAAGATTATTTTCAACTAGATAATGATTTGATTTTAATGAAAGGTCGGCTCTAATATTCAATTGTGTAATTTAACCCTATGCTGTAACCGAGACAGGGTTTAGCTCTTGCTAAATGGCTTCTTTCCAATTATCATAATTCCTGTTACACTTTCCTAGAATAATAATCATTGGCAAATGGTATTCAGTTACGTTGTGACTGGTACTATATGTTGCCCATTCTGGATTAATCGATACCATGTTAATCCTTATCATCTGATAAATGTTTAGAATGGCTAAACAATGTTCACATTTAGAATATCCAATAACAACAATATGATCTTTGTCATTCCATCCCAAGATCAAGAATTGGAGGCATGGTGGATGCTTAAAGGGACATTAAGTATGTTGTTGGAATCAAATTAAGCTATATGCTGTAAATGGTGTTATTTTACCGAAGTATACTGACTGTTGGTGACAATTACCGTTTTAAATTCAGTCATCACACATGTAGTCAGAGTACAAAGGTAATGAAAACAGGACAACATACAGCAGCTGACATGCGCCAAATAGTCAAACGTAATTTTTAAAATTAACAGACAATGTGAGATATTTCGTTTGATTATGTAATAATAATAGGCTATATACCGTAGCTACTGTACTTGTCAATTTGACGTTTACTTTTGAATTCTGCGCCGATTGCTCGATTTTAATCCAAAACAATTAACACAAGTATCGTATATTCTGTGATTTGGTTTTAAAATGCATGTCGACTGAAATTTAATAAGCACATGTCGTATTTCGGCACGTATATATGATAAAAAATTAAAATATTATGAATTATTAATAATTAACGTTGTTTGTGTGTAAATACAGCTTATATACTATATACTACCTATATCAAGGACGATATAACAATCTTTGAAATGAATATTTTGTTTTGTTTTGCATTACCAGCAGAACAAGCTTAATCTTATACATTTAATAGCAATTCTGATCATTCCAATATGCCTAGGGCTGGTAGATGTGAAATGAACACTATCTGTAAAGATTATATGATCTTCAAACTGCATTCCATGTATGACATCTGCCATTTAGCAATTGATAGGTTCAGAAAAGGAAATATTCTTGCTTCATGGTTTATCACACTGCTTGCAACGAGGTTGATACGATACTTAGTAGTCTCAGAACCATTTGTATCTGACAGAATACGAATCTATTTTGTTGACAAATGTCTCTGGTTGTTATTCTGAAGTGATTGACTGAATGTAACCGATTTGAAATTGTATGATCAAATATAACGTTGCTTTACAACAATGTCATCCGGAAAACTTCAAATTCCTCAAAGTATATTTGAAACTTCCTGACTTTCGTCATTTTTATCTTTATGTAAATTCAACTCTTCACTTGAATCACAAGAAACAGCTAAACCCTTCGCCTTGTTTATATGCTTCCACATGTTAAATACCTGAACCGTAATGAATGGGAATGATGAGTCAAATAATCTAATATCAAATAATTATGTGATATTTTCTGGACTGTGATACATACATGTAACCATATCCTATTATTATTATATACAGTAAGACTATACACCAAAATCAACATATCTATATGAATAGTGTAACTTTGCAATTTTAGATTGATAGTTCTCAGGGCCTGAGGTGTAAATTGGACTATACACTATTTTCTGGACTGTGATCCATACATGTAACAATCTCATTAAAATCAGATGTTATAATAAGTTCCGCTATGTTACACATATATTATAACATCTGTTTCTAATGAGATTGATGCATGTAACAAAATCCTAGGTAATGATGAAAATGAGGATAGACTCGATGATATTATATCCTATTAGACTAAACGTCATATCAACATAGTTATATTGATAGTGTAACTTTGTAATTGTAGATCAGTAGTTCTCAGGGCCTGAGCTGTAAATTGGTTACCATACACTGGTCATTTCGATGATTTAGGATCGCATTAACCTCGGAAGGCACATACATTGCCGACAGCATGTTATTAGACTACCAGACATCTTGCCAGTTAGTAATACATAGTTAAGTTTATTGGTAGTCGCTATAGACGCTGACTAAAACATAAGACTCGCCATTCTTTTGTGACATGACAACTTTGGAAATTCAAATTAATTATGCAGAAATGGTGCGACTGCATAAAGCTATAATATTGTTCAGTATAGTTTTCTCTATCTGATAGGCGTTTCTTTTGGCCGACAGTGTACATGTACATAGTGAAAATTCATCATATTAATTGAAACTAAATGCGATAATGTTGAAAAAATGTGATGGACAAGGAAAAGTGGTTAAATTAGAGTTGTCAAACGTGTTTTTGTTTTAAGTCATTTAGTGATCATTGAGAAATGTTTGGTACGAATCAATTAGTGATTATTTTTATTTTGACACGACGTATCAGAATGTGTAATATCAGTATAAAGGCAAACATTGTACACGAATTGGCAAGGTATTAGTATGAAGTAAACACTTACGAAGATTATCTGTAACATAAAAATACATTCGTACAAACATACTATCATCAATATACACCAATAACATTAAAGTAAATGTGTCCAGATCCCATTTCTCACAAAGACGCTATAAGTAAACAAATCATCGATGTGATCACAACTTGAAAGCTAATAGGAAACCTCTTGTTCCCAAGGGAGATAACTGCTCCACTGGGTTGACATGTTAGGAACTCCTGTCCTTAGAAACAGTGTAGGATGAATTGGCAATGGATCGTTAATTTACTGGGATAGGCGGTAGAATTGAACATAAGTCATCCTAACGTCTTTGAAATATTTGAAACGCATGTTCAAGAACTTTACTCAAAACAGTTTTCACTTTACAGGAAATTATACTTTCAATTCCAAATAGAAGTAAATATACCATTTCAGTCATCGTATTATCAACACTCATCCGTTGGAAATAACATTTATTACATTTATGCTATTATAAATGTAATGCTTCCAAATGATGTGATGTCATACTTGTCCACATATGACATCACAATGTAAGCGCGGATGACACAAAGGCGTATGTCCCTGTTTAACGATGTTCCTGCAGTGATCAATAAAATAGTAAAACTGTTTGAATGCATTTAATGGAATTGACAGAATGACAGAATGACAAGTGTGTATACATGTACTAATAAGAGGTGGAAATAAGAATGATTTCTTTCAAGGTTGTTTATTTCTTCAAAAAGAGCAATCTTATCGATAGAGAGCCTATAGTCACCAGGGTGTGTGTAAATATAATTGTGCATAGAACAATGAAGATCCTCAGTTGCCATGTTTACAAACATGATTTCTAAAGAACAAGAACATAATACGTTAGCTCTTCACAGGGACAAAGACAATGAAAAGAAGTTTACTAGTGTATACATTGAATTGTAAGTAACGTTATTTCCTGTTATATCATAGCCAGTTAGAAAGAATAAGTGAGATTTAAGACGGTGAACATTGATCCATTTCACTTTGCCTTTGTTCTTTCGCCGTTCTAGTTAGCTGAAACAACCGGTTATATCGAGTACCCAGTTTTACACCTTTGGTGGACCCAAGGACACAACACATTAATAGGCCCAGGTCACAAATACGGGATTCGAATCCATGTCTTTTGGTAAGAAGCAGAATTCTAACCCCTCCAACAGTGTGCTCTGCTCATATTGGCAACATTTGTCATCATCCTTGGTTGATTCTTATTCTGTCAACGGAAAATGGTCTGCATCGCCATCAGGCGTATTCAGCTGCGTCTGGAACTGATTGCATTTGATGTGATAAACCACGAACCACGCATCTTTCCTTTCTGAATCTGTCCATTGCTAAAGGGCAGCTGTCACACATGTAATGCAGATGTCTCAGATTGCAGATTCGACCTTACGGACAGAGTCCATTTCACATCTATCAGACAATGCAATCAGGAAAATCTTCACGACACTGGTGTCCATCAGATGAGGAAATCACTTACTTTCACGTTCTCAAATGAGTTCAAATAGTGACCTTTCTTAATTAGTGTCTTAGAGGATAAATGATGTATACTAAGGATAAAAATGCTTTTGCTGTAAACCATTGCCAAAGAAGAAAGATGATATATTGAGAAGAAGCGCTAAACTGCCAGGAAAAAGATAGTTCTCGCCTCAGTTGATTTTATCTTATGTATTTATATATGATTTTTAATTGCGAATATCTCAAGTTTTCTATGTCATAATCTGAAAGTACAGGCTTTTAGTCAGCAGTCAACGAATATTCTACATGTTTAAACAAAATAGAAATGAAATTCTAAATTTTAATTTTCTATAAAAAAGATTGTTTTATTATACACCACTGTTCACTGACATAAAATACATAATATATTTAAAAAAATAATAAATGTGCCTGAATCCTCACACATTTAAACATGGTAGGGGTAATGTCTGTAAAAATTTTATTTCTTACCTCAGTCTTCATTAAACAAAGATATTTTAACTAAAATTTAACCATAGTCACCAAACTATCAAAAAAACTACTACAGATGAGTATTATTGTATTGTACGATAGTCAAATGCATCTGAGTTCTTAAATATTGAACTAATCGAAGCCAACTGATATGAGTACTTTCTTTTGACTAACAGTTTAGTTAGATACGATGAAATGTACTGAAAATATGACTTCACCCGAGTGAGTTCTATTTATAACTTGTAAACAGTAATCACCGTGTGTTGAAAATAAGGGATATGCTTGGCAGTGAAGGTACATACCAGTATGAATGGTATGACGTTATCATTGTATAGGTATTGTATAATATAATATTGCCGGATAAATATTAAAGTCGCGTATCTTCAATGGACGATTTTTACTTGATTTTGTCACAGATATCTCATGCTAAACTTTATTTGCGTTCATGTTATAGTTTGTCTTTCTCAATTAGATGAAAGATGTTCATTTCTAGTAAATAATAACAAATATACATTTTATAAAGGTTTCAAAAGACTAATAAACGTTTCAACGTTGCAAGTATTTGACGTCAAATATTAATTAATATTACACTAATGCAATATTGACTTAATACTTACAATGGGCCTGTTATCAATATTGATTAGTAATAAAGTGTAGGTTTGTATGGTTTACTAAGACAGTTGTTGTGCCAGTCCCAGTGTAATTAGATATGTTCTTAATGTTAAAAAAATCAAAAACGGAAATTTGATAAATGAGTAGCAGTTTTAAACTACTAATACTTAAGCATTCCCAATGTTTCAGACGTATCATTAACAAAATGCTTTTAGAGCAGTAATTTTAGACGAAAATCATACCATTGCCGTGTTCAGAAAATTACGATTTTGTGTCAGGATAATCTCCAGCACGGATTCTTTGTATCGTTAATCCATATTCTTTTTACAACTGTAATTTTGCCCTGAAGTAGATAATCATACCATGCCGGATTTACATGCTTTAAAGATTAACATTAATTTCAAGTGGTTTTCACTTACATCACTTCAACTAATAATGATGTATGTTGAAACGAAACCTGTGAACGTCTACTGCATCTAGTTAAACATAATGAAGTACAATAAAGTATGCACCAAATAACAATGAGACCGAATCACACCGAATCATGTACCGAAAAACAATGATGAATTACTATGCTGCATAGCATATGCTTCGAACCCGAGACCGTAACAGTAATAGTTTATGTCTTCTTTCTCGTAAGTTCATGGTGTGAAGAGACAGTGGATGTTATATTTTCAATAAACATGGTACACTTATTTCACATATATGTTATTATATGCATTGAAATAGAAAATAAGTTATTCATTATTCATTTAAAAGACAATAAATATTGCTTTGTACAGTCAAACGTTACTGTCATACATTCATAAGTCAATTACTGAAAAACATGTTCAGGAATTCATTAAGCTTGTGGGAAAATGCAAATGCATGACAATGTTAGGATAGTTTTATTTGAAATATAAGGTTTTAATTATAAGATAAATAGTTGCGTTTGTAAAATTTCCGGGATTCATTGCTATTCAACACCCGCAAATTTAGTTTAAAACCGACGGCATTAGGCGGAGGTTTTAAACGCTGAAATTTGCAGGTGTTATATATAAAGCCAATACAGTTTGCATTTTTAAATTTGCCTACTGATAATCTCGTGTTCATGAATGTCAAGAAAGTTTATAGATAAACACTAAACATGACAAATATAACACATCCAGAAGTACGTTTGATATTAAAGGCGCTGTAGCACTTTTTTTTCAAATTCGGTTTTCTCAAAGGTTCAACCCTCCAAAAGTATAAATGATATGGTTGAGGCTGTATACCAAATTTGGTGAAGTTTGGCCAAGTAGTTTTCGAGTACTTTTCCGGAAACAATGTGATCCTGGATAAACGGACAGACGGACGGACACATAGACAGTGCCAAAAGCTAAATTCCCTGCATTTTATGCCATTGGGATAAAAAGCAACAACTCAAATCTCTTGCGTTAGACATTGGTTTAAAGGGGCAGTAGCACGTTTTTTGCAAAAAAGTTTTTTTCAAATTTCCCATTTAGAATGATAGTTATGTCATTCAAAATTAACTCTAGAGGGTAAAACATCTTATTACACAAACCAATTATCTGTAGTGGTAAAAATTAGGTTGCGTATAAAGCAAAACTTGCATGGCGGCCATTTTATTGTGAACACAATTTATTATTTTGTATTACAAAAACGATTCCCATGGCCTTTCCCGTAACATGTACACTCATTTTAAACTTTATTTTCCGAAGAGAGAAGGATGTTTTACTATTGGTGAAATTATTTTTCAAATACATTTCATCAACTTATTTGAGCGAAAACACGTGCTACTGCCCCTTTAAGGCTGTGGGGAAAAAAGAACTCAAGCTTGATGGACAATGAACAGACACTCTCTTAGCTGTGCTACAACTTCAATATTGTATGTACTTATCTTAAACATAAGACACTCTAGTTATAAGGAAAATGTTCTGATAAAATATGATAATTTATTAAAACTGTTTATGACTAAATGGGTGATAATTATTCTCTACAAACTTCAGAATAGTATCATTACGTCATTAGAATATCATTTTCACTTCATCACGCATATTCCGTTTCAAGGCATACCTTTTGGGTACTAGATTGAGATACAACACATGCTGCTGATAACTTTATGTGCTTGTAAATAAATCTAAACTTATTCTTTATACCATACAAACATATAAATATACGAACTTTACCACAATAAAAGACCCGTATCCTATCACCCACCTGAATGTTAATCAATTAGTCCATAAAATATGGGGAACCAATTTTACTATAAACAAAATGGTCTCAGAAACATGCGTAGGTGTACATGTACATTGTACGTGTTTGCTTTGACGACAGGTTCCTTTTTTTTATTTTATCCACATCAAATACTAGTCTGAGGAACAGTCAGTAACAGTCGCCATTTAATCAATAATTCTCTTTTAAATAGATTGGATATCATAGACGAAACGTAATTGAAATGCCATCAATCCTTTTATTAATTTTAAAAATTAAACATGAAAGCAATCAATCCTTTTTTTTTAAAATCACATGGAAGAATTGCAATTAACAAAACAATAAAGGAACACTTTACTGTATAAAAATTGAATGCGCCAGATGCTTATTTAAATAAATATAGGATATCTGTCTTTCTGGACTAATATTATATTGGTATTTGTCAAGATTTGACAGATATTTCATTTATTATAGGATAACCTTCTGTAATTACGTCGGAACAGGGTCGTTCTCACGTTGAGTGGCTGCTAGGAACATCCCGTCACTACAGTAACAAAATGACGTCACAAGCCAATTCGTTACATCAGACCATTGTTTTATGACGTCAAATTATCTCATTTACTTGACACAGTGAAAGTATATGTTATTTCACTGTACCTTTATTGACAGTTTGCTCGTCATACACCCATGGTAAAAATGGTTGACACCCATAATCAGAAAATTAACTTTGCCAAATTCAATGCATGGACAATTAGTATTGTTCGATATTATGGTATTTTCGAAATTAAATGGCACAAACACATGATGTAAACTATATAATACTTGCCATTTATGTATTGTGTGCGAATGAGACTCCATGACAGATTGTGTGTATATTTGGGTTCAATAGATTGTTTTTTAAAATGCAACTTTTCATTATATAGTTTTTAGTGTCCTGACTGTTGCTGAAGGCTAATTAACATTTAAGCTGCTCGTTTTAGCATAATGACTATCTAAGTGTAAAAGCAGTGATGTCAGAGCGTAACGCAGACAATGTGCAAACGTAATTTTGGAAACATGTGAGACAAAACGTATCGTATCATAACTGTGCATGTAAATGGATCGTATAGTTTCGATTTATGCACATGTCCATGAATGTTGCTCGATTTCCATTGGAAACAAAGTAAATGCTATGAATACACTTGGAAACAATTAACATACATCTGATACGTTCTGTAATAGTTTTGTACCTTTTAGATATTTGGTTGTTTCAATGGTGCAAAGATGTTGAATTCGAGCAAGATGAATTGATGAAATGATTATTCACTGTAGCCACCGATTTCTGAAAAAGCACCTTCAGTCTTAAGGTGTTATCCTGATAATCACAATAGAGTCAACACCTTTTTCAACATTTTGTTATTGTTTTCCTAACAATCGATCAAACAGCGACGGACGTTTTCAATCAGCTCTTATTACCAGGCAAACCGATGCACATTTGTCTTCTTTGTTCAATGGGGAAGAAAAGTGTTTTTCTTCAGTCATCCGCGGTTACTTACAATGCTACTAGGAACAAAAGAGTCGTCAACAGCCTTTTAAAAATTGTGCAATTGCTTTCCTTACAATTCACCCAACAACGAATGGGATGTTGTTAAGTTCAACCAGCCCTTATCAGCAGGTAATGAATAGCTGACTCTTTGTTTTATGAAGAAGTTTCTCTTCAAGATTGTGTATAAAGAGATATAATACGGATCCAATAATCGAAACATGGGTCCTTGAACACGAGTTAGTGTGTAGAACACTCTTGTTATTTGTCATGGCAACTAATGCATTTCAGATGGTCTGGTATTCATGCTTCAAAAGAACGAAGGATAAAATTAATACTTCTTTGTTATAGCTTAGGAATTTGTTCTGACAAGTTTGGTTTCTTCATTGGTGATACAAAAAGAACTAAGAACTTATGGCACTCTGTCAATAAGCTTTCTTTCGTTTACAATATGTTATGTATACAATTGCATACACTGGCATTGGTTTCTAGTAGACATGACACTGACAGGGAACAGTGAACATGTGGACGTTTCTTATATTTCAAATCGAGGATAACTGTGAACAGGAAGAAGCAGGAACTGTGAACGTGTAAATGTCTTTTCACAATAATGATACCGGTAACATTATTATACAGTCACACCGCGATAGTCAGGCTACCGACAATCCGAATCCCACAGTGTTGGAACAGTAGCAAGCTGTAACCAAACTAATCTCTATATAAACTCCGTTTCCGTATCCTATCACCAATTAGCTGTAACGGATTAGTTAATTACAAATAGTTCTGCTTCATTAATCAGGCGGTATTTGCACGGTATATCACACAATCGTCAAACAGATTATTTGTCTTGGTCTCAGTGGATGAATGGATAATGTAGACTTCTGATTCGAATATCACAATTGACTCCTCCCGAAAATGTCAAGGAACAAGTGCAGACAGTGGGATTTAAATATAGAAATCTTATATTTGTCCATGTGTAGATTGTTATTAGTATAGTATGTATTTTTCAAACTACTGTTTAATCATTACCATATCGTATGGTTTTACCAACAATTCCGTTTCTATAAAATTAATATAAGACTTATTTTTGTTAAAGCATTGGGATGTTGATAATACAGATTTGACAAGAAAGGTATGTGAAAGACAGGTCAGCTATCAATTTATTGCAATTGACGTGATCAACTGCGGAACGCGAATCTTTCCTCTCTGAATGTATCCATGGCTGAAGGGCACCTGTCACACATGGTATGTAGATCTCTCAGACTGCAGATTGACCCCTACGGACAGTGTCCATTTCACATTAACAGACACTTAGATCACTGTAAAGATACCGATTCGGGGGTGGCAAACAGATTGGGAATCAATGGCTCTGAGGTTCTGAAATGAATACCAATATGTTACGAATGTACTGCAGGAATAGTAGGTGAAGACGTCAAATATTTGATTAACTCTTCCAGCCATGGGATATTCAATAAATTCATTTATTATACCTGAACTCTGAACATACAAGTACATGTTTAATATGTAAACTCAATTGACCTGTTGTATTGCATGAGTACCCCTGCAATGACCTCAAGAACCCCGAATTTAAACAAGAACTTTAGTCAAGTGATATATATATATAGTCATTTAAAAGTGGCAAAATGAAATCTTCCTGTTTTCATTCTGAGAAGTGTTCATGATTTAATTGAAATCTAAATTGAAGTCATGTTCACGTACGTTTCACTGGAATTCAGATATAAGAATAGTTATATTTTCGTTTTACCTTTTACTTACTTACTTAAGGATGGAAATGAATGAATGGTGACAAACGATGAACATTCTTTGGAAACACGAAGGAAAGTAAGACACAATTCCTTTGGCTATCATCTAATGTCCACAGAGTTTCTTCAATATCTTCAGGTTTGTAAAGAATAAGTTAAATCTGGTAAAGAACATTAAAGGTCACTGTTCAGTTTCCAATTACTGTTCCCGATGTGGCGATAGTTCAAACAAGAGACAAGATTATAATATATTTTGGTTTGTTGACTTTTCTAAAACTTAAAATTAACATGAAAATAAGATGAAGTGATATTTGTAAAAAGGTTGTGGTCAACTCAAACACTGCATTACATTTCTGTACTGCAATGTTGATACGTTGGCTTTCAAAAACTAAAAATGACAGTACAAAACTATAAATTGGTTTTTGTTCTCTCTTTATCAAGCTCATAAATGTTTGCAAACTACACTAGGCAAAATAAGAAACGCATAGGTGAACCTTATTTTTCAAATTGATTTTTTTATTAAATAATGTCATAGTCCGGCAGCCAGCCCTTGTGACCGGGAAAGTGCGTCCATAGAAAATATTTTTGTTCACGATGAACCCTATGGGTATATACTTGAGAAAACTGAATGATGACACTTTGTCATCATTGAGCATTTTGAATAATTAATGTTTTAATTAGATAGGGTACATTCCTGATTTCAGTTATCCAGACACATCAAGTAATTATATGTCAGTGTTCACAAAATTGAAATAAAAATGAGGCAGTTATATATCAAGTGTTGTCTATTAGTATTATGAAAATAAGTGCACTTTTTTCACTTTTTTGGTTGAAAAAAACCCCCGAAAGGCCAAAATGTTGATGTGTCTGGATTAACGAGGTTTCTGAGCAAATTTGGTTTTCTTTCATTAAAATTGGATTTAATGGTGTTATCATTTACTTTTGAATCATAATCAAATGAAATAGTGATACAGTTTCAGTTAATATATGTTTACTTTTGACAAATTCTGAAAAAAAACTCCATGTAACCCAACACAATTATGATTACTTGACATTAGAACAAGGAGATTTTCTGCATAACAACTTTTTGATGTGAAAATACAAGACGTTTCGGAGTATATACTTTCTCCATCATCAGATGAAATGTAAGAAATAGCAAAATGGTATACATTCATATAGTAAAGAGACCAATGGCGAGAAAACTTAATCAGTTAGATTAAATTAAGTTTTTTAGAAAAATTACGCATGAGAGTGGTATACATTTATGATTTGTGATGCAAACATGAGGAGCATTAATAGTTGATTGTTAAATCAGCAATGGCCTGTGGGCTTCATTGAAGTAGTGATTGGACAAGTAATACACATTGGTAAAAGGAGGAAAGCTAATTGCCTTTATTGTAGATACAAGAACTGTTGATTGGATGTGAAATGCAGAAATCATGGTGATTGAGAGTATTAGGAGAGGCCAGTGATTGTGGCTGGGATGTGAAGTGGTTGGGTGGTGAATGGTTCTGATAGAAGTAGACTCCTCAAAAATAGCTCTGACAAGAGTGAATGGATGGTAGGCTGGGTGCTCCTCGGATTTGCCTCCGACAGAATGTAGATGTTCAAAATGAGTGAATCGCCAAGTACATGTTAGGAAGATGCTTTGGTCGCGGTTTTGCAGGTTGTTCCATTGTAATGTCAATCGCTTAATCTTTGGCGCCAGTTGTTATTTGTTGACAAGACAGTGGTAGCCTCCCAATTTGTAGTGTGGTCCTTGTTTAGAGTATGCTCAGATAGGGAGGATTTCTGGTAAAGTATGTTGACATACGCTTTATGTTCCTTGATCCTTGTGTTGATAGGCTGCAGCATTTCTCTGATGTACTCTTGTTCACAGTGGCATGGGATTATGAAGATGCTTCCTCTTGTAGTGCTAGCTGGTTCCTCTGCTCTTGGCTTTGAGAAGCTGTTTTAGGATCTTGCACATGGAAATGTAACATCAATGCTGACTTTGTTCTTGATGAGGCGGGCAATCTTGTAGCTGAGATAGCTGATGTATTTTGTCGAATTTCTCGGTTAAGACCTCTTATGGTGAGTGTTTTCACGGTAGTCTTGATAACAGGGCTTGCTGGATATCCATTGATTGGGAGTAAATGTGTCTTTTCGATGTTTTGGTTCTTTATTGAGGGCATCAGGTTGACAGATGGATTTTTATCACGTCTTGTGAGTGTGGCTATGCTTGATTTGTGGATGATAACTGCATTGTGTGTACTGGTCAGGGTGTGTGTTGGCTTGCGATAGACAGATGTTCTCAGTCCATGCCCAGTAGTTTGCACGGAGACATATGAGAAGGTGGTTAGTTTCTTTTTTTCATGGTCAACCTGATTCTTGGATGCATGGCGTTGAGATGTTGTTGGAGATGATGGCTATGGTGGTGAAGGTTTCATCAACCTTGTGGAACCAATAAAGCTACTGACAAAGAGCATTAGAGAGTGCTGGTTCTTGGAAGGATGTCATAAAAATCTCTGTTATTAGGAAAGATAGTTGTGAGGCCATTTGAAGTCCGTGGATCTTCAGTGAAGATCAGTCAGTGAAGATAAAATAGACGTAGCTGATGGTTAACTTGGTGTCGAGCTGTTCAATGCGGATGTGGAGCTTGGTAGCTTCTAGGGTTTTCTGTTGAGGGTTATGATGGTGAAGAAATCGACAACATCGTAGCTGACCATGGTGTATGTGAGACAAGTCCTACATCATCGACTCACCATATTTTGCCAACCGTGCTGCAGAAACGGACCCTTTGAAAATTAATTTATACTTGAAATAAACGTGATTTCTTGCATCTGCAGATGCATGTACATTTCATCATCCCCCCTAACCTAGCACTCAATGCTCCGTTGATTCGACAGAAAGACAGTACAGTGTTCTTTTAAATGTAACACATTATTGTCTGTACAACTGCGCAATTTCTTTGGAGAAGCCGAACAACTGTTTTAGTTTGTTGTTTTCGTTGTCTCTGTTATCTTTGTCTTTGCTGTTTTGTTTTGATGTATACATAGATTCATATGACCTATGAAATAACAAGGTGTTTGATGTTCCTGATTCAAAAATGTGTTGCAACGTCTCGCCTACACCATTAGTGTTATCTGAATAAAGGTTTGAATATGTGCACGCCCACACTTTTTAATGTCACTTTTCAGGTCATTGCAGTTATACGTTTTTTCTTCTAGGGAGACTACTCTTGTCATCCAATAACTTAACCTTCAAATTGCCCAATTTCAGTGCCCGCTTCGTGTTAAAATCTTGGGTCTAAACTTTTCCTATTTCCTGTTTTTGTCTTTTGGAAATTAACTCTTTGTAATTAATGTGTTGCTTGATGAATAAACAAATTCATTTCAATACAAAATAAAAATGGTAAATTGGTTTTTTTTAAAATACCATAAAATCGTAAAAAATCACCATTTTCTCACCACAAGAAGTGACATTCTTACACGAAGGCCTATTTCAGAATTTGGCAAAAGTAAACAATTAAACACTAACTGAAACTTTATCACCATTTCTTTTTTGATTATGATTCAATAATCGTAATTATAATCAAAAGTAAATGATTACACCATTAAATCCAATTTTATTGTAAGAAAACCAAATTTGCTCAGAAAACCTCGTTTATCCAGACCCATTATCAACATTTTGGCCTTTCATTTTTTTCAACATTTTTTTATACTTATGTTCATAATACTAATAGACAACAATTGGTCTATAATTGCCTTAATTTTATTTCAATTTTGATAACACTTACATATAATTACTTGATGTGTCTGGATAAATGAAATCAGGAGTGTACCCTATCTAATTAAAACATTAATTATTCAAAATGCTCAATGATGACAAAGTGTCATCATTCAGTTTCCTATAGTATATACCCACAAGGTTCAATTTCTGTAAAAACATTTTCTATGGACGCACTTTCCCACCTAGAGTGAAAATCGGGGTTTGGCTGCCGGACTATCATGATTATGACCTGAATGTCTAGGGAATATATGTTTATGTCGTAAACATTAAATTGGAATACCTAAACGCAACATCATGTGAATGATCGCCAAAATACAGTGATTTCGATACAAAATCATGACAAGTGCTTGCTGAAAATGTTGTCAGCATGTTGCACGTGCATCACATGGGGAATTACACTTGCCAGTGGTGAGTATAAAAGGGAGGCAGTCCGACATTGAAACACTTGCAATCAACCCCGGAAACTGAAAGTGAAAATGCCGAGGTTAGATCTTGCAGCCCGGAACAGAGCCATCGGATGTCTAGAGGCTGGAGAGTCCCAGTCAGCGGTTGCCCGACACCTGAATGTTCACCAGAGCACGATTTCCCGACTGTGGCATCGTTTCCAGACATTCAACTCTACAAGAGATCGACCGAGAAGTGGCCGTCCAAGGGCGACAACTCCCGCACAAGACCGCTACATCTGGGTTACCCATCTAAGGCACAGAACCACCAGCGCCGCCTACACAGCAAACAACGTCCCTGGTCTTCGACGGCTATCAGCACAAACCGTCAGAAATCGTCTACGGCAGCACGGAATACGACCCATGAGACCCTACGTTGGACCGTTTTTGAGACGCCATCATCGCCGGGAACGTCTCCGATGGAGTCGACGTCTTCAGATGTGGAACCTTGTCAACTGGAGACAAATATGGTTTAGTGACGAATCCCGGTTCTTGTTGTACCATAGTGATAACAGAGCTCGAGTTTACAGACGTTGAGGGGAACGTTTCCGACTGTTCTCCAAATCCCCAGATTTAAATCCTATTGAGCATCTTTGGGATAATCTTGATCGATGTGCACGACGGCGACAGCCACAACTGCAGACTCATCAACAACTGTGCCAGGCCTTGCAGGAAGAGTGGAGAAGAATTCCCCAGCGTCAAATCAGGACATTGATAGCGTCGATGCCAAGACGATGCCGATCTGTGATTCATGCCAATGGTGGTCATACCAGATACTGACTTTTGCATTGTGCTGTCACTGACGTTGACGTTTTTCTTGACATTTAACGAGTGGGATACATAGAGGAGACATTCCCTCGTTATTCGTATGAAAATTATATAGATACCACTATGATATTTGCTATTATCACCTCTTGTCAGTAAAGATTTTTTGTAGTAATTTTCTGTTATGCGTTTCCTTTTTTGCCGAGTATAGTTAAACATCTTCTGTAGACATCTGGTATCATCACAATGATTAATTCAGATTTTCTTCCTTTCAATTTGTCATTGACGTCCAAATGAATCAGGTGTATTTTAAATTTTTCATTTAAAATAATGTTTTGAAAGAGGACATTTTGATACACTGAACAACATTCTTCTCGACTACAAGTGAGATTTCAGCTTCACACTGGCTGGCTTTTAAAATGTTCATAACTATACGTTCATCCTGATAGGATATTTATTTTTAAAGAGAATATCATAAATACATATCATAGTCTTAGTTAATAAATTTAAGATAACATATTTAACATATTCTCCCCGCAATGCAATAAAACCTAACGACTACAAAGGTTTGTTGTTAGATGACTGAAGAAAAAATCACCAAAACGTGTATTTTATAACTACACTGAAGTCTGTCAGAAAACAAAATCACGATGAGTATTTAAATCTTCATGTTTGCAATAGCTTGCAACGGTATTAAGACTGATCCACCAAATAAATCAGATGATTAACAATATGCGTGGTCATAATAGGTGTCACATGAAATACGTATTTTTTCAAGATCGCTTGACATTAACGGCTTCATCCTTACATGAACACTGTATGTCAGTGTTACCACACCACGAGTAATTTAGGATATTGAGAAATGTCATGATATTGTCTTTGAGAAATAACTGACGTCAAAATTCTAAATAAAGTTTAATCAATCTTTTTAAGAAAATCAAACTGCTGTTGCTTGTGGCAAGAACATGAAATTTCTGTTCAGAGTAATATTGTCGGGAAAATTTAATGATAACTTCATATTTAGAATACAAAAGCTACAATGATAACGGATTGTAGGATAGACAATTATCAAATCATATTTTATATTAAGTGCAGAAGGTCGATGAGACTAAACTTGTTGATGTGGATAATCTGTGAACATAGAACGTCCACATAAGGGGAATCAGTGTCAACAAACTGTTCCTTTCTGAAACATGGTCAGAGAATTTGACTTGACGTTGGTATAAATAGTGTGGAGGATCAAGATGAGTTCAGTCAATTGGCCTTATCAAGCCAATAAATGAAAATAAAATTGTTTTTTTAAGATGACGATTGAGACAGTAGCTACATTGAAGGTGAAGAAGGCAGTTCAAGTGGATTTCTCAACCGGATATATGAGTAGGTAGCCTATAAAGTCGAATTCTAAGGTGAGAATGGTAATAATATTGGCTTGTTAGGATGATAATTGAGTAAATATCATTTAAACGCTACATTGAAGGTCAAAAGGCACTTCTAGTGGCTTTCGCAACCGGATATATGAGTAGGTAGCCTATTAACCCGATCTGCAAGGTGATAAAGGTCATAAAATTGATTTTTTTAAGATGATGATTGAGTCCGTAGCTTTAAAATGCTACATTGAAGGTAAAGAAGGCAGTTCAAGTGGCTAAATCAACCGGCTATATGAGTAGGTAGCCTATTAACCCGAACTGGTCATGAAATGGTCATGAAAGTGGCTTTTTCTGATGACGATTGAGTCAGTAGCATTAAAATTGTGTTTCATCCAAAATTATTTCCGAAGATTGTTTAATTTTTTTTTTTTAATTTTTTGTAAATAAACATGTAGAAGTATTCTTAGACTGCTGACAAATCTCATACATTTTTCAGTTTTAGTGTATGACATTAAAAACTTGAGATATTAGCAATTAAAAATCATACATATGATAAAACCAACTGAGGTTAGTACTGTTTTTCTGCCTGGCAGTTTAGTATGAGTTCAAATTATTGAAGTAGTAACATAAAAACATCTTAATATGAAAATCCAAATAACATGATATTTGTACTTAGATACACAATTGCGTGATTTTTCAGGGTGCAGCTGTTATTACGTATATCTAATCAACTGAAGTTTAGATTGATATATTTCGTATATAGTCAGTGACATTCCTGAAATGCTTTAGGATAGATAATTAGAGATATCATGTCGATATATGTACATTTCATTGTCTACAAATATAAATTTGTTAATCTTTTTGTTATCCAATGCAAAAGCAATATCAAAGTTTTCTTAAAATACAATTTACAGTATTAATCTAAAGTGACATATTAACATTTATTTTGAAATACAATTTTCTTTTTTATTGTGGAATATTTGCTATGATCAAAGCTTTTGGTGCATATAATCATGTTTTATATGTTAGATTTTGACTTTAATGTCAGCTGTTGATATTTAATAATCAAAAAGTGCAATCAGGACTAACTTTATTCATCTCATATGATCACAAAAGGGCAAATCCATACGCAGCATGAACAGAAAAATGAAATATATCTTCTTGAACGCAGTGGAAGAAAGGTTATTGAATAAAAGTCTGTCTGTAACGTTTTCCCTTAAAATGTAAGGTTTATGTTCATGTTCCCAACTGGAAAATAATATGGACATGTTTTTGAGAAAGTATTGCAGGGATAAAATTCAAATGCATTAAACCATGATAAAGAACACTTATAGCGATTACAGATTTTCAATTATTTAATAAATCAGTTCGAAAGTACGTCTTCATATCTTGACGGTTCAATGACAAGTCAAACCGAATGAACCAAATGTTATTTATGAACAAATATCTTTCAATAACATGGCACGTTAATGAAGGAATACTGATATCATTGTCTGCGTAAAAGCTTGAATCATTATATAAAGCAAACACGCATAAGGCTAGAAGCACTAACGTGATTGACAATCAGTTCGTATTCAGATGAGTTAACTTGTCATAAGATATAAGATCATATAGGTGGAAAATCGTCAAGCTATTCTCGGCGATTCACCTTCAATACGAAATACGTCAATTACCACATTTCATATAAATCCATATGTTTCATATTCTTCGAAATATATCCATTAGATTCTTATGGACTTACAAGAGAACATAACACATGTACAAATGTCTTTAATCGCGTACATGCAATGTGCATGTTTGTTTGTTTTTTTAATTGATACACTATTTTTTAATTATTAAATGTTAAAGATTATGTTTTAAACATTTTAACAATCTTTATTTCCAGATTGAGTGTGGGATAAAACAAATTATTATAGACTAAACTGCTTGGTGATGTGTGCTTTGTCACTTGAAATTGTTTTGTTATTAATTAATTGCTCTGTGAAATACTTGTTTGCACATATTTTAATACTTGAAAACCTTTTTAATGTGTATAATATATAATATTTGTGATCACAATTTCTGCAATAGTACAAAAGTATTTTTTTGTAGGACGCGTTTGCGCCCTCATAATCCTATCAGAGTGGTGCTGAAATTAATATTTGATAAAATAGTTGATACGATTTGGGAGTTCTAACAATGCAACAGAATTTGAACAGTACAAGTCGTAACTAAAATGGCCCTTTCGGAAGGGACATTGAACAAAAAAATGCAAACACGTTATATACGTCATTAAATAACTACAAGTGTCTGACAAAGACATAGGCAAGTTACTACAAGTTGGTAGTTTTTCAGTTCCAAAACACAGGTCATTGGAGGGAATTTTGGAAATAATAAACTTGGGATGAGGTAGACATTGCCAACAGCATTTTATTAGACTGCCAGACGCCTGGCTAGCTCAAAATGGTACTAAGTTTATGTAAGTGTAATATTACAAATGTACATACATTTTCAATTACTTCGAGAAGTCCTTTTTGTGATAGAAATTTATCAAAAGAAACTCATTAATCAACATGCTATGTTCAACCAAAGTTTCAACACTAACAAAGAGATGTCCTCTTAATGTTTTTTCATGCATTAATTAACATTTTGCACAAGTTGAAGTAACCCTTGAGATTATGTCACCACAAAAGAAATTCAGGTCGAATTTTACCGTTAAATAATCAACAACGTTAACTTATACATTGTGAACTATCAATTACCCTAGAAGCTGCTTTTTAATTTGTATAGTCTTCATAACATCACAGTTTACATATGTTCCTGAATCTAGCTGCAGTGGATACCTTGATGATGAAATTCACCATCATCAACTGTTACGAGGAACTCCAATAATTAGAATCTGAAATCAATTGCTTTGCTTGTCAAATGTGAATCCAATATTGAGGTAGCTTGATTTTTTAAGTTTTGAAGAACTACACTAATTAGAATCTGAAATAAGTGACTTGTTTGTCAACTGTGAACTCATAATCAATCTTGCTCAAGATTGATGTTCATGGAATTAAATCATTGCAGTAGAGTACCTGTCACGGAATGTTGATATAAATGTAAAATATAAATTTATTGAAACAAACTTACATTAAATAGTTACTCTTAGTATTATCAAGTGTTCAATACTTCTCAATTCAAGCATTTCGATTTTGTTACTCTGGGTACAAAATATAATATTTTAACATTACACTCAGGGGCCAAAAAAACAAAACCATACACAATACAAGATACTTCAATCCACGAGCCAAACATAGTACTGAAATAGAGTTACATCATGTCTGAAGAAGCGAATTAAAGTTAAATAAAACAGTATCTCTTCATATAACTGAGAAACCGGTTTTTTACGAAGTTGTTGATTTCGAATCTAATTAACTAGATGAAATAGGAGAGTCCAAATTTGTTTTTTGACTTGTTTTTGACGTCATACAGCAGTGATGCGTCAATAAATATAAGTGCAAGAAGGTACGACAACATATTATATTAATACTAATAAATAGGTTTTATTGCATTGCACCAATAATCCAATCTACCTGTGGCTGCTGAAGGCCCTACATTATACATAAATAAGTATCATACTCTCATGAATAAGATTTAATTATTCCTGTACGAGATATATCCTCATAAGAGACATTCAACATCATTTATCCAGCAGCAAATATTGTGTGTTTCATTTTGTTGAACATTTCTCATAGTTTCTTGTGTCCCCGGTAAATATGAGTCAAAAGTGTAATGAATGCAAACATGCTTCAATCCGGGATCCTTTCCTTTTATTTGTTTGAACAGTGTGGTTTTTTTATGTTACTGATGCACTAAGGTAATTAGATTGTCTTCTGTTTTAGTTATAACAACTCTTTCAGAAGGTCATCTTTTTTTACTTAAATGATCGTTATTTATATTTAATGTTTTCTAAATGTTCAATGTCTGTAATGGAATATGATTGACATTTCTTATGACCTGTTACATTAATGTATACTTTAGTGCTGCTACTCGCTATAATCGTGTTTATTTCCTACCAACAAAATATGTTCAATTAATGGAGGAACAAATTTCAAATCGCAAATGAAATAGATTATTGTTGTAACATGAACATCAACTTAATAATGCCAATATTCCTATTTAGATTTTGTTGGTCTCATTAACATGTATTTTCATCGAAAAAAACATTTGTCCATCAGCCGTGTCTAAAACAAGAAACCATTTGCATGATTTTCATTCATAACGCATGGGAGAAGTCATCGATTCTACATGGTTGTTACTGATGTAGTGTCTTTGTAGAAGATATGTTGCCATGACAGGAAGTAATACAATTAAAAGCAAAATTTGGCCGCTCTGATCATCAACTCTTTTGTGGAAATCACTTGCTAATATACTGATCAATTCTTGTTCGTTTATTGTTCCGAAATTATTGAACAAGTCCTTAGTGTACATAATAATGGCATACAATGTGATTATGAGATCAATACATTTACAAGGGGATTTACCGGGAAAAGGAAAATCAAGCAACCAAAATGTAACATATTTTAATCCTCCACTAAAACATCAATTTGATTTTTATGAGATCACGTTTTTCATGTTTCCTTCAAAATCGTCGCTTTGGAATTATTTGTTGCCTTTTTCATAACCTGTTACAACAATGATTTGTCAATGCAATATATTCAAAGAAGGTACATTAGTCGACAGCATATTTTTTCATATTTTCATATTCTGTCAATTTTGGTTTAAATGTCAAACATTCTGTCTCTTTAACATTAGCGCAAGCTACAATGCTCGATGTCGTCATTATTATTAGTATACAAACTGTCAATGTGCTGGGAGGGATCCGGAATGCATAGGACGTTGTAAGCATTGCAAAAATAAATTTTCGATTGTTTTTCTATGATTACCAATTATTATTTTAACAGTTGCCCTAAGTTATAAAAAGCTTAGTTGAAGAGATCAAAGTATTTGTAATAGTCGTTAAACTTGTTGACTCTCATTTAGCTTCTGTAATGGGGTTGTAGAGTGTATTCTTCTTTGAGTAACCATAATTATATAGTTTACAGATACCAATAACCACTCCTGAATGGTTAATGCTTTTACCTTATACAAAAATACAAAAACGCAATTATTCAAAGTCTTGTTTATTATAAACACGTTGATTTGTTATTTAAGACTAAGCCAGTGTTATTTGATCTCATGTTACATGTTTCTGTGCAATTAAGACTAATCACATCGAAACTAGTACTGTATGATATCATATAACAACTAAGAATTATAATTGCCAAAACAAATAATCAGATGTTTGAAGGGCACTTAGAAGTGGCATACATAAAATACGTATCTCATGTTTTTCATAAATGATTTCGAACTCTACCCCAATGACACAAAAGATGAACGATGAATTCATCCTAATCTAGTTGATTGAAGGGAGGGGTAACTGACATTTTAACCCAGTACAACAAATATCTCCCTTGGGGACAGCAGGTTTCTGATTAAGTTTCACACAAAAATTGTGGTTACTAACTTCATTAGAATGAGCTAGGTCAACAACATATGTGATATTGTTTAATACATTTTGTTTTAAACTGAGTTTCATACATTTAAATGGTTTCTTGGCAGCATATTTTTTCGAATTTGTGAACACTGAATTCGTGAACTGCAAATAAAATAGACACTCATTACACAACATATTTAATTTAATTTATTTGTTTCAATTTTGATATTTTTAAGAGTCCTGTCTGGTTCATGCCTTTTGCTCTATTGAATTGATTAGGTGATATTACAGTTAGCAACATTGTTTAGATGTTTAGATGGTTCGTCCCGATAACCTGCTTCAGTGTGATAGACTGCAAAACATTGAGTGAGTTGAGAAACGTGTAGTGGAACTAAGGTCAAGATATTTATTTTAATTGGAAGATTTAAGTATTGTTCATAGAAATTTGTTATGAGGCATTCATCTTTATTATGTCTCTTTTAATGTTAATTCCCTAATATTTCATGTGTAAACTCGAAATGAAAACGTTTATAAATAAGTAATAAAACGTGTTACCAATAAAGAGACACTTGGTGTAACTATGGCCACGATGTTGACACTATCTATGCCGTACACTTTCATATATACACTGTTATGAAATGTTTATAAATAATTGATAAAATCCGCCAATAAATATGGTAATATTAGTCTAATAACATGCTGTCGGCAATTTCTGCCTCTCTCACGTAGTCTATGTGATTCTGGATCATATCAGATGACCTTTTAATCACCAAGAACTTTCATGCCATCGTGTCCTTTAACCTTCTTGAAAACTGCTAATACCTATATCAAAAAACAAGTAAAACACAAATATAATATTTATAGTTTTTAGCCCTTCAGTCATTCTCGTTATTTGGCCATTGATGGAACTATTTACGTTTGTTTTAAACATATTTTACTCAAATGAAATGAGTGGATTCAAGGTATACATATTAGAAAGTTCTGTTCCTAGTGTTTATATAACTACAGCATATTTAAAACAAGATTGACAGAAGAGAACAGAAAGTAGGTAAACAGTAAAATAATTGCATAGATTTTAAAAACATATCTTGATAAATAGATGTACATGTACTAGTTAATATTTATAATTGTATTATGAATGATTTATGGTTAAAAAATAAAAAATAAACATCAAGAAATGTATTCAATATGTACTATTATTAATGTAATAATATTTTTTTTTTAAATATTGTCAATGCACTACCGGTTACTTTTAAAATGAAATGCATTGCAATAGCTGCGCTTAAGTCTGAGTTGCGCATGATCCTGATATAAGTACCTAAAAGCGATGTGATTCTTTAGTGTCCATACTTCAAAGCTTAATACAACGCAAAATTCAAGTGATTGTGAAAATATCCTTGAACAATATCGTGTCCCTAGAAACAAAGCACAATATTCCCGTTGCAACAAACCCGACGTGTAAAATAACTTGTGCATACTTAGTAAAGAAAGGTAAACATTCTGCCTCAGCTGTGTTGTAATGATACAGTTAATGTTGTATAATACAGCTTAGCTGTGTATTGATTGGTGTTTCTATGGATGAGGTTACAAATATGGCTGAAGTTATACACGTTAAAAGGAAAAGGCTTATCTGATCACGCTACTGGAATTAATCCTGACATAAAAAGGATATATTTTGAAAGATTATTTTCAACTGGATAACGATTTGTTGTTAATGAAAGGTCTGCTCTCAATCCAATTGTGTAATTCAAACCTATGCTGTATTCGAGACAGGGTTGAGCTAATGCTAAGTGGCTTCTTTCCAATTATAATAGTTCCTGTTACCCTTTTCAACAATAATAATCATTGGCAAATGGTATTCAGTTACGTTGTGACTGGTACTTAAGGTTGCCCTCTGTGGATTAATCAATACCATGTTAATCCTTAACGTCTGATAAATGTTTAGAATGGCTGAAAAATGTTCCAAGTTAGATTATCCAATAACAACACTATGATCATTGTCATTCTATCCTAAAATCAAGAATGGGAGGCAAGGTTGATGCTTAAAGAGACATTAAGAATTTTGTTGGAATCACATTAAGCTATAAGCTATAAATTGTGTTATTTTATCGAAGTATACTGACTGTTGCTGACAATTACCATTTTAATTCAGTCAGAATACATTTAGTGATAGTACAAAGTTGATTTTTAAAATGAAAACTGGACAACATACATCAGCTGGCACGCGCCTAACATTGAAACGTTATTCTGTAAATTAACAGACAATGTGACAGATTTCGTTTGATAATGTTTTATAGGTCATTTAACTACTGTACTTGTACATTTGCCGGTTTCTGTGCATGTATAACGCTGTTGCTCGATTTTAATTTAAAACAAGTAATTGTCATATATTTTAGGATTTGGTATGATATGCATGTCGAGTGAAATTATTATAACTTAAACCAGTACATATTTCGGCACATACATATGAAATCCAAATAAATATTATAAAAGATAATTAATGTTGTTTGTTTGTAAATTATGCTTATATACTATCACGTTAGTTACATCAAGGACGAAATAACAACCAGTGAAATGAACTATTGTGTTTTGTTATGCATTGCCAGCAGAACAAGCTTAATAATATACATTTGGTAGCATTTCTTATCATTCCAATATTTCAAAGGCTGGTAGATGTGAAGTGGACACTGTCCGTAAAGATCAATGATCTTCAACCTGCATTATAGGCATGACTTCTGCCCTTTAGCAGTGGACAGTTTCAGAAAAGGAAAGACTCGTGCTTCAAGGTTTATTATATTGATTGCAACGAGGTCGATACGAAACTGGATACGTCTCAGATATATTTGTTGCTGACAGAATACGAATACATTTTGTTGACAATGTTGTTATTCTGATGTGATTGACTGAATGTATACAATGTCATCCCAAAAAACATCTTCTCGACTGCTTTCAAATTCCTCAAAGTATATTTGCAACTTTCGTGTCTTTTGTCATTTTTATCTTTATATAAATCTACCTCTTCACTTGAATCACAAGACACAGCTAAACCCTATGTCTTGTTCATATGCTTCCACATGTTAAATACGTGAACCGTAATGAATGCAAATGAAGAGTCAAATAATCCAATATCAAATAATTATGAGAACTGTGATACATACATGCAACACAATCCTATTATTGAAATTATATACAATACATGTAACAACAATGGTGAATATGAGGATAGACTCGATGAAATTATATACAATTAGACTATACAACACATCAATATATCTATATGAATAGTGTAACTTTGTAATTTTAGATTGGTAGTTCTAAGGGTCTGAGGTGTAAATTGGTTACCAAACACTGGTTATCTAGATGATTTAAGATCGCATAAACCTCGGAAGGCACAGACATTGCCGACAGCATGTTATTAGACGACCAGACATCTTGCCAGTTAGTAATACATAGATATGTGTAATGGTAGCTGCTATAGACGCTGGCTAAAACATAAGACTCACACTAAAATGTGTTGGTAAAAACATTGATCATGCCACATGAGGTTTGATTACTCATTGATATGATAGATATGTATTTTTTCAAAATGTGATATGCATACCAGGAAAAAGGTTCCAAATAATTTCTCTAACATCTTTTAATGCATTTAATACGAAAAATGAAACTTCATTTTCAAACAAGTGATGGTTGTTGATTATTTACAAATAGCCGTTCTTCAATAAATATTGAAATTCATAGAAATACAATGAAGTCTTTACATTTCAAATACTTTATATGGTATTTGGTTAACAGAAGACAATTACAATTTTAAACGTATTAGCCATGTTGCTGTGAAAATATTATATGAAAAATAACAGTTATATCCTCCACGTCCTTCTCGTGGTTGAGACAGAATAAAAACGAAGATTTTCCAATAAACTGCTATACAAAACCAATATACTTGATAATACAATATATTCACTCCTGTCCAATGAACCTATTCCTTTAAGCCATTGAGGGAATACTATTTACTGCTGAATGATACATTTCTTATTACTTTAGTACACTAGTAATTGTTGTTCGGTGAGCCGCGATCACAGAAGTCACGGATGCAAGACTTGTACATGTTGTCAAGAGCCACAGTGAATGCATAAAAGGTCTAGTTCAATATTGTTTTGTGATGTCAGTTTTACAGACTATATGTACATAGTGAACATTCATTATCTTAATTGAAACTAAATACGATATTGTTGAAAAGATGTCATGAACAAGGAAAAGTTGTTTAATAAGAGTTGTGAAACGTGTTATTTTTTCGGTCATTAGGGGTCATTTTGAAATACTTTGTATGACTCTCTTTATGTTTATTTTTATTTTTGGTCATAATGTTTCATAATGTGTTATATCAGTTTAAGGCAAATGTCATACTGCTAGTATATATGCTATAATAGTTATAGCAGCCGTGATATTAGTGAAATACTCTTGAAAGCGGCGTTAAACACCAACTCACTCACTCAAATATTATACTTGGATTGACAAGGTTTCATTATAAAGTAAACACTTACGAAGTTTATCTGTAACATAAACATAAATGTCTACACATATATAAACCAAAAACGTCAAAGTAAATTTGTCCATATCCCATTTCTAACAAAAACCATATCAGTAAACAAATCATTGATGTGATCACAACTCGAAAGCTAATCAGAAACCTGCTGCTCCCAAGGGAGATAACTGCTCCACTGGGTTGACAAGTTAGGACCTCCTGTCCTTAGAAACAGTGTAGGATGAATTGGCAATGGGTCGTTAATTTACTGGGATAGGCGGTATATTGGACATTAGTCATCCTAACGTCTTTGAAATAATGGATATGCGTGTTCAGGAACTTTACTTGTTTTAGGTCATCTAGTATCGTCTTATCAGAGACCTGTAGTCCCCAAGGGAGATAATTGCTCCACTGGGTTGACATGTTGGAACTCCTGTCCTTAGAATCAGTGTAGAATGAATTGACAATGGGTCGTTACTGGAACTGGAACTGGAACATAGGCTGTAACATTAGTCATCTTAAAGGGGATTTTTTTTTTAATTAATTTGTTTTCAAATTTCCCATTTCTAATGATATTTTATGTCATTTATATTTACTTTAGATGGTAAAAAATCTTATTACATGAACCAATTATCCGTATTGGTAATAAATGTGTTGGGTTTAAAGCAAAAAATGCATGGCAGCTATTTTATTGTGAATACAATTTATTATCTTGAATGACAAAAACGATTCCCATGGCTTTAAGGAACCATGTACACTCATTTTTCACTTAAAAGGAAATTATACATTCAATTCCAAATAGAAGTAAACATACCATTTCATTCATCTAAATTATCAACACCATCTAATACTCATCCGTTGGAAGTAAGAAGATTTATTACATTTATGCTCTTACAAAATGTAATATCATCATGTGCCTTCAAATGATGTGATGTCATATTTGTCAATTTGACGTCACATCGGCCTATGTCACTGTTTAACGATGTTCCGGCAATTGTGCATGACTTATATCAGCGATCAATAAAATAGTAAACCTGTTTGAATGCGTTTAATGGAATTGACAGAATGACAGAATGACAAGTTTGTATACTAATAAGAGGTGGAAATGGAATGATTTTTTTCATGGTTGTTTAGTTCTTCAAAAAGAGCAATTTTATAGATACAGAGGCTATATTCACCAGGGTGTGTGTAAATATAATTGTGCATAGAACAATGAAGACGCTCAGTTGCCATGTTTTCAAACATGATTTCTAAAGAACAAGAACATAATATGTTAGCTCTTCACAGGGACAGAGACAATGAAAAAAGTTTACTAGTGTTTACATTGTATTGTAAGTAACGTTATTTCCTGCCATATCAAAGGAAGTTAGAAAGATTAATTGAGATTTAAGACGGTGAACATTGATCCATTTTACTTTACCTTTGTTCTTTCACAGTTCTAGTTTGCTGAAGGAACTAAAGAATTTTGATTGTTTTGCTGGTAGATTATTTTCAAGGATGACATGATTAAAGACTTTGCCATAAGAAATTCATCACAAAATTCATTTTATCCCTGGATTTTACTCAAGATGTAATGTACCCATTACATTCGTGTGTGCTGAGATTGGCAGTGGCTAAGTGGACCAATATTCTATGTTCACGAAGCAAATCCTTTTCACGTTATGAAACAGGAACCCAGAAACAGGAAGTAGACAAAAACGTTGAAAGAAGATGACATGAATGACAAGTAACTTATGTTGACAGTTGTCATTCTATAATTAATAGTTTTCGATGAGCGAAGCTGGTATAAGTGTGTCTCAAGGGTAACAGTGCGGTTATCCATTGGGACATTCAAACATATTTGTTTTACCGGCTTGAGAAGGCAACATTTCACCAACAAACATGAGAACCATATTTGCGTCACTACATGTGAAGAGAAATGTACCATGGGAACAAGAAATAAACTTCATTTGACCAGCATACTTGGTAACAAGTTTAACAGTGGGGATCAGTGTTATCTTAACAAACTTTGTTAATGTCACGGAATAAGATAGGAACCCAATTGCAATGATTAGCAATCCCAAAACTGCTAACGAAGGTTCAATTTCACCAACCAATTTCACCAACCATCATTGAGATTATTTTGATCCTTCAGTGTAAAGAGAAATGTACTTTGGCGATTGGAAATCAACCTTAGTTGGTCAGCAGTATTTATAATAAGATTGGCAGTGACGATTGAGGTCAACTTTCTTTGAAGGATTTTCATCGCTTTTCGTGGTACATGTACAATATATAATACAGGTACATTATGGTATTTATAGTTCACATCAATCAGTGGCAATGAACGGGAGCGATTTCTGAAGGCTTCTATATAATAATAATAATATACATTTTTAAAGCCTAATATCCAATGCAAGCACTGCTCAATGGCGGTACAATTATTACCCTGAAGGAATTGTACTTTCGGTGCCGCTACTAAGCGCTCCGTACGACCATATAGGTACGTACCTCCCGTGTTCAGGTACCCATTTAAACAATTGGGTGGACTGAGTACAATGTGGATGAAGTGCCTTGCCCAGGGGCACAACACAGTATAAGACCCAGGTCACAAATATTTGGTGTTTCCACCGGGATTCGAACCCAGGCCGTTGGCGTGAGAGGCAAGCATGCTCATGTGCTCCATCATGCTATATCATTTACATATGTGAATTGCTCTATGTTTTAGCATGTGATGGGTGTGAAAATTAGGTCAAGAAAGTTAAATAATAATAAGTGTATTTGTACCGTGTTGTAGTTCATCTGGAGAACAGTTGCTCATAACATTTGTAATTCTAATTAAGTAGCTGCTATAAGTGCTACGAGAAGTCATGTAAACCGGTTATTTCGAGTACCCAGTTTTACACCTGGGTGGACCCAAGGACACAACACATTAAAAGGCCCAGGTCACAAATATGTGGTGCTCCTACGGGATTCGAATCCATGTCTTTGGGGTAAGAAGCAAGCATGCTGACCCCTCCAACAATGTGCTTTGCTCATATTGGCACCATTTGTCATCATCCTTGGTTGATTCTTATTCTGTCAACGGAAAATGTTCTGCATCGCCCTCAGGCGTATTCAGCTGCGTCGCGAACTGATTGCATTTGATGTGATAAACCACGAACCACGCATCTTTCCTTTCTGAATATGTCCATTGCTAAAGAGCACCTGTCACACGTGTAATGCAGATGTCTCAGATTGCAGATTGACCCTTACGGACAGAGTCCATTTCACATCTATCAGACAATGCAATCAGGAAAATCTTCACGACACTGGTGTCCATCAGATGAGGAAATCACTTACTTTCACGTTCTCAAATGAGTTCAAATAGTGACCTTTCCTAATTAGTGTCTTAGAGGATAAATGATGTATACTAAGGATAAAATTGCTTTTGCTGTAAGCCATTGCCCAAGAAGGAATGTGGTATACTGAGAAGAAGCGCTAAACTGCCAGGAAAAAGATAGTACTCACCTCAGTTGGTTTTATCTTAGTCAGCAGTCAACGAATATTCTACATGAATGAAATTCTAAATTTAAATTTTCTTAAAAAAATGATTGTTTCATGATACACAACTGTTCATCGACATATAATACATATTATATTTAAAAAAATAAAAAATGTGCCTGAATCATCACACATTTAAACATGGTAGGGGTCATGTCTGTATAAATTTCATTTCTTACCTCTGTCTTCATTAAACAAAGATATTTTAACTAAAAAAATAATCCATATTAATCCAATTAATTCATTAAAAAAACAACAGATGTGTATTATTGCATCGTGCGATAGTTAAATGCATCTAAGTTCTTTATATTATTGAACTTATCAAAACCAAATGAGGTGAGTACCTTCTTTTGCCTAGCAGTTTAGTTAGATACGATGAAATTTACTGAAAATATTACTTCACCCGAGTGAGTTCTGTTTATAACTTGTAAACATTAATCACTGAGTGTTGAAAATAAGGGTTATGTACATATGTACATAGTGAATGTACATACCAGTATGAATGGTATGACGTTATCATTGTATAGGTATTGTATAATATAATATTGCCGGATAAATATTAAAGTCGAGTATCTTCAATGGACGATTTTTACTTGATTTTGTCACACATATCTCATGCTAAACTTTATCTGCGTTCATGTTATAGTTTGTCTTTCTCAATGAGATTAAAGATGTTCATTTCTAGTAAATAATAAAAAATATACATTTTATAAAGGTTTTCAAAAGACTAATAAACGTTTCAACGTTGCAAGTATGTGACGTCAGTTATTAATTAATATTACACTAATGCAATATTGACTTAATACTTACAATGGGCCTGTTATTAATATTGATTAGTAATAAATTGTAGGTTTGTATGGTTTACGAAGACAGTTGTTGTGCCAGTCCCAGTGTAAATAGATATGTTCTTAATGTTAATAATTGTCCAATAAATGAGCAAAAACGGAAATTTGATAAATGAGCAGCAGTTTAAACTACTAATACTGAAGCATTCGCAATGTTTTAGACGTATCATTAACAAAATGCTTTTAGAGCAGTAATGTTAGACGAAAATCATACCATTACCTTGTTCAGAAAATTACGATTTTGTGTCACGATAATCTCCAGCACGTATTCTTTGTATCGTTAATCAATATTCTTTTAACAACTGTAATTTTGCCCGGAAGTAGGTAATCATACCATGCCGGATTTACATGCTTTAAAGATTAACATTAATTTCAAGTGATTTCACTTACATCACTTCAACTAATAATGGTGTATGTTGAAGTAAAACCTGTGAGCGTCTACTGCATCTATTTAAACATAATGATATTGCACCGAAGTCAGTAAAGCATGCACCAAATAACAATGAGACCTGTACCGAATTACAACGAATCATGTACCGAAAAACAATGATGCATCATCGAATATCAATGCCGCAGACCATAAGCTACAAAAGCAAACATTTGATATCCTATTTCTCGTAAGCTCTTGGTGTGAAGAGACAGTGGATGTTATATTTTCATTAAACATGGTACACTTATATTCACATATGTTATTATATGCATTGAAATAGAAAATAAGTTATTCATTCTTCATTTAAAAGACAATAAATATTGCTTTGTATAGTAAAACGTTACTGTCATACATTCATAAGTCAATTGCTGAAAATATTTTCAGGAATACATTAAGCCTGTGGGATAATGCAAATGCGTGACAATGTTATGATAGTTTTATTTGAAATATAAGGTTTTAGAGTTGTAAAACAAGTATGAAAGTCACCTTCCATTTTAAATCTGCTTATCTAATCACATTATTTTAGCAATGCCAGTCTCAATGTGCAGATTATGATCTCACAACCTGAAGGTAATGAACTCTCAATTTGAAGGGTGTTACCTCCAAATATGCATATTATTAACGATTGCAGATTGTTCGATCAAAACCAATCTCTTACATTAGACATTGGTTTAAGGGTGTGGGAAAAAGAACTCAAGCTTGATGGACAATGCAAAGACACTCTCTTAGCTGTGCTTACCTTCAACTTCAACTTCAATATTGTATGTACTTATCTTAAACATAAGACTCTAGTTATAAGGAAAATGTTCTGATAAAATATGATAATTTATTAAAACTGTTTATGACTAAATGGGTGATTATTATTCACTACAAACTTCAGAATAGTATCATTACGTCATCAAAATATCATTTTCACTTCATCACGCATATTCCGTTTCAAGGCATACCTTTAAGGTACTAGATTGAGATTCAACACACGTTGCTGGTCACTAATGTGCTTGTAAATAAATATTAGCTTATTCTTTATACGATACAAACATATAAATATAGGAACTTTACCACAAGAAAAGACCCGTATCCTATCACCCACCTGAATATTCAATTTAAAAGAAAATAACTATAAACTGAAAATGGTCTCAGAAACATGCGTAGGTGTACATGTATGTGTTTGCTATGACGACAGGTTCATTTTAAAATTTTAGCCACATCAAATACTAGTCTGAAGAAAAGGTCAGTAACATTCGCCTTTTAGTCAATAATTCTCTTTTAAATATATTTGATTTCATAGAAGAAACGTAATTGAAATGCCATCAAGCCTTTGATTAATTTTTCAAATTATACATGAAAACAATCAATCCCTTTTTTAAAATCGCATGTAAGAATTGCAATTAACAAAACAATAAAGGAACAATTGACTGTATAAAAATGTAATGCACCAGATGCTTATTTAAATAAATAGAGGATATCTGCCTTTCGTGACTAATATCATATTGGTAATTGTCAAGATTTGACAGATATTTCATTTATTATATGATAAACTTCTGTAATTACGTCGGAACAGGGTCGTTCTTACGTTGAGCGGCTGCTAGGAACATCCCGTCACTACAGTAACAAAATAAGCCAATTCGCCACGCCAGACCATTGTTTTATGACGTCAAATTATCTCATTTACTGGACACAGTGAAAGTATAAATTATTGCACTGTAATTTGATTGACAGTTTACTTCACTAATAAATCCTAGTATTTCATTGCTCGTCATATACTCATTGTAAAAATGGTTGACACCCATAAACAGAAAACGAATTTTAGCAAATTAAATGCATGGACAATTTATATTGTTCGATATTATGGTATTTTCAAATGGGTTCAGTAGAATGTTTTTTTTAAATGCAATTTTTCATTATATATTATTTATTGTCCTGACTGTTGCTGAAGGTTAATTAACATTAAAGCTGGTCGTTTTAGCATAATTGCTATATAAGTTTAAAAGCATTGACGTCAGAGCATAAAGCAGACAATGTGCAGCTGCTGGCGTGCGCCAGTAACCCAAACGCGATTTGGGAAACCTTTGACACATAACGTGTCGTATCATAACTGCGTATTTACATGGTTTGTATGGTTTCGATTTATGCACATGTCCACGAATGTTGCTTGAATTCCATTGGAAACAAAGTAAGTGCTATGAATACATTTGGAAATCAATTAACCTACATCTGATACGTTCTGTAATAGTTGTGTACCTTTTAGATATTTGATTGTTTCAATGGTGCAAAGATGTTGAATTCGAGCAAGATGAATTGATGAAGTGACTATTCACTGTAGCCACGGATTTCTGAAAAACACCTTCAGTCTTTAGGTGTTATCCTGATAATCACAATAGAGTCAACACCTTTTTCAACATTTTGTAATTGTTTTCCTAACAATCGATCAAACAGCGTAGAACCTTTTCAAGCAGCTCTTATTACCAGGCAAACCAATGCACATTTGACATCTTTGTTCAATGTTCTTTGTTACAATGCTACTAGGAACAAAAGAGTCGTCAACAGCCTTTTAAAAATTGTGCAATTGCTTTCCTTACAATTCACCCTACAACGAATGGGATGTTCTTAAGTTCAACCAGCCTTTATCAGCAGGTAATGAATAGCTGACTCTTTGATTTATGAAAAAGTTTCTCTTCAAGATTGTGTATAGAGATATAGAGTACGGATCCAATAATCGAAACATGGGTCCCTTGAATATGAGTTAGTGTGTAGAACACTCTTGTTATTTGTCATGGCAACTAATGCATTTCCGGTGGTCTGGTATTCTTGCTTCAAAAGAACGAAGTATAAAATTAATACTTCATTGTTATAGGAAATTGTTCTGACAACTTTGGTTTCGTCATTGGTGATACAGAAGAACTGAGAACTTATTGCGCTCTTTCAATAAGCTTTCTTTCGTTTACAATATGTTATATATACAATTATATACAATACAATGGCATTGGTTTCTCGTAGACATGACACTGACAGGGAACAGTAAACATGTGGACGTTTCTTATATTTCAAATCGAGGATAAAGCAGGAACTGTGAACGTGTAAAAGTATGTTCGCAATAACGATTTTGGTAACATAATCATACAGTCAAGCCGCGATAGTCCGGCCACCGACAATCCGAATCCCACAGTGTTGGAAGGGTAGCAAGTTGTAACCAAACTAATCTCTATATAAACTCCGTTTCCGAATCCGAACACCAATTAGCTGTAACGGATTAGTTAATTGCAAATATTTATGCTTCATTAATCATGCAGTATTTGCTATCACCTAATCTTCAAACATATTAGTTGTCTTGGTCTCAGTGGATGAATGGATAAACTTTTGGGACAGTCAGTGCTATCGATTTGTGATTAACTATGAGATTTCTTGTTCGAATATCACAATTGACTCCTCCTGTAAAGGTCAGGGAACCAGTGCAGACAGTGGGATCCAAATATAGAAATGTTATATTTGTCTATGTGTACATGTAGATTGTTATTATTATAGCATGTATTTTTCAAACTACTGTTTAATCATTACTATATGGTATGGTTGAACTGACAATTCCGTTTCCATATAATTAATGTAAGACTTATTGTTGTTAAAGCATTGGGATGTTGACAATACAGATATGACAAGAAAGGTGCATGAAAGACATGCCAGCTATCAATTTATTGCAATTGACGTGATAAACTGCGGATCACGAATCTTTCCTTTCTAAATGTGTCTACTGCTGAAGGGCACCTGTCACACATGGTATGTAGATCTCTCAGACTGCAGATTGACCCTTACGGACAGTGTCCATTTCACATTAATTAGATCACTGTAAAGATACCGATTCGGGGTTGGCAAACCGATTGGGAATCAATGGCTTTGAGTTTCTGAAATGAATACCAATATGTTACGAATGTACTGCAGGAATAGTAGGTAAAGACGCCGGTTACTTAATTAACCCTTCCAGCTATTGGATATTGAAGAAATTCATATCTGAACTGTGAACCTTGACATAGAAGTATATGTTTAATATGTAAACTCAATTGACCTGTATTGCATGAGTGCCACTGCAATGACCTCAAGAACCCTGAACTTAAACAAGAAGTTTAGTCAAGTGGTAAACAATGTATGCAGGTTTATGGTTGCGGTTATTTGTAGTGGGCTGTTACTGTCCGGCTCATTTCATATTTACACGTTTATAAAGACTACAAAGTTTATACATTGTGTCTCCTGAAGTATGAGATACTCAATATATAAAAGGAACCATACTAAAATTGGTCTTTGAAGGGCATTTAGAATTGGCATACATACAATCATCTGTTTTCATACTTAGACCTGTTCACGATTTTATTGAAAGTTAGATGTTAAATACTGAATTGATAATTTATATCGGGTGGTCAATGTCACGTTCACGTTCCTTACTTTTCGTTGAAATTCAGCTTTTTACATTAAGTTAAGGATTGAAATGAATGCAATGATAAACATTCTTTGGAAACGCAAAGGTGAGGTGAGTTGGTGTATAACGCCTCTTTCAAGAGTATTTCATTTAAATCGCAGCTGCTAGTATAATGACAGGGAAAAATCCAATGGGTGGTACTACGCTGAAATTCAGTGTAGCATTGCACCCAAACCTTACTGCGTTAAAAGAGTTTTCTACTTCAGGCAAATTTGACGTGCCCGTGGCGGGAGTCGAATCCTGGACCTCTTGATCCAAAGCCGAACCCGCCAACCACTGAGCTTTCCAATCCCTCGAAACGTGAAGGAAAATAAGACACAATGTCCTTTCCCTTATCATCTAATCTCCCAAGAGTCTTAGAATAACTTCAATAGTTTCAGGTTTATTAAGAATAAGTTAAATCCGCTAAAGAACATAAAAGGTCACTGTTCAGTTTCCAAGTACTGTTCCCGAAATGGCAATAAATCAAACAAAAGACAAGATTAAATTTCTTTCCGAAATATTTTGGTTTGTTGCCTTTTTTAACTTAAAACATAACATGAAAATAAAATGAAGGGATATTTGTAAACGGTTGTGGTCAACTCAAACACTGCAATGTCAATACTCTAGCTTTCAATAACAAAGGATGACAGAACAAAACCATAAATGGGTGCTTGTTCTCTCTTTATCAAGCTTATAAATGTTCACAAACTAGTTACCATCTTCTGTATACATTTGATATCATCACAACGATTCATTCACACGTCCAATTGAATCCGGGGTATTTCGTTTTTTTAACTTTCATGATAATGTTTGGAAAGTGGACATTTTGGTGCACTGAACAAAACTCTTACCGACAACAAGTGAGATTTCTGCTTCACACTGCTTGGCTTTTAAAATGTTAATAACTATTCTTAGAATAAACACTAGCAGTACACTACGCTCATCCTGATAGGATATTTATTCTTTAAAGAGAATGTCATAAATAAATATCATAGTCTTAGTTAATATATTTAAGATAACATATTTAACATATTTTCCCTGCAACGCAATGAAACCTAACGATTGCAAAAATAATTGTTAGATGACTGAAGAAAACATCACCAATATGTGTATTATATAACTGCACTATAGTCTGTCAGAACAAAATGATGACGAGTATATAAATCCTTGTGTTTGCAATAGCTGGCCAAGGTATTACGATTGATCCACCAATGAAATCAGAAGATGTAAAAATTTGCGTGGTCAAAGTGGGTGTCACATAAAATGCCCATTTTTCAAGATCGCTTGACATTAACGGCTTCATTCTTACATGAACACTGCACGTCAGTGTTACCACACCAGACGTAATTTTGGATATTGAGAAATGTCATAGTATTTTCTTTGAGGAATTACTGACGTCAAAATTCCAAATAAAGTGTAATCGATCTTTTAAGCAAATCAAACTGTTCTTGAAATAATATATGATGGATTTCAGATTAAACTTGTTCTTGACGTTCATTGAAATGTACATGGATAAATGACGCATTAAATATACAATCTTAAAGAAACGTATGCTCATTACATACAGAAACAAATCCTTGAAATCATGACATACACTAAAAGTTAAATTTCAGACATTCCACTCGGCACAGATTAAGATTGTTCTTATACAATATCTTGAAGCCAGATTAATACTGTCCTGGACACTTAATGAGAAATTCATATTTAGAATACACAATCTACAACACTAACGGATTGTAGGATAGACAATTATCAAATTTAAAAATTAATATTATTATATGTTATATAAGGTGTAGAAGATCGATAAACCTAAACTTGTGGATGTGGACCATCTGTGAACATAGAAGGTACACATAAGGGGAATCAGACAGACAGACATATGTATTCAGTAATTTAGGCCTTCAGCCCATAATACGTACATTTTACAAAATAGTTGATACATTTTCATGCTGAGATAAGTTTAGGGGAGAGCGGGGATAGTTCGGACGATTTTCAGACAAATCTTTCCGGACTATTAAATACAAAGATATGAAAGCCGTACGTGATACATGCCTCAATAAAGCTTAATATATTATCTATGTATATGCCTTGAATGAGAGTGCTACCTCTCCTAGTAAAATAAGTGTATCAGATTTTGAAAGATGTCCACATTGTCCGAAGTTACCCCACAGGTAGGGATACCTCGGACAAGAGGTGGGGTACATCAGGACACATACTGCTTTTGCTGAAAAATCAGTTCATTGCTATGAAGTAAACATGAAAATGAAATTAATATGAACCAACACAAGTATAACTATACACTACTGCAGTTTTCTGCTATTCTTTAACCACAACTTACATGACATAACATTAAGATAAGTAATCAAAAACGAAATCCGGGATATTTTATTTTTTCAGCACTAAATAATCCTATACATCTCTTATAAAAAATCTACAACGAATACAAGTTCTGGAAATTCAATAAAATCCTGCAAAATATTTCTATATTTTATTAGTGACATTCAAAAGAATGCATGGTTGCTGAAAACAATCTTAATCAATCATACGTCCGTGACTCGTTTATCGTAGAAATGTTTATGAAGGTGTCAAAAAATGTACGTGTCTGTCAGTTATGCGTCTTTGACCAAACATGAGTTTGAAGTCTATTGGCTTCTAACTTACAAGTATGTCAACAAAGTAACATTGAGGAAACTGCAATATAGACCTACACATTGGACTTTTGAAAATAAGTAACTAGTTGTCAACAAATAGGCATATACAGTGTAATACCGAAGCAGATAGTTAATATGCATTGAACAAAATTTAAAATGTCAAAAGCAAAGGCGTTTGATTGATTTCCATGTCTGTGAAAGTTTAAAACAATCGCACACGTAATAAGGGACATGTATGGGGTAGGTTCGTCCAATTGGACGAAGCTTCTCCACTGTAACTTTTTTCAGATAAATATAAATTGACAACCAGACAGGAGAGATTATACGAGAATGAAACTGTCCACACATGAGTTTTGCTTATCACTACCAGGCAGCATTCTATTCCTAAAAAAAACACACAATGCCCTGGCAGTGAGCGATTAAGTTCTGATAGTCAAAAGTAACATGGGATTTAGTAAAAAACGAAAATCGTCTTTGCTGATCAAATTTCCCGTTTGCCCAACTTTTCGCGAATATGGCATGCTTGTTGACGTGGTGCGAGTTTCCTCAACCAATGAAAACATCTGTAACATTTTCGTTTTGGGAGTTAGCGGGGGTGTCCGAACCATAGCGCTGTCCGAACCATCCCCGCTCTCCCCTACTGTTTTAGCTGGATATTAGTGGAATCAACAAACGATTTCAGTCAATTGGCCTTATCAAGCTGATGTTTTGAGTCAGTCGTCTTTACTCTTAAGATGCAAGGTTAACGCCGCTTTCAAGAGTATTTCACTTATATCACGGCTGCTAGTATAATGGCCCGCAACGCCATGTGGTTATGCATTGCGGTGAAACCTGCGAGCATCGGCTGGAACTAGCGAACCATGGGTGGTACAGCACTGAAATACAAAATTAGCATTGCACCCAAACCTTACTGCGTGCACAGTTCTCTACTGCAGACAAAGTTGCCGTGCCGCTGGCGGGATTCGAACCCGGGACCTCTAAGAGCTCTTGATCCGAAGCCGAACGCGCTAACCATTGCGCTATCCCGCCCCCTCTTTATTTTGACAAATGTTATCAATATGCATGTTGTATATACAGCGTCTATATTGGAAAATATCAAAGGGGTGAATCAAGGTTGGATGCGTAACGTATTCATGTATTGATATTAAATAGTGTTTTCTTATCGAGAAGTACGAATTGAAATTACTAGTTTGATGGTAGGCGACTCAGTATAAGGACGATATAAAGATAAAAGTAGTGATTTCGGATCGAAAACCGAACAATGCACCGCGATTGAAGCTCGCCAACTAATCAAAGGTTATTTTTGAAACTTATTTACAACAGAAAAAAATGACAAATGTGGGTTGATAATGTTTGATAAGTCATATAACTATTGTACGTGTAAATGTGACGTACAGTTTCTGTTTCTGCGCATGTATAATGCTGTTGCTAGATAATCACTGGAAACTTGTAATTATGATTTATTTCGCGACTGGGGATGAATATGTAAGTTGAGTGAAATTACAACATTTGATATTTTTGCACGTATTAAAGCCAAATAGAAAAATAGGAAACACAATTGATGCAACTTTAAAGACGTCTCTGCCCACACACCTCTGCAGATGCGCGGAGGTTAACTAACTGATGTTGAATGAAAGCTATATAAGCTGTGACAGTGTCTTGGTTCCTGAACATTTAGATCTGGCTAAAAATTAAACATTGCACAATATCATCTCAAAGAAAATACAAATCAAAATTGACACGAATAGATGAAAAGCTGGTGCCTTGAGATTGGTAAAACACACCAAAATACGACTACGAAATAAAAAATGAAATCATTCCTACTCTTTTGAGGCTTGGTCATACAGGCATATATTGGTCAAAGATGTATCACAAGGCCACTCGTATAACAGAAGACAGTGTTTCATCACTCAAGCCATTCCTGTTTTTCTTTCAACTACATACTACCAGAATAACGAGACATTATTCTAGAATTTTTTAATCAAGGAACTTAATCCAATGAAAAATGAAAGCCTCTACCCAAGCCCTATCGGTTATCGAATTGCTCTAGGGGCAATAAAATGAAACTCTTCCGAATAACAACTTTATGTTTTCGGAGAGCTTGCAAAGCATTCTTTTAGTGTTATGTAATCCTTTTGACTGATCCGAAATTGGATAAAGGCAGAACAAACGGTATAATCAGAATAAAATCGGAATGGTCGGAGGTTATTTTAAATATCAACTGTTTATGACTGTCACTACGTAAATGTATATTCACACTGCAGTCTGCGTAACGTTTTAATATTGATCTTCCCGTTGTGCACTGAAACGAATATTTAATTTTTACATCTAGTTCTGCTTTTTCTATTATTTTTGTTCTTAAAATTGTAGATCTACCATTACTTTGCATAACTGCCAGAATTCAGTACAAGATGTTGTCCCTAACTCACCAATATCACAATTACGCTCCCGTCTACCTGTCACAATCCCCATTCAAACTCACTGAGGCGGGATAATTCATGAACAATAGGGGATTAAAGTATAGTCTTTCGGACATGACACAAAACATAACAGTTTCTTGATATCAAGTTACGCATTCATTTATATGTACACACATTTCATAAAAAAATTATTGACTCATACATAAGTCTGGAAAATGCTTTATTTACACATACATTTTCCTTGATTTACATTTACTTTTGATGATCCCCCTATCAACCGACACGAAAAGTTCGATCTGAAGAATGTTGTCACCTCTGCGTGACGAAAGCCAACCTTAAATGGTTTTAATTGTTTCAATGCTGCAACATTAGAATGAATTGTCTGTTGGTATGAACTACGTTGAAAATCTCTGTACTTTTAAAATGACTTTAAAGACCTTTTTGTCCAACAGCACATCCTGGACAAACCTTGAGATTACCAGCTATTTTTTTCTTATAGGGTTCACCTGGTGAATGAAGGAAATGTTTTACATGTGGAATCCTTTTGAACTTTGAAATTAAACATTCGTTAAGAGATATTCCATTTAAAATGTGTCAACATTAAAACATCAACATATTTAAAAAGGTACAAACTTACTATGCAGTTTTTGAATGCCGTTTAATTAATTTACATGTGTATATATTTAAACTTGGAAAGCCAGAACAAATTAAATGAAAACCACTCAGCATTCTTATTGATGTTGACAGTTTTAATGGAAATGTACATGTTGACTTGGGTTGTCAATATCAACTTTCTCATTAAGCATACTCCTCTTGCAGACGGGTTTACAATTTCATAATGAATGTAGATAGGCAATTTCGTCAATCATTAACGGTTCCTAAGTACACTCAGCTGTATTGAACATGTATCACATGCCCTGGCATCTGTATAAAAGGCGCTGTACCACGTTTTCTGCAAATTTTGTTTCCTCATATTTTCATTGATCATTAATATATTGTTAAGTTAGTAGGTAAAGCATCTCCTTACACGATCTGCCTCATCGAAAATGGTTAATATCCATACTGGAAGAAAATGGTGTGGAACTCTCCCGTGTTAGAGGAAGATTTGTAGGTCTGATGCGAATTTGAGAGTTCAGACAGCAATATAAATGACCATTCCATCATGGTGCCATACTTTTGTTTCAATACGTTTACATGTATATGTAATTTTATCCCGAGTGTTTATGTATCTCTACATCAATCAGATCACATTACAATGGCCAGTCGGAGGATAATGGACTCGAATCGAACGATGTATATTCATTGGTGATCTCTCTTTATTGATTGGGAGTATGATTTAGCCATTGTAAACACTTATTTACATTTTCGTGACATCACTTTATTTCAGTAAGCAGAACGTACTACAGCGCCTCTAAAGCTGAACCTGACACGAAGTGCTTATCATACAACACAAGTTATCGTTCATTCAACTTTTTATGTTTGACATAATCATATCAGGTTTTGTTTTTGTTTAACTTTTGCAAAGACAGGAAGACTTTGGTAAGTATTCATTGCGAAGTAGTGTTTTGCATTAAAGTAGTATTTTACACGTGGTTAAATGCATAGCTCACTTGATTGTTATCAATGAAGTTCAGGAACAATGGGCGCAACTCGCCGCAAAGGTGGGTTCCTCACTTCATTGCTGGATAAACTCAGAGTTTGAAGGGGGGTTCATTGACCTATACGAGGTGAGGTGAGGTGAGGTGAGGTGAGTTTGGGCTTAACGCCGCTTTCAAGAGTATTTCACTTATATCGCGGCTGTTAGTATTATGGCAGGGAGAAAGCCCGCAACGCCATGTGGCTATGCACTGCGGTGAAACCTGCGAACAAAGACTGGAAGTAGCGGACCATGGGTGGTACTACGCTGAAATTCAGTGTAGCATTGCGTCCAAACCTCACTGCGTGTAGAACAATTATCTACTGCAGCCAAAGTTGCAGTGCCCCTAGATTCGAACCCCGGACCTCTTGATCAGAAGCCGAACGCGCTAATCGACCCATACCCATATATGTATTAAGAAGTTTATGGTGTCACCTTGGGTAAATGACATTTTTCAAATTATTCCTCCTTTCACCCATGATGGATGTGCCATTGAAGTGACCATCTGTCAACATTTCATAAGCTCGACATTTTATTTCTCTACAATCTCCAATAAGTAATCAACTGGGTCATTCATTAGTAATACATTCTGTGCATTCTTATTCAATTAGCTTGGTGGAATGTTTCTCAATTCCTCAAAACAGAAATTCCTAAGGTTCGAAAGTTACTGATGCGAGTATCACCTGATGAGTTTGAGAATGTTAATTATAAACATTGACATATAATGAGTTTTATCATAGCAATAGAGATAATAACATTGACGTCCAAACAAATTCAAATCACATTATATACTCTTCAAAAAAGGAAACTTGACACTCTCTCAAAATTTAATAATTTGATATAAAAGCATTTTTTTGGAGATAGGATACAGACATCACCATTCAAACACCGTTTGAGGATCAAAGCACGCGATGCTGGAAACATTAATCATGTCATCAGCCAGATACACAAACACTATAGAGTTAGCTTCAGAGAGGTAGAGGAAATGTCAGCCAGGCTCCTTCAATTTCTTACGTACTTTTGAACTGAAATTCTGTGTAGCCCAGGGATCTGTGTACTTGTAGACGCTGTAGTAGCAGTGCGGTCTCGAATGCGACGCAGTCTGATGTATCGATCTTGAGCTAAGTTGTCACCCTTGGTCTCCTTTACCTTGGTCTGTCGACAACACTGTTGGCATGATTGTACCGGGTCCAACATGTAGGGAATGTCTGTCGCGTTACGCTAAAATGCCTGGCCACATCTTGCTGAGTTGCTCCACCTTGCAATCTGACAATGACGTTGTTACGTTGAGCTCTATTCAGCCTTGACAGTTTGAAATTGGGTCTACTGACGTTTTACTGTCTGTGTGCACACCCGTTGATATGGCCTTTTATACCCCTTGAGCAAGGGTTCCTGTATGCATAATTGAAGGATCGTGTGATGAACGTTTTAACAGCCCGTTGCATTTTGGTGAATTGGTAAAATTGTTCTCCAAACGCTACGGCCGTGCAGTTTTGAGTTGTTTCTGTGAATGTGGGAAAATCAACCTTCTGTTTGTTTAATTCAAGGTCATTTTTATATCATGCTTTCAGATATTTTGAGGAAAGTCGTTTTACACCTATGTCAAGTTTCTTTTTTGAAAAGTAGATTTGCACTTAGCTATACAATTAGATGAACAAGCTTTCGGGGTGCAGCTGTAATGACGAGTATCTAATCAAACTATCTAATCAATTTTAGACTGATATATTTTGAATATGTCTGTGACATTCTTTGAAAATGAAATGAAAAAGAGTAAACATAATACAAGGATAATAATCACAGGATGTCAGATGGTGGTATTAATCTTAATATCCATCAAACACGTGACATGACAAACAGAAAAGGATATATTAGCCTATGATTAAGTTACCAAGGACTTGGCATTGGATGTCTACTGTGACAATGGAGAAATAGAAGTAATTCTTTTCTCACTCCACATACTTATCATTGACATACTTACTTATCCATGCCCAAATCAGAAAATCTGAATGTAGACTCAGGGGAGTAAAGAGAGGGTTCTGACTGAATATATTCCAGTGTACATGTGGTTAAAAGTAGTATATAATAACATTTATTTTGATAAACATTAAGAATGGAACACATACTATCCTTTGACCGATCATCAAGGTTTTGTTATGCCGTAGCAAAGTTTTCATCACTCACAGCGCTGATGGATAGCTTCTTCTCTCAGTCTTTATACTTATGACCAGTTGTATATCATCAACAATAATGTTTGAAGGAATTTAAAATTTAAAATGTAATTTCTTGTAAAGTATTCTTTGACTGCTGACTAAACACCTGTGCCTTCAGTTTTAGATTATGACATCGACAATTTGAGAATTTTGCAATTGAAAATCATACATATGATAAAATCAACTCAGATGAGTACTTGTACTTTATTTTGGCTTGCACTTTAGCAGTAGTATCAGCCTTCTTTATAACTTCATTTACATCACAGCGTCATACATCTTCGTGTTTGCCATAACAGGAACGGAACTCTAAATACCAGGTAAAATTCGCCTCCACGTGAAAAGAACCTGGATTGACCTATGGTTGTGTTTGACACATGTGATATAAGTGATTCATACATTAAGTGGTAATGATAGTATGATCGATCTGCTATTATTCTCTAATACGGAATATATATAAGCCGTTGAAAGTAAGTCCAAACCAATACACTATCAATGAGTCATACAATCTGAGGATTCATTGCAAGAAATATACTTGTATACAAACATAAATGACGAGTTATGTCCATGTATATGTCTGAAAATATGCATGTGGGTTTGGCTCCTGTTACTACCTGTCTTGACAAATGAGATATTTTCTCGTCATTATGGTGTCATGAGTGGATCATTTGATGTAATCCACTCCCAGTATTGCTGTGTATTCTTCTTTATCCAACATTCCACAATCAATCAATATTTATTTCACTAAAAAAAAAACCAACGGTGGTACAAGAGCAGAAAAATAAACATAACATACTATACATTGTTGCATGCGCCTTAACTATTCCTTAACAAACTTTGTAAGATAGTTATAAATTTGGACATTCTTTTCAATTCTTTTGCACATTTAGGTGTGAGAATTGTACAGGTTATATACATTAGGATACAGGTGAAATGAGCTTGGGATATATAAAATCCTGGCTGGGAGAAGAGATTCACATCTAAACATATAATGGAACTCATCTCCTATTACATTTTTGTAGCATAATTTACATAAACGTTCCTCCCTGATAATTCCCTGCCATCAGCCAGTCTCTATGGGTAGGTTATGGTTTAAAGTACGGAATCCCAAAAATGGGATAGAGATCCCTTTCGGTAATAATAGATATCGTTCAAATTGAAGTGATCTTTTAACATGTTTATAAAGGATGCCCTTAAAGCTGCATTCAATGTTTTCTCTCCATTTTTGATCAAACTGATCAGTTAGAATTTGTCAGTCGGCCTGCTCAATTGACAATAGGCTGACACTTTAACTTCACTGAACACAGCTAGTCATCATACCAACATGATTGATCTACCATGCTCTGATATAAAATATTTAACTGTCAGAACACATTTAGTCAACATAACAACATGACTGATCTACCATGCTCTGACACGAAATATTAATACAGATAACCTTTCTTTGATATCTGAAAGAAAACACACGTTAGACACAGTAAACATAAAAAGTTATATAGTTTTACATATTAAACTTTAGATTCTTATCTTGTTTGCGTTGTGATTAAAGAGGCACTGAGTATGTTGCTTACGTCACAAAATGTCAAACGTTACAAATGGTGTTATTTCATCGGGAAGTACTGTCTATTGCTGCAAATTATATTATGATATAAAAATAATGATAAATTATATTTAATGTTGCGATTTAAGATTAAAAAACGGACATTTTGTCAAACGAAATTTTGAAAATTTACTTATTACAGACAAAACACAGATGTACATGTAGATTGGTAATGTTTAACACGTCATAAAATTATTGTACATGTACATATATATGTTATGGGACCTCTTATTTCGGTTTCTTAATAAGTATCGGTTGTTTCCCGATTTTCACTGAAAACATCTAATTATCATATAGTTGGCGACTAGGTTTTAATGTACAAGTCAAGTTAAGTTATTTTAACTTAAATCAATACATGTGGCCTTTCTGCACGTACGTATTAAATGCATAGCCACATGGCGTTGCGGGCTTTCTCCCTGTCATAATACTAGTAGCCGCGATATAAGTGAAAAACTCTTGAAAGCGGCGTTAAACCACAACTCACATCGGATGTTAAATAATGAAATTGCAAGGATAATCATATAGTGCATAGCATGTTAATTTGCTGCCATTGTCAAGCATCTTTATTTCAAAAAAGCATTTGATATGCAAAACAACAAATGATAATGTAATATGTAGGCACCAGTTAAGCACAAATATTCAATTCTAGAATGTAAAGAGGCTAGATCGTCTTAGAACTGCGAGATGAAATGAAGGTGACTTGGTCAAACGTTCTGATGTTTCCTTGTCAAAGTTCAGTTATTGTGTGAGGTGAGGTGAGGTTTAACGCCGCTTTCAAGAGTATTTCACTTATATCGCGATCGTGGCTGCTAGTATTATTGCAGGGAGGTGAGGTGAGTTGGGGGTTTAACGCCGTTTTCAAGAGTATTTCAATTATAGTGCTAGTTTTACGGCAGGGAGAAAGCCCGCAACGCCATGTGGTTATGCATTGCGATGAAACCTGCGAGCAACGGCTGGAACTAGCGAACCCTGAAATTCAGTGTTGCATTGCACCCAAACCTTACTGCGTGTAGAACAGTTCTCTACTGTAGACAAATTTGCCGTGCCCCTGGCGGGATTCGAACTCCGGATTTCTTGAACGTGCTTACCACTGCGCTATCCCGCCTCCTTAATTATTTTGTTAATTGGGTTACTTTATATAGAAATCTATATAATCCTCTTCAGTGTGTAACCGAAAAGAAGTCGACTAGTGTTTCGAGTTTAAGAGATCGTTCATACTATACATGTACGTACAATTATTTTAGTTTATTTCCGGGATAGCAGGAACGCACAAAGGTAGGCACGTTCAACTTCGGATCAATGGTCCGGGGTTCGAATTCCGCCAGCAGCTCGGTAACTTTGTCTGCTGTAGAGAACTGTTACATATGCAGTAAGGTTTGTATGCAATAGTACATTGAATTTCACCGCAATGTAAAGCAAACGCGACGTTGCGGGTTTTCTCCCGGTAATGATACTAGCAGTCGTGATAAAGTTAAATATTCATGAAAGTGGCATTTAAACCCGACTCACCTCACATCACCTTTTTTATTGTCTCATAGATATGGAAATGGAAAAATAGAATAGACACAATTTGAAAGCTTTTGGTGCTCACTTACTACTGACGATAGCCACTGCCTTAAAGGCGTTGTTGCACGTTCTGCTTACTGAAGTGAAGTAATCACACAAACAAGTTAATACTCCTCAGTTTAAAAAGAGTGTTCTTAAACGATATACATGTTTCTGTTAACCCATGTGAGTCCATTTCCCTTCGAGTGAACACATTAAAATGGCAGCTCGAAGGTAATTCAAGTGATCTGACTGTTGTAGCGATATCTCAAGACTCAAAGTGTAAATTATGGCACCTTGATTGAATGGTCATTCATCTTGCTGTCTGAACTGTCAAGTTAGCATCAGACCTAATAATCTAAAACATCTCACACTGAAGAGTTCAACAACACTGTCGCTCTATACATCGACCGGTATGGATAACTATTTTCTATGGATACGGCATATCGGTCGTTTAATCAGATATTTCACCATCTAATGTGAGAATATGTTGTACAAACTATAGTAATAAATGAAAAAAACGTGCTACAGCGCCTTTAACAAGAAACCCATGTTAGTTTGGCATGATATCAAACATTCTCTAGAAAATCTGGGGAGGCAGAAGAACCATAACTCATTTGTAACACTGAAAGAACAGAAATGTTTTTCTCGCAATAGCAGGTTGATGCGCCATTGTCTATAAAATCGCTCAGTCTGATTAAAATCGACCTTGTTCCGAGGAATAAAATTTGCAAAATTTTGCATCTGCCGGGATACGAACAGGTTCTGTAGATTCCTCGCCACAAGGTCTGAGAACACCCCGTATAGGCGTGTGTTCAGAACCAGTTTAGCGCAGCCAAAACCCAGTCAAATAGCTGACCAATCACATCATAGTATTTAAACGGTTGCGGTTTTGAAAGCATTCGGAACAGACAAAAGGATAGCTGTTTGGAGTTATCTGCCCCTAGTTTCTCGCACCGAAAGCATCTGTTGGGCATCTTTTGATTGGCTAGCTGAATTGCGCCCGAACACGCTAGTGTACGGGGTGCTTTCAGACGGTTTGGCGTGGAAACCAACGAACGAGTTCGTATCCCGGTAGATGCACTATTTTGCAATTTTTATTCCACGGAAAACCGTCGATTTTAATCAGACTGTAAAATCGCTGTAAATGTCTCTCAAATGGTTAATACAATTGCCCGTTTATGTTTACCGGGAGATCAGAAAGGTTAAACAGTGTTTAGTGTTTGGTAATCTTCTGCCATAAAATGAGATTGGATAAACCTAAACAATTGTGAAGATAAGAATAAAATTGGAATTGCAAAATATTATAAAAAGAATAAATTTTGATTAAAGTCAATTTTTCATACTGAGTGTTACGATTTGTCTTGCACGTTAAGACGTTATCGCTGCTTTCAAGAGTATTTCACTTATATCACTGCTGCTAGTACTATGGCAGGGAGAAAGCCTGCAACGCCATGTGGCTATATATTGCGGTGAAACCTGCGAGCATTGGCTGGAACTAGCGAACCATCTTACTGCATTATAACGGTTCTCTCCTGCAGACAAACTTGCGGGATTCGAAACCCTCTTCATCCGAAGCCGAACGCTCTAACCACTGCGCTATCACGCCCCCATGAGAACATGAACGTTTGCAATCAAGATATTCACGATCAATTGATACGATGATGTCGCTTCTGCTTAACGTAATAAAACCACCAGGAAACCATTCATATCTGCAGCAGATTCTCTAGTTTCAGTTTAATGACCCCATACCTTGATTGTATCCTATTGGTAATATTGCTTTTATGTTGCCTTACCAATTAAGGCTTTTAACAATCGTTATGCGTATTTCGTTTATACCAGCGTATGTAGTGTTTTGCCTTGCCAGATAAACTACATCGATACCATGACAAAAAAAGCTTTTAGTTGGAACATCAGTAAATCTATTGATAACGTTTTCTGTTTCTGTAACAGTGTAGAGTTTGCTCAAAACCAAGTTAAAGATATGCCTTACAAGTAAGGTGAGGTGAGGTGAGGTGAGGTGAGATGGGGTTTAACGCCGCTTTCAAGAGTATTTCACTTATATCGCGGCTGCTGGTATTATGGCAGGGAGAAAGCCTGCAACGCCATGTGGCTATGCATTGCGGTGAAACCTGCGAGCATCGGCTGGAAATAGCGAACCATGGGTGGTACTGCACTGAAATTCAGTGTAGCATTGTGTGTAGAACAGTTCTCTACTGCAGACAAAGTTGCCGTGCCCCTGGCGGGATTCGACTCCCCGGACTTCTTGATCCGAAGCCGAACGCGCTAACCACTGTGCTATCCCGCCCCGCCTTACACGATTCTGTTTCTATTAATTAAGGGGTTAACTTTCTAAAATGTGTAATGCTTAATGCTTAAATTTGTAGATGAGAGTACAATTATTAGTGAATGAAACTATTAACTATCGGTCAATTTCTAAAAATGTCCAACAATGAAAGGTGCAAATTTTTAAGATATGATCAGTCATATTTTAATTCATCTGTATCATCTAAATACAGACAGACTGTTGTTTAAAACCGATGAAATTGCAGGTTCTATTAGGATAAACACCAATTAACCAAATAAATACAAGTCAGCTGATGTGGTGAAATAAACATAATTGTATTTATCCTATTGTAATTGACCTGTTATGAAGGTTTTACTGTATTTGATAATGACAAATAGCTTGAGAACTTACAGGTTTGAAAAATATTCACTACCGGGCTAACAAAACGTTAGCAAATTTTCAACAAAGTATGAAGGTATTGGACAAGCACTTTTTTCGTAAAGAAGGCTCAATAATAACCCTCGATTAATATAAACGGTTCTAAAATGAAGGTGCATGGCTCGGTTAAGCCATGTGAGTCCATTTCCCGTCGAGCTGCCATTTTAAGATATTCACCTTGAAATGGCCGCTCGCTCGAAGGTAGTTCAAGTGATCTGTCTGATGTAGCGATACCTATACACTTAGTAGACTGACTTTTAAATAAGGTACAGTAATGGAACGGTCAACCATCTTGCTCTTTGAACGCTCAAAATCGTATGAGACCTACACATCTATATGCACATCTCACACCGAAAAGTACCACACAATTGTCGCTTTATACTCGCACAAAGTTTCTTCGAATAATTGTACTGATCCTCTTTCAATAGATGCATCTTATCGGGTCGAGTGAGGTGAGTGAGGTGATTTGGAGTTTAACGCCGCTTTGAAGAGTATTTCACTTATATCGGGGCTGCTAGTATTATGGCAGGGATAAAGCCTGCAACGCCATGTGGCTATGTAATGCGGTGAAACCTGCGAGCATAGGCTGGAACTAGCGAGCCATGGGTGGTACTACGCTGAAATTCAGTGTATCATTGCACCCAAACCTTACGGCGTGTAGCACAATTCTCTACTACAGACAAAGTTGCCGTGTCCCTGGCGTAATTTGAACCTCGGACCTCTTGATCCGAAACCGAACGCGCTAACCACTGCGCTATCACGCCCCCTCGGGTCGAGTAATGAAATGTTTTACCCTCTAACATAACAATATGTTGTATAAACTAATAATAAATAGCAAATTTGTGAAAAGTTAATATACACAAAAACTTGCTACAGCACCTTTAAGGGATGCAATACAGTCAGAAAATGTATTCTTTGCTTAAAATGTGGGCAAAGATGATAGATGTAGACGACTTATTGTTACCACTGGACTCCTTGAAGTATAATATAATTCAAAACTAAATTGTTTTGATCAAGGTAAATCCTCTCTCATAACATGCCACGGTTATTGGAGGGAGAAAGCCCGCACCATCATGTGTCTATGTATTGCGGTGAAACCTGCGAGCAATAGCTGGAACTAGCGCTGAAATTCAGTGTAGCATTGCACTAAAACCTTACTGGGTGTAGATCAGACAAAGTTGGCGTGGCCCTAGCGGGAATCGATCCACGGACCTATTGATCTGAAGCCGAACTAGCTGACCACTGCGCTTTCCCACCCCCGAAAGCAGATCGGATCCATTGCTGCTTATATTCAACTGAAGGCAGTCAAACGATAGGCAAAGAACAATGACATACCACTGGTGTTTTTGTTTTGTTTTGAGTAATTGTTTAACCCAGCTTGAATAGGGTTATATGCGCAGGTAAATGTATCAGAAGTTTGATCAATTCTATACGATAAAAAATTATATTTTAAAATCAAATGACCTGAAACTGAAATTAAGCATTTTAAGTGCCAACTGATAGCATGCGGGATTGTCTGTGCAGACTGTTGTTATTGCTTTATAGCTCGCTCGCCGAATTGACTGTGCAGTTGTATTAACGTTTTATAGCTTGCCCTCGCTGAACCCTTTACAAAGGTGATACGAAGCACAATTTAGTTAATGTTTAATGTCTCTCTACTTAAATGAATTAACATCAACATATTCAACACAGGTGGAATAATTTCACCGACTACACATATAAGCAGATGCAGTTTCAAAATCCACAGAATATATTTACAATGGAACTTATATGTTTTCGACTTAACGGGTTCTAAATATATTTAAGCTACCGGGGATGTACAGGTAGGTCACCTGGTAATATTTTAGATGAGTTAGATGTCAATAAACGTGTATTATTTAATTCATTTAATCATTTATTTAATGTAAGCGCAGTCATGTGAAGCCACTTTGTTGATTGCCCCCTCTGGTAAGAAAGTTTATTGGCTTCTTGACTTTAAGATATGTTCTGTAGTTCATCAACTTATCAGAAGAGGACGATTTTTGTGTGTTCTATATTGAATAGGTGAGTAAAAAATCATGATAAACGTTATAATTTTAATAGAATCTTTGGAAATATATTTCATTAAGCTTATAGCACAGTTTGTTTGATACCACTGAAAACCTTTAATTCGAGATTCTATCTAATTTACAGACGATTGGTATCGATACCTAGATTGCGAAGGATTTCAAATAGTTTTTCTATCTAATCTGCCAACTAAATGTGTCGATTCTTAGATGGTGAAGCGCTCATAACTCGTTCCTGTGTCTCATCTACAGACCTTGAATATTTTATCTACTGACTATATTATATGGGCTGATTCTTAAATTGTGAGGGTTATGACAATTCATCTACCGACCATTTGGGTCGATTTCAAAGTAGTAGAGTAGAAAGCGAAACGAATTAAACAATCTAGGAATTTAACGTTCCCAGTTTGTTCTCACAATCTGCAGATTGTGACCATTCCTAGATTGCACGGAAAATATCCAATGCCAAAGGTTTTTATATGAATCCTTATAACTGGAAACGTATTTTTGTTATTTAAGAGATCGCACCAAAATCAGTATTCTCCGTTACATTAATATAGTAATTCATGTTTTGTTTTAAATCGATAAAAATACTGACAGAATAATGAGACGACATTCTAGAATTGTTAAATCTAAGAACTTAAACTAAAGAAAAGGGACAAGCACTACCCAAGCCCTATCGTTTATGCAAATTGCTTTAGAGGCAATAAAATGAAACTCTTCCGAATAACAACTTAATGTTTTCCGAGAGCTTGCAGAGCATTCTTTTAGTGTTATGTAATCTTCTTGACTGATCCGAACTTGGATCGAGGCAGAACAAACGGTATAATCAGAATAAAATCGGAATGGCAGGAGGTTATTTACACAATAATTGTTTATGACTGTCACGTGAATGAATTTGTATTCTCACTGCAGTCTGCGTAATGTTTTCTCTTGGATTGATCTTCCTCTTGAGCACTGAGGTGAGGTGAGGTGAGTATTTCACTTATATCACGGCTACTAGTATTATGGCCGGGGGAAACTCACAATGTGAAACCTGCGAGCATCGGCTGGAACTAGCGAACCATGTGTGGTACTACGCTGAAATTCAGTGTAGCATTGCACCCAAACCTTACTGCGTGTAGAACAGTTCTCTACTGCAGACAAAGTTGCCGTGCCACTTTGGACACTCTCGCTTTTCGCTTTAAAGATATTATCGATATGGGTCCAGGCAAACACCAAATGATTAACCGTATTGTCTCTGATGATTTGGGTGAAAATAGCATATTCATTTTCCCTGGTACAAGTTACCAAAAAATGATAAAGCTGATTAATGCATAGCCACATGGCGTTGCGGACTTTCCCCCTGCCATAATACTAGCGCTAGCAGCCGCGATATAAGTGAACTACTCTTGAAAGCGGCGTTAAACCCCAAATCACCTCACCTCACCTCAATGTGTGTGTCTGAACTTGAAGAAACAAGCAACGTTTTTGAATTCAGAATCCACTGTACATGTCAGAAACCTGCGAGCATCGGCTGGAACTAGCGAACCATGGGTGGTACTGCACTGAAATTCAGTGTAGTATTGCACCCAAACCTTACTGCGTGTAGAACAGTTATCTACTGCAGACAAAGTTGCCGTGCCCCTGGCGGGACACACACATTGAAAAGATTATTCATATCTGTGAGATGCCAACATAATAGTAGGCTGATGAATTGTTTCACGTGTGTTATTTATATAAATAATATTGTGAAACAAGCTGTGTTAAAGGAGCACTCCGATGTATCCCTCTATACTCTTTAAAGGCGCCGTAGTACGTTTTCTTACTGAAACAAAGTGATCTCACAAAAATATGACTAAGTGTTACCAATTAGTAAATAATGATTATAAATAAATAAAAAAGAGTTCTAAAACGAGTGTACATTGTTCGGTACATCATGCAAGACCTGCTCCCATCGAGCGGCCATTTTAATGTGTTCACATTACATAGCCGCTCGAGGTAGTTCAAGTGATCTGACTGCTGTAGCGATACCTAAACACTAAAAGAGTGTGAGTTATTGTTGAACACCACTTCGGCAGAATTGCAGCGATTGGCGGCGACCTGAACATCCAGAATAGATACATATGGTACAATGATGAAATGATCAGTTGTCGCTTTATACATACGATTTTCTTCAAATACGGATAGCCATTGTCTATTGATACGGCTTATCGGATCATGTAATGAGATGTATAATGCATTAACGTACCAATTTATTGTATAAATTTTAATAAGAATGGAAAATTTGACAACACATAATGTGCGAAAAACTTTCTACAGTTCTAATGTTTTCAATTTTCAAATAAAATTATATTAAATTACATTTTTCTTATCTAATGAATTTTAGAATTTCTATCAGAGATCAAATTATAACGTTTACATCTTTTTAATCTAATCAATTTATCAACGTTGATCAGACATACAAAGTATTGATTGACCCTTTGATAAGAACAATTGATATGATTCTTATAAGCAGTAATATGTTCTGCGCTATGTAAGCTTTGACACATAGGTTAAAAAGTAATGTGTAAGTAAATGGTCTTCTCTTTAATCGAATGTGAAATAATGAAATTGCAAGGATAATCACACGATGCATAGTATGTTAATTTGCTGCCACTGTCAAGCATCTTTATTTCAAAAATGCAATTAATATGCAAAACAACATATGATGATGTAATATGTAGGCACCAATTAAGCACAAATAGGTTTTACAAATATACAATTCTAGAATGCAAAATTGATTTAAACTAATTGATTGAAGAGGCTAGATCGTCTTAGAACTGCGAGATGAAATGACGGTGACTTGGTCAAACGCTTCCATATAAAAGCGTTCTAATGTTTCCTTGCCAAAGTTCAGTTATTGTGCTAACTGTGGTTCTTTTTATAGAAATCTATATAATTGTCTTCAGTGTATAACCGAAAAGAAGTCGACTAGTGTTTCGAGTTTAAGAGATCGTTCATACTATACATGTACGTACCATTATTTTAGTTTATTTCCTGGATAGCAGGAAATCACAAAGGTAGGCACATTCGCCTTCGGATCAATGGTCCGGGGTTCGAATCTCGCCAGCAGCTCGGGAACTTTGTCTGCTGTAGAGAACTGTTACATATGCAGTAAGGTTTGTATGCAATAGTACATTGAATTTCACCGCAATGTATAACAAACGTGACGTTGCGGGCTTTCTGTAATAATACTAGCAGCCGTGATATAAGTTAAATACTCATGAAAGTGGCATTTTTTTATTGTCTCATAGATATGGAAATGGAAAAATAGAATAGATACAATTTGAAATCTTATGGTGCTCACTTACTACTGACAATAGCCACTGCCTTAAAGGCGTTGTTGCACGTTCTGCTAACTGAAGTGAAGTAATCACACAACAAAGTTATTGAGTGTTACTAATGGCTAGTTAATACTCCTCAGTTTAAAAAGGGTGTTATAAAACGGATATACATGTTTCGGTTAACCCATGTGAGTCCACTTCCCTTCGAGTGAACACATTAAAATGGCCGCTCGAAGGTAATTCAAGTGATCTGACTGATGTAGCGATATATCAAGATTCCTAAAGTTGTAATTATGGCTACTTGATTGAATGGTCATTCATCTTGCTGTCTGAACTGTCAAGATAGCGTCAGACCTAATAATCTAAAACATCTCACACTTAAGAGTTCCACACCACTGTCGCTTTATAAATCGCACAATTTTCTTCCGGTACGGATAACTATTTTTTATGGATACGGCATATCGGGTCGTTTAATGAGATATTTCACCATCTAATGTAAGAATATGTTGTACAAACTATAGTAATAAATGAAAACGTGCTACAGCGCCTTTAACACGAACCCATGTTAGTTTGGCATGATATCCAACATGTCTAGAAAATCTGGGGAGGCAGAAGAACCATAACTCATTTTAACACTGAAAAGAACAGAATGTTTTTCTCGCAATAGCAGGTTGATGCGCAATTGTCTATAAAATCGCTGTAAATGTCTCTCAAATGGTTACTACAATTGCCCGTTTATGTTTACCGGGAGATCAGAAAGGTTAATCAGTGTTTAGTGTTCGGTAATCGTCTGCCATAAAATGAGATTGAATAAACCAAACCAATTGTGAAGATAAGAATAACATTGGAATTGCAGAATATTATAAAAACAATAGATTTTGATTAAAGCCACCTTTTCATACTAAGTGTTAGTGTTTTTCTTGCACGTGAAAAAAATGTTATGTTGATACAAACTATTCTGTAAATGAACAATGTTCACAAAATTGTTATTGTGAATAATAAATAATGTATTGGCCATATACATATGGACAATCATTGATTTATCATACAATTATGAGTTCATAATGATTATTATTATTACGTGAAGTGAAATGTTCTCTGTTCATAATCATTATGAGTAAACCATGATGTGTTCACAACCAATTTTTCCCTCGGGATGGTGGTCGTATCTAACATGAGGTGAGGTGAGTTGGGTTTTAACGCCGCTTTCAAGAGGATTTCACTTATATCACGGCTGCTTGTACTATGACAGGGAGAAAGCCTGCAACGGCATGTTGCTATGTATTGCGGTGAAACCTGCGAGCATCGACTGGAACTAGCGAACCATGGTACTACGCTGTAGATTTGCACCCGAACCATACTCCATTATAACGGTTCTCTCCGTGCAGACAAAGTTACGAGATTCTAAACCCTCTTGATCCGTAGCCGAATGCCATAACCACTGCGCTATCCCGCCCCTTGAGAACATGAACGTTTGCAATCACGATCAATTGATACGATGATGTCGCTTCTGCTTAACGTAATAAAACCACCAGGAAACCATTCATATCTGCAGCAGATTCTCTAGTTTCAGTTTAATGACCCCATACCTTGATTGTGTCCTATTGGTAATATTGCTTTTATGTTGCCTTACCAATTAAAGCTTTTAAAAATCGTTATGCGTAATTCGTTTATACCAGCGTATGTAGTCTTTTGCCTTGCCAGATTTAAATTACATCGATACCATGACAAAAAAGCTTTTAGTTGGAACATCAGTAAATCTATTGATAATGTTTTCTGTTTCTTTATCAGTGTAGAGTTTGCTCAGAACGATGTTCAAGATATGCCTTACAAGTAAACACGATTTTTTTCTATTAATTTAGAGTTTAACTACTTAAAAGGTGAGGTGAGTTAGGGTTTAACGACGCTTTCAAGAGTATTTCACTAATATCGCGGCTGCTAATATTAGCGCAAGGAGAAAGCCCGCAACGTCATGTGGCTTTGAATTGCGGTGAAACCTGCGAGCATCGGCTGGATTTAGCGAACTATCTTAAATGATTAAAGCTTAATGCTTAAATGTGTAGATGAGAGTAAATTATTAGTGAATGAAACTATTTATTATCGGTCAATTTATATAAAAAAAATTAAAATAAAATAAAATAAAAAATTAAAAACATTTAAAACTAGAAATACGTGCATATGATGCACTGTGATGTCCCCCGCTCCAACTTTCTATCCAACCTAGTCATATAACCCTTATTTTTCACTTATGCTAAGAACTAAGTTCAATACTGCATTAATAACGAGAAAATAAAAAATTCAGAATAGCCAAAGTAGCAAAAGGCACCACTCTATCACTAGGTCTAAGCAAATACAAAGTTTGCTGAAAAAATATTGAACGGTTTTTGAGATAGAGGCCGGAAAAGGTCCCTACCCCCAATATGCACTAAGTTCAAATTTTTTCCATGGAAACCAGAAAAAATAAAAAAATTCAGAATAACCAAAATAGCAAAAGGCACCACTCCACCACTAGGTCTAACCACATACCAAGTTTCGTAAAGAAATGCTAAATATATTTTGAAATAGAGGCCGGAAAAGGTCCCTACCCCCAATTTGCACTAAGTTCAATTTTTTTCCATGGAAACCAGAAAAAATAAAAAATTCAGAATAACCAAAATAGCAAAAGGCACCACTCCACCACTAGGTCTAACCACATACCAAGTTTCGTAAAGAAATACTAAATATATTTTGAAATAGAGGCCGGAAAAGGTCCCTACCCCCAATTTGCACTAAGTTCAAATTGTTTCCATGGAAACCAGAAAAAATAAAAAAATCAGAATAACCAAAATAGCAAAAGGCACCACTCCACCACTAGGTCTAACCACATACCAAGTTTCATAAAGAAATACTAAATAGATTTTGAAATAGAGGCCGGAAAAGGTCCCTAACCCCAATTTGCACTAAGTTCAAATTGGTTCCATGGAAACCAGAAAAAATAAAAAATTCAGAATAACCAAAATAGCAAAAGGCACCTCTCCACCACTAGGTCTAACCACATACCAAGTTTCGTGAAAAAATATTGAACGGTTTTTGAGATATGGCCCGGAAAAGAAAGCGTTTCGGAATGACGGACGGAATGACGGAATGACGGACGGAGGCGAAAACATTATGTCTCCCGAAAAAAATTTTGGGGGACATAATTAAAAAATAATTCCATAATTGGAGTGAGATTAATTTAGCTATGTAATGTACAAAAAAAAATATTGCTTGCATTGTACATTATTTAATTTGTGTAATTATATTAATTTCTTAAAATGTCCAACAATGAAAGGTGCAATCTTTTAAGATATGATCAGTCATATTTTAATTCATCTGTATCATCTAAATACTGACAGACTGTTGTTTAAAACCGATGAAATTGCAGGTTCTAATATGATAAACACTAATTAAACAAATAAATACAAGTCAGCTGATGTGTTATTATCCTATTGTAATTTACCTGTTTTGAAGGTATAAATGTAATTGGTAATGACACATAGCTTGAGAACTTACAGGTGTGAAAAATATACACTACCGGGCTAACAAAACGTTAGCAAATTTTCAACAAAGTATGAAGGTATTGGACAAGCCCTCGATCAATATAAAGGGTTCTAAAATGAAGGTGCATGGCTCGGTTAAGCCATGTGAATCCATTTCCCGTCGAGCTGCCATTTTAAGATATTCACCTTAAAATGGTCGCTCGCTCGAGGTGAGTTAAGGTGAGTTAGGGTTTAACGTCGCTTTCAATACTATTTCACGTATATCACCGCTTCTAGTATTATGGCAGGGAGAAAGCCCGCAACGCCATGTGACTATGCATTGCGGTGAAACCTGCGAGCAACGGCTGGAACTAGCGAACCATGCAATTCAGTCTAGTATTGCACCCAAACCTTATTGCGTGTAGAACAGTTCTCTACTGCAGGCAAAGTTGCCGTGCCCCTGGCGGGATTATTTTATTACCATTAGAGCCAAAACCTATATGTAATATTTTCACATGTTCTTGTGACAATTTCAATATTTTTAGTTATACTTCTTATACTTTAGACAAATGGTTAGGTAAATGTGTACATTTGCTTGCAGTGATTGCCATTGATGTTTTTCAACTGTTTTATTTTATCATATTGCACTGCACTTACACTTATCATATAAATTATGTATTTATTCATATTTGTTACCTTCAATTAACTTTAACATAATACTATTTTGTATATAGATAGCCAAGTTAGCGTTTCTGTCAACAAAAATTAACTATAAAACATGGATTGTATAAAATTAATTGAATTTTAAAACCGAACGACACATATACAGCTACCTACCCAAAGCTTTTTCACCTACTTGTGTATCTTGGTGCAAATATCATGTAATTTGCCATATCTTGGAAGTATTGTATAAACACGAAAGCTAGACTGCATTACTTTGCATTTTAAGAAGACAGTTGAATGTTCCATAACAGAATCAGATTATATATTTTTTCCTCTTACGCTCATTCAATGTATTTGTGATTATATTGTTCTAATTTATTCAATAGTAAAACTTTTATTCGAAAATTTGTGAAATTTGGATTGTCAAATTTTGACCCCCTTCTGTCCAACACACTGATCACAGGATACGTTTCAAAATTATTATTTTACTCATTGACATATGATGATTCATTGTCATTGAATGTGATGTAATTTTATTGCCTTTACAATGAACGTCGATTTACATTATAGTTGCACTGAGATACACGTGTAGGTGAACAAACCTTCAGCATGCAGGTGTATAGCTGGGATTCTTTTACAGTAAAAGTAGATTTTTTAATACATTTTTGACTTTTGTAATCATAATGCAAAACAATTCCAGGTCATCACAATAAATGTTTGAATATGGATGTTTCTTCATTTGAGGTTTTATAGGCTGTTACATATTCTATGTACTGTGTATTTCTGTCTGTAACACCTTGTGTGTAGTGTTGTCTCATAGTGTCGCTAGTATTTCAAAGAATGTTGTCTTAAGTACGTCGCTTTGAATAAAAATGGACTTGTCAGCTAAATTCTCATTCCACGACAGTTGAGCAAAGTATGACCACATTTCGTACATTGTACAACACGTTACTCATCTGAAATGTCAAGCAAAAGATATTACTCAGCTCAGTTGGTTTCGATGAATTCAATATTTTAAAAACATCAGATGAAGACAGCGGTGACCCCTCCCATGTTTAAAATGTTGTAAATGTGTGCAGAATGAGGCACATTTATTAATTTTCATACAGAATATGTCTTATATGCCGATGTTGTGTAAAATCAAAAGTAAATTTTGAAGAAATTTAAAATTTAAAATTCATTTTTTACTATTAAAAAAACACGTAATATAGTCCAGTCAATCTAAGACTGAATTTTGGCCAACCTCAAACAAATTGCAAAAGAAATAGTTCAAAGTGTTTTAATAAGGTAAATATATCCTCTATCACATATCAAAAGTCTAACGCTTACAGAAGCGGGGAAGATTTTCAAAATTTAACTTGTTATCACATACGCTACTGTAATAATATTCCCTTGAAATATTCCTGATAATTTCTTTGCCGAGATGTATATCATTCAAATCCGAATGAATGACATGTTCATTATTTCGTATTGAATAAACACACTTTACATCATGAGAAAGAATGTTTTTGCTTTATATTTATGCACATATTTACATAGTTTCTTGTCTAGAGGTCATCTTCAAGGTCATCAGGAGGAGCTGCTGGCGAGTTAGAGCAGCTGATACCTCGACAGTTTCCACACCCTGGCGAACACTGCAACCCGTGTTTACGACAGCTGCAACGTTTGTTGTCACAGTCAGTCTTACAGTTGCATCTTATCACTTTTAACAGACATTCTGGAGCAGGTGGTAGGCGTGTCCGACATGGATGTAGATGTCCTTCCACAACCGCCCAACCCCAGTCCTGTGGAACGAGATCACAGTCCGGTCTTATCCACTGCTGAACTTGGAGGAACACCCGTTGACTGTGGTTCAGTGCAGCATCTGATGCAGGTGGCAGCACATGTACCTGAACAGAGGAAGTACTCTTTATGACCTTGGTGCAGAATTTCCGACATCGCAGTTTGTTCAGCCCTTCTCTTGGGAAACCATTGTAAAGACAGGTGATAGCCTCCTCTCCCGCTTGAACAATCTCCTCTTTTGATGACATGTTGGTGAACACTTCAGCCTGGTGTTTGAAGTGAAGGTCGGATTCCAGTTTCTTTAAAGCCATACCTTTTCCAATTCCATATAGGCGTGAAGTTGTGTCACAACCTGTAAGGGCATGAATGAAGGGAAGGAAACGACACCGATCTAGCCCCAATTTCTGCTTGACTGCTTTGATGTCCCATACACGCTTTGTCTTGTCTGATGTCAATTTTACTTCTGATTTGAAGTAAATTCCTTTTGCGTTTACATCTGTGTGATAGAGGAGGAGCACAAGCAGGTCAGTGTCTTCTCCAAGTAGTACAGTCACATTCTCCAATGCTGAGGACACGGCTGTCTGAACAATCATCAGGTCAGCATCACCAGGGGCATGTAACGTCCGGATACCAGCCTCTTCCATCTTCTTCCCGAGGAGATTGATGAAACGCTGCTTGTTCTGTGTGTTAGACAGGAATTGCTGCTTTTTGGATGACAGATGCATGTCTTCAGTGAACTTGACTTCAGGCCCTGAAGCACCACCAGTGCGTCTCAGATGTGTGTGATCTTTTGTGCTTGGAGATTCTTTGTATCCGTCAAAGACTACTGTTGGGTTCGAGTATTTCTTCACATGCTTTACATACATGTTACAAAGAGATGAAAATGAAGCTCCTTGTGACCATGGTAATCTTTGCAACAAAGAGCCTCCATCGAATATGTGACTCAAAACCTGAGGTTCATTCAATGAAATCCTGTCTGCTACAGTCATATTCCAGATTGCATCTCCAAGTGCTGGCTTCTGTGCTTCCCTAAGGAATCCTGATGAGTCAAACAGTGACGAGGGTATGCTGCAAAGTTCGTATTTGAAGATTTCAGAAATGTCATCAAACAAACCATCTGCTGCTGTCAATAAGCGTTGGAAGAGGAGTTGAGGATCAACCTGAACAATGTCATAGTCAATCTTCACTGCTGTCTTCGTACCTAGGGTGATAGCCTGATTTACTCTCTTGAAGGTAAAACTTTGCACTTCCTTGTTGACCATGGATTTGAGAACATTCTTGCCAAGTTCCTTTGCATTTTCAACATTAACTTTAGCATCAGCAATCACACCAGTAGCAATGTTCCTTAAGGATTGATCTTCCAGAAACGGGTTCCGCTCTTCAAGAAAGGTCATTATGGTTTGAACATCCTTGGAATCTTTGGCTTTTCTTGCTTGTGTGACTTCCTTGTGTTGCTCACTTGTCGTGAATTCTGTTTGAGCAAACTCTTGCATAGCAGCATTCAGATCTGAACAAGCTGGTCTAGACAATAACCATTGTGCTCTTTGGGATGGTGTCATTCCATGTCCTCTTGTCATTCCGCCTGTTGTCTTGATACTTCTCATGAGGACTTGCTCAATGCACAAGTCAGTGGACAAGCCTGCCCAATAACGATCACTTCTTCTCAGTACATGATGTCCTGATGCAAAATATCTGTAGACGTCTGGATGTTCTGTGTCTAAAGTTTGCATACTTTGCAGGTAGATGTAAGCCGACTTCACATAAAAGTTGTGTCCTGCTGAAGCAAAAAATGGCAGCATGTCTGCAATGGACTGTAGATGGAGATTCCAATTTCCAGTTCGCTCTGATTTGATAAACCTTTGAGCATATCCATGTATTGGATCCATAGGGCAGCTGTTCTGTGTACACAAAGTGAAGACTTTGTTTCGTTGATTTTTTTCTGAAGTTCATCCAAGATGATTTGTTCACAGACATGCTCAGCACTGATGTGTCCATTGAGAAGTTGTTCAACCAGACGATGGCTTTCTTTGAGAACAGGGTTCTGTTCAACTTCTTCAGTATCCGTCTTGAAAATCTTTGAAAGCAACAGAGCATTGAGTGCTTTATCAACCAAAAGGTGTCCTCTGACTGCCCGTGACACAGCTTTGCCAGTCATCATATGTCCAACAGCATTGGATGAGTACACAGTTTCCAAAACTTCATTCAGTCCAGATGATCCCATCAGATGACCAATTGACCCAAGGAAACTCATCTGTAGGTGAAATCCACCAAGTCGGATGACTAATGATCTCAAGTCGCTGTCCTGTCGTTCATTGGCAAGGATGAGCTGTGTCTTCCAAAACAAAGGTTGGTCAAAGGTCAGCACTGGGTCTGTTCCATATTTCTTTGCTTCTTTGCATACAAAGACCATTGTTGAGTAGACACAAGTAGGGTCACTGGGATTCATGTCTATCATTGGAAAGAAGTCGAAGGAGGACTTTCCAGGGTATGACCCTTTCTGCACCATCTGCATCATACCGGACCATCCTGGTACTGGTTCAGGCATCTTCCATGACAGCTTGTACAACAGATCTAATTGCCATGTTGGATCTTCAACATGAGACACATGTAGCTCCTTGTAAACTATTTCTTTGCTCCCATGTGATTGATAGTGCAATGTTTGAACGTTAATATTTCCAAGTACAACCAGATCTTCAGATTTTGCTTTTACTCGTGGCACTGGTTTGCTGTGTTGAGTTCCTGGTGTGATCCCTGAAATGATACCCATGCCGTGGAATGTGTTGTGACCATCAAGTGTTCTGATGTTATGATCAACGTTGTCCGCCATAAATTGAATAAAATGGTCAGAAGTGAGATCAGGAACCTCTGTTTCCTGAGAAACTGCTGCGCTTGTTTCAAACCTTTGAACCTCGGAATATGAAGAACAAAATCCCAGACTGTTAAGGGTTTCAATAAGGAACTTAGATGCAAAATGGTGATGTAGCTGCACAGCAAGTCCAATCTGTAATGGAGCCATAAGAACTCTGGGTCTAGTTGCTTGCATTATAGCTTGTCCAACTGAGGATACTTTGATGTTTGGATCTTTCTCACTGAACACAGTTCTCAGCAATGTCTGCAGTGTTTGTGGAACATAATCAAGATTTCTGTCAACAGAGGCGAGGTTTATCGATGATGGATATTCTGTTTTGGAATCCTTCATACTTTTGATGTCACTCTTGATGAGCTCGGCAGCAGTTTCTATGAGTCTAATCTTCTCTCTATTTGTGTCCTGTAGTTTAGGCCTTTGGTAAAACTCTTGGAGTATTGAGGACGCTGTATGTCTGAAGGTCACAACATTTGCAAGTCCATCTAGTTCAGTAAAAATAATGGAGTCGCCAAACTGATCTTTCAGTTTCTTCTTCATATATACAGGACTGTACTCTTCTTCGCAACCGAAAGTCCTCATTTTTGCAACAAGATCAGGAACAGTTAATTGTTCATCATCATTTTGTATCAAGTAATCTGCAAGTTTGAGAAAAGCTTCATTTTGATCAATGTTTAGAGGTCTCCCACCTGACTGTCTTCTTGCTTTGCCTCCATTCTGATGTAATACTGGAACATTTTTCCTCGTCCTGAAGTTGACATTGCATGATTGGTGGTAAACAGCATCAGCAGCAGGTAGATCTTGGGCGACTTCTATTCTAATCAACACTTTCTCAGCCCAATCATCCTCTCTTTCCTTGCAGATTGATATTATTTTGTCTTGGAAGTCCTTTGTCCGGACAGGATACACATCACTTCCTCTCTTCCTATTTGTGTTCTTGGCATATTGTCCACAAAAGAGACAGTTTTCTCTATAGAGAAATAAAGGTTCCTTTGAACGTAATGCCCTTGACTCCACATCTGACACATGTTGAGAAAGATCATGCTTAATGTTGTGAGGGTTGCAGTACTTTCGTCGGCACTCTTTGTGAACAACATCACCTGGTTGAGTTGATAGGGAGTCACTTCTTTGATTGCTGGCGTTGTTTATGCCTTGGATTCCTTAAAGTCCTATCTTGACACCTTCTTTGTCTGTTGCTTTCCTCTTGCATATTACACAGTCATCCATTACCTGTAATCAAAAAAAAATTTACAACATAACAATTTTCTTCAAGACATTGAGATGTTTAGTTTAGAATTCTAAATGTATTTACCATTACAAATTGCATGAATAGTTATGAATAGTTAAGCCTTTAATCTCTTCTTTCCAATGATTTGCTATTGTTTCAAATTTACTGTTCTTATCAATGTCTTTGAAATTATATTTACAAATTTGATTAAGAAGTAGAAATTTGAGAAATTATTCTAAGTTTATATGAATAAAGGAAAGAGAACCTAAACATTTAAACTTCTATGCATAGTTTAAATTCATCCATTTTTGGTATATTAGATATGTCTGTACATAACCAACAAATTAAACTGATTTCACATCAAGTTGATATAATTTCAATTCAATATACCTAAAAATGGAGGAAAATAACTTTAACTTTCAATGTTTAGCCAAATATTTCAATTTTCCATGGTGTTATGTCTGTAACTCGTGAAAACAACTTGGCCTTCCTGGGCTTCCATACTTTTTTTTTTGACAGAGTGACGTTTAATTTATAGCCTGATAATATTAAATTCTACATCATCAATAGATATATTTCATATGGAACGTACAAAAATGATATATATATAAAATCTATGCAATAAATGTTTTTATTTCTTACATAAACTATTGAAAAAAATGCAAAATGTGTCACTGCATATGTGAGAGACGTTTTGTAACTGACCTACAAGATTATACATTCAGTTTGTAGAATAACGACAATAAATTGTTCAATTAACGGTAAAATGCTTGGAATATTGTTAAAATGACTTACCTGACTATAAAGATGACTTAAAAACAGCTTATATTCATCATGAACCACTTGTGTCTCACGTCGTGACGCAGCGTGTTTACCGTCAAATCGATCAGAGTTGTCTCCCTTCGTCATTATGACAGCCCAAACGGGTCAAACTATATCTTTGACATAGGGGTAAATTTATTTTTAGTTTTTTAAGTGTTTCCCCACCTTCGACTTTATTAGACTTTTGATATATTATTTAGACATTGTCAAAGGACATATGTATCGCAAAATTAATTCTTTTGCAATTTGTTTGAGGTTAAATCTTAGATTGACTGGACTAATAGTAGTCTTAGACTGCTGACTAGACATTTGTACTTTAAGCAGATCATTCATGTGATAAAATCAACAGAAGTGAGTACTTTCGTTTGCCTGACAGTTTAGTAAATACAATTTAAACTATATGGTGCGGTTTAATACAAGGACAATAACTGTAAAAACATCACATATATTGTTGCAACATGGGTTATGCCACCACAACATATACTCACTCTACATAAGACAATGCATACACAAATGAACATTCACTCAGGTCAGTGCAATTTGCAGACAAACTTCACAATGTTCATTCAAATATTCAGTCTTGTCCTCCATTGGAAATGTCTACTTTAACCCCTTCATGGAAACTGAAATATGTAGGCAATATTGTGACAGAAACGTTTTCAATGTCTCGCGTATAGACATGATCAATGATCGTATTGTCTTCTGTTGTAGCTTCTGTTACATGCTGGACAAACCCTCGCGAGCTGAATAACTGAGTAACAGACGATGATGTGTGCAGGTTATCATTGAAGTCGCCCATTACAATAACCTTGCACATGTACTAAGCACTTATTGATTCAATCAATGATGTCAAATTTTCTTTGAATATTGACATCTTGTATGTTTGGGGGCTGGATATTACCACAAGAACGACATCAAACGCTGGTAAATACACACAAACGTCTTCCAGGTTGCAGTTAATGTTCATTGACTCGAACATTCCGTTTTTCACAAATATTCCAACTCTACCAAGGGACTGACTTTTCAGCAAGGGAAACATCCTGTTTGAATTATCATATGATGAGCGCCTGCTCCTATGGTAGAATGTATGTGGCACCAAGGAAGTTCTATCAATATTGTCATTAGATATCCAAGTTTCTGTGAGACATATAACTTCTGCTTGTGCAAAGCGGACATCATTTTTCAAACAATGAAAATGACCATCCAGACCCTCTATATTATGGAGTATAAGCGTCAAGACTGGATTTATTGATTTCAAGGGTTCTGTAATGAATTGTCTCATTTTCGACAAGCATTTTGTAACTTCCTAATTACAGTAGATCTTATCAGGGTCAAAATGTTTGACTACCAGACCTAGCGCAGTTACACGGCTCAGAGCGACATATACTTGTCCTGCTGTCCGTATTCCATCGAATGATACAACAGTCTCCTTGAAAGTCAAACCTTGTGTTTTATGAACAGTACAAGCCCATGCTAGTTTCAAGGGGAATTGGCGTCTTACTCCGGCACCACTTCTAGAATTCTCTTCCTGCAGGAGTATTGGAGTGCTTAAAACAGAAACGTTATTTGGAAAGGTTGTTTTCTCTCGCAAATTGGCACTAACATTAGAATCATCAAACAAAATGAAAATTTGGTGTGGTTTCTGTTCGTTCTCTTTAAATGTTTAAATGAAATATACACAACTGAACCAAATACTCCATTTTCAAGGCCATCCGAAGTATCAATATTTCTAGTTAACAGGACTCGTGCACCTACAGCAACAAATTGTCTTAGGTAGAGCAAATGTTCCACATTAAGATTTTCTTATCAACACCCCTGTCTGTTTTTGTTTACATATATCTTCAGCTTCAATCGCAATTATATTTTTACACCTTGAATTGAGCATTTGCACATTGAATGTATCAACTTGACAATTTTTAGGAAATGCAGTCCAAGCTTTTGTCAGAATAACATTTTTCAAGAATCGCTTCATCTCTTGGATCTAAAGGTTCATGACGTTTTCAAGTCCGTAAACCTTTCAGTATTTCTGCAAACACTTTATTGTTTTGTCTCATTATTTCAGTCAGTTCGACCTTAACAACATTGTCATTCCAATAATCTATTCCTAATTTTTCACTTAATAATGGTTTGATATAATGGAAGTTGATAAAAATCTCCGACTGCCAAAATCGATACATTGCCAAATGGCTTATCTTCAGATGTTTGTTTAATCTGCCTTAATCTTCCATGAACATAGGACAACAGTTTATTATCGACCATTGAAATTTCAGCAATTATTAATAATTGTAAACTTTGACATTTGCATCGGAGTGAATTGACTTTTTCTTCACTCAATTATACCTACTGACAAAGCCGTGTGAATGGTTTGACCATTAATGTTAAAAGCAGCAACACCAGTGGGAGCAACAAGTAATACATGAATGCAGAGATACAATGGCGATGTTTGAAGTCCATTTCTTTTCTGGAAAGCCCATTGCCTAATTTTATAAAATATCTCTCGTTGTTCAGTGTTCAAAGATTGCAAAAGCTTCTTTGCATCATTTTGAGATATCGATACTGAAATCAATTCTGTCGAATGTTGTCTATTGTCATTACACATCAAATCTGGACTATTCTCTTCATTTTCATCAACTTCATCTAAATTAGTTGCCAATGCTTCACACTCCTGCCTATCCAATTCCGTTTCAGGGCAAATCTGTGCCCATGCATCCTCTAAACAACCAGCACTTTCTAGAATTTCTTCTGCATTATCAATTTCATCAGAGTCCTTTTCAAATTTTAGTTTATTGGTATCAACAATAGTTTTTACAACAGTCAAGCTTTCTTTAAGTTTTACAGATCCCTCAACATAGAAGCTTTCAAAGGTCTCAAACTTGCCAGGTTTCAAATGGGTATTGACCTTATACGGTAAAAACAATTGGAAAATGCTGTGATAAAACTTTTCTGAATCTTTTTTTTTTGAGAAACGAGGATACCTTATTATTGCAGGTTTGCTGTTAGTCCTCTTCTGCATGTAACCAATATTGTTTTGGAGCTGCAAAGGTGGCGTCCTACGCTTAGCACTGTCAACGCGAGATACCTCTGATGATGAAACTACTCGATATTCAGAACAAAATTCCGCCAAACAGATCCCTTCCATCTCAGAGTTCATGGGTCTATTTATATAACTGTCATAATAGTCGCTCACATATCATCTTCATTTATCTCGCCAGATGAACATTTCTGTTTTATAGTCTGAATTGGTAAGCTCATACGCACAGTATCCATACCAATTGGAATGAATTGCACAAGTCGCGATGACTGCTTGAGATGCAAATTGCAAACTCTGAAGACAGCTTCTTGTGCACTCACCTCTCTGTGAGTAAGATACTTGAAACCAATTTTCTTCAGAGCTTGTTTAGCATCCAGATGTTCATCGTTACGAGCTTCTTTTTCAGTCTGATTAAGTAGAATACCCATTTCCCGTTCTGCCTTGCTTATATATGATAGTATATAAACAACACATGAAAAAGCATCTACAACATACTGCATTTTAGCAGATCAGGATTATACTGATTTACCCAAATGTCGGAGGGGCGTCTTTGCAATACGACACTCGTTTTCTTTCCAAGAGCAATGCTTGCCTTTTCAAATATTGGTTGAGTAATCCCTATTTCCTGAAACAGATCATCAGCAGATTGGTATACTTTATCTTCATTATTAATTTCAACCCAAATTCTTTTTAAAATCATTTCTGCTGTTTTAGAATTCATTTTTTGAGATCTCGACAATTCATTAAGGTATCTAAAATCAGGATTCCCATTATCATCTTTCGGCAAATCATTAATGGTTTTATTATTCTCATCTTTTTCAGGCTGACTGATAAATGTTTGACAGGATGGTTGTCTTGGAAAGTTAAATCGGCAGTTCTTTCCCGTTTTTCGACATGATTTTGAATGTCTTTTACTGTGCGTTTGGATCATCCTCACCATCAGACATTTCACAAGTAACATATTTGTCAATAAAATCAGTAACATCATCAGCAGAATCAGTAGCAATTTTGGGAGCATTTTCAACCCAAAATAAGCAATGAGTATGGGGAGACCCTCTTTGCTGAAATTCAACCCGATAAAAGTAATCAATCACCTTTCCAATCGGGGATGCGGGGGACATTATTACATCATTTCAAAACTATGAAATCTTCGATCGAACATACGGGCAGATGTAACTGGTTTTTTTCTAAGAATGGAACATTTAGTAGCCCAATCAAGATCCTCAGCTTTCCTACTGTGATCACCAATTTCACGAAGAATACAATTAATTATTTCAGGCCAACGAAGTTCAGCTGATGAGAATGAACAGAACCAGGTGGGTTTCTAACTGTCTGATCATAGCGAACAAATCCTTCTGTGCAGCCTGCCAGAATGGCGGAGTTCCACGAATTGGTTTCAAGAATGTGTAACCAATGTCCTGTTTTAAAATATTAGAGTGATTCCTTATCTGTCAAAGATTTGGAGGTTATTTTCTTTGACACTCCAGAAGTTTTCCCCTTGCGTATCGTCACTGACACATTCGACTTAACCATCTCGACCTCCGACAGATATTGAGCAAAGAAAATGAAATCAGTGTTTTGAGCAAATCTGCTATCTGCATTTAAAAGTCTTGTGTTAAACTATCTTCCCAATATTAATCTTTCATCTCTTGGGTCATTGAAAGTAGGGGTCCCATTAGGGAATAATGTAGGGAAACATTTTGCTTCATTGCTCTTGTCTGATGATATGGGTACTGGCTTATTATTCTCACATGGAGAGATGTTAACAATATTGTCAAAGTTATTGTCAAGTATGTCTTGTCCTACACCAACTGGATGGAGACATGTGTCCAGCACCAATCGGTTTTCATCACTTTTGATATTTTCTGAATGTAGGGAAACATTTTGCTTCATTGCTCTTGTCGGATGATATGGGTACTGGCTTATTATTCTCACATGGAGAGATGTTAACAATATTGTCAAAGTTATTGTCAAGTATGTCTTGTCCTACACCAACTGGATGGAGACATGTGTCCAGCACCAATCGGTTTTCATCACTTTTGATATTTTCTGAATGTAGGGAAACATTTTGCTTCATTGCTCTTGTCGGATGATATGGGTACTGGCTTATTATTCTCACATGGAGAGATGTTAACAATATTGTCAAAGTTATTGTCAAGTATGTATTGTCCTACATCAACTGGTTGGAGACATGTGTCCAGCAGCAATCGGTTTTCATCACTTTTGATATTTTCTTGATCGTCTGTAAGTTGATTGTGATCAGAATCGTCAATAACATAAACGATTGTTCCAATCAGAGTTAAACTCTATATAGTTATAATATGAATTGTTTGCTTTCAAATAGGATAAAGCTTTTTGAATATTATTGCGATTTACGAATTGATATTTGTAATGGCCTTTGTAAGACAATTTTCGCTTCATCTTTATTCGAATCATTTGATCATTTGATTCACACCTTGGTAGAACTGATGTCATTTTGTTCATATCTGATGGAACACAAATGGTAGGTCCCTGAACTCCGTTTTGACCACCCTTTGGCAAGGCCAACAATTTTATTTAGGGTATGTTAATTGAAACTAAATGTGTTTCCAGATCATTAAGTTGCTCTAGTTCTATCGGAACATCCTGAAGTTTTAAATTATTAACTACAGCTTCTGCAGGTTTTCGACCTATTTGTAATTTGTTGTGGCATGTATGACAAATCCAACATTTTCCAGAAGGACACGAACTTGAACAAGTTTCCAAACATGTATGTACATTATCATTTGTGATGCATTGGGTAGCAATATTTGATGCATTATAATTGATTTTCTTGCATAGAACAACTTGCTTCTTGAAATGCCTACGGTTGCAAACTGAACAAATATATTCTGGGCCCTCAGCAATGAACTGTTTAAACTTTGTTACAACATTATCCATTGCGCTGTCCTGAACGGTTCTCTTAATCTTTCGAACTCTCTTCTTTTGTTTGGCTTTCTCTCTCATTTTTGTCAATTATGTTTCATAATTGGTTTTCAGTTTGGATTTAAAAGAAAGTCGAAATTCGGCATTGTTTTGATATTTTGAAGTATTAGCCGACTTTAATGCCTCTCTAAATTCAGCATTGTGCTGATATTTCGAGGTGCTTGCAGATTTGACTGCCTCTCTAAACTCTACATTTTCTTTGAATTTCTTCGCACTTGCTGCCTTGATATTGTCTTGGTATGCATCACTTTCTGCATATAACGTTTGACATCGCCTCTTTAAATTTAAACGGCGGTCTTCATGTATATCTCTGTGCATCTCTTTCCTTTCTTTAATCAAGGACACTTTCCCTTTGCTTGTCACGTTCTTCATTGCAACTATCATCTAATTTATCTTTTTTCCCCAAGTCGTTTTTCCCTCATTCTTTGTTTCATTTCTTTGATTTAGCCTTGACAGCAGCATGCGACATTTCCCCCCGCTTTTTATGGCAATGAGACGGGAATTTGAGTTGGAGTAAGTTTTTGCTGGGACTTCATTTTGAATTTCGATCCCGGACTCGTCTGAAGAATTGTTTTCAGAATGAGTTTGAAAAGTTTGGTTTTCAACATTAAATTCATTCAAAGCTTTAACTTTTTTCACCGACCGAGACTGTGAAGCAGATGGTTGTGCAGGCGATTTTCTTTCACAAAAGGAACTTTTCCAGGCTGCAGTCTCCTACGTATGCTCAAGCTTTCATGATCACAACTGACACTTGGCCCAGTGACTTCAAACAAGGTATTCTGATTCGCATTCATTGACTGGGCGAGTCGGATACAGTGTTGATGAACAGCATGAATGCTGTTGTATTGAATAACAATACTACTGCCATCAAAACTGAGTGTACCTTCCCTAGTCCGTGAATGTGAATCAAACACAAAGTAGGAGCCTTGATGTAGAAATACTGCAAAGTTTGTTAAAGCATCGTCGAGTGCGATTTCCAGTGTGACTAAATCACCAAACTGAACCTGATCTTCAGCAGGCCAAATATAACCAGCTCTTGGCTCATCTCGAACGAGTGTGAAGGTTTGATTGAACGCCTCCAGATATTCTGGCAGTTCCGTGACCAAGATGTGACCATAAAATTGATCACCATGGATAAGAACTGTGTTCAGATCTTCCCTTGTCCACTCGTTCGGAGATTTGACCTTGCTGAACATCAACGCCATAAAACAGTTACTAACGCACTGTTTTCCAGCATTTATATCAAACATTGGGTTGGCCTGTGTAAAATCTCCTTGCAAAATGATTTGGTTGCAAGGCTCAACATATTCATCATAATCAACATTCAATAGACATGCATCAAAACTGTCATCAGAAAAATCATTATCAACGTTGAGTTTTCTGTCAATCTCTGAGACTTCTCCTTATCAACAACATCTTTAAATGCTTTTGCCTTCTTATTTTCTAAACCTTTCTTCCACTTCTTTTTGCGAGGCATCTTTAAAATTTAATCAATCACTGTCAAGGTCCCGAGTTCTGAAATCGCTAAAACAATCCTTGTAAACACGATAACTTGACAAAAAAAAATGTTCTATCAGGCTCTTATTTGGTTTATGTCAACTATGCTGAAAGGCCAAGATTTGAAAAGGTTTTTGCTAAAATCGGTCAAAGGTCTAGGTCAAGCCGAAGTCACGACTTTTAGCATGATTTGGCGAAAATACCTTATTTCAACTATTAACACTTTAAATCATTACATGATTGTTATACATGATGAAAAGTTATCATTCATAAAGATATATGCATGGTCACCAGTTCTGAAATCACTACATACCTTCTTTAATAATAAAATCGCGAATGGTCACAATAAAGGCTGGAAAATGAAAGATAATAAGATTTTCTTTTTTAAACTCTGGGCGAAATCAAAATCAACATAGAAACTAGAAACTTTGTTTTAAACAATGTGCAAAACAACGAGGTTTTGTTAGTACATTACGATATTTAGATGTTTAAGATCGGTAAACTTTTCAAATCAACATAGAGACTTCAAACATTTTTTAAAGATGTGCAATAGTAATACAAACAAAAAAGTTAACATGGCTTAGTCTTAGGTAACGAGGTTGAGGCGCCAGTTTGATTTACAATTAATTTCGGAATTTTCAATTTTGTTGGTACGAGAGATTCATGTTACATTGGTAGTTTTGACAGAACAGTATCAGTGACATTCTTCTATCAAACATGGAGGCGAAGGTCAAGCAGAAGTCTTGAAGACCTAAGTATTGACGCGTCAATCCTAGTTTTCATCTGAAGGCAGTCAAACGATAGGCAAAGAACAATGACATACCACTGATGTTTTTGTTTTGATTGAGTTATTGTTTAACGCAGCTTGAATTGGGTTATATGCGCAGGTAAATGTATCTGAAGTTTGATCAATTCTATACGATAAAATGTTATATTTTAAAATCCAATGACCTGAAACTGAAATTAAGCATTTTAAGTGCCAACTGATAGCATGCAGGATTGTCTGTGCAGACTGTTGTTATTGCTTTATAGCTTGCTCGCCGAATGACTGCGCAGTTGTATTAACGTTTTATAGCTCGTCCTCGCTGAACCCTTTACAAAGGTGGTACGAAGAACAATTTAGTTAATGATTAATGTCTCTCTACTTAAATGAATTAACATCACAATATTCAACACAATGTCATGTGGAATAATATAATCACCGACTACACATACAAGCAGATGCAGTTTCAAAGTCCATAGAATATATTTATAATGGAACTTACATGTTTTCCACTTAACGGATTCTAAATATATTTAAGCTACCGGGGATGTACATGTAGGTCACCTGATAATATTTAACGGTTTCAAGACTATTTCACTTATATCACGGCTGCTAGTAGTATGGCAAGGAGAAAGCCCGCAACGCCATGTGGCTTTGCATTGCGGTGAAACCGACGCGCATTGGCTGGAACTAGCGAACCGTGGGTAGTACGACGCTGAAATTCAGTGTAGCATTGCACCCAAACCTTACGGCGTGTAGACAAGGTTGATGTGCCCCTGGCGGGATTCGAACCCCGGACCTCTTGATCCGTAGCCGAACGCGCTAAGCACTGCGCTATCCCGCCCCCTAATAGTTATAGAGTTACTTTTATTGTTATTATATTATCATGATTGAATCCTGACCCCTCATGTGAAGATGACAAATATAAGCCCTTCCTTTTTTCATGTGATGTAATTATGTATCCAGTCTCTATTTCCATTGTATTCGAACATAAACTTCTTTGTGTACTCTCAGAAAAATAGGTTCACAAAATAATGTTATTTAATTAAAAACAATTATGAATTACCACATGCGCATCTTTCTTGAATTGTGTTAGTGTCAAACGTTATGTTAAAATTGACATTTCATTATTTAAGTTCATGTAATCAATAAACGTGTATTATTTATTTCATTTAATCAATTTATTTAATGTAAGCGTTGTCATGTGAAGCCAATTCGTTGATTGCTCACTTTGGTAAGAAAGTATATTGGCTTCTTGACTTTAAGATATGTTCTTTAGTTCATCAACTTATCAGATGACGACGATTTTTGTGTGTTCTATATTGAAGAGGTGAGTGAAAAATCATGATAAAGGTTATCATTTTAATAGAATCCTTGGACATATATTCCATTCATCGCATAGCAAAGTTTGTTTGACACCACTGAAAACTTTTAATTCATCCTCTATCTAATTTACAGACGATAGGTATCGATTCCTAGATATTGTGAAGGATTTCAAATAGTTTTTCTATCTAACCTGCCAACTAAATGTGTCGTTTCTTAGATGGTGAAGCGCTCATAACTCGTTCCTGTATCTCATCTACATACCTCGAATCCTAGATTGAAAAAGGTTTGGGATATTTTATCTACTGACTACATGAATCGAGTCCTAGATTAGGAAGGCTTATCATATACCAGGCCATCTACCGAGTATATGGGCTGATTCTCAAATTGTGAGGGTTATGATATTTCATCTACCGACCATTGGGTCGATTTCAAATCGGTAGTGTAGAAAGCGAAACGAGTTAAACAATCTAGGAATTTAACGTTCCCAGTTTGTTCTCACAATCTGCAGATTGTAACCATTCCTAGATTGCATGGAATATATCCAATGTCAAATCTTTGTGTATGAATTGTTATAACTGGAAACGTATTGTTATTTAAGAGATCGCACCAAAATCAGTATTCTCTGTTACACTAATTAAGTAAATCATGTTTTCTTTTAAATCGATAAAAATACTGACAGAATAATGAGACGACATTCTAGAATTGTTAAATCCAAACACTTAAACTAATGAAAAAGGACAACCACTACCCATGCCCTATCGTTTATGCAAATTGCTTTAGGGGCAATACAATGAAACTCTTCCGAATAACAACTTTATGTTTTCTGAGAGCTTGCAAAGCATTCTTTTAGTGTTATGTAATCTTCTTGACTGATCCGGAATTGGATAAAGGCAGAACAAACGGTATAATCAGAATAAAATCGGAATGACAGGAGGTTATTTTAAACATTAATTGTTTATGACCGTCACGTGAATTTGTATTCTCACCGCCGTCTGCGTAACGTTTTCTCTTTGATTGATCTTCCTCTTGAGCACTGAAACGAATATTTTATTTTACATCTGACTCTGCTTTTTCTATGATTTTTTTAAAAATTCATATTTACCATTACGTTTCCTAAAATGCAGTTGTCTTGACATGGTGTATTGATAACAGTCTTTTCGTGATGAACATATATGCAGAAGAAGTTACCGTGCCCCTGGCGGAATTCGAACCACGGACCTCCAAAACCGAACGCGCGAACCTCTGCCCAGCACGCAAGCACTGAAGCAGGTGGCCATATTATTACGTACATGTGACGTAATCCCAAATCCTTAAGTGATGTTTAACTGTTGCAAGAATACTGTTCATAAATTAAGTAAAAGTCTATTTTGTGCTGTCATATTTTGCAGACAGATTGGTAATCACCTCGCCTATATGTACACACTTACCTTTTATATATCAGTTGATTAGTTTTCGAATGACACTTGTTTAAACATCGTATATATTCAACTTGTGATTCCAATGTCCCATTGACGGTCATGTTAAACCTAATCGGTATGTTGTATATGTGTTGTTTAATCAAATGTAGATTTCCTATATTTTGGTAAAGATTTCAGAATTTATTGACAAAAAATAGGGCCATTGGCTCTGTAGCTCACCAGGACTAATTATCTTATTATCAGGAGTTATTATCTAAGTTATCTCAAGTAATACATTATAAACAAGCAAAACATAGTTTTTAAGGTTGTCACCCCTATGATCATATTAAGTCCATTGGCCAAGGAGTCTGCACACAATATTTCAGCTTTCTAGACCTTTTGGTACTGGAGAAGATGAAAATAGGTATTTAAGGTTGTGACCCTTGTGACCCTATTTGGGGTCACGGGGTTACCAAATCTACATTTAAGAATCCCCATTGGTCAAGGAGTCTGCACACAACTTTTAAGCTATCTAGACTTTTTGGAACTGGAAAAGAAGATGAAAATGTTTGTTTTAAGGTTGTGACCCATTTGGGGTTATGGGGATCACCAAATTTACAATTAACTGGTCAAGCAATCTGCACTCAAATTTTCAATTTACAAATTGGTTCTGGAGAAGAAGTCGAAAAAGTGAAAAGTTTACGGACGGACGGACGCCGAACGTCTTGCCATACCATAAGCCCAACGGACCTTTCAGGCCTGATGAGCTTATAATAGATCCATGACAATTATTTCAGCCAGAGCTAATTAACATGTAAGTCTATGGGATTACGTCACATGTAATAATTTTGGCACTTCCAGTCGATACTCGCATAGCCATCAAGGCGTTGCGGGCTTTTTCACAGCTACTTACTGCTGACGTGATAAAGCTGAAATACTCTTGAGGTGAGGTGAGTTGGGGTTTCACGCCCAGTGAAATACTCTTTAAAGTGGAATAAAACCCCGAATCACCCCATCAACAAGCAACTGCAGTGGACATGAATCTTGACAAGACATTCGCTGTTGATGTTATTAAATATGTATGTACATTAGGAATGTTCATTAAACGAACTGTAGCACGTTTTTGTGTGCAAAGTTACACGGTCCAGTTTATATATCTTTATATGTTTCAGAGCTATCGTTGAACATCAAAGTAAATTTAACTTTAAGTTGATTTAAGAAATGAATGTCACAATGTGTTTGTCCACCCGATTATAACCTGTTTGAAAATTCAGACTTTAAAATTTAAGCGATATGCTCTCTGCTGATTGGATTAAACAAGGTCATGTGACCGGTATACATTCCCATAAACACACGATTGACAGCTGAAAAGGATAACCTTCATAACCCGACGTTTACAAAAAATAACCTGCGGTACTACTTTATCACTGTATCATTGGGCAAATATGACACTGCTATCACATGCTTTTTTTCTTGATTGAACTTGTTTAAACCTTACAACGTGAATTATTATTGTAGTTTGATTGAAGGTTTGATTAAAACAGCATGTTAGAACCAAAAATTAAATACTTTAGTCATATTTCCTGTGAACTACGTTTTGAGTGTGGTGACACATTAGTGATACGGTATTATTGTGGGTGGAGCTTAGCGCCTGATCTAAGATTTGTTTTATCATGCACTGTACATTTTTTGCAGGGATTTATTTTCAAAAGTTTATTTACTGATTAGAATCGCTTGAATTTCAAAGTTTGAATTTATAAGAAATAGATTTCATAATGTGTTTGTTCACTGGCTTATAAACGGTTTGAAAGTTCAAGTTAAACTGTAGTATAAATGCCGTCGACAAGCTCCGGCATTTATACCAGTTTAACTTGCACCTTTCAAACCGTCTATAAGCCAGTGAACAAACACATTATGAAATATATTTCTTAAATAACCGGCGTAGCCTGCGCAACCGGTTATTCACAAGTTTAAATTTCAAAACTCACTGAAAAGATAACTTACTTGTGGCACTGACCTAGATACCAGTCACACACTGGCGGATCTGTTATGGATACAAGCGCATGCATAAACTAGTCCCAAATAAAACAAGGAATAAAAGACAAAATTATGAATTTATAACTTTTTATTTGATATTACTAACAACAACAATAGTATTAAAATGAAAGAATGAATATTAAGTTTGATTTTAAATGCAACAGAAAACAGTAGTTGTCATCAATTCGACCTAATTAGCGCATTGATTCAATATGCAGATTTGAGTGCAAGGCGAGGTCACCAGCTCTGCTGATGAACATGACATGGTGTTACGACGTAAGTTGTAATAAACGCGGTAAGATGTAATACTGCGGTACATTGTAATAAAAACGCGGTAAAATGTAATAAAGTTTACTCCGGTAAATTGTAATAGGGGGTGCGGTAAAATGTTTCGATGAAAAGTGCGGTAAATTGTAATACGATGTGCGGTAAATTGTAATATTTTCTTTTATAGAAGTTGATGTTGATGAAAGTAAAATTCACCAATCAAAATGTCCGTCTGACAATTCGTCCGTCTGATTTTGTTTCACTAACAGCTCTGATACTTGAATTCAACACACACAGGCACACACGCACACATGTAAACGTCTCCCAATTGACGCATGTCCACCCTTGGATGTTGTGCAATGACACTAGCCATCATGACATAAGTGAAATCATTTTGAAAATGACATTAAACCCTAATAATAACACATATACGCACGCACAAACACGCACACACACACACACATACACAAATAAGTATTTATGTTTTAAAATGTCTATCGAGAGTTTGGCTTGCCAGAATAGAGCAAAGGTACTAGCAGAAAATAATTTCAACTTCAAAAGTTTCCGCTATCAATTAGGTATGGAATTAAATTATTTTAAGCGTTGCATGTAACATAATTTTGTTTCTCATATCAACTGTAAAGTCATATACCCTAGGCTCATTTTGTTGGAATGGTAACACTTCATGACATCGGAAGTTACGAACATGTTACATGGAACCTTATACTTAAACAGTTCAAGACAATATGATTACCGTTACATAAAAATTCAAAAAACTTGCAAAATGTAAATCTGTGGGTATGAATATGAATACAGTTTAATGAAGTGAAACATATGATAGTTTCAGCGATACTGCAAAACAATGGAATATATATTCTTCCATTATACACATAAAGTCACTGTTTCGTTTCCATAGAAACTCAAACAAACACAAGAGTCATCAGAAGATAAAATATCCAAACGGTCCCCTATTAACTCAGAGTGCTTTATTAGCATGTATAATCGATCTTTGATATAAATGATGATAGACTTTTTAATTATGTTAGTGGATAATACACGACATGAATAGGTTTCAGAAAGATATGATGAATGGATATCAATCTCTTCTCAGGAAACAACCTATCTATCTGTAAACGTGAACAGAGTCAAATTCTCGTTTTTCATGAAAACAAACAAAAATAATAAAATTTTCAGAAATCTGAAAATATCAAGAGGCACCACTCCAGTAAATTTGAAATACATATGTAAAGTTTCAGACAGATTGACAGAATAAACCCTGTATACTCCCATGTAAGGCGGAGGTTTAATCAAAACAGTTCGTCTGTAAATTTTGGAGAACTTATGATTTTAATATGCAATAATACTTATAATAATACTCTCATTCAAAAAATACATATGTATATGTTCAATGAATGACCCAAATTCGGCATTCATGGCAGCTAAAAATTAGATTACATTTTACCGCATTATGTATTACATTTTACCGCACTTTTTAGTAACATTTTACCGCTCCCCCTTATTACAATTTACCGCAGTAAACTTTATTACATTTTACCGCGTTTTTATTACAATTTACCGCAGTATTACATCTTACCGCGTTTTTATTACAATTTATCGCAGTTATTACATCTTACCGCGTTTATTACAACTTACGTCGTAACACATGGGCCTGGTCGTCACGTAACTTAGGGAAGCGGTTTTGCATTGGTTGCATTGAATGTAAAATTACATTTATTGAAGGATCTCCCATGACATATTAAATCATTTGTTGGCCCACTGATGTTGGACATCGTCATAGACATTGACGGATTTAGTTTTCAAACAGGCGTACATCAGAATGTAATAATTGAAACTGGCGTTATAGCCTAATGGCAGGTGTTTGCTGGAATACTAAACATGATCGATAACAGCTGCATTGCAATGTTACAAAAAGAAATGTTTAAAATTTATTATATTCATAGGAGTGAGGTCATTTATTATCAGAAGTGAGATCTGGTGTGAAGTGACAACTCTCAAGAATGTGATATGACCAGACTCGCGATACTGGGAAAATAGTTCCGGCATGATTTCGTGTATCCTTCATTTGCTGTAATTTATTTTATGTAAACGTCAGTCCTTTGTTTACCGAGGTATATACCGGTCATGTGACCTTGTTTAGTCCAATCAAAAGGCAGCATATCGCTTAAATTGCAAAGTCTGAATTTATTTGAAACCAGATCCGACCTAAAAACTCATATTTTAGTTGATATTTCTTAACAATTCTGTTGGTTGTTGGATATTTTAAAACGGAGAACATTTCGAATATAACGAACGGTTGTCCTTCAGGAAAATAGAGGTAAACGTTTTACAAGATTTATATAAAATTGTCATGGTCGTTTTGGTGGGACATTTTTGACACATAAAGTCTGCTGTGCCGAGAGTACGACTCTTGGTACGGCGTGAAAAGCGTGCATCACGTGCAGATTCCTGTCAGCTGGCGAGGCGGGCACGGTTTGTGAAAGAGCGCGAACGTGTCAAATCATGTCTCACAACTTTCAACTTGATGTCGATTGTCATGAGGAAGAATGTCAAAGTTGAACTCTGTGTCGCATTACATCAACGGTTTTTTTAATAACGAAAAGAAATCGATATATGAAATCACAAAAGTGATATTTGCGTTTGAATTACGTTTTTTGAAAATGGCTCTTCAACTTTAGCCTTGTAACCGTTTCCCTGCAGAACAGTTTCAACAGTAACAGTCACCGAGTTTGACATGTCGTCATACAATCGATTTCACCAATGATGCCAGATATTGTCATTCTTACATTCAGCGCTACGAATAATAAAGATATTAAAGGGGCTGTAGCACGTTTTTTTGCCAAAACAATGCTTCAAATTTCCCATTTATGATGATAGTTTACGTCATTTAGATTTACTTTAGAAGCTAAAGCACCTTAATACACAAACCAATTATTCGTAATGGTGCGAATAAAGCAAAAAGTGCATGTCAGCCCTTTTTGTGTGAACAACAAACAAGTATTCTTTGACTGATGACAACACGCCTGGACTTTTCAATGTTATAGTACGACGTCGAAAACATAAGACATTTGTGATTGAAAAACAAAATCGGATAAAGCCAACTGAGTTGTAAACTTTCTTTTGTACTTCAGTATATGTCAGCACTGTAACTAGCAGAAGTTTCACAATGTTGTATAACCTGTACCAAATACTATAATTTGTATAAATACATTTAAGTCAAATAAACTACCCACTCCAAGTAAACGATGTTTTTTTATAGGTGAGTTGGGTTGGGGGTAACGCCGCTTTCAAGAGAATTCACTTCTATCATAGATGTTAGTTTTCTTGCAGGGAAAAGCCCGCAACGCAATGGTGGCTATGCATTGAAATGAAACCTGCGAGCATCGACTGAAACTAGCGAACCATGGCTGGCACTGAAATTCAGTGTGGCATTGCACCCAAACCTTGATGCCTGTAGAAATGTTCATAAAAGTTGCTGAGCCCCTGACTCGAATCCTGGACCTCTTGATCTCAAGCCGAACGAGCTAACCACCGGTCTATCCCGGTGAATGTAAAGGAAAGCTGCTACTGTGTAATGATACACTCGATGAGAAATTTGGTTATGTTCCTTGCTTAATGTGGCCAGGCAGCAACGTCCGTTCATTATAGTAGCTTTGATAGATTAGCAAACTTACACAAATAACCTTTTTACTTGATGACGTGTAACCTATATTGATGTTAAGTAGAACATTTCACCTTGTTTAAAAATGTTTATTGGTTTGACCAATTATAGCTTGTATGTTTTTTTTCTTTATTGGCTAATCTGTTAAATTACTGACTTTAAAATGAACATTGATGTATTAGTTGTTTTAAAATGTCAAGGAGTTTTTCACGTATTTATTGATTATCAAGATAGTCGATCTATTAAACACATAAGAGATACTTGGTTTGCAAAGAGTTGGAAGATCAGATCAGCGTTCCAAGCATTTCATGAAGGTAAATTATTTTTCTCATGGAGGTGACTTAAAGTCATATCCTTTTTAATGAGTTTTGACAAATGACTGTCTTGTTATGAAATGTCCATATGTACCTTTTAAGCTATGTAGTTGTTTTGAAATCCACCTTGCAAATGCTATCAATAATATTAAAGAGCCATTGAATATTGTTCCTAATGTTATATTTGGCTTCCATACGTGCCTCAAAAACACATTTCAGTTCAAATAATTTCACTTGATTGGATATTCATCCTCTGTCGACAAACATACATATATGATATTTGCATGTTTCCAATGAGAATCAAGCAACATCATTTTAAATGTTTGCAGAAACCGAAATAGCATGTTTGATATATATACACAGTTGTTATATGGCATATACAAACATTACCAACTCATATATGTATTTTTTTCTGTTACTGGCAATTTTTCCAAAATAACGTTTAACCAATTTGCGCTCGCTATTGTCCGGTTTTCGATCATAATTCGCAACGTTCATCTTCATATTGTCTATATATTGATTATGACTGCATTACGTTTACTATTATGTACATCCAAGTATTTTTGCAATCTACTGTGTAGTAAACAAACTATATTACACAATCTTGCTATAGACATACACAATACAACTACATGTATAGAACAAATGGCACATGATCTCCTTTTAGACATATAACTTACTTATATAACAAAATGTAAAAATAAAAATTGAGGTGAGGTGTTTTGGGGTTTAACACCGCTTTCTTCAAGAGTATTAAAGTATTTAACACGGCTGCTAGTATTATTACAGGGAGAAAGTAAGCAAATCCAAGGAGTTATGTATTGCGATGAAATCTGCGAGCATCGGCTGGAACTAGCGAACAATTGGTGGCACTGAGCTGAAATGCAGTGTTACATTGCACCCGATCCTTACTGCATGTAGAACAGTTCTCTACTGCAGACAGAGATACCGAGACATTGCGGGATTCGAACCCCGGACCTCTTGATCCGTAGCCGAACGCGCCTACCCTTTCCCTCTCCCAAACTTTCTATTTTCATTACATTTATTACACAATGGCTATTCCAAATTATACTGTTTCTTTAAAGTTATTTGCATGGTTCCAAGATTTGTTTTTCACTTCAATTTCATCAAATGATACATATTATTATGAAAACCAAATTTCATGGTGACAAGATCTCACATGTCATTATATAATTATGCTTATTGAATGGCGGGGCACCATCGGTGAGGCTTGCCGTATGCTAGGTACCAATTACCTGATAATGACAATTTATGAACGTGTAGAATTTATGACTCTCTGATATAGTTACTTAAACGCTCTTAGTAGGAAAATCAATACGATTAATGGCAAACTGTTGTTCTTCCCTGACAATGTACTATTAGCTCCAAACGTCCATACCTCTGTAGTAGCGATTATTTTGAAGATATGCCTTTCCAGATAACCGGATTTTTTATTCTTTCAATTACGAGGCCTGCAATCAGAAAATTGATTCTTAACTTCTTCAACTGATTGATTTTTGCAATGCTTGGCAATAAAATTGTCTCGTAAATGACAACTACCAATTGTCAGTCAATACAGCTGTAAATCAGTTATTTGAACATGTTTTCGGGCAAAAGGGATAAACTATGGTAACGTGTATGATATTCAGAAATAACTTACTAATAAACTCCCCGTTAAATTGTCTCAGACGCAGACCAGTGAATGGGACACGCAGTTCGAAGGAGGCGCGGTAAACGTTTGATGATTCGGTTTTGAGATCGTTATGATGTCCGCAGTGATACGCCACAAAGAACGTAGGCAGAAGCCTGCGAACTGGGAGCCGCCATCTTAATTCTGCCGACTCGCCTTTCAAGTGATTTCATTGGTTGTCTATTCTTAGTTGTTCCTCGATCATACGTCGCCTCGCGAAGTTTATGAACTGCCTTTGCGTCCAGGGTATGAAAGTGACGGTAGCGTACGTTATACCCTGATACAGGATGCATAACAGTGTCATTTATTTCCTTTCAAATACACATGTTCCGAGTGTGGAACAGATGTGACGTTTGTAGTTAACCATCTGAATGAACAACAGGTCTCAGGCTGAATAAACAAATGAAATGTTTCTTGGGCGTGGGTGTATCACTTTTATTTGTGCGCGTGACGGTGTTTTATTGTAATCTAAATCCCGCCAGGGGCACGGCAACTTTGTCTGCAGTAGAGAACTGTTCTACACGCAGTAAGGTTTGGGTGCAATGCTACACTGAATTTCAGAGTAGTACCACCCATGGTTCGCTAGTTCCAACCAATGCTCGCAGGTTTCACCGCAATGCATAGCCACATGGCGTTGTGGGCTTTCTCCCTGCCATAATACTAGCAGCCGTGATATAAGTGAAATACTCTTGAAAGCGGCGTTAAACCCTAACTCACTCCCTCGTTATTGTAATCTAAATAAATAAATAAACACTTTGCCACATCTTTTTTGCATAACTCCAAATACATTTGTCCACAAATATATGGGTCTGCAGATACGGATTTGCGGCCGTTTTGTAATTCTGCAAAATAATGCAGCGACGGAGATACGAAGCGGTTCTTTACATGTAGGTCCATTTCCACGGAGTCTGATTTCACCCGGTGTAGGTACGTGTTCTCTCTGGTTTGGTTAAGCCAAGGGAATCATTTTTTTTTATTCGAAATAATAAAATGTGTTCACATTAAAATGGCCGACATGGCGACTTCGCGCTGCAAGAACCCCTACAAAACCCTGCATTGACTAAATCTGAAAACAAAGTGAAAACTGGATGAAAACCCTCATTGTTTAATAAAGTTACCTTTATGTATCCACGAATCCAATATATATTTTAGAATACATGTAAGGTTGATTTGATGTTCCGGATCTGATTGAAATCCTATTATTGGCACCTTACTCAAACCGTGTGTTAACATTACATCAAATATTATTCTTATATGTTTTCGAAACGTCAAACTAGTGTGCTGATCGCAGAACTATATCTTACTTTGCAATACACACATATTATAATTTACAAATTTAGCATTTACAATGAAATAGACAAACGTAGGCTGGTTCATTGGTAAGTAAAGTCATGAAGAAACACGAAGTTTTCCCGGGTACCCAGGCCTCCAGACATTGGTAGGGTAGGAAGAACAAAGGTAGAAAAGCAAACTTATAGCATTGCATGTACACTTATGTAGTATTCTTTAAGTCCGATCTGAGTTTTCATGTTAGGATAGGGTGTGACTCGGAAAGAGCATTTCATTTTTTTGCAGCGTGAATTGTTCTTAAAAGTGATTGTTAAGGCAAAAGGTAATAGCCTCGACTCCCTTCATGAGCTGGGCAGCTTTGTATGCAGTAGAGAACTGTTCACCATGCAGTAAGGTTTTGGTTCAATGCTACACTGAATTTCAGCGCGGTATCACCCATTGTTCTCTAGTTCCAGCCGATGATCACAGGTTTCACCGCAATACAGAACCACAATGGTGTTGCGAGCATTCTTCCTGCAAAAATACGAGGAGCCTTGATAAACACTGTCGGCCAAAAGAAACGCCTACATTTCCTTAACATAAGAGATGAAATGATTTCTGAAATATAATTAATGGTGTTCTCCACGTTATGCTGAAACAATACTTGACATAAAACTCCATTGAAATTGTGGAAAAACTGTGATTTGAGTCAATAACATTCATGAAAACCTCGCCCGACGAAGACCACTATTTACGGTTGATTCACTTGCGCACCGTAACCACGTACATCTGTAGAATCATCACCACGTTAATGCGAATTACGTGCCTGGATTGTCGCTCGTGTTTTTTTTTTTTAAATCTGTTTCAAATAATTGTTTTTATCAAGCACTGATCGAAACCTGAACAATTTAGGTTGATTCATTACAACAATCGCCATTCTTTTCTGACATGACAACTTCTGAAATTTAAATATATTATGGTGAAAATGGTCCGACTTCATAATGCTATAATATTGCGAAAATGTTCACTATAGTTTTTACGAAATCTGGTAAGATATCTGGTAGGCTTTTCCTTTGTCCGACAGTGTATATAGGTGAAATTCTCGTGAAAGCATCACCTCACCTTTTCATAACACTAGGAAGTCAAAAATATTTAATTAATAATAGAATGGTTTTATATTGCCACATTGCGGTCTACGGTAATGTGCAGACGTTTTGTTTTTAATCATTGTGTAAAGCATTAACTTGTTACATACAATGTTTACAGGTTTCATCATAATGCATTGCCTTTGTGGTATTGCAGGATTTCATTCCACATTCTACGCTGTCTACGCTGTCCTTTATAGAGGTTTTAAAACGTCATTCTGTAAACTAAAGTACACCAAAAGGCAAAACAAACTATGCCAAATGTTCAAAATAGTCAAATACAAAATATTGCTGGCGGATAAAGTCGATTTTGAATATTTGTCATGAGGATATAACTCATAAACAGATATATAAATGTTCATGTATGATACTTAATATCTTATATCTGTTCAAACACACAGTTGGTGCTGAAATTGTTATTTCAAGGGAGCTTTATGGGTATTAGATTTGGTATTTAAGGTAAACAAAATGAAAAATGGAAATTATATTTATCCAAGATGTTGTCGGCATAAAGTACATTCTTGGACTTATATATATTGACGCATCATTAATGTAGGACGTCAACAAACAAACCAAGAATCCCCCTGTGACTGTCAGAACTCGCCTACTTGAGGAGATTTAAAAACGATGATTGCTTAAAGCTGTCTTTCCCTGAAATATGAAGAGATAATGTTTTGAAATTTCAAATTCAGTATAGTTGGCTTTTGAAGACATGATCCAACTCAGTGGTATGTATCACTTGCGGATCTTGTATTCTGTATGCTATCGTTTCTGGGTTTAAAACCAAGGCAACACTATCCGTCGTAAAGTTTTTTCTTACCTTTAAACTTACAACGCAGCGTTAATCTGTTGTACAGTATATGGAAACAACATATATTAATTGAAAATGATATCGGTTTTTGTTATATGAAGTTAGAAGTTTAATTCATAAATCATTAATAAGTCATTAATTTTAGATATTTGCACCGAAGTAATTCATATGTTTTTTTCAAATTGTTTGAATGACAATAACAGTAAGTGTCCCAAACTAATCAGTGTCATTTGATTAAGTCCATAGACATATCATCCGCCGTCTGAGTATTAATACCATTATTTATATCTTAGATCTAATAAATCGCAAATTATAAATTAAATTTATGAATTCCTATATGAATATCAATATAGAAAATACAGGTAATGAATACAATTCAAAATGACTAAATCATCAGTAAAATCTCAAGTTCACCGTCTAGACAATTTGCTTAATGGCATATATTTGATTTTTTTTTCTCCATTGGTTTCATTTGCAAGCAAAATTAACTTTCACTGGAGACAGAAAGACTTATAATTAAATGGAGTGGGAAGGCCACCGCCACAACTGGACACACAAAGAAAGATGTGTCTAAATTATTCGAAACAAGTGAAAAAATGAAATCCATATCCTATCACCCGGTTATACTACCGTTAAGAAATACCTTATTCGTGGCGAAGTAACATTTAGAATTGCAGTAAACTATCTTCTGATTTTTTATTTCAGTCATATGCCATGTTTTTCAAACCAAACGTGCGATGTTTGATATGGTTAAGAAAAGCTTATTTTGGCTACAGCTACAACTTCCTTTGGAAGTGAGGGCGGAATAGCGCAGTGGTTAGCGCGTTCGGTTCAAGATCGGATCAAGAGGTCCGGGGTTCGAATCCCGCCAGGGTCACGGCAACTTTATCTGCAGTAGAGAACTGTTCTACACGCAGTAGGGTTTGAGTGCAATGCTACACTGAATTTCAGCGTAGTACCACCCATGGTTCGCTAGTTCCAGTCGATGCTCGCAGGTTTCACCGCAATGCATAGCCACACGGCGTTGCGGGCCTTCTCCCTGCCGTAATACTAGCAGCCGCGATATATGTGAAATACTCGGTGAGAGCGGCGTTAAACCCCAACTCACCTCACGTCAAGTCACAACTTTTCTGTGCTAGCATAGCAGAGTACACTATGAAGTTCAGGTGCAGCACGCCGCTTCTGTAGTACACAAAAGTTAAGGAAATGCAGCATGGTTTAAATTAACCAGTAATGGAAACTGGAGCGAGTTGGATATTTTCATGTTTTATTAGATTGTCAGTGGTGAAATATGGCATTTATCGGATAAATATAAAATACGTATTTTCACTGAGTGAAATAACATGGTATTCTACTCTGTGAAATAACACATTCAATCACATGACGTCATCGTATCAATAGGATGACGTCACAAGAACACGGTCATAAAGCAAGACGGCCAATCATAAAATGAACGTAATTTACAAACTATGCATACTTTCTTAAATCTAATAAATTTACATTTGACATTTATAGTGGAATACCATGTACGTCTCATCTCGTGAAATGGAAATAATATATTTACACTCTTGGCTCGTGAAAATATAAAGGTCTTCTTCACTCGATGAGATAGTATTCGACAAGAAATATCAAATATCCTCTATATAGTTAACCTGCAGATAGTAGATAGCCCCAGATGACAAGAATAAGGGACAAATGGACAGTGCCCTGTGAACATTTAAAGGTGCATCCATTGTGTTTCATACAATTTTATTTGGCTTTAATGCATTCCAACACACCATATGTGCTGTTTACAATACAAACCAATTCACTTAGCTTGCGTATTCATCCCCAATCGCCAAAAAATATCATAATTACTAGTTTCCAATTAAAAACGAGTAACATCATTATGCATGTGCAGAAACCGGAAGTGCACGTCCTATGTACACGCATAGTAGTTATATGACCTATTGAACATTATCAATCCAAATTTGTTATTTTGTCTGGCGTAAATAAGATTCCAAAACTACGTTTGACTCATTGGCGCGCGCCACACGCGGTGCATTGTCCGGTTTTCGATCAGAAATCACTACTTTTGCCTTCATATCGTCAATATACTAAGACGAGTATCATTAAAATGGTTGTTTTCGGTAACAGTTGGTACTTCTCGATAAAATAAGACCATTTATAACGTTTGTCATATTTGACCCCCAACAACACAATGGATAAACCTTTAACCGGATTACTTTAACATAGTTATACTTGAAGCGGTATTTAGTCAGCATGGCTATTACAACGAAGTATCTTCAAGGGTTCGAAACAATTTGCTTCAACCACCATCGACTTCATAATAACCAGAATTATCCATTTTTTCCCCAAATCAACCTTTTCTCTCAAAGTTTAAGCAAGCACCTGCAATTGGTATTTACGAACTAACTCTATGATCAATAAAACCTCTGATACGATCAGAACTAAATACAATCATACTTAAACATGAATTTGATCTTCTCCAATTGTTATCAGATAACACTATAAGGACCGTTAACGTCAACACATGGTCTGCAGCAGATGAAGATTAGTTTATGCATGTCCATGCACGGAGAAAAACGAAAGTAAAAAGCCTTTAAATGATCAACAAATGTTACCTCAAAGCAAAAATGTTCGTGATTAATTATCTCACGACAGCGTGATATGAATATAAAGCAAGGAGAAAAAAAGATGGAAAAGTCAAAACTACATGGCCCAATGAATGAAGAATTTTAATCAAAGTTATTTTATCTGACAAAGCAGTTACTAACCACTTTCTAAAGTCCTAATTACCCTGTATGCCCTTTTCTTGATCTTTACAATGTCTTTATCTGAAATTTCAAAGTATGAAGGGGGGCGGGATAGCGTAGTGGTTAGCGCGTTCGGCTTCGGATCAAGAGGTCCGGGGTTCGAATCCCGCCAGGGGCACGGCAACTTTGTCTGCAGTTGAGAACTGTTCTAAGGTTTGGGTGCAATGCTACACTGAATTTCAGTGCAGGACCACCCATGGTTCGCTAGTTCCAGCCGATGCTCGCAGGTTTCACCGCAGTGCATAGCCACATGTCGTTGCGGGCTTTCTCCCTGCCATAATACTAGCAGCCGCGATATAAGTGAAATACTCTTGAAAGCGGCGTTAAACCCTAACTCACTCACTCAAAGTATGAATTCCTTTAATCATACCGACAAGAAACATTTGAGATGAATTGGGTTTTGAAAATAAATTATTTACAATACACACAGTCAAATAGTTGATCAAGTCAGAGTATTTGTCTTTTGTCAGTACGTACATGTGTATGTCCACTTAGCTTTTGCTTACATTACGTCATTAAAGGGGCAGTAGCAATTTTTTGGCAAATTCTTTTTTTGAAATTTCCCATTTATAATGATAGTTTATGTCAATTATATTTAGTTTAGAAGGTAAAACATCATATAGCTCTAACCAATTGTCCGTAGTGGTAATAACGGTGTTGTGTATGAAGCAAAAATTGCATAGTGGTTATTTTATTGTGAACACATTTTATTATTTTGAATGACAAAAACGATTTCCATGGCTTTACCGAACCATTTAACTCACTTTTTAACTTGATTTACTGAAGAGAGAAGAGTGTTTTACCAATGTTGACATTATTTTTCAAATACATTTCATCAACTTATTTGAGCGAAAAACGCACTACTGCCCCTTTAAATTGACATTCTAGAAGTTGAGGTGATAAAGATTGAAAAGTTATTTTAACATTAATACACAACTATAATTTGTAAGCATGTAACTTATTTGAGCGAAAACACGTGCTACTGCTTCTTTAAACATCACTTGAATTCATATCGTGCCCCTATCACCGACGTATCGCTCGATAAACACCACTTGACCGAACGTTTTGCCTCTATAACCGACGCATCGCTCACGAGTACATTACATGTTGTTTATCACTGAACATAATCCAACACGCAGACATCATATAATGCTCAGCAACCACTGGTAACTGAAAAAAGTTTAACAGGCTATGTTTCTTTCTACGATACAGCACATCAACGAGTCTTCTATTTCTTATATAAAAACCGTGTAGATATTATGTTGTTTGTATAATCTATATTTTGAAAAGATTAATGCCCACCGTCGTAGAAAACATTCACTGGCATTGAACAATCAAAATCACGTAACCTATGACGTCATTTGCTAAGCGACGCTGCAACTGACGTCTAAAATCATGAGCATGTTCTATTGTCTCATAACGCACGGTGTCGTTCCCATTGACCGCCTGTGTTTTATTGCAGTGGGTATCTTATATAATCAAAGATGTTGAAAACAGGTACAGCAAATTTATATTTAAACTATAAACATAATCAATTGACTTACACTTAAAATCTCAATATATTACTCACAAATTGTATCTTATATAACTCACAATCATCGTAACTCACCGTAACCCACGTTCGGTTTAAACAGTCTCGTGGATTATTTGTGTCTACATTGATTAAACACTATACATCACTTAGACCTGGTAAACCCGAACATCTTGCTCGTACATTGGTTTAACTTTGAACAATATATATCACTAAAATGTATACTTGTTAAGCTTGAACTTCGATCTTGCTTATACCTTAGTTTAAAGGGACAGTAGCACGTTGTTTTCACTCAAATAAGTTTATGAAATATGTTTGAAAAATAATGTCACTAACAGTTAAACACCCTTCTCTCTCCGGTCAATCAAGTTAAAAATGAGTGTACATGATTCGGTAAAGCCATGGGAATCGTTTTGGTAATTCGAAATAACATGTGTTCACATTTAAATGGCCGCCATGCAAGTTTTTCTTAAAATGCAACATCATTATTACAACTACGAATAATTGGTTTGTGCAAAAATATGTTTTACCCTCTTAAGTAAATATAAGTGGTATAAACTATCATCATACATGGGAAATTTGAAAAAAAAATGTAAAAAAACGTGCTACTGCCCATTTAAATTTAAATTAACGACTATATATCACTCACTTTGCAATCAAGCCCTAAGGACGGAATAAATTATTGGTAAATGTGTTTCATTTGAAACTACAAACACTATGTATACTCACACTGAGCTTTAGCAATGTCATGATTTAGGAGCTGGTACATTGGATTTTATTTTAACAACATTCACTCACATTTCACTCTAGCAACATCACGTATTATTTGCAGAAATTCTGCTCAATCGTAACTTACACACACCACTCACACACTAAGCCCTAACAACCCAATGTTTACTACGAACACACAATTTTAATTATACTTGTTTTGAAAATCAATTAATTTTGACAAACACATGTGTTGCCCTAACGAGTATATTGTATTATATAAAACAATAAACATATACTTTTTAAACTAATGAAGTCATAATTAGTTACTCATTCATTAGTTTAACATTAAATATCATATCATATATTAATATATTTAAACAGTGATTCAACAGCATATTGGAACAATTATTCATTCACTTATTATCTTTAACGACAGCAATACCATTTTGACTCATATAATACACTAACAACAGCATGTATTAGTTCCGAGTACACTACAGTAGCATTGATCATTGAAACTAACCAGTTCACAATTATTCATATGGCAATTTATCAATTCACAAGTATCCCTATACATAACCACTATATACAATTTCAAAAACATTCTATAATTAACATAAAGTATTAACAGCGCATTAGGATTTCAGTGGAGTAACGTTAAACACCCCAGATTGAGTTTTGCAGCCCTTTTATCAATTGTAAGTTTATTACTCAACGCAAACACTTCAACTTAGACTCACATAAAGCTCTTACAAAACCATATGTCACTTAAGTTCACATTGAATACAAGTACTACATACTGAACTTTAAACAAAATGGCCCATTATCTTAACATCTGAAACTTCTACATATTACTTGATGTTACATTAGTTTAATGTTAAACAATATCCGTCCCTTAAAGCCATATTGAACTCCGCCGATCCCACGTCTAACACGAGACGCTATCGCTGAATACAACGTACCAGTAACAGTATAGACTTTTCGTCTACACAAATCTATACTTATCCGCGGACGGTACATTAACTACTGCCTTCTGACTTCTCCATCGTCTGTGGTAATCTATATTTATCAGTGACGACAGAATCAGCGAAGTCAAGGAACGTAGGCTTATATAAACCAAATCCTATCCGTGCTTATCGTCCCGCCCCTCTATTCCAAGTCCCGCCCCTTCTTGTGGGCGAGTGGTATAGAGTCTCCGATTCCAGGCTCTCGTTCCTATTGATCCAAGTAGGAATGTCTCGCGCAGGATCCCACATTGTCGGCTCCAATCGCAGACCGCGCTGTTGCAATCCAAACTCCCAGCTGACACTTTCTAACAAGTGATTGTTCATTGATTTCTTTCCTCGTGGTCGGGTCCCGCTAATAAGGCTAAATTAATCATACACATAAATTTGAGTCTAAATCGGTAAATTGTTAAGTGATTATAATGAAGACGTGGTAGCGACGCGGTTTGACTGCGAGGGAGGCTGTCTCGGTGAGTAAGCTGGCTTTAAAAGGCGAGGTGGAATTCTCTTCTATCTTCATACACTGTCCCGCGCTGTCCGTCGGCAAGTATGAAGCAACTGACGCAGCTTCTTGTTGCCGGACTTACCTTTATAGTGGTGACTTCGGGACAGCTTGCGGACATCGGCGGAGCACCAGATAAAAGACTCAGGGAATTCTTTGGGAAGAGGGATTCAAATTTAGTGGACACTGAACCGGGTGTACCCGTTTATGTAACAAATGACAAGAGAATTCGGGAGTTTCTTGGAAAACGCAGTGACACACCCGACAAACGGTTGCGTGAGTTCTTTGGGAAAAGGAGCGATTTAAGTGCTGATAAGAGGCTAAGAGAATTCTTTGGAAAACGAAGTAACGACAAAAGGCTACGAGAATTCTTTGGGAAAAGAAGTGACGACCCAACTGCAGACAAACGGCTTCGGGAGTTCTTTGGTAAACGTGGCGACCCATCCGCTGACAAACGTCTTAGAGAATTTTTTGGCAAACGAAGTGTTGACCTAAGTGCAGACAAACGTTTAAGAGAATTCTTTGGTAAGCGGGGTGACTTCTCTGCAGACAAACGTCTCCGGGAATTCTTTGGCAAGCGTGGTGGACCAGAAGAACAGAAACGTCTGAGAGAATTCTTTGGCAAACGTAGTGGGCCAGAAGAGCAGAAACGTCTGAGAGAATTCTTTGGCAAACGTGATGGACCAGAAGAGCAGAAACGCCTGAGAGAGTTTTTCGGCAAACGTGAAGACAAGCGACTCAGAGAATTCTTTGGCAAACGCGATGGACCGGAAGAACAGAAACGACTACGAGAATTCTTTGGCAAAAGGGACGGAGTCGAAGAAAAGCGTCTACGAGAGTTCTTTGGCAAACGTAGTGGCCCAGTTGAAGAAAAGCGCCTACGAGAATTTTTCGGCAAACGCAACGGACCCGAGGAACAGAAACGGCTTCGTGAATTCTTTGGCAAGAGAGATGGCCCACAAGAAGATAAACGGCTGCGGGAATTCTTCGGAAAGCGTGACAGCAACGCAGCACCAGTGGCGACCAAAAGGAAGCGCGACGTCAGGAAGAGAGTACGTGAATTCATCGGCAAGAGAAGTCTTCTGAGCATCGAAGGTGATATGGACAATGGTTACAGCAAGAGGGTACGTGAGTTCATTGGTTAGACTTTCTTCAGGTCCTCTGCTTGGTGACAGGCTACTTGAGAAAGCGTGACGATCTGTCAACCGTGACGAGTGGACGTTAAGGGGAGAGACGTTTGGTCCCGGAGGATAAAATAATAAGCAAATACCTATCTGAACCTGCTAGGAATGTTACTTTCTGTAGAATGATGTTCCAATTGTTTTGGATCTAAGTGAACTCTTCAATCTATATGAGGTACAGTATGCTTGTGTTATGTGCGCGTTTAAGTATATCAATATCCTATCCCTGATCTATGTGCAATGAGCTAGTTGATATATTATAACGATGCTATCTGTAATAACGGTCAATGTCTAACGCCCTATGGACATTCGGAACGTTGTCGGGGGATAATTGTTCCATGATTAAAAATATAATTTGTTCGGTAATGCATGTTTCTTTTAAGAATTCCTTTGATTGTGTTATTGCAATATTAAACGAATTTTGCTGATATTTAATAAATTCTATTTTTATGATATAATATGAATAGTGCTCCTTTTGAAACTTCCACTATTAGATATATAAATAAGGATATTGCATCACTTAAGGTAATTGGTCATGTGGTCATTTAAACCATCATAAGAGGAAAATTAATTTACATGTAGTTTGAGAAACGGAAACAATATGATCATCTACCGACGAACTAAGGGGATAAGAACAAAACAGGGGATCTGTCCGTGGTATATGAAATAAGATGCCTCAGAAAACGATTTTAAAAATATACATAATACAGCAAATATGAAACACATGTTCTTTCAAGTTGCACCCGTCAAAGCATTACAGGATCAAAGACAAAGCCACAAATTAAAAGTCACAGAAACTCTTGAATATCATGAATCTGGCGATGAGGGTCGATAGTTTACCGTGCACTTTAAACACTCTGCTGGATGTCGGGAGAAAACCGAAAGTATCTGCGTAGGTTTGTAAATGTCTACTTTCGATCGTTGGGCCGCAAAGCATAGACTGAGCACGCTTTTAGCAAATCTCGACTCTGCATAGTAACTCTCTTTTATACCTTTCCCGATATTTCGTACATAAATCTTAACTGCCAGTGTCATGAACCATAGTACGTTGATCTTGTAAATAAGTAGGGATACTTTGTTCAATTTATTCAAACAGAAATCTCTGATCAGCATTGGCAAGTAACAAGTTCGACTTGAATAAATAGAGAAATAGAAAATGTCAAGGGAAACCTTGGATTATTCTGGCACATGGCCACTACAAGGGATTATCAATATGTGTACGTTAACTTCATAATGTACAGCATGATCATATTTTATTTCAAAATGTATTCGTACTACTTTAACAAGTTTTAAATTTATAACGACGTCAATTTGTTTTTCTCTAACAATTTAGCTTGTGAAATGATAATACAAAATATATTCCCAAACACCAGAAACGCTAAAGCACCGAACTGAAATCTCAAGTTTGACCGTCGTCGTTTAATGTGACTGGTGAGATTATTCACACCAAACGGTGTAGCCATCGCTTTCAAAGTCACCATCACATCGATTTCCAGACATGAAAACAATGCGCATTCAAATAACACTAACATTGTCCAGCTTCGTTATGTACATTTGCCTGTAAGTGGATGTTGAAAGCATGCTACTGCTATTGTATGCAGTCAGCGACTCATCAAAGTGTAATGGTTGTCTATTGATTTGATAGTAAATTAGTACTAAAGGGCCCTTTTAACTGCACAACTGTTATACATCGCTTACAACATTCAGAGATTCTACCATATTTAATCATTTTCTAACTCGACCACATATCGAGGGAATTATGCGCCAAAACCGGTGATACCGCAAAATAGTGCAAAGACTCATCGGAACTGCCGTACTTCCTTAGTGATATTACCCTTAAGATTTCACCCTACCTTACCTTAACCTTAAATCTCTCCACGCCAGTAGGCGCATAAGGCCTCTACGTTGCGCAACCACCCGGGTCTATAAGCTACTGCTTTCTTTACTGTGTCCCAGCTTTCCCATCCAGCTTTCACCTTACAACATATTTAGGGTTAGACGAAACTGGTTTTATCATATGCCGTTTTCAGTAAGCGCCATTTCATCGATTTTGGACATATGTATTTGATTTTCCAAATGAGACGGACTTCGAGGGGCATTTAGAAGTGGAATGCATAAGAATATGTTACTTGATAACAACTTCCTTATTGGGAATATACACGACGTTACGAAGTATGTCCTTATTTCTTCATGTTGTTGTGTACATACTCCGAAAAGTCATGTACCTTCACAATAAAGAAGTTGTTATCCAGCAAACCGTTCCTGCGTTCTGTTATTTGCGCTGTCCTGTCATGTTGTGATTTTGGTCGTCTCAACTTTCAAAACCTCCATCTCGTAGTAGTCAAGTCATAAGTACTAGGTGTATCAATTTGAATGTTAAACAACTTACATCAACCATGTTTCGTTTGTACATGTGCCTTTTAATTTTTGCATCGTACCATCGCCGTGTTTATGAAGCCATTACGGAGGGGTAGAATTGTAATGCACACATCAATATATAATTAATTAACCTGTTGGTCATAACGATCTAATTGGGAACATATCCGCATAAATGGGTGAATCATAATCTGGGAGGAGGGCGGGATAGCGCAGTGGTTAGCGCGTTCGGCTTCGGATCAAGAGGTCCGGGGTTCGAATCCCGCCAGGGGCACGGCAACTTTGTCTGCAGTAGAGAACTGTTCTACACGCAGTAAGGTTTGTGTGCAATGCTACACTGAATTAGTATCACCCACGGTTCGCTAGTTCCAGTCGATGCTCGCAGGTTTCACCGCAATGCAAAGCCACATGGCGTTGCGGGCTTTCTCCCTGCCATAATACTAATAGCCGCGATATAAGTGAAATACTCTTGAAAGCGGCGTTAAACCCCAACTCACTCACTCACTTATAATCTGGGAAATACAGCGTCAAATACTTGGAAAAAGTTTCTTTACAGGCATGTGTATTGCGAAAGCGACATTCAAAGATTGCCCTCAATCTTCATAATGTTTTCGAAAAGGCGTCATACCTTTGCCACAGAGTGTCATACAGAATGAAGGTAAATAAAGGCATACTTTTGGATAAATTCATCCTATTGTTCGAAAATCTCATCATAATTTTGGAAAATATTGTTATAATGTTGGACAATATCGTCCTGAGGTCCATTCAATGAGATGTGTTGTCCTTGTAATTCAGGGATATAATATCAAAGACAATGTTTTATTCAGGAAACCCGCCAGGGGCGCGGCATATTTGTCCACAGTAGAGAATTATTCTACACACAGCAAGGTTTGGGTGCAATGCTACACTGACTTTCAGCGTGGTACCACCCATGGTTCGCTAGTTCCGGCCGATGTTCAAAGCCACATTGTGTTGCGGGCTTTCTCCCTGCCATAATACTAGCAGCGGTGATATAAGTGAAATACTCTTGAAAGCGACGTTAAACCCCAACTCACCACACCTGCCCTTATTCAGGAAAGTCCACACTAATTGTAGGAGGAAACTATCGTTTTACTTAGATGTTAACCGCGCCCAGATATAAATGAGGAAATGCCGTAGAGGAAATGGTCCTTCTCCACCTTTTTCTGAGTTCAATGGTTTAAAAATGTTCTTCACACCTTTAGAACTTATTAGATCTCTTCAATTACTTTGTTCTCCTTTGCGAAATATCAAATATCAAAATTCCGGTTTTATTTGTTGATTGAACGCTCTTTTCCGAATGTTAGTAAACAACCTCTAAATTAACCTGAGAGCTTTGTGTTGAAAATGGTTGCCAGTAAATACATAAAGCTACGCAAAGACACACACAAACTATCCTTTCGACAATTTCCCGTAGTATATTGCTTATTAACTTCAATATCAGTGCGGACAATGGCGTGATAGTCCTTTAAAACGCTTAAAGACAACGGCAGTCATTTCTTTGTTCTTTGAAGTTCATAGTCTGACATTTGAAGGCTGTAGACGTTGTTATGGCTAACATAATGTTACAAATTATCTTTAGACTCAATACAAAAATGTCAAACCATTGTGAACGTAAAATGATTATCTTTGCAAGCTATTAGTGTTTCCAGAATCCTTTTAAACCTCGAATATAGGTTATTTACGATTTGTTTGTCAGAATCATTTAGATAGCTTGTTGTGTAATATCTCATAATTCCGGTATGAATATTGCTCGTAAATATTTGATGAACTCTTATAATGGTATTGGAACATGTACATTGTACAAACCATATCTACATTTACGTCCTACGCAGTAGACAAACTGATCTACAGGGCTGGGTCCTGAAAGCTAATGGCTATGTAATTTAAGACTAACAATGGGGGAATGGAAACAATTTGTTAGATCTATGGATGGCAAATAAAGTCGATATCAGGAATAATTGGCTATATGCAGAGATAAATTAGTGAGAGTTCATCTTGGAAAATGTACTTTTGCAAGTTTCTCAAACATATAATAACAAAACTCTTAATACGATTTATCTTAACCCAAGTAGACTGTGTATATTAAAGTAACTTTCATAGACTCACATTTCGAGAGAGAAAATGATATGATATCTTGGAGTACCTGAGTCATGAGTTAATTAACTTATTAACTATAAGCTTATCATATTCTTAGTTAGATCAAAACCCTCCATATGGTTTTCCGTGCCGTTTTCTAATATAATAATATACTCATTTCTTTGCGGACACACCATATTGCATATTCGGTAATATTGACTCCACCGTCTAGGAATCAAAGTTAAGTCAATCTCTCCCTAACAGTGGTTTCTTAAATTAGTTCGTTCATCCTAACCTTGCAACACTGGTAACTTCTTTATTGTTTTGAATGTGCTATTTCAGCTAGTTCAGCCTTGTAAACAATATATGCGTATCGCACAGAAAAACTCTAGCCATTTCAACATCATCTTCCCTATTCAAAGCACATGGCTGATTTAAGACTTGCCGAATATCCTTAAAGGGGCAGTAGCACGTTTTTTCGCTGAAATAAGTCGATGAAATTTATTTGAAAAATAATGTTACCAATAGTAAAAGACCCTTCTCTCTTTGGAAAATAAATTGAAAATTGAGTGTACATGGATCCGTAAAGCCTTAGGAATCGTTTATGTCATTCGAAATAATAAATTGTGTTCACAATAAAATGGCCGCCATGCAATTTTTGCTTTATACGCAACACATTTATCACTACTACGGATAACTGGTTTGTGTAATAGGATGCTTTACCCTCTAAAGTAAATTTAAATGGCACAAACTATCATTATAAATAGGAAATTTGAAAAAAATAAAATTTGCTAAAAATGTGCTACTGCTCCTTTAAGGTTTCCGTACGCGTGCTGGGACATCAGATCCAAATACGGATCTTAGCAAGGAAAAGCGAGGGAAATACTGCAAGGCGTAAAACAGCCAGTGTTTCAACACTTACAGAATGCCCAGTTGGAAAATAAAAACTAACTTCCAATGCAACCAATCATAAGGGGGCGGGGTAGCGCAGTTGTTAGCGCTTTCGGCTTCGGATCAAGAGGTCCGGGGTTCGAATCCCGCCAGGGGCACGGCAACTTTGTCTGCAGTAGAGAACTGTCTACACGCAGTAAAGTTTGGGTGCAATGCTACACTGAATTTCAGAGTAGTACCACCCATGGTTCGCTAGTTCCAGCCGATGCTCGCAGGTTTCACCGCAATGCATAGCCACATGGCGTTGCGGGCTTTCTCCCTGCCGTAATACTAGCAGCAGCGATATAAGTGAAATACTCTTGAAAGCGACGTTAAACCCCAACTCACCTCACCTCACCTCACCAATCAGAATTGTCTAGTTGTAGCCAAAACAGTGATGTGCAACAGATGTTTGGGTCGGATAAATGAGTGGAAACTTTGGTGGGAGAAAATGACGTACATTAGACCGCGCAAATCAAAATCGAGGACGAAAACGTTTTGCGTACTTGAATATTTCCGCAGAATAAATATGTTTACGTTAAAACTCAAACCCAATATGTAACTGAATTTAAAAAATAATGTATAATTTAACACATTATGCTTTCTAAAGGAACACATCTTAGTTTAGTTTTTGAGACCAATCACTTTCAGGCTGAGAATCCAATTTGCATGGGGAATCACCTATCCCATGCACTGAATGTCATAACAGCATAATCACTCAGCCATCAAGACGTCGGTAACATAAAAATAATGTAACGGCCTCATATTTCTTCACTGTATAAATTACAAACCATGTGTTGTTACGACACGACACGAGCTGTCATTACTTAGGACAGCGATGTATTGATTCATACGAACCTATGACATCTAAATCACATCAAAGACAAAATTTACCTGTCAATTTCAATGAATAATACAGGTGTACCATAACGATGCCATAATCTTTGCTATTTTGGATTTGACAGTTTTAATCATAGTGCTTTACTAAATTTCTAAATTCAGTACTTTCTACAGTGGGCGGAAATGTGTAATAAATGTTCATGTTTCTACAATAACATCTTTGCTTAAGTGACTCTAAGACTATGCAGCATCTACTTATGTTTTACTTATAATTTACACCCAAAAAGATCTTGTATCAGGGTAGATTTTATGAGGCCCTTACAACAAATTACATAGAAACGATTAACATATTGTCACAGTGTTATTTCATGACATCTCCCTAAATTTTACTTAAATCGGACCTCGCAAGTATATATAATAAAGGAGATGTAGCCAGGTTTTGGAAAATTATGTTTTCCCAAATTTGCCATTTATCATTAAAGTTTATACAATATATTGCTACGTTAATGGGTGAAACAACTGCTGTATTCCTCCATTTCAAGCGAGGTTAGGATCGGAAATCTGAAGGGAGTAACCTCTGTGGGAAGAGAATGCATTTAGATGATTGCAATATGGGAAGTACGTGTTCAGGTACCCATTTAAACAGCTGGGTGGACTGAGTGCAATGTGGATGAAGGTCACAAAATATTGGTGCCTCCACCGGGATTCGAACCCGGGCCTTTGGCATAAGAGGCCAGCACGCTAACCACTACACCGCTGTTCTCAAAGTTGGCATCATCGAAGTGCATTTTCTTCCCACAGAGGTTACTCCCTTCAGATTTTCGATCCTAACCTCTGTTCTTTTTCGCTTGAAATCAAGGAATACAGCAAAATTCCCTTGCGGTGAAAATTGGAACCTCGTGCTGTATCCCTTTGTTTTAACCAATGAAAACTCATCTTTCAACGTCCATATCGACCGAGGTCTTCTTTATTTATAAGCATGTTTATGATCAAAAGATTTCACAAAATGGTATGTTTCGAGGAAAACACATAAAACTAGAAACGTTTATCTTACGTTTATTTTACCATTATGACGTGTCATTGGCGTCGCTAGATTCAATTGCAACATATCAGGACACTCCATTTCCGCACCCGATTTCAAGCGAAAAAGAGGTTAGGATCGGAAATCTGAAGGGAGTAACATCTGTGGGAAGAGAATGCATCTAAGTGATGTATTCCCGGTTTTAATATTGTGTTGCCCTTTCACAATAATTGGAATATGTTTTAGCAGATACATGACTTGAACTATTCAATGGGGTTAACTCAAATATATCCATCACATTTTAAGAGGCCTACTTTCGAATAAATTCAATTAATGTTAACTCTCATCAATCCTTAACGAGACAGTCTGTTTAATTAAATTCTGTCATTAAAAATCAAAACCAAACATTACAAATAAGGTTCGCATTTTAAATGGCACTTCATCATATTCTGCACATTGATGACAGTCAAACAAGAATTTCTTTCTAGTATCGATCACAACACGGCATAACAAGCTTGAAGTGATTGTCTCATGTTAGAAAGGTGAATCTTTCATCACATATAATAATCTTTCCTCTACCTTTAGGTAATTTTCATATCCTTTGTATGTTTCATAACCCGAATATTGCATTAAAAACGATAGTACTCATTTCCCCTTTCGTTCTACCTGCCTGCCAGCGGAAGTTCGAATCCCGGTGGAAATTGTGGGTCTCATACTGTGACAGAACAAACATATTCCTCCTTCAAATACCGATGGAAATAGAGAACATCAGCTCGTAATGAGTTCGCAGGAACTAGAAACTAGAACTAGAAAGATAATCGAATGGTAATCCCGATGATCGAACTATCGGCGATGCAGGTTCTGTCAATATCGCGATTTTAATGAAACGGTCTGCTTTTTGTTTTGAGAAAAAACAATTTTTTTCCTAAAAACCCATAAATGAAAATGTTGGAAAACTTGCCATTTTTCCCTCACGGGATCTTCTAAATGTATATTTCCGATGTTTAACATTACTTTAGTAACAGACGATTATGATTGCCACACTATAATGCCTCTGAGGATTTGGAAATGATTCTTCACATCATATATCTTACACTTATAATACACATAAACTGCCAGACAAAAGAAAGTACACACTTCAGTTGGATTCGAGTAATTCAATATTTTAAAAGAAATCAGATGCATTTGACTACAGTAGTTTCTGCAGTAGTCTGAATGATTCAATTTGTGACTGTGTTAATTTTAATTCACATATCTAGAAAGGGGTAAGAAATGAAATGTACACCAGCCATGTTTAAAATGTCGTAAATGTGTGTAGAATCAGGCACATGTATTAATTATCACATAGAATATGTCTTATAATTTTTAGATTTTGAATTTCACTTGTTTTTAGATGTTTGAAAAAACATAATCTTTGACTGCTGATTAAACGCCTGCATTTTTCCGTTTTGGAGTATTACGTCGAAAACTTGAGATATTTCCAATTGAAAAACATACATATTATAAAAACAACAGAAGTGTGTACTTTTTTTGCCTGGTAGTATATTTCAAAAATGATCCTAGACCTCAACTTTGCATTCCCGGTGTCGCCTTCTCCCTTTATGGCGTTGAAAGTACCCACACATGACGTTTTGATAATCAGCATTTGCAAGCACGAACCTTTCGAGGAGAAATAACAACGACAACGAAGCGAAATGCAACACACGACAATGATACACGTTTATTTGAACTACGGACTCAATACGTGTCAAACGGACTCCATCGGTATGATCAACGTGCCCTATCAATTAGCCCTATTATAAAATACGCGATTTACAAAGATGCGCATTGACAAAGAACACCCCCTTGGGGATTCAAGTTGAAGTTCACTATTATAACGCCAACATGAATCTTATCAACGTGAGCATACATAAACGTGTTACATTTCATTCAGTAAAATTTCTGTTATTTGGATACAACTATTTAGCCGGAAGTCTTCGTGTCAATTCCGGAAGTCGGGAGTTGACTGATTGCCTGTTGGTTATTGTTCTTTCACGTTGGGAGGACATGGCAATCATAGGTAATGAAAATAGGAAGCTGTATCTCACGTTTTGTTTGTCTGCAGAGTAATTCCATTATTTATTGATGGAACATGTAAGGAAATGCCACTCTCATTTGTTGACATTGCCATTTCGGCAACGGTTGCCAAATGCATTACATACCGAAGGTGTGATATTGTCAAACACGCTTAATGACCTTCGGAAGGTCTGAAGCGGTTTTGTGTTTGACAAAATGATAAAATGGAAAAAAAACGAAGACCGTTGATACACTGATATGCAGAACCTGGTGAAATATTACATAAACTCGTGACATGGTAAGAAGCCATTTTCTAGTTCGATTGTGCGTACTGTAACCATCATTTGAGGATAAAGGAATCCTGTTTCCAGACCTATTTGTCACTAAGATAGATACCCAAAGCACAAAAAGGGGATCTAATTTGTTCCACTTTTAAGAAAAACCTGTTTCTAATGCTAAAGTACAATGTCAACTTAATGTATTAATTCAAGTAGTTTACCACAGTAAGTAAATATCAAAATGACTTATTAAAGTCACTGCGGTTTACAAAGTTATTGGTACATATTCAAATTCGATAAGAAAACAACCCTTACTTCAAATCTTGAAATTTATAAAAAATATATTTAACCAATTGCATTTAGATACTGCTGTTAGGTTTGGGTCTAGACAAATAACACACCTCAGCATTCCCAAAGAAAAATAGTACTCAGTATTACTCGCCAGAGGAAGATACTGCAGTGTAATTTTTATTCGCCAATATTAAACTTGTGAAATACCTTTGCAAGTATTACGTCACAATAGCGTGCAGTTGTGACGTCAAATTGGTACGCAACTCGCGGAAATCTAAGTTTCAGCCCAATGTCGTCTATTTAGCTAGATTTGCGTGGGCAATAAAAATACAATACAAAACGCCCGTCCATATAATACCATTTTGAATAAACTCGTGAATGACAGTCGCTTTCTCTCGTTTGATACGAAGTCATTTACTCGTTTAATAAGAATGGCATTAAATGGAGGTTGTTTAGTATCCACTTCAAATATTGATCTTTCGTTTATAAAAGCGGTCAGGTCATACATTGTATTTTAAAACGGCGGTACTGTCAACAATCTAACGGCATGGGATACTTTAAGAGATAGGTAAGCAATATCCAAAGCTAAAGCGTTACAACAAACATAATCAGATACTAATTTCATGGAAATGACAGAAACCCTGCTGTAAAAACGTACTTGCTAATGTCGAAATGCGCTGTAGCACGTTATTGGCATATTATCTGGGTTTGTTTTTAATTTGTTATTTATTATTAAGGTTAATATAATGTTTTGGTATGTTGATGGGTAAAATGTCTCATCATTACATACGTGGTGATCATACAACTAATGACATACTTATCTCGTACGTCACACGTGTGTCGTATCACGTTGACCTGTGTCGTAACAACGTGACAAATATCTGATTGGATAACCAATGACTTCTCAGTTAGGATCAAGTTGAAACGAAACTACTTTTGAATTCAAAACAAACACGTATTACTAGCATTTCATTTTCACAATTTTATATGCTAGATAGGCCTATATACTGTACGTCAACATAGTTTGTCAATGCTTTAGAAGTTCCACATTTGACCAGTATGCAACATTGATGTTACTTAAAGTTCAAGGGCTGTACATGGAAATCCGGACACATCTCACATTCATTGTCGGTGTCAAATGGTTTCCAATGCGGTGCATTTCAAATTCAAACATCATGTAACCATTACCAAAAACGTAATGAATAGCTTGCAATATATATGTACTAGCCAATTTTAGTCAAAGTCATACACATTCACTCTGCGTTGACCTTGCCCTTCGGTGTTGACGCGAGTCGACAACGTCACTGTCGGACTGTTCTCTCTAATAGGCCACGATTACAGTCAAAATGAGTCGGTTGTAGCTGTTCATCCGAACTTAAATCTTGGCACTGTTGTTTCATTCTTTCTGTAGATTGTATATAAAACTTGGAACTGGTAATATCAAATAACATTCCGTCACAAAAAAATAAAGTCAATTGTCGCTAGCCTCCATGCCACTAGCCCAACAGCCTTGACTCTTCAACGGAGAGCCGACCGACTGCGAGGCGAGACGAGCGAGTTGACTTTAAGATTAATGTGAGGTGAGGTGACATGGGGTATTTCGAAGAGTATTTCACTTATATCACGGCTGCTAGTATTATGGCAGGGAGAATCGGCTGAAACTAGCGAACCATGGGTGGTACTACTCTCAAATTCGGTATAGCATTGCACCCAACCTTACTGCATGTAGAGCAGTTCTCTGCTGCAGACAGAGTTGCTTTGCCCCTGACCTCATTATCCGAAGCCGAACTCGCTATCCACTGCGCTATCCCGCCTCAAGATAAATGTGAATGTTTGCATTAAACATAATACCTTGCACAACATAACACAACAAAACAGTTCATTTTCATAAACCTTTTTTTGTACATTTGTACTGTTCACTTTTGATTTATTCAACTGAATCTGTAGGTATTTTCAAAAGGCGGTGCAAATAAGCCTTCGGGCCAGTTTACGTCAGTTATTACGCACTCGGTTATTGAAACCGGTTTCGGTTAGGTAGAATTGTTTCCCCAATACCAAGTAATACAATTAAGCGGTGTGACGAATAAAAAACGTGTGTCATAAATAAAATACCACACTGGGCCTCATTAGATACGAATTATACGAAACTCGTGACCTTCCTGCTTTCGCTCGGTCAGATACCATCGGATGGACACTCGTTTCGTATAATTCGTATCTAATGAGACCTCGTGTAGTGTTCTCTATTTACACGACACCATAAGCCATATCCATAGAAAACGGTTATCCGTATTCGAAGAAAAGTGTGCGACTTATAAAGCGACAGTGGTGTGGAACACTTCAGTGTGGGAGGTAGATTTGTTGGTCCATGATAATTTGCGAGTTCAAACAGAAATACGGTTGACCATTACATCATTGTACCATTTTTAAAACTCTACTCTGAGTGTTTAAGTATCGCTACATCAGTCAGATCACTACCTTTAAGCGGCCATTTAAATGTGAAATGGACTCGCATGGCTTAACCGAACCATGTTTATTCGTTTTAGATCTCTTTTTATTGATTCGGGATTTAGCCATTGGTAACACTTATTTATATTTTTATGATAGCACTCTATTTCAGAAAGAAAATCGTGCTACAGCGCATTTAACAATTTAAGTAACAATTGTTTGTACGCATTTTATCTGGGTTTTAGAGAAATGGAAACAAACATATTATCCATAAAAATAACCTTTTCAATTTCAACTGTGGACGGTCTACCACTAACAAAATTCGCCGAATTTACAGTGGTCTGGATTCGACAACGTACTTACATTGCATGTATCAGTGTCAAACATCCTCGATAATCCAGGGTATGCGTTTCTATTCATCTACACTACATATCGTTTAGATTTATCAGAACATATACCCTGGAATATCGAGGATGCAGTACTGATAACAGATTAATCATTTTAAAAGCCCATTATATCTATATTAGTCGATTCATGACCGCCGCATTTGACTGCATCCTTGGTTACTCAGGGTTTTATATATACACCGTTACTCTCCACTATATCACCCTGAGAAAGTCTATCAGACATTACCCGGCCTTTGCCGGCGTGAGCCAATCAAACTGCTTTGCAGCTTGAACCTGCGAGCCAATGACACTTCATATATCTGCAAAGCACGCGAGGTCATTTTGTTAGCAACCGTCACCGGTTATCTCCCTTGACCATTTCCGTCTTATCATATTGGGCAATTTCTTTGGTCACTGACCGAGGGCGGGAAATTTTCTCTGACAGAGTTTTCCAGGGATGATATAGTGGAGGGTAACGGATAATATATAACACCCTGGATAACCGAGTATGATTTGACTGATGATTGTCTACATAAGAGGTATACTTAATAGGTATTGACATATATGATTTATGTTATAAAGCAAGATAAAATGTAGTCAGTCTATACGATACTCGGTTGATACAGTGATAATGTCAGTACACAGTGACATATAACTTATACCACAGCAGACAGCCAACGTTGAGACATCAGCATACTAAACCAGACATCAAATGAGCATACGCTAAGTAGCATGTTATGGTTGTTTATTACAAATGTTTCCTTTCAAAATTGTTTCAGCATGACAATAGCCTGTCACGTAAAGACACAGTAAGAATTACAGATGTATCCATTGTGTTTCATATTTTTTTGATCTGGCATTGATACGTGCCAACATACGTTATGTGACGATTTCAGATCAAATCAGGGCTTCCTTTCACAAAGCTAGCTTTACGAAGCTTTAGCCGTATCTCCCATTCTTTAACATTGCACTAAGGTTACCTTAGTGACTTACGATCACCTTAATGTTTCGTGAGATGAGGCTCTATACAATCAACTTGATAAATCATCCCCAATCGCAAAATATATCATAATTACAAGTTTCCAGTTAAAACCGAGCAACATCATTATACATGTGCAGTAAGTCCCATTTACATGCACAGTAGTTATAAGACCTATTAAACATTATCAACCTAATGTTGATTTGTTTGTCTATTGTAAATAAGTTTCCAAACTTACGTTTGAATAATTGACGCGCGCCACACGCCATTGTCCGGTTTTCGATCAGAAATCGATACTTTTACCTGAATATCGTCGGTATGCTGAGTCGACTATCATCAACATGGCAATTATCGGTAACAGTAACTTCCCAACAGAATGACACCATCTATAACGTTTGGCATATGTGACCCCAACAACACAATGGATGTACATTTAAGCTAAACAACATTATACTTATGAACTGAAATAGCATGTCCATGCCTGTCATTTCGAAATTATCCTTTCAAACTTCAACTTGGGGACCTTCATTGAGCAAATCAATGTTCTTCACATGCCATCGAATGGCGATTCAACGACCACAGTTACTTAATGTCATTCGCATACAAATACGCCCTAACAAGACCTGCGTGACTAGTAGCTATCAAAGCATGGCTTTAAACGATAAACACGTCGTTATTTGTTCACCGTAGAACACTCAACGTTATAATGGTGAACTTACTGACTCGTAAATGATTTGTGTGTCAACTTATCGATGCCGGTTGTGCACTTATTGTGTTCAGTCATTCTCTTTGTTTCGAAACTGCATAAAACTTCCAGTTTCAATAGTTTTTTCATCTTTCCTCACAGTAATAATAATGGATTAATCTATTTAGGTTTTAGGCTGGCGGCAATATGTTAAATAATTTATTTGTCTGTAAAAGGTATATTGTATAAGCTTTATTACCGAAAGGACTTTATGGATCAGTTCATTTTTGTTATTACTTATTAATTAGCTTGTAATCAATTAGATTGTAGCTCATCAGTTCGGAAAGGTTCGATGATTCTAGGATTTTTTTCATTTTGTTTTCCAGTAACAATAATGTTTAAATCTTTTTACATCATATACCGATGTCGATTTGAATGATGTATTTTTCTAAAAAGGGTTTTATGTATAAGCGTTATCACAAGACAAGGACCATGTGGATCAATTCCTTTGTGTTATTGCTTATTAATTTATAGCATTTAATTTATAATTTTAACTAATCAGCACTGAAAGGTACTAGCTCCGAAACCACTTCGTATGAGCGATGTTACCAATAACACAACACCATATTGATCGATAACTTTTTTTATAATTCATTATATAATTATGTATAACAACTTTAGATGTATGGGCGCATTGTACAGCAAATTTTGATTGGTCCGTCCAGTCGTCCGCCCGCACGTGACCTTTTCTCATTCGTTACTTCTCCTTTAGAACCTCCGTAGAGAGCTATATATTGTGTACTGGTACTTTGTCCAATACGAATCATACATTTGGATTTTTTTCACTCGTTACCCCTTATAAGGGACCAAATTAAGTCATATTAACCCATTTTCATTCTTCTCCTTCACATGCTGGCGGGATAGCGCAGTGGTTAGCGCGTTTGGCTTCGGTCCGGGGTTCGAATCCCGCCAGGCAACTTTGTCTGCTGTTCTACACGCAGTAAGGGTGACATGCTACACTGAATTTCAGCGTATTGCCACCCATGGTTCACTAGTTCCAGTCGATGCTCGCAGGTTTCACCGCAATACATAGTCACATGGCGTTGCGGGCTTTCTCCTTGCCAGATTTGGTGGGCGTATAACCTTTTAAAATTGTGAAGCCATAGAAAGTTATTTTCGAAATCATTTTAAAAAGTAAAAGCCTTACCAGGCTAATCCCATGTATGTATACGGGGTCCTTGGCCATTGGTAATTATACACGGTAGATTTGGCAATCATACGAATTTGTTAAATTTGTAATCTTTGACCACAACTTTTGCACAATTTTAATATTAGTATTTCAAGTAATCCTTAAATGATATATACAATGCTGGTACTATCGGTTCATTTTATCCACAGTTAAAGTTGCTTTAAAATGAATATCATGACGTGTTTGTGCACGCGCTTCTTACCTATTTAAGAGGAGTACAGTCTGAGTAAACATCTGTCTTGTACCGAGGATTAACAATTTCAAAGTAATGAATCTACCGGGATACGCACAGGTTCTGTAGGTTCCTCTCCATAAGGTATGAGAACTCCCCGTATAGGCGTGTGTTCTGTACCAGTTTAGTGCAAACAAAACCTAGTCATATAGCTGACATATCACATCAGGGTTTTTAACGGTCGCCGTTTTGCAAGCATTCGGAATCATTCGTTAACACGTTCCCCATGTTAAGGAGGTACGGCTGTTGGGAGTTACTTGCCCCTAATCTCATTAAAATCATATCTTTGATTCGTTCCTATAAGGCTAGACATAATTGTGTTGTCACTCATCGAAGATCTGACGGAATCCCGTAGAGCTCCGTGTTCGCCGGAAGTTGTTACTTTTCCGTTGAAAATGTTTTCAGATTTCTGAAAGCGGACACGGGGCTCCACGGGATTCCGTCAGATATTGGATGAGTGACAACCCAAACTTTTAAAGCTTAACTTTGGGAACGAATCAAAGATATGATTTTAATGAGATTGTACTTGCCCCAAGCTTCTCATATTGAAAGCTTTTGGTGGAAGTTCTGTGGCTATCTGAATAGCGTCAGAACATGCCAGTCTGTTATCAGCCTGTTATCAGAACCTACGAACGATATGAGTTCGTATCCCAGTAGATGCACTATTTTGCAACCTTTCTTTTGCAACTTTTATTCCTCGAAAATAAGTTGATTTTAATTAGACTGGAAACAAGTGAGTCGAACATGTATAACCGGCAAGACTGTTGTAAGTCTATAATCACGTTACTAGGGAGTCAGTGAGAAGAGTAGTTCCGGTAGGATTGATTTCGTGTAACCTTCATTAACTGTAATTTATTTTGTATAAACCTCAGTATTTTGTTCATAGAGGTAAACCGACCACGTGAAAATGCAGCATATTGTTTAGATTGCAAAATCCAAATTTGTATGTGTCAACGCTTTCGGATTTTAGATTTTCAAAGTTCATTATAGCAAACCGCTGAACGATAACTTTGTCACTTACAAAATGCATTAAAATGACAGTTTAATGAGTACACCAAATACATATAACCTAAGGATCAGTGTACTAGATTTACACTAATTACTTACACATTAATTATTGATACTCAAATGCCATTTGATTTACAGGTTTCGTTCACTGTATGCGTAGTAAATAAGGTGTCGATAAACTATTCCATGAAATGGTATTAACAGTCCTGTTGCATCCATATCTTTTTTCCCCAAATGTAATAACGATCTACAGACTTGTCAGGTAGAAGTTCATAAGGTTATTCGTATTGAATATATTACATACACACTTAAACACCAGGATCAGGCAAATGGTCTTTAAATGTGGTAATATATTCCTCGAGTGTTACTTCGCATCGGCAATTTCGAATAAAATTGAAAAGAATATATGATAGGAACTTGTTAAATGATATATTAGTCAATCAACTAAATGAAATACGGAAATCAGGCATATTTACTCTTCCAAATGATGCAAAATAGGGTTTAGCCCTTAAACACAACTTGTTTTTAAAAATATCGTTCACTCGACTGCAAAAGGATATTTTTTATGACATCAATTCGAATGTTATGTTGTTACGTTCAATAATAGTAAGTTCAAACTAGAATTAAGGCAAATAGGCCAATGAACGAGCTAATTTGAAATTAAAATAATTTAATTAAAACAAGTATTTTCAAAGTATGCATACTGATGATTTGACGAGAAGTGAGTTAGGAGAAGTGAGTTAGGGTTTAAGGCCGCTGAAAATTTCACTTTGATCAGTACAAATGCAGGGAGAAAGCCCGCAAAGTCACGGTGGCTAATCATTGCCTGAGAGCATCGACTGGAACCAGCGAACCATGGGTGGTACTGCGCTGGAATTCAGTATAACATTGCACCCAAACCATACTGTATATTGAACAGTTCTCTTCAGCAGGCATATTAACGGGGCCCCTTGCGGGATTTGAACCACTGACTTCTTGATCCGAGGCCGAACGTGAACCTGATAACTCATGTACGAGTTCATTAAATCACATGCGTATTGAATAGCCAGGAATCAATATGGTGGCAGAGCATTATTGTATATGTGTATTTGCTCAAACAATCAGATGATAGAGATTGCGGAACATCTTTTCAGAGAATTGTGTGGTAATCCATAAATCTTTAAGGGTTGAAGGGTTTTTAGTTCTCAATACCCCACAACGGTGGTATAATGAACATCTTTAGATAAGCACAACTGCACAATTTCTAGTTTCACATTACAGATTTTCACATAACCTAGTGTTTTAATCTGTCAAAATCACATTAGCCGATAGATCAAACGGGATATACTAATTCAACAACCCATAATATTCGAGGGCAATACCAACAATCACCTTACAGAACGATTGAAGTCAATCAATCAATCTGATGAAGAAGACATATTCTATAAAGCGCCATGTACGTTCACACCAAAGAAGGTGTTATCGAGGTACTTTACCTTTATTCCTATTAATCAGGTCATTTATTTTAAGGTAAACTGAAATGTGCTCGTGTGTTTTTTATTTCTAAAATCCGGATATCCAGTTTATCTAAAACATATCAAAATCCCTTTTTATACCAACAAATCAACCAGTTGTACTTCTTGTGCATTTAAAACATTTTTAAATACCGACGAAGTTTGATGAGACAAATGATTAGCAAAATGCAATTTTAAGCAAAGTTTATTTTTTTCAGCTTTTTAAAAAAAAATTGCGTGCAGTGTGGTTCCGTGCATAGCTCAGCGATGAAGTTCAGCAATAATGAGAGCGGCTCGGGGAATGGGTGATCCGCTTCATGACATACATATTATATACGGAAACTGTATAGTCGATCCTCTGCCATACAGGGTACGAGTTGTGAAACGTGTGTTGCTAGTTGGGCAATCGACTTTATGCAATGTTTACCTCTCTTCACCTAATTGTACAGATGGGTGAAGGTTATAGATAACCTAAAAAAGCGCAGTTGGGTTGCATACCAGTGAGTTGAGTTGAAGAAAGAAATATGTTCGTTTAATACCATGGTGCGTTCCCCCAAACACTAACAATTGATGGTAGTATCACAGGATAAAAAGTGGTGGAATCCGCTCGCCGGATCCTTCCGGATTCTTCAGGATCCGCCAATATTTGGGAGAATCCGGAAGGGTCCGGCAAATGGATTCCACCACTTTGTCATGGTGTCTTGTGTATTATAATCAATTGTAACTTATGTAAAAGAAATAGAATACAATTGAGTGTAACGCTACAATTGCTTAGTGGAATAATGTGTGCATTTCGTAGTGTTGAGGTATACGTATCTTAAAAGATGAGATAAGAGACAAAATGAGACTTTAGTATTCGAAAGAAAATTTTGGTTACATCGTAAAACACAAGAACAATACAGAAAATTTAATCACAACACATCACATTCCAATGAGCACTAAGATAAAAAAAAATAATAATAAAAAGGTAAGAACACATTTTAAAAAGGTAGTCATAAAGATAAGATGATAAATGATTTTTTTTAATTGTTCCCATAGATTACAGTTACAAAAACATTGACAAGCATAGTTGAGTAGAATAATAGCATACATAGAATATACATGACAAGTTGAGAATATTTGCTTATACAATATATAGCTTATAATAGCATCACCGAGTTGGCTGAATATTGGAATGAGTGATCTCCATTTGTTGTTGAAGTTTCGTCTTCCTTATATCTTCTTGAGATATATTTTTCAACAAGAAATATGAAAGAAAGGTGGTTAACTGTTAATTCTGGCTGGTACAAAAGAATGACGGAACCTGTTTGGTCTAGCTATCGGCATCTGCAGACGACGTCCTGAGAAATTCAAAATCGTAATGGAGAAAATGAGAGCTGTCATTTACAATTGTGTGCACTTTTTTGCCAATTTGCTGCTCGTAAAATTGGACGTTAGATATTATTCATCTTAACTGGCATTATTTTTATGATCACAATGTGTCATCCTTTAAACACATTCCTGAATTTTCAAATATATAGTAGATCAAATGAACATTTTTATACACGGATTACTTATGCTAAGGCAATTATTTGTGGGCCAGAAATTTACTAAGGCATGGTGATGACCCAACGTTATTTTGTTAACAGTTATTTTTGTAAAAGCATTCAAGCAGACTCGAGATAAAGCAAAATTATTTCACTCGTTTCACAGGACAAAAAGTGGTGGAATCTGCTTGCGGGATTCTACCGGATTTTTCAGGATCCGCCAATATTTGGGAGAATCCGGAAGGATCCGGCAAATTGATTCCACTACTTGTTATCCTTTGTTAGCTATCTATACTTATCAATTCACCAGATACCAATTAACATTATATTCCTTTAAAACGTGTAAAACATACTCTATAGGCTCTGTAGCACGTTTTTTCGTGTTAATTTTTCTCAAAATTATCATTTATTATTAAAATGCAGACAATTTATTGTTACATTAGGGGGTAAAACATTTCATTACACGACCCGACGAACCGTTAACATAGAAACCGATTATCGGTATTGATAGACAATTGTGCGACGTATAACGCGACAGTGGTGTGGAACTCGTCAGTGTGAGAGGTAGATTTGTTAGTCATATACTATTTTCTGAGTTAAGACAGCAAGATAACTGACCATTCAATCATTGTACCATATTTCAAACTCTACTTTGAGAGTTTATGTTATCGCTACGTCAGTCAGATCACTTGAGCTACCTTCGAGTGGCCATTTAATGTGAACATATTAAAATGGCCGCTCGATTGGAAGTGGATCAGCATGGCCTAACCGGAGCATGTACATTGAATTTCAATTAAGAACCTTTTTTTTATTGATTCGGGAGATTTATTTAGTCTTTGGTGACACTTGTTTGCCTTTTTGTGAGAGCACTTTATTTCAGCAAGCAGAACGTGCTACAGCGCCTTTAAAAACTTGCGTAACATAAAAATCAAACTAACAATTATGTGTTTTGACCTTTAAGTCCGTAGATATCTTCCTCAAAACGTATGTGTTGTTATTTATCACAAAAACAAAATTATATTTTAAGTGAAATCAGAACACTTTTTCCAATCCATTGATTCTCAACCATTTGTTTTTCACCAACAAATTTCATTTTGAAAAAAAAAACACGCAAACAAATTCTCAACGCTGAACGTACAAGGAGTAAATCATGTAGATCAGTTTACACCATCTATGAACCTTGGTCCCCTCGACAGGTAATTTCCTGATTGTTTTATCTGGAATGTAGGACTCCTACATCACGACACTGCATCCAGATCGCCGAGATAACAGTGGACGATCAGGATCATCTTGCCAACATCCACACTTTTGATGTGCGGGATCACTCTGGATCATCATGGATCAATGGTCATTAGAAGACGATACTGAGGGTCGGTTAACCATATTGTTCTATCACCATACTGGATCAGCGTCATTCAAGAGTGTCTGACATTTACTGCAGATAGACAATATCCACACGTTATCAGTGTCCGGGCAGATTATACAGGCCAACATTCGGTTGGATGTATTTGCAATAAGTTCTTAATAATGATACATGCTAAGTAATTAATACCGGTATATCTCTTATCAACTACAATCTCTTATCCGGACCCTTATGATAAATAAATGCCATTCTAAGTTTATTAAATTATAGCAACTCAAGAATTATTTATAATTTCCTGTTTTTTTTGTTTGTTTTCAATTAAAGTTTAAAGTATTTCTGAAACTCAGTATAAAACTCAAATGCTTTGTCGGCACATGCTTTGTTACTTAGCATTTCATGTTCAAATACATTTTTATCAATGTATGTATCAGCGCTGAATAAGAATCAGTGTAACATGGAATTTAATATCCTAATGGAACATCATCGTTTATTGAACGTTAACCGTGTTTTTTTTGTTTTTTTAAAAACTATTATGTGAAACGTTTTTTGCATATTTTGTTTTCTTAAATGTTTTATCTGTTATTAAAGTTTATACAATATTTTTTTTATTATATGACAAGCATTGACATATTTGGATTTATCAGTGAAACAAACTGTCTATCAAACTACAGAGAAATAACTTATATTTTAACTGCGACCAGTGACTGTCATAATTTGACGTCATAAAACAATGGTCTGACGCAGCGATTTGGCTTATGACGTCACAGTGTAACTGTGGTGACGGGTTGTTTTTAGCGGCCTTTTCGGACATAATTAAAGGATAGCATCATATTCTTACTCAAGCGGGCAAATATATGCCGGGTATTTAAGTTTTCATAATGGTCATGGGAATTACAGTTTTGCTAAATATAAATTGCATTTTGATTTGTTGACGGAACTACTTTACACCCATTCATGAATTGCTAAGCTATATTATTTTAGCTAAATCACACAGATGAAAAATTTCGAGCATAATTATTTCAAGTCACACGTCAGTGAAACATATAAAATAGAAAATCATGTTTTAACGATGTTTCCGATACCATACTTAGTACTTACAGTACTTAACTTGCAAGGCGAAGCAGCATGCAAGATTACACTGATTGTTTTGAGTTAAAGTATATTTGATTAACGTACAAACAGAGGATAAAAAGTGGTGGAATCCGCTTGCCGGATCCTTCCGGATATTTTTAGATCCGCCAATATTTGGCTGCGCCACTCGTGAAAATTTAACCTTTCTACCTCGGAAGAATCCGGAAGGATTCGGCAAATGAATTCCACCACTTTTAAATGTTGTAAATGTGTACAGAATGAGGCCCATTTATTGATTTACACATGGAATATGTCTTATATGTCGATGAACAGTTGTCATTTATCCAAATTCATGTTTGAATTTTATTTTTTTAAATTAAAAAATGACGCAGAAGTATTATGTGACTGCTGACTAAAGGTCTATACTATTTAGTTTTAGAGTACGACGTCGAAAACTCTAGATATTCGTAATTGAAAATATGGTAAAACCAACTAAGGTGTATACTTTCTTTTGCCTAGTAGTTTATAAACAATGATAGCTCTCTATGGCTGGAAGTCATAACTTGAAGTCTTGCTTGGAGGACATACACTTAGATGCATAGCTAGCAGTTATATAAGCAGTTATAATAAATTGTAATAGTCAGTTCGACAAAACGATTGGAACAGATTCATTTGGACAGATGCAGTATTGCGTTAAATTCCAGTCTGATTAAAATCGACCTTGTTCCGAGGAATACAATTTGCAAAATAATATATCTACCGGGATACGAACATGTTCTGTAGATTCCTCGCGACAAGGTCTGGGCACACCCCGTATAGGCGTGTGTTCCGAACCAGTTTAGCGCAGCCAAAGCCCAGTCAAATAGCTGACCAATCACATCATAGTATTTAAACGGTCGCGGTTTTGAAAGCATTCGGAACAGACAAAATGATAGCTGTTTGGAGTTATCTGCCCCTAGCTTCTTGCACCGAAAGCATTTGTTGGGCATCTTTTGATTGGCTACCTGAATTGCGCTCGAACACGCGAGTCTACGGGCTGCTATCAGACGGTTTGGCGTGGAACTTACAACTGATACGAGTTCGTATCCCGGTAGATGCACTATTTTACAATTTTTATTCCACGGAAAACCGTCGATTTTAATCAGACTGCTTTAGATTCAGGCCGACAGAATCTCTTTTGTCAGCGTGTTTGGATCACTGTGATAACCATTAAACGAAGATGATCGTTGGTAAATATGGGTATGCTTACATGATATAGATATGAAACTTACATCATCGTGTTTCATCAATGTTTTTTTTCCATTACTCTACTACAATACATTGCTTCCCTGAGCCCAATAATTCTCGTAAATGGATATAAATAACTAGTCAATGAAAGAACTTTTTAGTTAAACTTTTCATTCAAAAGAGGTAGTACTCTGATGAGAGGACTGATGCGCGATCATCGACGATCACATCACGACATTTCATTGGCCAAAAAATAACATCCTATGAGAGTTATTGGGCTGAGGGAATCATGGTATTGTAGTAGTGTAGCGAATACAGATACACTAAGAGAGCATGATACTCACTTACTTTGTCATCTTGTTCAATATCAGACACAATAAATTTATAAGCTTTAAATATCATAAAATAATTCAACCGTCACTTGGCTGTAACATTACAACTCCCCGTTGATGTCCCACGGAATATCCGATTTCTTATCCACTCAGACAGCGATAAAAAAAATACAGATATATTGTAATGCAAACTTTCAATAACTTCTAACTAATCAGTTATCGAAAAAGAATCCATTTCATTGAACATTCCCGAATGATAACAGTTCTCCAGAGAAACCTTGTCTATCAACATTATTGGCACTAACTCAGCACCATACTCCGAGGATGCAATATGAGGAGAGACGATGTGCTTTAACGCAGACAGACATGACTCAAGGCGCTGCAAAACAGCGTGAAGTGACGTTGGTTATAGCTCTTCGGGGCTTGACTCAGTGTGTTAGACAATATAAGCATTATGCCTGCTGTTCAATATATATCAAATATGAAATCATAGTTTTTGTTTATGGCTCCCGATGGTCTTCTGAGCCTGGAGAAATACAGAACATCCTTTGACATAGATACCATTAAGCACCATCTATAGTATTGTGTTACGTTATCTTGACATACCAAGGGACACTTGGTACTAAGGTTTTACTATATAAACCATAAGCCTTAAGTGATAATTGTTATAACCAGAGATTTGCGCAAGTGGACCCAGGGGTGATGGCAATGGGATGGTAATGTACGCCAATCAAGCATAAAAACGTTCTCGATATTTTGTTACAATAAAATTCCTTAATTCTTAAGGTCATAACGAGATATTAATGCAGATATTATACTTCATTATATCGAAAATGTGAGAATAATTTGATTATGGAAAACTGTGCGGATCACAATTCAGTTAGATTTATTTGATTCATATTTTATTTCCGTAATTAAGGCAACCGTCTGCAACTTCTCTCTCTGGTGCAACATCGATGACTTTTGGGACATTAGATTGATTATAACATTTAGTTAATAGCTGCTATGACTGCAATGGAAGATTTAATTGAGAATTTAGACATATTATTGAATTAAAATATCGATCATTCGTAAAAAGAGAAAAGTTTTTGTCAGCTCTCTGAAAAATGAAATTTAACAAACTATTGTATAAGAATAAAGTATTATATTCACAAGACGGTACTGCTGATACAATGACTCTTTTCATCCCTACCTTTTCGCATTGGTTCGGTTTATTGAATATGTACAAGTCGGGTGAAATTGACAAACGGTAACACATTTGCATAAGAGTGAACTATGAGTGAGCTGGTCAACCACAGGACTGTTGTTTTAGAGTTGACATAATGTGAAAATCAGCCGGGTTTTGCGAAGAAATGTAAAACTGATAGGTACGTGCGTTCATTTGTGCATGTCACCAATTCTTAGCGTAACTTTTGACCTATTACTGAATGGACCCTTAGATCGGCAACATGGCTGCCCTTAGCTTGCTCTTTTACTGTATGTTATATAGGGGGTGGTTTTTTTTTTACCTACGTTTTAATTACAACATCGAGTTCCTGTGATTTCTAATTAAATTTTCAGTATTTTTTTTCAAAACACTGCTTGCTCATCATAGTATCAACACTTTATTGTCCTCAAATTCCGGCAACCGGCAGCCACAGTGCAGCGCAAGTCCGAAGTTGTTTTATCCTTATATTGCCAAGCAAGGAAGCAACACCACTATCTTTTAACGTCCTTTTTGGTCCTTCCGGGCGATGGGCGGACGCTGAGCAACATCTCCGGTATTTCTGTGTGATCATCATGGGAATTCTAAGAACAAATCACCATTTTTATTAAGAATTATAATTCGTCAACAATTTATGACACAATAATTATTTTTCTTTCTTTTGCAGATGATTTTTTTAGAGAATTCAAATTAACAAAAAATAAACAATATTATACATACTGTGTAAGATTGAATGTCTGCGTCAATGATATAACGTTTATAGGCAAACCATTCACCAGTCTTCTAATTACATAATTCAAGCGAGAGTATGGTCCCGTAGTTCTGTTACCCACTTCACTTATCTTTCAGATCGCCTGTCATCGGGCGTACTGTGTGAACTCGATTTCATGTTGATGAAGCTGGTACGTTTAGCGTTATTTCAGTTAATGCTTTCTTATTTTGATGCAGTTGAGTAAATGATTTGTTTGGGGAAGATCATGTGCATGCTTAACAATAACCTAAAGCTCGAGCTCCCATATTAATTAGAGGAAAAAATCAATCTGGTGTCCCCAAATGACAAGCCCGTCTGGTGAGAATTAAGTCCAGATTAAGTCCAAAATGCGTGTCTATATCACTCACAATGAAGGCAAAATATCAATGTTAATTGTTTTTTTTTTTTTTTTTTTTTTTTTTTTTTTTTTTTTTTTTTAAATTTTTTTTAAATTTTTTTTATTCACTTTCCAAGGATACCAAAATACATTCGTAAAAAGGCATGGAAACGTATACATATGAGCTGAGCTGACATAACATGGCATAAATAGTACATTCAAATGTTGAGAGACAACAGTTCAACACTTTCATAGAGAAACAGGATTGACAAGAATTAAATGAACTTCTCAATTACCTTCCATTTTTTCTCAAAAGTCGTATAGTTATTATTCCTCCTTGCGATATATTTCTCAATACCAAGTATATCTTTTAGCATGCCTAAGAAAATTGTGAAAGAAAGTTTGTTACCTTTAATATTCATTACGAATATGTGACGTTTTGCTATTAAAATCATGTGATTGAGCAAGTGGTCATCTGTCGCACAAAATAATATGTCTTGAGTTTGTATTTCAAAGGTTTCATTACGGAATCTATTTACAATGGAGTTGAATTCTTCCCAGAAAAGTCTTACAACTGGGCAATCAATATAAACATGGTATATATTCTCACATAAACCGCATGAAGGACATAAATCGTTATCAACAAGTTTCATTTTTAATAATTCTCGTTTAGTATAAATTATTCTGTGAATAAACTTATATTGGAATTCGAGAAGCTTTGTATCTTTGGTGCATTGTCTGTATCTAGTAAAGATGCAATTCCAATCTAAAACATAATTGATGTCATTTTCCCATTTATTACAAACTTTCAGAGAATGACCTGTAGATTTCGAAATTAGATTATCATAAAATAGTCGTGATCCTTTTGAAAGCTTGGCAATATCTTTCCAGGGAAAATAGGATGGCATATGTATCATGGTTGAGCAACCAGATTCTTTTATCGTATCTCTCCATGTTTTGCGTATATTCAGGATGACACGATGTAAATCTAGTACTGTTCCTTTAATATCATATTTTTCCCGGAGTTCTGCGAATGTAAAAAACTCATGAACTTTACAAATGTCTTTTACATTGGTTATGCCCTGTTTGAACCAATTATCAATAATCAGGTCAGGATTTGATTTAACCATAGCGGTTGCATAAGTATTTCATTAATATTTGAATCATTTGTAACATAACATTTAATATATCTATGCCAGGCTTCCAATGTATCCTTCCAAAATGGGTTTAAAGGTTTGTATTTATTGGTAATATTAGCACCTAAAAGGATGACATGCTTGATCGGAAAACCCGCCAGACTATAGTTTTTTTGGTTTTGAAACATATCTCTTCAAGCAAGAAATTTTAAGTGAGTCAATGAAGGTTTTGACATCTACCATTCTTAAGCCGCCATCTTTGTAATTTCGAAATAAATTGACACGTTTAATTTTGTCCCTCTTATCATTCCAAATGAATTTGAAGAATATATTGTTCAAATCTGTTATAAATTCTTCTGGAGGATTTGGAAGGGAGGAGAGAATATGGACAATAGTAGATAACGCTAAGGTTTTGATAACCGTTATTTTCCCTATCAATGTTAAGTTTCGTTTTTACCAGTTCGAAAGAATTCTCTTTATATTTTCAAGTCTTTTTTTGGTATTGATTACCCAAAGATATTCTAAATCTGCGTTCAGTTTTATTCCCAACACATCGAAATTTTCTTTATGCCAATTAAGTTTTAAATCGTGAGAGAGTCTTAAATCACTGCCAGCCATTGTTCCTAGCCAAACTGCTTTGGTTTTATCCATATTTATTTTCAGACCCGACATTTTATAAAACTTCAAAAGTGTGTTAACTGCTTCATTAAGTGAGGCTTCCGATCCATCTAAGAATAGTTCAGTGTCGTCAGCATATTGACCAATAATGTGTTCTATCTCATTCAGGATAATCCCCTTTATATTTTTGTTCTCTCTTATCATTATTCCTAGTATCTCAGCAACGAATAAAAATAAGTATGGGGAGATTGGATCACCCTGCCTACAGCCCCTTGCGTTTACAAAAAATGTTGACAGGTGGCCATTTTGAACAATGCATGAAGAGGCATTCGATATCAAAATATTAACCCATTTCTGTATGTTGTTTCCAAATCCGAATTTATTCAATACCATCATAATAAATTTTTTTGAGACTGTATCAAAAGCCTTTTCGAAGTCAATAAGGATCAATAGCCCCTTTTTGTTTCGTAGTTTAGTTTCAAAGATGATGTCATAAAGCAATCGTATGTTTTCCGTTATACATCTCCCTGGAATGAACCCAGTTTGGTTTTCATGAATAAGAATATCTAGCGTAGATTTAAGCCTGTTGGTAATACATGTACTTATGATTTTATATAGTACGTTTAGGAGGGATATAGGACGCCAGTTTTTTAAAAATCTTCTGTCTTTTCCTGGTTTTGGTATACAAGTGATAACACCTCTGTTCATTGTAATAGTCAAGGCATTGTTATTAAATGTTTCTTTGATATACCGCTGAATCCATATTTTAAGATCTTTCCAGAAAAATTTTAAGAATTCTATAGTAAAGCCGTCTAGACCAGGACTTTTATTATTTTTCATTGATTTAACAGCATTTGATATTTCTTCAGTGCTTATTTCGCGTTCTAATGCATCTGATTGGTCTTTGTTTAAACAGGGAGTAATAATATCATTAAAAACAACTTTACTTTCATCGTTTATGTCCATATTTGATTTATATAGATTTTCATAAAATGTCTTTTGTTCATTTATGATTTCGTATCCGTCTGTTATTTCATTTCCATTATCAATAATGAGAGAGTTGATTAATTTTGTTGTGTAGTTTCTATTCTCCAAATAGCAGAAGTAATTTGTAGGTTTTTCTCCTTCTTCGTACCATTGAATTCTATTGCGAATTTGTATTCCTTTCATTTCTTCTTCTTTTATTTTTTCCAATTCAAGTTTATCTCTAGCCAAATTTGAAAGAATTGTTTCATCGATATTTTGGAAATTATCTCTTATTTCATTTTCTAATAGACATATATTATTTTCCAATTCTTTTTGTTTTTCGGTCTTAGTCTTTTTTAAATAGGAAGAGTATGAAATGGTTTTACCTCTAACTTTCATTAAAAAGGTTTCAAGAAATAGAGTATCTTTGATAGTTAAACATAGATCAGTGTCGTCAGTTTCACCAATTTCATTCTCTGCATATTTTGGATCAGCATATTCACATTTAGTGTTTTTCAATAATTCAGTTACTAGGTTAACATATTCCTCGCGTCTTAACAACGATGTATTAAATTTCCAATAGCCCCGTCCCTTTTCTTTGTTCTTCTGCATTGAGAGAGATAATGTTACAGCTGAGTGATCACTTTTATAACCAGGAATAATTGAATTATTTGAACATATATTAAAAAGATCTTCTGTTACCAAGAAAAAGTCTAATCTAGCTTGTTGACGAGGGTTTCTTTTCCACCATGTATATTTCCTTATGTCAGAGTTTACCTCTCTCCACGCATCTAGTAAATTCAGACTTTCCAAGTGATCTAATACAATTTTACGCGCTTTAGGGTTGTTAACATTCCTATAATTTTCAAGATCTAACGAATGATCAAGGACAAGATTCCAATCTCCGCAGATTGCTATTGATTCATTTCCAATATCTATAATCTTGTTGAATAAATTTATATAAAATGAAGGGTTGTCAATGTTTGGACCATATAAATTTGTAAGAGTAAGTCTAAGGCCATCAACAGTTATATTCAAAATTATATAATTTCCATTCTCGTCTTTCGAAATCTTATGTATTTCATACTCAAAAGAATTAGTTAGTAGAATAGCTACTCCTCTTGAATTCGACCTGAAGGGAGCAATAACACAGTCCAAACCCCATTCATGATTCATAATCTGTTCATGTTCAGGAGAAATATGGATATCCTGCAAACATATAATTGAAAATTTCTTTTTTCTATAGATATTCATGACTTCTTTGCGTTTTCTTTTGTCGGCTAAACCTCTGCAGTTGGCTGAAACTATATTTATTTTAGGCGAAAATCCCATTGATAGTTCTTTCTACTCAAGGCATAGTTTTGAAATGATAATTGTATACAAGAGAAAGTGTTTTTTGCTTTTGATATAACAAAGAAAGGAAAAGGTAAAAACAAAGAAATATCCGTGGTTGACATGGATATTAACTTTAGAAATGTAAGGGACCCCGTCACCCCAGAAACAAAACGTTGTAATACACCTCATTACTGTCTGAAATCAGTCTAAGAGTATTGGTTATTTAAACCTAGTAGATTGCGTGTAGTTATAAATACCGATTCATTATTTCTTCTGTGAAGAAAACTAATTAAGTGAATATCATTATTCAAATCATAACGTATAGTTTTCTTACTATACTGAATACAAATCATGTCATACAATTCAAAAACCAAAAATATAATATCGACATGACCTATAATACGATATTCAAGGTGTAGTCCATATCAAAATTAAAAATCGTCCTGTTTGCATGGGTAACGCTGTAACGCTATGAGACACGCATAGTCCAACAAAAATGGGAAACATAGTATTGTATTTATGCCTGATTCATCAAAAATAAACTAGGAACTTTACTCACGTTTTGGTTCAACATGTCCATAGCTTAATAATCCATAAAGAAAAAGAATAAACACAAAGCACATCCAGCAAACTGTTAGGTGAATTCCCGCCTCAGCGAGAGAAACACATGGTCGCACTCAATAACCTGTCGCGCACGCCAAGCACGTGCATACTAAAAATAGACATGAGGGTATCAAGTACAACACATTACTTGTAAAATAGATAGTATTTGGACTACGGGATAGTTTACTGTTCATTTCGATTAAGAAAAAAAATGTCACTGATCAACTTAAGGGTTGTCGACATTGTCCTGTTCTGAAAATGAATAAAAATGATTATGGATCTTTTAAAAGAAATACACTTGAATGAATAGTTGTCAGTGTTCATTCATCAGGTTCTAACATTGTTGTTTACACACAAGATGAGGGTTTTATAGGGAGGATCAGTCATATTTCTTCCAAGCTGAGCCTGGAATCTGCGGGTCTCTTGTCTCCAGTACCACCTCTACATCGACGACACGGACTCTGGTCCAGATCTTCTGCTCCTCACGAATGACTGCAGCTTGTCGACTCAAAATCGCACGTCGCTTTTTTAATAGTGGGGGAAGGTCAGTTTGGATGCTAATTTTGGACTGTTTCAGTAGTTTACGAGCTGTAAACACCGCTTCCCGATCCGGCATGTACAGGAACGTCGCAATAATACTTCTCACGGCGGTTGGGTTGTTCTTTCTTTGGTATTCTGACAGGGGAAGTCTATGCACAACTTTGAACGATACCTGATCAACTCTGTCTTGGTGAAAGTTGAGGGATGTTACTAGGAAGTTCCGTAGCACTACTTCTGTATTCTCCAGGGGGGACTCGGGGATCCCGTAGAACAGCAGGTTGGGCTTTCTGTCGTGGATATCCTTGAGTATCAGCTGTCTCTGGTAGAATATCCGACTCTCCCGTTCTTTGTCCAATGTTTCGCGTAGCTTTGAGATCTCGTCACTGTGAGTCGAGACAACGTGTTCTACGGAAGTTATTTTCTCTCCAATTTCAGTTATTTGGAGCTTCAGAGACTCTTGTAAATCAACTTTCACGGATTTAATGAGCTCGGTGAGTCTTTTTTCAGCGGCCTGTACAATATCTTCGATATTGCTGGATCTTGTCGTTCGACTTGACTCGGCCATTTTTTTTATTCATTAACAAATTTCCGTTCAAAACTTGAAAATAACCCTCACGTTGTGTTTTAAAGTCACTATTTCAAATTGTCATTCAATAATAGTTTTTAGAATAGCATTATTTTGCAAAGATTCAGTGGATTTGTACTGGGGTTGGCGGGAGCCCAGGGAAAGCACGTCAGTCTCGTCTCATGCGCAACCGGAAGTGTCCCTACCTTTTCGCATTGGTTCGGTTTATTGAATATGTACAAGTCGGGTGAAATTGACAAACGGTAACACATTTGCATAAGAGTGAACTATGAGTGAGCTGGTCAACCACAGGACTGTTGTTTTAGAGTTGACATAATGTGAAAATCAGCCGGGTTTTGCGAAGAAATGTAAAACTGATAGGTACGTGCGTTCATTTGTGCATGTCACCAATTCTTAGCGTAACTTTTGACCTATTACTGAATGGACCCTTAGATCGGCAACATGGCTGCCCTTAGCTTGCTCTTTTACTGTATGTTATATAGGGGGTGGGTTTTTTTTTACCTACGTTTTAATTACAACATCGAGTTCCTGTGATTTCTAATTAAATTTTCAGTATTTTTTTTCAAAACACTGCTTGCTCATCATAGTATCAACACTTTATTGTCCTCAAATTCCGGCAACCGGCAGCCACAGTGCAGCGCAAGTCCGAAGTTGTTTTATCCTTATATTGCCAAGCAAGGAAGCAACACCACTATCTTTTAACATCCTTTTTGGTCCTTCCGGGCGATGGGCGGACGCTGAGCAACATCTCCGGTATTTCTGTGTGATCATCATGGGAATTCTAAGAACAAATCACCATTTTTATTAAGAATTATAATTCGTCAACAATTTATGACACAATAATTATTTTTCTTTCTTTTGCAGATGATTTTTTTAGAGAATTCAAATTAACAGAAAATAAACAATATCATACATACTGTGTAAGATTGAATGTCGGCGTCAATGATATAACGTTTATAGGCAAACCATTCACCAGTCTTCTAATTACATAATTCAAGCGAGAGTATGGTCCCGTAGTTCTGTTACCCACTTCACTTATCTTTCAGATCGCCTGTCATCGGGCGTACTGTGTGAACTCGATTTCATGTTGATGAAGCTGGTACGTTTAGCGTTATTTCAGTTAATGCTTTCTTATTTTGATGTAGTTGAGTAAATGATTTGTTTGGGGAAGATCATGTGCATGCTTAACAATAACCTAAAGCTCGAGCTCCCATATTAATTAGAGGAAAAAATCAATCTGGTGTCCCCAAATGACAAGCCCGTCTGGTGAGAATTAAGTCCAGATTAAGTCCAAAATGCGTGTTTATATCACTCACAATGAAGGCAAAATATCAATGTTAATTGTTGCCATACGATGACTCTACATATCTCTTTTTCATGGTGACGTGATTCATTCAAGATCTTTCAAGAATTCTAGACGACAGGGGAATTCGACTTGGTTAAGTTCCAGATTCCAGAACTTTACAATATTGAAACAACTGGAAATTTAGAAATACAAATTATATTCCTACTCATATCATACTTTATATACGATAAATATACGATTAATATACGATAAAAATAAGATTTACAACACTCGTGTAGTAAATACACTACCGCATCGGCACACATACCATATCTTTCAAGCTCTATATAAACTTCCGTGAAGGCCTGTGATTTATAAGGAGGGTTCTATCGGGGTGTTTTTTGTGGATGCGAAATTCGAGAGGATATCCCCGTTTACCCATATATGTTATTAATATATGTCTAAAAAACAGTTAAATGGAAAGATACTAACGAAGGCAATATTTTGATGACTCACAAATTGATAAACACCAGTGCACAATTGTTGAAAAATAAAAACAGTGAGAACTGAAGCCATTCATCGGGGCTGCGAGTTGGAAAACTTTGCTACAGCATAACAGCAAATTGTTTATTAGTTTCATGACATGCTATGTGTTACTATGTAAATATTCCATCAGTGTATGTCTTTTATTATTAAAAGGTTGTAACATTAGGTACAAAACATGTACTATATACATGTAGCGTTTTCCTTTCACGTAATGCAAAAAAAATCCAAGATGGGAACATAACCCTCCCTTTATATATGTAAAGATATCATTACACGCTCTTTACTTATATAGTACCCTCACATCCTCAAATATTTAGATAAATATAATTTTGAAATCAGTAAATACGTCCATTTCCTAGAAAAGTAAGCACCATGTGTATTTACTGACAGAAACAGTATGACATTTATTTACCAAAAGTTTCAGTAAATACTTGTATATACTGATAACACGGATATACTGTAACATATACACGTACATGGTGTGTGGGTGTTCTTTAACTGATGATTTGATGCGACTTTGAGTTTTTGAAGTTAATCCTTTAAAGGTATGCTCAGTCGTTCACACTTCGATTTGCAGTTAGAACTTGTATTATCAACCTGCAGTCTGTAGAATGTTCATTTGATGGTGGGATGCGACTTCGGTGTATTCTGAAAGTACGGATGAAGTTGAAAACAATAAGTTAAAGCTACAAATCGTACCGTGATAACGGACCTCAACTAGTTGCCGCTCCAAGATCCTACTTCAAACAAATATGAAAATATCCCTTTAATTGTTGTCTGATCAAAGAAAAGATTTCTTAAATAGCCACTCTTTAATTGATACTTCATAATGATGTCCTATACACAATATCCTGTCACGCAAAAGCGATATATAGAATTGAAACTGGTATATGTCTACTAGTTTGAAGTCGTATAAAACCTACTTATATATATTAAGAGGAAATAGAACCCTCATAGATGTCGAATGTAATTAAATGACTCCCATTGTGTATACTATGATAGTTTCTACATTTGTACATGAAAAGACTTGGTATTGAATAGTTTGCACTTCAGTAAACGCTATCCCAATATAACGTCCAACTACTAGACAAATGTTTTGTCTACTGGACAATACTCCTCAGGAGACTTCAGACAGTCGATATCCGATTTATCTTTAAGAGTGCTATCGGACATATGATGACTACTGCACTTACAAATTAGTCAAAGTCAAACATGGTATACGGTACTTAAGGCCTTAGGCCCATGTACAGTTATACAGCATCGACAATACCGAAGTAAAATCACAGAGTACGTTGCAACAGCGAAATTCATAAGGACATTGTACATTCACAGGGTGGCTTTACCATTAGACAAAAGGTCACGAATTTCCATTTAACAAATTGTGTCTAACATCATATTGCGGGCTCCTCGATTCTCAAACAACCTGAATAATTAACACTTATTGGAAATCTTGGGTCTTCGAAATATGAACAATATTCCTTGTCTTATTTAGGAATTGTGTCCCGTGTCTCAGTAAGTAACAGGTGAAGTGAAGTGAGTTGGGGTTTAACGCCGCTTTCAAGAGTATTACACTTATATCGCGGCAGGAGGAAAGTCCGCAACGCCATGTTACTATTCATTGCGGTGAAACCTGCGAGCACAGCTGGAACAATGGGATTTACTTCGCTGAAATTCAGTGTGGCATTGAAAACTTACCTTACTGCACGTAGAACAGTTCTCCGCTGCAGACAAAGTTGCCGGGATTCGAACCCCGGACCTCTTGATACAAAGCCGAACGCGCTAGCCACTGCGCTTTCCCGCGCCTAACTAAGTAACAGGAAAACGGGAAATAATTAACTTACTTTCCAGACCCGACCTCCTTACGAAACATCATTGGCACAAACTCTACGGGAAGAAGGAAATCAACCGTTTTTTTTATTAATGTCTGAAAATGATGACGACACTCAAAACATTCATCATCAAAAATACCAAAACAAATTAATTATTGAAACCTATCAAAAGGCGTCAGTTCACAACTTCAATATTATAAATGAAATTTCGCATTGAATCTCTTAATATCTCAGGGGAGGATATCATCGAGGATAAACGAGTTTCCCGAAAAAGTAACCCAAAGTGAGTTTGTTTATCGAAGTATTAATGAAGCATAATTCAAGAAATCGGATATACAGCTGCATACCGAAAGTTTGTTCACTACATGTGAATATCATGTAAATTTATGTTCATTGTAACGTCAATAAATTACATCACAAACAATGAAAATTAATCATCATAAGTTAGGTCATTTGGCATTTGGCTGCGAGTATCACTGCAGGGAGAAAGCGCGCAACACCACGTGGCTATGTGTTGCATTGAAATCTGCGACCAACGGCTGGAACTAGCGAACCATTGGCGGTACTTCACTGAAATTCAGTGTACCCAAACCTTATTACGTGTGGACCAGTTTTTTGCTGAAGTCTAAGTTGCCGTGTACCTGGCGGGATGAATAATCATGTATCATGTATGAGTAAAACAAGCATTCTCAAACGCACCTTGTGATCGTCACGGCAGAGGTACATGTTTATAACATTTGGCACAATGAAATAGACAGAACATTCCAATTATTTTATTTTAAATTTCATTAATTTTCGAATAAAAGTTTTTATATTGACTAAATGAGAGCAAATTCATCACCGAAACATTGGAAGAGTATAAGAGGAAATATATGTTCTGTGTTAGACCCATAAGGAGCCAGTTGATTACTTACAGAATATGTCACAGAAGAAAATAAAATCTGTAATTTCGAAAAGATTGATCCCTGGTAACTTCCAACGGTTGTGAGATATAAAAACATATTATGTTATGGAACACTTAACTTTTATAACGCAAAAATTCAAAATGATGGGTCTATGTTGTATTTTTCTGATTTGGTCTTCTTTATTCATCAGCATGTTTATGATAAAAAAAAATTCACAAAATCAAACAGCATATTTTAAAATCAAAAGTCCGAAACATGTGGAAGAAAAAAAATAATAATAAAACTACACATGATGATTATTCCAGAAAGACATGTTCATTGAGCTAGGTCTTACAGTTGTTGAGTACTGATTCAGAAAAAATATGTTATAATATTTTCCCATGGAAACAGCAAAAAAAATAATTCTAAAGTAGTTGAAAATCCCAAAAGGCACATCTACACATGATGATTGTTCCACATATCAAGTTTCATTGAGATAGGCCTTACGAAGTTTTAAAGATGAAAGATGTTTCCATTGAAACGGCAAAAATATTTTGCAAAGAACCACTTCAGTAAGTTTCAGAAAGATAGGAATATGGGTTTTTGAGTTGTCCTCAGTAACTGAACCTATCCCTGAACAAGTCCAAATCCCGTTTCTATGGAAACAAAAACAATGTCAGAAAACTGAAAATATCAAAAGGCACCACTTCAGTTAGTGGGTAAGTTTCAGAAAGATACAATGAACTGTTTTGGGGTTCTGCTCCGAGCAGGAAATGATGACTAGTGGATTGACAAACAGACGGACGGACGGATAGAGAGACGAATATTAAAAAAAATAACATCCGAATGAAACACAGGAGCCAGTGTGTAACTGCAGTTTTGTGAAGAGCAACATTCACATTTCCAGTTCGTAAAGAGCGTTATAATCACACAAAGTGCACGGAGACCAACGAATGTCCGTGAATTTCATGAATAGTGACATGTGTACGCCCACTTCGGAAAGAACGCGATTATCACGTGCAGTTCATGCAGAGCAACATATGCTCGTTAATTTCATGAAAGGTGATACTTCCACTTTGGGAAGGCATGATAATAACGTGAAGTTCGTGGAAATCGACAGATGTCAACAACACACATGACAGGTGACATGTGCCCGTGCAAGTCGTGCATTCTTTCGAAACATCCAGTAGAAGATGGGGTACATGCAGTTGAATAACTATTTACGGTACCCAGAAAAGTTTGAAACACAAGTGAAAGTATACTTTACGGTGTTTTCGATAAACTTTCGTAGTTAAAACATAGTGTGAATTTCAGGTTATTAAGCCAATGTCAAGGTAATACACGTATGTTACAGATATACATTGCTTATGTTGTCAGGTTATACATGTACATGATTAACGCGATTTTGTCGACATTTTTGGCAATGCCGTAACCACGAAAAATATGGTCACCAAAATCATCACATAAAGATCATTTTTTAACTTAAATCGAACATAAACCTAATAAGTGACATTTTCTCTCTTGGAAAACAAGAATTCAATTACATGTTTGAGAACAGGACTTTCTTTCACAGCTAAGAAACGAATAGATACATACCAACGGACATGGTCATTTGTAATCTCCGAGACAAACGTATTCACCGTTAAAAAAACGATTTTCGACACAATTCATAACTTTCTGAACATGTACAATATTATGAACACATAATAAATACCCATTTTGGAATCGGTCCGCTCATTGTAGCACATGACTGGCTCAGTGTTGCAATAAGACATGACAGTAAAAGGAAGCTAAGGTTGTTCCTGACACATGAACACATTGAATTATCGAGAAACTACTTACTGACCATCTGGGAGTTGAAGTGATACAGGCTTTGACACTGCTCTGATACATATTTCCCTAATATGGCGGAGGCAGAATATCGCAGTGGTTAGTGCGTTCGGCTTCATGAGATCCAGGGTTCGAATCCCGCCAGAAAACGGCAACTTTGTCTTCAGTAGAGAACATGTCTACACGCAGCAAGATTTAATTGTAATGCTACCAACCATGGTTCGCTTGTTTCAGCCGCAGGTTTCACCGCAATGCATAGCCACATGGCGTTGTGCAATAATACTAGCAGCCGCGATATAAGTGAAATACTCTTGAAAGCAGCTTTAAACCCCAACTCACCTCACTTCAATTCCCTAATATGGCAGCAGATTGTATGCTGCACCGGTTGACAACTCGGTCGTTGAATGTTTGTTGGTTTACCAGTGTAAATCATTTCCAGTAATTGACTACATCATATCAAGGACCTTAAACATCTCATCATCTCGAAGTGTGTAAGGATATAGGTAAGAATCCTGTTTTCGTAGTTTTCGTAGGCCAAATGGTATCTTTTTATGATATGACTAAAATATTGCTCGCATGTTCCTCACTTAGTGGGGCGGGATAGCACAGTGGTTAGCGCGTTCGGCTTCGGATCAGAGGGTCCGGGGTTCGAATCTCGCCAGGGGCACGGCAACTTTGTCTGCAATAGGGAACTGTTCTACACGCAGTAAGGTTTGGGTGCAATGCTACACTTAATTTCAGCGTAGTACCACCCATGGCTCGCTAGTTCCAGCCGATGCTCGCAGGTTTCACCGCACAGGAAAGCCACATGGCGTTGCTGACTTTCTCCCTGTCATAATACTAGCAGTCGCGATATAAGTGAAATACTCTTGAAACCGGCGTTAAACCCCAACTCACCTCACCTCCTCACTTCGTCATTCGCACATTCGTTACACGCTATGGTACATGGAACCATATCCTCGTTAATAAATTTTCAACGTATTGGATGTGGTCTCTGTGATCAACAAGAATGGCGTCATAAGACATCACCATTGATGTTTACAAGGTTGCAGAAAGCTGATCAATTCACCACGAGGTCATCCCTATTGATGTGAGCCCAAGCATCGCCTCGGGGTCAGTGTCAATGACAATTTACCACAATTTAGCACTCTGTTCCTATTCCCTAAGTCTTCAGTTGGATTGACTTCCTTTAATTTTACACACTTTATGTTACAAGACGTTCTTTCTTGTGATCTTTGACTTGGATACCATATCATGGAAAAGAAATATTAACGATTTTATGAACCAGATAATGAGTCCAAAGTTTTTATATTTCTTTTAATTGTGAATAGGTTGAAATAGGATAATGTTCATGTTTCGTAAATCTGCATAAAACGAAAAACACTTTCAAAAACTTAAAACCTCTTTATCATGCTTATTTAAGAAATATTGTTTTATAGACGAGTTTGTTATGTAATAATTAGTTCATGATCTGGCATCTAAAAGGATATATATTTAAAAATTATTTAACCATTTTACTGAAGAAAGTGAAACTAACAAGACATTTCAATTTTAATATTAATATCAAATATAATATGTTTATACCAAGAGAATGCAAGAATATAATATTACGTCACAAGTACAAACGACACCACGACCATGCAGCAATGCTAAGACGTCTCCTAAAGTAGATACAGTTGCTTGGTTTTGGATGTAAAACATCCCGTTTTCCAACTACCTAATTCTTATAATGAAAGGAACATTTATACATGTGTTCATTTGTAATAGCCCAGTCGAACGCTATCAGTGTAGTTCAGCAAAAACGGGTGCAGCTCACTGGATGGGTGGGTCACCCGTTGATAGTTAACAATGAGAGTTTCAAGGGTTGATTCCCTGCTCCACACTCGGACATGAGTAGAGAGACTTATGGTGTCACCCTGGGTAAGTGACTTTATTCAAAATGTGCCTCTGTTCACCAAGCAGCAAATGGGTCGGTGGAGGTGACCTTCTAGCGTTGGTTACACCAGGGTAATAACACTTCTATAACGCCTTGAGCAACCACCGAGTGGATTGATAAGTGCGCTCTTTAAATTGACATATTATTATATATATGTATCTTAAATGAACTTCAAAAGTATATACACGTTTACAGCGTAGGTACAATAGGTGTGCAGTAATTAAATATACATCGGAGATTTAAGTAGCTTTCTAGGAATATGAATATCAGTTGTGTATTTAGTTTCCGTGGCCAGTAAAGATGACAAAGAACGAGGTTAATGAAGCTACAGATCACTGACTCATTGCCTATCTACGGCAAAGACGCGAAGTGAAAATAGATATAAGAAAACAAATTGATGTAATGTAAATGATTAATTATGCCAAGAAGGTAATTCATTCCTGGGCAAACTGTAGCTAATATTAGCTTCTTGAGATTACCATACTGTGATAGTTAAGTACATGTAAACTCTCGATAATCAGAGTTTTCCCTTTTAGACGTCAATGTATGTCATATTTTAAATGTTGCTGTTCATTGAAATTATCTTTTTCATATCAACACTCTGATTTGCCCAACGCTCAAGCAGGTGAAAGACTACCAAACACACAAGTTTAATCGGTTCAGAAACCGTAATCTCCTCGTTTCACACTAACTCTCCGGTAAAACTGGCTTGAGACTTGATTTTGTGTTAGCAGGTGGATTGACACCTACCTCCTTTTCCAGGGACTGACGTTATTGCTCGATTTTATGTCATTTCATAGATGGTTATTTGAGCGTTACAAATCAAATCCGTCTTATGTAATCATGGGATTTGGATAAGTCTAACGAAAAAAATAGCCTGATGGAGAAGGATGAAACATTTGCTACGATTGGTCTATATAATCGTTAGTGAAATGTCACCCTAGGGATTTTTATATCAAATTTCAAGACACGTACAAAGCTTAATGTAATCACGCACAAATATGTAAATGCATATGTACACTGTCGGTCAAAAGAAACGCCTACTTGATTTTTCTTGAAATGAAAGAAGAAATACATTTTATAAAATAATTAATGGTGGTCTCCACGTTATCCTGAAACAACAATTAATATGAAAGTCAGCAAAAAAACGGGGGGAAAACTGTGATCCGAGTCAATAACATTCATGAAAATGGCTATTTCCGGTTGATTCACTCGCGCACCGTAACCACGTACATCTGTAGCGTCATCACCACTCTAATGCGAATGCGTGCCTGTATTGTTGCTCGTGGTTGCCTGAAAATATGTTTTCTGATCAAGCACTGATCGAAAACTGAACAGTTCTGTTGTCTCATTTCAAATAGCGCAATTCTTTTGTGACATGACAACTTTTGAAATTTAAATATATTATTCAGAAATGGTGCAACTCTATAATGCTATAATATTGCTAAACTGTTCATTATAGTTTTTACGAAATCTGATAAGACATCTGGTAGGCGTTTCTTTTGGCCGACAGTGTACCATAAGATGGTTGATATGCATAGTTAGCTTTTTTGTTTTCTACCCGTGTTGTTTCTATTGATTGCGTAAGCACTATAGCTATATGGGATTTTTCATATAATAGACACATACGCTGATCTCCGCAATTTGCGTTTTATCAAAAACATTTTGTTCATGTTTTTCATCTTTATTGCTTATATTGCATGTTTTTAATATTACACAGGTTGCGGAAACAGCAGTTTTCTTTCAGCATCTACTTCAGTCATAAATGGGCTTATTAAAACCCACTGAGAACGGGTCTCTCGCTCATTAGTTTAGATCAATATACAGCGTTATTGATGTAGACCGCAAGGATATACGAACATGCCCATAAATGTATAGTAACTGTAATGTATATAACTTTTGAAATGCTTGTAACTCACACTCAATAAAGATACATGGTGGATGGTAAACGAAATTAAATATCATGAATATTGATATGACAACAGTATGCACTACGGAGGTTCATCAACAGGTTTTAAGTAGATTTTCAATGCAATTTGGCAACGTCTGAAATCATCGACTAGAAATAGGCATATATGATGAATGAGACACAGATTGCACCCATGTTCAAAACAGGGATTTTCGTAATACAAGGAATACACTTATATACTGTATCGTCTCTATGCTGTGTTGAAATCGGAACTTAAAAAGCTGGTGACAACATGTAATCCTCATTTTGGTAACAACAAAACATGTTAAACTATGTCACATTGAGAAGATATAATGACATGTTCAGGAATATTTCCTTTACAATGTAAATTATAGGAAAATACTTAAAATCAAGGTTATGGTTAAATATGTGATGATCGAAAGGAAATAGGTGACAAAATGCCATATTAGGCTCATGGCGTCACCTTGAGGAAGGGACTTTATTCGAAATGTGCCTCTGTTGGTAGCCCAGGTTGCATACTCCAAAGGGAGTTGAGTATGAAAAAGGAACGATGTTGGTCCTTACACAAGGTTTATAATGTGTGTTGCGCTTTAAGCATGACCCTTTGTGTTGTGGAGTTCAGCGCGATATAATTACCTGATTATTAATATTATTAAATGTAATCAAGTTTTGAAACGATGTATCAAAGACATTTGTTTAAATCCACTAAGAACGGTTTCTCTCTCATTAGTTTAATTTAAGAAATAGTTTTCACAATGTGTTTCCTCACTGGCTTATAAACGGTTTGAAAGGTGCTAGTTAAACTGGTATAAATGTCGGAGCTTGTCAACTGCATTTATACAACAATTTAACTTTAGTATTTTCTTAGATCAGGCCCTAAACTCCGCCCACATAAATACAGCATCACAGGAAATATGATAAAAATATTTATTGTTTGGTTCTAGCACGCTGTATTAATCAAACTTTCAATCAAACTACAAATAGAATTAACGTTGTATGATTTTCAAAAAGTTTATTGAAGAAAAGAGCATGTGATAACAGTGTCATACGTCAAAGTATGAAGGTTATCCTTTTCAGCTGTCAATCTCGTACTTATGTGAATGTATACCGGTCACACGGCTGTGTTTAAACCAATCAGCAGTGAGCATTTCGCTTAAATTTTAAAGTCTGAATTTATATCAATATACAGAGTTATTGATGATGAAGGAAAACAAGAACAGTTATTAATATATAATAAAATGTGATATCATACGGTCCCTTTATACCACATTAGTGTCTTGCCGGAAAATCTTTATCGACTTAACATGAATACAAACAAATATGTCAAATACTGTCATGATATTCGCGTGAAAATAGTACATTGTTTAGTGAGGAAATACGATGGTAATCGCAAGTCAGCGGAATGTGACTTGAGAACAAAAGTCAATGGGATTAGCCTATACTGAGAACATGCAATCAATACATTACTGTTTTAAGAGCATATGATATCCCTCCTTATCAACGAGAAAGGTTTTGCGTTGAAAAACTAAATGAGAGACACTATACATTCTAGTCGAAGCTTAAAGGAACAATGTCACCTTTTTACAACAGTGTGGACAGTCCATGGCCAATATTGTCTATAAAAAATACACTATGATGTAATACAATATCAATTGCCCGTTATCATAAACCCGTTACCGATTTTATCTTGGAATTGATCTTTATTATTTAAAAGCATGTTAATGGTAAAATGTTTTAGTAAATTTAACGAGCATTGCACAAGAAAGTAACATTAATCCAAAGTATACATGTATGTTGCCAATAAATCATTTAATGGTAGCCTTCCTAGTGGGTGCTACTTAATATTCTTCAAAGAAATGCATTATTTACAGACTATTTACTGTCAGAACAAGATTACGTGATCGTGTGGCTTCATGGTGAATTATTAACCATTACATGGATGTAATTCTATTGAAGAACGAGACATATGTCGTTCATTGCTTAATCTGGTAACACATCCTATAGTATTTTTAGCTTAACTTGGATTTTATATCGGGTTCTTGCACTCTCATGTCACAATTTTGGCGTTTTATCATCGCAAAATGTTCAAGGTCTTTTTCACTCATTCTGTACTACTTTTTATTTCATTAAATGTGTTTTCGCTTCATCAATGCCTACTGGTTATAATGGATATGTTTTATCAGTTAAGGGGTCAATGCTTTCGAGTTCGACAGCACAGCTTTGATATCCCCTCACGGAGGGTTTTTCTTGACTTTGACACAGGAACATATTTTCTTTGATACAAATTTTGGATCTAGATTCTGTCAAATTATCCATGCTCGCCTGGTTGGGTTGTTGTGACTTGAACGCCGATAAATGTGATAGGCATACTTCGAACTGCGCATGCGGATACCCATGGGAAAACTCTCCCCACTAATTCCTCACCAACTTCCCAATGCAAGGCATAACTCTTGCCAGTCTCCGTTACTGGCTGATTTAGGCCTTGCAGTATTTCCTTAAGAAATCTGTGTTTAGACATCCAGGCCCGCTATGCATTTCTGGTGCAGCGATTCACTTTTTTGACACAACAAAGCGAGGGAAATACCGCAAGGGTTAAATCAGCCTGTAATGCAGGAGTAATGCCTTGCGATTGGAAGTTGCTTCCTTACGTGCCCTTGTTATGACTTGATTAGATCAGATAAATATTTTGCACAAATATTTTCGATATATATATACTATTCTAAAAGGGAACAAATCAGCATATCCTCGAATCTGTCCATAATTGTATTCAAGACTCACTAAGATTTAATCATCCTAAGCTCTTTTACAACATGTGTCTTTGTAGATATTTCCCGATTACTGCTTCCGTCTTTGCCTTTGTGGAACGATTTGATTACTGATTCTGTACACTGATCTTGATTATTGATTGTACGAGGGGCGTTCAATAAGTGTTGCAAGCGGGGCATTGGTGTTTACATAAACAGTGTCAGCTTATAGCAGGTGTTACTATAGTCAAAACATAACATTGACACATGTCAAAACAATTTCTAGACATAACAATTATTTAGATGTAATAGCTGCGCTGACCTAGGGGTCTCCATAATCATGGATTCTCTCAAACATGAACAACGCGCTGTGATCAAGTTCCTTACTAAAGAGGGATGCAAAGCTACAGAAATACATACTCGTATGTGTAATGTGATGGGTAAGGATGCTCCTAACTTTTCAACAGTTTGTCGCTGGTCTCTTCAGTTCAAGCGGGGCAGGGAGTCCTTAGACGATGACCCACGGTCAGGCAGGCCATCTGAAGTCACCCGACCGGAAGTTATTGCCGCTATCGAAAGACGAATTTTAGCTGACCGCCGTTTTAAAGTTTCTGAACTGTCTTTGGAATTCCAGATATCAGTTGGAAGTGTTAAAAAAATAATTCATGATCATCTTGGTATGTCCAAGGTATCTGCAAGATGGGTACCCAGAAACCTCACAGCACAAGATCGCCAGAAAAGAACCGAAATTTGCATGGAGCTCCTGGATCGGTTTAATGCGGATGAAGCAAGGTTTTTGTCTCGTCTGGTGACAGGTGACGAAACCTGGATCCACCACTGGGACCCGGAAACTAAACTGGAATCCAAGCAATGGAAGCATCCGAGTTCACCGCCTCCCCTGAAGTTTCGCACTTAACCATCAGCTGGCAAGGTTATGGCGACAATCTTTTGGGATGCAAAAGGCATATTATTAATTGATTACTTGCCAACCAAAACTACAATGAATGGTCAATATTATGCCAACCTAATGCAAGAATTGCGAAAGACAATTCGACAGAAACGCCGTGGAATGTTGACACGTGGTGTTCTGATTTTGCATGACAACGCTCCAGTCCACAAGTCAAGAGTTGCACAGGCCGCTATACGTGATTGTGGATTCGAACAGCTTAACCACCCACCCTACAGCCACGACCTAGCCCCCAGTGACTACTTCCTGTTCAGAAACCTGAAATCCGCCCTACGTGGAAGGCACTTCCGGGATGACGAAGACGTCAAAGCTGCAACAGAGGCGTGGTTAGGGGGACAAACGGAAGACTTCTACACAAATGGCATCAAAAGTCTTAAAGAAAAATGGAATAAGTGTATTGAGGTGAAGGGTAACTATATTGAAAAGTAAAAGTAAAAAATTGACTACGCGAGTTGGTTTTATATTGAAGTTATTGAACGCCCCTCGTCTTTTGTTATATTTTGTGGAGCGGCACTTACATTAGCCAATAGTTTGTTGTGCCAATCCATATTCATGTAAACTTGTTCATGAATAAAATATGTTTAAGTCACTTTAAAAGATTGAAATTCCATGTCACTAACTGGATAACGATTGCAAATGTTGTATGAAATTGATCAAAGCCTGTCCATGCACTATTCTTCTTACAATTTTACAGGAAATTAACCTCATCACATTTCGACCGAGGAACAGTTCTCTATGATATCTTAACATTACTCAAAGGATATGTTAATCAAAGCTCAGAAGGCACGATACTTGTATCGGCAAAATACCAAGACATTAAAAATGTAATTGAGAATTATTTTAAAAATGTAACTAGTTTCAGATTATTAATTTATCCAGAAGAATATCAAGAGCTTCTAACGAAACGTGGTTGAGATGTTCATGAATTCCTGCCAGGACTTCGGTGGAGTAATAAAATGGTATACCTCTAACACTGCAGGATTACAAAGCAAGCTTATATTTTAATGCAAATTGATTATCTACATTCATATCATAGGCGACGTATCGGCATGGAAATGGCAACATTGAATATCAAAATGTCAGCTGGTGGCAGAATTCGGACTACAAATACAGCTTAGTGTTAATCAATAGGGTATTTGTAGCTTTTTGTGAAATATAAGACTTAACTTTTATGAGGGCTATCAGACACACATAATCGCTGGTATATAGAGAATGTGGAAACGATAACTTTTTCCTCGGTATTGACACTCAAATGGCATTCGTTGGTTTACCAATTACGATAGTTTTATCCATTTTGAAGCAGGAGAAGAATGGCTATGACGGTTGGAGATGTTTGTTCCAATGCAAAATTGGCGTTTAAGTATACTATTTGAACAGCTGTAAAGACCATTTGCCCAAGAAGAAAACGACACATTGTTACATTGTAGTACCTATTATAATGATGAAGAATAACACAAATGTTACATATGCATTATGGTAGTGTGTTCATCATTGTATAAGACAAAACTATTCCTGTACATTATTTTCTCAAGAACTAAGACCAGTTTGAAATTACTATTATGCTACATTAATGTAATGCATAATTATATTAAACGACTTACATGCAGTAGTTTCTACCTCTAGGTGAAACCTCCTGCCGCAACAATGTAAGCCTTTATAAGAAGTAAAGATAATAAACCGATGAAGGTGGTAAGTTTTTCAGGAAGATCATTATTGATAAGTTTAGCTTCAGTAACAAAATAAAGTTGATCTTCCGTGAAGAAACAGAATTCCATAGGGTACATCAACATGTCACTCTTAGTGTTAACATACATCCGTACACTGATCCCTGTGAAAGCTGTCCTGTGTGCTAATTTCTCAGCCAATTCACTATCAAATCCAGCGACATATTTCGCTTGTTATAAAACTGTTTTCTTTGTACTTTAGAAGACATGCACATTTAACGAACTGCATCCACTATCTTCGGTATGTGCGCCAACTTCCTTCAAAGGCATAACTTTTACCTGTGTCACTGGCTAATTTAAATCTTGTTTCATTTCTTCTCCTTTTCTGTGACAAACGTTTTGAAATGAAGCCTAACGCATAAAAATATGTAACAATCACATTTGAATTTTCAAGGAAATTATTTTTTTAAATTATGCTAAAAAAAATTCATATTTGTATTGAAATACGGGAACAAATTTAAAAAAGGTGGAAAATCAAAATATAAATATATTTCAGTTTAATAAATATTCAATATTCACAATCTAGTGATGAGGAAAGTGTACTGCTATTAATGTTGTAAATCTTCCTCTCGGTACTATAGTACATAAGTTCGATAACCCAAAGGCGATGAAGGAATTACACTCGATTACAGTAGTTATCCTTCCAGTATCAATTGCATCTTATTTCAGAAAGTGTTGTGGTGTAAGGTCAGATATTCAGGTTAATGACATACTTAACTAGAAATAAACTCATTTCGATTTTCTGAAAGTTAATATTCGAAGGTATAACTCTGACAGTCTGACTCTGAAAAAGGTATTTTCTGAAAGTATTATATGAATAAATACTTTCTGATCTTGGTGTAAGACTAATCATATACATGTGTGTCTAACTACTATATGCGTTGATTTAAAAAATAAAATATATAATGGGGGTTACTATGCTCGAATAAATTTGTACTAACATTTCATTACTACAATTAAATTTTCTATGCACAATTTTCCCATTTTGTGAAATATTTGCAAATTCTAAAAGTTCGTTATTAACAGTAATTCAATGTTTATTCAAAAAGAATTTTGAAAAATAACATTTTAAACATATTCAGCTAAATGTGTCTACAATTGCAATGAATAATCGTCATAAATGATTTTCAAAATTAAGAACTGTCTAATTAATTAAACTCTCAGAATATTAACCTGACAATATAAATGTATAGAGCTAAAAATTAAAAACAAAATGGCTGTCACTAGGGGAGAATCAGGAACTTTTAAACAAGGATTATAATTTTGTTTAAATAATCTGAACTGAAAAGAAACGTCAACGTTCTGAAATACTTCCCCATATTTCTTATTTACTGACATTGACAGTATGGAATGAACTCAATTACACATTTGCAATATATGATTCAAAACTCTACTTTGATGTCAAAATAAACAAAACCCGTTAACATAATGGAACTTATAGAAGTCACCCTCATAGCACTCGGTTTTCAGAGATATTATTGAAAATTAAAAAATATGCTTAACCAATAATTTCCACCATAAAAAGATCAAATACAACACGTTTTAGTATCAATGAAATGCCATGAGTCCGAGGATTTGGATTTGGACTGTCATCAACCACTTCAATGTTCTTGTAAGAACATTGTAAACACCATATCATACCACCAGTAGTATCAGTGACATATAAAGCACTCCAAGAACTTCGTCACAACGAAGTGACAGAACCGCCAATTTCTGTGTCGTTCAACCTGATGTACATTTTGCCAATAACAGGAAATCGGCTTAAGAAACCTTTGGTTGACTTTTAGGACATATCATTAAAGGCATAGAACATTGAAAACTTAATGAAACTGATCGTCGACTATTGGTAAGCAATACAAGGAAAGGGCTTTATACACATGGTTAAAGAAATGCATAAAAACAAAATTGTATGCCAAGAAGGTCAACCGATGTTAAGTGACGGTGAAGTTGACTGAGATGAAGCAAACGATTACAACAACGAAACATTGAGCAAAGCTTCTGAAACAATGGGAACGGAAATACCAACGCCAACAACGACGCTGGCACCGACGGTAACTAAAAAACAATACGTTCCCGGACCCTTCGGGGGAAGACATACCATTTAAATTACTACTTTTTCCGAATTTTCCATCATTTAATTATCTTCCAGATTCAAAAAATAAACATTACATTGAAGTTTAAAAATTATTAAAATTAATTAAAAATGTTCTCCAGATTCTACATTGCAATACGAAATTGGGTTCAATCACAACGTCAAACATCAAACGTCTTATATCCATTTCTTCATTGTTCACAACGGCATCAATGGTTCATGGGGATGTTTGATCAGTCAATGGGTAATAGTCACAGCGTTTGTGATGGACAGAAAGAGCTTTTCATTACCTGTCATGCAGACGGTTTATTGACATAAAAAGGATGGTAATTACATCTCAAGTACTGGGCAACAATTGAATATTGGATGGTATGTGATCGAATACTTGTGTAATTATAATATTTGGTACTAATTACTTATAAAATATAACATCATCACCTCAATCCAACAGACTATTTTACTTTGATGTCGTAGAACTCTCTGATAGAAATTTCTGAAATCAAACAATGATTCCGGAAATATCAAAATTATATGGTTTCGCTTTCCCATATAATCAAACAATAACAATCGCTCACTTTGAACACATATCATTAATATATAAACATAATAACTGTTGTATCTAATATTGAAGTATCAAACGCTACTTGATCTGTTCTGTTTCAAAACATTGAACACGCTGAAAATAAGTGTTAACTCATAAAAAGCCATTCTACATTTAATAAGTAGGGCATGACATTTATAACGAACGTTAAGGTTTAGGAATATAACTGTTCAGAACAGTGCCAACTGTGATATTAATAATCTTTATTTAGATAATATTTAAAATATCTAAATGCTAAATGCTAGTAAATGTTTTGATTTGTTTCTTTCAATAACAAACTGAAACTGTTTTATTTGTATCAAAGCATTTGCTAATAGTTCAATAAAGTGTATAGTTGCCATTTCCTGTTAATTAATGTGGTTTTCATCAGATAAAAAATATCACCTGAACAGAATATTTCTTTAAGATATAATCCCACCAGGGCATGGCAACTTTGTCAGCAGTAGAGAACTGTTTTACACGAGGTAAGGTTTGGCTGTAATGCTACACTGAATTTCAGCGTAGTACCGTCCATGGTTCGCTAGTTATGTTAGCAGGCTTTCTCCCTGCCATAATACTAGAAGCCGCGATATATGTGAAATACCTTTGCGTTAAACCCCAACTCATCTCACCTAACGTATTTTAGATATATAATGTATATAATGTATCAGTGACCTTACTGCGGAAATAGCGAAATAGGTTATTGATTACTTTCTGGTAAAATAACAAAGTGGAGGATATTTGACTGATGAACCTATTGTATCAAAATATGAATAAAAATAATAACAGTGTCCCAAAAAGGTTAGTGATGATATTAATTGAACATAAAGAGATATATAAGCAATTGAGAAAACAATCTGTAAAGATAAATGAGTTAGAGAATAATAATCTCTTCAAAAGCAACAACAAAACCATCCTATAAATGTATATTAAGAATTCATGCGAGGACTACGGTTGTGGAATAAAATGTTATACATACACACTGCAGTATAACAAAGCAAGCTTATATCTTAATGCAAATTGATTATCTATATTCATATTATAGACTACCTATCGGCATGGAAATGACAAAATTGAATAATAAAACGCCACCTGAAGGTTGAATTTGGCCTAGAAATATAGCTAAGTGTAAATCAATAAAATATTTGCAGTATTTTGGAAAATATTAGACTAAGCCTTTATGGGGGCTATTATACACACTAATCGCTGGTATTAATTTTATCCGTTTCGAAACAGGAGAAGAATGGTTATGACCATTGGAGATTTTTGTTCCAATGCAAAGTTCGCCCAATTTGGCTTTAAAGTATGCCATATAAACAGTTATAAATACTATTTGTCCCAGAAGAAAACGAAACGATTGTTACATCGAAGTACTAATTATGATAATGAAGGATAATGATACACATGTTACATATGCTTTAAGAAAGTGTGTTGTATAAGATAAAATGTGTCATGTACATTATTTGCTCAAGTATTAAGGATGCCAGAGGACTAGTTTGAAATATAAACTGCAAACATCATTAGCCTCAGGTTTAAGTTCTTGGTAGGGTTATAAGCTGGTATTATTACACATATTTAAGATCGTGTTTTATTTTTAAAATAAAGTACCCACAAGTTTTCCTTAATCCATCTTAACAAGATCTGCCCGTGGCATTATTACGTAAACCTGAAAACAGTGAAATATCGGTATCTAACTTGTAACCAACAAATTGTTTTTCAATCATAATTATACATTGGTAGTCCCAAGTGGCGCTAATCAATAACTCACTCACTCACCAATATTAGACTGTTTGAGACAAGCATTGTATATCTATCTGGAGAAGAGAACACTGATGTGGCGAGATATTATTCTATTTTCCCATTAGCTTATCACTATTAGTAAAACATTATGGAAAATTATGACTCCACATAATTCAAATGAAATGCATTTCAATATGCCATTATCCTGATAGTTTATGATCAGGCTTGGTTGATAACGTATGTGTACACTGTCTGCTAAAAGAAGCGTCCTACCAGATATCTTATCAGATCACGTAAAAATTTTAATGAACAGTTAAGCAATATTATAGCATAATAAAGTTGCACCATTTCTGCATAAACTATTTAAATTTCAGAATATGTCATGCCACAAAAGCAATAGCAATTGTTCAGTTTTCGATCAGTGCTTGATCAGAAAAAAACATTTGAAACACATTTTCATACATCCAGGAGCAACAATACAGGCAAGTATTCGCATTAAAGTTGGGATGACGCTACAGACGTTACAGATGTGGTTACGGCATGGCAGTGAATCAACTGCAAATAGCGGCCTTCATTGGGCGTGATTTTTATGAATTTTATTAACCCGAATCCAAGTTTACCAACGATTTCCATGGACTTTCATATTAATTATTGTTTCAGCATAACGTTGCGACCACCATTAATTACATTTCAGAAATTATTTCATCTATCAATTAAGATTTTTACATTCATTACAAACTTGTCGGTAAGGGTCATACTTAAATCAAATGATGATTTTACATTTTGATATTGGATATTCAACAATCAATTGAATGTAGGTAATTATTTTTCTAATTTTTACGCTAGTATACGTGTGGATGTAGCGTTGTTCTTAGTCAAACACGTGTTGCACATATATACCGTAAGGTTAATGCTAAGGTTAATGAGTTTGGAATAACTCTGGGATTTATTTCAGTTCAATTCTTAATCAAACACTTCTCTATGATGTAGAAGTGTCATTACAGCCATGCAGACCGGATTTCATCAGTAGGTAACTTCAAATGTGTCTTTTTTGTCTATAAAGTCTGACTTTTTGTTGAAAGGCACTTACTACAGGTTCATCAGTTCACTTGGAACTACACATATTACAACACCCACTATTGACTTGCAAATACAACAAAGTAGTGAAACGCCATCAGAATGAAAATTGCTTTGTTAAACTTGTAGATAACGCTTCTGTCATATAACACAGTTTCTTTTTGTGATACAATGTCTACTTTCTTATCAAAAAACGTTTACTGGTGAACAAACTTTTTTGGCTGTGTATATTTCGCCCCACTTAATCATTGCAATCTTCTTGATTACTCCTATAGTTACTATAATGATAAATTAGTGTAATGTATAATTACATTACACGACTTACTTGCAGTAGTGTTTGCCTCTAGGTGAAGCCTACCACCCTAACAATGTCTTTATAAGAAGGGTAGATTATAAACCGATGAAGATGGTTGGAAGTTTTTCAGGAAGGTCATGGATTTTATGTCTGGATTTAGTTCCAGAATAAATGTACATCTCTCCTATAGAAATACAGTTCCAAAGACATCAACATACCACCCTAAGTGTTGATGTAGTTTGCGCGAGTCTCTACCATTGGCTAATTTAAGCCTTCCTACATTTCGACGCCTTTTCTGTGCCAAAGATCTCTTATTGTGCTACCAAGTCCAAATGCAGCACACAGCTACGTTGGCACAGAAAATGCTGATAAAATGCAGCACGGTTGAATTTAGTCAGTGAGAGAGAATTGTGTGAATTATGACCTGCATGGGAAGCAGTATGTACTTATATGTATGTATGTACATGTTGTATCAACACATGGCGAACTTTCGTGTTTCACGGTTTGTAGGTCGATATATTAATCAGCAAAAATCAGCGAAAGCAAACTGAGCTATAAATGGTCACAATCGTATCATTATTTCAAAGCTATGCGACAAAACAGTCCGTATAGCTACCCCACAATTTCAAACCAATTTCGACGCTCACGAAAATCTGCAAAAACTGACCTTTTAAAATCATTTATTAATTTCAATAATGTTGACAGCACCTGAATCGAATTCCAGATTCGAACCGCAGAGTGAAACTACATATATAAACAAATATTACAACACCTACATATCATTTCTCCTGCTGTACTGCGGCATTTTGTCTCAAATAATTGCCATGCAAGTTCGCCATTCAGCCATTGATGACCTTGACATTCAGTTGACCCGGAGTATCCCATGGCCTTATTCAGGTTCCCGGGCCTACGTTCTCGCTAAAACGCCTAAAATATGAGTTTGAATGAGCATGGGGTGGTTTGGTCGTTACATCCCTTTCCACTTATCTAGTAATAGGGGAGAGTCTATATAGGTATATGTCTTTCAAAGGCTGTTTCTAAGCGATACACGCCCCTGTGTGTGTGTGTGATATATATATATATATATATATATATATATATATATATATATATATATATATATATATATATATATATATATATATATATGCATCATCTTGAAGAGTTATTAAAAAAATTACATCTATACAAAATATGGCAAACAAAGTTGTGCTGATTCTGAATAGATTTCGCTTTTGCAGTCTTATCAGATATTCATCATCTGCTATGTATCACAGAATGTATCATGAGTTTCCACATGTTGCTACAAGGACAATGACTTTCTCGTGGTGACTTGAGGTCACTCACACTGCTATAATGTGTCTTCCCTGGCCTTGCTTTCTACATACATCGAAGATGGGTATCTGCCTATGTTGACAAGTAAAAATTGGCTTATTTTGCTCATTTAACGAATTTAGTGACATGCAAACAATCAAATACGAATCCATACATTTGCATATTACTATGTTTACAAAACTTGTACGCAAATTTCTGTGTATCGCTCGAATTTGGTAAAATACAAACACTCCATCAAAATCAATACATTTGCATATTACTATGTTTACAAAATTTGCAGGCAAATTTCTGTGTATCCCTCGTCTTCGCTAGGTCAAGAGCAATTTTTATAAACTATAGTCGTAAACAAAGTTTGCGCCCGGCACGCATAAACAAATTACTTCCATATTACTGATAAGCAAATTGAATGCATTGAAGTTATTTGATTCATATGATTTAGTTTTTCGTTTTTGTCCACGTTTGTCAATGTATGGAAGTAATATGTTTACTTATTACATTTCTATAGAAGTTTTTCTACTCCAATATATTAATATCTGTGTAACAACCATTAAGAAATGTATCTGTAGTGTAGCAGGTAACAACGGCATGACAACGGCTAAGGTCATAAAAAAACATGATTATAATTTTGTCAATGATAACTTTAATAATAACAAAAAAACATGCCAACATCTCGCACTAAAACGAGATATAGTTAGTGATTGAAGGAACTGGTCAATGTTTTGAAAACAGGATATAGTAATGTCGAAATAAAGCCTAAAATGCATAAAACTTAGGATCATGGTCTCGTTTGAATTTCCAGGCACATTATTCAGAAGTTTTGTTTACTTATATTTTACTACGGGAACAAATAGAAAAAAGACCATTGGGAAAACAAATAGTAAATCTGTTTTATTGAATTTATAAATCAATCCAGTGATAGGGCAAATGTACTTCTACTAATGTTGTCACATTTCCTTTCATTAGTATAGTACACAAGTTCGATTACCCGAAGGCGATGAAGAAATTACACTTGATTATAATAATTCTCCTTAATTTTTCAGTAGCAGTTGCATCTGATTTCAGGAAGTGTTCTGTAATGAGGACAGATATTCGAGTTCGAAAGGTATAGGAATAAATAGGGAATATATACTCAATAATATATTCTCAAACGCCGATATTCTAAAATTCTTCGACTTATTCATATTGATTTCTATATCAACCTATCTACATATAGGCTGAAATCACATGATGAAATGCGCTCAGTTACAAATTTGCAATCTAGAGTACAATACTAATCTTCGATGCCAAAAAATGTAATGGAACTTTCACAACTAATCATATTGAAAATAGGTACATGCTTTCCTTGGCAACTTGACTAATATTGTCTTCCCAGAAAGATGGTATACAACACGTTTTAGTGTCAATGAAATGCATCATCAACTTCAATGTTCTTGTAAGAACATCGCAAATACCAGTTCATACCACCAGTAGAATCAGTGACTTATAACACACTCCAAGAACTGGGTCACTACCAATTTCTGTGTCATTCAATCTAATGTATATTTTGCCAATAACAGGAGATCGGCTCAATAAACATTCAATAAAAAGATCATTAAAGGCATAGAATTGAGAAGACTTAACGAACATGATCATCGATCATTAGTTAGCAATAAAAGAAAATGAGTTGTACATATGATTAAAGAAATGCATAGAATTAAATGTGTATGTCAATAGGGTCAACCAATTTTAAGTGATGGTGAAGTCGATGTAGATCAAGCAAACGATTGCAACAACGAAACATTGAGCAATGCTCCAGGAACAATGGGAACGCCGACGCTGATGCCGACGGAAACTCAACCAAAAAACAAAAAGTTTCCCGACACGGGGGAAGATTTACAAATGAAATTTCTCCTTTTTTTCTACATTTACATCATTCAATAATATTTCACAGATTCAATATGATAAACATTACATTAAAGTTTATATAGTCGTTAAAATTAAGTGAAAATGTTCTCCAGATTCTACGTGCGAGGTGAGGTGAGGTGGGGTTTAACGCGCTTTCAAGAGTATTTTACACATATCGCGGCTGCTAGTATTATGGCAGGGAGAAAGCTCGCAACGCCATGTGGCTACATGTATGCATTGCTGTGAAACCTGGGAGCAACGGCTGGAACTAGCGAACCATGGATGGTACTACGCTGAAATTCAGTGTAGCATTGCACCTAAACCTTACTACGTGAAGAACAGGTCTCTATTGCAGACAAAGTTGCCTTGCGGGATTCGAACCCCGGACCTCTTGATCCGAAGCCGAACGCTCTAACCACTGCGCTATCCCGCCCCCTCTACGTGCGATATAAAAATGATGTTCAATCACAATGTCATATGATAAACGTCAAACATCAAACGTCTTATATCCATTCCTTCATTGCTCACAACGACATCAATGGTTCATGGGGATTTCAAACAGATGTTTGATCAGTCAATGGGATGATCACAGCGTTTGTGATGGACAGAAAGAATGTTTCATTTCCTGTCATGCAGACGGTTTCTTGACTTAAAAAGATGGTAATTGCATGTGAAGTACTGGATAACAATTGAATATTGACTTAATCGAAGGCTCTTTAAACGATACTACCTTTTTCTAATGATTAACATCAGCACCACATGTCCACATAATATCTCTCTTTGATGTTGTTGAACTCACTGAACTGATTTCTGAATTAAAACTGTTTAATATTTATAATCTATTTTTCTCATTTTAAACATAATTTATAGAACATATTTGAAATACATTCTTTTTATATGAACTTATTGAAACATATTAGCCATCTGTCACATGAGAAAATGGATTTGCAACTAATTATATCATTAAAATAGTATTAATTCGACAAAATGTTATATTTAGTGCATTCAACACATTTTTGTATTAGATTTCACAATTCATGATCAAATAGCAATGCTTTGTAATTTTATTATGCTGTTCATGCAGATGGTACCTTTTCGTATTTCATCTCTTCAGAATCCTAGAGCATTAAGGTTATCTACTGGTCAATATGTATTCGTATCAAGGCCATGAGATCAACCTTTGATCATTGTAATGGGTCGAAATTGACCATTGGCTTAGTGCTTGTAGATGTCTATGTATTTTATGCCAAAAAGAAATTAACTTTTTCGTTGCATTATACAATATGAGTAACTAATGCATTTGCTCGCAAGTCAAAACCTTTCCAAAAGTTTCATTATTGCCATAGAGGCCACGGCTTAATCCAATGCTAACATGTCACCACTTAAAAGAGGTTTGAAATAACTGCATGTCTGTCATGATACTCATTAGAATATCATGTTTTTTAGGTCCTGATATCCAGATAACATGCATCAAAATTGATGTGATGATACATTACGGGTTGTTACCTGTTTCCAGGTACATACAGTAGATCCCTATGATCAGCATATATAAAACTAAACTCACGTGCAAAACAAACGTCCCCTACAAAAAAAACCTAAACAAGATATTGCAACCCATAAGCGATACATATGCCAGACAGTTATCTTCAGAAACTTCGAAATTTTAAAACATTATTATTATTATTACGTACGTTTGTATAATTCGTCGTTGTCGAATCCCATGAACTAGACGAGGTAGGAGACTTAAAAAGAGCTTTGTTTTGTGACGTCTTTCAGTAATGATGAATAAACAAATTTAAGTTAAAACAGATTATTAATGTCGACAGCATATAATACCAACATAATCTCCATATTTCATAAATCTTTACCTTAAGTACCAATTGTTATGTCCAGAAAATCCTTTGAAAATAGCGATTTCAGCACCCACAAGAGTGTTTGAACGGACATGACAGGAAAAGTATCATACTCCGATGAATGGAAATGTGAGTACTTATTATTGTGTCTATGCAATATATTCAATATATACTTTCTTCGAAAGCAGAATTTTGTTTGATACTCTCTTAAAAATATGGGGTCGTTTCTTTTGCACGTCAGTATAGAATGATAGATATCCTAAACTAGTGTAATGATATTAAATATTGCCAGTTCTGTTCTGATGACATGGCATTCTCGATCTTTATTAATTATTCACCTTTACAAGTCATTTATTATATTCAGTTTGATGTCAGTAAGCTTCTGAACAGAATTAATATTAACAATTTGTAATATCTAGCCATGATTAAGAAACCAATGTATCCAAATATCCCTCATATTAGACAGCAACACGGCATGGAAATGGAAGGATAGCATTTCAAATCAGTGGTTAGAAAATGACTGCAAATACAGCAGTCTGGAGATAAATGAGATATGTATTACTTTCTGGTATAATTGCAGGATATTAGACTGATAAACCTGTTGTATCTAAATATCGGTGTGAAACGAGGAATAAATGGCTGCTCCAGTCTGATTAAAATCGACGATTTTCCGTGGAATAAAAAATGCAAAATAGTGCATCTACCGGGATACGAACTCGTTCGTGGGTTTCCACGCCAAACCGTCTGAAAGCACCCCGTACACTAGCGTGTTCGGGCGCAATTCAGCTAGCCAATCAAAAGATGCCCAACAAATGCTTTCGGTGCGAGAAACTAGGGGCAAATAACTCCAAACAGCTATCCTTTTGTCTGTTCCGAATGCTTTCAAAACCGCAACCGTTTAAATATTAGATGTGATTGGTCAGCTATTTGACTGGGTTTTGGCTGCGCTAAACTGGTTCTGAACACACGCCTATACGGGGTGTTCTCAGACCTTGTGGCGAGGAATCTACAGAACCTGTTCGTATCCCGGCAGATGCAAAATTTTGCAAATTTTATTCCTCGGAACAAGGTCGATTTTAATCAGACTGATGGCTGCTCTGTCAGCATTGCAGTTTCAGAACCACAAAAGGGGTGAGCATGTTATGACAAGAACAACTCTATGTAATCTGTTTTTATGAAATATATTTCAACACTGATTCACCCAAAACTTCACATGATAAATCGAAATGTTCGAAAATCATTTTTGTTATATCGTCCTGTACATCATAATTGTATATCAATATCTATTAAATAATATTACCCATTCGGGTAAGGATACACAGGTGATTATTTTTGTGATATTCGCACATGTGCTCTTTAGTGATTCTCAACGCTGATTGGTCACTAGCCAGAACGTGACACGACGATTGGTTGACAGTACAGATAAATAGAACGTGTCGAATTCACTCGATTTTAAAAATAAAAACAGATCAAGAATATTACAATATTAAGTTTATTAAACGTTCTATATACGAAATTATAATAGATATCTTAATCTACATTGTCGCTATTCCTTTAAAAGACAAGTTTTTGAAGATAATGTTTTAAAACTTCAACGGCTTTGCGTAATCGTCGTTGTTTGTAAACAAACATGGCTGCGAACAGAGTAAAACCATGAACAGTTCCGGACACGAGAATGTTCAATCCATAAATAATTAGATATACCTAACCACCAACGAGAGACAACATCAGAACATAATGAGCAATCTATGCACTATTTTTTTCTGAATCTATAGTTTCTGAATCAGAATAAGCGTGCAGAATGAGATCAAACCTGTCGTTATAGTTTGACATCGGAACTACTTCAATCACACAGAAGGATTCATTCACCGGGGCGTCCCTTTGCACGAAGTGTATCTACATTCAGAATCCATATGTTTAATATTTCCATTTCCATGGACATTATTATTTTTAAGCATTGTCGTTTTCAAAAATTGACAGTTCTTTTTAATTTTCGGTTAACGCTAGATCTATGCTGTTGAGTCACTCGCACACGTCAGTCATTCATGCTGTGGGATACTGCAGTAAGGCGAAATGATGTACTTATCAACATAATTTGAGGCTGTATCCGTACATGTATTTATAATGTAAATTCGCGTCATATATGAAAACTTTGTTATGTGTTATTCAAATAGACTAACAATTTAAATTTATTGTCATTTTATTAAAGAACTATTTATATAGTGTTTGAGATGTTCGGTGTAATACGCGCATGAATACAAATCAGCTGATCAATGTCACGTTGACCCTTGTAAATGTGTATTTAATTGAATGTAACGGGTAATATATAGAATAACCAACTCGGTACGAGTGATTACGGGACATATGCCAAGGCTCGCGACTGTGAACATCATTTCGACTCGTGCCATCGGGAAAGGAAACTTATCACCTCAGACGATTTTATCATATGTATGATTTTTAATTGCGAATATCTCAAGTTTTCGAAATGATAATCTAAAACTGAAAAGTACAAGTGTTTAGTCAGCAGTCAAAAAATACTTCTACATGTATTTGTAATTTTAAAAAAACAAAGAAATTTTAAATTTTAAACTTCTTCAAAAATTATGTTTGATGATACACAATTGTCCATTGACATACAAGACTTATTCCATGTGAGCATTGATAAATGGGCTGATTCTGCAAACATTTACAACATTTTAAACATTGTAGGGATCAGGTTGGTGGAAATTTTATTCTTACCCCTGTCTGCATTAAACAACGAATTTTTAACTAAAATGTATACACATTTATATATATATACACAGTCACCAATTTATTCACCCAAACTACTGCAGGTAAGTATTAGTGCATCTTGTCACAGTCTTATGCATCTGATTTCTTTTAAATATTGCATTATTCAAAACCAACTGAGATGATAAGTTTCTTTTGCCGATGAGTTTAATTTAACACTGAGTCACTTAAAACTTCACGTGAGAGGAAGTTGCCATCGAAAATATGTCCTTAAATGATTACTCATTTTCTTTTTTATGATCTTATTTATTATCATTTTATATTAATTATGAATATAGCAATTATATTATTTGTGAATTATATTGACATGTGAGTCTACAACATGCGTTAACAAGAGTATCATATAAAGCTTAATAAATTAGTTTTTTTTGAGCATTTGAATTAATTCCCTAAATAGCTGGAGTGATGTTCTAATGATGAGGGCTGTACGATCCAGACTGCACAAACTCAAATATTTCCATAAAGTTCTTTTATTCTTTTCATGTATTCTTTTCTTACAGAGTTTATCTTCATAGTTTGCATATTCTTCTTATATTGACATTTTGCAAAGTATTTCTTCATAGTTTACAGAGTCTATCTTCATAGTTTACAGATTGACTGAACATAAAACAAAAGTCTTATTTACTAACATGTGAAAATAGCTTTAAAATAAATACAAAAAATAGAATATTCTTAGTCTTGAAAAAGCATTACACAGTAATAATCTATAATGCCTAACAAACAGCATTATGCAATTTAGAAAGGTGAAATATAATTGCCTTGTGCAATTAGATACATTACAGTATTTGCCTTGTGCAATAAGAAATAATTAATATAATTGCCTTATGCAATTAGATACACTTCGGTAATTGCCTTATGCAATGAGAAATAAAGAAGTAGCTAGTCTATGCTAAAATGTAAAATATAAATTAAAGATTGCTTAAAAACAATGAAGAATATTACTTGAAATTGCCTTATGCAAAGAGATTTATCAATGGGATTGCCCTATGCAATGGTGATAGAATAATTGCCTTTTGCAATAAAATATGGTAAAGAAAACATTAATAATTTATGCAAAAACTTACTTGAAAATATTTCTTAAACTTGTAAACAAAGAAAAGCCCAAAACTTAAGTTATTTTTTAAAATAAAAAATGTCCATGATGGTGATCATATTATTAGTATCAAAGCAGTTGTTAGTTGTTCAATCTAGCGTCCCAACTCCGAAAGTTGCAATTTTCTACTCATAATGCGATTGTCGTCAGAGAAATATAGCATAAACAGAATATATATAGTATATTATAACAAGGTTAACAGAGTAATGTATGAACACAAAGTTCATTATCAAATTTCGTGGTCGTCGTCACTTTTGCAAATGGGTAAACTGGAATATAAATAATAAATGTGATCCAACCCTTTACATTGATACAGTTACTAAAATATTAATTCAATAAATCATTCAACTTTTGATGTCAACATATGTTGCCACAACCACCTATAAAGATAATATCAAGGTTAATGTAATATGACCCCCCATCTGTCGTGACTCGGGTTCTGGCCAGCTTGATCACTTGATAATATACTTCCTAGCTGGTCTGATGACGTGTATTGATTGAGGCCTGATTATTTACACGAACTACATATACTTTGGATTACCAGCTGGGCGCTTTTCGTATGATGAGAAGAGTCCATATGGACAGTTTATTATTATTATATTATATTACAGATATCGAGCACTACTTGAATACTTGAATTGCCTTATTTTCCCCATTTTAAAAATAATTTATACAGTCAATTTCAATGAACTATATGCATAATTCTATTTGTTATTCTTAAACAAACTCATTTATGAAATCAGATAATTACATCTGTCAAGTAAGAAATGATTTTGAAATTGAATACATTTAATACAAGTAAAAATTTCATACTATATCCATGTGTATTCATTTTTTAAATTAGATGTCATGATTACATTGAATTACCTGATCAGAAATCTGTATTAAACAGTTCGTGATCAAATAGGAAATGGGACGTTATATGAAAGCAATGTAATGTACGATTTAAGCTTACATTTCTGTTGGAGAATGGCATACACGACTGTAATAAATGTTTGTTCACCATCTTTTTAGAATTCTAGAACAAACAGGAAGGGAACTATCAGGTGGACACGGGTCAAGTGTGTATTCATGTCAAGGCAATGAAATATCATCAACCATTGATCACTGCAATGCGTCAATACCTTAAAGATAAACTATTGACCATTGGAGTAGGGGTTGGATGACATGAAATATCATCAACCATGATCATTGTCATGAGTCAAAATTTTAAAGATAAACAATTGTCCATTGATTTATCGTTTCTGATATTATATCAGATTTACAGAAACGCATGGATTTTGCAAGTAACAATTATCAAGATATGAACCTGCTGATCATACACCTCGATATAATATACGGACTATTCGGCCCTTATTAAATACATTGGTCATTACTCCAGTTATATAAAACTATCCCCCTAAGCAGTCACTTGGGAAGCCGTTCTGATGGAAGATATAAAGTATTTCCTTTTTATAAAATGAAATACAATAATCCTCGGCGTTTGGAACGAATGGAAAGTGAATTCATAAAACAAATAAGTGTATGTTATATATCCTTTAAAACACAATGACATGAACCGAAACAAAAGATAAACAACTGCTTCAGAATGTACATGTAGGGTTCTGAACAGAATTAAAGATATACCATTTTAATATCTACCCATGATAGACAGTGACTCGACATACAAATGGAAGGAAATCATTTCAAATTAACTACAAATACAGTATTCTGTAGATAAATGGGATATTTATTTCTTTCTGGTATAATATCAAATTGCAGGATATGAGACTGATGAACTAGTTGTTTATATCAGTGCAAAACTGGATATTAATTTCTCCTCTGTCAGCAGTTAAGTTAATTTTGCATTTAATGATCTTTTACAGTATTCTCAAGTTTTCCCCATTCTGATGCGAATTAATGACACCTGTATTATTATGAACTAAACTCATCGGGAAAGGAAACTTATCACCTCAGACGATTTCATCATATGTATGATTTTTAATTGCGAATATCTCAAGTTTTCGAAATGATAATCTAAAACTGAAAAGTACAAGTGTTTAGTCAGCATTCAAAAAATACTTCTACATGTATTTGTAATTTTAAAAAAACAAAGAAATTTTAAATTTTAAACTTCTTCAAAAATTATGTTTGATGATACACAATTGTCCATTGACATACAAGACTTATTCCATGTGAGCATTGATAAATGGGCTGATTCTGCAAACATTTACAACATTTTAAACATTGTAGGGATCAGGTTGGTGGAAATTTTATTCTTACCCCTGTCTGCATTAAACAACGAATTTTTAACTAAAATGTATACACATTTATATATATATACACAGTCACCAATTTATTCACCCAAACTACTGCAGGTAAGTATTAGTGCATCTTGTCACAGTCTTATGCATCTGATTTCTTTTAAATATTGCATTATTCAAAACCAACTGAGATGATAAGTTTCTTTTGCCGATGAGTTTAATTTAACACTGAGTCACTTAAAACTTCACGTGAGAGGAAGTTGCCATCGAAAATATGTCCTTAAATGATTACTCATTTTCTTTTTTATGATCTTATTTATTATCATTTTATATTAATTATGAATATAGCAATTATATTATTTGTGAATTATATTGACATGTGAGTCTACAACATGCGTTAACAAGAGTATCATATAAAGCTTAATAAATTAGTTTTTTTTGAGCATTTGAATTAATTCCCTAAATAGCTGGAGTGATGTTCTAATGATGAGGGCTGTACGATCCAGAGTGCACAAACTCAAATATTTCCATAAAGTTATTTTATTCTTTTCATGTATTCTTTTCTTACAGAGTTTATCTTCATAGTTTGCATATTCTTCTTATATTGACATTTTACAAAGTATTTCTTCATAGTTTACAGAGTCTATCTTCATAGTTTACAGATTGACTGAAAATAAAACAAAAGTCTTATTAACTAACATGTGAAAATAGCTTTAAAATAAATACAAAAAATAGAATATTCTTAGTCTTGAAAAAGCATTACACAGTAATAATCTATAATGCCTAACAAACAGCATTATGCAATTTAGAAAGGTGAAATATAATTGCCTTGTGCAATTAGATACATTACAGTATTTGCCTTGTGCAATAAGAAATAATTAATATAATTGCCTTATGCAATTAGATACACTTCGGTAATTGCCTTATGCAATGAGAAATAAAGAAGTAGCTAGTCTATGCTAATATGTAAAATATAAATTAAAGATTGCTTAAAAACAATGAAGAATATTACTTGAAATTGCCTTATGCAAAGAGATTTATCAATGGGATTGCCCTATGCAATGGTGATAGAATAATTGCCTTTTGCAATAAAATATGGTAAAGAAAACATTAATAATTTATGCAAAAACTTACTTGAAAATATTTCTTAAACTTGTAAACAAAGAAAAGCCCAAAACTTAAGTTATTTTTTAAAATAAAAAATGTCCATGATGGTGATCATATTATTAGTATCAAAGCAGTTGTTAGTTGTTCAATCTAGCGTCCCAACTCCGAAAGTTGCAATTTTCTACTCATAATGCGATTGTCGTCAGAGAAATATAGCATAAACAGAATATATATAGTATATTATAACAAGGTTAACAGAGTAATGTATGAACACAAAGTTCATTATCAAATTTCGTGGTCGTCGTCACTTTTGCAAATGGGTAAACTGGAATATAAATAATAAATGTGATCCAACCCTTTACATTGATACAGTTACTAAAATATTAATTCAATAAATCATTCAACTTTTGATGTCAACATATGTTGCCACAACCACCTATAAAGATAATATCAAGGTTAATGTAATATGACCCCCCATCTGTCGTGACTCGGGTTCTGGCCAGCTTGATCACTTGATAATATACTTCCTAGCTGGTCTGATGACGTGTATTGATTGAGGCCTGATTATTTACACGAACTACATATACTTTGGATTACCAGCTGGGCGCTTTTCGTATGATGAGAAGAGTCCATATGGACAGTTTATTATTATTATATTATATTACAGATATCGAGCACTTGAATTGCCTTATTTTCCCCATTTTAAAAATAATTTATACAGTCAATTTCAATGAACTATATGCATACTTCTATTTGTTATTCTTAAACAAACTCATTTATGAAATCAGATAATTACATCTGTCAAGTAAGAAATGATTTTGAAATTGAATACATTTAATACAAGTAAAAATTTCATACTATATCCATGTGTATTCATTTTTTAAATTAGATGTCATGATTACATTGAATTACCTGATCAGAAATCTGTATTAAACAGTTCGTGATCAAATAGGAAATGGGACGTTATATGAAAGCAATGTAATGTACGATTTAAGCTTACATTTCTGTTGGAGAATGGCATACACGACTGTAATAAATGTTTTTTCACCATCTTTTTAGAATTCTAGAACAAACAGGAAGGGAACTATCAGGTGGACACGGGTCAAGTGTGTATTCATGTCAAGGCAATGAAATATCATCAACCATTGATCACTGCAATGCGTCAATACCTTAAAGATAAACTATTGACCATTGGAGTAGGGGTTGGATGACATGAAATATCATCAACCATGATCATTGTCATGAGTCAAAATTTTAAAGATAAACAATTGTCCATTGATTTATCGTTTCTGATATTATATCAGATTTACAGAAACGCATGGATTTTGCAAGTAACAATTATCAAGATATGAACCTGCTGATCATACACCTCGATATAATATACGGACTATTCGGCCCTTATTAAATACATTGGTCATTACTCCAGTTATATAAAACTATCCCCCTAAGCAGTCACTTGGGAAGCCGTTCTGATGGAAGATATAAAGTATTTCCTTTTTATAAAATGAAATACAATAATCCTCGGCGTTTGGAACGAATGGAAAGTGAATTGATAAAACAAATAAGTGTATGTTATATATCCTTTAAAACACAATGACATGAACCGAAACAAAAGATAAACAACTGCTTCAGAATGTACATGTAGGGTTCTGAACAGAATTAAAGATATACCATTTTAATATCTACCCATGATAGACAGTGACTCGACATACAAATGGAAGGAAATCATTTCAAATTAACTACAAATACAGTATTCTGTAGATAAATGGGATATTTATTTCTTTCTGGTATAATATCAAATTGCAGGATATGAGACTGATGAACTAGTTGTTTATATCAGTGCAAAACTGGATATTAATTTCTCCTCTGTCAGCAGTTAAGTTAATTTTGCATTTAATGATCTTTTACAGTATTCTCAAGTTTTCCCCATTCTGATGCGAATTAATGACACCTGTATTATTATGAACTAAACTCATCGGGAAAGGAAACTTATCACCTCAGACGATTTTATCATATGTATGATTTTTAATTGCGAATATCTCAAGTTTTCGAAATGATAATCTAAAACTGAAAAGTACAAGTGTTTAGTCAGCAGTCAAAAAATACTTCTACATGTATTTGTAATTTTAAAAAAACAAAGAAATTTTAAATTTTAAACTTCTTCAAAAATTATGTTTGATGATACACAATTGTCCATTGACATACAAGACTTATTCCATGTGAGCATTGATAAATGGGCTGATTCTGCAAACATTTACAACATTTTAAACATTGTAGGGATCAGGTTGGTGGAAATTTTATTCTTACCCCTGTCTGCATTAAACAAAGAATTTTTAACTAAAATGTATACACATTTATATATATATACACAGTCACCAATTTATTCACCCAAACTACTGCAGGTAAGTATTAGTGCATCTTGTCACAGTCTTATGCATCTGATTTCTTTTAAATATTGCATTATTCAAAACCAACTGAGATGATAAGTTTCTTTTGCCGATGAGTTTAATTTAACACTGAGTCACTTAAAACTTCACGTGAGAGGAAGTTGCCATCGAAAATATGTCCTTAAATGATTACTCATTTTCTTTTTTATGATCTTATTTATTATCATTTTATATTAATTATGAATATAGCAATTATATTATTTGTGAATTATATTGACATGTGAGTCTACAACATGCGTTAACAAGAGTATCATATAAAGCTTAATAAATTAGTTTTTTTTGAGCATTTGAATTAATTCCCTAAATAGCTGGAGTGATGTTCTAATGATGAGGGCTGTACGATCCAGAGTGCACAAACTCAAATATTTCCATAAAGTTCTTTTATTCTTTTCATGTATTCTTTTCTTACAGAGTTTATCTTCATAGTTTGCATATTCTTCTTATATTGACATTTTACAAAGTATTTCTTCATAGTTTACAGAGTCTATCTTCATAGTTTACAGATTGACTGAAAATAAAACAAAAGTCTTATTTACTAACATGTGAAAATAGCTTTAAAATAAATACAAAAATAGAATATTCTTAGTCTTGAAAAAGCATTACACAGTAATAATCTATAATGCCTAACAAACAGCATTATGCAATTTAGAAAGGTGAAATATAATTGCCTTGTGCAATTAGATACATTACAGTATTTGCCTTGTGCAATAAGAAATAATTAATATAATTGCCTTATGCAATTAGATACACTTCGGTAATTGCCTTATGCAATGAGAAATAAAGAAGTAGCTAGTCTATGCTAAAATGTAAAATATAAATTAAAGATTGCTTAAAAACAATGAAGAATATTACTTGAAATTGCCTCATGCAAAGAGATTTATCAATGGGATTGCCCTATGCAATGGTGATAGAATAATTGCCTTTTGCAATAAAATATGGTAAAGAAAACATTAATAATTTATGCAAAAACTTACTTGAAAATATTTCTTAAACTTGTAAACAAAGAAAAGCCCAAAACTTAAGTTATTTTTTAAAATAAAAAATTTCCATGATGGTGATCATATTATTAGTATCAAAGCAGTTGTTAGTTGTTCAATCTAGCGTCCCAACTCCGAAAGTTGCAATTTTCTACTCATAATGCGATTGTCGTCAGAGAAATATAGCATAAACAGAATATATATAGTATATTATAACAAGGTTAACAGAGTAATGTATGAACACAAAGTTCATTATCAAATTTCGTGGTCGTCGTCACTTTTGCAAATGGGTAAACTGGAATATAAATAATAAATGTGATCCAACCCTTTACATTGATACAGTTACTAAAATATTAATTCAATAAATCATTCAACTTTTGATGTCAACATATGTTGCCACAACCACCTATAAAGATAATATCAAGGTTAATGTAATATGACCCCCCATATGTCGTGACTCGGGTTCTGGCCAGCTTGATCACTTGATAATATACTTCCTAGCTGGTCTGATGACGTGTATTGATTGAGGCCTGATTATTTACACGAACTACATATACTTTGGATTACCAGCTGGGCGCTTTTCGTATGATGAGAAGAGTCCATATGGACAGTTTATTATTATTATATTATATTACAGATATCGAGCACTACTTGAATACTTGAATTGCCTTATTTTCCCCATTTTAAAAATAATTTATACAGTCAATTTCAATGAACTATATGCATAATTCTATTTGTTATTCTTAAACAAACTCATTTATGAAATCAGATAATTACATCTGTCAAGTAAGAAATGATTTTGAAATTGAATACATTTAATACAAGTAAAAATTTCATACTATATCCATGTGTATTCATTTTTTAAATTAGATGTCATGATTACATTGAATTACCTGATCAGAAATCTGTATTAAACAGTTCGTGATCAAATAGGAAATGGGACGTTATATGAAAGCAATGTAATGTACGATTTAAGCTTACATTTATGTTGGAGAATGGCATACACGACTGTAATAAATGTTTGTTCACCATCTTTTTAGAATTCTAGAACAAACAGGAAGGGAACTATCAGGTGGACACGGGTCAAGTGTGTATTCATGTCAAGGCAATGAAATATCATCAACCATTGATCACTGCAATGCGTCAATACCTTAAAGATAAACTATTGACCATTGGAGTAGGGGTTGGATGACATGAAATATCATCAACCATGATCATTGTCATGAGTCAAAATTTTAAAGATAAACAATTGTCCATTGATTTATCGTTTCTGATATTATATCAGATTTACAGAAACGCATGGATTTTGCAAGTAACAATTATCAAGATATGAACCTGCTGATCATACACCTCGATATAATATACGGACTATTCGGCCCTTATTAAATACATTGGTCATTACTCCAGTTATATAAAACTATCCCCCTAAGCAGTCACTTGGGAAGCCGTTCTGATGGAAGATATAAAGTATTTCCTTTTTATAAAATGAAATACAATAATCCTCGGCGTTTGGAACGAATGGAAAGTGAATTGATAAAACAAATAAGTGTATGTTATATATCCTTTAAAACACAATGACATGAACCGAAACAAAAGATAAACAACTGCTTCAGAATGTACATGTAGGGTTCTGAACAGAATTAAAGATATACCATTTTAATATCTACCCATGATAGACAGTGACTCGACATACAAATGGAAGGAAATCATTTCAAATTAACTACAAATACAGTATTCTGTAGATAAATGGGATATTTATTTCTTTCTGGTATAATATCAAATTGCAGGATATGAGACTGATGAACTAGTTGTTTATATCAGTGCAAAACTGGATATTAATTTCTCCTCTGTCAGCAGTTAAGTTAATTTTGCATTTAATGATCTTTTACAGTATTCTCAAGTTTTCCCCATTCTGATGCGAATTAATGACACCTGTATTATTATGAACTAAACTCATCGGGAAAGGAAACTTATCACCTCAGACGATTTTATCATATGTATGATTTTTAATTGCGAATATCTCAAGTTTTCGAAATGATAATCTAAAACTGAAAAGTACAAGTGTTTAGTCAGCAGTCAAAAAATACTTCTACATGTATTTGTAATTTTAAAAAAACAAAGAAATTTTAAATTTTAAACTTCTTCAAAAATTATGTTTGATGATACACAATTGTCCATTGACATACAATACTTATTCCATGTGAGCATTGATAAATGGGCTGATTCTGCAAACATTTACAACATTTTAAACATTGTAGGGATCAGGTTGGTGGAAATTTTATTCTTACCCCTGTCTGCATTAAACAAAGAATTTTTAACTAAAATGTATACACATTTATATATATATACACAGTCACCAATTTATTCACCCAAACTACTGCAGGTAAGTATTAGTGCATCTTGTCACAGTCTTATGCATCTGATTTCTTTTAAATATTGCATTATTCAAAACCAACTGAGATGATAAGTTTCTTTTGCCGATGAGTTTAATTTAACACTGAGTCACTTAAAACTTCACGTGAGAGGAAGTTGCCATCGAAAATATGTCCTTAAATGATTACTCATTTTCTTTTTTATGATCTTATTTATTATCATTTTATATTAATTATGAATATAGCAATTATATTATTTGTGAATTATATTGACATGTGAGTCTACAACATGCGTTAACAAGAGTATCATATAAAGCTTAATAAATTAGTTTTTTTTGAGCATTTGAATTAATTCCCTAAATAGCTGGAGTGATGTTCTAATGATGAGGGCTGTACGATCCAGAGTGCACAAACTCAAATATTTCCATAAAGTTCTTTTATTCTTTTCATGTATTCTTTTCTTACAGAGTTTATCTTCATAGTTTGCATATTCTTCTTATATTGACATTTTACAAAGTATTTCTTCATAGTTTACAGAGTCTATCTTCATAGTTTACAGATTGACTGAAAATAAAACAAAAGTCTTATTTACTAACATGTGAAAATAGCTTTAAAATAAATACAAAAAATAGAATATTCTTAGTCTTGAAAAAGCATTACACAGTAATAATCTATAATGCCTAACAAACAGCATTATGCAATTTAGAAAGGTGAAATATAATTGCCTTGTGCAATTAGATACATTACAGTATTTGCCTTGTGCAATAAGAAATAATTAATATAATTGCCTTATGCAATTAGATACACTTCGGTAATTGCCTTATGCAATGAGAAATAAAGAAGTAGCTAGTCTATGCTAAAATGTAAAATATAAATTAAAGATTGCTTAAAAACAATGAAGAATATTACTTGAAATTGCCTTATGCAAAGAGATTTATCAATGGGATTGCCCTATGCAATGGTGATAGAATAATTGCCTTTTGCAATAAAATATGGTAAAGAAAACATTAATAATTTATGCAAAAACTTACTTGAAAATATTTCTTAAACTTGTAAACAAAGAAAAGCCCAAAACTTAAGTTATTTTTTAAAATAAAAAATTTCCATGATGGTGATCATATTATTAGTATCAAAGCAGTTGTTAGTTGTTCAATCTAGCGTCCCAACTCCGAAAGTTGCAATTTTCTACTCATAATGCGATTGTCGTCAGAGAAATATAGCATAAACAGAATATATATAGTATATTATAACAAGGTTAACAGAGTAATGTATGAACACAAAGTTCATTATCAAATTTCGTGGTCGTCGTCACTTTTGCAAATGGGTAAACTGGAATATAAATAATAAATGTGATCCAACCCTTTACATTGATACAGTTACTAAAATATTAATTCAATAAATCATTCAACTTTTGATGTCAACATATGTTGCCACAACCACCTATAAAGATAATATCAAGGTTAATGTAATATGACCCCCCATCTGTCGTGACTCGGGTTCTGGCCAGCTTGATCACTTGATAATATACTTCCTAGCTGGTCTGATGACGTGTATTGATTGAGGCCTGATTATTTACACGAACTACATATACTTTGGATTACCAGCTGGGCGCTTTTCGTATGATGAGAAGAGTCCATATGGACAGTTTATTATTATTATATTATATTACAGATATCGAGCACTACTTGAATACTTGAATTGCCTTATTTTCCCCATTTTAAAAATAATTTATACAGTCAATTTCAATGAACTATATGCATAATTCTATTTGTTATTCTTAAACAAACTCATTTATGAAATCAGATAATTACATCTGTCAAGTAAGAAATGATTTTGAAATTGAATACATTTAATACAAGTAAAAATTGCATACTATATCCATGTGTATTCATTTTTTAAATTAGATGTCATGATTACATTGAATTACCTGATCAGAAATCTGTATTAAACAGTTCGTGATCAAATAGGAAATGGGACGTTATATGAAAGCAATGTAATGTACGATTTAAGCTTACATTTCTGTTGGAGAATGGCATACACGACTGTAATAAATGTTTGTTCACCATCTTTTTAGAATTCTAGAACAAACAGGAAGGGAACTATCAGGTGGACACGGGTCAAGTGTGTATTCATGTCAAGGCAATGAAATATCATCAACCATTGATCACTGCAATGCGTCAATACCTTAAAGATAAACTATTGACCATTGGAGTAGGGGTTGGATGACATGAAATATCATCAACCATGATCATTGTCATGAGTCAAAATTTTAAAGATAAACCATTGTCCATTGATTTATCGTTTCTGATATTATATCAGATTTACAGAAACGCATGGATTTTGCAAGTAACAATTATCAAGATATGAACCTGCTGATCATACACCTCGATATAATATACGGACTATTCGGCCCTTATTAAATACATTGGTCATTACTCCAGTTATATAAAACTATCCCCCTAAGCAGTCACTTGGGAAGCCGTTCTGATGGAAGATATAAAGTATTTCCTTTTTATAAAATGAAATACAATAATCCTCGGCGTTTGGAACGAATGGAAAGTGAATTCATAAAACAAATAAGTGTATGTTATATATCCTTTAAAACACAATGACATGAACCGAAACAAAAGATAAACAACTGCTTCAGAATGTACATGTAGGGTTCTGAACAGAATTAAAGATATACCATTTTAATATCTACCCATGATAGACAGTGACTCGACATACAAATGGAAGGAAATCATTTCAAATTAACTACAAATACAGTATTCTGTAGATAAATGGGATATTTATTTCTTTCTGGTATAATATCAAATTGCAGGATATGAGACTGATGAACTAGTTGTTTATATCAGTGCAAAACTGGATATTAATTTCTCCTCTGTCAGCAGTTAAGTTAATTTTGCATTAAATGATCTTTTACAGTATTCTCAAGTTTTCCCCATTCTGATGCGAATTAATGACACCTGTATTATTATGAACTAAACTCATCGGGAAAGGAAACTTATCACCTCAGACGATTTTATCATATGTATGATTTTTAATTGCGAATATCTCAAGTTTTCGAAATGATAATCTAAAACTGAAAAGTACAAGTGTTTAGTCAGCAGTCAAAAAATACTTCTACATGTATTTGTAATTTTAAAAAAACAAAGAAATTTTAAATTTTAAACTTCTTCAAAAATTATTTTTGATGATACACAATTGTCCATTGACATACAAGACTTATTCCACGTGAGCATTGATAAATGGGCTGATTCTGCAAACATTTACAACATTTTAAACATTGTAGGGATCAGGTTGGTGGAAATTTTATTCTTACCCCTGTCTGCATTAAACAAAGAATTGTTAACTAAAATGTATACACATTTATATATATATACACAGTCACCAATTTATTCACCCAAACTACTGCAGGTAAGTATTAGTGCATCTTGTCACAGTCTTATGCATCTGATTTCTTTTAAATATTGCATTATTCAAAACCAACTGAGATGATAAGTTTCTTTTGCCGGTGAGTTTAATTTAACACTGAGTCACTTAAAACTTCACGTGAGAGGAAGTTGTCATCGAAAATATTTCCTAAAATCATTACTCATTTTCTTTTTTATGATCTTATTTATTATCATTTTATATTAATTATGAATATAGCAATTATATTATTTGTGAATTATATTGACATGTGAGTCTACAACATGCGTTAACAAGAGTATCATATAAAGCTTAATAAATTAGTTTTTTTGAGCATTTGAATTAATTCCCTAAATATCTGGAGTGATGTTCTAATGATGAGGGCTGTACGATCCAGAGTGCACAAACTCAAATATTTCCATAAAGTTCTTTTATTCTTTTCATGTATTCTTTTCTTACAGAGTTTATCTTCATAGTTTGCATATTCTTCTTATATTGACATTTTACAAAGTATTTCTTCATAGTTTACAGAGTCTATCTTCATAGTTTACAGATTGACTGAAAATAAAACAAAAGTCTTATTTACTAACATGTGAAAATAGCTTTAAAATAAATACAAAAAATAGAATATTCTTAGTCTTGAAAAAGCATTACACAGTAATAATCTATAATGCCTAACAAACAGCATTATGCAATTTAGAAAGGTGAAATATAATTGCCTTGTGAAATTAGATACATTACAGTATTTGCCTTGTGCAATAAGAAATAATTAATATAATTGGCTTATGCAATTAGATACACTTCGGTAATTGCCTTATGCAATGAGAAATAAAGAAGTAGCTAGTCTATGCTAAAATGTAAAATATAAATTAAAGATTGCTTAAAAACAATGAAGAATATTACTTGAAATTGCCTTATGCAAAGAGATTTATCAATGGGATTGCCTTATGCAATGGTGATAGAATAATTGCCTTTTGCAATAAAATATGGTAAAGAAAACATTAATAATTTATGCAAAAACTTACTTGAAAATATTTCTTAAACTTGTAAACAAAGAAAAGCCCAAAACTTAAGTTATTTAAAAAAAAATAGATTAATACAGTATTTTAGGGTATTTACGGTAATTGCAGAAAAGTGAAAAACACTGAAGTTAAATTTACTAAAAATATTGACACGAAAGATAAAATAGCACAAACAAATGAATAACCTTTGGTTGAACTAAACACTTTGAAATTTCACTTGCAATTATAACTTTGCCTATGAAATGAAATGAAAATAGCATGAAATATAACGCTAAACACATTGCCAGTTGAAAAATACAATTTAACTGATAAAATGAATGAAATGTACCTTAAAATTTGCCTACATTTGTGAGAATTACTTTTACAAAAGAATTACATTAAAATGGTGATAAAATTATAGTTACCGTTTGTTTGCAATGGCATTTTTTAACTTTGGAAAATTGTTTTTGCAGCGTACATGGGCGCAGCCATGTTTGAACGAAAAGTCCGTGCCCAAGGCAGGTTACTCCAAAAAAGAAAAGTTTAAATGCATACCGCTAATGAGAAAATAATACACCGGGGAAGATGTTAGCATAAAAGTGTGATTTTGGCCGTTACATACTGGCTCCCTAATTGTAAATCTTTACAATTACTACTCTTAAAAATAATAATGGCCAAAAGAAATAAACCGAAAGGAAAATTAATAAAGTTACTTGAAAATAAACCTTGCCGAAGTAAAGAAGGGAAATAAAAGTTTTACGAAAAACTTTGTTCTTACACATGAATAAAAACACATTATCCATAAAAGTTTGAAACAAACATTTTCAATAGTTCATTTTCACTTCAAGTGTCAGCCTTCAATTTTCATAGTCTCTACTTATGTATCTGCCTCTAACAGCAAGCACAGTTTTTCCAGAGGTCTTATGAGTTCGGACAGGTTTGTCCGGACTTTCACACTCCGAATAAGTCCCTTCTTATCCGGAAAGACTTCAACGATTCTGCCCATTTTCCATGAGCTTCGAGGAGCGCTGTCAATCAACAGCACAACATCGCCTACCACAACATTTCTTTTTCTTTGAGTCCATTTCTGTTGTGACTGCAGCAAAGGTAAGTACTCTTTGACCCACCTTTGCCAAAAAAGATTGGCAAGATACTGCACATGTCTCCATCGCCGCTTGGAGCAGTTGTCGTCTGCCGAGAAGACACCGGGAGCCCTGTTGTCACATCCATGGAGACGGAGTAGCTGGTTAGGTGTAAGGGGAGATAAGTCACTGGGGCTACTAGGATTACTAGTAATCGGTCTTGAATTCAGTATGGCTTCCACTTCACACATAAGAGTGTACAGACTGTCATCGTCTAGATTGTGAATTTGTTGCTGAAGTAAGCCGTTCAACACTTTCCTTACACTCCTAATCAAACGCTCCCAGATACCACCATGGAGAGATCCATAAGGTGGGTTAAACTTCCACACGATATTTCTTTGTGACAGCTCTTTGTGAATATGGGCTTGATTCCACCTGTCAATCTCTTGGCGCAGGTCTTTTTCACATCCAGTCAGATTTGTTCCGTTATCTGACCATATGACTTTAGGGTTGCCCCTCCTGGCGATGAATCGACGTAAGCAGTTGATACAAGAATCTGTTGTAAGAGAGCTTGCACTTGTACAGCACGTGATGCCATACATGTGAATATCACACTGTAGCGTTTAACTTCAGTCGTACCACGCTTCACGAAGAAAGGTCCAAAGTAGTCCATACCTGTACGAGAAAATGGTGTCTCGTTTGGCACGAGTCGGTCACTTGGTAGATCTGCCATCTTTTGACTCATTTGGCTAGCTTTGTACTTTCGACATACTACACATTTTGACACCAGATTCTTGATAAGTATTCCTGCTCCAGGGATCCAATACTTTTGTCGCAAAGCACACAACATGGAATTCTTACTGAGATGGCCTACCGACTTATGGATGTCCATGAGAATCAGTTTAGATAAAGGGCTGTCTCTTGGTATAAGCACTGGGTGCTTGGAGTCATATGAAATTTCTGCTCTTTGTAGACGACCGCCTACTCTGATCACTCCCTGTACCAGAATGGGGTCCAATCTGTACACTGTACTTGATTTCTTGATTCTTGAATTCTTGGACTGAAGCACATCAATCTCAGCACTATACTGCTCCTTTTGAACATAGATGATCAAGGCATTTTCTGCTTCATTCAAGATTTCAACCGTCAGACTGGAAGATTGATCCTGCGTTTCAGTTTTCTTATCTTGGTTTGTTCCAGACTTCATTTTCTGTTTGACTTTTTGTTTGAGAGTTTTCTTAACCAGGAGAATCCATGCTACAATTCTCTTGAGCTTGGTCCAGCTTGACGAGTAATTCAGCAGTCTTGACATGGTATCTGTCTCGCTCATTAGAGATACATTCACAATCCTTTTGATTTCAATGTCCTCATCATCCAGACGTAGCAGATTCTTGTCCACTTGACGCCATTCCTGTTCGGGTTCATACAAGAACTTTGGTCCATAAATCCAATAATCTGCAGAAAGTAACTGATCAATGTTCAAACCTCTTGATGTCGCATCGGCTGGATTTAGCTTCGATTCAATGTATCTTCATTGGCTCACTTCCGATCCATCTCGTATAACAGCTACGCGGTTAGCGACGAAGGTCTGAAACCTTGATTTTTCATTGTTAATGTATTTCAACACTGCCATGCTGTCGGTCCAAAAGATAACATTGTTGACCTCATACTCCAGCTCATCAGCTATAAACTTGTATAACTTCACAGAGATTGATGCAGCTGTTAATTCCATTCTTGGGATCGTCATTTTCTTCAATGGGGCGACACGTGTTTCGACATCACCAAAGAGCAATGAACTTGGAACATATGCCACAACTCCATATCCAACTTCTGAGGCATCAGAAAACATATGAATTTGACAGTTCACAACTTCGCCGAAATTTGAAGGCTTGTAGCATCGAGGAATGTCTGTTTTTTCAAGATTTGGTAAGTCATGTAACCACTTCTCCCAAGCTTGTTGAAACTTTTCTGGTAGAGGATCATCCCAACCTAACTTTAGTTGACAAAGCTCTTGCTGAAGAATCTTAGCTTTCAGTATGAATGGTGATGCTAATCCCAGAGGGTCGTACACAGAACTGGTTACAGATAACAATCCTCTTCTAGTTGTGGGTTTGTCTCTTGCTTGTATCTTGAATCCAATCTTGTCATTTTCTACTGACCAGTAGATCCCTAGGGCTAGCTCGGAGGGAAGTTGATCAGTTGTCAGGTCAAGTTCTTTTATTTCCTTGGCTCTTTCATTTTCTGGCACATGATTCAGAACATCATGACTGTTACTAGTCCACTTAGTGACGCGAAACCCACCTTTACTACACATCTCACTGACTCCGTCAATCAGCGATACAGCTTCGTTGACTGTTGGCACGGAGGACAAGCAATCGTCCACATAGAAGTCCTTCATGACTGTCTTGGTGATGCTTGGATTGAAATCATCTGTGCTGTCTATGGCACTTTGTCTCAAGGCAATGTTAGAGCATGTTGGAGAGGAAATTGCGCCGAACATATGAACTAGCATTCTGTATACTTCTGGGTCCTTTCTAATGTCACCATCTGGCCACCAGCAAAAGCGCATGAAATTACAATCTTCTGTTGGTACTCTAACCTGGTAGTACATTGTCTCAATATCTCCCATGACAGCTATTTCTTCTTGTCTGAATCTTAACAATATTCCCAACAGGCTGTTCAGCAAATATGGTCCTGATAGAAGTTCTGAGTTGAGTGAAACTCCGTTGCAGATTGCGGCGCAGTCAAAGACAACTCGTATCTTGTCAGGCTTGTGTGGATGGTAGACTGCGTGGTGAGGAATGTACCACTCTTTACCGTCTGCGCATTCGAGATTGCTGTCAGGAATCTTTTCCGCATACTTCTTGTCCAGGATACTCTGCATGAAGCTTTTATAGTCTTTACAGAACTTGTCATTCTTTGCTAGTTTTCTTCTTAGGCTTTCCAGACGCTGTAATGCCATTCTTCGATTGTCAGGGAACTGAATGTTATCCTTTCGAAATGGCAAGTTGATGTAGTAGTGTCCGTCATATAACTGAATTGACTTTTCGACTTTTTCTGTGAACTTCCTGTCTTCAAATGATGGTTCTTTCTTTTCATCAGACAGTGACTCTGGGAAATCAAAATCTATTGACTGTCTTACAATCTTCTCTAGTTTCTGAGAGCTCTCCAATATTTCAATAGCAGTCACCTCAGCTCGGTTTACATAACATGTTGTCCTTCCTTGGTTGAGACTACCATTTCTGGGCCTAATGACATCCCACATTACCCAGCCCAGTCTAGTCTTCACTGCATGCGGACTGCCACATGGTCCTGTCTTGACATCTAAAGGAGTGTACGCATCTGGCACATTGTTCCCTATCAATATACCAATGTCGGATTCCAGATGATGCAATGGGATACTGTTCAAGTGAGGCCAACGTGACAAATCATTCTCATTTGGGATGTGATCTTTGGTCACTGGCATCTTGTCCTTCGTGTAGACTCTTGGCATGGATATGACATTCTGTTGATCGAGGTCACTAATTTCAAGACTGTCCACAGCGTAGGTCTGCATGGAGTGTGGGGTCCCCATAGTTTCCAGAGTTATGTTCATTCTTCTGCCTGAGGCTCCAATTTGACGCATCAACTTATCAGTACAAAAGGAGACGCTGCTTCCAGGGTCTAGAAATGCATAGGTCTGTATTGCTTGTGCACTGTTCTTCTTCCTAACAATGATGGGAATGATTGCCATAGCACAATCTGTCTCCCTGGCTCCCATATCACAATCACACTCTTGCTCATGCATATAATCTGAACATCCACTGGCAATGTTCTTGTCTTCACTTGATATCTTTACATGAGGTTTTGTTTGTTCCTGTTCTTTGTACTCAAGAGGGCTCATATGGAGGAATGTCTGATGTCTATTTTTACAATGTCTACAAACCACATTAGCACTGCATTGTCTACTCATGTGTCCCCTTGTCAAACATCTGAAGCAGAGTCCATTTGCCTTCAAGAACTGCAATCTATCGGCATAGGGAGAAGATGCTATCCTTCCGCAGAGTTCAAGTGTATGATTGTAAGAATTACAAAAGAGACATGTCTTGTGTTTAGTTTCATTTTGTCTTTCTTGTGGCTTGTGACATTTGTCCATTTGGTTATTTCTCATTATATTCGTGTTGTCAGTCTTGGTTGCAAAAGCATACTTCGATTTGGTTTGTTGTGGCCGCCTTCTGAACTTGTCTTCTCTTACATCTTTTTTCAGCGCTTCTTTTCCAAAGATTGGGTCATTGGCCTTCTTTGATTTTTTTTTTAACAAAGTCTGCGAGATGGCGAAACTTGACAACTTGACCGGTTTCTCTTACTGCTTGTGCAACACTTCTAAATTTCTCTTGGTAATGATACGGCCGTTTCCCAAGGAGTCGTTTGATATTTTCTGTGTAGTCAAGAACACCAACAGCAGGTACACACTGGACTGCATTGTCACACTCACATAGGAAAATTGAGAAATCATCAAGTCCTTTTGGATTGTCTGCCTTGATAACAGGCCAATCGAGAGCTCGTTGCACGAATGCGTTGACTATTGTGTGTTCATTTCCATAGCGCTCTTCTAACTCCTTCATAGCTGCCGCAAATCCAACTTCTGCATCTAGATAACCAAAACCTTTAACTATCTTATTTGCCTCACCAAAAGTAAATTGTTCCAAATAAGTCATGTTTTCATCGGCACTGTCAGAGTTTGCTAGGATCTTTGATTAACACTGTCGGACGAACTTTCTGAACTCGAGAGGTTCTCCTCCGAAATGCTTGATTTGAGGAAGAGGCTTTCTCATCTGCTTGACTACTGTGAGAATAAGATCATCAACTTTATTTCCATGACTTTCATCTTGATTTGCTTGGTGTAAAGTTTGGGTCGGCGTACTACGCTCTACTTTCAATGGCATTGTAAAGTCATCTTGACGTCGAACCTGATGCTCACTTCTCAAGCTTGGACAAATCTCTTTATCCTCAAATTCATCAAAAAACTTCACTTTAGCTGCCGAAATAGCAAGTTCAGTGTCTAGCTCTAGTCTTTCTTCTTCCATCTTTAATCTCAGTCTCTTCATTTCTAGTTCTTGTTTTCTCTCCAATGCAATTGACCGTGCCATGATTTCTGCTTTTCTCTGTTCTTCCTTAAGTCTAGCAGACGAACGCTTTGTAGTAGAACTTACTCTTGAGGCATTATCATTGTCATGTTGAGACTTCCTTTCAGATGAGTTATTCATTGTCTTTCGTGCCTCTTCTTGGCCACTGATCCATCTTTGTGTTTCTGTTTTGAATTGGAGAAATGTATCAGAGAGAGTCTCTAAAGTGGTCATAAATTCTGTGGCTTTACCTTGCTTAGCTAAGTCCAAGTACTGAGCTTGACAATCAAGATATTCTTCATAGACTATGAGCCAGTTTTTGTAACCATGTCGGACACATTCATATTCTTTCTCATCCTTGATATTAGATATAATTTCTGTTTGTAGACTTGAAAATTTTTTACATATTTTGCGAACAATCTTCTCTTTAAAATCTAACTTATATGCAAGTCTTTTACTTCTGAGTCTTCTACTTCTACTGGTCAGGGTACTTAAAACATCATCCTCAACTTGACCTACTTCTGGTGGCAATTTTGGGCTACTGTCATCTACCTGATCCTGACCCTTGGCCTTGACTTCAGCCTGTGCACTCGGATCCTTATCATCTGCAGATGCCATCTTCAAACGTCAATGAAGTAAGATCCAGAGTGCACAAACTCAAATATTTCCATAAAGTTCTTTTATTCTTTTCATGTATTCTTTTCTTACAGAGTTTATCTTCATAGTTTGCATATTCTTCTTATATTGACATTTTACAAAGTATTTCTTCATAGTTTACAGAGTCTATCTTCATAGTTTACAGATTGACTGAAAATAAAACAAAAGTCTTATTTACTAACATGTGAAAATAGCTTTAAAATAAATACAAAAAATAGAATATTCTTAGTCTTGAAAAAGCATTACACAGTAATAATCTATAATGCCTAACAAACAGCATTATGCAATTTAGAAAGATGAAATATAATTGCCTTGTGCAATTAGATACATTACAGTATTTGCCTTGTGCAATAAGAAATAATTAATATAATTGCCTTATGCAATTAGATACACTACGGTAATTGCCTTATGCAATGAGAAATAAAGAAGTAGCTAGTCTATGCTAAAATGTAAAATATAAATTAAAGATTGCTTAAAAACAATGAAGAATATTACTTGAAATTGCCTTATGCAAAGAGATTTATCAATGGGATTGCCTTATGCAATGGTGATAGAATAATTGCCTTTTGCAATAAAATATGGTAAAGAAAACATTAATAATTTATGCAAAAACTTACTTGAACATATTTCTTAAACTTGTAAACAAAGAAAAGCCCAAAACTTAAGTTGTTTGTTAAAAAATAGATTAATACAGTATTTTAGGGTATTTACGGTAATTGCAGAAAAGTGAAAAACACTGAAGTTAAATTTACTAAAAATATTGACACGAAAGATAAAATAGCACAAACAAATGAATAACCTTTGGTTAAACTAAACACTTTGAAATTACACTTGCAATTCATAACTTTGCCTATGAAATGAAATGAAAATAGCATGAAATATAACGCTAAACACATTGCCAGTTGAAAAATACAATTTAACTGATAAAGTGAATGAAATGTACCTTAAAATTTGCCTACATTTGTGAGAATTTACTTTTACAAAAGAATTACATTAAAATGGTGATAAAATTATAGTTACCGTTTGTTTGCAATGGCATTTTTTAACTTTGGAAAATTGTTTTTGCAGCGTACATGGGCGCAGCCATGTTTGAACGAAAAGTCCGTGCCCAAGGCAGGTTACTCCAAAAAAGAAAAGTTTAAATGCATACCGCTAATGAGAAAATAATACACCGGGGAAGATGTTAGCATAAAAGTGTGATTTTGGCCGTTACAAGGTAAATGGATAAAAGACATGTTAGCCTATGGTCAGAAATCGCTTTTTCACAAGATAATGTGACTGTCATAGAACCACCTTCCTTCAATGGTTTAAGCAAAGGAAAGCAATATTAGGTAGTTTTATTTCTCATTTTTGCGATATCAATATCGCTTTGGCTCATATGTGTGGTATATAAGCTCAAATTGTTCCACGTGGAAGTCTTCATAACAATATGAAAACATGAGTGACAATCGTTCTTTTGTAGGAACTATTTGAATTCAAATGGAATTCAGCATCAACATTTTGTGAAGCAAACATAAATGATCAAGTGGAAAATATTCTTCTTGTACACTCGCGGACTTAACTTGACCATTTTATGTTAACATGAACATTAACTTATCTCCAACTTCTTTTTTAAAAATTTATCCTTTTGCACTTCTTTCCACTTTCTTTGAAAAGAATTATGAAATAAATTAACTGTCCCACGTAAATGGTTAATGGTGATATCAAGAAAATGTTCAGTCAGTTCATGAGAAGGTCGAAACGTTTGTGATAGACAGACAAAGGTTTTAATATCCTGTAGTGAAGACTTTTTCTTGACTTGAAAAGATTGGAATTGCATGTCAAGTACAAGGCAACAAGTGTATGTCTGTTTGAAGTTTGAGATCACTTTCAACTTTACAATATTCTTCAAACGATTTATCAGAAAATTAACTTTCTTCACTACAGTTCCATAACTGAATCGTTTTCTATGATGTATTGAAACTAACTGAAAGGTTACTGGATATCAGCTTGCTAATGAAATGTACACGCAAGAACGCTGATGTTGGTTTCTGTCATTTTTGCAATGTGAACGAAAACTGGGTGTGTCAATTACAATTATCACAATGAATTTGCCAATATGATACTAATGTACAGAACTCGAAGTTCACATAATGTGACAAATAAATCAAGTTTATCAGTGCCACGCGGGTAAATAATTATTATTATACCTCTATTAAATGTGTAAGAATATCATTGGCCATTTCACAACACGTGATCGAAAAATATTTGTGTACATTGACCCGCGATTACAGCGATGAGGTCAGTTTTGTGACATAAATTTCTGTCACTGACCTGAGATATTGACTCGTCACGTGATTTGTCACGTGGCTGTTTGTTGTGACGTTCGCTTCCGAGATGGCGTCAGTTGATGGGTTCGATTTGACTAATAAGAAAATACATACTATAGTCTGAATAAGAAAAACAAAATTGGTTGGTATAATAAAACACATAATTATGCATGGTGAGGTCACGTCAGACCTCCTTGACAGTCAGGCCTCAAGTCCTTGTATTTCATATAATGACCTCACCGTGAGTAAGTAAGTGCATATTCATGACCTACGTCGTACTTCGTAAAAGTGTTTCATAACAGTATATTTTGAGACATGTGGACCACCGGAAGATCCAAAAGAAGTTATATTATTACTACTCTATTAAATTTGTAGAATTCTATTGCCCAGTACACACCACGTAATCGAAACATATATTTGGACAATTATCCCCTCTAACAGTGATGAGGTCAGTTTTGTGACAAAAATGTCTGTCACTGACCTGAGATATTGACTAATCACGTGATTTGTGTCACGTGACTGTTTTGAAGTTTTGTTGTCGAAGATGGCGTCATCTGATCGGTTCGATGATTTTGTAATGAGATAATATTTTCGATTTACCAGTATGGCTTTGTGTCTAGTGCAACAGCTAAAGAGCTAAATACAGAAGTCTGACGAAAAAAGAATTTCGATCAAATGAAACACTTATTACTACTCATTGTGAGGTCAATATGTGAAATACAAGGACTGTCAGATCTGACTCAATCTCATTAAACTCATATCTTTGATTCGTTCCCAAGGTTTAGCTTTAAAAATGTGGGTTGTCACTCATTCAAGATCTGACGGAATCCGGTAGAGTCCCGTGTCCGCTTTCAGAAGTTTGAAAACATGCATTTTCAACGGGAAAGTAACAACTTCCGGTGAACACGTAGCTCTACGGGATTCCGTCAGATCTTGGATGAGTGACAACCCAAATAGGTCTAGCCTTAGGAACGAATCAAAGATATGATTTTAATGACATTAGATCTGACTCCCTCGGTGATCTCACCTGACCTCGACCTGCGCTCTCACTCAGGTCAGACCGCCTCAGGAGTCAGGTCTTGAGTCCTTGTATTTCCCATATTGATCTAACCATGAGGAATTAATTGTATAATGTTTAATCTCAGATATATTCCTTTAATACATTGATGTCTGGTGGTGTTAACATCCCTTTTCAATTTCTTTCAAATATGATTGCTTATAACTTTCTTTGCTTTTTAAATTCTAAGTGTACTTTCAATCATTTTGTACTTACCTCCCTCGAGTAGATTTTATTCTGCGTACACTTCATGCAGAGTGACAAGTGTGTTTTAATTTGATAATCAAAGGGTTTATTTTCAATAGTCTGAATATTGAAATCGATAACTCAGATGGGTTTGATATTACTCCGCCGTTGTTAAATAAAATATGTTTCTAAGGAGCAGTAGCATTTTTTTTTCAAAATTCCCATTTATAATGATACTTTGCCATTATATTTACGTTAGAGGGTAAAACTTCTTATTACACAAACCAATTGTCCGTAGTGGTAAAAACAGTGTTGTGTATACAGCAACAATTGCATGGCGATTCGCGAATGACAAAAACGATTCCCATGGCTTTACGGAACTATGTACACTCATTTTTTAACTTGATTTTCCGAAGAGGAAAGGGTGTTTTACTATTGGTGGTATTATTTTCCAAATACATTTCATTGACTTATTTCACAAAAACACGTGCTACTGTCCCTTTAACGTTGTCATTATACCGAATGAACTTGCAATAAAATGAACATTTTCAGCAATATTCACTACTTCTCGATGACATTACACCAGTGATAACGTTTGACATAATTTACTCCAAAAACATAAACATTAATATATAATTTGAACAATTGTAATTGAATCAATCATCAATTATATATAATATACTAATTTGAGGCATCGGGCAATAGCTAGGGATACTGATAATACAGTTAAGATTTGATGTCAGATATATTTCCAGCCATAGTGCTATAAGTGTCACAGGGAACTAAGAAATGTTATTGGTAATGTTGATCGTATTAGATATCTGCTTAGAAACCATAGTGCTATAAGTGGCTCAGGGAATTAAGAAATAGTGGTGACATTGTTGTAATATCCTTATTCCCTCTACACTTGTCAGTGTCAACGCGAGTGAGACAACAAATGTAAACATATTGTACGGTTCTGTGACAGAGCTACTGACATGAGAATGAAAAACAACGTTAGAATAACATACTCTACCTGCATTGGGACTGCCTTACCATTGACAAATCCTGTATCAAGTGACATGTTCATGTAGGGCTTTCTCCTTCACTCTCAAGTCTCAAGTCAATGACGAACAAATATACTTTTAAAATCCCCTGGGTACAAATATAATAAGATAGTTTACAAAATATTTTGTGAATTCAACTATGACGAATACTCAATTCTGATAGAATGTTTACCTTGTACACTGTGTATCGATACATAATCGATCAAATTCCTTTTACCATGTATGAATATGTACTCAGACGTTTTGTCCATTGTAATTTAATGAATATTTTGTAACATACTCTTCCAAACATTCTAAAGTTACTACCTGTAGGTAACGATCCAGAATTAGTTTTTTTAAATATAATGATTGATTTTGGGGAGTGTTTGTCAAACCAAATTCACATGTTTTTTTCTTCTTTAAAGCTCTACCAATAGCATTTTATCCCTTAAATTTGCAAAAAAATTTAATGCTTACCTGTGACTAGAACACATTCAGGTCCCGTGGCTTAAGTATAAAAAAGGACACGATTCCATATATAAAGTTAACGCTTACATTTTTTACCATCAATGAAATACGCAATTTCGATAATTACTACTTCTATACAAATGTACTTACATAAATACTTTCGCAAACTTATTTTAGTATTCTGGCTATAATTTATATATACATATAAATAAATATATGAATAATTTCTATAATAGTTTGTGTGTGTGTCATTTTAGTAATTTTCCGCATGAGGGTAAATGTTGTTGACATTCGAAGTTTTCATGACATGTTCATACTTCGTCGCAAACGTCGTGACGTAAAGAACTTGAAATTCTCGCATGACATTCAATGCAAAAAACACAAGATGAAAATGGTAGAGTAAATTGGGCTTCACATGTCAGAATGCTTTTGTTTCGAACAGTTTGTTCATATGCCTGGATATTCCAGGACTGTGGAAATGTCCAACATTTCATGCCAAGGTTTAAATAAACTTGTATTGATTTAGATATACAGGCATACAGGTATCTGAAAGTAAACTATTCAAGCTTTATATAGCCCTATGCATCATATAAGAGTATATTTGAACAAAAACTTAACTTAAGCTGCCATTTGCATACTGATTTATTTCAGGATTTTGCAATCACTTTCAATATACTTAAAAAGAAACGTGCACTATATGATATTATGCTTCGCACACTAGTTTATATTGTATATTTGTCCATGTCCAATGTAAATCTCCCACTGAATTGTATATGTGCTACATATTGTGCTCTCTCTCTCTCTCTCTCTCTCTCTCTCTCTCTCTCTCTCTCTCTCTCTCTCTCTCTCTCTCTCTCTCTCTCTCTCTCTCTCTCTCTCTCTCTCTCTCTCACACATATACCTCAGTCGCGTTTTCAACATATGTTGTTAAAGGGAACACGTATCAAGACTCAATTCTGCATTAGTTAAAGAAGGGTACGATGCAGAATCATCCATCGAAATCCTAAACGATATATATTATATATATATATTGTTTCCGATCTACAGTTAGGTTAATCTCTTAAATTTGAGTTATGTAAATCAGGTATATAAACAAATTACTCAAATAAGATATTTCGGTTTCACAGAGAAGAACATTGCTTTGTTTTATCAGGGAAGTGGGGAAAGTGTTACTTTGTTTGCATTGAAACCATCATGATGTAGACCTCATCGATTTAATACAAAAGCTGTGCACCTAAAAACTGACAACGGGTTAATGTGATCTTGTTTAGTAGATTGTTTGTAAAGTATTTCTTATATTAACAAGACAGTTTCTTTTATTTATTGATTGTTTGTAGATCCGTGTCGCTTCACTGACTTGCTTGTGTCAAACATAATTAACACTGACGATGACTGGCATTGTCTCTTGTTTATCAAGTTTATTTGTCTTTGGCTGGTAGAACTGTCTGAAAATGAAGGTCAACACGAACCATGCCTACGATTAATGGCAAATAAGAAAATATACACTATTATCCTTAAGAGACGTTTCTTTCAGTTTTTTATGTAAACGAATTCAAGGGGACATTTACTTTTATTTACACATTTATGTTATAAATGGATGATTGTAACACAATCCAGTTGATATATTACTGAGGGCAACATTGACAATTTGATAAAGATTAGTGCACATTCATTAAACCAACAAAAATAAATGCAATTGTCGGGGCCACTAGTGTTGCAAATTTGTTGTTGGATACCAGGACATTGTTGATGAGTATTATGATAAATTAATTGTTTCTTTGTAAATATTCTGTCAACATATAAAAGCGTTTTATTATTTAAAATTTCAAATCACTAAAAGTACAACGTTTTTCTACTTACACATAATGCAAAATGTTTGTGGGTTAAAACTATCACTTTAAGTGGCATATATCCCACATATATCCCGTCAGTCCAGTCGTCAAAATATGTAGACTTCAGAGTATTTACCTATAAGAAAAAGCTGATCTTTAAACAATATTTCACAAAATCCATAAAGTAAAGATATTAACTTTGAACGAAACATACCGTGGCATTATTTTGCAGATGTGATACAACATATCAAAGCAATGTAAAATACCAGGGAGCGAGAACACAAAGAACCAAGTTACTACAAGTTGATAACATCAGTGTTGAAGATGTCTCAGAATGTCTGTACCTCGGGGCTATCGTTGACAGGGAAGGAGGTGGAAGTAGTAACATCAAAAATCGTCTGGGAAATATGACTTTGAATGAGCATAGTTTGGTTTCGTCGTTACAACTCTTTCCTTTTATATAGTAATAGGGTAAGGTCAATATAGGTATATGTCTTTCAAACGCTATGTCTAAGCGATATACGTCCCTGTGAAGGATACAGAGACCATTGCTCAAGTGAACTAATTTGGAATTGAATGCCGTTACGCAGACTCAATCATAATCAACTCAGACTCAAATATAAAGTCATAATTCATTGTAAGCCATCACAATACACTGCATAGATACATACATATGTCATAAATATATATGGACACCAAATGAAGATAATATTATCATTTAGAGTTGAGCTTTGGCTTAAATTTATGAATAAATAATAACAAAATTCAGACAAACAAAATTTAAAGCTGCATTATTAAATTCGGTATTTAAAACAGATTCACGTTTTAGAAGAGTTTGATAAAACGTGAAAGGAAGATACACAATTTAAATCATCTATCTTCATTGAGAGCAGCTGGTATTGTCGAAAAACTAGTGATCAGAATATGATTATACTTTTAAAAAAGCCCCCATACTATAAAAAAGAAGTAAGGAGGTGAAACGAGGTCAACACCCCAGCTAATAAATTTTTCCATCATGTTATAATTTTTGCCCGGTCTGATGCACCAAATATTGGGCTTTGTAATTGGATTACTATTAGCTGACAGGATATTTAAAGCGATATTATGATAATTATGTTCAAGCAATTTTGTTTATCAATTTGATGGGCTACACAAGTGGCTCATGGTGAGCAATACGCTAATATTAAAATCTTTGAATAATCATACATTTGTTGTTACACGATCGATGTTTATGTTTGATGGCTTATTTTAAAGAAATATGTATCGATTTCGACGTGATTTATAATATTGAACGATAATATGATGACAACATTCTGAAATATAATTTCAAACGGACATGGGACCTCGTTACATCCCTCTATCTTTTTTATAGTATAAGGGCTTGATCGTCGACTTTATATGCTTTCTAATCGCTACTTTTTCAAAAATACAAGCCCCTGTGTTATCATCTATATTTTTCACTTTATTAACAGTTACATATTTTATTAAACACATTTTCGACTTCACGATCAAACATATGGTGTTTTTGGAGCAAAGGGCAATTGCAATGAACATCGATGAATGGAGTTCGAATGAAAGATGGTCATTTAAGATATCCGCATAAAAAAACAAAGTACCGACTTTAAGGAATCTCGAATGTTATTCTACTTGTTGACATAGCTTAATTCCCTAAAGCTTCCCACTTCCCTTGTCAGCCTTCACTCAACTGAGGAAAGGATGTCAATATGTCAAAGTATGACCATGTACAAGAGCAGATGAGATTGGGAGGATTATGATCATGTACTCTGGTTTTGGATGGAATGTCAAACTGAAAGTCATGATCTGGTGATGTTTTTAGAGGAGACTTTCAATTCATCAAAAATGCACTTTTTGGTTATAAACTATTTATCACTTAAGCGTTGTAATATTTCCTTTAACATTAAAGTGTACATTATGAACACTTACAATCATAAGGTCTTAAAGGCGCTGTAGCACGTTTTTGCATATTATATGTTTCTCAAGTTTGCAATTTATTATAAACGTTATGCAATATTATGTTACGCTATTGGGTAAAACATCTCATGACAAGATGAGATAAGCCAGATCCATAGAAAACGGTTATCCATATTCGAAGATGGTGGGACGTATAGAGCACAGTGGTGTGGAACTCTTCAGTGTGAGAGGAAGATTTTAAGATTTCAGACAGGAAGATGCTTGATCATTAAAGCATTCTGCCATATTGAAAACTAGGTGTTAAGATATCGACTACGTCAGTTCAATCACTTGTGCTACATTTGAGCATCAATTTTCACGATAACACCTTAACATGACTTTTCGTTTTCGAAATGGAGTCCTTAACCGAACCATGTACATTTGTTTCAGAACTCTTTTTGTTGATATAGGACTATCATTTAGCAATTTGTAACACTTATTTATCTGATCGTGAGATCACATTATTTCAGTTAAGACGACGTGCTACAAACCCACTGACAATAGTTTTACCATATTTAAGGTTTTCCTCGGTGGAAAATGCTATTTGTTGATCTCATTTAAATATATTCAATGAAGAAAGGGAGTAGGAACACGTTTTCCAATTATGTTACCTTATGCCATATATTTAAAAAATTATAACAACATGCATGTCATTAGAAAGTAATATTATACAGAAATGTTAGACAGAGTAAATATGGGGAATACACACAAATATTGTTAATCATTAAAATTTGGAACACTTGTGATAAGGACATTAGGATTAATATATTTTCGGTAAATACATGTATTTCATTTCTGTATAAAGAAGAAAATAATTCCAGCATAAATAAATCGACGAATTAACAGACTTTTAATACATATATAATGTAACCATACAGTGATAACAGTTAAATGAGAGAAGTTCAGATGAACGATCTTTCTGTTTGTTATATCTGCTGCAAAAACAAAGTACCGACTATAGAGAACCTAGAATGTTATTCTACTTGTTGATATAGCTTTATTTCCCTTGATACTTGTCAGCCTCTTCTCAACAGAGGATAGGATGTCAACATGTCTAAGTATGACATGTAAAGGAGTCAGTGAGATGAGAAAAAATACGATAACAGAAGAAGATGTTTATGTACTTTGCCTTGGGATCAAGTGTCAACACGACTGCAAAAAGAAAGTAACATTTTCAGCTGAGGCATTCTAAGTCCATTCCAATTAAATGCACTTTTTGATTATATACAGTTTATCTTCTGAAGGAAAAAAAAGTTATACGTATTTCGTTTATTATAACATTATTGTGTATCCTATGAGGTCTTGAGGGCTACTACTATAACACACATTTCTGAAATAATATTGTTTTGTTTGTACACTAAATGATAACATACAAGAAAGTACTATTTATTTTGAATTATTGTGCAATGGATATATTTATCATATTATATGTATTATATTTAATATAATGTTCATTATCATATGTTAGACAAAGAATACATCACATATTCCAGAATAATCACAACCTAACCAAAACCTCGTTGACGAAGCAAATATTTCTGTGTCTATGTATTTCAAAGTAAATGCTTAATGAGTCTTTCGACAAAATTGAAATGCATGAAGATGAACGCATTTTTCGAATGTCATACAAAATCATTCCTATGGGGAAATTATGTTTTAGTTTCCGTTAGTTGAATGCTAATCACAAGTATGTTTCATATAGTTGACCAACCTTCTTATGACGGGAATCGTAAATAAGTTACCGTATTTGAGTGTCACTGGAAATAATTGCAAAAGTTGAAACTGCAAAACCAAAACTGTTAATAAATCAGTTAATCCACACTGTGTCATCTGGGCAAAGTATCAAGTCATCAAGGTGTCAAGAACAATCGGAATCAATAATAATCATGTCATGCGAATAACCATGTGATGCTAAATTAACATTGGCAATGTTTTCGTGTGGCATTGTAGTAACATATTTTGACAGGAATAATACATGACTTATCGTGTGTGAATGTCACTGTAATTCATTGAAAAACTTGCACCTTCTAACCCAAAGAAGTATATATGTTCCAAATTATCGCCTTTAGCTGGGGAGGTAGCTCTGGCGATTAGTTTTTACATGGAAGACAAAACGCAGAGGGTCTCTCACATCCATTGTTTATATATGAATCATCTTATTACAGGTGAACGTGGACCCTGAGGTTCCCCCGCTCTGAGGGAAGCTCTATTGCTTCACGTTTATATAGTCTAAATTTGCATAGGAATTTCATGTTCTATAATTGCCATTGGTTACCTGTACCTATGATGCCAAGAATATATTTCTAGCTACTCGTCTTTTCCGACTGATACTCTTATATCGTTATTCCTCCCCTTGAGTTAAATAAAGGGAACTTCCGACACATAGTACAAGAATGTTGACTGTAGGAACGGAGAGCTTTTCTTAATAAAACCAGTGAAAGAAACATTCATATACTATAATATAACATTGAATCACACTCTTTATATGTTTATAAATATTACACATTATGGCATCATTTTTCATCAATCGTTTACATTATTATATCACTGTTCACAATTCATAAACATTTTATATCAATATGCATTTATTATAATATAAAACATAAATGCATTATTTTATATAGGCGATAACATCCACACTCGGTCCTATGAGCGAGGTATCGAGCCATCACGCTATCCAGAACGATCAGAGTCAATTGATTATCATAACAGGCGAGTAATGATGTTAAACTACATTAACCTTGTGATATTTTCATTTGGCGCTGTAGAAACATTTTTGGCATATCAGTGATGCATCATTGTAATATCGTGGAGATCGCAAATTGTTACAGAGTTACATAAATGTTGACAAATGTCAGTGATGATTCATGTATCAGATTATTCACTGTTCACATACAATTTAATGTCAATGAACTTGATATGTGAAACAATTATCATGTGTAGATGCGATTTCTGAGGTTTTGAATGTCTTTGCATATTTACATTGACGTTGGCGCGATTACAGTAATGAGCTCTGTCGATCTGTTCTTGCGTCCGTCTGGTTTTCGTTTCCACACCTTAACTCCATAGTGTTATATTTTCATGAAAATATATGTTTATAAAGCAAATGATTTAGATGTGTCTGTAATGTTTTAACTTCTTTCAATTTGGCCATTTGTACTTTTTGGTTTCGCTCAACCAAACTTGTTTAAACGATCGTTTGTCGATGTACCTTTTAGGGTTTTCAGCTTCTCGAGTATTGTATCAAGGTTCTGTCCACGGTTACGCAAGTTACAATTTACAACAACGTGAAGCTGAAACTGAACACAGCAATGTGATATTTTGGCACATATTGTAGCCAAATATAATATTATGCAACATATTGTGAAAGACAAGGTCTGTGAAGTTAGCGAATTTTCCCCAGTTCCTTATTCCTTATTCAAAATGTGAACTAAGAAATGTTTTTAACAGTTCCTTGTATTTTTTTAGTAATTTACACGTGTTCTTCGCTCATTATTTAATATTTAAGACTGTAAACAACAATAACGTTCTTCTCTTGTGTACTGGTACTTGTATTCTTAACGTAGAAAGCCCACAACTTTGTAAGGGATTCAGATTGACCTATAGCCAGCTCACAATGCAGGTGCACAGCCGTAACTAAAACTTTGTTTTAGCTGAGATGTACCCCAGAGACAGGGCTAACATGTGCTGATTCATATATAAAATTTGCTAACTCATAGACCCAAACGACTATAGCTATCCTCAACAACAATGGCAATCTCACAATCCCGAAGTATGTTCATCTTCCTTTGTTGATAATATATGATGTAATTCTGCATTTAGGGCCAAATGCATTACCAAGTTCAAAATATGGACACATCTCTCGTAGGATAAATATATCGTCGGCAAATGTCAAAAGATAATACCAATGTAAGTGTAAAAACTGAAGAGCGTTCGAGGGCTGGAAACAATTCCCTACTGAATATATATCAGCGATATGGTTCACTGAAACTTTAGAAAAAGGTTACAATGGATTTAGCTCCTCTAAGATAAAGTTTATATTTGAACCGACTTCCTGTGAAACAGCAATGTTCCTTAAAAGTTTTCAGTAGTTATCCGTCATTTTGAGACATTTGTCAACACGTGTCATTTTGAGCCAGTAGACCCGTCAATAGAAACAGAAAAGTCACGCATGTTTCTTTGTGGTCAAAGTTAAGTGTGATCTTTAAACAATTAATATCATTCTTGAGACGTTTGTCAACACGTATTGGTAATGTAATAATGGATTATGATGTGTCAAGAGGAGAACATTTGGAGATATTCTACTTCCTTGAAATGATGATTTAATCTTTAAGAGTATTTCAACCAACTTCAAACAAGATCTCATTTTTACCCAGAGCATTTATGTCTTTCAACGCTGGGAAATGTTATTAAAGCATTTTCTGTTGAGTACCATCGCTTTGACCTTCCCATGAACTGGTCTTTCAGATCAAAGAACATGTCTCTGATTCATCAGTGGAATTATTTACTTAGTCATTTCATACCATTTCCCAATTTCAAAAGAGAGTAGTTAAAGAGTTCCTACATTAATCCCGGGATCAGCACGCCAGGATGAAAACACAGCTCGTCAGCTTATGTTGAACTATCAGCATCTTGCTTATAACTCATTTCTGTCAACTTAATGTCTTTGTCTTATCTTAAATAAAACGATTCATACAAAATAGTTAATCTAAAAGGTTTAATCGAAAAAGAGAAGTTAACAATGAAGAATGAACAATGCTTAACTAAACTTTATGATCTTGAGGCCTGCACATTGATGAAGTGTTGAGTTCAGCGACGTTATTAAATGTAAATAAAGTTCACTTATCAATTCATAAACCAAAAATAATGTTTCCTTTCGTTTAGATTAAAAACGTTTATCACTGAACACGGTAATATCATTAGACAAACAATGTGTGATGTCATTGCTTAATTGTTGGCATCACAACATTATGATCCCATCCGTTTTATGACGTCATAGCATTGTGACTTGATCAGGTTTTGAAGTCTGAACAGAATTCAGAATGATGCATAAGGTGAGGTACATGTAAGGTGAGTTGGTGAGGTGAGGTGAGTTTGGGTTTAACGCCACTTTCATATATAGTATTCCACTTTTAACGCGGCTGCTAGTATTATGACAAAAACCTGCGAGCAGCGACTGAAACTACGCTTTGTAGCATTGCGTGTAGAACAGTTCTCTACTGCAGACACAATTGACGTGCAGGATTCGAACCCAGACCTCTTGATCCGAAGGCGAACGCGCTAACCACTGTGCTATCCCGCCCCAATGATGCAAAAGAATCAATATGTAGTACATTTGTAATTCTTGAACAATAAGCATGTTTCTCTGACGAAAACGTGAGACGTTTGTGAAAGGGGCAGTACCGCGTTTTTTGCCAATTTTACTTTTTTCAAATTTCCCATTTATGATGATTAATGTCATTTATATTTACTTTAGAGGGTAAAACATCGTATTACACAAACCAATTATCCATAGTGGTAATAACGGTGTTGTGCATAAAGCCAATATTGCATGTCGGCAATTTTATTGTGAACATATTTTATTATTTCGAATAACAAAAACGATTCCCATGGCTTTACTGAACCATGTACACATATTTTTAAAATTGATTTTCCGAAGAGAGAGAAGGGTGTTTTAATGTTGGGGAAATTATTTTCAACTACATTTCATCGACCTATTTGAGCGAAAAAACGTGCTACTGCCCCTTTCACATTATTTGTTTCAATAAATATATCAACCTTTGGGTGTCATTAAGAGATAGCCATCGTGAGCATTGTCCACGTACAGAAGTCACATTTTAGCAGAATTTCATTAGGTCTCTGCTCATTCTTGAGACGTTTGTCAACACTGTTTAAGATCCCCACACGTCTACCGCTCATTATTGCTTGTGTCCTAAGCACTTAAAGCCATGTTCAAAGTATTGATTGATCCAAGTATTTGAGACGTCACATCTTCTGAACTAATACGTTCACCCAATCCTTTGAAATGAAATAAAACCTGTGTAGTGAAAACTAGTTTTTATGCGTTTTTTTAATCAAACGTTTTGAACTTGAATAATACAATTTACAACCATGTCATACGTAAGTAAGCAGTGTTTTACGTAATGCCTACTTGTAAATGTATTATGAAATTGTAAACTCTTAAATCTATAGAGAGAGTAGAACTGTTAATGCTTTATGGTTTGTGCAACACTATTTAGTAAGAAGGAAGATTTCTTACTCCATTCTTGTTCATTAATTAAGGAAACGTTCTATAGGTGTATGCTTTTATTTGCGAAGAACAGTTGTAACCAAAATGCGTTTGATTAATAGAACATTTATGATATGAATATATATACATTTATATATTTAAACATTATTATATATTTATATCTATATATATACTAATGTTAGATGATCACAGTATCTTGTTCTGCTACTATACGTTATATTTACTCAAATCTACATAATGTATTTTTGCAAATTGCAACAGCAGCCAATACGCTAATTTTTACAATGTTCTATTTCAGAAGACTCGGCCATTAATCTCTAAGTCAAACTGAAACTGTAAATGTTTAGCTCATCAAGCCAGAAAGGCCCGATGGCACGGCGTCCATCATCCATCCTTCTATCCGTAAACTTTTCGCTTTATCATCCTCTCTATGGAGCCGAAAGGTTATGTAGAATCTCCTTGGCCGATGGGGAGTATACACTGTAGATATTGAATCCCCGTGAATCTTAATGAGGACGACAGATGTCAAACCTTAAAACCCAATTTCATCTTCTTCACCACATCCAAAAGCCCTAGAAACCTGAGACCCCTAATGGCCCCTTACGTGTTGGAGATTAGACATTGGTAATTTGGTGATAGCACAGGGATCTTAATAATAAGATTGTCAGTACGACCTTAACATCATAATATCAAGTTTACGAGGAGTTTTGAAAATAGTTGTGGGTTCAACAAACACTGAAACGTATTAAAAAGTACACTGTGCCATGTTTCTGTGATATTGCTTGTTTGAAAATAAAAAGAGAGGTTATTATTTATCTTATGAAGGACGTACTACTACCTTCCTTACTGTATGTAGGTAAATGTTACACCCTCCTTTTTGAAATGTTTGTGGCAGATCAATAAACAATAAACTCTTACGCTAAAGGCCGAGAGTGTCAAATTATCTTAGGCTAAAAAGCTAAGATACAAATAGGTTACGGCTAACGTTAAACAGTACCCTCAACCTCGTTATTATGTTATTGATAACTGTTATTTCGTGACCCATTATTTCCTTCATCAGCGAGGACATTGGCATTTACTAATGTACTTTAGCTTTCATTGGAAGGAAGAATAAATAGGGAGAACAATGGAGGCGTCGAATTAAAGGACCAATGCAACCAAATTGAGTTCTGTAATACAAGGGCGACCTTTGGCTTTTTAGTGCAGCTGACATCTGGATTATCTGTTATTTTTACCTTTATACTTAAAAGGCACTGTTCGTTGAGAAACAGAGTATTGGCGGTAGTGGAAAATTTGAATGATACAATATTCAATACAAAAGTCATATTGCCTGATTGCTTATATTCAAAGACATCCGAGACATCCGATGTGTGTGCATGTATTATTTTCCAGTAGAGCAAGTCACACGTCAGGTATTTTTTTTGTATCATATGTATTTTCAATTGCAAATATCTAAAGTGTTCGATGTTATAATCTAAAGCTGAAAAGGACGGCGTTTAGTCAGCAGTCAAAGTATAATTCTACATGTTTTCATATGATAAAACAAAAATGAATATGAAAATTTCTTAAGATGGGTATGATTGTATCGTGCCATAGTGAAATGCGTCTGATATCATTAAAATATTGAATTAATCGAAACAAACTGAAGTGAGTACTTCTTTTGCCTGGCAGTTTTAGTCTTTTACATGAAACTGGGTTAGGAAACATACTCTTACATTCACCTTGAATGATAATGACAATAACGTCTAAGCTCAGAAAAACTGTGAGTGAACCATTTTTAAAACTCAATGAGGTTTCTTTTTATTATATATATATGCAAAGTTTATTTTTCAAATCTCCAATTTACGTTTACCTAAGAGGGTAAAACATCTTATTACACAAACCGACTATCCATAGTGGTAATAATGGCTTTGCGTATAAAGCGAAAAGTGCATGGCGGCCATTTTATTGTAAACACATTTTATTTTTTCGAATGACAGAAATGATTCCCATGACCTTACGGAACCATGTACACTAATTTGTTAACTTGATTTTCCTAAGGGTAATGGTGCTTTACTATTTGTGACTTTATTTTTCAAAAACATGTCTTTGACTTATTTCAGCGAAAAAACGTGTTACTGAAAGCCAAACTATAACCTTTTGTGTGAGGATTACACTTCTAACCAATTTCTCTTTTTCAGATGGTGTAGCAATGTCTCGTGTCTTTATTTATATTGTACTTGTAAAAGCAAGTCTCTGTGAAGTTTTAGAAAAAAAACTACACAAAATAACTTTTTGACTTTAATTTGCGACCAATTGTAAGTGTCATATATCATATATCTTTGTTAGAAAATTTGAGTATCAAACGCTTTTTTTAAAATTGACATCTCATTATTTTAGTTCATTTAATCAAACAATAAGATAATTCGAAGACATACTTATCAGGAAAGCTATAGTGCTCACAGACTCTCTACATTCCACTGCAGAACACCAGAATAGTCAGGACCCAATCAATACAGTGTCATCTAACTCGGGAGGCAAGACTAGCTTGGGAGTATATTATCAAGTCAACGAGCTGTCGAGCATCATCAGAGTCAATTGATCATCACGACAGGCGAGTAATTATGTCAAACTACATTAACCTTGATGCTATCTTGATATGGGATTGTGGCAACATATGTTCATGTCATCAGCGGAACTCGTTAGAGAGATATGTTAGACTTAGTTCATGGAATAGATAGAAACTACATGTAATGAAATTGTTAGAAATGACTGTGGTGCATTTTCACAATATAAGATATGTTTTCGTGCTGTTAAGAAGACAAGCAGGATTAGAATCGATAAGCATGCGCAAGCAGGATTAGAATCGATAAACATCAGTAAGTGTTTGGAAGGGTAGCTCAGAACATCCGATCAGAGTTTTAAAATATTAAAAGAAAAACAAACTGTTATGGTGATGGTGATTATGCTTTTGTAAAGCTATTGGAACAATAGTGTAGAATAAAACTTCAATTAACTAAATCATAGTTTCAACTGTTATCCATGTGTTATCATTCAAACTCTGTAACAAGCAGACATAAGTTTATAACTAGATACGAAAATGATGTTAACCGTGACATGAATTAATAAAACCATTCGTTTCATGTCTCCTTAAAAAGTGTTGTGAGTAATAGTAAGGACATGTCTTTTATGATTGAATTCTCAAGTTGCAAACTTGTTGTGTTCATTGTGTGGCTCGGTAAAATTGTTCCCAAAGTTGAAGCATTTAGAATAGAAAGTGTGATTGACGTTAGTAAGTAAACATCTACACTATTAGTTTCATAAACTTGATTATAAATAAAGACAGACCTTTCATATGTGAGGAACGTGTAGCCGTTTGTCTTCAATATAATGGAACCATTATCCAAAAGTGGGATAATTGCAGAGTAATGTTCATGAGTACTTGTTTAACAATAATCACAGGAAGGGAAATAACAAAACTTTGAAAGCAATTGCAATTACTAATCTATTTATTATTTATTTACTATATAATCTTGAAATACATGTCATTTAGATATTTTATATTTGGATGACTGTCATATTTGGGAACACATTTTCTGTGCAATAATTCAAATTCTTTGAATTTTTTGCGACAGTTCCAATGCGGGATTCGAACCCTAACCTATCAACGATTTAGAAAACAGCACCTTATTTTTTCGATACTGAAATATTATCATTTCCATCTTTACATCTTTGAATTATCCAGACAAATAACTGCCCTTCAACTTTCGGTAAAGGAAAACAATATATTTGTAATTACACCACACTAAGCACAGAATAGAGCCATTGGTTCAGTAGCTCAACATGCTATAACTAATGCATAATATCAGGTCAAACATTTTGATTATTAGTCAGAGGTTTAAAAACTCTATAATTTATGACCCATGGCTGGTTTGTATAAACATATAGTTTTAGCTTTCTATGGCTCTAAGGAGGTCCTTGTGGTGACAACACAGTAATAAAAAAAATCTACAATATAAAATCGCAATCTGCCAAGCAAAAAGTAATTTCAGCTTTCTGTTTTCTGAAAAACACACATGGGTCATAGGACATAGCACCTTCAATAGGGTCATAGAGGAGTCACAAATAAAGTAAGCAAGTCTACTTTTTGAAAAAAACAATGGACTCAGGAGTCTGTACAAAACATTTCAACTTGTTAGGGCTTTTCGTTCAAGGGAAGGATATAAAAAGGTTTACCCTGTATTAGGGACTGCCGAGTGACCCAAATCTACAAATTCTAAATCTTGTTTGCTAAGGAGTCTTTAGTCTTTAGTCTTAGTCTTTAGTCTTCCGCTTTGTATGACATTTCACACTAGAGAAGAGGATGCAAATATATGTTTTAAATCGTGACTCCTGTGACTCGTATAAGAGGCCACAGAGTAAAACATTAGAAATGCATAATCTCAGTGGCCAAAGAATGTGTACGCAAGAGCCAGTGGTCCCCTTACAATGGATACCATACAATGTCATAAACATTGCAATTATTGATATTTTTTATTGAAGGATAATCCAGATTACAGAGATATACCATTCAATGTGAACTGCGAATGTCAGTTCAAAGATATAATTTCTTGAATATCCAAACACTGGCAAAAGAAGATTACATTCAACACAATTTGTTTTATCATTTCTGTTATGTTAACACTTTTAACAAGTTTTGTAACTTTACTCTTGAGATCAATATAACAACCATGGATGAATTGTTGCATACATATACATTCCAAACCTTAAGATTATTTTGTCTTTATTACCTGTCACTGCACACACGTTGATATATTTTTGCTCCATGAAAGTTATCCAATTACATTTTGCCAGCAACTCATTTCAATCGAACACGTCTCATAACACTTTACGACCACTAGTTTCTATTTCAGAAATGACTCCCAATGACTCCAGGATACACAACTTATTTATTTTGACACATTTATCTGCACATTGTGTCAATACATTGGCCAAGAATTGCACCTGATATTATTCTTCTATGATATTAAGACCGCTCTACTGCTACTTATTTTTTTAAATGTAAAGCTAAAACAAAATATATTGAGGTGAAATTTAGATTATGGCTTTCAAATGTGAAAATATCAGTGATCTTTTACAAAACGTGCTGGAACTTGAACTTTAAGACAATCTAGGGAAAACATACATGTAAGCTATTATTTGTATTGTTATTTTGAATTAGCATTGATGCATAACATTCCAAATACTTGTTTTCACTCTTTCATCCAAATAAACACGACGATGTCATGTAGATACTTTAAAAAAAAATTAGATGAGGTTAGGTGAGGTGAGGTGAGTTGGGGTTTAACGTCGCTTTCAAGAGTATTTCACTTATATCGCGGCTGCTAGTATTATGGCAGGAAAGCCGCAACGCCATGTGGCTATGCATTCCGGTGAAACCTGCGAGCATCGGCTGGAACTAGCGAACCATGGGTATTTCGCTGAAATTCAGTGTAGCATTGCACCCAAACCTTACTGCCTGTAGAACAGTTCTGTACTACAGACAAAGTTGACGTGCCCCTGGTGGGATTCGAACCCCGGACACCTTGATCCGAAGCCGAACACGCTATCCCGATATTTTTTGCCAAAATGATCAACAAATAAGATGCATTGACTCACTCTTCATATTTTCATTTTATTACGATTCTAAATTGTCATTGAAATCTGTTCAAATCTATTCATTATTCAACAGCTTATTTAGTATTCTTGTCGATGATGACAAAACAAAGAAATATCACACTTTTGTTTCTTGAATAATGTCCGTCATCAATAGTCAATCAAATTGATTTAAATGGACACGCCATTAAGAAGGTAGGATACCTATGTTTCTTCGAACCCTTAATTGTCATCTATTGTTTTTATTTCTCTTCTTTTGTGTGTGTCAATGTTCAAGCAGTGTCCTGATAGGAACATTTGCAATTCTGACATTTTGATTGTTAATTCAGTGTGATTTTACGATAGACATTATTTTAAATCAATACTGAAATATTTCATTACAAATCAAATGTTGAAAAATGAATGGAAACATTTTCACTGGCCGAATTATTGTAACACTCGGTGCATTAATGGGTGCCAATTTCTCAACAAATACTATTGCAACTTGAACACGTTATACGATTCAGGACACTTCTATGAACACAATAAAATAAAACAAAACAATTCTATGTATTGAAAGTTAATTTTGTCTTTAATATATATTTAATTCATTTAATTCTCAAAATCAAAATCAATCACAATTAATAACTTGAAATAGCAATTACAATACAGAGAATTATCCTCCATCGTTACATTTATTTTATATACTTGTATATATATATGTATATTGTATTGCCTAACGAGAAGAGATCGCAGCAACATTATGATCACAAAGTAAAAGTTACTGACAATATTAACCTTAAACATAAAGCAATTAAATTATAAATATATCATTACAACGACTATGCACGTATGAAAATAAATGGTTTGAAAGACATTTATGTGTGTGTGTGTGAGTGAAATACATTGAATGAAATGTCTTGTCTACACATCGTCAATTGAAATATCGATTCACGTAAGAAAGTGAACATCTCCACTATACGATTCTAATTACATGTCCTAACTCCACACTAACTTGCCGAGAAGACCCTTATCAAGTAATCCTAAATAGAGTTGTCGGCAATAAAGGATAATTGCTCTTTTTTCTTCTTTCCAAATTAGATTTTCACAGTCGACAGCTAAAAAGTACAGATGCCTTCCAAATGCAACTACTTAAGGACATGCCCGAAAAGTGCATAACAATTGAAGACGTTTCTAAGTTCGTTGAAAGAAATTTGAAAATTGTATATCAAATGTAAATGATATCCTCTAAAAATTGCATATTAGTTTCAACATAGACCATCTACATTCAATTTTAAATGTACCACTCAAATGTTAACAGTTTTTGAATAATTATTTCCCGGACAAAAAACAACTTAATTAATGTCATTAACATTTGATTAATATTTAGTTTGTAACTTGAGGGAAACTATTTAAACTTTTTGTTATTGATCAATTTGAGTGTGTTTTGTTTTATTTCAACATATAAGTTCATTTACGAGTGACGCACAGGGTGAATACATAGTTTCATGTGTAATAAAATATAATCTTGTAATAAGAAATCAACAAGAAGCAACCAGAGACATATAACATTTTAGATTCTATTTATTTTTTCTATCTTGTAACATGGAAGGTTATCTTCTTAAGCTTGTCTGTTGCATACAAGCGTTGCATTATGTAAAAGAGTAAATAAGGCCATGGAAGGAGAGTGGCGTGACCGCTGTCTCCAAGCCTTTGTCAAATAAAGTAATGTAAGTCACATTAAACAAGAAACATGTGGTTGATAAAGTAAATGTGGATTACAATACTTAATTTTAAGGAGTTGTTTAGGCAACCATCAATTGTCTTATATGAAAGTATGTCTAGGCACAACTTCTCTCGCAAATAATCAATCGCGCCAGTTTCCAGCACTGACTAAGTAGCCTTGTTGCATTTTACTGAGCTGGAGAAGAAGCCATGTTACCTGAATGTCACAGTAGACGCTGCTACACTTGTACAGGGAAGTTACAAAATGCAGCCATGTCTTAAATTAGCTAATGATGGAAGATTGGTTGAGCCATTTTACATTCAAGACACAAGATCGGTAAAGACATTTGAGACTAAATCCCATAAACATACATTATGATATTATTGCAATTGGAATATTATTATTATTTGTGCAATATTAAATAACTGTTTGATAGGCTTTCTAGATGTTTTTTGTAATAGAGAGAAGATAGGCTTGATAACTGTATAAGGTATATACCAAGACGTCACTAATGTTACATAAAGAAGTTGATCATCCATAAAATGTCATTGTCTTTCCAATATTTAATAACTAAGAAAGGGATTGATAACACACAGTTTTGAAAACATTTTCTGTGGTGCTTCTTTCAAAGAAACTTCATTTTAAATGTTAATCAATAGATTAACAAAATAAATAAACAAGAACACCAACATTGGTTTTATTTCGAAACATTGAGGTTTCATTGAAGGTTAATCCTTTAAGTTTATCTGTTGCACAATGGAGAGCTTTTCATTTGACAAATAGAAAACAATGGAAAACCATCATACGTTGAAGGTTAATCGCATAAGCTTTGACTGTGGTATCATCTTCACTGAAGGTATGGCTTTCTGTTTGTAAGGATCACACAGAAATAACACATTGAATGGTAATCTGTTTAATATATGGTCACTGTGTGGTTTCCGTCTCAAAGAAATACACTAAAGGACTAGACTAAAAGGTTTAAATCAAGATTTATTTTGCAAGATAAGTTTTATCCAACGCCTACATATACATAAAATAAATTCACTTTTTCCAATCCTTAAAATAATTTGAGTACATGAAAGTTTGAATTTTATATATATTGAGAAGGTATAACAATTATATGGATGGTTTATCTTAAAAGAGAATATTATACAGTCCTTCTAATAATAGAATGTTTGGCATGTCATCTAAAAAGTGAAATGTCAGATTCACTTTGTCTCAATGCAGGACTTTCGTATCATGTTTTCCACGTACGTTGTAACTTACTTACTAACCTCCTGTTTTGAGATGAAACTTACACGAGCTCGTGAACACGATTTGCATGAAGTGTTGTGTCTTGGGATCACGAATTACATGTGCCATGTTTTCAAATTCATGAATGTAAGTCTATGGTCAATATTGCAAGATGCCATGAAGACGACACTGCAGCGATTGCGGGTTTTTAAAAAATTCTCTCTTGAACATGGAATAAACATCTTTTGGTGACAATGTTTTACATTCATAATATCTCGATGAGTTCCCCTGGAGAGATAGAATGTATAAATGTATTTTCAAAGGTAACTCAATTCGAATGTTCAATGCGTGCACTATGCATATGTCAATTCAAGGGCAAATCAGGGATCAGTGTCACATATTGTATGTCACATACAACATATTGCTTATAAAGACTGTTATAGGAGGTCAATAAGAAATAATGTTATTTTGATTTTAGCCGCCATGGAAAATAATGCCGTCGTGTACCGTGGCATGAATATTACTGCAACAATTGTCAGGAATTTCTTTTAGTTTTGAACACAGAAGATTAAGTGATTATAGATAAAGAGAATACTAAACATCACATATTTATCAAACTAGAGAGTGGTTTGGTGAAACCCATTTAGATAGCGGTACGGTTCACAAATGTCATTAATATGTTACTAAAAGGGACCAAGTGTAGTATTTTATTTATTTCTCGCTGATCTTAACTACATGAATTCATTCGAACTGAGACACACTCCATTTCGACCGTGACACCAATATTATGACGTCCTAGTTTAACCATTATGACGTCACATCAATCAGAAGATGAGGATATACATACATAAGATAAGATACCTGCACAACAAAACCAGAACACATAGTGTATGTTGCATGGTCATACAATATCATGACATTAATATGAAAGCCGAAAAACTGTAAGATAAGTGGAAGATATATTTATGATTAAGTCAAGAAACCTCAGACTCTGCTTTCCATTGCAGAACTCCAAAATGATCAGTACCCAATCAATACACTGTCATCTAACTTGGGAGGCAACACTACCTTGGGAGTATATTATCAAGTCAACGAGCTGTCGAGCACCATCAGAGTCAATTGATCATCACGACAGGCGAGTAATTATGTCAAACTACATTAACCTTGATGCTATCTTGATATGGGATTGTGGCAACATATGTTCAAGTCATCAGCTGAATACCATAGAGGGATATGATAGACTTAGTTCATGGAATAGATAGAAACTAAAGAATTTGTCAGAAATTGTTTGGATGTTATATGACAGTGTTAGATGTATATTCATGTTATTGTGAAGACAAGTAGCAACGAATTAACACAGAAAAGCAGAATTATTATTTATAAACACCAGTTAGTGTTAGAGAGGGAAGCTCATAGCAGCTTTTCAGAGTTTTAAACAAATGAAGAGAAACAAACTGTGATGGTAATGGTTTTTGTAATCTTTTTGAAGCCTTTTGAAAAAAAGGAGACTTCAATTAACTAAAAACATTCTTTCATCTGTTATCCAAATTTGTACCTTTCAAATTCTTTAACAATCAGACATAAGTCTATTAAACGAAATGGCAATGCTGTTAACTATGCCATGAGTTGATAGGGGTTGCTTTGAATAATAGTGAAGATATGTCTTATATGATTGTGATTCTTAAGTTGATTATATTTTGTGTTCGTTTTGTGACTTGGGAAATGTGTCCCAAAGTTTAAGCATTAAGAAATGAAAAAAAGAATAGAAAGTGATTAATGCTCGTAAGTAAACATCTATTATTTCCGTATATATACGAGATTAACAATAATGAACTTTCATATTTGAGGAACGTGTAGTCATTTATGTTCCATGTGACGAAACCATATAATATAAACAATAACTACAATTACATAAACAAATATATAATTATTTGTTTATGCAATTGCTGAATAATACATGACTGTTTAATAGTCAACAAATGTAAGAGTGCTATATTTGGGACACTCACTGCAATGGTTCAAATAGTTCAAACTTTACTGTGATTCTTCTAATATTCTGGCATGGTATTGATGTAATATACATGTATGTAATTGTCAATGTTACTAATGTTAGACACTCCTACGATGCTCATCATAAATCGTACATGTGCCTAGTTTCTGTTAATCGACATTATGATTCATTGTGTGTATTAAAAAACTCGAACATCAATTAAGACAGTTACAAAATGTGTTCATGTTCAATCCAACTAGACTTTAATCAAATAACACACTAAAAATCAATTATGGTTTATTTACTGCCTGCAGAAGTTCCACATCTACGCTATAACTTTCATGTACTTGTTGAAAGTTTGATTCATTGTTTGTATTATAATGTCAAAAACATCAATTAAGACATTTACAAAATGTGCTCATATTCAATCCAACGATGCTTAAATCAGATAGCACAATAAAATCAACTATTATTTATTTACTGCCTGCAGACGTTCAACATCTATGCTATAACATTCATGTACTTTTTTAACAATAATGTCAGGAACAGAAATAACAAAACTTGCAATTACTCATTTTAATTTATATTTACTATATCATGTCATACATGTCATTTAGATAGTGTATACATGGATGACTGTCATATTTGGGATCACATTTTCTGTGGAATACTTGAAATTCTTTGAAATTTTCGGGCACTTCCAATGCGGTATTCGAACCTACACCTATCAACGATTTAGAACAAATCACCTTCAATTGTTCGATAATGAGATATTAGTATTTCTAACTTTTCTTCTAAATATACAGATAAAAAATAGCTCATTAACCTTTGCAAACGAAAATAATTTAGTTGTAGATGCCACAATAAACACAGAATAGAGCCATTGGCTCTGTAGCTCACGAGGCTATAATTAATGCATAATATCAGGTCGAAAATGTTTTTTATAAACATATACTTTTACCTTGCTAAGGCTTTAAGAAGCTCTTTGTTAATGACACTAAATAAAATCTGCAATATAAAATCATAATCTGCCAAGCTAACAGTAATTTCAGCTTTATATTGTCTTAGTTTTTCAGATGAAAACACAGAGTCACAGAGGAGTCAAACATAAAGTCTGCTTTTTGCGAGAAAAAATGGACTCAGGAGTCTGTAAAAAACATTTCTGCTTTCTAGGGCTTTTCGTTCAGGAGAAGGATATTAAAAGCTTTCCCCTCTATTAAGGGCTGCCGAGTCACCAAATCTACAATTTCTAAATCTTGTTTGCTAAGATGTCTTTAGACAAAATGTCAGCTTTCTATGAATGTTCACACAAGAAAAAGAGGATGCAAATATATGTTTTAAATCGTGACTCCTGTGTCTCGTATTAGAGGCCACAGAGTAAAATATTCGAAATGCATAATCTCAGTGGCCAAAGAATGCGTACGCAAGAGCCAGTGGTCCCCTTACAACGGATATCATGCAATGCCATAAACATGGCAATTATTGGTATTTCTGTTTTGAGGATAATCCAGATTACAGAGATATACCATTCCATGTGAACTGCGAATGTCAGTTCAAAGATATTACTTCTTAAATACCCAAACACTGGCAAAAGAAGATTGTTTTATTATTTCTGTTAAGATAAAACTTTTAACAAGTTTTGCAACTTTACTCATGAAATCAATAAAATAATCATGGATGAATTGTTACATAGAATAACATTCCAAAACCTTAAGAGTATTTTGACTTTATCACCTATCACTGTACACACGTATGATATATTTTTGCTCCATGAAAGTTATGCAATTACATTTTGCCAGCAACTCATTTCCTCATTTCCACTTTACGACCACTTGTTTCTATTTCAGGAGTTTTTGAAATGAGGTGCACTCTCATTGACTCCAGGATACACAACTTATTTATTTTGACACATTTATATGCACATTGTATCAAAACCTAATATTGGCCAAGAATTGCACCTGATATTTTTTCTTTTTATGATGCTTAGGTGCTTTGTGTTAAGACAAATCTACTGCTACTGATTTTTTTTAAAAAACGATGTGAAGTGGAAACAAGATAAATTGAGGTGAATTTAGATAAGCACTTATGGCTTTCAAATATGAAAAACAATATATAATGTGGTGAAATTTAGATTATGGCTTTCAAATGTGAAAATATCAGTGATTTTTTACAAAACGTGGTGGAACTTAAACGTTATGAAAACAGAAAGTACATAAATAAGAAAATCTAGGGGGAAACATACATGTAAGCTATTTGTATTCTATTATATTCATTGTAATATTGATTTAGCATTGATGCATAACATTAAAAATACTAGTATACATTCTTCCATGAAAACTAAACTAAACGATTTCACATAGAAATCTAATTGAGATAATTCATATTTTTTCTTGTTAAAACAATGACCAAATAACATGAATTGACTCTTTAGTTTATTATGTTTAATGTTTTATATGAGAAAACATCTTCTGTTTATAGTCCACATTAGCTACAGAGTCTATAAAGAAAGATGTCACATTGCCAGGTTTGGGAATTTGGTTAAGAAGTACAAACAGGTTGAAGGGAGTGAGCAATCAAACTGCTACGCAGCTTGGACCTGCGAGCTAATGCAAATTAATTTAACACCCCCCTTCGGTAATTCATTAAACATGGCCGACTCATGCTTCAAGATAGTGTGCGAAAGATTTGGAAATGAAAAACTCAGTGAATCCTATCGAGCATGTTCATTGGTTACTGATTTCGTCTAGCCGACCAAGGGCGTTTAATGTGAGTACAGATTTCCCTGATAAAGTGTCCCAGGGGTGATATAGTAAAGAGTAACGGAACATATATAAAACCCTGGGAAACCGAGGATGCAGTAGTGATTTATTGTGTGAGATCGAGTGATATTTGAATGTCTACTATGTCACTTCATAATCGTTTCCGACCGCCCAATGCGGTTCAAATCTAATGTAGTTATTATTTCTATCGATGATGTAATAAAATAAAATATCCATTAATATAAAATATTCATTAATCAAAGTGAATTATCATGAGCCAGACATGATGCATCCATTGTGTTTCCTAAACTTTTATTTGGCTTTAATACGTGCCAGAATACCACATGTGCTGACTTCAGTTCAAATAATTTCACTCAATTTGCATATTCATCGCCAATCGTCAAATATATCATAGTTACTAGTTTCCAATAGAAATCTAGAAATTTCATTATACAAGTGCAGAAACCGAAACTTCACGTCCCATTGACATGAACAGTAGTTATATGACCTATCAAACATTATCAACCCAAATTTGTCTTTTTGCCTGTTGTAAATAAAATTCCATAATTACGTATGACTATTTGACGCCCGTCAATCACGGAAAGAAACATCAAACCGAAACTTCACGTCCCATTGACATGAACAGTAGTTATATGACCTATCAAACATTATCAACCCAAATTTGTCTTTTTGCCTGTTGTAAATAAAATTCCATAATTACGTATGACTATTTGACGCCCGTCAATCACGGTGCATTGTCTGGTTTTCGATCAGAAATCACTACTTTTACCTTTATAACGTCTCTTCACTGAGTCGACAATCATGAAAATGATGATTTTCGGCAGCAGTCAAGATAGAATTACACCATTTACAAAGTTTGGCATAAAATGGTTGAACCTTTAAGAAGGTAGGATACCATTGTTTCTACGAACCCTTAATTGTCATCAACTGTTTTTGTGTTTCTTCTTCTGGGTGTGTCCACGTTAATAAACTCTCTCCTGAATATGTGTCACTCTTTGAATTTGAATGTTAAAGTGAAAGTGTCATTTTAAAAAATCCTTATTCTATCAAATGCTTTTTAAGACTAACGAATCCTTATAATGAAAGAAATATATGTTGTTTTATCTGTTAGTTATTTAATACAGGGATGAGTACATAATATTAAAATAAAATTCTACTTTATTCTAAATTTATACTGAAAAATTTTATTAAAAGAACAAAAGGAAACATTTGAACTAAGACTGAACCTTACAAAACTGTTTTAACTCCTGGTGCAACAATGGGTGGCAATTGTTCAACAAATGCTATGGCAACATGCTATTGATGACATGCTACTGTGATGACGTAATTCAATTCAGAACACTTTTGTGAAAAGAAAAAAAATACTAAATTTGAATTAACAATTAAAATATACAGAATGCAGGATTAGTCCTTGATTTTTACAAAATATACATGGTTTTGTATATTTTAAATCAAAAGGTTGTATGGTCTACAAGAGATGACGCTGCAGTGACATTGTGTATACAACAATCACAAAGTTACAGTTACTGGCCATATCCACCTAAAACATAAACACAATAACATTATAACTAAATCATTACAACAAGTATACTCATGTTAAAATACATTAATTGGAATTATCAAGAGACATGTATGTAGTCTCGTGTGTGAATCAAATACATCGAATGAAATGTCTTGTCAAGATATAGGCACTTGAAATATTGATTCAAGTAAAAAAGTGAACATCTCCACTATACGATTCTAATTACATGTCCACACTAAGCAACCGAGAAGACTCTTACCAAATTATCCTAGATGTCGGCAATAAAGGATAATTGCTCTTTTTCTTCTTCCCAAATTAGATTTTCACAGTCGACAGCTAAAAAGGTAGCGATGCCTTCCAAATGGAAATACTTAAGGACATGCTCGAATAGTGAATAACAATTGGAGACGTTTCAAGTAGGTCATTAAATGTTCTGAGTTTGTTGAAAGAAATGTTAATTACTGTGAAAATGGTATATCAAATGTAAATGGTATACTTTTTTAAAATGCATATTGTTTTAAACAGAGACCACAGTGTACTTTCATTTTCAAGTGTCTACTTTTGTATAACTATTTGCCGCTTAATAAATAATTTAATTATTGTTATTAGCATTTTATTAATAGTTATCATGTAATTTGAGGAGACAATTTACACTTTTTTAATTTTCTATTTAATCATAATGAGTTTACTGTCCAACATATAAATTCATATACGAGTACTGCACAGGGTGAAGAAAAAGTTTTATGTCTAGCAAAATATAATCTAGTTACAAGAAATCACCAAGAACCAAGAACCAACCAGAGAAGTATAATACACTGACGGGCAAAAGAAAGTATATCTCTCAGTCTGTACTAAAATTACCCGCCCTTGGCCGGCGTGAGCCAATCAAACTGCTACGCAGCTTGGACCTGCGAGCCAATGACAATTCATATCACTTCGTTTCAAAGCACGCGAGGTCATTTTGTTAGCCATCCGTCACTGGTTATCTCCCTTGCTCTTTTCCGTCTTATCCTATTTAGCATTTTCTTTGGTTACGTTAAAGGTTAATCGCATAAGCTTTGACTGTGGCATCATCTTCACTGAAGCTATGACTCTCAATTTGTAAGGATCACACATAAATAACACATTGAATTGAAATCCCTGTAATATATAGGTACTCAGTGGTTTCCTTCTATAAGAAATAGACTTAAACACTAGACTGAAAGGTTAAATCGAGATTTCTTGTGCAAGATTAGTTTTATCCAACGCCTACACATACATAAAACACACTTCTACTGTCTGCATTCATCATGTCCAATTATTAACATATGATAATGTCTGTACATGCGAGTTTAAAAGTTATTTTTATTGAGTAAGGTATGACTATAATTTTTAATAGATGTACAAAATATACAAGATATTTTACTCCAAAAGAAAAAGTAATGTGAAACAACAGGGTGAGATGAGGTGAGTTACATGTAGGGTTTTACGCCGCTTTCAAGAGTAATACATGCTTGATATATTGTTTCTGATATTATATCAGATTTACAGAAACGCATGGATTTTGACAGTAACAATTATTAAGATATGAACCTGCTGATCATACACCACGATATAATTTACGGACTATTCAGCCCTTATTAAATTCATTTGTCATGATTCCAGTTATATAAAACTATCCCACTAAGCAGTCACTTGGGAAGCCGTTCTGACGGAAGATATAAAGTATTTCCTTTTTATAAAATGAAATACGATAATCATCGGCTGCTGGAAGTGATGGAAAGTGAATTTTTAAAACATTTTAGTGCGTGTATGTTGTACATACTGTTAAACACAATATGACATGGACTCATACAAAAGATGATCAAGTGCTTTAGAATGTACACGTAGAATTATGAAGAGAATTAAAGATAAACCTTTTTAATATCTAGCCATGATATATCAGGATATTGCCGATAATAGATAGCGACTCGACATACACATGGAAGGAATGAATTTCCAATTAACTACATCTACATTATTCTGTAGATAAATGGGATATTTATGACTATCTGGTATCAAATTGCAGGATATGAGACAGTTGTTAATATCAGTGCAAAACTGGATATTAATTTCTCCTCTGTCAACAGTTCAGTTTTGCATTAAGTGATCTTTTACAGTATTCTCAAGTTTTCCCCATTCTGATACGACTTAATGACAACTGTATTGTTATAAACTAAACTCATCGGCAAAATAAACTTATAACCTCAGTTCATGTTATCATATTTATGATTTTCAATTGCAAATATCTCAAGTTTTCGAAATGATAATCTAAAACTGAAAAGTACAAGTCTTTAGTCAGCAGTTTAGTCAGCAGTCTTAATTTTTTTTTAAATGAATTTTTTTTTATTTTTAACTTCTTCTTAAATTATTTTTGATGATACACAATTGTCCATTGACATACAAGACATATTCTATGTAAGCATTGATAAATGTGCCTGATTCTACACACATTTACAACATTTTAAACATTGTAGGGATCATGTTGATGGAAATTGTATTCTTACCCCTGTCTGCATTAAACAAAGAATTTTTAACTAAAATGTATGCACATTTTTATATATATACACAGTCACCAATTAATTTACCCAAACTACTGCAGGTAAGTATTATGTCAAATGCATCTGATTTCTTTTAAATATTGCATTCATCAAAGCCAACTGAGGTGATAATTTTCTTTTGCCGATGAGTTTAATTTAACATTGAGTCAAAGAGGAAGTTGCCATCGAAAAGGGTTTGCTTAATTGATTGCTCCTTTTCTATTTTACGATCTTATGTATTATCATTTTATATTAATTATGAAGATCATCCTAATAAAATTATTGTAAAATCAATAAATATTGAAACGAACTTAACATGTGTATGACGAGTGAAATCGTTGGCCTTTGCTGCTATATGAAAACAAGGAAGAATAAATTGAGGAGTCACTTTACAGGAAATTATGAAATTATGTTTATCTTCATTGTAGACTTTTGCGGTTTTAATTATAAGTAAAAGAGGGAGAATAACGAAACATGTCAAAGCATACGTTCGTATTATTTTCTCAAACGGGAAACTTGTTTTATACTCAACATGATCCACCAGAATATATCTTTGTTTACAAAGCCCTCCAACATTGATTGAAACACGCATGCTTACTTAATATAAATGTATCAAAGTACACGTATGTAACTGTGATATGATAAACAAGAAAAGTGTTTACATTTGTTGAACCTCAAGTGTAGTAGTATATTATTATCTTTATTTATTTTGATAATGCCACTAATCCATACTAAAAGTATAATAATTGGAACCTGGGTCACAAGCAATAATGAATGTATGGACTGTTGCATTGACAGACAGACAGACTTTGTCAACGTCTTACATAAGGTAAAATACAGAATTATTTAACAATAAACAATATACACACGCCATTGCATAGGGATTATGAGAGACACAAATTAAGGGTTAATATAAGATACAACTTGCATTAAAATTGTCTATAAACATCATTGAGGCATTAAAAGGTTAAATGCAAATATAGCAATATACAGATATAGAATTGTGACATGTGAGTCTACAACATTCGTTAACGAGAGTATCATAAGCAGCTTAATAAATTAGTTTGTTTAAGCATTTGAACTAATTCCCTAAATAGCTGGAGAGATGTTCTAATGATGAGGTATATGGATAAAAGACATGTTAGCCTATGGTCAGAAATCGCTTTTTCACAAGATAATGTGACTGTCATAGAACCACCTTCCTTCAATTGTTTAAGCAAAGCAAAGCAATATTAGGTAGTTTAATTTCTCATTTTTGCAAAATCAATATCACTTTGGCTCATATCTATGGTCTACAAGCTCATAATGTTCCACGTTCGATGTGTATTATAATCAGTTTTCAACGATATTATATTAAACTATTCTGATTTGCTTTGGAAGTCTTCATAACAATATGAAAACATGAGTGACGATCGTGCTTTTGTAGGAACTATTTGAATTCAAAAGAAATTCAGCATCAACATTTTGTGGAGCAAGTGGAAGATATTCTTCTTGTACACTCGGGGACTTAACTTGACCATTTTATGTTAACATGAACATTAACTTATCTCCAACTTCTTTTTTTAAAATTTATCCTTTTGCACTTCTTTCCACTTTCTTTGAAAATAATTATGAAATAAATTAACTGTCCCACGTAAATGGTTAATGGTGATATCAAGAAAATGTTCAGTCAGTTCATGAGAAGGTCAAAACGTTTGTGATAGACAGACAAAGGTTTTAATATCCTGTAGTGAAGACTTTTTCTTGACTTGAAAAGATTGGAATTGCATGTCAAGTACAAGGCAACAAGTGTATGTCTGTTTGAAGTTTGAGATCTCTTTCAACTTTACAATATTCTTCAAACGATTTATCAGAAAATTAACTTTCTTCACTACAGTTCCATAACTGAATCGTTTTCTATGATGTATTGAAACTAACTTGAATGATATTGGAATATCAGCTTGCAAATAAAATGCACATGCAAGAACGCTGATGTTGGTTTCTGTCATGTTTGCAATGTACACGAAAACTGGGTGTGTCAAATACAATTATCATAACGAATTTGCCAATATGATACTAATGTACAGAACTCGAATTTCACATAATGAGACCAATAAATCAAGTGTATCAGTGCTACGTGGGTAAATAATTAGTCATGACCTACGTGGTGCTTCGTAAAAGTGTTTCATAACAGTATATTTTGAGACATGTGGACCACCGGAAGATCCAAAAGAAGTTATATTATTACACATCTATTCAATTTGTAGATTTATATCCAGTACACACCACGTAATCGAAACATATATTTGGACCATTACCCCCTCTAACAGTGATGACGTCAGTTTTGTGAAATGTCTGTCACTGACCTGAGATATTGACTAGTCATGTGATTTGTGTCACGTGACTGTTTGTTTAGAAGGTTTTTTTGTTGAAGATGGCGTCATCTGATCGGTTCGATGATTTTGTAATGAGATAATAATTTCGAGTTACCAGTATGGCTTTGTGTCTAGTGCAACAGCTAAAGTACTAAATAAAAAAATCTGACGAAAAAAGAATTTCGATAAAATAAAACAGTTAATAATATAATAATAATATACTTATATAGCGCCTAAATTCCATCCAAAAGGTTGCTCAGTGGCGCTTGAGAGAGTATATAGTTTATGATTGATGATCGAATGCAAGCTGGAAAAGGTGGGTCTTTAAAGAAGTCTTAAATCTGGTTAAATTAGTCTTACATCTGGTTATTACTCATTGTGAGGTCAATATGTGAAATACAAGGACTGTCAGATCTGACTTAATCTCATTAAACTCATATCTTTGATTCGTTCCCAAGGTTTAGCTTTAAAAATTTGGGTTCTCACTCATCCAAGATCTGACGGAATCCCGTAGAGTCCCTTGTCCGCTTTCGGAAGTTTGAAAGCATACATTTTCAATGTGAGAGTAACAACTTCGGGTGAACACGGAGCTCTACGGGATTCCTGGATGAGTGACAACCCAAATAGGTCTAGCCTTAGGAACGAATCAAAGATATGATTTTAATGACATTAGATCTGACTCCCTCGGTGATCTCACCTGACCTCGACCTGCGGTCTCAGTCAGGTCAGACCACCCCAGGAGTCAGGTCTTGAGTCCTTGTATTTCACATAATGACCTCACCATGAGGAATTAATTGTATAATATTTAATCTCACATAGATTCCTTTAATACATTGATGTCTGGTGGTGTTAAAATCCCTTTTCATTTTTTTTTCAAATATGATTGCTTATAACTTTATTTGCTTTTTAAATTCTAAGTGTACCTTCAATCAGTTTGTACGAACCTGCCTTGATTAGATTTTTTATTTTGCATACACTTCATGCAGAGTGACAAGCGTGTTTGATTTAATTATCAAAGGGTTTATTTTCAATAGTCTGAATATTGAACATTTAATTTCGATAACTCAGATGGGTTTGATATTACTCCGCTGTTGACTGTCGTTAAAAAAATATGTTTTAAAGGAGCAGTAGCATTTTTTTCAAAATTCCCATTTATAATGATACCTTGCCATTTATATTTACTTTAGAGGGTAAAATATCTTATCACACAAACCAGTTGTAGTGGTTAAACAGTGTTGTGAACATGTATAAAACAACAATTGCATGGCGATTCGCAAATGACAAAAACGATTCCCATGGCTTTAAGGAACCATGTGCACTCATTTTTTAACTTGATTTTTCGAAGAGGAAAGGGTGTTTTACTATTGGTGACATTATTTTCCAAATACATTTCATTGACTTATTTCACGAAAACACGTGCTACTGTCCCTTTAACGTTGTCATTATACCGAATGAATTTGCAATAAAATGTACATTTTCAGCAACAGTCACTACATATCGATGACATTACCCCAGACTGAGTGATAACATTTGACGTAATTTACGTAAATTACATAAACATTAATATATAATTTGAACAATTGTAATTGAATCAAGCATCAATTATATGTAATAGACTAATTTGAGGCATCGGGCAATAGGAACACTGATAATAAAGTTAAGATTTGCCCATGTCAGATATATTTCCAGGCATAGCGCTATAAGTGTCACATGGAATTGAGAAAGGTTATTGGTATTGTTGATCGTATTAGATATCTGCGAAGAAACCATAGTTCTATAAGTGGCTCAGGGAATTAAGAAATGGTGATTGACATTGTTGTCATATCCTTATTCCCTCTACACTTGTCAGTGTCATAGCGATGAGACAACAAATAAACATATTGTACGGTTCTGTGGCAAAACTTCCGCCATGAGAATGAAAATCATTGTTAGGTGGAATAACATACCCTTCCTGCCTTGGGACCGCCCTGACAAATCCTTTATCAAGTGAAATGTTCATGTAGGGATTTCTCCTTCACTCTCAAGTCAAAAGTCAATGACGAACAAAAATACTTTAAAATCATCCCCTAGGAACAAATATATATAGGATATTTGACATTTCTCGTCGAATACCATGTGTATCTCACCGAGTGAAGTAGAAATGTATTTTTTCACGAGTGGCGCAGCCACGAGAGTAAATATATTATTTCTACTTCACGAAAGCTTCACGAGCCTTTACTTTCACGGTTATACCATGACGTCATCCTATTGTTACGATGACGTCATATGTTTGAAAGTGTTATTTCACTATGGAGAATAACATGTTATTTCACTTTTAACCGATAAATACCGTATTTCACCACTGAAAATCTAATAAAATAAGATATTTGACAAAATAGTTTGTAAATTCAACAATGTCGAATACTCAATTCTGATAGGATGTTAATCTTGTACACTCTGTATCGATACAGGATCTTGAAAACGTTTACCATGCATGAGTATGTACCCAGACGATATGTCCATTTCAAATTCTACACAGTAAAGTAATGTAATGAATATGTTGAAACATACTTTTCCACAAGTTCTAAAGTTACTTATACAAAACCTGAAGGTAACGATCCGGAATTATTTTTTAAAAATATAATTATTGCTTTTGGGGTGTGTTTGTCAAACCAAATCCACATGTTTTTTTCTTCTTTAAAGTTCTACCAATAGCAATTTATCCCTTATATTTGCCAAAAAAATATGATGCTTATCTGTGACTAGAACATATTCACGTCCCGTGGTTAAAGTATAAAAAGGACACGATTCCATATATAAACTTAAAGCTTACATTTTTTACCATCAATGAAATATGCAATTTCGATAATTACTACTTCTATACTTACATAAATACTTTCGCACATTTATTTTAGTATTATGGCTATAATTTATATAAACATATAACTAAATATATGAATAATTTATATAACAGTTTGTGTGTCATTTTAGTAATTTTACGGATGAGTGTAAATGTTGCCTACATTGTTCCGTCATTTATCTATTGAAACTATTCACTGACGTTCAATGTTGAGATTCGAAGTTTTCATGACATGTTCACACTTCGTCGCAAACGTCTTGACATAAAGAACTTGAAATTCTCGCATGACATTCAATGCAAAAAACACAGGCTTCACGTGTCAGAATGCTTTTGTTTCGAACAAGTTGTTCATATGCCTGGATATTCCAGGACTGTGGAAATGTCCATTATTTTATGCCAAGTTTAAAAAGACGTGTATTGATTTAGATATACAGTCATGGTATCTGAAAGTAAACGATTCAAGCTTTATAAAGCCCTATGCATCATATAAGAGTATATGTGAACACAAACTTAACTTAAGCTTGTCATTTGATACTGATCTATGTCAAGCACTTGCTAGGTTTAGATGTTTATCACACAATTTGAAAGTAAAAAGCAGCGTTATAGTAACGCAGATCGTTTTTAATGTGTGATAAATGTAATGTAAATGATACAGAAGATGAGTTACACTTTCTTCTTGTATGCCCATATGTAAATATGTAAGGATTTTGCAATCACTTTCGATATACTAGAAAAGAAAGTGCAATATCTGATATTATGTTATAGTTTAAACATATTTTATTCAATAAGAAAAGGATCAGGAACAAGTTCTCCAACTTAGAACACCTTCTCCTTGGTATGTACATAGATAATTTACATTATTACAAATAAAGATGACAGAAAATGTACAAGAAAGGAGAGAAAGCCAAAAAGGCTGACATAGATTATTACATATATAATATGCTATACAAATCGTTTAGTTTCACTGATAAATAACTGCACTGATTTAAACACATTTGTATTTTGACATGGTTATAGGTCTGCACTACCTTCTAGCATAAGTGTAAGGTTAACTGGAATACACGCTGATGTACAAATGCGCTCTAAAGCCAACATAAGATTCACTCTTTGTTGTTTGTACAAAGGACATTCAAACAAGTAGTGATAAGAAATCTCAACAGGATAACCACATGCACAGCTGGGACGACTTTTAACTCCAACTTTATATAAGTCAAAGTTTAAACTACTGACTGAATAGCGCAACTTGGTATGAATTATGTGTAAATTTCTTTTACCGAACGAGTAGTACTGTGGCGCCTGTAAGTAATTGACATTGATATGTGGTTTGAATTCTGAAATACTTATTGCATTACGAGCAGTGATTGGTAAATTGTTCCAAGAACTTATAGTAGATGGAAAAAAGGACTTAGTGGAATATGTAAGTCTTGTGATAGGAATTGATATATTTTGTGAGGTCCGTAAATTGTAATTTGATTTAGAACCAACACTATTTGGAAGCAAATCATTATAATATAAAGGGGTAATTTCATTTTGAATCTTAAACATCAAACATAATTTTCGTCTTCTTCTACGTTCTTGTAACGTTTCCCAACCAGTTTCATAATATAGAAATCTATGTGATGTATATTTTGGAAAACCAGTAACTACTCTTGCTGCTTGTAACTGAACTTGTTCTAATTTACCAATCTGTTCTTGAGTACACCCGTCCCAAACTTCACTTGCATATTCAAGATGTGGCCGAATGAACATGATATATATCTTATTGAGAGTATCCTTGCACAATACATATTTCAAAAGTCTCATGGATGCAACCATTTTTGAAACTTTTATTATTATTGTTTCAATATGTTCAGCCCATTTTCCATTACTGGCAAGGATTACTCCAAGAATTTTATGTTTGTCAACAATTTTAACTTCAACACCATCAAAATATAGTTTTGGCATTTCGGTTTTGTTTTTCATCGTGAATAAGATAGCTTCAGTTTTATCAGGGTTGTACTTTATTAACCACTTTTTGCCCCATAGATTTAGCTTGCATAAATTGGCATTAAGCTTTATTTCAATTAGTCTAGTTTCTGGTGAAGCGTAACCAAGAGAGGAATCATCAGCAAACAAACGTGTTAAACAATCTAATCTGCTATGTCATTAATATATACGATGAATAGAAAGGGACCAAGCACTGACTCCTGAGGGACACCAGCGTTTAGAGCTCTCAACTTGGAGAATGATTCATTAACAAATACACTTTGATTTCGACCAGTTATGTAACTACCAAGCCATCCCAACAAATGTCCACTTATTCCATAACTTTCAAGTTTTAAAAGCAATCCCCTGTGCCAAACACGATCAAATGCCTTAGACACATCACAAAATACCATACATAAGTTTTCTTTTTTGTCCAATGATTCACAAATCTTGTGATATGTTATAGTTGTCCATGCCCAATGTACATCTCACACTGAATTGTATATATGTGCTACATATTGTGCTCTTGTCCATGCGGCCTCCAATACAGGAAATAAACCCCCTCTCTCTCTCAATGAACACAAGGAACGGTAGGTCCTACTGACATCGTCAGTAACAAAAAGGTACATAAAGAAGCGGTTGACTTAATGAGACATGCTTCTATAGTAAATATTGCAAATAAAGGAAGCACATTTACTGCATTCGCAATATACCTATATGATATCATGATTAAATTTGCTTTCCAAACATAATGATTGGGAATATCACGTCATCATAATGTTGTTAACCTGTAATTAAAATATTTTAAAGATATTTTGCGTTCACCTTATTCATCTTCAATAACACATACGATGATGCTTGCAAGACAGAGGTTATAAATTGAAATCATATTGTGGTATATCACATCGATTTAATGCAAAAGCAGTGCACCTAAAACCTGACAACGGGTGAATGTGGTCTTGTTTTGAAGATTGTTTGAGAAGAATTTCTTAAATTAACATGACAATGTTTTATTTATTGACTATTTGTAGATCCGTGTCGCTTTACTGACTTGCTTGTGTCAAACATAATTAACACTGACGATGACTGGCATTGTCTCTTGTTTTTCAAGTTTATTTGTCTTTGGCTGGTAGAACTGTCTGAAAATGAAGGTCAACACGAACCATGCCTACGATTCATGACAACGAAGAATATATATACACTATTACCCTTAAGAGAGGTTTCTTTTAGTTTTTTATGTAAACGAATTCAAGGGGACATAAACTTGTATTTATACAATTTTTATATCAATTGATGATTGATACACAATCCAGATGAAACATATTACTGAGGGTATCATTGAACATTTGATAAAGATTAGCGCACATTCATTGAAACAACATCATGAATGCATTCATCGGCACTACAAGTGTTCAAAACTTTGCTGTGGGATACCAGGACATTGTTGATGAGTGTTATGAACAATTAAGTGTTACTTGTTATATATTCTTTCAACATATAAAGGCGTTTAATTATTCAAAAGTTTTGAAATCAGTAAAAATACAACGTTTTTCTACTTAAACGTAATGCAAATGGTTTTTTTTAAACTTTCACTTTAAGTGGCATATATCCCACATATATCCCACATATATCCCACATATATCCCGTCAGTCCAGTAGTCAAAATATGTAGACTTCAGAGTATTTCCTTATTACGAAAAGGCTGATCTTTAAACAATATTTCACAAAATCCTGAAAGTAAATATTTTAACTGTCAACGAAACATACCGGGCACTATTTTGCTGATGTGATACAACATATCAAAGCAATGTAAAACACCAGGGAGCGAGAACACAAAGAACCAAGTTACTACAAGTGGATAACATCAGTGTTGAAGATGTCTCAGAATGTCTGTACCTCGGGGCTATCGTTGACAGGGAAGGAGGTGGAAGTAGTAACATCAAAAATCGTCTGCGAAATATGACTTTGAATGAGCATAGTTTGGTTTCGTCGTTACAACTCTTTTCTTTTATGTAGTAAAAGGGTTGGGTCAATATAGGTATATGTCTTTCAAACGCTATGTCTAAGCGATATACGTCCATGTGAAGGATACAGAGACCATTGCTCAAGTGAACTAATTTGGAATTACGCAGACTCAATCATAATCAACTCAGACTCAATTATAAAGTCATAATTCATTGTAAGCCATCACAATACACTGCATAGATACATACATATGTCATAAATATATATGGACACCAACTGAAGATAATATTATCATTTAGAGTTGAGCTTTGGCTTAAATTTATGAATAAATAATAACAAAATTCAGACAAACAAAATTTAAAGCTGCATTATTAAATTCGGTATTTAAAACAGTTTCACGTTTAAGAAGAGTTTGATAAAACGTGAAAGGAAGATACACAATTTAAATCATCTATCTTCATTGAGAGCAGCTGGTATTGTCGAAAAACTAGTGATCAGAATATGATTATACTTTTAAAAAAGCCCCCATACTATAAAAAAGAAGTAAGGAGGTGAAACGAGGTCAACACCCCAGCTAATAACTTTTTCCATCATGTTATAATTTTTGCCCGGTCTGATGCACCAAATATTGGGCTTTGTAATTGGATTACTATTAGCTGACAGGATATTTAAAGCGATATTATGATAATTATTTTCATTATCATTATGGTGGGCTACACAAGTGGCTCATGGTGAGCAATACGCTAATATTAAAAACTTTGAATAATCATACATTTGTTGTTACACGATCGATGTTTATGTTTGATGGCTTATTTTAAAGAAATATGTATCGATTTCGACGTGATTTATAATATTGAACGATAATATGATGACAACATTCTGAAATATAATTTCAAACGGACATGGGACCTCGTTACATCCCTCTATCTTTTTTATAGTATAAGGGCTTGATCGTCGACTTTATATGCTTTCTAATCGCTACTTTTTCAAAATTACAAGCCCCTGTGTTATCATCTATATTTTTCACTTTATTAACAGTTACATATTTTATTAAACACATTTTCGACTTCACGATCAAACATATGGTGTTTTTGGAGCAAAGGGCAATTGCAATGAACATCGATGAATGGAGTTCGAATGAAAGATAGTCATTTAAGATATCCGCATAAAAAAACAAAGTACCGACTTTAAGGAATCTCGAATGTTATTCTACTTGTTGACATAGCTTAATTCCCTAAAGCTTCCCACTTCCCTTTTCAGCCTTCACTCAACTGAGGAAAGGATGTCAATATGTCAAAGTATGACCATGTACAAGAGCAGATGAGATTGGGAGGATTATGATCATGTACTCTGGTTTTGGATGCAATGTCAAACTGAATGTCATGATCTGGTGATGTTTTTAGCGGAGACTTTCAATCCATCAAAAAATGCACTTTTTGGTTATAAACTATTTATCACTTCAGCGTTGTAATATTTCCTTTAACATTAAAGTGTACATTATGAACACTTACAATCATAAGGTATTAAAGGCGCTGTAGCACGTTTTTGCATATTATATGTTTCTCAAGTTTGCAATTTATTATAAACGTTATGCAATATTATGTTACGCTATTTGGTAAAACATCTCATGACAAGATGAGATAAGCTAGATCCAAAGAAAATGGTTATCCATATTCGAAGAAGATGGTGGGACGTATAAAGCACAGTGGTGTTGAACTCTTCAGTGTGAGAGGAAGATTTTGAGATTTCAGACAGGAAGATGCTTGATCATTAAAGCATTCTGCCATATTGAAAACTAGGTGTTTAGATATCGACTACGTCAGTTCAATCACTTGTGCTACATTTGAGCAGCAATTTTCACGATAACACCTTAACATGACTTTTCGTTTTCGAAATGGAGTCCTTAACCGAACCATGTACATTCGTTTCAGAACTCTTTTTGTTGATATAGGACTATCATTTAGCAATTTGTAACACTTGTTTATCTGATCGTGAGATCACATTATTTCAGTAAAGACGACGTGCTACAAACCCACTGACAATAGTTTTACCATATTTAAGGTTTTCCTCGGTGGAAAATGCTATTTGTTGATCTCATTTAAACATATTCAATGAAGAAAGGGAGTAGGAACACGTTTTCCAATTATGTTACCTTATGCCATATATTTACAAAATTATAACAACATGCATGTCATTAGAAAGTAATATTATACAGAAATGTTAGACAGAGTAAATATGGGGAATACACACAAATATTGTTAATCATTAAAATTTGGAACACTTGTGATAAGGACATTAGGATTAATATATTTTCGGTAAGTACATGTATTTCATTTCTGTATAAAGAGGAAAATAATTCCAGCATAAATAAATCGACGAATTAACAGACTTTTAATACATATATAATGTAACCATACAGTGATAACAGTTAAATGAGAGAAGTTCAGATGAAAGATCTTTCTGTTTGTTATATCTGCTGCAAAAACAAAGTACCGACTATAGAGAACCTAGAATGTTATTCTACTTGTTGACATAGCTTTATTTCCCTTGATACTTGTCAGCCTCTCCTCAACAGAGGATAGGATGTCAACATGTCTAAGTATGACATGTAAAGGAGTCAGTGAGATGTGAAAAAAAACGATAACAGAAGAAGATGTTTATGTACCTTGCCTTGGGATCGAGTGTCAACACGACTGCAAAAATAAAGTAACATTTTCAGCTGAGGCATTCTAAGTCCATTCCAATTAATGGCACTACTTTGATTATATACAGTTTATCTTCAAAAGGAAAAGGTCATACGTATTTCCTTTCTTATAAAGTTATTGTGTATGTTAGGAGGTCTTGAGGTCAACATTCTGCGTGTACTATAACACACATTTCTGAAAATTAATATTGTTTTGTTTGTACACTAAATCATAACAGACAAGAAAGTACTATTTATTTTGTATTATTGTGCAATTGATATATTTATCATATTATATATATTATTTATCGGAAGGAATATAATCATATTCATTATCATATTTTAGACAAAGAATAGATAGTTTCGTTATAATTCCAGAATGATCACAACCAAGCCGAAGCCTCGTTGAAGAAGCAAATAGTTCTGTGTCTATGTATTTCGAAGTAAATGCTTGATGAGCCTTTCGACAAAATTGAAATGCATGAAGATGAACGCATTTTTCGAATGTCATACAAAATAATTCCTATGGGGAAATTATGTTTTAGTTTCCGTTAGTTGAATGACGATCAAAATTGAATTCATATGGTTGACAATGAGTTACCGTATGTGAGTGTCAGTCAAATTAATTGAAGAAGTTGAAACTACAAACCCACAGCAGTTAATAAATCAGTTAATCCACACTGTGTAATATGAACAAAGTATCAAGTCATTAAGGTGCCAAGAACCCTCGGAATCAGTTGATATTCATGACAGGCGAATACATGCTACAATTATCATTGGTGATAGTTTCATATGTCGTTCCAGCAACATATTTTGACGGGAATAATAAATGGCTTATCATGTGAGAATGTCACTGTAGTTCATTGAAAATTTTGCAACTGCAAACCAAAAGCAGTAAATCTGTTCCAAATCCAAACTCTGTCCTATGAGCGACGTATCGAGTCATCACGCTGTCCAGAACCATCAGAGTCAATTGATTATCATGACAGGGGTGTAATGATGGTAAACGACATTAACCTTGTGATATTTTCATTTGGTGCTGTAGCAACATTTTTGGCATATCAGTGATGCATCATTGTAATATCGTGGAGATCGCAGATTGTTACAGAGTTAAGTAAATGTTGACAAATGTCAGTGATGATTCATGTATCAGATTATTCACTGTTCACATACAATTTAATGTCAATGAACTTGATATGTGAAACAATTATGTGTAGATTCGATTTCTGCGGTTTTCAATGTCTTTGCATATTTACCATTGACGTTCGCGCGATTACAGTAATGAGCTCTGTCCATATGTTTGTGCGTCCGTCTGCTTTTCGTTTCCACAGCTTAAAGGGAAAGTTATATCGCCGATCTATCGGCAGTATCCGCCATCTTGGTTTCTTGGCATTTAGAGAAATGAAAACACGCTATATTTAACTAAATTTTTTGTTGTTGTAATAGTAGCATATATACACTGATAGAATATTTACATAATGTATCATAAAAACAATAAACAATATGCTGTTAGGCCGTAGAGAAGTTTTTCGCGTTCGCAGCGCCGATGAATGGCTTCAATTCCCATTGTTTTGATTTTTCAACAAATGTGTGCTTGTCTTTATCAGATTGCGAGATGTATAATCATCAAAGTTTTAACGTCATTTATATCTTTCAATTGGACTGTGTTTTAATCATGTATTAATAGCATATATGTTTTAATTTCTTTGGTTTGTTTTAGAACACGCTTCTGGGATTTTCAATTTCTTTGTTTAATTTTGGCCATTTTTACTTTTTGGTTTTGCTCAACCAAACTTGTTTAAACCATCGTTTGTCGATGTACCTTTTAGAGTTTTCAGCTTCTCGAGTATTGTATTAAGGTTCTGTCCACGGTTACGCAAGTTAAAATTTACAACACCGTGAGGCTGAAACTGAAATCAGCAATGTGATATTTTGGCACATATTGTAGCCAAATATACTATTATGCAATGTATTGTGAAAGACTAGGGTCTGTGAAGTTAGCGAGTTTTTCCCCAGTTCCTTATTCCTTATTAAAAATGTGAACTAAGAAATGTTTTTAACAGTTCCTTGTATTTTTTTTAGTAATTTACACGCGTTCTTCGCTCATTATTTAATATTTAAGACTGTAAACACAATAACGTTATTCTCTTGTGTACTGGTACTTGTATTCTTAACGTAGAAAGCCCACAACTTTGTAAGGGATTCAGATTGACCTATAGCCAGCTCACAATGCAGGTGCGCAGCCGTAACTAAAACTTTGTTTTAGCTGAGATGTACCCCAGAGACAGAGCTAACATGTGCTGATTCATATATAAAATTTTCCAACTCACAGACCCAAAAGACTATAGCTATCGTCAACAACAATGGCAATTTCACAATCCCGAAGTATGTTCATCTTCCTTTGTTGATACTATATGATATAATTCTGCATTGAGCGCCAAATTCATTACCAAGTTCAAAATATGGACAAATCTCTCGTAGGATAAATATATCGTCGGCAAATGTCAAAAGATTATACCAATGTAAGTATAAAAACTGAAGAGCTTTCGAGGGCTGGAAACAATTCCCTACTGAATAGATATCAGCGATATGGTTCACTGAAACTTTAGTAAAAGGTTACAATGGATTTAGCTCCTCTAAGATAAAGTTTATATTTGAACCGACTTCCTGTGAAACAGCAATGTTCCTTGAAAGTTTTCACTAGTTATCCGTCATTTTGAGACATTTGTCAACACGTGTCATTTTGAGCCAGTAGACCCGTCAATAGAAACAGAAAAGTCTTAACTACGCATGTTTCTTTGTGGTCAAAGTGAAGTGTGATCTTTAAACAATTAATATCATTCTTGAGACGTTTGTCAACACGTATTGGTAATGTAATAATGGATTATGATGTGTCAAGAGGAGAACATTTGGAGATATTCTACTTCCTTGAAATGATGATTTAATCTTTAAAAGTATTTCAATCAACTTCAAACAAGATCTCATTTTTACAAAGTACCCAGAGCATTTATGTCTTTCAACGCTGGAAAATGTTATTAAAGTATTTTCTGTTGAGTACCATCACTTTGACCTTCCCATGAACTGGTCTTTCATATCAAAGAACATGTCTCTGATTCATCAGTGGAATTATTTACTTAGTCATTTCATACCATTTCCCAATTTCAAAAGAGAGTAGTTAAAGAGTTCCTACATTAATCCCGGGATCAGCACGCCAGGATGAAAACACAGCTCGTCAGCTTATGTTGAACTATCAGCATCTTGCTTATAACTTATTTCTGTCAACTTAATGTCTTTGTCTTATCTTAAATAAAACGATTCATACAAAATAGTTAATCTAAAAGGTTTAATCGAAAATGAGAAGTTAACAATGAAGAATGAACAATGCTTAACTAAACTTTATGATCTTGAGGCCTGCACATTGATTAAGTGTAGAGTTCAGCGACGTTATTAAATGTAGATGTAGTTCACTTATCAATTCATAAACCAAAAATAATGTTTCCTTTCGTTAAGATTAAAAACGTTTATCACTGAACACGGTAATATCATTTGACAAACAATGTGTGATGTCATTGCTTAATTGTTGGCATCACAACATTATGATCCGATCCGTTTTATGACGTCATAACATTGTGACTTGATCAGGTTTTGAAGTCTGAACAGAATTCAGAATGATGCATAAGGTGAGGTACATGTAAGGTGAGTTGGTGAGGTGAGGAGAGTAATACTTTTAACACGGCTGCTAGTATTATGACAGGGAGAAAGCCTGCAACGCCATGTGGCTATGTATTGCGGCGAAACCTGCGAGCATCGACTGAAACTACGCTGTGTAGCATTGCGTGTAGAACAGTTCTCTACTACAGACAAAATTGCCGTGCAGGATTCGAACCCAGACCTCTTGATCCGATGGCGAACGCGCTAACCACTGTGTTATACCGCCCCCATGATGCAAAAGAATCAATATGTAGTACATTTGTAATTCTTGAACAATAAGCATGTTTCTCTGACGAAAACGTGAGTCGTTTGTGAAAGGTGTAGTACCACGTTTTCTGCCAATTTAACTTTTTTCAAATTTCCCATTTATGATGATTAATGTCATTTATATTTACTTTAGAGGGTAAAACATCGTATTACACAAACCAATTATTCATAGTGGTAATAACGGTGTTGTGCATAAAGCCAATATTGCATGTCGGCAAATTTATTGTGAACATATTTTATTATTTCGAATAACAAAAACGATTCCCATGGCTTTACTGAACCATGTACACATATTTTTAAAATTGATTTTCCGAAGAGAGATTTAATGTTTAATGTTTTAATGTTGGGGAAATTATTTTTCAAATACATTTCATCGACCTATTTGAGCGAAAAAACGTGCTACTGCCCCTTTCACATTATTTGTTTCAATAAATATATCAACCTTTGGGTGTCATTGAGAGATAGCCATCGTGAGCATTGTCCACGTACAGAAGTCACATTTTAGCAGAATTTCATTAGGTCTCTGCTCATTCTTGAGACGTTTGTCAACACTGTTTAAGATCCCTACACGTCTACCGCTCATTATTGCTTGTGTCCTAAGCACTTAAAGCCATGTTCATAGTATTGATTGATCCAAGTATTTGAGACGTCACATCTTCTGAAATAATACGTTCACCCAATCCTTTGAAATGAAATAAAACCTGTGTAGTGAGACCTAGTTTGTATGCGTTTTTTTAATCAAACGTTTTGAACTTGAATAATACAACTCTTAAATCTATAGAGAGAGTAGAACTGTTAATGCTTTATGGTTTGTGCTACACTATTTAGTAAGAAGGGAGTTTTCTTACTGCATTCTTGTTCATTAATTAAGGAAACGTTCTATAGGTGTATGCTTTTAGTGGCGAAGAACAGTTGTAACCAAAATGCGTTTGATTAATAGAACATTTTTTGTTTTTATAACGTTATTTCTTTTTTTTGTGTGGGTACAATACATAGTCATAGAGCATATATTCTCAACATGTAATGCATTGTACATTCAGGTTGGCATGGTTGGTTTTTATGGTATACATTTCCATTAAAACATAACAATACAGTGAATAATTATGTAAAAAGGACATACATTTTTCATATCTACATTCAGTGTAGAGAATCTGCTTACTGACGTTATAAGTGTCTTGGAGGATTGGTTTGAGGCCATTTATATGCGGTTTTCTATTTTGACATTTGCAGGTGTATATAAAATGTTTGGTAATAATAAAGATCAAATTTATTACATCATTTATGTTTTCTTTGTAGCCAAACATGATGTGTATTATTTTTGAATAAGAACAGTTGTAACCAACATTCGCTTGATTAATAGAACATTTATGATATGAATATATATACTAATGTTAGATGATCACAGTACCTTGTTATGCTACTTTACGTAATATTTACTCAAATCTACATAATGTATTTTTGCAAATGGCAACAGCAGCCAATACGATAATTTTTACAATGTTCTATTTCAGAAGACTCTGCCATTAATCTCTAAGTCAAACTGAAACTGTAAATGTTTAGCTCATCAAGCCAGAAAGTTCCGATGGCACGGCGTCCATCGTCCATTCTTCTATCCGTAAACTTTTCGCTTTATCATCCTCTCTATAGAGCCGAAAGGCCCCATTACTGAATAAACAAACTGAAAAAATATATAGAGCCGAAAGGTTATGTAGAATCTCCTTGGCCGATGGGAAGTACACACTGTAGATATTGAATCCCCGTGAATCTTAATGAGGACGACAGATGTCAAAACCTTAAAACCCAATTTCGTCTTCTTCTCCACATCCAAAAGCCCTAGAAACCTGAGACCCCTAATGACCCCTTACGTGTTGGAGATTAGACATTGGTAATTTGGTGATAGCACAGGGACCTTAATAATAAGATTGTCAGTACGACCTTAGCATCATAATATCAAGTTTACGAGGAGTTTTGAAAACAGTTGCGGGTTGCGGTGACATTGATTGTTGTCTGATGTTTAACAATGAAAATAAATAGAGAGGTTATTATTTATCTTATGAAGGACGTACTACTACCTTCCTTACTGTATGTAGGTGAATGTTACACCCTCCTTTTTGAAATGTTTGTGGCAGATCAATAAACAATAAACTATTACGCTAAAGGCCGAGAGTGTCAAATTATCTAAGGCTAAAAAGCTAAGATACAAATAGGTTACGGCTAACGTTTAACAGTACCCTCAACCTCGTTATTATGTTATTGATAACTGTTATTTCATGACCCATTATTTCCTTCATCAGCGAGGACACTGACATTTACTAATGTACTTTAGCTTTCATTGGAAGGAAGACTAAATAGGGAGAACAATGGGGGCGTCGAATTAAAGGACCAATGCAACCAAATTGAGTTCTGTAATACAAGGGCGACCTTTGGCTATTTAGTGCAGCTGACATCTGGATTATCTGTTATGTTGACCATATACTTAAAAGGCACTGTTCGTTAAGAAACAGAGTATTGGCGGTAGTGGAACATTTTAGTGATACAATATTCAATACATATTGCCTGATTGCTTATATTCAAAGACATCCGAGACATCCGATGTGTGTGCATGTATTATTTTCCAGTAGAGCAAGTCGCACGTCAGGTATTTTTTTGTATCATATGTATTTTCAATTGCAAATATCTAAAGTGTTCGATGTTATGACTTAAAGCTGAAAAGGACAGGTGTTTAGTCAGCAGTCAAAGTATAATTCTACATGTTTTCATATGTTAAAACAAAAATGAATTTCTTAAGATAGGTATGATTGTATCGTGCCATAATGAAATGCGTCTGATATCAGTTAAATATTGAATTAATCGAAACAAACTGAAGTGAGTACTTTCTTTTGCCTGGCAGTTTTAGTCGTTTTCATGAAACTGGGTTAGGAAACATACTCTTACATTCACCTTGAATGATAATGACAATAACGTCTGAGTTCAGAAAAAACTGTGAGTGAACCATTTTTAAAACTCAATGAGGTTTCTTTTTATTATATATATATATATATGCAAAGTTTATTTTTCAAATTTCCAATTTACGTTAACCTAAGAGGGTAAAACATCTCATTACACAAACCGACTATCCGTAGTGGTAATAATGGCAATGCATATAATGCGAAAAGTGCATGGCGGCCATTTTATTGTAAACACATATTATTTTTTCGAATGACAGAAATGATTCCCATGACCTTACGGAACCATGTACACTCATTTTTTAACTTGATTTTCCTAAGGGTAATGGTGTTTTACTTTTGGTGACTTTATTTTTAAAAAACATGTCTTTGACTTATTTCAGCGAAAAAACGTGTTACTGAAAGCCAAACTACAACCTTTTGTCTGAGGATTACACTTCTAACCAATTTCCCTTTTTCAGATGATGTAGCAATGTCTCGTGTCTTTATTTATATTGTACTTGTAAAAGCAAGTCTCTGTGAAGTTTTAGAAAAAAATAGCTTCACAAAAGAACTTTTTGACTTTAATTTGCGACCATTTGTAAGTGTCATATATCATAAATCTTTCTTAGTAAATTTGAGTATCAAACGCTTTTTTAAAAATTGACATCGCATTATTTTAGTTCATTTAATCAAACAGTAAGATAGTTCGAAGACATACTTATTCAGGAAAGCTATAGTGCTCACAGACTCTCTACATTCCACTGCAGAACACCAGAATAGTCAGGACCCAATCAATACAGTGTCATCTAACTCGGGAGGCAAGACTAGCTTGGGAGTATATTATCAAGTCAACGAGCTGTCGAGTATCATCAGAGTCAATTGATCATCACGACAGGCGAGTAATTATGTCAAACTACATTAACCTTGATGCTATCTTGATATGGGATTGTGGCAACATATGTTCAAGTCATCAGCGGAATTCGTTAGAGGGATATGATGGACTTAGTTCATGGAATAGATAGAAACTAATGAAAGTGTTAGAAATGGCTGTGGTGTATTTTCACAGTATAAGATATAATTTCGTGCTGTTAAGAAGACAAGCAGGATTAGAATCGATAAACATGCGCAAGCAGGATTAGAATCGATAAACATCAGTAAGTGTTTGGAAGAGTAGCTCAGAACATCCGAACAGAGTTCTTAAATATTGAAGAGAAACAAACTGTTATGGTGATTACGTTTTTGTAAAGCTATTGGAACAATAGTTTAGAATAAAACTTCAATTAACTAAAACATAGTTTCTACTGTTATCCATTTTTCATCATTCAAACTCTGTAACAATCAGACATAAGTTTATAACAAGATACGAACATGATGTTAACTGTGACATGAATAAATAAAACCATTCGTTTCATGTCTCCTTTAAAAGTGTTGTGAGTAATAGTAAGGACAGGTATTTTATGATTGAATTCTCAAGTTGCAAACTTGTTGTGTTCATTGTGTGGAAAAATTGTCCCAAAGTTAAAGCATTTAGAATAGAAAGGGATTGACGTTAGTAAGTAAACATCTACACTATAAGTTTCATAAACTTGATTATAAATAAAGACAGAACTTTCATATGTGAGGAACGTGTAGCCGTTTGTCTTCAATATGATGGAACCATTATCAAAAAGTGGGATAATTACAGATTGATATTCATGAGAACTTGTTTAACAATAATCACAGGAAAGGAAATAACAAACTTTGAAAACAATTGCAATTACTAATTTATTGATTATTTATTTACTAAATCATTTAGAAATACATGTCATTTAGATAGTGTCTAAATGGATAACTGTCATATTTTGGATAACATTTTCTGTGCAATAATTCAAATTCTTTGAACTTTTTGCGACAGTTCCTATGCGGGATTCGAACCCTAACCTATCACCGATTTAGAACACAGCACCTTATTTTTTTCGAAACTGAGATATTATCATTTCCAACTGTACATCTTTGAATTATCCAGACAAATAACTGCCCATTAATTTTGGTAAAGGAAAACAATATATTTTATTTACACCACACTAAGCACATAATAGAGCCATTGGTTCAGTAGCTCAACAGGCTATAACTAATGCATAATACCAGGTCAAACATTTTGATTATTAGTCAGGGGTTTAACAAATCTATGTTTTATGACCCATGGCTGGTTTGTATAAAGATATAGTTTTAGCTTTCTATGGCTCTAAGGAGGTCCTTGTGGTGACCACAAAGTAATAAAAAATCTACAATATATAATCGCAATCTGCCAAGCAAAAAGTAATTTCATTGTTCTATTGCCTAAGATTCAAAGAGGAAAACACATATGGATCATAGGACATAGCACCTTCAATAGGGGCATAGAGGAGTCACACATAAAGAAAGCAAGTCTACTTTTTGAAACATAATGGACCCAGGAGTCTGTACAAAACATATCTGCTTTCTAGGGCTTTTCGTTCAGGAAAAGGATATAAAAAGGTTAAGCCTGTATTAGGGACAGCTGAGTCACCAAATCTACAATTTCTAAATCTTGTTTGCTAAGGAGTCCTTTCTATGACTTTTCACACTAGAAAAGAGGATGCAAATATATGTTTTAAAACGTGACCCCTGTGACTCTTATAAGAGGCCACAGAGTAAAACATTTGAAATGCATAATCTCAGTGACCAAAGAATGTGTACGCAAGAGCCAGTGGTCCCCTTACAATGGATACCATACAATGTCATAAACATGGCAATTATTGCTATTTTTTCTTTAAGGATAATCCAGATTACAGAGATATACCATTCTATGTGAACTTGGAATGTCAGTTCAAAGATATAATTTCTTGAATATCCAAACACTGGCAAAAGAAGATTACATTCAACACAAGTTGTTTTATCATTTCTGTTATGTTAACACTTTTAACAAGTTTTGTAACTTTACTCTTGAGATCAATAAAACAATCATGGATGAATTGTTGCATACATATACATTCCAAACCTTAAGATTATTTTGTCTTTATTACCTGTCACTGCACACACATTTGATATATTTTTGCTCCATGAAAGTTATCCAATTACATTTTGCCAGCAACTCATTTCAATCGAACACGTCTCATAACACTTTACGACCACTAGTTTCTATTTCAGACATGAGGTGCACTCCCAATGATTCCAGGATACACAACTTATTTATTTTGACACATTTATCTGCACATTGTGTCAATACATTGGCCAAGAATTGCACCTGATATTATTCTTCTATGATATTAAGACCGCTCTACTGCTACTTATTTTTTAAAATGTAAAGCTAAAACAAAATATATGGAGGTGAAATTTAGATTATGGCTTTCAAATGTGAAAATATCAGTGATCTTTTACAAAACGTGCTGGAACTTGAACTTTAAGACAATCTAGGGAAAACATACATGTAAGCTATTATTTTTATTGTTATTTTGAATTAGTATTGATGCATAACATTCCAAATAGTTGTTTTCACTCTTTCATCCAAATAAACACGACGATGTCATGTAGATACTTTAAAAAACAATTTAGATGAGGTGAGATGAGGTGAGGTGAGTTGGGGTTTAACGTCACTTTCAAGAGTATTTCACTTATATCGCGGCTGCTAGTATTATGGCAGGGAGAAAGCCGCAACGCCATGTGGCTATGCATTTCGGTGAAACCTGCGAGCATTGGCTGGAACTAGCAAACCATGGGTACTTTGCTGAAATTCAGTGTAGCATTGCACCGAAACCTTACTGCGTGTAGAACAGTTCTGTACTACAGACAAAGTTGACATGCCCCTGGTGGGATTCGAACCCCAGACCCCTTGATCCGAAGCCGAACGCGCTAACCACTGCGCTATCCCGATATTTTTTGCCAAAATGATCAACAAGTAAGATGCATTGACTCACTCTTCATATTTTCATTTTATTATGATTCTAAATTTTCATTGAAATCTGTTCAAATTTATTAATGATTCAACAGCTTATTTAGTATTCGTGTCGATGATGACAAAAAAAAAATATCACAATTTTGTTGTCTTAAATAATGTTCGTCATCAATCGTTAAGCAAATTGATTTAAATTGACAAGCCATTAAGAAGGTAGGATGCCTATGTTTCTTCGAACCCTTAATTGTCATCTATTGTTTTTATTTCCATTCTTGTGTGTGTGTGTCCATGTCCAAGCAGTGTCTTGATAGGAACATTTGAAATTCTGACATTTTGATTGTTAATTCAGTGTGATTTTACGATAGACATTATTTTAAATCAATACTGAAATGTTTCATTACAAATCAAATGTTGAAAAATGAATGGAAACGTTTTCACTGGCCGAATTATTGTAACACTGCATTAATGGGTGCCAATTTCTCAACAAATACTATTGCAACTTGCTATTTGAACACGTTATACGATTCAGGACACTTCTATGAACACAATCAAATAAAAAACAATTCTATGTATTGAAAGTTAATTTTGTCTTTAATATATATTTAATTCATTTAATTCTCAAAATCAAACTCAATCACAATAAATAACTTGAAATAGCAATTACAATATAGAGAATTATCCTCCATCGTTACATTTATTTTATATACTTTTATATATATATATATATATGTATATTGTATGGCCTAACGAGAAAAGACCGCAGCAACATTGTGATCACACAGTTACTGGCCATATTAACCTAAAACATAAAGCAATTAAATTATAAATCTATCACTGTCATTATTATGCAGGTATGAAAATAAATGGTTTGAGAGACATTTATGTGTGTGTGAGTGAAATACATTGAATGAAATGTCTTGTCTACATATAGTCACTTGAAGTATCGATTCACGCACACAAATTAACATCTCCACTATACGATTCTAATTACATGTCCTAACTCCACACTAACTTGCCGAGAAGACCCTTATCAAGTAATCCTAAATAGAGTTGTCCGCAATAAAGGATAATTGCTCTTTTTTCTTCTTTCCAAATTAGATTTTCACAGTCGACAGCTAAAAAGTACAGTTGCCTTCCAAATGCAACTACTGAAGGACATGCCCGAAAGGTCCATAACAAGTGAAGACGTTTCTAAGTTCGTTGAAAGAAATTTGAAAATTGTATATCAAATGTAAATGATATCCTTTTAAAAATTGCATATTAGTTTCAACATAGACCACTATCTACATTCAATTTCAAATGTACCACTCAAGTGTTAACAACTATTGAATAACTACTTCCCGGACAATAAACAATTTAATTAATGACATTAACATTTTATTAATATTTATTGTGTAACTTGAGGGAAACTATTTAAACTTTTTGTTATTGATCCAATTGAGTGTATTTTATTCCAATATATAAGTGCTGCTCAGGGTGAAGACATAGTTTCATCTTGTAATAAGAAATCAACAAGAAGCACCAGAGACATATAACATTTTAGATTCAATTTATTGTTTCTATCTTGTAACATGGAAGGTAATCTTCTTAAGCTTGTCTGTTGCATACAAGCGGTGCATTATGTAAAAGAGTAAATAAGGTCATGGAAGGAGAGTGGCGTGACCGCAGTCTCCAAACCTTTGTCAAATAAAATAATGTAAGTCACATTAAACAAGAAACATGTGGTTGATAAAGTAAATGTGGATTACAATACTTAATTTTAAGGAGTTTTTTTAGGCAACCATCAATTGTCTTATATGAAAGTATGTCTAGGCATAACTTCTCTCGCAAATAATCAATCACGCCAGTTTCCAGCACTGACTAAGTAGCCTTGTTGCATTTTACTGAGCTGGAGAAGAAGCCATGTTACCTAAATGTCACAGTAGACGCTGCTACACTTGTACAGGGAAGTTGCAAAATGCAGCCATTTCTTAAATCAGCTAATGATGGAAGGTTGGTCGAGCCATTTTACATTCAAGACATAAGATCGGTAAAGCCATTTGAGACTAAATCCCATAAACATACATTATGATATTATTGCAATTGTGATATTATTATTATTAGTGTAATATTAAATAACTTTTTGAGAGGCTTTCTAGCAGTTTTTGTAATAGAGAGAAGATATGCTTGATATCTGTTTAAGGATATATACCAAGACATCGCTATTGTTACATAAAGAAGGTGATCATCAATAAAATGTCATTGTCTTTCCAATATTAAACAACGAAGAAAGGGAGTAATGACAAACAATCTCGTAAACATTTTCTGTGGTGCTTCTATCAAAGAAACTGCTAATCAATAGATTAACAAAATAGACAAACAAGAACACTAACATTGGCTTTATTTTCGAAACATTGAGGTTTCATTGAAGGTTAATCCCTTAAGTTTATCTGTTGCACAATGTAAAGCTTTTCATTTGACAAATAGAAAACAATGGAAAAACATCATACGTTGAAGGTTAATCGCATAAGCTTTGACTGTGGTATCATCTTCACTGAAGGTATGGCTTTCTGTTTGTAAGGATCACACAGAAATAACACATTGAATGGTAATCTGTTTAATATATGGGCACTTTGTGGTTTCCGTCTCAAAGAAATACACTAAAGGACTAGACTAAAAGGTTTAAATCAAGATTTATTTTGCAAGATAAGTTTTATCCAACGCCTACATATACATAAAGGAAAATCAGAATTCACTTTTTCCAATCCTTTAAATAATTTGTGTACATGAAACTCTGAAATTTATGTATATTGAGAAGGTATGACAATAAGATGTACTATGGATGGTTTATCTTAAACGTGTATATTATAAAGTCAGATTCACTTTGTCTCAATGCAGGACTTTCGTATCATATTTTCCACGTAAGTTGTAACTTACTTTCTAATCTCCTGTTTTGAGATGAACCTTACACAAGCACGTGAACACGATTGCCATAAAGTTATGTATCTTGGGGTCACGAATTTCATGTGCCATGTTTTCAAATTCATGAATGTAAGTCTATGGTCAATATTGCAAGATGCCATGAAGACGACACTGCAGCGCTTGCGGGTTTTTAAAAAACCTCTCTCTTGAACATGGAATTAAAATCTATTGGTGATAATGTTTTACATTCATAATATCTCGATGAGTTTCCCTGGAGAGATAGAGTGTATAAATGTATTTTCAAAGGTAACTCAATTCGTATGTTCAATGCGTGCACTATGCATATGTCACTTCAGGGGCAAATCAGGGATCAGTGTCACATATTTGCTACAACATATTGCTTATAAAGTCTATTATAGGAGGTCAATAAGAAATAATGTAATTTTGATTTTAGCTGTCGTGTACCGTGGCATGAATATTACTGCAACAATTTCTTTTAGTTTTGAACACAGAAGATTTAGTGATTATAGATAGAGAGAATACTAAACGTCACATATTTATCAAACTAGAGAGTGGTTTGGTGAAACCCATTTAGATAGCGGTACGGTTCACAAATGTCATTAATATGTTACTAAAAGGGACCAAGTGTAGTATTTTATTTATTTCTCGCTGATCTTAAATACATGAATTCATTCGAACTGAGGCACACTCCATTTCGACCGTGACACTAATATTGTGACGTCGTAGTTTATCCATTATGACGTCACATCAATCAGAAGATGAGGATAAACATACATAAGATAAGATACCTGCAGAACGAAACCAGAACACATAGTGTAGGTTGCATGGTCATACAATATCATGACATTAATATGAAAGCCGAAAAGATAAGTGGAAGATATATTTATGATTAAGTCAAGAAACCTCAGACTCTGCTTTCCATTTAACCTCCAAAATGATCAGTACCCAATCAATACAGTGTCATCTTACTTGGGAGGCAAGACTAGCTGGGGAGTATATTATCAAGTCAACGATGTGTCGAGCACCATCAGAGTCAATTGATCATCACGACAGGCGAGTAATTATGTCAAACTACATTAACCTTGATGCTATCTTGATATGGGATTGTGGCAACATATGTTCAAGTCATCAGCTGAAACCATAGAGGGATATGTTAGACTTAGTTCATGGAATAGATAGAAACTAATGAAATTGTCAGAAATTGTTTGAATGTAGTATCACAGTGTTAGATTTATATTCATGTTTTTGAGAAGATAAGTAGCAACGAATGAACACAGAAAAGCAGGATTATTATTGATAAACACCAGTTAGCGTTAGAGAGGGAAGCTCATAACAGCTTTTCGGAGTTTTAAACCAATGAAGAGAAACAAACTGTGATGGTAATGGTTTTTGTAAGCTTTTTGAAGCCTTTGGAATAAAAGGAGACTTCAATTAACTAAAAACAGTCTTTCATCTGTTATCCAAATTTGTACCTTTCACATTCTGTAACAATCAGACATAAGTCTAATACACGAAATGGCAATGCTGTTAACCATGCCATGGGTTGATGATAGTGAAGACATGTCTAACATGATTCTGATTCTCAAGTTGATTATAGTTTGTGTTCATTATATGACTTGGGAAATGTGTCCCAAAGTTTAAGTGTTAAGAAATAACAAACAGAATAGAACGTGATTAACGCTCGTAAGTAAACATCTATTATTTACGTATATATACGAGATTAACGATAATGAACTTGAGGAACGTGTATTCATTTATCTTCCATATGATGAAACCATATAATATGAAAAATAACTACAATTACATAAACAAATATATACTTATTTGTTTTTGCAACTGCTGAATAATAAATGACTGTTTAATAGTCAACAAATGTAAGAGTGCTATATTTTGGACACTTCCTGCAATTGTTCAAATTCTTATAATTTTACAGGACAACTTTACGGTGGTTCTTCTAATATTCTGGCATGGTATTGATGTAATATACATGTATGTAATTGTCAATGTTACTAATGTTAGACACTCCTACGATGCTCATCATAAATCGTACATGTGCCTAGTTTCTGTTAATCGACAATATGATTCATTGTGTGTATTATGAAACTCGAACATCATTTAGGAGAGTTACAAAATGGTTTCATGTTCAATCCAACGAGGCTTTAGTCAAATAACACACTAAAAATCAATTATGGTTTATTTACTGCCTGCAGAAGTTCCACATCTACGCTATAACGTTCATGTACTTGTTGAAAATTTGAGTCATTGTTTGTATTATAATGTCACAAACATCAATTAGAGCACAGTCAAATGCTTTCGTCAAATCATATGAGTGTATTGTGGTCACGTGGAGTACATTTATATCCCGATAGATGTACGGTTGTCTGGTTGCGATCGGGTATCATGCTCATAAACTGGTTCATAGACCTCCATAAAAACAACAAATACACAACTAAACACTTATTACATTGACAAATGACCTGCTGTGTTCCCATTCCGAAAGGAAATAGTCGCTTCCGTTGATGGGGGTCTTCTATATTAAGGAGCTTGATATTCCTAAAAGAAGAATAAAATAATGTAAATAAAGCAAGTAATGTGGGGTCAATTGGGATTTTTCAAGTGTATTTCATTTTTATCACAAGTAAGTGAAACAATGACGAGCATCAAACCATGTTACCAATGTTTTATATATTTTCAACCATGGTATAAAAATAATATTCAAAAGTTATATAGAACGACATAAACATGAGAAATAAAAAAGTGATATAATATTACTTAGTGATATATTATTTCTTGGAGTGTTAGAGGATGGAGGCTGCATTGTCGTCTCACTGAAACTCCTGTATCATCACACAGCGTCCGAGCGATGTCCAGTACGACGTTACATTCTTTCCTACAGACAGTTCAAGTTCCTTTGCTGCAGTAACCTGAAATAATTTATATGCAATATAGACGGGATGCACGATAACATATGCAAAACTCGCATATATATAAATACAGCTCAACAAACAACTTAACATGTTGGTAAATAATTGAAATACATAAAAAAAAAGCAATAACTGTTATTAAATAAATAAATTTAATGAAAATTAGTTTGAATTTTAAAATTACAGAGTTTAAAAAGTAAGGAGTAAAAAAGTAAAGTTACCTTTCCTGAATGAATAGTGTACTTGTCCTTAGGCTGTCCATGATGAAGCCATAGTGTGAACTGATTCATTCCACAAACCACTCAGTTTTTATAGGCATTGAAATGTATCACTGCTCAATGTTGCTGAATAAAAACATATTTGGGATCATATTTTCTGTGCAATAATTGAAATTCTTTGAAAATGTTCGGGCCTTCCAATGCGGTATTCGAACAAATCACCTTAAATTGTTCGATAATGAGATATTAACATTTCCAACTTTTCTTCTAAATATCCAGACAAATAATAGCTAATTAACCTTTTGCAAACGAAAGCAATTTAGTTGTAAGAATGCCACACTAAGCACAGAATAGAGCCATTGACTCTGTAGCTCACGAGGCTATAATTAATGCATAATATCAGGTCGAAGTTGTTATGTATTAGTCAGAGTTTGAACAAAATCTATAATTTATGACCCATGGCTGGTTTTTATAAACATAAACGTTTACCTTGCTAAGACTTTAAGAAGCTCTTTGTTAATTACACTAAATAAAATCTGCAATATAAAATCATAATCTGCCAAACCAACAGTAATTTCAGCTTTATATTGTCTTAGTTTCTCAGATGTAAACACATAGTCACAAAGGAGTCAAACATAAAGTAAGCAAGTCTGCTTTTTGCGAAAAAAATGGACTCAGGAGTCTATACAAAACATTTCAGTTTTCTAGGGCTTTTCGTTCAGGAGAAGGATATACAAAGGTTTTCCGTCTATTAGGGACTGCCGAGTCACCAAAACTACAATTTCTAAATCTTGTTTGCTAAGATGTCTTTAGACAAAATGTCTGCTTTCTATGACTTTTCACACTAGAAAAAGAGGATGCAAATATATGTTTTAAATCGTGACTCCTGTTACTCGTATAAAAGGCCACAGAGTAAAATATTCGAAATGCATAATCTCAGTGGCCAAAGAATGAGTACGCAAGAGCTATTGGTTTCCTTACAACGGATATCATACAATGCCATAAACATGGCCATTATTGGTATTTCTATTTTAAGGATAATCCAGATTACAGAGATATAACATTCTATGTGAACTGCGAATGTCAGTTCAAAGACGTCTTAAATATCCAAACACTGGCAAAAGAAGATTGTTTTATTATTTCTGTTATGTTAAAACTTTTAACAAGTTTTGCAACTTAACTCATGAAATCAATAAAATAATCATGGATGAGTTGTAACATAGAATAACATTCCAAACCTTAAGATTATTTTGACTTTATCACCTATCACTGTACACCCGTTGGATATATTTTTGCTCCATGAAAGTTATCTAATTACATTTTGCCAGCAACTCATTTCAATCGAACACGTTTCATAACACTTTACGACCACTAGTTTCTATTTCAGGAGTATTTGAAATGAGGTGCACTCCCATTGACTCCAGGATACACAACTTATTTATTTTGACACATTTATATGCACATTGTAAAAAAACTAATATTGGCCAAGAATTGCACCTGATAATTTTTCTTTTTATGATGCTTAGGTGCTTTGTGTTAAGACAAATCTTACTGCTACAGATTTTTTTAAAAAACGATGTGAAGTGGAAACAAAATAAATTGAGGTGAATTTAGATAAGCACTTATGGCTTCCAAATATGAAAAACAATATATAATGTGGTGAAATTTAGATTATGGCTTTCAAATGTGTAAATATCAGTGATATTTTACAAAACGTGGTGGAACTTAAACGTAATGAAAACAGAAAGTACATAGATAAGAAAATCTAGGGGAAAACATACATGTAAGCTATTTGTATTCTATTATATTCATTGTAATATTGATTTAGCATTGATGCATAACATTCAAAATACTAGTATACATTCTTCCATCAAAACTAAAATAAAAGATTTCACATAGAAATCTTATTGAGATAATTCATATTTTTTCTTGTTAAAATAATGACCTAATCACATGAATTGACTCTTTAGTTTATTATGTTTAATGTATTATATGAGAAAACATTCCTGAAGCAAATGTGAACAGTTTAATCTTCTGTTTATAGTCCACATTAGCTACAGAGTCTGTAAAGAAAGATGTCACATTGCCAGGTTTGGGAATTTGGTTAAGAAGTACAAACAGGTTGAAGAGAGTGAGCAATCAAACTGCTACGCAGCTTGGACCTGCGAGCCAATGAAAATTCATTTAACATGGCCGACTCATGCTTCAAGATAGTGTGCGAAAGATTTGGAATTGAAAATATCAGTGAATTCTATCGAGCATGTTCATCTGTTACTGATTTCGTCTAGCTGACCACGGGCGTTTAATGTGAATAAAGATTTCCCTGATAAAGTGTCCCAGGGGGTGATAAAGTAGAGAGTAACGGAACAATATATAAAACCCTGGGTAACCGAGGATGCAGTAGTGATTTCTTGTGTGAGATCGAGTGATATCTGTAATCCAAAGCTATGTACAGGTGGCGAAATTTGAATGTCCACTATGTCACTTCATAATTGTTTCCTAACCACCCAATGCGGTTCAAATCTTATGTATTTATTATTTCCAGCAATGATGTAATAACATAAAATATCCTCCTCCTGTCTTAAATAATGCACATCATCATTCGTTAATCAAAGTTAATTATCACGAGCCAGACATGATGCATCCATTGTGTTTTCTAAACTTTTATTTGGCTTTAATACGTGCCAGAATATCACATGTGCTGACTTCAGTTCAAATAATTTCACTCAACTTGCATATTCATTGCCAATCGTCAAATATATCATAGTTACTAGTTTTCAATGAGAATCCAGAAATTTCATTATACAAGTGCAGAAACCGAAACTTCACGTCCCATTTACATGCACAGTAGGTTTATGACCTATTAACATTATCAACCCAAATTTGTCTGTTTGCCTGTTGTTAATACATTTCCATAATTACGTATGACTATTTGACGCCCGTCAATCACGGTGCATTGTCTGGTTTTCGATCAGAAATCACTTATTTTACCTTTATAACGTCTCTTTAGTGAGTCGACAATCATGAATCATGACTGATGATTTTCGGCAGCAGTCAGTAATTCAAGTAATTTGGCATATATATGTATAGAAGGTGTTATTTTTTAAAATCCTGATTCTATCAAACTTTTTCTTATGACTAACGAATACTATTGTTTTATCTGTAAGTTATTTTGTACAGGAATGAATACATATTTCGAAAATAAAATTCTACTTTATTCTAAAATTATACTGAAATTTCTTATTAAAAGAACGAAAGGAAACATTTGAATTAAGAGTGAACCTTTCACTGACAAAACTGTTTTAACACCTGGTGCAACACTGGGTGGCAATTGTTCAACAAATGCTATGGCAACACGCTATTGATGTCATGCTATTTTGATGACGTAATTCAATTCAGGATATTTTTGTGAAAAGAATAAAATACTAAATTTGAAATAACAATTACAATATACAGAATACAGATATAATCCTTGATTTTCACAAAATATACATGGTTTTATATATTTTATATCAAAAGGTTGTATGGTCTACAAGTGAAGACGCCGCAGTGACATTGTGTAAACAACAGCCACAAATTTACAGTTATTGGCCATATTAACCTAAAACATATAAATATATCATTACAACTAGTATACACATATGAAAATCAGTTAATTGAAATTATCAAGAGACATGTATGTGGTCCCGTGTGTGAATTAAACACATCGAATGAAATGTCTTGTCAAGATATAAGCACTTGAAATATTGATTCAAGTAAAAAAGTGAACAACTCCACTATACGATTCTAATTACATGTCCTAACTCCACACTAAACTACCGAGAAGACTCTTATCAAATTATCCTAAAAAGAGCTGTCGGCAATAAAGGATAATTGCTCTTTTTCTTCTTCCCAAATTAGATTTTCACAGTCGACAGCTAAAAAAGTACAGATGCCTTCCAAATGCAAATACTTAAGGACATGGCCGAATAGTGAATAACAATTGAAGACGTTTCAAGGAGGTCATTAAATGTTCTGAGTTCGTTGAAAGAAATTTGAATTGCTGTGAAAATGGTATATCAAATGTAAATGGTATACTTTTTAAAATGCATATTGTTTTCAACAGAGGCCACAGGGTACTTTAAATTTCAAGTGTCTACTTTTGTATAACTATTTGCCGCTTAATAAACAATTTAATTTTTTTTAAATTATTTTATTTATAATTATCATGTAATTTTAGGAAAAAATGTACACTTTTTTAATTTTCTATTTAATCATAATGAGGTTACTTTATTCCAACATATGAATTCATATACGAGTATTGCGCGGGGTGAAGACAAAATTGCATGTCTAGCAAAATATAATCTAGTAACAGGAAATCACCAAGAAGCAACCAGAGAATATAATATTTTATATTTTATTTGTTTTTCCATCTGGTAACATAGAAGGTAATCCTCTTAAGCTTGTTTGTTGCATACAAGGTTTGCAGTGCATTATGTAAAAGTATACATAATGTCATAGAATGATAGTGGCGTGAACGTTGTCTTCAAGCCTTTTACTTACTAACAAGGAACAGGTGGTTGATAAAGTAAATAGTAGATTACCCCACCTTTATAAGGATTGTTTGAGGTAACAGGTGTCAGGTGAGCTAGAGAAGCAGGATGCCTCAACTAAACGTCATAGTCAGCGCTGCTACACTTACACAGGGAAGTTAACGAAATGCAGTCACACTTAAATTTGCTAATGGTGAATTTGGTCTAGCCATTTTACATTAAAAGTAAAGTCGATTAAGGTGAGGTGAGTTGGAGTTTAACGCCGCTTTCAAGAGTATTTCACTTATATTGCGGCTGCTAGTATTACGGCAGGAAAAAGGCCCCAACGCCATGTGGCTATGCATTGCGGTGAAACCTGCGAGCAACGGCTGGAACTAGCGAACCACAGGTGGTACTACTCTGAAATTCGGTGTAGCATTGCACCCAAACCATACTGCGTGTAGAACAGTTCTCTACTGTAGAGAAAGTTGCCGTGCCCCTGGCGGGACTCGAACCCCGGACCTCTTGATCCGAAGCCCAACGTGCTAACCTCTGCGCTATCCCGCCCCCGAAAGTCGATTAAGACATACGACTAAATCTAACTAAACTGAATCCCATAAACGTCCATAGTGATAATATTTATTTCGAAAATTAGGTCTGCAATATTGAATTACCAAGAAAGAGGATGATAACAGAAAGTATGAAAGGTTAAATCCATTAACATTTTCTTTTGTATTTGTTCGAAAATAGTTTGAAACTGCAGGATTACAAAACAGATATACAAAACAATACACATTGGTTTTATTTTCGCAACATTGTGTTTTTGAAGGTTAATCTTGTCTGTTGCATAATCTAAAGCTTTAACAATATAAACAAGGGGGATAACACAATACGTTAAAGGTTAATCGTATAAGCTTTGACTGTGGCATCATCTTCAGTGAAGCTATGAGTCTCAATTTGTAAGGATCACACAGAAATAACACATTGAATGGTAATCCCTGTAATATATGGGTACTCTGTGGTTTCATTCTATAAGAAATAGACTAAAACACTAGACTGAAAGGTTAAAATCAAGATTTATTGTGCAACATTAATTTTATCCAACGCCCACACATACATAAAATACACTGCATGCAACTGTCTGCATTCATCATTTCCAATTCTTAACATATGATAATGACTGTACATGCGAGTTTAAAAGTTATATTTATTGAGTAAGATATGACTATTTAATAGATGTACAAAAAGGATATTTTACTCCATAGGAAAAATGTAATGTGTGACAACAGGGGGAGGTGAGGTGAGTTGTGGTTTAACGCCGCTTTCAAGAGTATTTCACTTATATCGCGGCTGCTAGTATTATGGCAGGGAGAAAGCCCTCAACGCCATATGGCTATGCATTGCGGTGAAACCTGCGAGCATCGTCTGGAACTAGCGAACCATGGGTGATACTGCACTGAAATTCAGTGTAGCATTGCACCCAAACCTTACTGCATGTAGAACAGTTCTCTACTGCAGACATAGCTGGCGGGATTCGAACCCCGGACCTCTTGATCCGAAGCCGAACGCGCTAACCACTGCGCTATCCCGCCCCCCGTAACAACAGGGGGTCGAATCGATCCATGCGCTTTGACGTATCTATCTATTAAAATCTAATTCGTAATATGTATGAGCGACTCGTTTGGAGTGGACTTTGCAGATTTCGAACACACACCCTCACAGTAAGGCAACTAACGCCAGCACTGACCGTACCAACAGCTTACCACACGATCACCGGGCCTCGACAAAATTCAATATCCAACTATCGATAGTTAAGCTTGTTTTACATTCAGTACCCCTCTGATAGATATAATGATGCGAAGATGCCATAGTTGCCTTAATCTGAGGGCTTGGGTTCGAATCCCGCAAGGGACATGGCCCGAAAAGTACTTGAAAGTGTTATCAATAATAAAATCATGTTATGCAGCCTTCAATGTTCTTATACTGGAATGTTTGACAAGTCATCTAAATAGTGGAATGTCATATTTTTGAGAACTTCCTGCCCATACCTCGGAATTCTGCATGCACGGGCGGATCATGCTTTTCACATGTTATGGTGACCCACCTATCGACTTCGCTGTTTGGAAATGAAAGTGACATCTGCACGTCCGCATGATTCCCACGATGTTTTGTGTCTCGGTGTCACGACGTTCACGTGCCATGCTTTCAATTTCATGAATTGAAGACTATGTTCCAGAGGGCAAGATCGGCATCTAGACGCATTCGAAGCACGTGAGGGATCTCAGAAATCACTATCTTGAACATAGAATACACATCCATTGCTGACCTTATTTACATTCATAACACGGTCGAAAAGTTCTCCATGAGAGTCTGAACTAGAAATGTATTTTCATAACTTAATTTGATCATCAAGTTTATTGTATCTGAAAATGTGACATTATTAATAATCGAATACTTAAATAAATTAACCGGGCGCTGTCCTTGAATTAGTTATTCAAACTTATTACAAGAATCACATCAGATATACTTAAACTACAAACGTGGATATTTGGCAAGATTACAATTTGGAATTAATGCTTAAGGATAAATAAAATATAATTTAACACTCTTTGAAGAAAAACGAACATTATAGGTAGATTTTCACTTGTTCAACAGAATTTTATCCTTACGCAAGGATTTTAGATATTCCTGGATGTAATTTGAATGTTCACAATATAATAAAACATACGATTTACACAATAGAATAAAAAAGACAAATTTACAAATGATTATAGCGGTTAGCATACACTTCTTATCACTTCCAAGTTAATTTGCTTTCTTTAATGTACAATTATTCAGACGTCAGGTACTTTTGATCCACTCAGGCGTGACGGTTTAAAATATAATTATATTGTAAGTATTTAAAAACAAAATGTTACGTTAGGGGTTTGACTTTAAAGGTACATCCATTGTGTTGTTGGGGTCACATATTGTAAACGTTATAAATAGTGTAAATTTATCGAGAAGTACCGACTGTTAGCGAAAACTACCATTTTGATGGTAGTAGACTCAGTATATTGATGACAGGAAGGTAAAAATAATGAGTTCTGATCGAAAACCGGACAATGCACAGTGTGTGGCGCGCGTCAATGACTCAATCATAATTTTGGAGTATTATTTATAACAGACAAAAAGACAAATTTTAGTTGATAATGTTTAATAGGTCACATAACTATTGTGCATGTAAATTTGACGTGCAGTTTCGGTTTCTGCACATGCATAATGATGTTACTCAATTTTAATTGGAGATTGGTAATTATGATATATTTGACGAGTTGGAACGAATTATAGCCAAATCAAATTTAATGAAACACAATGGATGCACCTTTAACCCTCCCTTAAAAAAAAAGATTGTGCGTGTCAAGTTTCTTGCAAAAAGTATTGGAGTCATTAGTGTCAAAATGTCAAAGTTTGAAGGCAACAGCGTGAAAAATACAAGAAAACGTTAACGGAAAATACATGCGATTTTATAAGTGAATCCCATGAACATTCAATTAACTTGTTGAAATATATTGAGTGTTTCAGAAGAATATCTTACATTGTCGATTATTTTTTCCCCTGAACAGTGGAGCGCTGACCCTTCCACTTTCAGGCAACGCGAAGCCCAAAGCGATGTGTATTATAATAGGCATACAGATTGGAGGATGAAAGAAGGTCCAGTAGTGACTCAGAAGAAAATTGGTGTTTCGTCGCGATCCCTGAATCGAGTAGAATTAAGTGACTATAATTGTTCAATGCCGCTGATGTTTTGTAATATGTGGGGAACTATTGCATGTACTGTTTGCATCAAAACATATTCGTTGCATTCGCCAACAATTGTAACACGACCTTTAAACAATTTACTTTGTCACAGAAATGATTATGGTGATATCTCACTAACAGTTGGATGGACATCGCTCCACTTTGGCATGTTGTGCACACATCCAAAGATTTGATACTGTTGGTAAACCTACTGATAAGTTCCCTGTTAAGGGTTAGTGCCGTAATCTTAAAACATGTTTTATGTATTTTATTCATAATCTATTGAAATGCACAGGGGCTTGTATTGCTGAAAACAAACACTTCCTAGGTTCAATACTACGATGCGATATACCTATACTTTTAAATAAAGAAAGGGATGCAACGCCAATTTTACCCCCTGTCCAATCAAGTCCAAATTTAAAAATGTTAACACACTTTGTACACTAAAACACATTGTATAATTAACGCACGGTGAATACTCGTTCGATTAAAACAAACATCAACACAATCGGTCCATTATTTCTAAAGTTATGACACTTTGGGTTCGGGTATCTTACCGGAACAACTTTATTGCAACTTTATAGTAACAACAGGCAATTTTTCGAGCGACCTGCGCCATCTTGGAGGAGGAACCGGATCCGTTCGTACCGAAACCGGTTCGTCCCACGGTCGGTTTGTATGGGTCGGTTCACCCCGTATTGAGTGGAACCGGTTTTGGTACGAACTGATCCGGAACCTTGGAGGAAATGACCTACATTTGCATGTAGTTACTATAAAGTTGCAATAAAGTTGTTATGGTAAGATACCTGAACTATTCAAGTATGACAAATGTATCAGGGATGTAAAGTGATAGTAGCAAACTCTTTTCGAGATTGATTGATTTTGCTAGGAATGAAATATCGGCGTTTTCTTCAATTTTTTTCGATGCATTGCTGAGACACCATTTTGGCCCACTAGATTTTGACGAGCAAAAAATCGTGTTTGTAGTGTCATAACTTTAGAAATAATGGACCGATTGTGTTGATGTTTCTTTTAATCGAACTTGATTGGAAAGGGTGTAAAATTGGCGTTGCATCCCTTTCTTTATTTATAAGTATAGGTATATCGCATCGTAATATTGAACCTATGAACTGTTTGCTTTCAGCAATACAAGCCCCTGTGTTGAAATGAACCACAAGAAGTTGAAGAAACCTTTGACTAAAATATTATTAGAGGCAAGGTGAAGTGATTCGAGGTTTAACGCCGCTTTCAAGAGTATTTCACATTTATCTCGGCTGCTAGTATGTTGGCACGGAGAGAGGCTATGCATTGCGGTGAAACCGGAGAGCATCGACTGGAGCTAGCGAACCATGGGTGGTTCTACGCTGAAATTCAGTGCAATCAGGCACCCAAACATTACTGGGTGTAGAACAGTTCTCTATTGCAGACAAGGTTACCGAGCCCCTGGCGGAATACGAACCCCGGGCCCCTTGATCTCCACTGCGCTATCCCGCCCCCAATATTACATGTATTAGATATTGCTCTTACTTTTAAATCACACATAATTGTTCGACCATTCATCTCGTGGTGATGATTTCATTAATATATTGAAATAAGATCACCAAATGTAAAGTTTCCGAAAACAACAGCATAACATAAACGTTAAAACTATTCATGAACTTTAGAAATACCCTATAATTATGTTTTAACCATTTAAGCAATTTGATGCAATTTCTCAAGTTCCCGAAACAGGAAAAAATCTGGTAAAATAATAAGAAAATACGAAACTTAAAATGAAAGTTGACGTTCAGAAAACAGAATGATCCCAAAATTGCGCCAATTGAACATGCTTAATCCATTGAGTGCAAGATAATCATTAACTCTTAATACTGGCTGAAGTGACGAAAATATTTAGAGACGGGGGTATTAGAGGGGCAGTAGCACGTTGTTACGCTCAAAAATATCGATGAAATGGTATTTGAAACATAATGTCACCACATGTTGACCACAGTAATCATCATTTTCATAAATTTGAAATGTTTCAACAAAGGAGTTCTCAACTTTAACAAAGACATTACAACTTTAGGAAAATATTCAACTTCATAACCACCATTACAGCACTTACTGTAATTTGGAACACAATTATTAAGAAGATTTACAATAATTTCATGTACATTTCAAATATGATTTTCTTATATTCTACAAATGATGTTTTTGAAAGTTCCCATCAGAAATTGTATTTACTAAAACAAAACATGGTTAAATTTTTATGTGATATGAAAATATCATAGTTCACGGACCATCACATATCAAGGAATTTGACACCCCAAACTCTCCCCACCCACTGTTCTCGAATTGTGGACAATTCAATCAAGATGCCAAGTTAAGTACTCAACAATTCTGTTAACAAATTGAAAGTGTTTAAAATTCAACAAGAAATTACTTCCCATCAATGAACCTTGTGTTGTAGGAACAAGTATGTAAACAAATTTAAATTGTTTCAAATTCAACAAAAACTAACTTCTCAACATTAGCAAAGTAAGACAAGTAAAGTTAACTATTAACTGCATACTAGCCATCAACATACTAAGTTACTATCTGTAGCAAAGATTAATGGGCTTTTCTGCTACTTTTGGAGACATTATCAATCAATCAATCAATCGTTTATTTAGTAGAAAGGCCTGCGACCCACGTACAGAATTATATATAGTACATGTATTCAGAGTTGCTATTTATTAAATGAATTACGTAAAGTTAAGGCATCTTTAACATAGTTTGAAATGGACATTAAATAGGCAGAATTATCATTTTGAAAGTTATGGATCATGATATCTTCATTAATATACACAGGTAAATGTATATTTTCAAAGTATTTAACACGTAGATTTTCATAAACTGGACATTTATAAAGAAAATGAAATTCATTCTCTACATAATTGGATTGACAGATTTTACAGTAGCGATTTTGACGAGGGATACCATCATGTCTACCAATATTTTTGTAAATGGCTAACTCTCCAATTCTTAATAAAGTAATCGTGCGCCTTGCCTCCTTAGGTTTAACAGTTAGAAGATAATTTTCCAAACAAAACTCAGTTTTGATTTTAGAATATAAATGTAATGTTGAATACTCATTTATCTCAGACATTATTGATTGAACAGAACAATTCTTTAGACATTATGATGCTAATAAAGCCTTTTATTGTGCATACTGTATGACAGGCTTGGCTGCCATGATGTGTGGAGGGAGGTTATGCTGCACTGCGTAGTACTCACGTACAAGTTCAAGGAACTTCTGATACATCTCAAACCGCTTGTGGTCCTTAAAACTACTTCATCAAGATGGGCATTTAGTTGTGCTCTAGTGGTACCATGCATTGCCTTAAAATGCTGTTTGGATACCCCCCAAAATCCTTCAATCCCATTTAAAAGCACCCCAGTCACAGGATCTACAAAGTTATGTTTTTGACAGACTGTTTGATGAACATACCCATGTTGTGAAAGGGTATTTTCACTCAAAGCATTGCCTAGCATATTTAGGGAAATATTTTCTGGTACATGGTGGGACAAGAAAAACAGAATGGAAAGATAAATCTTCAAGGACAACCCATGGCCGTACCAAAAGCTGCCATCTCTAACACTTTTCCTTCTCAGACACTGTGGACAGCGCCAATAATACTTGTAACTTTTGGTACGGTCAAGGGTATGTCTCATTCATTCGTGACCCCTTTGACGAAAGCATCCATCTTTTATAACATTAATCTCTCATGTATTGTAAAGTGCTCTGGACACTACTACAGACTTCTCCGAGTCCATTCTAGTTTAGGCAAAGTCAAAACCACTGAAAAATTGGAATCTGACAGCCAAAAAACACCTGTAGCGGGGTGAAAATGTTGAAGATGTCAATATTCTTCGAATGTACAAAGGGAATAAGGCCATCATGGATCGTCCACCATTGCTCCTCCTAATTAAAAGGAAATGCCACACATCAATGTTGAATACATAAAACTTGTACTGTGTGTTACACTTTCCAAAAATAGCGATTGCTATATCAGGGCACATTTAAAAAATGTCCATACCGAAAACACTGAAGTAATTCTCTAAAAGAATCATTTTAAGTATTCACTGTCTACTGTATTGTCTGTGAAAATAAGAGTTGAATGATGACGCTGGGCCCAGTGTATCAATTGTGCTATTCGTCCTTCAGTGGCATCAAGTCCTTCAGTGCATTTCAACAAATCGGCTACAATACAGGACAGGACAGGCATATTTAATAGTTACTAGCTATTTACATCTGCAAAAAAAAACTTGGAAAGTCGTCATACAAGTTCACTTCTCCAATTGCTTCATTTAGAATTCTTTAAGGCAGTTCCGAGGTTGCAATGTTTGACGGTGAATATTTGTACATCTGGTGCATTGTGATACAAAAAAATTTCTTCTTGGTATGAAAAACACAACATTTGTCTCATTCCGTCTGTAAGCTGAACCTTGAAATCTTTGGTAAAGTCTGTAACAGGTTTTAAAAAAACACTTAACTCCGTCATTATTTCAAGGAAAAGGCAAAAAACCGTGACTGTTCATGAGTTCATTTGCCTCATCTTCTTGGATCACATTGTCAAGATATTCAATCACCTCTTCAGTGTAATATTGCAAGTTACAATACTCACAACAAGTGTTCCCTCCTTTGTAAAGCACTTTTGGTTTTAATCCTTGGATCCTTGAAGGTATATTTTGAAGATTATTTATGCAAGTCTTCTCTGCACAGTATTTCAAAATTCGAAAAATTAGAGGAAGCATTCTTCAAGACATGTTTGTATTTTTCTGAACTTGTCGTCTGCAAAGTAAGCTTTCCAGTATTCTCAAAAGAGCAGACGTCAATCAATTATATATATATAACCTGTTTAATTTGCATATTATTAAATTATTGACCTGACCTTTCATTACCTTAATTATTTCATCACTTTATTGAATCTCATTTGCATACAACTCGAACCATTGTAGCCAATGCCATTGTTTTAACGTGTGATGATTGACCTTTTGTGACCTGACATGAACCCTTTATTGAGCCAATCATAACTCGCGTTATATCTTCTTGACGGGTCAACAACACTGGCGGGCCGTATATATGAACGTGTGGATACGGAATGACTGGACATGATGCCGAATAAAAGTGAAGGTAATAAGTCAATGTAATGTGTTTTAGTGTATGTGCTTTATTTCAGCACGTCCGTCTGTCCGGTATTTGTTCTGCTCATAACTCTGAAACCAGTTGTTCAAATTTTACGAAACTTGATATGTACAATCACCATGATGTGTACATCTGCCTTTTGTATGTTTCGTACTCTAATTTGCATAATTTATGCAAATTTTCTCCGTTTTTCGACTTTGCCATTCAGATTGTGTTCCACTCATAACTCAAATACTAATTGTTCAAATGTCTTGTAACTTGATACATATAATCATCACGATGTGTACATCTGCCTTTTGTATGTTTCATACCCTCATTTGCATAATTTTGCAAATATTCTCCGTTTTCGACTTAACCATTCACACTTTTTGTTCCACTCATAACTCTGGAAGCAGTTATTCAAATGTTAAGAAACTTGATGTGTACAATCACCATGATGTGTACATCTACCTTCTGTATGTTTAAAACCCTCATTTGCATAATTTATGCAAATTTTCTCCGTTTTTCATCCTCACCATTCACACTTTTTGTTCCACTCATAACTCAGACACTAATTGTTCAAATGTTACGAAACCACTTATGTGTACATCTGTCATTTTTATATTTCATACCCTCATTTGCATATTTGTATGTTTCATACCCTCATTTGCATATTTAATGACATTTTTCAAATTTTTCGACTTTTACTTCTAAAACATGCTTACAAGTGTAATACTTACTCTGCTTTAATAATACTTATATATAATGGTCTGTTCATACAAAAGTTTAAACATTGATGCCCTTTTGCTATTTTCAAACATTTCTTTTTTACCAATGTTAAAAGCGGGGGTAACATGAGTGAGCTGTGCTCACTAATTCTCTATCGGCCGAACCCATTTTGTGTTACGATACTGTCGTTATTCCCGACTACAGTAGGGATACTTTTTATTTGTGGCTGCACTCTGCAACCACATTTTATTTTAGCCCAGACTGATAGACAGTAGGGATATTCGTGTTGGATGAATCCATTAATCAAGTGTTTCATTAGTAAAAAAAACTATATAGGGACCGCAACCACAGTTTCAAAACACCGATTTTGACCATGTTTCCGAGATCTGGCTGCACCCTGCAACCATATTTTAAAATGTATTGATTATATTGATAGGAAAGATTACTTACTTCAGTTTCTTAAACGCTTTATTCCATGGAAATCGCACCAAGATTAGCGATACTGTGGCCTGTTTATCGAGGCGTGTCTTCTGGCAAGATGGCGGACTCGCCGATTTAGACCAAATTTTCCTAGATCTGGTTGAAGGTCGCAACCACATTTTACACTGACCTGATCATATTGATGGGAAAGAACAATGATTCTTGTTTCTAAAACACTTTGTTTCATTAAAATCGGTCAATAATTAACCGAATTAGACTGTTTTATAATCGTCATAAGTCCAAACCCTCCATTTGCGGTTAGGCCATATTAATTACCTTTGTTGAGAAACATTTTGGTAATATTGATAGTTATGCACGAATATATCAATATTAATACCGGGGATGTTGTTCGGCTACTGCCAACGAAAGCCATAAGTAAAACATTGTGGTACCTTAACTACACAATTGTGAGAGAACCATTTTTTCAAGAACGCATTCTCACATTCGGAACATTATATCCTGGTCTCTCCATTGATGAAGTCTGTACTCAATCTGATGAAAATCGTATTTCAAATTTAACTATAATAAATAAACATTATTGATGAATAATAAATTATAATGTTTCGTAAACTTACATGTGATAATCTGCTTTTGTTCTAAGGTCTTCAATCCGTGTCTCGCTTTTGCAGTAATTTAAGGCAACTGAATTAAAATTCTCACCTAAATTACCCAAGCAGCAGTAAGCAATAACACACTGATTATTTTTCAAGAATCTTCCTAACTCAAACTCCAAATCCTAATTCATATCACTCATCACTGTCTCATTATATAGAACATCGTTTGATATCATCTTCCCGTGATTAGACAATGCCCAGAGGTGGCAATTCCGAAGAAGGGTTTAATCTCTGTGGTACCTGTAATATCATTTTCATCAAAAGGAATTATTGGAGTGATTATTTACGTCAGTGCTTCTATTCGTATAGTGTACTATAGGACGATAAGAAAGCCTTAGGCACACATATGCAATTCATGTTGTCTCCTATGCCTATGAATGTGACATGATATACATGGATTGTCCACATACAGCTTCCAATATTTATCCAATCCAGTTTAGTTGCCTGAAGCCGCGTCTTATTGGTTATGCTTGATGCGTTTAAGCGGCGTGTACGTACACCGACAACGTGTCCGGCGTACGCCGTTCCTGGACCAGGCTGAAGTTGAACAAGTGTATCGGCACACAGATAGGAAGACCTCATTATCCCTCAAACTAGCTTCAGTAATCATGTCATTTATATCATAAAAGTTTTTCTTTGAAATTATTTCAAATCTTGGATCAATATTATATTAGCGTGTAGTGCATTGTTTTAAAGAACCAGTAATGTTTTAAAATAAATTAGTCAACTATCTAATTTTCAAAAGCAAATTCATTAAAAAAATAGTTATTGAATGTCGAAAGGATAACATGTGTCGGCCATTATACGCGGCCTTGCCGGTCATTTCCATCCGGAGCATTCGGAGTACGCCTAAGGCGTGCGCCAGGTTCGACTCAAGTGATTCGCCGGTTACACCGCTTCCGGCGGCGTACGCCTGGTAGTGCGCCGGTTCCCGAATCAAGCATAGCCATTGTTGCCATCCCGTTTGAAACTTCTGTAAAATATATCAGAGGGACAGGATATGGGACAGTGGTATGCGCGTTCGACTTCGGATCAATAGGTCTAGGGTTCGAATACTGCCAGGGGCGCAGCAATTTTGTCGGCTGTAAATAACTGGTCTAAATGAAGTTCGAGTGCAATGCTACAGTGAATTTCAGCGTAGTACCATTCGTGGTTCGCTAGTTCAAGCCGATGGTGGCATGTTCCACCGCTATGAAGCCGCCATGGCGTTGTGGGCTTTCTCCCTGCAATAAGACCACCAGCCGTGGTATAAATGAAACCCCCACACACCTCACATCTATCCGATATTTATAAGCCCTTCAAAGAGATAACATTCCGTGATATAGACATTGTTATGTTATAGATTGTCCATCCAGCGATTTATATCATTAAGTATGTTTTCAAATAATTAATTTTGTATTTGTTACACTAACATGGCCAAGGGCTCTTTAAAGGCACTGTAGCACGTTCTGATTACTGGAATAAAGTGATCTAACAAAAAGGCAAATACGTGTTACCAATGACTAAATACATCTCCTGAATTGATAAAAAGAGTTCTTAACGAATGTACATGGCTCGGTTAAACCATATGAGTCCATTTCCTATCGAGCGGCCATTGTAAAGTGTTCACACTGATGAGTTACACAAAAGTGTAAAAGTGTACAAAAGTAGCACCCTGTTCTACGAATACCGACAACCGTTTTCTATGTATATGGCTTATCGGGTCGTGTAATGAGATGTTTCCCCCTCTATATATCGTTTATACTTGAAGACACATTTGAGAAAAATTAATATACAAAAAAACATGCTAAAGCACCTTTAAGGAAACATCCATTTTGACATTGGGGTCACATTTGTCAAACGTCATAAATATAGTGCTATTGTATCGCAAGTACTGACTTTCGTCGAAATTTACCATTTTGATGATAGTCAACTTAGTACAGTACAATAAGAATAAGAACATGTTAATACGAGTAATCAGTCAGTTTGCAGCAATTTCGGCTTGATTATTTCGCTGAGCTGTGGCAGTTTGTAAACTCTTGGCCATGAAATATGCGTTCAGTGACTTGTCGAAACCTGTATATTTGCAGTAAACTATCAACTTTTATATCATATTGAACTGTAATGCATATCTGAAATTTGAGAGATTGCAATGGGAACTAGATTCCCATAATTTGCAGTAAGTTTATTGGTCACAGGACTATATTACTTTGAATAAACAACCCTTTTATTAAAACGATATGCAGATATCTCATCTTCTTGGCCGAAATGAAACATCAGTTGTTTATCACATACATTTGTGTATGTTACTGTTAGTGAAGAGCAGATTTCAGAGGAGCATGTCGTCTTAAACTGATACCTTTCTTTGTGGCAACAGAGTAAGCAAATGCACAATGTCTACACAAGGTGTTAGCACTCTGAATCTTTTTGTGAAGAAGTTGATAGTGCAAATGTTTTACGGACGGACACCGGATGACATGCAATGTTGTGCCATAATTATGTCTGTTGGTTGTTCTGGCCTGATGAGCTCAAATCTGACCACCATTTTCAGGAAATGAACTTTATTCCGAAAATATAAAGTTAGCGCTTAAGAAATAATTTGCAAGATTACTCCTGCACTCTTAGCTGCTTTGTAGAGGTGACCATGCTACCAAAGAAGTGTTATCATGGTAATTCGTGGCGGGATGATAGCACCGAGTAACTCCTCAGTATTTAGAAACGTCTGATAATGATGAATACCACTGTATTTACCCCCTGTCTTAAAACCCATTTAAACACAAATTGATTTGCCCTTTGCCCCTGGGGGCAAATAGGTGTCATGTAAACACAGCTTTAGACTATGTAGATGCTTTAAAACTGTTGGAGTGCTCAACGTTTGAAAGATGATGGCCAAATACTAATTATTGGTAAAACAAACCTTTTTAGGTCGACTTTAAAAAAAAATTCATTCAGTTTGGCCTCTACGTTTCTTTGTTTTGCTTTTTTTCCCTTTCAATTTTCAAAGCGTAACTCCCATGCGTGAGTAGGTGCAGATGGTGTGAACGAAAAATAATACCTTTGTTTGTAAAAATAAGACACTTCCAAGATGGCAAGTGTTTTGTTTTTAAATAACAATTGAAGAAGTAAATAAATTATGTTATTTTGAAAATAAACATTAAACTTATTAACGTTAAGCTACTTATTTCGAAAATGTTTGTTACATTTTTGTGTCATTTGTAACTATGATCAAAACAGTTTTATCATCATCATCATCATCATCATCATTATCTTTCAATTCAAAATGGCAAATATTCATTTTCATTCATGTTCTACCATGTCAACGCGCACAGGATCGGGACTTGCTTACGGCATTTCTAAAGTTTACAAGCCATTGTGAGATGGAAAAAATGATAATAGGATTAAAGTAGTCACACTTCTAGGTTTTCCCTTTAATTAAAATGAAAAGTATCAAGATCGGGACAGGGATAAATCTTATAGAAATAATGAGCGATGTTTCTGGAAACCCAGGATTAACATTGTTTCACCAGATAATATCAATATTTTTTTTCTTTTCAAACATAATTAGCTTAGTTACAAGAAATATGAATACAATTTCCATGAGTAAAGGAAATTATATATGTGTGGAAAGTACTTTATTTACACTGATTCCACTCCGACGAGGAACGATATTGTTACTGTAGCACATTTTTGCATATTATATTTTCCAAACTAGCCATTTATTATATATTATATGTTGTTCATTAGAAGGTTATATAACTCATTGCATGACCTGAAGAGTCGTATCCATAGAAAACGGTATTCCATATTGGAAGAAAATAGTGCGACGAGGTATAAAACGATAGTGGACAGTGGTTGACCATTCCATCATTCTGTCATAATTAAAAGTCAACTCTGAGTGTATAGATATCGCTACATCAGTCAGATCACTCCAACAACCTCCGACCGGCCACATGTTAAATCAAATCTTTTTATCGATTCAGGAGTATCTAGGAGTAACACTTATTTACCTCTTCCTGAGGTAACTTTATTCCAGTAAAAAATGTGTGCTACAGCGCACTTAATAACAATGCTGTACCCTGTGCAGCATGCAGTTACAGTTACTACGTGTTTTAGAAATATCAAATCAGAATGGCCCTTTTCAGTATAAACACATTTTCAAAATTCATAGTAATTTATCATATTCTCAGCAGAATTAGCAAAGCTTCTTCCCCCGAAAATAAAGGTTGAAATCTTGTTTTTGAGAATGCCTTCCTAATGCACGGCTTAACTCTTGCCAGTCTCCATCGCTGGCTGATTTAAGCCTTGCCGCATTTCCTTAAGGTTTCTGTGCTAGAAAACCAGATCCCATTAAACATTTCAGGTGCAGGGATCAACTATATTTGCGAGGGAAATACTGCACCTTAACTTATCAAGATGAGGTCATGAATATCGCTCAATTATTCAATCAAAATTTCGGGCATTGAAGTTAATATTGAACATGTGCTAAATATTGCAGTACATAGTGTTGGCTCAAAAGTAGCAGACTTTAGGTGAGATAGGATCAATCCACTATTTTCAACAACTTGCAGGACAGTATCACACGTCAATCAATATTATAAGGCGCACCAACCGTCAGACTGGCGATGAGGAAAGTCGCACGATTGGGGACGACCTGGAAAGAGCACAGAACCAAATGATCTCACGTCATACTGTAATTAAGCATCGAAAAAGACGAAACGCTCAGGACTGTCACACAAGTATGGTTTTATGACCTAACAGTACATAACAGACTCAAAACAGTTTGTTGACGTACGAATGGAACCGCAAATCAGCAAAACAGACTTGCACGATTGGACTCGGTGGTATTAAGTAAAAACAACCAAATTTTATTTTACCGCCGCTTTTAGTAGTAATTCACTTATATCACGGGTGCAAGTATAAATACAAGAGAAAGCCTGCAAGACTTCTGTGGATTGGTATCGCGATGAAACAGCTGAACCTAGCGAATCATGTACTGGACTGAAATTGCATTATGCCCAAACCTTAAAGCATGTTGAACATTTCTCTACCAGACAAAGTTGTCGACCCCCTGTCGTTTTGCGAACTCAGGACCTCTTAATCCGAAGATAACCATTGCGCTATATCACTATATAAACACGTGTACATGATAAGTATTTTAAGTCTGGTTCACGTTTATAAATATCCTACCATGGGATATATCGTCTATAAGCGATATACGGACTGTTTTGTCGCATATCTTTTGAAATAATGATCCGATTGTGACCATTTGTGGCTCATATTGTAAGGAAATCATTTAGCTTTCGTACCGTAATAAACAAAAATAGTTTATGCGAAATATTACCTTTCCTTTTATAATAAGGGAGGGTCTATATAGGTATACGTCTTCCAAACGCTGTTTCTAAACGATACACGCCCCTGTGACTTATTGTTCAATGATAACTCCCCTATCAAAAGCACCAATGTCTAATAAATGCCAACCTTCACTTTACATGCACGAGTTACGTTAATTGTTAAAATGTATAACGTCTATAAGCTATCTACCCTCACTCTCCATGCACAAATTACATAGAGTTCAATATATGACAAGCCTTCAGTATACAGTTCCAGTTAATAACCTTTCTTTCAAGGTACACACTGTAAATCACGTTTCCTTCTGTATCTGTATACACAAACTGAATTGATTTATATACAGGAAGTATTTGATATACAGATGTCGATTATAAAACCTGTTATCAGGACACACATTTTCTGTTATCTATCAACTTGACTCTCCATTATTGAAATTGTATTGCTTTCAGTGTATGATAAAGATTTCTGGTAGATGGGTCTTCTTTCAAGACACACACCGTCTATCAACTGTCAACCTTGACTCTTTGCCAAATGATATTCTGAAACTGTCCGGGTACGAGTTGGCTTGAAGTTTTAGTTTACGCTAAAAAAACCTACTGCTAAACTCATCGGCAAAAGAAACTTTATCACCTCAGTTGGTTTTGGTTAATGCAATATTTAAAAGAAATCAGATGCATTTGACAGTGACAAGATACAATAATACTTATCTGAAGTAGTTTGGATGAATAAATTTGTGACTGTGGTTACATTTTAGTTAAAATTTCTTTGTTTAATGAAAACAGGGGTAAGAAATGAAATTTCCCTCATTATGATCCCTTCCATGTTTAAAATGTTGTAAATGTGTGCAGAATCAGGCACATTTATCAATTTTCACATAGAATATGTCTTATATGTCAATGGACAATTGTATATCATCAAAACTAACTTTTGAATAAAGTTTAAAATTTAAAATTTCATTTTTTTTTTTTTAAATTAAAAAGAAATGTAGAAGTATTCTTTGACTGCTGACTAAACACCTGTACTTGTCAGTTTTAGATTATCATTTCGACAACTTGATATATTTGCAATTGAAAATCATAAATATGCTACAACCAACTGAGGTGATAAAGTTTCTTTTGCCGATGAGTTTATTAGTTTCCCTGGTAGTATTTCAGGTTATTCCAAAGTTCAGTTGCATACATCTATTTAAAGTTGAAACAAGCAGACAGAGTCGACTATATCCCCCGCCACGAGGGAAAAGTTTAAAACAAAGTGATTATGGAGCTTTATTCTTTAATACATCACAATATGTTATGTTTCCACGGAAACGGCTAGAAATAGAATTCCAAAGTAGTTGAGAACCCCAAGAGGCACATCTACACATGATGATTGTTTGACAATTTTCATTGAGTTATCTCTAACAGATTTTGAGTTCTGGTCCGGAAACAACATGTTAAAGTATGTTTCATAAAACGGCAAAAACTATGGAAGGGGATTTGTGCCAGAAATGAAGACATGTTGACTTGTAACTTGTAAAGTGTAACATGTCGTTCTCAACCATACAAGTCTCGAAGAGACAAGTCCAACCATGCAAAACTAACATTTTAATCCTGTCAATCGTTACTTTCCATTCTCAACATTACAAAGTTGAAATGTAATTCTAGAAATCGTCAAAGTCGAAAAGTCAACTTGTCATTTTTAATTATTAAATCTTAATAATATACACATTTTGTAATGTTATAAGTTTCGTTTGACAAATGAAAAATGGAAAATGAAGAGTTGCAAAGTCAGCTTTGTAAAACCGACTTTTGCATTTCGAGACTGACATGACTTGTATAGTTGCGAATGCAATGTTTCAAATTACATCTCTACATGAATTCGCATTGACCATATTTGGAAGTTTCCCGAACATTGCCGATGTTTTCCGAGGACGAGAGGCATTTGCAAAAAACCGAGACCTCCCTTGCCACTGTCCCAGATGGGGAATCCCTTAGTCTATTTTGAGCCCAACATTGGACAAGTTAACCACGCCCCTTGAAATCAAGGGACGTAACTCTTGTTTTGTCCTTCAAACAAACGCACGTTGTGAGTTCACGGAGCGCTACTGTCACTTACATTCCGTGTGATAGTGTCGCTTAGTAATTAAATGCCAAACGAAAATACCAATTGAAACTTAATTCTTAGGTATTCTAATTATTATTTCAATAAATTTCAAGGACACTTGACAAACAATTATTTTTGTTGCAACGCAAAACGAATGCGGAAGTAATGTAAATGTGGGATAACACTGACAGACATACAGGATCGCATAGCTTGATTGGCATTGATGCTATGATAAATGTATCCGATCCGTTATCATAAAACTTCTTTCACTTACATATAAAACTGCAGATTTACAAACCATATATAGACATCCTACACCCGAAAATATTAATTACTTTCTGTGCGTTCATTTACACATTATCTTCTCTCAGTTAAATCATGTCAACATTCACTTTTTTATACTCCAATTTTTCGTGTATTCAATAAAGTCTTTTGCATTCAGAAATGAATATCCAAGTTTTGAAAAAGAAAATCTTGATATTGAAAGTATATAAACGTTAGTGGGGAAGAAATTGAAAGAAATACATCAGCCAGTGTTGACAACTTTATTATTAATTTTAAAATAGTTTAAATGTACCACAAAGCAATGATCTAAATCAGGGAACTTCATATACTTCTTTAAAACAAATTTTAAAAATACATTGCACTTTAATTATAACTGAAAACTGTTCTGAGCATCAATACTTCTTATTCTTACAGACAGATAATCAAGGGAGTGAGTGAGTGAGTGAGTTGGGGTTTAACGCCGCTTTCAAGAGTATTTCACTTATATCACGGCTGCTAGTATTATGGCAGGGAGAAAGCCCGCAACGCCATGTGGCTATGCATTGCGGTGAAACCTGCGAGCAACGGCTGGAACTAGCGAACCATGGGTGGTACTGCACTGAAATTCAGTGTAGCATTGCACCCAAACCTTACTGCGTGTAGAACAGTTCTCTACTGCAGACAAAGTTGCCGTGCCCCTGGCGGGATATAATCAAGGGAAAATGTTCTTTAGCTGAGTTCAATTTATCTTTATATTTATCTTTCTCAACTAGTTTAAATTATTTATTGGTTTTTAATATGTTAATTTATCTATTTTAATTTACTTATCAAGCAACCTATATTTTTAGTATTTGAAGCAGTGAAAAGTGTATTGTTGTGGGACAGAAATATATTTGTCCATGATTAATATGTCCATTAATTCTATATAAAGAATCAATTAAATTACTGAATTCAAGTATGAAATGTAAATAATAAGCCTAGATCAGTTGTTTCACACTTTGAACAATAAACATAAATTGAAAGAAATACATCAGCCAGTGTTGACAACTTTATTATTAATTTTAAAATATTTTAAATGTACCACAAAGCAATGATCTAAATCAGGGAACTTCATATACTTCTTTAAAACAAATTTTAAAAATACATTGCACTTTAATTATAACTGAAAACTGTTCTGAGCATCAATACTTCTTATTCTTACAGACAGATAATCAAGGGATAATGTTCTTTAGCTGAGTTCAATTTATCTTTATATTTATCTTTCTCAACTAGTTAAAATTATTTATTGGTTTTTAATATGTTAATTTATCTATTTTAATTTACTTATCAAGCAACCTATATTTTTAGTATTTGAAGCAGTGAAAAGTGTATTGTTGTGGGACAGAAATATATTTGTCCATGATTAATATGTCCATTAATTATATATAAAGAATCAATTAAATTACTGAATTTAAGTATGAAATGTAAATAATAATCCTAGATCAGTTGTTTCACACTTTAAACAATAAACATTCAACTTCTACATGCCAAAACATGAAAATAATTATGAATAAAGAATGCAAACTGAAAATAGAATTGTTTTACTGGTAATTTCAAAAATATAATTGCACTATATTGAAGTTAAAAATTGAATCGACTGTAACTTATACAGGATATACAAACATTTTAAAACGTACAATTTCACTAAAATTGTCATTCATGAATACATTGACATGCGTATTAAATATGTGTTTTATTAACTCATATGAAACGATGATATTTTTTATTTAGATAAAAATTCCGATAATTAATGTTTTACAACAATATGTTTCCCCTAAACATACGTCTTTGCCGTGTCTATTTAACACTTTTGTTTGTTAGTCATTAATGTAACAAACTCATTGTAGTAGAAATATATATAGAATTATTAATTTAAAAGTTGAAAGAAAAGAAATGTTCATTCCATTAAGGTGTTGTAAAGGAGAAACACAACACAATCCGGCCCGAAGTTGCAGAATGGGCTTCTTTATAAACATATTTCAAGGATTAGTGTTTTTGAAAAGTCCAGAAACTGTACTAAGAGTGTGACATTTTTAGATGTTCAGTATATATTTATAAATAGAGCAATCTACACAAGAAGAGAGCTGCTGAAAATGAAAATAAGTCATTCAAATATTTGTTATTTCTGTAAATCTGAACCAGAAAGTTTCCTAATCACGTAAATGAATTTTGGGGGAATCGAAAGTTTCATGAACAATCGTCTTTTATCACCCAAAACTGGCTACCTAAGTAGATGGTGCTTGTGTGAGATCATGCGGTATCGACAAGCGATATATACATTGTAGATTAGTTCTGCCCCAGCAAGGAATCCAAGTTGCGTTTCAATGGAAACGGGGAAAACAAATACCGAACTGTGACCAGTGTTACCACGGTCCAAAAGCTGAGACAGTAATTTTGTGGACTCAAATCAAAGCAGTCTGTGACACTGACAGTAATTTATGTTGCGAAACCACTTGAAATTACGTAAGGTTTATTTTGAAACTATTTATCATCATGTATTTATTTCCAAAAAGTCGATAAAATATCTAACTATAATCGAATGTGAAAAAATGTCCCGACCAACTGTTTTTTTTTAATAATCTTTTTTTTTACAAAAGACGCAATGTTTTCTTTATACAGATACAGACTGTCCTACTTATGAAGGTATTAAACATGTAGTTTTATATTATGCCAAATCAGTATACATGTAGAGCTATCATTATACCCGAGTGTAAACTGTGCAATCCTGTATACCCTTTTACAATAAAATGCAACAACACAATAAATTCAACACCCTTCTGGGTCACAAGAAAATGTACGATCTAATACTAGACTCACACATTTTGATAAACTAACTTAAATGGGAATACGTCACTGATTCAAAATACAATGATCTGGATTGGGAGTGTTTTAGTTTATACATATACAACTGCGTGTATAGCAAGAAAGGATTTACTCCAACTATCTTGTATATTTGAAAAAAAACAAAGCATACATTACAATAGTATAATATCACAAAATACATATATATTAATCTTGACCAGGAAGCATATTTCTTAAAAGTGTGTTATTTAGAATACTGAATACTAAATGAATAAACAAATTACAACTTTTCTCTAAATGGGTTCACTTATTTATGTTGATTCTGCTTGCATTTTGCTTGCAAAATTCCTGGATCCGTCCCTGACAAACATTATAGTGACCAGTAATGCTGCCTTTAATTTTTTTTAGAAATATATATATATAAATAGATGTAAAAGATAAATGTTCATGGTTTATGTGTTAGAATGAATGAATGAATGAATGAATGTCTTTATTTCCTCCAAAATCAATCGAAGATTACAAAGATAAAACATCAATTAATTATATACATGCACAGAGAATATTTACATAGAATATTTAAGACATTGCAATACAAATTAAGCAATCAAAAATAGGTCATCACAGCATCCTTCATTTCAAATACATAATTGGAAAATGCACGTATGATAAATTGCCATGAACCGTCATTAAGTCCCGGGATGTCTAGTTTGGCACCACAAAACAGTGCAAGAGCATCATCATCATGTAACATTTCAATATTTACAAAGGTATCTACGTCAAGTTGGTCAAGTAATGCCATATAGAAAGTGTTTCGTTTATGCATAAAAAATTCGCAATGTAAAGTGATATGGGAATCATGGTCAAAACAGTGCTTTGAACAAAATGTACATTCCTTTGAGAATTTTGCTTTTGAGCCTAGTTGAACAATAAGTTGTAGTTGGGCTTTATATTCCGGATATACATCTATTAAACGATAAAGTTTATGAACACACAGTGTTTGGTGGATAACAGCATATCTGGACATATCTTCTCTCATGGAGAGTCTCAATTTCCACTGATACTCTTCATTAGAGAAGATAGATTTAACAACTATCCTGCGCCACACTTCCTTTGATGGAAAGGTGCCAGTTTGTACAAAATGTTGTATATATTCAAACAGATCATATTTTCGTGCTGTACATAATAGCGTGTTGCAGATACTGCGTGAGTTTGTACATACATTATAGTTGATTGTTAAAAATGCACAAAACAAGGTTTTCGTTGATGAATAACAACGATTATTACACAAGGAATAATAATCTACATTTATCAATATATCCGACCATTGTCCAGAGACCAAGATTGGCACAAGCTGAATCTGTGGACATACGTCTGTTAAATCCTTGAATACAACAGGCAAAAAAACGTTGGGTATTTTCCACTAAATATAGGTCTTTACCAAACAATGTTGGCAATGTTTCACAGCCATAGAAGCTGGTAGGTAGAATCATTCGCTTCCATATATTAACACATGTAATTGGATGCAAATCATTGTTGTTAAAACCCAGAGGACGTAGGGAATTTATAGTTTGCCTTGCCTTTTGACAGCTAGCAGTTACTCTATCTTTACAAGATAGATTTGATGATAGTAGAATACCGCCATATTTTACTGATGAACTTATAGGTAAAACTGTGTTACAAAATGAGAATGAGAGCTCGGGATAGGTTTGCCTCCCTTTTCGAAAAACCAAAACAGTGCTTTTTGATGCATTATATGTTAACCGCCATCGGGAAGCATATTCTGAAACAATGTTTAGTGAGTTTTGAAGGCCAGATGGGGTGGTACTTAGAAGTGTGGTATCATCTGCTAACAGGACTGAAGGTACATCGATTCCATATATACATAAACCACTGTTGGCATATCTTAATTCAGTTAGCAAATCATTGATAAAGACTAAGAAAAACCATGAAGACAGGACTCTACCCTGTCCTACCCCTTGTTTTACTTCAAACGTATCGGAGCTATTTCCATTGTACATAACAAAGGAAGAACTACAAGTGTAACTATGGTATAGAAGATTCCACATTTTACCCCTAATACCTAATTTGTAAAGTTTTATGAATAAACCGTTTTGCCAAATTCGATCAAAGGCTTTCTCATTATCGAGAAAAGCTGTAAAAACTTGTGAGCCACGTTCAACATAGTATGTAACGCAATCATTTAGCATAAAAGCTGACATAACTGCACCATGTTCTTTTCTGAATCCAAATTGCAGAGGGTCTGGAAAACCGGGGTTGATACTGTTAATATAACATTCAAGACGTGATAACAATAGCTTTTCAAGCAACTTCCCTATACAGGAAGTGAGAGTGATACCTCTGTAGTTTTTTGGATCACATTTTGGACCTTTTCCTTTGTAAAGTGGAACAATCATCCCCAATCTAAAGACATTGGGAGAGTACACAGCCTTCATAATTGCATTATATAAAATGCAGAGCTTAACAGCCAGCGCGTCGCTTCCGTGAATTAGATGTTCATTGTTTATCTGATCCGGTCCCGGTGATTTATTACGATTTAGTTTGACGATATGTTGTTTTATCTCTTCAGGTTGGATATCAGCATAAAGAATAACGTCAGCCGCATCGGAAACTTCGGATTGTGAAATTATGTCTTTCAGTTTGCTTTCCACAGAAGTTTTAAATTCATCATCAAAGCTTTCCGAGCAGTGTGGTAGAGCGAGGTTAGCATAGTATTCACCCCACAGGTCACAGATAGCCTTTGGCGAATCCGCGTGTGTATTGTTGAATACTAATTTATCAACAGTTGACCGCGGGCGTCTTAGCTTACGGACTGATTTGAAGAAAGTATTAATATCAGTTTCAGATGTAACTTCAAGTTCACGAGATAATTCTTTATGTTGTTGGCGTTTTGCCTGCCGATGTAAGCGACGGAAATCGCGCTTATCACGTTTGTAGTCCCTATACGCAGAAGAATTATCGCCCCTTGGTTTGCCGTCTGCTAACCAAATTCGCCGCGAACCTCGCATTTTATAATGAACATCATTTAGGCCGTTTCGCTTCCAATAAGGCTTAAGATAGGGTCTGAATGTTCCACATGGTATATATTTAGAACTAGCAGTTATAAGAGCATTGCTAATCTGTTCATTATATAGCTCTATATCTGCAGATTGTATTTCATCAAAAGGAACACAAGAATCACATATTCCAGAGAGAAGTCTCTCTGTCTCTTCAGTGTAAGCTCTTAGTTCAGTGTTATCAGCTTTTCGCCATTTTGGAATACATATTTTTGATGGTGGGGTAGCAGCATTAGGCTGTACTTTAATATTAATGTAACATGGTAGGTGGTCAGAAACTGAGTAATTACATTGGTCAAGCACATAACACTGAAGTAAGTCGCTTACCGCATGCGAGGGTATAAGGATATAGTCAATTAGAGACTTGTATTGACTATCCTTACTTCTCCATGTATAGGCTGGACCATACGTGCGAGAAGTGTGTAAGACATGTACAAGATTTCTATGGTTAATAACCTTTTCTAGTGCCTTTTCACGTGAGGATAAAACGGCTTTACACAAATAATCGAATGTGAAAAAATGTCCCGACCAACTGTTTTTTTTTAATAATCTTTTTTTTTACAAAAGACGCAATGTTTTCTTTATACAGATACAGACTGTCCTACTTATGAAGGTATTAAACATGTAGTTTTATATTATGCCAAATCAGTATACATGTAGAGCTATCATTATACCCGAGTGTAAACTGTGCAATCCTGTATACCCTTTTACAATAAAATGCAACAACACAATAAATTCAACACCCTTCTGGGTCACAAGAAAATGTACGATCTAATACTAGACTCACACATTTTGATAAACTAACTTAAATGGGAATACGTCACTGATTCAAAATACAATGATCTGGATTGGGAGTGTTTTAGTTTATACATATACAACTGCGTGTATAGCAAGAAAGGATTTACTCCAACTATCTTGTATATTTGAAAAAAAACAAAGCATACATTACAATAGTATAATATCACAAAATACATATATATTAATCTTGACCAGGAAGCATATTTCTTAAAAGTGTGTTATTTAGAATACTGAATACTAAATGAATAAACAAATTACAACTTTTCTCTAAATGGGTTCACTTATTTATGTTGATTCTGCTTGCATTTTGCTTGCAAAATTCCTGGATCCGTCCCTGACAAACATTATAGTGACCAGTAATGCTGCCTTTAATTTTTTTTAGAAATATATATATATAAATAGATGTAAAAGATAAATGTTCATGGTTTATGTGTTAGATATCTTTGAAAAAATGACAAACTGAAGATGGGTCTTCATATAAGTTCATTACCAACCGGTTTCACAAATAGTGATCATCAGGGTAGCTTATACATTGTGTTGCTAATGATGTAGCGTCAATGTATAAGCTACCCTGATGATCACTATGTTGTGAAACCGGTTGGTAATGAACTTATATGAAGACCCATCTTCAGTTTGTCATTTTTTCAAGGATATATATATATATATATATATATATATATATATAGTTACTTTATTCTGTCCATATGATCAATCTAAATATATATATATATTATTAGTATGCCTGATTGAAACGAGAGCAATATAAATTACGTTCCATTTCTATTTGAATAAGATATTCCTGTTTGCTTTGTTTCAAAATCAGAAAATGAATTTCAGCACAGATAAGAGGTAATGATTACACAATGTGACATTAAATATGTGCCCGACCATCGGGCTGGTGTAACACAGTAAGGTGTACTTTTTGCAAGCTCGCAACAGAAATAACCGCGTCTCGGGCGTTCGGGCGGGCAGTTGTTTCCTCCACAGTAAAATGCTATGGTGTCCTAATGTTTTAGTCAATGTGCTTTTGTCAACAGTATGCTAATAATGGGAAAACTAGTATGCAACTTTCAAGTATGTGTTAGTAGTTGCTGGGAGATGCTTGCCAAGGGAGAAGTCATTGTTGAACATTGTGTTTATCGGATCGGGATTATTCGTTCCTTTCCGCTAATTTCCGTAATATTCCAAATATGGTCAATGCGAAATCGTGTAGAGATGTGATTTGAAACATTGCAATCGTAACTATGCAAGTCATGTCAGTCTCGAAATGTTAACTATGCAAGTCGTGTCAGTCTCGAAATGTTAAAGTCGGTTTCACAAAGCTGACTTTGCTACTCTTCATTTTCCATTTTTCATTTGTCAAACGTAACTTGTAACATTACAAAATGTGTATATTATTTAGATTTAATAATTAAAAATGACAAGTTGACTTTTCGACTTTGACGATTTCTAGAATTACATTTCAACTTTGTAAAGTTGAGAATGGGAAGTTACGATTGACAGGATTAAAATGTTAGTTTTGCATGGTTGGACTTGTCTTTTCGAGACTTGTATGGTTGAGAACGACATGTTACACATTACAAGTAACAAGTCAACATGTCTTCATTTCTGGCACAAATCCCCTTCCATAAAAAAACAAGCAGACATAGTCTTCTCCCCCGTCAAGTGGGAAAAGTTTGAAATATACTGAACAATCATCGTCGAGCTTTATTCATTTATAACTCCTAAATCACACATTAGTAATAAAATCATGCTATACAAGAACATATACTTCCTAAGATGGATTAATTGCTGTCTAAAAGTTGTAAAGATCCGATCTGGAAGGGAAATTGTAAAAAGTATATTGACTTTTGCTCCTAAATGCAGATGATGCTTTTCCATGTCTAAAGCTGAGAGTCCAAAAAAGGTGGGAGGTGAGGTGGTTTGGGATTAAACAGCGCTTTCAAGAGTATTTCACTATATCGCGGCTGCTAGTATTATGGCAGGGAGAAAGCCCGCAACGCCATGTGTCTATGCATTGCGGTGAAACCTGCGAGCATCGGCTGGAACTAGCGAACCATGGGTGGTACTACGCTGAAATTCAGTGTAGCACTGCACCTAAACGTTACTGCGTATAGAACAATTCTCTACTGCAGACAAAGATGCCGTGCCCCTGGCGGGATTCGAACCCCGGACCTCTTGATCCGAAGCCGAACGTTGAGTATATGACTTTGTATATCTGTTTAAGAGAGATGGATGTCTATGGAATGGTTTCCTTAACTTGAAGTAAGCATTCACAATATTCAAATTTGAAGATAACAATCGGGTTAATCTCAAATATGTTTCTGTGGGTTAGGATGCAAGGAGCGGGAGGGCCAGGGGAGCAGTTTTGCGGCGAGAACGTCGTCCTGTGCGACACGTGCATATCCTTGTTGGGATACCTTACGTTGGACATCATTGATCAAAGGCTTGCAAGACGCATATAATCATATTCCCTCCATGGTATCTGCCCACTTTAGGTGATGTGATTTGGGGTTTAACGCCGCTTTCAAGAGTAGTTCACTTATATCACAGCTGCTAGTATTATTGCAGGGAGAAGTCCGCAATGCCATGTGGCTATGCATTGCGATGCTGAAATTCAGTGAAGCACTCCAAACTTACTGCGTGTAGAAAAGTTCTCTACTGCAGACAAAGTTGCCGTGGCGGGTTTCAAACTCTTTATCAGAAGACGAACGGGCTATCCCGCCCCCTGGAATGTTCCAGAGTCACGTTGTTACAACGGAGATAATGAGAAACGATAGAGACGACGGAACAAATTCCTGGCATGGGGTCACCTTACTCTCATCCCATTGTTTTAAAATGTCAGTATATTTCTCATTCAAAATCATTTAGTGTAAGATAGCCGATATATGAATTGACAATTTTGCACGTCACCTGTCAATCGCGAGTGTTGACACGACTCTGCACGTGACGCATGCTTTTCACATGTTATCTTGAAATCCCGACGATTCTCAAGCAAACGAAAGTCCCGGGCAAAGGCCCGTCATATTTATAAATTGTCAACTTATAATTTACCCTTTTCCCCGAATATTGATTGGTCAAGCTCATTTTGACTGGTCACGGCCATGTGATCCAAATTTACAGGCTTATTTCTAGTGAAGTCTGTTTGAACCTTTCACATTTGAGATTTGTAAACGTTGATAGTTGAATAAAACAATTGCGTATACAAAACAAGTTCGAAACTGTTTTAATGGTGAAAATGTTGTGTATTCAATATATTTCGGAAAACATAATGCCTTCTGATATTTCACAGTCAGTAATACATCCAGTAACCGTTCACACGCCTGCAATCCTAATGTGAGTCAGTCAAACTGTTTCGAGATACCCCTATGGTCTATACTGTCAATGACCATATTTGTATACAAAAGGAACTGTTTCTTGTCATCCCAACATCATTGACTGGCATGAATTGCAGAACATTCATGCTTTGCACGTGCAAGCGCCGTAACCTAAGCGTGATCAACGCACAGCCACTAGCTTGTTGTAAATAACTGACGAAATGATTATTTAAAGTGGCAGTAGCACATGTTTTGCAAATTTTTTTTTTTTCAAATTTTCCATTTATAATGATAGTTTATGTCATTTATGTCGATGCTCACAGGTTTCACCGTACTGCATAACCATAATTGTGTTGCTGGCTTTCTACCTGCAAAAATACCAGCATCCGTGGTAGCTCAGGTTGCATACTCCAAGAGGAGTTGAGAATGAAAAAGGAACGATGTTGGTTCCTACACCAGGGTAATACTGAGTGTAGCGCTTTGAGCATGGCCATTGGTGTGCCATATTAGTATCCTCATTATTTTTATTATTATATATAAAATACTTTTGAAAGCGGTGTTAAACCCCAACTCACCTCACCTCCTAGTTGAAATTATACCCATTTGCATTACAACAATAAATATACAAGCTTTTTATAAATGTTACACACGTGTACATTAAAAACATTGCATTTGTTGTTACCTGGGGGCAGGATAGCTCAGTGGTTAGCGCGTTGGGCTTCGGATCAAGAGGTATGGGGTTCGCTAGTTCCAGCCGATGCTCGCAGGTTTCACCGCAATGCATAACGACATGGCGTTGCGGGCTTTATCCCTGCCATAATACTAGCAGCCGCGATATAAGTGAAATACTCTTGAAAGCGACGTTAAACCCCAACTCACCTCACCTCACCTCTGTTGTTACCAATGTGTAACGGAATGATAACGTGCAAGAGTAAAGCCTACAGAAAGCATATTATTAGACCGAAGTCATTGAGCTATTTCCAATTACAAACTTGGACGTTGCCTGGCAGATGATGACTTTACTTGGACTCTTAACATGCTTCTTTCTGGTTAATGGTTCTCTGAAATCGATAATTACATTGACGTTCATATCACTGAACCTGTCAAGGTTTTTCCACAATCTAACAATCTGTATTATTTGAAACATCAATTACATTGGATTTGATATTATTGACATGAATTTCCTTCTTGCTTAAAAGCGATTGAAAATTCTCAAAATTCAAAAAAGAAAGTACATAAATGTCAAATATCAATTTCAAACTGTTCTATCATATGCTAGAAAAACTAAAGTTTTCTGAAAGTGAGATCTGAAACTGGAGGGAATTATCGTTTTCTTATTGTAAAAGCATCGTAAGAACGCTTGACTTCATCGGCCCAGTGGTATGGCATCACTATTAAATACGCCATGGTGGCGTCAGCTAATTGCTAAAGAACCATACATCAATACATTTTGAGGTTTAGGGGTTAAATCTTGAGTTTACCTGCCACATGTATTTCATTTTATTGCATGACGTTTAAGCGGCTGTCACAACTCGTCGTACGTGCAGCTGCGTGCTGTCTACCGACAAAAACGTGGGGTAAATTGGGGAATTCGTGCGTCCTCTGTACCGACGCAGTACCGATTTTGGACAAATTTGGAGCACGCAGACTCGTCGTTTAACTTTTAGTGCATGCAGAACTTTCGCTGCGTGCAGTCTACGAACGGGCTGCGAATTTTCCTCCGTTCGATCGACGTGCGTGCCCTGTACGACAACCGCACGCACAACGCACCGACATCGTGCGTTTTTTTCAAGCTTACCCACTCACACTTTCTCTACGAACGACGCACGTTGCACGTGCGTACAACGTGCGTTGTATTGCGTAGTTCGTGCTTACTCGGCACGTCCAAAATTTAACTATAAAAAAATTAAAGAAAACTCACGTCGATCGTACAGAGTAAGCACGTACAACGTACCGAGTAAGCACGTTCCTAATTTACCCCACGTTTTTGTCGGTAGACAGCACGCAGCTGCACGTACGACGGGTTGTGACAGCCGCTTTAATCCACTCTACGTTTTCAGAAAAACGTAGCGACCGTGGCCTCCCCCAAAGACGTACGAACGAATTGCACGCACGATGGGTTGTGACACGATCAAACGAGTCGTGTAAGACGTACAGTTTATGTGTCGGTTCTGTTCTTGCATATCATCATCTTCTATATCTGTCTTGTCTAGTGCATCTAGTCATTTTTTAAGATTGAAAAATAATATCCATTAAATAAGATAAGATCAAATAAAAGTTATTATCCAGGAAGTTTGCTTGAATTCAAAACGGTATCATACATAGACACACAATGTACAACAAAAACTACATGACATAAAGGTGAAATTCCAAAGTGAAATTATCAGAGGTTGTAAAACGTATTCCTAATCAGTTTCATTATGACTGAAATATGAAAATAATTGTACAACTGTAATTAGAAGTCAAACATGAAATTTTAAGAATATATTGCTATCATATGGATATATAGAGATTACCAAATAGCCAAATGGACATATTGTCTTGTGTGTTTATTTGTGTATTACCAACTTCCAAACGCAAGGCATAACTCTTGCCAGTTTGCATTACTGGCTGATTTAACCCTTGCGGTATTTCCCTCGCTTTCCTGTGTCAAGACAGTGAATTGCTGATTTTGTTAGGAAATACTGCAAGGCCTAAATCAGCCAGTAATGGAGACTGGCAAGAGTTATGCCTTGCATTGGGAAGTTGGTGTATTACCTGAGCTAGAGGATATGAATATATGTGGCAAGGAGTAACCTCTTCTGTGACAGACCATTTGACTGATCTTGCGTGAAAATGGCAACATTCTGTCTGTCACATGTGATGTATATAACATGTCAATCAGTTGGCAATACGATGTTATTTCTTCAACGATGTATGTTGCTATCACTGTGTTTTACCAATCTTGAAATAGTATTATACAAAGTAGCCCAAGACATGGATTTTATAAGGAGTATAAAAGCCGTTTGACTCCAGAAACATATATAACTGCCATCACTGTCAGGAAATATCGTTTTTTATATGCAAGATTAAGAATATGTCCACTTTGTAATTTGACGTGGAAAATGAAATTTTTTTTTTACTTACATGTCACTACAATGACTTAAGAGAGCTGTAAACCCCTTGTATTTTTGTAATAACCCAAATATGTTGAAGTTTAAATGCCTCATGATGACGGACAATGGTGCACTAATGTTTAATTTATGTAAATATATATCTCATAGCCATCAACGAAGGCAATCATTGCTGAATTTGTAATTAGTGAATGTGTTATAATTGAAACATATGCTTAAATGTACATGTATATTAGCATGTGGCCTAAATCATGAATAAACCGACTTGACTTGACTCCTATGTTCGAACCTATTATTAAATGAGTGGATAAGTGAATATAGTATATGTATATATTGAGACATTAAGGTCAAAGTCTTCACACAAACAGTGTACTTTCTAGGATAGGAGCGGGCAGGATAGCGCAATGGTTAGCACTTTCGGCTTCGGATCAAGAGATCCGGGGTTCGAATCCCGCCAGGGGAACGGCAACTTTGTCTGCAGTAGATTACTGTGCTATAGGAGGAAAGGTTTGGGTGCAATGCTACACTGCATTTCAGCTAAGTCCTACCCATGGTTCGCTGGTTCCAGCCGATGCTCGCAGGTTTCACCGAAATGCATAGCCACATGGCGTTGCGGGCTTTCTCCCTGCCGTAATGCTAAGAGCCGCGATTTAAGTAAAATACTCTTGAAAGCGGTGTTTAACCCCAACTCACATCACCTCTAGGATAGGACATGAGCTAGGACAGGATAGGAAGTAGTATATGGTATAAAATTCAGACACCCCACCGATTATCGAACACTTAACGAAATAACCTTGGTGATGGATTTCCCTCAGCATAATCATATACTGTAATCTAACTTAATCGTATTGCACCTGTCGACCATAGCTTCAGTGTAATTTAGTTGATTGCTTGAAATACGAAACTGGTTCGATCGCCTCTCATGCAATGGTAATAATAAATTATCGTTTACTATTCATCATTGCACAGATGCATCCAAAACCATCCACCATTATCAAAGATCAACTCAAAAGTTCCTGACAAGTAGTGTCTGTAGAACTCAATTTATATGGATCTGGGACTCTTAACCATGTCTGGAGGAGATGTTCTTGGCAAAACTGATACTGAAAAAAATCAATGTATAATACATCTTACTCGATAAGCTAGAAGGTGAATAAAAGATGTGAAAAACATTTCTTTGAAGTGAGAGATTCGACTTCATACATCAATCTTCGTCTGTATAGCCCGAGGACTTCCAAATTAAACGTCTCGACACTCACAGTAACTTTTATATAATGTCTAGGGTATCAGTTCTGAAAAACGATATTCAAGTTATGTACTTTAGTATTACAATGTCCTGTCCATGAACATGACAAGGGTTCAATATGAATATATATCGTTAATATTATCTCTTTCTGGTGTTCTTGATAATCATCAAAGCTATGCATACTTTTGGCATTAAGTGAAACTACATGGAACTAGTTGTCCCTTTATTTCCGGACCTGTACATAATTGATCTACTCTCTACTCAAAGTTAAGTACCATCCCAATATACAATATTTGAGTTCATGTGAATTATATTATTAACAGTTGGATACTTCAATATAAAAAATCAAAGGTTCTACTCCATGCCAACTAATACTAGCACAATAATTCAAATGTATCATTTGTGATTGTTTTTCCGTCTTTTGTTTAATGCATAACTAGAAATATAACTTTCAGGGGGTGACTTAGTTTATGTTTTAATTGTTTTTCATGGCCTTTCACTATTATCATTGTTATCCAGTTATGGAAAATGTTGTTGTAACAAAATTAATCAGTAAATTGTAGTTGGGCGGGGTAGCGCAGTGGATCAAAGGGTCCGGGGTTCGAATCCCTTCTTGGGCATGGCAACTAGTAGTAGTAGTTTGCAGTAGAGAACGCAGTAAGGTTTGGGTGCTGGATTTCAGCGTAGTACCACCCATGGTTCGCTAGTTCCAGTCGATGCTTGCAAGTTTCACCGCAATGCATGACCACATGGCGTTGCGGGATTACTCCCTGCCATAATACTAGCAGCCGCATAAGTGAACTACTCTTAAAGTATTAAACCCCGCCTCACCTCAGTTAAATGTAGCAAAATTAATTGTGCGACCATCGCATACGGGATTCGAACCCAGAACCTCCCGGAGTCGTGCGCTCTATGAGGTGAGCTAACGGGATATTACACCATCAGGGACATTTTTATCTCCACCTGCAACATAATGTGATGCGTTGAAATAGATGAGCCTGTTCGTCCACCAAAATTAAAGGTTGGGTTGATAATGTTAATAGGTCATATAACTACTTTTTTATATTTTTTATAACACACCAAATCATATTTTGAGGGCATATCTTTGGAACCCAGACTGGTACCCAGAGGTGTCAAACAAAGCCGTCCTCTGTCCTAGTTGCTGTGACATAGCACATCCTAAAATAGCAACCTACGGCTTTTTCAAACTCTGGACACCACCCTCTGCAAGCATTGCGTGTTTACATGAGATTTCATATGATGGTTATACAGACAGATTTTTTTTATTTCGTTTCACAAAATTTTCAAATTTATAATCCTATTAGGTACAAACATAAAATTAAGATTGGCAAAAGATGAGTTTGCTAGTTTGTCTGATTTTGAAGTTACTGTACGAAATAGGGGTGTCACTTTCTTTCCTGCCAAACTATAGTAATTATGTAGTATTATGATATTGTTGGCGATTGGTGATGAACGTTCAAGCTGAGTGAATTTATTATGCCCCGCCACGAAGTGGAAGGGGTATATAGGTTTGAGCTCCGTCCGTCCGTCCGTGTTTCCGTCGGCGATAAAGGGGAAAGCTTTTCTCAGAAACTATTGAATATAGGACAGCCACAGTTGGCGTGAGGCTTGAGAACATACATACCTAATGGAATGACAATGAGAAGCGCACAATTACTTCTTCTAAAATATTGCCCTTGTTCTGTTTAATTTGGTCTGGCGGGGGATGTTGATGACTATGTCTTTTTGTCTGTACTGTAAATAGCACATATGGTGTGTTGGAACGTATTAAAGCCAAACACAATTTTCTGAATCACAATGGATGCACCTTTTTAAGATATTGAGCACTAGCTTAACTCAATTTGAACATATAAATGCAGTCTGATTGTTATTTCTTTTGATCAACATTGAGAGTTTCTAATTTGATAAGTTTGTGTCATATTTGTGTCACCGCTAATGGCTGTGATACTGCCGAGGCGGCGTTAAACAATAACTGACTTACATTTATATTTCTGTATATCATTTGTCGTTGATTTAAATGGCAATAATGTTTAATGTTCAACAACCATGTTCCAAAACACATTGTATTCTTTGGCAGAGATAGGAAAATATTCTCCTTGACAATAAAAAAGGCTTAGCGAGATGTGCCCCTCAGACGATTCCAATATGATCCACCATTTCCAATCACTCTAATATGAACGGTTTATATTTGCCAGGAAACCCAAGACAACCCAACAACACCAATAAATCTATTTTGCCCCAAAGCCTTGTCTGAGGGGAGCGTGATAGAAATCAAATCAGACGTTGCCAGTCACTCTCTACCTCAAACTTCTATCGGTTGTTCCTTACAATATCATTTTTCGGATTCTTATCATGAGTAACTTGAAATTTTTATCTGTACATATATCTCACATTAATAATTTAATAACATCAAACACTCTGATGAATAGGAAACACATTAGTGGAATAACTGAACTTATTTCAGAATATTGCATATGAATTGCCTCTAAAGATAATAATGTATCTGAGAAGATGCTCCTTTAGGGCCTTAATGACCGGGGGATAACACATCACTCTTTCCTATTGTCGGAATAATTTCTTTCTTGGCATTTACATACACCATAATAAGATACAGTTCTATTTATGTATCCATTTGCTATTTCCAACAAAAATCAATCAATCATATTTGTAATATTGCACTGTTTCTCTCAAAAGCCTGCAACTTATTAAATGTACTTAAGCAGGAAATTCTGTCGCCCGAGATCAACTTGGTCTGTTTAGAGATTCCCCTGCCAGTCAACATTAGCAGCAAGTGAACGAAGCATTACTTGTAACTACGACATCCATACACAGTATTTATGAACAAGGTAAATTACAAATAAATGTACTACCTCACTCCGAAATAGGCAGGTGTCCTCTTTACCTTAATGGGCGGGGTAGGGCAGTGGTTAGCGCGTTCGGTTTCGGATCAAGAGGTCCGGGGTTTGAATCCCGTCAGGGGCACGGCAACTTCGTCTGCAGTTGAGAACTGTACATGTTCTACACGCAGTAAGGTTTGGGTGCAATGCTACATTGAATTTCATTGCAGTACCACACTTAGTTCGCTAGTTCCAGCCGTTGCTCGCAGGTTTCGCCTCAACACATATCCACATTGTGTTGCAGGATTTCTCCCTGCAATAATACTAGCAGCCGCGATATAAGTGAAATACTCTTGAAGCCGGCGTTAAACCCCAACTCACCTGACCTGACCTTATTACTGAGAGAAATACCTCTTTCTTGCGAAGATAAATAATTTCAGAATGGTTTATCTCGTGGCACTAATCAACATGTTACTCTGGTCTAACTGCATGAGTTGAAATGCCAATCATGATTATTTGTTGCGGTCGATTTATCATATATCAATGCATAAATGTCTGCCTAGTGTGGATAGAATGTTCCGAATGATCCGAAAATATCATGACATGATAAGTTTCTTTGAAAGGTTAGTTTATTAGATCACATTTAGTTTCTATGGCCATGGGGCAAACTTTAACTTTTAAAGTATCAACACTTCAAGTACTGCGAACATTAGATGTTATTGATATATTGCATATAGCATATCTGTTGGGTTTGGTAAAGAATAATTTGTCCAATGCAACTCGATAATATCGACATAAGAAAGTACACGTTTATATGAACTTGGTAAACAGAGATCAGCACGTTAATTACCAATGCTCTCTCATGGAAAACACCTTCATTAACAAAACCCAGTAAAATGACTTCGAGGAGAGTTTAGAAGAGCGCACATATATGAGTTATGTGACTTAAATTTTCAGAGTGATACCTATAATCCATTATTCAGGTATGATACAAAAACAGGCAACTGTTTTATTCAGTATGAAGATAAAACAACTCACTGATAATACATACATGTATTCATCACTAAACTTCAAGCAATCATCACGTCACGTAGAAGTGTCTAGTAATGAGTAAATTATACAGTTGTTTCGTCTTACATATATGATTATATGTAATGATTTGTAACATATGTGAACTTATATGGGAAAGGTCTTCTTTTTATTATCAATTTCATGTAAATACCAATCGTACTTAACTTATTTCTAATTACATGTCAGGCATCTTTATACAGACAAGTTTTATGTCTATAAAACAGGGGACGCTAATCCAAATGACTTAGTTTGAAACATTTTAAAAGAAAACATAAACTTAAGGGCAAAAAAACGATGGTTTGATAAATGTTGACAAAATTTGAATTCAAATCTAGGACCATGATTCGATACCATATCAAAGGTATTGTAGCAGGACGTTCTCATTGAAATTAAATGGTCTTACATGTACGAAAAGGTAAATAAGTGTTATCAGTGTATGAATAATACTCCTCAATACAATCAATAACAGGAGTTCCAAAGTACATATGTAGGTTAAGCCATTCGAATCAATTTCTCATCGGGCAGACAGTTTAAGGTGTTCACATTAAAATGGTCGCTCGAAGGTATTTCAAGAAAATTTTTAATTTTTTTTAATTAGGCACCATGGTGCCATCACTTTCAGAAATCATTCGCAAAATGAGACGTAGCACCAATTGAAATGTACATTTCCCATCGATCGGCCATTTTAACGTGTTCACATTAAAATGGCCAATTGAAGGTAGTTCAAGTGATCCCGACGGATGTAGCGATACCTAAACACCCACAGTAGATTTTTTTAAATACGACAGAATGATGGAATGATCAACCATCTCGCTGTTTGACATCTCAAAATCGCATTACACCTGAAAATCTATCTCCCACAATGAAGAGTTCGACACCACTGTAGCTTTGTATGTTGCAGGATTTTCTTCGAATAGGATAACCGTTTCTATGGATATGGCTTATCGGGTCATGTAATGACATGTTTTACTCTCTAACGTAACGATATATTGTTTAAACTTTAATAATAAATGGCAAATTTGAGAAAGCGTAATTTGCCCAAAAAACGTACTACAACGCCAAACTGCAACTGTTCCTGGCGAATCTGTGAATTCGATTTTTCTTTGAAGAAGCTTTGTTAGAGTGGGGTATAAATTGTGTACAGAAATCTTACTGAGCATTGTGTGATGTAGATTTGAACAACAAGAATGCCACGTGATACGTTTCATAGCTTTAATACTTTAATATGGCATACCTTTTGTTAAAATCGCATTTCGGTCACATATAATAATATAATATAAGAATATTTTGATAATCAGCCAGTTCACAACACCATGTTTGAATATTTCAAATTACATTTCTTAAATATATGATGTCATTTCATTTTGGGAATTTATTGACATTGTATTCGTATGTGTAAGCAGTATCATTCCCTGAATGTCTGCAATACAGAGCTTTTCGTTATATCAACGTGGGATCTCTATTGTCACTTATTAATATTTGATTAGCTTTCCATCATTTGAATACCATATTCTTCAAGTCAATAACTGCATTACCATAATCTTCAAATGCAGTTTTGTGACATGCAATTTTTCAATTAGAAATATTAATGACAGTTTACAAAGAATGTTATTGCATGTTCTGAAATATTAAGCGACATATATCCTCTTCCGTTATTATGTAACATGTCTGTTCCCTCATATTACATCGTAATTTACCTCTGAAGTTAATGAGATTTCTTACAATGATGGTCACATTAAATTGAGTGGCTGGGGCTATAACATATTCATAATATTTTTTAGTATATTGTAACATTTATAGAAACAAAAACAAACTGATTTGCAAAAGAAACTCCACCACATTTTCAACAGAGTAAAAACTGATACTGGTTTCGGATGAAGTCGATTTTAAGTGTATTTGATAATAACATGTTTTGTAAAGAAGTACCCACAATTTTATTCATCAGGGAATGGTACTTTAATTGCCATATCTGTTCAAACACATATGGGGTGCTAAAATCGCTTTGTCAACATCGGTTTTGGCCAGAATGATTGCCAATTATGTTGAAAAAGTTTTGGACTTTCATTGTAGGACGCCATAGTTAAGGAGATTTTCAAAACGACATTGTTTAAAAGGCTTGTTACAGATACTGTTCGGAAATTTTACAATTTCTTCAGTTGAGAATGATGTAGCCCTGTTTCAGACTTTCAGTCGTTTGTATTACCAGGGGATTGTATTTTTGTTGGTGGCGTTTCCTTTGCAAGTCAGTTTACAACTGAAAGTAGCATGACTATTGTCTTCGAAGACAAACTAACAAAAAACAATGTGTATAGCATGTCAACCTATATGGCTTTTGGGATGTGTCTACTGGGCAACAAACACCGACATATAGTAATGAGGATATTTATAGCTAATGCATTGTAACAGCCTAATAGAAACGTCTACGGTTAAATGAACTGTAGCACGTTTTTGCATATTATGTTTTCTCATATTTGCCATCTATTAATAACGTTTGTAGAATATTGTGGTACCTTTATGGGTAAACATCTCACTACACGACCCCATAAGCCATTTCAATAGAAACTGGCTATCCGTATTCGACGAAAATGGTGCGAGATATAAAGCATCAGTTAAAGCGATCGTTACATCATAGCATAATATGTGTTTAGGTAATACTTCATCAGTCAGACCACTTGAACTATCGCCGAGCGGCCATTTTGATGTGAACACCTTAAAATAGCTGCTCAATCGATGGGAAATTGACTCGCATGGTTTAACCGAACCATGTATATTCGTTTTAGAACTGTTGTTATTGGTTTATTAGTATTATTTAGCCATTGGTAATACTCATCTATACTTTTATGAAAGCACTTTATTGAAGTAAGAAAATCATGCTACAGCGCCTTTATAAGGTTTAACGTTGCTCAATTCCTTCATCAAGTATTAATGCGGGGAGAAAGCCAATGCCATTATGGCTATGTATTTCGACTGATTCATTCAAACAATCGTTGACTGCACTGAATAATATGTAGTGCAATATTGCACTTAATGTAACTGTATATAGGAAGCTGCCTACAGCATAAACAAGTGCAGATTCAATGGTTGGATTTAATCCCTGGAGGACGGGAGTGCTACCACGCCCCCACCTTGATTAATAGTAACTATATCGGTTTAAAAACACGTCTGATTTGACTTAGGCTAGACTTTGGCATGTGACTATCCAATCAATTATGTATAGCCCGACATGTTTGGCTATTGGCTACTACCGGGTATTTGTCTCTACAAATCTACTTTATCTAGACAATTAAAAGGAGCATTAGCACGTTTTTGGAAATTTTATTTTTAAAACTTTCCCATTTATAATGATAGTTTATGTCATTTATATCTACGTTAGAGGGTTAAACATCTTATTACACTATCCAAGTTTCCGTAGTGGTAAAAACGGTGTTGCGTATAAGGCAAACATTGCATGGCGGTCATTTTAGTGTGAACACATTTTTTATTTCGAATGTCGAAAACGATTCCCATGGATTTACGGAACCATGTACACTCATTTTTAACTTGATTTTCCGAAGAGAGAAGGGTGTTTAACTATTGGTGACATTATTTTTCAAATACATTTCATCGAAATATTTAAGCGAAACAACGTGCTACTATCCCTTTAAAGGCAATCTAATATTTGTACAGACATTTACTACTGTCGATAGTTTTAATTTAACAGGACTGGTACATTCTACATTGTTAATTATGTACATGTGTATGTTGCAAACAGACATATACACAATTGCACAATGCCAAGGCAGATATGATTAAATTGAACCCTTTTATTTATTGATGATCATAACTTATACCTTACTATTGGTTTAAAGATATTTTTATTTCATAAAATGAAATCTGGATTGGCGAACAAGCCATAACTTTACTAATCATATTTTACTATTCAAGATATCCATATGCCTTCGCCATCATTATAATTATATAAGTTCAACTCAAACGTTTCCGACATGTAACGTCTGTGGATCTTCAATTTATTTGAACTAGGTCTTTTAACCTTAGCTGAAGGGAATGTTCCCGGAAAACTTGATACTGAAAAAATCAGTGATATGATATCTGACTAGATAAGCTTGAAGGTGAAGGAATGATGTGAACGACATTGCTTTGAAGTGACAGATTATACTTCTTTCATCTGTCTTAGTTTATATAGCCAGAGGACTACACAGTTAATAGTCTCGACACTCAAAGTAAATGTTCTATGATTTCTATGGAATCAGTTCTGAAAAAAATATTCTGTCCTGCAGTATTACGATGTCCTGATCATAAGCGATGTCTCCCTGAACAAGGGCGCAAGGAGTACATGTATTTATGTTACTATTGATATGGTTTCTTTCTTCTTTTGGGAAGTAGATAGCGCGCTCGGCTTCGGATCAAGAGGTCCAGGGTTCGAATCCTGCCAGGGGCATGACAACTTTGTCTGCAATAGAGAACTGTTCTACATGCAGTAAGGTTGGATGCAATGCTACACTGAGTTTACGTGCAGTACCACCCATGGTTCGCTAGTTCCAGCCGTTGCTCGTAGGTTTCACCGCAATGCATAGCCACGTGGCGTTGCGGGCTTTCTCCCTGCAATGATACTAGCAGCCGCGATATAAGTGAAATACTCTTGAAAGCGGCGTTGAACCCCAACTCATCTCTTTCATTTTTTCTATCATGCTAAGACCTATGTGCATGATTTTCATTAAGTGAAGAGTGAAAATTACAGTCAACAGTGAAGTTAAAAGTCAAGAACATGTACACTATTTCATTTTAAATGAATCAAAATATTACCCATTTAGAAACGTTAATATTTACAATCAGGAATGTTACTAAAAATATGTCAATGGTGATCGACAAAATTTATTTTGGCTTAATGTATAAGTAGAAATACAACCTCAAGGGGTGCACTAGTTTAAGCTTCAACTTGAGTTTTTATTCTAATGCCTTTTGATTAATATCTTTATTCAGTTATGACAAACGCTGTTATCATTTATCTATAGTATTTATCATTTATCTGTAGGATGTTGTGGGTTTACCGAGTGCGAACTCAAAATCCTCCGCGCTACCAATTTGAGCTGACAGGATATCCCACTAACAGAAGCCAGAAGGAAGACTTTCATCTCACCCTGTCACATCGTGGATTTATTGTAACAGACATCAATTTCCTTTTGGCCTGCCCATTTTAAGTCAATTGCGAAATAGGAACTTACATGTACCATATATTATTGTAAATATCCTTCAATTTAAAACTATTTCTCCCTTATAAAAAACCCCACATATAAACCCCTTTTATTAAATTTATCAAAATTAATTAAAGAAGGTTTACATGTATGTCTCTGTTGATTTCAAACTTACTTAGCTTTAAAATTTGTATTCCATCGGTCTATATGTATTAATGTGAATTGTGAACATAACTTGTATTATTTATGACATACTCTTCTCTATGTCGCTGATGTGAATTATGGGAAATAAATTCTGTTCTGTTCTGCTGGATATAATGAATCTGCCTTCATGTCCCATGAACCAATATTAAGATAATGAAGACCATCTTAACAGTCCGATTGTCATTTCTATTGATCGACATTGAGAAATTATTAATTGATATGATTTTATTGATATTTTTGTATGTAAATTTTGTATGTGAATGGCAATAGCCAATAGTGTTCAATTGTCAATGCGCATTATTTTTTATTTATTCTTTCGAAGTGATAATGGAATACCATACTGTAATCTGGCAAAGCAGTTCCTCGTCCGTTAAACAGAGGTGATCTGTCTGTCCATTTCAGACGATATAAATATAACCCACCAGTTCCAAACTCTACACTAAGAGTAAAAACCCACGACGCCTGAAGCCTTTGTCTAAGAGGAGCGTGGTAGAAATCAAATCAGATGAGGACAGTCATGCACTCTTTGGTTTCTTAATAGTGGGAAAGTCAGTCGATTCAGTGAATTTAGTTATCATTTGCTCGACAACATTGTCCTTTCAATATTTGTACATCTATCTAAAGTCAGTCGTGTAAGAACGTCAAAAGCGCTGGTATAGAGAAAACACCATTTGTGAACTAGGTTGACTGCACTTAAAGCATAAACAAATGCCTCAGTATTATTAAGAAAATTAAATTTAAATACTGATGACTCTTTATGCATCACTCGAAAACAACAATACAATTTCGGAAAGAAAGAAATACATTATCTGTACCATTAAGCAGATAAATTAAATACCAGATCAATGCATACACTATGTTTTGACAGAGCAAACCTAAGTTGTGTTCAATATAAGTATCCAATAGATATTTCACACCAAAATGGCGTCATCACATTTGCCAAATTCTACGACTTTTACTCAAAAAATTAAATAACAAGAGATATATGTACTTAATTACTACTGTGTAAAACAAACGCAGTGTTAAGCAACAAAGTAAATTCCTTGGTGTAATCATGTTAATAATTACATTAATGATGAATAAACAGTAGCATACTGTCACGTTTTGGGGAATTATAATTATTAATACAGGTATTGCGAATTGCTCTTTGACCATTTTGTTGTTATTGAGGTCTTATAACATACACAACAGTGATAAATTAATTTTTCAGTTTGATGTTTTCTAAAAGGTTATAAAGTTTGGGGTTTTCATTAATTCGTGTTTTATGCATTCTTCACCACTTTATTTTCCTCAAAAGATTCATACCAGCATCAGCAGTCGTCATACAAGCATTATGCAAGTTACACAGTTTATACACGATATAAACCGATCCAATTTAACATATTATTTTAATGTTATTTTGATGGGCATTATGATTGCAAAGGTAAAACCTGAAGTGCCCATTTGAAGTTATTTTTTATAAGGAATGCCCTTAGGCCATTGAAGGACAATTTAAAATAACATCCAGATATTTTTTACATTCACCAGAAACCCTAACTTTCCTGACAGGTTAAAATGTGGTAATTATCCAATATCCTTTCACGCATATCGAAGGTGTGAGAGAGTTTATGAATGGCGTATGAGTACTATTTGTATTTTACAGTTTAATCAAAGATCGTGAATTCGCGTCTTGTTTTTCGATTTTCACGCATTAAAATGATCTTGGGTAAGAAAAAGATTAACAAACTCAGTGCTGGTAATAACGAATTATCTGTCCCTCGTGAGTTATTATGTCAAACTGACTGACAAAAGAACATGACAAAGATGAAGTTTGAATAATGTGCAAAATGTCCTCATGAGAACAGCCCTTAGAGCGTTTTCGAAATCTTGACAAACAAGGCATACGTACATTGAAGCAATTCACTTAGTTTCTAACAAAGGAAACTGTTACTGAAAGAGTCATCTGTTTATATATGCCCAAGACATGCATGTGAGAGGAAAACAAGTTTGGTGCTTACAGTTCATCATCCGAGACCACGGACATCAATCAGAACTAACAAAGTGTAGAGACTTTTAACGTAGTAGTTCTTTGGTAAAATTGTTATAATGAACCAATCTCTCAATACAAAGCATATTTGAAAGATATTTTCTCACGTAGTCATAGATACTAGTTAGAAATGTATTCATTGATTTCTGCCAAATCTGCATTTCAAAGCACCAAAAGAGACAAAAACAAAACAAAACCTCCTTACAAATTTAAAAAAATAAAACCAGAATTACCATTGTTAATGGAAAGGAGCATCGAATAATAGCAAAGGTAATTTTGTTGGATCCAATAAATGCCAGTTCAACTATTCTTCAACTTGACACATTCCTAACACAACAGTTGACATTAATTCAAACATCTCACCAGACCATAGTAACGTATTGACAAGTGCAATGAGATACGGCATTTTGTAAACATTTATCGTTGAAGGAAACTTGGCCGAATTTCTCTCAGTAATATTATTAGCTTTTGTGGTATAAATTTAGATATCTTTGAACGGAATCCGCAAGAAACTTAAGATCGCCAATACCCGATTGAACCTGCTAGCGTTTGAATGGTTTGAGTTTTGTTTTACTTTTGGGTGTTAACGCTGCTTTTAAGAGTATTTCACTTATATCATAGCTGCTGGTATTATTGCAGGGATACATAAGGCTGTGCATTGCGGTGAACCTGCAAGCATCGATTCGAACTAGCGAAACAGAGTGGTACTTCATTGAAATTCAGTGTAGCATTGCACTCAAACACTTCGTCGAACTCCGGATCCAAAGCCGAACGTGACAACCACTCTCTGGAGCCACGGATTTTCCTACTTAGGAATATTTAATTTGCAGATGTTTGAGGAAAACAGTGCAATATGACAAATATGATTAAGTCTTTTTTGTGTAATCGAATGGATACATACATAGAACTAACATTATTTATAGTATATGTTTATGTATAGTTTAGTCATATATGTTGGTAATGTTCGGGTTTTAGACACAACTAAATAATTAATTCGAATGACAACAATGAGTGAACAGCTTGGTAACCGTATATTCTTATTTGCTATTTACGATATAAATTACTAATTAATTAACCATAGGTTAAATCTATAGACATGCCAGTGAAATCAGTGAAATAACTGTATATCAAGCTACAGTGAAAATAACTTATATTTTCACAGCGACCAGTGACTGATATAATTTGACGTTATAAAACAATGGTCTGAGCAGCGTATTGGCTTATGAAGTAACAGCGTTACTGTGGTGACGGGCTGTTCCTAGCGGACGCTCTGCGTGAAAACGACCCTCTTCGGATGTAATTACAAGGATAACATCATATAATAAATAGAATATCCGTCAATTTTTGACAAATACAATGTTTATCTCATCTCGTGCGCCACTTGTGAAACTACCTCACTCGATGAACAAGGTATTAGTCAAGAAAAGACAGATATCCTCTATATATTAATCAAGTGCACATCATATAAATAAAATATGCTGTCACAGAGGATGTGAGTCCTAGATGTCTGGATGTATGGTTGTTTAGCCTTTGGCTTACAACACCATGTCGAATGTAATAGGGATGTCATTTGTGCGGATGATGTAACATGTTGTTTTGTTAGTTTTACAATGAAAATTGATAATGCACTCAAGTTTCACACAAAACAGTTTAAGAAAAATCGAGTATTTTTTAGCACATGATGAATCGGGCAGGGTCGACCTATTTCATGTAAGGCTTTTATTTACAAATCTTCATCTCTCTTCACCGAGAAGGAAATTAATGTCAATAACATCCCGCGAGGGTTATTGATGTTTGACATCATACGGGTTGTTTGAATGTACAAAAACGTTGACAGGTCCAGTTATATAACGTTTCATGTAATTGTCGATATCAGAGAACCATTAACTAGAACGCATCATGTTCTGTGTTCAATGGAAAGTCATCAACTGCCAGGCAATTTTCACGTTTATTATTTAATTAAGTTCACGTCAAATCAGTCAAATGTGTTGACGCGGTTTTCACAGTTTGCACAGCTTTTTTTAAGTTTATACCTTCATGAACTTAATACATGTTTAAGTCAATTCTTAACTATCATACAATACCGGAATCATTTCTGTCACATAATTATCGCATTTCAATATATTGGATTCATGTGTAGTTTATGATAATTAGGTTTTGCGTCAATTCTTTTAATGTATCTATGTACTTATTTTGCACACTTACTCGAGTATAGATTATAACATTCACCCAGTGACGGGATAAAGTCGATGTGATAAAGGTAATGGCGATGCGTTGATTGTATTTGTGATCTGATGTCATTATAAACATGACGTCTCCCTTTGTGATATCTACGCTGAGAAAGTGATACCAAATAAAAGTGGTGAAAACAAACTGAGAAAACTCTATCTCTCACTGCTAATCATACATGAAATAAACTATATTAAGGCATTTCAGGATTGGGAATCATAATGTTGGCAATATGTTGGTACTATCCAGTTATCCACTGATATTTTCACTTTTTCACAGCAAATATATGTTTCATTTATTGAAACTGTCTTACCGATCTGTAAAAAACTGTTTAACTGTATCTAACTTCCGAAAATGAATCAGACACGTTATGGTTAATAAGATCAAAGTGAGGGTCATTATGCACAAGTATCATAGTGTTATGTAGATTGTTTAACCAAAGAAGTCAACTTGAAACGTTGCGGTGTACGTCCTGATGTAAAAGAGAACAATCGAACCTGTTTGGTGAATGAAGTTTTATATGTTCGCTGAATAGCTTTACTATTGAATTTTGTCGTCGTGTCCTTATCCTTGTTGTTACAGTAGAGGAAACTACTGCGGTTAGAATCTTGAAAGCAGCAAATTAAAACATAATTGTATGGAAGTGGAACACATAAGAAAATAAGATTTCTGGTTTACAACTTCTATATTGTGTAGATACACAGCGGTGTTGTGCTAAGCCTCAACATTATTTTCTTCCAATAACAACTATGCCCATCACTATCTGCGCCATATATTGCCAAGAGAACGAACACATTGTATACACATAGACTATGAATGTTAAACGAAAGGGAATAAGTAACTCACATTTTGCTATTTATACTTTATACTGTCCAGTAAATCATTATTTATATGTCTAAAGACAATGCTGTTTATTAGCATGTATAACAGTCACTTAATCCCCCCGACCCAACGTCCCTTGAATGTGATACATTGGTTCACTTAAGAAGAAATAATCATGATTGGTTTCTGCTGGGTTTTTTGTCTTTGGGAAAACAATGTGCTCAAACTTTCCAGGGCCAAGAAGATTGATATCTTGGGTCAATGAATCTGTAATCATTTCTCGGAGAAACTTTTGTATAAAATGCTGCAATAAAATTCGAGCTGACAGAGTTCCCAAAGTAGCACTGATTTGCTAATTCTGTATCAGGAGTAGTAAGTCATTAATGCATCTAAGGCGTGATTCATCATCTATCTATAACCTTATGTGGAAATATATGGAAATATGGAGAATATGTGGAAATACAACTGCTGTCGGGAGAAAATATTAATATTATGGTATGTCTTTCAATTCAAAATGAAATGGTAACATCTTGCTATTATTTGCATTACATGTTTGACTTGTAAGAAATAATTAATTTGTAAGTTAGCATATTCTCATGGACTGAATATTTATTTTACATCTAAACTTCACTTTTATTGAACTTCAGTTTTGAGTTACACTGCTAGGTACACTGCTATTATCCGAGCTGACAACACCAGGATATTTAGAGACTCCGGGGAATCAGGACCTTCTGACTGTTTGTATTGACCACTAATGTAAAGGGACACAGCCTGGACATTGGCTAGCTCAACTCTGGTCAAAGTTAATTGGCTTTCAGGTAAAGTATATCGTCAATTTGTATCCCAAGGGCAATGCAATTTCAAAGGTCCCAGTTAATCAGGGATCTAATGATTCAAGGTTTTTAATGTACAACACCTTTGGGGTTCATATGGACTAAGTTTGTTCACTTTACAACAATAAAGTGAATCTCCCAATTTCTCTCGTTCCATACATGACTTACTTGTAAAGGAAGGTTCAATATTTTTATAAACACAATAATCAAACTTTATAGTAAACATTATCCAACATTAACAGTACTTTTTCACTTTGGCGAAAATAACATTGGAATATAAAATAGATTTTAAGTTTCATTGCAACGAATGAAACTGTATGGTTGTTGACTCTAACATCGTGATCAAATAAGTCACATGGAAATATGAACGTGTATATGATATTTTCAATGAAGTTAATACATTTCATGCTTTCATGGTAACGATTGTTGAATTCGAAGACGTGTAATTTGTGTGTAATGACACACTAAAATTCATTTAACATACCTCACTTATTTCTATCTCACTTGTTGCATTAGAGGTTCAATTTCCTTCAAGCTTTTGCTGCACTTACCATTGCTATTGAATCTATCATATTTCATGTTCATATTTTCCTTATGTCCTATTGTTTAAACAACATTTTCCACATTAATTGTCATATTTTAGAAACATTTCAACTTCATTTTCCACAGTTTTTCCTTTCTTCAAATACACCTTAATGGAGTTTCTTAGAATCAGAGCTTAAGTTTAGAATACAATTAAATTATTCAATGACAGCTGGAATCCAGAGTAACGTTACATCAACGAATAGGTAATTGATCTTTCCAACCATTAATGTACCTACTGATGTGTTGGAATTTCAAAATTAGTCCTGTAGACAAGTTGTAAATGTAATTGTTTTTTGTCAACAGGGATAATTTACTGGGTCGTTACTTTCTTAATGTTATTTGTTCTTGCGAACTGTAGGACTCAAAAGTAATGGGTGTAGCTAACGAAAGGATGATTGTACTATCCTGTACAGAGAAAGAATGGCTTTTGAACAATTGCTGGTAATGATAGTGTAAACCATGTTAAACAACCCACTCAACTCTAAATACATCAGCGCGGCTGACATATAGAGTAAAAGCTTTTGCCTCTATCTAACTTTGGAAGGAATTCATCTTTATCTTGATAGATCGTAACTTTTTGGACAAAACTTAGGGGAAAGTTTGAAAGTTTACTTTGTGCTTCAAATCCAGATCACCGTTTATTATTTCATACATTGTACGGCATATAGAGGTTATCATGAGAGTGTGTTTTGGGACGGTCAATATCCTGCATTAGGAATAAACATTGTATTTTGCAAGCCTTGGCGAGCTAAATACATATTGTTTATTCCTAATGCAGGATATTTACAATCCCAAAACACACGAACATGATATCTTCTTTATCCAATGTCATTCTTCATTCATTTTACGCAAACAGCTTGACAACATTAATTTCATAGTTGAACTTTGTTGAACTACGTGTATTAATATATGCAAATGAACAGCGTGCTATTCTCATGGTAAAATGACACAAAATAATGCCTCCTAAATTATGCTTTTAGTTAAAATAAGTCTTATATTGACATGATCTCAACTTTCAATGTTTTAAAAAGTTTCATAATGTGTTTTACAAAAAAGAATTCAACATAAGGACGATGAATTTGAAATTACGTCCTGTCGCTTTCGTATGACTGGGCGAATCTCACGAAGAGACCGGCGGGAGTTGCTTCCCTAACACAAGAAATGGTTCACTTTCACAGTTCTTGATAGGTCGAAGGCTGACATAGGGTGCAAGATATTTTAAAACATGTTGTCCTGTATCAGTTTTGTTGCAGCAAATAGTAAGATACATTTTCCATGAGGGTGCAATACTATTAAGATTTTAGGTAGAGTTTTGTTCTTAGAGAAATGTTATAGTAGTGATTGTCCGAATACACCGGAAGTGATATAACAATGCCTGATCTATAAAGAATAAACCTGTGTAAACATCAAAGGTTGTATATGAGGATATGTTTATGATTATTTAAAAAAGGAAAAAGAGACATCATTCAAAGTGATCAGGAATTGTAAATGAGACAGGCAGTAAATGTCAACAATATCAATATCATGTGTCTTTATGGCTTCAAACATTATTATGATCACTGATCGGATTTCTCCAGTTTTTCTTTGTAAAACAAATGAATGCACGAAAAGTCTTAAATTGCTTCAACTTGTGTAATTTTCCAACGACCGTTTGTTGGTAACTGCTAAAGGATTTGTCAAGATGAGAAAGATTATACTTTATATTAAATGTTCTTAAATCATCTAAAAAGCAGCTTCATAACCTTATACATGTAACTGTTAGTTCTATCACTAGGGAACATAGTATTTCACCGTTACTCTTCTACAAAAATGTGCATATCCGCTTGGCCATCATTCCATAAGTGAATATTGTAATGTTCTCGTAATTCTCCATTCTATGATCTCGTCCATTGAGCAGCACTATCTATAATTTATGAAAAGCATATCTGTAACCTCTCACTCGAGAAAAGGGGGCGGAGCATTGTTTAAAACTAAAGCTTAGATGGCCACTTTTAAAATGTCACATGAAAATGGAGATGCGCAACACTGCTACAGAACACGAACAACAACGGAATTTTTTTTAAAAACTTCCTAACTGAGTAAAATAAATCATGTAGTAGGAATATATATATATATCAATATAGTTTTGATGACCATAATGTATCATTTTGGAAGATGAAAAGATTCTGAATCCCAGGGCCTCTTCATTATGCTAGAAATGTCAGCTTGGGTAATTGCAGTAGAGTCTCATTGTGAACTGTCACTTGTAAAGCGTACGTTTAGACACAAGTTTATTTTCTGCACATGTTATTGAATTGATTTTTTTTAATCAACAGCAATGTTTAAAATGTAAATATTTAAAATTACAAAGAGCATCATACATACTAATCTCAGCAGATATGCCAAGCCTCGTAAAGTAATTTAAAGTTAATTAAAAAAAAAAAAAATGACTTATGCTTTCTTAGTCACTGTCAGTCATATTGAAGTCATCAAATGAAATTACTGATGAAAGATGTGAGACAATCCTCATTTACAAAAATCTACTAGAAGATTTGTTCAAGTCGAAACATAGTTGGACCAAGCCAAATCGTATTATATAGCTTTACAAAGAACAGATTAATCATGGATACATTGTCATCAAACATATTCATGTTAAGGTCTAAAATGCATGATTTTACTCTCAGGACAGAAATTGCTCAACAAACACATCATGTCCAGACTCTCAGTAAAACTAACCAATAGAATCCACTGATAAGTCAACATAACGGCGTAGATTTTGGCTTTGTAAGTGATTGTAGGTCTGATTGGAAGAATCAATTGCAATAACCAGAACTAATTTGAGACAATCAGCTTTTTTCTTTTCAATTCTCAAAATAGTGAAATCAGACCAATTTGTATGTAATATTAAATGATGTTGGTTCACAATCATAACAACTGCAGATATCAATCTTCATTGTCATTATCCTTTATATGAAATAGTTGGTTCAATGGGGATACATCCTTTGAAAAAAACATTATGTCCGAATCTTTGGTAAAGTAAAACTATAAATCACTCTGAAAATATAACGGTACTGAACTGAGCCTTGTCGATCAGTGTATATCTGATTGAAGCCATCACTTGCAATAATTGTGAAGCTGTGAAATGTATAACAGTCATCTAGACTGGCAATCGGAAGGCATAAAAACTACTTAGATGTAACAAGCTTCAATATGTCTACAAAGAACAAAATGTTATCTTTGAACCGGAGATGGCATTCGTCTCCATGATATTATTAGTTTATGTTTGTTTTAACGATGAAAGAGGACACACTCATCTAATTACAATTACCGATCCATGTATTTCCTTTTAAAGGGGTAGTAGCACGTCGTTTGCAAATTTTATTTTTTTCAAATTTCCCATTTATAATGACAGTTTATTTAGAGGGTAAAACATCTCATTATGCAAACCAATTATTAAAAGTGGTAATAATGGCTAATGACGTCACAGTGTTACTGTGGTGATGGGATGTTCCTAGCGGCTTGAAAACGGCCTTTTTCGGACGTAATTACAAGGATAACATCATATAATAAATAGAATATCCGTCACTTCTTGAAAAAATACCATGTTTATCTCAGTTTTGAAATGTTATATATTTTCAATCGTGGTTGCGCCACTCCTGAGAATATAACCTTTCTATCTGACTCAACGTGAGAAAAGACATTTTCTATGTACATTGTATATTCTAGCCTGCCGAATGTGGTTATACTCTTACAGTTATCATATATGTTACTTATTTTACAAAGCATCTGAATGAGTGTTAATCAAACGTTTTGATTGCGTGTAGTGCCCAATGGATAAGAAGGATAGTTACATTAGTTGAATGTATAGAAACATTAAAAACAACATTATTTTGAAAATCAACAGAACAATGATTTGACCACTTCCCATCTCTCTGATTTGTATCTAAATGCAATGATGTTTTTTTCACTCATCCAAATAACTTGTTTGTACACGTTGTGTTTTATAATTGTATTGTATCTAAATCAAATGAACTAACACTGATAATAATGTATTCCATAAGATGACTTATGCTCAAAAACTGAAGGAATAAACTACCTAATCGGATTTGATTATAATCAGTTTACCTCGTGCTGGATTGAGACGAGTTAATTAATTTCTAATTGGATTACAGAATAATACCAATAATACAATACTTTGACTGCTATACAATGAGTAAACGTTATTGTACTAGTATTCCCAGATCAATGTTACGAAATGTATTTATGTCTCTTATGTTTTGAAAAGAATACTATGTCCAGCCCTTCCAGTGAAAGCAACTATATCTCAACTGTATACAAATGAAGTTAATAAAAAGGTTTTAAAAAATTAGTTCCTTCATCTTTATACATACGTTTTACATAAATCCACAAACCATACTACACTATGTACTCAGACAGCTTACTAACTTCCAAGCAAGGCAAAACTCACAACAACTTCTGTCACTGGTACAGTTAAACATTGCTGTATTTCGACGTACTATTTTTGGCAATGATTGTTGTATCACACTACAGTGTCAAAGACCAGCAAGTTACCATGTTAGCTCACACAAACTGAAGAAATGCAGCAAGGATCAAATAAGCCACTCTTAGAGACTAGCACGATTTATTCCTTGCGGGGATATTTTGCTGTTTACTTAAGTCTTTCAATTCATATACTTTTCTTAATATCTCTTCTTTAAATAACAATTCTTTTAATGTTATAAAATAAGCCAAAAAGGTTTGAGACAACATCACCCCACAGGAGGCTAACTCTCGCTCTCTGTTTACTAGAATTTAGGCACGCCTGTAGCAGCTCCTGCTATGGATACTGAAATCGTTTTGAAGAGCTGTCAAATTTAACCTGACAAAAGAACCGGACAAGTATGAAGTTTAAATATTGTGCAAAAAGTCCTCATGAGAACAGCCGTTTGAGCGTTTTTAAAATATTGACAAACAAGTCATAAATACCTTGAAACAATTCAATTAGTCTCTAAATGAAGAAACTGTTACTGAAATAGTCAGCTGTTTATATATGCCTTAGACATGCATGTGAGGGGGGAAAAGTTTGGTGCTTACGGTTCATCTTCCGAGACTACGGAAATCAATCAGAACTATCAAAGTGTGGAGACTTTTTATGTAGTAGTTCTTTGGTCATATAAAGAAAAATTGTTATAATGAACCAATCCCTCAATACAAAGCATATTTGAAAGATATATTTTTTTTACCATTCCCTAGATACTAGTTAGTAATGAATTCATTGATTTCTGCCAAATCTGCAATACAAAGCACCAAAAGAGACAACAACAAAAACAAATAACCTCCTTACAAATTTCAACAAATAAAGCCAGAATTACCATTGTTAAGCGAAAGGAGTATCGATTAATAGCATAGGTAATTTTGTTGGATCCAATAAATGCCAGTTCAACTATTACTCATTTTGGCACATTCCTAACACACCAGTTGACATTTTATCAAACATCTCAATTCAGACCTCAGTAACGTATTGACAAATGCAATGAGATACAGCATTTTGTAAACATTTATCGTTGAAAGTACTTGGCTGAATTTCTCTCAGTAATATTATTAGCTTTTGTGGTATAATTTTAATATCGTTGAAAGGAATCCGCTAAATACTTAAGATCGCCAATACTAGATGGAACCCGCTGGCGCTGGAATCGTTTGAGTTTTTATTATTATTTGGTTTTAACGCTGCTTTTAAGAATACTGTTTTTCCTCTAATATGGGCCTGGTCTCTTATTTACATTTACAGCGTCTTATCCCCCGGCGTTTATTGGAGGTCCGGCTCTTATTTGAGCCCCTGCCCTTATTTTATTCTCAGGTTTGACCAATACACGTGGTCACCTATATTAACTAACTAAAACTTCCAAGAATAACACAAACTCCTCGCCATTTAATGTAAACCGGATATAATGTGGTACTGTAACCCTCCTAGTGCCTGGGAACATTTAAACAGAGATATATCTAGCAGAGAGTAATAACTGTAGCAATATAAACAGGGCCCGGCCCTTATTGGAGGTTTTGGCTCTTATTAATCTGTGGGTACAAATGTACCTTTTCCCCCTGCTGCTATTAGAAACCAAGCTCCTATTTGAGGAAATATGGTATTTCACTTATATTATAGCTGCTGGTATTATTGCAGGGAGACATGTGGCTGTGCATTGCAGTGAAACCTGCAAGCAACGATTGGAACTAGCGAAGCAGAGTGGTACTTCATTGAAATTCAATGTAGCATTGCACTCAAACCCTTCTCTAAACTCAGGAAATCTTGATCCAAAGCCGAACGTGACAACCACTCTGAAGCCACTGATTTTCCTACTTAGGTAGATTTAATAAGTTGCTGATGTTTGAGGAAAACAGTGCAATATGACAAATGAGATTCAGTGTGTTTGATGTGTTACCGAATGGATACATACATAGAACTGACATGATTTATAGTAAATTCTATCATATAATGATGTTGGTATTGTTCAGGTTTTAGATGCAAAGAAATAATTAATTCGAATGACAACAATGAGTTATATGTCACAGCGAATTTTAGAGACACTATCGTCTTCCAAAAGCAATGTATACCTTATAGTTTATAATAAAGGTGCTTGTTTTCGTTCTGTAAGTGTATTGCTGTTAAGGGTAAATGCATATAATATCATCAAACACATGTTGTTATCTTCCTTAATTGTCAGGTGACATTTTCATGCATCAATTGCAGTTAATCTAGTTAGGATATCTTGTCAATGATGTTTTCTGTGTATCAGAGCGTTTGGTGTTTAAAAGTTAAGTTTAAATAAATGTACAGAATATATCAATTGTATGAAACCAGCGATTGAATTTTCCACTTTTAAGATATCACATGCAGAGTTAGAGAGTTACTTGCAACTTCTGATTTAATTTCTATCACGGTCCTCTCAGACAAAGTCTTTGGGCAAAATAAGTTTATTGATGTTAATTGGTTTTCTTGAATTTTCTGACGAATATAACCCTTTGATCTTAGTGTGGAGAAGGGAACTGGTGGATTATATTTAAAGCGTCTGAGAGAGACAAACAGCTCTCGTCTTTTTTCATGGACAAGGAACTGTTTTCTGCAATTCTGTTTGCCTAAGGTTATTCTGTGTGTGAACGTTTGCCTTTAATTGGTAGGGCACTAGCCTCTCATGCTCAAATGTCATGTTCAAATAAAGTTAATAATGAATAATAAAACAGCATCAATATATTCCACTGTATTTTTAAAAAATTAGAAATGAAACATTGAATATTGAGATGGTCCTTAACATTGCTGCAAATTATATGTACAAGTCGAAAGTGAAGCATTTATATATTTATTACTATTTTATGAGCGATGAAATTTATTTAAGTTATTTTTTATCTAACTATAAGTTTCAATGTTTTGAATTTTCTAATTTTCCAGCAAAATAAACGACTGGACGTTTGGCATAACTTTGAAGTCAAAAATGTGAATAAAGTGAGCAATGCGTCCATAACTTTATTACCATTCCTAAACATTATTCTGTTAAGCTAAATTTACATACATGTAGGATATATTATTGACGATGACATGGTATCCAGATGACCCGTGACAATCAAGTATAAGCAGATTGGAAATGAAAGTTGCAAATCAAAGATTAATATACTTTTTTTTACCAACATTCGTATTAAAGTATTAAATTAAATCAAATTAAATCCATCGATATGACATCGATATGTTGTCACAGAGAATGTTAGTCCTAGATGTCCATAGCATGGATGTATGGTTGTTTAGCATTTGGCTTACAACACCATGTCGAATGTAATAGTGATTTCATATTGTGCCACTGACTTAACACGTTGTTTTGTTAGTTTTACAATGAGAATCGATAATGCACTCAAGTTTCACACAAAACTTTTCTCAATTTAAGAAAAATTTAGTATTTTTCAGCACACAATGAATCGGGCAGGGTCGACCAATTTCATGTAAGGCTTTTATTTACATGTTCTTTTAAGTTACAAATTCTTCATCTCTCTTCACCGAGAAGGACAATAATCTGAATAACATCCCGCCAGGATTATTGGTGTTTGACATCATACAGGTTGTTTGAATGTACAAAAACGTTGACAGGTCCAGTTATATAACGTTTCATGTAATTGTCGATATCAGAGAACCATTAACTAGAAAGCATCATGTTAAGTGTTCAATGGAAAGTCATCAACTGCCAGCAATTTTCACGTTTATTATTTAATTAAGTTCACGTCAACTCAGTCAAATGTGTTGACCGGGTTTACACATTTTGCACAGCGTTTTTTAAGTTTATACCTTCATGAACGTAATTAATTTTAAAGTCAATTCTTAACTATCATACAATATTGGAATCATTTCTGTCACATAATTATCGCATTTCAATATATTTGATTCATGTGTAGTTTATGATAATTAGGTATTGCGTCAATTCGTTTAATCTACCTATGTACGAATTTTGCACACTTATTCGATTACAGATTATAACATTCACCCAGTGACAGGATAAAGCCGATGCGATAATGGCGATGGCTTGATTGTATTTGTGATCGAATGTCATTATAAACATGACGTCATTCCTTTTGTGATGTCTCCACTACGCGATAAAATGATATTAAATAAAAGTGGTGACAACATTTTTTCTCTAACTTAGAAAACTCTCACTGCTTAGCATAGCAGAAATATCACTGTGTTACAAGTTGTATAACCAAAGAAGTGAAGTTGATATGTTAAGGTGTACGAGGGAACAATCCAACCTGCTTGGTGAATGAAGATTTATACGTTTGCTGAGTAGTTATACTATTGATCTTCTGTCGTCGTGTCCTTATCCTTGTTGTTACAGTTTAGGAAACTACTGCGGTTAGAATCTTGTACCAGCAAATTTAAAGATGACTGTATGGAGGTGGAATAAATAGGAAAACAAGATTTCTGGTTTACAACTTCTATATTGTGTACATACACAACGTTGTTGTATTAAGCCCCAACATTATTTTTTCCCAATAGAAACTATTCCTATTACCAACTGCGCCATATATTGCTAAGAGAATGTAACACATTGTATACAAATAGACTATGCATGTTAAACGAAAGGGAATAAGTAACTCACATTTTTCTATTTATACTTCATACTGCCCACTAAATCATTATTTATATGTCTAAAGACAATGCTGTTTATTTGCATGTATAAAAGTCACTTCATCCCCCCGACCCAACGTCCCTTGAATGTGATACATTGGTTCACTTACGAAGAAATAATCTGGATTGGTTTCTGAAGGTTTTATGTCTTTGGGTAAACAATGTGCTCAAACTTTCCAGGGCCAGGAAGATTGATATCTTGGGTCAATGAAAATGTTATCATTTCTTGGAGAAACTTTTGTATAAAATGCTGCAATAAAATTCGAGCTGAAAGATTTCCCAAAGTAGTACTGATTTGCTAATTGTGTGTCAGGAGTAGTAAGGCATTAATGCATCTAAGGCGCGATTCATCATCTGTCTATAACCTTATGTGGAAATATATGACCTGAACAACCTCTGTCGGGAGAAAAACGTTCATTTTGTGATGGGTCTAATTCAAAGTAAAAAGTAACCTGTTGGTATTATAAGACTTGTAAGAAATGTATGTGTGATTTAGCATACTCCCATGAACTGAATCTTTATTTAATAAACTTCACTTTTTTTCAACTTCAGATTTGAGCTACACTATTACCCGAGCTGACAATACCAGCACATTTAGAATCTCTGGCTAGAGGATCTGCTGACTGTTTGCATTGATCACTAACCGTAAAGGGACAAAGCCTGGACATTGGCTAGCTAAATTCTGGTCGAAGTAAATTAACTTTCAGGTAAGTTTTCAATGTACGACGTGTTGAGGTATGTTGTATATTTCTTATAAATTAGTTTAAATCTTCCTATCTGCAATTTTACAAATTTAATCCTTTTAGATGTTTTTTACCTCAGTTCCTTGCGTCATTTGTTTCCACACTACCAGGATATGCTAACCCTGACCATCTCAAAAACCTTTCCACTACATTTCCGAGACCCCGTGGCGTTTTTCTTAGGCTGTATCTTTCAATGTTAAATAATTTAGTTTCTGTCGGTCCTTTATAAAAACATAAATTAGAAATTGTTTGTGGATATGCGCTAGATTTTCATAGGTCATTTAATAGGTTTGGTTGGTTGGTTCAATATTTTTCAAACAGAATAGTCATACTTGAGATTGAACATTATCCAACAGTACTTTTTCACTTTGGCGATTTGAGTGGATTTGAAGCTTCATTACAACAAATTAAACTGTATGGTTGTTTACACTAACATCGTAATCAAAGAAGTCACATGGAAATATTAACTTGTATATGATATTGTCAATGAAGTTTATAAATTCCATGCTTTCATTGACGTGAAAGGGAAGCTAACGATTGTTGAATACGAAGACGCATAATTTGTTTGTAAGGACACACTAAAAGTCATTTTTTATACTTCACCTATTTCTATCTTACTTGTTTAATTAGAGGTTCAATTTCCTTCAAGCTTTTACTGCACTTACCATTGCTATTGAATCTATCATATTTCATGTTCATCTTTTACATATGTCCTTTTGTTTAAACAACATTTTCCACATTAATTCTCATATTTTAGAAACATTTCAACTTCATTTTCAACTCCCCCCCCCCCCCCCCCCCCCCCCCCCCCTTTCTTCAAACATACCTTAATGTGTGTCTTAGAATGTTAACGGAACTACTCATTGGAGCTTAGGTTTAGAATGCAGTTTAATTATTAAATGACTGCTGGAATCAAGAGTAACTTTACATAAAAGAATAGGTAATTGAGCTTTCCAACCATAAACGTACCAACTGATGTGTTGGAATTTTAAAATTAGTCCTGTAGACAGGTTGTAACTATAATTGTTTTTTGTCAACAGGGATAATTTACTGGGTTGTTACTTACTAATGCTTATTTGTTCTTGCGAACTGTAGGACTCAAACGTAATGGGTAAATCTAACGAAAGGATGATTTACTATTCTGTACAGAGAAAGACTGGTTTTTGAACAATTGCTGGTAATGATAGTGTAAACCATGTTAAACATCCCACTCAACTCTAAATACATCAGCGCGGCTGACATATAGAGTAACAGCTTTTGCCTCTATCTTACTTTGGAAGGAATTCATCTTTATAGATCGTAACTTTTTGGACAAAACTTAGGGGAACGTTTGAAAGTTTACTTTGTACTTCAGATCCAGATCACTGTTTATTATGTCAGTCATTGTACAGCATATAGAGGTTATCATGAGAGTGTGTTTTGGGATGGTCAATATCCTGCATTAGGAATAAACATGGGTTTTTGCGAGCCTTGGCTAGCTAAATACATAGTGTTTATTCCTAATGCAGGATATTCAATGTTTAAAAAAGTTCCATAATATGTTTTACAAAGTGTTTGCTCGGTAGATTTCAACTTGTGATGAACATGTTTTTGCACTGTTTGATCATAATAGATATTTTCGCACTATGCATTGCACAATGTTTGTTTTGTCATTTTCCAAATTAATGTATATGAAATGAAGCATGTATATGCACTTGAAGCTGTTACCATTGTTATGGCAATTTACGTTACTACGGGCGTTAAAGCATCATTTTTAAAATAAATTCCGTCACTTGACCTCTGTATTTTGCATCTTTATACGCATATGACCCCAACGGATATCCTGCCGAGAACCCCATCCATTGTATGAAAAAAAGTATTATCAGGTATTGTTTTGTAGTGTTAAACAAATTCCTTATGGGGCTGCATAGGCGATTAATGTATAACATATATCACTACTTTAAGTGTAGAATAATTGAGTAGAACACAACAATGAGACATTAATAACAACGAGCTTTTCTTATAAATCTGGGAAAGTAACGTTCATATAGAGTATTTATAACATCTTGTATACAAAAATAAAATCAACAGACAACAAACAATTAAACATTACGTGCTTTGACTTTCTAGAACTTTCGAAAACAATCAATTGTCAAACCGCATTAACCTTTGGGATACGGTTTTATGGAACTGTTGGCAACAAAACTGTAACCAAAGAATGATAACAGATTCGTTCACCTTGGATATCAATCTCCATTGCCCTGACAAGGAAAATGCTTCATTTCACCCAAGAGTCCTAAAACCTTCGAAAATCAATCACTTTATGCTCCTGCGTGTGACAAAAGGTAAAAGGACGGGAAATGGTTCACTTTCACAGTTCTGGATAGGTAGAAGGCTAACATAGGGTGCAAGATATGTTATAACACTTTGACCTGTACAAGTTTGTTGCAGCAAATAGTCAGATACATTTCCTCGTGGGTGCAATATCAACTATTAAGATTTAGGAAGAGGTTTGTTCTTAGAGAAAAGGAATTGTAGTGATTGTCCGAATACAACAGAAGTGATATCACCATGCCTGATCTTTAAAGAATAAACCTTTGTTGACATCAAAGGTTGTAAATGAGGATATGTTTAAGATTATTTAAAAAGGGGAAATGAGACATTATTTAATGTGATCAGGAATTGTAAATGAGACAGGCAGTAAAAGTCAACACTATCAATAGCATGTGTCTTTATGGCTTCAAACATTATTACGATCCCTGATAGGATTTCTCTAGTTTTTCTTTGTAAAACAAATGGGTGCACGATAAGTTGATAAATTGCTTCAACTTGTGTAATTTCCCAACGACTGTTTGTTGGTAACTGCTAAACAATTTCTCAAGATGAGAACGATTTTATTTATCTGAAATTTTCTGAAATCATCCAAAAAGCAGCTTTATAACCTTTTTTTATACATAGGACAACACTTATTGGCGTAGATAACAGTTAGTTACTACCACTAGGAAACATAGCATTTTACCTTTACTCTTTTTGTACAAACATTATATGCATATCCGCTTGGCTATTATTCTCTCGTCATCCTATTGTTAAGCCATTATTTGTCAGTTATGGACAGTGGAACACCATATTAAGAAAGTGTAACTATCGATTTAATATTTACGACTTTTAAAGGTAAATGTATTAAATAATCAATGAATGAGTGAAATTCAAATATTGTAATGTTTTCGTAATTATCCATTCTATGGCGGCTAGGATCTCGTTCATTGAGCAGCACTTTCTATAATTTATGTAAAGTATATTTGTAAGCTCTCGCTCGGGAAAAGGGGGTGCACCATTGTTTAAAATGTTTAAATGGCCACTTTTAAAATGTCACATGAAAAGGGGGATGCGCATTTGTGCTCGTTTATCAACTACATGTACAACAAAGGTATTTCAAAAAAACTTTCCCAACCTGAATTAAAGAGATCATGTAGTAAGAAAACAATTCACTATAAATATGATGACCATAATGTATCATCTGGGAGGATAAAAAGATTCTGAATCCTAGGGCCTCTTCATTTTGCTAGTAATGTCAGCTCGGATAATTGCAATAGAATCTCATTGTAAACTGTTACTTGTACGATTCCTTAAGCGTACGTTTACACACAAAATAAATATGTATATTTTCTGCAAACGTTCTTGAATTGATTTTTGTAAATAAACAGAAATGTTTAAAATGTAAAAATCTAAAAATTACGAAGAGCAAAATACTTACTAATCTCAGCAGATATGCCAAGCCTCGTACCTAAGTCAATTAACACACACAAAACTCCAAAAGTGATATATAATTGCATTGACTTATGCTTTCTTATAAATTGTCAGTCGCATTGAGGTCATCAAATGAAATTACTGCTGAAAGATGTGAGACAATCCTCATTTACAAAAATCTACTAGGAGATTTTTTCAAGTCTTAACATAGTTGGACCAAGCCAATTCGTATTATATAGCTTTAAAAAGAACAGATTAATCATGGATACATTCTCATCAAACATATTCATGTTAAGGTCTAAAATGCATGATTTTGCTCTCAGGACATAAATCTCTAAACAAACATATTATGTCAAGACTCTTAGTAAAACTAACCTATAAAATCCACTGATAATTCTACCTTATGGCGTAGATTTTGGCTTTGATTGTGATTGTAGGTCTGATTGGAAGAATCAATTGCAATAACCGGAACTAATTTGAGACAATCAGTTTCTTGAGTAAAATTAAATATTTTCTTTTCAACTCTAAAAATAGTGAAATCAGACCAATTTGTATGTAATATTAAATTATATTTGTTCAATAACAACTTCAATGCAGACATCAATCTCCATTGTCATTATCCTTTATATGAAATATTTGGCTCGGTGGGGATACTAACTTTTGAAAAAAGCATTATGTCTAAATCTTTGGTAAAGCAAATCTATAAAACACTCGGAAATAGCCTTATAACGGTACTGAACTGAGCCTTGTCGATAAGTGTATATCTGATTGAAGCCATCACTTGCAATAATTGGGAAGCTGTGAAATGTATAACAGTCATCTAGACGGGCAATCGGAAGGCATAAAAACTACTTAGACGTAACAAGCATCAAAGATGTCTACAAAGAACAAAGTGTTATCTTTGAACCAGAGATGGCTTTCGTATCCATGATGTTATTACGTATATATTTGTTTTAACGGTGAGTGAGGACACACTTATCTATTTACAAATACATTCTGGTAAAAAAACAGCATGCTTTAAATTTACGTTTTGAGTTTTACAGTTTTTACAGACATCACACTTTAAGTTACCAATCCATCTATTTCCCGTTAAAGGGGCAGTAGCACGTTTTTGGCAAATTTTATTTTTTCATATGTCCCAGTTATAATGATAGTTTCTGCATGTTTATTTACTTTAGAAGGTAAATCATCTTATTACACAAACCAACTATCCGTTGTGGTGATAACGGTGTTGTGTGTATAAAGGAAAATGACCATTTTATTGTGAACACATTTTGTTATTTCGAATGAGAAAGACGATTCCTATGGCTTTACGCAACCATGCACACTCATTTTAAACCTGATTTTCCCGAAGAGAAAAGGGTGTTTTACAATTGGTGACATTATTTTTCAAATACATTTCATCAAATTATTTGAGCGATTAAACGTACTACTGTCCCTTTAAATAAAAAAGTAACTGATCTAAACAGTCGAGTGGAAAAAAAATGGATATCTTATTCTGCTAAGCTCATTGTGTATTCCTTTTTGGGGAAGGGTGACATAAAACAAATTTTCAAACTTTATTTACTGTATCTCAAAAACACAGTTACGTCACAGGTAGGGATCTTTGTCAGGCTCCGAATCGTAACCAATATGGCGGTCATCAGAATTTGTTTCATCTTTGTGAAAACTCAGAATATCAAACTGGAAATTTGACCTGATTACAGATAAAGTCTAATATTTGAACGTGATAAGTCAGGTATCCGCAAATAATCATATTTCTTTGAATGGATATATATAAATATTTCTAAAACTATCTAAAATCAATAAAACAATATGAATAATGTTGTCTTAATGACAATGACATATCCTGTGATCGTCACATTCGCTAAACATATGACTGTCTTTTACAAAAAGAATCCTAATTGTATATTTGCTTAATATCTCCAGTTTGTACATTGTACAAGGGCGTTCAAAAACAATTTACCCCCTGATAGACTTGTACTTTAATGAATGAAACGAAACTTGGTACAGTTATTAGTCTATCTCTAAATAGGCACCACAGAGTGTGACACATGTCTCCCATCTTCTAGGCCTTTCTTGTAAAAGGCATCAGATCTTGTCAAAAGCCAGGACTTGATCTCATTAATGAGGGTTTCATCATCAGGGAAACGAGTGCCTTTCAAAAATGACTTCATGTTTGGGAAGGGGAAGAAATCAGATTGGGCAAGGTCAGGAGAATACGGTTGGTGAGGAAGTATTCATAGCCGCAGATCTGCGCTTCCGTCTGAGTTACACGCGAGTGTAGTGAGCATACCGCGTCTCTCGGTTTTGATAGCTTTCCACAATGTTTGCAGCAAACAAGCGTAGTATGCCCACAGGCCCTCGGGTCATTGCTTTTCACACTAAGTTTGAGATGACCCCCCGATTTTTACGCCCTCAGAATGGATTAGTCTAGAAAAGGCTGGACACTTCGTTCGACCCCACTCCACTTCTCGACCGAGCGCTACCCTCACACGTCATGCAATCGATTTAAACTTTGTATTAGCATATGCTTGGATGATTTACCTATCGATCAACATTCATGGAACCTACCACCTCTTTATTGCCATTTCTACAAATCGACTGAAAGCCCTTTTTCACTCTCAACATACTTATGTGTACACAAATGGCGACAGGGGTGTGGCCGAAGCGAGCGCTCTGATTGGTCCACGCTTATAACCTTACCTGTCGTTGTCAAATTTCAGTTGCAAGGGAGATAACTCTTACTCAATATGCACGACCGTTTCCCCTTTAAATAGCTTATAGAGTAAAATAACATAATATATCTCTTTATCATAAAACAAATACTATATTTTCCACAATTATAATACAATGATTTTATTATCATATTTCTAGACACTAATTAAAGTTTCGAATGTGCATGGCGAACACTCTTGATGAAAATGTACACTAAGTCTTCAAGGCTATGTGGCTACAAATCCTATCTGAATATAATAATAAGTGTACTTTTCGAGTTCGGAAAATATTGAATATTAGTTTTCTCGGAAACTATTACAACTAGCTGAATGAAATTTACCATGTAGGTAGTCCAGATGATACTCTTCATCGGGGTCAAAGTCCAGTCCCGAAATATTATTTTTACGGAGTTATGGCCCATGAATCCGAAATTGAACTAAGTACCAAAATCGCTGCACACATGATGCTCCAATGGGGACAAGTTTTCTCGGAATCTATTATATTACATCTACCTGAATGAAATTTACCATGTAGGTAGTCCAGATGATACTCTTCATCGGGTTAAAAGTCCAGTCCCGAAATATTCTTTTACGGAGTTATGGCCCATGAATCCGAAATTGAAATTGGTACACATTACCGCTGTGATGCTCTTATGGGAACAATTAAGTTACCTTAAACATATTACATCTGGGTAAATGCAATTTAGATATACAAAGTCAGTTCCCAAAATTATTTTGGACAATATTATGTTGCTTCAATCTGATTTCCCGCCAGGGGCAAGGCAACTTTTTCTGCAGTAGAGAACTGTTCTACACGCAGTTAGGTTTGGGTGCAATGCTACACTGAATTTCAGCGAAGTACTACCCATGGTTCGCTAGTTCCAGCCAATGCTTGCAGGTTTAACCGCAATACATAGCCACAAGGCGTTGCGGGCACCCCCTGCAATAATACTAACAGCCGCGATATATTAAGTGAAATAATATTGAAAGCGATGTTTAACCCCAACTCACCTCACCTTCAATCTGAGTTTTAAGCATTGTACCATGCTCATCTTTTTCTTGTTACACAAGGAAGACAGCCTAATTTGGGACATAGCTGACAAAGTTATTCTGACGTTTTGTCTCCCATTGTCTTTATCACAGTACACATGTTAATGAGCCAATATTTGCCAATCAGTACAAAATATATATTAAAATGTAGATTGTAACCTGGTAAATGTGGTTATACATTTACAGTTATCAGATATGTTACTTATTTTACAAACCATCTGAATGAATGTTTATCAAACGTTTCGTTCGCTAACAGTGCCCAAAGGATAAGAAGGATAGTTACTTTAGTTGAATGTATATAAACATTAAAAACAAAATGACCTTGAAAATTAACTGATCAAAATGATTTGAATATTCCCATCTGTATGATGATGCATTCCATTTGTATTTAAATTCAATGATGGTTTGTTACTTATCCCAGTAACTTGTTCTTTCCGCGTTGTGTTTTTACTCTATTTTATGAATAATTTGCGATGGTTTCCTACAATGTACTACATAAGGTGATTGATACTCAAAATCGAAGGAATAAACTACCTAATCGGATTTGATTATGATCAGTTAACCTCGGGCTGGACTAAGAATAATTAATCAAAGTTGAAATTGCATTAAAGAATAATACCCATTCGCATGTTAAGAATATCAATTTCAGTCGATAACCTGATTGAACTGCGAAATAATGTTGTTTTCGTTAAATTACTTTGTTATTCATCATGTCAACATTCATTGTTGAGAACTGAAAAGTCAACCATAGACCTTTTGGCGCCATTGCTAGTACAACTAATACCCTATAGTATCAATCTTTTGTAACTGAACCAATGCTGTTAACAACCTAACCCTTCTGTGAGCATATTATTTTAATGGTTGACACTTTGCAAAAATAATTTTATAATAGCATCAAAGGCTGACTTATTAAACAGAGATAAGTTACCGTTTGTCTGACATACAGTTACAAGAAAATCAATTAGATTTTGACTCTTAACCAACACTAACCTTTTGTTACAGATCCAATTGCTGCTTTCTCGTCTGAGTGTAGCTCAATTCAACATATACATATATTGATAATATAATATAATAGAATTAAAAACATTAAAGTCAACAAAGGTGAATTTGTTGAGACTGTAATCATTGGTCATTTTCAATGAACAGAAACAAGTTTTTTTTTAAAATTCAAATTATAGACATTGAATATAAAAACAATTCAGTGTTGCTTTCCATTCAAGATCATCCTCTTTTTGTCAAAGGATTAACAACAAATAAGTATACCACTTAAAGCTATGACAACTTGACGAGTGGTATGAACACGTTTGTATTAAGAAAAACAGATATTTAAGAAGTTGTGTTTGCTGTACTTTAAAGCTAAACAACATTATAATATATCAATATAGTTACTTACGTTAACATACACTTGACACTTATATTACATTTTTTTTCTTGTCTTTACAGCATTATGAGTGAATTGTTCATTGACTTATGCGCTAATATAAATTTACTTGAATGAAATACTGCTGTTAGCAACTCCAGAGTGTACAGTGTACACTGGGGACTAAAACGTTATTAAACTTATGTTCAGTTGTCACTGTACATATAAGACATTTATTAAAATATTGAGATTTAAAATTGTAATATGAAAAGATAAAAAACAAAAGTAAAGGAATATAATTTCAATCACCTCATTATGTCATTATATAAAGTAAACATATTCTTATTAGATATATCTTTAAATAGATCTTTCATACTCATGATAAATAATTAATCATCATTTAGGACAAATAAAGCAAAATCAATGTCTCATGTCAGTAAACATTCATATTAAAAAGACCGATAAACGGAATGATTCTGACATCTGTCTGTATCTTTTCACAAGAGAACTGCCAACGATTATCATGAACTAATGCGCACGTAAACATCATTTGAATCAATGAGCACAAAGACAGTTGATGCCTGACAAAACTACGCTGTAATATACATGGTTTCAGGATGAATGCTTACAGATTTTATAAAAAAAAGACACTTCTTGTTCATACTGTAAAGCACAGCTTGAAGATGGACTACATGTTATCCTGGTATGTCTAGCATATACAAATTTGCGAATCAAATATCTTCCATCATATTGCCATTACCATACATGTATTTACAAACTGATTTACCTCTTAACTATGATTGATTATGATAACCTATTCAAACTTTGTATTTTCTTAGATAAGGTCTTTAAACTAAGAACCAAAATGAATGCATTGTCTTAAATTTAAATTGTCAGTGGCGCAGCAACGTTCTTGTTTTATTTTACACATATTGTACTGTTGGCCTCATGGCCATTTATACGGAATAAATGATTGATACATTTCAGTTGATCTTGTCAGTCAAGAGTAGTGTCAAGGAGAAATGAATGAACGACGTTCAAAAAGAACTTCAAAAGGCATAAGATAAGGCTGTATCAGAGGACATTGACGTTTACAAGATGACAATGTTAACTAGTTGAGTGGCATTTTGACAATATCAGTGAGAGCTCTCTGGTTATGTCACTCTATTTCAAATTGACATTACAAAGCTCTTTGAACTACAAACACAGTTTGAAATACTCGCGTTTCGGAAAAATAACAACGAGTGTTAATTATATAATTGTTAGATACCTTTAAAGGTGCAGTCCAGTATATTTTCCACTTTTAAACTAGAAGGTTTTCCTGCAATTTTCTAACATGGGTTTGTTCATTTATATAATCTAGGCACTTCCACGAAAAAGGTCAAACATTTGCCGGAGTGCACCTTTAATATCAAACATTTTATCATAAAAAACCCATTTAAAATAGCAATAGTATCTCCCAATGTATGTTTAATAACATATACAATATTAAGTATCATACACCCCTGAATGAAACTTTGTATATCTTTTTACGAGATAGATTTATATCCTCTTCAGAGAAATATTTTGTGTTTCACTCTATTGGAAACTTGATATCGTTTCCTTTGTCCCTGTATTGACTTCACGATGTAATATCACACATGACATTTCTATTTCAGAGTGGTATATGGTCACAGAATATATCAGATACATGTACATGTAAATGTGGGCATTTTCATACCTACATATATTCCTTCAAAGTTTAATTTTTATGTCATCATAAAAAACTATAGCATATTCTTACATTGTGGCCTTTTAGAATTGAACTTTAAAGATTAAATTGTATGACTGAACCTTTGAGCCTGTCGTTAACGATTATTTATTCACACCATTCTCCATTTACAGCAGTGTTAATTCGAAAATTAACCTTGAACGTTTGAAATGATAAGTTTCTACACACTTTCATACTTTAATATTTCAAATGTAAACAAAATAACAGCTAAGTAAATATCCGTTATGACTGTTATGGAAGTTTTCAGTTTGACTTACTTTTTGAGTTTATTTAATATTCTCAGACCTACAGTTTTTAGTGTTTGCCTTTTTCTTTCAGTCTGCAGTCAGTAACTCCCATGTGTGATTGGGTGCAGATGGCGTCAATGAAAATAATAATATTTTCAAAATGGATCTTGTTTGACAGTATTTGTTTTTTTTCAGAAGTCCATTGAGAAACTACATAAACTATGTTAATTGCATTCCGTGAATTTTACTTTCACTTTTTTTCTCTCTAAAAAATGCCTTTTTTACCACCACTTACTGGCAATATCTTTCCAGCACCAAACTAATAATACCTATAACTGGATAGCATTACCCCATGCCCCTGGAGAGCGGTGAAAACTTATGATAAACAATATTTGTGGAAAACAACTTTTACAAATGAATTGCATGTCTTATTTCAAATGCATTTTGGAAGAGGTAAATGTAGAGACGAAGAAAAACCGAGTCATATCTATACACCGAAACCGAAGTCTATATACATTCACTACAAATACATTAATTCAGAAGTACCTATGCTCATTTCCGATGTTGTACACTGCCACTTGAATTAGAAACTGGCAAGATGGCATAGAACGTACGGATAGAGTAAATCAGTATGTAAATCAGGGGAGATAGAGGATGAATATATTTTTTTAAAGCTTTTTTTAGTTTTTTTTTATTTGTAAACCACTTGAATACATCAGAAAAAAATACATAAATGTCACAGTAATCTCCAAACAACAGTTCATTGATGTGATGTCAAATTATAATAATGAAGTCATTAGGAAGTTGTTTATGTATAGTTATCATGCCATGATATTTGGAAATACTCTAATTCCATTGGCACCATTCATGTATTGTATACGCATGTGCAGAATGTTGTAATGATATTGTATTATATATGTTGTTATAGGCCGTAGGCCTAAGTGTCAACTTCAATAAAGAACCTGTATAGTCAACTTCTTGGTAACAATGAATGTGACGTTTCGGTGTAGACGTTATCAATCAAGTGACACATGAATATCTACAAATATAGAATATATACATAGTTTCAGTGAGTGATGGCCGCTGGATTCCTAATTACATCGTATATAGGCAATAAGTTGATTACGTTGATGTACAAGTGGTTGATTGTCAAAACAAATTAATGTTGAAATAATAATGGGCACTTGCTTCGTAATGGTGTACAGTATCTCCCTCGAAACGTCGCATGCATTGTAATAATAACGTGGACCATCCATAAAATGTCATGATGTTACATATTTTGACGTCGACGAGGTCATATCACTCACAAAAACTTACTATATGTTCAAATTTGTGAGAGTAATTGCCCTAGATGACGAGCAAGCATTAATGATTTCCTTCAAATATATGATCCCGATTTTAGTACTCGTCTGTTAAGTACTCTTTTGATTAAGGCCTTTTGTGGACTTGATATGCCCTGTTTTAAGTTTTGTGTTAGTCAGCGAAAAGACAACACATAACAGGTTGCTCCTAGGCAACAAATACTTGGCCACAAACAAAGATTGTTCGAACTCAATATGTAATCAATAATATCTTCATAAGAATACAATACTGCTGCAAATATATTTAAAAAATATATTGAATTAAAAACGCAGAATTAAAAATTAAACAGTTGCTAACACCACTCATGTTGCTTGTGGGTCTTGTGTGCATAATATTATGCGTATTTCGAAAGTTTCGTCTGCTTTATATAAGTAATAATATATCATTGCGAAACATATGCAATGGTACCTAAATGTGCATTAATTTAGATGCAATTTAAAGTCACTCCTCTATCTCCCAAACTAAAATTTAAAAAAAATGAGTTCAGTTCAACTACGTCACTAAATGATAGCTTCAGAAATTGTCCCTGGGAACATTGATGTTGACAGAAATCAATGTTGCAAAGATGCAACTCGATAAGCTGGAAGGTTATAGAAAGATGTGAGAAACATAGCTTTGAAGTGAAAGCTTTGCCATCTTTCATAAATCGTAGTTAATACTGCCAAATGACTATCAAGTTGAAAGTCTCGACACTCACAGTAACTTTGAAATTATTTCTATGATATCAGTTCTAAAGAAATCCCTCACGTTATATCCTGCAGTAATTACACGCCCTTTTCAAAAAGCGGCAGAGAGAAATGTCCTACTTGTTAAATATGAAGAAATCTCTGCAGCATGTTTTTCATAAGATGAGCAAAACAAATATTTGCTATTAGATTGGACCAGTAAACTACAGTTTGGGGAAACCCTGAAATTGGCATAGAATATGGCACATAACCATCCGATCTACGTAGAAAACCATACTTCGATCGGCGTATTTTTAACATTTCCCCCCGTCGGGTTATTTTTTCGGATAAAATGTTTACTCTCAGTTTAGATAGTATTAAGTTCCTTGGAAACATTCATAACAAGTTCTGTGAACTGCAAAATGTTTGGTCAGTAATGTTCGGTTCCTTGAACTGCGTTTGCATGTTCATTGATTCAAATGGTATTAATAAGGGATATATCGACTTAAACCTCTATGAATTTATACATAAGTTAGCCTTTATTCAAGAATAACGATGTCCACAGAAGATAGGTAAAAAGATTAATATTTTAAAAAAAGTTTTAACATAAAATGATTAATAATTACGATAATAAGCAAAAACCTCACAGTGCTTAAAACGTCATAATACAAAGTGACCTAATGATGATGATGATGTTATTATATATTTTGTGTATATATCAGAGTTTCCGTCAATAATACAGATTCCTATCGAATACAAAAAGGGGAAGAGGGTGGTGAAACAAAAGCGAGCCCCAATTTTTTTCATATAATGATAAAGAGGAATATTTTACTTTTCTTTGTGAAGTCGTATAAGGCTCTAAGGCTCTGACGTCATTTTTCGCCTGTTAAATTTATTGATATTAATAAAACTTCTCCAAAGGGTTGAATATACACTATGATTTGAATATACGTTCTTGTTTTCACAGTTAGATAGCATGGATGGACGGTGCTGGGCCGAAGTGTACTACCATGTCCGGACCGACAATGGGCAAAACTTCATGCACGGTTCCGCCGTCATAAAGAACCAATATAAGACTCTTCTGGTAAATAAAATCAGCGTTTCCGTTAATAACATGTAAAACCATTGGTTATATGAACAATACATTTCGTACATCTGAATATATTCACTTTAATGTAAAGCCTTTACAATGTATTTAATGAAAACAATTGTAGTATAACAGTCAATGATGATTACACCTACAGATGTGTGTCAAATTAATATTCACATTGTTAAATCGATAATCTTCAAACCACCAGACGAAGCAATCACTGACGGGCCCTATTATAGCGGTAACCGAACCCAGACCTTCTACCTCAACACAAGAATTCACTTCTCCGACTCAACGTACTTCAAATGCTTCAACGTCAACACAAACTATGTGCACAGCGTTTAAGGGGAGACCCGATGTGGCTTGTGCGAACACAGGATGCTGACAAGGGCCCTTGGTGGGATGCGACACAAGCCAATATCCCTTTCGGGCACACTATAAGTGTACTGGATACACGTTGACCACGAAAACCACCAACACTTTAAAACATGCACCCCATCACTGCCCGAAACATTTCAAAATAACATTATTAGACTGGTAAGTTTTTTGTTATTTTAACTGCAGTTCACTAAAATATGAGTATACGCTTTTATCCTACAGATGAACAACACACTACCACAACACAGTAAATAGCATGATGACCGTAAGATAGCTTATCATATTAACCACTGCTACAGGCCTAGGGATTGATGTTATTCTGTATTTGCACTCTGTGGTGCTGTACGGCGTTCAACAGTCGCTGGTTGACACGGTTCAACAGATTGGACGAGCCGGGTGGGATGGACAGAAGGTTGTTGTTCTACTGCTTAAAGAGCCAACATCATTCTAAAAGATGTGAAAGCATTCTTGAAAACTTACAGAATGTCAAAGGCATGACCCATTTATTTGAGTAGTAGGGACCATGAAGCTCGAGTGAAAATTGTGTATTTACATATTTTGACAGATATTCAAGTTTGAATAAATCGAATCGTAAATGTCATGACGAGAATAATACCATTTTGAACAATGATATGAAAGATGAATACTTGTGCTTCTTTATTTGTCAAATTCAGAGTGTGACATTCCAATTATTCATGCCAATGCAGTGTTCTGTATGTCAGCTATTCTTGTAACATGATTCAATAGGAACGACATATTCGGATGTCCCCTATTCAGTATATCCACACTTCTATCTGCATTGTATATACATAAGATATCCATTTCGGTATTTTCAATTTCCTGTGCCTGGTGATTATGTAATGAATGTGTCATTGAATTTCAAAACTGAAATGTGATGCTCCCTCTTGGGGTGCTTAACTTTTGTCCATATGTATTTGTCAACTCCTTCATCAAAGTTATGACATCCTATGCAATCATAAAGACCCAGTGGAAAGTGGAAACTGAAACAGAGTGTACACTTCTAATAAAACGATGAGAAACTCGTAAATATCAATTCACGAAACATGCACAATTTATTATATGCTAAGTCAAGAAATGCCTAATAAAATTAAAACAATGAAGTAGTTTTCATTGCATAAAAGAAGTAATATAAATACTAAATAATATAATAAAATTAAAAAAAATACATATATCATTCATTGTGTATGAATATTTTGTGTTCAGGACACAGGAACTCGATATCGTAAATGTAAGTAAAACGTAGGTAAAAAAAAAATACCCCCTATATAACATAAAGTAAAGTAGCAAGGGCAGCCATTTATCCGATCTAAGGGTCCATTCAACATTAGGTAAAGAGTTACGCTAAGAATTGGTGACATACACAAATGAACGCACGTATTTAACAATTATACATTTTCCCGTAAAATACGGCTAATTTCCAACACATGTCACCACTGAGATAACTTTAATAGCTCTTCTAACTCGAAAGTCGGCCACAAAAACCTCTCCCGTGAACGTTAGTCCGCAGCAGACACCTTTTCGAACGATCTGATTGGTCTGTTGAGCTGGCTCTGTAGTTCACATTTCAAAGCTTCCCTCTGATAAAGTGTTGAATTCATAGTGAAGCAATTTTCTAAATATCCTGTCGTCTCGCCACGCCGTCGTGTTTGTTTACCGATACTATATAAATAGTTCAGCTCAACAGACCAATCAGATTGTTCGAATTAGTATAGACTGCGGACTAACGTTCACGGGAGAGGTTTTTGTGGCCGATTTTCGAGTTAGAAGAGCTATTTAAGTTATCTTAGATGGCAGGGTTTTCTTATCCCAGTTGTTGTCAACTAGTTGCTATTTTGTAAACCCAACATCGCCCAAGCACCTTTTGATTTGCAAACTTCAACGTCTAGCTGACTCGTCCAGGATAGTATTTTGTTTTAAAGCGAATTAGATGTGGTTGATATAACAAGATGTGCCAATATATCGATTCCCTGCATTGTCAATATGGTTCAGGGTTAAAACTCTTAACTGAACGCACATGATAAGTAAAGTAATTTTGTTTAGCTTGTGCTGTTCTTGTTTTCACACTCCCTCATACATGATGCACCGTCAAATTTGTATTGACATAATACAACCCTTTACAGATACTGTGACATGACAACACTAACTAGCGCAGTGGTTAGCGCGTTCGGCTTCGGTTCAAGAGGGCCAGGGTTCGAATCCCGCCAGGGGCACGGCAACTTTGTCTGCAGTAGAGAACTGTTCTACACGCAGTAAGGTTTGGGTGCAATTCTACACTGAATTTCAGTGCAGTACCACCCATGGTACGCTAGTTCAAACCGCTGCTCGCAGGTTTCACCGCATTGCATAGGCACATGGCCTTGCGGGCTTTCTCCCTGCCATAATACTAGCAGCCGCGATATAATTGAGATACTCTTGAAAGCGGCCTAAAACCAAAACCCACTCACTCACTCAGTCATGGTTAACCTTTGTTATTTTGAATAAGGTGCAATATTATTAATAGTTCATTTAGATTTAGCATCTATAACTTAGAAGTTACATGTTGAAAGGAACTTAATTCACTGTAAAAAGAATTGAAAAATACGATCAGCATATTTTTACCAAAAAAACCCCAAGGCTAAGACTTTACAATACTGGGCGTTTTTTAACGTTAATATACGAGGATCTTAACTGCCATTTACACTGTACGAATATTAAATCCTTAATCCATCATTTGGAAGTAACATTTCTTAATTCAGTAAACACATTACCATCATCTTCAAATGTATTTTAGGCAAGGGATGAGGTGGCATGCAATATCATGCTTAGGAACTGAAAGACATGCAAACGGCAGATTACAAAAGGTTTCTATTCAAATTCTATCTATTCTATTCTATTGCAATATTAAACGTGATGAGGTGAGGTAAGGTGAGCTGGGGTTTAACGCCGCTTTCGAGAGTATTTCTCATATAACACGGCATCTAGTATTACGGCAGGGAGAAAGCCCGCAACGCAATGTGGCTATGCACTGCGGTGAAACCTGCGAGCAACGGCTGGAACTAGCGAACCATGGGTGATACTACTCTGAAATTCAGTGTAGCATTGCACCCAAACCTTACTGCGTGTAAAACAGTTATCTTGCAGACAAAGTTGCCGTGCCCCTCGCGGGATTCGAACCCTTGACCTCTTGAACCGAAGCTTCCTAAACGTGATGTCATCAGAGTCTCTCAATATAGACCAAATCACACATGCTGGTCAGAAAACCTGAAATTACATTGCAGTTGTCCTTTCAAATTATTTGCATTTCAATAACTATTTATGACATGTCTTTCGTTTTATTTTGGTACTGTTTGTTTATATCCAAACAACCCATAGTACAGTAAAAACAACGGGAATGTTTCTGAAAACAGTTGCCTAAGAATAGCCATTGACAGAGATTAAATACTTCTAAAAGAGGATTTGATTATAACTTGTTTTACTTTTATTGCTTTCAGGATATGACTATTGGACACTCAGTAATACACATTGAAATTGATAATTAAGAAACATTTACAAGTTGGAAGAAACACAGAGCAATGTATTGAAGCATTCAGACAGAAACGTTTCTGATTGAGAGTCAATCGTGTTTCGAAAGAGTGTACAGTTCAGGACTGAAAACACCGTTATGACTCTCTAATCACTATCGTTGCTATTCGAGTGGCAATTATAGTGTTATGTGCTACGCAGACAAACCTTAGTGGTATGATCATTCCAAAAAGAGGAGACTTGTTTCATAGATCAGAGAATGCACATGACGAGTTAGACTACCTTATTATAATATACAACATGCTTCTGACCTGTTAGAATGTTTCAAGCAGTTATGATGACGTTTTGAAAATTACAAACTGTGAATTAGTTAGATGAAACATGAAATCATGTATTCATTAAAAATCCACAGTAAAGCGGTTCCTCCCAACAAAGACAATTTATCTCAATCATTGGAGTGATTGTTCTGTGGTATTTGGAAAAGACAACTGTTAATTTCAGCGCTACTATGTTCAATTAATGAACGATTCATCATGTTGAACTTTGTTGACAGTCTCTTAGACTTGTTACATTGTTATTTGTTGGCTTCAGCCGGATATTGCTTTGTCTAAGATTTCACTTCATCTAGGAAATGAAAGACGTTCCAGTATTTGCACAGACGTGTCATTATTGTCGCATACGTAAATTAATTTTACATATTCAGTTTAATTCAACTGTATGTCATTCAGTTGCTGAACAGAAGTGCGTATATATAAAATGAGCATTTTTGTAAATTTTTTAATTAATTATTACTTCGTTGATAAAACTGCTTAAGATGATTTGTCTGACAACTGATATATACATATACTAATATACTTAGAACGTTGACATTACCAATCAGAAACCAAGGTATAGAACGTCCTAAATGTGTTAGTTTCTTCTTTTTTTGCAATTGAATCTTGGTATGCTATTCGTAAATGGGCATGGGAAATATTTTGAAAATTTAATAATGTGTGACAAGGTCAAATCACCTAAAGCAATAAACGTTTTATCCAACCGGTTTTTAATACCGTGGGATATAATCGTCGCACTGTCTGTCCGTCCGTCCGTAATCATTTCGTTTCCGGTCAAAACTCGAAAACCATTCATGATATCTTTCAGAAACTTCCAATGTGTATTACCTTACTACTTAAGTGGTGTCTTTTGATATTTTTAGATTATTTAAAAAAAATTCGTTTCCATTGAAACGTGTTGAATTTGGACTTTGTTCATTATATCTTCCTGAAACTTTGTATGTGTATTACCCACTAACTGAAGTGGTGCCTTTTGATATTTTCAGATTTCTTAACTGTTTTTAGGTCTGCTTCTGCTGGCTTTCTCCATAATACTAGCAACTGTGAATAAGTGAATTACTCTTGAAAGCGGCGTTAAACCCTAACTCACCTCACCCTTCGTAGAGAAGTTCTCTGGAAAAAAAACAACTGAATTCAAAGACTATTTAATGGGCATTGAGGTATATAAGCACTGGTATCTTCTCTGGATATGTCGTTTCAAGTATAGAATATAGAAAGGTGGAGAACGATACATCATATAATACTCATTAAGTCATCAATACATTGTTAATAATCTAACAGCGGGGGTTTAATAAAGGCTCACATAGCAAATGTACTCCTATGTTGTTATAATTAGAATCATGATGGGATCAAATTGTGTCATGATGAAATAAAATAATTTGTTTGGAGTACTTTGATTTTTAGCTAATTTAAGCTCCATTCAGCTCAGTTGGTACTTCATCAATCATTTCACTCGATGTAATTAACCCATACTACCCTTGTCCATCTTGGAAATTATACTTTGTTTGATATATGTTATGTTTTAGTCCATGAAGCCTTACTGGCGCTTTTTAAAAATAAAGAATTTGTATTTGGTACTGCATCAATCTGCCACTTTGATATCCTGGGTTTGAATACCTATGTTGTATTTGGCCCCCCTCCCAAATTACCCAAATAACCTTTGTTGATCAGAGATATTTACAATATCTTCCATATTTGATATTAGATTCTAACATGTTTGTGCTGATTATGCAATTTTGATTAGTTAATCTCTATCTAGACATATCTAATTACTGGATATCTAATCATCGTTCAAGGACATCATTTGGATGTCTGCAGAGCCCGACTGGAAAACCCTGTATCATCCTCGGCTACCCAGGTTTTTATATATGCTCCGTTACTCTCCACTATATAACCTGGGACACTCCATCAGAGAAATCTGTACTCAAATGACCCGTCCATGGCCGCCTTGACGAAATCGGTAACCAATGAAAATGCTTGATAGGATAAGAGGGAAATCGTCAAGAAAGATAACCGGTAAAGGATGGATATCAAAATGACCGCGCCCAGGAGGTGAGTGGTTGCAACGAAGTGATATGAATTGTCATTGGCTCGCAGGTCCAAGCTGCGAGGCAGTTTGATTGGCTCATCCATATATATAAAGTAATATTTATTTTTAAAGTTAATAATAGTTTCCAAAACGTAGTTTATACAAACAACATAATATCTCGACGGTTTCTATATTTAAGCGAGTAATTGTTTAAGGGCATCTCATACAAGAAATAGAAGACGAGTTGGCGTGTTTTATCGTTGCGTCCTTCGTGTTTTATGCTCTCTGTTGTCACTCCTTCCACAAATATCAGAAATCTCGGTCTGACCCAACTTCCCAATGCAAGGCATAACTCTTGCCAGTCTGCATTACTGGCTGATTTAGGCCTTGCAGTATTTCCTTAAAAAGTCTGTGTTTAGATTTCCAGGCCAGCTATGCATTTCTGGTGCAGCGATTCACTATCTTGGAGGGAAATACTGCAACGGTTAAAATAGCCAGTAATGCAAACTGGCAAGAGTTATGCCTTGCATTTTGAATTTGGGTCTGACCATGAACAAAACAATGTCCAGTAAGCAACATGTCCTTAATACAGCCAGATCTACCAATTTCCATATATCCAACACAGGGAAAATTAGAAAGTATATTGACAATGATACCTGTAAAACTCTTGTTCACTCCTACATCACATCTCGACTTCTGCAATTCTCTGATTTACGGATCTGGCCCGATCGCACACTTGCAGCACATCCAGAATAAGGCAGCACGCCTGGTCATCAGAACAGGACATGATGCCCATATCCCTCCAATTCTCCGACAGCTGCACTGGCTTCCCATCAGACACAGAATCTCCTTCAAAATACTTGTCCTGACCTTCTGTGCTATCCGTGTTGAAACGTCTCCTCTGTGTATCTGGAAGAAATATCTTCTCTCGATGTACCAGCCCTGTCGATCCCTACGATCATCGCAACAACTATGTGTTCCATCAACCTCTACAAGATTTTGCGATCGAGCCTTCTCGGTAGCTGCACCTGTACAATGGAAATATCTCACATTTGACCTAAAATACTCTGAATCCCTCGACTCTTTCAAGAAGGACCTTTAAACATATCTGTTCTCCATCCAGGCCATCATAATTTAGATTTCTTGGCGTGATTACAATTATATGATCCATAGCGTTTCAAGTATTTCACACCATAAAGGAATTTTAATTAAATGCATAATAGCAAATAGATATACGGTGAGACCCCATTCATCCGCACGATTTGTTCACAGCTGATTATCGTCCCGATAGCAAGTTGTGCGGCGAAGTGAATCTTTATATGCATAGAGGAGATTTGAGATGTTAGTGTGCAGGTGATCGGGTTTTCTGATAATTAAAACAGTAGCACATTTTACATATTTTGATTATTTCACTAGTATATTTATGTCATAAATAAGAGAGATGATTGTTAGTAGGTATAAATAACCTAAATGCACATTTACTTGTATATTAGACATACATGTATAATACTCACTTGTCACTGACTACTGATTTTAGTGATTAATAGTAGGTTACCGTGTCCATTGTGCCAACATAGTTTATATAATTCAATTGTGTTGTTTGAAGAATTCTATAAGCGTATATTATATTTACGGAACCGTTTCATGACTTAACCATTCAAAAACTAAACAATACGTGTTTAGCACTATTCTTATATAAGATCAGCACGCTATTCTACCAATTTGCAACAAAGTAATTACCAAGATATTATTCTTTACTTCTTAAATACCGTAAATATTTATATAATCGCCTGCCTTGAATAATCGCCAGGTCTAAGTCCTCTTTTAAATAGATAATCAAATATATATAAATCAATGGCTTTTCACAAATATTTATGTCATAAACATATTTATGCAAAGTTCAATCTCATGCACATCGTTTACAATATTCATATTTTAAAACATACTGCAATGATGATTTTGTTATGATTTTCACATATATATTATGGCTTCAAAACTATAATCGCCTGCCTTGAATAATTGCCGGATCAAATCGGTATTTGAAATTAATAATCGCCGGCCGATAATTCAAGGATTTACAGTACTTTCAAAATTGATGGTCGATATAATAAAACGATCAAACAAACGAACCATTTTTAAGTGTAACTGATGATGTCGAAATATGAAAACTTTGTTAGATAGGTCTAAATTACGTTCTAGTTGTATTACTATTTTTATAACTATTTCATGTTCATCTTTTCCTTTAGGTATAGCAACAACAAGACTTAACTGAATTGGATAACATTACAATCATATAGCTACATGAACGTAATGAATTTCAAACCAATCTCTATTTTGTAATGGAATAACTTGTATTTACAGAACCTATTTCATGTTATAACCATTTCAAACCTAATACATACATGTTTAGCAATATAGGAGGCGGAAGTTATTCTACAACTTTGCAAAAATAAAATTATTAAATTATGAATTATTTAAATTATCCTTATCAAGATCTCATTTGTTCAAATGTTTCAAAATTCATGTTATATATAATCAAACCAGTTTTATATTTAGTTTCAGGTGTTGAAAATGTATTTATGTTATGGTATTTTCAAAATAACGTTTTAGTTTTATTACAACTATTTCATGCTTTGTTCATCTATTTCAGGTATATCACCATCAAGACCAAACTGGATTGGATTTTATTACAATCATACCCACGTAATGAATTCCAAACCTATTTCTACTTAGTATGTGAATAATTTGACTAATCCATTTTCAGGGGCGTCATATCAGTCTAGACAATATGCTAATATACCTGTTCATACGTTTCATTTGTCTCATACATGGATAATGGTAGTCAACCTGAATAATTCTATCATAATAATTGCAGTTGATGTATCTACGCTTACTGAAGGGATACATTTAAACGACTGTTAACTCTCGTTGCATATGCTTCGTTTCATTTTCATTTGGTTTTATGGTTTCAAAACTTTATTTCGCTTCGTAATATCACTTCGGAATATTACTTCCTTTCGATATATCTTTTCAGAATTGCTACATGTCAACAACAAGGCCAGATTAACAACATGGCATAAGTATAACAACTTAACCCCCAAGCCATTAGTAGGACCAGTATCTTTTATTGGCCTGGTTCAAGCCGCTGCTCGCAGGTTTCACCGCACTGCATAGCCACATGGCGTTGCGGGCTTTCTCCCTGTCATAATACTAGCAGCCGCGGTATAAGTGAAATACTCTTGAAAGGGGCGTTAAACCCCAACTCACTCACTCACTCTTTTATTGGCGAATTAAAGCCTTGCTCCTTTTTGACGCTTATTATTTTTCAGAAATTTAGAAATGCGTTACAAGGTTCAGGTGCAGTACACTAACACAGAAAAGATGATGAAATGCAACAAGGCCTGAATAAAACAGTGCTAGAGATTGGTGCAAGTTTTGCCTTGCAGGGGAAGTTGAGTAAGAAACTAATAAATGCAAATTATTATGCAATAGACAAATAGATTAGTATTTACCGTTTTAATGTTGTTAACTATGTCTTTTAACAATGCTTGCAATTGTTTAAAATGAAACCTGTTTTTAGTTCCTTAGAAAGTTTATAAATATTCATTACGAGTTTATTATTTCAAAACACACGAGGCAAATCTTTACAGATTTAACATGTTCAGCTGAATTTACATTGTGAAAAGATTAGATTGCTTTCAGTGAAAGATATTAACTTACAAGAAGATGTCATAAGTAAAACTGAAAGTAAATTTGTTCGCTAAGTAATTAGTGAGTTATTTTGAAAGCTAATTGGACAATACTGCAGTCATTAGCTGATGTGCCAACGGCATAAATACTGATAAATTCGCTAAAACGCAATGCTTCATTGAGTAAACGTTCATACATAATTACATGGCACTACAGACCAGCAATGCAACCTCTCTGCTTTGGAATTATCGGATTGGTTTCAATGTAATTAACTAACTTATGTCAGTTTCTTAAAGCCTTTTGATTATTAACCTCTTAAGATACATGGTCAGAATTCATAAAATGTAAATGGTTTTAAAACTAATTTAAACCTTTTCATTATGTATTTAGCAAAACATTGCAAGCAGCCCCTCTGAATCTAAACGTTATTCAAGAAAATACAGACGAAAGGGCATTCCCGCAATTGCCTATTGCTAAAAATAGAAAGGTGTGTATTATTTACGTGGTCACACAAAGGATTGTGGGACGTAAACAAAGTTGGCAAAGGTCATCTGATTGCGAGAATCAATTGCCCATCAGAGGCCCATTTTGTTTTTCACAAGCAACACGTGGGACTTTTCTACACATATATTGTCGGGTCGTTGGGAGCCAGACAAGACTGGGGCCAGTTAAGGAGGGTACTATGCTTCGAGCGTGAAAATATGAACTTCATCGTTGATTTAAATTGGATTTGTTTGATTTTAAGAATGATTTTCCTACCAAATGATATAATTGGATATATATGTTAGAAATTATAATTCTAAAAGGAATGCATCTTTAATTGTAGTATGTAACAATATCGGTTTCACACATAAAATTTGTATACACAAGTTAAATCAATACATCTATGTTTGAATGGATTTGATTGGCATGTGTTTTCAAATTGGTGGCTTGGTGGAAACTCCGAAACACGATGTTGATCGAATGTGACTAATTGTATTTTTATCAAATGAGGAAATCTTAAGTATATGAAATAAAATCAATATTTAATGAAACTGAAATTGATTTTATAACTTATTTCCCTCAAATTATAAATACAAATGTTATGTCAGGATTTACATATATATATATATATATATATGATAAATTCAATGGCATGGGATCCCCATTAACTTTTAACTACTAACTGGAGATTTAAGAAACAACGAGTAAAACAGCTAAGCTATGTACATTTACAATGACATACCCTTCCATCATACACATTTTTGTTTGGTTAACATGTTCTTTATAATATATTCTGACAACTTCAGTCAATCAGCCAATCTCGGGAGATTTATTTTCTATTTCCCGTTAACATAAATTTACATGTTCAAATCCATTTATTTTCTTTAGTTTGGCGCAGAATCAAGTTTAAATTAAACATTTCTTTACAATTATGTGGCCGTTAGTTATTTGAAAGTGATGTAATCAACCTATCAATCACAAGGGACAACACTTTCCGCCAGTAATAAAACTAACAATTACATATGTCATATAATTAGAAATAACTCACTTTAGACAATGTATTAAAAAGGTAATTGTAAACTATTCCTTATGAATAATGTCGATTGCCACAATTTCGTTTTGACATGTTAAAGGTAGTGAAGAAAAAGCAAAACAACGTTTAGATGTTTTATCGATCTTCTTGAAGGAAATGACAGTAAGAGATCATAAAGGAGATGAGATTGCAATATCCTTTTTGAACTTTTTATCCTTTCAACTATCCTAACTGCCTCTTGAGGAAAAATTGATTCAACAAAATTCAACTATTGAATCAATTTTGACCCTCCTTCAATACATCACACATCACTTCTTGCTGTAGAACAGAAAACCTCACAAAATATTAACTCTTGTTGAATCTGATTCTCGGATAAAACATAAATATTGTTAAAACATATTGCAATTATCATCTATGTATATTCCACACACTCTCCATAGAGCATAAAGAAATATGACAATGAATTTTACATACATGTAAATAACAAATAATATAAACTAAAGTACAAAGGAAAGTTGATTTTATCATTTGCATGTTTTTCAATTACAAATATGTTTTGACAAAGTACTGTTAAACTAAATAGAATAGGTGTTTAACCCTCAGTCAAATAATAATTCAGAGGAAGGTTCTAAGGAAATGATACAAATTCTTTCAAAATTATGTTTGATAAAACATTTAATTGTTTTTATACCTATCTACATTAAACTATGATATTCCAATTTAACAATAACCAGAAACCAGTTTATTAATTTAAACTGCAAATATAAGTGTTATTGTATTCCTGTCATACTCAAACGCATCTAATTTATTTTGAACAGTTTAAATAATGAAAATTACACAATCGAAACTTTCTACGGAACGATAGTTTACATTTAGTTCAGTTGACCATAAAATAATTGTCCTAATTGAGTTTTGATTATTTGTTATATGCATGCAGCAAGGTTCAAAATTAATGAAATATGTATGTTCCGTATGTTGATACATGACATAGCCCAACCATTTGAATTGATTTTGACTAAGCATCTAAGAAGAACTAGCTAACTGTAAATAACATTTGGAAGATGATAACAACGTCAAGGGAAACATAATTAGTCAACCTTCGGAACCTTGCATCCATGTTTTGCCACAATGGCTGGTGTATATCAATAACTCCGGAGCGGGATAGTGCAGTGGTTAGAACATTCGGCTTCGGATCAAGAGGTCCGGGGTTCGAATCCTGCCAGTAGAGAACTGTTGTACATGTACACGCAGTAAGATTTGGGTGCAATGCTACATTGAATTTCAGCGTAGTAGAACCAATGGTTCGCTAGTTCCAGCCGATGATCTCGGGTTTCACTGCATAGCCACATGGCGTTTCGGGCTTTCTCCCTGCCATAATACTAGCAGCCACGATATAAGTGAAATACCCTTGAAAGTGGCGTTGACCTCAATAACTCACCTTGTCGGCACCCCTTGTATCACACTAACATTCTTATGCATTCGCGTTAAGAAGAGGCTGAAAATAAGGTCAAGGTAACCCAATTTGACTGGTGTCTGCATAGTCACCCATTGTAGGCTGGTACCAAAATTGACGACACTGGGTGCAAAGGTATCGCGTTGACAAGAAATGTATAGACGCCGCTGAATACAAAGGCCCCCGTTCCGAGGGATTCGAACATTGATAACGTTGATATTAAATACGAAGCCTTCGGCTCAAAATGGTATCGAATCTGCGAAACACTACATATTAAACACACCATAACAATAGGCTTATCTCCTAATTCGAACGACCCAGCATGAATTCTCTAACCACGAACATCCCTTGTGGTATTCCAGATGCCACTCCATGGAGACTATGTTCCTAATCACTTAATCGACTCAGAGCAGTGGCAATTAATATGTCAATAAACATCGCTATAAGAAATGCAAGAACTGAGCGTCTCTGTCATTTTTAGATAAGAAAAATCCAAAGAGAATCCTGACAACTGAAAGTTGAGTAGGATGCATTAGAGTCATCTGTAAACATTAAACTTTACAAGAAATGCTTGACACGTAATCAATGCAAACATCCCACGTCGTCTGCAATGATTGTGTGTTGACAATATCAGTTAAATTATCTCATGGTTTTAGATGGCTCCCAGCAGGATTGATGTTATAAACCCTTTGAACTACATGTCCAAATGGCAAAATCGTTGATGTTGGATTCGGCTGATAAATAGAAAAACAGAATCAGTATTAAACAAATATAATGTTTTTTTCCCCATAGGTCTGTAACTTTGGTAAATATCGAAACAATAATAAAAATCAATTGGACAATGTCTTATTTGATATATTTGTCTTTACCTTACATACTGAAGAGAACAATGGCTCTTTTAATGTTTAAAGCTTAAGTAATGGAATGACATCCGTCCGTCCATACGTAAACATTTTGATATGGACAATATTGATATTGGACAATGTCTTATTTGATATATTTGTCTTTACCTTACATACTGAAGAGAACAATGGCTCTTTTAATGTTTAAAGCTTAAGTAATGGAATGACATCCGTCCGTCCATCCGTAAACATTTTGATATGGACAATATTGATATTGGACAATGTCTTATTTAATATATTTGTCTTTACCTTACACACTGAAGAGAACAATGGCTCTTTGAATGTTTAAAGCTTAAGTAATGGAATGACATCCGTCCGTCCATCCGTAAAAATTTTGATATTTTGTTACAGTTCCTCCGAACCGTTTACTCCAGAGAAATGAAATTTTAATAGACTCCTTGGCCAAAGGTATTCTGAATTGTAAGTTTTGGTGACCCCGCGACCACAACGTATAAAGGAAACACATATGCAGCAGCTGTAACCATATCAGAAAGCATACCTGCGGCCGCTGAGGAAGACATTAACATCAAAGACGAAATTTGCTACACCAAAGTAACAAGTGAAATTGGAAGTGGGGAGGTCAAAATAACCAAAAGGTGTCCCATTTGCCGCATGAAATTTACACTCACTTCTGGACAGGCTACCATTAAATGTGTCAAATGCCAGGAGAGAACAGTTGCCAGATCTTTGGTAGTTGCTACCAGCTGCGTTGTGACAAAATCTGTCCACATAAAACCTGTAGAAGTTCACATTCCCAGCAGTTTGTTCAAGGAGCTGTCAATAAAACGTTCTGTTCCATGATTCCATTTAGGAGATTTTGCTCCTGGCGGGAAACATGGACATATACATTCATGGCAATAGAGCCAAACTCTCAGTTGACATAACTTGTTTGTGTTCTAAAGGTTTGTTCACAATTTCTGATTAAAACCTCGAGTGATTGATTTTCGGACGCCTAATCAATGTTTACAATAAAATTAATAAATACACTTCACCTATTTTTGCACATGAGCTTTATCTAAAATACATTGGAGACAATTCGTCGGGGACTCTGTCTTGTCCCTTTTAGTAAGTGCATCCGACATTTTGACAGTAAGCGAGTGAATGCCGTTTACGGACATCTGATTGGTCGATACCAAAACGGGATATCCCAAGCTATTTATGGAAGTTCTGTTGACCTAGAATATTATTATAACGCAACGACAACGTAGATAATTTGTCATCAACCGGGAGGACTTGTTCAAATTATAAAAATACTGACTTTTTCATAGCATGCACATTTAGTTCAGAATAGAGATCAATATTAAGCCTAAAAGTGAAGTGTTTATGATATTATTAATCTTAGGAAATTTCACATGAAGCATGTTGTTCTGACGGCAAGCGGAGACCTCTCCTTCGGATTGATGATGTTACATTGCTACAAATATCACGAAAAGCTACTCTAGTGTGAGCCGTCCGAAAACCAAGTCCTTGGCGATATATTAAACCGTGTATTGACATTACTTGAATGTGTTTCAAAGGTGTGTTCACAATTTCTGATTAATGCTTAGTATGTAAAGCCATGTGCCACGAAACTTGAGATAAGTCGAGTTGGGTTGTAACGCCGTAGTTCACTTATATCGCGGCTGAAAGTATTATGGCAGGGAGAAAGTTCTCTAAACCATCTGGCTATCCATTGCGGTGAAACCTGCGAGCACCGGCTGGAACTAGCGAACCATTAGTGGTACTACGCTGAAATTCAGTGTAGCATTGCAGCCAAACCTTACTGTCTGTAGGACAGTTTTCCTCGCGGGATTCACAATTTCTGATTAATTCTTAGTATTGTAAAGCCATGACATTATAGTATGCTGTACTTGGTAGTGTAACTTGTTAGTATGTATCATTTATTTTACCACCAACTTAATTGTTTGACACTTTTGACAAAATTATGATTATGTGAAACTCTCATAAATATTATATGTTACTATTATTACCTTTTTATGATGATATTTGATGTGAAACACCAGTTCTGAAATTCAATGAAAATTTTGTAATAACTTTAACAGCTGTATTTCATTATTTGGTTTCACATAAATGAACACACCTTTTAAGGCAATTGTAAAACAACGTTACCAATGGATGATTGGTGTTTTTTCAATGGCATGGCTTCCAATGTTCGTCCAAATGTGGGTCACAGGAGTTATGACCTAAAAACATATTTCAATCTTCCTCTCTAGTATGAAAAGGTCTGGCAAATTGAATTTGAGTCCATGGCCAAAATATATATTTTAATTTGGTGACCTCAAATGTGGGTAACAATCTCTTGATTTTGCTTGTAGACAATGTACTACTGTAAATTTTCAATCTTAGGTTATTAGTTAATGGAAGTTCTGATGAGCTACATAGCCGATTGGAAACGTTTGTTCCCCGAGCAGAACTCTGAAAACCTGCATCATCTCTTCCCGAAAATTTGGATATGCATCACCTACATGTACCTACTAAAGAGATACGAGATAGTAGAGTTCATTACCAATTGATGTATTATGATGTTAAAGATAACAACAGCAAATTTTGCCACTAAGGTGACATGATCCCCAAATTAATACTTCAAAATTAAAAAAAAATGTCAAGATCAGCAACATCGACTTGGCCTTGAAACTTCCCTTAAAGAACCATTAGTGTAAGATAATGATATAAATCCAACGAAGAGTTCTTGTGATATCGATCCCTCTAACAAGCTTAAAATGTTGAAAGACTTGAAGTTCTTCTGTGACCTTGAGGATAATGTCCTGGTCACCACAATCTAATCCAATCTATGGTAAGATATGAAGAGAATCCAGTGAACGGTTGTTGAGATAACCCGCTGACAAGCTTAACATGCACGTTAGCATGGCGAAACATTCAAAGTTCTGCTGTGACCATTAGAATGATGTCATGGTCACCAAATTCTAATCAGCCCTTCGTCTTAGGAGGTGCTGTGTGAAAGATATGATGAATTTCCAGTGAACAGTTCTTGAGAAAGCTTGTCTGTTTTCAGTATGGAAAAAGATGGCCGCACTGTGTCCAACCCTCATCTAAGATAAGAGTAGTGTGAAAGAACGATTCCTTTGCAAAGATACTGGATGTTATGATAACCAGTACAAATCATGTCCACTGTAAGTATAGTGCACCCAAAGTGAATGTTACATTTTATCATTTAGCTTCAAAACAATGAAACTATATGTTAAATAATATGTTTTCCTTTAGGAAATGATTTAGCACATGATATTGGCAGAAATTGCTGCATCAAAGTTCCTTCAACCGAAGTCATGTAGCCAGTGTAACCCAAAGCGAAATCCAGCAAGGAACCAAGAAGCAACCCCTACTAACCCAAATGACCTTGAAATAAATCATTAGACCGATACTTGGTCATGTTTTTAACATTTTAGTCAAATTTACCCATTTTGAACACTTGTGTAAACTTCCTCCCAATGTAAACACGTGGGAACGTTAACCATTCATCTCTACTCTTAATGCTTTTAAAACGAGCTTATTTTTAATGTTATAGCAGTTAATGTTATGTTATTAACAATTTAATTTTCATAAAATTTCAAATCTAATAAATAAACCGCTATATGTCTAAAAAGCTTATTTTTACCCATTTTAGGACATCGTCATAATACAGAAAAACATAATACAAACTGGTATCACCTATCAAATTGTGAGTAATAATGTCAACATCAAGACTGTCAAAATAAAATATAATTTTAAAAATAAGAACATTTTTACGAGGGTTTAAAGCTCATGTTCGAACAAGATAACACTGGAAGGAAAAATGTTAAATCTGGCGGCGTTAACAAGGGGGAAATAACTCCTCGGTTTAGATATTCCTGCCTAGTTCTCCTACTTTAATTGTGTCAAAGTAAAGCAAATCTATTGACATGCACGTTTTAGAGATACTTGATAGAGTAAGCTGTCACTGCAGTGAAATCCAAGGTTCCTGTTAACAAACTATCACGCCGTCTCAGGACAATTTAACTCAAAACACTCTTCTTCAAATTGTATTGCATTAAAGCGAAAGAGAAATCATAATAGAAACACCTTGAGAATTCGAAGTGTAGAAAATCAATCCAAATGTAAGACACGCAATGAATACACTCCCTCCAAAATCGACACCAGGGTTTGAGCTTTTATAATTTATTATTCTGTCAATTAATAGCAAACGTTCAAATAATTCATCGTTAAGGAATTGGTGCAAATATAATCACTGATTGACACGGAGGATATTCATGATAAAATATTAATATACTCATGTTATTTTCAACACTAATATTATGAATAACTAGTATATGATATGAAAGATTTATTCTTAACTATCATGTATTTGTCGATTCTAATTTATGTTACCCACGAGTATAGAATGCTGCCATGCATCTCTGAACAATCATTCATGATGATCAGTTTTTTTAACAGAGAATGTATCAACAAGGTCGCATTTTGAAAAGTATACTTTTCAAGCGAAAGCTGAGAAATCATTGAATTATTATTCTGTCCGAAAGCTCTGATTACAAAGGTATTATACACATGTGTTGCAAATCCAAATATCTGACGTCATTTCTCACAGAGACAATTTCGAATTGGCACTATTAAAGAAAGGCAGCTGAGCTAGGTTTCTCTCTCCCTTGTAGCTGATACCAAATCCTGCCTTAAGCATGGAATGTAATACATCCTCTGGCTCCTGTAATTTCTTCACATCCTTTCGTAGAACTTTCAGAACATAGGACTCTCTGTTGCATGATTAGACTGCAGAAATAAGTGCCGAATCCGTTCATGTCCAGTAAAGACAATAGTTAGTACCTCGCCGCACGATTGACTAAGCGTTCTACTGGGATTAGAATGTTGAAGGTAGATTCTTAAGGGATAGCATTACACATGATGTATATAAATGGTTTATCTTATCAGACATTTTGTTTTGAATTTCCTTTCAAACCATTACATAACGTATTTTGAATATTGGGATAGAACATTCCCTTTATCTCCCAGTCCAGGTAAAGTGGTAAGGAAGCATATCCATCTTTACGTTGGCCTTGTATCATTAGATAGAGGTTTTTATATGAGTGTCTATGTCATACCATGTTTTAGACACGAGTGCCTGAATATTATTATTTCCCGAGCGATAGCGAGCGTTATACCGATATTCAGGCACGAGTGTTGTAGATATACTGTGACAAAGACACGAACATACTATTCTGTTTAATAACGAAATCGTCATAATTAATGAAAACACGCTGAAATCCACTTACGATGCCGATCACAACATTTAGAACGCAATAGCATAGACAGAACGTGACGTCATAGCATTGTTTATGACGTCAAGTCACCATGATAAAGGGATATTTTGCTCTAGGGTATCGTATGAAAAATATTAACACCGAATTGATTGCCCTCGTAGGTAATAAATGGTGAAATTTGATGCATCAGTGTATGCACATAGGATAGAGAATTGGAAATTGGGATCTTAATAATTTGCTAAAGGGAAAGGTGAAAGATTTGGCGATTTGGAAGCTCTTTGTCTGTCTTAATGTCTGTCTTCTTTTAACTAATAACGAAAGAGATGAGAAGGAACGAAGAATTCCAACTTTTTTCCAACTTACCTTGGATTCCACCTCAGAGCGATCAGTTACATGCACATCAGTTGCATGCAGTCGTTGCCATCTCTGTTGATACTTAATACTTTTATTCTAATACATGATCAGAAACATGCCTTAATGTAGAAAATGTCCATAAGGTTTTGATATAGAAGTTGATCAAAATAATCAGTTTGTGATGTTACGTTTTGTTGATATGTTTTTCTTATTGGCAATTGTTGTTGACACAAGGTTAGCAAGAGCAAAACAAAACCTTTCTGAAACAACTGTTGTTATACACCATTTGGACAAGTTGCCATCAGTGCGTTCTCAGGTGATATAACTCTTCGGTTTTATTAAAGTTTCCCATCAAAGTTTCAAAAGAAGTTAGTGACATTTTCAAATCCATTTAGTTTCTTTCGTTTAGAGAAATCGTTTTAAAAGTAACATTTTCTTAACCACCTTCGTCTCTATAAATGATTCAGAGTCATCTAATCAATCAGCCCGTCTCAAGGGAGAATAGGTTCTTCAAATTTTCAGTCATTAAACTAACGCATCCCAATCATTTATTAGAAGAATCCAACAAATAATTAGAAGAAATGTAGAAATAGTAAAATTTGGTTGAAAGCGAGACAAGAAAATCTTCAAATATACAAGAAAATAATCAAATACCTGTATGAAGACAGTTTTAGCTCTCTTCAAATTTTAGTTGCTGTAATGTGAATATTTGTTAAACACTGAATGATTATGTATTCAAATATATGAGTTTGACTCATTAATTTAATTTTCATAATTTTTATTTCTAGTGTCCATGTAAATTTTACTAACTGAAAATTGGAGGATAGTTCCTATCAAAATGGATATTTAAAAAAAGGTTTAACCTCTTTTTTGGACTATTACCATGACACTACACTATACACTTCACTAATATGTCAATCATGAAATAACGTCTATTTATAAAATCTTAAAATTCATAATCGATGTATATAGCTATTCTCCAGGAATGAATTGTCAGTTGAGATATGAATATGTCATTCAATCTCATTAATTTCGCTGTGGTATGGGATGAATTGTCAATACAGGTAGGTACAACTCTTTGATTTAGGTGAGGTGAGGTGAGGTGAGATGGGGTTTAACGCTGCTTTCAAGAGTATTTCACTTATATCGCAGCTGCTAGTATTATGGAAGGGAGAAAGCCTGCAACGCCGTGTGGCTATCCATTGCGGTGAAACCTGCGAGTATCGGCTGGAACTAGCGAACCATGGGATTGTACTTCGCTGAAATTGAGTGAAGCATTACACCAAAACCTTACTGCGTGTAGAACAGTTCTCTAATGCAGACAAAGTTGCCGTGCCCCTATCGGGATTCGAACCCCGGACCTCTTGATCCGAAGCTGAATGCTAACCACTACGCTATCCCGCCCCCACTTCGATTGACATTACAGGTACAACACTGTAGCTATAATAATACATGTTTAACTTGACACACACACACAAATGATGTATGTAGTACCTTACTCATAATATTGAAACGTTTCTGTTGAGAATTTTATTTTCAATCCATCTTGTCTTTCATTGTACAAAATGTGATTCAAATAAACAACAACATGTGGATAAGTTTATATTAGAAAATAGTTTGGTCTGAAGCAACAATGTTTTGTTGAAATAAATTAATCATCCTTGGATATTGGCCATGATGTGAAGGTGTCGTCTCTGGGTGTCACTGAACACCCAGAAATAATTAATTGATTTGAGCAAATCACCGTTGTTTCTTATTCGATCAACCCTGGGGGTATGAAAGTCTTGTAATTGAATCACTGTTGCTGATATTGATATGAACAAGTCAACTCTTTGTTCTGCAAAATAGTTCTTATAATGCTGCTTGTGGACATTTAAGTACATATCAGAACATTTATAATTCATGTCACACATAATATGAGGGAAATATAACATCTAAATTCATAATTAAAACAACAGCATATATAAATGCCTTACCACAGTGTTCAGTATCATTTGCTTGATACAGTGTATCTACAACGAAACGTTGCATACATGTATGTTTGCAATAAAGAAGTTGCAAATCAATATTTGTGTTAATTCGTCATAACAACAGCAGTGTGGCAGCAGTAAACATTGGTGATGATCGATAACAAGATGTACAAGAACTATAAAATCGGATATTTACAAAAAAGTTTATAATTTGAAAAATAATAAACGTTGATGCATTCTTTTGAGGATTATTCAGGTTTCATACAAAAAGGGACACAATCGCCTCAAACAGATTTACATGGTGTCTCCAAAATCAAACTTAAGAAATAAAATCAAAACCATCGAAAACACACGTTTTAAAAAAATTTCATTTTCGAAATTCCTTAACTTGACAGGAGGAGATAGGAGAGTTTGTTTGAGGGCTTGTTTTATGCACAGAAATGCTGTTTCAATAAATACCAAAAGGTTATTAATGTTGACAACATCTTTTATTAATTAAATTTCCACATTTTATAAATGTTTAATTTAAATGCCAAACACTGTGGTCAAAAACTTTTTAAGAAGGCGGTGTCAGCATCCCAAGTGTATTTGAACAGATATAAAAAAAAGTATAATACTCTGAAGTATGAACTTGTGAAAGCTTCTTAAAGTTCACGTGTAATGCTTTTTTCCACAAGAATGACAGACTATTACCTCTTTGTACATTATATATCGGAATCAATTGAGCATGAAATCGAGACAATTCTAATTTGAGGAAAATAGTGTTTTATTTGAAAAATTCGTTTTCGTTATGCCAGAAATTTAAACATGAATGTCACCTGTGTGTTTCATTATGGGAAGTATATTTAGTTTGCTTTTGCTAAAGATCATGTTATAATGATACACACTGTGCCAGAATTATTCGTTCAAGTCAACTTATCTACATACATACTTTGCAGGCGTTGCACATGACTGGGAATCAAATCTAATTAAAATGTACATTAATAATTGTCTGGATATGTATAGAGTACACATATCTCAAGGCACCAGTAGCATCTAAAAACTGAAACTTTGTCCTTCGCCCCTGATGAATTGCTGCCTTCAGACTCTGCAAACGAGAATCAAATTTACGATTCAAGCATATTCATATATATAACAACCAGTTAACAAACTAACAATAAAGCAATGTTCCCGTGCTGTTTTGATATATAGTTTTAACTAACCAGATAACATACAGTTTCAAAATAAGTTGTGCCATTTTTTCTCATGGGTATGTTGTGTTGAGAGTCATGTGCATATTCTCACTGTTCCTACACTCCTTTACCATCGGACCTTGACAACTGTTGTTTTAAGCTGTAGGCAGAACGAGTTGTAGGCAGATCGAGATCATAACATCAATGTTATACTGGTCTCACCAAAGCAACCACTTTAAGCGCTCGAATGTCACTTCAAACACACGTGTTCAAGGTATCCTTTAGCACATTTTGCACAAAGTCTCTTGATTTCTGATGCTTTAACTAACATGTATACCCTATGGTGGAATAGATCTTTAATGGTTCTTAATAAGATATCGAAAACACTTATCAGGTTAAAGTATTTGAAGTTATCGAATGCATCAAATTCGCAAAGATAGAAGAAGAATTGACACCATTCTTAAGGATTTATTAGTTAACTATTGAATTCTTTTCCTTAACTGTATCCTGGTGATGTTTTCCATAATTGTACACTGATTCATTACACATTCATTAGATATGTACGTATGTGTATGTCAGTTCTAAAAAGACATTGGTTTAAATGTAATTAAATGTGCATGCACAAATTATTACTTGTATTTAGAACTCACTCACTCATTTGTGTGACATGTTTAAACTATTTCTAATGTGCTGATAGTTTAATTAATTAAGTTCTAAATAACGTGAACTTACTTGGACATACATTTAGTGCACTGTATGAATGATTAATATTTGTCACTCTTACGTTTGTCTATATACGTAACGCAACTATGAATGTCTAAAAATCTGTTCCTTACTCCTCAAACATTTATTCAAGATTAGAGCCCACACGTGATCTCATTTTTCTATATGACGAGCAATGAAATACCAGGTTGTATCAGTGACATAAACTGTCTATCAAGCTTATATAACTTATATTTTCACTGCTACCAGCGACTGATATAATTTGACGTCATAAAACAATGGTCCGACGCAGCGAATCGGCTTATCAACCAGGGTATTATAGTCCATATTGAAAGTTGATTAAGGCTATTCATGTTGTTCAATTTAATTTCGACCGTTGCAATAAGCATATAAAAACCGCGATATCATTTTAGAATACCTCGTGTCAGGAAAGTAAATCTTCTTCAGGCGTGGGTCTTCAATGTAGTCGGCATCGTTTGAAGATTGGTATGATATTGTTATTCATACAATATGTTGCAACACAAATTAGATCCCATGACAGAAGGGTTTCCTTTCAAGACCTATCATCAAAGGGAACTAGTTTAGGATGTTGGATCTGAAGAAGATATATCTTCGCAGTCTCGCCTAGTTTGCTATTTGTAGTATATAATATATAATCATAATCGTCCATGACAGGTAGAGCTTGTACTATGCCACCTGATCTTATAAATGCGGAGGAGATGAAGGCAATTGAGGGAATTTATTACCATTTATTGTCATGGTGATGGGACGTCATAAACAATAATGTGACATCACGCGTCGTTTATGACGTTGCATTCTAAATGCAGCGAAGGTAGGTCGCCACTTCAGGGTTAAAAGTTGATTTTAGCGTACTTTTATTAATAAATTAGTAAATATAGTATGACATAGACACTTATATAATATCCTCTATATATGTACACGAGTAAATATTTCTTGACACATAAGGTGTAATTTCTATGTAGTAGATGGTTTAAGAGTTTGATTGTCAATATGGTTGAACATAACCGAGTTAATATTATTGATATGAGCACATGTGCACATATCACGTTTGCCTAGCAAGCATTGTTTCATCACGACTACCCGTATTTTGTCGTCTGTGACGTCATCAAACGATTGTTCCTGACGTCACTGTAGCTTGCTGTTGCAAGAGAAGTGAGCTGTTTTCTGACTTTTTTTACGTGAATCAAATGGAATAAAATGTGTAATAAAGAAATTATTACACTCGAAAGTGTGCCATATGACTCGTGCAAATGTATGTATAACCCTCGCTCTCGCTCGGGAAATACAATTATTAAATAATACAACAATTAAAAAGAGCCTGCACCTCTCCTGGCGTAGGGTCCGAGTTCGCTCCACGTAGATGCGAATAGCACGAACCGGACAGAGGAGGCAATCGTGGTGGAGATAGAGGGGATGTTGAACGTCCTGTCGCGCTCGTCGACAGCCTGGTTCTTACATAACAAGTCCGGGGCTAAGCCCAGCGTGGCCACGCCCCGTCCCTGACCTCAAAGCAGAGCAAGTCCGCCTGCAGAGCGTGCAACTCTGAAATCCTGACAGCCGAAGCCATGTCTACCAGGAACGCTGTCTTCACCAAGAGGCGAATAATATGGTTGTCTCGGCCAACGTCTCATAAAAGACAGACTTAAGTTGATTCATCAACACGTACCACCAAATCACACTCAGGAGGTCTTGATTTTTGGCGCCCGTCAATCTGCCGTCTTAATGATTTCCTTGAGCATGGATATGTCGATACCCGGCTCCGGCTTGCGAAGCTCAGACATGATCGCTGCCATATATGTTAATAGAGGAGACCTTAAGACCTCCCCGCGTGCGGAGATGGACCAGGCACTCGGCGACCTGGGGAACCGTGACTGTCAGGATGTCAAACCTCTCTCTTCCACTGGAGGTCATAGAGCTTCCTAGTCGATTCCCTCTGAGCGGTTTCAGTCCCTTTTTGAGAAAAGCCAAGCGTGTAGATGAAGAACCTGAGGGTTTTCGTGTATGCTGCCGCTTCGCTTGCTCTCGTATATCGGCAGCTGGTGATTTCTTCCTGTTGCAAAGAGGTCTTCAGCGTGGTGTGTGTGGAATATGGTTGGGCTTTCAGCTATGCAGCGTTATCAGCGCAACAAAGCAGTTTAAGAAAGTCCCACTCACTTGCATAAAGTGCTCACACAGTGGGACATAGTAAATGACCATGTTAGAGTGCTCAATCAGGCAACATTAATGGTTTGAGAGCTTACATATATACTATTCTTTTAACTACCATTTGCATATATAAGTATAATATAATATAATATTTAAGTCTTGCTGCTTTTCGTCGCCTGTTTGTGTTTTGTCTTGCATCACTGTGGTTTTCTATTGCAATGACACCTGCGATCATCGGGTGAGAGCCATGGGTGTCACTAAATTTCAGTGTAGCATTGCTCCAAATGCTACCGCAATGACAAAGTTGCGAAGCCCCAGCCATACTCATATCCTCAATCAAATGCAAAAATAGAGATGCACAAATGAAGGTTGCAATATTTCTTTAATTCAACAAATGATAAATAAATAATAATTTACACTTGTAACATAAGTGTGGATATATTGACGAGATTACATTGTCTTTACATTGGGGTTTACAATTATTTATTTCATATTGGTATGATACAGCATGTGCAGTTTGCTCCATCGCCCTTAAAGGGTTTGATTTCTTCAGTTTGTAGATTCGAGATTATTCTTATATAACAATCATTGGTAACTATGTAAAGAATATCATCGTATACGCATATTTCCTTATCCGAAGGTTTTGCTTCTGCAGCGATTGACGTCTTGTTACTTACAAGTGATTTTTTATAAATTGATTTATGTACATTGTCACAGAAATATATCCAGTTGCTGTCTGGCTCAATGAAAATCCTTCCTGCGGTGAATACGTTGATGAGTGTCCCTTTGTAACTGAACACTTGAACCGTTCCTCCATACATTGACACATAGATAAATGTTCTTTTTCTGTCTGCAGCAATTGATAATGGCTTTTTCTCAATGGGTGTCACTACAGATATGTACTTACCCCGGCATGCCATTAGGGACGATCTGTGCACTTTAATGAAAAATATTATGTCTGTTGTTACGCATAGCAATGGGTAAACTTTAGCAACAATAGTTTCACTATCTGTTCCCGTTAAAGAGGACCTTTTTAGACATGCATAGCTGATATTAGATAGACTCTTCTCTGTTATGTACACAAACTTTCTTTTCCCTGAAAGATATCTAATTACTTTAGCGCCACCAAATGAGTCAAGGTATTTACTTATGGTATTGCTTCCCAGAGAAAGTTGCTTGATTTCACTTTCCTTGTCGGTTGCAATAAGAAGTCGAGACGTTGGTTTCTTTGTAGACAAGTTGATATGTCTGTGTCCATGCTCCCTGTTACGTGTTGGTTCTTCTGAAATACATACATAATCTGATACATTCTCTACATAAACAATTTAAAGTTATATACAATGTATGAAGTAAGACACAAACCAAACCCGACATCAGCGCTGGTAACTGGTAACTGTCTCTCACAGTAGTCGCCAGGGGCACGGCAACTTTGTCTGCAGTAGAGAACTGTTCTACACGCAGTAAGGTTTGGGTGCAATGCTACACTGAATTTCAGCGCAGTTCCACCCATGATTCGCTAGTTCCAGCCGCTGCTCGCAGGTTTCACCGCAGTGCATAGCCACATGGCGTCGCGGGCTTTCTCCCTGCCATACATCCTCGATAATCCAGCGCTATTGTTCCGATAAATCTTCACACAAGCGCTAGAAAACAGTAAGGGTATTTATCCCTAACCTACTTACCTCCTCTCGGGTCCATGTTATCCAATCAGAAACGAAACGCAGACACTATCTGCGTAAACAACTCGACCAATCAAAACTCATCACTACCGTTGTTTATAGAAACAAACATGGCGGCGGCCGACTCACTCGATTACGATAAAGTTTGTAACAAATTCAGCGTAGAAAACCTGACTGTATTCATGTCCATCAAAACGGGTGGAGGTAAATGATTAAAATCCCTGTGCTACCAGGCGTTCCCAATCATCTGCGAAAGCCAAGATCCTGACAAGAGAGTGCTTGTTATTTCACCCTTGATCTGCGAAAGCCAAGATCCTGACAAGAGAGTGCTTGTTATTTCACCCTTGATTTCAAGTGATCTCATTGGTTGTTAGAAAGCAAGCGTTTCGCTTAGTCATTGCGAAGGAAGGTAACTAGGTTAAGGATAAATACCCTTACTGTTTTCCAGCGCTTGTGTGTAGATTTATCGGAACAATAGTGCTGGATTATCGAGGATGCCTGCCATAATACTAGCAGCCGCGATAAAAGTTAAATACTCCTGAAAGCGGCGTTCTCTACTGCAGACAAAGTTGCCGTGGCCCTGGCGGGATTCGAACCTCGGACCTCTTGATCCGAAGGCGAATGCGCTAACCACTCGGCTATCCCGGCCCCTGCAATTCTGAAAAAAATTGCTAATTTCTCAAGAGAAAACACACACACGCATTTTCTGCTTGTGTCGTTCCCGGTCCTGGCATTCATATATAATTATAAGAGAACCTCTGGCCATCTCTTGTATAATGTGTAATTACTAACTGAGGAATCAAGTCTTAGATTACATTGTCACAAAACAACAGTTACAGATGCATATTGTTTATATTAATCAGAGATTTTGTATTTTTTTTCGTTGCTATAGGGCCGTACACTGAGCAGAAGACAAAAATAACTCAGCGTGAGAAAAAAAAGTTTTTTCAAGAAGGAATAACTTCTTATGCCCTTACAAAAGTTTCATAGTCTTGGCTTTTGAGTTTTATAAAATTCTGTTTGAAGTGGTTTACCCTTCTGCTAAACCTTAAGACATTTGAAGAACCGTAGATATGTGTCCATTTCAATTATATCAAAGGCGCTATAGCATTATTTTCTTACTGAAATAAAGTGCTGTAACAAATATATGAACAAATGTTACCAATGTCTACGCAATACTCAAGAATCAATAAATAAAGAAATAAATAAAAATAGATAATAAATAAAGAAAACGAATGAACACGGTTCGGTTAAGCCATATTATTCCATTTCTCATGTGTTTATATTCAAATGGCTGCCGGAAGGTAGTTCAAATGGTCTGACTGATGTAGTGATATCTTAACACCAAGAGTAGAGTTATATGGTACAATGATCTAACCATCTTGCTGTCTGAACACTCAAATTCTCCAGAGACCTACAAATTTACCTCCCACACTAAAGAGTTCAGCACCACTGTTGCTTTATACGTCGCAACATTTTCTTTGAATACGAATACGGATAACCATTTTCTATGGATACGGGTTATCTGGTCGTATAATGAGTTGTTTTACTCATTAACGTAACAATGTACTGTATTAACGTTAATAATAATGGCAAATGTGAGAAAACATGATAATCAAAATTCATGCAACAGCACCTTTCAGATGTACGCACAGTGCATTGACAGTTTGTGAGTGAGTGCATCGATAGGTGCCTCTGTTGTGGTATTGACATTCTTGAGTTTGTAATATGACAGTTCCAAAATTCCCTGTCATAAATGTAAATCAAACTCATGTACAAATAGAGAGTATAACATAGCGAATAAGTGGAGTTCCTTAAACTTTTAATCGTGTCTTTTTTTTAACAAGGGGCTGGCTAGATGTAAATCCAGACGGTTCAGCAAAAACATTTTCGGATTGGTGGATGGGCCTTAATTTCTACACTGCAATAAGATAAACTTGTTGAATTTTGGTTGGTCAATAGCCAGTGTACATGAATATGAAACTTTGAACAATTGTAGGAGGATTCCCAGAGTAACAACCGCAAGGAGGTCATGTTACAAGCTCAAGGGGTTTCAGAGACACAATAAGTTCAGAAATAATTTTGTTTAAAAGTATATATATCTGTTATTCTAATAATCGTATCAAAACACTATGTAGCTGTAGTGTGCAGTTTTCAGCAATATTTAAATACGCTTATTATCACATTGTTGACGTTATGATATTGAGGCCGCAATTCCTGAAGTTGTATATAGAAAGTAAAATATTGGATTTGATTCAGACTAAAATAAAGAATAATCTCTAATACTGATTTTATAGTCTAAATCATAACCTTGTCTTTCTGTGTTTGTCAAAGGTTATGTTTGTTCAATACAGTATTTACGATGAAATGGGACAATCAGTTATCATTTCTAATATAAATAATGAAAGGTTTAACACCTCTCTTTAAAACTTAAATGTGTTCCTGTTACATTTGTATCGTACTTTAACTTAATTAATCACTCAAAGCATAAATATAGTATATCTTTCAAGTTTCAATTAATTCACTAAAACAACAAACTCATGTACAATTGGCAATTATGGCAAAAGTTGCGATGATTAAAAACAAACATATTACTTGTTCTGATACATTGTCGTCTTCTTATCAATCTTTGTTTGTTGAAACAATGTAACTGCTGAAGTTATTCCTGTTCACTGTGTAAAGTTTTTGTCTCCATATCTGAATTAAACTGATGAGCCATATGTGACTGTTCTTCTAATCCAATACAGCTCAAATTACCTTTTATTTTACATACCACGTTTCAGTAAGTAACATTACATATACTTTAAGAGCTATGTTATGAGTCTTCATGTTGTAAATGCTAAACGTAAGTCAACTGCTATTTATCATTTCTTCTCTCACAATGAAAATCACATACTAAATGCTTTTCAGTGTATTTTGATTTTGTTTCAGTGGCATTAACAAAACTGCAAACCTTTATTATTGTCCTTTTGTTCCATATTTCTAAAGTAGAATTTGACATTTTAAACACTGTAAATTACTACTGTAAAGCGTTACAAATATTGGAAGGTCTAAACTTACGTAGTCGGCATAAGACGCCTTCTTTTCTGCTTCGGAATATCAGTGATGATGAAAGACAATCCGTGTTGAATTTTAAATCCTGTCCAAAACAAAAACGATGAACTTATTATTTACACATATTAAATATGATATTTCATGGAGAAACAATGTACGTTGTAGTTCATCATATGTCATAAATGTGTACATCATCATCATCACTAAATCATGTTACTGAAGGTAAACGTTAAATGTTCTTCTTTGCGAATTCTATCTTGTGATGCGCACATTACTGACACTGTACCACTGAATATATAGTTACTTCAATACACACAAAGTTAATTCACAGAGACAAATAGGATATATTTGTGGTCCAAAGGAATGCTAAATTATGTCAACTTTCAATTTAATTCCATTCAGTTACATTCAGATCAAATGAACAATCCATCTGAATACAATACTAAACAGCCAAGCACATCTATAAATATTTACTTTTGTTATGTTGAACATGTGGAAGGAGACACCTGGTTCACGTGTAGTTAAGTGATCTGGTTGTAAACAACAACTGAGAAAAATTGAGCTAAATTTGTAGGTAGAACAGCCATATGTTCGTTGACAAAGACTCTCGCACAATTTCGGACCAACAATGGATACACATCTGTTAACTTTCCCTTGAACAGAACCAACAAACAAAATGACTAGGTTGACACAAAGCAAAGTAGTTTCTGCCTCCATGGTTGGAAAAGAACTACAAACTAATTCCAAGTTTATAGTTCTTAATGTGTATCGTATATAGTAAATTTTACATGAGTCTATCTATGAGTAATTGAACATATCAATAATCTGTTTTTTCTAACAATAAAGAAACGACCGTTTTATGAATAAAATAAAAAAGGACTAAAACAATAAAGGAATGGTCGCTCTATATAAGTCCAATAATCTGTATATGATAATTCTTTTATAGAATATTTATGAAGATAATGTGATAAAAAAATCAACACTACATTTAAAAACTGATTTGGGCTTCACACACTTCATAGACTTTAGTTCAAATGGTAGGCCTTAACAGACAGACTTGATTGTCACAACTTTAAATTTTCGTATATAAAGGTAATTAATTGTTCAAATTGACCAAAATTTACCTTTTCCTTTGTTTATTAATGTTCACCGTACTAATAGTTATATTGAATAAAAAAAAGCAACCTATTGCAGCATTGAAGGTAGTTTAGTATAAATGATGTGCTCGAGGTACTCTGGGAATTGACGTCGCTTTCAGGAGTTTTTCGTCTTATCAGGGCTGTTTGTATTACTATATATGTATTCATGCATGAAGGCCACAGGCCGATATACATAATTATACATACAACATATATACAACATATATTGAATCCAAAGTTGAACACTTGGGTGTTTAATAAAGTCTGCCTCTTTTCAGAAGCATTATATATATATATATATATATATATATATATATATGCACAGTAACCATGTATTATGGTGAAACCTGCGAATGTGAGACAGCATTATAGATCCTTTAGTGGTACTCTGCTGAAATTTAATGTAGCATTGCCATATCTAGAAGTTGGCACCTGTGGAACATTACTTGAATTTGAAAGCTCACTGTGAATACAAATAATGCGAATTTGCTAATGATATAGAACAAGGATTCTGTTTTTAACTTTTTTTTACTAAAACAAGAGCAGTATCCTCACTGAAAAACAATCAACGACAACCATGTTAACTATGTTATATTTTGCATTGGAAGAACTTTTAACCAGAGTCAACATTAGTTAAATATCTCATTAGTGCAAAGGAGGAAAATAGTAACAATTTCGTTACATACCCTTTTCTTTTTTGTATTTCATGAGAAAATAGACAAAGGTTCATATTAAGATCTGATCAGGTTATTTTATCTTTGAATTTGAAAAATACTATTACTTGTGAATTATTATACTATCTATTATATCACTGATCTAAAACCTGGTTCGTAAGCAGATTGAAATTTTAAAATACAATACTTGTTAAAATAATAAAAGTAGAATTCGAGAAAAAATGATTTTATTAAACAGTCTATCTCTGTTGCTTTTATGGGTTTTGTTCAATTATTCAATGTCTGCAAAAGATTATATTTGCTAAAAGTGTAACCTGCGGAGGTAGATGGTTTAATATAAGCAACTTTCTTTAAATTATTCAATTGTAGTATAAAATAGTAGAAGACAAAAACTATATATGGACGATCAATTTCTTTATTTACATATCTCATCCTTGTTATCACAACCTCACTTGTTTCAACCTTTTATGACATTGAAATTTCACCTTTTGTCTGTGTTATCTCATTATCATACAAAGATGTATCCTGTATATACAGTCAATCCGCGATAATCCGGCCACCGGTAATCCGAATCTCGCACTTTACGAACTGTAGGAAAATGTAACCAAACTAATCTCTTTAGTAGTCCTCAGTATTCAGTAGTCCGAACATTTCACTATCCGAACGTTTTTGATGGAAAACGGAAGCGTTCGGATTATCGAGGCCTGACTGGTAATATGATGTTTTATCGTGTCTCCGATTTGCTTAATAACGATATACGAGTACAGATCTGATCCGAAATGTTGTCATTGTTAAATAGTAAAGTTGATCATCCATAAGTTTCCTTGTCTTCTTCATCACACCAAATTCTACAATGCCTCTAAAACAGTTTATGAACTACCGTCATTATAGTATGGTTCTCACAACTCAATTCAATTCAATTTATTTCCGGTACTGAAAGGCCACATGCCTGTAGTACAATACAATTACATCATTGAAAATACACACACATGAAGATGATACTAGGTACTTGTAACTTATATTGTTTTTTTTTTTTACATATATTCTGTTCTAAATAACATTGCATGATAAATAAACATCGACAAATTTTGAAGAAGTGCATTATTTTTGGTATTCAATATTTCTGTGAATTTATAAATGTTTGGATGGAAAATATAATATGTTTTAATATACAATTTTCTCAGGGAATCGTAAACAGGGCAAAAGAAAACAAAGTGATATTCATCTTCTATTTCAGTAAGATCACAAAGTCTGCAAAATCGGTGTTCCTTTTGGACTGAGTTGAATCGTCCACTTTCTACAAATAAATCATGTGAAGAACATCTCAGTCTGCTTAAAGCTGTCCTAAACTTTTTTACATTTACACATGAAAGATAGATTTCGGTTTCAAGAGTAGATTTAAACATTTTGTAATAAAAACATTTACTAGAAAGTGATATCTTTTCCAACCATTCTTGTAAATGTATGTCTGTTAATCTGCTTGTTAGTTAAAAAATAAACTTAAATCTTTTGATTAACTCACAGTAATGTTATTAACAGAAAATAATTAATGTGCCTGATTATGAAATTAATGTTGATATCGAAATTCAAAAGAGGAAAACTAAATGACAAAAATTGCTTAACTTTGGGGGGTAACTGTAATATAATTACTTTCTGTTAATTCATAAATGACAATAGTCACTAATTTGAAGACATCGAAATGAAATTTATTGCTCACCCATTGTAGATATGACTGTTGAACAAATCTACAATGTTATTACACATTTTGTAATATCACTGCCTGTTCCGATTGAAGTGACGTCATAATGGTTAAAAATGTCATCACAATATCAGAACCGCAATTGCAATGGAGTGGGTCCAATTGACGGGTTCATGCAATTAAGTTTTATTCAAATCAACGAGTAATAAATAAAATACTAAACTCGATCCCTTTAAATAGCATATATAACTCATATATAATGTTGTCGGCACAAAATAGCATTATATATGTTGGTATTTTGGTGTAAAAAAGTTGAACTGTTAACATTTAACAGTGACCCCCCACCCCCCCCCCCCCCCCCCCCCCCCCCCCCCCCCCCCCCCCAACCGTAATTTTTCATTGTTTTATTGTTGATTCAAACAAATCTGATAGCAGACGTCTGGAATGGATTTTATTAGTGGTTGACAGTTGTTCGGGTAGCAGTATCCGGTGACGTCACATCCTCCTTGTTCGTGACGCCATATTTCGACGCTGACGAAATAAATTCTCTGCACACATTAATCAACCATCCTTGTCTGTTCCAGGTATGAATACAATTGAAACTTCAGTTATATTGATACATAAACTGTAGTAGGTTATTTTTGTAGTATTTTGTATTTGTAAATGAGTATGTTTACCTAGAATTTGTAGGTTTACCATATCGTTCGAGCCACCGAACTTGTAGATACTATTTTTAGCAACGCGTTTCGCGCGTAAACCAAATTTCGTTGCATTATCAAAATACTTGTGTAGTTGATAAATATTATGCTTCCAATTGATTCTTAACACATTTTGCGAATGTTCAGCAATACTTTAGGTTTAAAAATATTGGTATTAGCAAATAATACTGGAAAGGTCATGAAGTACCGGGTCAGACCGGAAGTTGAATTATGGGTAAACGTAAAAGGTCAAGGTCATTGACAGTTTGTTTACATTCAAACATGCGTGATTCTCAACGCTGTGATTGTCAACTTTGTTTCTATTTGTTAATGAAACAATAATTCAGACTATTAAAACTGTATGAGGTTAATGAACCAAGGTAAGTGTAGAGACGATTGTTAGTTTATGCATTTATATTTAACCAAAACATAATAGTGACAATGTATGTTATTGTTATGTCAACACCAGTATGGTTTGATCATGTATGATTGATTAATATATATCCCTAGACAAAACTTTGATAATTATCATTTGGAAATGATAATTATATTGAGAGCCATTTCAATAGTTTTAATGTTGATTATCAACTTTATTGTTTGACTGACTTGATTGTCAATTAGTTAAAAAAGGTTTAATTGAATAATTATATTTTGACATTATCATTGTGTATTGAAGTGTCATTAGTTCAACTGTTGTTACACTGGTACATGGTATTTTATAGACTGATAAGAGTGATTTTACTGTTGTGCAAAGCAACTGAACTTACATGGTACTTCATCAATGTTTGTATCTGCTGTACACAAGAAAGCATAATGCAGTTAAAGGGAGATAACCCTGTTGAGAATGACGTTGTAACTGATTTTATGTGCGCTTTGCTAGTGGAACATTGTAAATCATTATCAAAGAGATGTATCCCCATGCTATAAAAATGACCATGTACACTCTCCTTGTTCGTGACGCCATATTTCGACGCTGACGAAATAAATTCTCTGCACACATTAATCAACCATCCTTGTCTGTTCCAGGACCCATCACAATGTGGGTAACAATAATATTTGGATTCACAGGAATGTTAACTGATTCATTATCTGCTCCTCCCTCAGTTCACAATTAGAAATCAAATGAACAATCTAAATGAAAATAACATTACACAGCCAAGCATATCTATAAAGCATCTACCTTTGTTATGTTAAACATATTGAAGGAGACGTCTGATCCACGTGAAGTAAAGTGATCTGGTTGTAAACAACAACTGAGAAATATCGAACTAAATCTGTAGGTAAACAACCAAATGCTCGTTGACAAAGATGCTCGCACAATATCAGTCCAACAAGGGATACACATCTGTCCACTTTCCCTTGAACAGAACCTGTAAACATAATGATTATGTTGATACAAAGCACAGTAGTTTCTCCACCCATGGCTGAAATCAGAAATAAACAAATTAAGCTACGTTTCCAGGTGTAAAACTACTCTCTTAAGATGTGTGTATTACATTTCATAAATAAGTCGTGACTTTTTTGCCGACTTGAATATCATGAATTCTTATTCTAACAATATAGAAATGAAACTATTCAAGAATCGTTTAGCGACAAAACAATACACAATTTGTTGATCTCTGTATAAGTCAAATAAACTACGTACGATAATACACTGAGTACTAGATAATGCGATATGTAGCACAGTGGTGTAATGGTTAGCGTGCTGGCCTCTCACGCTTCAAATCCCGGTGGAGACATCAACATCTGTGACCCAAAACTGTGTTGTGCCCTTGGGAGCAAGGCACTTCATCTACATTGCACTCAGTCTACCCAGCTGTTTAGATGGGTACCTTGACACGGGAAAGTACGGACCTATCTGTAATATGTCTAGTGCTTAGAGCATAGCTCAATATAAAAATGCATTTATCATCAATCACAGAACAACATTTGTAACCCAACGTCGGCTTCACAAATTTTATGAACTTCAGTTTAAAGTGAAATCCTTAGCAGACTCAGTATTAATAGTCACAACTTTCCATGTTAATATATTCAGGCAATCAATTGTAAATTGTAAAGTTTGACCAATACTTACCCTATCAATAAAAGTATATTCATATGTTCAATATATCCTCGTATCTCGTTGTCCGTGGCAACCATTCATAAACGTGTCCTATCAGGACTCTTTATGTGATGATATCTGATGATCCATTTTTAAACAAATGTGATGGCCAACGTTGACGCTATACTTGAAATATACTTGAAATATTATTATTGATGCAAGCAGCACAGTCTCGTAGGTAACAGATTAATGATTAATGTATGGAATGAGCACTTAAGGAAAAAGTGTGTGTGATCTCTCATCTTGTTTAGGTTATATAGGTTACTCGCTTTTACTTGATATCAGTTTATTCACGAAATATCCAAATGATAGGACTACAAGAAAAATCAACAGTTTAAATGTTAACGCTCCATGATGATAAATGAACAGCGAATTTAGCGTGAAAATCATGATATTTGAGGCTGGGAATGACATGCTTAACTACACTCGATGTCAGAATGGTAAAGACGATCTACACATGCCCTGGTGCAAACCATTATGAACACCCGCTATTGTGTGGTTAATACCCCTGTACTTGCATTTCAATAGACAACTTGAGTTTGTATACAAGATGAACATCCAAATAAAACAAGAAAAAAGTTATCATGGCTCACATACCCCTGCCATCCGCTATCCGTCCATTGAGAATTATAGATGTGAAGGGTACTATGTATAAAAAACAGCTTCAAGCATCATAATATTGTCCAAAATAATTTTAAGAACTGACTGTTATTACAAAATTTCATACACCCAGATGTAATATTTTTCAGGTAACTTAATTTTTCCCATTAGAGCATCACAGCTCTTTTGGTACAAAGTTCAATTTAGGATTCAAGGGCCATAACTCCGTAAAAAGTAATATTTCGGAAATGGATTTTAAACTCGATGAAGAGTATCATCTGGACTACCTACATGTAAAATTTCAACGTGTCCCCATTGGAGCATCACTGTTCTTTTGGTACTAAGTTGAACAGTATCTATCCGTATATATATATATATATATATATATATATATATATATATATATATATATATATATATATATATATATATAGGCAATAATTTCTCGTGGCGGCAAAACATCCAAACCCTCAACATAGTCCAGTAGGTTACCACATCTGCTGTTCATATCACCGCATATATAACTTATATTGTGTACGTGGTAAGTTGATATCTGGTATAAAAGTCTGTTGCATCAATGTCTCTTGTCAAACACTCTGGAGTCAAGAAGCACACACGTATACAGAATCTACAGGCCGTGTCAGTCTTGTGGTTCAGCTTTAACCACATTATACCTTCATATTCAACGTCTAAAATATTTACATCAACGTTTATTAAAAGTTCATTCTTGATTAAAAAACCTACTCCACCAGACCCGGCACTTCGATGTTGATTATTTCTGTTATGTCAAGACAATGTGTAGTCTAGTTTTATCCAAAGTCAGATGCGTTTCGGCAACACCAATAATATCCATGTCCAGATGTGAAATACAAGTTGATCTCACTTTAAAATCATCACAAATATCGTCATTTACCCATCCGTTTACAATCCAGAACCTGCGTGAGACCTAATGATGATACAGCGACCTCTTAGCTCCGCCAACATACCATCTGCTGTGGTTGGTGTGGCCTCGTCGTGGCGCCCGTTTGGTTGATCCATTGGTATCACATGATATGTGTTGATAAACATCACCCGTGCCTAGTTGTCTCACCTAATGTATCGCTGACATCGTTGTTGTTTCATCCACCAATGAACCTGATATATTCGTTCCCCATTGAGTCCACAAGCATCTTGAAATTTGACTCTATTTTACCCTGTTGATGACTCTTATCGGGCGTCATAAACACGTTTGTGTAGTTTCTTGATTTTCTGAGATTCGTCTTGTCTGTTATGATGGCATGTTTATCCTCAAACGTTCTGCATTTGGCTATGATTACAGAGGGGTAACGACTGTGTCTAGATGTTTTCCGCTCGGCACTGAAAAACGAGTGTAGATCTTGTCGCAGTGCGGATCTGGTCTCTTTTACATGTTGTTCACGCATCTTCATACTTTTCTTCAACTTATCAGTCTTATTATCTAACCTATTCATATCCTTCTTCTCAAGAGGTCCGGGGTTCGAATCCCGCCAGGGGCACAGCAACTTTGTTGGTAGAGAACTGTCCTACACGCAGTAAGGTTTGGTTGCAATGCTACACTGAATTTCAGCGTAGTACCGTCCATGGTTTGCTAGTTCCAGCCGATGCTCGTAGGTTTCACCGCAGTGCATAGCCTCATGGTGTTGCGGGCTTTCTCCCTGCCATAATACTAGCAGCCGCGATATAAGTGAAATACTCTTGAAAGCGGCGTTAAACCCCAACTCACTTCACCTCACCTCACCTCATATCCTTCTTCAGTTCATTACATACTTGTGTCAACTCGACGTTCACTTTTCCGCATTTTTTTTCAATAATTCTTCATTCACTGTCAATAAGTCTCTGGTTAAAAGAACGCTCTAAGTCTTTAATCGCCGCTAGTATCATCACTGCGTCAGGATGACTGTCATGTCTGACCCCTGCTGTCCGCCATTATCATCAATTGCTTTACTTGCAGCCATCATGTTTGACAACATCACCCTTTGCTTTATGTGAACAATTGTCTATATCATCATCGTCATTATCATGTCTTCTTTTCTTCGTGTCTACCAAACAATGTTTGTTCTCACCTGATCCACAGGACAAAAAGTAGTGGAATCCATTTGCCGGATCCTTCCGGATTCTTCCAAATTGTTCCGGAACCTGAGAATCCGGAGGAATCCGGAAGGATCCGGCAAGCGGATTCCACCACTTTTTGTCTGTGATCGATGCCTTCACACAGTCACTTGAATCTATCAGAGCGTTTTCCATAATTTCCCGCGAAATACAGAACATGATATCCACCTAGTGATACAATAGAGTCTTAAACACTTTTTCAGCAGTTATTTATCAGGGGGTTCTGTGTAGGTACTTGTTAAAAAAGTTGATTTCCAAGGCTGCTTGTAAGAGCAGTTCAAAACACTTCTGTCATGCGCAGTATTTGTTGCAGTCCCATGCCTAAGTCTCTCCGATGCGTTGGGCTTCACTGATGATGCATGCTGATCTAAGATGGATGTATAGCTTACAGAGTTCACAAACTTGAACTTGAGAAGGCATTTGATATATGGCTAATACACAGTCATTGTCTTTTATATAGTCACTTGATATGTTTGAACCTTTTTGTGTAATAGACACCCTTCCACTTTTGGTGAACCCAACTTGGTTTGCCATGATTGTTCTTCTAAATGTACATCGATTTTCTCACTAGATTCTAAAGGAACAACAAACACAAGAAAACAAGTTTATGAAGAAATAAAAGAAATGAAACTAACTAGAGTACAAAATAACTTCACAACACTATGCACATCAGAGTCAATCAGAGAAGAGATTTGTCAGGTCACATGCTTGTGTTACCGCATACAGGAGGACAGCTTCGTGAGGGGTCCGAACTTCCTTCACTATCCCGCTCTCACCAACTCTGCGTCTTCTCATGGACCATGTGCATCTGGGCTTGAATCACACCGGGAATTTGATCTTTATGCCCTCACCCTGTGGTGTTAGGAGTCTGTACTACCAGTGTGGAGGCATGCCAAGTCGATTAAAGTCATCTTTGTCAGCAAATCACTCACTTCCCCCATCTATGTTTTTTGCAAATATAAGTAAATATATATCAAGTGGAAACGAACATGGGGTCGGGAAAGAGTGATATGTCAACCTCTTGTGAAACTCCTGCTTGAGGTGCTGTGGAGTAAATCGGAACTGCCCTGAAGAAACTGCTGGGCTGAGATAATCCTGGACAAGCTCTACCGACAGGTGGTTCCCAGTATCCCAAGTAGACTCCGCCACCTGGTATCCAGTCCAGTGCACCAGGTACTCACTAACCTGCAAATTACAAATTTACATTAGGTGTGTATAGCTTCGTTTAATATTACAGATCTCAGCTAAAAACATAAATCGCACATGTATTTCATGAAATACACTATTGTCCCTGAATCTCAGTACAGAACATGATATTCTGAATAATACTTTTTATTATATTACATCATTGTGTAAGTTACAAGGATAAAATATGGTATTTAGCAATAAGACTATAGAAGAAAACAAAAAGACTACATTTATACTGCTATAAAAGTATTGTAGATGAAACCTGTGATTACTATATAACTATGTCAATCAGTTTACTGTAAACTTTGTAATTTCACGTGTTATTTCTGACAAAACATTATTCGTCAACAAGTTTGAGACTGGGAATGCAGGCGAAGAACACCCTGCAAAGCCGCTCTGAGCTCTTAAAATAATTAATTGTATATATTTTACGTGTGTAAATGTAACATATGGGGTTGGGATTAAGAGAGCACGACCCGATGTTCAAATGGGTGTCGAGTTTGAATTTTTGGGACATTGAACTTTGACGATACCAAATGATTTCAATTTGAGTCGAGAGAAAGACGTTGCCACCCTTTGCTCACTTCCTTCGCACATAGGGAAAACTGACCATTCATCTCTGTTGCGCAACTTCACCAGTGATTCAAGAAGGGCACATGTGCTATGTTAAATACATAGAACATGTCCTCTTCTTGAATGCACCCGTTCAATTCAGTTCACATTTCATAAAAGAAAACTATTGAAATAGCAATGTTATTACCCCATGTTTGTTTGAATACATAAAACAACATAATGTATATCATACTCCCATGAATGAAATTTTGTATATCTTTTGACGAGTTATGTCCTCTTCACTGAAATGTTTTGTGTTTAACTCTATTTGAAATCGTTTCCTTTCCTAACTTTTCCTCTGTATGTATTGTCTTCATGATATCTCGCATGACATTTTCTTTTGAGTGATGCATGATCACAAAAATATATAATACACATGTTTATTCGATTTTCAGTGGTGAAATACGGCATTTATCGGTTAAAATAAAATCCGTATTTTCACTGAGTGAAATAACATGTTATTCTACTCAGTGAAATAACACTTTCAATCATATGACGTCATCGTAACAATAGGATGACGTCATAGGATGGCCATGGAAAGGATAATAAAATAAGGTTAATAAAATGAACGTCATTTACCAACTATATGCATAGTTTGTTAAATCTAATAAATAGAACATTTGACATGTCACGTCGAATACCATGTATATCTCATCTCGTGAAGAAGAAATAATATATTTACACTCGTGGCTGCGCCACTCGTGAACATATACATTTCTACTTCACTCGATGAGATATACATGGTATTCGACAAGAAATGTCAAATATCCTCTATATATTTACATGTGGCCTTTTTCATACCTACTTGTACTCCTCCAAAGTCTAATTTTCTTTGCCATCATATATATCAAACTATAGCAAATAGTGTACATTGTGGTCTTTCAGAATGAAACTTTACATATTAAATGTTTGACGTTAACGATTATTTATTCACACCATTCTTCATTTACAGCAGTGTTAAGTCGAAAATCAACTTTAAACTCAATTAACGTTTGAAAATGATCACTTTCTACACATTTTCAAACGTTTAAATATTTCAAATGTAAACAAAAATGCCCAAAATAATCATATGCTAATGCGCACTAAACATCATTTGAATCAATGAAAGCAAATTCAATTCTTGTCAGTTAACAGAAGTGTCACGGAGAAATGAATAAAACAAGTTCCATAAGAAGTTCAAAAGGCATCAGATAAGGTTGTATCAATGTATCAGAGAACATTTACTTTTACAAGAAATGCAAGATGTAATCACTTCACACGTTCCATGTCGTTTGCATGATGACAATGTTAACGAGTTGAAAGGCACTTTGACAATATCACTTTGAGCTCTCTGATTATGTCACTCGGGTTCTGCTAGCAAGCTTTACCGTTGGCATTCCAAAGCTCTTTGAACTACAAATACAGTTTTAAATACATGCGCGTCGGTAAAATAATAACCTATGTTAATTATATAATTCCTTTATGAAGTCAGACATGTTAGATACCTTAAATTCCACACATTACTTCATATAAAGACATTGAAATAGCAATGTAATCACCCCACGTTTGTTTGAATATATATAATATATTAATTATCATACTCCCAATAATTACATTTGTATATCTCTTTACGAGTTTATATCCCCGTCAAAGACAGCGACTTCATCCTGAAGATATATTCAGTGTTTCACTCTATTGGAAACTTGGTATAGTTTTCTTTGCCCCTCGGAGTATTGGCTTCACGATGTAATACCGAACATGACATTTTCATTTTAGAGTGGTGAATGATCACATTATATATCATATATATCATATACATACAACCTACATGTTTTCCTCCAAAGTTTAAGTTCTATGCCATCATACAAACTATAGCATATAATGAACATGGTGGTCTTTCAGAAATGTAAATTGTATGGCTGTATTGCTGTATGTTTAACCTTGTCGTAAACGATTATGCATTCACACCATTCTCAATTTATAGCAGTGTTAACTTCGGAAATCATCTTAAAACTCATTAAACGTTTGAAAATGATCACTTACTACACACTTTCAAACTTTAAAATATTTCAAATGTAAACAACATAACAGCACAGTTAATATCCGTCATGAAAAACTCATCCCTGGATGTTTTCACTTTGACTTTTTAATTTTAATCAATATTCACAGGCCTCCAAGTGTCTAGTTTTTGTATTTTTCCTTCAGTCTGCAGTCAGTAAATCCCAAGCGTGAGTGGGTGCAGATGGCGTCAATGAAAGTAATAATATTTTCAAAATGGGATGGTATTTTTTTGGTCTTCATAAGTCCATTGAGAAACCGCATAAACTATGCTAAATGCATTCTGGGAAAATAACGCTTTACTTTCAACTCATTTTCTAAAACTTTTAATTTTACCACCATAAGGATTACTTGCAATTTCGAAGCAGTACGAAAATAATACCCATTAATACCGGTTTTCGATTTCTGCCCCCCCCCCCCCCCCCCCCCCCCCCCCCCCCGAAACGAAATGATTACGGACAGACGGACAGAGTGACGACTATATCCCACAGTATTACATACCGGTGGGATACAAAAGAACATAATTTAAAATGGAAGTTGCTAACACCACTGCTTGCTGCCTTTAGATCTCTTGTGCATACACGTAGTTAATGCGTACTTCGAAAGTATCGTCTGCATTCTATTAGTAATAAAATGTCAGTGAACAAGTTATGAAATGATACCTAATTGTGCAATATATATTAGATGCAAGTCACTCCTCTATCTCTAAACGCTAAAATGAAAGAAAGTATATTCAGTTCAATTGATGATGTTCATTCCACAGTAAAATATCATGCAATCAGAAATAATGTTTGTAGATTTTGAAGTCAATGTGCAGCAAGTGATACTGAACAAGTCATTACAATTTGAATGTGTCACCTGCCATGTTCACGATTCAACCGACTGGAATTGCAAAAGATGCCGTAACGTAACACTGCTATACATGCTATGTAGACTGACATCCAAGACATTGTTGGTGCGGCCGACCTATGGCCCCGGCGAATTCGTCGCCTAGTTTGGACCCCTCATTTTGACCCCTCATTTTGACCCTATACTTTACACAGGGTGATTAAATGAAAGCGGGCCCAACAAGAAAAAAAAAGAAAAGCAGTCCAAGTATCACACTGGGCCCATGCCGAAGAATGTTATTAATGAGTGACACAAACGGGCAAATTGCTCCTGAAGAAGAAAATAAACGCTCTTGTGGTACATATTTAATATTATCATACAATGGTTGGTGTTCTCGGCAGGAGGATCATTTACGGATACATATGCAAATTACAGAGGTCAAGTGACGGAACTTCTTTTGAAAATGACGTCACAAGCATTAACATTTCGAACACCCGTAATAACCGTAACAGTATACACACTACACCTCATAAATACCTCATTAATTTGAGAAATAACAAAACATAGTGCAGTGCAATTAAGGAAAAATTATTATGATCAAGCAGTGCCAAAACATTTTAATCACCGCCGAGGAACTCCACATCTCCACCGAGGAGCCACACATCACCCCCCGAGGAGCCACACATCATCTCTTAGGACCCCTTCACCAGCCCAAAGCCAGACTGACATGAGGATTGACATGGCACTATTAAGAGTCGATGTCAACACCATTCTTGACAACCAGAAGCAGATACTGACTTTACTGTCTCTTCTTGGAAATCAAGAAGTGCCACAGAAGACTAAGACAAAGGACGTGCTGACAGATCCCCGAGTCTGGGATTTGCGGCCAGTAGATCTTCCCGAGGTCCTCACTGACGACACAGTGAGAACTAGCCTTGGCAAAGCACGTGGGGACCCGGTATTGGAGGCAAAGGTTGCATGTGTTGGGAGCAGAGAGGCCCTAGCAAAAGAACTTTTCAGTAGACTCTTCACCCTTGGTGACATATATGAGAGGAATGTGTATGGGTGGGCCAGGGGAAGAATTCTTGTACGAAAGCCACTGAAGAAAAAACATTGTAAAAATATCCTATCCGCTTGCTTTCAAGCCTTTCCAAACCATGGGCAGCAAACTGAGGCAGGAACATCTTGCATGAACATTTTAAACACGTACAATCAGTACCTCTGGAACCGAAGGTTGTCCCTTATCAACTTTCCAGCTCTGCCGGATAAATACAAATACTGAACATGAGATTGTGAGATTATATGAAGGTCATGCTGAACATGTGCTCATCAGACACATTAATATTATATGAAAGTCTCTCCCGAGAGGGTATCTTTTAAATATATATTATGTTGTTATTCATGTATCACTTTTAAATTAATCGACTTTGAGGGTGTGTGTATTGTTTTGGTCATGTAATTGCATAACAATAGTGTAGGCACATAAGCATTCTGTACAAAGTGAAACAGCAAAATTCATGTTTTTGTGTCCCGTGCCCTGTGTTGCATGTAACTTACGGAACGATTTTAATGAACACTTTGTATCGCTGATAAACAATATAGTAATTGGTCATCGCAGTCTGATTAAAATTGACCTTATTCCGAGGAATAAAATTTGCAAAAAAATATATCTTCCGGGATACGAACAGGTTCTGTAGATTCCTCGCCACAAGGTCTGAGAACATCCCGTATAGGCGTGTGTTCCGAACCAGTTTAGCGCAGCCAAAGCCCAGTCAAATAGCTGACCAATCACATCATAGTTTTTTAACGTCTCTGTTTTGAAATCATTTGGAACAGACAAAAGGATAGCTGTTTGGAGTTATCTGCCCCTTACTTCTCGCACCGAAAGCATTTGTTGGGCATCTTTTGATTGGCTACCTGAATTGCCCTCGAACACGCTAGTCTATGGACTGTTTCCAGACGGTTTGGCGTGGAAACCTCCGAACGATATGAGTTCGTATCCCGGTAGATGCACTATTTTGCACTTTTTTTCCGCGGAATACCGTCGGTTTTAATCAGACTGTTAATGAACATTGAACGACGTGCGGAGTCTGATTTTGACATTTCTAAATGTGAGGAGTAAATAATTGACAATATACTAGAAGTATCTTGCTCAGGAAGTTGGAAGTTGAAGGTTGGATTGTACTATGAATAACTTGTTGTGAACACACTCTTTCAATCGCATTTTATCTTATAGCTCTTTGTTGACTTACAATACATATTGCTGTATTTTGTATATATCCATGCTACGCATTTTCAAGTATATATAGTTAATTCCCCTTTCAAATATCGCCTTTGCTAAACATCCATCTTTCACCCAATCTACTTCAGAACCACATGTACAAATCAGCTGTGACAATTTATCAAATACCGTATCTGCTTTCAAATTTATAAACGTAGATTATTCACTCCTACCTCCATTGCTATTTTAAATAACACTTGCATTCTAAACATGATATATATATATATATTGTATTTATATATTTCTATGTTTTAGCATTAACAGTGCTTTATCATTGTAATAGACCCAGATTAAACGAACGAATGTATAATTAATTAGACCCATGAATACATAGTTTTCATTCTCTCTCATGTCACTCTCTACCGTGGCCTCTCTGAAGACCACCTTTAGTCAAGCATTGATATATATTGATATATATTGATCTGATGGGCGTATTCGTTGACCAATGGACATGTATTGTGTCAGTGGTATGGAACAGTCAGTTGTCATAAGTACATGAACTAAATTCTGCTTGAAATAAACATTGGGTGGTTGATATTTTGCTGTGTGAAAATGTCACAAACACACGTGGATAATAAGGAACGAGCTCGTTGATGACATTGCAACCATAACAATTCACGTCACATGAAAACAAAGGTACATATTGAATTTAAATTTCATGAAGTAACACGCTACTGTAATGGTTATATTTATTAAGTGAGTGAGTGAGTGAGTTACTGTTTAACGCCGCTTCGGCAGTATTGCAGCCATTAGCGGCGATATATTTATTAATTTGCTGGGAATAAATACAACTTGTTAACTACAAAAGGTATAACTACACAAGAATAACCCGTGTGTTATATCGTGAAACTCTATTCATCGACGTACATAATTCAAGTTTGCATGAAACAACACCGGGAATGTTGTCCTATAATTACTACAGTGAATATAATGTATAATGTTCATGAGCGGGGATACAGTATGTAGTTCTGTTTCTCCCTGGGGACTTTTGCTTGGGTACTCGATTTCAAGCGATGTAAAACAGGTTAGGATCGGAAATCTGTCAGAAGGGAGTACCCTGTGAAAAGACAATGGTCATACAACAACAATGACTTTTGTTTTACTTCAGCAAATCTTGTCACACTACCTTAGTAGGCATGACAACTTTGGGAGTCTCTGTTCTGTACACATATATAAAATCTTACATAAGCATTGTAACTACAGTTTATGACATCCTATCCGTTTTTTTTAATGTTCTGTGTGTGGTGATACATTATCAATTTATTATACCCCCGCTACGACGTAGTCGGGGGTATATAGCGCTCCGCGTGTCCGTCCGTCCGTCCGTCCGTCCGTGCGTCCGTGCGTCCGTCCGTCCGAAATCTTTTCCGGAGCTTATCTCGGAAACTATACCACCTGGAAACTTCAAATTTGGTATAGCGATAACCTACATGATGCTGTTGTGCCTTTTAGGGGTTTCAATTCCATGGTTCAAATAATTTTGGACATTTTGACCAAAAACGGTCCCATTTTTGGACTTTGTGTCGTTTCCGGAGCTTATCTCGGAAACTATACCACCTGGAAACTTCAAATTTGGTATAGCGATAACCTACATGATGCTGTTGTGCCTTTTAGGGGTTTCAATTCCATGGTTCAAATAATTTTGGACATTTTGACCAAAAACGGTCCCATTTTTGGACTTTGTGTCGTTTCCGGAGCTTATCTCGGAAACTATACCCTTTGGAAACTTCAAATTTGGTATAGCGATAACCTACATGATGCTGTTGTGCCTTTTAGGGGTTTCAACTCCATGGTTCAAATAATTTTGGACATTTTGACCAAAAACGGTCCCATTTTTGGACTTTGTGTCGTTTCCGGAGCTTATCTCGGAAACTATACCCCTAACCTACATGTTGCTGTTGTGCCTTTTAGGGGTTTCAACTCCATGGTTCAAATAATTTTGGACATTTTGACCAAAAACGGTCCCATTTTTGGACTTTGTGTCGTTTCCGGAGCTTATCTCGGAAACTATACCCTTTGGAAACTTCAAATTTGGTATAGCGATAACCTACATGTTGCTGTTGTGCCTTTTAGGGGTTTCAACTCCATGGTTCAAATAATTTTGTGTTTTTTACCCAAAAACGGTCTGATTTTATAATTTAAAAAAATGTTATGTGTAAACTTCAATCCTAGTTTGATTTCACTTGTCTATATGGTTGGAAATCATGAATACGAGGTGATTTCCCATTTGTGTTTTGTTTGATTATTGTCACATTGCTTTGTTCATGGAGCTGACATGTTGAACATTTCACACATTTACTGTGAGAGTGGGACATTTCCATTTCATCAATAGCTAAGTTATTATACTAGAATTTTATTTTCACTCATGGTGGCAACATATTTCAGAAAATGATAATCATCTTTAAAATCTTTCACTTCTTTAAACTTTTTTGAATTCATGAAAAATAAATTATTTATAAAGATTATAACTACAGTTTATACATAGGAATATATATTGACCTTCAAGCAACTGATTGGAAGGTGAGATTCTGATGTAAAACATTTAGTTATCTCGTCCAGTTCACACCTATGCAAACAATTACATTTCCTGTTGTTTTCTATGTTATGTGCTGACCAAACCACATTCCTAAGCCTTATCATAATATATGATTTATGATTACATAGTTTAAAGAAAGGCGGTCAAACTACAGGCGGGGGTATGTGAGCTGCGCTCACTTTTGCCTTGTATCCTTTGAATTAAAGAAGAAAAACTGACACGGGTGAAATGACAAACTCTGTAACTTTGACTTTCACTGATAAGATGTTGAAAAGGTAAAGAGACATGGCTTTCCTCTCATGTTCGGTATGGTCGCCAACATCGCAGAAGCACCGTTTGATTCAACTTCCAAACGCAAGGTTTAACTCTTGCCAGTCTTCATTACTGGCTGATTTAACTCAACCAGTAATGGAGACTGGCAAGAGTTATGCCTTGCATTGGGAAGTTGCGTTTGATTGAATAAACTTCAACGTTTAGCGGATCTGCCCAGGGTAGTAGCTTGTTGTGAAGAGAAGGAGATGTGGTTGACATTCAAAGATGTGCCAGTGTCTGGATTACCTGTAATGTAAACGTGTTTCGGGGTTACAACTCGTTTAAACAACTTAAATGACAAGTAAAGAAAACATCATGTCCTGTTCTTATTTCAACACTCCCTAATACATGTTGTACTGTCAACATTGTAATGACATAATGTAACTCTTGTTTACAGTTACTGTGACATGACAACACTAACTTGTGCTTAGGTGAGAAAAGCAATTAACTTACACAAGGTTTACCAAACATGCTGGTAGGTAGTAATATTTTATCCCTTGGTGCACATGAGGATGAGATTGTTTCCAAAGATTTGGGTTGTCACTGATATATCTGAACCAAAATAAGTCAAGTTGGAAGAAATCAATGATCTTATTTTAATTAGATTGTATAATTGAGTAAATAGAGTTCAAATAAATATAATTGTATCTTATTAAGTTGTATGTGGACATCCGGATTCAAGGGCGAAGAAAAAGGACAATACCCTTTGGCTGCATCCTGCTTGAGTAAGTATGAAGCCAACAAATATTGTGTCAGCGACATCTCCCGTGATGCAGCTAACACCATGAGACCAACTTCATTCACATGTTCTTCATTTGTAAGACGCGGCATCATCAAAAGGTCATCAAAATTAAATTGATTTCCAAATGAGCTTAAATGTTCTTACTCAGTTCATTCTTACATGCATCGATTGACCTGATGATTTTGTGTTTGCACATGCATTCACAATTGTTCTATGGCTACAAAGTCAATGATTGCACATGACTTCACAAATTCCTCACATTAAAGGAGTCAAAATCATTACTTTCACTAAAAATAGTGTTTAAATATGTCAATGAACAGGCAGAAACGATTTCATAAATTTACCTGTGTCAAGTTTTCAAGTGTTCCAAGCATAACACTTCCAATGTTAATCATAGATTATCCGTTCATAATTTTGAGAAACACGTTTTAATAATCATAATTTTCGAATCTCCTTAAATGGACGAGATATGAGAGTCGAACATCTCTTTTTTGGCTTGTTTTATGACGTTTAATTTTTGTCGATAACATCATTTATTAAACAAAATTCTACAATTTATGAATTTTTAATTTACATGCAAAACGTTCTGTCCACAAACCATTTCGAAAAAGAGATTTCACCATCCCAAACATACCTTTAACAGATGTAAAATGAAAGTATTATATTCTGATGTGAAAAATCATGGCTACCTTTTCACAAATCATGTCTCTATAAAAAAAATTTAAAAAAAGCATTCAATTCGAATATCTCTGGCAGCACTATTTCGATTTTTAGATTGTTTCTTTTGCACTTTTCAGTTGCAGAGGAAAAGGCTTGATGACATTAATTAGTTTTGGTATCAAATTCAATTTCTTTATGTATCCTTTCCTTTGTTGTTTTGTCTTGGGAGATGGCTTTGGAACTGTCAACATAATACCTTTCACTTGTGTAGTGCTTTCAGCAACGATTCAATATCTACCTGAAATGACTAGATATGACTTTTACTGTGTTTGCACCCCGCCATGCGAGTTTAAACCATATACATTAAATCTTTAAATTATATAAACGGTTACTTCTTGAGAGAAGGTAATGACTTACACTTACTAGTACTACTACTATTAGGATTAGGTTAAACAGATATGAGTGATACATTTAAGTCAAGGTTTATCTTTGTTCTTTGGAAAACATAACATATTAATAATTTATTTAGAATTAGCATCAAACATAAGAAATGACATGTTGAAAGGGCCTTAATTCAATGTAAAGACTGTGAAAAATATAATCAGCATAGTTCTATCCCAAAAATCACAATGAGTGAAATCAACACTATCATTACTGTTTTATGTGATAAGGCTAAGCGCTTACAGTAGTGAGCATTTTTTAACGTTAATCAACGAGGATCTTATCTGCCATTCACGAATATTAAATCTTTAATCCATCATTTGAAAGGAAATAAATTTAGTTAGCACATTGCCATTATCTGCAAATGTATTTTAGGCAAGATAATAGGTGACATGCAATATTATGCTTGGGAATTCATAGACATGCAAACGGCAGATTATAAAAGGTTTCTATTCAAACTATCGTCAGAGTCTCTCATTATAGACTACATCATGTATGCTGATCAGAAAACATACAATTACAGCAGTTTTCCTTTCAAATGTTTTGCATTTCTAATAACTATCGGTGACATGGATATTTCGTTCTTTCTTTATATTGTGGTATTAGTTGTGTATATCCAAAGCCACTCAACATCGGGAAAATTTCTGAAAACGGTTTCCTAAGAATAACCTTGATCTACTGCTAAAAGACAATTGTATTAAAACTCCATGAGACTTGTATTGCGTTCAAGATGTGACTGTTGGACACTTAGTAACAAACAGTGAAATTGATATTTAATAAACATTTACAAGTTGGAGGGAACACAGAGCAATGTATTGAAGCATTCAGACGGAAACCTCTCTCATTGAGAATCAATCTTGTTCGAGTGGACTGCTCAGGACGGAATACAACGTTATGACTCTCTAATCACTATCGTTGCTATTCGAGTGGCAATTATAGTGTTATTTGCTACGCAGACAAACCTAAGTGGTATGATCACTTCAACAAGAGGATACTTGTTTCAGAGATCAGAGAATGCACATGACAGACTACCTTATTACAATATACAATATGCCTCTGACCTTTTTAGAATGGTTCCATTAGTTATGACGACGTTTTGAAAATTAAAAACTGTGAATTAGTTAGATGAAACATGAAATCATGTATTCATCAAATATCCACACTGGAACTGTTCGTCCTAACAAAGGCAATTCATCCCAGTATTGGAATGATTGCTATGCGGTATTTGGAAGTGACGACTGTTACTTTCGGCGCTACTATGTCAGATTTATGAACGATTCATCCTGTTGAACTTTGTTGACAGTCTCTTAGACTTGTTACCTTGTTACTTGTTGGCTTCAGCCGGATATTGCTTTGTCTAAGATTTCACTTCAACTAGGAAATTAAAGACATTCCAGTATTTGCACAGACGTGTTATTATTGTCGCAAACTTCAATTAATTGTACATATACAGTTTAAGTCGACTGTATATCGTTCTTATACAGTTGCTGAATAGAAGTATGTAAAATTAACTTTTCTGTAAAATTTAAATGAAGTACTATTTCGTTGATAAAACTGTTTCAGGTAATTTGTTTGAAAACTGTCATATACATGTCATTGAAAGTTTGACATGTGTTTTAAAATGGAATCTTGGCAGTAAAGTTATTGGTACATGCCCACTTCTTCATCCCTCTTATTTTACTGACCCTTGTTGTTAAGACCTGAAGCGATTTAATATATGGGAAGTACATGAGCAGGCAAATGAATGATTGTCTCTATATGAAGCAATTTTCTCAAAGATTTTTTTTACTAATACTTTTAGTGATTATTACAAAATTGGAATAATTATTGTTTTGGCCAGTGAGAAACGTAGATTGTAGACTATATACAGAACCGGAAATAAGACATTGAATTAAATTGTAGATTTTCAAAGAATTTGATGCTTAAAACCTGACTTCAGAATATGTTTACTATAATGAACATACTAAGATCACTAATGCAAAGTTTGAAAAGGCAGGCCATAGGTAATGTCTTTATAGGAAATAACGCCAAAATGTGAACTTGTGAAATGGAAAAAAGAGTCCAGTCTTCACCCGGGCAAGTGGAGGACCCACTCGTTACAGCTCGTGGAGTTCTCCCTCCCATCCTCTCATGATCACCAACAGCTCAATAGTTTCTTAAAGAGTTCATTTCCATGAACATTTTCCCTCAATATGTCAGGATTAAAATCAGTAATCTCCATCTATCATTTTTTCTCTCCATTTTTGTATTCCATTTTATCAACCATTCTCTCATAACTGGCATCAATTACACAAGTCTATTTCAACATATATCCCAATGCTTTGGTATATCACCCTTTGCAACGAATTAAAGGGGGTGTTTTTAATTTTCAAAAGTTTTTTTTATCAAATACTTCAATTGATTGACAATATGATTTTCCATGCTCTTATTACCTATATAATGGCCGACAAGATTGAAGTTTAAGTCGTTTATAATGGAATACGAATTTTACATTAAAACAATGCAAATATTAGTCATTAGTCAATAAGAAACCGTCCATTCATTGTTTTTGTTGTTTTTAAAAAGGAGTAATCAAACGTGAGTATAAACTATGCACTTGTATCGTCTCTGTAAATCGTTGATCCAAGTATAGAATATACAAAGTAGGGTGGAGCGGATACAGCTTATCAACTTACAACTACCTTCATACAATCGTCCATTTCAGACAGTCTTTTCAAGGTTGTATGGGTAGCATTGGTTACATTTGTGTATCATCCGGTACGAGGGACGTACAACGTTGTAAGTCCCTCCAGGAGGGTTTACAGAGACAATTGTAAACCCTGTTTGGAGTAATTACAACGGCTGTAAACACTGTTATGTTTCCTAAGGGGATGATGTGAAAGCATAGATCTGAAGAAACTATCTTAGACTAATTTTGAAATAAAATACTCAAATATATCTAGTCCAATATGATCCGCAAAAGTTTTGACGAAAGTGCGTCTCGAACCCGTTACTAGTAAGACCTGTGATTCGTGAGCTAACGCTTTTGCCTATTGCGCCACGAAGGCAAATAGAAGAGAATGGTATTTAAGCAACTTACATATAGCGTGGCCGTAACCTGGATTTCACGGATTTTACGAGCGACTCTTATATTTTTCAAGTATCTTCGATTACTCGATAACAAAGCGTCTTTTTAACTTAAAAAACAGTTGATAAGATGGACAAACCCCTCTTTCTCGGAATTATCTGAGATTGTGAACCCAAAAAGGAGGTTACACCGACTCTCATGGATCCACATTTTCTGGCAAGTCCTCGAAATTGAGGTTTCTCCATTACATATCATACAAATTAAATCATCAATACATTGTTAATAATCTAACAGCGGGGGTTTAATAAAGGTTCACATAGCAAAGCTATTCCCATGCTGTTATAATAAGAATCATAATTGGGATCCAATTGTGGCATGATGAAATGAAATGATTTCTAATAGTTGTGATTAATTTGATATCCATTTAGCTCAGTTGGTACGTCATACATCCTTTCCTTAACAGACTCTATGTAATTATAATTAACCCAACATGCCTTAAGGGCCGGTCACACAGCCCAAACGTAGTGTAAACGCATGAATCAAGCACTCGATTCGAGTCTTACACAATACATGCACGATTTGCGCATTTCATTAGTTTGTCTGACCTGGAACCTCCGTAGGTGTCCGTCCATGTTCGCCAGATTGGTGCTTTACGCAATTCCGAGTTTTGATCAGCTGAAACCTCCGCGTAAATGTTACTGCGTTGTTTTACGTAAGTTTTGCGTAGTGTGCGTAGTTCTTACGTGGACAGTGCGTGACATATGCGTGGAATGTCAGTGATCGAACATATTGGCGCTATCGCGTTCATCGACGACTTTCCACTGACAATTAGCAGACATACGACGCATGGTTCGCGCATGTAAGAAGTCCATTAGTGCAAGTGCGCAGATTTTGCATGGTTTTTCAGCGGACCTTTCGTCACTCAAAAATCACGTATTCGCCCTGTTTGCGTGTCTATGCGCTGAAGTGCGTGGTTTGTTAGTGATTTGTGAGTGCTGTTTCCGTAGTTCTTGCGCAATTCATCGTGATTTATAATCGCGTAAATCAGTGAAAATAGTCAAATTCTCGACAGACAGGCACGCACAACCAAACTGTGTGCGTGATATGTGCATTTACGAGACCTTTGGGCTGTGTGACCCGCCCTTTAGTCCATCTTTGAAATTAAACTTTGTTTGATATATGTTATATTATAGTTCATGCATCTATATTGGCGTTTTTGTCACTGGATTCGAATACCTACGTTGCATTCGGTCCCCCGCCAAAATTACCCAAATAACCTGTGTGGATCAAAAAAATTCACGATATATTACAATTAGATTCTAACATGTTTGCCGTAATTATTCAGTTCTGATCAGTTAATCTATATGTAGACATACCTCTAATTACTGGAAATCTAATCACCGCTCCAGGACATATATTCGGATGTCTGCAGAACCCGACTGGAAACCCTTGTGTGCGTTAACTATCTTCTGTACTTCTTCTTAATTTGTTTTAAAGGTGCATCTATTGTGTTTCATAAAAAAAACTTACTTGGCTTTAATACGTTCCAGATCACCATATGTGCTGTTTACAATACAAACAAATTCACTCAGCTTGCATATTCATCCCAAATCGCCAAATATATCACAATTACTAGTTTCAAATTAAAATCGAGTAATAACATTATGCATGTGCAGAAACCTAAATTGCACGTCCCATTTACATGCATTTACATTAGTCATATGACCTATTCAACATTATCAAACCAAATTTGTTATTTTAACTGCTTATAATTACGTTTGACTCATTCCCGAGCGTCAATCGCGATGCATTGTCTGGTTTTCGATAAAAAATAACTACTTTTACCTTCATATCGTCAATATACTAAGTAGATTATCATCAAAATGTTGGTATTCTGTTACAGTGGGTACTTTTCGATAAAGTTATAACTTTTGGAATATGTGACCCCGAACAACACAATGGATGAACCTTTACAAGTTGCCCTTCACCTTTCTCGCATGTGTGATATCTAAGGAGCTACCCCATTCATATCAAGTTTTTGTCCCAAGTGAAATAATTGTGCTTTGTCTCGAACCTTGGCATTGACAAACTAAATTATTTCACGAGGGAGGTAAACTTAATATGAAAGGGGAACGAGTAATGTATCCAATGTACTTACAAACCTCAATTTCAGTCGATTTATTGTGTTTTAAAACATATTTGCGTTGTCCCTATAAAGAAAAGGAACAGCGGATATGAACCCTGTCACAGCAACCAAGTTCAAAATATTGCGACGTTAAATATTCACACTTTTGAAATCGAAACATTATATAGTGTGTAATATTCGGTATGATGCAACCAGTTGCACGTCATTCTGCAGAAAGCGTACGCAATATAAAATCTCCCTGCTCGAGGACAGGAGATGAGAATTATCTGTATTTTGAATAATGTCAAGTCATGGCGGCTGCCGTTCGCATGTTTCCCGTAGTCGAAATCTGCAAACAAGTTAAAACAGCCTCATTAAATGTACGTTTTAGATGAACATCGATTTTAAATGGGTTTCCGTTTTTTTTTGTCTTGTGAATATAAAATCAATGTGAACCCTTACGAATACTTTGTTTTCACCTAGAGAATAGCGTTTCGTTACAATGTCAATACCAACGGTAACAGAGAGAGCAACGACTCTTAATTCATTCTCAACTGTGTGCGTATTAGCTCTGCTCTAGTCATTATGTATTTGTTAATTATTTCTTTTATGCATGACACGTTAATAAACAAACTATTCATTCATTCATTGTACATTAAAAATAGTCATTGCAGTGAATACGAACTCATGAGTTAGAATGAAGAATGAGATAAAAAGTGTTGTCATAAATTGCTTGTATTTTCATGAATGAATTCACGTTCGTTTTATGAATACACTCGTCAAGGCAGTGTCGAAGTTCATCGTTAGCCAATCAAATCACTCGAAGGTGTTATGACACATATGTGTCATAACAGATTGTTTTGAAACCCATTTACGAAGTACCACGTGAGTAATAAAAATAAATATTGTTGCAAGCCAATTCAAACGGATTCAGCGCATACGTGATTCAATTATTTGAAATATAATCAATTGCTACATCGTTCCGATATTATCGCACATCTTTCAAAACAAGTTGAAACTCTCTATCATATAATTCTTAAGACCCAAATTTTACATGGAAAAATCAAACATTTGTAAAGAAACCCAATATGACGGCTAAACTATGTACAATATTTGAGCTCGACATGATTTACTATTTTGCTCTAATGGTTATTGCGCATCTTTTGAAAAAAAAGTTTCATGTCTCTATATTCGCAATTTGAATATTTTCCAACGTTAAAAAATGGAAATTTAGATTCGTACTTGACCATGAATGGCTAGACCGTTTGAGCCCAACAGTTCCACAACGTGACTTCATAATAAGGCCTTTTAGTACCATGATTTAAAGAATGTCAAGTCTCGTAGTTTAGGCTGAAATCCAGTGCACAAAATAAAAGAAGAACAACAGAAATTCGACTTTTACACAGTCGAAAGCTGCATGTTTGACACAGATCTCGCACTCCATGCTTCCTGTTTTTATTTTTTAAATAAAGCAAATGTAAATAAAGACAAAACCATAAGAGATATTTGACTGTATATGCAAGTATCTATGTGGAAATGGGAAAAAATGCTTATTAATGGACCTCTACATAATGTTTTTCATGATTAAGATAAAAAGGTTAATATGTTCATACTAAATGTAACATAGACAATGTTATGTTTTAAATACCACTTAAGTAGATGTAACCATCATTCAGGATACATACATAATTAGTGCGTTATGTCCTTTGGAACAAACAATACTAATATATATATACTGATATAACTATGATATGACTAAACAATGATTATTTTCGGACACCTATAAAACATTTGCGATGCTTGAAGCTTAACTATCAACTTTTTGTTAAAAGGGTTCAATACAAAAGTTGTTTCTCTTGAAATTGTGCGTATAAATCATGTGTCACATCTTCATAAAGTTAAGCACTTGTGTACTTTGGAAGTTTGTTGAAAATGACTATTTTTTTAAATAGGCAATATTCAATGGACCGTCATGTGTAAATCGTTATAGATCCATACTTGAGAATTATTGTGCTTAGCATAATATCTATTCGCTGAAAAATGATATAATACTCATGTTTGTATCTTTATTGATTGAAGAACAATAATTCTTCAAAAGAAAAAGGTCCCTCAAATAGTCGCAAAATCATGATATTTTAATTGGCTTAAAAACTGTTTAAATTGTGCCCAAACTATTAACTTTTATATGATAATGTTTTGAAGTGGATTTGGCAAGATAACCATTTAGAACAGAGTGCAAGAAAAAGATCACAAATCAAATGATTTCTGAAAGAGGTATGTCCCTTTAGATTCAAAGGCTGAAAATCCCTCAAGAAGTTCAATTTTTTAAATGCTGTAGCCACAAAACGGTTAAATGTACAGCTTTGGTTGATAGATTCATATAAACAGCATTGTTTCCAAATTCCGAATGAGCTAAACTATGTGCCTGTATGGCCGTTATTTAGTAGAAGATTTTTGAAGATGCATACCTTCAAAATCGCGATAGTTAACCAAATAATCAGTTTTTTCGAAATAGCATAAAATCTGTCATTACGGCCGTAAATCACTAAATGCCTTATCAATGACATTTTGGTGGAAGTTTTATGAAAAATCTTGAATAGTTTTTGAGCTATTGAAGTTTGAAGTTTGAACTTCAAGGGGAGATGACTCACGAAAGAAGTCGAAAATCAGAAAAGTGGCTCGTGAGGATTTAAGTTGGGTCTCAGGCTACAATCCCTGAAAGTTTCAGAAAAATGGCTACATCCCTTCTTGCCAAAGTGCTGTCCACAAAATCGGTGGAGTAATAACAATAAACACGCCAATAACAATAAGGATCCAGCCAAATAAAAATTCACCAAAAAATAGAAAAATCACCAATCTCGGTGAAGAAGAAATGTGCCAAATTTGAAAAGGATGAGATGAATAGTTTTTCTGTAATCGATCAGTAAAAAGTAAAAGCCAATGTAAAACGTCTACCTGCTGTAGAGTAGGACTTTTAGAGTACTTAAATGCATGGCAAATGAGATTTAGCGCTTAATAGCATTATATACATGGATAATATGGATATGACGTTGAACATATTGGTGTGAATAGTGGTTTGATAAGTTAAACACGCGGCAAATTGAAAAACTGGCTTCTAAAATTGTTACAGACTCCGAACATTTTCTTCATGATGAATATGTACTTTTACCTTCTGGACGCCGCTTCCAAACTCAGTTTTTCAGAACAAACAGAGCATCAAAGACCTTCATTCCAACAAGCATTGTTGTTTTAAATCAGTTATATGTATAAGTTTCTATATTTTTTTTTTTTCCTCAATTATTTTGACACCTTTATTGATTAACTTGAAAAAAAAGACTCATTTCAACCTTCATCTTACATATTTTAATGTTTTGTTTCTGGCTGACGTTTGTTCTTTCGTGTTGTTAATGTCTATATTGTTATGTCACGAGTCCCGTGTTTTAGTGTGCTTGTTTATTGTTACATGTGTTTTATGTATACAGGAGCAACTGATGTAAACAAAATTCCATTTCGGGCTAATAAAGAATTATTATTATTATTATTATTATTATTATTATTATTATTATTATTATTATTATTATTATTATTATTATTGTTTATTATTATTATTATTATTATTATTATTATTATTATTATTATTATTAATAATTTTTATTTTATTATTATTATTATTATTAAACAGTTAACTACGTTGACACACAATCATGATGATCGGGTTGTTATTAATGTGCATAGTACATCGAGGAATGCCAGATTGAAAATTTCAATAAAGCCAATTGGCCTCCCTCGTTTTATCAATTTGTATGTACTTACATAATCAAAACAGCCTCCATTGTGTATTCACTACTCAAGTACTTATCTCCCTTATGTGTGTATTACAAATCCCAATTGTATACCATTCTCATGCATGTATATCTCCCTGATTGAATGTCCTCATTGTTTTGTTTGCTATATAAATTATCACGTTTCATTATTTCTTTACATTCCACCTCATGAAGGAGTGAGCATGTACTCCGATTTTTTACATTAACGGTACATCCATTGTGTTGTTGGGGGTCACATATTCCAAACGTTATAAATGGTGTTAGTTTATCGAGAAGTACCGACTGTTACCGAAATCTACCATTTTGATGACAGTCGACTTAGTATATTGACGATATGAAGGTAAAAGTAGTGATTTCTGACCGAAAACCGGACAATGCATCGTGATTGACGCGCGCCAATGAGTCAAACGTAATTTTGGAATCTTATTTAAATCAGACAAAATAACAAACATAACGATGTTACTCGATTTTAATATGAAACTAGTAACTGTGATATATTTGGCGATTGGGGATGAATATGCAAGTTGAATGTACTTTTTGTTCTTTTAATAGCACATATGGTGTGTTGGAACGTATTAAAGCCAAATAAAAGTTTATGAAACACAATGGATGCATCTTTAAAGAAGTTGTTATCCAGAAAATCATCCTATTCTTATAATGAATTATTGATGATTGGTTTTAAGAAGATGGAGGTTCACTGATGAAATGTTTTAGCCTTGATGCCATTGATAGAAGGCTTAAAACAATAAATTTTGATTTATTACAAAAGTTAATATTGTAGCCTGAGCGGTTGATTTTAAGAAATGTGATGTCTTTCCAGAGGATATTATTGTCACGATTGGCGTGATTGTTGTCAGAGATGGCAAATTTAGAATATTTATCGTTTTAATGTTTTGGGATGATCTTTTACAATAACAAAGAAGTTGCGAAATAGATTAATGCCATCTCGACTGGTGGGAGGAAGGAACAACAGACATAGCAATCTAGTTTTACGTCTACCTGTGAGTTCGTACTTTGCAGCTGAAAGCACATATTATCAATAAGAGCAGCTACTGGTAAGGTATTATTTTCTTAAATATGGATACATACAAATGAAATACGTTATTCATCTTCAAAATTAAAACAGTTGCACATTTTACATATTTTGGTTATTTTGCTTATATTTGTGTCATTATATTACCTCATCGTAAAACACTTGATTCTGATTGGTCAATAATCGGAGTTCTTGAAATCTTGTAAACCTCCTTTTCTCTTGTACTCCGCTCGAGATAGAAATTTTTAATGTAATCTAACATTTGCCGAACTGTGTAACGGTAGATTCTACTCACGGTTAAAGAGCGTTCGCTGCGCAAACATTAATACTTTCTTTTGAATATATTTTTATTTATAATTTTGTAACCCGCGGCTCGGTCTACAATGTAAAACGTCTACCTGCTGTAGAGTAGAAATTTTAGAGTACTTAAATGCATGGCAAATGAGATTTAGCGCTTAACAACATTATATACATGGATAATATGGATATGACGTTGAACATATTGGTGTGAATAGTGGTTTGATAAGTTAAACACGCGGCAAATTGAAAAACTGGCTTCTAAAATTGTTACAGACTCCGAACATTTTCTTCATGATGAATATGTACTTTTACCTTCTGGACGCCGCTTCCAAACTCAGTTTTTCAGAACAAACAGAGCATCAAAGACCTTCATTCCAACAAGCATTGTTGTTTTAAATCAGTTATATGTATAAGTTTCTATATATATTTTTTTTTTCCTCAATTATTTTGACACCTTTATTGATTAACTTGAAAAAAAAGACTCATTTCAACCTTCATCTTACATATTTTAATGTTTTGTTTCTGGCTGACGTTTGTTCTTTCGTGTTGTTAATGTCTATATTGTTATGTCACGAGTCCCGTGTTTTAGTGTGCTTGTTTATTGTTACATGTGTTTTATGTATACAGGAGCAACTGATGTAAACAAAATTCCATTTCGGGCTAATAAAGAATTATTATTATTATTATTATTAAGGATTCAGCCATAAGGCTGAATCCTTATTGTTATTGGCGTGTTTATTTTTATTATTATTTCAAGATTCTTGTGAGATCGACTTTGGCAAGAAGGAGTGCAGCTATTTCAATCAAACTTTACAGGCTGGTAGCCCTTACTATGTAGTTGTGCAGCGAAGCTTTTGGGCACAATTGGTTCAGCCATTTAGGGTCAGGTTCGAATCTAAAAGTCAATTTTTAACATAGAAAAAAAAAGAAAAATGCAGCTAGAGACTTGCAACTTTTTCTAAAAGATGCGCAATAACCATGCGAGCAAAAAAGTAAATCATGACGAAGTTGTAGGTCACGTGGTTTCGCCGCCATCTTGATTTTAAAAACTTTAAAAAATCTTCGGACCCCATGCACCTTTGACGATCTTCTCCTCTGAAGATATAAACACTAGAGAGCTGATATTTTCACATAATGTACTTCAGGCATGATATATGTTGTGAATCCCCTCACAGGTTTTAAATCGTAATACTTTTTTCACTGTGAGTATTTGAAATCTGGCAATTTTGAAAAAAGTGCAAATTTCAAACCTCAATATCTTGAAAACTTATCAAGATAATTTCACAAAACTTTCACCAAAATGTGGCCAACACTATTCCCCGTCGATTAGGGATATAGCGGTTTTCGGCCGTAATAATAGATTTTTTGCTATTTCGAAAAAACTTAAAAACAGGTGAAGTTTCGCAAATATCAGGGTACGCGTCTTCAAAAATCTTCTCCTAAATAACCACAACAAATACAGATACATAGTATAGCTCATCTTAAAGCTGAGTTACTGTTGTTTATATGAATCTATAAACCAAATCTCTATATTCAATAATTTATGAGATACAGCATTTTAAATATTGAACTTTTAAAAAAAGTAATTTTCGACCTTTGATTCTAAAGGGATATAACTCTGTCAGAACTTGTTTGATTAGTAATCTATTTCTTGCAATCTCTTTGACATAGTTACCTTTACAACTCCACTACAGAACATTATCATATAAAAGTTCATAGTTTCGGCATAATTTAAGCAGTTTTAAAAAAAATGGAATTTTCATGAACTTTCGCAAATTTGAGGGTACGCGTCTTCAAAAATCTTCTCCTAAATAACAGCAACACATACAGACAAATATTATAGCTCATCTTAAAGCTGAATCATTGCTGTTTATATGAATCTATAAACCGAAGTTCTACATTTAATAGTTTAGGGGTTACAGCATTTTAAAAATTGAATGTTTTCGAAAATCCTAATTTTCGACAAACTTCAAACGTGCACAAGTGCTTAACTTTATGAAGAAGTGGCAAATTATTTATACGTGCGTATGCACAATTTCAAGAGCAACAACTTTTGTATTGAACCCTTCCATCAAAAAGTTGATAGTTGAGCTTCAAGCATCGCAAATGTCGTATAGGGGTCCGAAAATAAGCATTTTTTAGTATTTTCTTGAATATTCAAAACAATATTACTCATTAATTATGTATGCAATCTATATGATGATTATATTTACTTAAGTGGAAATACAAGCACAACATTTCCTATGTTACACCTTAGTATGAAAATATTAACCGTTTTATCTTAATCATGAGAAACATAATGTAGGGGTCAATTAGTGTGAGACTTTTCGATTTTCACTAAGGGACATGGGTAAAACTTTTAAAATAACTCTACAGACTTGCAACTTGTTTTGAACGATGGACAATGCCAATGACATTCAACATAAGAGTCTCATGTATGTGCTGAATCCTTTTATCGTCACTTGTGACTATATTTATTATTATTATTATTATTATTATTATTATTGTTTATTATTATTATTATTATTATTATTATTATTATTATTATTATTATTATTATTATTATTATTAATAATTTTTATTTTATTATTATTATTATTATTAAACAGTTAACTACGTTGACACACAATCATGATGATCGGGTTGTTATTAATGTGCATAGTACATCGAGGAATGCCAGATTGAAAATTTCAATAAAGCCAATTGGCCTCCCTCGTTTTATCAATTTGTATGTACTTACATAATCAAAACAGCCTCCATTGTGTATTCACTACTCAAGTACTTATCTCCCTTATGTGTGTATTACAAATCCCAATTGTATACCATTCTCATGCATGTATATCTCCCTGATTGAATGTCCTCATTGTTTTGTTTGCTATATAAATTATCACGTTTCATTATTTCTTTACATTCCACCTCATGAAGGAGTGAGCATGTACTCCGATTTTTTACATTAACGGTACATCCATTGTGTTGTTGGGGGTCACATATTCCAAACGTTATAAATGGTGTTAGTTTATCGAGAAGTACCGACTGTTACCGAAATCTACCATTTTGATGACAGTCGACTTAGTATATTGACGATATGAAGGTAAAAGTAGTGATTTCTGACCGAAAACCGGACAATGCATCGTGATTGACGCGCGCCAATGAGTCAAACGTAATTTTGGAATCTTATTTAAATCAGACAAAATAACAAACATAACGATGTTACTCGATTTTAATATGAAACTAGTAACTGTGATATATTTGGCGATTGGGGATGAATATGCAAGTTGAATGTACTTTTTGTTCTTTTAATAGCACATATGGTGTGTTGGAACGTATTAAAGCCAAATAAAAGTTTATGAAACACAATGGATGCATCTTTAAAGAAGTTGTTATCCAGAAAATCATCCTATTCTTATAATGAATTATTGATGATTGGTTTTAAGAAGATGGAGGTTCACTGATGAAATGTTTTAGCCTTGATGCCATTGATAGAAGGCTTAAAACAATAAATTTTGATTTATTACAAAAGTTAATATTGTAGCCTGAGCGGTTGATTTTAAGAAATGTGATGTCTTTCCAGAGGATATTATTGTCACGATTGGCGTGATTGTTGTCAGAGATGGCAAATTTAGAATATTTATCGTTTTAATGTTTTGGGATGATCTTTTACAATAACAAAGAAGTTGCGAAATAGATTAATGCCATCTCGACTGGTGGGAGGAAGGAACAACAGACATAGCAATCTAGTTTTACGTCTACCTGTGAGTTCGTACTTTGCAGCTGAAAGCACATATTATCAATAAGAGCAGCTACTGGTAAGGTATTATTTTCTTAAATATGGATACATACAAATGAAATACGTTATTCATCTTCAAAATTAAAACAGTTGCACATTTTACATATTTTGGTTATTTTGCTTATATTTGTGTCATTATATTACCTCATCGTAAAACACTTGATTCTGATTGGTCAATAATCGGAGTTCTTGAAATCTTGTAAACCTCCTTTTCTCTTGTACTCCGCTCGAGATAGAAATTTTTAATGTAATCTAACATTTGCCGAACTGTGTAACGGTAGATTCTACTCACGGTTAAAGAGCGTTCGCTGCGCAAACATTAATACTTTCTTTTGAATATATTTTTATTTATAATTTTGTAACCCGCGGCTCGGTCTACAAGGACACTTACGTGGCTTACAAAATTGCATCTACCCCATCGGTGTGGTCTGACAACTTATATTATATTGTTAGTAGGTTTACATAACCGAAATACACCTTTACGCTTATATTATAACAAAATAGTAACTAGTCACTCACTACTGATTTTAGTTATTTATTACTTCTTTAAATATTATTAAGTTATGGATTACGTTACAAGCATACATACGTCATGAATTCAAAACCAATTGCTATGTCGTATTGGTATAATTCGAATAATCAGATGTTCAAAAACACATGAGTCTAGACAATATGATAATATAAATGTTCATACGTTTCACTTGTCCCATAGACGGATAGCAGTAGTCAAGGTCATTATTTCTGTCATGATAAGTTGAATTAATATGATTATATGTGCTTAATACAGGGATGTATTTAAACGATTGTTAACCTACATTGTAGGTGTTCAGTGTCATTTTCATTTCGAAGTATGGTTTAAAGATACATCCATTGTGTTTCATAAAATTTTATTTGGCTGAAAAACGTGCCAAAATACGATATGTGCTGATTTCAGTACGAATAATTTCACTCAACTTGCATATTCATCCCCAATAGCCAATTATATCATAATTACTAGTTTTTAATTATAATTGAGCAACATCATTATACATCTATAGAAACCGAAACTACACGTCCCATTCACACGCAGAGTAGTTATAAGACATATTTAACACTATCAACCCAAAGTTATCTGTTTTTATGGTGAAAATAAGTTTCCACAATTACGTTTGACCAATTGACGCGCACCACACATTGTCCGGTTTTCGATCGAAAATCGACAATTTTACCTTTATATCGTCACTATACTAAATTGTATATCATCGAAATTTTCGGTAACAGTCAGTACTTCTCGAAAGATTGACATCTTTAATAAAGTTTGGCATATGTGACCCACAGCAACACAATGGATGCACCTTTAAAGGTTTCACAAAAATTCGTTTCGTTATATTACCTCAGAATATTATAAAACTTACATCGTTTCGCTAAATCGTTTCAGAATTGTTACATATCAAACATCCAGGCTAGATTAACAATAGATTTTGGTATACAACAACTTACCCTTCTATATATAGTATCTTTCAATTGCTTGCCTTGCTATGTTTTGTCGCCTATTTTTGTCAGTGCTAGAAAATTGGGGTGCTGAGTATGAAACCAATAAATATTAATTAGTATGTAATAGAAACTTGCAAATGGATTCAATCATCACCTTTTAAGAAGTTTGCAGCGTTCATTATGTTTTTATTTTTTTTTAACTATGTCCTTTTATGTCTTTTACAAGTCCTTGCAATTTAAAACGAGATTTACTTGAAATAGGAATTTTAAAATATAAACCATTTTTACTTTCTTTGAACGTTTTATAAATATTCATTACGATTTTATTATTTCAAAACACACGAGGCATATCTTTTCAGATTCAACACGTTCAAGTGAATTTACATTGTGACAAGATTAGATTGCATTCAGTGAAAGATATTACAACTTACAATAGGTTTATGTCATAAATAAAACTGAAAGCAAAATATTACCTTGCGCCAAGTAATTAATGAGTTAGTGTTTAACGCTAATTGGGCAATATTGCAGCCATTAGCAGCTGCACCAATTGGAATAAATGCTGAGAAATTCACCCAAACGCAATGCTTCACTTAGTAAACGTCCATACATAATAACATGCCACGATTGACCAGCAATGCAAACTCTCTGCTTTTTCAGAGTTCATGAAATTAAAATACTTTTAAAACGAATTTTAATGTATTCCTTATATATTTAACAAAACATTGGAACCAGGCTTTATGAATTTGAACTATATTCTTGAAAATAGAGACTTTAAACGAAAGGGCATTCCCGCATTGGCTTATAGATATAAATAGAAAGGGGTGTATTATGTGCGTGGTCAAGTTCATCAACTAGGTCAAGACGACCAGGAACATCAAAGCTGCGTGTCAAGATAAAAGCTGCTGCTATTCACCGATTGCATCCCCTAATCACGCTTGAATTTGGCCTTTCTCACGCACACACCTCACGACGCATAAATATTTCCTCCTCTCTTCTTCTAACCACCGTATATGATCTGTCGCCAATTTTGTTTTGTTTACAAGCAACATGTTGAGAATTCCTACACGAACAATGGTGACGTCGCGGATTGTGGGGATCAACAAAATGCTTCGGTCATTGTCGTAGGGTACTATGCTTCTAGCGTGAAAATATGTTCTTAATCGTTTATTGAACGTGTTTATGTCATAATTTTGTTGAATGATTTTCATACCCAATGATATAATTGGATATATACGTTAGACATTATAATTTAAACGGAATGCAAAGATGATCATTAATCTTTATTAATCATGTATCTTTAATTGTAGGATGTAACAATATATGTTTCAAACAAGAAATATGTAAGCAAAGGCTAAATCAGTACATCTATGTTAAAATGGATGTTTAGATCGGTTTGGGATTTTAAAATTTGTGGCATGTGTACCAATTGGATTGGAAACTCAGAAATACGATGTTTATTTAATTTGACTAATTGTATCTATACAAAATGAAGAAACCTTACGGAAATCAAATAAATTAATATTAACTGAAACTGAAATTGATTGTATAGCTTAGTTTCCCCATTGTATATGCTATGTCTGGGTTTACTTACATATATTTCTGTTTGATTTTTTTTTTACTTCTACGCCAGCACTATTATTAACCAACATGGCCAAAGTATGCTTTACTGTAAACAATATGTTATAATGATTCATTTATCAAATAGGCTGTCATATGTATTAAAAAAATACATGTATTGAGGTAAATTCATTTTGAAAAACTTTTATGAGGTATATCTATATGACAAAATGTACTGTCGATTACCACCATGCAACCTTTACCGATGATGAATTACATTGACATGGGATCCCTATTAACTTTTAAGTACTTACTGCAGATTTGTCAAACAACGAATAACACTTCTAAGCTATGTACTTTATCAATGACTTATCCTTCCACCAAACATATTTTTGTTTGGTTAAAACGTTCTTTATCATATATTCTGACAACTTAAGTCTATCAGCCAATATCAGGAGAAATGTTTTTCCTCAACACAAATGAACGTGTACATATCCGTATATTATCTGTAGTTTATCACAAAGTCGTTTTTCAATTAAATATTACTTATAATAATAAACGACTATGTCCCCGTTAATTATTTGAAAGCGATGTAATCAACAGATCAATCCAAAATGGACAACACTTTCAATCAGTTTCAAGAATGCCAATCGAATAAGTTAACATTTTTAGCAGATTTCAAGAATAATCGTATCCCTAACATAAACAAAACATAAACACTAAAAATTGTGTATATCATACAGTTAGCAACTACTTTATTTAGACAATACATTACTAAGCTAATTTCAAACTATTCCATATGGATATTGTCGATTGACAAAATTTCGTTTTGACTTGTTAAAGGTAGCGAATATCAAAAAGGTGTCAGAACAACGTTTACAGATTTTATCGATCTTTTCGAAGGAAATCACAGTATGAGGTCATACAGGAGAGGAGATTGCAATATCCTTTTTGAACATTTGACAACATTTTTACATCTTCAACTATCGTAACTGCCTCTTGAGGAAATGATAGTTGTAGGATAAAAGGGATACGTGACTTTGCAACTATTGAACCAATTTGACCTTCTGTCAATACATGACACTTCATTTCTTGCTGTAGGACATTTAACCTCATTGTTAACTCACGTTGAATCTGATCCACTGATATCATTTCGGATACAATATAGATATTGTAATATGATATTGTAGTTATCATAATTGAATAGTCCACAAACACTTCCTACAAAGAATCCGGAAATATGACAAAGATGTTTACATAAATAACTAATAGTATACACTGATGAAGAAAAGAAAGTACGTGCCTCAGTTGATTTTATCATATGTACGTCTTGCAATTACAAGTATTTGAAGTTTTTGACTTAGTACTATAAAACTCAATTGTACAATTGTACAGCCGTCAGTCAAAGAATACTTCACCGTGTTTTTTGTAATTGTTGTAATAAATAATATTACATTTACAAATTCTTTCAAAAGTGTGTTCGATAAAACATTTCATTTCTTGTCTACATTAAGATATTCTAATTCAACAATAACCAGACACCAATTAATTCATTCAAACTAGTTAAAATATTTGTTATTTTATTTCAGCCATAATCAACAGCATCTAATTTATTTCAAAATGTTGAATTAATCGAAACTTACACAATTGAAACTTTCTATGGAAATATAGTTTACATTTAGTTAGATTGTTTTTTCATGTTCATGCATCAATTCGGAAGCAACGCTTATATACATGATATTCAATGATGGACCAAACATGGTTTTCATGGCACTAATTAACCACTTTCAAACCAGATTATAAATCTACAAGGTAGCAGATCTCTAAAGGTTTAAGATTGAACAAATGTGAATATTCAGTATGATGATACAGGATACACTATCAACCCCAACTTAGAACTAGATAACTGAAAATAACGGTACGTCATGGAAATCGTACTCTTTACAACTTTTCATCCATTTTGCCAAATTGGTTGGTGTTTATCAACAACTCCCCTTGTCGTCATCCTATATAGCACAATGGCATTCTTATGCATTTGGAGGTTCATTACTAAAGTATCAATATATCAATTTCAGCAACATTGACAACTGTTTAAACATATTCCATTACATTTTGGGCAAACGCACAATATTCAGCATTGTAGTGGCAATAACTCACTCCTCTACTTTTAAAATTGGATGTGGCTGTGCATTAATTGATTCTAACAAGAAGTCTGTTGAGCAATGCTTCTTTAAATCTGCCCGCATTTATTTGTAGGTTATCAAATCGAATAATTATTTGTTGAAGAAAGATATTTCGAAAATTTGTTTAACCAATTTACAGTTAGATCACCCTGACAGTATTGAATGATTACAAAAAAGGTTTATAGCTGAATATCTTAAATATTTCAACGCTACCCTCTTTATGTGTACAATTTATTTTAGAATGTAAAATAAAATTGCCTTTTTCTTATTCTTTACCATAACCGTCATCATATCTCCACTGCTTTACGATGTTTCTATAGGAAATGTAGCACGTTTTCTAATGCAAATAAGCTGATCTCAAAACATTGAAAAGGAATGTTACAAGATTGTCCTCCTCCATTAATAGAGTTCTAACATGAACGGTTATGGTTGTTTGAGTAACGCGAATCTATTTCCTATCCTCTAATTATTACAATGTGTCTACACTAAAATAGCTGCTAGTAGTTTCCATTTTATCAGCGACGCCATTTTTCTATGAATACGGATAATCGATTCGTGTGGGCTGTTTTACCTCTTAAGTAAAGATGAACATATTATAGATGAATTATAAATGATGAATGTTAACATGTAAAAACTGCAAAAAGTGTTACAGTGCCTTAAACGAGACAAATGAACTGACAGTTGATAGCTTGGAATAACTTTAACATATTTTCGTGGGACATGATAGATGGCATTCTCATAGGGCAAAAAGTGGTGGAATCCACTTGGCGGATCCTAGCGGATTCTTCAGGATCTGCCAATCTGCAAATGTATTCCACCATGTTTTGTCCTGTGTCTCTTCCCACAGATGTTGCTCCCTTCAGATTTCCAATCCTAACCTCTCTTTTTTTTCGCTTGAAATCGAGAGCAGAAGCAAAATCCCCTAGCGGTGGAAGGCGGAATCTCAACTTGTATCCCTGCTTCTTAACCAATGAACACTCGTCTTTCAGTGGCCAGTCGACCGAATGACTTCACAGATCTATGCTTTTGACTCTTAAGGGTCTTACTCATCTGTATTATGTCCTTCGAATATGTCTGATGTTAATAACACAAATACAATATATTTGGTATTTGTCTCTGATTTATTCTTCTTTATTTATAAGCATGTTAATCATCAATAGTTTTCACAAAATCAGATTAAACGAGAAAACGTTGGTCTTTTACAACGGCGTTGCTGATGGCACAACTAGATTCAATTGCAACCATCCAGCATCTCTGAAATCTATAGGGAGTGGAAAGAGAATGGATAGATGGTTATATTTCTAATTCTAACAATATGTTAAATTCACCTTTTTACCTGTGCAGCGTGGCAACGACGTGGCAGTGCAAGAGGATGATCGACTGTATGAATACATCATTGTCAATTCAGGAATACATCCGTCACACTTATACTTTTAATTTCACTTTAACGACATCATTGTGAAACTTACTTTATCTCATTCTTACGTTTAATTATTCTATTTTGAAAAGTGACATGATGTTATATTTAATTGCAGAGTAGATGGACATTAATAACGTATTTGATACTATAGTTCTGACTCTAATTCATTTCAAAAGTTGAAATAAAATATTGACTTGAACCACATTTATTTTAAAACACGAGCAATGTTTAACATAAAAATTTACTTTTGCTGCTCAAAAGTGACAGGGAAACGAAAATTTGACGACCGAAAATATCAGCACTTTCAAGAGTTTTTCACTTATATCGTGGCTGCTAGTATTAAGGCAAGGAGAAAGCCCGCCACAGCAATGTGGCTATGAATTGCGGTAGAACCTGCTAACATCAGCTGGAACTAGCGAACCATGGTTCAGTGTAGCATTGCACCCAAACCTTACTGCATATAGAACAGTTCTCTATGGCAGACACATTTTCCGTACCTCTGGGGAGATTCGAACAACGGACCTATTGATTCGAAGTCGAACACGTTAACCACTACGTTGATTCGCCCCCAAGATAACACTGTGAATTCTTGAGTAATCTCTGAAAAAATGGGACCAAACATACCTTCCAATTAAAATACAAGCTTCATTGCATTTTTATGAAGACATAACCAGTCATCATATGATGTCATCAGATGTCAGTCAGTTTAGGTCTTAGTTTGTCTTTGGGTGTGTTGACACACCTGTATTTCATGTTTGGTCCTGAATGAAAATGATCAAAATGAACTTCTGGAAAAACAAATGTTGACCTCCACTGATGTTTATGGCAGGAAATCTTTACGTTTTAATGTTTTAAGAAATATGGGCTTTTTCATCTATAACTTTTGTTGATTTGTATTCGTACACATTGTAGAAGGACACCAACTATTACTTTGGTCCCCATGCCTGTACATATTAAGTTAAAACTGACTGTCACATTAATAAGAATAGAAGATAAATTGAGCCAGTTCGACCAATCATGAACATTTCTTTTTTGTTGAGGCGAAACAATGATCAACAAATTACTAGATAGCCGCAGTAGGATTATTTATATCTTTACATTATCTGAATTAATACATTTCTCAATGTGTAATAATTCCACCAGACTCAGATAATTAACATTTCTTGTATGAATTTGATTTGAATTGTACAAATATGTGTAATGATTAATCTATCATCAGAACATTTTAACTAGGAAACCCGATGCTGAAAGAGTTTTTTAACTCATCATACACTGTCACTGTCTGATAACGTTTTAATTAAAAATTGTTTTGTAATGTCTTGTGTTGACAGCATAGACGTATGTGTAACCTTATACCTTATAACCTATAGTTTAATATATTTATACATCTTTGATATTATACTGTTTTCTTAATGTGGTTGAAATATAGACCAAGCATGCAAACCAAACATGGAGAAGTCGATATCCACAGAACGCCTGATCTTCCGCGACATGAAATAAATTCATTTAAAAGGGAAAACCTCGTCAGAGTAGAATGGAAATAAACCTATTGTGTTATGATGTTTTTGTTATTCAAAGATTGAATCGATACCGTTGACATTAAATATGAGGCCTTCGGCTCAAAATGATATATAAACATATATAATATAATATAACAATAGGGTTATCTCCTAATTAGAATTACCCGGCATGAGCTCCCTAACCATGAACATCCCTTGTGCTATTCCAGATGCCACTCCATGGAGACTACATGTACATGTGTATGTTCCTAATCACTTAATCGACCAAGAGATGTGGCAAGTGATACTGTCAATAAACATTGCTATAAGAAATGTAAGAACTGATCGGCTGTCATTTAAGATAAGATAAATTCAAAGAGAATCCTGACAACTGAAAGCTGAGTAGGATGCATTAGAGTCATCAGTAAACATTAAACTTTACAAGAAATGCTTGACATGTAATCAATGCAAACATCCCACGTCGTCTGCAATGATTGTGTGTTGACAATATCAGTTAAATTATCTCACGGGTTTAGATGGCTCACAGCAAGATTGATGTTATAAACCCTTTGAACTACAAGTCTAAATGGCAAAATCTTTGACGTGGATTTGGCTGATAAATGAATAGAAAGAGTCAGCATTAGACAAATATAATGTTTTTTTCCAAGACATACATACATCTAATAACCATCAGAGCCTATAGAATAAGATTGTGACATATAAATACTTATTTAACAAAGGATTTAAAAAAAAATACATATTGAATATTTCAAGCAGAGCTGAATGAACAGAATTTGCGTGCAATAAAATGAAATTCATAAGAAATGCATATCATGTATAGTAATTTTTTTCTGATCTGTCGAGTTTTCCCCCTGAACCTGAATGCTGGAGGACTTTCTTTCTTTCCAAAATATAAAAACACAGTTTGGAGGCTGTGGCCATTTATGTATATTCATTATGTAAGGTAAAGACAAATGTAGCAATTAAGACATTATGCATGTGATCTTTATTCTATTTTTGACAATTACGAGTCGTTCTGCACCATTCAGTTTTTTGGGGTATATACTCATCTGAACAGGAATGTGACAGAGGTTCTACACCAGTATTGACTTATCGTCATGTCTGCATGCTGTTCAACACGTCATTAACATCATGTCAACAAAATTTGAATGCTCTGATGTTATAAATTTGCGCAATACAGCGTTATCATTAATTACGAAATTGTCACAGTGGACTCGCGTTTCTTTTGTTGATCAGTATATAAATTGATCAAAGTAATCAGTTTGTGATGTTCAGTTTTGCTGATATGTTTTTCTTATTGGCGATTGTTGTTGATTTACATTAGGTTAGAAAGAGCAAAACATAATTTTTCTGAAACAATTATTGTAATACACCATTTTGACCAGTTCCTAACAGTGCGTTCTCAGGAGATATAACTCTTCAGTTTTTTAAAAGTTTCCCATCAATGTTTCGAAAGAAGTTATTGACATTTTCAAATCCATTTATTTTCTTTCGTTTAGAGAAATCGTTTTAAAAGTAACACTTTCTTAACCAGTTTCGTCTCCATAAATGATTCAGAGTCATCTAATCAATCAGTCCGTCTCAGGGGAGAATAGTTTCTTCAGAATTCCAACCATCATTAAACTAACTCATCCCAATCATTCATTAGACGAATTCACCAATTAATTAGAGGAAATGTAGAAATAATAAAAATGTGTTTGATAGCGAGAACAGAACAAATCTTCAAATATACAAGAAAATAATCAAATACCGCATACAGTCAGTTATAGCGTTCCTTTACAGTTAAATTATTTTGTAAATATTTGAGATGCTCTAATGTGAATATCTGTTAAACACTGAACTATTCTGTATTCAAGTATATGAGGTTGACTCATTAATTAAATTTCCATAAATTTATTTCAAGTATCTTATTATCAAAATTGGTATAAATCAGTTTTAAGAGGATAGTTCGTATCAAAATGGATAGAACCTCTATTTTGACTATTATGGTGACACAACAACGTACACTTTATCAATTTACCAATCATGAAGAATTCGTCTATTTATAACATCTTAGAACTCATCATCGATGTAAATAGCGCCAGGAATGATAGGAAATGTCAGTTGATTTATGCAAAATCAATCTCAATAATATCGCTGTGGTATGGAATGAGTTGTAGGTAGGCAGAACACTTTGATTGAAGTTACAGGTACAACAATCTATGTCTTTTATTGTACAACATAAGATTCATATGAACAACAAGAAATGCAACAACAATTACTGGATATGTTTATTTCAGAAAACAAAATTGATCTGAAGCAAAAATGTGTTTTAGACAGAAATTAATTATCTTTTGATATTGAACGGCGGCAACCATTTGAAGGTTTAGTCTCTGGATTGCATTGCATACCCAAAAATGATTAATTGATTTGTGCAAACCACCATTGCTTTTTGTTCAATCAACCCCGAGGGGTATCAACGTCTTGTAATTGAATTGAATGTTGCTAATGTTAATATGAACCAGTCAATGCTTGTGAAAATCTTTGTACATATCAGGACAAACATTGATTATGATCAACAACAACTATAAAATCTGATATTTACAAAACAAAATACAATTTGAAATATACTAAATACTGATGCATTCGTTTGAGGAGTACATACCCGTACATACAACTTTACATACGATACGACACAAACAGAGCTCCATTATGTGTCAAGAAAAATAAAATAAACAACATTGAAACATGCGTGTTAAGAAATCTTCGTTTTCGAATCTCCTTAACTTGGAAGATGTTTTGCTTTTTGGTTTCTGTTATGCATAGTAAGACCTTCATGTCCTAAAACGTTATTTATGTTGACAATATTATAAATTAAATTACTACATTTTATAAATTTTAACTTTCATGTTAAACATTCAAGTCAAAACCGTTTTGAAAAAAAGCGTTTTCAGAACTGCATGTGTATGTGAACATATATATAAAAAAAAATAGCATACTCTGATGTATTGATTTGAGAATACTTCTTAACAAAACATGATTCTTTTAAATGCATTGAACATATAATTTCGCAGATTAACCCAGATATGTTTGCCTTCGCAGGTAATACATTCCATCAGTTTCCTTCTCCTCTACAAGCATCAGATCAGGTGGCATAATACAAGCTCTACCTGTTATGTATGATTATAATTTGATGTATACATACTACAATAGCAAACTAGGCGAGAATACTTCAGATCAATCATCATCAAGTAGATCCCTTTGTTTTGAGAGCAAACCCTTCTGTAATGGGCTCTAATTTGTATTGTGGTTAATTTTTTATGCGATGCCCCAGGGCACAATAACATTTTATCATGGTGACGTTATGTCATTAACAATGCTATGACGTCACGTTTAACCTTTGAAGTTGCATTCTAAATCCGGCGACGGCAGGTTGCCAGCCATGGTTTAAAGTGGAGTTTAGCGTTTTTCATTAATTTCACGACTTAAGAAACAGAACATTTTATTCGTGTCAATGTCATATTATTTTACGACACTCGTGCCTGAATATCTGTATATCCCTCGCGTTTGCTCGGGAAATACTAAAATTACGGCACTCGTGTCGTAAATATAGTATTACCAAAGACACTCATATAGACCCCTTTTCGCGGGATACGTCACGCGACGGCTAGCTCATGAATATTCAGTGGAGGCAGAAAGACCGGAAGCTCCATAGCGTGCCTCCACTCGCTTCAACATTTGCAGCGCGTAGTTTTTAAATATTTTAAAGTAATTCAATCATATACATAGCATTATTTGTGAGTATTGGTCGTTAATAAACCGTGTTTGAAGGAATCTTCGGCTGACTGGTGTGTAAACGAATATTTAGACGAGTTGTGGATTGACATATGACGCGACCCTCGTGTCTTGTTTACAAACATTGAAACATCGTTTGACATGAAGAAAACATGTGCAGTTTGTATAATTCTGTCAGTTTTAATGAAATATAAATCATCAATGTTAATACACATTCATGAAGATATATCTTTTGAATATAAATTCCAACTCCCATGATCAGGATAATAGAGTTCTAGACACATACACAATGCAATGAAGTTAAGATATCCATGATTAGTGAGTCCCAGGCATTACAGGGATCACCCTGGAGAAAATGAGATTTTAAAATAATAAAGATAATTATTTAATAACTGTCAAATCAACCATATGGGATTGTTTGTTATTTTATTTCTTTTCAGAGAAGTGTTTTTATAGAATATGTTGATATAATAAATGGGTAAATATCCCCAAAATCATGCCCAAAGTGATCCTGTGCATCTACCATAATTTGTTAATTTCCTATTCTGGCTTTCTGTTGATTTTTGAGTTTAGAAAACAAATAAAAATAAACACTTTGGACATATTTTTCAAACTTTTTATATATGCCAACCCAGAGGAAATAGATTATGTATTGTATGCCCCAAAAATCTTTTTGAAAATCAATTTCATTTTGTACTGGTACAGTGATTTTGAAGCCTAGAAATGGAAATAAGACACATGTCCTGAGTGGGTGTCTGGCAATAGGTCATTCGCCTGAAGCTCTTTGAGTGCTTTAAAACAAATGTTTAAAACTACTGGAATTATTCAACTAAAATTGTTAATGATATTTCATGCTGCAACTTGTATCCAAGGTTTAGTCAACTTTATGTTCACAGATTAATTACTGTGTTAATAATTATACTCTTTAACAGGTGAAGATAAATATTCATTATACTAATATGTAGAAATAACATTAAAATTATTGATCAGCATCAATATCCTAAGTTTAGAGAAGTTAGTAGGTCATTTGAAAATGTAATAGGACAATGGCCTATGGCCTGCAGCAATCTGAATCCCTGCTGGTAGGTAAATGTTATCAACTTTAGGATGCTTGTACTTATGTTACTCAAACTTCCCACTGTTCATAAATTTGATATGCCAAAAGACAATCAATAAGTTCTGCAAAACAACATGAATAAACATTTAAAAAATGCAATATATGTAAGAGATTCATTCCTACAGCAATAATACCATATTACTTACCTATTCATTATTAAATAGCTGATTGTATATTTACTTTATTCTGGACTCGTACACACATGTATCACTCTGTAAAACTGAAATGTAGCCTTGTCGGCCCTTATGCCTTGATTGATTGATTGACATGGATATGTATTCAAATGATATATCTTGACATGCTCCATTAAAAATCCTTCCATGGGGAATTACCATAGCTAACATGTACAAATCAAACACAAAATCTCTCTTATTTGATATATCCCTTTTATTCACAGATAGGTAGAATACAATAGTAAACTTACTAAATATAACACATATTTACTTAATATATATATTATTATGTATATGAATGGTGAAACTTTGCTGAGAGGTAATTTTGTTTTTAAATTTATGAATGGTTTGACAGTGACTAATTCAGATTAAATCTAAACTTTTTGGGCTTTATTGATTGCTGGCAAAATGTTTTTTTATTCTGCTGGTATGTATTTTTATTTTGTCTCTTGGATGCTTTCAGCCCTCATAAATTGCTGCAGTTGTTTTTAGTACCCTAAACACTATTTTCCCTGGATTTATTGTATTTTATATGCAAGTATATAACAAGTCAATGAAATATTTTATTGCAGGTAATATATGATATATATTTAAGTGAAATTAAGGAATTATACATTTATGTTCAGTTAAATTAGGAAACTAGCGTTATTAAGGTTAAGTGAAAACAACAATGAGAAATAGTGACGAAAGTGCACATCACACCCCTGGCCAAATAATCGACCTAGAACGATCTAAAGTCTGCAGAACATAACGACATAAAGTAAACTGATACTCTGATTTATCATTTACATGCATCTGGACTTTCATCTCCAGAACGATCTCTTTGAAAATGTGTGGCGCTTAATCTCTCCCCAGTTGGACCACTCAAAGACAACCATGATAATTTCAATGTTTACGTTGTTTTGCAGACTGAAAATCTGATTGCAAAGGATTCTACTGATTGACACCCTTCAACCTCAAGTTTTTATTATTCTATAATCACAAAGGATATCTTCATTTGCATTAGAAACATATCAGCCGTTGATATTACCGCTCATTTGTACCAAGATACTTATGAGTTGCCGCTTCGCTCGCCGCCATGTTTTGCCTCCACCTCGATCAGCTGTTATGCTAATGAGGTCAAGGTCGTATTTAAATGAACGCGCGAAAAGGGGTCTATACTATCCTCTATAGGTGTACACGACGAGTAGACATGTTTTACACATTAATATAATGTCTATGTCGTAGGTGGATTGAAATTGTATTTGTTACCAATACTTAATGTGTATTCACATTTAAACTACATGTAGTATTTCATGACAAACGTATTAATAAAAACATTTCCTTCTTGGTGCGACTTTATACCTTATTTTTGTGATCAAAAAGGAATCATGTGAACTTCCTTATTTAAAGATGGCATAGTAATGAGTTAAAACTTGTATTATATATCAAATAATAAATATTTCTGATAGTCGAGTAACATGTGTTCATGTGGAGGAGAATGTCATGATTGCAGTGTCCGTTTGACATGCTTAAGATTATTATTGTATTTTCGTTTTGAAGAAATTAAAAACCAAAGCCGAAAAAAATTAAGCTATCAGTTGTTATCCGTTGAACTTCTCCATTGACGTAAATAAATGCAGTCATATTTGGGGTACTCATAAAAAACAATCAAATGTCTTTTCTCAGCATTCAACAGACGTTGAAAGATGTTATATTGTCTTAATGAATAACTTTATATGTCTATATGTTTATAAGTTTATATGTCTATGAGTGTCTACGTAACGAGATGTTACCTTCTAGTTTGATTTCCTCTCACTATTGCACAATTGTTTCGGCACGTGCAAGATTTACCACAAACTGACCAGCATTTGGTCTCTCCATATCACGTTAACGTTTTCCCTTTTAAGACGTGGTATTTCCAGATCAAAACTCAATTTTCAATTATTTGCTTTTCCAGTTCAAGTTCAGTGTGCGTATTCACTTTAAGCAAACATGCACCGACTGACCTCATTACTTTGTGTTCGAACACACATGGGCTTGTAATGTCGACGGTCCAGGCTTATACTACAAAAAAGTAAAGTGATGTAACAAGATCACCCAACCCCATGTCCGTTTGAAATTATTTTTCAGAAAGTTGTCATTAAATTAACATCCAATATTCTATAACATGGCAAAGCCAATACATTTGTCTTTGCAATAAGCCATCAAACATAGAAATCGATCAGGTAATAACAAAGGTATGATTGTATCATGGTATTATGATGAGGCATTGCTAACCTAAGCTATTACATAGCCCACCAAATAAATTAAAAAACTATTATTTAAATACCTATCTGTTGACCAGACCTACTATGCTTACCTCCTCTCTAGGTATGCTGTTTTAACCTTAACACAGACGAAACTTGAACAGTGGAGTAGGGGATGCGTAAAATCCCTATCCAAGGGCGGTAAGAATGCATGGTCTCGTGACGTCACCACCGGAAACCTCACTCTCCTTTCAGTTGCAGGGCAAGACAGTCGTGTATGTTTTTGCTCTGAAACTAGGTATTTTTAGCGCTTTTGTTGCTAACTTGCTACCTACTTCTCATTAATTTAAGAGGTAGTATCAACGCCTTAATCTACGTTCTTCATTAACAGGTTGGTTAGACAACCTGTTTTATGTAGGTGTTGAGTTACAAGGGGCCTAGTTGATATGTGCTAGGTGGGTGCTACCTGTCGGGTGGCTGCATGCTTTGCACGTGCAATTCGTGTCTTTTGTTTTCTCTCACCTTCGTCGGGTGACTGCTCGGTTCGCACGGCCTTAGGTCGCACCTTCCGCCAGTCCCTTTGTCGTCTAGATCAGGTGAATCTGCCGATAGTTCGTCGTCTACTTCTGTTGGCTTCACCTTCGACTCGTCAGTGACCTCACTTAAGCGTCTCGTCGTCTACGTTTTTGTGAACTGTCACTCGCCGTTGGCATTTGACCCGCATCGTCTCGCCAGTGACTCGCTTCGCCTGTCATTCGCTTCGCCAGTCATTCGCCTTCAGTTTGGATCAACTTGACTCGCATCGTCTCGCCACTGACTCGCTTCTCCAGTCATTTGCCTTAGTCTCGATTCTACTTGACTCGCATCGTCTCGACAGTGACTCGCTTCGCCAGTCACTCCCTTCACAGTCACTCGCCTTAGGCTTGATTCTACTTGACTCGCATCGTCTCGCCAGTGACTCGCTTCGCCAGTCGTTTGCCTTAGGCTCGATTCACCTTAGACTCGATTCGACATGACTCGCATCGTCTCGCCAGTGACTCGCTTCGCCTGTCATTCGCTTCGCCAGTCATTCGTTTCGCCAGTCATTCGACTTTGGTTTGAATCTACTTGACTCGCATCGTCTCGCCAGTGACTCGCTTCGGCAAATCAATTGCTTCGCCAGTCATTCGCCTTAGGCTCATTTCTACGTGATTCGTCTCGTCTCGCCAGTGATTAGCTTTGTCAGTGTCTCGCCTCGCCAGTGTCTCGCCTCGCCAGTCACTCGCTTTCGCCTGTCACCAGCTAATCACTCGCCTTCGTTTGACTCGTCTTGTCTTGTCTGTGATTAGCTTCGTCAGTGTCTCGCCTCGCCAGTGTCTCGCCTCGCCAGTCACTCGCTTTCGCCTGTCACTCGCTATTCACTCGCTTTTGGTTTTCGACTCGACTTCTTTACCTCGTCTCATCTGTGACTCACTTTGCCAGTGTCTCGTTTCGCCATAGTCACTCGCTTCGCCAGTCATTCGCTTCCCCAGTCAATCACATTGTCTGGCCAGTAGTTGATATTGACTTCGTTCCCTTCGGGTTCAGAGCGTCTGCCTTCAGCACTCTCGATAGTTTCCCTCGTCTTGCATTGCGTGTTACTCACCTAAGCATTTCGATCGTCTAAGTTTTTGTGAGTTTACACTCTTGGTGTTTTTGGAGTAATTAGCTATCGGAAGGGTTGTTTCTTAGTGTCAGGAATTAGTTCTTACACTACTCTGCTTAGGTGTTTCGCGTCAGTTACTCGACTGTCATTCACCTCGTCTAGATTACGAGAGTTAGTCACTCGTCTGTTAAGTGTTTTGAGTGTCACTCTCTTGTCACTCACCTCGTCTAGACTACACGCGTTAATGTCACTCGCCTGTTAAATGACCCGACTGTCACTCACCTCGTCTAGATTACGGGCGTTAGTGACTCGCCTGTCACTCTTCTGTTAAGTGACTTGAGTGTTATTCACCTGTCACTCACCTCGTCTAGTCTACACACGTTAGTGGCTCGTCTGTCACTCACCTGCTAAATGACTCGACTGTCACTCACATCGTTTAGTTTACACGTGCCAGTGGCTCGCCTGTCACTCATCTGTTAAGTGATTGAATTATCACTCACCTGTCACTCATCTCGTCTAGATTACACGCGTTAGTGGCTCGTCTGTCACTCACCTACTAAGTGACTCGACTGTCTCTCACCTGTCACTCACTTTGTCTAACTTACTCGCGTCAGTGGCTCGTCTGTCACTCACCTCCCCTAGCTTACACGCGTCAGTGGCTCGTTTGTCAATCACCTGTTAGTGACTCGATGGTCTCGTCAGTGACTCGACTATCACTTACCTTGTTACTCTACTACCTCCATATGTGCTTCACTATGTACTCTGCGTTTTGTACAAATTGCGGAGGTAGGAAGTTGACTTGCTTTGTATGAAGAGCAAGGACCTGGGTAACGAGTGTGACCCTCTCATCTTCAGACTTCCGGGCGTATGTTTCGGCCATTCGTAAGTCCGTTTCTTTGTCTTTGAAGTGTTCAGCTCCATCGGGTGACTTGGGTCAAGGTCGGGTTTTTTCTCCTGTTCGAGACCCCTCCCCCGGAGTAGTCTTAGGGGGGTTGTGTCTCCAGTTCGGCACTCCTCTGAATCTTTGCAATTTTTCAGTTTGATCTTGAGCACTAGTTCATTGACCCATGTTTTGGATTTTGCATCAAAGTCTGGAACAGTTATAATGCGCTGTGTTCAGGTGTTCTGCCTTCACGCTTGGCTGGTATTAAGAGAGGGTTAAGGAGCAGTAGTTGTTCAAGGTGCTTCGCCAATGACATAGCTACCTCTCATAGGAAGACCACTAGGAAACTCTATGATTTTCAGTGGCAGGCTATCTATCTATCAGCCTTACTTGGTTTAGCTCCCGACCTTGTCTGCAAAACCAAGCAGCTGACGAGGCTGGCCGTACCTTTCTCTATTCCGGCTCTGGGTTCTGACTCAGGGGAGATGGATCTCTCTCTGTGTCTGGTTAGGCTGAGGGATGGCAAGCGTCGTCTGTCTTGCCTCACTCGCCGAGGAGCACCAAGAGCTAGACAAGCGAGCGCTGGGGATGTGCCTGAGGTCGGCAGTTATTGATGCGTACAAGGCCGCTGACCTGCTTCCTCCTTTCGCGTTCAAACCCGCATGAGATCCGTGCAGTCTCAGCCACGATGGCTTACCACTATAACATCGTGGTCTCGGACGTCATGGCGGAGTGTTTTTGGCGTTCCTCAGAGGTTTTCGCCAACCATTACTTACGAGAGGTCTCCACAGCAGATCTCGAAGGCATCTCTAGGATGGGTCCACAAGTGTTCGCTCAGGCGAAGGTGGTCCCCCCGACCAGACCGAGAATGGTACAGTCCTCTTAGGAGTTTTGTTCCCGCAGGTCTTATGATGCTCATTGTAATAAACTTTGTTTGCATTGTTTGCTCCTTGTCTGTTGTTTTGTTCTTTAGCTTCACTTTTAACACCCCCTCCCCGTTGGGGTCGGGGGCAGTGTGTTGATCAGAAGTTGAGTGGCTGTGTTGTCTCTTCGATCCGCTCAGCGGTAGAGATGGCATCTCCCGGACTGTGCCTTGTCCTCACCTCAAGGTGGAGGACTCGTAGGTTAGCTGACACTCAGGGCTTGTTGCTGGTCTCGTCTCTACCACCATAACTACTGACCCGCCTCCTTGCATTCGGATTCTAGGCATAGTAGGTCTAGTCAACAGATAGGTATTTAAATAATAGTACGTTTTTGATTAAACGTAATTATTTATACTTACCTGTTGACTAGACCTACGCGCTAGGCCCGCCCATCCTCCCCGCTTGGTCTGTCTTGCCTTGTTGGGACTGTTCGGAGAGTGAGGTTTCCGGTGGTGACGTCACGAGACCATGCAGATTTACCGCCCTTGGATAGGAATTTATGCATCCCCTACTCCACTGTTCAAGTTTCGTCTTTGTTAAGGTTAAAATAGCATACCTAGAGAGGAGGTAGGCATAGTAGGTCTTGTCAACAGTTAAGTATAAATAATTATGTTTAATCAAAAACGTACTATTATAAGATCGCTTGAAAACGTCAGTGGACAGTTCACATTCTGATACACGTTAACACCACATGTCAGGAGAATACTTGGTTTTGTTTCATGACATACATGGCCAATTATAAAGTGCTTCTCAGTTTCGTTAGTAATGGGCCATTTGTTATGAAATAATATTTTTAAAGGCGTTGCATCACGCCGTTCTTTCTGAAATAAAGTCATGTCATGTATTATTAAATAAGTATTACTAATGGCTATGTAACGCTCATGATTAAAAAACAAGAGGTCCAAACCGAAAGCACATGGTTCGGTTAAGCATGCTTATCCATTTCCGTTCAAGTGGCCATTTTAACTGATCTGACTGATGTGGCGGTACTGAAGGAAGATGAAAAAGAAATTGTCAATGTAAAATTATATTTTGTTTCAAGATAAAAATATAAAATGGTCTATAAAATAATGAAATGACAATGAAAGTTGTATAATAGTGTATGCTTTGGCTTTGACTGTTTGGATGCCTTTTTTATAATTTAAATTAAAAAATGTATTTAATTTTTATTTTTGTTATTGTATAAAACTTAAAAAATAAGTGGAAATTGCAACTTTGAAAAAGGAATATGAACATCTTCTTTAAAATAACTGACTTTAATAAGTCTTTGATATACAATCAGTAATTAATTATTATCTTGGTTGGGCATATTTTACAAAACGTGTTTTATTTTTAAAAAAACCAAAATAAGTTAATTAAAGATAACGCTTATCTATTACTGTGTGCATTGAAAGTATGAAGCGATGTGACGTCCTTGGATTATGGAATGCAAAAAATAGTTTAGCACAAATAAAGATTGCAATATTTCTTTATTTCAACAAATGATTAATAAATAATAATTTACACTTGTAACATAATTGTGGATATGTTGACGACATTACATCGTCTTTACATAGGTTTACAATTATTCATTTTATATTGGTATGATACAACATGTGCAATTTGCTCCATCGCCTTTAAAGGGTTTAATTTCCTCAGTTTGTAGATTCGAAATCATTCTTATATAACAGTCACTTGTAACTATGTAAAGAATATCATTGTATATGCATATTTCCTTATCTGAAGGTTTTGCTGCTGCAGCGATTGATTTCTTGTGACTTTCTAGTGATTTTTTATAAATGGATTTAAATACATTGTCACAGAAATATATCCAGTTGCTGTTTGGCTCAATGTAAACCTTTCCTGCATTGAAAATGTTGATGTATGTCCCCTGGTAATTAAACAGTTGAACCGTTCCTCAATACAATGACACATATATAAATTTTCTTCTTCTGTCTACAGCAATTGATAATGGCTTTTTATGAATTGGTGCCACTATATATGCTCTATTATCACTGAATGCCATTAGAGTGGGTGTATGCACTTGAATGAAAAATACTGTGTCTGTTGTTACGCATAGCAATGAGAAAACGTTGTCCTGAATAGTTTCACTGTCTGTTCCCTTTAAGGAAGACATAACTAGACTTGCATAGCTGATACGAAATAGAATTTTCTCTATTATTAACACAAACATTCTTTTCCCTGAAATATACCCAATTGCTTTAGCGCCACCAAATGAGGTAAGGTATTTACTTATGGTGTTGTTTCCCAGAGAAAGTTGCTTGATTTCACTTTCCTTGTCTGTTGCAATAAGAAGTCGAGACGTTTGTTTCCTTGTAGACAAGTTAATATGTCCGTGTCCATGATCTGTGTGTTGACGTGTCGGTGCTCCTGAAATGCATACATTATTCTGATAATGGAACAACTGTGAATTGCAATCTGGAAACAAATTATCTTCAATCATCATGTTATATGCACAGTGATTAGGTGTGATGTAAGCAACCTCAAGAAGACTTACATAAACAATTTAGAGTTACAGTAAATCTCAAATGTTGTACAATATTGGTTTGACCTAACATTGTGAAGAATGTAAACAATCTTAGTGTATCCTATTACCAATAAACGTTGTGTGAAATATATCACAAACCAAGCCACACATGAGGGCTGGTAACTGGTAACTGGTAGAAGTGACCGGTAATTTTGAAGCACCGTAGGCCTACACTACTTAGTTTTGAAAAAAAATAGGAGCCCCTTACAATGATATAAATATGTGTACACAGTGCATTGACAATTTGTGAGTATAACAAACGGTGTGCATCGATAGGTGTCTCTGTTTTGTGTTGTGAGTTGTGAGTACGACAGACACTCTGAATGCAGGGTTATGAGTACGACAGACATTCTAAATGCAGAGTTTTGAGTACGACAACGTCCCTGTCATAAATGTAAATCAAGCACACCGTATGAATTCAGAATTTAAAATAGGGACTAAGTGGATTTCCTTTTACTTTCAATCGTGTAATTAATTAACCAGATCAAAGGGCTTGCGAGAGGTAAATCTAGACCGCCGAGCAGAAATATATCTCGTCTTGGATGGTTTGATAGACCTTTTTTCATACACTATCGGGCATTAGATAAACTTGTTCAGGTGAGGTGAGGTGGGGTTTAACGCCGCTTTCAAGATTATTTCACTTATATCGCGACTGTTAGTATTATTGCAGGGAGAAAGCCCGCAACGCTATGTGGCTATGCATTGCGATGAAACCTGCGAGCATCGGCTGGAACTAGCGAACAATTGGTGGTACTACTCTGAAATGCAGTGAAGCATTGTACAACTAATGGATCAAATTACAGTTATGCTACATATTTAAAACATGGTAAACTAGAGTTTAATTACCACGGTTCAATAGGTAACAATGATTTACATTTAATAACTATGTTATGAGTCTTCATATTCTAAATGCTAAATACATGTCCACTGATTTGTATCATGTCTTCTTTCACAATGAAAATCATATAACTCATTTCAATGTTTTTTTTCAATGTCTTCTGATATTGTTTCAGTAACATTTTCTAAAACTGCAAACCTTTATTATTGTCCATTTGCTTAATCTTTCTAAAGTAGAATTTGACCTTTTAAGCATTGAAAAGAACTGATGTAAACCCATTCAAATATTGGAAGGTCTTAACTTACGTAGTCGGCATAAGACACCTTTTCTGCTTCGGAATATCAGTGATGATGATGGACAGTCCATGTTCACTTTGAAATCCTTTCAAAACATGAATTACGAAATTATCATTTACAAGTTTTGAATATGATATTAAATATTTCATGGAGAAACACTATACCATATAGTTAATAATAAATCATAAATCATCATAAATGTGTATATAATCTTTATCTTCTGATGAAATCAATTTAAATATCATGTTACTAAAGGTAAATGTTATGGGGTTTGAAATATATATTGTGCTGCACACATTAAAGCACTGTACTGACTAGATAGACACCTCAATACGCACACGGTTAAATTAAATAGAAATGTTAAATAATTTCTACATTCTATATAAATATGTTCAATTACAAATCAAATGAGCAATTTAGATTAATACAACATTACACAAACAAGCACATCTATAAAGTATCTACCTGTGTTATGGCGAACTTGTGGAAGGAGACACCTTGTTCACGTGTAGTTAAGTGATCTGGTTGTAAACAACAGCTGAGATATATTGAATTATATCTGAAGGTAAAACAGCCAAATGTTCGTTGACAAAGACGCTCGCACATTTTAGGACCAAAAAGGGGTACACATCTGTTCACTTTCCCTTGAACAGAACCAATACACAACATAAATATGTTGATGCAAAGCAGAGTAGTTTCTACGTCCATGGCTGGAAAAGAACTGCAAATCAAACTACAAAGTTTATAATTCTTAATATGTGTGTATCACGTTTAATTAATTTTCCATGAGTCTTGACTCTTTTGTCAAAATATCACGAATCTGATTTTTGCTAACAATAAAAAAATACCTTTTTATGAACAAAAAATATAAAAATGAAAAAATAGTTTCCACGACAAGTCAAAATCAATTATTCGCTCTCTTTATAAGTCCAATAAACAGTATATGATAATACTAATATTGAATATTTATGATGATAATGTGATATCATAAATCAACACGACATATAAAAACTGATTTCCGCTTAACACTTCATAGAATTTAGTTTAAAAGATGTTCAACAGACAAAGAATTGATTGTCACAACTTCCCATTTTTGTATTTTAAGGTAATTAAGTGTACGTCCATCCGTGCGTTTGTCGATCCGTTTTTTGTTCCGCTCATAATTCCGCTCATAATTCCAGTAGTTCAAATGTTATGAAACATGATATGTACAATCGTCATGTTGTGTACATATGGCTTCTGTATGTTTCATACCATCATTTGCATAATTCATGCAAATTGTCTCTGTTTTTCTTCTTCGCCATTCACTCTTATTGTTCCACTCATAACTCAGACACTAATTGTTCAAACGTCTTGAAACTTGATACATATAATCACCATGATGTGTACATCTGCATGTTTCATACCTTCATTTGCACATGTTTTGCAAATTGTCTCCGCTTCGACTTCAACACGCACACTTTTTGTTCCACTCATAACTCAGACTAATTGTTCAAATGTTACGAAACTTGATACTTGATACCCCTGATATGTACATCTGTCATTTGTATAGTTCCTACCCTCAATTGCATATTTAATTAAACTTTCTTAACATTTCGACTTTTACTTCTAAGGCACTCTTACAAGTGTATCTATGAAGACCTACTTACTATGAAGACATATATACTCTCCTTTCATAATACTTCTGTGATCTTTTCGCACAAAAGACTAAACATCGATGTCCTTTTGCAATATTGAAACATTTTTTCTTTAAGCAATGTTTAAAGCCGGGGTATATGAATGAGCTGTGCTCACTAATTCTCTTGGTTTTTTTGTATTAATGTTTACTAAACTAATAGTTGAGTTGAGGCTAGAAAGCAAACTATTGCAGCATTGAAGGTAGTTTAGCATAAACTGATGTGTTCGAGGTACTCATGGAATAGATGTCGCTTTCAAGAGTTCACTCTTATCACGGCTGCTGGTATTTCTATACTGGAGGGACAAACTCCTCAACGACACTGTGTCGATGTATTGTAGTGAAAACTGCGAGTCTGAGCCTATATGATATAGCCGTCGGTAGTACTCCACTGATATCCACTGCAACATTGCCGTGACGTTGGCACCTGTTTGACATTACCAGAATTTGACAGCTCATTTCCATCATTTCTTGCGTTTCCACTCTCATTAGATATTCCTTAAATATTAGGTAAACAGTATTGTTGACGCCCTTCTATATACTACAACTTTACAACTATAGCTTATACAGGTCAATTTGATTAAATTTCAGTTTAGGTGTTTAATTCAAATTTCAAAACATTTAGCAATAAGCACATGCAAGCAAATGTACATATCTTATGGTGATAGCAGACAAATTCATTTTAACTCCGAATATGACTAAATAAGAAAAATTAAAAAATTCGCAATTTTTTTTTTAAAAACCTACCAAATTGTGTTCTATTCGTACTGCACCTCTCCTAATGGTGAATAATACATGTGCTAAATTTTAAAAGGTTGAGAAGAATAGTTTTTCTGTAATCGATCGGACAACAAATTTCTTTTTGGAGGAACGGAAGGACGGACAGGGGTATAATTACAATAATGTTTCGTTTTAACATTGAAAACAGCAACCGATCAGACGTTTTAAAATCATTCTATAATCACCATGGCGACATGAGTATTGTCGATAAAAGTTTAAGTAACCTTAACTGGTTGACCTTTTACTATTCTTGGTGTCATTTAGAGTTACTGTTTCGTTAGTCAGCATTCAGCTTTTCAATATTTTGAGGATGCTGATTTTAACTTCTTATACTAAGTCAAAGGCAGTATCCTCAATAATCAACGACAATAAATAATATTATCTATGTTATATCTTCCATTAGAAGAACTTATACACACAGTCAACAATAGTTTAATATTTCAGAAGTGCAAAGAAGGCAAATGGTAACATGTTCGGCACAAACCATTTTCTTTCTTTAATTCAATTTCAGAACTTTTAAAACAACTGTTTATTCAAATTGTATCAGTTTTGTTTATCTTTGAATTTGAGAATGCTATTATTTATAACATATTATATTATCAACTATATTATTGGTGTCAAACAATTTATTTTAAAATAAAAGTAGAATTCGAGAATATAGGATTGTGTTAAGCGTCTATCTCTGATAAAATGTTTTATGGGTTTTTTCAGTGATTCAAATGTCTACAAAAGATACTATTTGCTAAAAGTGTAACCTGCGAAGGTAGGTGGTTTAATATAAGCACCTGTCCTTAAATTATTTAATTGTACCATAAAATAATAGAAGACAAAGATATATATGGATGATCAACTTTTTTATTTACAATATCTCAACCTTGTTATCACAACTTCACTTATTTCAACCTTTATGTCTTTGAAATTTCACCTTGTTGTCACCTGCTGTTTCATCATGTCTCCCATTTCCTTGATAACGGTATAAGGATCTATTCTGAAATGTTGTCATTGTTAAATAATTACCTTGACCATCCATATGTATCCTTGTCTTATTCATCACACCAACCTCTCAAACAGTTTAATAAATAGTAGACTATAGTCCTCATAGTATGGCTCACACCACGCACAGTTATATTATTGACATAAAATAATTAACTTGGCTGATTAACAAAGTAATTTTTATATCAATTCCAATAGCGGAAACCAAATGACAAAAATAGCTTAATTTTGTAAAGAATGATAGCTGTAATATAATTATTTCCTGTTGATTAGTAAATGACAGTTTTCACTTATTTGGAGACTTCGTAATGAGATATATTACTCTCCCATTGTAGATATTACTTGGAAGTCGAAGGTCGTGAAGATGACACCTTTTGGAACATTACCAGAATCTGTAAGCTCACTGTAAAAAACGTACTGAAAATTCACTAATGATATAAAGCACAAAGAATCCATTGCTTTAAAAGCATTTTGTTACATACAAGTATATTCAATGGAGACGATTTGAGTTTACAACTTTAAAACATGTGTCAGCCAATGATAAAGCTGAAAAGTATGTATGCAACAGGTTGCAAGTGAATAAAATGAATGTTTGTGATGTTAAGCGAATGCAAGACGTTATGATAATTCTACTACTAAGACTACCCTATGATTTAGTGTTCAAACTTTCTTCAAGTTACCTTTGTAAATACTTAACCTGCTCTGTGCATAATTTATAAACCTTTTGTCAGGTCTTGGGCAAGTATCAGTAAATGGAAAATGGCGCTATATAAATATCAATTATTATTATTTTTAGGTCATCAAGTTAAAGTCTGGAAGACCTATGGCTTTTATCCGAAATATTATTATTTCCACTCTGTTTTGTTCAGTGATTCCTGAATTAACGCCTGGACTAAAAATAATGAACTTGGGCGATTAACAAAGTAATTTTGATATCGAATTTCCTCAGAGAAAAAATATGATAACGGAACTAGCTTTACCTTGTAAATGCTGTAATAAACTGCCAGGCAAAAGAAAGTAATCACCTCAGTTTGTTTTGTTTAATTCAATATTTAAAAGAAATCAGATGCATTTGACTATGGTACGATATCATAATACTAATCTGCAGTAGTTTGTATTAATTGGTGACTGTTGTTAAAATTTAGTTAAACTTTCTGTGTTTAATGATGACAGGGGTAAGAAATAAAATTTAAATCAACACAATCCCTACCATGTTTGAAATGTTGTAAATGTGTGCAGAATCAAACAAATTTATCAATGTTGCCATAGAACATGTCTTTCCTCGTATATGTCTATGAACAGTACTGTTGTGTATCATCGAAAATAAGTTTTGAAGAAATTTAAAATTTAATTTTTAAAAATAATTTTAAACAAAAAAAATGTAGAAGTATTCTTTGACTGCTGACTATATACCTGTACTTTTCAGTTTTAGATTATCATTTCGAAAACTTGAGATATTTGCAATTGAAAATCAGTCATAATAATAATAAGAAGAAGAAGAAGAAGAAGAAGAAAAAGAAGAAGCACGGAGAATTAAGTAACGTCATGAACAAAGTAAACATTTACTATATTTTTATTTATTATCATCAATATCATTTTCAATATGATAGCACATTATGAACACAATATGATGCTAACTAATTGAAAGATCAATCTAACCCATGCACATTTCTTTTTAACACCATGAATAATGTACTACGAGTTACAACATGAAAACAAAAATGTTTAACAATTAGAAATGAATTTTAATTGGTATTAAGAGACATGGTGTAACTATGTTTCAGTTGTATCTATCCCCCGTAGATTAAAATATCCTGTATTTTTGTTAGTATCGTTTCTTTTGCCCCTGGATGTATGATTTACATGTAGTACATTGTATCTTAATCAAAAACTTCATATTCTATTGCCATCCATCCTTGCTGAGTTCTGATGCATCTGGCAAAACCCATTACAACTGAACGTGCTTTGTACATGAATTGAGCATCTCCTTTTATTTTTTTCATATACTTTTCTTTACATAAATGCACAATGTATTCTATACACATGTTTTCAACATTTATCAACTTCTCAGCAAGGCTAAACTTACAGTCTCTATCTATGGTTAACTTTAGTCTAATTTCGTCGCCTTATCGCTGTCCATGTCAAACATCTTCTCAACGTCACAGGCGTAACGAAAATATTTTAAAATAATCTCTCCGCCCTTGACTTCATGGCCCGCTTTTTCTGCGCTAAGATTTTGGCTACTGCAGGTTAATCGGATAGGCCAATCGGAAGAAAGCTTACAATATGAACTTCTGATGTCAACAGCAAAGGTGTATGCGGTGATACATTGCCGCTAGGCCTACTAAACGAAGACATATTTTAAATAGTTTCAAGCATTTAGTTTATACAGTCTCAAATCGTGTGCTAAAATCCCAATCATAATGAAATTGTCCGGGTAAACCACAAAGTCAATGCTTTAAGCTTGAATGTAGTAGACTTGATCTATATTTAGACTAGAAAACACCTTTTCTACTTTGTCCAATTTCTCCGGTAATTTTGGGTCGCAAACTGTAGCTCACTTTTTGACAGTATTTTGTTCAGTCCAGGACTTGTGCAAGCTTTCAATTGATGCAATAAAATAATAACAATTCGCTTTCATAAACCTGTAATCAATAATCAAAGCGTCGACGCGGACAGCTTCAAAATCCATAAAGTTGGCACATATACATGTAGGTTCATGCACTGTTATGATGACTGCCAAACTGGATACATTCATACATTTCGCGTATGATTTTGCGCATGCTATCAGGTATCGTTTGTTAATTTCATAATATTGCAGCTGGAAATACGTTGAGTGATTCAATTTAGTTGGTTGTCATAGTTTTAAAAAATCATATAAGCTGAAAAATAACTAGCATATGTTATTCACATTATTCCGAAATCGAAGAAATCAAGTGTTGAGTTTGAATGAAACTATCATAAATGATTTCACACTATGTCTTTTTACAAAATACCAAATAACGCGTGTGGCATCATGGTATTTCTATTAAACAAACTCAATTGTTTAATACTGGTCTACATACCGAAAATACAAGCTGTATAACGTTGTTGTTTGATAAACTGTGCCTTACTCTTACTAATTCTTATTTATAAATGTTCCAATTTTTAAATAAGCAACTTATACTAATTGAAATATTCTTATTCAAAGCGACGATTTGTATTCAAATCTTTTAACGTTGTTTGAACGTGGGTATGTCTCATTTGCATATGAACTACATATGTCTCTGTTATAAATTTTACAATCAACTTATAACGCTTCCTGGCTGGCATTTTGGTTTTCTTGCTTAATTAGCATGTTTATAATAATACAGTTTCATGGATTTAAACGCTATACGAAGAGTATTGCAGAAGAAGAAATGTTTACCAAACGTATGTTTCTAAAAAATATTGTTTTTAGAATTATCGCTTCTGCAGTACCGAATGTAAACGGTGATTTTATTGGCTGTCTGTAAGCAGCTGCATCGTGATCACAATAGATGTCGCTGCTTCGTTGCACAGTTTTGTGTGCTGTTGAGGGCAAGGTTAAACATGGATAGAATTTATGTCGATACGTTTTCACCTTGCCGTGGGAAGATTATGCCAAAGGGCAGCACGCTGATATGTTAAAGGCGGCGAAGCACTTGTTTTCTCAAATTTGTCATACAATATATCGGTACGTAAATGGTCAAAACATCTCATATGACCCGATAATCCGTAGTCATAGAAAAATGTGTTCTGTATTCGAAGAAAAATGGTGTAACGTATAAGGCGACAGACAATGGTTGACCATTCCATCATTGTACCATATTTAAAAATCTACTGTAAGTGTTTAGGAATCACTACATCAGTCAGATCACTTGAACTTTAAAATGACCGTTCGATGGGAAATGGACTCGCCTGGCTTAACCGAAAGTTAAGTTTGAATGGTTTTCAAAAAGTGTTCACGAGAACATCCCTAAGCATTTTCAAAATCTTAACAAACACATACAATTCAATTTTGAATGTAATATTTATTCATGGTTACTATACAATATAGCTATGGGAATTGTATTTGAAGATTACCTTTCATTTGGATAAAAATTGTTTGAAATGGTATCCTTGCTGAATTAATATTCAAAAAGAGGAGAAATATGCCTTTCTGATAATGGACAAAATAGAATTGCAATATTTGGGATCTTACTATTTCCAATAGTACATATTCTTATAATCTTTTCGAGATGACTCTTTTGCTAAATTCGAACCACACTCTCAGCGTTAGGCACATGTCGGTAAGACAGACTGTAGTAATCACGTCAGGGTGCTCTTCTTGACTCTTTCTGAGAAAAGGACACAATTTAAAGGGGCTGTAGCATGTTCTTTGCAAATTTTATTTTGTTTTAAATTTCCCATTTATGATGATAGAATATGTCATTTAAATATACTTCATAGGGTAAAACATCGTATCACACAAACCAATTATCTGTAGTGGTAATGACGGTGTTGCGTACAAAGAAAAAATTGCATGGCAGCCATTTTAATGTGAACACATTTTATCATTTCCAATTTCAAAAAATGATTCCCGTGGCTTTTCCGAACCATGTATACTCAATTTTAACTTGATTTTCCGAAGAGAAAAGGGTGTTTTACTACTGGTGACATTCGTTTTCAAATACATTTCATCAACTTATTTGAGTGACAAAACGTGCTACTGCCCCTTTAAAATCAGAATTAATCAATTCTCGACTCTAAACAGTGTTGATAGCACTCACATTCGGTCTAAATCAGTTACTGATAATATTCTAATTGCAAATCATGTTTTCTTTACAGTAATACACGCGGCAGCTCTAAAGAACAACAAAAATAACCATTGTCGTTGTTACTAATAACCAGTAAGTAACCTATTTACATTACATAGCATTTGAAAACTGATTGGCGACTATTAGTAGTTCTTAAACTCTAAATAATGTACAGTCAAGGTGTTTCTATTTCAAATGTAAGATATACATATGTGTATATGGTATATAATGTATCTCAATATGATATGATACTGTGCATAAATCTGTTATGTATCATGTCAAATATTTTCTAAGTCACATAATCTAGGTTTTTCTTTAAGTATCATTTCCTCGCTAAAACGGGTAAATATTTTAAAAGGAAATTTCAATCTGGCCATTTCCTCTTGTGAATGACTGCTTGTCACTCACTCAATGAAAGATCGATACATCGTCAAGATTATTCTAATGCAGTTTTTATACAAGAGTGCTGTGAGAGCACAGGAACTCCTGGATTTCTCATCCTCCAATTCAATGGTCACAGTAAAAGAAGACACATATATCAAGTTTCAAAGACAAGCCGAGCTAAGTTAAAGTTTAACCCACAGTCAGAAAGCCAGGCACACACGTCGAGGGCAAAAACTCTGAAAATATTAATCCGATCGTATCATGCGTATTACCGTTGTATATTCAAAGCTAGTGTAAAATTTCAGAAGGATTGGTAAAAAATGCGGGAGGAGTTGATTTCAGAACATACATGTAGATAGCGTTTTCTGGACGGACGTACATGGTTCGGTTGAGCTATGAGAGTCTATGTCAAATCAAGCAGTCAATTTATGGTGTTCACCTTAAAATGGCCACTCGAAGGTTATACAAGAAATCTGACTGATGTAGTGATACTAAAACACTCAGATTTAAAAAAATAATAGAATGATGAAATGGTCAACCACTGTCGTTTTTACACGTCGCACCATTTTCGTTGAATACAGATTGCCGTGGGTAAGGCTTATCGGTTCCTTTAATGAGATAATAAACCCATTAACGTACCAATGTATCGTACTTGTAACAATTTTATAATAAATTACAAATTTGAGAACACTTGCTGCTGCGCCTTTAAAAGTTAATAAACACAACTTGTAACAATCAACTGTTTCGGAGTTAAACATCAACCGTAGTCATCCCACTTGTGCTGCTTTTCTTTAGTTATCTTATCCTTTTAGTGCATGTTAACCATATATTACAATAATTCTATAGCAAATAAAACGTTAGCTATTGAATCACTGAGAATGTTATCTTTATCATACAAGTTTCTAATAAATATCTTAAAAACCGATAAAATTAATCGTGAAACAACATGTTTATACATATCCACAACTAAAGGGTCAAGTCTTACGTCCTAAACAACCGATTTTGATGAAATTAAGACTTGAATCTCCAGTCCTTCCGTAAGAGACCATTTCCACTTCCTCTACGAAAAATAGCCTAGATACTCGAATCCCTCGTATTACCTCAGTTCTATGCGTCGATAATTTGATCGTAATTTCGTTAACCAATTTTGTTTCAGTTTAAATATATAATGGACCAACTATTACTCCAAAGTACCATGCCTTTGACTTCAAAACACACCAGGCTTATCTCCTAGGAAATTGTAGCCAAATATATTTATCTGAATAAACTGTAATAACGAGTCTTGATTTTGCGGTTTTGATTTGATTTTGATTTTATTCGAATACAAATTGGTCCAAGAGTCGTTCTATGTAGTTTCATCCTTTAAGGGGGCTGTTTGCATTGTCTGTACTTTCGACTTTCTAATAATGGCTTTTCGGTTTCGTTTTGACTAATAACTTACCAGGCTTTATCAGAACCTGTGTCATTTTGTCCTTTTTATACATGTGCTAATGTCGTATTGTATTTTTGTTGGACCTTAAACAATGTTAAAGCTTGAAACTGAGATGTGTTATTGTGAAAGTCATACGAAATATATATGTATACCGATAGGATATTTTACCGCTATTTTCATTCACTGTCTTGTTGACAGCAGAATAAATGTATGTTGACACAGAACAAGGTTTCTAAAGTGTCAATATTGCTGTATTACAATATTACATTTAATCACTAAATGTTGGAGTATTATCAATTTTAAATGCCTGATTTGAATGTATAAGGCCGTCAATTTCAGAAAATGATTTCCGGCAAAATGAAAATTATGATTTTTGTTGACGTATGATTGGAAAGAAAACAGTCTAAAATGTCATTAATCAGGTCTCCGTTAAAGTTAGAACATTAAGATATTGCTCATTAGAGCAAATGCCAAATTGACTCAATCTCTGAAGCAAATACCGAACTTCTGCATTGATTTAAAGTTGGAAAAAGACCAGAACCAACATTTACATGTTCAACGAATTTGAGGTTAATAACAGTAATGTTTTTAATAAACGTCCATATCATAAATGCTAGGGTATGTTACGACATGCATTTTGAGAGAGTTAAGCTTTCACGAACAAAATTTTGGATATATTCAAAAGGAATTATATCAGGCATGAAAATATATTGCTTTGGCAAATAACAACCATAATTCTTTTCATTTTAGTCTTCTGTCCACACACTGTTTAGAGTTATGTAAAATCTTAGAAACTCAAAATGTAACTCTCAGCTTGATCTTGAAGGATATATATTAGTCTCCTTTGTATTAGATTCTAAATGTCCATTTTAACATGTGAAAAAAAATTCAAAATGCGTATTAGACACTTGCAACTTTCTTCAAAATATGCTTAATTATAATAGAAAGATGGCTTCATTCGTGAGATTTGATTTATTTATGCTCTGAATCCTTTTATCGTCACTTATGACTGTATTTTTTATTATTGTTTGGAACCAATTTTAATTATAGCTATGTATAATGGTAAATTAACTCTGTACTCTTGTTCATTGTCCATTTCAGTGAAGTCTTGATTTCTAGCCAACATTGATTGTAAACTACACAAACTCTGTATTTTTGAATTGAAATGGAATAAAAAAAAACAAAAAAAAACAAAACAAACTCTGTACCTGTTGAACGTATTTGAGGTTAGGGTACCGGTAGATATATAATGTGTATACCTAAGGTGTCCATAACCTATTGTTAAATCTTGAGACACTAAAATAAATTATTAATGTCTGTATGCACAGTTTTATTAGACTTGAAGGTTATCAGACCTTTGTAAGATTTGTTCTGTGAAAAGAAGTTTAAATTGGATTAGTGCCACCTTTTTATAGAACAAGAGCTGGAAGAACGGATTACTGTACATGTAAGCTGATGAAAAATCGTCACTTGTTTTCTTCAGCAAAAAATGGGATCTTTAAAAAGATAGCCTGAAGAAATTGATAAGATATTTTATAAAAGACATCATGGTTGTTTTTTTAAGTAAACAAGTTCAAATATTGTGAGTAAACAATTCGTTTGTATGTGTATGTTAATTCCATGCTTTCCATAGCGCATCAATGATGTATATTCATATCGTGGGTAATTGTTTAGAACTATTTTTAAACATTTTTAGGAGGACTCGATTTCACAAATGAAATACATTACATTGGAAGGTCCATCGCTCTAATTCAAGGACCATGCTCTAAAATAATGTGTCTGTTCACTCCGAACTGTCGTCATGCACATCACTCATTGCTAATTCATATCCAAGGTATGATTTAAGTGTCCAAAAGGTAGTTAAAAATAATTATACGAAGAGAGTTATTTTTTTAGATAGACCGACAGATGGGCGAACTTCGTCAGAACTTATTCGTATTCACGACCAATAACTATAACTAATTGCAATAAACATAGTTTATTCTTCTTTAAAAGTACACATATACCGTATACCGGGAAATTTTCGTGGTTGGAAATTTTCGTGGTTCAGGACTCAAAGACCTTTCGTGGATTTTTATTTTCGTGGTTCAGACGTTGTCAAAAAAAAATTTTCGTGGATGTTTCTTTTCGTGGTTGAAGTTATCCAAATACAAATTTTGAAATCGTGTGTTTGTGTCCACGTGTAAGCCTGTATTAATAGGGTCAGTAGTCATCAGTCGATCGTGTTTGTTCAACATTTATAAGGAGACCACACGAATCACATTTAGCGGCTTGTTTCAAAGATGACAATTCTAACTCAATGTTTCAATAAAGTAATACTTTACTCAACCAAAGGATTATCAAGTTTTTATTCAATTGTTGAATACGGCATGCTCCTTTGTCTTTGTCACACTCTGTTGAACATGACCTACGACCGGATGCATTGTGTTTTGACACGTCTTAAGCTCCACTAATTATGTTGTGAACAAGCGTTCAATCAATCAATCAATCAATCAATCAAGTTTATTTTCTCAAAAACCACCCACGGTGGTACAAGAGAATACAAGTATATATATATTACATAAACAGACAAGAATGGTGTAATACAATGTAAAGATCACTTCAGCTTATTATAGACAATACATAAATATTTCGATAGCTTTTTAATTTCGGACAATTTTCTGGCGCAGATAAGACTTTTATATTTGTGTAAACTTGGCCATTTAAAATAAGCTTCATTAATATAAAGACGTCGTTCAGTATCAAAGGCTTTACATTTAAATATATAATGCATTTCATCTGCAATTGCTGGGGAATCGCACAGAGGGCATGTTCTATCCTCGCGGGATAAACCACGCCATCTGCCGGTTTCTACTGGGAAATTATGATTACTTGTTCTTAGTTTGAGAATCGGGATATGTAATGGTTTTGAGAGAAGCAGAAAATGTTCGAAAGAAGGGGTATCTTTAATAAAAGTGTAATACATTCCTTTAGAGCTGTTGAGAACAGAACTTCGCCAGGATTGATAGAAATGATCTCTCAATGTCATTTCTACTTGAGATGCGACCCATTTTGGGGGATAATTATATGGATTTCTAAATACATCACTCAGTCCGCATCTATTCAGAATATGCTCCACATTTTTAAGCCAAACATGTTCTTTACCTTTAATGATTCTATCATGCATCAAATAATCTAGGATTGTTTTAGATATTTTACTTTTTTCAGTGATAAGTGTGTTATGCCAGAACATAATCGTTCTCTTTGCTATTTTAATGCTCAATGGTTCTCTACCAAGTTCACCATATACAAAGAAATTAGCGGTAGAATTTCTTAAGTTTGTTGACAGTTTGAGAAATTTAAGATGGAGTCTTTCAAGGATTTCAGTATTTTCGTAACCCCATAATTCACAACCATATAACAAAATAGGTAAAATCATGACATCAAAAGCTTTAAAAAGAGTATCTAAGGGTAAATGGTTATTCTTTGCTCTACGCAGAAGACAGAACATAGCTTTGGAAGCATTATGCGACAGCTGTTTAATGGCAGAGACAAATTTTCTGTTTCGGTGTACTGATATACCAAGATAAGTATAAGAGTCTTGGAACGAAATTTCTTGATCACCTAATAGAAAACATGTTTTATAATTTTTGATAGGTCCTCCTCCGAATACAACAACCTTGGTTTTTGAAATATTAACTTCCAGCTTCCAACGCTTACAGTATTCGTTAAATACATCTAACGAGTGCTGCATAGAAACGGGGTCATCACCAAATAGAACAGTGTCATCTGCATAGAGCAAAACTAGAACCTGTAGCATGTAAGACATTTCATCATATATACACTCAATTTGAGCTCCCTTGGAACCTGCTTTAGAGAGCTGAATCTCCAGGTCATTGATAAATAGTGAAAATAAGAGGGGTGATAAGTTTTCACCTTGCCTTACACCAGAGTAACAGGGAAAGTATTCTGAATGTGTATTATTAATACTGATACAAGATTTAACGTTTTCATAGATGTTTTCGACAACATTGAGAAATTTACCCTTTACGCCACAAATCCGCAATTTATGCCACAAACCAATTCTCCAAACATTGTCAAACGCTTTAGAGAAGTCAATAAAAGTACAATACAATTTCTTTTTTGCCGATTTAAAAAGTTGAATAAGCGTGTTCATAACGAATAAATTGTCTATTGTGGAAAATCCTTTTCGGAAACCTGCTTGGGATGGTGATATTATGTTATTACTTTCTGTAAACTTCGTCAAACGATCATTCAAAATACTAGTGAAAAGTTTTCCAAAACAACTAAGTAACGTTATGGGTCGGTAGTTATTGGGATCGCTCTGCACTCCTTTTTTCTTATAAATAGGCTTAATAACACCGCATACCCATGATTCAGGGACACAACCTGTGTCTAAAACAAGGTTAAACAACCTCACGTAGACTTGCCCAAGCTTTTCAAATGACTCGATTAAATATTCATTAATGATTTGATCCGTACCTGCAGTTTTATTTCTTTTTAACCTTTTTAAAGCATTTTCTATTTCATTCAGCGTGATTTCCTGATTTAAAAAAGTGTCGTCAAATTCGTCTTGCATGTCAAAGTCGTCTGTTGGGTCTGCATCTGGGTGTGTTTTATTGTTTATATCTTTAAAAAAGGTATAAAAGCTGTTTAAGTCAACATTAACGTCACTTTTCGTTTTCGGGTTAAGAATTTTCCAGAAATCTTTCGGCGATTTTGAGCTCATTTGTCGTAGTTTCTGGCCAGTCGCATTTCTATATTTACGCGCAGTTCGCTTTATACATCGTTTGTATATCTTGGCGTTATGTTGGAAATTAATTTTAGATGTTTCAGTTTTAAGCCTCTTAAAACGGTTTTTGGCTTTCTTATATTCCTTTCTCTGTCTTTCACATTCAGAGTCAAACCACGGCTTATCCTCTGAGCTAACGCGTGTGTTATTGTGTGCTGATCTTACTCCAAACGTAGTGCATGCAGAGTCCGTGAGCACGAGCGCTATGCTATTTGTAAGCGTGTTTATGAATTCTGGTGTGTTACAGTCTGTGTTAGTGGATACATTTTGATCAAGAAGATCGACTATTGGCTTTGTGTCTATGTTTTTACGGAACATATCACTTTTATCTGCTGTAAATCTACGAGGAGTTTGCAAGGAAGATGGGTTACCGATGGATTTGCATGGATTTTCATAATCAGAGGTAATGTCGTTAGAAGTGTCAGTTTTACGGTTTTCAATTTTCAGCGAGAAATGTATGGGACAGTGTACGTCTGAGAATAACGGATTAAAGTCATCAATACTAAAATTACCGAAGAGTTGTAGACTAGGTGGGGAAGCTATAACATAATCGACAACGCTCTTGTCTCTACATGTCGTTTTACCTCTGAGTCCGTCGTCTCCAACACGACCGTTACAAATAAACATGTTCAAGTCTTTGCATAAACCTAGTATCTTGTTACCGTAATTATTCACCTTTCCAGCGTCTTCTGTATGTCTCGTGAACGGCAAATCTAAACTCAAAAGTACATGTTCAGGATCAAGTTCATTTCTCAATTCATCAATGTCATGATCAAATTCGTCAATAATATGCTTGTCAAGTAAACAATAGTCTTTCAAGTTACTTGTTCGTGCGTTGAAATCTCCAAGCAATACTAAATATTCAGTGTCAATGGCATGATTATAAACTGTTTGTTCAAGTTCAGTAAAGAAATTTTCAGTAGAGTATTTTGATCCCTCAGGAGGAATGTAGATCACACCTAAAATAAGGTCATTATTGATGTTAAACAGATCTTTAGATATTTTGAACCACAAAGAAAATGTATCTCTATCATCTAAAACAGTGATGTAATCATTATAAGTATTTCGAACAGCTAAACCTAAACCTCCTGACCGGTTCACACATCCTGATCTATGCTGTAGATATAAAGTATAGTTTCTAATTTCAAGCTCATCTAAATCACTTGTCTTAGTTTCTTGTAAACCTATAATATCATGTTTATTTAACATATCAACAAATTCGGGACAGTCTAAACGGTTTCGGAGACCACATACATTTAGGCTTAGTAGATGTAACAGCTTATCAGAATTGTTAAGATTTCTAGTAGTACTGGTAGTAGTCTCAGGGAGGGATGATTGAACAGACGGGTCATTAGAATTTAACATAGTTATTAACCTTTTGTAGGAGAAAAATTTGTCAACATCATACAATGCAATAGTGTTGTTTTGTCCGCATTGGACTAGTTCATAGTCCCATATATCGGAATGTGTAACTGTTGCAATAGATAATTGTGAAATAGTACAAAATATGTTGCTCGTAGGTTCACATTCATCAGTTGATTTGGGAATGTGTACACACTTCCCTGACCTGTTCGTAGCATTTAAATGGTTTGTATTTGGTACAGAGTCATTATCCGACTGATTAAATGAGTTATGTTCATTGTCATGGAATACAGTGTCAGTCCCACAAGTGGCAAACTCGCGCACATTAGCACAGTGTCTCTCAAAGTCACATAGCTGTCTCTCACAGTTGCTGTTAGCCTCTACAGTCTCTCGCCCACCGGCGCATCCCTACCGCCTGTATCTACCCCCTATGGATCTGACACTCATCTGGTCCTGGCGTACTCTGTATGGGGGTGGGGGGACAGCTTGGAGATCGTTGCCAACATACAGTTTGTCGATGACCATCACGGCTTTCTTACCCTGGGCTTTTGCTTCCCTGAGTCGTGGTAGAAGTACGTCCTTCCTGTAAGCGTTGATTTCCTCAGGGAACTGCTCCACGATGTGGTAAGGCTTACCCTTGAGTTCCCGGCCACACCTTTTAACGGCATCTCGTTCCTTGGTGTAGAGGAATTTCGCTATGATAGACCTGGGTCTGTTCAATGTTCCCGCTCCGGTGTTCTGCCGTTTTGGTCCTATCCTGTGAACTCTTTTGAAGTGGAGATTAGCACTGTCATATTTAAGTTCATTCTGTATGAAGTTTTTCAGTATAGTTTCACATTCCTCAAGATAATCAGTATCAGGAACCTCGGGTATGTTAGTAAAGATCAAATTGTCCCTCATGGACCTGCACCTTTGATCTATAAGAGCCTCGTTGAGTCTGCATTTTTCTGCTGTGTCATCGAGAGATGATACCTTATCATGTAAGGAATTAATTTCTTTCACCATATTTTCCTTATCACGAGTAAATCGATCAAAGGTGTCACTTATGAATCGGGTAGATTGTTCCAACTCAGTTACTCTGTCCCTTAAATCCTCAAATGCCTGCACTTTCAGTTCAAGATTTGCCACATTCACTTTTATATCACAAACGTCTTTTTCAATGGCATCTAACTTTGACAGTTTAGTATCCATATGCTCGAGTTTGTTCAATATTGCAGTAAGTTTATCGGGTGGTAGAGAAGGGGGAAGAGTGTACTGTACCTGGGACGGAGTGAAATATTGTCCCTGCGGAGTGTTGAAAACAGGTTGAGGGATCATATTCGGTGAATATAATGCATCCATAGACTCTCGGAGAACTTGTCCAGTGGTAGGATTGTTGATTAGCGACGGGGTGGTGTGTCCATGAGCCGCCATACCTGTCGACGTGGCACTCGCGTTCATGTCATCGGGTGTTGATTCGATGGATGCGTTTTTCTTTTTTCTTTTACGATCTTTTTTCGATAACTTTTGAGGCGTTAAATGCGTCGACATATTTTGTTTTGAAATGCAGACGCATTAAAAGCAAAGTTGAAAGCCATTATTATCAAAATACAAAACTTAGCCGGAGCCGAGATGAGACACGTCCTCTCACCATCTTGTCATGCGCAGAACCTCAAGTACCGTAGCTGGTAAACTACATTTGTAAATATAGAGAGATAATTTGACACAATGACGAGTGTCAATCCCACTTCGCTACATATTAAGTAGAGTTATCAACGTATATATTTACAACTATCAATAAACGACAAACTGAATTAGAGCTCTTTTATTAGCAGTTGTCAGTGAATAGCACTGAAATCTGGGCATGCGCTATTTTTAAAAACAGCTCGATGGTTCGTACAGTGAGTGGTGAAGATATTTTTAATGAAATTCATCGGGAAATTTTCGTGGTATGGAAAATTTCGTGGTTCAAGCTCTTCCCACGAAAACCACGAAAATTACCAACCACGAAAATTTCCCGGTATACGGTATTCCAAGTATTTTCAAAGTATTTCGAATGACGGATTTTGACAAGGTCCTGGCGGCCATCTTGGATTTAGCCTCGTTTTGAGTTTAAACTACCGAATTGTGATGTCCATCATACTCTTTGGAAATACAGAGTCCTAAAGGAATATTAAAAACAATAAAACCTTTGGTCCCTCTGAGTGGAACCAATATGCCAATTTTCAGCTCCTGGCTCATGGTCTTTTTGTTTTGCAATGTCATTTCGGTGCAATACGAAATAAGTAGACCGTTACGCTGTCCAACTCAGAAGTATTAAATGTGTCTCACAGATATGGTACTATATTATATATTTGAGAAACTTCATATAACCAATACTTAAGTTGTGACATATTTGTCACATTAACACCTATTCGCCTTTGAATGACTTCTGATGAACTCCATAATCGTTCCGATATTGTTATAGGTATTGATTTCAATGTGTAAATGACACCACAGTCGGCATTGTATAGCTCTTCTATCCATTATTTATAACATAACATTACCTTTTTAAATAAGACTTTGCCAATATGTTATTTCTGAACGAAATACCATTTAATTAATTTTGGATTGAACTTGTTATAAAATTTGCAATTTGATGGCATTTTTTTATCCATGTAAAAAATCAATGTTTTTTCGGATATAATAAATTTTGCCCTACATATCACTTTCACAACGACCATTTAGCAATCGGCACAAAACCATGTGTATTCGTACCGAATATTCAGAAGTAATCTTGTAACATGAGTAAAATAGCTTATATGTCTAACTGTAACGTAATTCATGTCTGTAGACGGTTTTTAAATAGTCTTACTCTCACAATAATTAGAGTTCAGAATCAATAATCTTAAAGAGGGGGATCTATTGGAATATCCAGCACTTTGTTTTTTTTGCATTATGTGCATTGCGAACTACAATATAGTTGTACTTACTTTTTCAACTCTTAAAACTAAGCCCTAAAGAGAGCCTTTAAAACTGATTAACAATATCTTGTTATATCAAAACTTTCCACACGTTTAGCGCCAAGGAATGGCTTCACTTCTGAATGTGATTTAAACGAATTTTATTCAGGGAAAGAAAATCAGAAATGAATCGGGAAACAAACCTAGATGGCTTATGTAAATGCCGCTCCACAATACAGGTATACATTATAATACATGATGTTTGTACAAACATGTTAAGAAATATTATGGATTTATTTCGTAGTCAGTTTATACGCTTCGTGGATAAGAATAGCTATGTGAATCAAAATAGTAAATTGATGAACATACTGTATTCATCCATATTCTTCTGGCATGATACGGAGTTATCGCCATATAGTACATCCCATATGAAAAAGACCTTTCTCATAGAAATATGATTATATTTGGGACACATGACAAAATGTTAAAACATTGAAGGCATCCTGTTAGCAGGAACAAGATGCATTATCAGAAATGAAACGACTTCATTTATCACTGTTAAAGTCAAGGCATCTTAGTCTAAGGCGACGGTGTGTTATTGACAGAATCGATTTCCGAAATTTTAAAAAAACTTCTCAGTGTTGTTTTAATGGATCTAACCTCTCATTGTCAATTGTCAAGTCATCATTATATTACCCTCAGTGATATTGTTCAACTGTATAGTGTTATCAGCATATATCACTAACATGTAATTTAAGGTATAAACGGAAACATTCAAAGAAATTTCATTTCCACAAAAATACCCAGATAGAAAATCCCCCCAACGTCATCTAAATTTCCTCTCTATAAACATTGTGACATTGTCCAAAATATTTATAGAAGGATGATATTTTGCAAAACAACATTTCAAACGAAAATCAAAACGTTTGTTACTTTGGGAAAAAGAAGAGTTTTTGTTTAAAAAGAACTTCTTTATTGTCAACAACGTTTCGGAATATATGCGTCGTTCTTGGAAAGATAAAGATCAAACTAAATAAATTGTGAAAGGGGAATTCTTAATTTTCTTTTGTTTTCCACTTTGAAATGCCTTTCTACAACTTGGTGTGGCTACAGTGCTGTTAAATGATAAATGCGCTGAAAGCAAATTGATAAAATTTAACAGTTCACTCTCAGATCTGCCTTTGATCATATGGAAGATACTCTGCAGAAATGAAAATCAAAACGTTACATTTTAGATAAAGTTGCTTTGGATCCTGGAGGAAATTCGTTTGCTGTATAATAATGTGTTTACGAAAATCAGTTTTTCCCAAGACAAACAGGTTACTCTACACAATACATGCAGTTATAAATCGAAATTATAAACATACTCTTTCTTTACCTATTGCAGAAAGAAGAAAATTATACAATTATAGGCAGGGCATAAAATCAATACATGTTTTCTCGTTTCCGTAATCAATGATTTGACCAAATTCCCCATGACATTATTGTTTTATTATGTATTTAATTAAGAAACGAAAGGAAAGCAATAAATACAGTCGAAATTGGTAAACAAAATAGATTAAGACTACGGTAAATGACTTAATGATAAAACTGCCTCACGCCATGAAACAATCGTTTGACGTCATCACAAGTTTATATTTAGTACGCTCTGTCAATTGGAGTCAATATTTGTTTGCCAAAGACCAAGTGATCTCGACCAATCAGATTCCTGAGAAAAATATGCTTACATAATAAATTAGTATATTCTTCAAAATCATTTTGGGTTGCGCAGTAGTTAGCGCGTTCGATTGCGGATCAAGAGGTCTGGGGTTCGAATCCCGCCTTGTTTGCAGTAGAGAACTGTTCTACACGCAGTAAAGTTTGGGTGCAATGCTATATTCAAATTCAGCGTAGTACCACCCATGGTTCGCTAGTTAAAGTCGATGCTCGCAGGTTTCACTGCAATGCATAGCCATATGGCGTTGCGGGCTTTCTCCCTGCCATCATACTAGCAGCCGCGATATAAGTGAAATACTCTTGAAAGCGGCGTTAAACCCCAACTCACCTCAACTCACCTTAATATAAGAGATTGATTAAACGTCGTATCATCTGAAAGTCATGAAAATAACTTGCAAGAATCAAACGACAAAAGCATTGTAAGTCTGACCAAAAACTTAAAGGTGCATCCATTGAGTTTCATAAAATTGTATTTGCCTTTGATACGTGCTAATATTCGATATGGGATGATTTCAGTTCAAATTAGTTCATTCAATTTGAATATTCATCTCCAATCGCCAAATAAATCAAAATTACTAGTTCGAAATTAAAATCTAGCATCACCATTATACATGTGCAGAAACCGAAACTACACGTCCCATTTACATGCACAGTAGTTATAAGACCTATTTAACATTATCAGCCTAAAGTTATCTTTTTGTCTGTTGTAAATAAGTTTCCAAAATTACGTTTGACTAATTGACGCGCGCGTCACGCGATGTATTGTCCGGTTTTCGATCAGAAATCGATACTTTTATGTTTATATTGTCGCTATATAGAGTCGACTATCAACAAAATGGTAATTTTCGGTACCAGTCTGTACTTTTCGATAGAATAACACCATTCATAATGTTTGGCACATGTGACCCAACAACACAATGGATGTACCTTTAAATGAAAAAGGGGGCGGGATAGCGCGTTCGGCTTCGGATCAGGAGGTCCAAGGTTCGATTCCCGTCAGGGGCAGGGCAACTTTGTCTGCAGTAGAGAACTGTTCTATACGCAGTCAGGTTTGGGTGCACTCGTAGGCTGAATTTCAGTAGTACCATCTATGGTTCGCTAGTTCCAGCAGCTACTCGCAGGTTTCACCGCAGTGCATAGCCACATGGCGTTGGGGGTCTTTCTCCCTGCTATCATACTAGCATCCGCGATATAAGTGAAATACTCTTGAAAGCGGCGTTAAATCCCAACTCACTCACTTAAATGAAAAAGTCAGCAGTGCTGAGATCACTTGACAGCTAAATCTGCTATGTTATACTATCGGGATAACGGGAACACCAAATTAATTAATTTATTAATTAAATCAAAGATTAATTTGTCCAAATGACTTGACCATTTGACCCTGGGATTCAAGCATCACATTATTCATATGGACATGATAACATTTTTTAATATGTTCCCACTTTTAGTAAAAGCTGAGAGCTATCATTTTCTACACAAATAATAAAGTAAGCACCATGTCCAAACTATTGATAAGAATTGATCTATTACTTAATCCGTTACACATTGGCGCCCGTGTTCCTTGCTGGAGTAACGTCTTTCAATAAATGCTAAACGTATTTCACATATTATTCCAATTCTTATTTATTACTGAATATTCTCAACGTAGAAAGCCAGCCTCACTGAAATAAAGTGCTCTTACAAAAAGGTAAAAGCGTGTTACCAATTGCAATTAAATGGCAACTAGAGTTGAAATGAAATGATGAAACCTACAAATCTACCTCTCACACCGGTTGGTTCCATAAGGTTGTCGCTTTATTACCAAATACTGACAACCGTTTTCTATCCACACAGCTAAGAGAGTCGTTTAGATTAGATGTTTTACCCTCTAACGTAGCAATATATTGAATACACTTGTATAAAAAATGGCAAATTTGAAACAAAAATGATATGCAAAAAACTTGCTACAGCGCCTTTAAAATAACAATTTATATTTAAACATTACACGGCATTATGATGTCACATTTGAATCGATTTCAAGAAACATGTCTAAACCAAGATTGAAATAAACATGTTACTAATGCCAATCTCTTCAAAGGAATTAATCACGACATTACTGTATTAATTTTTAAATCGGATCTGGTTCGATGACATCAAACGTACCATCAGTTGAGCTGAGCTAAGCTGACTTGGGTTAAGCCGCTTCACAGTTTGAAGGGATTCCCACCAGATATAGTTGTTTGATTCATACACTGAGGTATCGTTCTTAGCGTATGCCTAACTCAATGTGGAAAAACTCACAATTTCACAAAAATGTATTACTTTATGTAAATTTAAAAGAACTGACACAATATTGGTAATTTTCTCCCTTATTAATAGTTTTTTCATATTTTGAAACACTGTGGTTATTTCGATTGATAAATATGTTCATTAATAATCAACATTAATATCAAATAATGAAAATATACTCTCAAAATATAAATCATAAACTAATAGTGTCTATCAAAGCTGATGTGAAATAATCGGCGCTCTGTATTTCTTCATCTATATTCACGTATACACCCCCGGCAAAAAGAAACGCCTACTTTATGTTCCTTAAAATGAAAGATGCAATGATTTCTTAAATATAAGTAATGGCGGTCTCCACGTTATGCTGAAGCAATAACTAACATGAAAGTCCATTGAAATCGTTGAAAACTGTGATTCGAGTCAATAACATTCATTAAAACCATGCCCAATGAAGACTGTTATTTTCGGTTGATTCACTTGCGCACCTTAACCACGTACATCGGTAGCATCATCACCACTTTAACGCGAATGCCTGAATCTGTCATCAATTTGTTAGTTCGAATTATTCATTACCGAACCATTGAGTAGATATATCTCAAATATAACTTTTTATTGCATGTTTTGTTACGATTCATTACATAGTTTAACCTGTTATTGCATACACTACATGCATTGTGACCCTAATAATTACAGAGCCTAAAACTATTTTAATAAAATACCACATTGTATTCTGGTTGCTCCCTCTCATCATATATGGGACTGATAACCATTCATTAACTCGGCATGTTATTTGTCATTCGAGTATATTCCCAGGCGTGTCACACATTGTCATCAGTCATACACCCCCGGCCAAAAGACACGCCTACTAGATATATTAGCAATATTATAATGTAATGCAGTTGCACCATTTCTGCATTATATATTTGAAATTCAGAAGTTCATGTCACGAAAGAAGGGCGATTGATGAAATGAGTAAACAATAATTGTTCAGTTTTCGATCAGTGCTTGATCAGATGTTCATACAACCACGAGCAACAATACAGGCACGCATTCGCGTTAAAGTGGTGATGATGCTACGATGTACGTGGTTAAGGGGCGCAAGTGAATCAACCGAAAATAGCAGTCTTCATTGGACGTGGTTTTTATGAATGTTATTGACTCGAATCACAGTTTTCCATGATTTAAATGGACTTTCATATTAGTTGCTAAGTTTAGGTGATCGTATCGCCTTGAACAACTTTTCTGCAAGTATCAACAAAACTCAGAAAACAACAGAAACTAAATGATCACGTTTATTTGAGATTCTTAAAAATAAAATACACACAATGGACAGCACTTAGCAATCTTCATCGAAATTCGATACTCCAAATGAGCAACATGTAAGAAAAAAGACAAGAAAAGTTGATTTTGGGTGGATTCACAAAGGTCGACAAGTGGGAAAGCGTCTTGGTGGAGGATGTAGAAAAGTTGATGTCGATAGAAATGCTGCCAGAGATCAGCTGCTTGACATAGGGAAGGATCTCTTCTTCCCGGGCGGTATTTCCAAGAAGGGAAAGGTAGAAGAATATGACTTTGATATCCTTGCTTTTAAGGAAACTGCTCTGCCATCGTCTGCAACTGTTAACGAATGCTATAAGATCTTCAAGACAGGAGTTTTGACTTTTTATATTCACACCAAGGATAAAGAGGCAATTGATGGACATTTGTCTACAGATGTTACAAAGCATGCAGCAGACCAGGATCACAGTTCCAATGCTCAGATGCAGCTCAGGATCACGGTTCAAATGCTCAAGGTGCAGATCAAGTTCAGGGTTCCAATACTCAAGGTGCAGATCAGGTTCAGGGCTCCAGTAACCAAGAGGCATGTAATGGTCAGCATTCTACTACCAAAACAGGAGCGCTGATGAATACAGAAGCACGTCATGGGGAACCCTACTGGCTCAGGGCTACAACTGAACTATACACTGTTGATACCACTGACATACTGAGTGAAGCTGCTGCCTCCATTGGGGGATTTATGGATGATGACTTTCATTTGCCAGACATCGATGTTGGTAATATTGACTCAAACGTCAACGTCAACGTCAATCTGAATATAGCTGGAGAAAGTGGTTTAGCAGGGACCTAGGATGTGCAGTCTGTAGAAATGACAATACATCGTGGACCACTTGATCTGTCAGAGCTTTGTAGCCATTTCAAAGACCGTTCCATTATGGACAGGGTCATCAACATTGTACACTATCCTTCCTAACGGTGACATAAGCCCTTTTTATACGGCGAGCGTTTGCATATGAGTAAAGCATTAGACATATGCAAATTTGCTCATATGAGCAAAATTCGCCGTATGGACGCATTCACTACCGTAAGCAAATTTGCACCTAGTCAGGGGCAGGGGTATTTTCACTTTTCTAGTAAAAGTTCGTGGTATACAGACATAGCGACTTCACTCAGGTTGAGAACATATATGAGATTACTTTAGAAACTCTTAATATTCTTTTTCAAATTTTATATATATAGGATAATCTCCTTCTTGCACGCGATGACCTTCGAAATCCATCTGACTATCGGATTTTCATTATATAATTAGGGCGAAATAGTCAAAACAATGTTGACAGATATAAATTAATGTCATATATTTAGTTTACATCTTATAAATATTAATTGGTGTGTTTTAGGAATTCTCTATTCATATATTAAAATAGTTGGAAGCCCATTTGCATAGGCAGAAATTAAACACATATGAACGCATAGCAAATTTACTTTTACTCACGTGTGTATATTACTACCAAAAGCAATATTGCATATGTGCAAAGTTCGCCGTATAAACAGGGCTATAGAAAGAGCTCAGGATACAGGTGGCGTCTTAAAGGATACTTTGACAGAGTTCTGGGAACAGTTATACAGTCAATGTACTGTCGGCCGTGATGTCAGGGTTCCATTCCTGAGGCATGACTATGGGCAGGAGGAGTGGAATGCTGTTGGGCGTATTCTTGTTTATGGATGGAAATTCAGGGATACTGGTCAGTTAAGATTTCGAAAATCCTTTTTCACCACTATCTGTTCCCTCAGCTACCCATACCTCAAGAGACGCTTCTTTAAAGCTTTTATGGTTTCATCTCGGCAGTTGATAAGGACATATTTTCAAAGGCTGTCCAGGATTTCACAGATGCTGACATTGAAGTTCATGAAGCCCTTGAGGAACATGAGTGTAGAAGAAGAATCAACAAAGTTCATATTCTACCACTAATCTTGGAAATTGCCCACAAAGATTTCATTCAGACACCGATGTACGACAGTGATTGTTAGCGTGACATGCTTGGTGCAACGAACGTGACGAGTACCAAACTGAAAACCGCCTACAAGTCTTTGGTGCCATACATATTATGGATTTCCCCACCTGCAACACCCCCGAAGAAAGTAAAACTGTTAAACACTTAAGGCGATACGTCAAAGAGTTGGATGCTACAAAGCTCAGCATGTTTCTGCTATTTTGCACTGGGTCTAACTTGGTGATAGTTGACAAGATTACAGTTGAACTGCGGCCGAAAAGTCTGTTTGAGCGAAGACCCATTGGACATACATGTGGGTGTGTACTTCAGATTGGAAACCACTGCGACACATTCACGGTGCTTCGATTTGAATTTGACAGGGTTCTAGACAGCAGCATATGGATAATGGACATTATCTAAGCGCGACAGATCGTTGACTTGACTGAAAGATCTTCCGATTCCTGTAAATCAAATGGGTCTAACAATTTCAGTAAGCTGACCAGGAAGGGTTTTGAAGCTTACAGAGATCTTGTTATTCTTGAATGTGTTATTAAAAGTCTTGACATTCTAATATTTGCCAACGGACAGAGGGCTTGTCATTCCTAAATGTTCTATGTGAACCAAAGCCGGTTATCCTTTTAATATCATATCTTGTTTTTTTCAGATATCATTCATTCAAAATTTGTACATGTTTAATTGCCAAACAGACAGAGGGTTTGCCATTATTAAATGTGTTTGTTAACGAAAGCTGATTAACTCTCTTTTATACCATTTCATGTTTCATTAAGATATTATTTCCTTCAAAATATTAACATTTAAATAATTGTCAACAGAAAACAGTTTTGTCATTCAAAATGTTTTATGTTTAACAAAACCGGTTTGTCTTTCTTGTCACATCCAGTTTCTTGGATAATTATTATTTCATTCAAAATCGTGACCTACTAATTATTTTCAACAGACAGAGGGTTTGTCATTCTTAAATGTGTTTGTTAACGAAAGCCAAGTAACTTTCTTTATACCATATCATAAAGATATAATTTCATTCAAAATCTTAACATTTAATTAATTGTCAACAGACAACGGGTTTGTCATTCGAAAATGTTTGATGTAAATGTAAACCGCTTTGTCTTTCTTGTCATATCCAGTTTCATGGATGATTATCATTTCATTCAAAATCTTGACAATTGTTTACAACGGACAGAGGGTTTGTCATCCTTAAAGGTTAAATTGAACGAAAAACGATTTGCCTTTATATATATTATTTCTTGTTTTATGAATATAATGTATCAATATAACAATATGATATATAAAATATCATAGAGACATTTCACAATGATGACCATTCGTCACATGCTTTTTTATCCCACCGGTATGTATTACCGTGGGATATAGTCATCGCCCCGTCCGTCTGTCCGTCCGTCTGTCCGTCCCTCCGTCTGTCCGTCTGTCCGTCCGTAATCATTTCGTTTCCAGAGCACAGCTCCAAAACCGTTCATCATATCTTCCTGAAACTTTGCATGTGTATTACCCACTAACTGAAGTGGTGCCTTTTGATATTATCAGATTGTTTCTGAAAAATTAATTTGTTTCTGTTTCCATAGAAACATGAGAGGGATGTTGGTTGTTGTTGATTTTGACTGCTTCTGGAGCAGAAGTCTAAAACCCTTAACATTCCTGAAACTCTGTAATACCCACTAACTGAAGTACGGTAGTAGATACACAAGTATCTGTAAAAGATGTGTTTTACAAATGTTGTGGAACCGGTGGGATATGTCATCTTCTGAAGACTCTTGTTTTCTTTTGACACAGTTCGTGTTTTGATTAGATGGACTGACGCTAATGTAATATTCTTCACTAATTCACTATTCTTGTACTTCGCAATCAGATTTCCTAAATGTCCATATTCCATTATGAAGAGTCTAAATAGTGACAGATGTTAATCGAATCAATAGGAAATTATTGATATCAGAAAAAGGTTCAATTACAGTTCGTTTGAACATCCTACTTCACAAGTTCAAGTGTGCTAATGGTTGTCTCGTGTTCTTGAAATGACATGACGTATTGTTCGAATATATATTATGATAACACAAATTCGGAAAAGTAACTTCTTCACTGTCTATCTATATGCATATGTATAACTAAGGCGATTATTTTGTTGACCAAGTTTGCATGCAATATATTAACCAAACCATTTTTCAAACAGATTCAAATGGAGAACCCAGACCAAATTTTCGTGTCAATTAACCACTGCTGCAGAGATTCGGAAATGGCAACGCTAAGTTGTCAAAAAGAAAATTTAATATAATACAGTAGAAAGAACATAAGTTAAAGCTACAGTTTTTAAATATTCAAAATATTTTCATTTATTTTTAAATACCATCACCATACCCTTTAACATTGAATAATACATTAAGAAGAGAATATAGAGTAACATTTTAATTTCATACAATATGCCAAAATAACATTTACTTGTTAAATTGTTAAAAAGGTGTGTTGATTCCCTGTATAAAGGTCATCATATTACCATAATAAAATTATGTTTCTGTTTGTTGTTGCTATCTCGTTAGTTGTATTGATGTTTAATGTTTTTCGTTCTTCCTTGTTACCATAATTGCTTACTTTATTCACACCAGCATTCACCAACAGAAAGAGGCCAGCACTCTTATTGATCATTATAATAATCTTCTGTACGTTACTTAAACACTTTAGTGGATTTCACTGGTCTGTTTCGAGATTAATATCCTGTGGGAAAATGTTGCATTATTATGCTCGGGGTGAATGTTTCTACATGTTTTTGATTGCATTTAACAATGATAATGTTTGTAATTTAGAGATTAAAACAAATCATTAATATACAAGAATAATAGATGGTGTCGGACATATCACTGCTATTAACATTTAAGTCTCCTCTCTGAAGTATCAGACCAGTAATAATGTAATAATCCCCGGGATTGTACCCTAATTCCCTCTACCCCGGGCAGTTATTTTAGAAATGCCTCTCTTCAAATTAAATATAAATATATAATATTAAATACAGAGATGTGAACTTTTAGATGAAAGTGTGTGTTATGTCTAACTCTTTAAAAAAAATAACTGTTAATCAAGACATCAATCTGCAAACGTTATGCCAATAGCCCGCCTCGAACACGAAACCTCCATACTCCTGTCCACCAGGCGCATCCACTATGCTATTGGGACTAGGCTGTTTGAGGTTGGTTCGAATGGTTCTTATAGCTACGGCCTTCAACAAATGGCGGTATTTAACGTAGGACTCCTTTTTTCGCTCTATCATTTAGAATAGATGAAACAAAAGTTAACCAAGGGGTCGGTTTGTAAGCTTGATAAAACATGCTAAATGGTATTTAGAAGATTTAAAATCCTTACTCTCGGGGCTGACGCCTCTCGTGTTTATCCCCCAGGTTTATTGCGAGTTTTATATCTCAAAACTAGTTGATCTCTTGTTAAACTAAACTATGATGCCAATCCGTTTTAGTAATATGTAGTTAGTTTAGTTAATAAAATTACACGTTTTGAGTATAGTATGATATTTAACCAGAAATTTAAAGTTTAAACTGCTAACCAATACAAGGAACATTGTCCAATGTCATTTAACATTAAATAGATGTTTACAGGACATGTAGATTTGATAAATGTCTAAGTGAAATATTTGATACCATCAAGAAAAAAACATCTAAAAGGCTGGAGCTACGATAATCTTTATCGTCAACCTCCTGAAACGATTGAAAATAGTAACAACATTACCAACACCAATATTAACAACACCAAGCACCATTTAATTTTTGTGACAGTCATTAGTATGTATACTAGGCAGTTATCAGTTATATTTAATATAACCTAGTGTAGCTTTCAAGTGTGCACCTGTGGTCAAAACACGATGTTATTTATAAAATTCAAGAACATTGATTGAACTCGATTATTAGGCTTTTCTTTATTGATGGCATGTCTTCTAACATTATAAAGGGACAGTAGCACGTTTTTTTGCTCAAATAAGTCGATGAAATGTATTTTGAAAAATAATGTCACCAATTGTAAAATACCCTTCTATCTTCGGAAAATCAAGTTAAAATGAGTGTAAATTGTCGAAATAATAAAATGTGTTCACAATAAAATGACCACCATGCAGTTTTTGCTTAAAACGCAACACCGTTATTACCACTACGGATAATTGGTTTGTGTTTTAACATTTTACCCTCTAAAGTAAATATAAATGACATAACTCATAATATATGAGAAATTTGAAAAAATAAATTCGCAAAAAACGGCCAACTGCCCCCTTTAGACTCAGGATCATCACATAAACTGTAAAGTGGCTATGGCATCATTCATACCGGACAAAATAAGTTTGCGATACTTGATTTTTCATTAGAGATATAGCATCAGCGTATCAATGAATATATAGAGCAGTATCTATAAGTTCATAAGTTGTTCCTTACTATCTTTGTCCAGTATAGTTTCCATGCCATTTGATACAGCTTTTAAATATTAATGTCTTAACCTATCATTTCTGGTTTCGTCTAATGCACTTAGAAAAGATTCCCTGTGAATTAGTTGACATTATGGAAACATCAATAGAGTAATATGTTTTTAATTTTAAAAAAGATAATCTGAAAAGTGCATCCGTAAGTTTTGTTATTGGTTAATGAATCAAATCTTTGGAAAATATTAAGCTTAACGGCTTAAAATATTTCTCACATTTATCCTTCCATGATTGATTGATATGCTATCATCACAAACCAAAATGGCATTTCACATAATTGGGATTTTGAAATGTGAATTAATTGGGGTGGTTTGATGTTCTTATTGACACTGTCATAAAGTTGAGTAGTGACAAATGATAGTTTTTAACAAGGCAAGTTGAGAATTTTTTTTTCTTTAAGAGAATACTCTAGATGAAACAATGTGAGACAAGTTATTCCAAGACATGTTGGAGTTGAGTCTAACGCAAAATGATGATGTGTAAGATGACTATTTATGTGCGATACAAGTTCGTTAAACCTTATGAAATAGCAAAACGTTGTCACAATTAATATGTAAGTGAGAAAACAACTTTTCACGTCAGGTCGTTTTCATATCTGGTTATTCAAGCTTTGCTGCATTTTCTGAACGGTTCTTTGCTATCGTAGCACAGCACACTAAAACGTTCAGATGTAGCATGCTGCAATACTATCACAAATATACAACATGGCTTAATTTAGCCAGTGATAGACTGGCATGAGTTATGACGTGCGGGATAGGATGGCGAGAAGACGAGTTCACAACGTTTAGGCCCTAAAAATAAAAATAAATGTTTCTGGTCTTTACGGGCTGACAAAGATCCTGCGATGACGCAAATTTTGGTGTTACGACATTTTTTTTTTCGAATGAAGAGATAAAATCCATTTTATACAAGCTTCTCACCAGTTAAAATCAAATTTAGACAATTATTTATATAAATAAAGCAAAAACACTCTTAAATATGTGTTACTATTCAAAATGGTCAATAATCTCAAGCCTACACTCCATTTTCAATATCCATTGCTATCTGGCCCTTTCTTTTGTTAAAACCTAGAAGAAGAAAAGTCCTGAGGCGTGGGTTTGAAACTGATGCGGGCGGAAACCAGAAACAACTCTTCTTTTCCCTTAGAGACTGTAGCAATGAACACTTATATTGCTTACATATTGATGCTCAAAAGGATCCTCAATGTGAAGCACATCATTACCCTGGACTAGGACTGCCATGTATAATATTCTAATATTTTTTAACATTGTGTGATCAACAGCTGCGCCAAAAATCATATTTTTTCTGAAATCAACCAAATAAGCTTTTACAAATAAAGATCGTATTTAAAACATATTCGTTAAATTAACAAATAAAATCCACGAAAATCGATCCACGTTTTATTGTATGCCCAAGTCTAATTGTTGCCATCAACATAACATGAGGACGTGAAGATTTTCTGGATAACAACTTCTTTAATGTGAAAATACACGCATATTTTCACATTAAAGAAGTTGTTATCCAGAAAATCTTCATGTTCTTATGTATACAACTTCTAAATGCCCTTCAAAGACCTGAACATAACATGATTATTTGATCAGCCAACTGGCAACGAATGTTTAACGTTTAATACCTTTTATCAATAACAGAACAGACAAGGTGAGGATCAATATTGTAAGCTGAGATAAAAGCTACTGAAATAGTTCTTAGATAATGATACTTGAAAGAACGTGAACGTGGCACGTGATCCTGTGCGGAGCTCGGTGGGTCACAACAAGATAAAAAATAAGTTTTGAGCGAAGCTGATAACCGGATTGTGACCAGCTTCACGGGCGGCCAGGCTGAGATTTTGGAAGGTTGGATCCATTTGGAAGTTGATATATGTGTTGTCAACCTTTTCAAGATACGTTCGTGCTTCTGTTCACCTAGTAGTACACTTTATCAGATGTGTTGTAATGTAATTGTAAATAAAGTTAAGTTAATACATTCATTCATGTCAGTCCTTAGTCCATGGTATTAATATGATTCACATTGAGGACGCCTTTGAGCCTCAATATATAAGCAGTATAAATGTTCATTGTTGAAATCTCTCAATGTGCAGAGCTCCTTCTTCTGACCAACTTACGCAAGTTTCCATCACTGTAGTCTTCTGTGCATGAACACCAGCGCACTTTTATAGTGTACTCTGCTACGCCAGCAAAGTTCAGTTAAGGAAATGCACGAAAGACAGTTATGCAGTGATGTTTTGCGTTTAAGTTGTCTCTTAATAAAATAATAATTCCATTGTTGTATTTTCATTTCGGAAGTTTGCTTGAAATTTAAAACACATTGTGTAAAACGTATATCGTACAAATCTACGAATAGCTTCTCTCATACTCTTTCAGTTATGACATTTTCATTGAGAAAGCAAATGTTAGTCTTAACTTTCCTTCATTTGATAAAACAAACATCATTTATCATTATTACACTTGATGACAGTGACAACAAGAATATCAAACCCTATTATGTATTGACACTAATTATGTGAAATCGAAGGAAATCTGAGCAAAGTGCATACGACTATAGTACGTGTTTCGAAATTATAATGTAACATATATTGAAATAAATACTTGAATGGATGAAACCAGAAATAATAGGGAAAGTCGTCATTAACATTCAATAGCTGTACAATATGACATGGGAACTGAATGATGAAATGCAATTTATGTGCAGTTCATCCTGGGACTTGGATTGTTAGGAAACATGATTCCAAATGACATCAATAAAGAAATTCCAAATCATTTAGATCAAGCCATTTTCTTGAATAATGATATCCATTTCTGACCTCAGGGAAGCAAATTCTTGAACTGTAAAGTCAGCTTTTTTCTGACATCCACCCCCGTTGTACATGATTGAGTGAGTGAGTTTGGGTTTAACGCCGCTTTAAAGAGTAATTCACTTATATCACGGCTGCTTGTATTATGGCACCATGTGGCTTTGCATTGCGATGAAACCTGCGGCTGGAACTAGCGAATCATGGGTGGCACTACGCTCAAACTCAGTGTAGCATTGCACCCACACCTTACTGCGTGTAAAACAGTTCTCTACTGTAGACAAAGTTGCCCCTGGCGGGATTCGAACCCCGGACCTCTTGATCCGAAGCCGAACGCGCTAATCACCGCCCCCTGTACATGATTGAAGCTCATGTCAACTTGAACCATAATAATGAAGTCAGTATCAGAATGCCATGTTTTGAAACATAAAGTAACATCCAGAATTATCAGAAAATGATGGAGAGAGTATCAATACAGTACAATAGATGTGGACATTTAAAAGCAGGCATTCGTGAAGGCTACATTCGGTAAAATTAAATATTATTATTTTTAACTAGTTTACGTCTGAATGGCTGGTCACAAAAACAAAGTAACGCTTGGTGTGAGTAATGTTGTTACTATAATCGAATAGTTTAAGGAGAGTGACGATAAACGTTAATAAGAAAAGTAATGGCTATTTATACTGCCCTAGTTATCCACACATTAATGCATGCTCATTGCGCGCCTTGTCGGAATTGTAATTCGAGGCTGGCGAAAGCGCCACATGAAGTCATGCACCCCCGTTTTTTTTAGGTACCCTATTATACAGCTGGATGGACTTAGTGCAACTAACCACTTCACCACTGTGCTCCAGCTTAATGCGACTGTAAATGTTTTCATCTCAGTCATATTCCGCCCGAGAGCTTTATCGCAAATGCAAGTTCTTTATGTACAAACATCTACAAAATAAAAATCTAATTGTTTTCTTCAAATTATATAACATAAGACCCTCGTTAAAATGCAGTAGCTCTTGAAACATAAGTTCGTGTTACATATCTAATATCAAATTGTACACACTCAACTAACTACGTATTACTTAAACGTTTTGCCATCATAATTTAGTTAACAAAGAGAAGAACTGTTTTTGAAAAAGATTTGCTTCCTTTTTGTACTGATAATTATAAAGTTATTATATTAATGATGATTGATTCTTAAAACATCAATGCAAGAATAAATATTTAATAAATAATATCAATAATATATGTCATCCCACGCATTTTACGATCCTCTCCGTTTTGTTATCTCTGAAGAACAAATAATATAAATATGTATTAATATATATTTAAATATTTCAATAATATCCTTTGAATGTTATATAAATCAAAACCATATAGCAGGTTTAAGCAAAATATAACAGTTGGTTATATGAATGGCAACGTAGTCCTCCGTCATGATTCATTTTGATTGACACCAACGGGCAGTATGTCCAAAACTAATTTCCATTTACAATTAGAATAATTTGACTCTAGCTCTTCTAAAGGACGGACTATCTGTCTAGCCTACATGTAAATAGACCTATTATATCCCAACTTGTCTCAAAAATGAACAATAATGCTCAACTTGACAATTTTGATGATGATAATGATAATCGATATGTATGATAGGTGCAGCATAACGTACGTTTCAGGTTCAGATTTAGTTATTTCGCTTCCGAATTATCATTTCATTGTTACATTAATTCTCTTAAAAAGAATAACAATGTGACATTAGGAAGAGACTGTGACTGAAACTTTTTAACAAGAGGATTTCAAACATTGATTCCATTTCAGCAGTATTATAGATGGACAGATAAAGAGATTATGTCATTGTTTCTTTATGAATATCTTCTCCATGTCATCGAATGTAATGTGAACATGATATATGTCACTTTCCAACTCGATGGGATAGAAATGATATTCGGCAAAAGCAATATAATTTGTATCTGAGCGAAAAGCATTCAGAACACAACAGATAGAAAGCCTAGGGCAGTTTTATTGATTGATCGTAGAAACAATTTACCTTACAGTTGTGCACATTCACTGTGAATTCGTTGAGAAAATAATTTGATATCAAACCGATATAAAACAGGACAATGTTTACTAAGTTAAGATCAGTAAGATGTTTTCGATAACATTTAGTAAGTAGAACATAAAGTTTCGAAGTTTGCTGTACCACAATGTAGGGTAAAGTTCTGCCCTGAACTATGATAAGGTAAAAGTAGTCGGATTAACGTCCTCGTGCTTTAACTATAATAGTTCAGGGCAACGTTATACTTTATTACAACATACTTCGGGGGACAGCTATTTGTATTGCTTAATCAAATTCCCATTTGATAATGGGATTTCTTAATATCTTCAATGCCAACATATAAACACTCGGTCACACACATGCAGTTATTAAAACTTGTCCGGAGGATTTTCTGAAAAATATAGCAATTACTATCATGAAAGAGATTCGAGCAGTACGTCATCACAAGAACACCAGAAAACAATCAACAAACTTGAAATTGTCAAGTGGGATTTTCAAACGATCTGTAATTGAACTTTTTTCTGATAACAATTAACCCTGGCTATTCTATTATCATCTGTCACTATTCGGATTCTTCTTAATGGAATATGGTCATTTTGTGAATCTGATTAAGAAGTACAAGAGTAGTGAATTAGTAAATAATATTTCATTAGCATCAGTCCATATAATAGAAATATAGCAACTCGTTGACATCGGATGTTCTGTGTCACTGTATGAACAGAATTGATCAAGATTTTCTAATGAAACATTCAATAAGGTATATTAGTCATGGAGCGTGTATAATGTCTATTTACTAAAATGTTTAAGACGAATTCAGTTTTGATTATGAGTTTGCAAGTCGGAATGATATATAGAATATAGAATACCATCAACCATACATTGCAAACTGACTTTCCAGTAGACATTAAAAACCTTCTGGAGTTTGGTAAACGATTACATTTAAAACTACTCAAGTGCTAGTAACATGTCTGTAATGATTATCAAAGTCTTAAGTAATAGTTTTATCCCCCGTATACACCCCCGGCCAAAAGAAACGCCTACTAGATATCTTATCAGATATTGTAAAAACTGTTATGAACAGTTTAGCAATATTATAACATAATGAAGTTGCACCATTTCTACATTATATATTTGAATTTCAGAAGTTCATGTCACGAAAGAAGGGCGATTCTTGAAATGGGAAAACAATAATTGTTTAGTTTTCAAACAGTGCTTGATCAGAAAAAGATGTTCATACAACCACGAGCAACAATACAGGCACGCATTCGCGTGTAAGTGGTGATGATGCTACCGATGTACGTGGGTAAGGTGCGCAAGTGAATCAACCGAAAATAGCAGTCTTCATTTGGCGTGGTTTTCATGAATGTTTTTGACTCGATTCACAGTTTTCCATGATGTCAATGGACTCTCATATTAGTTATTGCTTCAGATAACATGGAGACCGCCATTAATTATATTTAAGACATTATTGCATCTTTCATTTTAAGGAACATAAAGTAGGCGTTTCTTTTGGCCGGGATGTAGTATTTGGCTGCGTCTGTGTCTACGTACGTCAAGTACAGACGGAATAATAAAGTACTATACATTTGATTCTTTTCATATTTTGCATATGGGTTCATCATAGGGAGAGTACTGTTCTAACATAGCTTTGTGACTTTGATTTCAAGGTCACAATGAGACTTTGTAAGTTTACCCTTGTCAACGAGATATCTCAAGAACTGTTGAACTGGATAATATTCATATCTTACACAAAATACCTCCTAGGAATGCCAAAGGGCTGATGAAGTGGAAAAAAAGTTTATTCAACAGCTTTTGTCTCATGAGTAGCTTGTCTATTCCATATACAAGAGGCATACTTATATTTGTGATGATTTATCTTAGAATTGGGCAAAATCATAATTCAGTTAACCAGTTAAGCCGTTTCAGGGGAGATATTGTATTTATAGTTTTGTAAGTATTGTATATAAACAGTTTAAAGTTAATAGTAACTGGTACAAAACAATTCCTGATTCAATTTCAATTGATCAAGGATCACTTTTAATGAACCTCAGTTTTGTAGACGAGGGATTTTTACAAATGAAAGTACAAACGAAACAAAAGTTTCAAGAAGTTTCTGATTTTTCTAATGTAAGTACTTTTTAATGTGCTGAATTCAAATTTGAAATAACATTTGGGTGTCACCGAACTAAATAAAAAGTATCATACAAAAAAACCATTTAAAATATGTCCAGTGTAAAGAATCCGGGTTTTATGAGCGCGTGTTCACCTACGTTCAACGCTTATATCATATTCTTTCATTTGTCGAGGTGAAATGGTCGTGTGGTAAGCTGCTGCTACGGTCAGTGCTGGCGATATTTGCCTTACTCTGAGGGTGTGTGTTCGAATCTCGCAAGGGACTCGATCCGAAAAAGTACAAAATATTTTACTATTGAAGGTAGTGTTATCCAAAATATAATCATTTTATATTTGTTCACTATCTAAATGGCATGTATTTCTAATGCATTCAGCCTTGGGAGCAGCGCCAATGTATATATATATCAGAGGGGTACTGAATGTGAAATTAGCTTAACTATCGATTGTTGGACCTCGATTTTGTCGAGGCAAAACGTAAGCTGCTGGTACGGTCATTGTTGGCGATAGTTGCCTAACTCTGAGGGTGTTGTTTCAAATCCCGCAAGAGACTTGGCCCGAAAAAGTACAAGAATTTGTACTTTTGAAGGTAGTGTTATCCCAAATACAATCATGTTATGTTCTTCTTTGATGTATTATTTTGTCATGAGTAATAACACGTCATTTGCAGACACTTGTATTTTGATGAGTTTGCCTGATGAGCAGATGATCGCCAACGCGAGTGAGTGACAGTGAAAATATATTCACGTTGTAAACTCAGTGTCATTATTTTCATTTTTTATTTATCTGTTCCCATTCTACAAATAGAAGAATTAAATATCTAAAGCCCTATTTTTATACCAGACCAAATTTTCTTAAAATGAAGACATTATTTAACAGTAAAAAGATAGGTACACTAAGAAGGCTAGCCTTATTGCGTGACTTAATTATAAGTGTTTTTTAAAAAATTCGCTAATTGTAACCTCAATTATAATTTTTCAAGTTAATCATGTATCTTTTTCTCATTCTTAATTAGTGTATATCATAATTTATAATACATCATTCCTGAACATTTTGTGTACCTGTATATATGACAGTTTAAGATCAAATGTAAATGTAATGTATGTATGCATGTTTGTATGCGTGTATAAATTGTAAAAAATGTATCCTCATATGCCGCTGCATGCGGCCTGAGTGTAAATAAAGTTCAGTTCAGTCAAGACATTCAATTACAAGGTTTGAACATGCCATCGATCACTGATTATTGACTGTTCCCTGTGTGAGTTTGGCAGATTGACAATTACTCTTGATAAAACTACTTCATGAAGTCTGTCCACAAATAAACTCCTATGAATAGTTTCATTGTTAATGTATTATTAAAATTTTACGGCATGACAAACATCAGTTGGACAACATGTTTGAATGTCTCTGTAAACAATCCTTATATTAAAGTAGTCCGAAATGAAGGGTATCGAGCTTACTTTGGCAAATTAATTATAATCCAATCAATCAAATTAAACAAATCATTCAAAATGCAATTGTATGTATAGAGACTAAGCAACGAATCATACATGTATCTGAAAACTATACGATTTTTAAAATATAATATATGATTGAAGGTTTAAACTACAAGATAAGCCTTTTCTGCCATTCAAGAAATGTGTTATCATCCTACAAGCTGTCAACACTTTATAATTTTAAACTTGATAAAACAAACTTTTCGTAATATCCCTGCACAGCATCATTCACAATGATAACATCTGAACTGCCAAATGTCCGACTGTAGACAAAGCTTGCCTTATCGTTGAAATGGAAGCAGAGCAATGTCAATTAATGTTCTCTATTACCAACATTGCACACATTGACGATTCCGCTATATTTTAAACGACTTTCAAAGATATATTTCCCTTTGACACTTACAGCAGAGGAGGCGGGATCCAAGCTATCAATAAACATTGGAGTTTACTTGACATGCTTCACATTACCAAAACTCCCCACGCTGTCGGCCATGTGTGTCAACAGAATCGGTGAAATGTATGTCATACAAAACCCTATGATGTGGACAATTAAGATGGGCAAATAGTTGATTCAATCACAATGATTCTCAAGGAACACTACCCCCATCTGTATTTCTACCGCCTTCATACAGTACTAATAATCATATTGACCTTTGAGTCGAAACCAATGAATACCATATAAATCAGTAGGTAACAACAATACCATATAAGTAACATCGATCCTTACCCAATATTGGATATGTCTAAGTGATATAGTTTTTGAGTTATACTCCCGGAAGCGACACACAAAATGTGACCGTTTTTGGTGAACCTTTAAAAGGCACAAAAGGCCCATATTGGTAACTTCCATACCGAATGGGAATATTTCCAAGTCGCATGGCTTAGGCTCCGGTTCCAACACAAAGTCTGAAAATCGGACCGTTTTTGGTGAAAATTTTGAAATAGTATTCAGACCTTGAAGTTGAACCCCCTTCAAGGTACAAACGTACCAAACTTTCAAAATTTATTTCGACCTAGGAGTATAGGTTACCTCCATAACAAATTTGAGTTTCCAAGTCATATAGTTTTAAAGATATGTTTCGGAAACGTTGTTAGACGCACGGACATAGGGGGCGCTATATACCCCCGACTACGTCAGGGGTATAATAAACATACTTTTTTAATTGTTACATATTTGTTTCAATATATTCATATATGGGTTAGAGAAATAACAGGACAGCAAAATCAACGTCAAGTTTGACAATGAAATCATTCACAAAAATATTCAAGATCAGTAACGCAATGCCATTTAGTCCTTTCGAACATTTGACGCCGTCTGCAATATTTCGTGATAACAATATCAGTTAATATATCTCAAGGTGGCAGTTAAGTTCTATCAAGCATTAGAATTGATATACTCAACCTTTTGAAGTAGAAATTAGAATGGCAAAAAACTTCATTTCAATTCATTTATATTGATATACGTTCGACTTAAATAATTATTCCGACGACTGATCTAAAATAGCTGATTAATTTTACAGTTTACAGTTAACTAACTTTTGCAGAGTTCTGTTTTGGATTAATTATTTATAACATTAATAATAATTAAGATTGTTGTTTTAAAGTTGTATAACACAATGCCTAAAAGACAATTCACTGTGTATAAAACGAATTTTAATACGAATGATAATATACAAGAATATATGACAGTTAACTTTTTGGGGTTTTTTTTTGGTATTCTAAGTAAGGAGAGGGTATCCTAAGTTGGAGAACTTGTGCCTAATCCTTTTCATAATGAATAAAATATGTTTAAACCAAACCAACTTTTTTGTTGTATAAAATTTCAACTGGCAATGGCTTTTAGGAAAGGATTTAAAATGTCATTTGAACCACTGTTTCAACCATTTTATCCCATAAATAAATCTATACATATCCGCAATTGTTATAAAATCAGATCATGTTTTATAAATGTTGATTACCTTTGTCTTATTACAAACTGCTTCTATAATAATTATGAATGGAGAAAAGTTGAAACTACTTTAACGAACATACATAAAGGTACTTATTTTCCTTCATTGAAATAATATTTTAGCAAACTATCATTATGATTTAGCTAACACATAAAATGTTTCGGTAGTCCGCTGCAGAAGTAATAGTTAAAATTTGCAGTATGAATATTACACCACAATGTATTTCATGGACGATGGCTGATTATCAAAATAATGAAAATGGACTGAACAACCAAGTCTTTTGAAAAAAATCTCGTATGTATTCTTACATTTTTCACTTTCTCGAAATTCTCTGCCAGAACTGTAGAGACCTCAAATGTTGTTGGAAGGGAGAAAACAAATACTGTATATGTTTGTATCGACATTCGCCAAGGAAGTGTCATTTTTAGGATATAAGTCTTAGAGGTTAGAAAAAACAATACGTGTTAATTGGGATAATGACAAAAGGACCCATTGGTTAAAACCATAGTGAAGTAATGTGACAAAGACCAACAATGATATTTATAATAGTTTTTAGATAATATAATAAAAATAATGTAGCTCATAAGGATGCAAAATCCCCCCTTCATGATAATATTGACTATATCACATTTCGAAGTATCCAACTCAGTGATAGCTCTCATTAACAATTAAATAATTACAGTATTATAGTAAGCTATGTACCTATCTTTTATCATTTGGATTTCCTCTATATTACATTGTTGATCGGCCATGTAAAGTATTTATTTCATTGAGTTAATTGATTTCATTGAAAGATTAAGTGACGATGATTTCAAATTTCATGTTTTGACAGGATTTCAACTTGAACACTAACTGTCCTTCATCATCACTGATATTCCGAAGCAGAAAAGAAGGTTGCATATGACGACAGCCTAAGTATAGACCCTCATGTATTGGAAACATATTACAGTAGTACTTTTCAATGTTTCAGAAATTAAATTTCAATGGTAGAAAAGTAAAGTGTGGAAAATAATGTCCATGACAAATACTCGACTCTAAATTTCTGAATCGCCCAATAAATTACTTAAATACAACTTTTTAATAACACCACCTAATTACTGCCAACAAACGATTCACTAAAGACTGGAGCAGAATAGCGCAGTGGGTAGCGCGTTTGGCTTCGGATCAAGAGGTCCGTGGTTCGAATCCCGCCAGGGGCACGGCAACTTTGACTGCAGTAGAGAACTGTTCTGAATTTTAGCGCTAGTTCCAGCCGATGCTTGAAGGTTTCACCGCAATGCATAGCCACATGGCGTTGCTCGTTGGTCCATATAAGAGAAATACTCTAAATACCGGCGTTAAACCCCAACTCAACTCACCTCACCTCACCTTACTCAGCAGAAATGCGAGAGACGCAGAGAGTCGTAGCTTCTTGGTCTTACCACCTTCTTCATCCTCTTAGAGGAACACAAGGCAATCAAGAGGGGCTGCGGCCTCAACACAACTAACTCTTAGGGAGGGTATTTTAAGTTGGATAACTTGTTCCCAATCCTTTTCCTTTGAGAATAAAATATGTTTAAACCAAACCAGGGAGCCAGCTGGCGAATGCGACTTGCTAGGCGAGCCACCTCGCCTCTGACACTTTTTAGAGTCTTTGGCGATCTGGCCCATCTCTGCACGGTTAGGATACTGCAAGGCGAAGGCTAGCAAGCGAAATGCTCACACGCAAGCAAGTCCAACACTGACAAGGTGGAGGGCAAACACTCACGAGTTAGAACAACGTGCACAACACTCACTCGCAAGTGAGCAGGGAGTGGAACATGAGCAATCCGCCTGAAAGGCAGACAAGCTATTGACTACTTTCACAACTAGCACCGCCTATCACGTGCAATCCAAGTCCGGCCAGATAGTCTGACTAGATAAGCATCCCAAATATCCACACCAAACTCCGACCAAGAAAGTCACTAATTAGGAAGAATTACTTCAGCTGTGTGGACAGGAGTGGAGCATAAAGAACCAAGAAGCGGAAATATGACAAACAAAGTTTTTAAACTTCATTTATTTATCAGGGATAAGCCCGAAAACAGTAAAAAGTCGAGACAGAACACACACGTGACCTTATGCTCGCTCAAAAAAATAAGGAATGATGACCTATACCAGGAAGCGTCGTTGTGTGATCTATGTGGAGCTACGCTTCAGTTGGTTTTTCAAACCAATTTTAGCGAAGGTCATACTGATATACACAAAGAAAAAAGTTAAGCACCCGCTGATATTTGTGATGATATCTTTCGATAATATTGTTAATAGTTAAACAATGTTCATTTATGAGAAGAGTAGTGTTTGTGCAATATGTTCCAACCAGTGATGCGTGCAGTAGCGCCTACACGTTTGGGGCATGCACATGCAACATGCTACGCTCGAGCATCACAAAAATAGAGCCATGGGATCTGTAGCTCATCAGGATTTCATTGATTTATTATCTAAGATTGAATATCTAAGTTATTTCAAGTAATACATTGTTAACTAGCAAAAAATAGGTATTTAGATCATGACCCTTGTGACCCACATTTGAAGTCACAGAGTCACCAATCCTACAATTAAGAATCATCTTTGATCAAAGAGTCTCTACACAACATTTCACCTTTCTAGAGCTTTACATACATGAGATAAAGATGAAAATAGGTTTTTGGGTCGTGAGCCGTGACCTAGATTAGGGTCACAGGGTCACAAAATCTACAATTTAGAATCCCCATTGGCCAAGGAGTCTGCACATAAAATTTTAGATCTGTGGAGTCATTGGTTCTGGAGGAGAAGTTGAAAAAGCTAAAAGTTTACCGATGGATGGACCGACGGATGGAAGGACACCGGACACCATGCCATGCCATAAGCCCATCAGGCCTTTCACGCCTGATGAGCTAAAAAGCAGTATGACCCAACTGCATTTGGTGGTATATGACGTTGCTTTCCATAGCCATTCAAGCATATCTTCAAGGATCTCAAAAATGAAAGTATTGGTATGCACTCTGCAGGGATGTCATTTAAGGGGATAGGACGAAATCTGGGCTACCATTACACTGTTGTTAGTCGTTTAATACGGAAGCATGCGCAGACAATGAGTGCAATGGACCGTCAAAGGTCTCGAGAGGACCCTTCCTGACAAGTCCTCAGCTGAAACGTCTATGGTTACCAAATCAAAATATCATCACCAGAACATTAAGAAATCGCATCAAATCGGCAGTACTAAAGGCAAGATAGGTTATTAAACGTCCCTTGTTGGGATACCATCATAAACGTGCACGTTTGGTATGGTGTTTCGACAGACAAAACTGGAATCTGAGGAGAGTAGATTATTGTTCCATGTTACTGATGGGCGTGTATGCGTTTGTAGACAGAAGAATACAATTTATACCCCCAGGAACATAAAGTCAACTGATGCGTATGGAGTTGGCTCTGTTATGGTATGGGGATGCCTGTCTCATGACTGCAAGTTTGATTTGGTCACCATCAGGGGCAACTTAACAGGAGCTCAATACATCCATGACGTGCTACAGCCGGTCGTTGTTCCTCATTTCGATAACAATGTACTTGCTACACGGCAACAGTACATGGACGACAAAGCCAGGCCTCACCGCCCTTGTCGATTACATGCGAGCAAACGCAGAGAAAAATTTACCCTGACCAGCAGTAAGCCTAGATCTGAACCATCTGGAGCATGTGTGGGATATTCTAGGGCGGCGACTCCAGGCTCGGAACCCTCAAGTTCGGAATTTTCATGAGTTGGAGGCAGCTCTGCTCAGTGGATGTTATTGACACAAGAACATATCCGACATCTGACTGGAGGCATGAGACGTAGGGTGCAGTGTGTCATCCGGGTACGTGGCGGTCCTACCAGATAATGGTCATTCTTAATGAACATATACACTAGGGTCTACAAAGAACATTAAGAAGTGACAATACCAATGCGAATGAATTTTGTTTCATACTTGCGCCATACTTTTGTGGACATTGTTTCATGGTAAAAACAGTACCTGTGTAAATATGACGTGATCGCTATTAAATAATGATAACAGCTACATATTGTTGAGTTTCTGTCTTGCCAGATGGCTGTTCTATGGGAACAAATCTCAGACTAATTTTGGGTCATAGCAGAGATTACTTGTTTCTGATATTCTTCTACATGAAAATATCAGGGGGTGCTTAATTTTTTTAAATAGTGTATTGTATAAATATAGTATAGTAAAATGTATGCTAACCAAATATATTTTTTCAGTTTGCCATTCATATGTATTTCAGGAGCACCGAAGCGTAAGAGGGGCCATGGTCACAGACAGATTGGCCTGTCTACTAAGAAACCAAGCTCTACACTTCTTATTGCAACAGACAAGGAAAGTGAATTCAAGCAACTTTCCCTAGAAAAACATACCATAAGTAAATACCTTAAATCATTTGGTGGTGCTAAAGCAATCGGGTATCTTTCAAGGAAAAGAAAGTTTGTATTCATAACAGAAACAGAAAATAGATATATTAAAACACGTCTAATAATGTCCTCCTTAAATGGAACTGAGAGTAAAATGTTTATCCATTGCTGTGTGTAACAGCAGACATATTTTTCTTTTTTAAATTCCGTGAACCTTCATTAGTGTCATCTCGTGGTAACAAAGTATTTTTCACGTCATCAATTCGGATAAAGCCATTATCAATTACTGCAGATAGAAAGAGAGAATTGGTGTATGTGTCATTTTATGGTGGTATGGTTGCTGTGTTAGATTTCATAGGGAGATACATGAACGAATATGTGGAGACATGGAGACAAACAGCAACTGGATATATTTCTTTGACGAAGCAGGTAAATCGATTTATAAAAAATCACTTTTAAATAACAAATTAATTTCAATCGGTGGAGAAACAAAACCTACCGATAAGCAAGTATGCATATATGATGATGTCCTTTACATCATTACAAATGATTGTTATATAAGAACAATCTCGAATCAACAAACTAAAGAAATCAAACCCTTTGAGGGCGATGGCGCAATGTGCACATGTTGTATCATACAAATATAAAATGAATACTTTTAAAACCATATAGAACGACGATAGATCTCGTCGAAGAACTACATGTATGTAACACATGACAACGTATTGTTTATATAGTTTTAAAATAAATATGCATTGGAACCTTCATTTGTGCTGAAATATGTTTAATATTTAATATAAAAAAAGGAGGCGTACACTTTCAAACAATACCTGACATATAAGGTAACAAGCCATCAGAACGTCATCACCTTATGTGTTGAGTTCATGTACATTGTATGAATAAATAAGCGCAAACTTGCTAACAATTACTTTCTTGGTAAGTAACAAGTTATCAGAACTTCCTCTATTAAATTACTAATGAAAGGTACAGTCATTGAATGGATCAATTTTCACTGAAAATTTGGTAAATAATGCATAAAGTGGTCAGATCATGAAAGCTATACAATGTTTGCATAAGGGTGCAATTTAAATATACATGAAGTGTTCACCCCATTTACTTTACCTCAAGCTAGATAAACATAATTTTACCAACGAGATGAGATGCTGGAAACGGGTTTATTGCCCGAATATTTTGATTGGCTAAAAAGCAAAATATTAGCTTCACTTTGATAACAAAGGCGCATTTTGCTAACATTATTGACTTTACAAAGTCCCAGCAATGATAATGAGTATGATATATTATGTTGCTGGGAATGAGTTTCTGTGTACAGGATAGGTCTTTGTATGTTCGATGTTAATTCTTCTAATTCAACTGAGATATATCTGTGTTTTATTCTTGTTGTCTAGTTTTCCTACAGAACTATTCTTACTTTTCTAATATCATGTTCAGGTATAACAGTCTTTGTATTGATAAAAACGATCCTAATCATAAAAGCATGAGCAAACCAAGAGGGTCATTGTTTGGATTTCGTTGGAACAAATTAAACACTTACAAGTAACATAGGTTCCCTGTGAATTGGTATGGAAAGTCATTCATTTATTTAGAATAACACAACTTAGATAATGACAACACACAAATAAAATAACTATCAATAATTGTGATTAACCGAGACAGATCAAAATACAGTTTGATAAAGTAAGTTATATTTTACCAGAGCCAAGGCCGTTGTCCAGTTATGTCTACTCAATGTCTAGTCTTGAATACAATAAAGCGTCCTCATTCTCCAGAATAATATGGATACCCGTGTAATATGCAAAAAGCTGTCAGGGGACCTGTTCCAGGGTCAAGTCAAAGATTAAAATATATATTGTATTATATGTTTTATTACCCAAGCGGCCACCGATAGGCTGGGTATTCAAGCTGTCATAGAGGAAATAGAAATTACAGTTTTTTTCAACATAACTTGCATTTTGATTGGTTGACGAAACTACATTACGCTCATTCATGAACTGCTTAGTAGCGTTTTAGAGCGTATCCTGAAGATGTGAGAAAGGTTATGAATGGCGTATGAATTTACAATTTGTATGTTATAGTCTAATGTAAGTTTATGTCATATCTGATCTATTTTACAAATTGAAATTAACTTGGGTAAGAAAATTAATAACAATCTCGTTGCTCTGAATAACGAATTATCTGTCTCTCGTGACTTATTTTGTCAAACTCCTCGCTAAAACTGCCTTACTCTGAGAGCGTGGGTTCTAACACCGCAAGGGACTCGGCCAAAAGTACAAGAATTTGTACTAATGAAGGTTATCACAAATGAAGTCTTTGTCGTTTTTAGAAATATCGTATTAGTCAGTACTGTAACTCAAGAAATATTCACTGGATTATTTTCATGTGTGAGTGCAATGTTCAACAGTCAGCCATGACAACAAATTGACCATTACTATTTATAAAAACTACTTCATGAGTTCTGTCCACAAACATATACACTCCTATGAATAGTGTTATTGTTAATGTATTATTAAAATTTTACATCATGACAAACATCAGTTGGACAACATTTTTGTATGTCTGTCTAAACAACCCTTTTATTAAAGTAGTCTGCGATGAGGGGTTTCAAGCTTTCTTTGGCAAATCAATTATAATCCAATCAATTAAATTAAACAAATCATTCAAAATGCAAATTTATGTATAGAGACTAAGCAACGAATCATACATGTATCTGAAAACTATACGATTATTAAAATATAAAATATGATTGAAGGTTTAAACTACAAGATAAGCCTTTTCTGCCATTCAAGAAATGTGTTATCAACACTATATAATTGTAAACTTGATAAAACATCCCTGCACAGCATCATTCACAATGATAATATCTGAACTGCCAAATGTCCGACTGTAAACAAAGTTTGCCTTATCGTTGAAAAAGAAGCAGAGCAATGTCAATTAATGTTCTCTATTACCCAAATTGCACACATTGACGATTCCGCTATATTTTAAACGACTTTCAAAGATATATTTTCCTTTGACACTTACAGCAGAGGAGGCTGGATCCAAGCTATCAATGAACATTGGAGTTTACTTGACATGCTTCACATTACCAAAACTCCCCACGCCGTCGGCCATGTGTGTTAACAGAATCGAGGAAATGTATGTCATTGTTTCAGTTGACTTCTTATACAATACTATACAAAACCCTATGAAGTGGACAATTAAGATGGGCAAATATTTGATTCAATCACAATGATTCTCAAGGAACACTACCCCCATCTGTATTTCGACCATCTTCATACAGTACTAATAATCATTTAAACCTTTGAGTCGAAACCAATGAATACCAATATACATCAGTAGGTTACAACAATACCATATAGGTAACATCGATCCATACCCAATATTGAATATGTCTAAGTGATATAGTTTTTTAGTTATACTCCCGAAATCGACACAAACAATTGCACCGTTTTTTGTGAAAATGTCAAATATTATATTGACCATGGATTTGAAACAAAAGGGCCATTTTGGTCACTTCCATACCGAATGTGAATATTTCCAAGTCACATGGCTTAGGCTCCGAAAACTACACAAGGTCCGAAAATCGGACCGTTTTTGGTGAAAATTTTGAAATAGTATTTAGAAAGTGGAGTTGAAACCACTTCATGGTACAAACGTACCAAACTTTCAAAATTTATTTCGACCTAGTAGGAGAGGTTACCTCCATAGCAAATTTGAGTTTCCATGTCATATAGTTTTAAAGATATGTTTCGGAAACGGTGATAGATGCACGGACATTGGGGGCGCTACATGTATATACCCCTGGCTGCGTCGGGTGTATAATAAACATACTTTTTTAAATGTGACATATTTGTTTCAATATATTTATATATATATGGGTTAGAGAAATAACGGGACAGCAAAATCAACGTCAAGTTTGACAATAAAATCTTTTTTAAAAATCTTCAAGATCATTAATGCAATGCCATCTAATCCTTTCGAACATTTGACGCCGTCTGCAATATTTCGGGATAACAATATCAGTTAATATATCTAAAGGTGTCAGTTAAGTTTTATCAAGCATTAAACTGGATATGCTCAACATAGTAGTAGAAATTCGAATGGCAAAAAAATTCATTTTAATTCCTCTATAATGATATACGTTTGACTAATTCGATAATTATTCCGACGACTGATCTATAAGAGCTGATTAATTTTCAGTTTTGGATTAATTATTTTTAATACTAATAATAATTAAGATTGTTGTTTTAAAGTGGTAAAACACAATGCCTAAAAGACAATTCACTGTGTATAAAACGAATTTTATTACGAGTGATGAGACAAACATATATATGACAGTTAACTTTTTTGTTGTATAAGAATTCAACAAAATAAACTAAGATTTAATTTACTGATTTGCCTACAGCTGGGAATGGCTTTTAGGAAAGGATTTAAAATGTCATTTGAACCACTGTTTCAACACTTTTATCCCATAAATAAATATATACATATCCGCAATTGTTATAAAATCAGATCATGTTTTATAAATGTTGATTACCTTGAGGCTAGCACAGTCCTTGTTTAAACCAAATTAGGTTTTTATCCTTCCTCAATTCTTTTTTTTTTAAAGTCAACGCTCCATTGATATTAAGAACTAACAGAGATTGACATTTATTCATTCTGAGCCTGTACGTACGTAAAATAATCGTTACACGAGAAGATCTGTTTATAATCTCATCTTTAGGTAAGCTGAAACGTTTATAATATAAAATGTTAAATTGTGCAAAAACTTTGAATTACTATATTCAGGCAGGCAATCATTTCTTTCTGTTGAGGTTACACAATCAAGCATCCCCACCTTCGTCTTGCCCCCACTGAAAAGTTAAACCTTGTCTACCACCTTGTCCTATTATAAACCATTTCTATAATAATCGTGAATGGAGAAAAGTTGAAACTACTTTTAACGAACATACACAAGGGTACTTGTTTTCCTTCATTGAAATACTATTTTACACCAAACTATCATTAGGATTTAGCTAACAAACAAAGGGTTTCAATAGTCCGCTGCAGAAATAATAGCTAAAATTTACAGTATGAATATTACACCACAATCTATTTCATGGACGATGTCTCATTATCAAATAATGAAAACTGACTGAACAACCAAGTCATTTGAAACTTCTTACATTTTTCACTTTCTCGAAATTCTCAGCCAGAACTGCAGACACCTCAAATGTTGTTGGAAATCAAATACTGTATATGTTTTTATCGACTTTTGCCAAGGAAGAGTCATTTTTGGGATATGAGTCTTAAAGGTTGGAAAATACAATACGTGTTAATGGGGATAATGACAAAAATACCCATTGGTTAAAACCATAGTGAAGTAATGTGACAAATACCAAAAATGATATTTATAATAGTTTTTAGATAATGGTAATTTAAATAATGTAGCTCATAAGGATGCACATTCCCCCCTTCATGATAATATTGACTATATCACATTTCAAAGTATCCAACTCAGTGATAGCTCTCATTAACAATTAAATAATTACAGTATTATAGTAAGCTATGTACCTATCTTTTATCATTTGGATTTCCTCTAAATTAATGAAAATTACATTGTTGATCGGCCATGTAAAGTATTTATTTCATGTGTTTGATTTGGTTTCTGTTAATGCCATAACTGCTGAGGATATACGAAAGTAGAAGGCACAGTAAGGTATTATGGTTTATAAGACTTCTAAAAGAGAAAATGTCTGGAAATATTCTTGCATTTTTTATAAAAGAAAGTCTGTTATTTATTGTTAGCGAAAAAACATTTGTGTTGTGTTCATCCAGAAAATAGCCCAGACACATTCAAAATTTATCAAATGCAATGCATACATCTTCAGAGAATAGTATTAACTTTAGAATTGTGTTTTTTTTTCATTCTTTTTTCAACCATGGGGTCAGAAGCTACTTTGCTTGGCATGCACATTTTCATTTTGTTTATAGGTTCTGTTCAAGGGAAAATGAACAGATGTGTACCGCTTGTTGGTCCGAGATTTTGCGAGCATCTTTGTCAACGAGCATTTGGCTGTTTTACCTTCAGATTTAGCTCAATATATCTGAGTTGTTGTTTACAACCAGATCACTTAGCTACACGTGGGTCAGACGGCTCCTTCAACATTACAAAGGTAGATAATTTATAGACTCATTATAGATTCATTTACAGTGCTCATTTGATTTGTATTTGTAATATCAAAGGACAGCAGAGAATGTTGAAATAATTAAGCATTCCGGTGGACCACAATGTGATCCTTTTCTTCAACGTTAATAAACTTTGTATGTATAGAAATGTTTATCAAGTCGTAGGTACGCTGTCTGTATCATGGGTATAATAAGATAGAGTTCATGTTTATTTTTGGAACTATAATTGAGTTAATTGATTTCAAAAGTTCATGTTTTGACAGGATTTCAACTTGAACACTAACTGTCCTTCATCATCACTGATATTCCGAAGCAGAGAAAAAGGTTTCATATGCCGACAGCGTAAGTATAGACCCTCCTGTATTGGAAACACATAACAGTAGCACTTTTCAATGTTTCAGAAACTAAATTTCAATGGTAGAAAAGTAAAGTGTGGTAAATAATGTCCATGACAAATACTCGACTCTAAATTTCTGAATCAACCAATAAAATAACTTAAATACAACTTTTTAATTACACCGCTCAATTACTGTCAACAAACGATTCACTAAAATCTGCCCTGTCTCTTCGTGACAAACCACATCCACATTGTAAGACGGGTGCGTCGACTATGAACCTGTAGAGTAGATGTGGAGAGAGATAAAAGGAGAGGGAAACCTAGAGGACCTGTCCTATAGCGGGGAATGGGGATGCCTGCCTCTTCTAAGAGGATCAGCGTCCTTTTCTTTCTTGCGACCAGGGAGTCACGCATACCTTACACATCTATTGACAGAAGGGGCAGCGCAGCTTGACGCTAAACCACAAAGTTAGAGACTAAGGAAAAGGCTGGCGAGAGCATCAAGGAGACCGACCCTCGGGCCGACACTCATGTGGCGGAGGGTGGGCCCCAACCCACCATTAACTCAACCAGTGAGATGCTAAGCTGCAAGGTTAGGATACTGCAAGGCGAAGACTAGCAAGCGAAATGCTCACACACAAGCAAGTCCAACACTGACAAGGTGGAGGGCAAACACTCACGAGTTAGAACAACCTGCACAACACTCACTCGCAAGTGAGCAGAGAGTGGAACATGAGCAATCCGCCTGAAAGGCAGACAAGCAATTGACACCTGTCACAACTAGCACCGCCTATCATGTGCAATCCAAACCCGGCCAGATAGTCTGACTAGATAAGCATCCCAGATATCCACACCAAACCCCGACCAAGAAACTCACTAATTAGGTAGACTTACTTCAGCTGTGTGGACAGGAGTGGAGTATAAAGAACCAAGAAGCGGAAATATGACAAACAAAGTTTTTAAACTTCATTTATTGATCAGGGATAAGCCAGAAAACAGTGAAAAGTCGAGACAGAACACACACATGACCGTATGCTCGCTCCAAAAAATAAGGAATGATGATGTAACAGACGTCACATGGAATACGAGAAACATCCATTCTTAATAACTTAATCCAGTACTTTATAGCCTTAATCTGTGTTTTTATAAACAAACAATATCTTCCAGTTTCCACAAGAATAGCCTTATTTGCAGCATATTTGCCAACACCAAGGAATCGTCTTCAAAAGCTTGTTTGTACCTTTTCTATTACTTCTTGGTATTTTACACCCCATGTTTCCGAACCATATGTTAAAATTTGAGATATTTTTTAATCAAATATCTTGCAAACAGTATTGAAGTTTATATGTTTGTTTTTATTCAATTACATGATCACTGGTTCCAATGCTTTACGGGCTTGTAAAGCTAGAGTTTCACATGCTTTTGTCCATATTAATCTAGATGACAATACTATACCAAGATACTTGTAGTAAGTAAAAGTTGCAAGTTTTATATTATCATAAGTCCACTTTTCATGCTTGGTTAATATACCTCCATTTCTGAAAACAATAAATTTGGATTTGTCTAAGTTAACAGTTAATCCTCATTTCAAACAATAGTCATATAATACATCCCGTTGCCGTTGTAGATCAACAATAGAAAACGAAAATAAAACAACATCATCTGCAAATAATAAAAGCATTTTGTCTTCAATACTTTGATTTACAAATATACCATAATTACATACTTTGTACATTTAATGTACAAGTTCATAAATGAAAAATATAAATAACACAGGGCTTAAAATACACCCTTGCTTAACTCCTGAAGATGTATTGAAAGAAGATGTGGTATAATTACCAACTTTAACAGTTGCTTTTACAGAAGAGTACATACTTTTTAATACAGTAAAAAGTTTACCATGACATCCATTTTTAACAAGGAGATATAACAATTTTCTTCTAACAACAAGGTCAAATGGTTTTTTAAAATCAATAAATCCACAGTAGAATCTGCCTTTATGTTTACTGAGATATTTTGTACATAACCCTTGAAAATTTGGTCTTCTGAACGGAACCCAGCTTGTGATTCTGCTATTAGTTCATTTATATCAAGCCACATTCTTAATTGTTTTCAGTAATAGATGTGAATATCTTACCACAGCAGTTTAAAAGAGATATACCCCTGTAATTATTGGGATTGTTTCTTGATCCTGATTGGAATTATCATATCAATATTCCAACTATCAGGGAACATTCCACTATCCAAAACGTTGTTAAATAGCAAGAGTAGATAAGGCGTGAAAAATGAATGCGACAGCTTAACAAATTCAGGTGGGATACCGTCGTCGCCGGGAGCTTTACCAGGTTGCAAGTCATTAATACTATCATATATTTCTTTCTCAGTGATTATGCTGTTAAGAATATCGTAGGTGAAGTCAGCATCAGAGCCCTCACATGATTCACACATGTGGTTATCTATAAAACTATATACTTCCCCGACAAAACAGTTTAGTTCAGACTTTTTGCGATGGATTGAGAAGATCCGAGAAGTACGAAAACCATACATCTGGTGTGATATTACTCCCCCATTTATCTGACAACAGTCTAGCTTACAAAATTCTCCAAAACCGTTTACAATCACCTTGTGAGGCGGCGTTTGAAATCTCATCTGCGATTTTTTTTATAATACTGATCTTTTTTCGTTTTACAACAACGTTTAAATTTTACTTTTGATTGTACATAGTTTGTTACATTATTTTAGCAAGGACATTTCCTCAGCTTATTGAGATACGTATATTTCTCTTCTTTAAGAAGTTTGCACTCACTGTCAAACCAGGCGGGTTGCTCGTTATATTCAGCTTTACGGCTGTTAACATTGAAGCCTACGTTGGAACAGAAAACCTGGTATATTTAAGTCAATTTGGAGACAGCAACATTAACATCACTGCGTAGGAGTGATTCAAACTCATCTATACTTAAATCTATAGCACCATCAGAAACCATGGTATCAAAACGTCCACTGCTAGTTTCGTTCATTCTAAACTGAGGAATACTTTGGAGAGTTTTATCTCTACTGTCAGTACCACACTGCTGAGTAGGTAGTATATCAGTAAAGGTACACACAAGGGGCAGGTGATCTGATTCATTCTTATTGAACATATACACTAGGGTCTACAAAGAATATTTAGAAGTGACAATACCAATGCGAATGTATTTTGTTTCACTTGCAGATCAATACTTTTGTGGACATTTTTTCATGGTAAAAACAGTACCTGTGTAAACATGACGTCATTGCTATTAAATAATGATAACAGCTACATATTGTTGCGTTTCTATCTTGCCAGATGGTTGTTCTATCTGATGAAAACATAATCTCAGACTAATTTAGGGCCATATCAGGGGGTGCTAAACTTTGTTCTTAGTGTATAGTATGAAAATTGTTTTATGCAACCAGAAGTCGTTCTTTACGGTGATTAGTGCATACTCAATTCATTTTTTAAAAATACTAAGATTTATGCTAACCAAATATATGTTTTCACTTTGCCATTCATATGTATTTCAGGAGCACCAAAGCGTAAGAGGGGCCATGGACACAGACAGATTGGCCTGTCTACCAAGAAACCAAGCTCTAGACTACTTATTGCAACCGACAAGGAAAGTGAAATCAAGCAACTTTCCCTGGAAAAACATACCATAAGTAAATACCTTAAATCATTTGGTGGCGCTAAAGCAATCGAGTATCTTTCAAGGAAAAGAAAGTTCGTATTCATAACAGAAACAAATAGATATCTTAAAACACGTTTAATAATGTCCTCCTTAAAGGGAACTGACAGTAAAACTATTCAGGATGGTGTTTATCCTTTGCTGTGCGTAACAGCAGACATATTTTTCTTTTTTGAATTCCGTGAACATTCCTTACTGTCATCTCGTGGTAACAATGTATTTTTCATGTCATCCTTTCGGAAACAGCCATTATCAATTACTGCAGATAGAAAGAGAGAATTGTTGTATGTGTCATTTTATGGCGGTATGGTTGCTGTGTTCGACTTCATAGGGAAATGCATGAACAAATTCATGGCGGGAAGGGTATATATGGAGACAAACAGCAACTGGATATATTTCTTTGACGAAGTAGGTAAATCGATTTATAAAAAATCACTTTTAAATAACAAATTAATTTCAATTGATGGAGAAGTAAAACCTTCAGATAAGCAAATATGCATATATGATGATGTCCTTTACATCATTACAAATGATTGTTATATAAGAATAATCTCGAATCAACAAACTAAAGAAATCAAACCCTTTGAGGGCGATGGCGCAATGTGCACATGTTGTATCATACAAATATAAAATGAATACTTTTAAAACCATATAGAACGACGTTAGATTTCGTCGAAGAACTACATGTTTGTAACACATGTCAATTATTGTTTATATATATTTAAAATAAAGATGCATTGGAACCTTCTTTGTGCTGAATATTTTTAATGTTTAATAAAAAAGGAGGCGTACACTTTCACACGATACCTGACATCGTAGGTAACAAGCCATCAGAGTGTCATAACCTTATGTGTTCAGTTCCTGTACATTGTATGGATAAATAAGCGCAATCTTGCTCACAATTACTTTCTTGGTAAGTTACAAGTTATCAGAACTTCCTCTATTAAATTACCTATGAAAGGTACAGTCATTGAATGGATCAATTTTCACCGAAAATGTGGTAAATGATGCACAAAGCGGTCAGATCAAGAAAGCTATAAAATGTTTGCATAAGGGTGCAATTTAGATATACATGAAGTGTTCACCCCATTTACTTTACCTCAAGCTGGATAAACATAATTTTACCAACGAGATGAGATGGTTGAAACGGGTTTATTGCCCGAATATTTTAATTGGCTAAAAAGCAAAGTATTAGCTATACGTTGATAACAAAAGCGAATTTTACTAACATAATTGACTTTACAAAGTCCCAGCAATGATAATGAGTAAAATATCTTAGCTCTGGGTGTTTGATGTTAATTCTTCTGATTCCACTGAGATAAATCTGTGTTTTATTCTTGTTGTCTAGTTTACCTACATAACTATTCTTCCTTTTCTTATATCATGTTTATCATCTGAACAGTCTTTGTATTGATAAAAACGATCCTAATCATAAAGGCATGAGCAAACCAAGAGGGTTATTGTTTGGATTTCGTTGGAACCAATTAAACACTTCCAAATAACATGGCTTCCCTGTGAATTGGTATGGAAAGTCAATCATTTATTTAGAATAACACAATCTAGATAATGACAACACACAAATAAAATAACTATCAACAGTTGTGATTAACCGAGACAGATCAAAATACAGTTTGATAAAGTAAGTTATATTTTCTCAGAGCCAAGGTCGTTGTCCAGTTATGTCTACTCAAGGTCTAGTCTTGAATATAATAAAGCGTCCCGATTCTCCAGAATAATATGGATACCAGTGTAATATGCAATAAAACTGTCAGGGGATCTGTTCCAGGGTCAAGTCAAAGATTAAAATATATATCGTATTATATGTTTTCTTACCCAAGCGGCCACCTGTATGCTGGGTATTGAAGCTTTCAAAGAGGACATAGAAATCACAGGTTTTTAAACATAACTTGCATTTTGATTGGTTGACGAAACTACATTTACGCCAATTCATGAACTGCTTAGTAGCATATTTAGAGCGTATCCTGAAGGTGTCAGAAAGGTAATGAATGGCGTATGAATTTACAATTTGTATGTTACAGTCTATTGTAAGATTGTGTCATATCTTATCTATTTTACAAATTAATATTAACTGGGGTAAGAAAATTAATAACAATCTCGTTGCTCTGAAATACGAATTATCTGTCTCTCGCTAAAGCTGCCTTACTCTGAAGGCGTGGGTTCTAATCCCGCAATGGACTCGGCCAAAAAAGTACAAGAATTTGTACAAATGAAGGTTATCCCAAATGTAACCAGGTTACAGTATAGCTACATATCTTTTAAAACATAAAGTCTTTTTCGTTTTTAGAAATATCGTATTTGTCAGTACTGTAACTCAAGAAATATTCACTGGATTATTCTCATGTGTGAGTGCAATGTTCAACAGTCAACCATGACAACAAATTGACCATTACTATTGATAAAACTACTTCATGGATTCTGTCCACAATCATATAAACTCCTATGAATAGTATATTGTATTATTGTATTGTAGTGTATTATTAAAATTTTACATCATGACAAACAACAGTTGGACGACATTTTTTTTATGTCTGTGTGAACAATCCTGCAATGAAGGGTTTCAAGCTTACTTTGGCAAATCAATTACAATCCACTAAATCAAATTAAACAAATCATTCAAAATGCAATTTTATGTATAGAGACGAAGCAACGGATCATACATGTATCTGAAAACTATACGATTTTTAAAATATAAAATATGATTGAAGGTTTAAAGTACAAGATAAGCCTTTTCTGCCATTCAAGAAATGTGTTATCATCCTACAAGTTGTCAACACTATATAATTGTAAACTTGATAAAACATCCCTGAACAGCATCATTCACAATGATAATATCTGATCTGCCAAATGTCTGCCTGTAGACAAAGCTTGCCTTATCGTTGAAATGGAAGCAGAGCAATGTCAATTAATGATATCTATTACCCCCAATACACACATTGACGATTCCGCTATATTTTAAACGACTTTCAAAGATATATTTTACTCTGACACTTACAGCAGAGGAGGCTGGATCCAAGCTATCAATGAACATTGGAGTTTACTTGACATGCTTCACATTACCAAAACTCCCCACGCCGTCGGCCATGTGTGTTAACAGAATCGGTGAAATGTATGTCATTGTTTCAGTTGACTTCTTATACAATACTATACAAAACCCTATGAAGTGGACAATTAAAATGGGCAAATATTTGATTCAATCACAATGATTCTCAAAGAACACTACACCCATCTGTATTTCGACCGCCTTCATACAGTACTAATAATCATTTTAACCTTTGAGTCGAAACCAATGTATACCATATACATCAGTAGGTAACAACAATACCATATAGGTAACATCGATCCATACCCAATATTGGATATGTCTAAGTGATATAGTTTTGAGTTATACTCCCGGAAACGATACAAAAAATTGGACCGTTTTTCGTTATGTCAAATATTATATTGACCATGGAGGCATAAAAGGCACAAAAGGGCCATATTGGTCACTTCCATACCGAATGTGAATATTTCCAAGTCACATGGCTTAGGCTCCGGAAACTACACAAAGTCTGAACATCGGACCGTTTTTGGTGACAATTTTGAAATAGTATTTAGACCGTGGAGTTGAAACCACTTCAAGGTACAAACGTACCAAACTTTCAAAATTTATTTCGACCTAGGAGTATAGGTTACCTCCATAGCAAATTTGAGTTTCCATGTCATATAGTTGTAAAGATATGTTCCGGAAACGGTGGTAGATGCACGGACATTGGGGGCGCTACATGTATATACCCCTAGCTACGTCGGGGGTATAATAAACAGACTTTTTTTATTGTAACATATTTGTTTCAATATATTCATAAATGGGTTAGAGAAATAACGGGACAGCAAAATCAACGTCAAGTTTGACAATGAAATCTTTAAAAAAAATCTTCAAGATCAGAAACGCAATTCCATCTAATCCTTTCGAACATTTGACGCCGTCTGCAATATTTCGTGATTACAATATCAGTTAAATATATCTAAAGGTGTCAGTTAAGTTTCATCATGCATTATACTGGATATGCTCAACATAGTAGTAGAAATTCGAATGGCAAAAAAATTAATTTTCAATTCCTCTATAATGATATATGTTTGACTTATTCGATAATTATTCCGACGACTGATCTAAAAGAGCTGATTAATTTTCGGTTTTGGATTAATTATTTATAATACTAATAATAATTAAGATTGTTGTTTTAAAGTGGTAAAACACAATGCCTAAAAGACAATTCACTGTGTATAAAACGAATTTTAATACGAGTGATAAAACAAAAACATATTTGACAGTTAACTTTTTTGTTGTATAATAATTCAACAAAATAAACTAAGATTTAATTTACTGATTTGCCTACAAATGGGAATGGCTTTTAGGAAAGGATTTAAAATGTCATTTGAACCACTGTTTCAACCCTTTTATCCCATAAATAAATATATACATATCCGCAATTGTTATAAAATCAGATCATGTTTTATAAATGTTGATTACCTTGAGGCTAGCACAGTCTTTGTTAAAACCAAATTAGGTTTTTATCCTTCCTAAATTCTTCTTTTTTTTTAAAGTCAACGTTCCATTGATATTAAGAACTAACAGCCTGTACGTACGTAACCTATCGTTACACGAGAAGAACTGTTTATAATATCATCTTTAGGTAAGCTGAAACGTTTATAGTATAAAATGTTAAATTGCGCAAAAACTTTGAATTACTATATTCAGGCAGGCAATCATTTCTTTCTGTTAAGGTTACACAATCAAGCATCCCCACCTTCGTCTTGCCCCCACAGAAAAGTTAAACCTTGTCTACCACCTTTGTCCTATTATAAACCATTTCTATAATAATCGTGAATGGAGAAAAGTTGAAACTACTTTTAACGAACATACATAAGGTTACTTGTTTTCCGTCATTGAAATACTATTTTACACCAAACTATCATTAGGATTTAGCTAACACACAAAGGGTTTCAATAGTCCGCTGCAGAAGTAATAGCTAAAATTTACAGTATGAATATTACACCACAATCTATTTCATGGACGATGTCTGATTATCAAAATAATGAAAACTGACTGAACAAATCTCGTATGTATTCTTACATTTTTCACTTTCTCGAAATTCTCCGCCAGAACTGCAGACATCTCAAATGTTGTTGGAAATCAAATACTGTATCTGTTTTTATCGACTTTTGCCAAGAAGGTGTCATTTTTACGATATAAGTCTTAAAGTTTGGAAAATACAATACGTGTTAATGGGGATAATGACAACAATACCCATTGGTCAAAACTATAGTGAAGTAATGTGACAAATACTAAAAATGATATTTATAATAGTTTTTAGGTAATGGTAATTTAAATAATGTAGCTCATAAGGATGCAAATTCCTCCCTTCATGATAATATTGACTATATCACATTTCAAAGTATCCAACTCAGTGATAGATCTCATTAACAATTAAATAATTACAGTATTATAGTAAGCTATGTACCCATTTTTATCATTTGGATTTCCTCTAAATTAATGAAAATTACATTGTTGATTGGCCATGTAAAATATTTATTTCATGTGTTTGATTTGGTTTCTGTTAATGCCATAACTGCTGAGGATATACGAAAGTAGAAGGCACAGTAAGTATTATGGTTTATTAGACTTCTAAAAGAGAAAATGACTGAAAATATTATTGCATTTTTTTATAAAAAAGTCTGTTATTTATTGTTAGCGAAAAAACTTTCGTGATGTGTTCATCCAGAAAGGAGCCCAGACGCATTCAAAATTTATCAAATGCAATGCATACGTCTTCAGAGAATAGTATTAACTTCAGAATTGTAGTTTTATTTTCATTCTGTTTTCAACCATGGGGTCAAAAGCTACTTTGCTTGGCATGCACATTTTCATTTTGTTTATAGGTTCTGTTCAAGTTCAAAATGAACAGATGTGTACCGCTTGTTGGTCCGAGATTTTGCGAGCATCTTTGTCAACGAGCATTTGACTGTTTTACCTTCAGATTTAGCTCAATATATCTGAGTTGTTGTTTACAACCAGATCACTTAGCTACACGTGGGTCAGACGGCTCCTTCAACATGTTCAACATTACAAGGGTAGATAATGTATAGACGTGCTTAACTGTGTCATTTCTGATTCATTTACAGTGCTCATTTGATTTGTATTTGTAATATCAAAGGACAGCAGAGAATGTTGAAATAATTAAGCATACCGGTGTACCACAATGTGATCCTTTTTTTCACCGTTAATTAACTTTGAATGTATAGAAATGTTTATCAAGTCGTAGGTACGCTGTTTGTATCATGGGTATAATAAGATAGATTTCATGTTTATTTTTGGAACTATAATTGAGTTAATTGATTTCATCGAAAGATTAAGTGATGATTTCAAAAGTTAATGTTTTGACAGGATTTCAACTTGAACACTAACTGTCCTTCATCATCACTGATATTCCGAAGCAGAGAAAAAGGTTTCATATGCCGACAACGTAAGTATAGACCCTCCTGTATTGGAAACACATAACAGTAGCACTTTTCAATGTTTCAGAAACTAAATTTCAATGGTAGAAAAGTAAAGTGTGGTAAATAATGTCCATGACAAATACTCGACTCTAAATTTCTGAATCGCCCAATAAATTAACTTAAATACAACTTTTTAATTACACCGCTCAATTACTGCCAACAAACGATTCACTAAAATCTGCCCTGTCTCTTCGTGACAAACCACATCCACATTGTAAGACGGGTGTGTCGACTATGCACCTACAGGGTAGATGTGGAGAGAGATAAAAGGAGACGGAAAACCTAGAGGACCTGTCCTGCAGAGGGGAATGGGGATGCCTGCCTCTTCTAAGAGGATCAGCGTCCTTTTCTTTCTTGTGATCAGGGAGTCACGCATACCTTACACATCTGTTGACAGAAGGGGCAGCGCAGCTAGACGCTAAACCACACAGTTAGGAGACTAAGGAAAAGGCTGGCGAGAGCTTCAAGGAGACCGACCCTCGGGCCGACACTCATGTGGCGGAGGGTGGGCCTCAACCCACCATTAACTTAACCAGTGAGATGCTAAGCTGCAAGGTTAGGATACTGCAAGGCGAAGACTAGCAAGCGAAATGCTCACATGCAAGCAAGTCCAACACTGACAAGGTGGAGGGCAAACACTCACGAGTTAGAACAACCTGCACAACACTCACTCGCAAGTGAGCAGGGAGTGGAACATGAGCAATCCGCCTGAAAGGCAGACAAGCAATTGACACCTGTAACAACTAGCACCGCCTATCATGTGCAATCCAAACCCGGCCAGATAGTCTGACGAGATAAGCATCCCAGATATCCATACCAAACCCCGACCAAGAAACTCACTAATTAGGAAGAATTACTTCAGCTGTGTGGACATGAGTGGAGTATAAAGAACCAAGAATCGGAAATATGACAAAAAAAGTTTTAAACTTCATTTATTGATCATGGATATTCCCGAAAACAGTGAAAAGTCGTGAAAGAACACACACGTGACCGTATGCTCGCTCAAAAAAATAAGGAATGATGATGTAACAGACGTCACATGGCTTCGGCGCCATCTATACCAGGAAGCATCGCTTTGTAATATGTGTGTTCTATATGGAGCTACGCTTCAGTTGGGCAATGTTGGTTTTTCAAACCTGATAAGTATATGAACAATTTTGAAAATATTGTCCTGATATTTGAACTGCTGAACTCTTGTCAGTAATGCGATTGGGTAAATCCTTAGCAATTTTTTAAGCTAAGGTCAAACTGATATATACACAAAGAAAAAAAACCCTGATATTTGTGATGATATCTTTTCGATAATATTGTTAATAGTTAAACAAGGTTCATTTATGAGAAGAGTAATGTTTGTGCAATACATTCCAACCAGTGATACGTGACTGTCGCGCCTACACGTTCGGCGCATGCACCTGCAACATGCTACGCTCGAGGATCACAAAAAGGAGTATGGCCCAACTGTATTTGGTGGTATGTAACGTTGTTACGGGACGTGCTACAGCCGGTCGTTGTTCCTCATTTCGATAACTCTGCACTTGCTACATGACCACAGTACATGGACGACAATGCCCGGCCTCACCGATCACATGCCGTTGTCTATTACATGCGAGCCAATGCAGTGACAACTTTACCCTGGTCAGCAGTAAGCCAAGATCTGAACCATCTGGAGCATGTGTGGGATATTCTAGGGCGGTGACTCTAGGCTCGGAACCCTCCAGTACGGAATTTACATGAATTGGAGGCAGCTCTGCTCAGTTGATGCTATTGACACAAGAACAGATCCGACGTCTGACTGGAGACATGAGCCGTAGGGTGCAGTGTGTCATCCGGGAACGTAGCAGTCATATCAGATAATGGTCATTCTAATTGAACATATACACTAGGGTCTACAAAGAACATTTAGAAGTGACAATAACAATGCCAATGTATTTTGTTTCACTTGCAGCTCAATACTTTTGTGGACATTGTTTCATGGTTAAAACATTATCATGACGTCATCGCTATTAAATAGTGATAACATCTACATATTGTTGCCTTTCTATCTTGCCAAATGGCTGTTCTATCTGATAAAAACATAATCTCAGACTAATTTAGGGTCATATCAGGGAGTGCTTAATTTAGTTCTTAGTGTATAGTATGAATTTTGTTTATGCAACCAGAAATCGTTATTGACGGTGATAAGTGCATACACAATTCATTTTTAAACAAATACTAAGAGTTATGCTAACCAAATATATATTTTCAGTTTGCCATTCATATTTATTTCAGGAGCACCAAAGCAGAAGAGGGGCCTTGGTCACAGACAGATTAACCTGTCTACTAAGAAACCAAGCTCTAGACTACTTATTGCAACCGACAAGGAAAGTGAAATCAAGCAACTTTCCCTGGAAAAACATACCATAAGTAAATACCTTAAATCATTTGGTGGCGCTAAAGCAATCAGGTATCATTCAACGAAAAGAAAGTTTGTATTCATAACAGAAACAGAAAATAGATATATTAAAACACGTCTAATAATGTCCTCCTTAAAGGGAACTGACAGTAAAACTATTCAGGATGGTGTTTATCCATTGCTGTGCGTAACAGCAGACACATTTTTCTTTTTTGAATTCCGTGAACCTTCCTTACTGTCATCTCGTGGTAACGAAGTATTTTTCCTGACATTCATTCGGAAAGAGCCATTATCAATTACTGCAGATAGAAAGAGACAATGTGTGTATGTGTCATTTTATGGCGGTATAGTTGGTGTGTTCGATTTCATAGGGAAATACATGAACGAATTCTCGGCGGGAAGGGTATATATGGAGACAAACAGCAACTGGATATATTTCTTTGACAAAGTAGGTGAATCGATTTATAAAAAATCACTTTTAAATAACAAATTATTTACAATCGGTGGAGAAGCAAAACCTACCGATAAGCAATTATGCATATATGATGATATACTTTACATCATTATAAATGATTGTTATATAAGAATACTCTCGAATCAACAAACTAAGGAAATCAAACCCTTTGAGGGCGATGGTGCAATGTGCACATGTTGTATCATACCAACATAAAATGATTAATTTTACAACCATATAGAACAACGTTAGATATCGTCGAATAACTACATGTATGTAACACATGTCAATTATTGTTTATATATATTTAAAATAAAGATTCATTGGAACCTTCATTTGTGCTGAAATATGTTTAATATTTAATATAAAAATGGAGGCGTACGCCACAAGACAAAAAGTGGTCGAATCCATTTGCCGATTGTCCCAAATATTGGTGGATCCTGAAGAATCCGGAAGGATCCGGCAAGCGGATTCCACCACTTTTTGTCATTTGCACTTTCTCAGAATACCTGACATGGTAGAAAACAAGCCATCAGAACGTCATCACCTTATGTGTTCAGTTCCTATACATTATATGAATAAATAAGCGCAAACTTGCTCACAATAACTGACTTGGTAATTAACAAGTTATCAGAACTTACATTAGTTAAGAGAGGTACACATTCAACTAATACAGTCATTGAATGGATCCATCCTCACCGAAAATTTGGTAAATAATGCACAAAGTGGTCCGATCATGAAAGCTATAAAATGTTTGCATAAGGGTGCAATTTAAATATACATGAAGTGTTCACCCCATTTACTTTACCTCAAGCTGGATAAACATAATTTTACCAACGGGATGATATGGTGGAAACGGATTTATTGCCCTTATATTTTGATTGGCTAAAAGCACAAGTATTAGCTATACGTTGATAACAAAGGCGCATTTTGCTAACATTATTGACTTTACAAAGTCCCAGAAATGATAATGATTCCACTGAGATATATCTGTGTTTAATTCCTTTAAATAGTCTTTATATTGATAAAAACGATGCTAATCATAAAAGCATGAGCAAACCAAGAGGGTTATTGTTTGGATTTCGTTGGAACCAATTAAACACTTACAAATAGCATAGCTTCCCTGTGAATTGGTATGGAAATTCATTCATTTATTTAGAATTACACAACTTAGATAATGCCAACACACAAATAAAATAACTATCAATAATTGTGATTAACCGAGACAGATCAAAATACAGTTTGATAAAGTAAGTTATATTTTACCAGATCCCAGGCCGTTGTCCAGTTATGTCTACTCAAGGTCTAGTCTTGAATACAATGAGGCGTCCTGATTCTCCAGAATAATATGGATACCAGTGTAATATGCAATAAAGCTGTCAGGGGATCTGTTCCAGGGTCAAGTCAAAGATTAAAATATATATTGTATTATATGTTTTCTTACCCAAGCGGCCACCGATATGTTGGGTATTCAAGCTTTCATAGAGGACATAGAATGACAGTTTTCTGAAACATAACTTAGAGCATATCCTGAAGGTGTGAGAAAGGTTATGAATGGCGTATGAATTTACAATTTGTATGTTACAGTCTAATGTAAGATTGAGTCATATCTTATCTATTTTACAAATTAAAATTACCTTGGGTAAGAAAAATAATAACAATATCATTTCTTTGAATTACGAATTATCTGTCTCTCGTGAGTTAATTTGTCAAACTCTTGCTAAAGCTGCCTTACTCTGAGGATGTGGGTTCTAATCCCACAAGGGACTCGGCCAAAAAAGTACAAGAATTTGTACTAATGAAGGTTATCCCAAATGTTCGTAATCAAGTATAGCTACATATCTTTTAAAACATGAAGTCTCTGATTATCATGTATCTTCCACTACTGTCATCATGGATCATACCTCCATGTAATCTTTCAAACGAGGAATTTATTTCGTCAGTGGCAATTATATTGGTGAAGTTAAGCAAAATCCAAATACTACTATTATTTCAAGGCCTTTAATACCCCCATCACGGGTTTAGAAATATCGTATCTCGCAGTACTGTACCTCAAGAAATATTCACTGGATTATGTTCATGTGTGAGTGCAATGTTCAACAGTCAACAAAACATTATACAAATATAGACTGATGATGAGGTCAATACTTGTTTTTATGGACCCGAGAAAACAATATTGACCAAGGACGAAATGCGTGGTCAATATTGTTTTCTCGGGTCCATAAAACATGTATTGACCGAATGCACCAGCCAATAATTGTTTTAGTATGTATTTAATACAGTAAAGAAAGGAAAACAATGGAATACAGTCGGAAATGTTATTTGGTTTGAACAGCTGGGACTACGGTCAAATGATGTCATGATAACAATAGCATTACGTCATGCAACAATCGTTTGACATCACTCAAGTCAATACGGCTTTTGGTCGGACTCGGGCTGAATATGTTTTTCTGTCGACAGTCGCCTCTCGACCAATCAAATTGCTGGAAAAACATGCTTCAGAATAATAAGCATTGTCAGCAACACATAAAAAACAGTCAATCAGCTCTCTTCATATTTTACACAGAACGTCTCCTTAATGAGACGTAGGAATGATTCGATTTTGTTGACTTTGGCATCCTTTTCAAGATCACTGAGAAACTTTTCAACATGGGACTCTGCATGATAAGCTTGCCAGCGGCATAGCTACAGATCCGTTAAATGAATTATCTTCATATTTAACACAATGCGTCACAAAAGGAAACAGCATGATTGATTGATTGATTGATTAATTGCATTCTAATTATACCCCCGACCAGCGGTTCGGTGTATATAGTAATACCAACGATTCCGTCCGTGCTTCTGTCTGTCCGCACAGAGGCATTTTTGTCCGATCAATCACAGCAAAACTATTCATTTCATCCTTTTCAAATTTGGCACATGTTTTATTCACCACTAGGAGAGGTGCAGTGTGGAATGTTACACGATTTCGTGAATTTTTGTATATTTTGACTTTGTGATAATCGGAGCTAGTGGGAATGAAGATACTTCATTCGTTGTCTTTATCATTGTATTGTTCATGTAACTTTCATCAAAAGCTACTTCTGTGTTCTTGTTCTTTTTACTATTTTATATTTCCACTGGTTATATCTTGGAATAAGTTACATTTTCTTTCCTTTTAGCCATAAACTGCTGTATATCCCTCACTCTGCTTACAGAGGTGCGCGTCCATGTACCTGTTTCAAGTCAATTGAATGAATCCTTATGATGAATTGATTTCCAAAATGAAGTTGAAATCGGTGGTAATGGCAGTAGTATATTATGTTATCCATAACTTTTCAAGTTATTCTTACTCCTACTTTTCCAAAACCACCTATTTTACATGAAGAGATTTGTCCTACCCTTTTCATATATCCTTTAATCTTAGCAATTAGGGCAAACTGACATAAGCTGAACCGCCGAACTTCGGACACTTTCAATTTACAGCTGACACAAAAACAAAGCAAATTGTAACACTCCGTTGTTTTCTAAATATTTCTGTTCATTTTTTGACAATACTTGATTCATTTGAGAAATATATGCAGTCAGATATATTTTTTAAATGAAATTTAGCGGTAGGTACAAATAACAGTTTCATGAAATAAATCGACGAAATATTTGTGTGAACGTAAATTTTGTGTGACAATTTAGGGAATGAAGGAAGCGATCATATTCTTTCAAATATATGCACGTACATGAAGAAACAATTAGGTAGTCGATTAACTTTGTATTTTAGTACTTTCAAATCTATTCTTGGGTTTAGAATTGCAATTTTGATAACATGTCAAAATGACCTTGGTTCGGACAGGTGTGACCATGGTTCGGACACAAGTAGACCAAAGTACGGACACAAATCGACCAAGGCTTGGACAATTCCGGCTGCTGAATAAAATGGCGGGAACATTTTTGGTTTCACGTGGGAATTTCATAATGGACAGTAAAACAACAAAATAAGATTGTTTTGCATGGTACAGTGCTCTAATGATATGGCGCCATTATATGCGATGCCTGTATGACGTCATTTATTACAGTGACGTCACAGTGGCTGTATCTCCGGTAACCAGTCAGCCAGACAAGTAAAAGCTGTGTTAGAAACATGTCAAGTCCCCAGGCTTATGAAAGCTGTTCACAGTTTTGCTGTTTATAAGAAAAGCTGCCAAGATGTATAACGTTGCGAAATCTAGAATTTCTGATCGGGTCAATGTACATAAATAAAGGCAGGGTTAAAGTGTATGCTAAGAACGGGGTACAACCTCAACTCACCAACACGGAAGAGAGGAAACTGATGGACATGTCTGCCAACAGGGCACTGTATGGTGTTGAAATGATTGATTAAATATTTGTGTTGTGTCACTTGTCGACTCTCATCTTTTGTTTAGCTCAATGTAACAAAGAATACCAAGTTATCTAAATGTGTTACAAATAAACAATGCGTATCATATAACTCCAACTGTATCTATTAGGATTAATAACTTCAATGTGTTACACTGTAGTTTTTACTAAGCATTATCATATTTTATAACGTATGAAAAGAATAACAATTAAATAATTAACGTACATGTACAACATTGTTGCTAAGGCACAACCCATCCCGGGGGGTCCTTCCCTAGAAGTTGTGTTTACATTTACACGTTGTTAGAGTATCGTAAATCATTTAATTATAGCCGAGTAATTACATGAACCATTACCTGCATATATTTTCATTGTTTTACTGTTTGAAATTTCTTAAAGATGTATTTGAACCACAAACGCTAAAATATGATGCGCATCACTTAAGCCCCTGTCACAACCCATCGTGCAGCAATTCGTTCGTATGTTTATTGGGGATTTATCAAGAACATAGAGGGAGTTTGCCAACACACGTCACACGCACGTTGTAAGCACGTCAAACGCACGTCGTACATACGTGGCCCGTCGACACGTCTGGCAGTGAGGAGCTGCGTGCATCGTATGATGTGCACGTGGTACGTGCGTGTGGCATGCGTCCAGCGTGCGTACAACGTGTGTGTGATGTGCGATTGTCGTACGGGGGTCATGCTTCTCACGTACAGTGTCCTTACACCACACACGTTGTAAGTGCGTGCGAGTGCAATGAGGTTTTTCCCGCCCGATTGACAGGTGCTTGGTACACATTGTCACATGTGCTGGCGCCACAAGATGCATCCCATTCCACCGCTCTGGGTCCTGATGCTGCAAGAGTTACTTCAGATAGCAGCACAGGAGTTCGACGTGGCATTACTTGCTTTGATACGGGAAATGGAGAGACAGCAGCAGAGACGCCAACAAAGGAGATACTGGATTAGTCCATGGTTGGCGAGGAGGAGGCTTTTTGGCCAATACGAGACTTCGTTACATGATTTAGAGCATGAATCAAGGGGTGACTTTGTTGGGTACATGTGAATGGATCCAAATCTGTTTGCCGAGCTCCTGCACCGTGTGACCCCTCGAATCACCAAGGGTCCAAGGTACGTGTCTTCATTTCTGTTACAAAAATGTTTGGGTTTGGTTTGCATTTGCATGAATATATTCTCACATTTTATGTTTCAGGAGTCGCCGCCCTCTGGAGCCTGGTCTGAAGCTTGCCATCACCATTCGCTTCTTAGCAACGGGAAACAGCTACCGGTCCCTATCCTACGACTTCAGGGTTGCACACAACACCATATCCCTATGCGTGCCGGAGGTTTGCATCGCCATCTACGAGGAATATAAGGAGGAGATGTTCACCATGCCCTCCACAGAGGAAGAGTGGAAAGCTGTCACCAGCCGGTTTGGAACCCGATGGAATTTTCACCACTGTTGTGGCGCGATCGATGTGAAGCACATTGCCATAAGAAAGCCCAAGAAAAGTGGCTCTCTCTACTATAATTATAAAAGCTTCTTTTCTGTGGTGCTCCTGGCCATCGTGGATGCTAACTATTCATTCGTGTGGTGCAAGGTCGGGGCCACCGGCCCCTCCTCAGATGCAGGCGTGTTCAACCAGTCCACCCTCCGAGGGCCACTGGAGGACAACTCCATTTGATTACCAGCACCGGATCCACTTCCAGGCGACGATTGGGACTTTCCATACTTCATCTTGGCGACGATGCCTTTCCCCTACGAAAGTGGCTCATGCAGCCGTACAGTCGTCGTGCCATGACTCACAAAGAGAGGGTGATGAACTATCGCACCTCTCGGGCTCGTCGCGTTGTGGAGAATGGTTTCGGGATATTGGCTCAGCGTTGGCGTTGCCTACTCACCACCCTGCAGATAGAGCCTGACAAGGTGATACGCATTGTGTTGGCCTGTCTCACTCTTCACAATTGGCTGTGAATGCAGGATCTTAATGTGGACCGCGAGGATGAGTATGGCAACGTTGTCCCCGGGGCCTGGAGAGATGATGTACAGATGACTGAACCCAACCAGATGGTCGGACAACGGGCCTCAAGAGAAGGGAAAACCCTGAGAAACTATTTGGCAGACTATTACAGATCCCCACTTGGCAGTCTCCCATGGCAAGATCGCGTTATTTGAGCGCATTAACTGTTGACGTATGATATTGATGACTGCATGCTGTGAACTGTAAATATACATGTAGAAGTTTATTGTGTTTTCTCAATTAAAATCACCCTTAACGTCAATCCTATTCACTCAGAAATTCCTGTCCTTTTCACAACAATTACTGCATTTTGTTTACAGTTACTGTGTGTGTGTGATGCCAAAAAATAATATCTTTGATTCGTTCCGTAGGTTAAGCTTACTTGAGTTGTCATTCAACTAGTATCTCATCTAAGATCATGCTTTCAGATTTGAAATTTCTGATAGTGGACACGGCTCTCTATGGGATTCCGCCAGTATATTTAACCTATGGAACGAATTAAAGATATGATTTTAATCAGATTGTGTGTGGTGTACATCGACTGACTGGTTATCATTTTCCCTCATGCACCATATGATCTTTAAATCAGACATTTGTTCAAAGTTCAAACGCTCTTAAAGCAAATAAGTTCTTTATTACAAGAGCATTCGAAAATAAACTGCGAAAGGGAAATATCACTGTTGTACACAAAGTCCACACTGGCCAACAGTCCAATATATAACCCCATGTCCACACAGGAATGAGTCCGTGTAAGTCTGGGGAGCTTTCTCACTCGTCATTAGAGTCCTTCTGGGTAAGTGATGGACTGACTGTCTGCAATGCTGCTACTGGGCTGGTATCTTCGGTTAACTGCTTCATAAACATACCCGTAAGACCACTGCCAGTGATTGGTGAATCCAGGAGCGGAGCAACAGATTGCGACCGAGGTGTACCAAGCTGGAGAAGAGAAAATGATGGAAGTAATTAAAATAAAAACTAATTCCAAAAATATTATGTAAATGTCATTTTGTAGGCTAAAACTATTTTTAAGTTTTTACTTCTTCTATTATGTAATGTCTAGTTTCATCAAATATTCTCAATTAGTCATTAACAGCACTGTGGTAAAATATGCACATTTAGCATAACAAAATATCAAAGCTCATTTGACTCTCTCGAACGGCGGGTGAGTGCATGGGTGCGTCAAAGAGTTGGTTTGGGGGCTGAGAGGAGGAGCTTGCCTGCTGGAACCCCTGTTGCGAAGGATGCTGCACCTGGGTGGAGGTCCCCCACTGCTGCTGCCTCTGTGGCCACTGTTGTTGCCATGTCTGCATCTGACCCCATAGCTGTTGCTGCTGCGGGAAGTGTGATCACTGTTGCTGAACTGGTCTTGGTGTGGGCTGTACAATTGGAGGTAGAGTTGTGTCATGGTAGGGTCTACTCTTGCTGTAGTTCTGCACCAGTCGCATAGCATCCAATTGGAAGTCGTCCCACCTGTCGTGGGGGATATCCGACATCCTGGCCGCAATCCACTGGCTAAATGCTCTGCGCTCGTCTGGTTGTTTGGGTGCAGGGGCAGTGGCAGCAGCAATTGTCTCCAACTGTAAAAATACAGGAAAGTAAGGGCATATGACATATACATAAATGTTGTAGTTCTTTTTAAAAACATTATTCACAATTTTTCTACAAACAGTACATCTTATTGACTGTGATTTTAACTAAAGCAATGTGCAATCTAATTAGAGCACGGCACAATTGCTAAAATATGCAAAGTGAACATTTCAAACCAATAGTATTGACATGAATTACCTGTTTACTTAGGACCTCGTCGGGCCTGGGCCTATCCAATAACATCATGAGAAGGTCGTCGATCTTCGACTTCTTGCTGACTGGAGGCTTGGTTCTGCGACCTGCCACAGAGATAGTGGGAGATGGAGATGCTGGCCTGGGAGTAGGGGAATGTAGGGACCCCTCATCCTCGCTATGCTCCCCTGTCTCCTCAAGCTGAAAGAGAAAATAGGTTTCACACATTAAATTTCCCATCTTAAATTTACAATAATTGAATGGTTAATTGTTACCATAATTGATCGTCATTTTTATAAACTAGAAATGTATATCCATGCAGTTACTCTGTACAAAGTCCTTACCGATGTGGTCTCTACAATGTATGTGCGTGGGACGATATGGGACTTCAGGAAGGCGAAATTCTCCACTTGCCATTTCTTCCTTGCTGTCAGTGGTTGGGTGGCCTGGCCGGACTTTGTCTTGAACAGCTTTCCCACTGAACTCCGCATGTTTTTGAACCAGCCCTGGATCTGTTTTCCTATGAAACATAAAGAAATAGCACTAAATGTTTGACAAGACCAATAACTCAACTTATTCATGGTACATGATATATCCTGGAATACTGAAAGCATGATAATGCTATGGAAAGCGAATGTGAAAGTAGGAACACGACTCTCAAAGGGGTTCCGTCAGATCTTAGATGAGTGACAACCCAAGTAATCTTAACCTACGGAACGAATCAAAGATATAATTTGAATGAGATTGACATGGAAGCAGGCATATTTCTTCAGAAATAACATCTAAATGGCAAAATGAGGGTACTTACTGGTTGTTTGAAGTTGTGTGGCCAGCTGGTCCAGGAGTTTGTCCTTCCATTGCTGGTTCACGTAATTGGCGTCAGACTTGTCATAAAAACAGGGGTTGACCGAGAAGAATTCAACCAGATGCCCCTCCGTTTGTAATGAAAACGAACATGTGGTCTTTGACCAACCCCCTTCTTCATGAGACTCCGATCTCCCAGCAGCATCCTCCTCTGGATCTGACTCTCTGGCGTCATTGTCTGTGTCCTCTCTTACCTTCTCCTCGTCCTCTCTGGCCCTCTCATCCGTGCCTGGTTTGGCTGCTGCCTTTTTAGCTGCAGATGAGGAGCATTTTCTTTGCGACTTCTTTGGCGGCATGTTCTCTTCAAATGATGGCAATCGTCCGTCGGCTCGGCTTTATATATCCTAAAAAAGGTGCCCAAAACGTCTGTTGTACGTGCTAACTCGGTACAATCGACGTGAGTTTTCTTTAATTATTTGATAGTTAAACTTTGGACGTGCCGAGTAAGCACGAACTACGCATGACAACGCACGTTGTATGCATGTGCAACGTGCGTCGCTCGTAGAGAAAGTGTGAGTGGGTAAGCTTGAAAAAATGCACTATGTCGGTGCGTTGTGCGTGCGGTTGTCGTACAGGGCACGCATGTGGATCGTACTGATGAAAATTTGCATGCACTAAAAGTTATACGACGAGTCTGCGTGCTCCAAATTTGTACAAAATCGGTACGGCGTCGGTACCGAGGACACACGAATTCCCCAATTTACCCCACGTTTTTGTCGGTAGACAGCATGCAGCTGCACGTACGACAGGTTGTGACAGCCACTTTAGGAAGGCAGGGTAAACACGGCTGTTCAACGATTATGATTACAATGACAGCCTGCTAAGACTCCTTGATCATTTGATGTAGTTACTAATCAACGATTTAGGGTGCTCTGAAAAGTTTGTTTTAACAGATGCATGGCCTTGTGTATTAAATTGTAAGCAAGTAGTAATGATACTGTATCCGGCCCATGGTAAAGGTGAAATCAATTTGAATCGATTTTAAAAATGTGAGCTATTCTTATTGCTCAGGATCCAGTTTCACAAAAAATCGTAACTTAGTTTACGAGTGATTTTCACACGTAAACGTAAATCTACGTTTTGCATGCGTTTCACAAAGAATTGTACACGTAACTTAGTAGCGATATCACACGTATATCTATGAGTGCCTTTAGTTGATCGTAATATGCTTACGTGCGAAATCTTGGTTACTTCCGGTCAATTCTAAGAGTACCTGCGTTAAAATATGGCATCCTTGATAATTCTACAAGCAGAGATTGCGCGACATTTGAAGCGAGAACGTGTGTTCCGCGACAGAACACAAGATCTCGATGTACTCAATGATCGAGCTTTGATTTCTCGGTATCGATTTCCAAGAAGAGTTATCCTAGAGCTGACGGATCTAATCAGACCAACTATCGAGAGACCAACTTCGCGTTCCAACGCTATTCCTGCCCACATCCAGGTAAAATCATTGGGAATATCCAACATTGACAACATGAAAACAGCGTTAAATTTGAAAATACAAGCTTAGAGTTGCCCCCCTTTGTTGATCGGTGTAATACGAAATGATGTTCCCGTGAAAAAAGATCCTATTGTGTAAATACTAAATATACGAATATCTAACCTTTAAATGATATTTTGTAACTTACGAATATCCAACCTTATAAAGTTATAGATTTAATATGTTGTAATGATATTTAAAAAAATATTCAATACCTTATTTATACTGAATTAATTTTTGCAATGTTAATTACAGTGATATTTAATTACAGTGATATTTGCTTTGATAAAAAATAATACATTTGGACTTGATGCGTCTATGTTAAAATATAATTTGTTTGATTTTAATAGTGGCAATAATAGAAAGCTTTAATGATTTAATAATTTAATAATTCTGTTATTATTTTAAAATTTAACAAAAAATGTTTCCAAATTTCAAGAAAATATTTCCAATGACAGGTAATGACGACACTCCGATTCCTGGCCAAAGGGAATTACCAATCAGACACTGGAGACATTCATGGAATTTCTAGGTACGAACCAGTCCAGTGTCCAGTGTATAACTGAACTATATATTAGATCAACTATTTACAAACCTATTGTTTTGAATAAATTTGGAAGAAGATAATGTCAGCCGTGAAATAAAAACAACATAATTAATTAATTTATATTTTATTATTAAATCCTAAGTGAAAGGGGAACTAATTGTTATGCAATTAATAAAAGAATATAAAATGTGTATCTTACCAATATTCGTTCAAAAGGTGGGTGTTTGTAAGGCTTGTTATATATTATATAATGATGTTATTCTTGTAATTACATGAGAAAAGGTTCGTGTTCACTTTGAGCGGACGCTAGGAACATCCTGCACAATAGTATCAAAGTGATGTCATAAGCAAATTCGTTACGTCTCACCACTGTTTTGTGACGTCAAATTATATCAGTCACTGTAGCTTGATAGACAGTTTATTTCACTGATAAATCCCAGTATTTCATTGCTCGTCATGTAATAATGAAGATTATAAACAATTCTTAATTAAAAATATTTTTTCATGCAGATCATCAGTTTCAAGGGCACTTGCAAGTGTCTGCACTTCCCTAAATTCCAAGTTGTCTAACATCAACTTTCCAGTTGATGCTGCACAATTGCGGGAAATGAAACGCGAATTCTATGACATCGCAGAGTTCCCAAACTGAGTTGGGGCCATTGATGGGACCCTTATACCTGTTCAAGGTATGGCTGATGACGCCCCTTACGTTTGCAGAAAGGGGTTCCATGCCTTGAACGTTCAGGCAGTAGTTGATGCAAAAATGAGGTAAATTCTATTTGTAAAATTCAAAAAAGTTAATTTTACAGTTTAAAATATCCCTTAAATTGCAAAAGTTTGAATTTATTAAGAAATAGATTTCATATTTATTTTGTTCCCTGGTTTATAAACTGATTGAAGAGTACAAATTAAACAGGTATAAATGTCGGAGCTTGTCAACAGTATTTATACAAAAGTTTAACTTGCAAGAAATGTTCTTACTTATATAATGATTAATAACAATTTAACAAAGTGGTCAATTAAATTTGAATTTTAGTTAAATATTTGTAAAACCCGCTTTTCAGATTCATCAATATAAATACGAAATATCCCGGTTCAACCCATGATGCGTTCATCTTGAACTCCTCCATGGTACCGGAGCTCATGCAGGGACTCCCTGAGGGTGGGTGGCTACTTGGAGATTCTGGCTACCCCTTGAAGACCTGGCTGCTCACTCCAGTAAACAACCCACGTTCACCAGGACAATCACGATTTAACGCCGCCCACATGAAAACAAGAACAGTTGTTGAGAGAGCCTTTGGCATCCTCAAATCAAGGTTCAGGTAAATGAGCAGAACACATATGTGAAACTTGTGATAACATTTTATTCCATAAATAAAAGTATTTTGCCTAAGGTTAACAAAATTAAAATTGGTTACATGGTTTAACAGCAGTGATAGGAATAGAGCCTTAGCTTGAAAATAGATTTCGGTGCATGAAAGATACACTCATATATTCATCCCTAATTACAACATGGTTATATTAGGGATAACACCACCTTCAATAGTACAAATTCTTGTACTTTTTCTGGCTGAGTCCCATACATCCTCAGAGTAAGGCTACTACCGCCAACATTGACTGTACCAATGGATTACCACACAATGCAGTACAGTCAATGCTGGCGATAGTTACCTTACTCTGAGGATGTGGGTTCGAATCCTACATGGGACTCGACACGAAAAAGTACAATAATTTGTACTATTGAAGGTGGTGTTATCCCAAATACTTACATTTATAAAACGTCACAATATACTTTCCAATGTGTTCACAATTTCATTTACAGATGTCTGAGTAAGACTGGGGGTGCACTTCCCTTCAACCCTGTGAAGTGCTCCAAGGTGATTGAGACCTGCTTCAGGCTACACAATCTGGCCACAAACAAGAAAATTCCATTGCCGAATGATGATGCAGTTCAGCTGATTTTTAATAACAATATTTGTCGAAATGAACCAGCCAGGGAAGCTCAAAATGTGCGAGAAAGGGTCATTTCCCAACTTTGAATATTGTATGAAATGAAATAAGTCCTGATGATTTACATAGCCCTAGGCAATATTTTCCATGGGTCATTCTCAGAAAATGGAGCAATTTGGTGGATGTGACAACAAAAATGTCAGTGATGTTACCAATGCATTTTAAAGTTTTACCTTAATAACTAATCAATTATAACATGGTCATATTTGGGATAACACTACCTGCAATAGTACAAATTCTTGTACTTTTTCGGGCCGACATTGGCGACTCAATCATCCTTCATCACTGTTAGTGTTACAGTATTTATAATCATTTAATTTTATTCTTTATAAAAGAAACATGGACAATACATTCTTTGAAGGGCATTGAGAATTAGCATACATAGGAAGCAGAAACTGGAACAGGAATGGACAGAAGAAAGAAGTTGTAAACTGCCAGGCAAAAGAAAGTACTCACTTCTGTTGATTTTTTGATATGTATTATACTAAGTAACTTAATTGCAAATTTATCATCCAAAACTGGCTCCCACAGTAGATATCACTTGTGAGAGATCAAGCGATATCTCCTAGGAGATATCGTTTTGGCAGTAGATTTTGTACAATGCCCTGTCACCGTCAACTACATGACATCACAATGCTTTTACATCATCAAGTAATGACATCACAATGCTATGGCATCATAATCATGATGACGTCCCAATGCTATGACATCACCGCACTGGAAGTCAATTGGCAGAGTTGTGATCAGATATGTACACTATTTTCATTTAAACGTAATAAGAATGATTTTGGAGGATAAATAGAATCTCACCCTAGTGTCTTCTGATATCAAATATATCAACACTCGTTGATGAAAGTATAAATATCCTCGGCAAGCCCGGATATTTGTAACTGTTATCAACTCGAGTTGATATATTTGATATCAGAAGACACTTGGGTGAGATTCTCTATATATCAAGTTTTCAATGTCATAATCTAAACTGAAAAGTACAGGTGTTTAGTCAGCAGTCAATGAATACTTCTACATGTTTTTCTTAATTTTTTGAAAATTTGGAAATGTTTAAATTTCTGAAATGTTTTTTATTTTGTGTAATACACAGCTGTTCATCAACATATAAAACATATTCTTAGTGAAAATTGATAAATGTGCCCGATTCTGCACACATTTACAACATATTAAACATGGTAGAGGTGAGTAATCCTTTTGCCCAACAGTTTACATCCATAACATAGTATTCATATTTTGATTTTTAGTGAAATTTTATAACAGGAGAGACACTCAAGGGGGATCTTTGACTTGGAGGATTGATCTTATCATTTATACAGTTTAGGATTTCTTTGATGTCTTGCAATGACTTAACTTTTTCCCTTTCAATCAGGATAATTTGATCTTGAAAGGTCCTTTCCTGCTCCAGTTTCTGCCTCTTTAACTTTAACAATTCCGAGGGCAGGTCCAATTCTGTAAATAGAAATGATGAATTTTCTCATATATGTATAATCGATGATCTGAGATAAAGAATTTCCTTGGTCTTTATCAAGTGGCAAATAATAAATTAAAATCTTCATTAAAAAGTAGAAAACAGCAAAATCAAGTATGAATTAAAAATCATTTTACCCTGACATTTTAAAATCCTTAATTTTGATTGTTTTTTTAATATAATTCAAATGTTATGTTCAAATTAATTTTGACAGGTATGTATAAACTGACACTAAACAAAAGTATGTTACCTGATCTTCTCTTGCAACTCTGCAATTTTGGTTCTGCATGATCTGTAATAAAATTTGATTATCAGTTTTGGTAATGAAGACAATAATGTCAAAAAGGTTATATTTTTTACAGGAGAATTATTAAGCATCAAAATCATTTTAAAAGATTTGTCAGTTTAAATATTTTGTACATATAAACATAGAGCATCTCACCCAAGTGTCTTCTTGTATCAAATATATAAATAATTAGGCTATATCAAACACTGCACTGTCGTTATGTGTCCTGTTGTACTTGCTCAGGTAATATTACCTTCTGAAATTATTTGACATAGATTTGGCAAGTTCAGAACATATAAATACTCACCCTTTTTCTTCATTTTCCTGGCATTACTTTCTCCTGAAAAATATTGAATTGTGAGAAGTATATGACAATGTGCATAATAAAAGTGGGGTTTATCAGTGAAATAAACTGTCAATCAAGCTACAGTGAACATAACTTTAATTATATGATTGCAGGTGAAATACCGGGATCTATCAATGAAAATAAACCGTGTTATCAGTCACTAGTGAAAATAACAATGGAACGTGTTATCAGTCACTAGTGAAAATAACAATGGAACGTGTTATCAGTCACTAGTGACTGATATAACAATGACCTAACTTCATAAAACAATGCTCAGACGTCATGTTATTTTAAATATTATCATTCGTGGCTGGGCCACTCGATATAAACTTTCTACCTCACTCGATGAGATAAACATGGTATTTGTCAAGAAAAGCCAAATATCCTTTATATATTTTCACTGCGACCAGTGACTGACCAATCCTGAAAATATAAACCTTCTACCTCACTCAATGAGATAAACATGTTGGTATTAGTCAAGAAAAGACAGATATCCTCTTTTTATTGACTGTGTATCCAATGCAAGTGAGAGCTCCACGCTTGACTGAATATTTTATCTGTGCAGGGGATGATGTAGAATGGGATGTACTCTTTTAAAGGTTATTTCAGTCAATTTGACAACAAAACTAACAGTATATTAATTGAGAATTTTTGTTTACATCCTCAAACTAAGATTATAAGATCATGTCAATGGCTCTCTTTAAACGAGAAATGTCAATGTAATCTTTTCAATTTCCTAGGTGTACATACCTGGTTCAGGGGTAGTACCGACCGTACAACTGACACCGGCCTCCTCTGCGCAGCTGACATTGCATGTCACCGTTGCTATTTCAATATTACCTGTCAACATAAAATATTATAAATAGATATTAATATGGGATTATTGTACATAGTTAAAGTGAGATGAAACATTTCAATGAATATATATAGTACATTAGTGACTGCCAAGTTTGACACTTGCTAATTGAATTGTCATCTCTGCTGTTAGCTATCATCTGTCTATAATAGTAAAATATATTGTGAAAATTGATTAAAACTTTTGATACCATTATAAAATTATATTTGATACAATTATAAAATACATGTTACAGTGTTCATATATTATTTTGCAAAATTACCATTATCACAGGGAGTGGCAGCCTGCTCCTCGCACTGCATTGATGATTCTGTAAATAAATACATTGATACTTAATACTTTTGTATTTTGGTGTTTTTTTACAGCTCACCTGGACTATAAGGCCAGATGTCATCTGTCTATTAGTTTTAGGTGTGTTAAGCATATTGCCTAAATCTTTTAAATGACTTTTTCCTTCTTACCTTGTAGTTTGGTCAAAGAAGTGATAAATTGCCAATATGGAAAATTTTAGGCCACACGGACAATGTCCTAAAAAAACTTTTACTTGATATATGCTTTTTCATCAACATTTAATAGAGCTAATAAACATGCAAAAAGTGATGAGCTACAAAGTCTATTGGCTCTATTATGTTAATAACCTACCTAGCAATTGGGTTGCTGCCGTGTCTACTCCTCCTTCTATACCACTGATGGCTGTGGGTGACAAAGTCCTCAGAACCTGAAATGATTTTTACTCATTAATAACTGTTCTCAGGTTAAAAATCAGATATTATGGTAACATTCCAAACAAACTATTCCACAGGCGATATATCCCAGCATGAATTTGAAGGATAATAGACAATATTTGTAACTTTGATCAAATTGTGTATATATTTCCATTTGAGAAGACACTGACTTAGGCGATATTCTCTATTTATAATATGTAGATTAAAAACACATTTATTAAAGGAATATCTGCTGTTATCGTTTATGAGTACAAAGTATTACGTACTATTTTCTCCCAACATTTCCAGAAAATGTCAGGGGCAGGACCACCTCCAGTGGCTGTCGCCTGTTTCAGACGCATCGCCTCTTTCCGCTTAACGGCACACTGGGCGTCCTGCCACCTCTTCTTCACTTCCTCGACTGTCCTCTGACAGCCGAAGGTTACTGCATTGACACTTTATAAAAAATAATCAGAGGTTTATAACATGTTCACTGATGAATTTAAATAAAAAATTAAAATAAATAAAAACATCAATCCAAAGGGTAGGGGAGAGAGATACACACAGAAAATTCAAACTATAAAAGCATAAACAATATAATCATGTTTCCTTTAAATATTTTGGAAATTGTGGAACATAATTTAAGTTTTTTAGGGAATTGTTTTTGTGAATTTCTGATAAACAGTAAAAAAAAAATAAAAAATTAGGCATCATAAAACATTTTGCTTTCTGACATATAAAATGTCAATGGTAAACAACAAATTATTACTGCCATCTACCAGTCATTCACTGAAATTCTGAAATATTTTTAAAATCTCTATAAAACATAAAATTGATCTTAAAGATAAAACTACATTATTTTATCACGACATATTTTTTCATATATGATCATTGATGTTATTGTATGGGTATTAATGGTCCTGCACCTCTTAGGTGCGTAGATTTACCCTACAGTAATATTGGACATAATTTAAAAGAAAATTGTCTTCAGGGCAATCTTAATTTATGGCAATATTCTTTACAATAAGAGCGAAAATTGGGATCAAGACTAAACCCTCATTTATGAGGGTTCAAATTGAAGTCGTTAATTTGAAGAAATTTCATTTAAAATGGTGACCAAACGAGTATATAATGTCAGTTCAATATTAAAAATGAATCGATATACTAGAATCGATCGAATTTTAATTGTTGATATTTGATTTGTTATGTTGAAACAAGATAACGAATGACAGTCGAAAGTTGCAAACTTACCAAGCGGTGACAGCCGACCAGGCGGCTTGCTTTTTTTCTTGTGTGAGCGACGGACTGAATTTTCCCTTGATCGTCAGGATCCGCCGCTCCACCCCGTCACATAACACCTGCATGGACGCGTCGTCCCAGTTCGGTTTTCGAACTTTCTTGGCATCCATCACGAATTAAGCAGACGGTAGGAAGTCTAGACTGCGCATGTCTCGATATACCGGAATTGCCTGTTACTAGGTATTTCCTCTACTCCAGCACAAAAGAGTTAGTTACACGTAAGTTACAAGCAACTAGTTTAGTTGTGATTTTACGTGTGATTTTGTGAAACGGACGTTCGCTACTCGTAAACGTAAATTTTAGTTGCACGTAAATATTACACTTAGACGTAGATTTACGATTTTTTGTGAAACGGGGTCCAGAGCTTTTACACGTTACGCAAAACGTTCTTACCTGCATGTAGGTAGATGTAATTATCCTGCTTACCAATTACTTTCAAAAATGATTTAAAGTTCATTAAAGGCTGAAACAAATATTGCACTGCAGTTTATCTGTCACCCTTTCTGTGTCCATGCTGGACTGGAAACGAACTGTCCGAACTTCGGGCTACCCTGTCCGAACCAAGGTCAAAACTGTCCGAACCTTGGGCGAATTGGTATAGTCGCCTAAAACTGCTAAATTACATATTAATTCATATAATGAACGAATATAGTGTTTGTAATTTTGAACAAAAAACCCCATTCTCGACTTTCACCACTTATTGTTGGCTGTTAAAGAGTCAAATATTGAAAATACAACGAGCGAAAGTATTTAGATCCGAACACTGTCCGAACCTCGGTCACTTTGCTCTACATGTCATAGCTTATGCAGACACCTCTCTCTATAAGTAAAATAAAACTATCAAATGTTAACAGTAGGTGGTATTAGTGAGCCATGCTCACGTTTTTGCTTGTTTGATATTATTTTTAAGGTAACATCAAATATGTGAACATGCAGCTGAATATTTTGAGAACTGTTCACTGAATTCTTCTCACATTTTACACATCAAAAGCTAAGGTGAACTTCTCTTTTACATTTATTCTACAAATATATATTATCAGCTTACTTCTTTCTTTTAAATTATGTTACATTCTTCATATTGTTCATACATTGATGTTAACAACCTTACATTTGCTTCTGAAAATAGTTATTATTTGTACTTATTTTTTTTTAAATCATGAGGACGTGTTACGTGTATGTAATATATGCTGTGTCAGTGTATATTAGAAATAAACTGACACCAGTGGTGTGGCTGAAAATGTTGATTTTCGCCGTTGCACTAGACGCAAGTCAACTCATATTATCATATTGATAAAAGAAGACACTTATATTTACATACACCCAGACATAGTAAAACAAATACAATTACCTAAGTAAGTTCGACTGAGATAAATATTCTGAAAACGACTAACATAAACAGCAATATTCTGAAAACGACTAATATAAACATCTTGTTTATTTTCTGACAGCTCCTACAGTACAGAGTAACATCGTGTTTATCAGACCCAACTGTGTATTTTAACATTAAAGTTTTATCCAAAAAATAGTCCTGTTTTTATTTTCTGAGAGTATAACTAACATTTACAAAGTTTCCGTGTTCATTAAATATTAATATTGAAGATTGTTTTTACTGTGACATTTCAAAATGCCTAAATGTCAAGTCTCTGTAGAAAAAAATACGATTTCTATAACTTGAGAAAATACAAAAACAACTGAACAGTTGAAGTAAATATATTTTTGCAATATAACAATTCAACAAAAGAAAAATGGTTTAATTTCCTGCTTAGCCTACAGTTGGGGATGACTTTTAAGTAAGGATTGAGCATGCTATTTTAAGTCCTTGTCTCAGCCCTTTCATCTCAGATATAAATCAACACAAGTCGGCAAATGTTTCACAAATCTATTTTAATTTCAGATCAGATTATGTTTTTAAATAGTTATCGCCTTGAGGCTAGCACACTCCTTGATAAAACCTAATTGTGTTTTGAATATCCCTCCAAAACAAACGCATCTGCAGTTATTTGTATCCCACTGGCATGTAATGCCGTGGGATACAGTCATCGCTGTGTATGACTGTCCACCAGTCCGTTATCTTTCGTGTCTGGAGCAGAAAACTGTTTATGGTAACTTTCCATGTATATTAATCACTTTCTGAGGTGGTACTTTTTGATAATTTCAGATTTCAATTCATTTCAATAAGAGCGCGCTTGATTTTTACTTTTGTTCAGGAATAGGTTCGTTTCCGGAGCAGAGATCCAAAACCCTACATCATATCTTCCTTAAACACTACTACCTGCACAGAGAAGTGTTGCTTCTTGAAAGTTTTAGATTCCTGTTATCATTCCGAAAATAATAGGCTTTGAAGTATATACACGGATAGATTTGTATCTGGAACTAAAAAATTATTCAGAATATTTTTCTGAAACTTTGCATGTGTATTATCATCCTGCTGAGTTTTGCCTTTTGTTATTTCACATATTTCTGAGCAGAACTTAAGATTTTTCTGGGGTGTTTCCGTTGCTTGAATGTGATTGCTTTGATATTTTTCGCAAATATCCAAACTTAAACTACTCTTAAACCTACTTTAAAGACATAGCATTATCTTTCACATATGTCATTTTAAAACGTGGGATCGCTGGGAGGCGCCATCCTGATGACTCTTGTTTGAAAAGTCAAATCTGTCAGAAGAACATATTTAACAGGCATTGAAATGTATGCATAATGATCCTGTGTATTTTGTTACAATAAGTGTTAAACGAGACGAACTGTTTTAAAAATACCGTCTTTATGTTATCCTACATTAAAGATAACTAAATGATAACTTGTGAAATACATGAACGCTTTTATTATTATATTCATGCAGGCAATGGTTTATTTGTGTTGAGGTTACAATGGTCCCACATTCTCACATGCGACTTTCCTCTACAAAAATGTTACCTTTGCAGTCACCATTGTTCTGCAATCATCATGAATAGCGAAATGGTAAAACAAAAGAATGTATCAACAATAAATAAAGGACTTCCTTCATAAAAATACCATATTATCAAACTATAAAGTTCAGTTAAGTATTGTATAATGTTTATTAGTCGCCCACTTTAATCAAGCAAAAAACCCACACAAAACAACCCAACAAACAACGGACAATGTATAAGACTTGATTTCTTGATTATGAAAATGGATTGAACCACCAACTCAATTAAAACAACTCCCATTGATTTTCCTTTAGAAATAGAATAATATATAAATTAAGTCGGTCAGCAGAATGTTGTCAAATGTTACCGGTTGTAACAATTACTATTTTACGAGCAGAGTGTTCACTACCTAACGCTCGTTTAGGAGAATGGTGATTATGATTTGTTGAAGAAAAATAAATTCATTCGTTGTGACTTCAAATCTTTTATTGTATACCAGTCATGCCATTTCAACAATTTCGCCTAAAAATTAATTCCTCCTGTGCATTCATGTTATATGTTTTACAATAACACAAAACACACACACCAACCAGTGCAGAAATCATTGCTTAATAGTGATAGAATCTGTAATAATTGATATGATATAACTTTTACAAGTTCCGTTTACTTCGCCAGATTACCAGATGAGTTTATGTCATTGGAATTGATCCCTCGTCCCTAGCACAGTGTTTACATTTCTAGTTCTCCAGAAATGCTGAGCCCTTCAAGGCAGAATTGTTAGAAGATAGGGTGAGGTGAAGTGAGCTGGGGTTTAACGCCGCTTTCAAGAGTATTTCACTTATATCGCGGCTTCTAGTAATATGGCAGGGAGAAAGCCTGCAACGCCATGTGGCTATGTATTGCGGTAAAACCTGCGAGCATCGGCTTGAACTAGCGAACAATGGGTGGTACTACACTACTGCAGACAAAGTTGCGGTGCTCCTGGCGGGATTCGAACCCCGGACCTCTTGATCCGAAGCCAAACGCGCTAACCACTGCGCTATCCCGCTCAAGGAAGATAGGGTGACAACAACTGTACACAATATGCTCCTTGCTGGACTGCAATTTGTTAATTGCACTGTTACTATTCCAATAATACGAGCGTAGCATGAATGGAACTTTTAAGCGGTTTAATGTATACGATACAGTGTGATCCGTGACTTTTTACAAGAGCCCGAGTACATGTCTGTAGCACAACTAATAACCGAAATAAGGGTATCCAGTTCATCTAGCTTTTCCTCACAGACACAGCCTGTGTTTTGTATGGGTTAATTGTAGTGGTAATGTATTGGTTATGTATTGGTTATATATTGAATTCTTATTACAACAGCTGTTCACATATGTCATAGTCAACGGAAAAGATTAAAATACTTACATAATGAGTAGACATCTCAAGCAGCATATAAAACTTTTTTGTCAGATTCATTGGATAGTTTGTCTTACATCAAGTGAATTTTGTGTCTATAGGCCAGAGCCTTTCATACAACTCATACAACATGATACATTACGTGATGGATACTATAATACCTTAATTGAATTACAAATAAGTTGATTCTCTTTGTTCATAGGCGTCCTATAAATGTTACCAAATGTTTATCAAGAGTGTTAACATATAAGTAGTTAATAGGGATTCTTGTTTGTGCTTGAAAGGTTGCTGACAATATACCGGTGGTAAATAGTTCAATCTAATAGATTTATAAACAAAACATACAAATAAAAGGTGACCTATTGTTTCATATGTAAACTATTTGAACTATGGCCAAAGGCTATACTTATAATTGACCATGTTGTTTTCCAGTTATTAGCAGATCTAAATATACTCTTTCAAATAAGTATGGGAACACAGATAGAAACACAGTCACATACATTAATACATATTACCATTGGCAATTTCAGTAAAGGGATGTTCTGAGCATTCATGGAAACTTAAGTGCGTTGTTACACGTTTTGCTTACTGAAATAAAGTGCTCTCACAAAAAAAGTAAAATAAATGTTACCAATGACTTATAAAACTCTTGGATATATAAACCGAATGTACATGGTTAGGTTAAGCAATGCGGGTCTAATTCCCTCCGAGCAGCATGCTAATGTGTTCACATTAAAGTGATCGGACTGATGTAGTGATACCTAAACACTCACATATGACCTACAAAGCTGCCTCTCACACTGTCAAGTTCCACAAAATTGTCGCTTTATACAGCTCGCAATTTTCAGTCAATACTGATAACCAGTTTCTATTTATATGGCTTATCGGGTCATGCAATACGATGTTTAACCCTCTATTGTAACAGTATATTGTAAAAACTTTTAAAATAATGTCAAATTTGAGAAAAAAAATATGCAAACGACCTGCTACAGCGCCATTAACAATAATTGCGTTCTGAAGAAAATCAAGGACTTGAAATAGCTTGCCAAAAATGTGTGTTTGTTTTGTCATTTACTCTTGAACGCAGCCATGCAAGTGCTTGAAATGGTCCTTGTATAATAAGATTAGATGGTTTAAGTATTTTGGCATTTGCAACATTGTCCTTGGTGATTTTGACAACAGTTCATCATTTTAACCTTACGTGGTAAATATGGTGGACAAATGATGGATTTTCATTCTGAAGGTGTGCTTGTTATTGTTTGTTTGCTATTTTATTGACATTGTTCCCTCACGATCTGAACGGTTGTCACATTGAGCATGTGACTCGCCATCATGCATACCCATGAAAAATATCTTGCAACCAATGTACTGTAAGACTTCAACTCACAAGACAATCATTGATTAGAAGAAAGTGTATTCAACACTGATCTTTCGTAGATAATCTGCACTTGACTTCTAACTTGTAGACATTTGGCGGATATTAACTTGTCCAGTGTAATTTTAAGGCAATCGAGTATTTTCCCAGACATGTCACATATTGTCATCAGCCACATACGTGAATGTAAATCAATAATTTCACAGTGTGCCATTGTTATAATTATACATTAGCAAGCCGTGTGAAAGACATTATTAGTTTTGTTTATATTTGTTTATGTAGTCTTCATTTAATATTAATATTCATAAATGTCAATGAAAACAGTTTTCCACGAATAACCACAATGTTATATATACAAATATGAAAGATGTATATATATATATGGAAAAGGACGGACCAATATTTTGTAATTCCATCATATAAAGCATAATTTTTTTTAACATCCAGTGTTCTTATCATTGAATTATGCACTAAGTACAGTAACAGTATAATCAACTTTGACTATCTCTATAGCAGATGAAACCGTTCAAAGCTTTATCTAAAGAAACTGTTGCCACACCATCGAAAGATTTCCGATTTTGAAATTAATGCAATAATGTCGTGATAAGTTCCTGGGAAGAGATTGACACTATTTAATCCTGTAGTTGACGTCGATTCCAATATGACGTCATGATGCCTTATCATGTTTAAACATAACAGGTGATCCATCTACTTACATAGTGTATTCAGTAATACATGCGAGGTCGATTTACCATAGTAAATGAGTAAGTATACAATGTAGTAGTTATTGAAAGGCATTATATTAAATGAACGAGCAAGCCACTGACAATTAATTCGTATTAATGGTTTCGTAATTACATACGAAAAGCCCTTGCTGATAGAAAATGTATTAATTCATCAACCATGTAATTGATTTTTAAGTTTTATCGTAAATCAACACGATTGCAATGTACTGCACATGGGTCGATGGCCTACAGTAAAAAATAAAAGAATTGAACAGAAAAACTCAGCTCTCAGGTTTGATTAAATGTAAGAACATATCACAGAATGTTATAACCATGCCCATTTGAAGACAGTTGATGCTTGAATCGTGGGGGCAAAATAGGAAATTAATTGTGTCTTAGTCCCTTGGTGTTCCCGACATTTCGAGCTATATCACAAAGCATGTTAAGTGATCTCAGCACGGCTTCCCAATGACTACTTTCACCATTGTTTCCGGACTTACATTTATTTTGTCTATGAGGTTGTACCACATTAACATTCTTTAATTATTATCAATACATCTTTAATTTCATGAATGACTCATGTTCGCTAACATGAACATTTACCAAAAGTATCACAAATAAAGAAGTAACAAATATTGTGTTGTGGGGCGTTTATTGTCCACCATTGCCTCAGCAACTTATGCTCACAGCTTGCAAACTACTTACATGCATACTTATTTTCGAAATTATTTGTTTCTGGTTTCTGATGATAGTTGTCACTCATGACTGAAAGGATTTTAAAGAAAAAATGACTTGTTTAAATCTCTTATATTTCTGTGTCTCAAACTCTGGCAGCGACAAGAAAAGAAAATGTATTGATAACATTTGTAATTACACATATTTGACAGAGCAACCAGTCTGTGCATACAGTTTCATAAACAATATATTACACAGCAAATGCGATTTCTTCAGGCTCAAGTAATTACGTAAGTAGGAACGTAAATACACAATGTTAAGTTCTTATTACGTCTTCTGCCGAGTCTCTTGTTTTAATGAAAAGGCAGAGTGAACTGTTTAAATTTGATCCATTTAGTTTATGTGCATTGAACTGAACATCATTGCAGCCATTCCAAGTCATTTACAGGCATATACAAACGTAAAGCAAAAGAACATTAAAAATTAATTTATCACAATTTATTTAGTGTGACCATTCACATTTTTCCAAGAAAGAGGCATTTACTCCGAATATTGTACATGTTCACAATCAAGAAGTTGTTATCCAGAAACCCTTTTATCCTCTCAAGAAACCACTGTTGTGATATTCGTCATATTTGCAATATAATAAGAACTATGTTGGCTTATGAATATGGTCCATGTACATTGAGGAGAATTTCAGAGAGTGTCAAATTGAGATTTATATCGGGGTTTATTATGAAATTCGAGGCGACATTCATTTGTATACATACATATATATATACATATATATATATATATATATATATATATATATACATATATATATATATATATATATATATATATACACATATATATATATATATATATATATATATATATATATATATTTATATCTATATAAATACATGATTTTATTACAATCCAACTGAAATATTACTGAGGTTGATATTGTGATTACTTTTGATTAAAAATCTTGACAAAGAATGAGGCACATTCATGAACAAAATAACCAAAAAAGATGTGTAGTCATTGTTGACGGTACGAGTGCAGGATCTTTGCAAAGGCATATCAAAACAATAGTTTAAACAGTTTAAAGATATATATATATAGAATATGTTTACTTCTTGGATAATGTATTAATGTATGCTTTTATTTTTTAAACATGCAAAATTGATAAAATTACAGCATTTTCCACATTTTAAATAATGCAGAAATACACAGAAAATGGCGGAAACTCGGGTAGAACATTATCTTTACAACAAAGGCTGTAATTTCATTTATTGACTATGTATAATATGTGAAAAGGGGAATATCCCCTCGAATTTCGTTTCAACAAAATATACACATGTACACCGATAGAACCCTCCTTTTAAGATTGGGATTATATCAGTGGATTTTGGTGACCTATAGAGCCATGTGTGTCCATAGACAGGTCTGGTTGTACAAAATGCAGATGTATTCCCAAATTCACCACATGTTGTGGAATTGAAATGTCACATATTGCGACAATGTTTACATATAATTTCTGGAGTCTCTGTTCAATGAACATGGCTTCTGCTATATCTTCGTTTAAGTAAGTAACTAAGTAAGTAATTAGTTAAATAAGTATCGAATTCCAAATCACTTTTTATTAGTATTTCTGACATTTTTCTTCAAACATATTTATAGTGACTTACAACCAATGATAACTAACTGCGAATCGATCATAATAACTTGTCAACAAGTATGTTTAGGTGGTTTATGTCACATTGGTCGCATTTACATGTGCTTATAGCAAATTTACAAATTTAATGGTGTAACTTTGTAAAGATCGTGATAGTAAACATCATATAAAGCATACATATTGTTTATGATCAACATAAACATTTATGTTTGAAACATTTATGTTTTTATTAGATGTTTTACCTGAAAGCTCAGAGTGCCTTATATTATTGAATATATATCATAACAAGCACTTTAATTTATAATAATATAATTGTATACATTCACAGTTCAGTATTCATGTGTGCACAGTGTAAACAGATTCCTATACTAATTTTAAACCCACTATGCAGGCTAATGTTTCGTCTAATCTTATTAAAAATTTCAGAGATTTCTCAGAGATTTAGTGAATTTTATATTTGCTCTTATTAGCAATAGTTTAATATGTTCACTTAAATTGAGGTCTCAATGATAGTTTTTGGCTGGTTTCGGTCCAACTCTTCGTCATAAAAAAATGACATTTTGTATCTGGCCGGAAATCGTGTTTATGAAATTACTGAAATTGACAGTTGTATCCGATCCTTGAAACTAAAATTGTTTAGGTAATCTGGCAGGTCAAAATTAATCATTTTCGTTAATTATTCAGTAATGGATTTAAAATGATTTTGCAATACATTACATGATGTAAAACTGACACTTACATGGCATATATGACAAGAAATGAAGTTTGAAAAATGAGGTTGCAATTATACTTTCAGAAAAACATTTTGGAGACTTTTAAAATTGACTAACTATATTATATATGCACTCTATGAACTATAGAAAACGAACAGGAATTATCGTAGTACTGGGAATAAATAATAATGCAGCATGCAAATTTGCATTTTTAAAGAAATGTTTTATTGAAAGAAAAAACTGAAATCCACCTTCTTCCTTGTTATCATACATGTTGTCTTGATGCCAAAAGACACTTACTTATTGACGATAAAATACTCTATCTCTGCTTAAAATTCTTCTTTAAAATGTGCATATGTAAATACACCTTGCCTTTATAACATGGAAGAGAATAACATTAAAAGGGGTCTGTCAAATAGTTGTTTAGTTGTAAGTTACAAAGGAACAAAATCCGACTTTGTTCTACAATCATAAAGTCAGGCAGATTGTAGATATCACTTGATCTCACACACGCGATATCTACTGTGGGATTGAGTTTTGGATGATGATACCAGTACACATGACATGACTTATAAGAACACTTTAACACAATGTTATGATGACTCTGGGGGTGTGGGTTTTTATAATGCCATCCCGAAAATAGACCAATGAGTGATCCAAAACATATCAATTTTACATTTGTTCACCATGATAATGGCATGTAATGCTAATCTTAGTAAAAAAAAAACAATTCAGCATCAACATCTTGCTAGTCTATGGGACTGGCTAATTTAATCCTTGCTGTATTTAACTCACAGATTCTGTGCTAACGTTGCAGCTTGTGTCATCAGGGATTGCTGACAGGGAAAAGTGAACGAAATTCAGCAATGCTAAATTAATCAGACTGTTGAGTTATGCCTTGCTGGGAATTTGGTAAATGTTATTTACATTTTTTTTTGCTTTCACAGTTTGCAAATGAGATCTATGCAATATTTATATCTCATGAAGAATTTTATAAATAAATGACTACTCTCATTAAGAATCAACAGAAAATAATTACGTTATCTCCCTTAACAAGATTAAGCTATGTTGTCATTTTGTTTTCCTCTTAAGAAATTCAATATCACAATTACTTTGTTAACCAGTCACGTTTATTATTTTTTATTTTGTTCACCTGTTGGTTTTGTGTGATGGCTCATACTATAATGACAAAAGTTTAGTATTTTATAGTACACTCAAATTAGTTATTTATTTAAACCATTTTCCTTCGGAGGTTACATTTTTAGCAAATATAATCTTTTGCAGACAGTTAAATAATTGAACAAAGTATTAAAACCATTTATTGGAGAGCGATAGTTTAACATTTTAACCTGTTTATTCTATAGCAAATTTAAAATCAATAATTTCATTAAAATTATAAATACACGTAGTTATAAATTTTAATATTTTCAAATTCAAAGATAAACAAAACAGAGAAGATTTCAAATAACCATTGTTTTTGTTTTTTCAACAATAAAAAACACATTTAAAATTTGGATGTAACAACATAATACCATGTTCCTTCTTGGCTCTAATGATTTATTACACTATTGCTGACCCGGTTTATAAGCTCAAATGTTAATTGACGACATAACAAGACATAGTCACCAACATCCCCCGCAAGATCCAATTAATCGGAACAAGGGCAATAATTTTGCGCTTCTCATTTACGTTACATCAAGGTAAGTATGTCCTCAAGCCACACATCAAATTATGTTACCCTATTTAATACTTTCTAATACTTTCAAGATATTTAAAAGGTTGAATGAAGTGTGAGTCACGAAACGGTATATTAAATGCATACATGACACGGACGATGGTAAAAGTTTAACAATTAATTAGTTTACCCGAGATGTACATGACAATTATCATTTCATCATGGTGATGGAATGCCTTACACGACTCAAACGCAAATCAGTTTTTATTTTCAATGTCAAAATGAAGCCATGGATAGGATCGCCATACAGCTTAATTTGTTACTTATTTTATCAACATAAACAAGAAAAAACGGTCCCACTTAATTTGTCACACATCTTTGACAGATAATTGTATATCTACTACAGTACTTCAGTTAGTGGGTAATACACATGCATAGTGTCAAGTATGATGAAGGGCTTTTGGAGTTCTGCTCCGGAAGCAGACCCATCTCTGAAAAAAGTTTAAATCAACATGTTTTTATGGAAACGGAAACAAATATTTCAGAAATCAGTAAATATCAAAAGGCACCACTTCAGTTAGTGGGTAATACACATGCAAAGATTCAGAAAGACATGATGAAGAGTTTGGGAGCTGTGCTCCGGAAACGAACATTTCTCTGAACAAAGTCCAAATCCAACACGTTTCTATGGTTGGTAATTCACATGGAAAGTTTGAAAATGATATCATCAACGGTTTTCGAGTTCGGCTCCGGAAACGAAATGATTACGGACTGACGGACGGAAGGACTGGTATTTTGAATGGACACTTTGTAGTGTGAATCATGTATCTATTCAACTCATTTAGAAATAAAACAATACACATTAGCATTTCACCAAGCTTAAGGTCGCATGTGGTTGATATACTTCTGGTAATAACCTGCTATCAAATGCATTGGTTTGGTTTAAACATAATGTTTTCGTAATGAAATGGATTGGGAACAAGTTATCCAACTTAGGATACCCTCTTCTTGGTATTTACATTATAAAACATTACATTCGAAAGAAAAAGATGACACGTACTGGACAACAAAATTAACACGAAAAGAACAAATGCATAAGTATAAATGTTTAGTACAGATGAACAATATTTACATTTTCACAAATGACAGGTCTACACTTCCCTCTTACGAAAGTTCAAAATTGATTGACAAACATGCTACATGAAGTATGCGCTCTAATGATGACATAAGTTTTTTCTCTTTGATTATTGTATAGATAACATTCAAAGAAAATATGGCAAGAGTTCTCAACATTATAACCACACATACATTTTGGATCAAATTTCATTCCAATTGTGTTTAAATCAAAATGTAATGTACTAACAGCATAAGGCAGTTTTGAGTGGGAAATGTTTAAATTTCGTTTACCATATGAAAACTATTGTGGAGGAGAGATATACTTATCAGTTATACATGTTTTAAAACTGAGACCGCTTTCTGATTTGCAGACATTATTTGAAGGTTATTCCATGAACATTTTGCTGATGAAAAGAACATTTCTTTTGACTGTTTAAGTCTAGAGTAAGGAGTTGCAATGTTTTAGCAGTTACGTAAATTGTAATTATTTTCTTAACCGACGTTTTGGGGAAGGAAGTCGTAATGTAATAGGGAGCCATTTGATTTTTGATTTTGTACATTAAGTTTCATTTTCTTTCTCCGACGTTCATGTAGTGGTTCCAGTGTTAAAGTATAAAGTATTTGGGTAATCCCTTTATAATCCTTACTGCTTGTAACTGTATTTGCTTTCAGACCTCGAGATGCGGTCTATTAAACATAACATAAATATTTTTAAGGGGATCTCTACTTAGTAGATATTTTAGCCTAGAGTTACCATCTTTAAAACTCTTTGAAAGATAGTTTCGATATTGTCTGCCCAATTCATATTTCTTGCTAAAATTACGCATAGGTGTTTATACATCTCTATTTCAGTATTGTTCACTGACGAGCAACCAAGTGACGAGTCATAGGCAATAAGACGTGTAAGAAATTCTCTCTCATCTGCTGTATCAATTATGTACAAAATAAATAGGAATGGGCTCAGCACTGACCCTTGCGGGATGCAAGCTTAGAGTATTCTTGGTTTAAAAATGATCCATCGCAAACACGAGCTGACTGCGATTACTTGTTAACCATCCCAATAACTGCCCGTGTATACCATATTTTCAAATTTTAATAACAAACCTCTATGCCAAATCCGATCGAATGCTTTTAACACATCACAAAACACCTTACAGTAATTTTCTTTACTGTCTAACATACATGTCAAAATAGTTATTTGTTTTAAAGTTCCAGCACCTGTTACATACACGAATACGTATTTTATATCCATCCTAGAAACTATTTTCAACCTACATAGACAAAAAAAATTCGAAACGTATCCAATGAAGATGTTTGCTTCTAATCAGCACAATCTGCCTAACTAATGGTCAAACTGTAGAATTAAATACCTGCATATATAAAACTGGAATGCTGTGACTATAAAGTATTCAGTACATTCATGGGTAGTATCATACATGGTTTATTGGACTTAAAAAAAACCCCAGCTTATCCTTTATTGCTTTAGTCTAGTCTGGCAAATAATTTCACCAATTGTAAAATACCCTTCTGTCTTCGGAAAATCAAGTTAAAAATGAGTGTAAATTGTCGAATTAATGAAATGTGTTCACAATAAAATGACCACCATGCAAACCGTTATTACCACTACGGATACTTGTTTTTTTTGTTTGAAGATTTTACCCTCTAAAGTAAATATAAATGACATAACTCATAATATATGTGAAATTTTAAAAAATAAAATTCGCATAAAACCGTCCAACTGCCCCATTTAGCCACAGGATGATCACATACGCTGTAAAATGGCTATGTCATCATTCATACCGGACAAAGTAAGTTTGCGATACTTGATTTTTCATTAGAGATATACATGTAGCATCAGCGTATCAATGAATATATAGATCATTATCCAAAATTTCATAAGTTATCCCTTACTATATTTGTCCAGTATAGTTTCCATGCCATTTGATACAGATTTTAAATATTAATGTCTTAAACTATCATTTCTGGTTTCGTCTAATGCACTTTCCCTGTGAATAAGTTGACATTATGGAAACATCAATAGAGTAATATGTTTTTAATTTTAAAAATGATAATCTGAAACGTGCATCCGTGAGTTTTATTATTGTTTAATGAATCAAATTTTTTGAAAATATGAAGCATATGGGCTTAAAATATTTCTCACATTTATTTATTTAGTTTGATTGATATGCTATCATCAAAAACCAAAATGGTCTTTCACATAATTGGGATTTTGAAATGTGAATTAATAGTGGCATCGGGTTGTTTGATGTTCTTATTGACACTGTCATAAAGTTGAGTAGTGACAAATGTTAGTTTTTAACAAGTTGAGAATCATATTTGTTTTATTAAAGAGAATACTCGAGATGAAACAGTGTGAGGCAAGTTATCCCAAGATATGTTGGAGTTGAGTCTAACGCAATATGATGATGTGTTACATGAATATGTATGTGCGATACAAGTTCGTTTAACCTTCTGAAAAAGCAAAACGTTGTCACAATTAATATGTAAGTGAGAACACAACGTTTCTCGTCAGGTCGTTTTCATATCTGGTTATTCAAGCTTTGCTGCACTTCCTGAACGTCTGTTTGCTATCGTAGCACAGCACACTAATACGTTCAGATGTAGCGTGCTGCAATACTATCACAAATATACAACATGGCTTAATTTAGCCAGTGATAGACACTGGCATGAGTTATGACGTGCGGGATAGGATGGCGAGGAGACGAGTTCACAACGTTTAGGCCCAAAAAATAAATGTTTCTGGTCTTTATGGGCTGACAAAGATGATGCGATGATTTTGTTGTTACGACATTTTTTTTTTCGAAATGAAGAGATAAATTCCATTTTATACAAACTTCTCACCAGTTAAAATCAAATTTAGACAATTATTTATATAAATAAAGCAAAAACACTCTTAAATAGGTGTTACTATTCCAAACGGTCAATAATCTTACCCCTACATTTCATTTTCAATATCCTATGTTTTCTGAGGCTAAAGATTTAGAGGTATCTGGCCTTTTCTTTTGTTAAAACCTAGAAAAAGATGACCTGAGGTGTGGGTTTGAAACTGATGCGGGCGGAAACCAGAAACAACACTTGTTTTCCTTTAGAGACTGTAGCAATGAACAATTATATTGCGTACATATTGTTGCTCAAAAGCCCTCAATGTGAACAACATCATTACCCTGGACAAGGACTGCCATGTATAATATTCTAATATTTTTTAACATCGTGTGATCAACAGCTGCGCCAAAAAATATATTTTTTCTGAAATCGACCAAATAAGATTTTACAAATATTGATCGTATTTAAAACATATTCGTTAAATTAACAAATAAAATCTACGAAAATCGATCTAAATGTTGCCATCAACATTACATAAGAACATGAAGATTTTCTGGATAACAACTTCTTTAATGTGAAAATACACGTGGAGATAAATGTTGTTGACCTTTTCAAGATACTTCATCCCATTCGTGTTTCTGTTCACCTAGTAGTACAATTTGTCAGATTTGTTGTAATGTCATTGTAAATAAAGTTAAGTTAATATATTCATTCATGTCAGTCCTTAGTCCATGGTATTAATATGATTCACATTGAGGACGCCTTTGAGCCTTAATATATAAGCAGTATAAATGTTCATTGTTAAAATCTCTCAATGTGCAGAGCTCCTTCTTCTGACCAACTTCTTAACCTACTGTACGCCAGTTTACAACACAGGCTAATTGTAGTCTTGTGTGCATGAACACCAGAACACTTCACTTCTATAGTGTACTCTGCTACGCTAGCAAAGTTCAGTTAAGGAAATGCACGAAAGCCAGTTATGCAGTGATTTCTGACTTGCGTTGAAGTTGTCTCTTAATAACGTAATAAATCCATTGTTGTATATTCATTTTGCTTGGAATATAACACACATTGTGTAAAACGTATATCGTACAAATCTACGGATAACTTCTCTCATACTCTTTCAGTTGTAGCATTTTCATTGAGAAAGCAAATGTTAGTCTCAACTTGCCTTCATTTGATTAAAAAACATCATTTATCATTATTGCACTTGATGACAGTGACAACAAGAATATCAAATCCCATTATGTATTGACAGTAATTATGTGAAATCGAAGACGTGCACAATTGAAGCATTTTAAAGCATTTAAGCCAATTTTTCCGCTAGTTGATACAATAACAAAAATAACGAATGTAATTTTCAGATAATCATTTAATTCATCTCACCTCATTACTGGTTTCATAATTTCAACGTATATACAGGAAATCTTACCAAAGTGCATACGACTATAGTCTTTCGAAATTATAATGTAACATATTTTGAAATAAATACATGACTGGACAAAACCAGAAATAATAGAAAAAGGCGTCATTGACATTCAATAGTTGTACAATATGACATGGAAACTGAATGATGACATGCAATTTATGTGTAGTTCATCCTTGGACTTGTTAGGAAACATGATTTTAAATGCCATCAATAAAGAAATTACAAATCATCTAGATCAAGTCATTTTCTTGAATAATTATATCCATTTCTGACCTCAGGATTAGGGAAGCAAATTCTTATAAAGTCTGTAAAGTTGGCTTTTTTTCTGAAATCCACCTCGTTGTACATGACTGAGTGAGTAAGTGAGTTTGGGTTTAACGCCTCTTTCAAGAGTATTTCACTTATATCGCGTCTGCTAGTATTATGGCAGGGAGAAAGCCCGCAACGCCATGTGGCTATGCATTGCAGTGAAACCTGCGAGCAGCGGTGGAACTAGAGAACCATGGGTGGTACTGCGCTGAGATTCAGTGTATCATTGCACCCAACCCTTACTGCGTGTAGAACAGTTCTCTACTACTGCAGACAAAGTTGCCGTGCCCCTGGGGGGATTCGAACCCCGGACCTCTTGATCCGAAGCCAAACGCGCTAACCACTTATCCAAAGGACAAAATTATTCTTTATTACAAAATAATTTGGGGACAGCTATTTTTATTTCTTAATCAAATTCCCTATTGATAATGAGATTTCTTATTATCTTGAATGACAACATATAAACACTCAGTCACACACATGCATGCAGAACAAATATAAAAATAAACATGAAGTTATTAAAACTTGTTTCGGAGGATTTTCTGAAAAATATAACAATTACTATCATGAATGAGATTCGAGCAAAACGTTTTGTCATCACAAGAACACCAGAAAACAATCAACAAACTTGAAATTGTCAAGTGAGATTTTCAAACGATCTGTAATTGAACCTTTTTTTCTGATAACAATTAACCCTTGCTATTCTATTGTCATCTGTCACTATTCGGATTCTTCATAATGGAATATGGGCATTTTGTAAATCTGATTAAGAAGTACAAGAGTAGTGAATTAGTAAATAATATTCCATTAGCATCAGTCCATATAATCAAAATATAGCAACTCATTGACATTGGATGTTCTGTTTCACTGTCTGAACTGAATTGATAAAGATTTTCTAATGAAACATTCAATTAGGAATAATCGTCATGGAGAGTGTATAATGTCTCTTTACTAAAATGTTTAAGACAAATGCAGTTTTGATTTATATCAGTTTGCAAGTCGGAATGATATATAGAATATAGAATACCATCAACCATACACTGCAAACTGACTTTCCAGTAGACATTATAAATCTTCTGGAGTTTGCAAATTGGTAAACGATTATAGTTAAAACTACTCAAGTGCTAGTCACATGTCTGTAATGATTATCCAAGGTCTTAAGGGATAGTTTTATTCCCCGTGTAGTATTTGGCTGCGCCCGGCTCTACGTACGTCAAGTAAGTACGAAATTGAATAACTAAAATACTATTCATGTGATTCTTTTCATATTTTGCATATGTGTTCATCATAGGGATAGTAATGTTCTAACATAGCTTTGTGACCTTGATTTCCAGGTCACATAGATACTTTGTAATTTTACCCCTGTCAACGAGATATCCCAAGAACCGTTGAACTGGATAATCTTCATATCATACACAAAACACCTCCTAGGAATGCAAAAGGGCTGATGAAATGAATAAATAATAAGCATACTTATAATTGTGATGATTTATCTTAGAATTGGGCAAAATCATTATTCATTTAAAATTTAAAGCCGTTTCAGGGGAGATATTGTATTTAAACAGTTTAAAGTTAATAGTTACTGGCGCAAAACAGTCCCTAATTCAATTTCAAGTGATCAAGGATCATTTTTAATGAAACCTAGTTTTGTAAATGTGGGATTTGTACAAATGAACCTACATTATAGCAAGACCAAAACTCAGTCATCATTACCAAACAAATACACAAGATTTACATTACACATAAGTGTCTACAGTAAATATCCACACGAACGAAGTCAGTATCTTGAATTAAACGATACGCAGGTTTAGTAATTTTGATTGGGTATAGTCCACCAAGAAACAAAAGTTTCAAGAAGTTTCTGATTTTTCTAATGTAAGTACTTTTCAATGTGCTGAATTCAAATTTGAAATAACATTTGGGGGTCACCGAACTAAATAAAAAGCCATTTAAAATATGGCAGTTTAAAGAATTCGAGTTTTATGACCGCATGTTCACCTACGTTCAACGCTTATATCATCTTTTGTGATTTGTCGAGGTGAAATGGTCGTGTGGTAAACTGCTGGTACGGTTACTGCTGGTAATATTTGCCTTACTGTGAGGGTGTGGGTTCGAATCACGCAAGGGACTCGATCCGAAAAAGTACAAAACATTTTACTATTGAAGGTAGTGTTATCCAAAATATAATCATGATATATTTGTTCACTATCTAAATGGCATGTATTTCTAATTCGGGCATTCAGCCTTGGGAGCAGCGCCAATGTACATATATCAGTGGGGTTCTGAATGTAAATTAGCTTAACTATCGATTGTTGGACCTCGATTTTGTCGAGGCGAACTGGTCATGTGGTAAGCTGCTGGTACGGTTATTGTTGGCGATAGTTGCCTTACTCTGAGGGTGTGGGTTCAAATCCCGCAAGGGACTTGACCCGAAAAAGTACAAGAATTTGTACTATTGAAGGTATTGTTATCCCAAATGCAATCATGTTATTTTCTTCTTTGATGTATTATTTTGTCGTGAGTAATAACACGTCTTCTGCAGACACTTGTAGTTTGATGATTTTGCCTAATGAGCAGACGATCGCCAACGCGAGTGAGTGACCAGTGAAAATGTATTCCCATTGTTAAACTCAGTGCCAAGACATTCAATGACAAGGTTTGAACATGCCATCGATCTCTGATTATTGACTGTCCCTTGTGGGAGTTACCATGACAACATATTGACAATTATTGTTATAACTACTTCATGAATTCTGTCCACAAACATATAAACTCCTAGTTTTATTGTTAATGTATTAAAATTTTACATCATGACAAACATCAGTATGACGACATTTTTGTATTTTCTGTGTTAACAATCCTCATATTAAAGTAGTCTGCAATGAAGGGTTTCAAGCTTACTTTGGCAAATCAATTATAATCCAATAAATCAAATTAAACAAGCAGACAGAGTCGGCCATATCCCCAGCCATGTAGGAATATTTTTTTAAGGTTTTAACCCATAAACTACAAGATAAGCCCTTTTCTGCCATTAAACAAATGTGTTATCCTACAAGTTGTCAACACAATATAATTGTAAATTTGATAAAACAAACTTTTCGTAACATCCCTGCACAGCATCATTTACAATGATAATATCTGAACTGCCAAATGTCCGACTGTAGACAAAGCTTACCTTATCGTTGAAATGGAAGCAGAGCAATGTCAATTAATGTTATTTACAACCCCAATGCACACATTGACGATTCTGCTATATTTTAAACGACTTTCAGAGATATATTTTCCTCTGACACTTAATGCAGAGGAGACTGGATCCAAGCTATCAATAAACATTGGAGTTTACTGGACATGCTTGACATTACCAAAACTCCCCACGCCGTCGGCAATGTGTGTTAACAGAATCGGTGAAATGTATGTCATTGTTTCAGTTGACTTCTTATACTATACACGATACGTAAAACCCTTTGAAGTGGACAATTTAAATGGGAAATTATTTGATTCAATAACAATGATTCACAAGGAACACTACCCACACCTAGTATTTCGACAGCCTTCATACAGTACTAATAATCATTTTAACATTGTAGTCGAAACCAATAAATACCAGGGGCGTTATAATGAGGAAGCATGGTAGAGTAGGAAAACTTCAACGTTAAATATCTGCTTTTCTAATAAAGTTATAAAGTTGATGTTTAAAATGTGTGTTGAATTTAATAAGCAGTTTCAGAATATGCCAAAATAGTCTAGATATCTAGTAAAAAATAAAAACTCGAAATTTCTAGAAATTTCTAGAAACTTTCTAGATACGCACTAGATATTTTCTAGAAAGGGGGTTTGTTTCTTGCTTAACTGTATGTAACAACAATACCATATAGGTAGCATCGATCAATACCCAATATTGGATATGTCTAAGTGATATAGTTTCTTAGTCATGCTCCCGGAAGTGACACCCAAAATTGGACCGTTTTTGGTGAAAATGTCAAATATTAAATGCACCATGAAGTTGAAACCTTTAAAGGCACAAAAGGCTCATATTGGTCACTTCGATACCGAATGTGAATATTTCCAAGTCACATGGCTGAGACTCCGGAAACGACACAAAGTCTGAAAATCGGACGGGTTTTGGTGAAAATTTTGAAATAGTATTTAGACCTTGGATTTGAAACCCCTTCAAGGTACAAACGTACCATAATTTCAAAATTTATTTCGATCTAGGAGTGTAAGTAACCTCATAGCAAATTTGAGTTTCCATGTCATATAGTTTTAAAGATATGTTTCGGAAACGGTTGTGGATGAACAGACATAGGGAGCGCTATATACCCCCGACGTCGCCGGTAGGTAACCTCATAGCAAATTTGAGTTTCCATGTCAGATAGTTTTAAAGATATGTTTCGGAAACGGTTGTGGACGCACACACATAGGGAGCGCTATATACCCCCGGCTACGTCGGGGTATAATAAACAGACTTTTTTAATTGTAACATATTTATTTCGATATATTCAAATATGGGTTAGAGAAATAACGGGATAGCAAAATCAACGTCAAGTTTGACAATGAAATCTTTAAAAAAAACTTCAAGAAGAATAACATGGATTAGAATAACAATAACGCAATGACATCTAATCCTTTCGAACATTTGACGCCGTCTGCAATATTTAGTGATAACAATATCAGTTAAATATATCTCAAGGTGTCAGTTAAGTTTTATCAAGCATTATACTTGATATGCTTAACCTTTTGAAGAAGAAATTCGAATGGCAAAAAACTTCATTTCAATTCCTCTATAATGATATGTTCGACTTAAACAATTATTCCGACGACTGATCTAAAATAGCTGGTTAATTTTCTGACAGTTAACTAACTTTTGCAGAGTTCTGTTTTGGATTAATTATTTATAATACTAATAATAATTAAGATTGTTGTTTTAAAGTGTTATAACACAATGCCTAAAGACTATTCACTGTGTATAAAACGAATTTAATACGAGTGATAATATAACAAAAATATATAACAACTTTTTGTTTTATAAGAATTCAACAAAATAAATAAGATTTAATTTACTGATTTGCCTACAGCTGGGAATTGCTTTTAGGAAAGGATGTAAAATGTCATTTGAACCACTGTTTCAACCCTTTTATCCCATAAATAAATCTATACATATCTGCAATTGTAATAAATTCAGATCATGTTTTATAAATGTTGATAACCTTGAGGCTAGCGCAGTCTTTGTTTAAATCAAATTAGTTGTTTATCCTTCCTCAATTCTTTTTTTTTTAAGGTCAACGTTCCTTTGATATTTAGAACGAACAGAGATTGACATTTATTCATTCTGAGCCTGTACGTACGTACAATAATCGTTACACGAGAAGAGCTGTTTATTATATCATTTAGGTACTCTGAAACGTTTATAATATAAAATGTTAAATTGTGCAAAAACTTTGAATTACTATATTCAGGCAGGCAAGTTGAAACTACTTTTAACGAACATACATACGGGTACTTGTTTTCCTTCATTGAGTTACTATTTTACCAAACTATCATTAGGATTTAGCTAACACACAAAGGGCTTCAGTAGCCCGCTGCAGAAGTAATAGTTAAAATTTGCGCTATGAATATTACACTACAATGTATTTCATGGATGATGTCTGATTATCAAAATAATGAAAACGGACTGAACCAACCAATTCATTTGAAACAAATCTCGTATGTATTCTTATATTTTTCACATTCTCTAAATTCTCTGCCAGAACTGTTGAGACCTCAAATGTTGTTGGAAAGAGAAAATCAAATACTGTATATATTTTTATCGACTTTTGCCAAGAAAGTGTATTTTTAAGATATAAGTATTAAAGGTTGGAAAATTCAATACGTGTTAATGGGGATAACGACAAAAGGACCCATTGGTTAAATACCATAGTGAAGTAATGTGACAAATACCCAAAATGATATTCATGATAATAATTTTAGATAATAGTAATTAAAAATATAGTCAATAAAATGATTCAGCCCGTGACTTCCTTTCTGTAGTCCTTGGAAGCAATATCCTTAACATTGTGAAATCAAAAATAGATGAGAAACGTTGTCAGTGAGGGTGTGAGTGAGGCCTTAGAAGGCAATATGCAGTTAGTTTGGAGTTAAAAACGTAGGTGAAACGTTGATGGTTTTTGGCAGGAAAAGGTGTTTGTGAACTTTTCCTTTGCAATCTTGCAACGTAATTAAATATCACAATGTCTGAACTATCCAGATGAGAGGGACTGCATGTTTAAAAATTGAAATAGTGCGACAGTTGAAGTGGAAATTGCGTTAAAGGAGCTTTCACACCCACCCGAGTAAAATTTACTGTAGAGTCAGGACCTGCCCTGAGAAGAGTGCTACTATGTCCTTGTGATGAGGGCTACGTACATTTGTCCATACATACATGCGTTTGGTCTTGTCATAAGTTGAACATATCTTAATTCTTATTTTATGTCTTTCTCTACCATTTCTCACGCCCGGGAATGACTGTACGCGATCGATTTTATTTCTGATTCATCTACACTAAGCTTTTGTTTAGTAGTCCCGAAAATATCCTGCATCAAAACCTCCAAGTTTATGAAATATTCGCCCTTAAAGTTGGTACATTGTTCAAAGTCACCAAACTTTGAATGGTCACTGTTAACACAGTATTAGGAATTCGCTCAAAACAGAACAAACTAAGTCATGTTATTCCCCAATGTTTCAGCTATATCTAAAAAAATATTCACCTCTTAGGTACCAATATCTTCGGAGTGGTGTTTCCGCAAAGGTACATGGGGTCCGAAAATTTGAAAAAGTTTAAAAATCCAAGATTGCGCTCAACCACGAGATTCACGATTTCAGCGCGATTTATTTTATCCTCGCGAGGTCAGTCTCTGGATGTATTTTGGAAAAAATCCCATGTTAAAAATCGAACATTAGAATCGAACTGGACCTTTAATGGCTTGATTGATTGGGCCCAAAAGCTTCGCTGCAAAACTACATGGTAAGGGCTATCAGTTTGTAAAGTTTGGTTGCAATAGCTGCATTCCTTCTGGCAAAAGTCGTGTTAACAAGATCCGTGGAATAATAATAATAAAACACGCCAATCTCTCATTAACGATTAAATAGTTACAGTATAATAGTAAGCTATGTACCTACACAGCAAAAATGACTGAGTATCCTGCAATCTGGAAACCAACTGGAAACTGGGTAAAAGGAGTATCCACTTGGTATCCATCTGCTGAAAATAGGTAACCGGGTTTCCATTTTTTTTTCATTTTGGATTCTATAACATTAAGTATTTCCGTGATGGAAACCAACTGGAAACATTGATTATGTGTTTCATGTTGGTTTCCATTCCTGGAAATTCAATCAATGTTTCCATGAAATGGAAATCAACATGAAACCATAATCTGAAGTTTCATGTTAGTTTCCATTCCTGTAAATTGCAATTATTGATTCCAGAAAATGCAAACCAACAAGAAACTATCAAGTGAAGTTTCATGTTGGTTTCCATTCCTGGAAATCTGCATTGAAAGATTCCATTAAATGGAAACCAACATGAAACTACCACAGCACGCATAACTGAGTGTCCTGAAATCGGGAAACCAACTGTTAACTTGGTAATAGGGGTATCCACTTGCTATCCTATCATGAAACTTGGCAACCTGGTTTCCAACTAGAATCCATTTTGGACTCTATGATATGTAATATTTCCGTAAGGGAAACCAACATGAAACTATAATGTGAAGTTTCATGTTGGTTTCCATTAGTGTAAATTACAATTATTGTTTCCCGAAAATGGAAACCAACATGAAACTATCAAGTGAAGTTTCATGTTGGTTTCAATTCCTGGAAATCTGCATTGAAAGATTCCATTAAATGGAAACCAACTATCAACTGTTATGTAGTGTTATGGAAACATATAATGAAATAATTAAGAACCAGTGTATCCATTTGTTAACCATTTGTTCAAATCAAAAGACCCATAGAAACCAAATTAGTTATCCATTATTTCAAATTGCACGTGTATTCAAAGCAAAGTTCTAGTAATTCAATCTTAATCATTATGATAAACATGTTCAAATCAATTTTTCAGATGAAGATTTAACAAAGAATGGTTAACTATAATTTTGGGAAAAATAAAGTCTTGCAAATGTTATATTCATATAAACAAGTAAATAACTGAAACCCTTGATTGATAGGATATGATATGATATGTACCTTATTCCTTTTCATTTCGACAATGACATAACTTATATCAACCATGATATGTTTTTTATTGTATTATTCATTGTATTGCGTGTGTAATGTTGGACTTACTATTTAACATCTAAACAATAATATCAATTACAAACCCTAAGATTCAGTGAGCCTTAATTTATTAATTAGATGTAGGTCAAATGTATGCTCCGTATCGACGGACGCTCGCTGTCCACCATATGGTGTTATATAACAGCCAGACCATGTGTTCTCCCAGACAAAGAGCTTTGTTCATCATCCACATTTTGGCCAGTATAACCCGTGACTGAATGAAGAACAGAATCTTGTCTGCCGGGTGTACTCCAGTGGCAACAACTGTTGTCATTCACGGAGGGCAAAACAACATGATATTTCTACAACTGCATGCAGGTACAGTGCGCATTTCATGTAATACTTACAGTTCATGTTTTTCGTATTGTGTGTCCAATATGCTAATGATTGAAATAACTATTTAAATAAAGTTGATCAAATACCTTCGAAATATTGTAACATTGAAAATAAAGTAATTGTGTTTCTGAAAGCAGTCAGGGCACACCCTGTATGAAACGTTTTCATTCTTACAGAATAAAATAAATCAAAACTTGCAAAACTGAACAAGTGTGACTTAAAGTTATTTTAAAACGTTAACAATGCGAACAAAAATCAAAAGTAATACACATAAGCCATAACTCTATATAGACAACCTCATTGATTTTGGACAATGGACTTGTTTCTAAAGGTTGAAACTAAAATTCACACACAATAAATTACGTTGGTCATTATCTCTAACAAATTTATTATTCAAAACAACATCACATATCTTCCAAATTGATAACAAATATAGGCACAGTAAGTTTTATGGTTTATTAGACTTCTAAAAGAGAAAATAGTTTGGAAATATTCTTGATTTTTTTATAAAACAGTCCGTTATTTATTGTTAGCGAAATCAAATTCGAGTCCAGACGCATTCAAAATTTATCAAATGCAATGTATACTTATTCAAAGAATAGTATTTAATTTAGAATTGTAGTTTTCTTTTCATTCTTTTTTCAACCATGGGGTCAGAAGCTTCTTTGCTTGGCATGCACATTTTTATTTTGTTTATAGGTTCTGTTCAAGGGAAAGTGAACAGATGTGTACCCCTTGTTGGTCCGAAATTTTGCGAGCATCTTTGTCAAAAGACATTTGGCTGTTTTACCTTCAGATTTAGCTCAATATATCTGAGTTGTTGTTTACAACCAGATCACGTAGCAACACGTGGATCAGACGTCTCCTTCAACATGTTCAACACAACAAAGGTACATACATTATAGACGTGCTTAGCTGTGTAATGTCTTATTCATTTACATTGCTCATTTGATTTGTATTTGTTATATCAAAGGGCAGCAGAGAATGTTGAAATAATTAAGCATTCCTGTGGACCACAATGTGATCCTATTTTTCAACGTTAATTAACTTTGTATGTATATAAATATTTATCAAGTCGTAGGTACGCTGTCTGTATCATGGGTATCATAAGATACATTTCATTGTTAATTTCTGGAACTATAATTGAGTTAATTTATTTCATTGAAAGATTAAATGATGACATTTCAAATTTCATGTTTTGACAGGATTTCAACTTGAACACTAACTGTCCTTCATCATCACTGATATTCCGAAGCAGAAAACAAGGTTACATATGCCGACAGCGTAAGTATAGACCCTCCTTTATTGGAAACATATAACAGTAGTACCTTTCAATGTTTCAGATATTAAATTTCAATGGTAGAAAAGTAAAGTGTGGAAAATAATGTCCATGACAAATACTCGACTCTAAATTTCTGAATCGCCTAATAAATTACTTAAATACAACTTTTTAATAACACCACATAATTACTCCCAACAAACGAATCACTTAAGTCGGGAGCGGAATAGCGCAGTGGGTAGCGCGTTTGGCTTCAAAGAGGTCCGTGGTTCGAATCCCGCCAGGGGCATGGCAACTTTGACTGCAGTAGAGAATTGTTCTACATGCAGTAAGGTTTGAGTGCAATGCTACACTGAATTTTCAGCGCAGTACAACCAATGGTTCGCTAGTTCCAACCGATGCTTGCAGGTTTCACTGCAATACACAGCCACATGGCGTTGGGCGGTGCGCCATATAAGAGATATACTCTTGAAAGCGGCGTTCAACCCCAACTCAACTCGCCTCACCTTACTCAACAGAAATGCGAGAGACGTAGAGTATCGTAACGTCTTGGCCTTACCACCTTCTTCCTCCTCTTAGAGGAACACAAGGCAATGAAGAGGGGATGCGGCCCCAAGACCACTAACTCTTAGGCAAAAGGGATAGGAGCCAGCTGGCGAATGCGACTTGCTAGGCGAGTCACCTCGCCTCTGGCACTCTTCAGAGTCTTTGGCGATCTGGCCCATCTCTTCGTGGAAAACCACATCCACATTGTAAGACCGGGGCGTTGACTATGCACAGGGGAGATGCAGAGAGAGATAAAAGCAGACGGAAGACCTAGAGGAATGGGTATGCCTGCCTCTTCTAAGAGGATCAGCTTCCCTCTCATTCTTGCAATCAGGGAGTTGTGCATACCTTACACATCTGTTGACAGAAGGGCCAGCACAGATTGACGCTAAACCACAAAGAGCATCATTCAACCGCAAACGAGACCGACCCTTGGGCGGACACTCATGTGGCGGAGGGTGGACCCCAACCAACGATTAACTCAACCAAGTGTGTCTGCGTAGTGAGACGCTGAGCTGCAAGGTTAGGATACTGCAAGGCGAAGGCTAGCAAGCGAAATGCTCACACGCAAGCAAGTCCAACACTGACATGGTGGAGGGCAAACACTCACAACCTGCACAACACTCACTCGCAAGTGAGCAGGGAAGTGGAACATGAGCAATCCGCCTGAAAGGCAGACAAGCAATCGACAACTGTCACAACTAGCGACGCCTATCAGGTGCAATCCAAACCCGGCCAGATAGTCTGACTAGATAGGCATCCCAAATATCCACACCAAACCCCGACCAAGAAACTCACTAATTAGGAAAAATTACTTCAGCTGTGTGGACAGGAGTGGAGTATAAAGAACCAAGAAGCGGAAATATGACAAACAAAATTTTTAAACTTCATTTATTTATCAGGGATAAGCCCGAAAACAGTGAAAAGTCGACACAGAACACACACGTGACCGTATGCTCGCTCAAAAAAATAAGGAATGATGATGTAACAGACGTCACATGGCTCCAGCGCCACCTATACCAGGAAGCGTCGCTGTGTTATATGTGTGTTCTATGTGGAGCTACGCTTCAGTTGGGCAATGTTGGTTTTTCAAACCTGATAAGTATATAAACAATCTTGAAAATATTGTCCTGATATTTGAACTGCTGAAGTCTTATCAGTAATGCGATTGGGTAAATCCTTAGCAATTTTAGCGAAGGTCATACTGATATATACACAAAGAAAAAAAAACCCTGATATTTGTGATGATATCTTTCGATAATATTGTTAGTAGTTAAACAAGGTTCATTTATGAGAAGAGCAGTGTTTGTGCAATACGTTCCAACCAGTGATGCGTGCAGTCGCGCCTACACGTTCGGGGCATGCACGTGCAACATGCTATTCTCGAGGATCACAAAAATAGAGCCATGGGCTCTGTAGCTCATCAGGATTTCATTGATTTATTATCTAAGGTTGAAAGGACGAAATCTGGGCTACTATTACACTGTTGTTAGTCGTTTAATCCGAAAGCATGCGCATACAGTGAGTGCAATGGACAGTTCAAGGTCTCGAGAGGACCGGTACCTTCTTCGACACGTATGCCGAGAACCCTTCCTGACAAGTCCTCAGCTGAAACGTCTATGGTTACCAAATCGAAATATCAGCCCAATAACATTAAGAAAGCGCATCAAATCAGTAGAACTAAAGGAAAGATGGGTAAACGTCCGTTGTTGAGATACCATCATAAACGAGCACGTTTGGCATGGTGTTTGGACAGACAACACTGGAATCACACATGAGGATCTAGCAGAAAATCCATTGGTCTGATGAGAGTCGATTCTTTTTCCATGTTACTGATGGGCGTGCACGTGTTTGTAGACAGAATAATAAAGCTTTGCGTATGGAGGTGGCTCTGTTATGGTATGGGGATGCCTGTCTCATGACTGCATGTTTGATTTGGTCACCATCAGGGGCAATTTAAAGGGAGCTCAATACATCCTCATTTCGATAACAATGCACTTGCTACACGACCACAGTACATGGACGACAAAGCCCGGCCTCACCGATCTCATGCCTTTGTCGATTCCATGTGAGCCAACGCAGTGACAACTTTACCCAGGCCAGCAGTAAGCCCAGATCTGAACCATCTGTAGCATGTGTGGGATATATCTAGGGCAGCGACTCCAGGCTCGGAACCCTCCAGTTAGGAATTTACATGAGTTGGAGGCAGCTCTGATCAGTGGATGTTATTGACATAATAACAGATCCGACGTCTGACTGGAGGCATGAGACGTAGGGTGCAGTGTGTCATCCGGGTACGTGGCGGTCCTACCAGATAATGGTCATTCTTAATGAACATATACACTAGGGTCTACATTTAGAACATTTAGAAGTGACAATACCAATGCGAATGTATTTTGTTTCACTTGCAGCTCAATACTTATGTGGACATTGTTTCATCGCTATTAAATAATGATAACAGCTACATATTGTTGCTTTTATGTCTTGCCAGATGGCTGTTCTATGGAAAAAATATAATCTCAGACTAATTTAGGGTAATAGCAGAGATTACTTGTTTCTGATATTCCTCTACATGAACATATCAGGGGGTGCTTAATTTTTTTAAATAGTGTATAGTATGAACATTTTTAATGCAACCAGAAATCTTTCTTGACGGTGATTAGTGTATACCCAATTAATTTTTAAACAAATACTAATATTTATGCTAACCAAATATATTTTTTAGTTTGCCTTTCATGTGTATTTCAGGAGCACCAAAGCATAAGAGGGGCCATGGACACAGACAGATTGGCCTGTCTACCAAGAAACCAAGCTCTAGACTACTTATTGCAACCGACAAGAAAAGTGAAATCAAGCAACTTTCCCTAGAAAAACATACCATAAGTAAATACCTTAAATCATTTGGTGGTGCTAAAGCAATCGGGTATCTTTCAAGGAAAAGAAAGTTTGTGTTTATAACAGAAACAAATCTTAAAACATGTTTAATAGTGTCCTCCTTAAAGGGAACTGACAGTAAAACTATTCAGGATGGTGTTTATCTATTGCTGTGCGTAACAGCAGACATATTTTTCTTTTTTGAAGTCCGTGAACCTTCCTTACTGTCATCTCGTGGTAACAAAGTATTTTTCATGTCATCCCTTCGGAAAAAGCCATTATCAATTACTGCAGATAGAAAGAGAAAATTTGTGTATGTGTCATTTTACGGCGGTATTGTTGCTGTGTTCGATTTCACAGGGAAATACATGAACAAATTCGTGGCGGGAAGGGTATACATGGAGACAAACAGCAACTGGATTTATTTCTTTGACGAAGTAGGTAAATCAATATATAAAAAATCGCTTTTAAATAACAAATTAATTTCAATCGGTGGAGAATCAAAACCTTCCGATAAGCAAATATGCATATTTGATGATATCCTTTACATCATTACAAATGATTGTTATATAAGAATAATCTCGAATCAACAAACTAAAGAAATCAAACCCTTTGAGGGCGATGGTGCAATGTGCACATGTTGTATCATACCAATATAACATGAATACATGAAACCATATAGAACGACGATAGATCTCGTCGAAGAACTACATGTATGTAACACATGTCAATTATTGTTTAAATATATTTAAAATAAAGATGCATTGGAACCTTCATTTGTGCTGAAATATTTTTAATATTTAATACAAAAAAAAGGATGGGGAAATCCATTTGCCGGATCCTTCCAGATTCTCCCAAATATTCGCTGATCCTGAAGAATCCGGAAGGAACCGGCACTTTCTCACAATCACTGACTTCGTAGATAACAAGCCATCAGAACGTCATCACCTTAAGTGTTCAGTTCCTGTACATTGTATGAATAAATACCCGCAAACTGGCTCACAATAACCGACATGGTAAGTAACAAGTTACCAGAACTTCCTCTATTACGTTACTTATGAAAGGTACACATCCAACTAATACAGTCATTGAATGGATCAATTTTCACCGAAAATTTGGTAAATAATGCACAAAGTGGTCAGATCATGAAAGCTATAAAATGTTTGCGTAAGGGTGCAATTTAAATATACATGAAGTGTTCACCCCATTTACTTTACCTCAAGCTGGATAAACATAATTTAACCAACGAGATGAGATGCTGGAAACGGGTTTATTGCCCGAATATTTTGATTGGCTTAAAAGCAAAGTATTAACTATACGTTGATAACAAAAGCGCATTTGGCTAACATTAGTCAGAAACAGTCCCAGAAATGACAATGAGTACAATATCTTAGCTCTAGGTGGCTGGGAATGAGTTTCTGTGTACAGGATAGGTCTTTGTATATTCGATGTTAATTCTTCTGATTCCACTGAGATATATCTGTGTTTTATTCCTGTTGTATAGTTTTCCTACATAACTATTCGTCCTTTTCTAAGATTATGTTTATCATCTAAACAGTCTTTGTATTGATAAAAACAATCCTAATCATAAAATCATGAGCAAACCAAGAGGGTTATTGTTTGGATTTCGTTTGAACCAATTAAACACTTACAAATAACATAGCTTCCCTGTGAATTGGTATGGAAATTCATTCATTTATTTAGAATTACACAACTTAGATAATGACAACACACAAATAAAATAACTATCAATAATTGTGATTAACCGAGACAGATCAAAATACAGTTTGATAAAGTAAGTCATATTTTACCAGAACCTAGGCCGTTGTCCAGTTATGTCTACTCAAGGTCTAGTCTTGAATACAATAAAGCGTCCTGATTCTCCAGAATAGTATGGATACCAGTGTAATATGCAAAAAAGCTGTCAGGGGACCTGTTCCGGGGTCAAGTCAAAGATTACAATATATATTGTATTATATGTTTTCTTACCCAAGCGGTCACCGATATGTTGGGTATTCAAGCTTTCATAGAGGACATAGAAATGACAGTTTTTTTTAAACATAACATGCATTTTGATTGGTTGACGAAACTACATTACGCCCATTCATGAACTGCCTTACTCTGGGGGGCGTGGTTTCTAATCCTGCAAGGGACTCGGCCAAAAAAGTACAAGAATTTGTACTAATGAAGGTTGTCCCAAATGTAAACAAGTTAAAGTATAGCTACATATCTGTTATAACATGAAGTCTTTGATTATCATGTATCTTCCACTACTGTCATAATGAATAATACCTTCATGTAATCTTTCAAACGAGGAATTTATTTTGTCAGTGGCAATTATATTGTGGAAGTTAAGCCAAATCAAAAAATTACTGTTATTTCAAGGCCTTTAATACCCCCACCGCGGGTTTAGTAATATTATTATAATTGGCAGTACTGTAACTCAAGAAATATTCACTGGATTAATTTCATGTCTGAGTGCAATGTTCAACAGTCAACCATGACGACAGATTGACAAGTACTATTGATAAAACTACTTCAAGAATTATGTCCACAAACATATAAACTCCTTTACATCATGACAAACATCAGTTGGACGACATTTTTGTATGTCTGTGTAAACAATCCTTATATTAAATTAGTCTGCAATGATGGGTTTCAAGCTTACTTTGGCAAATCAATTATAATCCAATAAATCAAATTAAACAAATCATTCAAAATGCATTTTTTTGTATAGAGACTAAGCAACGAATCATACATGTAACTGAAAACTATACGATTTTTAAAATATAACATATGATTGAAGGTTTAAACTACAAGATAAGCCTTTTCTGCCATTCAAGAAATGTGTTATCACCCTACAAGTTGTCAACACAATATAATTGTAAACTTGATAAAACAAACTTTTCGTAACATCCCTGCACAGCATCATTCACAATGATAACATCTGAACTGCCAAATGTCCAACTGTAGACAAAGCTTGCTCTATCGTTGAAATGGAAGCAGAGCAATGTCAATTAATGTTATCTATTACCCCCAATTCCGCTATATTTTAGACGATTTTTAAAGATATATTTTCCTCTGACACTTACAGCAGAGGAGACACGCTATCAATAAACATTGGAGTTTACTGGACATGCTTGACATTACCAAAACTCCCCACGCCGTCGGCCATGTCCATCGGTGAAACGTATGTCATTGCTTCAGTTGACTGCTTATGCTATACTATACAAAACCCTATGACGTGGACAATTAAGATGGGACAATATTTGATTAAATCTCAATAATTCACAAGGAACACTACCCCTATCTGTATTTCGACCGCCTTCATACAGTACTAATAATCATTTTAACATTGGAGTCGAAACCAATAAATACCAGGGGTGTTATAATGAGGAAGCATGGTAGAGTAGGAAAACTTCAACGTTAAATATCTGCTTTTCTAATAAAGTTATAAAGTTGATTTTTAATAAATGTATTAAATTTAATAAGCAGTGTCAGAATATGCCAAAATAGTCTAGATATCTCGTAGAAAATAAAAACTCGAAATTTCTAGAAATTTCTAGAAACTTTATAGATACGCACTAGGATTATTCTAGAAATTTCTAGAAAGGGGGTACCTTGTTTCTTGCTTAACTGTATGTTACAACAATGCCATATAGGTAACATCGATCCATACCCAATATTGGATATGTCAAAGTGATATAGTTGTTTAGTCATACCCCCGGAAGCGACACCAAAAATTTAAAATGTCAAATATTATATGCACCATGGAGTTGAAACCTTTAAAAGGCACAAAAGGCCTATATTGGTCACTTCGATACCGAATGTGAATATTTCCAAGTCACATGGCTTGGGCTCCGGAAACGACACAAAGTCTGAAAATCTGACCGTTTTTGTTGAAAATTTTGAAATAGTATTTAGACCTTGGAGTTGAAACCCCTTCAAGGTACAAACGTACCAAACTTTCAAACTTTATTTCGACCTAGGAGTGTAGGTTACCTCCATAGCAAATTTGAGTTTCCATGTCATATAGTTTGAAAGATATGTTTCGGAAACGGTTGTGGACGCATGGACATAAGGAGCGCTATATAATAAACATACTTTTTAAAGTGTAAATATTTGTTTCGATATATTCAAATATGGGTTAGAGAAATAACAGGACAGCAAAATCAACGTCAAGTTTGACAATGAAATATTTTAAAAAAACTTCAAGAACAATAACATGGATTAGAATAACAATAATGCAATGACATCTTATCCTTTCGAACATTTGACGCCGTCAGCAATATTTGTGATAACAACAACAAAATATCATATCTCAAGGTGTCAGTTAAGTTTTATCAAGCATTATACTTGATATGCTTAACCTTTTGAAGAAGAAATTCGAATGGCAAAAAACTTCATTTCAATTCCTCTATAATAATATACGTTCGAGTTAAATAATTATTCCGACGACTGATCTAAAATAGCTGATTAATTTTCTGACAGTTAACTTACTTCTGCAGAGTTCCGTTTTGGATTAATTATTGATAATACTAAAAAATAATTAAGATTGTTGTTTTAAAGTGGTATAACACAATGCCAATTAACTGTGTATAAAACGAATTTTAATACGAGTGGTTTTTTTAAAAAAACAACATATATGACAGTTAACCTTTTTGTTATCCCCCGCCACAACGAATTTGGCGGGGGATATAGAAATGAGCCCCGTCCGTCTGTCCGTCTGTCCGTCTGTCTGTCCGTCTTCTGTGCGTCCAGGCTTTTCCATTCCGGCCTCAAACTTCAAAACTATTCAATATATTTTGTTGAAACTTTGTACAGGTATCAACCAAGTAGTCTAGATGTGCCTTTTGCTATATAGACATTTGAGAATATATATATTTTTTTTTACGAATGCAAACAGTCTGGACTTAGAAGCAAGAAGAGGGAAAACTATCATCTTGCCCCAAACTTCAAAACCATTCAATATATTTTCTGAAACTTTGTACAGGTATCAACCAATTAGTCTAGATGTGTCTTTTGCTATATAGAAATTTGAGATTTTTTTTTTTTTTTTACGAATGCAAACAGTCTGGACTTAGAACCAAGAAGAGGGAAAAATATATTCCGGCCTCAAACTTTAAAACTATTCAATATATTTTGCTGAAACTTTGTACAGGTATCAACCAAGTAGTCTAGATGTGCCTTAACCTATAGAAAGTAAATGCATTATATATTCAAAATGCATAAATATATTCAAAATTCCTAATTGGCGGGGGATATGGCCGACTCTGTCTGCTTGTTGTATAAGAATTGACTGATTTGCCTACAGCTGGGAATTGCTTTTAGGAAAGGATTCAAAATGTCATTTGAACCACTGTTTCAACCCCTTTATCCCATAAATAAATCTATACATATCCGCAATTGTTATAAAATCAGATCATGTTTTATAAATGTTGATTACCTTGAGGCTAGCACAGTCTTTGTTAAATTAGTTTTTTTATCCTTCCTCAATTCTTTTTTTTGAAAGTCAATGTTCCATTGATATTTAGAACTATCAGCGATTGACATTTATTCATTCTGAGCTTGTACGTACGTACAATAGTCGTTACACAAGAAGAGCTGTTTATTATATCATTTAGGTAATCTGAAACGTTTATAATATAAAATGTTAAATTGTGCAAAAACTTTGAATTACTATATTCAGGCAGGAAATCATTTATTTCTGTTGAGGTTACACAATCGAGCATCCCCACGTTCGTCTTGCCCGACAGAAAAACCTTTGTCCTATTACAAACTGCTTCTATAATAATTGGGAATGGTTAGCAAACTACCATTATGATTTAGCTAACACCCAAAGAGTTTCGGTAGTCTGCTGCAGAAGTAATAGTTAAAATTTGCAGTATGAATATTACACCACAATGTATTTCATGGACGATGTCTGATTATCAAAATAATGAAAACGGACTGAACCAACCAAGTCATTTGAAACAAATCTCGTATGTATTCTTACATTTTCACATTCTCTAAATTCTCTGCCAGAACTGAAGATACCTCAAATGTTGTTGGAAATCAAATACTGTATATGTTTTTATCGATTTTTGCCACGGAAGTGTCATTTTTAGGATATGAGTCTTACAGGTTCGAAAAGACAATACGTGTTAATGGGGATAATGACCAGAGGACCCATTGGTTAAAACCATAGTGAAGTAATGTGACAAATACCAAAAATTATATTTATAATAGTTTTTAGATAATAGTAATTAAAATAATGTAGCTCATAAGGATGCAAAATCCCCCTTCATGATAACATTGACTATATCACACATTTCGAAGTATCAAACTCAGTGATAGCTCTAATTAACAATTAAATAATTACAGTATCATAGTAATCTATGTACCTATTTTTATCATTCGGATTTCCTCTAAATTAATGAAAATTACATTGTTGATCGGCCATGTAAAATATTTATTTCATGTGTTTGATTTGGTTTCTGTTAATGCCATAATTGCTGAGGATATACGATAGTAGAAGGCACAGTAAGTATTATGGTTTATTAGACTTCTAAAAGAGAAAATGTCTGGAAATATTCTTGCATTTTTGATAAAAAAAGGTCTGTTATTTATTGTTAGCGAAAACACATTCGTGATGTGTTCATCCAGAAAGGAGCCAATAAGCATTTAAAATTTATCAAATGCAATGCATACGTCTTCAGATAATAGTATTAACTTTAGAATTGTAGTTTTATTTTCATTCCTTTTTCAACCATGGGGTCAGAAGCTACTTTGCTTGGCATGCACATTTTCATTTTGTTTATAGGTTCTGTTCAAGGGAAAATGAACAGATGTGTACCCCTTGTTGGTCCGAAATTTTGCGAGTATCTTTGTCAACGGACATTTGGCTGTATTACCTTCAGGTTTAGCTCAATATATCTGAGTTGTTGTTTACAACAAGATCACGTAGCTACACGTGGGTCAGACGGTTCCTTCAACATGTTCAACATAACAAAGGTAGATAATTTATAGACGTGCTTAGCTGTGTAATTTCTAATTCATTTACAGTGCTCATTTGATTTGTATTTGAAATATCAAAGGACAGCAGAGAATGTTGAAATAATTAATCATTCCTGTGGACCACAGTGTGAATTAACTTTGTATGTATAGAAATATCTACCAAGTCGTAGATACGCTGTCTGTATCATGGGTATAATACAATAGATTTCATTGTTTATTTCTGGAACTATAATTGAGTTAATTGATTTCATCGAAAGATTAAGTGATGATTTCAAAAGTTCATGTTTTGACAGGATTTCAACTTGAACACTAACTGTCCTTCATCATCACTGATATTCCGAAGCTTGGAAAAAGGTTTCATATGCCGACAGCGTAAGTATAGACCCTCCTGTATAGGAAACACATAACAGTAGCACTTTTCAATGTTTCAGAAACTAAATTTCAATGGTAGAAAAGTAAAGTGTGGTAAATAATGTCCATGACAAATACTCGACTCTAAATTTCTGAATCGCCCAACAAATTACTTAAATACAACTTTTTAATTACACCGCCTAATTACTGCCAACAAATGATTCACTAAAATCTGCTCCGTCTCTGCGTGGAAAACCACATCCACATTGTAAGACGGGGGCGTCGACTATGCACAGGGGGGATGTGGAGAGAGATAAAAGGAGACAGAAAACCAAGAGGACCTGTCCTGCAGCGGGGAATGGGGATGCCTGCCTCTTCTAAGAGGATCAGCGTCCTTTTCATTCTCGCGATCAGGGAGTCACGCATACCTTACACATCTGTTGACAGAAGGGGCACCGCAGCTTGACGCTAAACCACAGAGTTAGGAGACTAAGGAAAAGGCTGGCGAGAGCATCAACGAGGCCGACACTCATGTGTCGGAGGGTGGGCCCCAACCCACCATTTACTCAACCAGTGAGATGCTAAGCTGCAAGGTTAGGATACTGCAAGGCGAAGGCTAGCAAGCGAAATGCTCTCACGCAAACCAGTCCAACACTGACAAGGTGGAGGGCAAACACTCACGAGCTAGAACAACCTGCACAACACTCACTCGCAAGTGAGCAGGGAAGTGGAACATGAGCAATCCGCCTGAAAGGCAGACAAGCAAATGACACCTGTCACAACTAGCACCGCCTATCATGTGCAATCCAAACCTGGCCAGATAGTCTGACTAGATAAGCATCCCAAATATCCACACCAAAGCCCGACCAAGAAACTCACTAATTAGGAAGAATTACTTCAGCTGTGTGGACAGGAGTGGAGTATAAAGAACCAAGAAGCGGAAATATGACAAACAAAGTTTTTAAACTTAATTTATTTATCAGGGATAAGCCAGAAACATTGAAAAGTCGAAACAGAAAAACACACGTGACCGTATGCTCGCTCAAAAAAATAAGGAATGATGATTTAACAGGTATCACGTGATTCAAGCGCCACCTATACCAGGAAGCATCACTTTGTTATATGTGTGTTCTATGTGGAGCTACGCTTCAGTTGGGCAATGTTGGTTTTTCAAACCTGATACGTATATTAGCAATTTTGAAAATATTGTCCTGGCCCCACTTGCACAAAGCCCCCTTTACTAAGGGCGCCCTTAGCCGTTACGACGAAGATAAGGGCACCCTTAAGAACAACTTACACCGGTTTCACAAAACGCCCTTACGGCGCCCTTAGCACAAATTTATTTACGATCGCCCTTAGCACTACGAGCGAACTCTTCAGTGCAAGAAATAAATAAACACTCCTTAGTTACCGCTAGTTACGGAACGAGAGTAGGCTCCCCTGCCAAGGTGCGCAAGGTAAGTGAATGAAGCGGCGTGAAAATGTCCCAGCCAACGCCCAACAAACGAGTGAGGAAGAGCAACTTCTCCGTGCAAGAGATGGATATGATCGCTGATGAAGTGACGCAGCACGGAGGGTTGCTCTTCTCATCTTTCTCATCTACCGTCACTCACCAGGAGAAAAATAAAGTTTGGAGTGCCATAACTGCAAGTTTATTTCATTGATTTAAAATGATTTATTATTTTGATCTGCTTAGTTTGACACTAAAATAAAGTATCAACAGGCTGAAGAAGCGTTGCCTCGATAAATGTGTAAAATAATAAAATTATAATTCGAACATTTCATTTTCAGTGTCAATGCCTCCTGTGCTTCAAACAGGACTCCTGATGAGATCAGGAAGAAATGGCAAGACTACAGGTAAAAGTTCTTAAATGTGATACTTTTACCTTTTGTCAACATTTTCTCTTGTAACAATAGAACAATCAACACGTGTTTACAAACATATACTTGTTATTTACATAACACAAATGATTAACCATAGAACAATTATTATTGCCAAGCAGCAAAAGTTTATTTTTAAGAAATATATGTTACAGAGCTGATGTGACCACTTTATGTCAATGAAAGGAATAAATTTGGAATATACACAAATGCTTATGCTTATGTCCCAAATGCTTATCAACAAGATTCAAGCATGTCAAACAAATACAAATTAATATATAACACTATCTATTCATTTTAAAGGTCTGTTGTCAAGAAGAAGGCCTGTGGAGTAAGGAGAGAGGGGCAGAAGACTGGGGGTGGGCCTGCACCAACCCAGCTCACAGATATTGAGCAGAAGGTATGTAGGCTAAGGCTAGTGTACATGTATTATAGTATTTACAAAAAGGGTGACCTATCAAACAATTATAGACATTTGAGTACGTATTATTAATACATAGTAAAAATAATCAGAGATAATCATGTAAATCCTCTAAAACAAAGTAAGATTACAAATTAAATATATTTCTTTACAATATATTGGTAATGAACAAATAATATTAATTAGGTTATTTTGACTAAAAAACTCAATTGTCAATACATATTGCATTGTTTCAGGTGGTTTCCACTATACCTGACTGCCAAATAACAGGCATAGAGGCAGGTGTGGACACAGGGCTATATGGAGGTATTTGCAATAAATATATAAAACATCATTAAGCCTATCCAAGATTTTTAGAAATTATTGTCTTGCAATTTTATAATATTTGTTTATAATGTGAATACAAGTCATAGCGATTCAACGATTTCTTAACCGACATATTTTATCAATCATTACATTACATTGGTATAACATGTATAATTTCATGGACATGTGTTGCAACACCAGTTGGTTATATATATTTCCTTGAAACCTATACGTATTGACTGGAAATTGGGTGATAATGTAATTATTTATATCATTTCAGAATCTCAAGCAGCAGTAGCTGAGATGAAAATAGAAAATGGAGGTGAGGCAGCTGTCCCTATGGAGCAGCCTGTGCAACCAGCACCAGGTATACTGTAAATCTTTGAATAATTGCAATATTCATAATTTAAAACATACTGCAATGATGTTCTTGTTTTGATTTTAAAAAATTACACATACATTTTATTGCTAAGAAAAATATAATCACTTGCCTTTAATAATTATGATGATATTTGTAACCAAACAATACATTTATCAATACATGATGATCATTGAAGGACTGTAATTGTATCAATTTATGATGACTAAATTAATGTATATCTTTAACAGAAAGTATTCAAAGCCAGATGACCAAGACCCCAAAGCAAAGTTTATACTTTTGAGTTAAGAACTTGAAGCTTAGAATTATACAAACTGACACCTCAAAGGGAATCTTAAATTCAATGATATATTTAACAATAATGTCATAATCATAATATAAACATGTCATGTCAGACATAAGAAATATCATCAAGTATCTAGGTGTTCTGATTATTGAATGTGTGTGGTGATGTTAAAAAAGTACTTGGATAATACCACAAAATTTACAGTAAATTCTACTTTGCATTTCGCATTTGCTCTAATGGACTCATCTATCACTTAGACTCTGAAAGAAAAATATCGAAATAAATATTCTGAAATTTCCATTTCTTACAGTCATATAATCAATTCTGCAGATTATGTTCTTCAAATTTATTATATTTTCTTAAATTGTTCACAGAAAATGTGACAGAGTCAGAGGAACCTAGCTCAGTGGCCTCTTCCAGGAACATAAAACAAGGTAAATGTATTAATGAATTGGAAGTATTAGTAATTAGTAATCTGTTGTCAATCAATTTAATCTTGTCAAAACCCATGTAACCAAAATTCATAACATGGTGAAATCTCTAAGTCTTCAAATTGTTATTCAATTATATTTCTGATAAACTGTATTAAATTGAATAATTTACAGACTAAGCAAGGTTAATTTCTGTAAATATATTAGCAATGCAATCAATAATACCTTTGCAGTAAATGTTATTCCCTTATCATTAATTTTGTTAAACGGCTCATATTCATTTACAATTAAAAATGGCCTATATATCATCACATGTTCCATACTCATATCATGCAAACAAAGTATTAAGCTGATGACATATAATTGTTATATTATTTTTTCCAGCAGTAAAAAGTAAAACAAATGTACAGAAAAGGAAGAAGAACCTCATCTCATCAGCCAAGTCAGGTAATTTTCAAATTGCAATTTCAATAAACATATGAATAAACGAAGGATTAAAAGAGATCAACATTATTTAGATGATATTTCTTGAGTACACATTATCACTTTTTGTGACCATACTCATTTTTGTTTTAAAAAACCTGATAAAGTTCTTACAATTTGATTAAAGTGTCATTGTAAAGAATGATAATGATAACTTGTAATACACAACAGTGATTCTGAAAAACAGGACAGTGAATAAGACATAATGTAATGTCCTGAGTTGATGTCTGACAATGGGACATTGACCTGATATATTCATCTATGTTAACAGATACTGCAGAACAATTTATCAAGCTGAAACTACAGAAGTTGGAGCTCACAGTGCAACACCACACAGACATGATGGCATTAAAACACAGACAAGTTTTGGCACTTGAGGAAATTGCTAAATCTCTGAAGATATTAACAAAACCCCAAGAATCTTCAGAGAATTGTGTATCACCTGTTATTAAATTATTAGAAGAAATGCAAAATGTTTTGTAAAATTAGTCTTTAAAGGGGCAGTAGCAGGTTATTTCGATGAAATAAGTCGATGAAATGTATTTGAAAAATAATGTCAGCAATATTATACGACCCTTTTCTCTTCGTAAAATCAATTTACAAATATGAGTGTACATGGTTCCGTTAAGCCATGGGAAATGTTTTTGTCATTTGAAATAATAAAACCTTTGAAACAAGTGAAATATTTCAATGTCTCTCATTACTAAAGTTTAAGTACCATCCCCCATCACCCCTCAACACACACACCTAGATTTAACAGCATTAATTCATGAAAAGTAATTATTAATGAGCTGCGTCCTGACATGGTTACCCCCCTGATAGATCCCAACATCAATACAAACATCCTCTGTCTCCTCCTCCCCCTCCAGAGGGGCAGGGTCAGGAAGTCTCAGGGCCACACAGAAGTTGTGGAGTAGGAAGGCTGTCTGAATTATTTGTGTGCACTTCACTGGAGTGAACTGTAGGCATCCCGTTGACTTGTGGAGGCACCTTCAAACAACAATTACATATTTGTTGCATAACATATGGTGAGGTGAGGTGAGTTGGACTTAACGCCGCTTTCTAGGGTTTTTCACTTATATTGTGGCTGCTAGTATCATGACAGAGAGAAGGCCTGCAAAGCCATGTAGCTATGCATTGCGGTGAAACCTGCGAACATTGGCTGGAACTAGCGAACCATGGGTGGTACTACGCTGAAGTGCAATGCAGTGTAGCATTGCACCCAAACCTTACTGCGTGTAATAAAACACAATTATCTATACTAATTTCTGCAAAAAAGGCATAACAACTGATGTCAGCTGCTTCAGGTATGTCCTAAGGTGGGTTACACAAATTACACAGGCTGAGATGAAAATATATAACCGGTATAACTTTTTTAAATACTAAATATGAATAGTATAAAATTAAAACTGACCTGAAGCGAGACTTGAGAACACCAAATGCCCTCTCCACGACATTTCTCGTCCTCATGTGTGAGGTATTGTACTTCTCCTCGGCTCGGCTTTTTGGGTCCAGGATAGGGGTCAGAATCCATGGGCGACAAGGATAACTGTAGAGTTGTATGTACACATATTAGCTATAGTAAAATAAGGATAAATTAATTTGAAGAGGCAAAATGAGCAAAATTCCTCTTAATCTATATATTTATAATTAATTTGGATTTGATTTTAAACAATATTTTATTTTCAAAAACATGTTAAATAAAATTATTTTTAATAATTACAACAGGAAAAGGATAAGCAAACAGATAGATTTGTCAAAAATTTAAAAGTTTAATCAGAGGAAGAAAGTAATGCAAATTTTTAAAAATTGGTTCAGTGTGTTTAATTCATTATATCATAATGACACTCAACATATATATTACTTTATATTACCTTTTACATGTAAAATAATAGGCCTATTAGTCTATAACTTTTTCAACTTGCATATATCAATAGGAAGAGGCCTTTAAAGGTTCAAATGAAGATTTATTATTTCATTATTTTTCAAATATTAAAATCAAATTAATTAAAACATTTAAAATATCTTACCCTGAATCATCAAGCAGCCACCCGTCAGGTTTTTTGTCCTCAAATGCTTGGCCAAGCGTGCTGTTTGTTAACATAAATGAATCGTGGCACGATCCCGGCCACTTCACCACGACGTTGGTAAATCTGAAAATGTATATATAGGGTAACCTATGGAATATACACGGTTAAAAACATTTCCTCTCATGCACATAATTAAGAGGTATTTTCCCTTTTTTAATTGAATTTTTAGCGACAATAGGTACCGTTAAAATGAATTTATTACCAAATTGCAAAAGATAATCCTCAAAGGGGCCCCATGCATTGATTCTTGGGTCAAGGTCGTATCCAATGTAAACAAAATTTACTTCCGCCTATGAATACGACAGCCATTGCCTGTAATAACCGACACTTTTATCATACATTTCAAGATACATACACAGAAAACATTGTCACTTATGTGTCTAGAGAGAAACAACATAGTAAACACTAACCTGAGCTGAGAATCACACACTGCTTGTACGTTTACCACGTGGTATCCCTTACGACAAACGTAGGCAGCCTCTTCATCTTTCCCAGACCTCTTGATCGGAATCAACGTTCCATCTATCGAAGAACTTTTGGAACTTTTGGAAAACCAGCAAGAGAGTGGAATCCCCTATGGAGATCTCGTTGATGTTGGGGATGCAGGTGATGGCCGGGAGTGCCCTACACAAGGCGTCGATCGTCCTGTGGAAGGCTCTCGACACACTCGAGCAGGACACTCCATGCAGGTCTCCCATTTCCAAAAGGAAACCACCCTTGCTGAGGTAGCGAAGGGTGAGGAGAACCTGCGTCTCCGGGGACAGGGCGTGTGAACGCTGGGTAGGGTGCTCCACTGCATCCCTTACCATGTCAACCAAGCTAAAAATAGCCGCCCTCGTCATCCTGTACCGAGAAATTAAATCTGTGTCGCATAGACAGTCCAGCTGTGAGGTACGGTCTCTTTTAAGGTGGAACTCATTGTCTTCTCCTTCCCAGTTGGTGCACAACATGTACGACGCCATATTTACGACAAGCCTAAGGGTGGGTCATACTCACCTTAGCTTTTCAACCTTAGTTACGATCACCTAAGAGTAAGGGTGCTTTGTGAAAGTGGGTGTCGCCCTTAGCGTAGGGCTAAGGGGGAAGTTACGATCACCTTAGGCTCTGTGCAAGTGGGCCTTGATATTTGAACTGCTGAACTCTTATCAGTAATGCGATTGGGTAAATCCTTAGCAATTTTAGCGAAGGTCATACTGATATATACACAAAGAAAACCAAACCCTTATGATTTAGTTTCGATAATATTGTTAATAGTTAAACAAGGTTCATTTATGAGAAGAGTAGGTTTGTGCAATACGTTCCAACCAGTGCGTGACAGTCGCGCCTACACGTTCGGGGAATGCACGTGCAACATGCTACGCTCGAGGATCACAAAAAGAAGTATGGCCCAACTGGATTTGGTGGTATGTAACGTTGCTACAGGACGTGCTACAGGCGGTTGTTGTTCCTCATTTCGATAACAATGCACTTGCTACACATCCACAGTACACGGACGACAACGCCCGGCCTCACCGATCACATGCTGTTGTCGATTACATGCAAGTGACAACTTTACCCTGGCCAGCAGTTAGCCCAGATCTGAACCATCTGGAGCATGTGTGGGATATTCTAGGGCGGCGACTCCAGGCTCGGAACCCCCCAGTATGGAATTTACATGAGTTGGAGGCAGTTCTGCTCTCGTGGCGGTCATACGAGATAATAGTCATTCTTATTGAACATATACATTAGGGTCTACAGAGAACATTTAGAAGTGACAATACCAATGCGAATGTATTTTGTTTCACTTGCAGCTCAATACTTTTGTGGACATTTTTTCATGGTTAAAACAGTACCTGTGTAAACATGACGTCATCGCTATTAAATAATGATAACAGCTACATATTGTTGCGTTTCTATCTTGCCAGATGGCTGTTCTATCTGATAAAAACATAATCTCAGACTAATTTAGTGTCATATCAGGGAGTGCTTAACTTTGTTATAAGTGTATAGTATGAAAAATGTTTATGCAACCAGAAATCGTTATTGACGGTAATAAGTGCATACCCAATTCATTTTTAAACAGATACTCAGAGTTATGCTAACCAAAGATATTTGTTCAGCTTGTCATTCATACGTATTTCAGGAGCACCAAAGCGTAAGAGGGACCATGGACACAGACAAATTGGCCTGTCTACCAAGAAACCAAGCTCTAGACTACTTATTGCGTGTGTGTATGTGTCATTATATGGCGGTATAGTTGGTGTGTTCGATTTCATAGTGAAATACATGAACGAATTCGTGGCGGGAAGGGTATATATGGAGACAAACAGCAACTGGATATATTTCTTTGACAAAGTAGGTGAATCGATTTATAAAAAATCACTTTTAAATAACAGATTATTTACAATCGGTGGAGAAGCAAAACCTACCGATAAGCAAATATGCACATATGATGATATCCTTTACATCATTACAAATGATTGTTATATAAGAATAATCTCGAATCAACAAACTAAAGAAATCAAACCGTTTGAGGGCGATGGCGCAATGTGCACATGTTGTATCATTCCCAAAAAAAATTTGGAAATAGTATTTAGACCTTGAAGTTGAACCCCCTTCAAGGTACAAATGTACCAAACTTTCAAAATTGATTTCGACCTAGGAGTATAGGTTACCTCCATAGCAAATTTGAGTTTCCAAGTCATATAGTTTTAAAGATGTTTCGGAAACGGTGGTAGACGCACGGACATAGGGGGCGCTATATACCCTCGGCTACGTCAGGGGTATAATAAACATACTTTTTTAATTGTTACATATTTGTATCAATATATTCATATATGGGTTAGAGAAAAAACGGGACAGCAACGTCAAGTTTGACAATGAAATCGTATTGTATCAAGCATTATACTTGATATGCTTAACCTTTTGAAGAAGAAATTCGAATGGCAAAAAACTTCATTTAAATTCATCTATATTGATATACTTTCGACTAAAATAATTATTCTGACGACTGATCTAAAATAGCTGATTAATTTTCTTACAGTTACCTTACTTTTGCAGAGTTCTGTTTTGGATTAATTATTTATAACACTAATCATAATTAAGATTGTTGTTTTAAAGTTGTATAACACAATGCCTAAAAGACAATTCACTGTGTATAAAACGAAGTTTAATACGAATGATAATAAACAAGAATATATGACAGTTAACTTTTTTGGGTTTTTTTTGTATTCTAAGTAAGGAGAGGGTATTCTAAATTGGAGAACTTGTTCCTAATCCTTTTCATAATGAATAAAATATGTTTAAACCAAACCAACTTTTTGTTGTATAAACATTCAACAAAATAAACTAAGATTTACTTTACTGATTTGCCTACAGCTGGGAATGGCTTTTAAGAAAGGATTTAAAATGTCATTTGAACCACTGTTTCAACAATTTTATCCCATAAATAAATCTATACATATCCGCAATTGTTATAAAATCAGATCATGTTTTATAAATGTTGATTACCTTGAGGCTAGCACAGTCTTTGTTAAAACCAAATTAGTTTTATCCTTCCTCAATTCTTTTTTTTGAAAGTCAATGTTCCATTGATATTTAGAACTATCAGCGATTGACATTTATTCATTCTGAGCCTGTAGGTACGTACAATAGTCGTTACACAAGAAGAGCTGTTTATTATATCATTTAGGTAATCTGAAACGTTTATAATATAAAATGTTAAATTGTGCAAAAACTTTGAATTACTATATTCAGGCAGGAAATCATTTATTTCTGTTGAGGTTACACAATCAAGCATCCCCACGTTCGTCTTGCCCGACAGAAAAACCTTTGTCCTATTACAAACTGCTTCTATAATAATTGGGAATGGAGAAAAGTTGAAACTACTTTAACGAACATACATAAAGGTACTTGTTTTCCTTCATTGTAATACTATTTTAGCAAACTACCATTATGATTTAGCTAACACCCAAAGAGTTTCGGTAGTCTGCTGCAGACGTAATAGTTACAATTTGCAGTATGAATATTACACCACAATGTATTTCATGGACGATGTCTGATTATCAAAATAATGAAAACGGACTGAACCAACCAAGTCATTTGAAACAAATCTCGTATGTATTCTTACATTTTTCACATTCTCGAAATTCTCTGCCAGAACTGTAGAGACCTCAAATGTTGTTGGAAATCAAATACTGTATATGTTTTTATTGATTTTTGCCACGGAAGTGTCATTTTTAGGATATGAGTCTTAGAGGTTGGAAAAGACAATACGTGTTTATGGGGATAATGACAAAAGGGACCCATTGGTTAAAACCATAGTGAAGTAATTTGACAAATACCAAAAATGATATTTATAATAGTTTTTAGATAATATAATAAAAAATAATGTAGCTCATAAGGATGCAAAATCCCCCCTTCATGATAATGTTTACTATATCACATTTCAAAGTATCCAACTCAGTGATAGCTCTCATTAACAATTAAATAATTACAGTATTATAGTAAGCTATTTGGATTTCCTCTAAATTACATTGTTGATCGGCCATGTAAAGTATTTATTTCATTTGTTTGATTTGGTTTCTGTTAATGCCATAACTGTAAGCTTGAGGATAATATACGATAGTAGAAGGCACAGTAAGTATTATGGTTTATTAGACTTCTAAAAGAGAAAACAGTCTGGAAATATTCTTGATTTTTTTAATATAAAAACAGTCTGTTATTTAGTGTTAATGAAAACAAATTCGAGTCCAGACGCATTAAAAATTTATCAAATGCAATGTATACTTATTCAAAGAATAGTATTAAATTCAGAATTGTAGTTTTCTTTTCATTTTTGTTTCAACCATGGGGTCAGAAGCTACTTTGCTTGGCATGCACATTTTTATTTTGTTGATGGGTTCTGTTCAAGGGAAAGTAAACAGATGTGTACCCCTTATTGATCGGAAATTTTGCGAGCATCTTTGTCAACAGACATTTGGCTGTTTTACCTTCAGATTTAGCTCAATATATCTGAGTTGTTGTTTTCAACCAGATCACGTATCTACACGTGGATCAGACGTCTCCTTCACCATGTTCAACATAACAAGGGTACATAAATTATAGACGTGCTTAGCTGTGTAAAGTCTGATTCATTTCCATTGCTCATTTGATTTGTATTTGTTATATCAAAGGGCAGCAGAGAATGTTGAAATAATTAAGCATTCCTGTGGACCACAATGTGATCCTATTTTTCAACGTTAATAAACTTTGTATGTATAGAAGTATTTATCAAGTCGTAGGTACGCTGTCTGTATCATGGGTATCATAAGATGCATTTCATTGTTTATTTCTGGAACTATAATTGAGTTAATTGATTTCATTGAAATATTAAGTGACGATGATTTCAAATTTCATGTTTTGACAGGATTTCAACTTGAACACTAACTGTCCTTCATCATCACTGATATTCCGAAGCAGAAAAGAAGGTTGCATATGTCGACAGCGTAAGTATAGACCCTCTTGTATTGGAAACATATAACAGTAGTACTTTTCAATGGTTCAATGTTTTTAATTTCAATGGTAGAAAAGTAAAGTGTGGAAAATAATGTCCCTGGCAAATACTCGACTTTAAAGTTCTGAATCGCCCAATACATTACTTAAATACAACTTTTTAATAATACCACCTGATTACTGCCAACAAACGATTCACTAAATTTGGGAGCGGAATAGCGCAGTGGGTAGCGCGTTTGGCTTTGGATCAAGAGGTCCGTGGTTCGAATCCCGCAAAGGGCACGACAACTTTGACTGCAGTAGAGAACTGTTCTACATGCAGTAAGGTTTTGGTGCAATGCTACACTGAATTTAAGCGCAGTACAACCCATGGTTCGCAAGTTCCAGCCGATGCTTGCAGGTTTCACCGCAATGCATAGCCACATGGCATTGCGCGTTGTGCATATAAGAGAAACACTCTTGAAAGCGGCGTTAAACCCCAACTAACCTCACCTCACCTTACTCGGCAGAAATGCGAGAGACGCAGAGCGTCGTAGCTTCTTGGTCTTACCATCTTCTTCCTCCTCTTAGAGGAACACAAGGCAATCAAGAGGGGCTGCGGCCTCAACACCACTAACTCTTAGGGAGGGTATTTTAAGTTGGATAACTTGTTCCCAATCCTTTTCCTTTGAGAATAAAATATGTTTAAACCAAACCAGGGAGTCAGCTGGCGAATATGACTTGTTAGGCGAGCCACCTCGCCTCTGGCACTTTTGTTTTTGGCGATCTGGCCCGTTTCTTCGTGGAAAACCACATCCACATTGAAAGACGGGGGCGTTGACTATGCACAGGGGAGATGCGGAGAGAGATAAAGGGACACGAAATACCTAGAGGACCTGTCCTGCGGCGGGGAATGGGTATGCCTGTCTCTTCTAAGAGGATCAGCTTCCTTCTCATTCTTGCGATCAGGGAGTCGCGCATACCTTACACATCTGTTGACAGAAGGGGCAGCACAGAATGACGCTAAATCACAAAGAGCATCATTCAACCGCAAACGAGAGCGACCCTTTGGCGGACACTCATGTGGCGGAGGGTTGACCCCAACCAACGATTAACTCAACCAAGTGGGGCTGCCTAGTGAAACGCTGAGCTGCAAGGTTAGGATACTGCAAGGCGAAGGCTAGCAAGCGAAATGCTCACACGCAAGCAAGTCCAACACTGACAAGGTGGAGGGCAAACACTCACGAGTTAGAACAACGTGCACAACACTCACTCGCAAGTGAGCAGGGACTTGAACATGAGCAATCCGCCTGAAAGCTATTGACTACTTTCACAACTAGCGACGCCTATCAGGTGCAATCCAAACCCGGCCAGATAGTCTGACTAGATAAGCATCCCAAATATCCACACCAAAACCCTACCAAGAAAGTCACTAATTAGGAAGAATTACTTCAGCTGTGTGGACAGGAGTGGAGTATAAAGAACCAAGAAGCGGAAATATGACAAACAAAGATTTTAAACTTCATTTATTTATCAGGGATAAGCCCGAAAACAGTGAAAAGTCGACACAGAACACACACTTGACCGTATGCTCGCTCAAAAAAATAAGGAATGATGATGTAACAGACGTCACATGGCTCCAGCGCCACCTATACCAGGACGCGTTGCTCTTTAATCTATGTGGAGCTACGCTTCAGTTGGGCAATGTTGGTTTTTCAAACCAATTTTAGCGATGGTCATACTGAAATACACAAAGAAAAAAGTTAAGCACCCCCTGATATTTGTGATGTTATCTTTCGATAACATTGTTAATAGTTAAACAAGGTTCATTTATGAGAAGAGTAGTGTTTGTGTAATAGGTTCCAACCAGTGATGCGTGCAGTTACACCAACACGTTCGGGGCATGCACGTGCAACATGCTACCCTCGAGGATCACAAGAATAGAGCCATGGGCTCTGTAGCGCAGCAGGATTTCATTGATTTAGTATCTAAAGTTGAATATCTAAGTTATTTCAAGTAATACATTGTTAACTAGCAAGAAATAGGTATTTAGATCATGACCCCTGTGACCCACACAGAGTCACAGAGTCACCAATCCTACAATTAAGAATCATCTTTGACCAAAGAGTCTCTACACAACATTTCACCTTTCTAGAGCTTTACAGACTTGAGATAAAGATGAAAATAGGTTATTGGGTCATGAACCTCTACAATTTAGAATCCCCATTGGCCAAGGAGTCTGCACATACAATTTTAGCTCTGTGGAATCATTAGTTCTGGGGGAGAAGTTGAAGGCCTGATGAGCTAAAAAGCAGTACGACCCAACTGCATGTGGTGGTATGTAACGTTGCTTTCCATAGCCATTCAAGCATATCTTTTGAACATGGCACGAAGACTATTGTCAATGGATCTCAAAAATCAAAGTATTGGTATGCACTCTGCAGGGATGTCATTTAAGGCGATATGACGAAATCTGGGCTACCATTACACTGTTGTTGGTCGTTTAATGCGGAATCATGCGCAGACAGTGAGTGAAATGGACCGTCACAAAGGTCTCGATAGGACCCTTCCGTCCTCAGCTGAAACATCTATAGTTACCAAATCGAAATATCAGCACCAGAACATTAAGAAATCGCATCAAATCGGCAGTACTAAAGGCAAGATGGGTAATTAAACGTCCCTTGTTGGGATACCATCATAAACGTGCACGTTTGGCATGGTGTTTCGACAGACAAAACTAGAATCTGAGGAGAGTCGATTTTTGTTCCATGTTACTGATGGGCTTGCACGTGTTTGTAGACAGAAGAATACAGCTTATTCCCCCAGGAACATACAGCCAACTGTTGCGTCTGAAGGTGGCTCTGTTATGTTATGTTATGGGGATGCCTGTCTCATGACTGAAAGTTTGAATTGGTCACCATCAGGGGCAATTTAACAGGAGCTCAATACATCCGGGACGTGCTACAGCCGGTCGTTGTTCCTAATTTCGATAACAATGCACTTGCTACACGACCACAGTACATGTTGATTACATGCGAGCCAACGCAGTGACAACTTTACCCTGGCCAGCAGTAAGCCCAGAACTAAGCCATCTGGAGCATGTGTGGGATATTCAAGGGAGGCGACTCCATGCTCCAGTATGGAATTTACATGAGTTGGAGGTAGCTCTGCTCAGTGGATGTTATTGACAAAAGAACAGATCCGACGTCTGACTGGAGGCATGAGACGTAGGGTGCAGTGTTTTATCCGGGTACGTGGCGGTCCTACGAGATAATGGTCATTCTTATTGAACATATACACTAGGGTCTACAAAGAACATTTGGAAGTGACAATACCAATGCAAATGTATTTTGTTTCACTTGCAGCGCCATACTTGTGTGGACATTGTTTCATGGTAAAAACAGTACCTGTGTAAACATGACGTCATCGCTATTAAATAATGATAACAGCTACATATTGTTGCGTTTCTGTCTGGCCAGATGGCTGTTCTATGGGAAAAAACATAATCTCAGACTAATTTAGGGTCATAGCAGAGATTACTTGTTTCTGTTATTCCTCTACATGAACATATCAGGGGTGGCTTAATTTTTTTCAATAGGGTATAGTATGAACATGTTTTATGCAACCATAAATCTTTCTTGATGGTGATTAGTGCATACCCAATTCTTTTTTAAACAAATACTAATATTTATGCTAACCAAATATATTTTTTCAGTTTGCCATTCATATGTTTTTCAGGAGCACCAAAGCGTAAGAGGGACCATGGACACAGACAAATTGGCCTGTCTACCAGGAAACCAAGCTCTAGACTACTTATTGCAACCGACAAGGAAAGTGAAATCAAGCAACTTTCCCTGGAAAAACATACCATAAGCAAATACCTTAAATCATTTGGTGGTGCTAAAGCAATCGGGTATCTTTCAAGGAAAAGAAAGTTTGTATTCATAACAGAAACAGAAACTAGATATATTAAAACACGTCTAATAATGTCCTCCTTAAAGGGAACTGACAGTAAAAATATTCATGATGGTGTTTATCCATTGCTGTGCGTAACAGCAGACATATTTTTCTTTTTTGAATTCCGTGAACCTTCCTTACTGTCATCTCGTGGTAACAGAATATTGTTCATGTCATCAATTCGGAGAAAGCCATTATCAATTACTGCAGATAGAAAGAGAGAATTGGTGTATGTGTCATTTTATGGTGGTATGGTTGGTGTGTTCGATTACATAGGGAGATACATGAACAAATTCGTGGCGGGAAGGGTATACATGGAGACAAACAGCAACAGGATATATTTCTTTGACGAAGCAGGTAAATCGATTTATAAAAAATCACTTTTAAATAACAGATTAATTTCAATCGGTGGAGAAGCAAAACCTTCCGATAAGCAAATATGCATATATGATGATATCCTTTACATCATTACAAATGATTGTTATATAAGAATAATCTCGAATCAACAAACTAAAGAAATCAAACCGTTTGAGGGAGATGGCGCAATGTGCACATGTTGTATCATACCAATATAACATGAATACTTTTAAAACCATATAGAACGACGTTAGATCTCGTCGAAGAACTACATGTATGTAACTCTTGTCAATTATTGTTTATATATATTTAAAATAAAGATGCATGGGAACCTTCATTTGTGCTGAAATATTTTTAATATTTAATTAAAAAAAAAGGATCCGTACACCACAAGACAAAAAAGTGGTAGAATCCATATGCCGGATCCTTCCGGTTTCTCCCAAATATTGGCGGAACCTGAAGAATCCGGAACTTGGGCACTTTCTCACAATAAATGACATGATAGGTAACAAGCCATCAGAACGTCATCACCTTATGTGTTCAGTTCCTGTACATTGTATGAATAAATAAGCGCAAATTCGCTCACAATAACTGACTTGGTAAGTAAGTTACAAGTTATCAGAACTTCCTTTATGGAATGGATAAATTTTCACCGAAAATTTGGTAAATAATGCACAAAGTGGTCCGATCATGAATTTTATAAAATGTTTGCATAAGGGTGCAATTTAAATATTCATGAAGTGTTCACCCCATTTAATTTACCTCAAGCTGGATAAACATAATTTTACCAACGAGATGAGATCGTGGAAACGGGTTTATTGCCCGAATATTCTGATTGCCTAAAAAGCACAAGTATAAGCTATACATTGATAACAAAAGCGCATTTTGCTAACATTATTGACTTTACAAAGTCTCAGAAATGATAATGAGTATACTATCTTGGCTCTGAGTGACTGGGAATGAGTTTCTGTGTGCAGGAGAGGTCGTCTTATGTTAGATGTTAATTCTTCTGATTCCACTGAGACATATCTGTGTTTTCTTGTTGTATGGTTTTCCTACATATCTATTTTTCCTTTTCTAATATCATGTTCAGCCGAAACAGTCTTTGTTTTGATAAAGACGATCCTAATCATAAAAAAGCATGAGCAAACCAAGAGGGTTATTGTTTAGATTTCGTTTGAATCAATTAAACACTTACAAATAACATAGCTTCTCTGTGAATTTGTATTGAAATTCATTCATTTATTTAGAATTACACAACTTAGATAATGACAACACTCAAATAAAATAATTATTAATAATTGTGATTAACCGAGACAGATTTATGCCTTAGTGCCGTGATTGATAAAAGGAAATCATTTCAAAATACAGTTTGATACATAGAGACTGTTTCATTGTGTTTGCCGAATATTATTTTTATCTCATCGAGTGGAGTGAGAAAGTGATAATGTCACTTTCTCACTCCACGAGATGAGATAGAAATGATATTCGACAAAAACAATGAAATAGTATATTTATTATATAACTTTATTCTGCATCAAAACAATTAAAACGTGACATTGAAAGGTTGTCATAATCCTAACAACTCCCCACTATAGTTCACGGTAAATGCAGTGAGAACATATTTCGACTGAAATAAGTCGATATAAAACAGGAAAATATTTTACCAAACTACACCTGTTGTGAATGTTTTAAAATTTAAGACAAATAATATTTTAGGGTAATATCTAGTCAAGTGAAGATGCCTTAGACATTGAAGAACGCAAGTTTTGTCGTTATTTCAAACGCGAAGTGATACAGCGAGTGACGTTCGTTATTGTCTGTCACATACCTCTCTGCTCACCAAGTTTTTCAAGAATAAAAGAACTAGTATGCAACATAACAACAATAAATGAAGTTCAGAATGTTCTGGAATATTGTTTATGGTATTAACACCGCAAAACGTCAACAGTAATTGACTGAATCTTCACAACAGCGTCGTTCACCGTCAGACTTGGAAAGCAAGGGAGGTAATCACTTTACAAAGGGAGATAATTCCATTTCAAAGGGAGACTATAATGAAAAGTAAGTATGGCCACACGTTAGTCACTGCAGAGAAAATATGAGTTATATTTTCACTACAGTGAAACTATGACTTTCTACTGCTTTTGTGCAAATATGGATTATATGTTCATTGTATAATCACATATTTCATTACTAGTAATATAATAAAGTAAGTTATATTTTACGAGAGCCCAGGCCGTTGTCCAATTATGTCTACTCAAGGTGTAGTCTTGAATACAATAAAGCGTCCTGATATGCCGCCACCGATATGCTTTTTTGTTTTTATAGAGGAAATGACAGTTTTCGAAACATAACTTGCGTTTTGATTGGTTGACGAAACTATTTTACACCCATTCATGAACTGCTTAGTAGCGTATTTAGAGCGTATCCTTAAGGTGTGAGAAAGGTTATGAATGGCATACGAATTTACAATTTGTATGTTACAGTCTAATGTTAGATTGTGTAATATCTTATCTATTTTACAAATTAAAATTAACATGGGTAAGAAAAATAATAACAATCCCGTTGCTCTTAATTACGAATTATCTGTCTCTCGTGAGATATTGTGTCAAACTCCTCGCTAAAGCTGCCTTACTCTGAGGGTTTGGGTTCTAATCCCGCAAGGGACTCGGCCAAAAAAGTACAAGAATGTGTACTTATGGAGGTTATCCCAACTGTAACCAAGTAACAGTATAGCTACATATCTTTTAAAACATGAGGAATTTATTTTGTCAGTGGCAATTATATCGGTGAAGTTAAGCCAAATCCAAAAATTACTGTTATTTCAAGGCCTTTAATACCCCCACCGCGGGTTTAGAAATATCGTATTTGGCAGTACTGTAACTCAAGAAATATTCACTGGATTATATTCATGTGTGAGTGCAATGTTCAACAGTCAACGAAACATTTTAAAATTATAGACTGATGATGAGGTCAATACCTGTGTTTATGGACCCGAGAAAACAATATTGACAAAGGATGAAATGCTATTATGCTATATTGCTTTCTCGGATCCATAAAAACAGGTATTGACCGAATGCACCAGTCAATAATTGTTTTAGTATGTAGCCTATTTGATACATTAACGAAAGGAAACCAATGGAATACAGTCGAAAATGTAATTTGGTTTGAACAGCTGGGACTACTGTCAAATGATGTCATGATAACAATAGCATGACGACATGCAACAATCGCTTGACGTTACTCAAGTCAATACCTTTTTCTGGTCGGGCTGAATATGTTTTTCTGTCGACAGTCATGTGATCGTCTCTCGACCAATCAGATCGCTAGAAAAATATGCTAACAAACTAATTAGCATTGTCATCAACATAAATAAAACAAGTCACTGAGCACTCCTCATATTTTACACATAAGGTCTCCTTGATGAGATGTAGGGCTGATTCGATTTTGTTGACTTTGGCATCATTTTCAAGATCACAGAGAAACTTTTCAACATTGTTCTCTGCATGATAAGATTGCCAGCGGCAAAGCTCCGGATCCGTTGAATGAACTATCCACATATTTTACACAATGCTTCCCCAAAGGAATAGTCGGGTCAATATATGGAAAAAAACACCCTCAACCCACAACACATTGCTACAAAAGGTTGCTCAACTGATTCTGGTAGGGTTTAGCGTACTTTATGACATACTAAAAGTTTACCAAAGTTGGACCCCCGGAAAAGTGTTTTTTTCAAGATGGCGTCCAAGATGGCCGCCGAAACCTCTTAATGATCTAACTTTTTAACCCTAAACTCAAATGTGATGATCGTGGTGTCTATCCGTAGGTTTTTGGGGGCAACGAACACATTAAGATCATAAAAAATGGTGTGTGTCTATTATGGAACACAAAACTCCATTATGGAGTCAACAATGGCCGCTGACACCTCCAAATGACCGCAAATATGTAATCATTCACTCAAATTTGATGATCTAGATGTCTATTTCAACGTTTTGGGGGACACACTAGGGCCATTAAACATGGAATTGGACCATTGTATTACAAGTAAATCTAACTCTAATTTGATTAAATGTGGGTCTAGATCTATCCCCTGGTTTCGGGGGTCAAAAAGCACATTATAACCGTTTGCAGTTGTGAAGGCCTATAATTGCATTTCCTGAGTACACAGGTTGTACTTTGCACGCACATTTCACCATTTCTATGCACAGCCTGGACAATTGTGGAACATAGCTATATATATATGGTACCATCCAAAAACCCGAGGGCTAGGAGAATTTGTCTCCGCAAATGTAGACTCTTTGTCCAAATACTAGCTTGGTAGATGCCCCTTTTTGTGTGCCAAATAGGGGCATCCTATGTTGTTGGAAACATATGTTTGAGTTTCGTGTGCTCTCCTTGGCAGAACAAGTCTTGTTTAACAAAATTCACTCTGTTCAGTGAGGTGTTGTGGTCATACGGGATTCACATAAATCGTTCTATGAGAGCCAATTGTTCCCCATCTCTGTCATTAGACTGGTAGGGAAAATAAAAGTTTCTGCTACCTGTGGGTAGGATACATGTATAGACTTTACGTTTTGTTTCCCGGAAGTTGTGTCACGTCCTGTAAATGCATGGAGAAAAGGAAGAGCTAATGCACAATTGTCTCCAAACTCTTGATGAATGGCCTTCACATTATATAATGTATAGTTCTTGCCTTTACAAATGGACAACCAAACGTTGTTATCTTTGGTTGATTTGTTTCAGCTCAGATAATACACCACGAAGAACCACGAACATATCTTTATCATATAATTGAGGGTGTTATCGATGCAATAAAGCAATCTGATAAACTTGGTATCCAAATCTGATAAATGTGCAAAACAGGTCAAAGGTCAAATACACGAACTACTTTCGCAAAATTCCACTCTTTCCATGCGAATCCTAAAACTGTTTACAAATCATTGAAAAGCGTAACCGGGATACCCGCGTATTTCCGCTTGAATGAATGGATATTCGAAAACGCGAAATCATCTGATATTGTACACTATGTGCATTTATAGTGTTAACAAAGTCAAGATAATTGTAGATTTGTTTTAAAAATCATTCAAAACTTCAGTGCGCTAACCAACAGCATCAACAATAGCTGCAGTGTCCTGTGTACAAAATGAATCTTTACGTGTCAGTGTGTGACCTACCGACGCGCCTCGTCGATCGCACTTGCATTTTGGCAGTTCTTGAGGGCTGAGCATACGGTATTAGGTACATTAATAGGTACTTATTGTCATAAACAAAGGAAACAACCCCACCTCACAAATGATTACCGTTTAAGTGCGAAAGATACTGTTATGCAGCAATCCGAATCAACCCGGCAACGCAGCTTCCAAAACGTTGAAACTAGAGTTACTTCCCTTGTTCTAGCAACGTGACCAAATTATTTATGAGTGCTTAAGATAGATGCTTATGAAATGATTGAAAATATCTCCATGAACAAGAAACCAGGGACCAACTGTTGATTTTTTAAAGAATCGCGCACATGTGTTTTTAAATTGTTTTAATTAAGAACTATTTAGGCACTTCACAGCCGATGTCGTGACCATCACTTTGATGTACCGTCTGTGATATTACTCCGCTAAAACTAGGTCAATTCTCTTTCCACTTTTACTACAAAAACAGGCTTATTTTAATAATGACATATATGATAAAGAGATTATTAACCTCGTGTGTTTCCGTATCATTAATATCATATATTTGGAATAAAAAATAATGTATTATGCTCGCCAAAGGCTCGCATAATACAATTTTTATTCCAAAAATATGATATTAATGATACGGAAACACACTTGGTTAATAATCTCTATGTATCCACTTTGCTGACAAGAAGGCGCCGTGATAAAAGCATATTGTACAATGAGAACCAGTATCGTGTTAGCATCCTTTTAATCTGACTAAAATGTTGATTCACGGCCAATGGCAAACACTGTTCTCCCTAATGCCACGTGCACTTCTTTTCCTGTCTCAAATGTGCCTGTTTTGACACTATCTGTTAGTATTTCAAAAAGTTCTCGTTTGTTGTTTGAGTCTTTGAGAATCATGAGGATATTCTGTGGTAGTGTGTTTTGTTTGGACATATTGCATCTTGATCCTTTGTCTCTTTTGTCTCTGGTTGCAGACTTGAGAATTCTTTCTTGTAGTGGTCCCATACAATATCTATCTTCGAACAGTCAGTTAGATGCCTTGTTACCAAGGTGAGAAGTGTGAGATCACTGTACTCTCCAAAGGATGTTCTTGGCATTGAGCGGACAATTGATGCTCCATCAAACACTTTAATACCTACTTTAAGAGTATCATTGAGGTTTTCACGTAATCCAAAAGTTCAGATTTGCAAGTTGGAAGTCTGAAGTTTCCATGATGTTAAGGAGCCAGTGTGATGGTGATGGTGATTTACGAAATAGAAAAATGTGTCCCAACGGTTTGTCTAAATGGCATTCGATGAACATCTGAGCGAATAGGTTGTCATCATCATTGAGATTAATAAACTGTTACTTTACTTCGACTTTACCTCACTGTGTAGTCTCTTGAAGAGTAATGCATACTCTGGGACCTGCTTTGTTGTTGTAAGACAATGTTATTTGTGTGGAAACGACACCATACGAGGTACATCATTTGAACCAAGAAGTCTTACAAAACAGAAGTAATATGTTTCAAATGGACTGTATCAAATTTTAATGACCTACATATTTAGATTCCCCACAATTTCACTTTATACTGTATAGATGCCCCACATCATTACCGAAATTATCGATTACATCTGACATTTAGGCTTTTTTTTATTTTGTCCTATGACAGTGTTGTTTTCTTGTAATGTGTGACCGCAAATTATACTATTGTTAAAACAAATGAAAAAGATTTACACAAAGACTGTTTACATATTAGTATATAGTACAATAATTCCGAGCAGTGAAAGAGGTGTATGACATTTTTGTAAGGCTTTATTATTCTGTATGAATGGAAAATATCATCCTGGCGTAAGGCGCCAACAACATATATGATGATAAGGTCATTGTTGAAAATGATAAATTATTTTAATATACATTTAATTTTCCGAACAAATCATGTATGTCAAATCCTTTGCAGCAGGAGGATGACATTCACAACTGAAACTTAGTCTATGAACAAAGATTGTTGTGCATTAGGTGATAATGGACAGCTGAAGGTCATGGATTCATAATGATTAAACAGCTCAGTGGTATTCAAAGTTGTTGTAATGTGTTCTATGCCCCAAAAAACTGGGGATGGACACCATGATCATCAAATTTGTGTGAATAGTTATGATGTCATTTGGAGGTGTCAGCGGCCATTTTTGACGCCGAAACCAGGGATAGATCTAGACCCAAATTTAATCAAATTAGACTGAAACGTAGGACAAATGGTCGTGCCATAATGGATAAAATTAGATTTACTTGTAATACAATGGTCCAATTTCATTTTAATGGTCCTAATGTGTTCCTTGCCCCACAAAATGTTGAAATAGACATCTAGATCATCCAATTTGAGTGAATGGTTATATATTTGCGGTCATTTGGAGGTGTCGGCGGCCATTTTTGACGCCATAATGGAGTTTTTTGTTCCATAATAGACCTAGACACACACCATTTTTATGATCTTAATGTGTTCGTTGCCCCTAAAAACCTACGGATAGACACCAAGGTCATCACATTTGAGTTTAGGGTTACAGAGTTATGATCATTAAGAGGTTTCGGTGGCGATCTTGGACGCCATCTTGAAAAAAACACTTTTCCGGGGGTCGAACTTTGGTCATAAAGTGCACTAAACCCTACCAGAATCAGTTGAGAAACCTTTTGTAGCAATTGTTTGGGGGTTCAACTGTATTTTGACCTGACTTGAAACCGAATGATTGATTACATTTTGATGTAATCTGATTATACCCCCGACCAGCGGTTGGGGGTATATGGTAATACCAACGATTCCGTCAGTGCTTCCGTCTGTCCATCCGAAGACATTTTTTGTCCGATTGATTATATACAGATTATATTCATCCTTTTCAAATTTGACAAAAATCTTCTTCACCACTAGGAGAATGTTACATGATTTGGTGATTGTTTTATTATTTTTACCTAGTCATATTCGGAGCTAGAGTGAAAGAAGCTACTTCATTTGTTGACTTTATCATTTTATTGTTCATGTTACTTTCATCAAAGGCTACTTCTGTGTTCTTGTTCCTTTTACTATTTTATATTTCCACTGGTAATATATTGGAAAATGTTAAATTTTCTTTCCTTTTAGCCATAAACTGCTGTATCTCCCTCATTCTGCTTACAGAGGTGTGCTTCCACGTACCTGTTTCAAGTCAATTGAATGAATCATTATGATGAATTAAATTCCAAAATTGAAAATTGAAATCGGTGGTAATGGCAGTAGTAGCAGTAGCAGTGTTATCCCTACCTTTTAAAGTTATTCTTACTCCTACTTTTCCAAAACCACCTATTTTACATGAAGAGATTTGTCATACCCTTTTCACATACCCTTTAATCTTAGCAATTACATGTCATAGCTTATGCAGACACCTCCCCCTATAAGTAAATAAAACTATCAAACTTTAACAGTCGGTGGTATTAGTGAGCCACGCTCACTGTTTTGCTTGTTTGATATTATTTTCAAGGTAACATCAAATATTTGAACATGCAGCTGAATATTTTGAGAGCTGTTCACTGAATTCTTCTCACATTTTACACATCATAAGCTAAGGTGAACTTCTCTTTTACATTTATTCTACACATATGTATTATTAGCTGTACTTGGTTTTCTTTTACATTATGTTACATTATTCATATTGTTCATAAATTGATGTTAACCTTATAATCGCTTCAAACAATAGTGATTATTTTTACTTATTTTTTATAAAAATCATGAGGACATGTTACGTGTGTGTAATATATGCTGTGTCAGTGTATATTAGAAATAAACTGACGCCAGTGGTGTGGCTGAAAATGTTGATTTCCGCATTTGCACTAGACTCAAGTCAACTCATATTACAATATTGATAAAATAAGACACTTATATTTACAAACACCCAGACATAAGAAAACAATACAATTACCTAAGTAAGTTCGACTGAGATAAATATTCTGAACACGACTAATATAAACATCATGTTTATTTGCTGACAGCTTTGGATAGCTCCTACAGTACAGAGTAGCATCGCGTTAATCAGTTCAAAACCAGACAAGACCCAACTGTGTATTTTAACATTAAAGTTTTATCCACAAAATATTCCTGTTTTTATTTTCTGACAGTAAAACTAGCATTTACAAAGTTTCCGTGTCCATTAAATATTCATATTTATGATTGATTTTACTGTGACATTTCAAATGCCTAAATGTCAAGTCTCTGTAGAAAAATACGAGAATATAAAAACAACTGAACAGTTGAAGTAAATATATTTTTGCAATATAACAATTCAACAAAAGAAAAAATGGTTTAATTTCCTGCTTAGCCTACAGTTGGGGATGACTTTTAAGTAAGGATTGAGCATGCTATTTTAAGTCCTTGTCTCAGTCCTTTCATCTCAGATATAAATCAATACAAGTCGGCAAATGTTTCACAAATCTATTTTGATTTCAGATCAGATTATGTTTTATAAATAGTTATCTCCTTGAGGATTACACACTCCTTCATAAAACCGAATTGTTTTTTTAATATCCCTCCAAAACAAACGCAACGCCATGGAACTAGCGAACTATGGGTGGTACTAGGCTGAAATGCAGTGTAGCATTGCACCCAACCCTTACTGCATGTAGAACAGTTATCTACTGCAGATAAAGTTGCTGTGCCCCTGACGGGACAGTTCTTTGTATCCCACCGGTATGCAATGAGGTGGGATATAGTCATCGCTGTGAATGACTGTCCATCCGTCCGTTATCTTTCGTGTCTGGAGCAGAAAACTGTTCATGATAACTTTCCATGTGTATTACTCACTTTCTGAGGTGGTACCTTTTGATAATTTCAGATTTCAATTCGTTTCAATAAGAGCGCACTTGATTTTTACTTATGTTCAAGAATACGTTCATTTCCGGAGCAGAGATCCAAAACCCTACATCATATATTCCTGAAATACTACTAACTGCCCAGTGAAGTGTTGCTTCTTGAAAATTTCAGATTCCTGTTATCATTCCGAAAATAATAGACTTTAGAAAATATACACGGATATATTTGTATCTGGAGCAGAACTCGAAAATTATTCAGAATATTTTTCTGAAACTTTGCATGTGTATTATCATCCTGCTGAGTTTTGTTATTTCACATATTTCTGAGCAGAACTTACTATTATTCTGCGGTGTTTCCGTTGCTTGAATGTGATTGCGTTTTTCGCAAATATCCAAACTAAAACTACTCTCAAACCCACTTTAAAGACATAGCATTATCTTTCACATATGTAATTTTAAAACGTTGGATCGCTGGGATACGCTATCCTGATAACTCTTGTTTGAAAAGTCAAATTGTTCAGAAGTACATAATTAACAGGCATTGAAATGTATGCATAATGATCCTGTTATTTTGTTATAATAATTGTTACACGAGACGGACTGTTTTAAAAATGCTGTCTCACATTAAAGATAACTAAATGATAACTTGGGAAATACATGAACGCATTTATTAATATATTCATGCAGGCAATGGTTTATTGTGTTGAGGTTACAAGGGTCCCACATTCTCACATGCGACGTTCCTCTGCAAAAATGTAACCTTTGCAGTCACCTTTGTTCTGCAATCATCATGAATAGCGAAACGGTGACACAAAAGAATGTATCAACAATGCATAATGGACTTCCTTCATACAAAATACCATATTATCAAACCATTACGTTAAGTTAAGTACTTATAATGTTTATTAGTCGCCCACTTTAATCAAGCAAACAAAGCCACACACAACAACCCGACAAACAAAGATTTCCGTTAGTCCGAGGCAGGAGTGAAGTACTAGTTTATACTTGCAGTATATTCAACGGACAATGTAAACTAATTGATTTCTTCATTATGAAAATGGATTGAACCACCAACTCATTTGAAACAACTCCAATTGATTTTGCTTTAGAAATAGATAATATATAAATTAAGTCGGTCAGCAGAATTTTGTAAAATTTGGCCGGTTGTAAAGCAGAGTGTTTACTACCTAACGCTCGTTTAGGAGAATGGTGATTATGATTTGTTGAAAAAAATTTTTCATTCGTTGTGACTTCAAATCTGTTATTGTATACCAGTCATGTCATTTCAACAATTTCGCCTACAAATTAAATTCTCCTGTGCATTCATGTTATATGTATTACAATAACACAAAACACACACACCAACCAGTGCAGAAATCATTTGCTTAATAGTGATAGAATCTGTAATAATTGTTATAATAATGATAATAATAATGACAATTTTAACGCCTATTATCCTGCGCAATGCTGTACATTATTACCCTGAAGGAATTGTACTTTCTGTGCTGCTACTAAGCGCTTCGCGCGACCATATAGGTCCGTACTTCCCATGTTTAGGTACCCATTTAGACAGCTGGGTGGACTGAGTGCAATGTGGATGAAGTGCCTTGCCCAAGGACATAACACAGTATGAGACCCAGGTCACACATTTTTGGTGTCTCCACCGGGATTCGAACCCGGGCCTTTGCGGTGAAAGGCAAGCACGCTAACCACTACACCACTGTGCTCGATGATATATCTTTGTCAAGTTCCATTTACTTCGCCAGATGAGTTCATGTCATGACAATTTATCCCTCTTCCCTAGCACAGTGTTTACATTTTGAGTTCTCCTCAAGAAATGCTGAGCCCCTCAAGGCAGAATTGTTAGAAGATAGGGTGAGGTGAGGTGAGGTGAGCTGGGGTTTAACGCCGCTTTCAAGAGTATTTCACTTATATCGCGGCTGCTAGCATTATGACAGGGAGAAAGCCCGCAAAGCCATGTGGCTATGCATTGCGGTGAAACCTGCGAGCACAGATTCGAACCCCGGACCTCTTGATCCGAAGCCGAACGCGCTAACCACTGCGCTATCCCGCCCCCAGACTGTACAGAACATGCTCCTTGCTGGAATGTAATTTGTTATTTGCACTGTTATTATTCCAAGTGTACGAGCGTAGTATGAATAGAACTTTAGAGTGGTTAAATGTATATGATACAGTGTGATCCGTGACTTTTCACAAGGGCCCGATTACATGTCTGTAGCACAACTAATAACCGAAATAAGGGTATTCAAATCAGTTCATCTAGCTTTTCCTCACAGACACAGCCTGTGTCTTTGTATGGGTTATTGTATTGGTTATGTATTGGTTATGTATTGGTTATGTATTGAATTCTTATTACAACAGCTGTTCACATCTGTCATAGTCAACGATAAAGACTAAAATACTTACATAATGAGTGGACATCTCAAGCAGCATATAAAACTTGTTTTGTCAGATTCATTGGATAGTTTTAACCTTAAATCAAGTGATTTATTTGTCTATAGGCCAGAGCCCTGTATGCAAAATATATACAGATTTACATAGATTTACAATGACCAATTCAATTTGATAAAAATGTATACAACATGATACATTACGTGATGGATACTATAATACCTTAATGTAATTACAAATAAGTTGATTCTCTTTGTTCATAGACGTCGTATAAATATTTACAAATGTTTCTCAAGAGTGTTTCATTATGAGTAGTTAATAGGGATTCCTGTTTGTGATTGTTAGGTTGCTGACAATATACCGGTAGTAAATATTTCAATCTAATACATTTGTAAACATTACATACAAATAAAATGTCACCTAATTTTTCATATGTAAACTATTTGGACTATGGCCAACGGTTATATTTATAATTGACCATGTTGTTTTCCAGTTATTAGCAGATCTGAATATAATCTTTCAAAGACGTATGGGAACACAGATAGATGAATCTATGCCTTTAAACATATTCACATACATTAATACATATTACTATTGGCAATTTCAGTAAAGGAATAAGTGCTTTGTTACACGTATTGCTTACTGAAATAAAGTGCTCTCACAAAAAGTAAAATAAATGTTACCAATGACTCATAAAACTCTTGGATATATAAAATGAGTTGTAAACCGAATGTACATAGTTAGGTTAAGCAATGCGGGATCAATTCCAACCGAGCAACATGTTAATGTGTTCACATTGAAATGGCCGCTTGAACGTAATTCAGGTGATCGGACTGATGTAGCGATACCTAAACAGTCACATATGACCTACAAAGTTGCCTCTCACACTGTCAAGTTCCACAAAATTGTCGCTTTATACAGCGCACCATTTTCAATCAATACTGATAACCATTGTCTATGTATACGGCTTATCGGGTCATGCAGTAAGATGTTTTCCCTCTATTGCAACAATATATTGTAAAAACTTTAATAATAATGAAAAATTTGAGAAACAATATATGCAAACGACCTGCTACAGCGCCATTAACAATAGAAGACAATCTATGACTCGAAATAGCTCGCCAAAAATGTTGTTTTGTCATTTTCTCTTGAACGCAACCATGCAGGTGCTTGACATTATCCTTGAAGAATAAGATGTGGGCATTTGCAACATTGTCCTTGGTGATTTTGACAACGCGACAACAGTTCATCATTTTAACCTCAGTGGTAAATATGGTGGACAAATGATGGATTTTCATTCTGAAGATGTGCTTGTTATTGTTTCTTTGCTATGTTATTGACATTGTTCCCTCACGATCTGAACGGTTGTCACATTGAGCATTATATGTGACTCGCCATCATGCAAACCCATGACAAATACCTTGCAACTAATGTACTGTAAGAATTCAACTCACCAAGAAAATCATTGATTAGAAGAAAGTGTATTAAACACTGACCTTTCGTAGATTATCTGCACTTGACTTCTAACTTGTAGACATTTGCCGGATATTAACTTGTCCAGTGTAACTTTAAGGCAATCGAGTATTTTCCCAGACATGTCACACATTGTCATCAGCCACATACGTGAATGTAAATCAATAATTTTACAGTGTGTCATTGTGATAATTTTACATTAGCAAGCCGTGTGAAAGACATTATTAGTTTGATTATAATTATTGATGTAGTCTTCATTTAATATTAATGTTCATTAATGTCAATGAAAACAGTTTTCCGAGAATAACCACAATGTTATATATACAAATATGAAAGATATGTATACGAAAAAAGAAGGACCACGATTTTGTAATTTCATTATATAAAGCATAATGTTTTTAAAAAATCCAGCGTTCTTCTCTTTGAATTATGCACTAAGTACAGTAACATTATATTCAACTTTTACTCTCTAGAGCAGATGAAACAGTTCAAAGCTTTATCTAACGAAAATGTTGCTACACTATCGAAAGAAATCCGATTTTGAAATTAATGCAAAAATATTGTGATAAGTTCCTGGGAAGAGATTGGCACTATTTAATCCTGTAGTTGACATCGAACCCAATATGACGTCATGATGGCTTATAATATTTCAATATTACATTGTAAACAGAAAAGGTGTTTCATTTACTTACATAATGTATTCAGTATACATGCGAGATCGATTTACCATAGTAAGTGAGTAAGTATACAATGTAGTAGTTATTGACATTATATATGCAAGGAACAAGCAAGCCACTGACAATTAATAATTTATGGTTTGGTAATTACATACGAAAAGCGCTTGTTGATAGAACATATATTACTTCAACAGCCATGTAATTGATTGTTTAAGTTTTATCGTCAATCAACACGATTGTAATGTAATGCACATGGGTCGATGGCCTACAGTATAAATTAAATTAATTGAATAGAAAAACTCAGCTCTCAGGTTTGATTAAATGTAAGAACAGATCATAGAATGTTATAACCATTCCCATTTGAAGACATTTGATGCTTGAATCCTGAGGTCAAAATAGAAAAGTAATTGTGTCTTAGTCCCTTGGTGTTCCCGTTATCACGACATTTCGAGCTATATCCTAGAGCATGTTAAGTGATCCCAGCACGGCTGCACAATGACTAGTTTCACCATTTCTTCCCGACATACATATACTTTGTCTGTGAGGCTATAACAAGTTAACTTTCTTTAATTATCATCAATATAAAGGTAACTTTCTTTAATTTTTATAAATGTATCATGTGCGCCAACATGAACAATTACAAAAAGTATCACAAATAAAGAAGTAACAAATATTGTGTTGTGGGGAATTTATTGCCCACCATTGCCTCAGCAACTTATGCTCACAGCTTGCAAACTACTTACATGCATACTTATTTTGTGATTTCATGTTTCTTGTTTCTGATGATAGTTTAAATCTCTTATATTTCTGTTTCTTAAACTCTTAAAATGACGATAGAAAATGTATTGACAATATTTGTAAGTACACATATTTGACAGAGCAACCAGTCTGTGCATACAGTTTCATAAACAATATATTACACAGCAAATGAGTTTTCTTCTGGCTCAAGTAATAACGTAAGTAGGAACGTAATAAAAAAAGTTCTTATTACGTCTTCTTGTTTTGATCAAAGGCAGAGTGAACTGTTTAAATTTGATCCATTTGGTTTATGTGCATTGATAACTAAACATCATTGGAGCCATTCCAAGTCTTTTACAGGCATATACAAAATGTAAAGCAAAAGAACATTAAGACTTATTTCATCACAATTTATTTAGTGTGACCATTCACATTTTTCCAAGAAGGAGGCATTTACTCTGAATATTGTACATGTTTACAATAAAGAAGTTGTTATCCAGAAAATCTTTTTCTCTCTCAAATAACCACTGGTGTGATATTCGTCATATTTGCAATACAGTAAGAATTATGTTGGCTTATGAATATGGTCCATGTACATTGAGAATTTCAGAGAGGGTCAAGGGAGATTTCTATCAGGGTTTATTATGAAATTCGAGGTGACATTCATATATATATATATATATATAGAGAGAGAGAGAGAGAGAGAGAGAGAGAGAGAGAGAGAGAGAGAGAGAGAGAGAGAGAGAGAGAGAGAGAGAGAGAGATATAGATATAGAAAAGAGTAAACATTAGATGGGTTTGACTGGATCAATCTTCTTTAGTATTAAAGAAGATTGATCCAGTCAAACCCATCTGATGTTTACTCTTTTCGATATATAACCTTACTTCTCGTGAGAAACGACTCGTTTTTATACATATATATATATATATATATATATATATATATATATATATATATATATATATATATATATATATATATATATATATATATATATATATATATATATATATATATATTAGTACAATCATTACCATTTTGGGCTTTATACACTACAATTTTGGCTCCTCTAGCCTTTTGGCTCCAGTTGGTGGAGCCAAAATAACATCAGGCTGTCATTATTACTCATGCACATCTGCACGCCTGATCTTTTGTTAAATTCCCTTTCTGGTAACAGTAGAGGTATGTCGAAGTGAAAACAATTACTAATGAACGATATTTTTAGTTAAAATCAAGAAAATAAATCTGTATATAATTTCGAGTTACCTTTTTGGCTCCGGACTTTTGATAAGCAATTTCTCGGAAATGAATATATATAATCGTAGCCAAACTTTTTCTATATAATACCATCATTAACGTGATTGAATAAATTCAAAAATAAGTCCATTATATACTCAAATAAAAATTTTGAAATTATACATCCAGCGCACTCGCCCAGGCTGTTTCTGTCGCCATCGCAGGTTTCTCGACTGCAGTCGAAGCGCAGCGCAGCGCATCAGCATGGGGGAACCGTGTCAAGGCTAATATTGGTCGCAGAAATTGCGTATTTATCACGGTTTATTAAGTTCAATATTATAGAATTTTGAATATTTCTACCTTGGATTATTTTCATCAAAGGAAATGAACGTTACGGGAAAGTATTTATAGATAGATCTAGTGCGAACCGGAAGCGGTTAGACCCGCATGTTTCCAAGACACACAGACACTGGCACAGTTCAAAAAGTTGCCAAATTTGATTTGTCGGAAAAGTCGCAACGACTGCAGTTGTACGGGTGAGTATAAACTTCTGTTTTTTTACTTTTCATTGTATGAAGGAGTTATATGCCTGTCACAATAGTCGCAATAATCCCGTCCAAAATATACAGCAGTTGACTGTGTCGATCATGATGCATGTTCACATGAGGTCATCAAGTCAGTATGCCTAACTTGATTCGATACTATTTTTGGTCGCTTTACAATGTGCAACTTGCTTTGTAGCATTGTAGGCTAAAGTTACGCGGCAGGTCAAGATACCGATTCGCGCATCCTTAATTGTTTATGAATGAACTGGATAATCACACAATAAATAATTTCCGTGGCAAAGTTTAGACATTTCGTGAACATTGTTAATGTCATCATATCTGTTACACGTCTGAAAAGAGTCTGAAAATCAAGTTAAAGCTGGGACTATTTGGAACATTCAAACTGTGCCTGCGTATCTTTAGCCTACAATAATAGAAATTTTCAGTAGAAATGCTTGTGACAATGCAATCAAAAGTTCAAAGATGAGTCTAGATATTTCGATGGGCCATTACCATGTTAATGTAGGCTACACTACAGTACCGATTTGTAAACATAGAAACATCAACTTGAATGATGCAAGATTAAACTTGCAGTTAAAGTTTGACATGTTGAGCAATTATTTGCTAATCATTTTGGAAACACAGAATTTAAATTTGACAACACAGAAATAGCATTAACATATTTATCTAGAATCAATACAATTTGGCACATCACATATTGTATTTATGTTAAAGATAACATGTTTGAGAAAATTTAAGAAGTAGACATAATTCATATTCATTGTTAAAAAATCTTTTTTTTAAAAAAAAGATGCAAGTTATTTATATTCTGTTATTCTCATAAAACTTATCCAAGCAGGCACAAAGACGTCTATTAAACGTCTAAATGACGTCTACTCAAGACGTTGAAAAGACGTCTAAATATAGGTCTAAAATGAAAGTTTAAAAGACGTTGAAGCCTAGACGTTGTTTAGACGACTAAAAGTAGTCCTGAACTAAACGTTTAAAAGACGTCTATAAGACGTTTAAAAGACATTTATAAGACGTTTAAAAGACGTCTATAGACGTTTAAAAGACGTCTATAGACGTTTAAAGATGTCTATTAAACGTCTAAATGACGTCTACTCAAGATGTTGAAAAGACGTCTAAATATAGGTCTAAAATGAAAGTTTAAAAGACGTTGAAGGCAAGACGTTGTTTAGACGACTGAAGGTAGTTCTGAACTAGACGTATAAAAGACGTTTAAAAGACAGTTATAAGACGTTTAAAATATGTCTATAGACATTTAAAAGATGTCTCCTTATTACCATGCGATGCTGTCAAATTCCACAATAAATTCCGCATTTAAGGCACAATTGCACACATTCTTAATGAAATTGGATATAATGTGGAATATAGCATCTTTTTAAAGATAATTCACATTTCTAACAAAACAACATTTATTGATTTTGACTTCACTGTAATGTTTTAGAAACAATGGATCATGTTGATTTAATTTAACTTATTTTACAGGTAAGATATGTGCATTTGTGCCTTAAAAATAAAACAATGTAGTAATTAACAATGAAATAAAACAAGCCATAGAATATAAACTAATTTATTCAGTATATCAATCCATACTGTAAAATCTGTTTCACATTGAGGTTATGCCAAAATATTTAACATACCATACATTGTGACAGGAAAAAATACACTTAGATGTTCCCCTGAGGTACACAACAGTGTCTTGCAGCTGATAACAAAAGAATGTATGAGGTACTGAAATACAATGTGTTTTCATATTTTCTATTTGATTGAAGATGAGTCTTTGGTTCCCTTCCAGATCTTCCTGGTAGTATCTGGAAAAAAAATATGTTCAATACTTTATACATTTATCAGGTATCTCAAACATTTTACTTGTATTTGATTATTTAATAGTGTAAGTATTTAACTTTGGTATATTCTTTATATATTTAGTGGTTTCGCTCACTTACCTTCCGAATCAAAACCGTCTGCCAGGCTCTGTAAAGTAGACCTCTCTGCCAAATCTTCGATCAACTTGAATTCTGGTAGAGAAGCCTTCTGAAGGATAGGGGAACTTTGAATCACCATCGGTTTTTCGGCCGATGAATAGCATCCGGCTTGTCCTTGACTGTAAAATACATAAATACATAAATATGTAATGATGCATTTTCTTAATTCAAATGAAAACGGGCAATCAGAGTACCAAGTGGGTATTGGGAAATTTATTGTACAATGAAACTTTATTTTCTAACCAATCTTTCATAACAAGATCAGTGTTGAAAATTGTTAAAAGCTTCAACTCATTTATGTTAAGTAATAGATTTTTAATTATAAGAAGCAAAAACGTGAGTGTGGCTCACTAATACCCCTGAGCCTTCTTTTACAATCTCTTTGGATCATAACAAAATAAAATTCTAGTTATTATATTATGATGTTACCCTTCAAGTAATTATGCCAAAAGATGGTTATTTTCATGTTGATTGACCGCTGGGAACAGCCCGTCACCACAGTACCTCTGTGACGTCATAAGCGAATGCGCTACGTCAGACCATTGTTTCATGACGTCAAATCACATAAGTCACTGGTCACAGTGAAATTATGGTGTTTAACTCATCTTATGAGTTAGAAAAATAATATTTCACTCGCGGCTGAAATATATACTTCTTTTACCTCACTGAATGATATAAACATGGTATATCAAGGAAAGAAAGATACTCGTTGGGCTCTATCTATTAAACCTTTCAAACAAGCTTTTGGAATTATCAAAATTTAAAATTTTGGAAGAGAAAACGGCGGCATTCATATATGAACTGCATGGTTGCGAATGTAAATGTGACTGCCCTGAATTTGAAATTGTTCTGTATATGCTCAAAGACATAATCATTTATTAAAATATCACATTTTGAAATTTGAATTTATCAAATTGAATAAACAACTCTGATTCTGAATCAATTTAAACAAAATGTGATTAAATTAATAAAACTGTCAAATTAAAAGTACATGTACCTTTTATTTATTTATTTATATATTTATTTATATATTTATTTATTTTATTATACTAATGTAACATTTACTGAATTAGATGGTAAATATTCTCTGCAAATGCATGATCATTTTAAAATTGAAATTGCCAAATTTTTACTTTTTTCTAATTTTTATATTGAAATTTCATGCAAGACAGGATTTTTTTGGCACTAAATTTGACTTGAGTACATCACAAAATTAAACCAATAATGAACCATGTATCTATTTTATAGTTATAATAACTTATTTTTACCTCTATGCTTTGTGTTGTCAAATTGGCATTTGTTTTCACCACTTTCTCATCAGTTCTTGTAACCAACTGGATTTCCTGAAACAAAACCAAAGAAAATATTATGAAATGTCTGACCATCTTTTTCCCAAATTTTACATTATGTTGCTTATATTGTTGATTATAGTTGAAAGTGTTCATTTCTTCTGTTATCTTCTCAATTTAAAATGATAGTCTATAAAAAAAACTAAAGCAACATTGACATGTTGAAATACCCATCACAAACTTTATTGTGATTCTTAGTTTGTGTATCGATTGATATGTATACACAATACCAGGTAATATCATTCTCGGATTCATGGGTCAGAAACATGATACATAATATTAAATTAATTAATGTTCTATTTGTAAGCAATGACCTAAAATTAATACTAGGGATGACATTTTGTAAATGATAATTGATATGAAAATGTACATAGATATTTGGTTTTAAACATATAAAGTATTGCCAGATTGAACTACATGTATATGACTATTTTAATCATTTAGAAAGAACAATTTCCTTCTTTTCTCCGATATTTTTATACACAATTTAAATTATTTGAAAGTGATTTGTTTTCTCTTTTCTGTGATTGGCTGACATAGATCTAAAATATGATAAACTAATATGTATATGAACGCAATGTTGGATTATATCTTATAATTTTAAACTCCAATATTGATAAAAAAAATTATATTAAATTAAATTTCATCAGCTGTCAGTCTGTCTCAGTCACAGTAGCCATTTTTATTCATTTGAACTGACTTTAGAAAACAAAAGGTTTAACATGTTCTTAATTCTTTTAAACATTTAGTTAAATATCTGTTATTTCAGCAGGGAGGCACCTTTGACAATGGGCCATTCATAGGGCTTTTATTCATTTTCAAAATTTTAAATGGGCAATTCCCCTTTATAGCAACAGAAAAAATTTCAATAGGCCATTTTGTCATCCAATGTGCAAAAGGGCCCATGGCCCCTACCCAATCCCTGTTTCAGGTTGTCTTCCTCTATTGAAATTCAACATATTTTCAACTCTAAACATACCTTTTTAATTGTTACTAAGTCTACATCTTGACATCAAGATTAATGCAAAATGACCATTCTTAGCATAATGGTGATTAAATATTCTTAAATTATAATTCAGTTATCTGCAGATTTTAAATATATTACCTTCAACATTATTATATAATAATTGTAAATATTTCAAACTTATGATCTGACAATAAATGTTCAAAAGCCTTAATGTAAATTTCAAAAGTCTGATGGCAATAATCAACACAGTGTGAAAGTTGAATGAAAACATTCTTGAATATAATTTTATGAATTTCAAATTCAATCATGTAAATTTTATCATTAATTCCTTATACTGTATACATATCACTTATACATACTGTTTTGTGCATTTCAGGATTTTAATTAGTTTAAACAATTATGTGACTGTGTGACATAAGCAAATTCATTTGAATTGAATCTAAATTAAAATAATTCCTAACTGTGTCGATCTTCAAGCTGAGACAGGAAATTTCAATCATTTGTTTACTGAATTCCATGAAATCTGTGCTGGAACAATCTATTATAGTAAAAGGGGTACAGTAATATATATTATATAGTGCCAACTAACTTTTGATGTAATATTGAAAATGTAAAACTATAATCATAGTTTATCTATTGTTTTGTTTTCAAAGTATCCAAAACGAAAACTATTATAAATATATAAACAAATGTTCTGTGAAGATGGTTTACTCTCCTTCTCAAAGTTGCCCCCCTCCCTCTTTCCCCCATGAACAAATAGGCCGACCCTTTCATGAAGCAAGAACATTTGCCGTAACTCTCATGCTGTGTTATAGTGTTTCTGTTTTATCTATTAAGCCGAATTTATCTTATTTATTTATTGATTTTCATATTATCTATTAGTAACAAATATTGTCATTACAAAGGGATATTGCCTTTGATTGAATTTTGTTGAAATATTAGGTAAGCTCAAACTCTAAAAATAGATCGGAAAATCCCATGCCAGTTTTCAATGTAATTATTTAAATGCAGGTCATTCTTAAATATATATGAATGACAATTTTTAAGAGGAATTAATATAATTGTGTGTGAAGTATCTTTCAAAAGTGATTGCCAACAATGTGACTGTAATTATTGTAAACTGCCATTGTCAAATTATATTTTTTTTTACCACAGTGTAACTGAACACACGATTTACTAGTCATGATGCACACTATGAATATTTCTCGGTATCTTTCGAAGTTGGAGGGGTTTATTGGAACATCTCGAAGACATGGCTGGTAATATTCAAAATAAAGTTGTATCTTGTTTGAGGACTGTCAGACAGTCGGGACTGGGGAGGAAAAATTCAAGGCAGTCCGACAGAAAAGTAGACTGTCTCTGGCAGGCATGCAGGCCGTTATTTCGATAAGTGGCATTTTATTATTTACTACATTAGGCTGAGTCTTGTATTTCATAGGGCAACATCTATGTTTTGATTTTGTTTTATATAGAATCGATGTACACAACGCTACGCCAATTTTACTAACGGTCTACATACCGGTAAATGTTGTCGCGGCGTCACACGGACAATCTCCTCTCATCAGGGCTGTTTCATATCCTTTGAACTTTCCTAACAGACGATCCTGGGGCTTTTTTTCCTCCTCGATGAGAAATGTTGACCAGTTTGTTCGACGTTTGCCATCCGGTTCAATGATTTTGACAGCACTCGTTTCATTGCAGACGACGCAAGTTGTGATTTACAGCGCATGCGTGAACATACACAGCGACATCTAGAGGTGTAGGAATAACAACTCTGCACTACACATACGATTATCGAACCGGATAGAGTTCAAATCCCTTCAAAAAGGGAATATTTTTATAATTTTTTAAAAGAATAAATCATTACTTTTACATATTTTTAAAAGAATACATTAATACTTTGAGCATGCTTTTTACATAATGTCAATATTTATTCAAAGTTTAAACTATATGTAATATAAATTATTTTTTCAAATCTACAAAATATATTGGAAAAGCATTAAAAACAACATACCTTTTTTTAATTTAACTCAATCAATAATAGAAAGGTCACCTTATACACACACATTGAAGAAAACAACACTTCAAGCTGAAATACACAATAACACATCACAAAATGTGAAAATGTGCTGGTCGAACTTTAGACGTCTATTAGACGTTGAATTGACATCTAGGATTAAACGTCGAAATGGCTACGTTGAATCAACGTCTAAAAGACGTTGTTATACGTCTAAACCAGATATAGACCTCATCTAGACGTCTAATAGACGTCTTGTGCCTGCTGGGATTATACCCCTGACCATCATTCAATCCATCCAAAGACATGTTTTTTCTCACCAAGTACAGAAAAACTATTCATTTGATTCTTTTCAAACTTTCCACCAAACTTCTACACTACCAGTTACCAGGAGAGGTGCAGTACGTGTACCGGATTACAAAAATTACAAGCTATTTTATGAACTTTTAGAATTTCGTAATTTCTTTATTTTTTCATTCAGTCATTTTCTAAGATTTAAATTTGTACGACCAATTATAAAAAAGCTATTCATCAAATTCTTTCCCATCTTTTCACAAATCTTTAACACTACCAGGAGAGTTACAGTGCAGAGCAATTTTATGAAGTTTTAGAGAAATTCTGTATTTTTTACTCCGTCATTTTCTGAGATTTATTTTTTTATACCAATTGCAGAAAATCTATTTATCCAATTCCTTTCCAAACTTCACAAATCTTCTATACTACTAAGAGAGGTGCAGTGCTTGATTGCAACTGATTGTGTGAATTATTTTGGAATTTCTGTGTATTGTGTACTTCGTCGTATTCTCACATCTAAATTATTGTCTGACTGATTGCAGAAAACCATTTCAGTCAATTTTAAAAATCTTTTACACTATCTTCTACTACATAATCTTTGATATGACAAATATGTTTCAGATTGGACACTGATAATTACATAATACAGTTTTAAAATGGATTAATATGATTGAGCTATATGAAATGATACTAAAGAGATTGCATAAGAAGGGTTTGGGATTTTAGTGAGCCAGCTTACATGCTTGTTTATTTTTCAGTTAAGCATTCTAGTATAAAGATTCATTTTAATTTCTTTCTCAGGTCACCATTGAAGTTTAAAGATAAAAGAATGACAAAGTTGTGAAGAGCTCTGGAATCAACCCATGTATCAACCCTAAAATGACTGAAATGAAACGAAATTGGTAACAACAGGGCCTTGGTTTAAGATAACATTCTTATTTCAGTAAAGGCAGCACTATTTATCTTAAAGGGGAGTAGCACATTTTTTTAAAATTTTATTTTTTTTAAATTTCCCATTTAGAATAATGGTTTATGTCATTTATTTTTACTTTAGAGGGTACAACATCTTATTACACAAACCAATTATCCGTAGTGGTAATACCCTTGTTGTGTTTAAAGCAAAAATTGCATGGCGGCCATTTTATTGTGAACCCATTTTATTATTTCGAATGACAAAAAACGATTGCCATGGCTTTACGGAACCATGTACACTCATTTATAACTTGATTTTCCGAAGAGAGAGTGGTGTTTTACTGTTGGTGACATTATTTTTCAAATACATTTTATCGCCTTATTTGAGGGAAAAAAAATGTGCTACTGCCCCTTAAGCTAACTTGAACATTATCATATTTTTTAGTTAATCTGGCCCGAGGGGCTCCGAGAGGCCCCAATGGGCTTTTAGCATGGCATCTGTCCGTCCGTTTGAACTATTTGAGTCACTGACCCTAGAGAACTGTAATTTTGTATACAGACTCCTTGACGCATGGGGATTCTAAATTGTAGATTTGGTGATTTGGTGGTTTTACTTTCATTTAAATATTAGACTTAGTTGAAAAGCTTATATGCTTAATGATGGCATATTGAGCATTTGTTATCGATCTGTCTATCTATTAGCTTAAACCTTTTCATATTTTCAAACTCTTTTCAAGTATCACTTGCTGTAGACAACTCATTCTCTTCCCAAAGAGGTTACTCCCTTAAGTCATCTGATCCTAACCTCTGTTCTATATTGCTTAAAATTGTGCGAAAATTGAGTGTCCTGATTGGTTGCAATTGAATCTAGTTATGCAATCAGTGACGCTGTTGTAAAAGTTACATTTGCCAATGACATTATTGATAATAAACATGCTTATAATTAAAGAAGACCAAATCAGAGACAAATACCCAAGGTAGTTCATTTGTTTTATTTACATCAGACATATCGAAGGATATATGCTAATAAGGAAGACCCTTTAAGGGCCATAAGAGTCAAATGCCTAGATCTTTGAAGTCACTTTGACTCTAAAAGATGAGTTTTCATTGGTTAAAAGCAGGGATACAGTATGAGGTTCCCATTTCCCCTGCTAGGGAATTTAGCTGAAGTCCTCGATTTCAAGTGATGTAGAACAGAGGTTAGGATAGTAAACCTGCAGGAAGTTTCCTCTGTGGGAAGAGAATGTAGACAACTGTAATCCTGTGTACTTGTTTGTACTTATAAAATTATAGTGAGATGATTTGTAGTTTTATGCTGTTTTTAACAGTATGTCACTTGTATCAGAGCTGCTTAATGTATTATTGCAGCGAGAATGCCCACATCATTGTGGGTATGCATTGCAGGGAAGCCTGCGAGTATCGGCTGGAACAATGGGTGACACTATGCTGAATTTCAGTGTAACATTGCACCCAAACCTTACTGCAAATAGAATAGTTCTCTACTGCAGGCAAAGTTGCCAGAGCCATGGTGTGACAACGAACCCGCCCCAGGTATAACTACGTGGGGGAAAATTATCCATGGTTCACTAATTCTAATCAATTCTTGAAAATAATAATACTAAACATTGCTCGAAAGTAATGAAACTAAAGTTGAGCGAAAGCTCATTAAGCAGTATTAATCCCCAAACCACTTCACCTCACTTCGCACTACATAGAGATGGAAGGCTTAACCCATAAACCTTTCAACGATTGCTCAAACTTCAGATTAACATAATTGTTACATTAGGGACAATTTATGAATTGATCTTGATACTCGCCCCCAAATGTAGGTCACAGGGGTCATGACCTAAAAAGCTATTTTCATCTTCTTCTCAAGTATGAAAATCTTTAGAAGGTATATGTTGTGTGCAGACTCATTAGGCAATGGGGATTCTAAATTGTATATTTGTTGACCCTGTGACCCCAAATATGGGTCACAGGGGTCATGACCTGAAAGTACAAAAAGTACAAAAAGCTCTGTTGTGTACAGACTCCTTGTCAAGGGGAGATTCTAAATTGTAGATTTGGTAAATTTATTACTGGAGATAACTTAGATATTCAACCTTAGATGATATATCAAAGAAGCCCTGATGAGCTACAGAGCCCATGGTTCTATTTTTATTAACATTGTTTGATATCTATTTTGATTTTCCTTTTCTTATTAATTACTAAATATGTTACAGTAAATCTCGGAGCGGTTTGATTCAAATTGACCTGAAGTTGCAGAACTGATTGACAGACTACTGGTGTTTTGGATCACATAAAGATGACTTTATTTCAAGGTAAGTCAAAGCATAAATGCTTTAAGTAGTAATACCAGCGTCTTAAAGTGTAAGCAGGGATATCTAGTGTTTAATATGTCCCTTCTTCCCAAATGTTTGCCTTGGGGGTATCTCCTAAAAAAGAGCCATGCAGGACTTTCACGATTTATTATCGCAGGTTGAAGACTTAGTGAGTGAGTGAATTGTTTAACAACTGCTAAATTCAGAATGAGAGATTTGTTATTATGTAATTATAACTGCTTCAAGAGATATGTCTACACAAGATTTCAACATTCAAGTGCTTTTTGTTCAATTTATAGTAGTAAAAATAGAACCACAGGCTTTATAGCTATCCTGCTATATAGTGATTGTTGTTGACTGAAATAAAGTTCAGATAAAGTACAATTCATAGCCATAAATCTAAAACAAAAACCTCTAAAAATGATCAGTGTCAGTGCATGAGACCAACATGACTGGATCATATGGTTGTCTAAATAATGAAACTCCTGCAATGATCTAGAACACATGCTCAAAGTTAGAACCTATACAATTCAAATATATTCTCCAAATCATGATACAACATGATACAAACCAATACAATCTGTGCAGACATTTATTACATATATAATTGTGTCCTGGTTTCTTTGATACAATGTCATCCATCCCACTATCAACCTGTCCCTCCTCTACTAGTCTGTCTAACCTACCCCTTCACAAAAATACAAACCCCTGCACAAACACCCCTCCCCCCTCAACATCTGTGAAAGGACTGTCACCCTCTGTTACACTTAATTATGTACCCATCCTCAGCACTAGCACTAGCACTAGTCTAAACACTGATCAAATTAAAACCTATAGAGAAACAAGCAATGTGCTAAGAGACTCAGGGTCAACTATTATGTGCGTATTAAAGAGCCATAAAGGATGTTGATTAAAATATCGGAAAATTTCCAAAAATCTAACTCCGTGAAATATATACACTTAATTTTTCATGGATTTTTCAACCCCAAATAAGCCGAGAAATTGTACTAATTAGTAAAGGTGTTTTCCAGTCTAAATATAGATCAAGTCTATTATTTTCCAGCGCAATGCATTTTGGTATAGCTCGCCAGTGTATACAAAGACACAAAAGAAAAATAAAGTTTGTGAGCAATGAAAGAAATCGAAATATATAATTTTTGGCGTTTTTTTATTTAACATTTCATTATGTCCCCCGAATTTTTTTTCGGGAGACATAATGTTTTCACCGCCGTCCGTCATTCCGTTATTCCGAAATGCTTTCTTTTCCGGGCCATATCTCAAAAAGCGTTCAATATTTTTTTCAAGAAACTTGGTATGTGGTTAAACCTAGTGGTGGAGTGGTGCCTTTTGCTATTTTGGTATTCTGAATTTTTTTTTTTCTGGTTTCCATGGAAACAATTTGAACTTAGTGCATATCTCCAAAACCGTTCAATATTTTTCACCAAACTTGGTATTTGCTTAGACCCTAGTGATAGAGCGGTGCCTTTTGCTACTTTGGCTATTCTGAATTTTTTATTTCTCGTTTTCAATGGACACAATTTCAACTTAGTGCAAATTGGGGGTAGGGACCTGCCTGATTAATTACCATCTATTTTCTTTTTTTTTGTGCAGTTGATTTATGCTAATAGAGTAACCTTTTTCGATTAAAGTAAAGTTTTTTTCTTTTCCTCTAGCATTGTTAAGTAAGGGTTGAAAGATTAGTTTTGATTGAAAATTGGAGCGGGGGACATCACAGTGCATCAGATCACATGCACATATTTCTAGTTTTATTATGTATTGTCTACAGATATTGGAATAAATGTTTTCCCAACTAGGAATTTTGCTTGAATTTTATAATCAATGAGATTATATTTGTCATAATTTGCTGGTCTTAAAGCTCAATAACAAGTACATTAAAGAGACAATAATTTTTATGTTCTTAGGACATTTAGAATCATTGTTTATACACATTCAGTAATGTGTGACAAAGGTAGCCTAACTTCCATGAAAAGTATGTGCAGCCCGTGGGTTTCTATGGCGACTTGCGCTAAAGACGAACCTTCACGCTTAGGAAACTGTGTAGTACGTTTTATGCAACAAAGGGGATTCTGTTTATGTGACGTCAGATACCCTTAGCGCGCGCCACTCGAAGTGATACTTCTCTTTGAAACCAAATTTCATTACATTGTCGTGATATGAAAATTATTTATCACATGTCATGCTGTAGATAAGATTTCTCTAGCAATTGACGTTATAAGTATACTTTCCACAAATAATTTTGTATTTGAAACACTAACATCCTTGATGGCTCTTTAATGTTGGTGACTTAACATTTGGCTCATTTGATGTCCATTATAAACAGTTGAAATGCTCAAACTTTGATCTTTTTTGGCATTACTGGTTTATGAGGTGAAAAACACAACTTTAAATGCACTCCTGACACCCCCTTTATTTTTATCCCCCAACACGAAGTGGAAGGGGGATATAGATTTGGGCTCCGTGTGTCCGTCCGTCCAAGATGAAAGGGACAGTTTATCTCAAAAACCGTTAAAGATAGGGTTACCAAATGTGGTTTGTTGCTTGAGGGCATGAATACCTTGATGGAGTTCGAAAATCAGAAACGTACAATATGTTTTTCTGGAGATTTTTGCCCTTGATCCGTATATATGTCTCCCCCCGAAGGGTCGTGAGACATATTGGTTTTAGCTGAGTTCCCGTCGGCGTTGGCGTCAGCGTTCCAATTTCGTTTCCGGAGCAGATCTCTAAAACTGTGTGACCAATCATCACCAAACTTGGTATGCTTCCTCCCCATACCATGCAGATGTGCCTTTTTGGGGTTAGAGATAATTTTAAAATTTTATTTTTTTTATTTCCATGCAACAATTTGAATTAAACAGAGAACATTGATGGTGCTTTATGATAGTATTGTTTAGAGGTTTGGAGCATTTGAGGAAGGGGGAGACATCTGTTTTTACGGGTAAAAACACTTTCTAGTTTTGGACTTTGTTCATTGTATCTCGAAAGGGCTTCGGATCAAGAGGTCCGTGGTTAGAATCCCGCCAGGGGCACGGCAACTTTATCTTCAGTAGAGAACTAGTCTACACGCACTAAGGTTTGGATGCCATGCTATATTGAATGTCAGCGTAGTACCACCCATGGTTGGCTAGTTCCAAACGATGCTCGCAGGTTTCACCGCCATGCATTGCCACATGGCGTTGCGGGCTTACTCCCTGCCATAAAACTAGCAGCCGCAATATAAGTGAAATAATCTTGAAAGTGGTGTTAAACCCCAACTCACCTCACCTCCAGAACCACTGGGTTTACGGAGCTCAAATATTAATTTGTCTACAGACTTATTGGCCAATGGGGATTCTAAATTGTAGATTTGGTGACTCCATTACCCCAAATACTTACTGGGGTCACAGCCTTGAAAACCTATCAGTGCAGTTTCCACCGCCGCCGCGTTTTATTTTGGTTATAACTTTTTTTCCAATATGGTTTCAAGAACTGATATACATAACTTCCTACTTATACCCCTGGGGAATTTTTTTTACATGTTCAATGTCAGATTGCCACCAACCGATGATCGATTATGAAATTTCCACCGATTCCCAACACTACTGTTTTATGTTTGTTTGAATCAATGAATGTTTCATTTTCCAATAACAAAAATACTGTTGGAATTGAACCTTAGAAACTAGATTATGCCTCTTGGTTCAAATTTATATTTTGATCAAAATGCTATTCAAGTGACAGAAATATATTATATCATGCAACCAAGTCCCAGTCTCTACGGTGATAGAAATCTATCCTGTGATATATTTGTTACAAAGGGTGACCTAGTTTCACCTTTGACCTTGTTTACGACATCTGAGACATTTGATTGGCTAACCTTTCACCTTACATAAACATATTCCAGGAAAAGCAATGTTTTGTTTCCGGTTGCACAGTAGACTTTACATTGTCGCAATTTGATAATGTAATTCATAAATCAGACATTAAATTGTCACATTATAGTTGGTTATTTGACTTTAAGGTCAAAATATGTAGGGTGTTAGTTACGTGAAATTAATTAATGTTGAAAATCAAAACACGTGGTCGGGCAATCTCATTGCTATTCTATCCGATAACAGTGAAAACACATTTTCAGGTAGGATTTGACAATTTTGTAGTTCTATTATATTACTTATTAGGTTTTAGCAAGACTTATAATCAGTAAATGTTGATTATATAGCATTATTCTTGATAAATTTGTCATTACTAACTGAATAAGTTAGGAAGTGTGAAAAATATTACACCGCTCATTTATCGATTAGTATGTCTTGTTGTGACCAGCGCACGTTGTAGAGTTGATTTCAACAATATTTTTGCTACAAAAAACTGGCTGTCTTCCCAAATTAATCTTGCTGCATTATGAATGGATATTTTACAAGACTTTTAATGTTTATTTTGTTAAATTGCTTTAAATTTAAATTTAAATTTTATTTTTTGAAAACCCGGTAGAAAATACCACGAACTCGGTAGCCCGGTAGAATGGTCTAGAAACCGGTAGTCTACCGGGTAAACCGGTAGACTTGGCAAGTCTGCTATTTTAAGAAAATGTTCCAAAATATATGAAAATTATCATAATCCAAATCTTCATGTATACTACAATTAGCATTGATATATATCTATTATATCCATGAATAATTGTTTTTAAAACAATACATGTAACTTGTTATATATATATGTATATATTTTTTTAAAAAAATAAAATAAGAAAAAATCATCTGAGGTCCCTAAATTTGTAATTGACTGGCGTATGTTGTCCTCCCATCCTCGATAATCCAGCGCTATTGTTCCGATATATCTACACACAAGCGCTGGAAAACAGTAAGGGTATTTATCCCTAACCTAGTTACCTCCTCTTGGGTCCATGTTATCCAATCAGAAACGAAACGCAGACACTATCTGCGTAAACAACTCTACCAATCAAAACGCATCACTACCGATGTCCTCCAAGTAGTACTGGAAACTCATGGCTCCAGAACAAGGTCACACATATGATATTTCAAGGTCAATTTCAAGGTCAAAGGTCATATTCTAGAGCATTTTAGAGGGGAATATGGTCGAAATTTCATTTTAATATTTCAGTGTATACAAATTACTAATTTAACACAAAATATATACAAAATTGCAAATTTGCGTTAAATTGAAATTTTATTTCTTCAATATAAATCCAGCAATCAGATAGTAATGTGCACCTAAACTGAAAGGAGTCCGTTATGTCTTATAATAACGGATATACACTGATGGGCATAAACAAACTTTCCTTTATATTTTTTCATCAACTTGACAAATATCAAGGTATTATTTGGCTAGTATTAATAAGGCACGGATTGTGTCTGGTGTACATTTACAACAAAACGCAACATCAGACAACTTCTTTGAGGTATTTTGCGAAAAGCTCGTGATTTAACACTTTCGGGGAATCCACATGCGGGAAGGGTATAAAAACAGTGACAGACACAAGAAGGACACCTGCAGTACAAAAAAAACACACAAACGAATGCCACGGTTGACGATAGCAGAGAGAGAAAGGGCCATTCGAATTCGGAGCTACAACGTTCAGTTGCTCCGTTGTAACTGTCTGGAATATTCACCAACGCTTTCAACAAACAAGGCAGACCTCAAACAGACCACGGACAGGCAGACCCCGGAAAACGACAGCGCGGGAAGACCAGTACCTGAGGACGTTGCATCTTAGGAACCGCTTCCTGATGATGACGTCATCAGCGGCATCGGCATTGGTTCACCCCATCAGTCGAAGGACAGTTGCTGAAAAACTCCTTGCCTTTGGTATCCATACTGGGGAACGGACTATGCTGGGTCACTAAATCACGACTTTGGCAGCTACGTGACTGGCGTCGAGTGCTTTTTTTCTGATGAAAGTCGTTTTGCTATATCAAGAGCCGATGGAAGAGTGAGGATTTATAAGCAGGCAGGTGAAAGAATGGCAAATTGCTGTTGAAGTGTGACCTTATAGCGGTGGGAGTGTACATCGACCAGGTACTGAGACCAGTTGTCCTACCATTTCTGCAACGGCAACAACATGGAGTCCTTTCCAATAATGCTCCAACATATGTTGTTAGGATGGTTCATAACAACATAACAACGTCAACGTCATGCCATGGCCAGCTCGATTTCCAGACCTCTTACCAATTGAACATTTGTGGGACCACCTTGACAGGCGAATTCGGAGTCGACAAAACCCTCCAATCAACCGACAGCAGATGGCTTAAACCTCTCATCTATGAATGGAGATGTGTCCCAGCTTACGTCATCAGACGCTTGACTACGTGAGCCCGAAGACGCGTCTTTGCCTGTATCAATGCCAGAGGTGGACACACTCGATATTAGTGACTCAATATGCTGCATTGTCAAGCCCCCAATATCGATATAATTTTCATGAAATCTACATTTTGACCCAATGCTCATTTGTCCATATCGTATGATTAATCAAATTGTTCAATTTTCCAATTTTTATTTCTTACAAATGATTTGTTTGAGTAATTCAATTTTCTAAACTCTCATTGACTTTGTAGTTTTTTTTATCTACCTAAATCAAAAGAGAAAGTTGTTTGTTATGCCCGTCAACTTTATATTCAGAGTCCAAGATACACTGGTTAAAATACAAATATGAGTCAGCTATATGTATGTTGTTAGTACTGATCATGTTGCCACAGCATTGTTTGTGCAACCTCCTTCACGCTCAGTGGTCCACAGCGAACATCCAATGTGGAGTAGCAGTGTGCATCCATGGCATGCATCTGGTACATATGTTAGGGATTTACAACTATCATTGATAAGGCTGAGAAGGGCTTTGAGGTCTCGCAGAACTTGTTCTGTTCAACAACGAAGGACTCTGCATGTTCCAAGTTGACTTCTTTGTTGTTGAGATAATGCCTTTTTAATAATTCCTCAATGACCCTCAGCACTTCTCACCTCCTTCTCCTCTGGCTGTCCATAGAGACCCTTAGTTCCACTATCCTTATTCAAGAATGTAATGCTATGCTCTTGGCTCTGCTCAAGTGCCATGAGGGAGAACTTCTTGTCAATGTGTTCCTGGGTAGAATTATGGCAGGGAGGGCATGTCTTTCAAGAAGACAGGCATCCAACGGGAATAATTTGTGTGTCCAAAATCAATGAAACATGGGCCCAAGTCAGTGCAGGCGTTTAGAGTTAGTGGCCAATCACCCACCCATTGACCTCGAACAAAGCAGCATATGGTTAGGAGGTAATCTTGAATTGCAGGTGGTAGGAGCCCACGTATCCCTTGATTAGAAGATGCCTTCTCATAGAAGATAGCGAAAATACATACTGTGGTTCTTGGTCTGACTAAGGAGATGAACCGTAAGAACAGTCTTTTGGAAAGTAGTATCTCAGTCCAGAAGTTTGCAAGGAGGACTCTACAAACTCAGTACTGCAATTATCAAACAAATCATGTTCGTGAAGTTACCTTATTTCCATCGAAATTTTGCATAAATCACCAAAATTAATTACGTCATATGTGTAACCTTGTTTTGGGGGCATGAGTGCACTTCCTGTACTACTTGGAGGACAACATATCGCAGTCATTTATAAATTTAAGGACCTCATTTTCTCATTATTGTTTTAATATATATATATATAACAACTTATTGTTTTAAAAACAATTAATCATTGATTTAATAAATGTAAGTCAATGCTAATTGTAGCATACATGAAGATTTGGATGTCGATAACAATTTTCATATATTTTGGAACATTTTCTTAAAATAGTACAAATATGAAAGGACTTAACCCTTTTAAAGTATACATTTTTAGAAAGCATGTACTTAGAGCTTTCATTTGATATATAACATGACACATTTGAAAAGATTACACAAACAGTTGCATATACCATTCAGTTTTTTGGCGGCGGCCATCTTGGATTTGTGCAAACAGGCCACCAGAGGGCGATCTCACATTGTTTGCGATGGTTTCTGAAAACCTTGTACCCATACCTATCACCATGCCAAATTTCAAGAACTGGTCACAAAGTGCACAATTCTCTTAAATTGCCTCCCCGCTATATGGCAAGACAAGGGTAGTCCAGATTCTTGTCATTATCTCCTGTCACAACAAAGTTGTCGGGGATATTGAAATGACCTACGTCCGTCCGTCTGTGCATCCGGGTTTCGTTTCCAGACCAGAACTGAATAACCGTACTGCATAGCTCAATGAAACTTGATATGGGAAACATGTGTAGATAGGAGTTTTATGGTTTTTAGTTTACCTCTTTGGAAATTTAATTTTAGCTGTTTCCATGGAAACATACTTTAACATTTCCTTTCTGGACTAGTACTCAAAAACTGTAAATACTAGCTCAATAAAACTTGGTATGTGGAACAGTCATTATGTTTTGATGTGCCTTTTTAGGTTTTCAACTTCTTTTGGATTTTATTTTTAGCCGTTTCCAAGGAAACATAACTTGACATTTTGTTTTCAAGCCAGAACTAAAATGTTTTAAGGCCTAGCTCAGTGAAACTTGCTGTGAGGAGCAGTCATCATGTGTATGTGTCTTTTGGGGTTTTCAAATTCTTTGAAATTTTATTTTTAGGCATATCCATGGAAAAACATGTCGAAATCTAAATGATTTTCACAATTCGCTTCCAGAACAGAAGTTGTATATTGTTAAACAGAGATGACTGCAATTTGGGAAGTACACTTTCTTCTGTAGCATGAATTTATGACTAATTAGTGATTAAGGATTTATTATAGCATGAAGCTCAAAATCATTGTTCAATATATCTTAAACTTTTTCCACTTGGCAGGGGATAAAGTAGACTCTGTCTGCTTGGTCATACTTGTTTCTTTAGGTTATGAGAAAGGGTATTTTGGCAAAACGGAGAACAGAAAATCTTAGATAGGCACAAATTGGTAGTTTACTCATTTGATATATATTCAGGGGCATGTGAGCCAACAAGGTAATATATATATATATACTGGAAATATGAATGTCTAGAAATGAACCATTTTGCACCTATGATATTTATCTCTAGATTCCAATTGGTTTATTATCCCCCGCCACAATGAAGTTGGCGGGGGGATATAGAAATGAACTCCGTCTGTCCGTCTGTCTGTCCGTCCGAGCTTTTCCATTCCGGCCTCAAACTTCAAAACTATTCAATATATTTTGCTGAAACTTTGTACAGGTATCAACCTTGTAGTCTAGATGTGCCTTTTGCTATAAAGAAATTTGAGAATTTTTTGTTGTTGTTACGATTGCAAACAGTCTGGACTTAGAACCAAGAAGAGGGAAAACTATATTCCGGCCTCAAACTTCAAAACTATTCAATATATTTTGCTGAAACTTTGTACAGGTATCCACCAAGTAGTCTAGATGTGCCTTTTGCTATATAGAAATTTGATCACTTATGAGTTATGAGTTATAACAATTTTCAATAAAGTAAATGCATTATATATTCAAAATGCATAAATATATTCAAATTTCCCACATGGCTGGGGATATGGCCGACTCTGTCTGCTTGTTTAGGCTAGGAAAAACATTCATTAAGCAAAATGAAGAAGAAATACACCTGAAATAGGTACAAGGTTCATTTGACATAGAAGTAGGGGCATGGAAGCCAAAAAGGTATATATATATTGGTAATGTGATTGTCTAGTAATGGGGTAATTTTACTCCAATAATACTTATCAATAGATCCCAATTGGTTTATTTAGGCTAGGAAAACATTGTATTCAACAAAAGGAAGAAGTTTTACATCTAAAATAGGCAAAAATAGGTACATGACTCATTTGACATATAATGAGGGGCATTGGAGCCAAAAAGGTATTATATATATGGAGCCAAAAAGGTATTATATATATTGGACATGTGAGAGTCTAGTAATGGGGGAGTTTTACTCCAATAATACTTATCAGTAGATCCAAATTGGTTTATTTAGGCTAGGAAAACATTGTATTCAACAAAAGGAAGAAGTTTTACATCTATTAAATATAGGCAAAAATAGGTACATGACTCATTTGACATATAATGAGGTGAATGGGAGCCAAAAAGGTATTATATATATTGGAAATGTGAGAGTCTAGTAATGGGGGAGTTTTACTCCAATAATACTTATCAATAGATCCCAATTGGTTTATTTAGGCTAGGAAAACATTGTATTCAACAAAAGAAAGAAGTTTTACATCTAAAATAGGCAAAAATAGGTACATGACTCATTTGACATATAATGAGGGGCATTGGAGCCAAAAAGGTATTATATATATGGAGCCAAAAAGGTATTATATATATTGGAAATGTGAGAGTCTAGTAATGGGGGAGTTTTACTCCAATCATACTTATCAGTAGATCCCAATTGGTTTATTTAGGTTAGGAAAACATTGTATTCAACAAAAGAAAGAAGGTTTACATCTAAAATAGGCAAAAATAGGTAGTTGACTCATTTGACATATGATGAGGGGCATTGGAAACAAAAAGGTATTATATTTATATTTAAAATGTCAATGTCTATTAATGAGGGATTTACTACTTATCTGTGATCACAAATTGTTTATTTAGTCTGGGAGAAAGTGTTAGTATTCAAAAGGAAGAACTTATCCATTTGAAATGGGCAAGGATAGGTACACGACTAATCTGACATATACGAGGGGCGTTCAATAAGTGTTGCAACTTCAATATAAAACCAACTCGCGTAGTCAATTTTTTACTTTTATTTTTCAATATAGTTACCCTTCACCTCAATACACTTATTCCATTTCTCTTTAAGACTTTTGATGCCGCTTTTGTAGAAGTCTTCTGTTTGCCCCCCCTAACCACGCCTCTGTGGCAGCTTTGACGTCTTCGTCATCCCGGAAGTGCCTTCCACGTAGGGCGGATTTCAGGTTTCTGAACAGGAAGTAGTCACTGGGGGCTAGGTCTGGGCTGTAGGGTGGGTGGTTAAGCTGTTCGAATCCACAATCACGTATAGCGGCCTGTGCAACTCTTGACTTGTGGACTGGAGCGTTGTCATGCAAAATCAGAACACCACGTGTCAACATTCCACAGCGTTTCTGTCAAATTCTCTTTCGCAATTCTTGCATTAGGTTGGCATAATATTGACCATTCATTGTAGTTTTGGTTGGCAAGTAATCAATTAATAATATGTCTTTTGCATCCCAAAAGATTGTCGCCATAACCTTGCCAGCTGATGGTTGAGTGCGAAACTTCAGGGGAGGCGGTGAACTCGGGTGCTTCCATTGCTTGGATTCCAGTTTAGTTTCCGGGTCCCAGTGGTGGATCCAGGTTTCGTCACCTGTCACCAGACAAAAACCTGGCTTCATCCGCATTAAACCGATCCAGGAGCTCCGTGCAACTTTCGGTTCTTTTCAGGCGATCTTGTGCTGTGAGGTTTCTGGGTACCCATCTTGCAGATACCTTGGACATACCAAGATGGTCATGAATTATGTTTTCAACACTTCCAAATGATATCTGGAATTCCAAAGACAGTTCAGAAACTTTAAAACGGCGGTCAGCTAAAATTCGTCTTTCGATAGCGGCAATAACTTCCGGTCGGGTGACTTCAGATGGCCTGCCTGACCGTGGGTCATCGTCTAAGGACTCCCTGCCCCGCTTGAACTAGAGAGACCAGCGACAAACTGTTGAAAAGTTAGGAGCATCCTTACCCATCACATTACACATACAATTATGTATTTCTGTAGCTTTGCATCCCTCTTTAGTAAGGAACTTGATCACAGCGCGTTGTTCATGTTTGAGAGAATCCATGATTATGGAGACCCCTAGGTCAGCGCAGCAATTATATCTAAATAATTGTTATGTCTAGAAATTGTTTTGACATGTGTCAATGTTATGTTTTGACTATAGTAACACCTGCTATAAGCTGACACTGATTATGTAAACACCAATGCCCGCTTGCAACACTTATTGAACGCCCCTTGTACTTAGGATAATGTGAACCAAAAAGGTAATATATATGCTGGAAATATGACTTTCTAGTAATGGGGAATAGCCTATAATATTTATCTCTGGATCCCAATTGGTTTATTTAGGCTAGGACAAACGTGTATTATGCAAAATGAAGAAGAAATACACCTGAAATAGGTGCATGGCTCATTTGACATAGAAGTAGGGGCATGGGAGCCAAAAAGGTATATATATTGGAAATGTGAGTGTCTAGTAATGGGGGAGTTTTACTCCAATAATACTTATCAATAGATCCCAAATGGAGTATTTAGTCTGTGTGTAATTATACCCCCACTACTATGTAGTCGGTGGTATATAGCATTCCGTGTGTCCGTTCGTCCGTCCATCCGAAATCATTTCCGGGGGATATCTCTAAAACTTTATGACTTGTAACCTTCAAATCCGGTATGGAAGAAACCAATATGGAGCTGTTGTGCCTTGTAGGGGTCTCAACTCCAGGTCCGAATAAAAAAAAATTAAATTTTGACCTAAAACGGTCCGATTTTCAGACTTTGTCATGTTTCTGGAGCATATCTCAAAAACTATATGACTTGGAACCTTCAAATTTTGTGTGGAAGTAACCTATATGGTCCTGTCAATTCTAAGGACCAAATATTTTTTAAATGTTTACCAAAAAATGGTCTTGTGTTTTAACTTTGTGTCTTTTCTAGAGCATAAGTAAAAATCTATTTAACTTAGACACTTCCAATTTGGACATTACCTATGTGGTATTGTTGTGCCTTTTATTGATTTAAACACCACAATTCTGTTAATTTAAAAATTATTTCTTTTATTAAAAACAATCATTGTTATTCATTGACATGATTGACTAGAGTATGTTTTCTAATTTATTGATACTGTATGAAGGCGGACAAACTTCAGGCGAGGGTATGTGAGCTGTGCTCACTTTTGCCTTGTTATTCAAAAGGAAGAACTTATCCATTTGAAATAGGCAAAGATAGGTACATAACTGATGATATACTGGAAATACTAATGCCTAGTAATCAATCATTTTAGCTCCTATAATACTAATCTCTAGATCCCAAATGGTTTATTTAGTCTAAGTTCAAGTGTAATAAGTCAAAAGGAAGAACTTATCCATTTAAATTACCGTTAGGCAAGGATAGGTACACAACTAATTTGACATATTTACTTCACTAAAGAGCTCCACACTGAAGAGTTCCACACCATCGTCGCTTTAAACATCGCACCATTTTCTTTCAATACCGATAACTGTTTTACCCTCTAACATAATATTTTGTGTAAACTTTAATAATAAATAGCAAATTTGAGAAAACAAAATATGCAAAAAATATGCTATGGCGGCTATAAGGTCAAGCTAATTCTTTTGTAACAATGATTTGAATAGTGAATTTTCTCAAGGAGTATTCAGTGGACTTTTCATCTTGAAATGCTGCACACCTAAGAGCTGAAATATTGTTGGGAGAGTTACCTTGCACTTACATTATATTTGGTCTTGAAACAAAGATACTTTATCTGAACTATTTGATCTAGCCTGATTGAGCTACAGAGTCCATTGTTCACCTTTTTCAATTACTGGTATTGTAATTAACTGTAATTTAAGTAAAAGTTTAACTGAAAGTTCTCATTTTCATATTCAAACATAAGTGAAAGATATATTTTTAAATACCCATAATAATTTTTTTGTTTTTGTTTTAGGAGCTAATGTCGGCAAGAACATACAAGAAGATAAACCACAAAGGATGAAGGCATGAGCTCTTGTAAATGATAATGATTATTACATCTGTATTGTAATGTATCAAATTTGACATGTCATGGTAATTAAAAATGTTTCACTCACTAAAATCTTTTGTTTTTAATAGTGTTTTATACACAAAATTACAGTGCATGACTGTAAAAGGTTTACATCAATGCTTTCGGAGGTTTTACTGAAAACATGAGTATTTCAAATTATTGTTTGTGATTTGTGACATACCTAGTACTAAATACAGCAATCTTACATGAATGCTATGTTACTGTAAACTTTAATGCAGCATTGTTGTAAATGATTTGTTGTATAAGTTATTGTAAAGAAATGACTGTTCATTCTTTGGGTTTCTTTCTGGACCAGAAATCAAAAAGCATATATCTAAGCTCAATGAAACTTGCCTTTTGAGATTTTCAACTTCTTTGGTGTATTGTCTTTAGCCATTTAAACGAGCAATAACTTAAAATTGTGTTTCCAGACCAAAACTCAAAAAGTGCAAGGCCCAGCACAATGAAGTATTGTATGTTGAGCATTCATCATGTGTAGACATGGCTTTTTCGGGTTTTGAAATACTTTAGAACTATAATTTTTGTTGTTTTCATGGAAACAATGTTTTAAAAAAATTCCGGACTACAGCTTAAGAACGGCTTTTCAACTTTTTAAATTGTGTTTCCCGAGCAAAATGATTTTTTTTATATGTACCCTCTAGCTTTAACATGTCTTTTTAGCTTTTTTTTAAATGCAAGGCTTCCAGAACACATTTAAAAATGTAAGGGTGAGGTTCATGCAGCTTGTGAAGTAAAACAATATTCTTGTGAAGTTCGAAATGTGTACTGATGATTTGAATAGCTCATATCAGGATTTATTTAAGAGTGAAGCTTCATAATCATTTGGGTTGTTTGACTGACCAACAAAAGAGACATTTGGTGAAGCTAGCTTCTATTTTTCTTGAAAGATATGCAAGGAAAAACTAAATATTTCTTGAAACGTTTTCTTACCATGAGAATAACATTTTTATATATATACATTTATGCTGAACAATATTAGTTAGGGATATTGTAATAGTTATAAATGTACAGATAAATGTAAAGATAAATGGGTCAGCAAACAAACATATCATTATTTATCATTTCAAAATATACATAATATCCTAACTATTTTGGTCCAAGTAATTAGGTCAAATAAAACAAACATGTGTAGGTGATTATCACATTGGTAATGAATTGTTAAGCTAGCATTTATCTATGTGAGATGCTGTGGACAAAATGACTTTCATGACATTCATTCTGAGCAATTTTGCCATGGATACCACAAAAACTAAATTTCAAATAAGATTTGCAATAGCATCAACAGCCTATATCAAAATTAGTGAAGTGATCAAACATGTATAGTTTGGAAAATGTGCTTCTTTCTAAATCTCATTTTTTTAAAAAAAACAAAAAACTTTTCAATTGAAATTGCTCAAAAGAATTTTAACAAAAGGCACATTAATGGGTGATTGTTAATTTGTCTTTAGTCTTGTCCAAGTTTGTATTCTGTACAAAGAGCATATCTGTCTTTTCTTGACTAATTCCATGTTTATCTCATCGAGTGAGGCAGAAACGTTATATTTTATATATATTATATATAACTTTCCAAACTCACGAGATGAGATTAAAAATGGTATTTGTCAAGATTGATGGATATTCTATTTATTATATGATATAATCCACGTAATTACGTCCGAAAAGGGTCGTTTTCACGCCAAGTGGCCGCTAGGAACAACCCATCACCACAATAACACTGTGACGTCATAAGCCAATTCGCCGCGTTAGACCGTTGTTTTATGACATCAAATGATATTGTTTACCGTTCGCATTGAAAATATAGACAGTTTATTTCACTGATTAATCCCAGTATTTCACTGCTCGTCATATAAAAAATGTATATATTTTCCAGATGAAACGACGAAAGAATCTCCCTTTATCATAATTAGGTTTTAACAAGATGTTCATGCAAATGTTATATATGTAATTAAAGTAAATAAACATATATAAATGTATAAATATATATCACAAAATTTAAAAAAATGTTTAGAACAGGTAAGTCGTTAAAATTTAATTGGTGCAAAAAATGCAATATATATGCAAAAAATCAATGTACCAAAAAGGTAACAATATATATACATACAATTATTAACTATATGACCATATATAGCAACATTTTTACCTTTTTGGCTCATTTCTTATTTGTTACAAAGTTAATATTTTCATTAAGTGAAAATAATATTTAACTCTAAACTAATAATAAATAGGGACTCAGGCATTTTATTGTAATTGTAAATTTTGCTTGAACATTTTTGCCTAACAATTTTGGCTCCACCTTTTTGGCTCACGATATATATAACTTAAATAAAACATTAAAAATCAAGATAAAATGGTTTTAGTCACTTTTTATCACTAGTTTAGAGTTAAACTTTATTTTATCTAAACAAAAATATAAACTTTGTAAGAAATAAGAAAAGAGCCAAAAAGGTAACAATTTTGCTATGAGCCAAAATTGTAAATTTTGCTTGAACATTTTTGCCTAACAATTTTGGCTCCACCTTTTTGGCTCCAAATATATATAACTTGAATAAAACATTAGAAAATTAAGATAAAATGGTTTTAGTCACTTTTTATCATTAGTTTAGAGTTAAACTTTATTTTCTCTAAACAAAAATATTAACTTTGTAACAAATAAGAAAAGAGCCAAAAAGGTAACAATTTTGCTATATGGTCAAAAAGGTAATAATTGTATGTATATATATACATTTATCCCCTTCCACTTATGTGGACATCGTGCGATTTTCTACCTCGCTGTGTGGACCGGTATATTGTTGTGTGGACATGGCGAGTCCACATAGCCATTTTCGTTATTCATGTAACTTTTCTTCATCTAACCATGTCAAAACATCTTTTGGCAAAAGTCCACGTAATCGTGGTTCTTACATATTTATCTCCCCTTTGACCTGAATGGAATTCCAGCTCATTTCCTTAATCCGAGACTTTCTGACCCGGAAGTTAAACATCACGCATGCGCAGTCATCTAAACCCACTGGAGCAGAAATTGGCGTGAGCATGGAGGTAAGTGGTTATTTGACCATTAATGCCGTATCGACTCCCATCCTGGAAACATTTTGAACAATAAACGTTTCCGATGCATTTATTTCCGTAGATTATAATAGCTGATAGTCTGCAAAGTCATACCATTTTTTTTTTAAACTTCAAACCAGAAGTAATGTCATCAGCTGGTCATGCTAGCTTGGGCAAAGGACCGATAAATTTCATGGTACATCTGTCAACTGAAATTGCCTCTCAACTACCAATAACTTATTCATTTACGTATCTAAATATATATTTAAATGTTAATTGCTAAAACTGTCAATAAAACAATAACAGTCCATCAAAATCCTCGGAATCGCTAACCAAAACAAAAGGGAGGCTACTCTTGTTTAAACTAGGCTCTGTCTGGGGATGTTTATCCATCCTCCACGCAGGCGGTCTGCGCACCTCGGACTTCCTCCTTCGTTGTGCTTACAGACCCCTGCCACTAGCCGAAATAACTGCACTGCTGGATTTGAGCAGTCAATGCTTTTGTTGATCAAAACAAAATAAAATCGATGTTTGATCTTTCAAAAATCTAAACATGTGTAGCAAAGTCTTTATTTGTTATATTTGACCAGTGTGTTTGATTTTGTAGTACTTTTGTTGTCGAACTCTTTGTTTCTTGCGTACGTTCTACGTTGGTAGGTAGTAAAGGGGTTTGCTTGTCAACAACTACACGTGAGCGTTCTATTTTGAGATGGACGCTAGACTTGCAAAGGCTGTTGAATCATACAATTCCGAGTTCGTTCTAAAACCAAAACAAGTAGAGGCACTACAGCACGTGCTTTCATATCCATCTCATAGGCGTGATCTGATAGTTAATTTACCTGTTGGATACGGAAAGTCCATCATTTACCAACTTTTGCCGGCTCTTTTACGAGGGAAGGATGCTCCGTCTCCGGTAGTAATTGTTCTATCACCACTGAACGTCATTCAGAAGGTATGAAAACAACAATAAACACAATAGTAGAACTTTTTAAAGATAAATCTAAATTTAATCAGTCCAAATTATATTTTTTTACTGTGTTTGGTAATTCAAGATGAAAATGGTTATCTGTGGATAAGCCTATATAAATATAATTGTAAGATGATCATTTACTATTTTTTGTACCTATGTCAGAATATATCCATATCAGCTCATGTATGCTGTAGATTTTATTTTGTATTGAGCATTCAGCTATCAATTTGTTTTTATGTAATCTGGTAAATAAAAATATATAAAAATATTAAATGAACACATCTGAGAGATTTTGTTAATATAAAATATGTAAATATCATATGAGTTTACTGTTTAATTAAAAAGCTGATATTTTAAATTACAGGATCAACTTGCTACCCTGCAACAGCATGGAATCACTGCCTGCCGACTTGACATGCAGGGCAATCCTGAAGTTGGGGAGGAGGATTCAGCAGCATTCTTTCACATGGATGACAAGGTGTCACTTGTGGTGTGTTTTCACATTATACCAATTTACAATTTTATATACCTATATGATATTTATACCAGGTTTTATTACAAAAAAAGAAAAAACAAAGGAACAAATAATTCAAAACCCCTAAAAAACTTATATATGTTATTCACTCACTCATTCATTTATCCATCACAAGTTTTACATTTCTTTTCAAATTCACTAATCTTAGATCCGTTCCAATTTATTATCAATTGAATGATAATACTTTTAATTATTTTGTGAAATGTGGTAATGTAGGTCTTCTCTTTATAAATATGATATTTCAATAAAAGTAGTATTGAGTAAAAAGTATCATCTGTATGAAATTTGTTTACCTGATGGAGTATTTCATATATCTGAATTTTGGAAAAGATGAGGAAAGTAGAATAATTAGTCCTTTACCATATGTTTCAGGATGTAAGGGATGGACATTTCAGTGTCATCTTGTGTCATCCAGAGGCACTGTTGAACAGCAAGACTGGCAAGGATCTCATGAAAGATCAAGATTTCCAGTCCAAGGTGGTTGCAGTTGTGATTGATGAGTGTCATATTGCAAGTGAATGGTAGGTTCAATTATTTGTTTCAAAAAACATGTTTTGGGTAATAGCAATAATCTTTAAAATAACAAATAATTTAAATGAGTATAATATAACATCTGTATTATAATATCTCTATAATAAGATAATACAATACTGGACAACTTTATTTATAGTATGCATATTATATACTGTGTTCATATGATGAAATGTGATTAAAATAATGTGAAGGGAAAATATAATACCTTATTTTGTTGAATTATCTCATGATATTGTATTTTGCAGGGGCAAGGAATTCAGGAAGGCATACAGCAATCTGCACATTCTACCATGTATGTTTCCAACTGTTCCACACATAGCACTAAGTGGAAGTCTCACCGTTGAGGAACTTAAGAGTTTGCCATCTACCCTAGGATTTAAAAATCCAGTTATAATTGATGAATCCCCTGACAAATCCAACATTTTTTAGTCTGTCAAGCATAAGATAGCTGGGAGAGACACTCAAACAATTTATGAGGACATTTTCATGAATGAATGTAATGAGTTACATTCCAATCCATCTATATATCCTGTTACACTATTGTTCATTCCACTCTTTTACATGAGTAGAGCTTTGTCTTACCTTAAATATTTGTTTGGTTTTTGTGACATCACCTCAAGTGTTTATTCTGCTTTGTTTTCTAAGCAAAGCAAGTCAGTTTTTGATATTACAATTAATGAATTGAAAAAGGAAAATCCAAGAATCCGTCTAATTTTATCAACATCAGCAATAGGTATGGGGTTTGATCCAGCTGCTGTTACCAGAATCATTCATTGTTGTAGTAATTGTGTGAAAAATTGTGATTGTGATGTTTGTTTGACAAGTTCCTTTGATGAAATAATGTTAAAAAATGAACAGTGAATGAAACTCTGAATAAGACCAGGTAACATAGATTTCAAGTTCATATATACATTTCATATGACATTGTTGAGAGAGATGAGAGAGATACTAGTAGTCGTAAGGTTACATAAAGTAGACTGAGCAATGAGACTGTAGCATGTATGGGTGCTTCAATCAATATCAAATAGATAGATTGACACATTAATTTGACATCATCCCAAATTATATATCATTTGTAAAGAAGTATAACAATACCTTAGTATCTTTCTAAGCCAGTGTTTTATGTAATATTTCTTATGTCCGATCAGATTTCCCTTCAATTAGTGAAGAGGTTGTCTGTTATTGTAGTGCTATTGGATGTTTGACAGCTTTTGATAGCTGGAGAGATGAAAGAATTCTGTCATGTGTAAGAACTTAAAGGAAAACAACTGTTTAAGATATCATATTTCAGCATTTATTTTGTCAGATGATCAACAATGTCTAAATATAAGTTGATATAAATGCAATTAAAGTATCCTGTTTACAAATCATTATGTGTTTATTTCATCAGATCAGATGTGTTTACATTTACACTTTCATGATTATACATATGAATACAGTTGTTATTGAAATAAATACTTTGAGTGTTAAGCTATGGGTAGGATTTCATGAGCTGATATTGGAGAAACAGTCTTTTGAAGCTTTAAGCTTTTGACTAACACAACCTGGAGGAGAAAAATTTCCTAAATATTTCTTGTAAATAACTGTAATCATTTGTTTACCTTTGTAAAACCACTTCTCAACATGGTTAAAAAATCCATCATTTCAGGAACACAATTATATTAAAATTGTCTATATTTAGACATCCAAGATGCAAAATACTTAATTAATAATTTGATGCTGCTGGTTCTTGAGAAGTACACTAAAGATTTCATGTAAATATGCTTCTGTTTCAAAACAGGTTATTAATATGCCTGGATATTCCCAAATTGTGGAATTGTCAATATTTTATGTCAAAGTTCAAACAAAGCTGTCTTGGTTTAGACATAGATGTACAAAAGCATCATTATAGTAACACCATTGTCTTTGAACATTTTTCATAATATTTACAGGAGTAAAGTCGGATAGACAATAGTTCTTTCCATTACAGTATAACTAACCATATTATTATAAACCATTTATGCCATGAAGAAGGAAACATTAATTTCCATGAATGTTGTCATGGAGGAATATTCACTGTCATAACCTGTGAACATTATCAAAGAGAACAATGCAGCCCATATACTGAGCTTCCAACCTGTATGCATATATGCAAAGCAGCATATCTGTAGTTTCTCATGAAAATGACAAACAAGATTTTTAATAAACACATGTTTTTGATAATCATTTGTTTTTTGTTCATTCATCAATATTTTTAGTGACATATTGATAACCGTTCAGAGTACACTTTTCTCTATTTTACTGCTTAATAGATGACTGCAATAATATCATATTACTTAATTGTCTAACATGTGTACTACTTTTTCATAGGACACTTAAAATGAATAAATGCACAAACTTATTTACAAAGACATAAAAAGGTATCATCACATCAAATGTATTCTTAACAAGCACAAAAGTGAGCGTGGCTTGCTAATACCCCCGACCCTTCATGTGTAGATAATCTCTATGTATTATAAAATAAGTTTGACATGATTTCATGTAGTTCCATCAGATTATATATTTGAATAATGTATAATGTAATTATCAGTGTTGAATCTAAAACATCTGTCTCACCGTCATCTCAAAGGAAGGAGGATTTAAGGAAAATTAGTAGGTGAGAATATGAAATGATCACCTCAAAATTGCTTATATTTCTGTACTGCACCTATATTACTATTATTGACTCACAAGTGCATGATAAACGTGCCTTCAATTGGTTTAGATATTCTAGTAGCAACAAATTAGTTCAATAACATAAGTAAAATACCTTTACAATGATTAAAATTGATTTACCAAGTATTATAAAAACATTTCTCCAAAGATGAGAGAAGGAATGCACTATCAACAATTACTACTGATCGCAGGTCGCCATGACCACACATATCTTATAATGTTAAACAATGCGTCCTCCACACTCAATCTCCAGATAAAATAAAAAAAATGAATTAAAAAAATGTCATTAGTAGGTAAGCATATGCTACTTCTTGCCATGCCCATATTTGGTGGAGGGGGGGTCAAGTCAAATTGAAAAAATACTTGAACTTACATGTAATAAAGATGTTGGTCTGAAAATAATAATGCTTGTCACACCCATTTTTTAGGGGGATCGAGACAAAATGTACAAACTTTGATCCCCTAGGTGCAAGGAAACTCCCTACAAAATTTCGATCATTTGGATTATGAATGTTTATGGATGAATAGACAGATGGAATCCTTGGTATTAATATATACCCCTGGACCGTTGGTCTGGGGTATAAAAAATGGCTTATAAAAAGATATTTCTTTGACTTGCACATCATGATAAATACCACAATTCAAACAATATTTGAAACAGTTATATTGGAACGTATCCCACCAGAGCTTCATTTTCAACATCTTCCTCATGGACATGAACAGTTTGTCCCCATGTCAGTCTTTGCAAAATATGAGAGATTCTTGCTGATAGTCTTGTTTTAGTGAATTTAGCAAAGGGGGCCTGGGTAGACACATGAAAACCATCACACTTTCTCCCAGAAGTGAATCTGAAAGGCCTGACTCTTCTCAATGTTGTTTTAATGATGTCTGAATAGGCTGTGGATATTCTGTTACAGTGTCTGTTTGATTTGGGTGAAATTCCCAGTGATGACGATACATGTTCAGTCACAGTACAAATTCCGTGTGCAGCAGATGTTGCACGCAAGATGGCCTTGTCCGTCTTATTTGCACCAAGTTGTTTGATTAGCTTTTTCTGATTTCTGACAGAATGTTCTTGGGCCAAATCAGCTTCAACACTATTGCCACATCCACCTTTAAGGTTGACAAATGCACAATCTAGCATTCTAGACCTCTGAAGAGGGGACAGGCATAAAGACTGTCGAACAAAGAGAATGTTTTCAACCATATATTTGCTGAGATGGGAGTGTGAAAAAAAGAATGGGATGTTGTATTTGGCATTGATAATACATCTCTCCCCATCAGCCTCCTTGGCAGTGTCATCCAACTGCATGAGATGCAAGCCCCAATGGCAAACATTCATGAAGTAGTTGTATACTTCATCAACTTCTTCCTCTGGGTGGTCATCAGAAGGCTCCTGAACATAGCCATATGTCTTGATGATGTCACTCAACACTTTCCTTGTTTTGGCTTCTTTTGTTTTGTATGTCATTTCACTGATTTCGTTTTTTTCCAAATATTCCAGTGCTTGCTCCTTGATCAGATGTTTAGTCAGTGAAATCAACAGATCATGATGAGCTTGAAAATTTGTCTTTACTTTACCAGTGACGGCACCAAGTTGAAGAATAACTTTCAAATTGTAGAGAGTTCCTTGCTGTCTGAACGTTGAGCTTTTATACAGTGACTTATAAGCTTTCTGAAAATCAATTTTAGAAAGATATAGACAATAATATAATTGTATTAGTGTTATGGACATATTTTTGGCACACTGCCTGTTATAAGTAAGACTCACTTATTACTACTCTAGTGTACGGACCAACATGTTGCTTATTTTTATTTGTACTTCCTTAGGGTATCCATATAAGCAGCCAAATAAAAATTATTACTTAATATTAATAATCGGTAAAATCGGTACACAGAATTCATAGATATTTTGATTCTGGAGAATAGCATGCAATAATGTTTTATTTACCTCGAGAAAATCTTGCTTGTTGTGCCACCATTCACAAACAATTGGTTGAAGATGCTCCAACTTTGAGGTGGCGTCAAGAGACAGGCAACGGAGTTCCTTTGCTTCTTGTAATCTTACTCTCGTCAACTGATCACCTCCTACAGCAACTTGAAATTCTTCCAGTGCCTGTATGTTTCCTTAAAAAAAAAAGAGCTCATCTGGTTTTTGATTGTTTAAAATTTAAATCTGAGATTTTTCTTTGTTGTTTTTTTTAACCGTAAAAGATACCAATTTGGTTGATAGCACGTTTTAATGCAGATATATCATTATTTTAAGGGCAATAATTTTCATGCGTGCATATGTTATAGTTTATGTTTGACAGCTAGTTGAAAATTTCCATTTTTCACAAATAATCATTTCTTCCAAAATAAATAATAATAGCAGTTCATATGTCAAATAAAAGAATTTTCCAATTTTTGTTATCAATCACTGACCATGTGAAGTTCTGAAGATGTTCTGAAGTTGTTCCTCATATGTGTCCATGATATCCAGACAATCATCATGTTTGGCCTCATTCTTGAACTGGAGTGGAAGTTGAAAGACTTGAGATTTTCGGGATGCATCACCGTAGGTACCATGACGAATGTGTGTTGGTATGAACTTCTTCATCCATTGAAATTCGGGGATTTCCTGAATTTATCAAATGTGTTAATTAGAATCAACTCATTTCAGTTTTAATTCTATGACAAACATTCACCATTGTTAAGGATAGTCTTGTTAAGTGTAAATATACATATTAAAATTAAAGCATTGGCGCTGTAGCTCATCAGGAATAAGGTTGAAGACTTGGTGAGTTATTGTTTAAAACTGCTTAAATCAGATCAGAGATTTATTTTATTCAATTATGCAATTATAACTGCTGGATAAGGTAAGTCTACACAAGAACAATGAATCTAGACTAGTGACTTTCATTAAGGTCTGATGAGCTAAAATTGCCTCTATATATGTTAAAGACAAATCATTTTACTGAGAGAATTCTGCCAATGAGAATGCTATATGCGTTGGTCAGCTTGGATCTATCATCTTCTGATAGGAACATATCCTCTGTCTTGGGGATGTAACCATTCAGAGTATTGTCCATATCGGGTCGTGTTGACTTGCAGAAGATGATATTGCTGGCAAATAGGTGGAGATCTCTGTGTTGCCTGTCTGAAGCTTGATGTGCAGTCCGGACAAATACATCAAGATTATCTCCTGAAAGATAAGAACATAAGATACATAGTCTTTAACATTCTAAAATAGAAATTTGTAGATAATGTTAATATTTGACAGCAACTTTTCAATAAGATATCATTTTGTGACTAATACTCTTTAACTTCTGAAATAGTAATGTTAAGAAAGAAATACCTGTGATCTTGATAAGAGGGTTTTCCTTCAAAATGCCAATAATGCTGTCATTGCATTTGAGTCCAAAGTCATCCTGCATCGTCAGTTTAGTTGTGGGGCTCATCATAAGGCCAAGGCGATTCAGAACAGTCAGTGCCTGAGATAAGATGCAATTATTTAATATATTAAAGGATAAGAAAATTTTTTTCCATATGTAGAAATATTACAACAATTATTATTATTAAAAAACTATCAATATCATATAAAGTTCAGTATAATTATTAATGTTTAAACATCAATGTAAATTTGTGAGATATATGTGCAAACATGCGTGAGAAAGAAGCATAGGTTAAAAGGAAATGATGTGATTATATGCCTCTGGTTGGAATTGAACCAACGTCTTAAGACTACCATTCAAAGACTTCTTTCACATCCAGGAATAGAAGTGAAGCTTGGGTTAGAACACAGCAATAGAGTGCCAGACTCTACCATGACATACAGACAATTTAGGTCATTTAAGTAAAAAATGTGCCAAAATGTAAATTCATTGCAATACCAATTTCTCTTTCGATTTATCATTTTGAGTCATGGTACAGTAAAAGGAAATGTACTGTGTATGTTTTTAGAGTTTAATTCATAAAGTTTTATCCATAAAAACATTAATTCTTTATTGTATTTCACTATTCCTCAACGATTAATCAGTTAGCCCAAGGCTAGTGAAAAAAAGGTTTTGGCAAGTAAAATGTATTATTGACCCCTGAATCAGATTTTGAATCTGCTTTTACATCAATGTAAACACAGTACATTTATGGAGTAACAGTAGCAGCAGTATAGAACAGAGAAGACAGGGTTTAAGAAGAGTTTGACATGCAAGCTACATGCTATGTTAGAGATAAGAAATAAGATGAATATACAGATATTTATATATGATAGTATGTAATAAACAATTATTTTTCTTTTACATAAGAATAAAATCTCTCACCTTGTTAAAGGAATAATAAAGCTAGTCATAAGTGTCATAATTACATTGTATTAGCTTTAATGTCATTACCACTTCCTTAACGTTTTATCTGAAATAGAGAAATATCATCATCATCATCATCATCATTATTCAAAATTTGATGCCAACGTAAAGAATCTGAAATTCAACAGAAATGCATGGTTAAATGTTCACATACTGAATCATCAATATTTCCATCCAAAGCAATACATGTCGTCATCTTATGCCATGCAGACAGCATAGGGTTGCGGCTCTTCATTAGCATAGAATAGGCTGATGCCATCACTGCAATATGATTCTTGTCCAGAGTCAATCTCGGACTAATAGCAATAGCTCGAAATATCTGTACAAGAAATGGAACTCTGAAAAAAATTAACAAAATTGTTTACAAAATTTAAATCCAATTACTACCAGTAGTCACAAATCCTCAAAAAACAACCAATTCTCAGGTTCAGCAGCTTCTCTGTAAATACCTAATTTTATTGGAATGTCATTCACGGTGGCATTATCACTGAATGAATGTATATAATTTACAAATATTATTATTTCAAGTATGCTGTACGAATATTACTTATCATGAATACTATCGCCTTGTTTTCAATGGTATTATCTTAAATGTTTCAACAAAACATGGTTTCATTTTCTATCAACTTTCATCAAAATTATTTTTGTAATTCAATAGTGGCATGATATGCTGACATGTTGTATGCACCTTTCTTTCATTTCTTTATAAATTTCTCTGATGATGTCATCACATTCAGTGAGACGGTCCAAGTTGTTGCATTGCCACAGGACTGATGCAAACGGCGCTGTTTTTGACCCCAAAGAATTTACTTCATGGACAAAGGCATCCAACATTCTATATTTCACCTCTTTTAACAGAATATTGTGTTTCAAAATAAGTATTGATGCCCCTTCATAATCCCCTCTGGACAAACATGAAACCAGATCAGAATCAACCCGTGACTGATCTTGTGTGACTGTACTAGACACCTGAGATTCAGTCGTCTCGATAGCATGATGATATTCGCAGTCTTCTTTAACCATATAATCATGGTCAAGGGAACGCCTCACTTTCTTACCTGGTCCTAAATGTACATTTTCATAACCATCTTAATCTAAATCTACATGAACACTTGATACACCTTCTGTTGCCAATGGACTTGAAGCCTCTCTTTTACTGCTTTCATTAACTTTCAATTCATTACCACAACTTGTTAATCCATTAATAATTGTATCCCTAAACTCCCAAGCCTTCTCAAGTTTATGATTGCAGTTCCGACACAGTCGCCCCGTCTCGATCAGAGTTGTCGGGATGTCCCCACCACAAATCCAAGAAAGTTTTTCACTTAATTTTCCCGTAGCTGCCTTCTTGCCATTTAACAAAAAATAAGTACCAGTTTTTGAGGAACTTTTACAAGCAAAACAAAAAATAGAGAAAAAAACTGCCGGCGTTAGTGTAGGGGATGACATTGCGTCGCCATGTTGTTTACAATGTACCTCTGAGGTGAAGGTCGTCGGTCAAAGGTTAACGGCAGAAGTTCCCGGCAGGGGTGTGTAAGCTTGACTTGACATGCGCACGCTGCTGCTTGGAGGATGATGTTTATCATATAGCGCAAACGCGCGCTTATCTGTAACCAGTTATCGGCATTTGTTTACAGACTCTTCAGTCGGTTTTCTCGCTGTGTTTAAACTTATTTTAGTGTTGATAACCAGGGAAATTATTATTAATACATATAACGATGGGAATTGTCAGTGAATATTTTGACAAAAGTCCTTGAGCGACATTTGATATAGACCATGTGCTTATTCATTCAGTTATTGAGGACAGAAATCTGTAAGTGTTTATATTTCTATTTAGAACAACAAATTCAGGGCAGGAACAGTGTTATGTCAATTAATCACAAATAAAAAATCAATAAGAAGATTTCTTGTTTTGAAAAAACTTCAAACATTAAACATTAAATATACTTTAAAAATTATATCAACTTATATTGGGTGAACTAATATTCAGAATTGAAATTATCACTTTGTTTATGTTTATATAAATTATCACTGTCTTGTTTATGTTTTCCAGAAAATCTTCATGTTCTTTTTTTATATAATTGATTAACTAATTAATTATACTCATAATTTGTATGGTCTTTTTTTTTTATGACGTTTCGTACTGACTGAAACAGAAAGTTGATTTATTCAATATCAGAAGTATACAGTGTGTAAGGGTATTCCGGATCACGGTTATTCCAGATCACTTGGACATCTATTTAAATCTAGGGAGTGCAAACCTGGATAGATTTCTTCACTCAATGTCTTATTTTAAAGCTGTGTCAATGTTCTTCAAGATGACATATCGCAGCTAATGGCTGCAATATTGCCCAAGTGGCGTTAAACAATAACTCACTCACTTAAGATGACATAATTTGTTTTACTTCTTGGTAGTTGGGAGTTAACTTGAGCGCCCTGTAACGAGCATACCTATCATTGCTGTCAGCTGTCGCTTGAGCGTCAGAAATAGGTCACTCATTGAGGACATCGTATTTTAAGAAACAATAAAATCAACTTGCTAAATTTTAATATTCCTTTGCTTACCTTAACACTTCGCCTGTAAATTATAAATTCAAATGATTTTTATATCTGCCATATATTTTAAGAAATAAACAATTGATCGGACAACATTATCAGGGTAGTTCCGGATCAACATAATTTAGGGGCCGTTATTATAACTTCGAACGGCCGAAAAATATTAATAACTGTTGAATTGACGAAATATATTAACAATGTTGTATAATTTTTAAATATCTACAAATAATGTCTTTCTGCTCCGAGAACGCCATTTAGGTCTACACGGCAGTAAATGTTAAATTTGTTTACAAGAAAAATACTGTTTTGAATTGCAATGCTTGTTATTCGTAATATATTCATCATAATTAATATTTCTCACGCATGTGTGTAATTAAACTAGTGTTTTTATTTGACAATTCCCCCTTTTTGTCCTAACAGGCATAATAGCCGGAATACCCTGAAATGATCCGGAATTGCCGTAACGGTGGATGGTTTTATTTGTCAGTTTTCACAATTAAATCCTGATCGCCTGCGTCTCTAATTTTGATATGAGTTAGATGAAAGATAGCTTATACCGAAATTGTCTTTTGATTTTCTTAAAGTGTCTTTGCGTACACGCATGCAGTCGCTCTTTCCTTAGTGATCCGGAATACCCCGAAGTACTGTATTCAAAATATATAATGATCAAACCACATGATGTGATTTTGGGCGGTAGTATAAATAAATATATTGAATATACAGTATAATTTGGTACATGTATTTAGTGAAAGTAAATAAAAGATATGGTTTTGGAATGAAAAGTTTCCTTTTTGGTAAAAGACAATAAACTGATGCTGTATTGTATTTTTCCTCGTCTTCAGCCGAATGTAATTTTACTGACTTGTAGATTGTGACCTTTACTTTTTTATTGACCTGTTATTTTAGTCATCTTCAGGACATTTGACCTGTTATCAAAATTTCCATCAAAATCAATCTTCATATCATTGTATATTGACTTCAGAGCTCTTCTAAAGTTCAGATAGTTCAGTCATGAACAAACCTCTTAGCCTGGAATGCAAATTGTTTTAATCCATCCTTGACCTCGGATCCCTCTATTATCTACTTTTAGTGACTGACCACTTTGTTCTATTTCAGCAGTTCCCCATAAACTCGCCATGTTGGGCAGTGCTGCCAGGACTGCCCATGATGTGGCCAGCACAAACCCAAAGTATTGGTGCAGATCAGGGTACAGTGTACTGCAAATCTGATGATTGCCTGTAAGTATTCTGTATAGATATTTATTGATTTTTATTTACAACATTTTTAGCTCATCATGCCAGTATCATCATCACAAGTAGCACCAGGCTGGTTTATCATTATTGCATGAACAGGCATCCGTAAACTTAACATTTTCGACTTCTTCTCTAGAACCTCAGTGACCCCAAAGCTGATTTTTTTCGGGGGAGCTATCTTGCATCCCGGAATCCAAAGTTTGGTATTTACCTTTGTCATGCCTCTGAATCGGAGATATTGGGGGTTTATTGTTTTTCACCTGTCTGTCTGTCAGTCTGTTTGTCCACAAAAACATTAACATTTGAAACAACATTAAACAGTTCTTTGATACTTGACATGTGCATCTCTTGTGATGAGACCTTTCGGATGACACCATTATATTTGACCTCGTGACTTTGACCTTGACCTTTGCTGAGAATGCTTCCAGCGGGCATTCCTGTTTCACAAACACATCTTGTTCTTGAATATCTGCAAAATCTGGTAGTATAATCATTTTCTCGAGAAAATGTTATCGTCACAAGATCTCCAAATCTAAATAAATTTATATGAACAGTTTTTATATCGTGTTATACTGATGATATAATATGGACGAATGCACTGAGATGTCCTGTTCAACTTTGACCTTCGCAACCTAGCCAATCACAAACTACCCCGATCTCGGCTGATCTCTTTTTCAAATTCATTCCGAAAAACTTGAACGACCTTAAATTGTAACTAGGTGAATCATCTGATTGCAAAGATATATTTATTGAATTAATTTTGATACACTCTTGGTGAGAACTGGAAATTATTTATATTAGTTTGTAGCAAAGGTCAACGGAAAAACCTGACCTATCGGTCAATTTTAAATCAACATTATTTTTCAAATACAAAATCTGTTGATCTCAATTTATTTAGATTGAGGATCTCCCAAAGTATTGCAATACATTACAGGTCATCATTATTCCCTGCAACAAGGAAGTTGCAGGGCATATTAAAATGGGCTCTGTCCGTCCGTCCGTCTGCAACACATGTCCGGCTCATAAATTCATAACTTATCGTCCATTTCTAATGAAATTGGGCATGGAAATGTATAATGTGTCATAATTAAAAGTTTTCCAATATTTTCATAATGTTTTTTGTTTTTGAGCAAAAAGTGATGAATTTGTAGGAAAACTTAAACAAGTCCTGTCTGGCTCACAAATTTCTAACTAATCTTGATCAAATTTGGTATGGAGATACATGTATACATGAAGGTGTGTGATTTATTAGCTCATCAGGCCTGAAAGGCCCGATGGGCTTATGGCATGGCATGGCGTCCGGCATCCGTCCGTCCGTCCATCCGTCCGTCCGTCCGTCCGTCCATCCGTCCGTAAACTTTGCACATTTTCGACTTCTTCTCCAGAACCAATGACTCCACAGAGCTAAAATTTTATGTGCAGACTCCTTGGCCAATGGGGATTCTAAATTGTAGATTTCGTGACCCCGTGACCCCAAATGGGGTCACAGGGGTCACATCCTTAAAAACCTATTTTCATCTTCTTCTCCAGTTCCAAAAGGTCAAGAGAGCTGAAAAGTTGTGTACAGACTCCTTGGCCAATGGGGATTCTAAATTGTAGATTTTGTGACCCCATGACCCCAAATGGGGTCACCGGGGTCACATCCTTAAAAACCTATTTTCATCTTCTTCTCAAGTTCAAAAAGGTCTAGAGAGCTGAAAAGTTGTGTACAGACTCCTTGGCCAATGGGGATTCTAAATTGTACATTTCGTGACCCCATGACCCCAAATGGGATCACAGGGGTCACATCCTTAAAAACCTATTTTCATCTTCTTCTGCAGTTCCAAAAGGTCTAGAGAGCTGAAAAGTTGTGTACAGACTCCTTGGCCAATGGGGATACTAAATTGTAGATTTCGTGACCCCATGACCCCAAATGGGGTCACAGGGGTCACATCCTTAAAAACCTATTTTCATCTTCTTCTCCAGTTCCAAAAGGTCAAGAGAGCTGAAAAGTTGTGTACAGACTCCTTGGCCAATGGGGATTCTAAATTGTAAATTTCGTGACCCTGTGACCCCAAATGGGGTCACAGGGGTCACATCCTTAAAAACCTATTTTCATCTTCTTTTCCAGTTCCAAAAGGTCCAGAGAGCTGAAAAGTTGTGTACAGACTCCTTGGCCAATCGGGATACTAACTTGTAGATTCCGTGACCCCATGACCCCAAATGGGGTCACAGGGGTCACATCCTTAAAAACCTATTTTTATCTTCTTCTCCAGTTCCAAAAGGTCTAGAGAGCTGAAAAGTTGTGTACAGACTCCTTGGCCAATGGGGATACTAACTTGTAGATTCCGTGACCCCATGACCCCAAATGGGGTCACAGGGGTCACATCCTTAAAAACCTATTTTTATCTTCTTCTCCAGTTCCAAAAAGTCTAGAGAGCTGAAAAGTTGTGTGCAGACTCCTTGTCCAATGGGGATTCAAAATTGTAGATTTTGTGACCCTGTGACCCCAATCTAGGTCACTGGTCATGACCCAAATATTTTCATCTTTATCTTAAGTACGTAAAGCTGTAGAAAGGTGAAATTGTAATTGTAGGATTGGTGACCCTGTGACTCCAAAGTCGGGTCACAGGAGTCATGGTCTAAAAAACCTATTTTTTCTTGATAACAATGTATTACTTGATATAACTTAGATAGTCAACCTTAGATAATAGTCAATGAAATCTTGATGAGCTACAGAGCCCAGGGCTCTATTTTATTTTTGTAACTATATTGGTAAAATTCTGCGTTATGGGTCAAAAAGTGATGAATTTGTAAGAACACTGAAAACAAGAGTCCTGTCCGGCTTAAAACATTCATCTTTGAATTTTAATGAAATTTTGTATGAAGATACATAAGTGCATGAAGGGGTGTCATTTTTTTAAAATACTTCTCTTAGATTTTGCACCTTTGAGGAAAAAGTGATGAATTTCTTAGAAACTGAAACAAGTTCAACTTCCCAACATATCTTCTGATCTTGATCAAATTTGGTATGGATATGCATAAATACATGAAGGTGTGTCATCATTACAGTTTTTTGGGGCAAAAAGTGATTGTGTACGAAACCTGTAATGAGTCCTGTTGGCTCACAACTTCTAACTTACCATCTAATTTTGAGAATTTTCATAAGAAATTACATAATTGCCTGTAGGAGTGTCGTTATTAACCCTTTTGAAAAGAGTATTGAAATAGGTTTATTTTTTTCCAGAAAAACATTTTGAATTTGTAAGAAACTGTTGTGGGTCTGGTTAACACATTCTTCTCTATTGGCTTGGGATTGTCATCTAATTTAGCATAGACTTTTTGAGAATTTATTTATTTTTTACTTAATATATATGGGTCATTTTCAAAATTGGTAGGGTTTTTAGATCCTTATAAATGCAAAAACAAATTCCTCAAAAATAATTAACTTTTTCTTCAAATAAACTTGCAAACACTTGAATAAAAAATATGTAGGCTTAAATGATCCAATTGACCTTTTAATTGATCTATAAGTAATTAATTGAAAAGGAAACTGTCCTGACCTTTACCACTTCTTAAACAATATAAATGTGGAAATATAATTCAGATAATTATTTTAATGATGGTAGGGGCGGGATAGCGCAGTAGTTAGCGTGTTCGGCTTCAGATCAAGAGGTCCGGGGTTCGAATCCCGCCAGGGGCACGGCAACTTTGTCTGCAGTAGAAAACTGTTCTACACGCAGTAAGGTTTGGGTGCAATGCTACACTGAAATTCAGCGTAGTACCACGCATGGTTCGCTAGTTCCAGCCGATGCTCGCAGGTTTCACCGCAGTGCATAGCCACATGGCATTGGGGGCTTTCTCCCTGCCATAATACTAGCAGCCGCGATATAAGTGAAATACTCTTGAAAGCGGGGTTATAACCCCAACTCACTCACTCACTTAAAGATGGTATTCCCATCTATTACACTGAATTAATCAAACTTGGGGTCAAAAACTTTTATCATGAATCTTTAAAGTCTTAATTTTTATCTTTCATCTTTTTAACCCAAAATAATGGCATTGTTCTAAAATATTAGTTTGTATTTAGCTATAACCAGATGTAATTGTCTAAATTAAACATATGCTTCTTGACCCAAAAGTTCTTCTGATGATGCCTACATAAAATGGAGTGTTTATGTAGTATCATAAATAAATTAGAGTAGTTAATTAACACCAGTATAGGTCAGGACATAACTGGCAACGGTTTGGACAGGAACAGTACCGGTTGGACATAAATCTTAAACAATTTAATTTAAGATAAAAAAAGGAATACGAAATGAAAAAGTAAACAATATTAAGCATAACTGTTAACTCCACTTTTGATTAACAGAGAAACATATATTAGAAAAGGTAACTTGTTACAAATATGACATTTTTTTGCTTATTTTTGTGGTAACGGTTTAGACCTTTGTTACAAAATCAATATAAAACTTGTGAATAAATGTTGGTTTTTAAAGATAACATTGGTATTACACCAAAAGAACATAAAACAAACTGTTTGGATTACTAAAGTACTTATTATAGTAAAATAGTGCAATTGGGGAATGAACATTTAAAAGAAAAGTAACGGTTGTGACATATTGGGTAACGGTTAGGACATATGTATATAAAATCAATATAAATTTGTGAATAAATTTAGTTTTTTTTTCAGTAAAGACATTTTACGGTTTCGTATGAATATGAAACATTCTGTCTTGATTAAAAAGTTACCAAATATAGAAGAAAAGTGAAATTGGGGCATAAAAATAATATGATTGGTAATTGTTGGCTACTTGCGATAATTTAGTTAACGGTCAGGGCCCCTATTTTCGAAGCTGTCTTAGCGTTAAGATAGTCGTAAGTCAATGTTAATGTATGGCACTTACGACTATCTTAGCACTAAGAGAGCTTCGAAAATATTGGTCCAGGACATCAGTGTTAGAAATGAATATTTTCCATCTTAAAACTTGCAGGCAATAACATTCTGAAAGGTTCTATAACAACTATTACTCTGTACACCTCATTTTACTGCACAAACAACTGTAAAGATATAAATTGTTAATATTAAGATCCAATGTTAAGTCTCTATGATATAACTTGTTTAAATAAATTATATATCTTGATGGCATTTATCAGCTGAGTAGCAATAGTGAGATGACAAGTATTTTTCAATTACAAAAACATTGACAACATATCACTATTATATAAACTCCAAAAGTTATTAGTTATTAGGTATTTTTTAATTATCATTATCTTTTTTACTGAGTTGAACACAACAAACAAATCTATACAGGTTGGATACAAATAAGTTTATTAGAAATGTGTTATTATGATATTATATTTATTCAATTATATTCATTTATGCATTATTTGTGCACAAGTATATGATGACTGTCACCCTCGGACAGAGTAAATCTGCAAAATTCGACCCTAAAATGTGTTTTTGTAAAAAAATCCAAATGTTAAAACTTATTGTTAATCACATTTACTGAATAGTTAACATCTAATTATTTATCTTAGAACAAAAAAATCTTTTCAAATTACTTTTTTTTCTAATTATTTGAATCGGACAGAAAAACCTACCAATTTTTAAAAACACCCATATATTCTCGGAGTTAAAATTTGTCAAGACTGATTACAGAAACACAAATTATCCGATCCCTTTAAAGTTCTACACAAGTCTTCATATCCCTAAGATAGTTGCAGTGCTAATTAAAAACAACTTGATGATATTTTGAATTTTGGTAGAATTTTTGTTTGTTTTTATCGTTATATTCTGAGCTGTCATTTGCCAGATCAATTAGATAAATATTCCTTTTGATATCTTGTTAAATCTTGGTCTTCTTCACTACTAGGAGAAGTGGAGTGGGAAGTAAGGGTGTAAAAAGGGTCAGATACACGATCCATCCGGAGTATTACTGACCAACACTCACTTTTTATGCCGCCGAATCAGAGATTCCAGGGGTATATTGTTTTTCACCTGTCTGTCTGTGTGTTTGTCCACAAAAACTTTAACCTTGGTCACTAGTAATCAATAACAGGTTCAATGTTAGATTCAGAATTTTAAACACAATCATACAACAAAAAAAGGTTATTTTCTAAAAGTAGATATTTATGTTTCTAGCACAAGACAAGACTACTGGAGATCTGACAGACATTGAAGATGATGTAGCACCAGACAAGACTACTGGAGATCCGACAGACATTGAAGATGCTGTAGAACCGGACAAGACTACTGGAGATCCGACAGACATTGAAGATGTTGTAGAACCGGACAAGACTACTGGAGATCCGACAGACATTGAAGATGTTGTAGAACCGGACAAGACTACTGGAGATCCGACAGACATTGAAGATGTTGTAGAACCGGACAAGACTACTGGAGATCCGACAGACATTGAAGATGTTGTAGAACCGGACAAGACTACTGGAGATCCGACAGACATTGAAGATGTTGTAGAACCGGACAAGACTACTGGAGATCCGACAGACATTGAAGATGTTGTAGAACCGGACAAGACTACTGGAGATCCGACAGACATTGAAGATGCTGTAGAAGACTATAGTCGTCAGCTCCATTCGTCCTGTTACACCTTATAAGCTTAACGAAAGTTGGTGTATTGACAGAAACTTGGTGTGATGAACAATCATCATCATGTGTAGATGTTCCTTTTGGGGTTTTCAACTTCATCAAATTTTTAAAATTTTGACCGTTTCCATGAAAACGCATCTTAGAAGTTTTGTTTCCGGAGCAGAACTCAAAAACTAAGACCTAGCTCAACGGAACTTGATATGTCACATGCACATATTTCTAGTTTTTCAAATCTTTCTTAAACTTCACTCATGCGTTTGATACAACCATTGATGTATACATAGATTATAAGAAATACAATTTTAAAATCAAGTCTTTTCTTCTTCTTTGATAATTAACAACAGGGGTTGTGCACTGGTCAAATTCAATATTCAAAATAGTTTGATAAATCCAGCTAATTTGTCTTCTGATATCAAATATATCAATACAAGTTGAGCTGATAATTTTAGTTTTACCAAGGACTGTTGTGTTGGATACAAAGGTGAGATTCTATATATCATCCAAAATCAATATTCACTGTCGTTTGACTGAAAGTACTGTGACGTCATAGCATTGTAATTGTGATGTCATGTAGTTGTCCTCAGCAGGGAATTGTGTTTAATATACAAACAGTATTTAGGAGGTATCGGCTGAGCTCTCACAAACTATATCACCTGTGGAACCCAGTTTGGATGATAAAATAGCTCAATACACCAGAATCTAGATAAACTCACAAGATGCAATTCCTTTGACGAACCAAAGTGGTTCTCCTTCGTTGCAACAGGATAGCTGACTAAGAGAGGAAATCAATTAAGCTAATATTTAGCTCATCAGCCCTGAAAGGTCAGATGGGCTAATGGCATTGTGCACCATCAGTCAATATGTTCATATTGGCCCAAAATATTGGGTAAGTCTTGGATATATAACATGTCCACATACACCAATCATATTCATATACTTGTAATCAAATGAAATTGGTGGTTTTTTTTACAAGAAATCAAATGGTCAAAGGGGAGATAATTTTTACAATTGTGTGGACATGTTGTTCGTCGTATTTCACCTGAAGTCCAGGTAAGCCTAACATGATGATCAAAGGTACAATATTAATAGTATATACCTTGTCCACATAAACCCTCAATATGTATCCCTTCTATGGCATATATGTCAAGTCCACATAAACTCAACAGAATCTTAATCACTACAGAATCTACCAGGTCCATATTAATCAAACATATCCATCAAGTCCATAGCATATACCACGTCCACATAAAACCAACATTTTCGTCAAGTCTACAGAATTTCAGGTAGTACCACCCATGGTTCGTTAGCTCCAGCCGATGCTCGCAGGTTTCACCGCAATGCAAAGCCACATGGCGTTGCGGGCTTCCTTCCTGACATAATACTAGCAGCCTCGATATAAGTGAAATACTCTTGAAAGCAGCGTTAAACCACAACTCAACTCACCTCACCTCAAGTCTACAGTATATATATGATGTCCACTTTGGCCCAAAATATTCGGCAAGTCTTGGATATATAATATGTCCACATATACCAATCATTTTCATCAAAACTATAGTATATACTGGTAATCAAATGAAATTGAATGGTGTGTTTTCAGAAAAGAAATCAAACGGTCAAAGGGGAGATAATTTCTACATTTGTGTGGACATTTTGTTAGGTGTATTTCAACTGTAAGTCCACGTAAGCTTAACATAATAATCAAATGTACAGTATTATTAGTATATACCATGTCCACATAAACCCTCTGTAGCTACCACGTCTATGATATATATATCATGTCCACATACACCAAACAAACTAAAGTAGTTAATCAAATGAAATTGACTAGTTCCAGAAACGGTCAAAGGGGAGATCAAATATAATATGTCAGTCGTATTTCAACTGTTAGTCCACATGACACTAAATACAGCATAAGTATATAGGACACATACTTACCACGTTACGCCTATAGAGAACCCAGTGTCCACATAAACCTAGCATAGTCGTCAAATGTACAGTATATATCCGGTCAATGGTTTTTATCATGTCCACATAGACCTACCATAATTTCAAGTTTGCAGTATATAACACGTCCATAAACCAAACCTATCCATCATGTCTACAGTATATATTATGTCCACATTAACCAAACATATAAATGTATTCGTCGATCTATATTATATACCACGTCCATATAAACCAAACCCTTCCATAACGATGATATCTAAAATTCCCTGGACATTTCAACTATTCAACCTAACAATTATCCAATGTACAGTATTATCAGTATGTACACATAAACCCTCAATTTCTATCACGTCTATGGCATATATCAAGTCCTCATAAACCCAACGGATTCATCATGTCTACAAAATCTACAGTATATACCACGTCCACATAAACCAAAGCTATCCCTCAAGCTCATAGCATGTCCAAATACACCAAACATATTCAACAAAACTAAAATATTTAATCATACAAAATTGACTGGTTTCAGACAATAAACGGTGAAAGGGGAGACAATTGAGTTTATATTGTGTCCACATAAACCTAATATGTTCATCCTATGAACAGTATATACCATGTCCACATAAACCCATACTATTTGCCGATCTACAGTATATATGTCGGAGTCCACATAATCTCAGCATATCCATCAAGTGCACAGAGGCTACAGTATATAAAGTGTCCACATAAACAAAATATTCATCAAGGCTTCGGTATATACCATGTCCACATAAACCCACCACAGTCATCAATTTGGTAATAGATATATAAAGTCCACATAAACCAAGCATGTATCAAGTCCACAGTACATACCATGTCCACATAAACCAAGCATGTACCGAGTCCACAGTTTATATTAAGTCCACATAAACAAAGCATGTACCGAGTCCACAGTATATATCAAGTCCACATAAACCAAGCATGTATCAAGTCCACAGTATATACCATGTCCACATAAACCAACCATGTATCAAGTCCACAGTACACACCATGTCCACATAAACCAAGCATGTACCGAGTCCACAGTATATATACCATGTCCACATAAACCAAGCATGTACCGAGTCCACAGTATATATCAAGTCCACATAAACCAACCATGTATCAAGTCCACAGTATATACCAAGTCCACATAAACCAACCATGTATCAAGTCCACAGTATATATCAAGTCCACATAAACCAAGCATGTATCAAGTCCACAGTATATATCATGTCCACATAAACCAAGCATGTATCAAGTCCACAGTATATATCATGTCCACATAAACCAAGCATGTATCAAGTCCACAGTACACACCATGTCCACATAAACCAAGCATGTACCGAGTCTACAGTATATATACCATGTCCACATAAACCAAGCATGTATCAAGTCCACAGTATATATCAAGTCAACATAAACCAAGCATGTACCAAGCCCACAGTATATATCATGTCCACATAAACCAAGCATGTATCAAGTCCACAGTATATATCATGTCCACATAAACCAAGCATGTACCAAGCCCACAGTATATATATCAAGTCCACATAAACCAAGCATGTATAAAGTTCACAGTATATACCATGTCCACATAAACCAAGCATGTATCAAGTCCACAGTATTTATCATGTCCACATAAACCAAGCATTATCAAGTCAATAGTATATATCATGTCCACATAAACCAAGCATTATCAAGTCAAAAGTATATATCCAGTCCACATAAACCAAGCATGTATCAAGTCAAAAGTATGTATCATGAAGTCCAAGGTAAAGCATTATATTCACACACTCGAAATACCTTCATATTAAAGTATCACCTAAATATTTTATGAAAAGTGAATGTTGATTTCGGGGTTAAAAGAGTAAATATCTCCATATATATATAAATGATGCAATGCAAATCTAGTGTTGTGTGGACTCTTATGGTTATGTGGACTCTCAAGGTGAAGGTCATACAATAGCAAGGTGAAGGACGGGTCATGTCCACACAACCGAATTTCTTTGTTTGTTAAAATTATATATATATACATGATTTTATTACTATCCTACTGAAATATTACTGAGGTTGATATTGTGATGACGGTTGGAATCTATCCCGCATTGCTTAACCTAACTATGTACATTCGGTTTACAACTCATTTTATATATCCAAGAGTTTCATTAGTCATTGGTAACATTTATTTTACTTTTTGTGAGAGCACTTTATTTCAGTAAGCAAAACGTGTAACAAAGCACTTATTCCTTTACTGAAATTGCCAATAGTAATATGTATTAATGTATGTGAATATGTTTAAAGGCATAGATTCATCTATTTGTGTTCCCATACTTCTTTGAAAGATTATATTTAGATCTGCTAATAACTGGAAAATAACATGGTCAATTATAAATATAACCGTTGGCCATAGTCCAAATAGTTTACATATGAAAAATTAGGTGACATTTTATTTGTATGTAATGTTTACAAATGTATTAGATTGAAATATTTACCACCGGTATTTTGTCAGCAACGTAACAAGCACAAACAGGAATCCCTATTAACTACTTATAATGAAACACTCTTGAGAAACATTTGTAAATATTTATACGACGTCTATGAACAAAGAGAATCAACTTATTTGTAATTACATTAAGGTATTATAGTATCCATCACGTTATGTATCATGTTGTATACATTTTTATCAAATTGAATTAGTCATTGTAAATCTATGTAAATATGTATATATTTTGTATACAGGGTTCTGGCCTATAGACAAATAAATCACTTGATTTAAGGTTAAAACTATCCAATGAATCTGACAAAACAAGTTTTATATGCTGCTTGAGATGTCCACTCATTATGTAGGTATTTTGGTCTTTTCCGTTGAGTATGACATATGTGAACAGCTGTTGTAATAAGAATTCAATACATAACCAATACAATAACCCATACAAAGACACAGGCTGTGTCTGTGAGGAAAAGCTAGATGAACTGATTTGAATACCCTTATTTCGGTTATTAGTTGTGCTACATACATGTAATCGGGCTCTTGTGAAAAGTCACGGATCACACTGTATCGTATTCATTTAACCACTTTAAAGTTCTATTCGTACTACGCTCGTTTTATTGGAATAATAACAGTGCACTTAACAAATTGCAGTCCAGCACGAAGCATATTCTGTACAGTCGTTGATACCCTATCTTCTGGGGGCGGGATAGCGCAGTGGTTAGCGCGTTCGGCTTCAGATCCAGAGGTCCGGCTTCGAATCCCGCGAGGGGCACGGCAACTTTGTCTGCAGTAGTGCCACCCATGGTTCGCTAGTTCCAGCCGATGCTCGCAGGTTTCACCGCAATGCATAGCCACATGGCTTTGCGGGCTTTTCCCCTGACCTAATACTAGCAGCCGCGATATAAGTGAAATACTCTTGAAAGCGGCGTTTAACCTCACCTTACCCTATCTTTTAACAATTCTGCCTTGAGGGGCTCAGCATTTCTGGAGGAGAACTAGAAATGTAAACACTGTGCTAGGGAAAAGGGGTCAATTCCCATGTCATAAACTCATCTGGTAATCTGGCGAAGTAAATGGAACTTGACAAAGTTATATCATAACAATTATGACAGATTATATCACTATTAAGAAAATGATGACTGCACTGGTTGTGTGTTTTGTGTTATTGTAAAACATATAACATGAATACACAGAAGAATTTATTTTTTAGGCGAAATTGTTGAAATGACATGACTGGAATACAATAAAAGATTTGAAGTCACAACGAATGAATGCTTGATTAAAGTGGGCAACTCTTCCCGAAGTTGCTGATCCTGTCACTGAAACCGGTTCCTCAGATGAAGAATTCGGAAATGGCTGTCCTCGTTGGCGTTTATAGTATGGTCTTCCACTCCTGGGTATGTCCACTGTTCCCTGCCTGCAGCGTCTGTTACGACGTAAGTTGTAATAAACGCGGTAAGATGTAATAACTGCGGTAAATTGTAATAAAAACGCGGTAAGATGTAATACTGCGGTAAATTGTAATAAACACGCGGTAAAATGTAATAAAGTTTACTGCGGTTAATTGTAATAAGGGGTTGCGGTAAAATGTTACTAAAAAGTGCGGTAAAATGTAATACATAATGCGGTAAAATGTAATAACCATACATCTAATTTTTAGCTGCCATGAATGCCGAATTTGGGTCATTCATTGAACATATACATATGTATTTTTTGAATGAGAGTATTATTATAAGTATTATTGCATATTCAAATCATAAGTTCTCCAAAATTTACAGACGAACTGTTTTGATTAAACCTCCGCCTTACATGGGAGTATACAGGGTTCATTCTGTCAATCTGTCTGAAACTTTACATATGTATTTCAAATTTACTGGAGTGGTGCCTCTTGATATTTTCAGATTTCTGAAAATTTTATTATTTTTGTTTGTTTTCATGAAAAACGAGAATTTTACTCTGTTCACGTTTACAGATAGATAGGTTGTTTCCTGAGAAGAGATTGATAACCATTCATCATATCTTTCTGAAACCTATTCATGTCGTGTATTATCCACTAACATAATTAAAAAGTCTATCATCATTTATATCAAAGATCGATTATACATGCTAATAAAGCACTCTGAGTTAATAGGGGACCGTTTGGATATTTTATCTTCTGATGACTCTTGTGTTTATTTGAGTTTCTATGGAAACGAAACAGTGACTTTATGTGTATAATGGAAGAATATATATTCCATTGTTTTGCAGAATCGCTGAAACTATCATATGTTTCACTTCATTAAACTGTATTCATATTCATACCCACAGATTATATTTTGCAAGTTTTTGAATTTTTATGTAACGGTAATCATATTGTCTTGAACTGTTAAAGTATAAGGTTCCATGTAACATGTTCGTAACTTCCAGTGTCATGAAGTGTTACCATTCCAACAAAATGAGCCTAGGGTATATGACTTTACAGTTGATATGAGAAAAAAATTATGTTACATGCAACGCTTAAAATAATTTAATTCCATACCTAATTGATAGCGGAAACTTTTGAAGTTGAAATTATTTTCTGCTAGTACCTTTGCTCTATTCTGGCAAGCCAAACTATCGATAGACATTTTAAAACATAAATAATTATTTGTGTATGTGTGTGTGTGTGTGTGCGTGTTTGTGCGTGCGTATGTGTGTTATTATTAGGGTTTAATGTCATTTTCAAAATGATTTCACTTATGTCATGATGGCTAGTATCATTGCACAACATCCCAGGGTGGAAATGCGTCAATTGGGAGACGTTTACATGTGTGCGTGTGTGCCTGTGTGTGTGTTGAACTCAAATGTTAATTCATTTAGAAAACTAGCGCCGTCGTTCAAATATTTTCTATTTTTCTTGAGGTTATTGTGGAAAACTGTTATTGGCACACATGTTTGGTCAATATTTTGCTAAAAGGAGCTGTAGCATATTTTATGCCAATTTTATTCTTTCCTTTTTACCATTTATATTACAAATTTATGCAATTTATAATTACTTTAGAGGGTAATAGTTCTCATTACATGAACCATCTATCCGTAGTCGCAGAAATTTGTGTAGTGGTCATAATGAAAACCACTGGCGGACTTTTCAAGGTGAACACCTTTGACTGGCCGCCAAGTACAAAATGATTCCCATAGCTTTAAAAAAAAGATGTGCACATGTTTTTAAACTTTAATATTGCGAAGAAAAATGGTGTTTTTCGAATGGCAACATTATTTGTCAAGTTCATGACATTGATTTATTTCAGAGAAAAACACGTGCTACCCTTTAAACTGTGGAAATAGCATATAGATATCACGTAGTCTCTTTTCTGATAAATCGATTTTATTGCAGTTGTTAGCATTTGTTTGGCGAAAGCATATGCCTCCGTCACACAAAAGAAGTTCCTTCTACGTTCTTTTCCTTCCAAAAAATGTTGTAAAACGGCCTCGAACGGGACAGAGACAGCTAACTGTTATGAAGAAGTTTTCAAATACGATAGACAATTCTTAGTACGCCCATGTCGTCTTTACTCCGTCCTCTAATAGTTGGTACCATGTTTTGATTGAACAAAATTGCCCGTTCATCTCGTGCTCAAAACGTTTTACTTCAGTCCAACGCCGTTATCAGTCAGTTTATATGCGTTCTCAACCAAACCTATCTCGTTCTTAATATGCCCACATTCTTGCATTGATATTTCCGTTTTCAGTTTTAATTTGAATTTTTTTATATATATTGTGGACAAAGAATTTTGTCCATTAAAATCTCTTGGCTCAAACCAAACAATTAGATAACAAAGGAAAGGATATATATATGTTTTGTGGATAATTTGTTCCCAATCCGTTTATTATAAATAGTATATGTTTAACCAAAGAACTCTGCACACGTGTACCTGTACTGTTTCTCTGTTTCCATCCAAAGGTTGTAGAAAACCATCAGTCAGCATATAAACAGATTGTTCATATTTCACTTGTTAAACTAAATGGAATTATATCAGTCCCTTCAGAATTTCTCAAACTTACTACGAACGAATAGAACATAACGAGGACCAATTGCGAACTTTAAGAACTGTGCATAAATTATGCAAATAAGACAAACCGAAACAAACAAACAGCACATCTGCAAATCATAGTGATTAAATTTTTAAAGTTTAGAAACATATCATCAATTAGTATCAGAGCTGTTAGTGAAACAAAATCAGACGGACGAATTGTCAGACGGACATTTTGATTGGTTAATTTTACTTTCATCAACATCAACTTCTATAAAAGAAAATATTACAATTTACCGCACATCGTATTACAATTAACCGCACCTTTCATCGAAACATTTTACCGCACCCCCTATTACAATTTACCGCAGTAAACTTTATTACATTTTACCGCGTTTTTATTACAATTTACCGCAGTATTACATCTTGCCGCGTTTTTATTACAATTTACCGCAGTTATTACATCTTAACGCGTTTATTACAACTTACGTCGTAACAGCGTCTCATCAGCCTGGTGATGGTTATACAACTGCAGCCAAGGGTCCAAGTTATGTGTACATGCGTAGCGCCCATCTGCACCATTCCGACAACTCTCTCTGTTTCTTCTGACGATAATCTCCCCATGTTTCCCGATGCAGTTGAAGTATTGGCGTGTCTTTGAGTGATTTCTCACATATTTTGTACCTAAATGAAGCACGTTCAACACGTTCTTTTGAAGCAACAAATTCACGTTTTAATGTAGTTTTCCGAGAACGGATCGCCAAAACACAACAACTTTCGTGATTCATATGATTACTGAAATAGGAACACCATATCCATGTTGGATTTCACCGTTTGTTTAAACAAAATAGTCAATATATTTAATCTTACAATTTAGTATCGTTTATTTTGCCCGTTACTTTATGTATCTCTTTATTGTTCGTTTTCTATAGTTGATAACGTACATATAATTAGTAAATTTCTCCAAAAGTCTTCAAAATATTCTTCTGAAACTATAATTGCAACCTCTTTTTTCAAACTTCATTTCCTTTTTTATATTAATTGTCAGTTTTACTTCATGTATTGTATTGCAAAATCGTATTCATACCAGGGCTTAATAACTTAAGAAAATGAGTTATTTTGACCTACCAGATTACCTATCAATAACAATAAAACTTCAGTAATTTCCGAAACATGATTTCCGGCGAGATGCAAAATATATTTTTTTATGACGAAGGGTTGGAAAGAAACCAGCCAAAATCTATCATTGAGAACATATTAAACTATTAATTAAGAGAAAATTAAACATTCACTAAATCTCTGATATGGGTGATAAGATTCGACGAAACATTAGCCGGCATAGTGGGTTTTAAATTAATATAGGAATCTGTTTACACTCTGCACACATGGATACTGAACTGTTAATGCATTAAATTATATTATGATGCATTATATTACTGGTTATGATATATATTTAATAATATAAGTCACTCTGAGCTTTCAGGTAAAACATCTAATAAAACCATAAATGTTTATGTTTATCATAAGTAATGTGTGTGCTTTATACGATGTTTACTATCACGACCTTTACAAAGTTACAACATTAAATTTGTAAATGTTGCTATAAGCACATGTAAATGCCACCAATGTGACATAAACCAATTAAACATACTTGTTAACCAGTTATTATGATCGATTCGCAGTTGGTTATCATTGGTTGTAAGTCACTATAAACATGTATGTCTAGAAGGGAAATTATGAACATCTATAGAAAAATTTTTTACTCAGTTATTTGTTTACAAGATATTCATTTGGCTAAGGAAGATATCAATGTAATGAGAAATGAATGGGGTCTACAAAGTATCATAGCACCTTTCAGATCTAATGCCAGGGGAGTGGCCATACTCTTCAATAACGATATAGATCTCACTATTCATAGAACAATTAAAGATGAAAATGGCAATTTCATTATTGCTGATATTACTGTTGAAGATAAAAGATTTACATTAACTAACTTATATGGGCCAAACAATGATGATCCTAATTTCTATATCAAACTATTTGAAAATATATTTTCTTTTGACAATGACTCATTAGTAATGGTAGGAGATTGGAACCTTGTTTTGGACCCCTCAGTAGATTTAGAAACTTACAAACATGTGAACAATCCTAAATCAAGGGATATAGTCATTGAACACATACAAAATCATAACCTTTTTGATGGATGGAGAGAATTGAATAACAATACCAGAAAATATACATGGTGGAAAAAGAATCCAAGGAAACAAGCTAGATTAGATTTTTTTTTAATTTCACAAGATATCTTTGATATACCTTTAAATTCTGATATTTTACCAGGCTATAAAACTGATCATTCAGCAATAGCAATAACTCTCTCAAATACTATTAACCAAACAAGAGGTAAGGGATAATGGAAATTCTTTACTCCTTAATCCATAATACAGTGTTTTAATAAAGACATTATTGAAAGAAACAATTGAAGAATATTCTGAAAAAAATACATCAGAAAACAACAATAGTGAGCAGAATCATGATAAGGTTAAACTTACAATAAGTGATACTTTATTCTTAGAAACCTTCCTTATGAAAGTAAGACGGAAAACAATTTCTTTTGCATCTTTTTTGAAAAAGAAGAAAAAGAACAGGACTACTGAACTGGAAATTAAAATAAAAGATTGTGAAGACAATGTTAGAAAAGATTATCAAAATATAGATGAGGCTACCCTCTCAGAACTTTCAAAGTATAAGATTGAATTAGAGCAGATAAAAGAAGAAGAATTGAAAGGTATTCAGATTAGAAATAGAATATTATGGTACGAAGAAGGAGAAAAACCCTCTAAGTATTTTTGTAACCTAGAAAATAGAACTTTTACCAGCAAATCTATAAATAAGATTATTACCGTCAAAAACGAGGAGATAACAGATAGTAATTCTATTTTAAAACAGCTAAGAATTTTTTATAAGTCACTCTACTCTGCAAATGGTTACTTTGAAGAAAGTGTTAATTTACAAAATGTTGAAACACCAATCTTGAATGATGAACTCAAAGAAGAACTTGAAAGAGACATTGATATGAATGAAATCACTTTCGCAGTAAAAAATATGAAAAACAATAAAAGCCCTGGTATTGATGGATTTCCTATTGATTTCTTTAAATTTTTCTGGACTGATTTGAAAATATGGATTTACAGATTTGTTAATGACGTTTCTACTAATAATGAACTATCTTTAACAATGAAGAGAGGAGTTTTTACATGCATACCCAAATCAAATAAAGATAGAACTCGGTTAAAAAACTGGAGACCTATCACTCTTTTGAACGCTCTCTACAAAGTTGTAAGTACATGTATAACTAACCGCCTAAAAAAGACTTTAGACTTACTCATACATGAAAACCAAACAGGATTTATTCCAGGTAGAACTATAAGTGAAAACACAAGACTATTATATGACATAATGTTTGAAACTAGAGAACGAAATACGCCAGGATTACTTGTTTTAATTGATTTTGAAAAAGCTTTTGATACAGTATCAAAAGATTTCATCAATTCAGTACTATATAAATTTGGTTTTGGTTCGCAAATAATTCGCTGGATTAATGTTCTTACATATCATTCAAGTTCTTGCGTGATACAAAATGGCCACTTATCTGAATTTTTTGAAAATGAAAGGGGTTGTAGACAGGGTGATCCCTTATCTCCATATTTATTCCTCTTAGTAGCTGAAATATTGGGGTGTATGATAAGAAATAATGAAAAGATTAAAGGTATTGTTATTGATGATAAAGAATACAAGTTAGGCCAATATGCAGATGATACTGAATTATTTCTTGATGGTACAGATAACAGCTTATATGCAGCTATTGAAACAATCAATACCTTTTACAAGATGTCAGGTTTGAAAATTAATATAGATAAGACTAAAGCAATTTGGATTGGCTCAATGGCAGGCAGAAAGGAAATACTATGTGAAACTTTGAATATTCAATGGTACAATGGAGAGTTTGAGTGCTTGGAATAAAATTTACCCCAAACCTTGCTGATCTTTGGGTGATTAACACAAGAAAAAGACTGGAAGATATAAAGAGACTAATAGCAGTATGGAGAAAAAGACATTTAACATTGATAGGAATAATTACTGTAATAAAAACATTGGCCCTCTCAAAATTGGTACATATTTTCAGTTCCTTGCCCAATCCCCCAGATGACTTTATTAAATCTCTCGAACAGATATTTTTCAAATTTATCTGGAATGACAAAAATGATAAAATAAAAAGGATAACAATGAAAAGACTAAAGACTGAAGGGGGATTGGGTTTGGTTGATATAAATGTATTCATCAAAGCTCTGAAGTTATCCACTCTTAGACTTTACTGTAAAAAAGTATCTGATAATAATCCCTCTAACATACCTTATAGCAAAATCTTCAAATATGGAGCCAATGTGGACAAATTACTCAACATTGAAAACCCCTACTGGAAAGATACTTTTGTAGCATGGAATGATTATTGTAAAATGTTTAATGTTGATTTAGACAGTATTAATCACATTCTTGCTGAACCTTTATGGCTCAATCATAATTACAAAAATCCATGCTTTATTATCAAACATTGGGCTGATAAGGGTTTATAGACAGTAAAAGACTTATGTGATGAACACGGATTTATACCTTTTGATGAATTACAAGCAAAATATAAAATAAGAGGAACAATATTAGACTATAATTATCTACTACACATCCTACCTGATTCTTTAAAAAATACTATTAAAGGGACAAGAATCATTCCTTCTTATAACTAATACATAAATATTTACCATAGTAATATTTTAAAACATTCCAAAGGTTCAAGAATATTCTATGATCGGCTAGTTTCCAAAAACGATAAACTTAGAATTTGTACTAAATGGGAAATGCTGTTCACTGTGTTTGAATTTAACTGGCACAGTGTGTTTAATGTTTATAGATATGGCTTGAAAGATGTTAAACTTCTTGATTTTCAATACAGATTTTTGCATAGAATTATTTATACTAAAAAGGAATTACTGAGAATGAATTTGATAGACAATGATTTGTGCAGTTTTTGTAAGGCTTCTTCTGAGAGCATGTGTCATGTTTATTGGGAATGTTGTGAAACTACACAATTTGGAATGAGTTAGAACTCTGGTTAAATAACTTTTTAACTAAAAAATTACAACTTACAAAATACTTGGTTTGGTTCGGTACACTTCATAAAGATGTATTACTTAATCAAATCATTATCTCTGCCAAAAAACATATCCATTTGTGTAATATTAGAAATACAGTTCCAAAATTCAACAGTTATAAAATGGTATTAAAAGAAATATTTTCTGTTGAAAAATTCATCTAAAAAAAAACAACGAAATTGAAAAATTCCATCAAAAATGGAATTCACTCATCCCAACCTTAAGCAACTAATAAATATCTCTATAATAATATCTATTTACCTATTCATAGTCTGACTGTATGCCTTGTTATTTGACTCTTGTTTTTGAATATGTACAATTGGAACGAATAAAAATTTATTGAAAAAAAAAACAAAAAAAACAACAACAAAAAACATGTATGTCTATAAATGTGTCAGAAATACTAATAAAAAGTGATTTGGAATTCGTTACTTATTTAACTAATTACTTACTTAAACGAAGATAAAGCAGAAGCCACGTTCATTGAACAGAGACTCCAGAAATTATATGTAAACATTTCAATTCCAAAAAATAACCAAAAAAGATGTGTAGAGGACAGGCAAAGACAGATGTCGGCACGGTGGGAACATTATCATGTAAAAATACAAAACAGAAGGTGGTATGAATGGTATAACTGCAGATGATGTTTAACCCAGAAACATTCCATCGTTTACAAATTATATTTACTAAGTGGAATGGAAGTTATTGGTAACGATGGAGGATTATGTTGGTGTTCCTTGGAGCTGACGGTTGTATTAATGTAACGAAAACATGATTTGCATTTAGATATTAAAAATAAAAGTTTTGGTTTGTTTTTGGAAAACTGAATCATAATACTCTTGAAGATTTATTGATTTGTCAATGAGTGATTAACTGACAAGAAGTCATTCAAAAGGAGAAATGGCAGGATTGCAATTTCCCTTTAAAATGATTACCCGTTTTAACAATTCCCTACCGTATGTGCATCTTGAGGAAATATTTTTTGAGGAAACTGAATTACGTGACTTTGCAAATATATGGCATGTTAGTTAAACAGAATCTCTCACAGTGTCACCTGATATTAAGATACAGTATAAACAACATGGACATTTATACATCTTAGATTTGAAATATAAACATCGTGATTGAATATTCAATAAGAGTTTAAGCATTATCAGTGGTCGCGCAAGCAGTCTTCAAATACTATGTTATGTAAATATGTTACGTTCACAAAAACATAAATCCTTTATTAACATGGGATTACAATTTATTGGATTGAGTACAGCCCGTGCTTCAGGCATATTGATGATAAACATCAGTAACAGATCTAAGTCGATTGCGATTTCACATAATCTAAGCTGAAGGTATTTCCATGTTTATTTTAACTGTGACACGAATTTATTGACTGTAATGTTTAGAATGGGTTCCAATTATCTGTCAGCAAAAGGATTTGTGATTTGACTGAAAAACCCAAAACACTCTATTGTTTATATATTGTGTTTACTACCTCTATACTAAAATGGAAGTTATTTATCAGCTGAGTCAGTTTGGTAATCCCCGAATCTGTCGGTAGTAATCATGTAATAACATCAATTGAATTATTGTTATTAAAGTAGATGTTTTGGTTTGGTTTTGTAAACTACATAAGACTAATTTCGAAGATTTATTGATCTTTCAAGGACTGCTTGACTGACAACACATCAGGCTAATGAGGAGATGACAAGATTGAAATATCATTTTATGATGTTTGCCCATTTCATCGTTTCCCTACCATCCATGAGAATCAGTTGAAGAAAAAATGGACTACATGATTTTGCAAATATTTGGCATGTTACTTTAACAGAATCACTCACAGTGTCACCTCAAGTGGAGTTTATAAATTATATATACAAAATATATCTACGATTTGAAACATAAATATCTTCATTGAATATCATTAAAAACTCAAGCCTTATCAGTGGTCGTCTTAACAGTAATCAAATGGTATCAAAAACATAAATCCTTTATCAACATGGGATTACCTTTTATCGGATTGATTACAGCCTATGCCCCAGGCTAACTGTCGGTTATTATCAGCAACAGATCTAAATCGATTGTAATTTCATATAATCTAAGCTCACGGTGTCACCAGGTTTATGGTTCATATGGCAAGAAACTATTGATTGGTTGCAAACATGGTAAGATTCGATTCCAATTTTCGGCTTACAAATGGAAATCTTGAAGAATCCGGAAGGATCCGGCAAGCGTTTTTCACCTCTTTTTGTCCTGGGAGTGTGGCCTTTAAAAACTATTTCAGTGTGTGATGCACATTGTACTTGTTACTGTCAAATTGTAAACATATGTATCTTACACTTATACGAAATCTTAGTTTCAACATAACGTGTACCGTGATATAATATCTCCTTGTAAAATATTCGCTTAAGCAAAACGGATCCAGACGCTATCAAAACTGGAATTTATTCGTTCTTGTTTTAAATCGTTTCCTGTTCTTTGATCTCAGTGAGGTCATAGCATTTTGACATCTTCAGCATTATGTCATCATAGTATTGTTACATCATCAACATTTTGACGCCATAGCAGTGTCAAAGCCTTGGGATGTCATTAACCGATGATGTAATAGGATTTTGACGATTTGATTGTAGTGATATCTACATTGTAGATATCACTTGATCTCACACACTCGATGTCTAGTATGGGAGTCAGTTTTGGATGATGATATCATTATACATGACAGGACTTATAAGAACACTTTTACACAAAGTTATGATGACGATAGGTGCCTGACTCTGGGGATGTGGGTTATAATTCCGTCCCGAAAATAGTACAATGTGTGATCCGAAATATAGCAATTTTACAATTGTTCGCCATGAGCATGGCATGTAATTCTAATCTTAGTAAAAAACAATTCAGCATAAACAGCGTTAACAATGATAATATTCAAATGAAATGTAACTTTCAAGTAAAATACAATCCACATAGCTATATCAAACAATAGCCATGATTAGATATTACATTCAAAATGTGTTCATTACATTTCCGGTAACAGTGTCCCTGGGAAACTAATTGGTTTGTTCCAATGTATTATACCTTGTTTGTCAATTTTGCAAACTCATAAATTTAAGTAAATATCGAGCAAGAGTATGGAACCTGCCATTGTTATTTATCACGTAGCATAAAACCATATCGATTATTTGAAGGAATGAGGAGATATTTAGAGTAATATATGAATTTGGAGACTAATGTAACCCGCCAATGTATAAATCGTGCTAGTCTATGGTACTGGCTAATTTAATCCTTGCTGTATTTAGTCACAGTTTCTGTGCTAACGTTGTAGCTTGTGTCATCAGGAATTACTGACAGAGAAAAGTGAACGAAATGCAGCAATGCTTAAGTTAATCAGACTGTTGACTTATGCCTTGCTGGGAATTTGGTAAATGTTGTTTACATGTTTTTTGCTTTCACAGTGTGCAAATGGAATCTATGCAATACTTACTATATCTCATTAAGAAATTTATAAATAAATGATTACTCTCATTAAGAATTCAACAGAAAATAAATATCTCCCTTAACAAGATTAAGCTATGTTTGTCATTTTGTTTTCCTCTTATGAAATTCAATATCACAATTACTTTGTTAACCAGTCACGTTCATTTTTGTTTGTTCATCTGTTGGTTGTGTGTGATGACCCATACTATAAAGACAAAAGCTAGTATTTTATAGTACACTCAAATTAGTTATTTATTTTAACCATTTTCCTTCAGAGGTTACATTTTCAGCAAATATAATCTTTTGCAGACAGTTAAATAATTGAACAAAGTATTAAAACCATTTATTGGAGAGTGATAGTTTAACATTTTAACATGTTTATTCTAAAACAAGTTTTATTGCATTTTAATGCGCTTACGAAGCAAATTTTAAATAAATAATTTCATTAAAATTATAAATAGTTATAAATTACAATATTTTCAAATTTAAAGATAAACAAAACTGAGCAGATTTCAAATAACCTTTGTTTTGGTTTGTTCAACAACACAAAACACATTTAAAATTTGGATGTAACAACATAATACCATTTTCCTTCTTGACTCTAATGATTTATTACATTACTGCTGACCCTGTTTATAAGCTCAAATGTTAATTGACGACATAACAAGACATAGTCATCAACATCCCCCGCCAAATCCAATTAATCGGAACATGGGCAATAATCTTAAAAGAAATAAGTGTGCGCTTCTCATTTACATTACATCAAGGTAATTATGTCCTCAATCCACACACCAAATTATGTTATCCTATTTAATACTTTCTGAGAAAGCTGTCCCCTTTGGAGATACCATGAACAAAGTCGAAAAATACGGAACAAGGGCAATAACTCCGGAAAAAATAATTGCGCGCTTCTCATTTTCGAACTTTATCAAAGTATTAATGCCCTCAAGCAACACAACAAATGTGGTTGTCCTATCTTAACAGTTTCACGGACGGACGAACGGAGCTCAAATAGTTTCACGGATGGACGGACGGACGGACGGAGACAGCATGCGTCATGTATAGATGACACAGACGATGGTAAGAAGTTACTCGAGCTGTACATGACAATTATCATTTCGCCATGGTGATGGAATGCCTTACACTTATCTCTGAACAAAGTCCACATCCAACAAGTTTCTATGGAAACGGAAATTTTTGTTTTTTCAGAGTTTTTGAGCTGTGCTCCGGAAACGAGCCTGTCTCTAAACAATGTGCAAATACAACGCGTTGTTATGGAAACGAACAATAATCGAAAAGCACCACTTCAGTTGTTTGGAAATTCACATTGAAAGTTTCAAAATGATATCATGAACGGTTTTCGAGTTCTGCTCCGGAAACGAAATGATTACGGGCGGACGGACTGGTATTTTGAATGGACACTTTGTTGTGTGAATCATGTATCTATTCAACTCATTTGGAAATAAAACAATACATACTAGCATTTGACCAAGCTTAAGGTCGCATGTGGTTGATATACTTCTGGTAATAGCCTGCTATGAAATACATTGGTTTGGTTTAAACATATTGTATTCGTAATGAAAAGGATTGGGAACAAGTTATCCAACTTAGGATACCTTCTCCTTGGTATTTACAATATAACATTACATTCGCAAGAAAAAGATGACAGGTACTGGACAAGGCAAACAATGCAAGAAGAAAATTAACATGAAAAGAACTGATGTATAAGTATAAAAGTGTTAGGAGTTGCAATATTTTGGCAGTTATGTAAATTGTAATTATGACTGCGATAACTTGTTAACCATCCCAATAACTGCCCGTGTATACCATATTTTCAAGTTTTAATAACAAACCTCTATGCCAAATCCGATCGAATGCTTTTAACATATCACAAAACACCTTACGGTAATTTTCTTTACTGTCTTAAATACATGTCAAAATAGTTATTTGTTTTGAAGTTTCAGCACCTGTTACATACACGAATACGTATTTTTATATCCATCCATAGAAACCTTTTTCAACCTACCAAGGCAAACAAAATTCGAAACGTATCCAATGAAGATGTTTGCTTCTAGTCAGTACAATATTCCTAACTATTATAAAACTGCATATATAAAACTGGAATGCTGTGACTATCAAGTATTCAGTACATTCATGAGTAGTATCATACATGGTTTATTGGACTTAAAAATAGAACAGCTTATCCTTTATTGCTTTAGTCTAGTCTAGCAACTATTCTTGAATTTGTCATTAACAGGTCATTTCTTTATTGTTGGCAAAATTCAGATTAATGATATGAAAGTCGGAAAAATAATCCAGACTCGTTAATTTATCAAATACGATACACACATCTTAAGAGAGATATAGTTCAGTCTGTATCTGCCATGGGGTCAGAAACTACTTTGCTTTGCATGAACATTTTGATTTTGTTTATAGATTCTGTTCAAGGGAAAGTGAACAGATGTGTACCCCTTCTAGGTCCGAAATTGTGCGAGCATCTTTGTAAGCGAACATTTGGCTGTTTTACCTTTAGATATAGTTCAATATATCTCCGTTGTTGTTTACACCCAGATTACATAACTACACGTGAACCGGATGTTTCCTTCCACATTCTCAACATAACAAAGGTTTGTGTTCATTTAAATTGTTCATTTGATTTGTAATATGCTTGTGTAAATTGATTTTATCGAAAGATTAAGTGTCGCTCTTTACAAATTTAAGATGACATCATGAATTCAAAATTTAATGTTTTGAACAGGATTTCAACTTTAACCCTGTCTGTCCTTCAATATCACTGATATTCCGAAGCAGAAAGGAAGGTTTCATATGCCGACTGCGTAAGTATATACCCTCCTGTATTTGAAACAATTAACAGTAGTACTTTTTCAATGTTTAAAAGGTCAATTTCTACTATGGGTAATACAGTGTGGGTACAATAATAAAGGTTTACAGTTTTATTGATTACACTGTAACACCAATTGTTTAGTAATGTGAGTTTCATTGGGACAAAAGTTCTACTAAATATAGTGGACATACATTGAGTATTTGCAAATTGATAATCATAAAAAAAACAATCATAACATAGTTCTTGACATAATGATTTATTACTCTCTTTTTTTCTTTGGAGAAAATATTCAAATTAATACGAAATTTTATCAACTAATTTAAATGATTAGAAGAACAGCTGAGTAAGCGAACATTCTCTGATAGTGCGATGGGAAAGACAACAATATATCAGAAATGGTAATAGTAATGTTTTAACTATCACAACTAATTTCATACTTTCTTAAAATATGCAAATGAATGTATTGTTTTAAAACATTAATCTCAATATATACTTTTTTCATACCGTGAGTGATGAAGTCAATTTACCCCAAAAAAACTCAAAGCAACATATTTTAGTTTTAAACTCGGGTGCTTAACCTTTCTTTACGTATATTACTTATAAAATGATGATCGATCAATCTGGTCATCTAAACCATTGCCTAATCTGGTGCCCATATACGAATACATCATTCGACACGATGACAATATATACAGTACTGCCTCAAACAAGCAGAACATTTTACAAACACCAAAAACGTCCTTAAAATGATATCTTATGGCTATGCGATTGTGTAATTTTTTAACAATCTTAGAAAGGTCGAATCTATATAGCATGAACATTGAAAGGTGATGCAAGTAAGCCTTATTGAGGTAGATCATGAGTATTGCATACCGAATGCATTTTTCACATGCTATAATGATTGATGACAACTGAAAATATCTTTCTAGATTACCATTCATACTTCTTTGGGTACTAGAATATGATATGTATTTCAGGAGAACCTAAGCGTAACAGAGACCATGAACACCAACAGATTGGCATGTCTACAAAGAAACCAAGTTCTACACTACTTATTGCAACAGACAAGGAAAGTGAAATCAGCCAACTTTCCCTGGGGACACATATCATTAGTAAATATATTGACTCATTTGTAGGCACTAAAGCGATCGGGTATCTTTCAATGAAAGCAAAATTCGTTTTCATAACAGAATCAAATGTATTGGGTCATACAAAACTGGTGATGTCTTCTTTGAATGGAACTGACAGCTATACTATTCAAGAAGGTGTTTATCCATTGCTATGCGTAACAAACGACATTGTCTTTTTCATAAAATTACGTTCATCGTCCCTTCTGTCATTTCGTGGTAAAAAAAGTATTCTTTGTGACTAAGATTCATGAAAAGCCATTATCAATTGCTGCAGATAGAAAAAGAAATTATGTGCATGTGTCAATGTATGGAGATTTGGTTTTTTTGTACAAGTATGTCGGGGTATTCATCGAGGTATTCACCGCAGGAAGGGTATATATTGAGCCAAACAGCAACTGGATATATTTCTATGACACTGCAATTGAATGGATTTATAAGAAATCACTTGAAGGTTACCCGAAATCAATCGTTGTAGAAGGAAAACCTTCAGATAAGGAAATATGCATAAAGAACGATATTCTGTACATAATTACAAATAATTGTTATATACGAATAATCTCGGATCGAGAAATCAAGGTTATCAAACCCTTTAAGGTGTTTGCTCATGCTGTATCATATCAATATAAATATAAATAAATATAATAAACTGCATAACCCAATGTACGAAGATGTGAATTTGTAAATATATATGTACATGTATGTAACAACGTTAAATTATTGTTTATTTTTTATATGTTGAATAAAGATGCATTGAATCCTTTATTTCTGCTGAACTCTATTTAGAGGCAGGGGCGTTTCATTACTGGAGGTGTTCAATGCATGTAGGAATACATGACGTTCTCACAATAACTGACTATGCAGGTAACATGTATACATACAATTACAAATAGTATAGTATAGTTCACAGGTCCACATTGTCCAAATCGAATAGCTTTTGACGTATTATGTAGACATACATGTACTTTTTACAGGCCCGCGATATATAAAGCGCCATCCTTTACATTAAACCGTAATTAATCAGTAATAACATAGTTGCCTAATAAACAGATTCGAATTGAGTCCCTTACAAAGTTATCAGAACTTTTAACTTTTTTATTAAGTAACTTCTGAAAGGTACACATCAAACTCTAAAAAGTGTTTACTTTACGTCTGGTAGAGATAGCCGATGCATGAGATCATGAAATAAATGTTTGCATAAGGGTGAAAAATAACAAACTTGTACCCAGCGTTTAATGTTCCAAGAAGCCTTCACACTATTTACTATTCCTCAGAGAAATACGTACTCAAGCTGGATAAACATTTACCAAGGGAAACGCTTGAGATGAGATGATTGAAACGGGTTGATTGGCATGATATAACTGACCTTCTGGTTGGCTAAAATCTCGAGTATTAGCTAAACGTTGATAATGAAAGATCATTTTATACCATCACTGACTTGTAAAGGTCCCGGGAGTGATACAGAGTCAAATATCAGATCTGGGTGACTGAGAAAGAATATCTATGTAATCTGATGTTCTTATGAATCCGCAGTGATATACTTTGAATTTCATTTAACACTATCTACATATAGATTTGTATCCACTTGAAGCAATCATACACATTATCTTTTGTATTGAGTTGATATAAACCAACGTATGGTTCTAGACTAGGGTGTTTTAATTTCGGCTGTACAGTTTGGTACAAAACCAACCTATAGAACTATTCTTCTTTCTCTAAGATCTTGTTCAGGTGAAAAATTCATTGTATGTATTTACAAGATCCTAATGAGAAGGAAAAAATGGAGAAAAAAAACAATAGGGTTATGGTTTGGATTTTGGTGGTACAATTTAAACAATACAAATAACAGCTGTTTCAATGTGATTAAGTATGGCAATAAAGCTGAGGTAATACACATACAAAAACATAAAATATGATTATGAATTCCTCCTAGTGCCCGTATTGATATGTGGAAATCGCGATTGTTGAAAAATACAGTTTGATAACATAACTTTGATTTGACTAGAGCTCAGTGAGCATCTGTCCAAATCATTTCAAGTCTTGTATGTAATAATTCTCTAAACAAATAGGATTTGTCAATAAGCTTGGGTTCTTAAAATAAAAATGTGAATGTGTGAATGTTCTTGGAGGGTGGGGGATTTTGTAGGATAAGGATAGGGTATGTTGTATAATATGTACATTGTAGTATTAAGTATGGTAAAGAAATTGCAAATTGTGTTTTGCCTAAACGTAGCACAAGTTGGATCCAATGTTATTATACTGCAAGAACTGTTATTATTGCACTTTTAATTATTTAATATTTTCCTAAGTGTTTACCGATTTCAAATATAGGTATTATGATATCCAGCTGTCCTTCCATAACAATAAACAAAAGAACAAGAGAGTGGATGAAACATGAGGTAAGGTAAGGTGATTTGGTGTTTAACGCCGCTTTCAAGAGTATTTCACTTTTATTGCGATGCTGGTATTATGGTAGAGGGAAAGCCCACAACGCCATGTTGCTATGCATTGCGATGAAACCTGCGAGCATTTGCTGGAACTAGCGAACCATTGGTGGTACTAGGCTGAAATTCAGTGTAGCATTGCACCCAAACCTTACTGTGTGTAGAAGAGTTCTCTACTGCAGACGAAGTTGCCGTGCCCCTGGCGGGACTCGAACCCCGTACCTATTGATCCGAAGCCGAACATGCTAATCACTGCGCTTTCCCACCCCCAATGAAAAAGTACTCGTCCCCCATAAAACACATGATCAATTATAAGTACGTATTGTCCAGACAGATACAGATAGGGACGGGAGACAATGACAATTCAAGATAGCCACCATGTCATGCTCAATATCAAACTCCACAAATTTTCACTCAATACGCATACAATTTGGCAAAGATGTTGCTGATATCTTTTCATAATGATGGATACTCATTATCAGCGATAGTTATAATTCAACATAATTTTGCAACATTTTGATGGTTAATTTCATTAACAAATCTTCCATAAAACAACTTAAATTTTCCATATACCGAATGTTTAGATATTCAACAAGGTAATTCCGTAGATGACAAATACATAATTATTGCATAAACATTTGTTTTTGGCGATTTAACACACCTCATGAATTAATCAAGCCTTAGTGATAATCATCATTAATTAATATATGAGGCTCCATGGAGTGGGTCACAGACGACCGTTCGTCTGTGGTTTATCACAGTTACGCCTCAAGGATTGTCTTCAAATGGATCACAGCACTGATTGTGGCATTGGGTTAATGGGTAAATTAAAATCCTCAAATGCAAGTTTATGTTGTCTCAATTTTATGATCAATTGATTCGATATATAATGTAAGTAAAGGTAATAATCTGTCATTTTTTGAGAAAAATGCATTACATGTGATCTTTAACATGTTCCTTGAAAGCTTCAGATGTTGGGGTATGTTTTCTATTGCCTCATCTTTTTACCACATCCCCTGACGGAGGACACAGTATCACAGTCTGTGAAACTATGGAAGAGAGGGAGACTAATATTATTTTAAGTGGAATTTAAAAAACTGTCAACCTTTATAATCGACATGGACATGCAATTCGCAGATTTTGGAAATTGATCTTTAAGACATTGAAAAGCACTCCTGTTAAGTATTTCAAATATATATATATATATATATATATATATATATATATATATATATATATATACGTATTCTTTATTGATATGTGGACATATATAAAAGTAAATACAACCCGTAGTTGTGTGGGCACCTATATGCAGATGTTTTGCATGAAAAGTAAAAACATAGTCATGTTCAATTTGGAGCTCTTAAACCATATATCGTTTGATAATATAAAATTTTTAACAAACAAAGAAATTCGGTTGTGTGGACTTGACCCGTCCTTCACCTTGCTATTGTATGACCTTCACCTTGAGAGTCCACATAACCATAAGAGTCCACACAACACTAGATTTGCATTGTATCATTTATATATATATATATATATATATATATATATATATGGAGATATTTACTCTTTTAACCCCGAAATCAACATTCACTTTTCATAAAATATTTAGGTGATACTTTAATATGAAGGTATTTCGATTGTGTGAATATAATGCTTTACCTTGGACTTCATGATATATACTTTTGACTTGATACATGCTTGGTTTATGTGGACTGGATATATATTTTTGACTTGATAATGCTTGGTTTATGTGGACATGATATATACTATTGACTTGATAATGCTTGGTTTATGTGGACATGATATATACTATTGACTTGATAATGCTTGGTTTATGTGGACATGGTATATACTGTGAACTTTATACATGCTTGGTTTATGTGGACATGATATATACTGTGGATTTGATACATGCTTGGTTTATGTGGACATGATATATACTGTGGACTTGATACATGCTTGGTTTATGTGGACTTGATATATATACTGTGGGCTTGGTACATGCTTGGTTTATGTGGACATGATATATACTGTGGACTTGATACATGCTTGGTTTATGTGGACATGATATATACTGTGGGCTTGGTACATGCTTGGTTTATGTGGACTTGATATATATTGTGGACTTGATACATGCTTGGTTTATGTGGACATGGTATATACTGTGGACTTGGTACATGCTTGGTTTATGTGGACATGATATATACTGTGGACTTGATTCATGCTTGGTTTATGTGGACATGATATATACTGTGGACTTGATACATGCTTGGTTTATGTGGACTTGATATATACTGTGGGCTTGGTACATGCTTGGTTTATGTGGACTTGATATATACTGTGGACTTGATACATGGTTGGTTTATGTGGACATGGTATATACTGTGGACTTGATACCTGCTTGGTTTATGTGGACTTGATATATACTGTGGACTCGGTACATGCTTTGTTTATGTGGACATGGTATATATACTGTGGACTTGATACATGGTTGGTTTATGTGGACATGGTATTTACTGTGGACTTGATACATGGTTGGTTTATGTGGACATGGTGTGTACTGTGGACTTGATACATGGTTGGTTTATGTGGACATGGTATTTACTGTGGACTTGATACATGCTTGGTTTATGTGGACTTGATATATACTGTGGACTCGGTACATGCTTGGTTTATGTGGACATGGTATATACTGTGGACTCGGTACATGCTTGGTTTATGTGGACATGATATATACTGTGGACTCGGTACATGCTTGGTTTATGTGGACTTGATATATACTGTGGACTCGGTACATGCTTGGTTTATGTGGACATCGTATATACTGTGGACTCGGTACATGCTTGGTTTATGTGGACATGGTATATACTGTGGACTTGATACATGCTTGGTTTATGTGGACTTGATATATACTGTGGACTCGGTACATGCTTGGTTTATGTGGACATCGTATATACTGTGGACTCGGTACATGCTTGGTTTATGTGGACATGATATATACTGTGGACTCGGTACATGCTTGGTTTATGTGGACTTGATATATACTGTGGACTCGGTACATGCTTGGTTTATGTGGACATCGTATATACTGTGGACTCGGTACATGCTTGGTTTATGTGGACATCGTATATACTGTGGACTCGGTACATGCTTGGTTTATGTGGACATGATATATACTGTGGACTTGATACATGCTTGGTTTATGTGGACTTTATATATCTATTACCAAATTGATGACTGTGGTGGGTTTATGTGGACATGGTATATACCGAAGCCTTGATGAATATTTTGTTTATGTGGACACTTTATATACTGTAGCCTCTGTGCACTTGATGGATATGCTGAGATTATGTGGACTCCGACATATATACTGTAGATTGGCAAATAGTATGGGTTTATGTGGATATGGTATATATACTGTTCATAGGATGAACATATTAGGTTTATGTGGACACAATATAAACTCAATTGTCTCCCCTTTCACCGTTTGTCTGAAACCAGTCAATTTTGTATGATTAAATATTTTAGTTTTGTTGAATATGTTTGGTGTATTTGGACATGCTATGAGCTTGAGGGATAGCTTTGGTTTATGTGGACGTGGTATAAACTGTAGATTTTGTAGACATGATGAATCTGTTGGGTTTATGAGGACTTGATATATGCCATAGACGTGATAGAAATTGAGGGTTTATGTGTACATACTGATAATACTGTACATTGGATAATTGTTAGGTTGAATAGTTGAAATGTCCAGTGAATTTTAGATATCATCGTTATGGAAGGGTTTGGTTTATATGGACGTGGTATATAATATAGATCGACGAATACATTTATATGTTTGGTTAATGTGGACATAATATATACTGTAGACATGATGGATAGGTTTGGTTTATGGACGTGTTATATACTGCAAACTTGAAATTATGGTAGGTCTATGTGGACATGATAAAAACCATTGACCTGATATATACTGTACAATTGACGACTATGCTAGGTTTATGTGGACACTAGGTTCTCTATAGGCGTAACGGGGTAAGTATGTGTCCTATATACTTATGCTGTATTTACTGTCATGTGGACTAACAGTTGAAATACGACTGACATATTATATTTGATCTCCCCTTTGACCGTTTCTGGAACTAGTCAATTTCATTTGATTAACTACTTTAGTTTGTTTGGTGTATGTGGACATGATATATATCATAGACGTGGTAGCTACAGAGGGTTTATGTGGACATGGTATATACTAATAATGCTGTACATTTGATTATTATGTTAAGCTTACGTGGACTTACAGTTGAAATACGCCTAACAAAATGTCCACACAAATGTAGAAATTATCTCCCCTTTGACCGTTTGATTTCTTTTCTGAAAACACACCATTCAATTTCATTTGATTACCAGTATATACTATAGTTTTGATGAAAATGATTGGTATATGTGGACATATTATATATCCAAGACTTGCCGAATATTTTGGGCCAAAGTGGACATCATATATATACTGTAGACTTGAGGTGAGTTGAGTTGAGTTGTGGTTTAACGCTGCTTTCAAGAGTATTTCACTTATATCGAGGCTGCTAGTATTATGGCAGGAAGGAAGCCCGCAACGCCATGTGGCTTTGCATTGCGGTGAAACCTGCGAGCATCGGCTGGAACTAACGAACCATGGGTGGTACTACCTGAAATTCTGTAGACTTGACGAAAATGTTGGTTTTATGTGGACGTGGTATATGCTATTGACTTGATGGATATGTTTGATTTATATGGACCTGGTAGATTCTGTAGTGATTAAGATTCTGTTGAGTTTATGTGGACATGACATATATGCCATAGAAGGGATACATATTGAGGGTTTATGTGGACAGGAATTATACTATTAATATTGTACCTTTGATCATCATGTTAGGCTCACCTGGACTTCAGGTGAAATACGACCAACAACATGTCCACACAATTGTAAAAATTATCTCCCCTTTGACCATTTGATTTCTTGTAAAAAAAATCACCATTCAATTTCATTTGATTACCAGTATATGCTATAGTTTTGATGAATATGATTGGTGTATGTGGACATGTTATATATCCAAGACTTACCGAATATTTTGGGCCAATATGAACATATTGACTGATGGCGCACAATGCCATTAGCCCATCTGACCTTTCAGGGCTGATGAGCTAAATATTAGCTTAATTGATTTCCTCTCTTAGTCAGCTATCCTGTTGCAACGAAGGAGAACCACTTTGGTTCGTCAAAGGAATTGCATCTTGTGAGTTTATCTAGATTCTGGTGTATTGAGCTATTTTATCATCCAAACTGGGTTCCACAGGTGATACAGTTTGTGAGAGCTCACCCGATACCTCCTAAATACTGTTTGTATATTAAACACAATTCCCTGCTGAGGACAACTACATGACATCACAATTACAATGCTATGACGTCACAGTACTTTCAGTCAAACGACAGTGAATATTGATTTTGGATGATATATAGAATCTCACCTTTGTATCCAACACAACAGTCGTTGGTAAAACTAAAATTATCAGCTCAACTTGTTTTGATATATTTGATATCAGAAGACAAATTAGCTGGATTTATCAAACTATTTTGAATATTGAATTTGACCAGTGTTGTTAATTATCAAAGAAGAAGAAAAGACTTGATTTTAAAATTGTATTTCTTATAATCTATGTATACATCAATGGTTGTATCAAACCCATGTGTGAAGTTTAAGAAAGATTTGAAAAACTAGAAATATGTGCATGTGATGCACTGTGACATATCAAGTTCCGTTGAGCTAGGTCTTAGTTTTTGAGTTCTGCTCCGGAAACAAAACTTCTAAGATGCGTTTTCATGGAAACGGTCAAAATTTAAAAAATAAAATTTGATGAAGTTGAAAACCCCAAAAGGAACATCTACACATGATGATGATTGTTCATCACACCAAATTTCTGTCAATACACCAACTTTCGTTAAGCTTATAAAGTGTAACAGGACGAATGGAGCTGATGACTATAGTCTTCTACAGCATCTTCAATGTCTGTCGGATCTCCAGTAGTCTTGTCCGGTTCTACAACATCTTCAATGTCTGTCGGATCTCCAGTAGTCTTGTCCGGTTCTACAACATCTTCAATGTCTGTCAGATCTCCAGTAGTCTTGTCCGATATATAAATATCCTAATAATAATAATAATAATAATTCTACAACATCTTCAATGTCTGTCGGATCTCCAGTAGTCTTGTCCTATTCTACAGCATCTTCAATGTCTGTCGGATCTCCAGTAGTCTTGTCAGGTGCTACAGCATCTTCAATGTCTGTCAGATCTCCAGTAGTCTTGTCTTGTGCTAGAAACATAAATATCTACTTTTAGAAAATAACTTTTGTTGTTGTTGTATGATCGTGTTTAAAATTCTGAATCTAACATTGAACCTGTTATTGATTACTAGTGACCAAGGTTAAAGTTTTTGTGGACAAACACACAGACAGACAGGTGAAAAACAATATACCCCTGGAATCTCTGATTCGGCGGCATAAAAAGTGAGTGTTGGTCAGTAATACTCCGGATGAATCTTGTATCTGACCCTTTTTACACCCTTACTTCCCACTCCACCAGACCAAGATTTAACAAGATATCAAAAGGAATATTTATCTAATTGGTCTGGCAAATGAAAGCTCAGAATATGACGATAAAAACAAACAAAAATTCTACCAAAATTCAAAATATCATCAAGTTGTTTTTAATTAGTACTGCAACTATCTTAGGGATATGAAGACTTATGCAGAACTTTAAAGGGATCGGATAATTTGTGTTTCTGTAATCAGTCTTGACAAATTTTAACTCCGAGAATATATGGGTGTTTTTAAAAATTGGTAGGTTTTTCTGTCCGATTCAAATAATTAGAAAAAAAAGTAATTTGAAAATATTTTTTTGTTTTAAGATAAATAATTAGATGTTAACTATTCAGTAAATGTGATTAACAATAAGTTTTAACATTTGGATTATTTGACAAAAACACATTTTAGGGTCGAATTTTGCAGATTTACTCTGTCCGAGGGTGACAGTCATCATATACTTGTGCACAAATAATGCATAAATGAATATAATTGAATAAATATATTCATATTATACTTATAAGGAATGATCATGCATGCTCAAACTGCATTTAATTTTTTTTAGAATTAAAAATTTTAAAATATACACATTAAAACATGCTTGTCCAGCGAGTTTGTGTTGCTTATCGTTACCGGGGAATGAGACACCCACAATAATTTATCCCTGGAGCTGGGTTGTAATTCTATTTGCTGTGTTTACTGAAGCTGTGACCAGAGCATGTGATAAAAGATGAAATAAACAGATTTTGCAAATTTTGAAGAAATTTGACAACAATGAGTAAGCATCAATGTCACGTGTCAACCTTACAATTACCTTTGTATTTTGTGTCAAATAAATCTCCTTTTTTTCTAATCTAACAGTGGTACATTATCCTGACATGGAAGAGCTGGAAAAAAGATCCTTGGTCTTCTTTTAGGGATGATATTTTTTTATTTTAGATTATTCTCAATTTGTCCAGACTTACCTGTCCAAACCGTTAACAGACTGCAAGGTCACCGCTTGGCCACTTCTTGTAACGGTTAGGACAACATGATTTGTGATTACAGAAACTACTGAAGTTATTAATTAATGTTTAAAGAAAAACACATAATTTAAATAACCTTTAAAGGTACATCCATTGTGTTGTTTGGGGTCAAATATAGCAAACGTTATATGTGGTCTTATTTCATCGAGAAGTACCAACTGTTCCTGAAAACTATCATTTTAATGATACTCGACTTAGTATATTGACGATATGAAGGTAAAAGTCTCAATTTCTGATCGAAAACCGGACAATGCACAGCGTGTGGCGCGCGCCAATGAGACAAAAGTAATTTTGGAATCTTATTTAAACCTGACAAAATAACAAATTTGGGTTGATAATGTTCAATAGGTCATATAACTACTGTTCATGTAAGTAGGTAGTGCACTTTCGGTTTCTGCACATGCATAATGATGTTACTCGATTTTAATTGGAAACTAGTAATTATGATATGTTTGGCGATTGGGGATGAATATGCAAGCTGAGTGAATCTGTTTGCATTGTAAACAGCACATATGATGTGTTGGAACGTATTTTAGCCAAATAAAATTTTATGAAACACAATGGATGCACCTTTAAGAGTCAAAATATTTTAAGAATGGAACTTGGCTGTTTGGTGAAATTTTAACGTTATAACTTTGAAAGAAACAGCTTGAGGTAATGGTTCGGACATATCTAAAATAAATTTGTAGTTTTTAATTTATTTGCTTAAGTGTGATAGTGAAATTTTATTTAATTACACATCTTTCTTAAATGATTAAAACTTAAAAATTTTGTCAGGTTAAATTTTATTTTTTATAAAATAAATGCCTAGGAAATTCATGGTAACGGTTTGAACAAATGTGATAACGGTTTGGAACTTTTTTTCAGATTTTAAATTTTATTTCAAATCACCTACCTACATATAATGAATGTGTGTCAATATGGAATATTTCATCAAATGAATCCAATTTTATGAATGCCTTTCATAATTTTAATATGTTTTTACTTACATAAAACAGTGTTCAAGATGTTATGGTAACGGTTTGGAACTTTGCATCAGAATTTATATCTATATACATGGTAAACCTATGTTCATATTTGTTTTTTTTAATATATATATTAGTTAGTAAGTTGGACATTAGTATAGACTTATGTCTCTCAATACCACATAAATCACTAAAATTTGTTTGTGTTTCTATTACAAAATGGCTTTAATTATTGATGAAATGAATAAGACTTCAACAGAGGAATAAAGATATCTATCTGTGGAAAAGGGCCAATTATCTAGATAAAGAATAGCTGAGCTGACCTCTGCATTTATTGATATGTAACCAAAACATGTGAGAAAGTTTTTAACACCTATCATAATAACACATTTCTAATAAACTTATTTGTATCCAACCTGTATAGATTTGTTTGTTGTGTTCAACTCAGTAAAAAAGATAATGATAATTAAAAAATACCTAATAACTAATAACTTTTGGAGTTTATATAATAGTGATATGTTGTCAATGTTTTTGTAATTGAAAAATACTTGTCATCTCACTATTGCTACTCAGCTGATAAATGCCATTAAGATATATAATTTATTTAAACAAGTTATATCATAGAGACTTAACATTGGATCTTAATATTAACAATTTATATCTTTACAGTTGTTTGTGCAGTACAATGAGGTGTACAGAGAATTAGTTGTTATAGAACCTTTCAGAATGTTATTGCCTGCAAGTTTTAAGATGGAAAATATTCATTTCTAACACTGATGTCCTGACCGTTAACTAAAATATCGCAAGTAGCCAACCATTACCAATCATATTATTTTTATGCCCCAATTTCACTTTTTCTTCTATATTTGGTAACTTTTTAATCAAGACAGAATGTTTCATATTCATATGAAACCGTAAAATGTCTTTACTGAAAAAAAATAAAAAATTATTCACAAATTTATATTGATTTTATATATATATGTCCTAACCGTTACCAAATATGTCACAACCGTTACTTTTCTTTTAAATGTTCATTCCCCAATTGCACTATTTTACTATAATAAGTACTTTAGTAATCCAAACAGTTTGTTTTATGTTCTTTTGGTGTTATAATAATGTTATCTTTAAAATCAAACATTTATTCACAAGTTTTATATTGATTTTGTAACAAAGGTCTAAACCGTTACCACAAAAATAAGCAAAAAAATGTCATATTTGTTACGAGTTACCTTTACTAATATATGTTTCTCTGTTAATCAAAAGTGGAGTTAACAGTTATGCTTAATAGTGTTTACTTTTTCATTTCGTATTCCTTTTTTTATTTTAAATTAAATTGTTTAAGATTTATGTCCAACCCGGTACTGTTCCTGTCCAAACCGTTGCCAGTAATGTCCTGACCGTTACTGGTGTTAATTAACTACTCTAATTTATGTATGATACTACATAAACACTCCATTTTATGTAGGCATCATCAGAAGAACTTTTGGGTCAAGAAGCATATGTTTAATTTTGACAATTACATCTGGTTATAGCTAAATACAAACTAATATTTTAGAACAATGCCATTATTTTGGGTTAAAAAGATGAAAGATAAAAATTAAGACTTTAAAGATTCATGATAAAAGTTTTTGACCCCAAGTTTGATTAATTCAGTGTAATAGATGGGAATACCATCTTTAAGTGAGTGAGTGAGTTGGGGTTATAACCCCGCTTTCAAGAGTATTTCACTTATATCGCGGCTGCTAGTATTATGGCAGAGAGAAAGCCCGCAATGCCATGTGGCTATGCACTGCGGTGAAACCTGCCAGCATCGGCTGGAACTAGCGAACCATGCGTGGTACTACGCTAAAATTCAGTGTAGCATTGCACCCAAACCTTACTGCGTGTAGAACAGTTCTCTACTGCAGACAAAGTTGCCGTGCCCCTGGCGGGATTCCAACCCCGAACCTCTTGATCTGAAGCCGAACACGCTAACCACTGCTCTATCCCGCCCCTACCATCATTAAAATAATTATCTGAATTATATTTCAACATTTATATTGTTTAAGAAGTGGTAAAGGTCAGGACAGTTTCCTTTTCAATTAATTACTTATAGATCAATTAAAAGGTCAATTGGTTCATTTAAGCCTACATATTTTTATTCTTGAATAATCAAGTGTTTGCAAGTTTATTTGAAGAAAAAGTTAATTATATTTGAGGAATTTGTTTTTGCATTTATAAGGATCTAAAAACCCTACCAATTTTGAAAATGACCCATATATATTAAGTAAAAAAAAAAAAAATTCTCAAAAAGTCTATGCTAAATTAGATGACAATCCCAAGCCAATAGAGAAGAATTTGTTAACCAGACCCACAACAGTTTCTTACAAATTCAAAATGTTTTTCTGGAAAAAAATAAACCTATTTCAATACTCTTTTCAAAAGGGTTAATAACGACACTCCTACAGGCAATTATGTAATTTCTTATGAAAATTCTCAAAATTAGATGGTAAGTTAGAAGTTGTGAGCCAACATGACTCATTACAGGTTTCACTTTTTGCCCCAAAAAACTGTAATGATGACACACCTTCATGTATTTATGCATATCCATACCAAATTTGATCAAGATCAATTTACCTCTCTTCCTGAAATTGAGATCAGTGTAGTTACCTGTCAACTTGTAGTGATGATTATTGTTTTTATGTAGTGAGTTACCGGGGTCCAAAATTAGTACTAGTTCTGTAGCAGATGACTGGGTAAAAGTTGCTGGGATAGTAAATCTTTTACTGGTAGTCCAAATGGCTAGTTTGAATTTAAATATGATATATGGTACTTGGCTAGTACATCATGAAATTGTTAAATGATTAATGTTTGCATACCCATACTAACCTTTGAACCTTTTCAAAGATAAATGATCCATCCTTTGGAGCCATATTTATCATATTTTGTCGTAGGGATTGTAGTTGTTCTTGGATCTGGAGTAACTTTGGATCAACGATTTTGTATGTCAAGTCAATCATTTCTTTTAGTGTCTCCTTACATGATGCTGATAGTGAATTGTTGGATAATTCAATCTTTGATGAATTTTTTCTACTTGGAAGATTTTCTTCCTTCATCATAAAGGTATCTTCATATTTATTGAACAGACTATTGTCAATAGTGATGAAGGGGGAATTCAGGTATTTTGTGCACAGTTTCTCAAAACCGAAATTTGGATATTTATTGAAAACACCACAGAAATGTTTACATGGAAAATGAAAATTTTCCCAGTCATTACATTCGCAGTAAGGCAGATCTTTATCTGTCCCAAAGCTTAAATTGTAGCATTTTCCATTTGAGCTTTCTACCAAGAACTGATTGATCGAGTCGTTATTTTCAACTTTTCTTATGGAAGAAATGTCCATTGCGCTGAGTATTCGTGACTTAACATGATCCACAAATGGCCTTTTCTCATCATGCTGATGTCAAACTTATATTTAATATTACCTACAAGGGCAGTTATACAGAAATTAGAATTTCAATTGAAATTAGATTTTAGCCTGAACTTTTCAGTTTTAGAGTACGACGTCGATGCGAAAGGTGATGATTCAAATAATTCTGGCGGCGTCATTCATAAGGAATGTTCTTTTTCCCCTTTCCCACTTCCCTTTTAAGCCATAATCCGCTCCAGTTTCCATCACTGGTTAATTAAGTTTTCTATGTAGTGTTACACGAATATACGAATTAAAGGTTATGCGAGTTGATTTTCAAGTTTTCCTAATCCTGTTTTCAGTGAATTTAATTTCCTCAAGTTGCAATACAATAAGCAGAAAGGATATTGCAATCCTCTCTTTCACGTAACCTCAGTTCATTCGATTATCGGAAATATTTAAATATTCGATATATAATGCAAATTGTTATAATACTCATTATTATGCCCTACCATGAATAACCAATTTCACATGATTCCTTATTTTAACCACAAACACTGAATTGAAATATAAGCAGATTTAAATTAAGAACACAATTTCAAAACACAATAAAAGGGTAAGAATCGACAACATGAATGCAATAATAAAATAATTGAGAAGTTTATTTCTTATAAGTGTTTTGCAAATTTTATTCTTGCAATATCAAATCAATAATTCAAGTCTCTGCAAACGATTAAATATGCTAAAATTATACTCGCTAGGAAAGCTGTTTAAATCTAGAAAACAAATACTAAATATAAATATAGTCGCAAGCGACGATAAAAGGATTCAGCAAGCGAATGTTCAATTATTTGAAATATAATTAATTGTGGCATATTTTCAATCTTATTGCGCATCTTTTAGAACAAGTTACACGATTCTAGCATTTACCTAGAACTATCCATACCCGGTATTGCAACATCAAAGAATTGTAAAGAAAATCAAAACGCCGACTAAACCACGTAAGCTACAACTTCGTCATGATTTACTTTATTGCTAGTAGAGGTATTGCGCATCTTTAAAAAAAAGTTTCAAGTCTCTATGTAGATTTTGAAAATTTTCCCTATGTAAAAGTTTTTCTCTAGTATGAGCTGAAATGATTGTTCGCAAGCGATTTTATTATTGATTCATAAAGACCATACTACAATCTTACTCTCCTAAAAAATAATAAATTCGATTGGTTGGTATTTGAGTTATCTCCCTTTGAAGTTTGCTATTTTCAAAAATTGTCGGATTGAAAGGTCACTGTGGAAAAAAGTATAAGGAGACTATCGTTTAATCACCAACCCTTTAGCTGCACATAAATGCAAGTTTCAGCTCTTAGATGCTAGTATCTTCAGAGGAGAAGATTTCCATAGGTGCATGGGGTCGCAAAATTGTAAAATGTGTCTAAAATCAAAATGGCGGAAACACCACGTGACTTACGAATTCGCCATGATTTACTTTTTTGCTCGCATGGTCATTGCGCATATTTTGCAAAAAGTTCCAAGTCACTAAGTGCATTTTGAAAATGTTCCCAATGCTAAAAATGGACATTTGGATTCGAACTGGACCTTTAATGGCTGGTGTGATATGGCCCAAAAGCTTCGCAGTTCTATTCCACGTTAAGGGCGATCTGTATGTGAAATTTGGCTGCATTTGCTTCAGCCGTTTTGGCTGAATCTTGCTGACAAAATTTGTGAAATAATAATAAACACGCCAATAACAATAAGGATTCAGCAAATTGCTGAATCCGTAATTATCAATAATATCCAATGAGTAAATCATTCAAGATGATTCATTATTTAACCAGAACAAATTTACGACTTCTTGATATTAACATATTATTGATCTATCATTAAATACTACAAGTAGTAACCACGTTAACATCATTTAAGCATTAGTACCACACAACGTTTTTAATCCATCTACGACAAAGAAATTATTCATGTATTAATGTATTTCAACCTGGTAATAGTTTATTTAATTTGTAACAAACTATCATTGTTATGGCACGTATTTGGGATTTACGGCCTAGACCGTATGATACGACAACTTGGCCAATACGGGAGAAATGGACCAATACTGGAAAAACAGGGTCAAAACGAGACAAACTTGGCCACTATGAGTGTGAGCATGTGCAGTCGCACATTTGGTGAAAGCCTGAAACTGTCGCTTCATAACTTTGCTATTTGTTCACCAATCTAATTCATAATTATTAGTTCAATGTAAATTATATATTTAGTGTTGTGCAAATATAATGAAACGAAGTTAATTAATAAAATTGTCATTATTTAAGTATTATATATTGACCGAGTAACAGGTCCTCGGTATGTTGTATTGGCCCTCGACTGGTCGAAATGGTGTTAAAAAAAACTACTAGAACTCACACATCATTTCCTCAACAAGATGACAAAGAGAAGTGCTCAAAACCATAGGTTTCAAACCTCCTAAACCCTAAGTGCGTGAAACTAATAAATACCAAAATTGATAATAATTTTAGTTATAATTAAATGTTGTCATCTATGGGGTAAAAAGTGATTATATGTGTTTAATGGTGTTCAGTCCATTACGTTCTAAGAAATGCATCTAGATTTTAAAACTAAAATTGTTAACGTCTTGGTCCTAACTATTCTATTTGTTAGCTATTGATTTTCATGAGCAGCATTTTTAGAGAAAAATTACAGAACAAGTTATAATCGTTAACTGATATTTCCAAAGAGTTGACGGGTTCATATTAATATCAGCAACATTGATAAAATTACAAGACGTTGAAACCCCGGGGGTTGATCAAATAAGAAACAACAGTGGTTTTCCCAAGTTGATTAATTATTTTTTTATATGAGATGACATCCAGAGAGTAAACCTTTACATCATGTCCGTTGTTAAGTATCCAAAGATGACTGTTGCTTCTCATCAGACATAACTAATTATTAAATCATAGTACCCTATCCATCAATACTCCACTAATTGTTGTTGATTATATTGTAATTATTTTTTTCCAAAGTTAGGAATCATAGTTCCTGAACAAAACATGTTACTGCAATTCAAGTGTGTTACCGCCATAAAGTCATATTCCATACCACAGTGACGTTATAGAGTCTGAAGTTGAATACTTCCTGATCTGACAATCATAGAATTCCTGTACAATGTAGATGCTAAACATAGACGAAATCCTCACGATGGGTATATCGGTAATGTGTATGATGTTTTATTTGGTGACGAACAATGAAATACTGAGATTTATCAATGTACAGGGAAAATAACTTATATTTTCACTCTGACTGGTGACTGACTAATTTGACGTCATAAAACAATGATCTGACGTAGCGAAGTGTCTTATGACGTCAAATTGTTACTGAGGTAACAAGATGTTCATAGCGGCCTACCAGGAAAACGATCCTGTTCTTGCATTATTATAAGGATAAAATCATGAAAATAAATAGAACATATGTCAATTCGTGACAAATACCATTTTTATCTCATCTCGTGAGGTAGAAAAGTTAACATTTCTACCTCACTCGATGAGATAAACATGGTATTAGTCAAGTACAGACAGATATTCTCTATGTATCATGGTAACAGTGAAATTTGGAGGTTAAACTTATACTCACATATCAGAGTTTACAGGACCTACCTACTCGAATGTTTTATTGAAATATACGTTGACACCTGACATAAAAAAATTTATTAAAGTTTAATTAATGAGTCAAACACAAATACTTGAATATAACATCGTTAAGCGTTTAACAGATATTCACATTAGAACATCTAAAAATAATGAGCACGTGAAGGAAAGGCTTTAACTGCTTGAATGCATGTTTTTAATTGATTTCTTTCTTATTTGAAACACAAATGCTTTAATACAAAACCGTTAAGTGTTTAACCGTTAAGTGTTTAATATTCACATTAGAACACCTAAAAGGAATTACAAAAAAATTAAAATGTGAAGGGAAAACAGTTTTATGCAGGTATTTAATTGGTTTCTTTCATATTTGAAGATTGTTGTGTCTGTCTTTCAACCACAGTTTTACCATTTCTAAATCCTGTCTCTGTTAATTAGTTGGTCAATTCTTGCAATAAATGATTGGGATGTGTTAGTTAAATGATTGTTGAAATTCTGAAGAAACTATTGTCCCTTGAGACGGACTGATTGATTAGATGACTCTGAATCATTTATAGAGACGAAAGTGGTTAGGGACATTTTACTTTTTAAACGATTTCTCTGAACCAAACAAAATAAATGGGTTTTGTAAATGTCAATAACTTCATTTGAAACTTTGATAGGGAATTTTAAAAAACTGAAGAGTTATATCTCCTGAGAATGTATTGACTGCAATTGGTCCAAACAATGTAAAACGATAACAATTTCAGAAAAGGTGTACAATAAAAAAAAAAGTTATGTCATATTCTTTGCTACCCTTTTGCGAGAAACAATACTTGTTTATAAAACAAATTTTTAAAATAAGAAATAACATCAAAGGCAAATTACTTTGAACATATAAAATATGAAAATGTTCTTCATGTCACTTATCATGCTGATAAATGGAACTATTACAATCAATAAGATTGGCATTACTACTGTGTATATATGTAACTTATGTATGTTATGTTTCTGAGTTGGATGCAAAGGTTTGGTGAACATTTACAAAATATTTTGTTCATCTATGACCCTATGCCTTTTGTTATTACTAAAAAGGCTTCTGACAGTATAGAGACATAACGCAAACTATAAACAAAAACAACAAATACAAGCTTTGACAAAGCTTTATAAGATCCAAAAGTTCAACTCTCTTAAGTTGACTTATGCAGTGAGGTCTACAAACGAATTTTGGTTTACAATGGGATCCAATATCTCTATCTAGTGATACCAGCACATTAGCCAATAAACATGGATATATTTCTGTGCAACTTTACTTGGTAATAGAGCACACGAGCATGTTCTAACATGTACACTTTATTTATTTACTTGATCAAATCGTTAGATGCATAACCAAATGTTCAATACAGATAACCTCTACAACCTTTATTCTAAGACATGAATCAACAGCAACACAGGACAAAAAGTGGTGGAATCCATTTGCAGAACCCTTCCGGATTCTCCCAAATATTGGCGGATCCCGAGGAATCCGGAAGAATCCGGAAGGATCCGGCAAGCGGATTCCACCACTTCTTGTCCTGTCCAATAATTGCATACACATGTTAAGAGCTTAAATGAAGTATTTACTTGTTCATATAACATGTGGGTCTATTAAATGACAAAAATCACATTTCTTGATGTATTAATATAAATTTAGTGTATTCAATTCTCATCTAATGTAAAATTTGCAAAAGTAATAACTAATGACCTTTGAAGACTGTATTACTATTTATGTTCTCACGTAAATTGAAAAGGATGTAATTACTTTTATATTGACAGGATGTAAGGAAATTAAAGGAAACCAGAAGATGTAACTAACTCGATGCTTGAGGCAGGACGTAGTATCAATAGCATGGGAATTAGATACATTTCGCTCAATTGTCTTTCTTTAATTATGCTTTTTCGGGGGAAATGACGACAGAGAAGACACATAAAATTCGATTCGAAATACTTGTATTTCTTTATAATCAGTACTTTCTGGGAAAAAAATCAAAGATTTCTAAACTTTCATTTAAAAGTATACTTTTTGACCACTCACCTTTTTTACGAATTAATTTGTAAATTACAATTGTCATAATTAGGAACAATTGTTAAAATAAGGCACCATTCTATCTTGATTTGTTAGATTTTTACTCTTCTGGATAACAACTTCTTTAATGTGAAAATACAGGACGTTTCGGAGTATATGCTCACTTCTTCATCAGGTGGAATTTTCACATTAAAGAGGTTGTTATCCAGAAAATGTTCTTATGTATACCACTTCTAAATGTCCTTCAAAGACATGTTATTCTTCTGTCAAAATGAGTTTGTTTGCATTGTTTCAGAATGAATTAAGTAAATATTTGCTTGACTTATCTTGTATACACTCTTGTGATATTTTCAATAAAGGATTAAACCGATAATCTAAATTATAATTAAGAACAAACATTTCATTTTAAATTATGATTTTATGGTACTATCGTATTGTATAATGAAAATTCTCCTTTATATCGATCAGTGTATTAATTTGCAACAATTACATTATAATTTAACAATGATTTATTTGCTGATACTTGACAAAATCATAGTTCTAATAAGCCTACAGTCAATGAATAATGTTTAGGTATTTTGGTCCTCGGAATGTCGAAATTGTAACAGGCTTTTGGTTTCATAAAGACATTATGAACGACTTTCGAGTTCTGCTCCAGAAACGAAATGATTACGGGCAAATGGATGGACAAGCGGAGAGATACAGAAAGACAGATGGATGGATGGACAGACGGACAATGATTACTTTGTTGATTGTTTGTGTGTGATCCATGCATTCGGTCCAAAAAGGATTAGGTTGACTTTAAATAATGTACACAGTGCACTCTCATATTTTCAAAACAGAAGTTTTCGATTCAATTGTCCTGAGACTGAGACTTTTACAGTGTGATAGATTGTTTACCAGAACCTGCGATTTTCACTGCAGTGGTAGCTTACTTAAGTATCACCTAATCCTTCAAGCCAATAGATTTCCTGTTACGCCATTACAGTGGGAGAAATAGACACACGAGATAATAAAATGTCCAGGCTAAATACATTAGCCCTTCTTAAGGTTGCCAGTTTTACAAACAGTTGTGGACATGCTGTTAGAAGACAATAGTGTTTTAGATTCATTGTCCTGACGGGAGTTCATTTACAGTGTGATAAATTGTTTACAAGAACCTTTGATTTTCACTGCACTAGCAGTTTACTCTATCAAGTATCTCCTAATCGTACATACCAACAGATTTGATTAACTTTTACGCAATTTTATTGGGAGAAATAGACAGAAATTCCTAAATCATGGAGTTTCTAATTGAATGATGTGTAGTTCAAATCATTTGGATACGAAACCATAAAATAATAAAATCAACAGATATTTGCTCCTGTTAACCCCGCCAGTTTTACACACATTTACTGACATGTGTAAAGTCGTAAATAAAATCAAAATAATAAAATATTCAGGCTAAAACATTTCTCTATGTTAACACCACCAGTTTGAAACACATATCTACATATGAGTAACATGGTAAATAAAACTCACGGCTAACGATATATGTCCTTGTTAACGTCGAATACTGGAGTCAGGTTTTGAATAACAGGAAATACAGGACTAATGTTCAGAAACACATAACAAAGCATGTTTCATTGACTGTTCAAAGATGCAAATAAACTCAGGAAATTAGTGTTTTAGACTGATATTTTCATTTTATCAAAAAATGCGAATTCGCATTGTCACTGGTAAAATACAAACATAAAATGATTGGCATGATCGTTTCATATATTATACAGTATATACTATCGACATATTTGTATGATTAATATTCAGTTCTGAATAATTATTAACAAGCCATTTTAGAGAAAAAAATCGAATACAGTCAACTAAATATGTACAGCATTTCTAAGAAAAACTTTCAGTATGAAGAACCTCCTTTAAGTTTATAAATTCAAAACGATTTTAAAATCTTGATAATATTTCACTATCATATTCCATAGGCTCCGACGTTGATTTCATTATATGTCTAACCTTTGGTAAAACGTTATAATTTTTTTAATTGATTGTGTCTTTACATTTATCACTTAAGCCAAATGGACGTCAAAGATTGTGCCCTTTGGAGTTTGTAGTTCAAAGGGTTTATAACATTAATCTTGCTTGGACCAATCTAAAACCAGGAGATGACTTAACTGATATTGTCAACACACAATCACTGTAGACGACGTGGGATGTTTGCATTGATTACATTTCAAGCATTTCTTGTAAAGTTTAATGTTTACTGATGACTCTAATCCATTTTACTCTGTTTTCAGTTGTCAAGAATCTCTTTGAATCTATGTTATTTAGAAATGACAGAGACGCTCTAATCATGCATTTATTATAGCGATAGTTATTGACAATATTAATTGTCACTGCTCCGATTCTATTAAGTGATTAGGAACGTAGTCTCCATGGAGATGTATCTGGAAGTGCACATGGAATGCTCGCCGAGAGAGCGCATCCTGGGTTGTTCGAATTTGGAGATAACCCTATTGTTATTGTGATTTAAAAGGCTCCATAGCACGATTTTCCTACTGAAATAAAGTGACCTCGCGAAAATAAAAATAAGTGTTCCCAATAGCTAAATAATACTCTTTCATCAATAAAATGTGTTCTAAAACGAATACAAGTGGTTCGGGTAAGACATGCGAATGAATTTCCGATCGAGTGGCCATTTTAGGTGTTCACATTAACATGTCCGCCCGAAGGCAGCTCAAGTGATCTCATTGATGAAGCAATACTTAAACAGATATGGTACAATGATGGATTGGTAAACAAAGTTGCTGTCTGCACTCATCATTCAAATGCAGTAATTTTTTTAAAACATCGTGTTTGACCGTAGCTTCCACGAGAAATAAGCCAACCAAATACGTGGATTTTTAAATGTTACGGTAGACGTTTCAAAACAATTCCTTTATTAAAACTTAGTCTTGAGACTTTTCTACACATGTCCTGACAATTGATCACCATGAACTGAATTATGCACGATTACAAATATCTTGACAGTTTTACAATTCAGATCAAATTCATACGAGGAATGACTCATAACTATATTTCATAATTTGAGTCTGGGGTAAGTAGCAAACATTGAGAAGTGTATAAATTCATACATCAATTAGGTATAAAACCATTAATAATCCTACAAATGCTTTCTATTTTGTTGTGTCACTTCATAACATATAGGAACGTTCAAGATTGACCATTCTTCTGAAATTTCTCTATTTTGACAGTCAATGTTTAGAAATCTGTACAATGTATCTTAACAGGCATGGGGGCAAATGAAGTATTGGTGGTCTTTAGACAGCATTGTGTTCAGTAATATTGGCATGTACATGTTTAACCTCATCTTCCGCACTCATCGGGCCATATAGGGGCGGGATAGCGCAGTGGTTAGCGCGTTCGGCTTCAGATCAAGAGGTCCGGGGTTCGAATCCCGCCAGGGGCACGACAACTTTGTCTGCAGTAGAGAACTATTCTACACACAGTAAGGTTTGGCCATGGGTGCAATGCTACACTGAATTTCAGCTTAGTACCACCCATGGTTCGCTAGTTCCAGCCGATGTTCGCAGGTTTCACCGCAATGCATAGCCACATGGCGTTGCGGGCTTTCTCCCTGCCATAATACTAGCAGCCGCGATATAAGTGAAATACTCTTGAAAGCGGCGTTCAACCCCAACTCACTCATTCACTCACTCGGGCCATATATGCACTTTTAGAAAATGCATACTGACCCTTGAGACAACTCGGAGGGATTTCTGAGACAGGAAGTAACACGACTATTTACTATGGTTTAGACTAACCAAATGCGCGTTTACAAATCACGCACAGACACGTTATATGGCCCGATGCGTGAGGAAGATGGTTTAACCTTAAAGACAAATGAAAGTCAAGGGCCAAAATATTAATCAAATAAATTCCAAGAGTTATAAAGAAACAAGAACAATTAATAGATTATAAATCCACTTTTCCTTAAAGCACTCAAATTTAAATTTAAAGTTGGTATGGCCTTAAAAACCAGCGGAGGTCCAAATTTGATTTTCAATAAGTTCATTTTAATACTTTTCCCTCAAACTTTTACAATGATGATGTGTCACATGATGATTGTTCTCGTTTAAACAGGCATCGGCGCATCTTTTTTTATAGTCTTTCAGGCGGTGCCAACTTTGTCTATCGATAATGGTTTTCGTTGCTATCATTTGTCTACTTTCAAAGGTTACTTGAGATTTGGTTATGTGACTCTTTCCGGTTAAAGATGAGTTTATTCAATGAGGTAGCAAATTAGAGCAATCATTAAATAACTGTTTCATCTGCCTTTTCATGAGTATCATGGTCTCGTGATTTTTGGAATGTTTTCATAAATTTCCCAAAATGCATGGATATCGAATTTTAAAACAAGGAAGTGAAGTATTCAAAGTTTACCGCGCTGAACTCCAGGTTACATTGGTTGAAAGCGCACGCACAATATTTCCCATCAAACACTCAGTTTATCCAGCAATGAAATTGGGTCACCCACGCAATCGTTGAGAAGCGCTGATTGTTGCTGCCTAGACCCCCTGTTACACTGGGCATGCTTCTAACGGCGTTCCCAGTGGATTCTAAAATTAAGCAAAACACGAGAAAAGCGCAGTAAGAGCTCATAGAACGTATTAGGGCCGCAGGGGAAACTCTCAAGGACGCACTGGGAACTCCAAGAACGACCAAGAACCCCGCATCTCTGCGTTTGTTTTGAACATGTTCAAAACAAACGTAGTGGTTCTGGGTTCTGGCGAGACCGCAGGGGGAACGCAGTGCAGTCACCAGTCACAGTAATTTTTGGAACGAGTTGGAAACGTACTTCTGTCTGGATATGCATGGTGTTTGCATCTACGCTCCTAATGCGTTCCTATTGGGCTGTTACTACATTTCTATCACGTCCCTTGCGATCCTACTAAGTTTTCTTAGTGGGTTCACAAAAAGTTTGCATTGCGTTCAATTTGCGCTCTCTGCCAGATATAACACTATTACCATTCATAAGTGCAAATAAAGATACAACGTCTTATCATTGTGCAGTTGGCACATTTGCAGGCAATAGACTTATTAGCAGTTTGAGCGCGAATCTATCACTGATCACAGCGGCTGAGTATTGGGGTATTTGTAAGTGTATCATTCACGTTTTAGGGACCCAGTAAGAACGTAGGGGGAACTTGGTGAACTTGGAGTACGCAAAAGCAACATAGTAAGAACGCAAAGGGAAACCCACAAGGAACGCACACGATTGTATTCACAGGACAAAAAGTGGTGGAATCTGCTTGCCGGATTCTTCCTAATTGTTCCGGATACTTCCAGGTTCTCGCAAAACTTTTTTGTCCTGTGATTGAGAACGTTGAGTCGAAAACACAGCTGAAACGAGTCAGAAGCTCCTTGATGGGGGAAAAACTGATGTTTTTCGGGGTTCACACCGCGTCTTGAATGAAAAAGGCCATTTTGAAGAACGCAGTTAAAAAACCCATGAGAACGCAGTGCAGTGTGACAGGGGGTATCAGTTAGCTGCCAACTGAGCTTTGCACATAACCACTTGCCCCTGTTAATATATAATTACAAAATGATTTTGTTACACTAATTTCCGCGATTCAGGATGGAAACATGTTGCCATTTCTCGATGAATGCAGATAAAATGTGAAACCATACCTCGTCCATTCGTACATACCTTGTGATGTCACAATCCATTCGACCAAACGGTCGGGTCAGTCGGTTACACCTAAACATGTTATGGAATATAAGAAAAATACGTCAAATCATCTTCAAAACAACGTCGATAACTGAAATGTATACATTTTGATTAGGACAATTAACTTCAGCGGGAATATTTCATTTTAATAGATACAACTCCTCAAGCTTATTCGCTCACATCGCTTCACTGACAGTAGCCATGTTATAACGTCGCGTGATATGGTAAAGAGGGTTAATCTAAAAATGCGGAATCTGGAAAAACATGAAAGCTTAGTGAATGCATGTAAATGAGGCGGAAAACGAAATTATGCCGTTTTAGATCAAAGATTCCTCAATTTTGATTCAGCCATATTTTGTCGCGTGTAACAAGCTGTTGCCTCCGGTGATAAATGAAAACAATATTAGATTTGTGTAAATATTTAAAGAAAAATGTGTTGATTTTGTAATTAAAAGGTTTGTTTTACATGTTGTGTGCTTCTATCGAAGTATAACTATCGAAGCTCTATGGTAGGCGATTATATGCAATTTATTGCTGGTATACTTAGATAGAGGCACAAAACATGTAAAACAATCCTCAAAGTAAACATGTAACTCATGTCATTTGCTGAATATCATTTTACAGTTATGTTAAGTATTAAGCATAAGCAACCAAAATAAAAAGAAATGAAAGCCAGTGTTAGATTTGAAATTAATATCGTCAACTTCATCTTAGGATTCAAGCATCTCGTTTCCTAAATGAAATATATGAAAAATATCACCACTTTTTTACACCGATTAATCAAGCAAACTCTGTAAATACATTATCTTAATCATTGTGAACATCTTAAAAAAAAACTAAATTTTTTAAAACATCTAATAACATATGTACTCTGATTTTAAGCATCATAATGTAAAAATTAGTAAATGAATAAACAATGCTAATCATGATTTTAATTTATTTATTGTAATATACTGGTGATATTTTCATCATTCTCTCTTACGTCAATGTTGTAATGGCCTAGTTTAAATTTCTATCCTCATTTTGGGTAAAAATGATGTTTGATCTTAGTTTAAATGTTATTTCTATAATTTTACATATTGAAAAAATTACAATAGAAACAGTTTTATTTACCTTGTTTAGATCTCATTTGCTTTTTTACTATAGACTTTGATATACAATGTTGGAATCAAGTGGCAGTTATATGAGCAAGCACGGAATAAATAACAATTGGCCCACATGATGACAGTGTTAGAATCTACAATGACAGCCCACATTACTCACCTTACAAAAAACTCTTTTAAATAAATCTAATCTCATTTTCCCATTTTAATTTGATTAATTAAACATCATGCAAAGCATATTATCTTCTCATTAAGATGCTATTTTTTAAACTTCTAATGTGCGTGATTTGAATTTTCATTGAAAACGATTATGTATAAAAACTCCTTATAGATTAATTTTTTTTTTTTGAAAGCTTCATATAGAATTTCTACATTAATTAATTTACTTCTGACAATTAAATAAATTATTCATTGATTTCACAATGAGATTATACTTTCCTATGCAAAGGAAATGCCTATAAGAGATCACGTCAGATTTCGTTAAAACTATCAAGATCATGTTAGCAAAATAGCAGTATGAAGTTGCTTCATATCTCTACAGCATTTCAAAGTTTAGGAAGTTACAAAAGAATGGCGATTGTTTTAATGGGGTAAGGGTAACTGTTGAATATTCTATCAGAGAAATGATTCACATACAACCAAGAGCAACGATACAGACACAAAGTCGTAATGAAGTGATGATGGCAATGTAGCTGTACATATGTATGTAGTCAATATGAGCAAGTAAATAAACTGGAAGAAGGTTTCTTCATTTAGCATGATTTTCTTAAAAGTTAGTGGCATCCCACTTTTGCCGTTATTTCAGTTGACTGTCGCAACTGTTAATTTTCATCATAACGTTAAGACAAATACTATATTTCAGTAATTATTTAATTTTGCAAATATGTTTTCCCCATAATGTAAATGTAGGCGTTGATTATATAGACTTCCAGTAATATAATATTTTTCATAATTCATTATTATTGTTAATAGTTATTAGCTTACATAACTACTATTCCTTTACGAAGAGTCTTAAATAGTGATTACACAATCAGCATGAAGTAATTGATATCCAAACGAAGGTTAACTTGATGCTGTTAAGTTAACCCTCACCAACAGTTATAATTAACACGATGCTTGATGGTTCTATTATTTCAGAAAATCTTGTAATTACGATTACAAATCATCTATTCATTTGTTATTGATTTCTAAATTCTTATAAAATATCCTTTGCTGTGTAAATTGTTAAGATTTGTTCTAGTCACTCTAGGATAAGTTGTGTTGATACATTTCCAGAACATCTAAAAACAAATGGTTTTATTGGCGTTTCACTGTATCTGTTCAAGTCATTCTTCTATTAACCATGAGATCACTACAATCATGGAACTTTTGCACTTTTTCTGGACTTGAGAAGTTATGCGAAAGATGAGTGTGCAATGAATATGATGTCTGAAACTAATGTATTTATGATTGCATTTACTAATAATCTTAACTATCTACCAGATAATATGTGATCCCATTGTGTTTAAGACACAAATAATGAACCAATGGATTAAGAAGGAAATAATATAATTTGACTTCAACAAATTTAATCCTTTTTCAAAATCGTCATGGGTATAGTCACTGACACGATTTGTTTGTTATATTATCTCATTCTGTATGAAGTGATACGTATTACTTTGCATATGGATAACATATTTCTAATGTGATAAAAGTCCAAACTTCACATGGTTAACATTCATGAACATAAATAACAAATTTCAGTACGGTATCAAAACCTCGATATCTATCATAGTTTATGCCTCAAGTCAGACTGATATCTATAACAGTGAGGCCCAGCTTTTGATATCAATGCAAGAGCAGTGTACTGATTCAAGATTTGCATTAGTCAATGTCATACAAATGAAATGTGTGCTGTTACTGACTTAACAGCTGGTTATTCACACATATTCACCTCAACTTATTTGGTGTGCTATTTATTAATTTGTCTATGGAATAACAATTTATATTGCTGCCAATGTAAACAAAAGTGGTTGACAACAACGTTAAACTATCGAAGTTTACTTAAGGAATGAGATAACTTTGACTTAGTACGATAGTTCTATATCTATTGAAATATATGAATGCATGCAGCTTGACTGAGCTTTAATGATTTATATGTTACATGAAGTGTTGTTAATATTTATAGTGGTCCCATGATCTTTTCCTTATCACTTCTGAGTGAAAAACATAGCTTGTGTTGTAAAATAAATGTGTTTCAAATCAACATTTTATTTCAACTTTTGAAATAAGAAATGAATTAAGAGTCAGAATTAAAGTAATAAATACTTTATGGATTCCAATTCACACTTAAGTTCAACATACATGCTTCAGTTCTAACAAAACGGAAAATAAAGTTATTATTAGATAACATTATTTTGACAACAATGTCATCAAAGTCAAATTAAAATTATAATTGACACAGATCTGTACTCGAATTGAAAACAATGGTTTATTCATACAGATGATCGCCCACTTTCACAGCCACTTCGTTGCTATATTGCACAATTGTAAAGATGACGTTAAATCATTGTCAAAATTACAAATATAACCATCTTTCTCGTACATTTTGAACCAAAGAATTATTACTTCTTTCAGAGGCATTTTGGAATTGGAGACTAATTATCAAAGTTATGGATTTACAACTTTTTTATTGCAATGATATATCAGTGTAGATACTAACATAATTTGCTTGATAATGGTGCATAGAAAGGTTGCAAAAAAGACGTCGTACATCCATAAATTCAAAATGATTTTAAAGGATTATGTATCTCAAACTGTCAACTGTCAATTATCTTGTTTTCCTTTCAAAGGAGTTGGAGCACATTGTCTATTTGAAATAAAGAGATTTCACAAAATAGAAAAGGAATGTTACCTACAATTGCAAAACAATCTTCCTCAATTATCAAATAAAGTTCTTAAACGAATGGTTATGGTTCGTTTCAGCAACGCGGATCCATTTTTCATCGAATTATTAAAAGTTGATCATACTAAGACGGCCGCGAGGAGTTTCCGTTTTATGTGACACCGTTTTCTATGACTTCATATAGTCGGGTCCTGTAGCCGGCTGTTTTACAAAGAAACATAAACTTATAACAAATGGCAAAAGTTTTAGCATAGACAAAATGCACAAAACGTTCTGCATCCTCGTTCAGGGCAGTCCAAAACAATAAGGATAGTATGGCGTTTATGGTGAATAATACGACAAAGGCAATAGATGATAACTTGTATCATAAAAGTGACAGTGAACCAGACTAACGTTGAAATATGTTCGATATTCAACTTTACCCCATTTTGCAATCTCTACATGGGTGAACGAACTACAAATTGGCCAACTAAGTTATTGACTACATCTTTCTTTAAAAATAATTACTTGATTTCATTGTTCAACAGACTTTCGGATGGAACATACTTGTTAAATCTATTAATGCACAGACACATCCTTTGTCAATAGATGATGCTTGAGTCATTTCCAATCCATCATTGAATATTATTGAACATATTTCCATCGCATCCCATCAATCTTAAACCTTTAAAGTTAGTCAGCTGTTGTGAGGTATTCAATGAATTGTAATCAGCTTTTGAAATTGTTTAGATGGTACAATGAATACAAAAATACAGCCATTGCATCACGTACATGTATCAGTGTGGTTTAAGAATTGTTACATTTCATGACCACGGGATCATTAAACAAATCTCAGTTTTTAACACTTCTTCTATGGTCAATATAACTAAATGCATATAGCTTCCTATTGTATTTAAACATCATTGTCATATTTCCAGATTCGTTGTCCATGGATTGATGATAACTAAATTAAAAATATTATCGGCTTACTTTTTCTTAGCACATGTCTAACTGTGTCCTTATTCGTCTTATTAATCCCGTGGAGATAGTCATGAATTCAGTTTTAATTACAAACAAAGTATTTATCCAGTTTCAGACCGTGTGATCCAGAGTACAGTGATGTGTGCGAAATATTTGTATATGATAAGTACAATATGATATTATGTTATTCGTATTGTACAAAACATGATATGAGATACAACATGATTTCATGTTTTGGGATTTTCTGTTCTACAGCAAGAAGTGATGTGTGTAGTGACAGAAGATCAAATTGGTTCAATAGTTGCAACGTCATGTATCCCTGTTATCCTACCACTATCATTTCCTCCAAGAGGCAGTTACGATAGTTGAAGATGTAAAAAGGTTGAGAAATGTTCAAAAAGGATATTGCAATCTCCTATCCTTTATGACCCCGTACCATTATTTCCTTTGAAAAGATCGATACAATCCCTAAACGTTGTTTTGACACCGTTTTCATATTCGCTACCTTTACCAAATCGAAACGAAACTTTGGCAATGGACAGTATCCATATGGAAATGTTTGCAATTACCTGATTAATATATTGTCTAAAGAGAGTGATGTCTAGTTATGACATGTTCATCGTTCGAACAATCTGCAGATTGTGAGCTCAGAATCTGCAGATTGTGTGATTCCTACATTACACGAAACATGTATACTGATGTTTCCATTTGTCGCACTCCAAAAAAGTTGAAACATTATGTACTTTAATATTTCATTTGAGCTAATCATTTTTCCATTTTTATTGCCACTATTCAGGGAAACATGATACTAAAGCATACTGTATTTAAATGTCATATTATAAAATGCAGTGCATCTGCACATTAGTCATACAGACGAGTGAGTGAGTGAGTTATTGCTTAATGCTGCTTCGGCAACACGCAGCCATTAGCGGCGAGAAATTTAAGTTTATTGATTAATTTTTAAATAATTGCAAAAGCAAAAAGTAATGACACAAAGGCGATAAAAAACATCAGCAAAATATCACAGTTTTTGTTAAAAAGCTGATAGAAAAGATAACATTTACAATTTGTCAAATATATTGACTGCTTTCAAAAGTCTAAAATGCGGTGTTCACCAAATTGACTAAAAACTTGAGATAAAGGAATATCAGGATAAAATGTTTCCCTGATGTGCGCTATGTCCCAACACTCACACAAAATGTGTTTTACTGTGATGGGACACTGGCAGGGAATACACATTGGGGGGTCTTCTCCCTTTAAAAGAAAAGAATGAGTGAGCTGAGTGTGTCCAATACGACATCGTCGTAGAACACAAGCTTCATGCCGGGTAAAAGAAGACAGAGATTTGTTACCTAAATGAGGTTGAATAGTGTGAGGTTTGTTATGCTTTTATAGGTCCCATTGGGACTTCCAACGTTGTTTAATGTAAGATTTAATAGCAGGTTTAGAATCTGTATATGGAATTTTGGTAGGAGAAATATGTTTGAGATTTACTGCTGATTTAGCTACCGAGTCAGCTTTGTTATTACATCTTATACCCATATGGCTAGGAAGCCAGCAAAAGACGATGTCGCATTGGAGACAAGAATTATGAAGTTATAAAATGTCCCTGATAATTGGGTGATCACTCTTACAGTTCTTAATTGCTTGTAGGCAAGAAAGTGAATCGGGAAAAAATAATGTAATTATTAGGAGTTGAGTTTTTAATGTGATGGACGGCCTTAAGGATGGCCTTAGCTTCTGCAGTAAAGATGCTGCTGCCATCATGCAGCCTTGAGGCATATGTTGTTTAAGGAGTCACAGTTGCTGCTGCAACTGTGGGTCCATCCTTAGAACCGTCAGTGTAAATTGATTTATAATCTGCGAAAAAATCACGTAGTTCAAAAAATGCCTGTTGAAATATTAATTGGTCTGTATTTGATTTTTTATGAGTAGATAGAGAGAGGTTGACACGGGGTCTGATCACCTGCCATGGCGGATTGGCAAGCAATCTGTGCTCTGCTATTGTTGTTAGGTCGATATCAGAATCTTCAACATGTTGTTGAAGTCTGATACCGAGTGGTGGAATTGCTTTAGGTTTTAGGTTATACAACTTCTGGAATTCCGGATTGAATACGCAGCTGTATGCAGGATTAGAAGGGTAGGATTTTAATTTGGTTATATATATATATTGAAGTGCTAGCTTGATGCGCCGATTTTCAAGAGATGGCTCATCAGCTTCAACGTAAAGGCTTCAATAGGTGAAGTTCTGAAGGCCCCAAGACAAAGCCTGTGACCCTGTTGGTGGATTGTATCTAGCATTTTGATATAAGAGGGACGGGTAGATCAATATATTATGGATCCATAATCAAGTTTGGAGCGGATGAGTGATAGAGATGAAGAAGAGTTTCTTCAAATTAATTCTTGTAGGTCGTTTTTTTTACGTGCCTTAATGGCAGTATTGCAGGTTTCATCAAACCATGGCTTGTGAATGCGTGGATTTGCCGAGGTTTTAGGGATAGTTTCATTTGCAATATCAATGAGACCTTTAGAAAAGGCCTCAACAGGATCAGTTGCATTAATAATTTTATCATATATAATATGCTCACGGCATAGGGTAGAAAATATATCCCAATCAGCCTTGGAAAATTTCCAACGAGGACTGTTCATAGATGAGGAGGGTTCTAATACAATGTGGAAGTGGTCACTTTGGACTGACCATGAGAATTAATGTAAAAGGGATGCATCAGTTACTGATAGATCAATAGCTGTATATGATCCTGTAGCAGGATGTAGATATGTGTTTGTGCCATCATTAAATAGACATAAGTCATTTCGAGTGAGGAAACTTTCGAGTTTTTTACTCCTAGAATCTAGGGTATTACTACCCCAGAGGGGATTGTGACCGTTGAAGTCACCCATGATAATAAAAGGTTTAGGTAATTGATTAACAAGTTGATCAAGGTCCTTTAAAGTAAGATCTTGAGATGGTGGAATGTATAAAGAGCATAGAGTTAATGTTTTAAATAATGATAAACTGACTGCAACAGCCTGCAATTGTGTTTTTAATGGAATTTCCCTTGGATAATTCCATCTCGTACCAGAATTGATGCACCCCCTTTTGCCCTATCAGCAGAAGGGGAGAAAGAATTGTAAATAGTGAATGGCCTCATTGTGACCTTATCCGATTCTTAAAGATGCGTTTCTTGAAGGCAAATAGCTTGGGGATTGTAATTTTCCTGCTACACACAACCCTCAACCACCAGGCATCCTTCCTCCATCCGTACAGGTCGCAGTCCACGGCAAACAGATTGCCCCCTTTTTGTCGCCTCTTACGACAAGCATGAGGAACTGAGGGCCTATTCTAACCCGGGCACCCACGGGGCCATACAGACGAAATGTATGCCATTACTGACTTGAAAACTGGGAGTGGTAATTGTTTCTTCGGCTATTCAATAACAGTTTATAATGTGACCAATATAAAAGGTGGTTGGCAATAACGATGGAGTTTACTTCAGGAAGGAGATAACTTTGAGTAAGTACGATAATTCTATATCTATTGAGAGATATGAATGCTTCTAGCTTGCCTGAGCTTTAGTTATTTACATGTGACATGAACATGCTTGTTAATATTTATAGTGGTCCTTTGATATTTTCCTTGTCCTAGCAGCAAAACGAAACGTGTGTGTACATTGTTTGTGTTTTAAAACAAATGTGTTTCTAATAAACATTTTGTTTCAACTTTTAAAATAAGAAATGAATCAAGAATCAGTTAGAAGAATTAGAATTAGAATTAGAGTCAGAATTAAAGTAATAAATACTTGATGTATTTCAATTCATTTTAAAATTCAACATCATGCATGCTTAAGTTCTAAAAAAGAGGGGAAAAGTTATAATAAGTTGACGTTATTTTGACAACGATGTGTCAAAGTCAAATTAAACATATAATTGAGACAAATCTGTACCTGAATTGAGAACAATGATTTATTCTTACAGATGATCGCCCACTTTCACAGCCACTTCATTGCTAAATTGCATGATTATAAAGATGATGTTAAATCATTGTCAAAATTACAAATATTACCATCTTTTTGTACCAAAGGATTATGTTTGAAGAATGTCCAACTGTCAATTACTGTTTTCCTTTTAAAGGAGTTGCAGCACATTGTCTATTTGAAGTTAAGAAATTTCACAAACAAGAAAAGCCTTTAAAAAGGCAAGCTTGGGGCACCTGGGTAGATGTAGTGTATGGAACGTGAGGCGGTGATTTGTTAGTGGGAGGTGATTCCAGGTGAATATGGGTGCTGGATATGGATTGGATGGATGTCCGACAATGTATGATGAAAGCGTTGAGGAAGAACATACAATTAAGGAAGGAAGTATTGCGTGAGGAAAAGCTGAAGGAGTAATTCTATATTCTATTCTATATTTCGGTTTAGCTAGTTTTGTATCGGAACCTTCAACAACTGTATGAAACCTTATCTTAATAATTTCACTTCAAGTAACATATGCACATTTAATTTCATATTGTCATTAATAAGAGTTCCTAGCATAACTATATCGTTACATTTTGAATTAGTTTTGACATTACAAAGGTTGGCGTAAGACCTACTCGTGTAACATCTAACAGGTAACGTAAGCTTGCATACACATGTATTACCTGAGAGAAGTTTTACTCACTCATTCTCAATGAAAGTCAGTGCCCAAGTAATATATCCATTTTACAAAATTTGAAAGTCTGCATTAGAAGTCCTGATTGGTGTTGTCCGATAGTCCTCTCCAAACATCATAACATGTCAATATATCTTATTTTTAAGAATTTTCTGTAACAAATTAGAGCCTAATCAACTATTAACAAAGGATTTCAATGTTATATATATTTGTCTTAATGTCTAGATCAAGTGTTATTTGTTAGAAATGTATAGACTGGCATTTTAATTGTTTTAAAACTTTATTTTTTATTTTTTTATGATTTATTTTCTCTCCTTAGAATTACCCTTTGTATCCTACGCTTTGTATAAATAATGCAATATCACATGTTTACAGTCAATTATCACAAAGACCTCAATCGGATGTATTATTCCAAAAAAGTATCGCCGAAAGGATTCGGACTTGTTCTAACCCTAAGGACAAAATGTAACGAGAGTTCCAAGACAGCAACCAACGCACAACACAACACAACACCGTGTGTTATCATATCAATGTAAAGCTCTCAAACAAACATGTCAATTTACCGTGTGGCGATTATCTTTTACTTTTAAGATTTTAATCTATGGAGACCAACTCTATTACATTGCTTTCGCTAACTCGACATCAGCAAAATTTTGGAAAAGTAGGTCAGTGGCTATGTTTGATTAGTTTCATCGGCATATACACCGACCAAGTGACCGGAGTACATGCACCGTTCTGAAGCCAGACTTAAAGTTATAACAAGTGTATCGACGTACACACAGAAAGACGTCATCATCCCTCAAACTAGCTTAAATTAACATGTCATTTAAATGAGAAAACTTTTCTAAAATTACTTCCAAACATGAATTGACATTTTATTAGCGTGTTAGGCATTGTTTTAAAGAACCATTATTGTTCTTAAATAAATCACTTCGTCAAAGTATCTAGTTGTCAAATGCAAAGTCAAAGAAAATATAGTTATTAAATGTCGCATGGATAGCATTTGTAAGCCATTAAACGCCACCTTCGCATGTCATTTCAAACCGAAAGCATTCGGATTACGCCTTAGGCGCACGCCATTTTTACCTTTTTCGGCGGCGTATGCCGGCCGGTGTTGCGCCGGGTTCCGAATCAATCATAACCAGTAAAACTGTTAACCAAACGGAATGTAGTTTCCGATTCTGGAATGCCAAATAATGTACTTAACTTATAGAAAAGCGCTTTGTTACTTGTGATATTGATTTGAATTGCAGATTACAAGTTTATCATTGATACTAATGAAACATTGAAGAACAATTTAATCTATATGACAAATATTGATAATCAAAATCCACATTTGTTTGTGCCAATTATTTCGGATTACCCACAATGTCACGTGGTTCGTAATTTGCTACAGCTTTGGTCATTGGTCAATAGAATTTCAAAGATGCTAAGACAACGCATATCATTGGCTGAAGGTTCTATTTGAAAATTCCAACAGTATAAAGGGAGAAATTCAATTTGGTATAGTGCCTCCTCATATCATGTAGATGTGCCTTTTGGGGGTTTCAACCTTTTGAATATTTTTTTTTCTGTTTCCATGGCAACAATTTAGACCATGTTTATTGGAAGGGTAGAGTTTCTTTCCTGAGAGGATTTTAAAAAGTGATTGACCTATCCTCACCAAATGTTTTATACCACCTCCTCATATGATGTTGATGTGCCTTTTTGTGGTTTGAACTGTTTGAACTTAAATGTTTCTGTTTCCATGGCAACAGTTTGTACATTTGTTTTTTAGAAAAGAAATAAGTTGAAGTGAATCGGGTGAAGGAGGAGATTAAATTGTTTATTCCAGTATATAGGTCATCGGCCCATGTACATATCTAGATTCATGATTTTGAGAGATTAAACATCAAATATTGTCCTTCTTTTTAAGAGTGACAATTTTACAATTTGCGCTAAGTTATAAAGAACTTCATTATGTTTATATGATAGTAATTCATAATAAACAAACATGTTAATACCCGTGATATATTGGTAAGGTAGATATAAATGTAGCCTGTTATGGAGATTGGCTTAGGTTGTGCTTCCATGACGATATAGCATTCTATCAAACATTTATTCTCATTTATCTATTTCTTCTTAGCTATGAAGTCAAATCTATTTAAATATTTTGGCCTGATATTGTCATTATTCACAAGGAACACAATGTCATCACATTTCATCAAGCTCAAACCTTTAGTCAGCTCTTGTGCTGTATTCAGTGGATGATGATCTGCCTCTGGGGAAAATCATTGGATCACGTAGGTGTATCTATATTGCTTCAGAAATGTTTATTTTCATGGCAATGAGATCATTTAACAAATCTCATTTTTTACCACTTCTTGTATTATCAATAAAACTAAATGCATAATGTTTGTAAATGTATGTGAACATTATTGTTAAATTTCCCAATTCGTTATCCATGGATTGATATTAACTAAATTAAAAATATCATCGGCTAAGCAATATTTTTTTCTTAGCACATGTTTAACTGTGTCCCTATTCGTCTTATGAATCCCGTGAAGATAGTCATGAATTCAGTTTTAATAACAAACGAAGTACACTGTATTTATCCAGTATCAGACCTCGTGATCCAAAGTACAACAGTGTTGAAAACAGTTTATGTGTGCGAAGTATTTGTATATGATAAATACAATATCATATTATGTTATTCGTATTGCACATGATATGAGATAATCAGATAAAACATGATTTTATAATGTTTTAGGGTTTTCTGTTCTACATCAAGAAGTGATGGGTCAGTTATTGAAAGGTCACATTTTTTCAATAGTTGAAATGTCACGTATCCGTGTTATCTTACCACTATCATTTCCTCAAGAGGCAGTTACGATAGTTGAAGATGTTAAATGTTCAAAAAGGATATTGCAATCTCCTCTCCTTTGTGACCCCGCACCGTGATTTCCTTCTAAAAGATCGATAAAATCCCTAAACGTTGTTTTGACACAGTTTCCATATTCGCCACCTTTACCAAATCAAAACGAAACTTTGGCAATGGACAGTATTCATATGGAAAAGTTTGGAATTATCGGATTAATATATTGTCTAAAGAGAGTAGTGTCTAGCTATGACATGTGTAACTGTTAGGTTTTGAGTTTTGTTTATCAGGGGCAGAATTATTCCTGAAATCTGTGAAATCTTGAAAGTGTGAAACTTATTCTAGTGACATTCTTGATGGTGGAAAGTGTTGTCCTTTTGTATTGATCGGTTGATAACATCGCTTTTAAATAATTAACTGTCTTTAAGAAATGTTCAATTCAAAATTGACTTTATGCCAAACTAAAGAAAATAAATGGATTTCAACTTGTCCGTTTCAATTGACGGGGAATAAGAAAAAATGTTCTCCTGAGATTGGCTCATTGACTTCAGTTGTCAGAAAAGATAATAAATAATATTTTAACCGTAGGGTGGAAGGTTGAAGTGTGTGCATTATACACTGAACTCCAAAACTAATGCTACACTCATGTATTTCGGATGGGAGTACAGAACATGACCTTAAAACTAATAAACCCTGCATTTGTTTCAAGTAATCCCTTGATATTTTTTTGGCATTTTTGTGACGCCATTGCTAAGTTATATTTTGCGGGAGTGAAAATAGCTTTAAAATTCACACAACCGCAAATTACAAATACCATCTCGCATGCACGTGCATGTAAAACAAAGCACTTGTTATATCACGTGTATACGGATGTAAGGTGGCCTAAATCATTTGTTGAAATAATGACACGATCGGCTAATGAATCGCGTTTGCGTGCCTTAGAAATTATTGATGCTGGTATAAGTGCCATTGTTGCACAACAACTTTGAGTTCACCGTTCAACCATCTTTGGACTTGCCGGTTAATCTCCAGTTCTCGAGCTGTCGACCTAGAGTGACGTCAATTTCACATTTACTGAACCGCAGTCTGTATTTACCAGGTTAAGAACTTATTCTTTTCGCAGTTGTCCTCGCCAAACAGTCTGATGACGTTCCGTATGCCCGTGTGTTCTGTCGCATTTCAATTAGCCAATCACGAGACCTCCAAAAACGCTTTCGATACGAGAAGCTAGGAATAGGTAAACTGAAGCACAAAAGAAACGTCACCCCTCAGTTGTTTTTATCATATGTATTATGTTCAATGTCATTTTGTACAAAAGTCAAGAAAGAACAAACCATGTTTTATTGTTTGTTAGGTTCCTTATGCTGTTGGCATAATATATATCATTCATATCATCTTGCAGCTGTTGTCAGTATATTATAGTTTCTGTTGTCGCCTTTCTTTTGAAGTTGTGTATATATAATTTACTATGGTGCAATAAACATTTTACTTTAAGGCCAATAGAAATAGTAATTTCAAATGTGACTGAATATTGCTTTTCTCTAATGTTGTTGCCCTTGGCAAATAAAGAAGTCATTCTTTGATTAACTCTATTTTGGTAATAAAAACAGGTGTTATGGCATAATTGTCTTCTTTATTTATAAGTACAATACAAACTTTACCATTGTTCTTGGTTCTGTTTTGTTTATACAACAGTTATGTTAATTCAGCGTTTGGTTAATATTTTCAATCAAAGAAATCTAAGCAGCTCACAGTGTAAATTCACTTCAACGTGTCAAATCTATAAATTCTGTCTTGAGTGCTAGAAAGCATTACATGGCAATGAATATTTACCAAACTTTCTAAAACTGCCACAAAGGTAAAACTGAGTCTTATCTTCATATTCAATCATCACGTTACTCTCGTTCAAAAACAATTTCACAGACTGGGACAAACAATATCAACAAAATTGAAAACATAATAACTTAGGTGTTGATTGAACAATACGCAAACCTCTGCGTAATAATTTGCATTTACACTGTCGGACAAAAGAAACGCCTATCAGATTTCATAAAAACTATAATGAACAGTTATTACAGCAATATGAGTTGCACCATTTCTGCATACTATATTTAAATTTCAGAAGTTGTCATGTCACAAAAGAATGGCGATTGCTGAAATGAGACATAAGAATTGTTCAGTTCTCGATCAGTGGGTGATCAGAAAAACATTTGAAACAGAAATGTTCATACAACCACGAGCAACAATACAGGCACGCATTCGCATTAAAGTGGTGATGACACTACAGATGTACGGTGCTCAAGTGAACATCCAGAAATAGCGGTCTTCATTTGGCGTGGTTTTCATGAAGGTTATTGACTCAAATCACAGTTTTTCCACGATTTCTATGGACTTTCATATTAATAAGTGTTTCAGCATAACGTGGAGACCACCATTGATTATATTTCAGAAATTATTTCATCTTTCATTTTAAAGAAAATCAAGTAGGCGTTTCTTTTGGCCGACAGTGTATTTGATTATTACTCAACTTATAACGTCTGTTCACTATCACTGGGTAGTTTGAGTCCTGGTGAATTTCGTCATCTTTTCCCACGTGTTAGTACAATACAATTGTCTGACACAGAAAAGGCGGTGAAAAGCAGCAAAGCTTGAACTAACCAGTGGCGTAAGTTTCCTTGTACAGGAAGATGTTTCTTACCAGGTGATTCAAACACCGGACCTCTTGTTCCGGAGCCGAACGTGCTAATCATTTCGCTATCCGCTCCGTTAATTGTTAACCTTACCTGGATGATTGAAATGTTACAACTGTGAAACGACTGAGCGAAGTAATATTCAAACGAGATTAAACGTAATAACATTTTGAAACAGCGAAAATTTAGGTTAAAAGTCGTTTTGAAAGCACCCTTGTATTAAAGGTATATCCGGTGGTGTGGGGGTCAAATATACAAAACGTTACAATAGTGTTAATTTGTCGAGAAGTACTGACTGCTGTCGAAAAGTACCATTTTAATGGTTATCGGTTCAGTATAGTGGAGATAGAAAGGTTAAAGAAGTGGACAATGCATCGCGATTGGCGCCTGTCAATCAGTCAAACGTAAGTTTGGAAACTTATTTACAACAAACAGAAATACAAATTTGAGTTAATGATATTCATTAGATCACATGATTGCTGTGCATGACAATGTAGCATGTAATTTCGGTGTCTTCACATGTATAATGTTGTTACTATATTTTCATTGAATACATATGGTATTTTCACGTATTAAAGCCCAATACAATATCATGAAACTAAATGGATGCCTCTTTAAGAGAAGAGGGACCTATCAGTTTGTAATTGTCATGACAAAAATATTCAGGCTAACCACCGATATAAAATTAAGCGACAAACGAAGCATTTTATAGCATTAGCATATTGTCTAGACAGGTATGTCGCTCTTGAAAATCTTATTAGTCAAATTATTCTAATACCGAATAGATATTGGTCTGGAATTCATTACATACATGTAGGTAGGATTGTAGTATAATCAAGTTCAGATTGGTATTGATGGAGGTATACTCAACAAATAGATTAACAAAATTTTAAATATTTATAATAAAACTGACAATTACATGTTCAAAATCTTAAACTAAATATAACATATTTCGATCGTTTGTTCGTTTGATTATATCTAACATAAAGTTGGAAACATTTGATGAAATGAGATCTTGATAACCTTTTTGGAGGAAAGGATCATTTTAATTATATATTCAAGTTTTAGAATGACTTCCGCCTCTTAAATTGCTAAACACGTATTATCAGGTTTTGAATGGTTAAAACATGGAATGGGTTATGTAAAGACTTTTGTAGAATAATTAATTCAACAGAGACTTGTAAATATGGTAAAACAACACATGTTAGCACAACTATTTGGACTAAAAGTCATCGTAATCATATTTTTTATAAATCTAATATAAATGAATTACGGTAAAATTTGGAGTCATAGTCATTTTGAAAATGAATTACTTATTTCATTAATTATTACTATGACTATTAATGGATAAACGAATGAATGAAAAATTAATGTAAAATTTGCAGCCGTGATAATTTTGAAGGTGAATAACATATTTGATTTGTATGTGTCAAAATTATATCAAATTCCATTTACTGATGCTATGCAATTCCTGAAGTAAAGTATGTTCTCGAAGTAAGACGTAACAATAGATTGCTATGTCTAAGTGTAATTTATCTCTTCCACCCACCAGTCGAGATAACATGTATCTATTTCACAATCCCTTTGTTATTTTAAAAGATCATCCCAATAAAATTGAATTATAAAGATTCTAAAACTGCCAAAACTGACAACATTTATTTCAATCCTAAAAATCCGAATAAGATACCCCAGTAAGACATCAAACTTCTTGATAGCAAACGCTCAGACTACGATATCAGTGCGTGTTTTTAATCAGTGAAAATTTATTGTTTTAACCCTTGTATCAATGGCTGTGTATGCTATCATTTTCTGTCAATTTACCCAAACTGATTAGAACTAATCATCAATAATTCAATTTGTCAATCTGGATTCCCACAATGCATTGTATACATGAACAACAATCCAAGCACAGTTGTGTCAACGTAATAAACTGTATAAACTGAGAAGGCTAACCTATTTAATTGTTAAACCTTTTTCTCGATGTATGTTTAAAATCACCTTGAAAACCTGTTCAGTATAATTGCTTGATAAACTTTTTAGCTTCTACACCGAAACATTGTATTCTTGAAATAAAGGTTTTGTAAATCGATAGAACTTGTTTCCAATGGATCTAACAATCTTCCAATACTTCACAGAGACATTTCCCTAACCAGACTAAAAAGCTTTACAAAACGCAGGTCCTTATCTACAGCAGGTTGACGTTTTAACTTGGAAGTAACTTTTATTCATTACCGATAGGGCTCTGGCACGTGCATCGTTTGTGATAAGATCTTTCACCAAACGTCATGCGTTTTGACCATGTACCTTTGAACTAGACGCAGGGATCAGGTCTTTAAAGGGCATTTGTGGGAAGTGGTATACATCAGAACAGAAAGATTTCTCCCTGTTCCTAGACGCAGGAAATACTTTCCGAAAACGTTTGCCTTTGTTATAAGAACAATTTTCTATGTTATGTTTGTCTCGTTATGTGGAATTATTTTGTATGTTATATGCTGTCTTAATGTAATTAATCAATGTTTAATCTTAAAATGATCGTGATTTAATTTATTAATTTCCAAAAAGAAACATGAGGTATATTCATTTTCTTTATTGAATTTTCTTTTTCTTGTTATTGCCCTGATGTTTTATTTCATTTAATCATTAAACAAAGGAACGAGGCTTTGACTATTGACTGTTGTATGTGACTTAAACATTTATAAATAACATGCGTCTATGCGTTTCCTTTTGTAAGGTTAAGGAACTGATGATCAATTCAATTAACATTCCATGATCAATTCAAAACATAAAAGCAAAATAACGGATAGTTCGAAATTATGAATTCATGAGTTGATGAATGAATTGATCTTTTCCATTTGTTCTATGCAAATATTGATGACCTAATTTCCTATTCGCAATGTGAAAAAATGAACTACTGGAATATCTATGAATAATATAATTGCAATCACGTCAATAAGCTAACTTATGATGGTGTCAATCAAAATAGGATAAACCACATATTAAAGATTCAACAAATCATTTCGCAAACAAATCACGATCTTGATAACTAATAATAACTTGATACTGACGTACAAGGTTTTAGTTGCAAACTTATACCATGTGTGTATCGGTTACTTGTTTATAAATGGAAAACCTATATCTCATCTGGTATTCCATCATAACACAGGGTTTGAAATGTATGATTAAACCACTTAATTCACAATGCTATTCCTGAAAAGTTAGTTTCTTTCCATGTCAGCTTGTCTTTTAAAGACAGAATTCCATTTCCTTGCAAATTGCACTCGTCACAAATTCAAACTTCCTGAAACCAACATGACCTTGTCTGTTTCTGGAATCTTAAAGTCATAATATTGAAATGAAAAAGGTATTAAAATGAACAATACATTGAAATTATGAAATTGTTGTCTCTTATTTGAGGCATCTGTTAAGTTCTAAACGAACTTGTGTCCGATTCACGCGTTTTCGTAACATCATGGTAATGGGGATTTCAGTGCAATCATCGCATTGGGAACAATCTATGCTTACGTGCAAAACAAACGTCACCACATTTTTAAACAGGTATACAATGAAATAATATCAGAGAAAGTAGATTTAACACATGTTTAGTGAAGAAGTACTCAAAATCTCATACCTCAGAGTATGATACTTTTATTTGACTGCCTGTTCAAAATCACACTGGGTGCTAAAATCGCTCTTTCAATATGATTTTTGGTCACAATGTTTGGTATTTACGTTTGAATAAATAAAAAAGTAGAAATTTCATTACTTAATGATGACGTCGGTTGATTTAAATATGTTGACGCGCGTCATTACTGTAAGATGTTACAAACCAAGGCAAAAACCGTTTTTTTGGACAATTCTATCTCGTATTTAAGGATATACCAAAACGACGATTCTCAAAACGTGTGCTTCTCAGAGATATGAACAGAAAATGTTTTGATTCCTAAATTCATATTTAGTGTTGTTTGATTTAACACTTTTTCAGTCGTATTTATCGGCCGTGGATTGAAATATCTTGTATTGTGTATGGGAACATTTTGCATCGTACGTGAGTTGTATTTACCTATTCTACTTGATCAATCATGTGTATTATATACGAGAAATGTGGAACAACTATGGAAAACACATACATGTACCTCTCACAAAAAGCAGTTTCATGGTCAAAGTTCCAAGTTGTATTCTTTAGATGACCGAATGTATGTCCTGGCACGGTAAATAGAAGTATGTCTACATAAATATTAACTAATCAGAATTGAACAATCTTTAGAAATATACAGAATCCTTTGGGAAAATATCATAAATAAGTTTGTTCAAAAAAGATAATTAGGGGCACAAAATGTCAAAATGAAGAATTGTGGTATTCCGATGCTCTACCAATTTCAAATTCCGTAGTTTTGCGGTGCATTTTAAACAATGCTTCATGAACTACACTATTATGTATATCAAACATAACATAAGTTAAAACTGGTAAAGGCAGTGTGAGTTAATGATAATTACATAGAGTTTGTTAATGAATTAATGAATGATTTACCAATTGAGCTAAATGGATATCCAGCTAGTCAAAACTAGTAGAAATGATTTTATTTCATTATGGCACAATTAAATCCCCATTTTGATTCTAATTATAACAACATAGGGTTAGGTTTGCTGCGTGAGCCTCAATTAACCCCCCGCTGTTTAATTAACAATGTATTGATGAATTAATGTGTATGATATTCAGTATTGAATTGATAATTTCATATTTAGGACTCAAAGTCAGCAAGATATGTTGTAATTTCCCAACTAACCTGCTGGTACCAGTATGCTTATTTTAATTCTTGCAATGTCACGTAATGCTATCTTCTGCAACTGTCATTTTCTCCTGATGCACTTAACTATTTAAAATGCCAAATCTTGTAAATGGATATTGCAATCTCGCCATTTCCTCCCCCAAATAAGTTGTCATTCGGAAACGCTTTTCAAATATGGATAAACATTCAATGTAATCGAAATGTTTGCAAAATCAAGTTTTCTTAACAGCAATATTTTATGCGAACTATTTTTTAAAGATAAAAACAACTGAGATGAAATTAATTTATCCTCCTTTAATTGAATCGAGCTTTTCAATGCAATCTCAATTTGATATGTTACTGTTAACATAACTGTTGCATTATAATATACGTTATTACCTTCGAGAATGAAGATATTGAGGGATATTTTATACTTTGGCATGAGATTAAATCTATTTTTGCCATAGTGATATGACGTAGTGGACACTGTTATGACTTAAAGAATCTTTAATAAAATAATAGTAAACCTACGTTGTCAAGTAAAGTTTAAAACATTTTTCAACTTCGGTTATGAACATAAACTTACTTTGGCGTCCACATTAAATGACCCCGTACATGTGTACCTTGCGTTTAGTTTTTTATTTTATTGTGCTCTGTAAATATTATATCATATGATATAATATTTCATATTTATCCTCAGATTAACACTAATAGTTCATGACAATTTACATGTCAGTCTTATCCTTATTATCAACAACATACCAATTGAGACTGTTAAGATTAACATCTTAAGCTAAGCTAATACTAACTGACCTAGTTAGTTTGATTGTGAATCTGAAATAAGTAATGGTGTACTTTTGAAATTGATGTCCTTATATTGACACATGATCCTTTTTATAGCTCAGTTGATGGCTACATTGATAAAAAAAAATATTAGCGATGCGATGTTTTATTGTATGGGTGACCCGCTTTGTGGTTGACTTATCTAAGAGTCTGTGTCGCATTCCTGCCCTACACTCAGCTAACTCCACACGAGTCTAGAAAAGAGAACCTTATTCAACACTTTAATACAGTTTTGTCTCCTTATTCCAAATTGGACAATTTGTGTCTTTGCCTGTTACATATAGATTTTCAAAAGTTGACGCGCGCCACCCGCGGTATATTGTCTGGTTGTCGATCATAAGTACAACTATATTGTAACACTATGTATACATTATATACAGACAGAAGGAAATTTTATTCAGTATAATGGTCAAAGGCCTAGAATACAATTACATTACAAATTTGAAACAAGCGCACATAAAACATAACAGGTTTATGAATTTAAAATTGCAGCTCTTGTTTAACAAATACATTTAAGAAAGTTAACAACATTCATGATAATATCTTTATCTTTACTGCTAAGAATGTAGTTTAACTTTTGTGCTTTTGATGTATTGTACAACAATGGAGCAATGAACTTAGTTCTAGCAACTTCATACAGTTTACAATAAAAAAAGAATGTGAATTACATCCTCAATACAGTTAATATTGTCTCATTTACAGGTAATACAGACTATGTCAGCCATGTGTACATTATTGTATCTTCCTAGCTTTACCTACATGTAACCCAAAACTACTGCACCTAAATTTTGCTAAATGGATTTTAAATAGGGATATATATATAATGATAGATAGCTTTCTAATAGTGGTTTCAAATGCGTGTAGGCAAATGAATATGAAAGGCTAACTTGTGACAACAGTCAGTACCTCTTAATAGAATAACACCCGCGTTAACTTTTGACATATGTGGCTACAATAACACACTAGCTATAACTCTAAATGAACTAATAACTATTACTTTGTGCAAATTAATGCCGCAACAAATCAGCTTGAATGAGTATAAATTGCACCAATCAGTTTCAGCGACAGTATTTTAAACTAGGAAAACGTAAATCTTACTTGACATAGATTCATTTGAGATACCAGTTGTAATAAATTTACCAGATAGCAGGATTACATCAAACCGACTTGTTTTAATATCATAATTTTAAGATAAAAACAAATCAAAACGTAATGATGTGTTCATATCATTTCAATTAATTACCTTTTTCAAAGAATGATAAGGAATTAACACATTTTAAACTTCCAATGCTGGTATCTTTGATGGTAATGTCAGAATGTCAGTTCCCAAGACAGATCAATTACACATAAATTCAAACAAGTTATCTGAAACGACTTAAGGCAGGAAGTAAAACTTGATTTAAATTTAACAACAGTATTCATTTTACATACACAGACCGATATTCAGCAACTGTATGAGAATGACATACAGTTGAATTAAAATGTAAATATACCACTGAGTGAATTTTGCGACAATAATAACACTACTGAAATGTTTTAAATATCCCAAATGAAGTGAAATCTTAGACTAAAGCCTTCAAGTTACAAGTCCAAATATCCAAATATCTCAATACACAGAGCAATCACTCATTTGACTGGAATACATTGTCTTTATCAGGACTGATAATCCCTCCAATTTCGATTTTTTATGAAGACATGATATAATGCTGCATCTTATTACTAAATTGCTATTTCAAAAAGTTATCACAACTTATTGAACCATTAAAAATGCATAATTATCAATTATAAAAACGTATTAAGGTCATGCAACGCGTCACGTACCTTCTCCGATCAATGAATCAGAAATGTTACTGTATGCATACTTTAATACATTGCTCTTTGCTTTCCTCTAACTTGTTTGTGTTTCTAAATTATCAATTTTAATGTTTAATGTCAATTGTCCAACAGTCATATCTCAAATGCAATAAAATGGTACTGTTATTACAAAATTTTCATTAAGCAGGATATCATATCTGAAAATTACTATTGTTCAATAACTGTTTTCAGAAACAAAAGGGTACACGTCATCAATTATTATAACAAATGCAAATAAATTCATGGGCAAAAGAAAGTATCACCTCAGTTGATTTTATCATATGTATGATTTCCAATTGCAAATATCTCAAGTTTTCGAAATGATAATCTAAAACTGAAAAGTCAGCAGTAAAAGAATACTTCTAAATGTCTTTTTAATTTAAAAAAATGAAATTGTAAACTTCTCCATTGACAAATAAGACATATTCTATGTGGAAATTTATAAATGTGCCTGATTCTGCACACATTTACAACATTTCAAACATGGGAGGGGTCGAAAATGGTCTTCATTAAACAAAGAAATTTTAACTAAAATGTAACCACAGTCACCAATTAATCCATCCAAACTACTGCAGATAACTATTATTGTATCTTGTCACAGTCAAATGCATCTGATTTCTTTTAAATATTGCATTATTCAAAACCAACTGAGGTGATAAGTTTATTTTGCCGATGAGTTTAGTTTGAGAGGAAACTGGAGTGTAGTTTCATGTTTGCTGACCAGCATGAATGGTGTAATCTATAATAAGGGACTATGATCATATCACGTTTTATATTGCAGAAATCTTAAATAGAAACCCCTGTAATCTATGATTGGCATTTCTATGAATTTCCAAGTATGATATTGCATGTCACATAATCTCTTGCGTAAAATACATTTTTCGATTATGGTAATTTGCTAAATGAAATCAGGAATGTGACTTTCAAATGATGGAACGGTGTTCTAATATTCGTAAATGGCAGTTAAGATCCTCGTTGATTAACTTAAGGACACGCTCAGTACTGTAAGGTTTCAGTCTTACGATCAAATAAAAGGTTCTTAGCACAGTAATGATCGTGTTGATTTTAGCCACTGTCTTAATAAGGATATAAATATGCAGAATGTATTTTTGTTTAATATTGACTTAAGTATCTTTCAAAATGTTAGTTTAAAATGATAAATGTGTCTAAATGAGTCATTAAGAATAGCGTATGTTATTCCTAATTACAAAGATCAATCATGACCATTATCTACTGAAGAAGTAAACAAAAATATAGTCGCCAGCTGCGATAAACGGATTCAGCACATAAATGATTAAATTAGTTAAAATATAATAAATCATTACAACATTCCAATGTTATGCTTTCTTTCAAAACAAATTGCAACTCTCTAGCATGTCTGTAGGAATATTGATACCTTAATTGTAAAGACAATCAAAATGGCGCCTAAACCAGGTGACCTACGAACACGCCATGATTTACTATATTTCTCGCATGGTTATTGCCGATTTTTGGAAAAAGGTTTCTACATTTTGAATTTTTTTCACGTGTTAAAAAATGGAGATTTCGATTCGAACTGGACCTTGAATGACTTGGCCGATTGGGCCAAAAAATGTTACACACCTTGACTTCATACCGAGGGCTATCAGTACCTTTATTTTCAGAATGTTAACTCTCGTAGTTTTGACTGAAACCGAGTGCAAAGAAATAATAAAAGAACAAAGGAATTTCGACTTTTACACAGTCAACAGCACATGTAAAGGGCGTGACCCAAGTGCATTTTGAAAATTTCCCCCATGTTAAAATTGTCAGTGTTATTTATCTGTAAGTTTGTAACCGTTTCACAACCGGAAATAATGCTTCATATTCAATGTTATTGTTGATTCATCAAAACTACTTGCCTATCTTACTCTTCTGAAAAAATCGTTTAATTCGCCCATTAAGTATTTTAGTTATGTCACCTTAAAACTTTAATTATTGAAAAATGATCTAAATTTTAGAGCTCACTGCTCAAAAAGTATTTGGAATTTGCGGCTGCAATGAGCAAACAATAATATATAGGCTTCAGCTACATTATGTGTAAATATGAGCGTTCTTACGCTTGTATCTTCAGAGGAGAAGATTCTCAAAGCTGCATGGGGTCCGAAGTGTCTAAAACCAAAATGTCGGCTAAACCATGTGACCTACCAACTCACCGTCAGTTACTTTATTGCTCACATTGTCATTGCGCATATTTTGAAAAAAGTTTTAAGACTCTAGCTGCATTTTTTCCTGTGTTAAAAATTTATTCTTCTAAGGGGGATAACCTGAAAACCAGATCGAAATTTAAAATTCAGCCGACGTACAGAGCGAGATCTCGATAAGACTATCATCCCTGAGAAGTTCATGCCAATTGGTCTTGCCGTTCGTTCTCAATCCTTTACACAAAATCGATGGAGTAATAACATATTTATATATTTATATATATATATATATATATAGATATATATATATATAGTCGCAAGCGACGAAACACATTCTATGTGAGTGTTGGGACACTGCACATATCAGGGAAACTTTTTATCCTTCTATTTCAATCAATCAAGTTTTTACTCATTTCGGTGAGCATCGTGTTTTAGATTTTGTGAAGGCTATACACCTTATTGACAAATTGTAAATTTTAACTTTTCACTATCAGCTTTTATTCAACTTGTGATAATACGCTGATGTTTTTACGGCCTTCGTGCCGTGTTCTGTTTTTCAATTGCAATTTTTTTTTTTAAATTAGGCTAATAAATTAAATATCTCGCCGCTAATGGCTGCAATATTGCCGAAGCGGCGTTAAACAATAACTCACTCACTCACTCGCAAGCGACGATAAACGAATTCAGCACATAAATGATTCAATTATTTGAAATACAATGAACTAAGACATCTTTCAAATGTTATTGTGCATCTTTTAAAACAAGTTGCGAGTTTCTAGCATGTCCCTAGGATTATTGATACCCAATATATACATCATAAATCAAACAATTATAAAGAAAATCAAAATGGCAGCTAACCACGAGAGCTACAACTTTGTCATGGTTTACTTTTTTGCTCGTAATGTTATTGTGCATCTTTTGCAAAAACTTTCAAGTCTCTAATGTTGATTTGGATAATTTTCCGCTGTTTTAGTTTTTATCTATTATGACCGGAAATGACTGTACGTGTGGGATTTTATTATTGATTCATAAAGACCATAGTCCTGTGTTACTGTCCTGAAAAAAATCGTTCAATTCGATGGGTAGGTTTTTGAATTATCGCCCCTGAAAGTTCGCGGTTTTCAAAATTTGCCTGACTTTGAAAGGTCACTGTGAACAAAGTATTAGGAGTTCGCACAAAAAAGAACAAACTCGTTATTCCCCAATGTGTCAGCTACATCTAAAAAAAAGATTCAGCTCTTAGGTGCAAATATCTACGGAGTGGGGTTTCCGCAAAGATACATGGGGTCAGAAAATTTGAAAAATTACAAAATCCAAGATGGCGGCTAAACCACGTGACTGACGATTTCACCGCACTTTACTTTTGTACTCGCATTGTCATCTTGCGCATCTTTTGAAAAGGGTTTCAAGACTCAAAGTGTATTTTGAGATTTTTTCCCCATGTCAAAAGCAGAATCTTCTAAGGAGGATAACTCGAAATCCAGGTCGAAATTGAAAATTCGGTCGACGTACAGAGCGAGATCTCGACACGGGCTATCATCCCTGAACAGTTCATGCCAATCGGTCCAGCCATTAGTTCTCAATCCTTTACACAAAATCAGTGGAATAATAATTTTTAACAACATGCCAATAACAATAAGGATTCAGCTAAAGGTGCAAATCAACAATTACAAAGGATGCATCCCATTTATTTATTTTATACACATTCACATATTGTAGCAGATATTTCACTTTTTAGATATAAAAATGATAATAAGCTGAAAATCAATACATGATATTTTCAATCAGTAACTAAAACAGAACACTGTCATAAGGAGCCATTCCATTCCAAGTCCATCGGGCCAATAACACTACAATATTATTATTGAATGGCTGTTACTCTTCTGACGAACACAGAACATAAACATAAACAGTATTGAAAATGCTAACGAAGGTTTTATTTGCAAAAAGGTAACAGTCCAAAATACATGTTAAGGAAGAAGAACTAGCAGGACAATGGTTTCTTTCTCACTTTCGGATTGTGAAACCAGGAAGATCCACAGGGGCGTTATATAGAAACAGCGTTCGAAAGACATTTACCTATATAGATCCTACCCTACCCTACCCTATTTTTACTATAATAGGAGGAAAGAGATTTAATGACAAAACCACCTCATGCTCATCAGAGTCATATTTCGCATAAAACCTATTAAATACACATGACAAAAAGTTTCTAATCTATTTGCCGGACCCTTCAGGTTACCCCCAAAAATTGGCGGATCCGGCAAGCGAATTCCACCACTTTTTGCGCTGTGATAGTAATATGGTAGGAGTCTATATAGGTATATGTCTTTAAAACGCTGTTTCTAAATGATAAACGCCCCTCTGGCAGGGTCATTATCATCTAATCCTTTATGTTATTACAAAACTGGGAAAGTGGAAAGGGTTAGGTCATAATAAGGTTAAGGGTTAAAACAGATTCGTGTTGCAATAAAGGATGAAACAATTTATTATATAAAATGAAACTGTGTTTGTATTTGATTTCAATATATGTGAGTCTTTGATTCGACCTTAAGTACAACATCAATCCGGTAACGCTAACCCTCGTTTTGACCTAACCTTATCCACTAATGACACGATTTTGTGGTTTTTGTAAGGTAATAAATTGATCAAATATAAAGCTTAAAAAGACTTGCTAAAATTGAAAGCAAATACAAACACAGGTTCATTTTATGAAATAAATTGTTTCAACCTTAAGTGCAACATCAATCCATGGTCAGTAACGCTAACCACATTTTCACCTAACCCTATCCACTAATGACACGATTTTTTGGTTTTAGGAAAACATCAAATTGATCAAATCTAAAGCTTAAAAAGACTTGCTGACATACAAAGCAAATACAAACACAATTTCATTTCATGAAATAAATTGTTTCGAGTTTAAGTGCAACATCATACATTTTGTAACCCTAACCCTCGTTTTACCCTTACCCTATCCACTAACTAAGCGAATTGGGTGCTTTTTCAAAAGATCAGCAATTGAATAAATAATATGACTAAAACTTGCTGACATAGAAAGCAAATGCAAACACAATTTCATGTCACGAAATAAAGTGTTTCGACTTTAAGTGCAACATCAATCTTGTTGTAACCCTAACCCTCTTTTATCCTAACCCTATCAACTGACGAGGCGAATTGAGTGGGTTTTGTTCAAAAAGTTCCACACTTGAATAAATAATATGACTAAAAAGACCTTCTGACATAAAAAGCAAATACAAAGACAGTTTCATCTAAAAAAATAAATTGTTTCGACTTTAAATGCAACATCAATCTTGTTGTAACCCTAACCCTCTTTTACCCTAACCCTATCCACCAACGAAGAGAATTGGGTAATTTTCAAAAGATCAGCAAATTAATAAATAGTATGACTAAAAGGACTTGCTGATATACAAAGAAATACAAACACAGTTTCATTTTAAGAAATAAATTGTTTCGACTTTAAGTGCAACATCAATCTTTTTGTAACCCTGACCCTCGTTTTACCCTAACCCTATCCACTGATGGGGCGAATTGAGAGGGTTTTTTTCAAAATATTCCACAATTGAACAAATATTATGACTAAAAAGACCTTCTGACATAAATGTAAATACAAACACAGTTTCATTTCATCAAATAAATTGCTTCGACCTTAAGTGCAAGATCAATCCGGTAAAGCTAACCCTCGTCTTTCCCTAACCCTATCCACTAATAACACGATATCGTGGTTTTCAGAAAATATTAAATTGATCAAATCTAAAGCTTAAAAAGACTTGCTGACATATAAAGCAAATGCAAACACAGTTTTAATTTAGGAAATAAATGTTTTCGACTTTAAGTGCAACATCAATCTTCTTGTAACCCTAACTCTCGTTTTACCCTAACCCTGTCCACTGACGAGGCGAATTGAGTTGTTTTTTTTTTCAAAAGTTCCACAATTGAACAAATAATATAACTTAAAAGATTTTCTGACTTAAATGTAAATAGAAACACAAATTCATTTCATCAAATAAATTGCTTCGACTTTAAATGCAACATCAATCTTGTTGTAACCCTAACCCTCCTTTACCCTAACCCTATCCACCAACGAAGAGAATTGGGTGATTTTCAAAAGATTAGCAAATTAATAAATAGTATCACTTAAAGGACTTGCTGACATACAAAGAAAATACAAACACAGTTTCATTTTAGGAAATAAATTGTTTCGACTTTAAGTGCAACATCAATCTTTTTGTAACCCTAACCCTCGTTTTATCCTAACCCTATCCACTGATGAGGCGAAATGGGTGTTTTTCAAAATATCCGCAATTGAGTAAATAATATGACTAAATAGGCTTGCTGAAATAGAAATCAAATACAAACACAGTTTCATTACATCAAATAAATTGCTTCGACCTTAAGTGCAACATCAATCTCGTAAAGCTAACCCTCTTGTTAACCTAACCCTATCCACTAATAACACGATATCGTGGTTTTCGGAAATTATTAAATTGATCAAATCTAAAGCTTTAAAAGACTTGCTGGCATACAAAGAAAATGCAAACACAGTTTCATCTCAAGAAATAAATTGTTTCGACCTTAAGTGCAACATCAATCTTGTTGTAACCCTAACCCTCGTTTTACCCTAACCCTATCCAATGAAGAGGCGATATGGGTGCTTTTCAAAAGATCATCAATTGAATAAATAACATGACTAAAAAGACTTGCTGACATACAAAGTAAAAGCAAACACAGTTTCATTTCAAGAAATCAATTGTTTCGACTTTCAGTGCAACATCAATCTTGTTGTAACCCTAACCCTCTTTTACCCTAACCCTATCCACCAACGAAGAGAATTGGGTGATTTTCAAAAGATCAGCAAATTAATAAATAGTCTGACTAAAAAGATTTGCTGACATACAAAGAAAATACAAACACAGTTTCATTTTAAGAAATAAATTGCTTCGACCTTAAGTGCAACATCAATCCGGTAAAGCTAACCCTCGTCTTTCCCTAACCCTATCCACTAATAACACGATATCGTGGTTTTCAGAAAATATTAAATTGATCAAATCTAAAGCTTAAAAAGACTTGCTGACATATAAAGCAAATGCAAACACAGTTTTAATTTAGGAAATAAATGTTTTCGACTTAAAGGGCAACATCAATCTTTGTGTAACCCTTACCCTCGTTTCAACCAAACCCTATCCACTGACGAGACGAATTAAGTGGGTTTTTTTTCAAAAAATCAACAATTGAATGAATAATATGACTAAAAAGACTTGCTGACATAAAACTCAAATACAAAGACAGTTTCATCTCAAGAAATCAATTGTTTCGACCTTAAGTGCAACATCAATCTTGTTGTAACCCTAACCCTCGTTTTACCCTAACCCTATCCAATGACGAGGCGATATGGGTGCTTTTCAAAAGACCTTCACTTGAATAAATAACATGACTAAAAAGACTTGCTGACATACAAACCAAATGCAAACACAGTTTCATCTCAAGAAATCAATTGTTTTGACTTTCAGTGCAACATCAATCTTGTTGTAACCCTAACCCTCTTTTACCCTAACCCTATCCACCAACGAAGAGAATTGGGTGATTTTCAAAAGATCAGCAAATTAATAAATAGTCTGACTAAAAAGATTTGCTGACATACAAAGAAAATACAAACACAGTTTCATTTTAAGAAATAAATTGTTTCGACTTTAAGTGCAACATCAATCTTTTTGTAACCCTAACCCTCGTTTTATCCTAACCCTATCCACTGACGAGGCGCAATGGATGTTTTTCAAAATACCCGCAATTGAATAAATAATATGACTAAAAAGGCTTGCTGAAATAGAAATCAAATACAAACACAGTTTCATTACATCAAATAAATTGCTTCGACCTTAAGTGCAACATCAATCTCGTAAAGCTAACCCTCTTGTTAACCTAACCCTATCCACTAATACCACGATTTCGTGGTTTTGGGAAGATATTAAATTGATCAAATCTAAAGCTTAAAAAGACTTGCTGACATAAAAAGCAAATACAAACACAGTTTCATGTCGAAAAATAAATTGTTTCGACTTTAAGTGCAAAATCAATCTTTTTGTAACCCTAACCCTCGTTTTACCCTAACCCTATCCACTGAAGAGGCGATATGGGTGTTTTTCAAAAGACCAGCAATTGAATAAATAACATGACTTAAAAGACTTGCTGACATAAAAAGGAAATACAAAAACAGTTTCATCTCAAGAAATCAATTGTTTCGACTTTAAGTGCAACATCAATCTTGTTGTAACCCTAACCCTCTTTGACCCTAACCCTATCCACCATCGAAGAGAATTGGGTGATTTTCAAAAGATCAGCAAATTAATAAATAGTCTGACTAAAAGGACTTGCTGACATACAAAGAAAATACAAACACAGTTTCATTTTAAGAAATAAATTGTTTCGACTTTAAGTGCAACATCAATCTTTTTGTAACCCTTACCCTTCTTTTACCCTAACCCTATCCACTGACGGGGTGAATTGAGAGGTTTTTTCCAAAAATTCCACAATTGAACAAATAATATGACTAAAAAGACCTTCTGACATAAAAAGCCAATACAAACACAGTTCCATTTCATCAAATAAATTGCTTCGACCTTAAGTGCAACATCAATCCGGTAAAGCTAACCCTCGTCTTTCCCTAACCCTATCCACTAATAACACGATATCGTGGTTTTCAGAAAATATTAAATTGATCAAATCTAAAGCTTAAAAAGACTTGCTGACATATAAAGCAAATGCAAACACAGTTTTTATTTAGGAAATAAATGTTTTCGACTTAAAGGGCAACATAATTCTTTGTGTAACCCTTACCCTCGTTTCAACCAAACCCTATCCACTGACGAGACGAATTAAGTGGTTGTTTTTCAAAAAATCAACAATTGAATGAATAATATGACTAAAAAGACTTGCTGACATAAAACTCAAATACAAAGACAGTTTCATCTCAAGAAATAAATTGTTTCGATCTTAAGTGCAATATCAATCTTGTTGTAACCCTAACCCTCGTTTACCCTAACCCTATCCAGCAACGAAGAGAATTGGTTGATTTTCAAAAGATCAGCAAATTAATAAATAGTCTGACTAAAAAGATTTGCTGACATACAAAGCAAATGCAAACAAGGTTTAATTTTAAAAGTAAATTGTTTCGACTTTAAGTGCAACATCAATCTTTTTGTAACCCTAACCCTCGTTTTATCCTAACCCTATCCACTGACGAGGCGAAATGGGTGTTTTTCAAAATATCCGCAATTGAGTAAATAATATGACTAAATAGGCTTGCTGAAATAGAAATCAAATACAAACACAGTTTCATTACATCAAATAAATTGCTTCGACCTTAAGTGCAACATCAATCTCGTAAAGCTAACCCTCTTGTTAACCTAACCCTATCCACTAATAACACGATATCGTGGTTTTCGGAAATTATTAAATTGATCAAATCTAAAGCTTTAAAAGACTTGCTGGCATACAAAGAAAATGCAAACACAGTTTCATCTCAAGAAATAAATTGTTTCGACCTTAAGTGCAACATCAATCTTGTTGTAACCCTAACCCTCGTTTTACCCTAACCCTATCCAATGAAGAGGCGATATGGGTGCTTTTCAAAAGATCATCAATTGAATAAATAAAATGACTAAAAAGACTTGCTGACATACAAAGTAAAAGCAAACACAGTTTCATTTCAAGAAATCAATTGTTTCGACTTTCAGTGCAACATCAATCTTGTTGTAACCCTAACCCTCTTTTACCCTAACCCTATCCACCAACGAAGAGAATTGGGTGATTTTCAAAAGATCAGCAAATTAATAAATAGTCTGACTAAAAAGATTTGCTGACATACAAAGAAAATACAAACACAGTTTCATTTTAAGAAATAAATTGCTTCGACCTTAAGTGCAACATCAATCCGGTAAAGCTAACCCTCGTCTTTCCCTAACCCTATCCACTAATAACACGATATCGTGGTTTTCAGAAAATATTAAATTGATCAAATCTAAAGCTTAAAAAGACTTGCTGACATATAAAGCAAATGCAAACACAGTTTTAATTTAGGAAATAAATGTTTTCGACTTAAAGGGCAACATCAATCTTTGTGTAACCCTTACCCTCGTTTCAACCAAACCCTATCCACTGACGAGACGAATTAAGTGGGTTTTTTTCAAAAAATCAACAATTGAATGAATAATATGACTAAAAAGACTTGCTGACATAAAACTCAAATACAAAGACAGTTTCATCTCAAGAAATCAATTGTTTCGACCTTAAGTGCAATATCAATCTTGTTGTAACCCTAACCCTCGTTTACCCTAACCCTATCCAGCAACGAAGAGAATTGGTTGATTTTCAAAAGATCAGCAAATTAATAAATAGTCTGACTAAAAAGATTTGCTGACATACAAAGCAAATGCAAACAAGGTTTAATTTTAAAAGTAAATTGTTTCGACTTTAAGTGCAACATCAATCTTTTTGTAACCCTAACCCTCGTTTTATCCTAACCCTATCCACTGACGAGGCGAAATGAGTGTTTTTCAAAATATCCGCAATTGAATAAATAATATGACTAAAAAGGCTTGCTGAAATTGAAATCAAATACAAACACAGTTTCATTTCATCAAATAAATTGCTTCGACCTTAAGTGCAACATTAATCTGGTAAAGCTACCCCTCTTGTTAACCTAACCCTATCCTCTAATAACACGATTTCGTGGTTTTCAGAAATTATTAAATTGATCAAATCTAAAACTTAAAAAGACTTGCTGGCATACAAAGAAAATGCAAACACAGTTTCATCTCAAGAAAAAAATTGTTTCGACCTTAAGTGCAACATCAATCTTGTTGTAACCCTTACCCTCGTTTTACCCTAACCCTATCCAATGACGAGGCGATATGGGTGCTTTTCAAAAGACCATCACTTGAATAAATAACATGACTAAAAAGACTTGCTGACATACAAAGCAAATGCAAACACAGTTTCATCTCAAGAAATCAATTGTTTCGACTTTAAATGCAACATCAATCTTGTTGTAACCCTAACCCTCTTTTACCCTAACCCTATCCACCAACGAAGAGAATTGGGTGATTTTCAAAAGATCAACAAATTAATAAATAATATCACTTAAAGGACTTGCTGACATACAAAGAAAATAAAAACACAGTTTCATTTAAAGAAATAAATTGTTTCGACTTTAAGTGCAACATCAATCTTTTTGTAACCCTAACCCTCGTTTTACCCTAAACCTATCCACTGAAGAGGCGATATGGGTGTTTTTCAAAAGACCAGCAATTGAATAAATAACATGACTAAAAAGACTTGCTGACATAAAAAGGAAATACAAAAACAGTTTCATCTCAAGAAATAAATTGTTTCGACTTTAAATGCAACATCAATCTTGTTGTAACCCTAACCCTCTTTGACCCTAACCCTATCCACCAACGAAGAGAATTGGGTGATTTTCAAAAGATCAGCAAATTAATAAATAGTCTGACTAAAAGGACTTGCTGACATACAAAGAAAATACAAACACAGTTTCATTTTAAGAAATAAATTGTTTCGACTTTAAGTGCAACATCAATCTTTTTGTAACCCTAACCCTCGTTTTACCCTAACCCTATCCACTGACGGGGTGAATTGAGAGGTTTTTTTTCCAAAAATTCCACAATTGAACAAATAATATGACTAAAAAGACCTTCTGACATAAAAAGCCTATACAAACACAGTTCCATTTCATCAAATAAATTGCTTCGACCTTAAGTGCAAGATCAATCCGGTAAAGCTAACCCTCGTCTTTCCCCAACCCTATCCACTAATAACACGATATCGTGGTTTTCAGAAAATATCAAAATTATCAAATCTAAAGCTTAAAAAGACTTGCTGACATATAAAGCAAATGCAAACACTGTTTTTATTTAGGAAATAAATTTGTTCGACTTATAGGGCAACATCAATCTTTGTGCAACCCTTACCCTCGTTTTAACCAAACCCTATCCACTGACGAGACGAATTAAGTGGGTTTTTTTCAAAAAATCAACAATTGAATAAATAATATGACTAAAAAGACATGCTGACATAAAACTCAAATACAAAGACAGTTTCATCTCAAGAAATAAATTGTTTCGACTTTAAGTGCAACATCAATCTTTTTGTAACCCTAACCCTCGTTTACCCTAACCCTATCCACTGACGAGGCGAATTGAGTTGGGTTTTTTTTCAAAAGTTCCACAATTGAACAAATAATATAACTAAACAGACCTTCTGACTTAAATGTAAATACAAACACAGTTTCATTTAATCAAATAAATTGCTTCGACCTTAAGTGCAACATCAATCCGGTAAAGCTCACCCTCTTGTTAACCTAGCCCTATCCACTAATAACACGATATCGTGGTTTTCGGAAATTATTATTCAATTGATCAAATCTAAAGCGTAAAAAGACTAGCTGACATACAAAGCAAATGCAAACACAGTTTCATCTCAAGAAATCAATTGTTGCGATCTTAAGTGCAATATCAATCTTGTTGTAACCCTAACCCTATTTTACCCTAACCCTATCCACCAACGAAGAGAATTGGGTGATTTTCAAAAGATAAGCAAATTAATAAATAGTCTGACTAAAACGATTTGCTGACATACAAAGCAAATTCAAACAAGGTTAAATTTTAAGAAATAAATTGTTTCGACTTTAAGTGCAACATCAATCTTTTTGTAACCCTAACCCTCATTTTATCCTAACCCTATCCACTGACGAGGCAAATTGTGTGGGTATTTTTCAAAGGTTCTACTATTGAATAAATAATATGACTAAAAAGACATGCTGACATAAAAAGCAAATACAAACACAGTTTCGTCTAAAAAAATCAATTGTTTCGACTTTAAATGCAACATCAATCTTGTTGTAACCCTAACCCTCCTTTACCCTAACCCTATCCACCAACGAAGAGAATTGGGTGATTTTCAAAAGATCAGCAAATTAATAAATAGTCTGACTAAAAGGACTTGCTGACATACAAAGAAAATACAAACACAGTTTCATTTTAAGAAATAAATTGTTTCGACTTTAAGTGCAACATCAACCTTTTTGTAACCCTAACCCTCATTTTATCCTAACCCTATCCACTGACGAGGCGAAATGGGTGTTTTTCAAAATATCCGCAATTGAATAAATAATATGACTAAAAAGGCTCGCTGAAATAGAAAACAAATACAAACACAGTTTCATTTCATCAAATAAATTGCTTCGACCTTAAGTGCAACATCAATCCGGTAAAGCTAACCCTCTTGTTAACCTAACCCTATCCACTAATAACACGAATTCGTGGTTTTCGGAAATTATTAAATTGATCAAAGCTAAAGCTTTAAAAGACTTGCTGGCATACAAAGATGTTGCAAACACAGTTTCATCTCAAGAAATAAATTGTTTCGACCTTAAGTGCAACATCAATCTTGTTGTAACCCTAACCCTCGTTTTACCCTTACCCTATCCAATGACGAGGCGATATGGGTGCTTTTCAAAAGACCATCAATTGAATAAATAACATGACTAAAAAGACTTGCTGACATACAAAGCAAAAGCAAACACAGTTTCATTTCAAGAAATCAATTGTTTCGACTTTAAGTGCAACATCAATCTTGTTGTAACCCTAACCCTCTTTGACCCTAACCCTATCCACCAACGAAGGGAATTGGGTGATTTTCAAAAGATCAACAAATTAATAAATAGTATGACTAAAAAGACTTGCTGACATACAAAGCAAATGCAAAAACAATTTCATTTCATGAAATAAATTGTTTCGAGTTTAGTGTAACATCAAACTTTTTGTAATCCTAACCCTAATTTTACCCTAACCCTATCCACTGAAGAGGCGATATGGGTGTTTTTCAAAAGATCAGCAAATAGATCAGCAAATTAATAAATAGTATGACTAAAAAGGCTTGCTGAAACAGAAAACAAATACAAACAAACATTGAAAGTTTCATTTCATCAAATAAATTGCTTCGACCTGAAGCGTGTTCAACAAGTCGAGTACACACGAGTATTAATTAGCAATATCTCGCTTCTGAACGACTTTGCCAAAATGAGTTCACGCGTGTACACGCGATGTACCCCGAGAGGTAGTGAGCTAAGCAATCCAAGATGGCGTCAAGTATAGTTCAACTTGTCCCGCTTCAAATGAAAGGTACAAATAATATCACAGTGAACGTCCACCCTGATGTCCAAGGAGATGTGTACAAGGTTTTGATTCAATACATTTTAGCAGTAAATCGATTCCATATCTATATCTTCTGCTCACGACAATATTGACATTAGGGTAATAGTCCGCTCGGTTATTAAAATCTGCCATTAAAACCCTGAGATCTTGTGTCTTATTGAATAATTATCTTATTTAAAAAACTTTCTTATGATACGTTGTCATTTATAACATCCAGTACGAGATGTTTAGTCGTTTTGGTTTGATAAATTCTAGTAAACAAAAGTTTGTTTTTTCCCGCGATTTGGGGTGCCAAACGGAAATTATTCGCCATTTAGTAAGGTTACTAATTGAGAAAAAAAATTCAGAAATGATCTATAGAGAAAAAAAACGTCAAAATTAACCTCATGGTTGAGCGGAATTACCCATCTCGCATACTGTACCAAAAGTATTGCAACAATCGCTGTTTCCCCATAGCAACTCATGTTAATTCATTCTAGCATTGATATTTTTAATTGTTTCAATTTTCAAAATATTTTACTGAAAATTGACATGAAAACAGAAAATCTACTCTGCAACACGTACAATTTTTGGATACAACGTTATTTAACAAGGTCATCAATTCCTTAGAATAATTTATTCTGTGGAAATCTTCTTATGTAGATTTAGATATAAGGATTTATGTTGTCGTCAGGTGATGTCTTTGATGACACTGAGTATTAAACAACAGGAAATTGAGGATACCCAATGTCTTACTATAAACAATGTATATAAGAGTATCCACATCCCTGACATTTGATACATGTCAGTTTTCCATTTTTAATTCATGATATATATTTAAATGATTATATACAAATACTTATTTCATGAGTGTCGATTTTATTGTTTTGAATATCTTCCTTACTGTTAACTACATGGGTTTTTTTTCATCTTGGAACCGCATGGTAATGTTTTCTTTTCATATAATGTTTATTACATGTGAGGTGTGGGAGTAATATTTATTAGTGGTTTGTTTACTGCTTTCTCTGTTGCTTTCTCTATTGCTTTTTATTTCCCTACCATAAGACACTTTTATAGTCAAGAATATATGTCATGTATTTCTTGCACAATTCCTCGCTGCTAATGTCTGTGATACGGTGGAGCTGCATTAAACAGCAACTCACTTGCAATGCCATTCAGTAAAAGGTGAATAAGGACCGGGGTGTGAGTGAACTAATATTCAAGATTGAAGTTGAATGTCAACAAAATTATAACATTTTATGAAGTAATTGACAAGATCAGGTGGATATTTTACATAGTTGTGAAAGCTTTGGCCAAGCAGAAGATTATATTGGTGATGAAAAAATGAGTTGACTGGCAAAATAACCAATGACTAATTGAACACCTATGAGATGAAGACACTGAATATTAATAAACGTTGAAAGTATGAAATACTCTTAGCTTTTTTTCATTTAGTAATTTTTCTCCTCACTTTTTATTTTGATGAGTGAAATACCCATTTGTGAAAATAATTATCTGGAGCCCTGCCAACCCAAATAATGATGTTACTCAATTTTAATTGGAAACTAGTAATTATGACATATTTGGCGATTGGGGATAAATATGCAAGCTCAGTGAATTTATTTGTATTGTAAACAGCACATGTGGTGAGTTGTACAGTGATAAATTTATAAATATAACATACAGAGTCCAGGGACTCGCTATCATAAGCTATTGACAGTCCGAGCAGAAAAAAGTGAGTCACTCAATGAGTAAGTAAAACGTTTGAGTCCAGGGGACTCACAGTTTTAATTTTTACGAGTCCTCTCCAAATTTTATGAGTATTTGATGCAGGACTCGGGGGTAAATTTATCACTGGTTGGAACGTATTAAAACCAAATAAAAGTTTATGAAACACAATGGATGCATCTTTAAAAGGATATATGCAACATATTAATAGCCAGAATGTATAAGCATTACTGCATAGAACTTTCAGTTTCATATTTTCATTTAAGGTATATCTGAATCATTTGAACTGGTGGCCGACCTTGAATTGCTGGATCCAGTGTCAAATGCCGCCAAAGGCAATGGGGTCAGCCAAAGAAAGACAATGACCAAACCTACCGAGTTTGACAGTGTGTCAGCAGATGGAACGTTATTTCGTCTCGCCTCCCCAAAAGAACTGACACCACAATAGAAAGTTCGATTCCTTGAACACTTGGTGGCATCAGTACCAAATGGTAAGCATTTACTATTCATTCAAACATGTTATTCATTTGTGTTTCGAAATCAAAGATATGTTTGTTTATGTCTTTAAATTATTACGAGCTTTAAAAGCATTTTAACTGCATTTAATTTAATAAACCTCCTATCATGCAGTTGGGGCTATCTGAATTAATTCAACTTTGTCGTCACTTTTTGTGACCTTTGGTTTAAATTATAAACTACCATAGACTACAAAGCATGCAAAAGGCTTATCTACAGAGACACTTGCTCCATTTGTTTAGACCTTCAATCTTAAAGATCCTGTCTAATGTATTTCTCATTGAATACGAATATGATCATATGTTATGACATCTTACCTATAAGATACTCAATCTTGTAATTCCTGATGAGCTACAGAGCCAATGGCTCTACTTATTTGACAACAACTGTTTTCATTTTGCTTTACTTTGAATGTGATTTTGTCAGGTGGCAACAACTTTAATTAATATTAATATCAAGCAACTAAACATAACTTTCATTTTTTCTGCTCAAATCCTTTCAAATAGCTGGTGTGTGTATATATATGATAATTATTACGTACATAATAATTATAGTCTTCAGTTGAATACCACTCAATTTATGTTTTCAGATTATAGTCAAGCCGAAAATTCTGGTGTCGGTGCCACTGCAGCCAGTGATAGTACCAACACCAGCACAAGGAACAGAATTGACTCACTGGTAGAGGATGAAATGGATTCTCAAGATGATAGTGGTATGGAATGTGCGGTTTCGTTCATCAAAATTGTTTATTAACAGTTGTAAAAAAAAAATATATATATATATATATATACATCAAGGATTACTTCTGTCCGTCAGTTGGTCAGTCCAAACATTAATTGTCAACTGAATATCTTTTAAACCTCCTCGCGAGATACAGTGTCAAATATTAGCAAGTTTGTGAATAAATATTGATTTCATATTTTTTCCATCCTAAGTGTTCTAAAATTCTCCCTTTATATATGATACTTTGATGTGATGGATTGGACAGATCTGTGTTAGATTGGGCATTGCTTATTGCATAGTACATTATCCCAGTGTATTCATCTAATCATCCATAGCCATTTTCTCCAGATGTCTGCTCACAGCTAGAATAAAAGAGGTCACACTTGAAAGGTATTTTGATCTGCCTAATCATTTTGGCTTGTTTAAATATAATTTTGATGTTTTTCAGATTCATTGTGTTCAAGGTCCACCAGTACATGTTTGACAAGGCAGAGCGATCAATCACAAGGTATTTTGATACAAATCTTCTAAAGGTCTTTTTAGCTGGTCAGGCCTGAAGCCCTGATGGGTCTTTTGGCATGGCACAATCCGTTAAATGTTTACATCCAGAACTAGTCACTCTAGAGAGATGAAATTTTATGTGGGGATTCTAAATTGTAGATTTGGTGACTCGAAATATCGGTGATAGTCTTGGTCAAACTTGTAGACTATTAGGCTGTGAAAGGCACGGATTAGCATATTGCATAATGGTATGTGTGTTGACCTTGCTCAGTGCACATGCTAGTGTCAAGAGATTGTACCTGTAAATTGTATTCAATGTCTTTGCAAGAATTGTAATACTTGGTCAACCAATTTTATCAAAACAAGGCAAAAGTGAGCACATCTCACATACCCTGCCTGTACTTTGATCGCCTTCATACAGTATAAATACAATGGAAAATATAATTTAGTCAATCATGTCAATGAATAACAATGATTGTTTTTAATGAAAATATTTTTTTTAATTATTTGAACCGTGTATTATTCAGTGAGAACAAACTGGACTGAAGAGCAAGTCCGGATGTTGATCGAACTGAGAAGGCAGTACCAGTATTTGTTTGACAGCAACGTAGTGACTCAGAGGCAGGCGTGGAAGAAAGTGGTTGAACACATGACAGAAAAGGGGTACTGCTATTCTGGGGATGATTGCCAGAGGAAATTCGCTTCCTTGAGGCTGAGGTATTATGATTTCACTGAATTCACTGGTATTTTGTTCCATGAAACGGTCTTAAATATTAATGCAAGGTTTCTTAAAATAATTCAATCAACTAAGTTTATCTTGTCTAATTTGAACATTGAATTCATTGTGTGTCGGTGATAAACTCCAAAATGAATCATTATATGTCTGCAGTTAAACACACATTTTAAATTGAAATTGGTGTGTGATTTAGATTTGACCCCTTTTTTTGCTTTCCAGACACAAAACAATAATTATAAGGGGAAGGAAAAACAAGACCGGCAGGGAGGTCTACATGGAAATTCTTCACCTTAATGGAGGAGATGTTTGCTGGAGATCCGGCAGTTGAACCATTTATTGAAGTCAGCAACATGTTTCACAAGAAAAAGGAGGCAACAGTAACTACCGGTAGTCAAGAGATACATGACATGTGTGCGCCAGGGGCACGGCAACTTTGTCTGCAGTAGAGAACTGTTCTACACGCAGTAAGGTTTGGGTGCAATGCTACACTGAATTTCAGTGCAGTACCACCCATGGTTCGCTAGTTCCAGCCGATGCTCGCAGGTTTCACCGCAATGCATAGCCACATAGCGTTGCGGGCTTTCTCCCTGCCATAATACTAGCAGCCGCGATATAAGTGAAATACTCTTGAAAGCGGCGTTAAACCCCACCTCACCTCACCTCACCTCATGACATGTGTGCAATGATAGTGTCATTCTGATAGATGTCCCAGCTAAGTCAAATAAGAGTAATTGCGATGGTTTAAAAAGTGCGAAGACAACTCCCGTTTCCAGGAGAACTGGTTTTCTGGCTACGTCACTGTCAGCGCTTTCTGAATTGAGAGAAAAAGACTGGAAATCGAATCCATTAGATTTGAAGCGCTTCAAAATTTAGTTGATGCAAAAGTAGATTCCAAACAGTAAGATGTGTCTAAAAATACCGTGTTTCATTAAGCCCTGTTAAAGTTAAAGCATTCAATTTCTCTACTACATGTATATATATTCAATTCCAGTCTCCTTCTCTCAACTTCAATTCTCTCTGTCGGTGTCCACTTCTACCTACAGTCTTATCAAACCAACTTTATGCACTAGTGGCAGTGATTTTGAAGCCTAGAAATGTGAATAAAACAATTGTATTGAATGGGTGTCCGGCAATAGGCCATTGGCCTGAAGCTCTTAGAGAGCTTTAAAACGAGTACTTAAATCCAAGGGAATTCAACTAAAATTGTACATGATATTTCATGCTGCAACTTGTATCCAAGGTTTAGTCAACTTTTAAATTTTCACAGAGTAATTACTCTTTAATAGGTGAAGATAAATAGTCATGATTCATTAGGCTAATATGTAGAAATAACATTAAATATTGATCAGCCTAAATGTCTTAAGTCAAGAGAAGTTAGTAGGTCATTTGAAAATGTAACAGGCCAATGGCCTATGGCCTGCAGCAATCTGCATCTCTGAGTGGGTTTTGCTCATGAGCTGCTACCCCTTCATTTATATAAATAGTCCCAGATAATTATACCCCCGCTACGACGTAGTCCGGGGGTATAGGGTTGAAGCACTGTCAATCAGGAACGACGTGTATTTAGCGTTGATTATAAAAGTGACATCTAAGTAATAGATAGAGGACGAGAAGCAATACATTATCGGGATATAAATGTACGGGTTTGAGAGGGTTGGGCGAGGCGTCAGCCGAGCCTAACCCTCTCAAACCCGTACATTTATATCCCGATAATGTACTGCTGCGAGTTCTCTATCTATCTTAGAGCACAGTCAAATGCTTGAGTCGTCAAGAAAATGTCTTAAAATGAATTTATTTCAAATATTTTGTCAACAAATTTGGGAAACATTCTCTCGAACACAACATGCAAAACATTGACATCTCTCATTTTCATATGCAAATGTTAGGGACATTGACGTCATCTTCGGCACTGCGAGCACTGAATTTCTGAAATTGTCCGAGGTGCATGAGGCGTACATTTTATATAAAGCGTACGAGTCGTGCTACAGCATAAGTGTCGTGCTTGAATCACGCACATGCATGATTTAAGCACGTTTTTATTCAGCAACATTGAGCAGTAATACATTTCATTGCCTATAAAGACTGAGTGGTTTGTGGAATGAATCAGTTCACACAATGGCTTCATCGTGGACAGTCCAAGGACAAGTACACTATTCATTCAGGAAAGGTAACTTTACTTTTTTACTCCTTACTTTTCAAACTCTGTAATTTTAAAATTCAAACTAATTTTCATTAAATTTGTTTATTTAATAACAGTTATTGTTTTTTTTGTATTTAAAATTGTTTACCAACACGTTAAGTTGTTTGTTGAGCTGTATTTATCAATATGCGAGTTGTTATATCTATTGTTGCATATGCTAGTGTGCATCCCGTCTATATTGCATATAAATTATTTCAGGTTACTGTAGCAAAGGAACTGTCTGTAGGAAAGAATGTAACGTCGTACTGGACATCGCTCGGACGCTGTGTGACGATACAGGAGTTTCAGTGAGACGCAATGCAGTCTCCATCCTCTAACACTCCAAGAAGGTAATTTTATATCACTTTCTTATTTCTCATTTTTATGTCGTTCTATATAACTTTTGATATTATTTTTTATATCGTGGTTGAAAATATATAAAACATTGGTAACATGGTTTGATGCTTGTCATTGTTTCACTTACTCATGATATTTATGAAATACACTTGAAAAATCCCAATTGACCTCACATTACTTGCTTTATTTACATGCTTTTATTCTTCTTTTAGGAATATCAAGCTCCTTTAATATAGAAGACCCCCATCAACAGAAGCGACTATTTCCTTTCGGAAAGGGAACACAGCAGGTCGTTTGTCAATTTAATACGTGTTTAACTGTGTGTTATCTCCATAAATAAAACAATCAGTTGACATTGTTTGTTGTTTTTATGAAAGTCTGTGAACCAGTTTATGAGCATGATACCCGAACGCAACCAGACAACCGTACATCTATCGGGATATAAATGTACTCCACGTGACCACAATACACTCATATGATTGGACGAAAGCATTTGACTGTGCTCTAACAATAATTCGTGTCTCGTCATGCTCTCCGTGAATGATTCATAGTCGCTAATCTGATGGGAATAGTTTTCTTAATTTGAGAACACTCATGATCAGCCTTTCAGTGAAGTATACATGTATGATAACATTAACTTTAATCTAAGAATATATTTTAAACACTTGGCCAACTTTCACAGGACAAAAAGTGATGGAATCCACTTGCCGGATTCTGCCGGATTCTTCAGGATCCGTCAATATTTGGGAGAATCCGGAAGGATCCGGCAAATGAATTCAACCACGTTTTGTCCTGTGAAAGTTGATTAAAGTTAATGTTATCATTAGTTAGTTATCATTAGTCTTAGTTGCTTGATCTTTGAAGTCGATTTATCAATGAAGGAATAGTATTATGTCTTCTCTGCGTTTTTACACTTTCCATAAAAAGCTGAAACATGCAAAATAAATTAAAGATGCATCCATTGTGTTTCATTAAACTGTTTTTTGTTTTAATACGCGCCAACATACGATATGTGCTGATTTCAGTTCAAATTAAGATTACTCAACTTACATATCCATCCCCAAGCGCCAAATATATATTAATTAGTAGTTTCCAATTAAAATCGATCATCATCATTATACATGTGCAGAAACCGAAACTACACGTCTCATTTACAAACACGGTAGTTATAAGACCTATTAAATATTATCGACCCAAAGTTGTCTATTTGTCTGTTGTAAGTAAGTTTCCAGAATTACGTTTGACCAATTGTCCGGTTTTCGATCAGAATTAGCTACCTTTACTTTTATATTGTCGGTATACCGAGTCGACTGTCATCAAAATGGCAATTGTAGGCAACAGTCAGAACTTCTCGATAAAATGACACAATTGAAAGCATTTGGCAATTGTGAATCCAAACAACAACATTGGTGTACCTTTAATTGTTTTCATGTTAGTCTATTTATTTATTAAAATTATAAATATCGACACTAACTTCCCAATCAAACAATTATGTATAATTCAAGATAATGATTATCCATTGTGTTGATTTAAGCAAGTAAATCCGGTTTTCAGCTCAAGTCAACATCCCTTAATTGATCCCTTTCTTTACTAGTCCGCGTTAATAGTAAATATTTGTGTTTGGTCGTCTTATTGAGAATAAGATCCCAAGAGCATTCTTCTATTTAACAAGAAAGGTATTTTCACTGTCGCACTGTGTGGTGAGATTCTGTTTTGCGATAACGCTGCGCAAGTACTACGGGATATAACGCGAAGGGGTTCCTTTAGAACTGATACCACAGATATCATCACTGTGAGTGTCGAGACTTTCAACTTGATAGTCCTTTGGCAATAAAAACTACGATTTATGCAAGAAGTCAAAGCTTTTACTTCAAAGCACTGCTTTTCACATCTTTCCATAACCTTCCAGCTTATCGAGTTGGATCTTTGATTTTCGTCATCACTGTTTCCAGTGGCATTTCCCTCTGAAGGTATTATTTAGTGAGGTAGTTAGACTGAATTGACTTTCTTTGCTTTTTATCTGTTGTTCATGTGTTTGAGGATAGAAGAAGGACTTCAAATTGCATTTCATACGTATTGCACAGTTAGGAATCATTTCATATTTTGCTCTTATATTCTATATGTGTTCCTCATAAAATGCAGACCTAACTTTAGAAATAAGATTAAAATGCACATATGACCTACATGTATCAAGTTGTTAGACGATTTATTGTTATTTGATTAGACAGGTAAATTATTAGTTCTACACTTTAAATTAAACACCTTTTTTAATTGTTTAATACTTATGTACGAAGTACATATAGTATTGTATCCAGATTAATATTCTATTGATTACAGGCGTTCGAAATGTCCTAGTGTTTGACCCTTTTCTTCTGTTCATAATAAATTCAGGAAGTATGTCTCTATTTTGAAATGGCTAACAATATGAGCATATGGCAACAACACTAATCGATGTATGATAAGAAGGAACATTCACACTCAGTTGGACGGTCCTTCAATCAACGTCGTTAACCTATATCAGAGGGTTGAGAGGTGCAATGAGATAAAGGAAGCTGAAAGTATTGATTATGGAAAAGAAAATCTCCACACCTCCGCTATTTCATTAAGTGTTCAATCATCGCCTGTCATATCTTGTAAATGGTCCAGCGATTTATTCCTGGATTTTACATACAATCTTCACTTCTTCAGAGAGCAGTTTTAGAAAGGTACACGCAAATACGAGTATGTAGTGTATGCTGTCATTTCGACAAGCGGGGGTAAAAAATCAAGCACACTTCATCCCTAAACTTCTAAAGTGCCTCTAAAAGAAGTCATGTTTTCCATTAAATAATTATAATTTTAACCCGCTCCCAAGGGACAGGATGTTTTAAGTTATAGGTATTAGATTTAGAATGACAAAAACTGCAATACCACGAGTAGCATTGTGATGGATACCAGCAGGAAAGAGAGTGAGTGAGTTGGGGTTTAACGCCGCTTTCAAGAGTATTTCACTTATATCACGGCTGCTAGTATTATGGCAGGGAGAAAGCCAGCAACGCCATGTGGCTATGCTTTGCGGTGAAACCTGCGAGCATCGGCTGGAACTAGCGAACCATGGGTGGTACTACGCTGAAATTCAGTGTAGCATTGCACCCAAACCTTACTGCGTGTAGAACAGTTCTCTACTGCAGACAAAGTTGCCGTGTTCCTGGCGGGATTCGAGGTGAGGTGAGGTGAGTTGGGGTTTAACGCCGCTTTCAAGAGTATTTCACTTATATCGCGGCTGCTAGTATTATGGCAGGGAGAAAGCCCGCAACGCCATGTGGTTATGCATTGCGGTGAAACCTGCGAGCATCGGCTGGAACTAGCGAACCATGGGTGGTACTGCACTGAAATTCAGTGTAGCATTGCACCCAAACCTGATTGCGTGTAGAACAGTTCTCTACTGCAGACAAAGTTGCCGTGCCCCTGGCGGGATTCGAACCCCGGACCTCTTGATCCGAAGCCGAACGCGCTAACCAATGCGCTAACCCCCTGCAGGAAAGAGAAGAAGAGGAAGACCGAATGAAACATGGGGAAGATCTGTAGAGAAAGAGATGAAGGAGCAAGGTTGGACATGGGGAGAAATTTAATATTGGTATCAGGACAAACAGCAATGGCGTTCACGAGTGGCGGCCTTATGTGCACAAGGCACGAAGAGGATTAAGGTAATAAGAAGATTAGTTTTAGAGCAATATACTGGTATGGAATTGCCAGTAGTAGTAGTTGTGGGAAAATAATTTTAAAAAATTCGAAAATGAGTTGAAGGAAAAACTTGTATTTTTACCAAATGCATTTTAACATAGTTTATGTAGTTTTTCAATGAACTAATGGAGGCAAAAAATACTGTAAAACAAAGTCACATTTTGAAAATATTATTACTTTCATTGACGCCATCTGCACCCACTCACACATGGGAGTTACTGACTGCAGACTAAAGAGAAAAAAAGCAACAAATTGACACAGGGAGGACTGAGAATATTGAATAAAATTAAAAAGTAAGTCAAACTGAAAACATTTTAAGAATGTTTTTTCGTAACTGACTCTAATTATCCTGTTATTTGGTTTATATTTTAAATATTTAAAAAGTTTGAAAGCGCATAAAAACTGATCACATTTAAAATAGTTAAAGAATTCAAACTTGACTCTCAAAATAACTGATGTAAATAAAGAATGATATGAATAAAAAATCATTAACCAGCAAGTCAAACGTACAGTCATACAATTTAATCAGTAAATTTCCTTTCTGAAAGACTACAAAGTATCTCTTTTACTATAGATTTCATGGTGACATAGAAATCAAAACTTCCAGTTTGGGAGAGGAATGAAAATGCCCACATAATTAAAACATGTTTATCCAACACCACAGCACACACATGAAAATGTTATGAAGGTAAACATTGAATCGTGACCTCAATATGTATACCATATATGTATATATGTATAAACATTCTTCTTTTCTACTGGGGACGCCCGTAGGTCTCTCCTTATGATTTGTTTTTATTCTAAGGTAAGATGAAAGAAAACCCTAGTTCGTTCTCTCGTCTGTAACTCTATGCCGTAGGTCAGTACTGGAGGAAGATCTTGAATCTGAGAGACAAATTACCCAACTTAAAACAGTCCATCTTGATAGATCTTAAACGTCCCCTATAGCATTGCTTATCAAGATTCCGTGTCTCAGCGTCCTACCCTTGGGTAATGTACTTTGGTTGTGAAACGAAGAACATTTACAAAGAATCATGGATCACATAAAAACTGTAGATAGCTAATATTAAGTTTATTTTCTTTCATCAGAGTTTATAATGCTTGAGTTTGGTACCTTCATGGACCCTACTGACAAACTTCGTATCAAAAGTCGTATGCTATATAAGCTATCAGCTTATCATGATAAACATTCAGAGTGACACTGTAATCTATGTTTCTTATGTTTCAGCACAGATTGTGTAGTATTTCAGCTATTTGTGGCATAAACTTGTCATTGTTCTAACTTTCATTAACCTAAGTTATAACAACCTAACTAATAATTGCAAAACCGGTCAGATGTTCATGGGCACTTATATGAATACATTTTGGCAATGCACTTATTTACGTGACTCTTTTCTGTATTTAATGACATCAGTGTTTAGGTGAATTTTGTTGGTCATTGGTGATCAATCACTTTTTCTGAGTGCATCTGTTCCTAAGAATGTCTCCACGCTGATAGACGATGATGTTCTTCGGGGCTTACGTTTATCTAAACGATATGATAGCCATAATGATAGATAATAATTGAATTAAGCATCTTGATTGTATCTGTTCTTGTAAAAATGTTCGTCTTTGAATGTTAAGTATACAGTTAAATAATGTTCAATGTAGTATAGTACATTTCGAGGAACATTGGTGATAGAATATATCTATCGGTTAATTAACGTCAGTATATGTGTCCAAACTTAACTAGAATACAAAATAGGTTATCTGAATATGTGTCTTATTTAGGTTGTGGATGAAGAACAATTCTGGTCAATTGGTCCAAGAAAATTGTAAAATGATTTTTTTTAAAGTTTTGAAATCGACGTAATATACACCTTTTTAACAAAACTATTAAATATTAGTTGTAAAGTAATTGTCGGTCATTTGCTGTTCATCGCGCAAGCCGTTGACCTCCCACAGTTGCAGATTTGTCGTTAGAGAGTCATTGAGTACTTAAGTCATTCTGGTAAAAATATTGTTTCATCATCATATAAATGTCATCGAAATCTGTGAAATTCAGTGAGTCTCCTTCGAGCCATGTTCAGAGGTAATGACATAATCATTTGAAACTTTCCAAGATTTATACTGATTTCAAGAACGATTTAAAACTGCAATTTCAGAAATTCGTGGGTGGTGTGCTTCAATGCAGTGTGGGGTGTGTTCGTGCCATTGACCTCACAGAAACCCGAACACTGTCGAGAGGTGAGGTGAGGTTCCATACCAATTACAATCAAACAATACATATTCGTTACTGTGTATATTTGTATCAAATATATTATATAAAATATTAGGTGTTGCTTAATTGGGTATTTGGGTATTTTATGACTGAAATATTCCATTGCTAATTAGCGCGATGTGAAGCTTATTTGAGGTAGAACAAATTTTTCAATGTTTCGATATATCTACATATTCATTAGCTTTTCAGTGTTCACTTATTATCTAACATCTTCATAAACCAAGTCTACAATTAACATACGGTTATTATTGTCCGACAGCACATGAATTATAAACAGTATCTGTAATTCAAAGAGCTTTGAAATGCCAATGTTGATGCTTGCAAGAACTCGAGTGACACAATCAGAGATGTCTAAGTGGGATTGTCGATATGCCACTCAACTAGTGAACATTGACATCATGCAAACGACATGGAATGTGTGAAGTGATAACATTCTAGCATTTCTTGTAAAGGGTAATGTTTTTTTTCTCTCCAATACCTTGATACAGCCTTCTCTGATGCTTTTTGAAGTTCTGTTGACTGACAAGATCAATTGAATTTGCTTCCATTGACTAAAATGATGAATGTATCAGTATGTAATTATCTTTGGAAGTTTTTTTGGCAAAAGATACAGAAGAACAACAGAGGCCTTCAGTTTCTTCGTTATTTTGTTGACTTACCACCAAAAATACTCTTGAGTATATTAACAAGTTCATAACGTTTTGCTATGTTCATATCACTTCTTAACACATATATATTTGCTATAGCTCCGGTGACAAATTGCCATTATCAGTGAATGATCCTTAATTATAACCATCGCTGACTTATCAACATTTAATATTCAATGACTAAATATTATAGGTTTTTAACTGTATAGCTATTTGTTTATTGTAAATCAGATTAACAGCGACAATTAAAACATATTCACCTTTGTTTCTATTGTATTAATCTTATTATATCATATCATTATAATCAACAAATGTTATGTGTTGAATTACAACGAAACACCAGACATTGGTGAAGTGAGGTGAGTTTGGATTTAACGCCGCTTTCAAGAGTATTTCACTTATATCGCGGCTGCTAGTATTATGGCAGGGAGAAAACCCGCAACGCCATGTAACTATACATTGCGGTGAAACCTGCGAGCATCGGCTGGAACTAGCGAACCATGAGTGGTACTACGCTGAAATTCAGTGTAGCATTGCACCCAAGCCGTGTAGAACAGGTCTCTACTGCAGACAAAGTTGCCTGGCCCCTGGCGGGAGTCTTGAATTGAAACGAGACAGCAGTCATTGGATTCAGGCAAATGATTTGATTACAAAATGTTTTTGAGTCAAACATTATTAAATCTAGTTACATGTACATATCGTGTAACGTTATGCCAGACAAACGGTTACTTGAAATTGAAAAAAGTTTACTTTGATGCCACGAATAAATTTCGAAAGTGAACAACCGTTAAATGATATTCCCTAAGTTGTGGCAGGTTGTCAGTCATACTTAAGCATTGATTCAGTTGCAAAACATTGATACTCAAGGGTTGCTTATCTCAGAAACAAAATCGACTTTCATACCTTGAGTACATCAGTGTTGATTTGTATTTATTGGTTTATTTATGAATTCAAACTGTTCAGACATATATCTGATTTCCAATCAATGTCAAGACAATAATTGAAATTAACATCAAACTTTCTGATGACTGATGACATTAACACGATCAGTGCAATGACCTTTTAGAATTGAAATTAAATGGTCTAATTGGTGTGAAAACAATTAATATGAATAGTTTATATGATATGAATATTGCAAAGGTAATTGATATATAGAATGATATTTGTTTATACAAACAAAATAGGGGTCTTATTTCAATACATGACAAAAGGAGTACATATTTATCGTGGATATATGTAATCTAGCATTTAGTATTTTGTCACAAATCATTTTGATTCGAATTCTTAACGATGTATATCGGTGACAATTTTCATTCAGTCGGGATAAGTGATAAAACTTGACATTTTTAAGATATAAATTGGTATTATTGATTCGATCAACTGTAACCAAATTACTATCTTGATTAACCGATCTTGTTCTACCCCGAGGTTAAATTTGATAAGAATCAAAACCGATTTACTACATTATTGCTTTGATATTGGGTATCAGGTATCTGATGAAATAACGATAAGAAATGTTCGAAAATTATTAGTGTTGATTAATTTAGTTTAGATAGGGTATACAAGACAGCGTCTTCAGAACAAGCTATTGACACAACGAATACAGCATCATTGAATGTTGATGAAAACGGAATACATCATCAACCTATAGATGGGAAGTGGTCATATCAGAATTTATCAAGATGATTTTCAAGTGATTTCGTTTTTAATGTAACTTTCCTTCTTATCAATTTGAGGTGGGGTGAGGTGAGGTGGGGTTTAACGCTGCTTTCAAGAGAATTGCACTTACATCGCGGCTGCTAGTATTATGACAGGGAGAAAGTCCGCAATGCCATGAGGCTATGTATTGCGGTGATATCTGCGAGCATCGACTAGCGAACCATGGGTGATGCGGCACTGCAATTCAGTGTAGCATTGCACCCAAAACTGCTGTAGAACAGTTCTCTACTTCAGTCAAAGTTGCCGTCCGAAGCCGAACCACTGCGCTTTCCCGCCCCCATGTCTTCTCGCAGACATCGGGAATGAAAATGCCGTCCTGGTTCCATGATCCGAAAGCCATGCATTATGCATTTACCATTCCTGGTTGATACCAGGTACATGTATGCATGTACATGTATGTACGTTTGACAACCTCTTAACATGAAGTTGATTTATTGGGTTTGGAGATGAATAAATGTAGTGTAAGGTTCAAGACAGACTCATTTTGAAGACAATTTTCTTGACGGCTAGTATCATTACATGTAGAAATTCCGCCAAACCAATCTGGCCATCGCCGTAAAACCTGCAAGCAAATGCAGAGACTATCGAACCAGTGGTTCATCAATGGTGGTATGGCACTGAATTGCCCTTTAGCAATGCATCAAAAGCTTAAGTCATTCCTTCAAAATCATTAATTAATTCCTGCAAAAATTGATGACCCACTCTAGCACCGACTTCAGGCCTTTTTCAGTGTGACATCAAAACCTTCCAATCTTACTGAACCTTTTCTTTGAATTTCTGGTAATAAGAAGATATTTACTGCTTTGAAGAACTATTATTTTTTTTTAAAAACATCATATGTCAAGTTTTTTAGAGATAATGATAATGACAGTTTCAACTGATACAAATGACTTAGGCGTTGACCATCATTTTGTGTTTAATTTTTTATGACAATATGTGTGATACAATTTTGTTCAATAAAGCAAATTATATATTATGGACACCTATATTTCAGCCCAACGGAATTTTAAAACTCTTGAGGAATAAGCCATGACCTAAGAATAATTAAATACCCAATCTATTCCACTCGATGGTTCAAATCTGTGGCTTTTGAGTTTAAAATCTCATCAGAAGAAATTCATGGAATGGTAACTGAAAATGTGAAATGTTTAATTGTTAACACTGCATATTAAAGTGTTGAAATGTTTACCAGAAATTATTTGTAAAGAGATAATTTTGCCTTTTTTTATCGTTAAAAAACAGACGTAATAACAACATAAAGACGAAAGTCATACCAAATTCAAAGATAACACTTTGTTCCTTGTAGACATGTGTGTAGCTTGTTACGTCTAAGTAGTTTGTATGCCTTCCGATTGCCAGTCTAGATGACTGTTTTCCATTGCACAGCTTCCAAATAACTGCAAGTGATGACTTCAATCCAATAGACACTCATCGACAAGGCCGAGTTCAGTACCTTTATTAAGCAATTTCGGGCGGTTTTGTAGATTTACTTTACCAAAGACTTGGATGATTGGCTTTTTCACAGAATTTATCTCGGCTGAGAAAAATAACGATTTATAGGAAAATTGCAAAAAAGATTGCTGTCGACATTGATTTGTTCATGAGTATTGAACTAATACAATTTAATATTACATACGAATTTGTCTTATTTCATTATTTTAAGAATTGAAAAGAAAATATCTATTATGACTTAGAAATGCTTTTTGTCTCAAATTGGTCTCAGTTATTCTAATCGATGCTCCCAAGCAGACGTACAATCATTAACAAAAGCAAGATCAACGCCTCATGTAGAATAAACAACGGGGTTTATTGGTTAGTTTTACGAAAGCACTGTACTTAATATAATCTTTAGAAGATTTATGTCCTGTGAAAAAACAATGAAAATTGTTGTATGCATATGTTGTTAATGACTATTGAAACATTATATACGATGTCTTCTGGTTTTGAGAATTGAAAAGGAAATATCTAATTTTACTTAAGTAATGTTGATTTTCTCAAATTGGTTCCAGTTTTTGTATTTGATTCTCCCAATCAGACCTACAAATCACTAACAGAGCCAAAATCAACGCCATAATGTAGAATTATCAGCGGGTTTATCGGTTAGTCTGGACTTGATATGTTTGTTAGAAGATGTATGTCCTGTGGGCAAAATAAATCCTTTACAGACCGTGACGTAAAGATGTTTGATGGGAATATTTTCATGATAACTCTGTCCTTTGTTAACTTACAAAATACGTTTTGGGTAGAATTATCTTCAAAATTGAAAATCGTAGATTAAATTGTATAAATGTGGAGTGTATCAAACTTTGTATCGATACTTTCAAATGAAGACTTCAAGTACATTGATAATTACTATGAACTAAGTCAGCACAATTTTATAAAATGTTCGGGGTGTTATATATTTATTCACCAAAGCAAAATAATTCTTTAACGATACCAAGTCAGTGAATACTGATATCGTCTTTCTTTGCAGTCTGTGTTACTGTTAATGTCACAAACACATATTGCAAACGATTTGGCCTGGACTTAGACTTACAAATTGAAATTTTGGAAAATTGGCCACATGATGTCATGTCATGTGTTTTTATAATTGATGAACCAATTAAACTTAAGGGATCACATCATTTTTAGCAGTGTGTGTTTGTATTGCTTGACTGAGCGCTCGACTTTGTATTTTAGTTGGATGATTCATCATGTATTCCTTAAACTATTAGGACACAATGGTGATTGAGCACTCCAAATTATATGTTGTTTGGAGAAACGGAAAAAATAACTATCGATATCTTCGTCAGAAAATGATGTACACGTTTCATATGGACATTTCATGATTGTTATTATTATATGCTAAGCGATGTGAGACTGAGTTTTATTATATGACGAGCAGTGCAATACTGGGATTTATCAATAAACTGTCTATCAGGCTACAGTGAAAATAACTTATATTTTCACTGCGAACGGTGACTGATATAGTGAGTGAGTTATTGTTTAACGCCGCTTCGGCAGTATTGCAGCTATTAGCGGCGAGGTGACTGATATAATTTGACGTCATAACCAAATGGTCTCATGGTCTCATTGGCTTATGACGCGACAGTGTTACTGTGGTGACGGGCTGTTCCTAGCGGCCGCTCGGCGTGAAAACGACCCTGTGCGGGCGTAATTACATGGATAGTATCATATAATAAATATAATACATGTTTATCTCATCTCGTGAGGTAGAAAAGTTATATATTTTCACTCTACCTTCTACCTCACTCGATGAGATAAACATGGTATTAGTCAAGAAAAGACAGATATCCTCTATTTCTCAGTTTGAGAAAATGTGTTCTCATCAATGCAATTTGATGTCACTTTCTCAACACAGTGAAATATCACAGAGGGGATGTCGTCATGTGTACAGTGATATGACGTCACGTTTACAATCAACGTGACGTCATCGCCGTTGCTAAGTGACAGAGCAACAATGGTATGACGTCGCCAGAACTCGCTCAATTGAAGCAGTTTTGGACGTAAAACACCATATCTCTGACCACAGAAGCATATAATAAACATAATATTTTGTGTTTTCAGTGCAATATCACGTATCTTTCATCTCGTGACGGGGTAAAGCCGATATTTTCATTCGCGGCTGCGCCACTCAAACCTTACTGCGTGTAGAACAGTTCTCACTTGCAGACACAGTTGCCGTGCCCGAAGGCGCTAACCACTGCGCTATCCCGCCCCCTCATTGTGTTTGAAAGAAAATTTCTAAGTCCTAACATCTTTAAAATGTATCATTAGTTACCTGCCTATGACACATGTAATCAACGGAAACGTGGTCAATTCATTAAAAGTGTATTTGAAACGTTAGAGGCTGTATACTTATAGATAAAACTATAACTAAATATAGATGTAACTAACTATTGTAAGATAAATGTAAATATACTAACGTGCAAAAGAAACGTATCCACATTTTTAAAACAATATAAAATGAAATATTAATGTCGAGAAAGTAGATGTTGTATGTATTCGATAGACACTTGTTTTTTAAAGAAGTACTCAAAATTTAATTCATCAGAGTATGATACTTAGGAGATAAACCTACTGTGTTTTTAACTTTTTGTGAGTCTAACGTAGATTCGATACCGATTTTAATCATTCGGAGCCGAACGCGTTCGACCATAAAATAAACCAATCAAAAACAAGGATTTTAAAATATCATGGTCGAATTTTATTTTTATGTCTGTTCAAATACACATGGGGTGCTTAAACCGCTTTTCCGTGTCGTTGTTTTTGGGCATAATGTATATTCTAAATTTTAAAAATCTAAAAAGTAGAATTCCTAATTAATGAAAGATGTTTTCGACATAAATAACGGTCTTGGATTTAAATTTGTTGACGCATCATTACTGTAGGAGATCACAAAACAAGCTAAAAATCGCTTTATGACGCTCGTATCTCGTCTAGTTAAGGAGATTCCAAAACGACGATTTTATAAAACGTGTGTTTCTCAGACATATGGACAGATAGTGTTTTGAAAATTCATATGTAGTTTTGTTGTGAGTTCTGAAGACGTGATGTAACGCTGTTTCAGTCCTATTTATCGGCCGTGGATTGAAACATCTTGTATTATGTGGGAGGACGTTTCTTTTGCACGTGAGTATAAATGATGGCATCATGATTTTAATTAAATTTAAAGACGCTGCGCCGTCGTCGACGTTAAGTGTTCCTAAAACCATATGAATAGAAGTCTAGTTGTGTTTCGGTTGATTTCAGGACATTAGAGGAAAGCTATGCTCAACTTCACAAATCGTAAAGCAGTTACCAAAGAATGTTCATTTGGGCAATCACTCAATTTTAAACAAATTATCCGACTTTTTTTGTGCGTTCAATCAACAATCACATTAATTTTGTTATACACAAACTGACGAAATCCGATCAGGGATCGTAATGATGTTTGAGGTCATAAAGACACATGGTTAACGATCAGGTCTATTGAACTGTATTGATTTTCTTGACATTTACTGCGTGTCACATTTGAACAACAAAATTACTTATAACATTGCATAACGTATTGTATTTCTTTTCTGAAATAATCTTAAACAGATCCTAATTTGCAACATTTGAAACATACAAACGTTTATTCTGTACACACTTGACCATGCTCCAAATGTATTTATTGTGTGTTATTCAAATACAATATTCAAAACATGAAATATGACAATGATATGCTTTTAAAATGTTCGGATTTTTTTGTTTACGCTACTTTGCAAATATTCATCCAGGATATTGATTACTCTGTTGCAAGCACTCTGGCTATCTTCAGCATTAAAATGTCTGTTTAGAAGTCATAAAAATACTTAATGTGAAGTAAATGATGGTGTCTAGACATATTAATCAACAATATGATTCTCAAATACGTAGATGTATTATATTATCAATTGCAAGCAAAGCGGCTGGATATGTTGACATCCGGATGTAGGTGATTTCGTAGGAGGAGCCGGTTCGTAATGTAAATTTCGGTGACTTCGGAGTATCGCTTGTTCTTCAGCAATTTAATATTTCTCCTCTATGCACTGTGCTCGTGGTGAATTTTCTGATTGGCGAAGAAAAGGGAAGTCCCAAAGTTATCCTATGATAACTGATGTTTTTTACTCCGTTGACTCTTTGCTTGTTCGTTAGGTTTTCGTAGGAGAAAATGATAATTCATTAAACCAATAATGAAGAACAACGTAAGTCAACCGTTCTAATTTGTTTTAATTCTCCGTAGTCACCCGTTTAACTCATATTATATATGATTAAGGTAAAGGCCCTCCAAGAACCGCCGCGCCCATGACCATTAACGCACAACAATGTTTTTATTTGTGTTGTGTGCGCGACTGAAACTCTCTGTGAGTGGACGCCGCACACGTAACAGAGAATGTGTTTTGATAATTCTTGTATATTAACAACAGTTTGTTCATGGCAAGTGAGATTAAGTATTTTATTTTACTGTTATTTCCACCCCTGTTTATCACTGTATTGACTGTAAAAGGACACAAAGTCATGGTTATGCAAATAAAATAAACAGTCCTCTCAATATATCAAAATAAAATAAACGTTGTTAATTATTTAATCAACTTAGATATAAGTATGCTCCTACGAAATGACCTTCAAACAGGATCCTCCTGCGAAACCACCTCGCCTACGAAACGGTTTCTCCTACGAAATCCATAATATCAAGACCACAATGATTGCTGCAGTTTACACTTTGCTCCATGCTGATCAATTGAAATGGGTGCGCATGCGCAATAATTCTTTTATGCATTTCAATCATAGGGAAGATGAATTTGAGTTTTAAAATGTTCATGATTATTTCACTTTGCATTTGAATGAACCACTTGTTGAGTGAGTGAGTGAGTGATTTGGAGTTTAACGCCGCTTTCAAGTCCACTTGTTGAGTAACTTTGCATTCTGAAATCAACCACACTCAATCTAATGAAGTTTGAGTGTTTGTTTGACTTCATTACATAACTAGTTAAGTAGCTACCATTAGGAACAATCTGTCACAAATACTAATCTATGGCATTTGCACAATATAGAGAGCATTCGGCTTCGGATCAAGAGGTCCGGGGTTCGAATTCCGCCAGGGACGAGGCAACTTTGTCTGCTGTAGAGAATAGTATTACATTCATTAAGGTTTGGGTGCAATGCTACACTGCATTTCAGCGTAGTTCCAGCCGATGCTCGCAGGTTTCACAGCAATGCATAGCCACATTAGGTTGCGGGCTTTCTCCCTGCCATAATACTAGCAGCCGCGATATAAGTGAAATACTCTTGAAAGCGGCGTTAAACCCCAGATCACCTCACCTATCTCCTTTGCTAAGATTGTAACTGTTGGAGGTTTTCTTTTCACTTTTAAAAGTTAGCAGTATAATAGTAACATTCACTCATATAATTCATGATAATGGGATTACGATACGAGAGTTTTCATTTCCAGTCATATCTGGTATATTAATAAAACATCAAACAAAAATTCCAATATCCCCAGTTTATTTTATCTTGTAATACACTCTTCTTAATATCAAATCTGATTTAGTGTATCAATACATTTATTCAATAAATTACTTCAATAATAAATATTCGTTTTCTAATGAAGGATCTGAAAGCCAATGCAATTCCTTTGCTCTAAGGCCAAATCTCTTCCTAATATTGCTTACAAACTGTCCTTTTTTTATTTAATCTTAATTAAGTGTTGATATTACACCAAAATTGATGACAACCTGTTATAAGTTTTCTTGCACGCTATACCAGCTATCCAGAATTGTATTCCTATAAACCAAACTGAAAATGTTCTTACCCTACTAACTTCTGTAGCACGGGAAGACATATAATGATTGATTTTTGTCCGTTTTAGGACTCTTGGGTGAAATGAAGCATTTTACTTGTCAGGGCAATGAAGATTGATATCCGAGGTGAACAAATCTGTTATCATTCTTTGGTTAGAGTTTTGTTGCCAACAGTTTCATAAAACCCTATCCCAAGGGTTAATGCGGTTTGAAGATTATTGGTTTTCACAAGTTCAGGAAAGTCAAAGGACCTGATGTGAACTTATGAGTTGATTTTATTATTGAAAACAATATGTTGTATACATGTCATATGAATTTTAAATCCCCAAATGTAAAAGAAAATAACGTTGTACACTCACTTATTCTACTTTTTAAAAGCAGATATGCTATATTTTCTCGTCTACTATGCACCCCATTTTTAAACACCTCAAAAAAGTATCTGTAATATGTTATGTCGTACAATGTACACATTTATTAAAGGTGATCCAGAATTTTTAGTATTTAGTAAAACTTTCACATTTTCATTTTCAAAGTGTCACCTTAGTGGATTGTTACGGCTTGGGAAAACCTAAGATCACAATGAATTCCTTCTAAAGTTAGAGAGAGACAAAAGCTTTTATTCAATATGTCAGCTGCCTTGATGTAAACTAGTGGAGTGTTTTTTTACACCGTGATCTGTCTGAGTATTTTTTTCTAAAGCCAGTCTTGTTCTGTAAAACCTACATACCATCATCGTCTCGTTAGTTTCACCCTTTACCTTTGAGTCTTACAAGCCGCCAGAACAAATCACCTTTAGAAAGTAACAGTCCAGTAAATTTGTTGACAACAAAAATTTACAATGTGTCTACAGGGCTAATTTTAAAGTTCCAACTCACCAGTAAGTAAGCTTATGGTTGGAAAGATCAATTAGCTATTCTTTGATGTAACGTTACTCTGAATTCCATCGGTCATTGAATAATGCACTTACATTAAAAACTTAAACTCTGACGAGTGGTTCTGTTAACATTCTAAATTTCGACAATTAACTGCAAAAGCTTTTGAGACATTGAAGCTGCCTTACTCCTGTAGGTTCGAATCGTCCTGAAAATTACACGAATGTTTACAATAGCAGTTAATGTGATGACTGTGAAATAAAAGTGTACTATATTTACAAAGGTGTCAAGAATGAGATTTTTTTAAAACTTGCGAACAACAACGACACATTCGAACTGATCATATTCGATGCTTGTTGCATTTGAACTCCCACTGCTTTTGCAAACATGAATTAAATTCACTTTGACCACAGTTGAGCTAGCTAATGTCCCCTTTAAAGGGGCAGTAGCACGTTTTTTCACTGAAATAAGTTGATGAAATGTATTTCAAAAACAATGTCACCAATCAAAAACACCCTTCTCTCTTCGGAAAATCAAGTTAAAAAATTAGTGTGTATGGTTCCGTTAAGCCATAGGGAATTGTTTTTGTCATTCAAAATAATAAAATGTGTTCACAATAAAATGGCCGCCATGCAATTTTTGCTTTATACGCAAATCTGTTATTATCAGTAAATATAAGAAAGTATAATAACATCTTAATTCGTTAATACTTACTCATATTGGGTATTGCATAAGAAAAAGTCTTAAAAGTCCAATTATAATGCAAATTTTACCCAAATATGATTTTGCATTTTTGAGTGAACGAGTGATTTGGAGTTTAACGCCGCTTTCAAGAGTATTTCACTTGTATCGCGGCTGCTAGTATTATGGCAGGAAGAAAGCCCGCAACGCCATGTGGCTATGCATTGCGGCGGTGAAACCTGCGAGTATCGGCTCGAACTAGCGAGGTGAGGTGAGGTGAATTGGGGTTTAACGCCGCTTTCAAGAGTATTTCAATTATATCGCGGCTGCTAGTATTATGGCAGGGAGAAAGCCCGCAACACCATGTGGCCATGCATTGCGGTGAAACCAACGAGCATCGGCTGGAACTTGTGAACCATTGGTGATACTACACTGAAATTCAGTGTAGCACTGCACTCAACATCTTCAATTAACATAATTCAAACACAAATATCACTTTAATGATTTAATATATTTTCATTAAAATAAACTTTATTGTTCCACTTTGGAAATTTCTTCATCATGACAATCGACAAGTTGTGAGACACCTGACAGATGATTGACACTTAGGCACGCATTCACCAACCGTGCCCGCCTCGCCAGCTGAATTTGCACGTGATGCACACTTTTCACGTATTACCCGGAGTATACTCTCGGCACATTTCATGTGTCAAAAGGCGACCAGGCGTGCCACCAAAACGACCTTTACATTTTTATTAGCTCTCACCCCTGAAAGGCCCCATGGGCGCATGGCATGGCATGGCGTCCGTCCGTAAACTTTTCGCTTTTTCGACTTCTTTTAATGTGCAGACTCCTTGGCTAATGGGGATTCTAAATTGTAGATTTCGTGACCCCCAAATGGGGTCACTGGGGTCACAACCTTTAAAACCTATTTTCATGTTTTTCTCCAGTTTCAAAAGGTCTAGAGAGCTGTTAAGTTGTGCACCTACTCATTGGTCAGTGGGGAGTTTAAATTGTAGATTTCGTAACCCCTTGACCCCAAATTGGGTCACAGGGATCACAACCTTTAAAACCTATTTTCATCTTCTCCAGTTCCGAAATATCTAGGGAACTGAATAGTTGTGTGCAGTTTCCTTGGGCAATGGGGATTCTAAATTGTAGATGAGGTTACCCCAAATGGGGTCCATGGCCAATGGAGATTATCAACCTAAAAAAACTATTTTCATCCATTTCTCAAGTACTTCAAATGTTCAAATCTGTGATAAATTCCCCTGGAAATTTTACATTTTGAAATTTATTTATTTTATATCTTAAAGCCTGATGAGCTATGCATTGCAGTAAACATGCGTGCTTCGGCTAGAACTAACGAACCATGGGCGGTACTTCGCTGAAATTAAGTGTAGCATTGCAACCAAACAGTTCTCTACTGCAGACAAAGTCTCGAACCCCGGACATCCGAAACCGAACGCGCATCTTCCCTTATAACAGAACAAATATTTAAATGGTTCAGTGAATGATTCTTAAGAATAGTGATATGATCCAAGAGATCAGAGGACATAATTCCCAAAAGGCAGAATACTTAATCAATTGTTCAAAAATGACATGAAATAACAATTGTGATTGTATTTGTCGTAGATACTGTGTATACTTTAGTACTCTGTCTACCTATAATGATATAGGGTTTTCCAATTTAATAAATAACACAGATATACATATGTGTTGCATGTACACACCACTTCACAAATGTCACTGGTAAGGAAGTCACTTGAACTTAATGAGTGGGCCGAAGATGTGATTTCTCCCTGCCTCTGAGCTGATCGTTCAGCTAACTAGTCTGTTTTCCTTCTCCTTGTGGACCGCCTTCTTGGGAGGTTAGGCAGCTCCATGGTTGATCTGGGCCAGCTTCGCTCCTCTCTCTCCCAGTTCCACTGTCTGTATCAGCTCGATGAATTTTTAGATGTTTGGAAAAAGGCAGCCTTTGACTTCTCCTTGCGGGAATTCAGCTTCGGCAGCTTGTATGGCAGCCAACTCAAAGTCTGTCTGGATCACAGCAGGCTCAAGAGGTCTGTTGAGGATTCGTTGAGTGTGCACCTTCAGGAGGCTGAATAGACGGACATAGGTGGCTCTCTGGCGGTTAGGGAGAAGGGCATACACAAGGGGGTACTTCGTTGGGCCGGATCATATGGTTTAAACACTATTTATTTTAAAGAAAGGGATTGGTAAACAGGCTAGTAGCCTATTTTAATACCTCTCCCATGCAAACAAATATATTTATACAGTTTCTGTTAATTCATCATCACTGACCAGATGCAATCATTGAAGTTTAACGGACTTTGTGATATAAACATTAACTAGAAAAGCGGTTTGTAAGGGTAATAGTTATGAACAGACTATGCAATGTGTTTGTTGATATCGTCAGAAAAGGAATAATTTCCAAATAAAACAGTTTGAACATCATAACTATTGACGTAAAAGGAACACTCTGATCGAAAGTGAGCATAATTTGGACAAATGAATAGAAAGTGAATGGTATCTTCGTAATGATGACAGCAAGGGCAACTTGACATAGTTTGTAAAAACCGATCAAATTTGTATGCGTTTAGATCGCTGCAGCCAAGTCTCGATTTACAATGAATAATTTGGTTGTGTCTAGTTCCACCTGTTTCCGAACACATGCATCCTCGGTTACCCATGGTTTTATATATGATGCACATTACAGGATACATTTCGGTCAAAGTGTTACTTTAATGTGGCAACATTTCTTATTCCTTTCCAACACAGACATGGTAAAAACGATTTTTATTTATATGATTCTGTGCTACAAAGAGGTACTGGAAGTATGTTTGATGATCTTGATTCATACAGGGGATATGTTTAATGGAATTAAATCTGATAAAATCTTCGGAGTTTTGTTATAAAACATATTATGAAAAACACGCATTTGATGATATTAAGACGTTCGTTTAGAGATGTAAAACCAGTTTCGAGATAAATGTTGGAATGGCTTATGGATCATATACTGTTGGCTCCATTGGGCAGGGCATGATGAAAAGGTTCAATCCATGTAAATCTTGTTAGCTGACTGCAATGCTTCCAGGGCCTCCTCAGATGGGGAAGAGGACAATATCAGATAACAACATAACTCTTCTCCAATCTTGACTATTGGTCCGACTGTCAGGTTTGGGTGCAATGCTACACTGAATTTCAGCGTAGTACCACCCATGGTTCGCTAATTCCAGCCGCTGCTCGCAGGTTTCACCGCAGTGTGTAGTGAGATCTTTAACGTTATGTGGGAAGTTATGAAGTCAGAAGGGAATGTTCATCATATTAACATGTGTTTTTGAAGAGTGTACTCGCCGCCAATGGGTGCAATGTTGCCCAAGTGACGTTAAACAATAACTCACTCACTTGAGTGTATTATTTAAAAAATCCATATTTTGGTAAATTTTGCATTATATTTTGACTTTTAAGACTGTGAATTACTGGATATTAGCATTGGACAAAAATTTGTTTGCGTGTATATATGCTTATACAAAGTTTTAACTTCTTAAAATAACTTTATATCACATGTATGGAGGTGGAGTATCGCAGTGGTTAGCGCGTTCGGCTTCGGATCCCGGGGTTCGAATCCCGCCCGGGGCATGGCAACTTTGTCTGCAGTAGAAAACTGTTCTTCACGCAGTACTGAATTTCAGCGCAGTACCACCCATGGTTCGCTAGTTCCAGCCGATGCTCGCAGGTTTCACCGCAAAGCATAGCCACATCGCTTTGCGGGCTTTCTCTCTGCCATAATACTAACTAGTGTTTCCCCCAGGATGAAAAATGGACAGGGTAACAAGGGAGGAAAGGGCACATTTTCACCAAAAAGGGCATATGCATAAAGGTAACAAGAAACATAAGAGATTCAAACATGTAATTGCACACTGCTGTCTATGGCAGTTATTGTAATGTAAATAATTGATGTTGTGTCTCACAAAATTTGACATTTGAATGAATTGTGACATGTTCACAATCTTCTGTTTTTCCTTGCAAATAATTTTGAAACACACTTCCTGAAAACAATGTTTTTAGTGGAGTCAGTGTTCATTGAAATCACGAGGAGCTTGCTGCAGATGGAGACTTTCAGCCTGTCACAATCAACTGCACCCTGGAGAACACCCTCTCAACCTCATAAGTAGACAGGATCACAGTTGAGTGAATGGACAAGAGCTTGTGGATGTTGGGGTAGAGGGGTCCCAGTTGAGGCAGGTGAGGGCCTTCAGCATGACAGATGGTGAGCTGTTCTCCAGGTCCTCGGTGAACAACTCCTTCACCTTGCTCCACTCCAGCTGGGTCTGCTCCTCATCAAGGTGGAAGTGGTCAGCAAACTCTGTGATCTGCAAATGATGTGCTGAATGTAAAAGAAATTCAAATATACATTTGATTTATATTTGATAAATAAACAACTAAAATGTCATGACATATAAATTTGAATAATTTATTTACAGAACCAAAGGACTTTACTTAAATTTACAAAAACTACTTGTTACAATACACCTACTGAGTTAATAAATAGCCTGCAAGCAACAGAAATGAAGTAATAAATTATTATAATTACCTCTGCATCACCATGGAATGTCAGGAAAGATGAATCTCCAGCTTTCCTTAAGTCCAGTGCAGAAAGGTTTGTGAGGATGGGGGATGTTGCCAGTCTCTCTTCCAGGTTGACAATCAGCTTGTGCAGGAAGGTGTCCTTGGAAGATCTGATGTCCTTGTGTCTGAAGCTCCAGCTCACTCAGTAGCCAGGTGATCTACTCGGGACAGGTAATGGCCAGGCTTGATCTTCATCTTCTTCAATGCTGCCACAGAACTTCTCAGTTGGGGCTCCAATACTAAGGTCTAGATCTATCACACAGCTGAAGAATGGTATATAGTTTCTGTGGGACTTGAGCTGCTTGTACAGGCCTTCTGCTGTCACACTTTCTCGATCATCAGCTCGCTTGTCGTTGCCTTGTCCAACTGTATTCTCAAGGTCACTGAGGATGACAGGATATAGTTTTCTCACTGCATGCACAGCCTTCTCATGATTCAGCCACCTTGTATGAACTCCTCTCTCATCTTCAGGTGAGCCCGCCCTTCAAGCCGCGCCCTGCTAAAAATGCCTAGGGGAAACACTACTAGCAACCGCGATATAAGTGAATACTCTTGAAAGCGGCGTTAAACCCAAAACTCACCTCACCAATTGTCAGGTAATTTGACTTCAGGTTATGTTCCAGGTAGTGGAGGGATGTTCTGTCGGCGATACAAGGCACTCTTCATGCTGGGAAAGGACGGGATGTTGGGCACGACGTCGTCTTCCTGCTGAGTGATGATATGGTTGTAAACTTGCCGCATGGGCGTTGTTCTCTTCTCAGGCTCTCTTCCTGTTCCAGCAAACCTCAGCTCTATCTCGTCCGTAGGTGGATGGTTGTGCTCAGTAGTGTTTCGGATGAAATCACGAACAGTGGTACACTTTCCCCGACAAGACTTGTCCACACATCTCTCGCGCGCCTTTCTGGGATGGGATATACTCTGCTCTTAGGCCAGCCATATCGAAATAAGACAATTTGGAGTGAAAATATATATATATATATCTAAAAAGAGTCCTTTGACGTTTTGAACTTGACATACTGAATTAACACTTTCAAAGAGTAAATAGTGAGTGGAGTTGCTAGTGGATGATGCCACTGTAACAACAAAAGTAAGTTATTACTACACTCTGCAGTGATAAACAATTAACCATACGTATATCCTTTCATTACCCTATACAAGGTAGCTCATCATGTAACTGTCTGTATAGCTAAATATTATTTATATGTGTTTTGTATCATTCAAATTCAAACTTTGATTCTGTCTTATGACACTGAACCACCTCTGGCTATCCCGCCCCATTATAGCATATGAATAGTTGTTCTATAGTATCCCTTTTTGTTCTATTCTTACACGGCTATACGTTGTGTCATCTGCTGGTAAGAACTGTAAATCTTTATCTAGATACCACGGAGAAGGTAATCTAAGTTGCAGAATGTGTTCCGTCCCAAGTTCAAGTTATTGTGAGTTTCAATGATAACACTGAAACATAAGAAGATAATTAAACTGGACCACATTTCTGTTGACATCTAATTTCTTATTACAAACTATGACATCTACTTTCGTTCTCTTTAACTTAAGTGAACATTTCTATGTATTGGTAATTAGTATGGTTGGACATTTCATTTAATAAGATTTTGCACAATGCCCTAACACTGTCAACCACAAGAAATAACAGTGTTTTTACATAATCAATTAATGATTTCAAAATGATGACATCATAATGCCATAAACAGGATGACGTCAAAATACACTGACATCAAAACACCGGTGTTCAACACCATGTCAGTACATTTTTTACTGAAAAAAATGAAGAACGATATTGTATGATAAATAGAAAATCGTGAGGTGAGGTTCTCTATTTTCTGGTTCAATTTCAATTGGTGTAAGTTAACGTTTGTTCATAATCAGAAGATTGTATACTTATAACATTATAAATGATGTCACACATTTACTCTTTTCTATGTTGTGATGATTAACTGATAAATTCAAATTGAAATAACGATAGTTACTACTGTCGTCGACGCTAAATAACTTGTGTTGAAAAATGTGAACGTTTCGTTGATTTCAGTAATTGTAAGTCGTGGTCAACTTGACAAACATTTTAAAATTTGCTAAAATGTGGTCACGGGTTAGCAGATTAGTGTGTTTTTGCGCTTTCAGTCAACAGTCGCATGTATGATAATTTGCAACCTTTGAAACAGACAAGCGTTTACTCTGTACATTTGACCGTGAAAAAGTATTTATTGTGTTCTTTAAATAGTATTTCCAAACATGATATAAAGATATGGCATGCTTTTAAAATGCTACGAATTTAAAACAGTGTTTACTGTAAATGATCTTTTGAACTTTGAAAGTCAACATTTACTCTATTGGTTATTTTGCTACACTATCTATAAACATCTTTAAGATTACAAAAAGTGTGTGTTCGGCAGTTATTTAAATATTTATTGCGAAGTAAATGATGGTGTCTAGACATATTAATCAACAATATGATTCTCAAATACTTAGATGTATTATATTATCAATTGCAAGCCAAATGTCGCCAGGGGCTATGCAATTTTATCTGCTGTTGAGAGTTGTTACATGCGGTAAGGTTTGGGTGCAATGCTGCACTGAATGTAAGCGCAGTACCACCTATAGTTAGCTAGTTCAAACCGATGCTTGCAGGTTTTACCGCAATGCATAGCCACAATTGCGTTGTGGGCTTTCTCCCTGCAATAATACTAGCAGATATAAGTTAAACACTCTTGAAAGCAGCGTTAAGACCCATCTCAGCTCATTACTAAAAATGTGTTGTCAGATATGTGACAGACAGATTTTATTGGTATATATGGCCCGGAGACAAATAGTACAATGTAAATGAATTTCACAATAGAAACAGTGCTACCATGTAATAGGACAACCATAACATCAAAATAATATGTTTACACAATAAGAGGTTACAAATGATGTCGGTTTGATCGATAACGATTGATATGGTATAGGACTAGCGATAGTCTGTACAAAAGCTGGACATTGTTTGTAGTTAAAAGTGATATAAACTTTTCTGTAGTTGGGTATTTACAGAATTATAAAGGTAAATAGTTATATCTTAAACATCTGTATTGAGGACACTCCAGAAGTACATGATATTCATCCATGATATTCAGTTTTCATTATCTGGGTCCTTTGAGAATCGTGCTGATTTTACCTTAAAATCATGACCCATTACATCTGAACAAAGTAACAATTCTACGTAGGTGCAATGAAGATAAAGAGGATAAATACAGTTCAGGCTTAATAAATGTTTTAAATTCAGCATAATAACTAATACTTGTCGACGAACTAAAATCATAGTACCATTCCTGTTGATATATATCTGTACATCGTTGCTTAAGCAATTTTAAAAATTGTCAGATATGTATTAAATAAAGAGTTGATAATTTTGTATTCCATCACTCTTGGGGAAACAAGTTAAAGGTGCATCCATTGTGTTTCATAAAATTTTATTTGGCTTTAATACGTTCCAACTCACCACATGTGCTGTCTACAATACAAATTAATTCACTCAGATTGCATATTTATCCCCAATCGCCAAATATATCATAATTACTAGTTTCCAATTAAAATTAAGTAACATCATTATGCATGTCCAATTTACATGCACAGTAGTTATATGACCTACTGAACATGATCAAACCAAATCTGTTAGTTTGTCTGTTATAAATAAGATTCCAAAATTACGTTTGACTTATTGACGCGCGCCACACGCTGTGCATTGTCCGGTTTTCGATCAGAAATCATTACTTTTACCTTCATATCGTCAATATGCTGAGTCTACCATCATCAAAATGGTGGTTTTCGGTAACAGTCGGTTCTTCTCGATAAAGTAACACCATTTATAACGTTTGGAATATATGACCCCCAACATCACAATGGGTGTACCTTTAATGTTATGGGTGTACCTTTAATGTTAAGTTAGAGTAAGGCCAGACCAGAGTTGAATTAGCCACGGTCGTGTTCCTTTATCAAGGATGTTGATAAACATATCGGAAAATGGTCAAATTTATCTCCGTGAAATATATACACTTAATTTTCCAAAGATTGTTTCAAACCAAAATGAAAATTAGTAAAGGTGTGATCAAGTCTATTATATTCAAGCTTATATGACGTCAGATACCCTTGGCGCGCGCGCTACTCAAAGGAGAACCTATCTTTGAAATAAAATTATCACATGTCATGTTGTAGATAAAAGATTTCTCTAGCGATTACATATATTTTAGTATATAGAAGTATATTTTCCACAAATAATTCTGTATTTGAAACACTAACATCCTTAAAGGCTCTTTAAGATTAGTGGCCCGAGAAGGTCCTGATTCCCGGAGACTGTAAATATCCTGGTGTTGTCAGCTCTGGTTATTCCAGTGTAACTCGAAATTACTTTTTATTGGTCTGGACGAGTGAAGTTTACATCTGGGATAAAGGTAAGATTGATGAAGTTATATCTAATATTATATTGATCGAAATTTTGTGATATACATTTCTCTTGTCAAACAAATAATATCCAGTGTTTAGTTGAGGCATCGTACAGTTTGGTTTTCAATAGGACTGTCAGAATTATTCTCGTCGCTGAATCTTCAGATTGCTGAATTGTCGAATGATGAATAAAGATGACGGATGTTCAAACGGTTTTATAAATTCTTATATTGTATGAAAGATTAAATTAAAGCAAGCATCATATACAAATGACCACAAACATAAGATGAAACATAACATGAGGAAACGATATTCATGTTTGAACATATATAACATAAATGTATTATCAAAACTCGTTTGATTTCTTAAGCGCTCATTGATGTACATGATAATATCCGGCTTTTTTGTGGTATATGCTTGTTGTAGCGACAGAAACATATAAATGCATCTGGCTGCCTTTTTTGTAAATTTATTGTAACATTTATTTTCATAGGGGTGAACAGATGTCACGCTTTTGAAAGCAGCTGACTGGCAGACAGGGGCTACAGTAACAATCATCCTTTAGTTACTCCAGCTACAAATTCTCTTAAGTTAATTATTTTGTTTTTTTTAAATCTTTTAAGGTTGACTATCTGAGACCTACAAGGCCTTTATATTTCACGTCACTATTACAATTTGTTTAAAATGTTGTGAACTGTCGTCCTGCGTCCGGATTTCCATGAAACTTGGTAGGTCATGTGTAGAAATGCCTTTTGGGGTTTTCGACTTCTTTGAAATTTTATGTTTAGCCGTTTCAATGGAAACATTCTTTAAAATGTGGTTACCGGACCAGAACTCAAAACTGCAAGGCCTAGCTCAGTGGAACAGTCATCATGTGTAGATGTGCCTTTTGGGGCTTTCAACTACTTTGGAATTTTATTCGTATCCATTTCCGTGGAAACATTACATTGGTTCTGAACCAGAACAAAAAACACTGTAAGGCATAGCTCAGTAAGAAGTTGTTGTCTGGAACAATCATCATGTGTAGTGTAGATTTGTTTTACCTTTTTCGGAATTCTATTTTTAGGTTTTTCCTTAAAACAAACATCTTCATCTTGAATCTAGAGCAAATTCAAAATGCTTGTCACTATTTCACTTTCAGAACAGATCGATCATGAAATCTGTTAGGCAGATATCAATACATCTTTGGAAGTACATATTCTTGTTTAGCTTGGATTAAATAACTATAATGAGTGAATTGGGATATATCAGCATAGAAAAGTCCATAATCAGTTTTGACAATGTTTTAAACTTTGGTATGTTTTATCAAGCTTACAAACCGACCCCGTGGTTAAATTTTTAATATATTCTAATTGATAGTGCGAAAGAGTAAAGGAGTCGTCCGTAAATATCCCCCTGTGGTGAAAGGCATTGGTATAAAGGGAACTTAGTAAACAACCACATCACTGCGCTTGGTGTGCAGGAGTATGGGGGGTTCGAGACGGGCTATTGCAAAAAAACCCATTTTGATTGATGTTTGAATTAACAGGTCATGTTTTCCAATAGAGTTAGACATAACATGCACTAACTTAACATCTCAGTATTAAATATAGATATTTGAAGAGGGTCATTATTAAGATAATTGCCCCGGGTAGAGGGAAATTACGTTAAAATCCCAGGGATTATGTGATAATCCCCGGCATAATTCCTTCACATAGGAATTATTTAGTATAATGTTATAGGCAGTATAATGGTGTGACGTCACTGGAGGTTTGTAAAGATAGGTGATGAACGGCGACGTGGGTGTATTAATGACACTCCTCATTTGAGAACTCCTTCAGTTCGTTTATATTGCAACATTTTAAACCAAAGTTTCTCCAAGAAATGATTACAGATTTATTGACCACATATATCTTCTCGGTCATGAAAAGTTTGATTATTCTATACAGTGTACACCCAAAGACATAAAGCCTTCACAAACCAATCCCGATTTATTTCTTGTTAAGTGAACCTGTGTATCACGAGACATTGAATACAGGGAATTGAACAACTTGTATATGTGCTCGTCAATCGCATTGTCTTTAGACATACAATTAACGATTTTGTCGAAGATATTTAAAGTATGAATTGCAATTTTACAGTTGTTATCCAGAAAATCTGTTTTATGTATTTCATTTCTAAATGCCCGTCCAAAACGTTATCCTTATTGTATTTTAGTTCCCGAAAGCGTATCAATAACGATAGTACATATAGGATGATATTTCAATTAGCATTATTTATTCTTTTACGCAAAAGTTTGTCCAATTAGAATTCGTTTCCACAAACAATATTAATATATTATTTTGTAGTACATATTGCTTGGAGTGTATTTTGATGAACAGTATATGCACTTTGACACAGATTATTTCGCAAATTAATACATATTTCACAAACAATAAATTTGTCTTTTTGCCCATATGTCTTATGTTGTTGAAAGAGTGAGTGAGTGAGTTGGGGTTTAACGCCGCTTTCAAGAGTATTTCACTTATATTGCGGCTGCTAGTATTATGGCAGGGAGAAAGCCCGCAACGCCATGTGGCTATGCACTGCGGTGAAACCTGCGAGCAGCGGCTGGATATGTTGTTGAATAAAATTAGGGTATATACGCGTGAACCTGCGTAAACATAATAAGTAACATTCTCATTTCATAAAGAGGAAGAATATTTCACTTATATCGCCGCTGCTAGTACTATGGCAGGGAGAAAGCCTGCAACACCATGTAGCTATGCATTGCGGTGAAACCTGCGAGCATCGGCTTGAGGTGAATGGGGGTTTAACGCCGCTTTCAAGAGAAATTCATTTATATCGCGGTTGCTAGCATTATAGGTATTATGAAACAATCAGAGGTGAGGTGTTAAACCCCAACTCACCTCACAATGACGATATTTACAGGATATTGAAGTATGTTGACCCTTTAAAATCATATTGTTTTACAAAGTTGACAACTTTAGTATCTTAAGCGTCCATGGTACGTCACGATGTGGTTGAAATTCTGTGGAAGAAATGAGAATCAGAAATTGAAGCAATCCTACAAATCGATTGCTCTCTATCAAATATTAAGGTCACTTTGTTAAAGTCGACAGTGTTAAACAAATTAAACACACGAATTTAGTGTAACATATAACACAATGTGAAATTTTGCAATTCTTCTATTTTGGTAATGAAATGGGGCCACAGACATCATGCAAATGAAATTGACACTTTCGCACTGAGTTACCCGCCCTCCTCAGCTGACACGATTATGCACGTGCTGCACGCTTTTCACATGTTACCCGGCGCTGGAGCCGTTTTAAAACAAACAAGTGAAGAAGCAGGCTCAACCCACATAACCCCGCTTCCCGCTTAGATTAAGGAAACTTTAGTTGAGTAGAAGTCACATATGCAATTTCACGTTGAATGAAAGTGACGCATATAGTTTCAGATGTGTTTTCAATGTCTGCACTGTTCAAGTTATTGTTGATATTTATTCATTGGGCACATTGTAACAGACGGGGATTCCGCCTTGATTCAAGATAATATTGTTATAGGACGAGTTTGGCCACAAGTACGTCAATAGGGACTTTGCGTTGTGTAGTTTTTTATAAGGAGATGTTACAGAAGGTCAGTGGCCAGACTCATACTATTAGCCAGGTAAGTTGTGACATGAAGCGGGGTGGAAGGACAACAGGTGAGAAGCGTTTACATATAGTTTATTGAAATAACAAAATAATAACATTCCTTCATATATTCAGGCAACAATAACAATAGGCAGCTATCAAAACAGCATGTCAATGCAACATGTCCAAATATGAGCACCAAAGTGTGGACCTGTAGAGGGTGACAAACGATAACAAAAGTAGCACTTAGAAATGGCTCCCTGAACTAAGTACAAGTCAAAATATAGTTCTCACAACAGTATTTATAAAGAATTGACAGTTGCCAATGTTCAGTATAAAGAACTCATCACGTTTCTATCACACCAAAAGGTACGTAATACAACCCACTGAAGTTGGAATATAATAATTATGAACTTGTAAAGTTCATTATAATACAGCAGAACTGATCTGAACTTGTAGTAAAGGTGCTAAACTACAACGTGATAGGAAATATTACGGCAAACATCATACTGATGCTGACGTAACTCAACAAACTGACTGAGAATGTAGCAAATACTAATAACTTCAAGAATACTGACTGGAAATGTCCCGTCTCACATCATACAGATGCTAACACAACACAACAAACTGACTGAAAATGTAGCAAATTACTACACTAAAGAAGGGCAAATGTCACGACAAGCATCATAGAAACGCTGACGTAACTCAACAAACTGAACTGTTTTGTCATATAGCATTTATTACAAAGAATATGGGGGGCGGGATAGCGCAGTGGTTAGCGCGTTCGGCTTCGGATCAAGAGGTCCGGGGTTCGAGTCCCGCCAGGGGCACGGCAACTTTGTCTACACGCAGTAAGGTTTGGGTGCAATGCTACACTGAATTTCAGTGCAGTACCACCCATGGTTCGCTAGTTCCAGCCGATGCTCGCAGGTTTCACCGCAATGCATAGCCACATGGCGTTGCGGGCTTTCTCCCTGCCATAATACTAGCAGCCGCGATATAAGTGAAATACTCTTGAAAGCGGCGTTAAACCCCAACTCACCTCACAAAGAATATGATAGTTAAATTAACATTACTGTACTAAACTATTCCTATTTGTTCTTAACACTAATCTTTCTCTAATCAAATACAAGATATATAGAACCACCCACCGGCAAAGAATGAATCTATTTATCCCGTCTAACCTTAATGAACTCTTACTAATATATAAACAAAGGTGTTAGTTCATGATACTTCCTAGCAACACTGACCAAGAATTTCTAACTAACTAAAGTTCGTTCTGAGCGCAGATCGAGTCTAATTTCAATGGTCGGATGGAATGCAGTCCGATTCTAGTTAACATGTTCGGTCTGAATGCAGTCCGAGTTTAACCAAAATTACCACAGGCAGAAATTTATTAGTACATCAAAAATTGAATTTGGAGCTCTCACCTCCGATCAGGTACTGATCGAGAATGCTCGACTGAACGGCGCTACAGCGCTTATATACCCTAGTATCTAAAAATACCCGGATTATCCCTGTAAGTGTAACGACTCTCACGATTGGCCTGCCAACGGAGACCGCATCCAATCAGAGCGTCCCTAGTATACGCTTCTGACTAGCTCTAAAACAAACATGGCTGACTAACTAACTGACTGAGCTAGGAAATAAAAGGAGAAATCCGAAATACTATAGAACCCATGGATATATATACGCCTGGTTACAATTAAAGAAAGTTAAGGTAAGTAAGAAAGTTTGACCCGTTAAAGGGGCAGTAGCACGTTTTTTCGCACAAATAAGTCGATGAAATGTATTTGAAAAATAATTTCACCAATCGTAAAACACCTTTCTCTCTTTAGAAAATCAAGCTAAAAATGAGTGTACATGGCTCAGTAAAGCCATGGGAATCGTTTTTGTCACTCGAAATAATATTATGTGTTCACAAAAAAATGGCCGCCATGCATGTTTTGCTTTATATGCAACACCGTTATTACTACTACGGATAATTGGTATGTGCAATAAGATGTTTTACCCTCTAAAGTATAATTAAATGGCACAAACTATCATTATAAATAGGAAATTTGAAAAAGAATATTTTGCATAAAACGTGCTACTGCCCCTTTAAAACCTGTTCTATCACAATATTATAACAGTGTGATTCTACTTTGGGTTGTGTGTTTTTAACCGTGTGTATATATATCTTGAAACCAGGTGTCCTCGACCGACTTGTTAAATTAATTATATAACATGTGAACTTTCAACCAACAGGTCACATCAACTCATAAACCTCGATGCATCCCGTTTCGAGATGTAACCCGTGATCAACAACACACACTCATCACCTCCACGTCTGAGTCATCGTCCTTCGGTTGGTACTCCTTGGGGCAGAAGAAAGGTATCTTGCTTTTCTTCTGAAAAATTTTGGAAATTGTTAAATGATCATTTCAGCTCATAATGAACATATTTAAATAAAAATGCGGACACATTATACGTTAAATATTCAACCACTGATAACATACCTGCTTCTTGCCCCCCTGGGACTTCCCCCGTTGGGTAGATGATTCGTCTAGGACATCCTACGTAAGGATTATACTATAAGAAGGCAAAATGTAGTAATACAATATGTGAATTAAAACATTATTGAATTACGTTGTGTAAGTGTAAGTCAGAGGAATTGTGTTATAGGTGACATTATTTACCTGATGAGTGGAAGTACTTGCACCGGGGGAAGGCGTAGCCACATGTCTTGGTTCTTCCTTTCTCGGTAGCTGTAATGGAAATTCATATTTCAGTGAGATGAAAGGGCGACACTCATTACCGAATGATGCCCTTTAAGTAATACGTTATGTACATGACATTACTCAACCCTTAATAAGTGATTATTAAACCATTTATAAGTACCGTTTTGGGGGCCTTCCGGGATTTTTCCTTGTTCCTTTGTGTGGTTTGTTGATCCATGCCATCCTAAACATTATTTTATGTATTTTATTAACATTACATACATTAATTTAACATGTTCTTGTGAATATGAGGCCATATATGTTAATAACACTATTTTCAGGATAGATACATTTATTTACATCACGATTTGAAGTACTAGGACGTGGGGAAGGCGTAGGATGTTGTGGTGCTGAATGATGTCCCGATAGCTTGAATGCACAGAAATGGTTCATAGTTACGTATAGATGCACCCTTACATGTACATACATCGTGTAAATAGGTGAATTTGTTATTGTACCCCTTACTATGACGCCCTGTAGCGTCAGTACGTATATTCTTTTATCGAAAGTAATGAAGAATAATTTGCATTGCCAAAGTATACACTTACCCCATGTCCTACTGAAGAAGGTAATACCTCTGGTGTGGATAGGTAAGAGGAGTTCAGTCCATCATCACTCGAACCATGATGCTCATCATCACCATCATCCTCACCATCACCTGATAGCCGGTGAGCGTCTGCTTGTTCCTGATTATGTAAATAGGCTTTAATGTATGACCTATTTTTTCAGTTGACAGTAATGCTTAAATATGTTAATCCAACATAAATATTATTAATAGGAAAATTATTTGTCCACTTAATGGATTGTATTACAGCCCAAAGATTCAATGTATGTTACGTTATTTAAAATAATTGTTAATGTGCGTACCCGGTCTGAAGTGGAGAGTGATTCGTTACTGCTTATTATGGCATCTCCGTTTGCTGGTGTCCAGGTAGGGAACAGTGGATTAGTGTAGGTGTATACTGGGGGTGCATTGAAGTTGTAGATTTCCGTAATTGACGCTATTAAAGCTGATATCATGGATGACCTACGATGGTGATTGCGGAACAAAATTTCTGCAATATGTCCTTCAAAGTTACTAATTGAAGTGCCATTTATTTGTCGGAAGTGGTTTTTGGCATGTGCCCATGCTCCTTCAATGGTGTTCGTGTGTATGGTTTTCTGTTCTTTGGTAACACTGTGCTCATAGATTTGCTTAAATTTATATTTGTGACATACTGAAAAATGTTCATATCCCTCATTGTTCAATTTGGTATAACCACGCCAGTAGTCGGTATAGATGGTACTTCCCGCCTGGACATATCTCTTGATGAGGCCAATCAGTGTATCACTGGACCTGTTGTCAATGGGGAACAGCAGAAGTCGGTTGGTGTTCCTTTCCACCATTCCCAGGATCCATATTTTAACGCCACGATGAGCCCCACGGTGGTACTTGCATCTTCTACCAAATAATGACTCATCAATCTCCACCTCTCCCTGTAAAGTAATGTGTTTCATTTCTGTCTCAACCCACTCTTTGCACACTTCCCGTAAATAGGAAGCCCAGTTTGAAGCAGTGCTTTTGTAGTTCATTCCACACATTTTGGCATTGGAGTAGAGGTTGAAATTCTGAGCAAAATTGTACAAAAATTGCATGATGTCGGGTATATGCAGATGGCTTCTGGAGAAGAAGGAAACCCAGCGGATGGATTTCACATGTCTCCTAACCCGGGGACAGACCCATTGACACTTATCTATTCTAGTGGCTGGCCTGAGTGTGCACGCCACATTGCACTGATTGCAGATAAAATGATTCATGAGAAGGCCCTTACTCATAAGCCACCCTATCAAATCCATGGTTGGGGCCATCATCAGAAAACAGAAATTCCATCCAATATGGAGATCCGTAATTTCAACATCATTAATCACTTTTTTCCTTTTGCTGAAAGAACCACTGGTACGGTCAGCCATAACTTGGAGTCTGTAATTAAAAAAACTACCTTAATGTTAATGTCAACAGTTCATCCTATCAATTACCTTCACTACATCAATTACATGCACCTATTGCAAAGGAATTATGTACATTTAACGTAATGTTATAGTGTGAAATGAGTAATTAATAGGAGGTGCATTCTTTCTATGTTCTATAAGTATGCTACAGTGGGTGTGTGATATCCCAATGAACCATGTAATGTAGGTGCATTTTTTCTATGTTCTATAAGTATGCTACAGTGTGTGTGTGATATCCCAATGAACCATGTAATGTAGGTGCATTTTTTCTATGTTCTATAAGTATGCTACAGTGGGTGTGTGATATCCCAATGAACCATGTAATGTAGGTGCATTTTTTCTATGTTCTATAAGTATGCTACAGTGTGTGTTTGATATCCCAATTAACCATGTAATGCAGGTGCATTTTTTCTATGTTCTATAAGTATGCTACAGTGTGTGTGTGATATCCCAATGAACCATGTAATGTAGGTGCATTTTTTCTATGTTCTATAAGTATGCTACAGTGGGTGTGTGATATCCCAATGGACCATGTAATGTAGGTGCATTTTTTCTATGTTCTATAAGTATGCTACAGTGTGTGTGTGATATCCCAATGAACCATGTAATGTAGGTGCATTTTTTCTATGTTCTATAAGTATGCTACAGTGTGTGTGTGATATCCCAATGAACCATGTAATGTAGGTGCATTTTTTCTATGTTCTATAAGTATGCTACAGTGGGTGTGTGATATCCCAATGAACCATGTAATGTAGGTGCATTTTTTTTTTCTATGTTCTATAAGTATGCTACAGTGTGTGTGTGATATCCCAATGAACCATGTAATGTAGGTGCATTTTTTCTATGTTCTATAAGTATGCTACAGTGGGTGTGTGATATCCCAATGAGCCATGTAATGTAGGTGCATTTCTTCTATGTGAGATGACCATAATGCACGTATATATATTAACGGAGGTATACTACATAGAGAAGTAGAGAGACATGCCCTTGCCTATATACTCTTGTTTTAGGTGGGGAATGGGGTTTTTCCCTTATGAGCATAGCAGAAAAACACCATTTCCCACCTATTTCTTCCGAAAGGAATTGACCCTCTATTTCGGCCATTTTTAGTATCTTTCCCCCAAAACCATACCAAGCCCCTTTTTGCTTTATAATAGTCCTCAAAGGAAATCCCTTTCCCCGGGAGTGGTATTTCAGTATCTTAAGACTGGATTCGGTTCCCTATATATACTCTTGTTTTAGGTGGGGAATGGTGTTTTTTTACCTTACTACGATAAGGGAAATCGGCCATTTCCCACCTATTCCATTCCAAAGGAATTATATCAATTTAACGTAATTTTATAATGGGAAAGGAGTACTTAATAGGAGGTGCATTTCTTCTAATTTCTATGAGTATGCGCTAATGGCTGCAATACTGCCGAAGCGGCGTTAAACAATAACTCACTCACTCACTCTATGAGTATGGTACAGTGAGTGTGTGGTATCCCAATGAACCATGTAATGTAGGTGGGTTTTTTATATGTTCTATAAGTATACCCATATAAGTTGCCATGTATATCAGAGAAAAATAGGTAACTTACAACCACAATGTCATTTGCATGCAGCATGCATGTATTACACGCGAAAAGCACGATCCACACAACTTCCCCATGTACATTATGCATGTTATACATCCGCCAATCAGCTGATCTCAGCAGTGTATGAACTCAATGTCAAATCTCCATATCGGCCCCAAAATGTCCTCAAGAGCAAGTTAAATTTGTAGTCTCTGGCTCCAGATTCAAGACATCATCGGTCCGGCAGTAGATTGGTCACTTTGTATTCGCCGTCTGTTCTGGAAAAGAAATCTATTACATTTCGAGCGAATAAAATTTGTTTGAGTGGCTGACGTTTCATTGTTATTGCAGTAATTAGCATAATTAATGGTGACCTTTATTTCCCGGGGAATTAGAAATAACAGTGAATTTTAACTGTGCATTTGTATCCAAACAAGTAATTGATTTTTTTAGTAGAGGTTTATAATCATTCATTGAATGTTCATCTTTAACAATTATGACTTTGGTGAATATTAAAAAATTATTTATATTGTTTTTCAGGTGTGTGAAAGTGTTTAAAATTGTGACATTGCAGGAGTTGCCTCCCTTTCCGTCTTGGCTCTTTCCAAATGTTGAACTTTAAATCGACCGATCGTTATTAAAAAAAAGATTTTGGGTGGATTTTTTTCCAATAAAGTTTTTTTCTTATTCCTAATTTCTTATTTCTTACGGATTTTTATGATTTTTTAGTTTGGTTGAAAAACAGCTGTCATCCTTAGGGTAGGTATCGGGTGAGTTTGTGTGCAAATGCAAAAGGTTTAAAACATTGAATCTACTGTACACAAGAAACCATTCTGAGACCGGGTTTCTAATTGTGCGGGAGCGTATGATCGATGTTGCACTTGTGGACATGAAATAAAATGCAGATAACAACGGGATTCGAGATTGTTGTTGAGAGGACGTTCGTAATAATTTAAACTATATTTCACAAATGTTTCAATGCATAGCCACATGGCGTTGCGGGCTTTCTCCCTGCCATAATACTAGCAGTCGCGATATAAGTGCAATACTCTTGAAAGCGGCGTTAAACCCCAACTCACCTCACCTCACCTCACAAATGTTTGAATTCTCAGAATATGTATTGCGTATGTTAATGTTTCGAAAATGTTTAGATAATAATACATTTACAGAAAGTTCGTCATTTGAATCAACAAAATAAAGTTGATGATATGGTGACATGTATGGCTGCAGGATTCAATAATTGTCAATGAAGGTATTAAATGGTACGCCACTCTACAGTCAATTTGATTTTTTTTAGCATTATGAATTATGTTACATACAAAAGTTGCCCCAAATCAATGAAAACAATGTTTCGTTTCGTCACTGAGTTCGGATTTTACACCACACCTTATAGTTAGCATTTCCGGAATAGAGCCGGAAGGGCATTTCAGGCATTGTTTTGAAACTCTGTTTTACATGCTCGAGAGGTTCAGTTGTTACGATGGATTGAACGCTCCATTTTGGGATTAAACCCCCAATAAGGTATGCAATGACTTCATAGTGATAAAGAGTATTATCCGCCTCGTATTTCAGTACAATTTACCCCAGCGTTTGTGATTTTGGAAGTCGTTGCGATGTTTCTACCCCAAACCACCCTAGCCTACATACACTTATTAATTACCTATTCCTACGTCTATATATAATTAATCTATCTAGTGCTACGCTACGCTATGGAAGTGGGTCAATCGTTTCATATCGAAACAGGTGCCGTTCAATCACAGAACAATTGTGTTTAATTGCAGAACAAGTTATAGTTGTCTAGTCACAAGACAAGCGAGACACCGCTTCATGTCGAAACGAGTTCTCACCTATTGCTTTGAAATAGCAAGCAAGACAATGCCTAAGGCGAGAATCGCTCGTTTTATACCCTGCAGCGGGCGCATCCCATTCCCAATAACACCCCTATTTCTTCGTAATAGACCCGCCGGGCGCGTGCGGCCCATCGCTGATGCGAGGTAGCAACTCGTGCCATACAACTTCCCGCTTCGTTAAAAACCGTCCCTATTCGTAAGTACCCAACTTAAACTTATATAATGTATCCCCAAGACACCTTAAACATCTCAATATAATAATATTTTACCAAGAAACCAATAACTAACGATATTGTAATAGTGCGAGAGTGGCGGTAAGGTATGTCACGGTGGACTTTGCGTTGTGAACGTTTTTTGTTTAGATGTTTATGACCACAACCGCCAATCTCATTCCATTACACCCAGGTTTTTTCTCTACATGAAGCGGGATGAATGACAAACAAATGAATTACCAGATATGTGAAGTTTATTCAACAAGTGTAAATCAAGGTACAAAACTTGTGGTGCCACAGGTCAACATATTTTCTGCTCTGACAAAAAACAGAGCACAGGGATGAATAACTTGAGTTATAAATGTCAAAGATTTATCAACATCAACATCTAGTAAATGAAAGTTATCAAAAATATATAACCATAGTTTCTAACACTAGAATCTTGCAGACGTTTGGAAGGTATCAAATATACAGGACGGTTTTCTCCCAGAAGCACTAAGAACGATAAATGCAGAAGACCAAATATGCAAGACTGATTTCTCACAATAACACTTTTGTAAGAACAATAAATGCAAAAGATCGGATATACAAGACTGATTTCTCATAATAGCACTTATGTAAGAACAATTAATACAGAAGATCGGATATACAAGACGGGTTTCTCAAACTAGCACTTATGTAAGAACTTAATGTCGGGATCAAGGTAGACAAGAACTGCAAAGCATCGTAAGTATCAACATGCGCTAAGAATTACGCTAGCTGGAAAACACGTTTTCCCCACATACCTCCCCCTAAAGATAAAACTTTATCCCAAAATAGGCCCAGGGCAAAAAAGAAGAACATGGGCAGTTATGAGTGAACTTTTAATTCAATGAAATTTACCCACCATTCATGACAAAACAAAATGTCTGCGGTTATAGCACCTATATAACAAAGATAAAGGAAAACAAATAAATACAACCCTGGTATATAACAAGTTACAGTCTTTCAAAATAAGTTATAGTCTTTCAAAACAAACTTTAACTCAATCTTCCGAAGTTAGCCAGCGGATCTCCTCCTCGTTCTCCTTTTCTCGACTCTGACGGCGCCCAGTCATCCATCTACGAACCTCCTGCTCCTTCTGTCGAGCAGCCACACGCTCTGGCCATCCTCCGGATCCTGAAAGCAGGATTCCGCCGCAGCTCCGTCCAGACCGAGCAGAGCACCTGGTGTGATCTCAGGTGCAGGGTGGCTCTCTGTCGCAGTAGTAAGGTCGCCCGGCATCTCGAGCAAATGAACACCGTCACCATCCTCTGGTGAACCTTCCCCCAGTGAGACGAGTAGCTACGGAGAGACTGGTACCTCGTACCCCCGCAGCTACCGCAACTACCTGGCAACACATGCCCTCAGGTGGCCAAACTTCCCGCAAGTGTGCCCTTCTAAACTCCTGCAACTCTCCCTCGTCCGCATGGATCTCCATTTATTTCTGAAAACATAAAAGGAAAAAAAAGAACTGCAACAGCCCTTTCCCAGGAAAATATAGGCCCTGTTGCCCCTTGAACATATATACACGAGTCCCCTCCCCTTCTGGCAGATAATATCCCTTTCCCCCCCTTTCTGGCAGACAAGTTCCCCGTCCCCCACTTCAGCTAAGGAGAATACACCCGCTTTGGTCGCAGAGCCCGTCCAAATCGGGACCTTGGAAACGCCTGAGCAGGCTCTTCCTCAACAAGTTCCTCCTCCGCTGATACAACCCTATCCCTATGTTCCTCACCCATCTGATCAAGAACTACCCAGTCCTCCTCTGTCTCAAGCCTATCGCTAGGTACCTCCTCCATCTCATGGAGATCTACTCAACCACCGGACCCTAACCAACTCTCTGGAGCCTGGTCCCCATCATACGACTTGAGCTGATTGACATGAACACTAAAAATCCTTGCACCTTCCTTCCTCTGAAGTCTATAAACAAGAAATGTCAGTTCTCAATGACCAGATAAGGACCTGTCCACCCTAGCCAAAGCTTCTCGCCCGCAGCAGGCGGATACCATCTCCAGACCCAATCCCCAACATCAAAGCTTCTGACCTTAAGTGTCGTGTCCTAGTTTTTCCTTTTGCACCTGGGCTGCGGTGTGCAAATGGCAACTAGCAAAATCAAAATTGCTTTGCATAGACTGCTGCAGCCAGTTAACATACTCAACTGGACACTGACTAGATTCAGTGTTTGGTGGGCTGCTCACCATCACGTCCAAAGGACACTGAATCTCCCTACCTAACATCAATAGATTCGGCGAACAGTTGGTACTTTTATGTATCCCTGTCCTATATACCATCATCAAGAAAGGTAATTGATCATTCCAGTCTAACTGTTCCTTGTCCACCAAGACTGATAACATCTGTCGCAAAGTACGGTTTAACCGTTCCACCAAACCATCAGTTTGTGGATGGTATAGAGTTGTCTGTGTCTTATGGATTCCTAATAATCTACAAACTTCAGCAAAGAGAACAGACACGAATTCACGCCCTTGATCAGTGTGAATTTGTTGAGGACAACCCAGTCTACAAATTATCTCCGTCACTATCTTATCAGCTACTGAAAGCCCGGTATGGTCTTTCACAGCAAAAGCTTCTTTCCACTTAGTGAAATAGTTTCCAAAAACAATGATGTATATATATATATAATACATTCATTCCCATTTCTAGTCAGAGGCAAAGGTCCTACAAGGTCTAAAGCCACAATCTCAAAAGGAGCTCGAGCGACAAATTGCTGCAAAAGAGACTTTCCATGACCAGGCCCTGGCTTACACCTAGCGCAAAGTTTACACGATTGACACCAACACTTAACGCACTCAGACATACCTGGCCAATAAAATCTACGTTTAACAGCCTCATAAGTGCGATCCCGTCCAAAGTGTCCTGCCGTATGACTCTTATGGAGCTGCTCAAAGATCTGATCCCTTATTTTACTAGGAGCAACGAGCTGTGTCACAGTGTCTCTGTCTGACTTATGCTTAAGAAATAACAACCTTTCTCGACTGTGGACTCCTCCTTAACTACACATGACACTCAAGATACCGGCGTGCTAGAGATCTGTTCGTCCCTAGGGACACTCCAAGGATGACAATCAATACAAGATTCATTGGCACACTTCCTTAGTATCCGCCTAGACAAACCATCTGCATTACGATGTTGTGGCCCTGGACGATACTGAATTTAAAAGTCATAGGTTTCGATTACACTCAACCACCTAGCAAGCATTGCTCCCGGATCTTTAAAGTTCTTAAGCCAGATAAGGGGAGCATGATCAATGCGTAGCAAGAACTTTTGTCCATAGTGCTTCAAAAAGTGAACCACCGCCAGCAACTCAAACCTGGTTGTGCAATAGTTCTGTTGTACTGAATTTAGTATTTTGCTAGCATAAGCAATGACAACCTCCTGCCAATTATAAACCTGAGAGAGTACTGCACCCATACCACTACCACTAGCATCGGTATCAAGAACGTACATTCCAGAACAGTCTGGAAAAGCTAGGATTTGGGAACTGACAAGACACTCCTTTAAACGCAGAAAAGCCTGTTCACAGTCTGCGTTCCAACGAAATAGAACCTTCTTCCGAGTAAGCCTTATCATTGGAGAAGCGATTTCAGAAAAGTTTGGGACAAAATGACAATAGTACCCAACTAGACCTAAGAAACTACGAATTTCCGCACTATCAGTTGGTCTTTGCCATGTCTTCACAGCCTCAATTTTGCTTGGGTCACAAGCTTAACCATCCTTCGAGACCACATGTCCCAAATAAACAACCCTATCCTGAAATAACAAGCATTTCTTCGGCTTCAGCTTCAAATTAGCTTCCCTGAGTTGTATGAATACAAGTTTGAGGTTGAGAAGTGCCGTTTGGAAATCATGACCATAAACGATGACATTCTCCTAATGCGAATCTGTCTCTAATGTTTACAAGGTGAATAGACCCAACCTGCTAGCGATGACTGAATCTACCCACCCCGTCTAACCTTACCTAACTATTCACTCCAAATCATACTTTATTGTCAATTCTAACTAAACATTACCGGGAAAGGGGAATTCCGTTCTTTCCAGAACGTCCGTTCTTATGCAGAATGTTTGTGTGAACGAGGTCTCACCTGTGACCAGAACTGGACTGACTGAGATATAACAGCTTACGCCTTATATACCCGTCCCACAAGAAGTACCGGGATCGAAAGGTAAGTAAGGCTAACTACGATTGGACCAGCAATCACAAAACCTATCCAATCAGAACGCTCCTAGTAAACGCTCATGATCGACGACTAAAAACATACTAATAACTAATAACATACGCACGAACGACCTAGGATAATTACTAATATACTTAATGTCGGGATCAAGGTAGACAAGAACTGCAAGGCATCGTAAGTTTCAACATGCGCTATGAATTACGCTAGCTGGAAAACACGTTTTTCCCACATAATTAATGCTCAAAATAACCAAATTCCACCGGAGGAAACTTGAAAACGGCACAACCGTCAACGGGGCATGTCATTCCACCAGGAGGAAGCGGTTCGCGGAGATGCTCCTGGAAGTCCTTTAACTCTTGTGCCAATACTGTCAGTTCCATTCTAGGTCCGAAAAATAAACCAAAGCAAATATACAGGAACAAAATGCGAACTGAAGAGAAAAAAAACAAACCAAATAAAACGAAGCAAAACAAACAATACAAAAATTGCTTCCCGGGGTCTAATGCTTTCATGATGGTGAGGTCCCGCGGTTTGACCCTCCTCCCACAGAGGTTGCGTAGCACTAGCCCTACCTCCTCATCCCTACTCCCTCATCCCTACCCACTTAGACAGGAGACAATGTGTTGTCAATACCCAAATGTACAACCTCACCTAGGTTGTTCTTGATCACTAGCATCTTCTACTCCCCCATCCCCACTAGTTCCTAAGTGAAATACTTTGAAAGCGGCGTTAAACCCGAACTCACCTCACCTCACTTCTTACATCTGGCATATATATATCTTCCCACCTCTATCAATGTGTTTGAAGTGCTCCCGTACAGACTCGTTGTTTCTCCCACCGCTTGTAGACTTATGTGGACTGTAGCACGTTTTTTGCAAAATTTATTTTTCAAATTTCCCATTTATATTGATAGTTTATGTCATTTGTATTTACTTTAGAGGTTAGATGACGCAGTGGTTCACGCATTCGCCTTCGGATCAGAGGTTCGAATCCCGCCAGGGGCACGGCAACTTTGTCTGCAGTAGAGAACTGTTCTACAAGCAGTAAGGTTTGGGTGCAATGCTAAAGTGAATTTCAGCGTAGTGCCACCCATGGTTCGCTAGTTCCAGCCGATGCTCGCAGGTTTCACCGCAATGCATAACCTCATGGCGTTGCGGGCTTTCTCCCTGCCTTAATACTAGCAGCCGCGATATAAGCGAAACACTATTGAAAGCGGCGTTAAACCCCAACTCACCTCACCTATATGAGCAATGTATAGTTTTGATTATTATCCCAATTATTTACTTTTCATAAACTAAAACTTGTGATTAATCCATTTTTTATATTTTGCCTAGTTAGTTCGTTGCCAAGAAGTTACTTACGTTTGCCACATATGAATAACAAAAGTTAATGATTTTCCTCCTCTTAGACCCGTCTTCAACAATAGTGTACTCCCTTGCTGGCATGACATAGTTGATTTCTAGCTCCGGTTGTGACCTTGGCTGGATAGCACTTTCGTCAAGGGGGTTAGGTCTCTGGAAGATGTGTAGTTTTTTAGATCATTATTAAAATGTTAACTTGGATATTTAATGAATTTTGACGAAAAGCTGATAGAAATTTCAAGTTGGGATAGCCATTACTGAGAGTGAGGGGTCAATAGAACTTACAATGACACGTTTTGAAAGTGTCATACAGTTTTTATTAGAAGTGTAAGAGCATCTAATGGTGTAATAATATTATTCTTTAATATTATTATCTTAAGAGGATACGGATCCTCAGTTGGGATGATACATATCCACCTCAGCAGCAACAATTGGAGTCATATAATAGTTAACGTTCAAGTAAATAATATTTTAAACAATTAATATCAAAAAGTTTAAATATCACATCTGTATTGCAAATGATATATCACAGGCAGTTAATTTAAATGAGAAAATTCGCATATTGCACTTAATAATATAATTGCTATGAAGACAACATAGTCTGGCCATGTTTATTCAAATTACTTATTTCATTACTAAAGTATTCAATGAGAGTTACATCTCGCCAATTAATTATTATATTTATAGTTATCAATATTTTATTGAGAGACAATACGCACTTTAATAAAGAAAGTTATCAGGCGCATGGAAATGGAATAGGAAATGGCCATACCCGGAGAAGAGAAATGATGTTTCAACCTCAGCAGCAGCATTTGGATAGAGGTGGAAAGGTAGAAAGAGGAAGTGAGAACACAGTAGTCAATTAGGAGACAGGTAACACATCAAAGGATGGGGGCGGGAGGTGGTCTGTATTTCAGGTATGTGTGGATGCTTCTCAGCTGACTGTTCCATCTTGTATCACAAGGTATCTGTGGCTTTAGACTGCCTTCACATTCTGAGGGGGCGGGAATCCCGCCAGGGGCACGGTAACTTTGTCTGCAGTGAACTGTTCTACACGCAGTCAGGTTTGGGCGTTGTGAGCTTTTTCCGTGGTATAATACTAGCAGCCGCGATATAAGTGAAATGCTCTTGAAACGGCGTTAAACCCGAACTCACCTCACCTCACTTCTTACATCTGGCATATATATATATCTTCCCACCTCTATCAAAGTGTTTGAAGTGCTCCCATACAGGATCGTTGTTTCTCCCACCGCTTGTAGACTTATGATGGCTGTAGCACGTTTTTTGCAAAATTTATTTTTTCAAATTTTCCCATTTATATTGATAGTTTATGTCATTTGTATTAACTTTAGAGGGTTAAACATTACACAAACCAATTATCCGTAGTTGTAATAACGATGTTGTGTATAAAGCAAAAATTGAAATTGAATAAATTGTGAACACAATTTATTATCAATAATTACTAAAAGGATTCCCCTGGCTTTACCGAACAATGTACTAATGTTTTAACTTGATTTCCCGAAGAGAGAATCGTGTTTTACTGCTGGTGACATTATTTGTCATTTACATGTCATCGACTTATTTGAGCGAGACAACTTGATACTGCCCCTATAAGGAATAGTGAGTCAATTTGGTATGATACAGCACAAATCTACTTTTAAGTGAATTTGCTTTAGTAGAGAGTATCAAATGTCTTAACACTTTAGTATGCAAGGTATGCCTTAAAAGCAGCAGAATGTAACAGACAGAATGTATGTTGTTATCTCAATTCTTGAATCTTCAAGCTTTTGGATCTTTAAAGAATGATTTATATACCAAAGGTTTTTCCATTTTTGCTAATAACCCTGTTTGCTTGCCATTTTTCCCCGTTAACATTTGTTTACGTGTGGCAAATAGATGCCAACCCTGCCATAATCGAATTTGTTTGTTAACCATTACATAATTTTATCTGATATTGCTTTACGTCATATTATCTATAAATGAATTTGAAGATTCAAAGGTTCAGTATTTCACCTTTAATTTGGTTCGCTCAAAAAGTTATGATCCATAAGGATAAAAATTAATTCTTTCTAAAGTTAGCGAGAGAAAAAAAAGATTTTATTTAATGGGTAAGCCTCGTTGGTGTATTTAGAGTAGAGTGTTTAACACCATGATGCTCTGTAAAGCATGCGAACAATCATCATCTCGTTAGTTTCACCCATTACTTCTGGATCCTACAGACCGCCAAGACAAATCACCTTTAGAAGGTAACTACCCAGTAAATCCCATTTGCAAAGTAAAAATCCAGTAAAAATGTTCAAGTAACATCGTGTCTACGGCACTAATTTTAAAGTTCCAACACATCAACACGTAAGCTTCTGGTTTGAAAGATCAATTACCTATTCTTTGATGTAGCGTTACTGTTGATACCTGCACTCATTGAGGGGGGGGGGGGGGGGGGGGGGGGAGATTCGGCTTCGGGGCAGAGGTTCGAATCCGGCCAGGGGCACGGCAACTTTGTCTGCAGTAGAGAACTGTTCTACACGCAGTAAGGTTTGGGTGCAATGCTACACTGTATTTCAGCGTAGTACCTCCCATGGTTCGCTAGTTCCAGCCGCTGCTCGCAGGTTTCACCGCAGTGCATAGCCACATGGCGTTGCGGGCTTTCTCCCTGCCATAATACTAGTAGCCGCGGTATAAGTGAAATACTCTTGAACTCGGCGTTAAACCCCAACTCACTCACTCAACTCACTCACTCCTTTTTCGTATCTAATGCTGTCAATCTGGTAGCCTCGGGAATCCTTATCAATGCCATAATACTAGCAGCCGTGATATAAGTGAAATACTCTTGAAAGCGGCGTTAAACCACAACTCACCTTACCTCACCCACATTCTAAATTTAACATCCGACTTTTAGTTTTGTTAATGTTCTAAGAAACTCAGTTAAGATATGTTTGAAGAATGGAAAAACTGAAATAGAAAATGAAGTTGGAAGTGTTTTCTAGTATATGAGAATTAATTAATTGGCAAAATGTGTTGTATTCTTAAAACAGTCACAATCATTTAGCAGTAGATATAGTTCGTTGAATTTAACGTTGTATCTTATAGTGGAACAGTCAAACCATATTTATAAATAAAATACAATAAAATCTTCTTTTTTTAAATGTAAATTTTACATTTTCGCCAAAAATATTCTATGATTCTATGCTGACAGAAACGTCATAATTATCTAGCAAATTCAAGAATTCAGCGCAAAAGGTTTTGGGACAGTCAGTGTTGTCGATTTCTCTGAGTGTTTTATTACGAATCCGGCAAAGGATTTGTCTGAAAAATACAGGAACGTGTTCAAATGCAAAAAGTATGATTACTGTGGTCTACAATAAATTTATAACAATGTCACAAAGTATATAAAGTATATATACTGGACAAAATAAGTTAGGGATATTGGATTTTTAATTATTAATATTTCATGAGTAGGTCAAGTAATAAATATTTCATTACTCGTAATGTTAAAATATCAAATTATCTCTAACTATTTTTATCCATTATATGTATTTTTAAAATTAATCGTCAGATCTCTCTAAGAGTGAAATGGTTGTTACCTCTGTATTTTATCGCTCTTGGAAAACACGTTAATAATAAGGTTAGACTAAAAGCTAATTTGCTTTGACCAGAGTTGAACTGGCCTATGTCAAGGCTGTGTCCCTTGAAGGTTAGTGGTCAAGGCAAACAGTCAGAAGGTCCTGTTTCCCTGGAGACTGTAAATATGCTGGTGTTGACACCTCGGGTAATTGCAATGTAACTCAGAAATTAACTCGAGTGCTCTTGCCAGGTGAAGTATACATGTAAGATAAGTATAAGATCGTTGGATGTATATGTAATACAACGTTAATTTAACGATATCAATGGAAACCTATAAATATGACCTAATTTTAGATATGCCTGTCACGATTTCAGTTTCCAGCTTAGATATCGAAATACGTCAGAACCAAAGAATATATGAAATGTGTAATTTAAACTTCATTGAAAATGATATCGATTTAAGCTTATCTGCCCAGCTTACATTGATTTAAGACGAAAATATCTATTGTTGCATTTCTATGTTATTCCATATATAGTACAAACTTAATATTTTATCAACCCATAACTTCAATATATTTACTCTACATTTGAAAAAAGATCAATTATTTGTTCGTATTATATATATATAATATTATATTATATATAATATGATATCATGTTATGTGATGTGTAAAGTGTATCCTTATAACAATTGATGAGATGTTTTTGTATGTATAGGCCCCTGGCCTCACAATATTGGAAATAAAATATTGAACAATGGTGACTGATGTTCTGTAATATACACTTCTCTTAAAGGAGGGTTCTATCGGAGAATTTTTTGTGGAAACGAAATTCGAGAAGATATTTCTATTTACATATATATTATTTTAATACATGATTAAACACAGTCAAATTGAAAGATATGAATGAAGGTAACATTTTGATGACTTTATATTTCATAACTTGATAAACACAAGCTCACATTTGTTGATACCTATGTCACGTCACTATTACAAATTTCTTTCAAGTGTTGTTTGCATAGCCACATGGCGTTGCGGGCTTTCTCCCTGCCATAATACTACAGCCGCGATATAAGTGAAATACTCTTGAAAGCGGCGTTAAACCCAAAATAACCTCACCTCACCTCACCTCACCTCACCTCACCTCACCTCAAATGTTGTTTACGTCATTTGCTATGTAAGACGTCTACTAGCATGTGTGATTCGCTATACAGCTATTCATATGGGCGATAATAATAATGATGATGATGAGGATACTCATATGGCGCTAAATCCACAACACACAGGGCCATGCTCAAAGCGCTTCACACATTATTACCCTGGTATAAGATCCAACATCGTTCCTTGAACATTCTCTCAACTCCCTTTGGGGTATGCAACCTGGGCTACCAATTAAGGCGCTCGAAATTGTATCTGTCACTTTCCTTCACTTCCAAATCAGGTACTCAATTGTACTGCTGAGTGAACAGAGGCACATTTCGAATAAAGTCTCTTGCCAAAGGTGACACCACGAGCCTCTCAACTCATGTCTTAAGCCCTGTTTATACGGCGAGCCTTTGCATATGAGTAAAGCATTACACATATGCAAATTTGCTCATATGAGCAAAATTCGCCGTATGGACGCATTTGCATATGTGTATATTTTACCACCATAAGCAATTTTTTTACTACCGTAAGCAAATTTGCACCTAGTCAGGGGCAGGTGCAAATGTTTACTACCGTGAGTAAATATGGTATTTTCACTTCTCTTGTAAAAGTTCGTCGTATACACAGACATAGTGATTTCACACAGGTTTATATATTAGATAACTTTAGAAACTCTTAATACTGTTTTTTCAAATTCTCTATATTGGATAATCTCCTTGTTGTACGCGATAACCTTTAAAATCTATCTGACTATCCGATGTTCATCATATAATTTGGGCGATATAGTCAAAACAATGTTGACAAATATGAATTAATGTCATTTATTTAGTTTACATCTAATAAACATTAATTGGCATGTTTTAAAAATTCTCTATTCATATATTAAAAAGTTGGAAGCCCATTTGCTTAGGAAGAATTTAAACGCATATGAACGCATAGTAAATTTACTTTTACTCATATATATTACTAACATAAGCAATATTGCATATGTGCAAAGTTCGCCGTATAAACAGGGCTTTAGTATGGGGCAGGGAACTCTCAGTTTTCATTCAGCAATGAGGCGGGTAACCAACCCATCTAGCGAGCCACGCCCGTTGTTGCTAAACTTCCCTGATAGCGGTCGACTGAGCTATGCACAGGACCACGTGCCACTACATATGATAAATTACATATGAAAAATTGTCTCTTTCACGTCAAAATCTAAAACAAATATTACCAAAGTTTGATGTTCCATTGTGAAATGATACACACTTCACACCGACACTTTAATATGAGACATTCTCTTTCTACCGAAGTCAGTTACTCAAGTCACAACTTCCCACATATCTGTATAGATCGACGATGAATGGCGACGTAGATGTATTAATGACCTGACACACAATAAGAAAACTACTACTAAATTGGAAAATCTTTCAGTTCGATTTTATTGCAGTGTTTTATACCAAGAACTGATGACAGATTCATTGACCCTTGGTATCAATCTTCCTTGGCCGAAAGACATAAAGCCTTCGAAAACCAATCCAGGTTAATTTCTTCTTCAGTGAACATGTGTATCATAGGAGGTGCGTGCTTGGCAGCGAAGTGATATGAATCTTCATTGGCTCACGCCGGCCAAGGGCGTATAATTTGAGTACTGATCTCTCTTATGGAGTGTCCCAGGGGTGATATAGTGGAGAGTAACGGAGCATATATAAACCCTGGGTAACCGAGGATGAAAGACAAAGCCTTCGAAAACCAATCCAGATTTACTTCTTCTTAAGTGAACCTATGTATCAGGACACTGAATATAGGGAATTGAGGGAATTTTATATGTGCTCCAATCTAAATAAATTAGATCGACATATTTTTATAACGTTATATTGTATTAACATGATATAGAACAGTCTATCTAAATTCATTTAGATTGTATGTATCGTAAATCGCATTGTCTTTACCTCGTGAATGGCATCGTCTTTAGACATACGAATAATGATTTAGTGGTGTTATAGAGTATAAATTGCAAACTGGGAGTTACTTATTCCATTTCTATTAAAGGCGCTGTAGCACGTTTTTATGCAAAATTTATTTTTTCAAATCAATCATTTATAATGATAATTTATGTCATTTATATTTACTTTAGAGGGTAAAACATCTTATTACACAAACCAATTATCCGGAGTGGTAATAATGGTGTTGCGTAAAAAGCAAAAATTGCATGGCGGTGATTTTATTGTGAACACATTTCATTATTTCGAATGACAAAAACGATTCCCATGGCTTTACGGAACCATGTACACTCATTTGTAACTTGATTTTCCGAAGAGAGAAGGGTCTTTTACCATTGGTGGCATTACTTTTCAAATTGCGAAAAAAACGTGCTACAGTGCCTTTAATATCCATCATCCACACGTGCATAATGTGTTCAATTTTCTTAGCATTATACGAGGAATCTGTTGATGTGAATAGCTGTCATTGGAAGTAATACGTTATGGGAAATGTATATACAAGTTGATGCCGTTAACTTCAAGCATAAGATATGGTATTAATATTGTATTGTTTGATCAGCTCATTGTTCTTTTCCCTCGAACATTCCTTGTATCTATCTGCAATGTTTAATCTAAACTGGGTTTAATACAACGCCAAAACACCTATACGAATTCGAAGAGAAGAAGATGATTTCGTCATCGACAATATCATGTTTCATGTTCACATTACAAGGACGATAACTTTTATCAGAAAGCACCGTCTCATATATAGTAAGTCATTCATGCTTTTCCAAATCTTGATTTTTTTTACTGAACACAGAAGTTAATTGATGTTTCTCACTTACATAATGTTAAATCAAAGTGTACATATCCCAAGTACGGCAACTGCATAAATGTTCGTTCCGACAAAGAAAGTATCTTACGGACCAAGGTCTAGATTTTCGAAGCTCTCTTAGCGCTAAGATAGTCATAAGACTATCTTAGCGCTGAGAGACCTTCGAAAATCAAGGCCCTGAACAGCTTCATTCAAAATGTGTCTGTACCTAATATCAGAAATTTGTTTATGAGGCATCGTAGTATGTAAAAATGTGCATAAAAAGTATATTAAAATATTTAAATTGTTGACATCGTCCATTGCATCATTATGTCTCTAAACTGCTAAATGTACCGATCCTCAAATTAACAGCAGTGATAATATTGACAAGACCGGAACCTTGCTACCAATTATCTAGGATGAGAGTACATTGCAAACGGTGTATGTTTTATATTTGTGTTAACATTAAAAAAATACAGTCCTGATTGTTTTTTATTTGACGGTGTCAAGATTGTAACTTCAAATTCAAATTACATAGACGAGGAAAACACATTATAGAAAAAAACGTATATCCTACATTTCAGTTTCCAAAAATAGCATTATGACGTGTCAAAGTTAAATGACACCTTTACGACGGCGGTGCTGATTGCACAATCATTTTCCAATGCAACCAATCAGGAGTATCTATTTCTCGAGAATTTAGGCCCAATACAACATAGGTTACAATCGGAAACCTGAAGGGTTGAGTGCTATGGGACATGAGTATTTATTTTATATCAAGATTGGTGAAGTCATTCACTGCATCATCCTCTGTCACTCAGGGCTAAATGTTCCGATTCTGTGAACGATAGTATTTACCTAGTATCCATATAGGAACCCATCCTCTGTTACCCAGGGCTAAATGTTCCGTATACATATAGTATACATATCGGAACCTAAGCCCTCGAGTGCTTAGTATTGCAAGTTATTGCCATCGTTAACTTTGATTTGTGTCAAAATTGGCTGAGTTAAACAGGGGTTAAAATATCGAAATATATGTTTTATTTTCTCTTTACAATCTCTTATGATGAACTAACAATAAATACATAGACTATAACAGTCTTGTTTGTTTTTATTTGTTGGTTACAAGTTTCTAACCACAGTAGTTTCCTATCCCGTAACAACAAGGACAGAGACGGGAGCTAAGACAACAGCGACAGATCAATAGTATTATCTATTCACCAAACGTGTCAATCTGCATTCACCATGCAGGTCCAATTGTATCCTTCTCCATAAGGACGTAAATCGTCACATAGACACATCAAGTGCATTTCCTTGATTAAACGAAACAGCAAAACACTGTGATAATATAGGGGTAACGTTGTTTTTCTTGGCATTAACATTTGCAGAAGCCCGATAAAACGATAATAGAAACATTCCTTTGTTGTGAAAAGAATTTCTCAGCTTTTTACATTTAGATTTTTTTCTCAAGTTACTAATTCTGAATTTGAAATACCTAAATATCTATCATGTTCAGCTCACATTCGTTTAACCCGATTCTTAGGTTAGGATGAAATTGAGCTAATATAAATTGTGCATGTATGTTTAGGCAAAGCAATGTTTGTGCTCGGGAAATAGCTATCTCTGGTCATTTGGTGATCCTGGGGCTTGAAAACGCTGTAACAATGGACATTTTCTTTTTTAAATTATGGAAATAATTTGTCGGATATGTAACAACAGGGCAACAAGACTATAGCACTCTTTTTGTTTGTAGTCGACGTTTCGAGCAATTGAATCCCGCCAGGGGCTCGACAACTTTGTCTGCAATAGAGAACTGTTCTACACACAGTAAGGTTTGGGTGCAATGATACACTGAATTTCAGCGTAGTACCACCCATGGTTCGCTAGTTCTAGCCCCCTCGCAGGTTTCACCGCAATGCATAACCACATGGCGTTGCGGGCTTTCTCCCTGCCATAATACTAGCAACCGCGATATAAGTGAAATACTCTTGAAAGCGGCGTTAAACCACAACTCATCTCACCTCACCTCGAGCAATTGATGAATTAACTGAAAGAAATATATTGTGGCATAACAGCTAGACATAAATTCAATCAAAATAACCCAATCTCTCCAGCTCACGAATGACTGTTTCCATTTGTATTATCATCTATATATTTCATAATTTACAAATGTATATAAGACATGTCTGATACTGAGACCATACCTGTACATTATTGATAAGAAATCAATATAAGCTCAATGTAGGACAGTTTTGTATATGACAAAGCTACGTTATAATACTCAGACAGGGCCAATAACAGTACTGCAAAAAAAAAACATTAGGGCCACATGGTATCCTTCAGTTTATATGAAGTATTGCTTTTGGTCGTTATGTTTTGTCTAGTCTAATCGTTGTTATGACTCTCATCATATTCGGGTCGCGACTCCTTGAGAGTGAGAGTGGAGAGGTGATGAGTGAAACAAAAATAACATTTTAAAGGGGCTGTAGCACGTTCTTGCTAATTTTATTTTTTCAAATTGTCCATGTATAATGATAGTCTATATCATTTATATTTACTTTGTAATGTAAAACATCTTAATTATTACCTTACAAATTATCCGTAGTGGTAATAACGATGTTGCGTATAAAGCCAAAATTGCATGGCGGTCATTGTAATGTGAACACCAACTAAACCATATACACTCCTTTTTAACTTGATTTTCCGAAGAGAGGAGGGTGTTTTACTATCGGTGATTTTTCAAATAAACTGAACCACAAAAGAAACGTCAACCCTCAGTTGTTTTTATCATATGTATAATTTTCAATGTCAAATTTTTCGATTTTTCGAAGTCGTATTTAAAAACTAAATAGTTTGGGAAATTACTCCAAAATATTAAATCAGTCAAAATAATTCTTGTACGTATTTTTGTTTTTAAATTTTAAATTAAAATTTCTAAATTCAAAATTCCCAAAATTAACTTGGATAGAATATAACTGTTCATCGACATATAACACATACTGTGTGTGAAAATAAATAAATTTTACTCGTCCTGCACACATTAACAACATTTTAAACATGGTAGGGGTCATGTTGGTGTAAATTTAATTTCTTACCCCTGTCTAGTTTAAAAAATGATACTGTAATTAACAAAAATAAAACAGTCACCAATTAAGTCATTAAAACTACTGCCAAAAGGTGTTATTGCATCGTGCCATAATCAAATGCATCTCATTTCTTTAAAATATTGAATTAATCGAAATCACCTGAGATGTAACGTTTCTTTTGAACTTAAGTTTACATTTCATAGACTTATTTGAGAGAAAAAACGCGCTACTGCCCCTTTAAGAGGATTTCATTAGGATGCTCATAAACGAATCGGGTATTTTTTTGCAACCGCCGGAATATCTATGGGATAGTATACTGATGTTTGTTTATAAGATATAGATGGTACTAATCCATGACTGAAAATATTCCATTTAAAACAATTGTGTGGGATGACAATATGATGAGCATAATTGGCACATTTTCAAGAAGTTTTGTCTAATGAGAATCCGTTTCCACAAGCAATACCCTAGGTTCTATTGTAGTACCTATTTCGATGAGTATTATTTCCATTGTAACACAACGTTTTGTCCAATTAGAATCCCTTTCGACAATACCCTTGTACGGTCTTGCAGTTCATATTGCTTGCGATGTAATTTAAATGAGCTTTGATTTCTACTTTTACAATAAAAGATTCTTCGAATTAGAATTCGTTTCCACAAACTATATAATTGATACATTTTCTCTTTCATATATAGAATATTCATTTCAACTTGAACTTGCTAGTGTATTGTAACTTACCAGCATCCACACTGTACAATATCCAATTAAGATACGATGCGTACGCGTGAAGCTAGTCATAATAAGTAACATTCTCATTTGCAGAAAGAGGAAATAGCGATAACGTATGAGCTATCCGTCCGGAAATAATTAACCTTGTTCATCAAAGAGAATACAATGGCGTTATTTACAAAATGTTGAAGTGCGTTGACCTTTTAGAACCGTATTGTTTTACACCGTTGACATTTCAAGTTCCTTTATAGCTTTCATGATACTTCAAGATGTGTTTGAAAATCACAGAAGAGAATGATGTTTATATACTACAGAAACACAACAATGTCAGAGGTGAGGTGAGGAGAGTTGGGGTTTAACGCCGCTTTCAAGAGTATTTCACTTGTATTGCGGCTGCTAGTACTATGGCAGGGAGAAAGCCAGCAACGCCATGTGGCTATCCATTTCGGTGAAACCTGTGAGCATCGGCTGGAACTAGCGAACCCAGTGAATTACGCTGAAATTCAGTGTAGCATTGTACCCAAACCTAGAACACTTCTCTACTGCAAACAAAGTTGCCGTGCCCCTGGCGGGATTCGAACAACGGACCTCTTGATCCGAAGCCGAACGCGCTAACAAGAATGTCAGCTATTGCATGGATCAACCCTGCACAGTGATGACTGTAAATCAAATATTTAAAGACATATATATGTTAAAGACAATAGACTTGAAATTAAAAGTTTTTTTTATATAATTCCTGTATCTGATGATTTTAATATTGAACGCCGAGAAAGACCAAGTCGACTCTGGAGTCGGGTCAAGAATGTACTCCTAGATTTTGCGAGAAGGGCCATGATTGTAACGTCACAGTCATTGCCGGAAGTACTAGATTTCTTTCCTAACGAGTGACTCGTACACATAATGAATTAGATATTAAATATAACATATTGCTTTATTGCGCATGCGCTGACTCGATTCTCGTTTTGGTTAATCAAACGCTACCCAAGGAATGAAAAGAATATAACTGCAGGGAGTGTGTTGTGGTTGACAATTGAAGCATTACATTTTGACAGCTCCCTTCTCAGGTCATGTTCCAACAATGTGGTTTAACCGTCCTGTTTAATTCTACAAGGAAAATGTGTCAATCATTAAAAGAGGAACTGCCTACGAATTTGACAAATACAACAGTTGATGTGCATTTGAGAGTGAATAATTGAGAAATGGTGCATTGTGTTCAGACTCGTATGTCGTTTTGATCTTTAGATTACGAAATACAGATCCGTATTTGGGCTTTATTTCAGGATAGGTAAATGTGCCCGAGTTTCGTAAACGCTTGACTACCTTGCGATGTATAGTATATTTGCTTTATAACCCAGACTTAATTTGTCTTACACCCATTTTATCAAATATTGAAAAGAATACAGTAAGAAATGGAATTTTCAGAGTCTAAGTGTTAAGACTACGATGACTCATGAGACTGTGTACGATAAACGTCTACAGTTGGTAAGAGAACTTGCGACGTCTCGTTTTGTAAATAAACAGGCCAAATCGCACGTGCAGATCATGAATGTTTTCGTTATCTGCTTTGTCGCACGGGAACATCGTGCACATTCACAGATTCTCGAATGTAAAAGCAGTCGCATGTGCAGCCCATGCTGTCTAACTGCGTTGTGTCGCGTGAAAGTCGTGCGTCTTGATTCACGAATGTAAATAGTTCCGGTCGCCCATGCATCTAGTATTTGGTCAACTGTAGCAGGAGACTCATTGGTGACCCACTTGCATGTGAAGTTAAAGGGGCAGTAACACGTTTTTTCGCTCAAATAAGTCGATAAAATGTATTTGAAAAATAATGTCACCAACAGTAAAACACCCTTCTCTCTTCGTAAAATCAAGTTATAAATGAGTGTACATGGTTCCGTAAAGCCATGACAATCGTTTTTTGTCATTCGAAATAATAAAATGTGTTCACAATAAAATGGCCGCCATGCAATTTTTGCTTTATACACATCACCGGTATTATCACTACGGATAATTGGTTTGTGTAATAAGATGTTGTACCCTCTAAACTAAATATAAATGACATAAACCATTATTGTAAATGGGAAATTTAAAAAAAAACGTGCTACTGCCCCTTTAAAGGTGCATCCATTGTATTTCATAAAATTGTATTCGGCTTAAATACGTTCCAACTCACCACATGTGCTGCCTACAATACAAATAAATTCACTCAACTTGCATTTATCCCCAATCGCCAAATATATCATAATTACTAGTTTCCAATTAAAATCGAGTAACATCATTATGCATGTGCAGAAACCGAAACTGCACTTCCCATTTACATACACAGTAGTAATGTGACCTATTAAACATTATCAATCCAAAGTTTTCTTTTTGTCTGTTATAAATAAGATTCAAAAATTATGTTTGACACATTGACGCGCGCCACACGATGTACATTGTCCGGTTTTCGATCAGAAATCACTACTTTTACCTTCATATCGTCAATATACTAAGTCTACTATCATCAAAATGGTAGTTTTCGGTAACAGTCGGTACTTCTCGTCAAAGTAACACCATTTATAACGTTTGCAATATGTGACCCCTACCAACACAATCGATGTACCTTTAAATGTGCACTTGCAAACGTATTGAAGTTATGAAATGAGCAATATAGTTCCATAAAAAAATTCAATTACGTGCATAACGTGCGTACGTAGTATAAGCTGAAGGTATGAACACATATTATGTGGATTTATTTTGTAATGAACGATTATACACTGGGATATATCCGCGAAATAACTGTTTATCGAGCTACAGTTAAAATGTATCTGATATTTTCACTGTGACCAGTGACGATATAAAAACTACTGTCCACTGGGTAAGCAAATAAGAGTTTCTTATAGTTTTTTTTAGAGCACAGTCAAATGCTTTCATCCAATAATATGATTGCATCGTGGTCACGTGGAGTACAATTATATCCCAACAGATGTTCAGCTGCCTTGTTGCGTTCGAGTATCATCCAGCCTGCTCATAAAACTGGTTCACAGACTTCTATTAAAAACAACAAACAATGATTGTTTTATTTATGTGGATAATACAAATTAAATACGTATTACATTGACAAATGAACTGCAGTGTTCCCTTTTCGAAAGGAAATAGTCGTTTCCGCAACGTAAAATACCAAACCCATGTCACTCAATCAAAAAACGTATATGACAAAATCGTTTTTAAGTACATTCTTTTCATGTGATCACGCAAATATGTATATACTAAATGTACGTGGGTAATTTGTAACAAGAAGTTGTGAACGCTTTAAAGGCATATCTTGTGAATAAGAAATATATATATATATATATATATATATATATATATATATATATATATATATATATATATATATATATATATATATATATATATATATATATATATATATATATATATATGCACGACATACAAATCTTAATATGAGCTGAATGCAGTCATGATTCATACACTGTGACATCCGGGTGAGGTAATTGCTGCCAATTTTATACACTAATCGTTAAATATAGACAAGGTTTGAAGTTTGAACGCATTTTAAATATGTTAATGATATGTGGTTAACAATACCTGTACTTGCAATATGTGAAATAAATAGCAGATCTGATATACAACTTTTAATACAGGTAAATTCACGAGGTAAAACGAGAATGTATAAACTGTAATAATCACTGTTTTGATCATGACTGTCATATCATTCTGCACTGTGAGCACTATTTGACCCAGTGAAATACCTTTTTCAATAAACTAATTGATACGCTAGATATTGAATTGTGTGTTCGAATTGAAATGATTGATGATGATGATGGTGATGATGATGATAATGATGATGAGTTTATATCTTTATTTACTGGAGCAAATATGATACCTAGGATGACTACATCAACAAGAAATAATATTATATTGGATTTTGCTGTGTATCTGTCTACATTAAAACCATCTCTAATGTACAGTTTCTGATATATTTTGTTTTGTAAATTGTGTGTATTATTATGTATATGACCATGTAAAAATGCTCATGTCATCTTCGCTTATTCGGGGGAAATAAAGACATTCATTCATTTTATAAGAACATGCGAAACCCAGAGGGCTTGTATTGTCGAAACACTAGCGATATCAAAGCGCATATCTATGCAAGAGGAAATCAAAACTATTCATGACGTGTACACTGAAATATCGATCACAATTGATTATAGTTTGGAAGGCGTTAGGGATTTCCTCAGCGCTTTAGTTCCCTGTTACAAGCGGGTTCCCCGTACTGCGTACAACGATTACCACTTTTAACGGCCATTATCGGTTGACACTTTTAGAAAGAAATTGAAAGTTAAAACATATGTGTCCAAGGCCTCTAAGGAAGTGCAGGCATGTCTAAAATATTAGCAAAGGTACGCAGGTCCATTCGACCTAAAAGCAAAAAGGCAAACTGGTCATACGGTAAGGCTGATTTCTTTTGTTTATTTATTTATTTATACGATAATTTAAACATGCATTTATTTCATTGAAACATTACATTAGTACGTCAGTCCTTTCAAATAGTGTATATAAATTAATACACATATGGTATACGAATAAATGTGTGTATCGCTTACGATTGGCGTTAAAGGGACATTTCGACCTCATCAAATGGATATAAACATTACAATAAATTTCAAATACATGTATATATATTTGCTTATCTAAATAAGAATACAGAGCTGTGGTCTCAGAATAGTTGTTTATCAAATACGTTTGTCATGCTAAGTAATAGGTAGGGGAGTTGCACGCATATAAAAGATCTTGTGTCTATTATTTAGATTTAATTAATATATTGACCTGGTTATGTAGTTAAACCATTACAAAAATATTCTAAAATATATAGTGTATTCGTTTATCAACACACCAATAATATATATTGGGTTTCTTAACTGGCCCCGGCCGCAGTATAGTACAAATATACCATACGTGCGTGGCTATAGCATAACGTTATAAAGGGGCAGCTTGGTCGACCGCGTTGTAAAGATAAAGTTGTAAACATATTTTTAAATATGTATGTTTATCGATGTTGAAATACATAGCGTATTTGTTATGTTCAGTTATCAAGTAGTAAAAGAATGAAACAAATGTACGAATTTCCAGTGATTATTACTCAAAACTTGGCCTTATATCGGGGGCAAGTCGATTTATTTTTAACATTTTACAATACACGCGGTGTATCTGTCATGTTGTCTTATCAAAAGATATACTGCATGCACGCATGGATTACTACTGTAACACTGTAAACAGATCTTGAGTGTATACTGTGTATTGTACATTCTTAACAGAACAGGTCGATCAGGTTGTGTTGATAAACTTGCAATTATAATAACGTAAAAGGTGCAGGTCGACTTGATTAAGAAGATAAGTAAATGACAACACTTCCTCAATCATCTACAGTGTATGTGCTCATCGACATAACAATACAGACGGTTAAAGGGACTGTACTACATTTTTTACAAATTTACCTTTTTCTAATTTCCCATTTATAATGATGGTTTTATCATTTATATTTACTTTAGAGGGTAAAAGACTTTAATTATTCACAAACAAACTGTTCTACGCGCAGCAAGGTTTGGGTGCAATGCTACACGGAATTTCAGCGTACATGTAGTACCACCTATGGTTCGCTAGTTCCAGCCGATGCTCGCAGGTTTGACCGCAATGCATAGCCACATGGCGTTGCTGGCTTTCTCCCTGCCATATAAATAATTGAAAGCGGCGTTAAACCCCAACTCACCTCACCTCAATAACGGTGTCATGCATGCATATTAGAAATACAGCGGATCCAGAATAACAATAACATTGCACCTTCTTCTTGCATACACCTGTAACCATGAATCTTTTATTCAAACAAAACCATAATCATGAAATATGTTCTTGTTTATATGATGGTGTGACAAATGTAATTATTTTGTGACAACTCGGCCTACATTGGGAGCTCGTATCTCAAAAACAAAAATGGTATAACCTCTATTTTTAATAACACCAATGTATTAAGCAGATGTTTTTCGTGTAGAAAGTGAAATTTTAGCAATTTCTTGATTTTTTTTTCAAATTGGTAAGGAACCCCCTTAGCTGGTCAAGCAGTGTAAAGTAGATAAAAGATTTACAAAGACATTGCATTGTGTGATTAAAAGTAAAACATAACGTTTTCAACGTAAGTAAACCTAATTGCCTTTAAAGGAATGCAATGACTATAGTCACATGAGAAATATTTTAAAACACACTCATTCACATTTAATACATAAATTAAAGAACTTTGATAAATACCAGTAATTGTGAGACCAATGTATTAAATTTATTAACAACAATCTCATGCTCACAAATTAAAACCTCTTTTATAAGGTATTCATTTCTTTAACACACATATTAAATAATTTATGCCTATTTTTATATCATGCAAGACAAAAATCGGATGTTTTTTTTGTAAAACTCATGCAATACATGTTTGATGTACGTCTATATTTTGGGTTAAACGGCCTTTTACTGACTAAAAGGTTTGTCTGTCTGTCTGTCTGTCTGTCTGTATAATGTATTTATAATCTCATTTGGCTCCTTTATACGGGGTAACAAGTATTGATCTACAAATCAATAGACAAAATCACGTGTAGGTTTCTTGATTCAAATGTAAAGTATGTGTGCTTCATCGATTCTTGTAGTTGGAAAGTGATCAAAGGGAAATAACTGCATTTTAAATAATGTTGTGTTATAGCGTTATTTTCACTAAAAGTGTATGTTCTTTATTGTTCGATGTTCAGCAAGTTCACGCTGACTATAAATAGCTTTAGATAAACTATAGTTTTTTATTGTCAAATTCGGTAACACAGTACTGTGGACCAGACAGAAGAATATATATTGTAGAATCATCTCTGTTAGCTAACTTTAAGCCACTTAATGAGAACACATTGTGTAACTGAATTACAGTGAAGAGAACTGAATCACATTCTTATGCGTAACATTTTGGACAAAAACAATAACAGTAATGACAGTATTTAATAGCAATAGAAAATTCAAGACACTCAAATTCTTTTCAGAGAGGTAGACAACTTTTGGTAAAACTATATCTATAACGCTTATATATATACGCTGTCACTATTCCTTGTTATGGTGTGACTTCTCAAAATTACTTTCATGATACATGTTTGTAAGTTGTGGCTTTTCAATGGAGTCAACTTCTTTTCGCTTCCTTTGCTAACGAGGCTCATATTCAGGAGTTCAATGTTAGTTATTGCAATTATTTTGAAGCCCTTGGTGCATATATAAGTGTAACCCTAATTCCGATCACAGCAACCAAAAACCACGATCACTGAAGGCATGTACAGAACATGTACAGTCGGACGATCACGATCACTTCATCAACTTTTTTTCACAAATTTCCCTAAACGTATTGAAGTAAAGAACTGAAAATTTTGCCCAAATGATTACCGAACTGTAACAATTACGACTTAATTTTCCAGTGTTTATTTAATCAATTATTATTTACATACTGGCTATATTTCTCTGTTGTACATAATGCTACCAAAGTAACTTGCCGATAACTTTCTCAATTTCTAACTTACATACATTAGAAAAATGATGCCTCCACGTGCATGAACTATGTTTACATGAAAGTAATGATTTGTTAGTGTCGATACATTTAGTTATGTTCTCCGGTCACTATCACTGCATCTCTCGCTATACAAAATCACTGTCACTGGAACCCTGCAGTACAAGGTTCCAGGGGGTGCATTCACTATTGGCATTTTTTTTAGCTAAAGTGGCAGTAGCACGTTTTTTCGCTCAAATAAGTTGATGAAAAGTATTTGAAAAATAATTTCACCAATAGTAAAACATCCTAGCTTCTCTCTTCGGAAAATAATGTTTAAAATGAGTGTACATGTTTCGGTAAAGCCATGGGAATCGTTTTTGTAATAAATTGTGTTCACAATAAAATGGCCGCCATGCAATTTTTGCTTTAGACGCAACATAGTTTTTACCACTACAGATAATTGGTTTGTGTAATAAAATGTTTTACCCTCTAAAGTTAATTTAAATGACATAAACTATCATTATAAATGGAAAATTTGAAAAAATGAATTTTGCAAAAAAAGTGCTACTGCCCCTTTAAGCACATGTTTATTAAAACACGAATTTGGTAACTCTTATCGTAACAATACAAAAAGTATGCATAAATTCACATTAGCTTTGTTCATGGTTAGTAGACTAAATTTACTCCATGGAATTTTTTATAATTACTGTACCTTCATCCTTTTGATTATATATTTTCAATACTTTATTTCAGTTTATCTAGACTGAATATAGATACTTACTGTATTAAAGGCTCTTATTGTTGACACAGTCATAGGGCAGGACTACGTGGTTAGCTATTAACATGAGTTGAACGAATAAAACTGTTTTTCTTCTAAATCGAATCACTACTTACATGTACTTCTTGCAAAAGGACAAAATACATGTCTGCATTAGGAGGGTAACACAGTTATGGGGTGACCGTACTGTTACCACGTATGTCCTTATGTTACTTAATATTTCATTCTTATTTCAATAATTCTTTCCGGTAATAAATCCACTTGAATCAATGTGAATTTATTTGCCAAAATGAATACAGAATAGCTTTTTACGGATAAAATGAATCTGTTGGCAGTATAACATTCTCATTTTGGTTCACAGTGGTATATGTCCGTGAGTTTCTGGCAAAACAACGTTGATAACTTTTAGCCTTTAGATATCTATAGAATATAAATATATTTTCATAAATCTATAATTTCACCCAGCAGTAAGTGGGTACCTGGTGTAAGATGAGGAGGTGACTTTCGAGCGTTACAGCAGCTCAGGTTAGACCAAGGTAATGATGCAGGGAGCGCCTTGAGAATTCATTCGGTGTGGATATGCGCTATATAAATGGCCAAATTATTTATTAATATAAATCATATTTAGACTTTTCTGATAGAATTGGAAAAACAGTTTCGACTATATTCTTTTAATCATCTTCTAAATCAACGTTTATTTTTTTTTTATAGATTCATCGATCCAATCAAGATCATAATTCAACTCAACCAATGACTAATTTTATTACCACACATACATTATTTCTGTATTTCATCGTTTCAAATTTACATACTTCGTGAAAATGACTCAAATAATTTAGTTTTAGGAGAAAATATCCTTTACATCCCTCTCTTCACCTACTCGATCCATTTACGTGCGCTTTGCTAAATATTTAGGAATCATTTCAGAACTTCTCTTCAAGGCCTAAATACGCAAACAAAGATCCTATTGATAAATTTAGATTTATTTTGTTATATGGCCACATAATTAAACAAAAATGTTAATCTAAAGTTATTAAGATGGTGTAAGTCTATAATCGTTACGTTGATTGATAAACACAAACACTAAAACTGCAACCACATTTTCAGTCAATAAATATATTATCCATGTTAAAGGTCACATTTACTCCAACTTCACTTGTAATGGCCTATGGACATGTCAGTCATTGTTGTTTTACCCCTTTGAATTCATGAAATAATTCATGCTAATATATTTTCTTGCTTATTAATTGTTAAATTTTCATTTTCAGGAAAAACATAAGAAATATTTCCAAAAATTGTCTATATTACCCCTATTCAATAAATAGTAAGTGTTGGTGATGTGTCGGCTATTTGTAACTTTAATCAACTCGTGTTGATATATTTGATATCAGAAGACACTTAGGTGAGATTTTATTCATCATTCAAAATCATTCTTCAATAATTATTAGCAAAAGAATGAACATATCTGAAACACAAAACTGTTACGTCGTCAGCATTGTGACATCATATCATTGTTACGTCATCAACTTGTTTACGTCATAACATTGTCAGAGATGCAGAGATGTCATTAAGTCATGATGTAATAGGATTATGACGATTTGATTGTTGTGATATCTACTATGTGGATATCGCTTGATCTCACACAAGCGATATCAACTGTGGGAGTCAGTTTTGGATGATAAAATGCATCTTTACATTTTATGAATGCTTCAATTACAATTTTGAGTTTGCATTGGACAATAATCAGATAACTTCTACATTATCTGAAACAAAATCATTACTGACATCATATTACCTTCAACATCAAAATTTTATGACAATGAATGACTAATTCACATGTCAATTTCGAGGGGTCGGATAGAGTATAATATAAACTAAATGCTATATTTTAATGTTTGATACTTTGTTGACAATCTAAGATACTTTTATTTTAAAATACATTCACCACATCTTCACACCTAAACATAATTTCAAATATGATAATTTTTTCTCGTGACAGTAGTGATCAGAATATTTTAGCAGGTGCGCGTTTTGAGACGGTCCCATTTCGGTCATGTGATCAAGTAGGCTACAACTCAACTTCCGGTTTATCACCCCTCAGTCGAGGCGGTGATTATCAATAGTTTTTTGAAGTTTTTGATTAATATGAAGTAATCCTAGTAAATTGGAATCACTTTATTGATGTGACGTTAGGCGTGATAAGAAGATGGATTCGATATGAGTACCGCTGAAATGGGTGAGTAGGAAGCTGTCAACGTAAACATCAAAACTTCGTCGATTCACAACACCGGAAGTGAAGGGTGCACAGTGATTGGCAGATGAGAACTTTGCTAACACTGCATTTGCGAATCTGTATCCAGCTGAATATGATTTATATACACTAATACTCATTTTTGTGTACGTAATAAGTATATAACATTTTAATGTTGAAAAAAATCAGCAGACTACTGAACAGATGGCTTCCTAAATTAACCTCTGATTGACATGTCAACGCGACCTAAAAAAAAGTCTTTTAAATTTATACAAAACTAATTAAAACAATCATTTTGCCTGCTAATAAATTGTTTTCATCTTGAATTAGTATACACACGAGTTGTCATTATCATACCTATGGGGTATTAGGATATGGTCAGCAAATATGCTGAAGTCATTTACCGACATTAGTTCATTAATCATCTGTCAAATGGACTGCATTCAGCATATTGTCTGTTTGTGATTCAAGTTTCAAGAAGCATGACTGTTTCCCTGTGTGACTAATAGCCTTCTGCACTCTTTAATTGTCCTAGTTCTGCTGAGATCAAATTCACTTTACACTCAGATATATAACTAGTCCAGCATATAACTAGACTTACTAATTTTGCACAAGTGCTACATATATAAAGGCCTTGGTCGTATATGAGTTTATATTAGATGAACTACACCCAGAGACCAAAAGTTCTTCCCCGCCCTCGCATTTTCCATAGACTTACATGTTAATTAATTGTTGCAAGAATAATTTTCATAATTAAACTGTATGTAAAATGGTTATCAAACATATACCAAAAGATGGGAAGTCACTTCAGCTACATACACGTAATTTCCATGTTAGTTTCCGTTGAGTGTCAAGAAAATTATCTTTATATAAGCAAAGCATATACACCATACGTCAATAATTAATATGGCGGCCAATGGGACATTGGTACATGAACTTATATACGTTCTTCAGTCGGATGTCATTTGATGAGAGATCAACATAAAGATGACCGAAATTACTAATGCACAGCTAACATAATTTCAAAGATGTTTGTTAAATTTTACAACAATTTGACTTAAACTTAAATTATTAAAATTATTTTTGCAAAGGTTAATTAACATGTAAGTCTATGGGAAATCCGAGTGTGGGGAATAATGTTTGACCCCAGACTGTAATATACAGTGTGTAAGGGTATTCCAGATCACTCATATGTCAATTTAAGCCTAGGGAGTGCAAACCTGGATTGATTTCTTAAAGCTGTGTCAATGCTCTTCAAGATGAGATACTTGTTTCACTTCATGGGAGCCGGGAGTTTACTTGCGCACCATATAACGAGCATACCTATCATTATGGTCAGCTGTCGTTTCGTGTCAGAAAAAGGTCACTCATTCAGGACAGCCCATTTAAGAAACAATAAAATCCACTTGCTAATTATCCCCGTTTAGCGCGAAGCGGGGGATATAGTATTCGGCTGCGTCCGTCCGTACGTACGTACATCCGTACGAAATGGAATAACTCAAATACTATTCACTGGATTCTTTTCATATTTTGCATATGGGTTCATCATGGGAAGAGTAATGTTCTTACATAGGTTTGTGACCTTGACCTTCATTTCAAGGTCACAACGAGACTTTGTTATTTTACCCTTGTCAGCGGGATATCTCATTAACCATTCTCTGGATTCTCTTCATATTTTACACATAGCTTCTCCAAGAAAAGACGACGGGCTGATTAGATTTTGGTGACCTTGACATTATTTTCAAGGTCACAGCGGAACTTTGAATTTTTCGACATGTTAATGTACATGTAAAGCTTGTCAGCGGGATATCTCAAGAACCATTCACCGGAATTCCATCATTTCTTACACAAAGCACCTTCTAGGGAAGACGACGGGCTGATTAGATTTTGGTGACCTTGACATTATTTTCAAGGTCACAGCGGAACTTTGAATTTTTCGACATGTTAATGTACATGTAAAGGTTGTCAGCAGAATATCTAAAGAACCATTCACCGGAATTCCATCATTTCTTAAACAAAGCACCTTCTAGGGAAGACGACAGGCTGATTAGATTTTGGTGACCTTGACATTATTTTCAAGGTCACAGTGGAACTTTGAATTTTTCGACATGTTAATGTACATGTAAAGGTTGTCAGCAGAATATCTCAAGAACCATTCACCGGAATTTCATCATATCTTACACAAAGCAAAAGGACTGATTAGATTATGGTGACCTTGACATTATTCTCAAGGTCACAGCGGAATTTTAAATTTTTCGACATGTTAATGTACATGTAAAGGTTGTCAGCGGGATATCTCAAGAACCATTCACCGGAATTCCATCATATCTTACATAATGCACCTCCTAGGAAAGACAAAGAGCTGATTAGATTTGATGACCTTGACATTTTTGTCAAGGTCACAGTGGAGCTTTGACTTTTTCGACATGTTTGACAGTCGATTTTGGTGATCTTGACATTATTTTTAAATTTTGAAGTATTAATTTTCGGCGGGGGATCATGTCACCTTAGTGACAACTACTTGTTGTTTATATTTCTTTGCTCACCTAAACACTTCACCTGTAAATTACAATGCAAATGATCTTTTTATCTGCAATTTATCAGATAACATAGTTCAGGCAGTTCCGGATCACCATTTAGGGACCGTTATTTTAACTTCTAAAGGCCAAACTAAATTAATAACTGTTGAATTGATGAAATATAGAATTGAAATTATAACATTATTACAGGCCGCAGGAGATTTAATACATCTTTGTCACCTTTGCTCTTCAACTCAGGGTTATAATATCAAATACCAGAAGAAGGATGTTTGTTTTTTAATTATTTCAACTTGACCCATGTATTCATATACCTTTGAGTTCAAATCTGACACTCAAACAAAACCTCAAGTTCAGTTACAAAGACCAAATACTTGTACTTTGAGATTTGCTTGTTTTAAGTTTGATCATTTGAATAACGAGGAGTTATGCATCATCAATCATGGCTGATGGAGCTTGTTTGGGCAATCATTACGCCATTTATTTAGACTAACTCATAAATTAAATCATGCTTTCAAAACCTAACAAGAAAATATTCCTAGCTAAGATCACTGTATAATATATGATCACAGTATATCGATTAAACAAATTCATTAACTGAATTAAAGTGAATTCATTATGATACTCAGAAAAAGAAGAAATTGAGCAAACCAAAAATTCCTTTAAAATGTCAATTATTGTATTTAGGTCATAAAATCAACATCAAACAAGGAAATATTGTAAGCTATCATCAAAGTTATTTGAATATGAATATAAACTGAAAATTCAACCAAAACTCGTTAAAACTAACAGTGGATCAAAAGATGTATGTATAAGCCTCTCATTGTCAAGCAAGAAATTATTGTTAACTCTGATCATATGGAAATGATAACTAAAAATTATTTGATGATTAAATGAATTAAACAATGAGGTAAAGAAAAAAGAGTTTCGTCGTTGTCAGACAAGGAAATATTCTTAGCCATGCACTATTAGTTAATTGCCTTGATAAGAGGATTACACTACATGCATGTTGTGCCGCTCTCTGTAAATAGCTCGCTTATTGTTTTGGTTGGTGAGAGGTATTGGTGACACACTTCTCACGACCATTACTTTCACATCGTTGGTGATTGGTCGTATTCAACATGGGGTGACAGGATTATATTCCTTGTCTCTTCATTGTGAAGATATGTTTGTGAGTGTCAATCAGGATATTCGTACGATGGTCAAAATGGAGAAAACTGAATACCGGTTTGATGGTAAATGTTTTGTATCTGTATTGGTAAATAATTTCTTTGAGAGGCATTTTTAGAAGTGGTAGCGATGAAGAAAAAACAATATGTATGGTCGTCAGCTTTATTTCGTCGATTGCAATGAAGAAATTGACTATCCATTCCGTGACACATCTTGGCTTTCTTGATGGGCAATTGTGTGAAAATCACGTTCACGGGAGAGGTTTTTGTGGTGCATTTTCGAGGTTTGAAGAGCTTATAGTAGGGGTGACATATGGTGGAAATCAGCCGGGTTTTGCGGAGAAATGTATAGGTGATAGGTACATACGTTCATTTGGGAATGTAAAAAATTTTTAGCGTAACTTTTGACCTAATGTTGAATGGACCCTAAGATCGGCAACATGGCTGCCCTTGCTCCTTTACTGTATATTATATAGGGGGTGGGTTTGTTTTACCTATGTTTTACTTATGATATTGAGTTCCTGTGGCTGTCATATAGCAAATGTTGAAAACCAGATACTCAAACAAATAAATATTGCATGATTTATTTCATTTCAATTTTTCTGCACTTGAGAGTTCAACAACAGAACCGAAAGGTCGTTTGTTATTTCTTCCCAGTACTCAAAAGCAACTTGATCTCCATAGCTATTCTAGTGCCCCATTATTTCGCTATGAATCTGTGTATTGTCAATATACACATTCTATTGACTTTCCTCAGATCAATGCCCCTCACAACACACAATCAATACAGAAACAATATCGCTTATTGGGACAGGATGTAAAATGAATTTTTGCCAAATTCTTTTCCTGAAGGGTCAATCACTAAGAGCTTTAAAGGAAAGCGTCCATGGGGGGGATCTGCCATTTTGCTTTTGTTTAGAAATTTAATTCATTGGTTTACGGACTCTCTTAACACAGTTTTGATCATTTCAGTGAAACAAATGCTACTCAAAGTCTCTCCCAAATATATTTTTTACAAAATTGTCTCTACCATAATATTGCCACATTTTACTTCTGAACTGAAAATGTAAGTGGAGAATTGTGGTACATCCATTGTGTTTCATAAAATTTAACTTGGTTTTTATACATTCCAACATACTGTATGTGCTGCTTACAGTACAAATAATTTAACTCAACTTGCATATTCATGCCCAATTGCCAAAAATATCATATAAATTACTAGTTTCCAATTAAAATCGAAAAACATCATTGTGCATGTGCAAAAACTGAATCTACACGCCCAATTTACATGCACATGTATATTATGTTATATTATCAGTAGGGCTGGGACGGGTAACCCTGATACCCGGGACGGGTGGGTATTGAGTAGGACCCGGATACCCATCACACTACCCGGACCTGTTTTTATCAAGTGACTAATCATAAAACAGATGTATTTGCTATTCTTTCATTTCAAGATTACAATGTATTTGAAGATTCTAACATAATATTAAAATGATCAAGTTGTCATTCATAATAAATTTGATTGAAATAGCCATGGGTCTCTATGCTTTAGGTTTCTAGCCCCATGTTCCAGCCAACCAGTTGAATAAAGTAGTACAAAATCTTACAATTAGATGTTGGAGATCAACAAAACGGGTATCCGGATGGTCGGGTACCCGGGTAGGAAATATCTACCCGTCCCAGCCCTAATTTTCAGCCCCAATTTGTCTTTTTGTCTGTTGCAAATAAGACTCCAAAATTACTTTTGACTAATTGGCGCGCGCCAATCGCGATGCATTGTCCGGTTTTCGATCAGAAATCACTACTTCTACCTTCAAAGCGTCGTATACTTAGTTGACTATCACGAAAATGGTAGTTTTCGGTAACAGTCAGTACTTCTCGATAAAATAACACCATTTATAGCGTTTAGACACAACAACACAACAACACAAACAACACAACAACACAAACAACACAATGAATGTACCTTTAATAAATTCTGTGACTTTTGCTTCTTTGAAATACATAATCGCCTGCCTTGAATAATCGCCATGATAAATTTAGCAAATGTAAAAGTAACTAATGGTCATCTCCTACTCAAAAATAATTTGGCATAAGCATATGTATATATGCGAAGTTTAATCTTATGACATGTTCTTCATTTACAATATTCATAATTTAAAGCATATTGCAATGATGTGTTTTTTTAAAGATTTCTCCTATATATTATGGCTTCGGAAAAAAAATGCCTGCCTTGACAAATTTCCGGGTCAAATCGGTGTTGAAAATCAGTGTTTAATTAATAATCGCCAGGAGATTATTCAAGGATTTACGGTAAATGTTTTTCACTTTTTATGATTGAATGAATGTGAGCTATTCTTTTTTGAATTACCTCAAATGTTACCCTCAGTGATTAACTAAAATGGGTTACAATCATGAATCAATAACATAAACATATAAATATTAAATAAGAATGTCCCCTCCAATTTTGTTATATCAAAACATACCTAGAATCGTCCTTCTGATGTTCTGACAAGTTAGGCGATACAAATTATATAAGTGTAAAGTATAATATACAGATTAGTGATCAGTCCTACATCAAATAATCATAAAATTTGGAAAGGACTCATAAAAATTCATAATATGATTTGCCAGTGAAACAATACAAATTATGTACAGTGACATATATTTATGTTATATATGTTATGTTTTGCATTTATATTCTACCTGGTATATAAGACTTATACAGAGAATTGAAAAAAAATGACATTATCCTTGAAATAAATTTTTTTTACAATCATTTGGTATTTTCCATCTCCTGACATATCTTCATAGCTTATATCGAAATACATTTAGGAATGTGTCAGTTTGTGTCGTAGTATTGTCTCAATTTGATCGGATGACAATGAAAGCAAATGTTGAGAGCGGCTTGTAAACAACGTGACTGACTGAGTTGTTTGTTTACAGACGTGAGCGCAGCTGAGACAGAAGGGGATCCTGTCAACCTTCCCGATAACAAGGGGGATGCACCTCGGAAATCACCTAGGTAGGAGCTTTTTACTTCGCTTGTTATTATTATCACTTTGATTCAAGGGTCTAGAAAAGCTATCCTTTCTAAAAAATTCTTTAAAGTGACACTACATGTTTTTCATGAAATTTTATTTTGATTTGATTCATATAAAGTTAAAACATATCAAATGTCCTGATTTACGTCCAAATCATCTCACTCAACTTGCATATGTATCCCCTAATGCCAAATATTTGACAATAATTGGTTTTCAATGAAACTAAAGCAGCAGCTTAATACACGACGAGAAGTCAAATTCATGCGCCCCATTTACAAGAAAGCCAGTTATATGTTCGGTTGAACAGTACCAACCAATATCTGTCTCTTTTTCTGCTACATATAAGTTTTCAAAATAACCTTTGAACAATTGACGTGCGACAGCCGCGGAACATTGTCCGGTTTTCGATCATAATCATGACTAAACATCTCAATAATGTAACTATACTGAATAGATTGGCATTAAAAGGGTAAATTTGACAACAGTCATTACTTCTTGATAAAATAACACCCTTCTTAACTTTTGACCTTTTTTACTACAATTACATACGGAGTATCCCTTTAAAATATATTAATATGTGAACAGATAGATTTGTCCTTAATGTATCTTAGTGATGCAGATAGATAGTCAAAACAAAACTGTCTTTAGACATCTGCGACCCAAATAGTCATGCATTTGTCATTGACTGATAGTTTTACAGACGAATATTTTGTCAAATACACAAAACTGTCGATACACATCATTTCATTTTCACAGAGATATAGCTTGATTGACTATAGTCTGTTTAAATTATGAAGTAAATACCTTCTTTGAGAGGTATTTTAGAAGTTGTAGAGATGAAGAAAATCTAAGCTAAGAAGGTGAGCTTATCACTTATTACCATCTCAATGTACATCAACCTTATCAAGGGTACACACGCTTGTTATCTCAAAGTTAATCAGCGCAGTGGTTAGCGCATTCGGCTTCGGATCAAGAGGTCCAAGGTTCGAATCCCGCCAGGGGCACGGCAACTTTGTCTGCAGTAGAGAACTGTTCTACATGCAGTAAGGTTTGGGTGCAATGCTACACTTGAATTTCAGTGCAGTAGCACCCATGGTTCGCTAGTTCCAGCCGTTGGTCGCAGGTTTCACCGCAATGCATAGCCACATGGCGTTGCAGGCTTTCTCCCTGCAATAATACTAGCAGACTGGCAAATATTGCCTACCAGCATTCTCAATCTACTGAAACTAGTACTCCACAAAAACAACTTTGTTTTTAATGGAAACAATTACTTCCAAATCGGCGGTAATGAAATGGGTACCAAATTAACACCCTCATATGCAAATATCTTCATGGCTGAACTAGAAGAAACTGTTCTAGCTAACACCCTCGATAAACCAGATCTCTATGTCCAGCCCACCCTACCATCAAGTTCACTGCTGAATTCTCGCGTGAACGAGTATCATTCTTGGATACCTGGGTTTCAAACGAAAACAGAAAAGACACTCTCGAGTTCTCTGTTTACTGCAAACCCACTGACACACATTCCTATCTGCTGTACACGTCTTGTCATCCAAGGCCCTTATAGCCAATTCCTACGCCTCAGACGCATTTGCTATACACAGGCGCAATATGAGATGCACAGCTTGAATCTCACCAACTACTATCTCAAACGGGGATACCCCAAAAAGATAGTACAGCAGAACAAATTGAAGTCGGATTCGAAAGACAGGAAAGAACTCCTGTCCCCTATACAACATGTACAACCTCAACACCAACGGCCTGTACTAGTATGCGATAACAATCCCATGAACATGGAGCCCAACAATATCATCAGGAACAGGTGGCACCTACTTCAAGGTTCCGACCTCTGCAAAGAAAGCTTCCCTTCACCTCACATCGAGGCCTACAGGAGGAATAAAACCCTCAATACTGGTCAAAGCCAACATAACCTATCCTCCAAGACTACTACAAACCAGTGGTATAGGGTATAGGGTTGGATATTGCACTTAATTTTATATTGCGATATATTGCAATACATAGCCTCTGTATTGCGATAATATTGCAATATATCGAAAGAACTTTGTTTTAAAGTTTTACACTTATAAATGCTGTTTAACATTATATTTTAGATGAAATACCTTACAGAACTTTCAAATGACAGGATATTTCCCAAAAAGATCAAAAGCAAATTTGGTACAGTAGAGATTCACCAACACCAACACATGTTCTTACACATCAAGAGCATTTATTTGCACTTAAAACCTGCAAGTTAACATTAGAACAAGATATTATTTTGATATATGCATATATTTCACTTAAAATTATAATGTACGATATATTGCCAAATGGAAAAAATATTGCAATAATTGTATTGCACAATCTAAAACCGGTATATACCGATATACCGGTTAAATTGCACACCCCTAGTAGGGTAGTCACATTTGTCGACCTACCATGTGATAAAGATCAGTGCAAACTATCCATTGGCATCAACAAAGATAGCCAGTTCTCTAGCTCAGCTACCGGCCGTAGGTACTCATGTCGAAAATACAGCTGCAAATCCCGCAATTTAGTCTACCTATTAACTTGCAAAAAGTGCAAGAAGCAATATGTAGGTTAAACCAAAAGGGAGTTCAGAACACGTCGCACTGAACACTTTGCAGACATCACACATAAGACGGACAAACCCGTATCCCTTCACTTCAATCTCCTTGACCATTCTCAGGGCGACTTATCCTACAAAATAATCGCCCAACTCAGACAAAACCCTGACTCAGAGAGAACCACTCAGTCTAGAAGATCACTAGAACTGAGATGGATTTTTGAGCTACTAACGTTCCAACCACGCGGCCTCAATGATAAGATCGCAGGTTGAAACATCCCCTTTTGTCTTTTCAACATCTCAATGTACATCAACCTTATCAAGGGTACAAACGCTTGTTATCTCAAAGTTAATCAGCGCAGTGGTTAGCGCATTCGGCTTCGGATCAAGAGGTCCAAGGTTCGAATCCCGCCAGGGGCACGGCAACTTTGTCTGCAGTAGAGAACTGTTCTACATGCAGTAAGGTTTGGGTGCAATGCTACACTTGAATTTCAGTGCAGTAGCACCCATGGTTCGCTAGTTCCAGCCGTTGGTCGCAGGTTTCACCGCAATGCATAGCCACATGGCGTTGCAGGCTTTCTCCCTGCAATAATACTAGCAGTCTGGCAAATATTGCCTACCAGCATTCTCAATCTACTGAAACTAGTACTCCACAAAAACAACTTTGTTTTTAATGGAAACAATTACTTCCAAATCGGCGGTAATGAAATGGGTACCAAATTAACACCCTCATATGCAAATATCTTCATGGCTGAACTAGAAGAAACTGTTCTAGCTAACACCCTCGATAAACCAGATCTCTATGTCCAGCCCACCCTACCATCAAGTTCACTGCTGAATTCTCGCGTGAACGAGTATCATTCTTGGATACCTGGGTTTCAAACGAAAACAGAAAAGACACTCTCGAGTTCTCTGTTTACTGCAAACCCACTGACACACATTCCTATCTGCTGTACACGTCTTGTCATCCAAGGCCCTTATAGCCAATTCCTACGCCTCAGACGCATTTGCTATACACAGGCGCAATATGAGATGCACAGCTTGAATCTCACCAACTACTATCTCAAACGGGGATACCCCAAAAAGATAGTACAGCAGAACAAATTGAAGTCGGATTCGAAAGACAGGAAAGAACTCCTGTCCCCTATACAACATGTACAACCTCAACACCAACGGCCTGTACTAGTATGCGATAACAATCCCATGAACATGGAGCCCAACAATATCATCAGGAACAGGTGGCACCTACTTCAAGGTTCCGACCTCTGCAAAGAAAGCTTCCCTTCACCTCACATCGAGGCCTACAGGAGGAATAAAACCCTCAATACTGGTCAAAGCCAACATAACCTATCCTCCAAGACTACCACAAACCAGTGGTATAGGGTATAGGGTTGGATATTGCACTTAATTTTATATTGCGATATATTGCAATACATAGCCTCTGTATTGCGATAATATTGCAATACATAGCCTCTGTATTGCGATAATATTGCAATATATCGAAAGAACTTTGTTTTAAAGTTTTACACTTATAAATGCTGTTTAACATTATATTTTAGATGAAATACCTTACAGAACTTTCAAATGACAGGATATTTCCCAAAAAGATCAAAAGCAAATTTGGTACAGTAGATTCACCAACACCAACACATGTTCTTACACATCAAGAGCATTTATTTGCACTTAAAACCTGCAAGTTAACATTAGAACAAGATATTATTTTGATATATGCATATATTTCACTTAAAATTATAATGTACGATATATTGCCAAATGGAAAAAATATTGCAATAATTGTATTGCACAATCTAAAACCGGTATATACCGATATACCGGTTAAATTGCACACCCCTAGTAGGGTAGTCACATTTGTCGACCTACCATGTGATAAAGATCAGTGCAAACTATCCATTGGCATCAACAAAGATAGCCAGTTCTCTAGCTCAGCTACCGGCCGTAGGTACTCATGTCGAAAATACAGCTGCAAATCCCGCAATTTAGTCTACCTATTAACTTGCAAAAAGTGCAAGAAGCAATATGTAGGTTAAACCAAAAGGGAGTTCAGAACACGTCGCACTGAACACTTTGCAGACATCACACATAAGACGGACAAACCCGTATCCCTTCACTTCAATCTCCTTGACCATTCTCAGGGCGACTTATCCTACAAAATAATCGCCCAACTCAGACAAAACCCTGACTCAGAGAGAACCACTCAGTCTAGAAGATCACTAGAACTGAGATGGATTTTTGAGCTACTAACGTTCCAACCACGCGGCCTCAATGATAAGATCGCAGGTTGAAACATCCCCTTTTGTCTTTTCAACATCTCAATGTACATCAACCTTATCAAGGGTACAAACGCTTGTTATCTCAAAGTTAATCAGCACAATGGTTAGCGCAATCGGCTTCGGATCAAGAGGTCCAAGGTTCAAATCCCGCCAGGGGCATGGCATCTTTGTCTGCAGTAGAGAACTGTTCTACACGCAGTAAGGTTTGGGTGCAATGCTACACTGAATTTCAGTGCAGTAGCACCCATGGTTCGCTAGTTCCAGCCGTTGCTCGCAGGTTTCACCGCAATGCATAGTCACACGGCGTTGCGGGCTTTCTCCCTGCAATAATACTAGCAGCCGTGATATAAGTGAAATACTCTTGAAAGCGGCATTAAACCCTAACTCACCTCACTTCAAGGGTACAAACGCTTGTTATCTCAAAGTTAATCTGTTTTCACAACCAATCCCATGTACATCAACCTAATCATCTTATTCCCTCAACATATAATTAGGAATCCAGTGTACATCACCTTGTTAATTGTACATACTCACTGCAACAATATATAATCTCCTACCATATTCGTGTTCTCCAAATAACGTAAAGTAACATATTCGTGTATCACTTGCTCGATAACAGTGTTAGCATCTTCACCGAAACGTCGCATTCATTGCAATAAAGAAGTTGACTATCCTTATATCTTGGTTTTTCTTAATGAAATAAATAGGTTTTTTTTGTCCAATCCGCCAAGCCGTAAAAGATCACGCACCAACATGGACTCCGCCCTTGAAACGGACCCCAATAGAAGCTTGAGAATAACAGACACGAATGGCACCGCCATGGGTTCGAAATACTCTGTAGCTTACAGCATAATTTTCATGGACAAGCTCGAACAAGACTTCCTTGCCTCCGCCACACTCGTCCCCAGAGTGTGGTGGCGGTACATTGATGACATTTTCTTCATCTGGGAACATTCAGAAACACAATTAGAAGACTTCATCACCGCCCTCAACGATTACCATCCCACCATAAAGTTCACCCATGAATTCTCCAGAACTACCGCCCTTTTTTTGGACATAGACATCACCTTAGAAGAAGGCCACATCTACACCAAGGTCTACACGAAACCCACTGACTCACACCAGTACCTCCACTACCTGTCCCACCATCGCCCCTCCCTGAAGAGAGCAATTCCATATGGTCAAGCCCTCCGCTGCCGCAAGATCTGCAACAACGAACACGACCTCAATCAAGCTTTGAAAAACCTTCATCACCATTTCCTCCGCCGTGGATACCCGCCGAAACTACTGGATACCGCCATTAAGAAAGCCAAAGATCAAGACCGCCAAACTCTCTTGAAGTACCGCCAACGTACAAGGGATAAAGCTATCACCTACATCACATGCTTCAATCACAATATTGACATCCGCAGTATCCTCTTGAAGTGACACCATGAACTCTCCCGCATGTGATATATGCCCGCCACGAACAAGAACTCTAACCCCATCTACTCTGTACTTATCCCCCCTTTATGCCGCACTCCCTCTGTTATTCTCATACTTCTCCATTGTAAATATGTTTATTTTCATGTATGTTGCATATGTCTACCGCATGCTATATTCTATACAAATGTGTAAATGTTTATACCGCATGCTATAACTATTGTATGTTTATATGTATGTTTACCGCATGCTATATCTAATGTTGTGTATTATACCATTCTTTGCTTTGCTTCTAGTATATACTTACCTCTTTTAAAGCAATACATAACTCATTCAATTCACTTGTAAATATTTTTAATTTTCAAATTTACCGCCTCTTGCACCTTTTGTACATCAAATACATTTTACCGCATTTTAGTACCTTAGTACTTCAACAACTCTGTATAAATTGTCTGATGAAGGGGGGCGCAAGCCTCCCGAAACGTAACAATTAAATCTATGAAGCAACCCCTGAGTCATGTCTTCGTTTGGATGGCACCCCCCTGCTCTTATTCTAACTAATGTTTTCATTAGTCCGCCATCCTGGCATCCTTTAGTGGATCCGGAGTTATGTTCTCAGTCATGCACCCCCATATCCTGACCGTGGAAGACGCCACCACACACCTGTAATTACTACCCTAGCGTTGACCTGACATCCCACCCGCAAATCAGCACCTTAGCACCCCTCTGGGGGTCACCTATGAAGCCGCCGACATGTCCAATCCGCCAAGCCGTAAAAGATCACGCACCAACATGGACTCCGCCCTTGAAACGGACCCCAATAGAAGCTTGAGAATAACAGACACGAATGGCACCGCCATGGGTTCGAAATACTCTGTAGCTTACAGCATAATTTTCATGGACAAGCTCGAACAAGACTTCCTTGCCTCCGCCACACTCGTCCCCAGAGTGTGGTGGCGGTACATTGATGACATTTTCTTCATCTGGGAACATTCAGAAACACAATTAGAAGACTTCATCACCGCCCTCAACGATTACCATCCCACCATAAAGTTCACCCATGAATTCTCCAGAACTACCGCCCTTTTTTTGGACATAGACATCACCTTAGAAGAAGGCCACATCTACACCAAGGTCTACACGAAACCCACTGACTCACACCAGTACCTCCACTACCTGTCCCACCATCGCCCCTCCCTGAAGAGAGCAATTCCATATGGTCAAGCCCTCCGCTGCCGCAAGATCTGCAACAACGAACACGACCTCAATCAAGCTTTGAAAAACCTTCATCACCATTTCCTCCGCCGTGGATACCCGCCGAAACTACTGGATACCGCCATTAAGAAAGCCAAAGATCAAGACCGCCAAACTCTCTTGAAGTACCGCCAACGTACAAGGGATAAAGCTATCACCTACATCACATGCTTCAATCACAATATTGACATCCGCAGTATCCTCTTGAAGTGACACCATGAACTCTCCCGCATGTGATATATGCCCGCCACGAACAAGAACTCTAACCCCATCTACTCTGTACTTATCCCCCCTTTATGCCGCACTCCCTCTGTTATTCTCATACTTCTCCATTGTAAATATGTTTATTTTCATGTATGTTGCATATGTCTACCGCATGCTATATTCTATACAAATGTGTAAATGTTTATACCGCATGCTATAACTATTGTATGTTTATATGTATGTTTACCGCATGCTATATCTAATGTTGTGTATTATACCATTCTTTGCTTTGCTTCTAGTATATACTTACCTCTTTTAAAGCAATACATAACTCATTCAATTCACTTGTAAATATTTTTAATTTTCAAATTTACCGCCTCTTGCACCTTTTGTACATCAAATACATTTTACCGCATTTTAGTACCTTAGTACTTCAACAACTCTGTATAAATTGTCTGATGAAGGGGGGCGCAAGCCTCCCGAAACGTAACAATTAAATCTATGAAGCAACCCCTGAGTCATGTCTTCGTTTGGATGGCACCCCCCTGCTCTTAGGTTTTTTTTGTGTTGTGAGATGATCGAAATTGTAAAAACAGTTATTTATGAATCAGATTGCTTCATGCTTACTGTAGTTACTGTTACTGCACAACACTAGCTGGTTTTATAGTAGTCACTTAGTTTTTCTTTTCATTTTTAGCTCATCAGGCCTGAAAGGCCCGATGGGCTTATGGCATGGGATGGCGTCCATCCGTCCGTCCGTCCGTCCGTCCGTAAACTTTTCACTTTTTCGACTTCTTCTCCAGAACCAATAACTCTAGAGAGCTGAAATTTTATGTACAGACTCCTTGGCCAATGGGGATTCTAAATTGTAGATTTGGTGACCCTGTGACCCCAAATAAAGGCCCTAGGGGTCATAACCTTAAAAGCTAGTTTCATCTTCTTCTCCAGAACCAATGACTCCAGAGAGCTGAAATTTTATGTACATACTCCTTGGCCAATGGGGATTCTAAATTGTAGATTTGGTGACCCTGTGACCCCAAATAAGGGCCTCACAGGCCATTACCTAAAATCCTGTTTTCATCTTTTTCTCCGGAACAAAAAGATCTAGAAGGCTGTAATATTGTATGCAAACTCTTTAGCCAATGGGGATTCTAACTTGTAAATTTGGTGACCCTGTGACCCCAAATATGGGCCACAGCCTAAAAAAACCTTTGAAAATGAATTTTGAACTGATATTTTATGACAATTCAATCACTTTATTTGAAATGTATGTCGACTTGAGATAACAATCTACATTGTGGACATGTTTGTCAAATTGATGTAATCAATGTGAAATGAGAACTATTGAATAGCCTATGAACTGAAAATTGTGACAAGTCATATAGGACTAAATTGAAGAGGAGTTAAGAATTCTTTTATTTTACATGAGATATGTGAACTGCATATGACTGGTGATGAAATGATAAGATAAGATTATTTTCATCTTCTTCTCCAGAACGAAAAGACCTAGAAGGTTGTCATGTTGTGTAATGAGTCTTTAGCCAATGGAGATTCTAAATTGTAGATTTGGTGACTCTGTGGCCCCAAATAAGGGCCCCACAGGCCATTACCTAAAATCCTGTTTTCATCTTTTTCTCCGGAACAAAAAGATCTAGAAGGCTGTAATATTGTATGCAAACTCTTTAGCCAATGGGGATTCAAACTTGTAAATTTGGTGACCCTGTGACCCAAAATATGGGCCACAGCCTAAAAAAAACTTTGAAAATGAATTTTGAACTGATAATTTATGACACTTCAATCACAATGATTTGAAATATATGTCGACTTGAGATATCAATCTACATTGTGGACATGTTTGTCAAATTGATGTAATCAATGTGAAATGAGAACTATTGAATAGCCTATGAACTGAAAATTGTGACAAGGCATAAAGGACTAAATTGAAGAGGAGTTAAGAATTCTTTTATTTTACATGAGATATGTGAACTGCATATGACTGGTGATGAAATGATAAGATAAGATTATTTTCATCTTCTTCTCCAGAACGAAAAGACCTAGAAGGTTGTCATGTTGTGTAATGAGTCTTTAGCCAATGGAGATTTTAAATTGTAGATTTGGTGACTCTGTGGCCCCAAATAAGGGCCCCACAGGCCATTACCTAAAATCCTGTTTTCATCTTTTTCTCCGGAACAAAAAGATCTAGAAGGCTGTAATATTGTATGCAAACTCTTTAGCCAATGGGGATTCAAACTTGTAAATTTGGTGACCCTTTGACCCAAAATATGGGCCACAGCCTAAAAAAAACTTTGAAAATGAATTTTGAACTGATAATTTATGACACTTCAATCACAATGATTTGAAATATATGTCGACTTGAGATAACAATCTACATTGTGGACATGTTTGTCAAATTGATGTAATCAATGTGAAATGAGAACTATTGAATAGCCTATGAACTGAAAATTGTGACAAGGCATAAAGGACTAAATTGAAGAGGAGTTAAGAATTCTTTTATTTTACATGAGATATGTGAACTGCATATGACTGGTTATGAAATGATAAGATAAGATTATTTTCATCTTTTCCTCCAGAACGAAAAGACCTAGAAGGTTGTCATGTTGTGTAAAGAGTCTTTAGCCAATGGAGATTTTAAATTGTAGATTTGGTGACCCTGTGGCCCCAAATAAGGGCCTCACAGGCCATTACCTAAAATCCTGTTTTCATCCAGAACAAACTAGAAGGAATATTTTGTTCAGAATGTTTAGATGTTTGGATGACAAGGCTTAGAACCAAGATTGTTTAGCCAAGGTGATTCTAAATTGTACTATGTACCATGAGATTCATCACATTGCCTGTTCTCTTTAAGCCTTATACAGTTAGATCAGTGCTGCCAGTGTTTAGTGTAAGCAAGAGTCTATTACATAATTTGGCGGTAAAACACAACAAACACAGCTGGCTTGTAACCAGAGCCAAGGGGTCAGAATATTGCATAATCTCCTGTGTGTTGACCTTGCTGAGTGCTCTCTCTCAATTTCAAGAATAAGATTTGTCAGGGTTAGGGATTGTACATTATATTGAGACAACATATTTCTGTCTTCATCATCAAACAAAATAAACTCTGATGAGCTACAGAGCCCATGGCTCTATTTTTTATTAAGTAAGTGAAATCTTTTTTTAGTGTATCACGATACAGGAAGCTCACAATACAATAATCACGATTTTCCAAGCTATGATTGTATTGTAGGTATCGATGAATCGTTACAGCCCTAGTAAGTATTTATGGATATTTTGCGATTGAGTTCCAAAAAGCATTGGAACTTCTAGATTTCACCTCGAAGTTGTGACACAATGATATGTTCTGTTTCAACGTCTAGCAGACCGCCGCCGACCAGAGACAAACCTCCCCCTGCGGGGAACAAGCCACGCCCTCCCTTGCCAAAGAAACCCCCGGTGGCACGGAAACCTGACAACCTCTCGGTTTCATCTTCAGGTAGTTGTTTGACTTTGTTTGTGCTTGATACATGAAGACACACCTATATATTCATAATTCAGTATCAGTGTATGAAATTAAGTCCATCCGAAACTTTTGCTCTCCGCTTGTTACTTTGAGATTTTTTGTGTGACAAAATTACACTTTTGGACTTGCTACTTTTCAAGATTATTTCATACACTGTCAATATATATATACCTGAGCTTTCATTCCTCAATGGTGTTTTAGCAAGCTGATATTTTTTTAACAAACATCAATTTAATTTAGTGGTTATAATTGTTGTTGATTTCCTGGAAGATAAAAAAAAATTCAAATCGGCTTCTTCATCTCTGAGATTACAGGTAAACATTTTTAAAAGATGTACAAAGTAACATTGAAGATATTTGTTTATTTTTCCAAGAAAATAATGAAAATCAGTATGTTTTGTCCAATACAGACAAGATGACACAATAATTTCATAATTTCTATAGATGTCACTTCCTCTTTTTGATGAGTATAGAATGTCACTACAGTAAATTATAACGTAAGAATTGCCTTTTGTTCAACCTATGGTATCACCTGATTGAGATGTGGTTGTGGTTGTAGGTAAAACCTCCGATAGCCCTCCACTGCACCCCTCAGCACAATCCGGATCACCGCATGTTAACTCACACCCAGAATCATCCTCACACCAGCAAACCTCTCCTTTGTCCAACCATGTGCATAATAATGATAAACCCGAGATTAGAAAGGATCGGACTGACGAGCTTGGGATGTATGCGGCTGGTAAAAGCCTTTTCTATATTGACCAATCTCCCACTGAAGAGATTGCAAAGCCATCCTTCACACAAAAGACCTCTCGCATGAAACCTGCCTGCCCTCCAAAAGATGCATGTGTCACTGAAAAGTCACCTGTAAGCTCAAAAACACCTCCCAAAATAATCAAACGCAGGAGTTTGAACTCACCGAGCCCCAACACTGCTAATCCCGTGGCAAGCTCAGTGTTCTATGCAGCATGTGATGCAGAAACTAATGGCAGTTCGGAGGATGCTAAGCATTCAGGACATGCAAACTGTGTTTCAGGAAAACCTGGAGAAAAACAAACTGCTGCAATTGGATCTCCTCCATCGTCGGCAACGAGTCCAAACAGTGGAACTCAAAATCAGAAAAAAGTTGGTCCCAAAATAAGTCCCAAACCGAGCCCCAAACCACATCCTCGACCTCCACCCAAACCTGTCCCTCGCAAAAAGGTCCTCCCTTCCCCAGTGCAAAGCAAAGCCCCTGCTTTTCCAGTTTCATCTGTAGATGAGAAAGGAGATGCAACTGAGATCAGTCCTATTTCAGACACAAAGAAAGATACCATCGTTAACAGTGTTTCATCTGAGGATAGTCATAATAACAACCAACCATCTGAAAGTGTTCCAATAAAATTGGAGCAAGATTCAGGAAAAACTGATGGAAACAAAAATGTGATATTGAGTGGTAAAAACTTGGACAGTTCATCTAAATTGCATTCTAGTGTTGGAGAAAAGGTCAAAGATGAAACTAAGGTGAAAGTTTCTAAAGAATCAGGCTCAACAATTACCGACCAAAAATCAAGTTCTTCCTCAAAGGAAGGGCCAGGAACCACAGATTTATGTAAAAATACAAATGTGGCATCAAGTGAGAACAGTATTGAATCAGACAGTATTGCACACAGTTCATGTGGCAAACCACCATCTGAATTGAACATGGAGGGAAGTGATGACAACACATGTGACATGCTGAAAGAAATTGAAGACATATTGATCAAAAGTTTGGGGAGCGAGAACATACTTGGTGACAAGACCCCAAAGAGCAAGGAGTCTTCGGGAACAACCAGCACTGGAAGAGGAACTGGACCCAACACTCTGAAGCGACAGTCATCAGTTGGTTCTCTGGATGGTTCAACTCATGGTACACTGGAAAGACAAGGGTCTGTGGACTCCATTGGTTCCCAGTCTGCACCAGGAACTCCTCAACGACCTCCCAGACCAAGAAGAATTGCATCACAACTGCTCAAACAGTTCAGCTTAGAAGGTCCTTCACTTCCATCAGATGATGAATCAACTGCAAAAACACCTTCCTTCAAGAAGCCTTGCCCCCCAAAACCAAAACGTGCCAATGCTCCTCGAGGAGTGAGAAGTCAGTCTGATGTGACAGGAATGCTGGACTTCATTGAAAAACAAGAAGTTAAAGAGAGAGAGTCTAAAAGACATGGCCTTCCTGCCAGACACAAATCTTTCAGTCCGGGTGATGAACCTCCTCCTCTGCCTCCAAGGAACTCCAGTAGAAGAGTTTCTCTGGATGAATCTGAACTTGGACAGCTGAGGGATTCATCAGGACCTATTGGAACATCCACACCTGGAAAATCAGTGCCCAAAGTTCCTGCAAGAACATCATTACCCCCTGGATCACAGGCCCCGTTCCCTAAACCAGCCCGAAGTGTCCGAGCTCGTCACCGGCCAACAAGACAAGCTCCACCCCCACCTCCTCACCCTCCTGCCCAGAAGAAAACATCTACAGATGCCAAATCTTCATCCTTGGAAAGGTCATCGTCCCAAAAGGCTCCAGAGGAGGGTCAGAGGATATCAAAACAGTACAAGAAGATTGAGATCTCTGAAACGAAGAAGACTTGTGTTGTAACAGAATCTTCTTCAGATAAAGATGACTCTTTCGATCATGATTACCATGAAATTGGAGAGCATCCTAAAATCGAGAGGATATCACCGTCAAAACAAACCACACCACCCCCAAACCTACCTCCTCGGAGCTACCAGCCTCCTGCAAAACCCAGGCACAAAGAAAACTCGGATGAGGAACATAATAGATCTGATGAGATGGGCGACTTGTTGAGGGATACTTCTGACAATGCGAGTTGTTCCAGTGATGGAAGCCATGCAAGGGTCAGTCTAGGTGACCATCTTGACCACCTGGACGTGTCAACTCCCAAGTTTGGCCGCCCACGTCCAGTGAGCAATGCAAGTCAGTTCAGTACCAACTCCAGTGGGTCAGGTGAAGCTTTCTCAAGTCCTCCTGGTCACGATTTCAGCTCCGAGGAAGATGATGAGGAAAATAAGGATGACGAAATTTATCAGGTAAACATGAGAATTTGTTTATTCACTGATTTTATGGGTTGATTATGTGATAGGATTGCCTTAGTTATTCAGATGAACTCTTCAATGACAAATATTTTTTTCATGAAAATGTGGATAATCTTCTTCTTATTCAAAGATCTAATTTGGGAATATCAGATTTTCAGATTGTGTTGGATTATGTGATAAATAGAGGGGACAAACTATTCCTATCTGATATGAAGATTGTTTATTTGTAAAATTTATTTTGTATGTGTACTATTTAATGTAATGTTTTAAGAGCACAGATCAAAATGAATAGTGTAGTCAAAATCAAGAACTCAAATATGCACGATCAGGCTTTTGTAATGTTTTGTATTTTTGTCACACCACAATTTGTGATAATGATTATAACTTCCTTGTAGGAATGCTTTTGATGTGACAAGGATTAAATATATTTAAATTTTAGTCAAATGTATCCATGGCAACACAAGTGGTGAGAGTTATTTCCAGGAGGAAAGTTGATGATGATTGTGAGAATTGTTCTGATGATTGTTAAGAAGGTTATGATGTTGGTGATGAATTAATGGTGATGATGATTGTTAAGAAGGTTATGATGTTGGTGATGAATTAATAGTGATGATGATTGTTAGGAAGGTTATGATGTTGGTGATGAATTAATGGTGATGATGATTGTTAAGAAGGTAATGATGTTGGTGATGAATTAATAGTGATGATGATTGTTAGGAAGGTTATGATGTTGGTGATGAATTAATAGTGATGATGATTGTTAAGAAGGTTATGATGTTGGTGATGAATTAATGGTGATGATGATTGTTAGGAAGGTTATGATGTTGGTGATGAATTAATAGTGATGATGATTGTTAGAAAGGTTAATATGTAGTCATGGTTATGATGATGATGATTGTTAGGAAGGTTATGATGGTAATGTTAACGATGGTTGATGATGAAGATGATGATGATTTTGTGGAAAGTTATGAAATGTTATGGTTGTGATAAAGATGATGATGATAGTCCTAATTAAAATGATATTTACAATAGTTATACCTGGTAAGTGATGAACCATGATGGACAATTGGGTGCTATTGACATGAAGGATGGTGACAGTAATGATGGTGATGACGATGTTGTTTTGTTTTGTCATTTTGTTTATCCAATAAATTTCTTTGTAGCAAAGGAAGAGGGATCGCAAGGTTTTCTATATCGCCGAGGAGATAAAGAAATCTGAAGAAGTTTTTGTTGATGTTTTAAAACTACTAAACATTGTGAGTATAATAAATGTGTTTATTTTATGTTTTTCATATATGGATATATGTGTCTAGTGATAACTAGAAATACTGTAATTGAATATACCTTGTCTATTTGTAGTCATTTGTTTGCTAATGAAAAATACAGATGTTATACATTATGCACCTGGAACAAAACACTCCCTGAGTTTGTAGAGATGAAAATAACTGATCCCTCACCATGAAACTTTTATCCCTTACCATTGCGTCTATTGTATATAATTTTTGGTCATTGTGAGCCTGAAATGAAGGGAAGGTAAAAATACTCTATCAGAACCTCACTCCCTGTGTTATGTCTTCAGCCTCCTCAATGGTCTCAATGAGTGAATACAAGAGTAAAAGTTCTTTCCTTAGTGGTTTGCAACTGACATACTGATTATCTCCCTTAGTGAGGTAAACCACTGCCATCTTTAACTAGTTATATTTTCTTTTTTTTCTCCTCAGTTTATTTCTTTTTAAAGGTACCATCATACATCATACATTTTCAGCATATATGACACTTCATAATATCAACATAATAATCAGTCTGATTAAAACCGACGGTAAATCGGGATACGAACTCATATCGTTCGGAGGTTTCCATGCCAAACCGTCTGGTAACAGCCCGTAGACTCCCATGTTCTGACGCAATTCAGTAAACCAATCACAAGATGTCCAACAAAAGCTTTCGGTGCAAAAAGCTAGGGGCAGATAACTCCAACAGCTATCCTTTTGTCTGTTCCAAATGCTTTCAAAACAGCAACCATTTAAAGACTATGATGTAATTTGTCAGCTATTTGACTGGGCTTTGGAACTGGTTCGGAACACACGCCTATACGGGATGTTCTCAGACCTTGTGGCGAGGAATCTACAGAATCTGTTCGTATCCCGGTAGATATATTATTTTGAAAATTTTATTCCTTGGAACAAGGTCGATTTTAATCAGACTGCATAATAATCAGCATTTTGCAATTTATATTGTGTGCATATTATTTCTTTAGTATTTACACAGAGAGACTTGAGTGTTTCTGAGTTTCCCATGCTTTATTTCAGGATTTCCGGAACCACATAGCGAAGGCTGCGGAGAAGTACGACCACTCACTGATACCCAACGAGACCCTTAACAAGATCCTAGACTATCTGCCTCAACTTCACAATTTCAACGAGGATCTGCTTCAAGACCTCACGCTGAGGATAAACAACTGGTAGGTGAAAAAGTGATTGCTTTCTAGTATACAGCCAAGTTCAGAGAGGGGATATTGATTAAGCCTTCGTCTGTCCATGTGTCACAATCTGGTGTTAGCCTTGGTTGAGGGTGTGATGATTTAGTGGTGATGATGATGGTGGTGGTGATAAATTAGTGATGATGATGATGATGATGAGTTAGTGGTGATGATGACTTTGTGGTGATGATGATGGTGGTGGTGGTGATGAATTAGTGATGATGATGATGATGATGATGAATTAGTGATGATGATGATGAATTAGTGGTGATGATGATGAGTTAGTAATGATGATGATGATGACGATGATGAGTTAGTGATGATGATGATGATGAGTTAGTGATGAATTAGTGATGATGATGATGGAGGTAATGATAGGTGGTAAAGATGCTTCGTTCATGATGATAAAGTCTGTGGATCTCATAAATGGAATTGATGATGTTACTAATATTGATATTGATGATGTCATTCCATTATGATGATGTATTAGCTACTGATGGAGGTGTGATGAAAATGTTGATGATTATGATTATATCTACAATTAGAAATTCCTCTTTCTTCTAATATCAGGTCCGATAACCCCAAAGTGGCAGACATATTCGTGAAGAAGGGACCATTTCTCAAGCTCTACTCATCATATATTCGTAACTTCGAGAATGCCACAGCTCTGTTGGAGGAAGCATGCAAGCGACACCCTGAGTTCCAGAAGCTAGTTCGCGACTTTGAGGTAATATACTAACTTTAGCTGTTGTACCAATTTGTTCCTTATCATTCTGAGTAGTCAATTTACAGGAATAAAAATTCACAAAAATGTAAGATTTGTCATTCACCATCTTGCTCCCTCAGCAGAGATTATCACTGTCAATAAGTCTTCATCCTTGGTTACCCATTGCTCTCCACTATATCACCCATGGGAAACCTTATCAGGGGAATCTGTACTCAAATTACCAGCCCTTGGTGGGCATGAGCCAATCAAACTGCTTAGCAGCTTGGACCTGCCAGTCAATGAAAATTCATATCACTTCATTCAAAGCAAGCAAAGTCATTGTGTTAGCCATCCGTCATCGGTAATCTCCCTTGACCATTTCCGCCTTATCCCATTGAGCATTTTCTTTGGTTACTGACTTCGTCATGCCAGCCAAGGGCAGGTAATTTGAGTACAGATTCCCCTTATAAGGTTTTCCATGGGTGTTATAGTGGAGAGTAACGGAGCATATATAAAACCCTGGGTAACCGAGGATGATAACTCATGCACTTACAGCAATATTTTGCTCTGAGTCACAACACTCTTTGTGAAAATCAAGATAATTCGGCAATTGTTTGGCTTGAAAAAAGTCGTTGACTTAAAGTGATTTTTTTTAAAAGGTAAGATATGGTAAGATAAGCCTTAATTAGTCTTACAGATTTTTTAACTCCAGCTCATAATATTACTAATGCCCTGAATGTGTTTATAAAGAAAATGCATGAATAGCTTCAGACCTTGTTAAGCGTCGCTACTTATGGCATCAGGCAATGAACTGTCGTGATTTGAAAATTGATGATCTCTCATACGTCTTCTCATCCGGGGAAGCATTTCATTGGCTGGTATCTTTTAGCTGTTACGAGCAACTTCACTATTACACATTCAGGGTATTAAGTAATGTAATTGGTTAACTTAACCTGGGGGAGCAGGAAGGCCACTGATTTAATATACGCAGTTTTTTAAAGGGGTAGTAGCACGTTTTTTCGCTGAAATAAGTCGATGAAATGTATTTGAAAAATAATGTTACCAATAGTAAAACACCCTTTTCTAAAAAAATCAAGTTAAAAAATGCGTGTTCATGGTTCCATAAAGCCATGGGAATCATTTTTGTCATTCTAAATAATTAATTGTGTTCACTATAAAATGGCCGCCATGCAATTTTTGCTTTATGCACAATATCGTTATTACCACTATGGATAATTGGTTTGTGTAATAAGATGTTTTACCCTCTAAAGTAAATACAAATGACAGAAGCTATCATTATAAATGGAAAATTTGGAAAATGAAATTTGCAAAAGTCGTGCTTCTGCCCCTTTAAGTTAAGTGCATAGCAGGTAAAATGGTATGAAATATGTACATTTATTCATTAACATATAGTTGAATTGTTCATCACTTAAGTTATAATTTTGATGCATTCAAAGTTAATAAAATTGTTTAGAAAAAAATCAATTTTGAAAAGCAGTTTTGTTATTTGAAAAGATGTTTTTGATCAACGAAATGTTTTGCAGATGAGTCCTCGATGTGCAAACTTGGCTATCAAACACTACATGCTGAAACCTATACAGAGAATTCCACAGTACAAGCTACTTCTTCAAGGTAACTCACTGCTTTGTTTCTCTTGTAAAAAGGGGCAGGAAAGCGCAGTGGTTAGCGCGTTCGGCTTCGGATCAAGAGGTCCTGGGTTCGAATCCCGCCAGGGGCACGGCAACTTTGCAATAGAGAACTGTTCTACACGCAGTAAGGTTTGGGTGCAATGCTACACTGATTTTCAGCGGAGTACCACCCATGGTTCGCTAGTTCCCAGTGTTTCCGTTATCCGATAAATACCGGTCATAGTCCGATAAAAAATATGATTGTCCGGTTTTTTAAAACACTGTCGGACATGATGTCCGATAAAAAAATAAGTCTCCAACTTAAATAATTACACTAAATCAGCCTAAGAATGAGTGATGAGTATTAACACACGTCAATCAGTTACATATGAATCGATGATAATAAACCTGTCGAGTTTGGAAACCCCAGGAGTGCTAAAAATAGAACGTAATGAACTGTGCACTGCGACTGCGCGAGGCAAGCATTCGGATAATTAAAGCTGAATTTATTTATCTCGGTGCCAATGGTTACGTTATCTGTTACGGCAATTTCCGATAGATTCCGATTTCAACACGTGTCATCTTTCATGAACAATATGAAGAAGCAGACGAATCTTTCTACCTACTTCGGTGGGAAAAACAGTACCCTTAATGACAGAAAACGAAAACCTGACAGTGAGTCTGAGAAAGGTAGTGTCGATGTTACCAGCTCTAAATCTGCGAAAGGCAATGAAACTGAGACATTTGTTCGTACTACTAGGCCTAGTTCTTCAGCTGAAACAGTCAAGTCCACACTGACGTCAAACTCACAGTCGAGCACGTGTGATAAAAATGACAATTCTATCAGTCAATCAAAATCAATTAAAAAAACGTCTAGTACTGTCACTCGTCATGTAAATGAAGATTGGTTTAAAGTGTTTCCATGGCTCGTGTTTGAAAACCAAAAAATGTTTTGTCGAATTTGCACCCAAGCGAAAGTAAAAAACAAATTCACTGACGGCAGTATTAATCTACGAAAATCTGCACTTGATGATCATCGAGAGAGTACATCACATTATCAGGCAGTGCAATTAGTGTATCAAAAAACTACGATGGCTGGACACATGGAAAATGCCAAGGAAAAAAATCAGGACAGTTTACATGCGCAAATGAACACTGTGCTATTTATGGCGCATGAGAATATCCCTACTGTTAAATTTGCAAGGTTGATTGAATTACAAAAGAAAAATGGGTGTACGAGTTTGCTGAAAGGTTTGGTGTATAGTCATTCAGATTCAATAGAAGAAATTGAACATGCACTAGTTGCAAGTACAGTCGAAGACCTTAAATCTAAAATTGAAAAAAGCAAATTTGTCGGCTTGATTGTAGACGAAACAGTCAACGTGAGTGTGGAAAAAAAACTGATCATGTTTTTGAGGATTGAAAATAATGGAAACACAGAGACTTTGTTCCTTGGCAATTTCAGTGTCCATAATGGCACTTCAGAGTGTGTTTTTGACAAAATTACAGAAGTTCTTCCTCAATGGAATATTCAGTTAGATCGTGTTGTTGGGTTCGGTTCCGACGGAGCCAGTGTAATGACTGGCCGTCGAACTGGTGTCGGTGTGCGACTGCAAAACTCTGACTGTCCCTTTCTCATACACGTGCACTGCATTGCGCATCGGGTCGCACTCGCCTCGGCAGATGCAGCAAAATCAACTAAAGTTGTAGCAGAGTACAGGAAAACCCTAAATGAAATCTACAAGCTATACGAATACTCAGCAGTTAGGTACAACAGACTGCGTGAACTTTCTGAAGTGTTAGAGGAGAGTGAGTTTTCGAGTGTCAAACAACCGTCCAGTGTTAGATGGTTGTCTGTTGGGCGAGCTGTTGAATCAACAAAGAAGAATTGGCCGGCGCTTGTGATGGAATTGGAGGAAGAGGCAAGTGAGCGAAACAACCCTGTCGCAAAAAACATTATAAAAAAAATCAAAACTTATGCGTTTATTGGCATGACATATGCACTTTCAGACATCCTCAATTACATGGACAAATTAGTGACTGTGTTTCAAAAAGACTCCCTCAATTTGGGAATGATATCGCCAGTTGTTAATTCAACTATTGAAGCACTACAAGCTTTAAAAGGAAACCCTGGCCCAAGTGAACAATTCTTTCTGGACAACGTTGCTAGAGAATTTAGAGGTGTGACATTACAGTACGCGGACGCCAGATCAGTCGGTGCATTCAAGAAATCTCGGAACGAGTTTATTTCAGAACTATGTATTTCGCTCAGAAATAGATTCCCAGAAGACAGTTTGAGTGTTTTGTCATGCTTGGACAACATCTTTAATCCAGCAAAGTACCCGGCGAAAGAGGAATTACAAAATCATGGAGGGGATTCCCTAGCAGTGCTTCTCGACCACTTCTCTCCAGCGATTGGCCAACCTGCTGATGACGTCACGGCCAGGGAACCACTCGTTGACCGCGAGAGGGCAGAGAGGGATTTCCCGCACTTCAGAAGTACTGTCTCCCAATTTCGAGGCTCCACGTTCGAACAGGCTTGCAAGACAATCGTTCGTGACTATGGTGAAATCTATCCAGACTACAAAACACTGGCTTCTATTGCATTAGTGATTCCCGTTTCCAGTGTACCAGCAGAGCGTGGATTTAGCCTGCAGAAAAGGATTCACACCGATAGTCGAAACCGACTTTCGCAACGGCGTTTAAACAACCTGATGCTACTAAACAGTCATGCGACAAACCAGCATGTCAAGCGTGCAGTGGAAATATTTGGAAATAAAAAGAGGAAAGCTTAGGTGAGTGTTATAGTTTTATTCATTTATAACATTATGATTGACCGGTAAAAAAAAAAAATGTCCGGTATTTTGCAAAGCCGTCGGACATGATGTCCGGCTGTTCAAAATGCCAGCGGAAACACTGGTTCCTGCCGTTGCTCGCAGGTTTCACCGCAATGCATAGACACATGGCGTTGCGGGCTTTCTCCCTACCGTAATACTAGCAGCCGCGTTGTAAGTGAAATAGTCTTGAAAGCGATGTTAAACCCCAACTCACTCACTCACTCTCTTGTAAAAGGGGCAGGATAGTGCAGTGGTTAGCGCATTTGGCTTTGGATCTAGGTCCAGGGTTTGAATCCCTCCAGAGCTCTACTTTGCTTGCTGTGGAGAATTTGTTCTATGTGCAGTATTGTTTTGGTGCGATAAGCTGTACCACCCATGATTCGTTAGTTCCAGCTGGTGCTCGCAGGTTTCACCGCAATACATGGCCATAAGGCGTTGCGGGCTTTCTCCATGCAATAACACTAGCAGCCATAATATAAGTGAAATACTCTTGAAAGCAGTTTTGAACCCAAACTTTCCTCACCTTACCTTTTATAAAATTTATTTTTACATTCATTTAGAATTTATAGCATGTTGTTTGTTTATTCAATGTAAAATTTCAAATAACTCCTTTTCAAATACATTGTAGGAAATACAAAAATTGATAAGCATTTTAGATATTTTTCTAAATATAATTTCCAAAGGGGGCACTATTTTGGATGACCATCTCTGAGGGGAGGCTAACGTAATATGTGTTTTCGGTTCATTATTATATAGATTAAATGCATATTGACAGATGTATCAAATGTTGATGTTTACAAAAGTTATTTTGTTGACACTCAGTTTTCAAAACATTTTATACAAAATCACTTCTCACATGCTGTTGCTTAATTGAATTTTACTTTCACTTGACATTTATCCTCAATTTAATCATTTCTTTCAGATTATCTGAAGCATTTAGAAGAAAGGTCGCCAGATTATGGTCACACAAAAAGTAAGTACACCTTTTACATGAAATTACATTAAATTACAGGAAAATTATGCCTTTTCTTGACGAATGTACATTAACTGTTTTCATGTTATGTGAGAGCTTTATAAATTTGAATGAGTATAATCCCCCACCACAATGTGAGAGCTTTATAAATTTGAATGAGTATAATCCCCCACCACAATGTGAGAGCTTTATAAATTTGAATGAGTATAATCCCCCACCACAATGTGAGAGCTTTATAAATTTGAATGAGTATAATCCCCCACCACAATGTGAGAGCTTTATAAATTTGAATGAGTATAATCCCCCACCACAATGTGAGAGCTTTATAAATTTGAATGAGTATAATCCCCCACCACAATGTGAGAGCTTTATAAATTTGAATGAGTATAATCCGAGTATAATCCCCCACCACAATGTGAGAGCTTTATAAATTTGAATGAGTATAATCCCCCACCACAATGTGAGAGCTTTATAAATTTGAATGATTATAATCCCCCACCACAATGTGAGAGCTTTATAAATTTGAATGAGTATAATCCCCCACCACAATGTGAGAGCTTTATAAATTTGAATGAGTATAATCCCCCACCACAATGTGAGAGCTTTATAAATTTGAATGAGTATAATCCCCCACCACAATGTGAGAGCTTTATAAATTTGAATGAGTATAATCCCCCACCACAATGTGAGAGCTTTATAAATTTGAATGAGTATAATCCCCCACCACAATGTGAGAGCTTTATAAATTTGAATGAGTATAATCCCCCACCACAATGTGAGAGCTTTATAAATTTGAATGATTATAATCCCCCACCACAATGTGAGAGCTTTATAAATTTGAATGATTATAATCCCCCACCACAATGTGAGAGCTTTATAAATTTGAATGATTATAATCCCCCACCACAATGTGAGAGCTTTATAAATTTGAATGATTATAATCCCCCACCACAATGTGAGAGCTTTATAAATTTGAATGAGTATAATCCCCCACCACAATGTGAGAGCTTTATAAATTTGAATGAGTATAATCCCCCACCACAATGTGAGAGCTTTATAAATTTGAATGAGTATAATCCCCCACCACAATGTGAGAGCTTTATAAATTTGAATGAGTATAATCCCCCACCACAATGTGAGAGCTTTATAAATTTGAATGAGTATAATCCCCCACCACAATGTGAGAGCTTTATAAATTTGAATGATTATAATCCCCCACCACAATGTGAGAGCTTTATAAATTTGAATGATTATAATCCCCCACCACAATGTGAGAGCTTTATAAATTTGAATGAGTATAATCCCCCACCACAATGTGAGAGCTTTATAAATTTGAATGAGTATAATCCCCCACCACAATGTGAGAGCTTTATAAATTTGAATGATTATAATCCCCCACCACAATGTGAGAGCTTTATAAATTTGAATGAGTATAATCCCCCACCACAATGTGAGAGCTTTATAAATTTGAATGATTATAATCCCCCACCACAATGTGAGAGCTTTATAAATTTGAATGATTATAATCCCCCACCACAATGTGAGAGCTTTATAAATTTGAATGATTATAATCCCCCACCACAATGTGAGAGCTTTATAAATTTGAATGAGTATAATCCCCCACCACAATGTGAGAGCTTTATAAATTTGAATGAGTATAATCCCCCACCACAATGTGAGAGCTTTATAAATTTGAATGAGTATAATCCCCCACCACAATGTGAGAGCTTTATAAATTTGAATGAGTATAATCCCCCACCACAATGTGAGAGCTTTATGAATTTGAATGATTATAATCCCCCACCACAATGTGAGAGCTTTATAAATTTGAATGATTATAATCCCCCACCACAATGTGAGAGCTTTATAAATTTGAATGAGTATAATCCCCCACCACAATGTGAGAGCTTTATAAATTTGAATGATTATAATCCCCCACCACAATGTGAGAGCTTTATAAATTTGAATGATTATAATCCCCCACCACAATGTGAGAGCTTTATAAATTTGAATGAGTATAATCCCCCACCACAATGTGAGAGCTTTATAAATTTGAATGATTATAATCCCCCACCACAATGTGAGAGCTTTATAAATTTGAATGATTATAATCCCCCACCACAATGTGAGAGCTTTATAAATTTGAATGATTATAATCCCCCACCACAATGTGAGAGCTTTATAAATTTGAATGATTATAATCCCCCACCACAATGTGAGAGCTTTATAAATTTGAATGATTATAATCCCCCACCACAATGTGAGAGCTTTATAAATTTGAATGATTATAATCCCCCACCACAATGTGAGAGCTTTATAAATTTGAATGAGTATAATCCCCCACCACAATGTGAGAGCTTTATAAATTTGAATGATTATAATCCCCCACCACAATGTGAGAGCTTTATAAATTTGAATGATAATAATCCCCCACCACAATGTGAGAGCTTTATAAATTTGAATGATTATAATCCCCCACCACAATGTGAGAGCTTTATAAATTTGAATGAGTATAATCCCCCACCACAATGTGAGAGCTTTATAAATTTGAATGATTATAATCCCCCACCACAATGTGAGAGCTTTATAAATTTGAATGAGTATAATCCCCCACCACAATGTGAGAGCTTTATAAATTTGAATGATTATAATCCCCCACCACAATGTGAGAGCTTTATAAATTTGAATGATTATAATCCCCCACCACAATGTGAGAGCTTTATAAATTTGAATGAGTATAATCCCCCACCACAATGTGAGAGCTTTATAAATTTGAATGATTATAATCCCCCACCACAATGTGAGAGCTTTATAAATTTGAATGATTATAATCCCCCACCACAATGTGAGAGCTTTATAAATTTGAATGAGTATAATCCCCCACCACAATGTGAGAGCTTTATAAATTTGAATGATTATAATCCCCCACCACAATGTGAGAGCTTTATAAATTTGAATGATTATAATCCCCCACCACAATGTGAGAGCTTTATAAATTTGAATGATTATAATCCCCCACCACAATGTGAGAGCTTTATAAATTTGAATGAGTATAATCCCCCACCACAATGAGAGGAACATATTGGAACAGCTGACGTCCAGTGATTTAAAAAGTTATCAGTTATGCTAAATAAATTGTAAGAACTACAGTCTGAAATCAAATTAATAAACAGGAATATCCTCCTGAATTTCGTTTCCACAAAAAATACCCCGATAGAACCCTCCTTTAACTCTCTTACTCTCTTGTTCTCTCCAGCTGCTCTGACTATTGTGAGCGAGGTAGCCGACCATGCTAACGAGAGTATGAGACACGGGGTGAGATATGTTCTGTTGTGTTTTTTTACTCTTCTCCCTCAACTTGAAACACGTTGTGCTCGATAAGGAACAGATTTGCCTCAAGTTATTCCACAAGTCCTATGATACATATTGGCCAATTGTAGTCTCCGCTGGTCTTCTGGTCTATCTCCTTCTCTCCCTTCCTATCCCGTTCTATCTTCCTTTCTATCTGCCTCTTGTCACTGAGACTGGGCTCTATTTAAGTGATTCATAGGACCAATGGCTATAGAGCCCTAAAGCAAATATAATGTCACCATAGGGTCTGATTGACAAGATACTTCTTTATTTCTAAATAAAACAATTGCTGTATTTACAATGCCTAAAGTGATCTACAATAAAGAATCGATAATCACTGAAGCATAAACCATTAAACTTGCAGAGTGGTGATAGCCCCAGGTGATAACTACAAGAAACAAATGGACAGTGTCATATGAGAATTAAACTAAGTAACTTGAACATATGACAAACAAAATACATGGGAAAATATCAAATTACAAATAATACATTTATACATGTGTTAGCACTGTGATACGACACTGGCAAATAGCCGGAACTACTACTTTCCACTATGTAAGCTAGTAGAATAACTTAGGTATTTAAAAAAAAATTTAATAACATAATATTGTCAGCATTATATAAAAATGGATTTTGTCAATTCACTGTGCCATTTGTGAAATATCAGCTTTACCCATTACACTCAATGAAATATATCTGGTACAAAATCCATTAAGTATTTCCTATTTATTAATATGCTAATCTATCATTATCTGTAATAATTGCATCCTATGCCTCATCACTTGGTATAAGTAATATGGATTCAATAAAAACTGTTTTTTTAATAATTATTTTAATTAACAAATTTAATTCCATATTCAATTGTGATCAGTATTAAACTTTTAATATTCAAGAGAAAGGAGTTTATATCTGTACTAGAATCAAGATAATGAAAAAAATTGTGATTCATATCAACTAGATTTAGTGTCAGATGCCATTGTGATAAATTGTAGGTCAAGTGTATAAGTGTTGTTAACAGGAAGCATTTCATTCATATGATACTCTGCATATTGACAGTGATGAACTAATCATAAAAATGTAATTTTAAAAACTGTAACATTGCCTGAGCATTGTTTTAACAATAACTCACTCACTCTCTACAAAAAGTAAATATAAGCATCTGTCGCTGATGGAGGCGTAATTGGTATCATGATTTTGTTTCATTTAAATACATATTTTTACCAATTATGGAATAAGATCCAAATTTAATCTATCATTCTTTTATGAATCTACATATGATATGATATTTCTACAAAATATTGGTGAGATGTTCAAAGAAGAAGAGTTCAAAGATTGTCATGGTTTTATAAAGACATTCCCTCTCTATTTAATCCATGGGTGCACTTGATTTGCACTATCCCGGGCATAGCCTGGTATAGCCCGGTCATGTGAGAGGTCTACCAGGGTGATCCAAGCAGAAGAAACAAATCAAGTTGATTCAGGTTATTGTTATGGCAACCATCATAGTCAAATTAGTTGCGTTGCAACTAACTATGGAACTTTCTAAAGTGTTTGCGACAATGACAACGATATCTAGACAATGATAACCAATATATTACTTCTGCTAGAAATGTCTTTCCATTAGTCTTTCCATTAAGTCCTCTTTCAAATAATTGTCTTGGAAATGTTTAGATGGAAAGATATGTACAATATTTTCAAATATGCGAAAACGGGCGAACCGGGCGATAGCCCGCCTGGCAAATCAAGTCCGCCCCGTGTGATATGCATAAGGTATTTTAACCATCGAGTTACTTCCCTTTCAGGACACGGTACAGAAACTCCTGGAGATACAACACTCCTTGATTGGTCAGTTCGAGGTCATACAACCAGGCAGGGTAAGTTTATGTGGATATATATATAGTATAAGAGCGGACTAGAGGTCAAATGGTACACTTGAGCTTTGGTTTTGTGTGTACTGCAGTCCAAAATCTTCAGTTCGGGACATTTTCAGTTTTCGTTTTATAACCTAGACTGCAAATAACTAAAGTTATATCAAACATATTTTTCTTGAAAATGAGGTCTTATGAATGTAAAAATGAAAATATAAATTACAATTTTTGAAATTAATAACATAAAATGCTGTATGTACTGAAAATATACTTTGATGCAACGTGGTTAAACCAATGGTAAAATACAGTGGTTCAATTAATGTTGTGAACTATTTCATTGCAGTTTTGAACTGTTTGCCACCTTGGATAATGATGTCTTTATACTACAATAACTTGTTTTACAGAACTTAATTAAACATGGAGAATTACAGAAAATGTCTCGTAAGGAACTGCAACCAAGGATGTTTTATCTTGTAAGTATATAACCTACATTGTTCTCAGACTCATTTCAATCATGAATTATTGATTTCCAAAACTTTGAAGAAAATAATTTATAGATATTTACTTCCTTTTCACACAAAAACCCACATTGTATGTAACAGAAGTAATGTGAGATCACCTCCAGTGGGAATCGAAACCCGGGTCTTCAGTTGAGAGTCCTGAACTCTACCAGTTGAGCTAAAGGGTTATCCCTCTTGTGTAAACGAGTAGGAACACTTTCATATCATTATGCCACATACACCCCTTCCACAAGATCACTGTTCCTATAGTCAAGCGATTTGGAGTTATGAAACATCTATGATCAACATACTCAGGGTGCAGGGAGCACTAGAGAGTTGCCCCAGACCAATGTTGGGTTCCAAATGTAACATAAGTAATGTGAAATACCTCCAGTGGGATTTGAACCCTGGACCTTCAGTTGAGAGTCTTGTACTCTACCAGTTGAGCTAAAGGGATATCCCACTTGCCTAAACTAGGTACCCTTCATCTCACCCTGCAACATATGTCATCAAGCTTTCCCAGGGTATGATAAACATTCATAAGGTAGTTGCCAGCATCAGCATTTGGTTGTGAAATGATTTGCTAACAATCTTCCCTTGCTCTGTTTCAGTTTAATGACGTTCTGCTGTACACTACTCCAGTCTCAGGAGGATACAGACTCAACAACATCCTCCCTCTCACTGGCATGAAGGTACAGCATTCGTTTACTTAAAGGGGCAGTAGCACGTTTTCTCAATGAAATAAGTCGATGAAATGTATTAAAATAATGTCACAAACAGTAAAACACCCTTCTCTTCAGAAAATCAAGTTAAAAAATGAGTGTACATGGTTCTGTAAAGCCATGAGAATCGTTTTCGTCATTCGAAATAACAAAATATGTTCACAATAAAATGGCCGCCATGCAATTTCTGCTTTATACGCAACACCGTTGTTACGACTACGCATAATTGGTTTGTGTAATAAGATTTTTCACCATCTAAAGTAAATATAAATGACATAAACTATCATTATAAATGGAAAAAATGTTTAAAAAATAAAAAATATGCTTCTGTCCCTTTAATAGATAGAGGATGTCGGACATTTTTTGTCGAATACCATGCATATCTCATTTACCAAAGGAGAAATGTATATTTTTATGAGACACGCAGCCATGAGTGTAAATATTATATTTCTACTTCACACGGATGAGATGTACATGGTATTCGACAAGAAATGTCAAGTGTTTTTTTATTAGATTTAAGAAATTATGCATACTTTGTAAATGATGTTCTTTTTAAGAATAGTATATCCTTGGTTGCCTTGCTTTATCACAGTCTTCTTATGATGCCATCTTATGGATACTGTGACGTCATATGATTGAAAGTGATATTTCACTCAGTGAAAATACAGGTTTTGTTTTAAACAATAAATGCCATATTTTCAACAGTGTACGGACACTGGGGTTTGTGATTAGAAGACCAGCCATCTTTTCTCAAACTCTGACAGGGCCTGCAATGTGTCAACTTCCCGCCACGAGGCATAATTCATGCCAGTCTCTGTCACAGGCTAATTTAAGCCTTGCCACATTTCTTGAATTTTGCTGTGCCACTATAGAGGGCTCTGAATTGCTTGCACAGAAAAAGCTAGGAAATACGAGTTATGCCTTTTATGAACTTGACAATGTGTAGACAATATAGTAGACAAAATTCCACAAGTCATGTGGACTAGCTGGGTACCTTTGCAACTTGCCTGTCTGAATTAACCAGTAATTGCTTGTGGAGCAGGCAGTTATTTCAAACAAGTCTCAACCATCATATGTTTTGCAATAAAGTTGTAATTTATGGTTGTGAGTGAAGGTCTAGTGGTTTTGTGTTCAAAATGGTTCAGGGAAAATTTTTACTTTATTCCAAAACATATGACAATTGACAAATTACACTTTTGCACTGGCCAGTTGTCAAGTTTATTTAAAGCACTGACAATAGTCTGTAACAGTTTCTGAAAACTAAGAAAGTATTTTTGGTACCAATGAAGACTGTATGATTTTGGACACAGGTTAGCACCCCACAACAGGAAGCGTTCAGTAATGAGTTCAGCATCATCAGTGTTCAGCGCTCCTTCACAGTAGCTGCAAGGTGAGTTACTAAATGCATCAATTTTAATCTTTTCATAATAATGTAATATAATGTATACCAATGTAAGTTGGGGTCACCCAGCACATAGAACATAGAACCAGAGTTATCTCCCTTACAAGACAATCATAAGAGGCCTGCTCCTTTCAAAATATCGAACACTGTTCCCAATATGCGGTACATGTGAAAAGTGAAAGGAGTGACTCCGAACACTGTTCTGGATGTGCGGAACATGTTTTATTGCTCTGCGGATTGCACCTGTTTATCTTTGGAACATATTCCGCACACCTAGAACAGTGTTCGGATATACTCCTTTCACTTTGCACATGTAACGACAAAACAAATGCAGGTGCAATAGAACACCCAGAACAGTGTTCGGAGTCACTCCTTTCACTTCGCTGTAACAGATGTTCAGAACAAGTCTTGGTAGAGCGAAAGGAGCAAGCCTCAAAACATATGATATGACTCCTTGTCTGTCAAATTCAAATTTTATACTTGAACTGGTAACCTTTGATTCAACAAGAACCTGCCATCAGATTTTAAATCGATGTATCAAAGTGTCGGTGGTTTTGAATTGTTTACTAGATTTACTAGACACTTTTGTGATAATTTTTTGCAGTACCCCTGAAGAGAGAGATGAATGGCTCAAAGCACTGACAGCAGCAATAGAAGAAATAACGTCACGGAGACACACGTTCGAAACAATGCGTCAAGGACCACAGGTGAAATAATGTTAAATAATGTTAGCAAGTGTGTGTGCACAACTAGATATTTATCAAAATATTTATTTTAAAAATGATGTGCTTGATGAAAATAGTTCGGAATAAATTTTGAAATAATGAATAATGATCTATTCTTCATTGACATACTGATAAAATATCCATCATGAAAATTCAAATATACCAAAATTATTTTGTCCTGTATATACTTCTTGATGGCTGTCTATGTATATGTGCTGAGATTTAGACAAAGGTCTCCCATCATGAAGAAAAGTGAGATTATTTCAACCAAAATTTCCAAGGGTCATAGTGTTTTAAAGGGTGAAGATAAGATAAACAAATGGACAAAAGTTCATCATTTTCAGGATGTATCCTGCAATAGCACATTTTAGATTGGAAACTGTCTTATACAAAGAGTAATTGAACATCAATATAAATTTGTCGTCATATTTATTAGAGACGTGACAATACAGACATTTCACAATACATATCACGATATCTCAGAACAATACGATTTGATAATATAAATATCACGAAATTAAATTTCTAGTCTTTTCTTCATAAAAAAACATTCACTCTTGAAAAGACCCTATTCAGTGAAACCATTCTAAATTCAAATATACATCACGACAATGTATCATGACATATATATCGTCAGATTAGGTATCACGATAATCGATACTACAATTATCTCCACACCTTTTATACACTACAATTCTAACATCAACAACACGTATCACAACACAACAGACAATGTATCATGATATATATATATCGTCAGATTAGTTATCGCGATAATCAATGCTACAATATATTGCCACACCTCTAGTTTTGCTACAGCTCAAAATCAAATACTCTATCTTTCAGACCTCCTTGCTGGACAAGGACTTCGTGCTGGGTCACAAGGCGCCACTGTGGGTGCCGGATGCCCGTGTTACCATGTGTATGTTGTGTCTTGGAGAGTTCACCGTCACATGGAGGAGGCATCACTGTCGGGCATGTGGCAGGGTGAGTTATCTCCCTTTCTTCTAATTACCTCCCCTTTGAGTATGAAATCCTTTCAAAGATGACCAACTTGTCTGACCCATAATTAGCGTCTGATAATTAGCAATTCAGAAATTATTGCCTAGACATAGCCTGCATAGTCAGGTATTTCTCTTGTGCAGAGCAGTTATAAACATTGGTTTATGAACTGTTAATTATGAATAGAAATTTTAAAATTGCTGTACATGTGTATAGACAATATTCTTTCCCAACAGAGTTCACTTAACTCAAATCTTCCCATGTAACCTATATTACAAGTGGATCATATTTCATGATTATCACCAAATTTCAAATTTACAACTCAAGTACAGTGATAAATTTAACCACGAGTCCTGCATCAAATACAGTAGAACACGGATATAGCGAACAAATGGATACAGCGAACAAACTTATAAGTCCAGTCAAAAACTTAGTATCACATTTGTAAATTTATCACTGGTACTGTCCTCAGTTCTATCCAAACAATACCTGTCCAACATTTCTAGGTTACTCCTGTCTAAGAAGTATGTGCACATCACACACAAGAAGCATGTGTCTTCTTACAGGATCTAACTGAAAGATCCGTTTGAAACAACTTACCTTCATTGCAACCAATCAGCATTCTGTATTGCTAAGCAAGATAAAGTTTCACCCGTAAGAGAGAATACATGAGAAGACATGACTTGTGCAACTTCTATGGGGAGAGAATAAGACAATGCCTTCAGACACAGCTATGGTTGGTCTATTTCTGTGGTGCAGCTTAGTCTTTGAATATTGTGCAACTTCCAAACGCAAAGCATAACTCTTGCCAGTCTCCATTACTGGCTGATGTAGGCCTTGCAGTATTTCTTTAAGATATCTCTGCTAGGAAATTTGGGTCCACTATGCATTTCAGATGCAGCGATCTACTATCTTGGCATGGCAAAGCTAGGGAAATACTGCAAGGCCTAAATCAGCCAGTAATGGAGACTGGCAAGAGTTATGCCTTGCTTTGGGAAGTTGGATATTGTGTAGCACAACTTAACAAGGGAACCAATGAGTAGAGTCCCTCCTAGTGTTGATTCTGTGATTTCATAGATGCAAATGAATCATTTAATTAACCTTTTGATGCAGATAGATAGTCAAAACAAAACTGTCCTTAGACAAAATAGTCATACACAAGTCATTGACCGATAGCTTTAGGAGGCGGGATAGCGCAGTGGTTAGCGCTTTCGGCTTCGGATCAAGAGGTCCGGGGTTTGAATCCAGCCAGGGGCACGACAACTTTGTCTGCAGTAGAGAACTGTTCTACATGCAGTAAGGTTTGTGTGCAATGCTACACTGAATTTCAGCGTAGTACCACCCATGGTTCGCTGGTTCCAGCCAATGCTTGCAGGTTTCACCGCAATGCATAGCCACATGGCGTTGCGGGCTTTCTCCCTGCCGTAATACTAGCAGCCGCAATATAAGTGAAATACTCTTGAAAGCGGTGTTAAAATCGATCCCAAGTCACCTCACTATTTCAATTTCATAAACAATTATGACCGACACAAGCAGGGCCGTTTGCCTTTATTTAATATGCTTGTAAGTTTAGTTTTCCTTTTATTTTCTGCAATCAGTCAACTGATGTCCGATAGGTCAATTCTCCATTCGGTCAAACTCGATTTACAATCGGACATGTCCGGCAAATAGACCGATTTCTGCATCCCTGGTACTACCCATGGTTCGCTAGTTCCAAGTGATAATCCCAGATTTCAACACCATGCATAGCTACATTGGTGGTGTGGGCAATCTCCCTGCCGTAATACAAGAAGCTGTGATGTAAGTGAAATACTCTTGAAACCTCAACTCATTATTGACTACATTCATCTCAAAGTTTATCCTGTTCACCCGCAGGTGGTGTGTGGATACTGTTCAGATAACAAGGCTCCTCTCCGATATCTCAAGTACCGCAGTGCAAGGGTTTGTGATGACTGCTTTGAGAAACTAGCTAAAGGTAAGTCTGAAATATGTGGAACAATAACCATACTTGATTCTCTATTCCTTAGCTTACTGGGGGCGGGATAGCGCAGTGGTTTGCGCGTTTGGCTTCGGATCAAGAGGTCCGGGGTTCGAATCCCTTCAGGGGCACGGCAACTTTGTCTGCAGTAGAGATCTGTTTTACACGCAGTAAGGTTCGGGTGTAATGCTACACTGAATTTCAGCATAGTACCACCCATGGTTCGCTAGTTCCAGCCAATGCTTGCAGGTTTCACCGCAATGCATAGCCACATGGCGTTGTGGGCTTTCTTCCTGCCATAATACTAGCAGCCGCGATATAAGTAAAGTACTCTTGAAAGCGGCGTTAAAATCCATCCCAACTCACCTCACCTCACCTTAGCTTACTAGAATAGATGTAAATATGTTTGATTCGTGTGCAGACAAGTATAGAGAGAATATATGTTAGGAATTTTTATGTTAAAGTTAGTTACTTTAGGTTTTTAGAGGGTTTATGGAATCCCCATCTTAAAGCTGGACCCAATGAATCAGACTTTTCCTACACCAATGTATTTATAAGGGACTATTGGATCCTTTTCAGCATGAATTGCGCTATTGCATGTCCTAGATTTGGAAAATGTATTAATTATCCTCAGAAGGAAATCTGTGTTTATTGTTAAAATCTAAACTTGTTATGGTTGAATATTTAGTTGTCGATGAAGAGGATGGTAAAATCGAAGACGAGGTGTTGGAGGCAGGGAATAATAACTCTACACCCGTCATCAGCCTGAAAAGTCTTAAAGAGCGCTTCCAGAAAATACGGAAGAGTGGACGTAAAACTCATGTGAAGAGGCCTGCAGTACTGAAAGAAGTAAGTTCTTGTAGATATTTCAAAAGATAAAGGTACTTTTGGAGACGAGATTCATTTGATTTGGGATAAAGTTTGTGTCAGTTCCATTCGAAAAAATTTTGAACGACAGAATGATTCCATCAGCAATGAAACTTATTGATCTTTCTAAAGAATGAATTATTGATGTGATTGGTTTGCTAATGATTACGTTTTTCCTGCACTAAACTGACTATTTAACACATTAAACAAGCCACTACATTCTCTTGCCGTGAACAAGAAAGTTCTAAGATTTACAGTACCTGGCCAAAAGTGAGTCATCAAAACTGAAATTCCCATTGACTTTCATTATTAATTAACCGTTGAAAAAATAATTTACATTAATTAATTATTTGCTGAATTGCTTACAAAAGGTATCTGCAAGTTGAGAAATCATCTCAGCTGCATATCCATAATTTCCATTATATATTCGGAGGACAATAAAGAAAACTGCAGCTATTTAAACAAAAAAGTCAGAAAATAACGGTAACTTCTCATGTTCAACATGTATAACACGCTGTACATGTGTCGCTTAATCAATAGTCATTCAAAGACTAATCAACGGAAAGATACAAGTTAATTATGTCTGTATAGCAGAGATGATTTCCTTGCTGTGTACAATAAGTAAAATTAATAACTTCTCTATTTATGAAAATTATGAAAATTATTCTTCCAATGGTTAAGTCTATGGGATTTCAGCTTTGATGACTTACTTTTGGCCAGGTACTGTATATACCATCATCATCAGAACATGTGAGAGGTAATAACAGAAGGAGTTTGTATAAGAGGCGATAAAAAAGGCAAGTCATAAAAATTAAACTATGAGGAGAAAGCTGGAACAAAAACTATATTTTTATCTCCCAAATAACATCACCAACTGTATATCATATTGCACTTAGTCAACAATTTATAACATTTTGCACAATTCTGCACAGGTTCACGCTAACGACGAAGGTTCCGTTATGAGCGGATATCTGAAGGTGTTGAAGAACAAGCGGTGGAAGAAACTCTGGTTTGTGGTGAAAGATAAGGTACTCTACACATACAAAGCAAGTGAGGTAAGTCCCATTTAGAAGGTGTGTGGTTAGTGTGTTCAGTTTTCACTCAAGAAATTAGGGTTCTGAGCCCTGATTTACTTAATTTCTAAGAATATTTTTTACTTTATACTAAATTCTCAAGAAGACTTTGACTGTCATTATTTCACTCACAAGTCATAACTCTCATCAGTCTCCGTGACTTTAAGCCTTGCTGCGTACTATTGGGACAAACTGAAAGAAAAATACTGTTGTTCAACTTATGTAGTTTAAACATTGCACCCCTATGAATTGATGTTTGTGCCCTGTTTCAGGACATGGCAGCAATAGAAAGTTTACCCCTGTTGGGTTTTGAAGTCACTAGGACCACTGTGGTAAGAAGTTATAATATCGTTCATCGTTGTCAAGATATCGTTGTCATTGTTGCAAACCCTTTAGAAAAGTTAGATTGTTAGTTGCAGGGCAACTTAGTTGACTCTGATGGTTGCCATAACAATAACCCGAATCAACTTGATTTGGTTCGTCTGCTCGGATCACCCGGATACACCTCTCACGTGACCGGGCTAGGGCTGCAACGATTCGGTTCGGTGCACCGATAACCGACACCAGCAGTCTCGATTCGATCTTCGATCTCAAATGTTCAAATTTCGATTCGGTTCAATTGCAAATTAAAATGTTAATAAAAACCACTTACACTTTACCAGATGAAAAATTTATAGATCTGTATCCTCCATATGAACAACGAAGAAGTAAAAAAACGATTTATCAGACTATCAGTTACACTACATTACTTGCAATATTGTCAACGAAACACGATCTTTCCCCTGTAAACAATAACGAAACTATATTAGAGTTACCTCCCTTTAAACAGTGTACATGAACAAACGAAGGTTAATTTATTCAGAAGTCGTAACGTACTGCATGTTCATTGGATGTGAATTACAGGTCAACAGCTTCGACAGTTGTCATGCATATTTCAAGCATTCTCATTGGCTGACGCACAAGGTTGTCAAGACCACCAGGTCATTTAAAATCAAAAGTGTAGGAACACTTCGGTTTTAGAAAGGACGCGAAAGACTTTGTAACATGTAGAGTATTATTCAATCATATTATTCATGGAAAGTTGTTTCTGAATCGAATCGAAAATAATCGAATCGAATGGGTGGAATCGATAATCGAACCGAATCGAGGCATAAGTGAATCATTGCATCCCTAGACCGGGCTATACCCGGGATAGTGCAAATCAAGTGCCCCCTTCTTCAAGAATTAACATAGGACTAGCATGTTGAAGAAGCACATCTATGATAGGTTGGTTAGGTGTGAATGTTGTAAGAAAAGATTGCATGTTGTGAATGAAGTTGTTCAAAGTTTTGAGTAAATGTCATGAATGAAAACCTCATAATGAAATTTCAAATTTGTGAGTGATATGTACGTCAATCTCAGGAAGCTTGGCAGTAAAGTATTTGATCAGACTGAAAAACATTACACATGCATAACACCAAATCGTTTATCTCGTGTTACAGTGGGTGGAGGGAGCTGAACCTGACCTGGTTTTCCAACTGACTCACAGCAACACACAGCCCCACATCTTCTGTACTGACAGTGCTGCGGCCACAGAGAAGTGAGTCCTCTAGTTACTTTCAACTTAGTTTGTACAGGCCTGGAATTTAGGCACTTGGCCTAAAAAAAGCCTTAAGGATGTTCGCTCCTCAAATTTATAGTATTAAACTTTTTTCCTAACTTATATTTGTTAAAAGATCAAGGTATATGATTGAAAAATCAGCATTAAAAAATAGGGGATAGTGTGGTTTTTTTTCGAGATGCTTGTAAGATAGTTGGGTGAAGTACAATTTTAACATGGGAGTCTATGAGAAAATGAGAAAAAAAACTGCTAAAAAAGATCATGTTTCCCTACCGAAATCGATGAAAAAATATATATGGTAGTGTGGCTTTTTTTAAGCTTTGACACAAAATGTACCTGAAAACGCCTCTTTTTAGTCAAATTTAGGCCATTTATGCTGTTTAAGCACTTTTTAGAGGTTCTAAAGTCACATTTTCTTTATTTCATTTGTTTTTTAAAAGTTATAGATGATGTATAATATTATGAAGAAAATAAAGATGACAAAAAATCTTTACTTGATCATATTTCATTTTTAAAAACAGGAAGGAGCGAACATCCTTAAATTTGGTCTTTAATTTCTGTATGAACCCTGTTCCATGCATACCAAGCTAAGATCTTTGACTAAAGGCATTCTTTGCCGAATATTTCTGCACAGCCCACTTGCACAAGATCTTCTTTGACTGTGGTTAATATTTGCAATGATGAAGTCAATGCTTTCATTCGAGAGATTACACTATTTTTTTTTTATTTTTTTATTTTATTTTTTTTGTGGTACATCATCAATTCATCGAGTGTATACATATAGTAACATTAGGTACAATGAGAGGTGACAACAGCAACAAATGAAAAACAAAAGAGGCATTTAGCACATGCTGTAATACGTCAGTTAAACAAATAGTGACAGTCAGACCAGAAACCAACAAATTTTGTGAAGTTACAAGAAGAGATGGCATTTATTTTCTCGATATTGTAAATTTTTATGATTTCATTTTTTATCTTATCAAATCGAGGTGTATTTGTATATGATCTTATTTTGAAAAGAGTAAATTTGACGATCGTTATTATGAGATTGAGTACATCATTTCTTCTTTCGGGAAATCCAAATATGATTTTTTTCTTATCGATAACAAAACTGATATCTGTTTTTGCTTTTATCCATGTGAATAGTTTATTCCAAACGATTTTGGATTTTGGACAGTCATAAAAGAGGTGGAGTAAACTTTCAGATGCATTGTTACAAAATGAACATAACTGGCTATCAATATAGCCCATCTTAAATAAAAGCTGGTTTATTGGCAGAATTCGATGCATTAAAGAATATTGGAGAGATTACACTAATTTGAGACATAATCAAATTACAATACAACTGATTTATTATTGGTGTTTATCATGTGTGAAATTAAATCTATTTCAGATGGCTTACTGTCATGAGGCAATCTTCTGTGGCCTAAAGACCATCTGCATCTGCAAGGGTCATCTTATCTGAGAGCAGCTTTTAAATTTGTTTTGTTATGGCTGTCAAAGCAGCCATTTACATCATTGCCATCTGCTAGCATCCTTCAACAAAAGCTATTTACATTTACTAGTACGTGAAGTGAATAGATTTTATATTTGCACCAGTGTTTTGTGATCGTTATGCCATCTATGGGTTAGAAACTTGTATTGCCAAATTGTATTGCCATCTGTGTCTTGTATTGCTATCTGCATATCATTTTTAATCAGCTACATCCTTCAAAGTTCAATCAAATTTACATCATTTGACATAAACCAACCATCTTTGTTTACTTGAAACAGAAAACCATGGGCAAATATTGTTCCTCTGACAGTAATTCTGACCAGTATGATCTTATAAATTTTAAATGAGTTATATTACCCCTTACAGATACATAATTTGTGTCATATTTAAAATATGTACACATATCACTGTTACCTAGAAACCAATACCTAATCACACGTATTTCGTCATCTGTAATGTCCAAAAACAGTTGATTGTGACATCACTGTAGCAGTCAGTTGCGAGTGAAGTTGGCATTTTCTGACTATTTTTATCATTCCGAATGAAATAGAATGGTTAATTTAAGAAATAACGTGCCATTTGACTATAATAAAAAAAAATATGTAAATTTGTGTGTAATCCTCCTTTCCAAGGATTACAAAAATTTACACTTATTTTGTCATGACACTTTATGACATGTTTTTAAGCAAATATATTTTACCAAAATATCCAGTTGCATCTGCTTGCTCCATCTTAATCTGGAAGCTGTTGTGTGACTGGTTGCATTAAATGTGAACGGTCTGCAGCTTCTTTTTTTCGATCTTCTGATATTTTCGTGCAGGGTCAAACAGTTTCGAATCTCTCCAGTGGCACGGCAACTTTGTCTGCAGTAGAGAACTGTTCTACACGCAGAAAGGTTTTGGTGCAATGCTGAATGTCAACACAGTACCACCATGGTTCGCTAGTTCAAGCTAATGCTTGCAGGTTTCACCACAATGCATAGCAACACGACACTGCTGGCTTTCTCCCTGCAATAATAATATCATTAAATATAAATGAAATATTCTTGAAACTGGCGCTGAACCCCAACTCACCTTGCCTCACCTCATCCACTTGTCAGAGACAATGTTGAGCAATCAAAACTGACTCATCTGCTATCTTCATAGAAACTGCCTTTTGATTAGTTAGAACTTGCATTATGCATTATGCTTTGCCTTCTGTTTCTGTTTCTGCATCTGCTAACATCCTCTTGAAGGTTTCATAAAGTTAACATGAAATATTTAAGTGGGTATAAACGTATAGCTTCAGTGGTGGACATCAGAAAAGGAGTCTTGGGGGTGTTTACATCCCCTCTCTCCCCCTCCCTTGGGGGGAAACATTTTGCATTGGAATTTAATTTTGACAACAGGAAATGAAAAGAGTCATCTGCAAATATCATCATATTTATCCTGTTATTTGTAGGATCATTTGACTTGAGGCACCAGTCTGCAACTTGAATTGTCATCTGCAACGACTAACCGCCATTTTATTGTCCCCCGCCGCAACGCGGAACGGGGGACTATGTATTCAGCGGCGGCCGTACGTCACATTTCTTGTTTACGCGATAACTTATGAAGCGTTGCATCCAAAGTCTTCAAATTAGTTGTCAGCCTACATTGGGGAAAGACACAGACACCAGTTTATTTTTGTGACCGTGACCTTATTTTCAAGGTCACCACAACACTTTGAGCACTTTTTTAACTCTTGTTAACGCGATATATCTTGACCGGTAATGCAATATATAAAGTAGCTCCAATGATGTGTCTTACTAACTCAATGTCACCGGCGGGGGACATTGCCATGTTAGTGGCAAACACTTGTATCAATTAAGTCATCATATATTTTTATAAACAAAATGTGAAAATTGTTACTTGTTTTGTATGTGTGGCATGTTATAATATTTGTAAATATTTATATAACTAATGAAGTCAAAATATGATTATAATATGTTGATAAGGGTATGAAGAAGAAGAACTGTGTAAGATGGATATTCATTAGGAATATTTAAATAAATATTTAATATCTTACTTGAGAATCTTTCTATATGACATATATTCATATAGATAAATACCGTTATTGTGAAAGTTATGTGTCACAAAAGCTGTTTCGCTGCTATGAAATCTACAGCATGAAGAATTGTTATTTATTCCATTGTCTAATATTGTTATGGTTTTTAAAAGAATGATCTATATCTATTTGAAATAATTTCTGAGCAATAAACTGATGAATTTAAAATCCAACACAGATTGACATAATCACAATTAAATAAACACTATATTTGAATTCATAAATCAATGTCACATTGTGGTAAAATAGTGGTAAATATAATTGTCATGAGTTTATTTTTTGCTCAATTCACCAATTTGCACATTATAATCTTATGTCATCACGTCATTACGTCATTATCATTTAAGGAATGAGAATGCTATTCTGAAAAAAAGAAATATAACAGCATTTTAGTAAAACTATACTTTTGTTGTATTATTGACATCTATTTGTATATTTATGAGATGGAGTGAAGTGAAGGTGACATGAGTATTATTAACCCATTTCTCAAAAGCATACATGCACATTTTGAGGTTCAAAATTTTGTTTTAGTGCAAAATAAAAATGGTTATAATTATTTAGGATTGTATGATATTTAGAAATGAGAATATCTTGAATCTTGGTGTGAAGGGAAGGGTGGAACAGTTTTTTTCGTGTAATCAAAATAAGGATGAAGATGGTTCTGCTTCAATCTTCATCAAAATTATGTTCTAATCAATATTTTTCACACATTTAAATTATATTTTTAGCATAAGGGACTACCCCTTTTATTCTGGATTTGACAAGATATACACGTTTTACTGTACACGTTACTTCATGTTGTCATCAGCCATCACAGAAGATGTGATGTGTTTTGATAAAGTTTATTGAATATACATAATGAAATTTGTCAAATCTTGCCCATATTTTAAATGCTTGTAAAAAATCTTTAGTAATTAGTATTCAATGTAGAATGTTTGTTATTGATGCACAACTTCTTTGTTCTGTATCTATTGCATTTTACATAGATTCTATTTCATTGTTATGTAATCATAGCAAGAGAAGAATTTAGGTTTATAATGAGTTGATTATATAGGAGGGATTAGGAGTAATGTAGTTGTTTATAGTATAAAGGGTGGAGATTTTTAGTGGAAGCCACTTGAAAAGATGTATCTTAACTTCTAAAATGTCAATCAAAGAAGTGGTATTCAGTATATTTATTCTGACAGTTAAAGGGGCTGTAGCACTTTTTTTTTTCAAATTTTATTTTTTTCAAATTTCCCATTTATAATGGTAGTTGATGTAATTTATATTTACTTTAGAGGGTGAAACATATTATTACACAAACCAATTATCCGGAGTGATAATAAGCAAAAATTGCATGGCGGCCATTTTAATATGAACACATTTTATTATTTCAAATTACAAAAACGATTCTCATGGTTTTACCGAACCATGTACAGTCATTTTTTAACTTGATTTCCCGAAGAAAGAGGGTGTTTACTGTTGGTGACATTATTTTTCAAATACATTTCATCAACTTATTTGAGCAAAAAAACGTGCTACTACTTAAATTATGACTATTTTGAAAGCTTTATACAAATTGTTTTGGAACAACAGTTCAACAGTGATAACACAATGTCAGGTTGGACTTTATAAACATATAATTTTATGAAATGTTATGTTTTAGCAAGAATTGTATGAATATTGATGATGTAAGATTATTTTTGATAAATATTTGTCATTAGTAAGTGAATAAATTAAGAAGTGTGAATATATGCTCATTTATCGACTATTATGTCTTCTTGTGAACAGCTTGGTCAAGTTCATGTCATGATGATGATAAAAATCACATGTCATGACTGCAATTAATTTTAAGTAATGAATTTGTGATTTGTCGGCACTAAACTGATAGAGGATTTTAGCGGTAATTCAAACATATGTGAGAAGTTCTCAGGGTGTGAAGAATAAATATGACTTGTTGACTGGATTAACGTATTTTCAATTTCTTAAGCATTTAGAATATATGGCTGACACAAGCAGGGCGTTTTGCCTTTATTTAATGCTTGTAAGGTGTGTTTGTTACTTTTCCTTTGATTTTCTTCAACTGACTTTTCAAATGTCAGAAAGGTCAATTTTCCAGTCCGGCCAATGGATCGATTTCTGCATCCCTAGTGAGATCTGAGATCTTTAAAGTTTTGGGGATATCTTCTTACATTTATAATGATTGCAGTTATGATACTTAAACTTTTTAAAACTAAAGAATCATTTCAAGTGTTGTTCTAAATCTTTCTTATCAATTGTTTGTTTGGGTGTCAACTGTACAAATTAACATCATTGTGTTTCGCTTTGTTTTCTGAGCTCATTTCTTTCTCTTTCCATTTGCTTTGAGGAATGTTTTAATGATAGGAATGAGATGAGAGTGTGTTATCATCTATTGTGGTTTGTTTATTAATACCAAAAGCACAAGAGTAACAAATTTCACATTGAATTTGTTGTTTGTTCATGTCATCATGTGATAATTAAAATACAAAATATTGATAATTTTTCAAAAGTCAAAATGTTCATTGATATTACCATATCATAGAGTTGTTTTCTTGTACTGAAATATGAACACTTAACCCACTTAAAGGCTCTATTGCACATTGACAGAAATTCTTACAAATTATAACTTGCTTACATATTCCATAACAGTTTACTCTAGAAGCATGTACATGTACCTAAGGTCACAAATTAGTATAGTTTGTAAAAATGAATTCAATTGAGTATCAAATACACATATACTTTTTATACCAGCACTAATTCAATCTACTTCAACCCAAAGTGGCAATTCCAAATTGAAAAGTGCACCACCAAAATTGAAAGTATTTCTCATTTACAAGTCATACTGCTGTTTAAATTGTAACTTCCTCAATCAACTCCTGTGCCCTCACTTTAGGGTTTTGTTTTCAGAATACAGATGCTATTGTTTCAATGTGTGTGAAGTTGTTCAAAATTGTGCATTATAGTCTCACATTGTGCAGGATTTGGCAATTCCGTGCACCCAGTATGAAGGCTGTCAGCACCAGTTTTAAAATATCATTTATGAGGAAGTTAAATTTAAAAAATAAATTTATTTATAATCATTATAATAATAATAATTATTTACATCATTAGTGAGTATACAAAAACATATGTTTCTGAAGTGTGCAACAGTGCCTTTAAATTATGTTGATGTGAAACAAGATTATGTCTTATAACTGAGTGTTCTATGTGTTACTAATTAATGTAATTACTGAAATATTTACCATCTATCATTTCAATCCTAATATGTAGTTATCTCTTTAACAGTGATGATCTTTTTTTCAACTATAATTGTACATATTTATATACGTATTTGGGCAATATGCAATCTGTGAAAATATGATTGTTAAATGTTTAATATATTCAAGTAGTTCCATTATTATTTGTAATATATGGTAAAGACATAGTATATATTCATGTTTTTTAAAAATAAAAAATGACAATGCTTATCAAATTAACTGTACATTTAAATTGAGAATTTGATTTTGGCTTAAGGATAACATCGGTAGTCACTGTATTAAAGGGATTCATTTAAAGGGGATTTCAATTTGATAAACAAAGTGCAACAGGTGAACCGGTGGCCATTTGTTGGACTAAATTTGAAGCTATACTCAAACCGGGTTATAAAATTTTAATTTATTAATTTCAAGTGTATATTGCCTCGATTTCATGTTCATTAAATCCGATTTATAATGTACATAGAGATAATAATCTGTGTCATTCTTGACAAAAATACATTACAGTTGAACTTTAATTGTTAAATTAAACCTTTGTTTAAAAAACCTGAATAGCTTAAGACAAAAATCCTTCTGTTAGTTATTCTATTAGAAATGTTGAATTTTGATAAACTCTTATTGCCATAGAGCGACAGTTTTTGATGTTTACAAAATGTAAAATTATCAAATGAAGTGACCTTTATTGTTATAGAACTATTGTATTTGTTGTCAGAAAACAGGGTGCTGCCACTTACTAATATTCAATATTTACCTATATTATATATATTTGTTCATATGTAAGTATTCATATTTTATCAACTCTGTACATTGATTACTGTCTTGGTAGTCTACTCATTGTATAAATAAACTCTATAACTTCTTAATAAATCAAGTGTTTTGTTTACCTTTCGAGCTATATGATGTAGGAATCAGTCAGATCTCATGAACCCGGATCCAGTATATCCAGAAACCTGGCAATCCGCACAGTAGTATAACAAATGTTCTCTGTGCATTTCTATTCATGGAGCACAGTTGTGTAGTGGGTAGCAAGCTGGCCTCTCACGGCAATGGCCAGTCTGATTAAAATCGACCTTGTTCCGAGGAATAAAATTTGCAAAATTTTGCATCTACCGGGATACGAACAGGTTCTGTAGATTCCTCGCCACAAGGTCTGAGAACACCTCGTATAGGCGTGTGTTCAGAACCAGTTTAGCGCAACCAAAACCCAGTCAAATAGCTGACCAATCACATCATAGTATTTAAACGGTCGCTGTTTTGAAAGCATTCGGAACAGACAAAAGGATAGCTGTTTGGAGTTATCTGCCCCTAGTTTCTCGCACCGAAAGCATTTGTTGGGCATCTTTTGATTGGCTAGCTGAATTGCGCCTGAACACGCTAGTGTATGGGGTGCTTTCAGACGGTTTGGCGTGGAAACCTACAAACGATACGAGTTCGTATCCCGGTAGATGCACTATTTTGCAATTTTTTTTCCACGGAGAATCCGTCGATTTTAATCAGACTGCGGCGATGGCCAGGTTCGAATCCCAGTGGAGACACTAAAAATGTGTGATCTTGGGCTTATACTGTGTTGTGCCCTTATGCAAGGCACTTCATCCACATTGCACTCAGTCCACCCAGCTGTTAAAATGGGTACCTGAACACGGGAGGTACGGCACCAAAAGTACAATTCCTTCAGGGTAATAATGTACAGCCATTGAGCAGTGCTTGCACTGGATATAAGGCATTAAAATGTATATTATTATTAATTTTATTCAAATGATGATTCACTTGACCGCAAAACTCACTTTCCGGATGAATTTTAACTGTAACCAAATCATGCTGATAATGACTGTATTTAAAATATCTTGTGGAAAACTACAATCTCATTGAGTAGAAAGTAGTATTCGTTTACAAGTGCAAGTTTTAACTGCATGATATGATGTTCGGAGAGAAAGAAAAATGCTTTATCTTTCATATTTCTGAAATAATTCAAAATTTTGTGAATGTGGTTCAGTTTGTTCATGGTCTATCCAAGTTAATGTGTGATGGCTATCACTAGGCCTATGAGTCCAGAAGTTTAAATGGCAGCATCCTGAAACTTTTCAAATTGCTAGCTAATCAGGCGTTATAAGGTCAGATGGGTGTATTGCATCGGCAAGTTTCAAACAGACATTGTCCATGAGTTTTTCACATTTTCAACTTCTGAACTGCTGCAACCTCAAAGTGAAAATCGTTTTAGGTGGTTCCTTGCATCTGGGGTATAATGGTGCCCTCCTTCTGATATAGGAGCGACAGGCATTAATCATAAAAACCTTAAACAACTTCTTCTCCGAAACCAGGTGAAACAGGATGGTGTAAATTTTTAAAATAATATCCATGTGACATGGAGATCTAAGTTTGTTCATTTGGGCATGATCCCCCTCAGGTGAGCCATGATGTCGACTCTTTAATCTTCGTTTGACATCTCTCCAGGAACAAATTATGCTAGTCATCTAAAATTTTAAAAATATATTATCTTTAAAAGAATCGAGAATAAAATTTGTAAATGTCATTGTCACATCCGAAAATAAGAGGTAACACGTGAGCGCAGAGATGAAAATTAAAATGGTGCACTGCTTTAAAGACTCTGGTAAGATGTGTTACTTTTAAGCTGTGTGTATAAGCTATAGTCACGCCAATTTGTATATTTGAATGTATCTATAATGAACTCTATGACCTGAGCCGTGGGGGGAGGGGGTGTGTAAGCAAACTTCCCAAAATAGAATAGTTAGCTGATGACAAGCAAATAAATAAAACTTCAATATATTATATTAAGGGGGTGTGGTATTACTATAAGCCTATTAAGCTTGTTTGCCAATCCCTTTTCTTTCTGAAATAAGATATGTTTAAACCATAAGTCTTCTATATTCCCGAAATGGGATAACATTTAAATACTATTAAACTGAAAGTAATGATTTACAAACCTTGAAGTTCATTTAAAGAAGAAGAAAGCATTCGGAACAGACAAAAGGATAGCTGTTTGGAGTTATCTGCCCCTAGTTTCTCGCACCGAAAGCATTTGTTTGGCATCTTTTGATTGGCTAGCTGAATTGCGCCCGAACACGCTAGTGTATGGGGTGCTTTCAGACGGTTTGGCGTGGAAACCTACAAACGATACGAGTTCGTATCCCGGTAGATGCACTATTTTGCAAATTTTTTTCCACGGAGAATCCGTCGATTTTAATCAGACTGCGGCGATGGCCAGGTTCGAATCCCAGTGGAGACACTTAAAATGTGTGATCTTGGGCTTATACTGTGTTGTGCCCTTATGCAAGGCACTTCATCCACATTGCACTCAGTCCACCCAGCTGTTAAAATGGGTACCTGAACACGGGAGGTACGGCACCAAAAGTACAATTCCTTCAGGGTAATAATGTACAGCCATTGAGCAGTGCTTGCACTGGATATAAGGCATTAAAATGTATATTATTATTAATTTTATTCAAATGATGATTCACTTGACCGCAAAACTCACTTTCCGGATGAATTTTAACTGTAACCAAATCATGCTGATAATGACTGTATTTAAAATATCTTGTGGAAAACTACAATCTCATTGAGTAGAAAGTAGTATTCGTTTACAAGTGCAAGTTTTAACTGCATGATATGATGTTCGGAGAGAAAGAAAAATGCTTTATCTTTCATATTTCTGAAATAATTCAAAATTTTGTGAATGTGGTTCAGTTTGTTCATGGTCTATCCAAGTTAATGTGTGATGGCTATCACTAGGCCTATGAGTCCAGAAGTTTAAATGGCAGCATCCTGAAACTTTTCAAATTGCTAGCTAATCAGGCGTTATAAGGTCAGATGGGTGTATTGCATCGGCAAGTTTCAAACAGACATTGTCCATGAGTTTTTCACATTTTCAACTTCTGAACTGCTGCAACCTCAAAGTGAAAATCGTTTTAGGTGGTTCCTTGCATCTGGGGTATAATGGTGCCCTCCTTCTGATATAGGAGCGACAGGCATTAATCATAAAAACCTTAAACAACTTCTTCTCCGAAACCAGGTGAAACAGGATGGTGTAAATTTTTAAAATAATATCCATGTGACATGGAGATCTAAGTTTGTTCATTTGGGCATGATCCCCCTCAGGTGAGCCATGATGTCGACTCTTTAATCTTCGTTTGACATCTCTCCAGGAACAAATTATGCTAGTCATCTAAAATTTTAAAAATATATTATCTTTAAAAGAATCGAGAATAAAATTTGTAAATGTCATTGTCACATCCGAAAATAAGAGGTAACACGTGAGCGCAGAGATGAAAATTAAAATGGTGCACTGCTTTAAAGACTCTGGTAAGATGTGTTACTTTTAAGCTGTGTGTATAAGCTATAGTCACGCCAATTTGTATATTTGAATGTATCTATAATGAACTCTATGACCTGAGCCGTGGGGGGAGGGGGTGTGTAAGCAAACTTCCCAAAATAGAATACATGTAGTTAGCTGATGACAAGCAAATAAATAAAACTTCAATATATTATATTAAGGGGGTGTGGTATTACTATAAGCCTATTAAGCTTGTTTGCCAATCCCTTTTCTTTCTGAAATAAGATATGTTTAAACCATAAGTCTTTATATATTTTTCTATATTCCCGAAATGGGATAACATTTAAATACTATAAAACTGAAAGTAATGATTTACAAACCTTGAAGTTACATAATTTAATTCATTCACAAATTCTAGAGTACCAATCTTGTTTATTACAGTCACTAGGTCTTTGTACAAATATTAATATTAATAAACAAAATTACTAATACAAACATCCTGCGTAATCCATACCAAAACACAGCCATATGAAAACAATATATGTAAAATGTTTGTGGCCCGTGTTGTGAGGTTGCACGCATCTAATGATTTACATAAAAAAATAAACGTGCTTAGGCTATATATAAGCATACTTAATAATAACCAAAAGTGAATACATTATAAGTTATAACATTCAGTGGAGGGTGACATTATACAATTGTTGACTTCAGTTGAGGTGAATCAAATGGTTTATCGACCTCGGAACAGTTATGTTCACCGATGCGATAGCCGAGGTGAACATAACTTTCCGAGTCGATAAACTATTTGATTCACCAATAACTGAAGTCAATAATTGTGTTATTATATGATTCATGAAGGTGTAATTCTTTTTAAAAAATTCATTTTTTTAAAAAAAATTTTTTTTTTTAAATTCAGTTTTTTTTACAAAAAGTTATTTTTTGTCTAATTTAACTTGAAGTTAATGACAACTTACACTTTGAAAACAAAAATTTCATTTATTAAACAGTGCTTCTCGCAGCGGTGATCTATTTTTAGCTCCAGGTCATTGGATTGTTATGTCGACCTCTCGTGACGCTTCCCGCGGTCAACATAACGTTTGATCATTGTCGATGACCATCCGTCTCCGCCAATCAGAAAACAGAACACTCATCCATCATATAATAAAGTAATTTATCAGACCCACGTTAGATTTTATCCAACGAGCCGTACAAAATTTGACAGAAAACAGCTGATCGATCGACAAACTATGACCTAACTTGTGTCACATGACATGGAATGATTGACGTGCATACATGCTTTATTCCTGTTGCGGGATATATAGAGGTTATCATGGGCGTGTGTTTTGGGATGGTTAATATCCTGCAGTAGGAATAAACATTGTATTTTTCGAGCCTTGGCGAGCTAAATACATTGTGTTTAAACCTAATGCAGGATATTATTTACCATCCCAAATCACACGAGCATGACAAATTCTTTATCATACAATGTCTTATTCATGCATTTTGCGCAAAACGGCATGACAACATTAATTTCAAAGTTGAACTTTTCTTTAACTACGCGTATTGATAAATGCAAATGAACTGCGTGCTATTCTCACGGTAAAATGACACAAAATAACGCCTCCTAATTTATGCTTTCAGTTAAAAAAATGGTAAAGATTGACAAGATCTTAATTTCCAATGTTTATGTACGTTATAAATTAAAAATGCATTTTTAAAATGAAAAATATTGAACGTGAGGACAGCGAATTCGAACTCGCATATCCTATCGCTTGCGTGTAACCCTGGGGCGAGTCCATCTCAAAGCGGTGAGAATTTCTTCCCTTCCGCTCGGTTGCAAATAGCGACTCACATAGTGACATACCACACGGAGAGCTAAATATTAAGTAGCTAATTCTAAAATCCCCTTATCAAAAGTCACATTATGGAACAGTGAAAATTGACGTTCGATAAATGAATACTGCTTTTGTTACCTGTGAGTATTTATAAAGTGTTTGCTCTGCATTTTTCAACTACTTCCGCACTATGCATTGAACAATTTTTGTTTTGTAATTTCCAAAATTAATGTACATCTATGAAGCATGTATATTTACATGAAGCTGTTACGATATTACAAGTATCACGGTTATTACAGGCATTCGAAATGTTAACGCGAGTGACGTCATTTTCACGTTCAGTCACTTGACCTCTTTAATTTGCATATTTATCCGTAAATGACTCTTACAGATACCGAAAATATCCGTTGTCTTCATCCTGCCGAGAACACCATTCATTGTATAATAAAACACATTTATCACCCTCGGGAAGATTTATCAACCGGTATGACGGTGTTTATTGATATTTGTTAATGGTCACGTGGACAAATCAGTGATCGACGTTCTTACATTCTTCTTGTTATAATTGACATATTCACATGTACAGCATCATTTGAAACTTAATACCCGACACCTTAAACTATATAATTTACAAAATTTTACATGAAAACGTTCAACATATGCATTTTGGAGAGAGAAAAAAACATATTCCGCAATCATAAAGTAAAATAGGGTTTGTTTGAGTGTCAAAAATCTTGAATACCTAATCTGCGGCGAAAAGAAAAGTCAATCAAAATATGCACAATCAATGATATGAAGTCTATCCACACATAATCCAATGATTTTTCAGTCATTAGACAGTGAATAAAATAAAGCTTGAAGAAATCAGAGATTATAAATAAGATCAGAGACTATAAATGTACATCTTGATATATTTTACAACCTGAACAAAGAGAAAAATATACGAGAATGTTAATTTGCTATGCATGGCCATACCGGTAGGTCATTTTCCCTCTTTAACATTTTACCTGAGTCAGAGATTTCTCCTTAGCGCCTCAAATACAATAAAGAATCCCGCCAAGGAAGCAAACTTCAGGAGGTCAAGACAATGATATATAGCGATGACCCTTCCTCTTTTCATCTTTTCAAGGGCCTCTCTCCTAAAAGGCGACTTGACACTGTCCGCTTTGTTTGCACGTAGCTCAGTTGGATTCCGTGTCACTTAAGATTCCTTTTTAATCTTCAGCTTCTCATATTCTACCATGTTCTCAAGTTCACGTTTATTTGCCAAATCTTCTATCTTCTTCAACAGCTCTGTCAATTTTGAACTGGTCTCCTGTCTTGACGTTTTCATTCTTTCCATCTTCACAACGTACATGTTCTAAATTATGTTTCAGACATGTACCCTTCATTCCAGATATGGATATGTCGTCTTTATCACTTTGATCTCCATACTCATTTTCAAATCTTTTCCCCTCCAACTCAATTATCTTCGTCACCCTTTTCCTCTCTAAATTTATCATCTCGCTCTTCAGTTGTTCAGCCTCTGCCACGAGTTTCATTTTCTCCAGTTCATGCTGCTTGGCCTGTTCCTCCTTATTCTTAATCTCAGCTTCCAGTTGTGCAAGTGTTTCCTCGTTTTGTCTCTCCATGTCTCTCATCTTGATCTCCATCTCCTGCTTAATCTTCATCTTCTCTCTGTTTGCTTTAGCTTCGTGTTCTCTCATCAGCCGTTCCTCTCTCTTTAACATGACCTTTTCAACCTCCTTGTACATCTCAGTGGTGTAACACTGGCCATTGTTGTTTAACACGATATTGTCAATAAGGTTTACAAGTTCCTCAACATCTCTGTTCTTCTCTTCGCGAGTTCCTCTGTTGTTGAAGTGTTCCACAGTGTCTTGTTCTTCTTTGGTGAATCGGTCTATCCTGGTGATTAGGATGAAGGCATGGGGTCCTGGTGCAGTCATACCCACACATTTGACAATATCTCTCATAGTATCAGCATTTGACGTCCCAGTATCAAACAATCCTGGTGTGGTTATAAGCTGGATTTCACGTCCAAATCGGACTGTAACAAACTTACCAGACGGATCAGACCTGAAGACAGTAGCTTGGAGGATGTTTTTGGAGGACATGCTTTTGCCGGAACCTTTTCTTCCAAGAACAACAATCCTCCTCTCATTATCTGGAGCTACTTGTAGAGACCAACCAGCAGGTTGAGCTGTAAATGTGAAATCCGGAAAATAGAAAAGGCAAATATTCTAATAATATTGTCTTGTATCTCAGGAGTTTTTAAGGGTCGGGAGGTCAAATAGAGTCGGAGTGGTTTTTTGAACATGTTCAAAAAGTCACTCCCGACTTTTTCAATCGGGCGATGCTCGTACTTTTCGACAAGAAAGTCCAGAAATTCCATCTAGTCGTATTCAGTCGTGACCAAGTCGTAAGTGGCTCGTGTCTGATTCTTTATTGGTCGTATTAAGTCGTTTTGTAAGTCGTATTTAGTCGTATCAAGTCGTATCAAGTCGTATTGAGTTGTGGTGGTCGTGTGTGATTCGTGAATAGATCTTCCCCTTAAATACTTGCCGACTCGATCACTCCCGACTAATGCCAACTCACGTACTACTAATTAATAATAAAAGACGGCCAGTGACAACCCATTCCAGACTAGAGACGACAATAACTCGTAAGTGAGTTGTATGTTGGCATTGTTGAGTCGTGAACTAGTCGTTATTGTCCTGAGTGGGTCGGGAATGAGTGGCGGAATAGTGTCAGGAAAGAGTTGGCAGTTAGTCGCGAATGGGTCAGTAGTTCCTCTTCACTATGTTGTAAGTAAGTCGTAAGCAACTCGTAGAGTCAAATTTGACACGAAAATTTTCCCCTTCTCATGCCGACAAAGTTGTAGCCGAAAAGTTGGTGAGAGTCTGGAATAGTCGTGAAAGCTTTTGGAAGTCGTAGCTCAGTGAAATGGGGGTATTAGATTCAGTTTTAGACAATCTTCTGAGATGTATTTTTGTAAAGTATTTTTAACATGATGCAATGTTGAGCAAAGAATTTAACAAATTTGGGTTGGCATGTACTGTAGTGATTCCGATGAACATTTTTCTAAGCTTCAGTGATTGTGATAAAGTGTCAACTTTGCTCAGACCATAAGTATTTTTTTTAAATGTGAAAGTGAGAGCAACTTATCGCATAGAGTAGTACCATAACTTCATTTATCATCCCAAAATGGCTCCCACAGTAGATATCTTTTGTGTGAGTTATAGTGATATCTACAAGTGATATATACAGTGTAGATATCGCCACCATCAAATCGTCATAGTCATATTACTACATCAGTTAACGACATCACAAAGTTTTAGCATCACTGAGAACACTGCTGACAATGCTATGACATCACAATGTTGACGACGTCACAATGCTATGACCTCACTGAGGTCACTGCTGAAGAAGCTGAATGTCAGTTTCATGTTTCAGATATGTTCATTCTTTTGCCAATAATTGTTTTTGACTTGATTTTGAATGATAAATAAAATGTCATTCTCGTGTCTTATGATATCAAATATATCAACACTCGTTGATTAAAGTAAAAATATCCTCGGCAAGCCTCGGATATTTTTCACTTTAATCAACTTGTATTGACATATTTGATATCAGAAGACACTCGAGTGAGATTCTCTATATGTACACATCTTCAATATGAAAGGTCGACTGAAATACCCCATGGTCGCTTTTGGGATTAATTAAAATGAGATTTGAATTTGTCAAATACATAACTTTCAATTTCTGAAATTGCCCCACAATTGACTTATATATGGCTTTTTAATTACACCGCCTAATTATAGCTGACAAAACAGCTGAATCTATGAGAGGCCTTGATAAATTCTTAACTCAACTTAATTAGAAATTAATTAGTTATTAGCTCCTTTATGTCTCACACATTGTACAAAAGAGAGGTGCATTGGTTATTATAGTTTTTATATCAAATATTATTATCGTAAGAGATGTGTCCAGATTTTCAAACACAAAAGCAAACATAATTCACGATCAGGATGTTAGTTAACGCACCAAGCATAATAAACAAAACTTTTAACGAGGGGACGGACCTGTTTTTACACAAATTCGGTTAATATATGCTTTTCCAGTTATCCAGTTGAAGCTAAGGGTGTCCTAAGAGTTGTCAAGAAGACTTACTTGACTCTGACTCTGTGCTCTTTGAGGAGGGACCATGAGTAACCTTCTGGGTATATCTTTTGAACCAAGAGTCGTTTTCTATGCCAAATATTAATGAGCCCCCTTTATGGAGGTGCAGGGCAACGTCTTTTCCTCTATTCACTTCTTCGCGAGCCTCTTCTCTAAAGGCAGGTTTAACGTTGTCAATCTTCATTTTCCATTTGTGGGTCACGAGTTCAGCTTGTCTGCTTGCCACTCTTAATTGCTTTAACATCTTCAAGGTCTCAGCCTCTACTTTAAGTTGCCATTTCAGTTCGTATTGACTAGCCTTGTCTTCTTCTTTCTTCTTCACCTCAGATTTCAGTTGGGCAAGTTTCTCCTCTTGTTGTCTCTCCATCTCTCTCATCTTCATCTCCATCTCTTGTTTAATCTTCATCTTCTCTCTGTTTGCTTTAGCTTCGTGTTCACTCTTCAGCTGTTCCTCTCTCTTTAACATGACCTTTTCAGCCTCCTTGTACATCTCAGTGGTGTAACACTGGCCATTGTTGTTTAACACGATATTGTCGATAAGGTTTACAAGTTCCTCAACATCTCTGTTATTCTCTTCTTGAGTTCCTCTGTTGTTGAATGCGACGTAGCGATTTCCACAGCTTTGTAGAAGTTCCCTCAATGGCTGTGGACTATCTTGGACAAATTGGTGAATTGTTTTACCTTCACAGAGGAGGTCATCTTTCCTTGTGAAGAGGATAATGAGATGTTTCATCATTCCAGGACCAAAGACATTCTTGAAGTGTTCCACAATGTGTTCATCTTCTTTCAGGAACCGGTCTATCTTAGTGATCAGAATGAAGGCATGGGGACCTGGTGCAGTCATGTCAACACATTTGGTGAACTCTCTTTTGGTATCAGTCTTAGACATTCCAGTGTCAGACAGTCCTGGTGTGTCTATAAGCTGAATTTCCCGTCCAAATCGCTCGCATGTCGCCCTTTGGCACTGGACTGTAACAGACTTGCAAGAGGGATCAGACCTGAAGACAGTAGCTTGGAGGATGTTGTTGCAGGACGTGCTTTTGTCGGAACCTGTTCTTCCAAGAACAACAATCCGCCTCTCATTGTCTGGAGCTACTTGTTGAGACCAGCCAGCAGGTGGAGCTGTAAATGTGAAATCAGGAAAAAAGAAAAAGCAATATTTTAATAATATTATCTTGTATCTTAGGAGTCTTTAAGGGTCGGGAGGTCAAATAGAGTCGGAGTGGGTTTTTGAACATGTTCAATAAAGTCACTTCAGACTTTTCAATCGGTGAAAGTCAGAGCAACTTATCGCATAGAGTAGTACCATTACTTCATTTATCATCCCAAAATGCCTCCCACAGTAGATATCGTTTGTGTGAGATAAAGTGATATCTACAAGTGATATATACAGTGTAGATAATTCTACAATCAAATCGTCATAATCATATAACATCATCAGTTAACGACATCACAAAGTTTTAGCATCACTGAGAACACTGATGACAATGCTATGATGTCACAATGTTGACGACGTAACAAATCTATGATGTCATAATGCTGATGACGTCACGATGCTATGACCAACTGAGGTCACTGCTGAAGAAGCTGAATGTCAGTTTCATGTTTCAGATATGTTCAATCTTTTGCCAATAATTGTTTTTGAATTGATTTTGAATGATAAATAAAATGTCACCCTCGATCATGTCTTCTGATATCAAATATATCAACACTCGTTGATTAAAGTAAAAATATCCTCGGCAAGCCACGGATATTTTTCACTTTAATCAACCCGTATTGACATATTTGATATCAGAAGACACTCGAGTGAGATTCTCTATATGTACACATCTTCAATATGAAAGGTCGACTGAAATACCCCATGGTCGCTTTTGGGATTAATTAAAATGAGATTTCAATTGACAAATACCTGACTTTCAATTATATATGGCTTTTTAATTACACCGCCTAATTAAAGCTCACAAAATATTCACCGAAGTCACTGAATTGTACCGCCGGGATTGACTTTTTGGCACACGTAAACACTATTTCAACATGTATTAGTAACGTGTTCATCAAAACAATTCTAACCTTATCATATCAAATCATTTGATATTTAACTTGTTAATTTCGCAAATGACAATTGTATGATTATTGTATAAACATGTGATTTAGTCAATTTCAAATAGCCAATGGTCAATCTAATTAACGCTGCCTGTTTTGCATAACAAGCGAAAGATTGCCAATCACTCAGTCACATTCATTGCGCGCGTGAGGCTAAATTTGCAGCTATTATCAAACCGGCTTATGAACAGTTAAAGTGTAGTATATTGTCTCGATTTGTGCTCATTTGATTTCAATTTATAATTCTTTACAAAAAATGCATTACAGTTGAATTTAAACAAGTTGTACTAAATAACTGTACCTGATGTACCATGCGTATCATCAACTTACACATCTTAATGTTGACAATAATATTATCTACTTACTATCTAGGGTTTTAAGCCTCACATTCGAAAACTTCTGAATATTTCCCACATCTTTTGCGCCTTCAGCTAGAAGATATTTCTCATCTGTGCTGCGATGTGGTGACTTAAGTTCACTTGGAGACAATAGCCAGGAGGCAAGGTTTATTCTCCTTAAATTATACATGACATACGCATATCAAACACTTGAAGAGAACAGAAAATAAACAATTACATCTATGCGTCAAGGTAAGGAAAGCAACAGTGTCTAACATCTTTCACTGATGTTATGAATCTGTCTGAATTCATTTTGAAAACTGTCAAGTACATGTACTGCAAAAAATATAAAACATAAATCAAATGAAACATATGGAAATTAAATAAGCTACACTGATACATTTCACCATGCTGAAGGTTGTTTCAATGTACTACGGCATATATAAAAATAATCCAAAACTTGCTTTGCTCATCGACCGTATCGACAATTTTGATGTGATTGAGATGTTTTACACGAAAACTTGACCCAAATATATACAATTTTTAAATAAAATTCGCCGGTATACATAACTTGACTTCTGCAGAAAAGAACCCATGCCTAGGAAATGGTTTCAGGTTGTTTTCTAGAGCGGTATGTTGTTTTTGCTTTCGTAGCTTGTGTACTGTTTGTATCAAAAATTGCTGCTTCCCTGTACAGTTTGTAGTTTGTAGATTTAAATAAGTAATCAACAAAACATTTCCGACGCACAAAAGCAATTCGTCATGTAAAACATATTGTTTCTGCATCACTTACAGGTTATGTTCGATATAAACGTACTGTGTATGTTATCATGAGCTTCCAACGAAATAGGCTCATAAGTTTCTGAAACTTTTGAAAACAAAACACAAAACAAAACTGATGACTCATTGATGGCCAGGTTTGCACTAGGAAAGAATATGATTCGTATGGTTGCAAACAGGGATGCAGATTCAAATTGTTGCCAGTCGGACATTTCATCTTTGACCCAAAAACACGAACCCGGAGGTAACTTTTTTTGTATGAATAAAGAATGAGAAAGTATTACTATATGTTGGTTCTTCATTCAATGCATACTATTAAACATAGCAGTTAACTATAACTATTGATTTATCAATAACATGCATAAAATGGTTCATAATTGCAAATCAATGTTTACTAACTAAGACTTACCGACACGGCGAGAGTGCTAGTTTGAGCGAGTTTACAAGCGAATTTGCGTCAAGATAGACAAGAAATTTCTTAAAATTAATTGCACATAGTTCATCAAAAGTTCAAATCATGGACCAAATAATTTGTACCTTCTAAATAAGCATTTTAAATTTTGTAACTTGCAAAATATGTCCATCAATATATGACCAGAGCACATCCGTTAAAACAGCAAAAATGCGATATTCCACATCGGAAACACTGGTCAGCTGACAACATTGAACGACAGATTTGTTTTTATGTAATTGTCAATATTCCTTTAACTGTTCTGTCACACAAGGGGTATTTCTGTACTCCGTGTGACATCATCCGTCAATGATCTAGATTTACCTGTGTTTACTTGCATGTTAAAGCCTTTACCGTACTTTAGAACCTAATGGACTTCTCCAAGAAAGACGCACTAACAAGCAATGCCTTATACTCACATTTAATCAACGGCAACGCTTCTTTTCTATGTAACAGCAAGTTCCATTCTATACTCATGGTAAAAATGGTTGACACCCCCTAATAGTTATAGGAATGAAATGTTATATAAACAACGTAACGTATCAGTTTCGATTTTTTTTTGTGGTAAAACATGTTATTAGTGGATGTCTTTTTTGGATAGTGTCCTTGAGTATTTAAATTTAGTCAAAAGAGTTCATTCCTTGTGTCTTGAGACCTTGGCATTGGTACATTGTTACACTGTTTGAGTGTTCTCATTTTGGTTATAATAAATAAGTGAAAGTTTTAAAATAATTGCAAAAGGAAAAAAAAACGACGCAAAGGCCGAAAAAAACACCAGCAAATTATCACAATTTAGTTAAAAACTGATTTAGATTAGTTAAAATTTGTCGAAGAGATTTACACCTTTTAAAAGTCTAAAACACGATGTTCGCCAAATTGGCTAAACACTTGAGATATATTAATGTCTTGATAAAAGTTTCCCCTTATGTGCGCAGTGTCCCAAAACTCACACAATATGTGTCTAATTGTGAGGGGGCACTGGCAGGGAATACATACTGGGGGGTTTCCTCCTTTAAAAGGTATGAATGGGTGAGATGACTGTGTCCAATACGACATCGTCGTAGGACACAAACCTCCTGTTGGGTAAAAGAAGAAAGAGATTTAAAGCCTAAATGAGGTTGTAAAATTATGAAGTTTGTTGTGTTGTTGTTGGTCCCATTGGGACCTCAACAGCTGCTTAATGTAGATTAATAGCAGGTTTAGAATCCGTATATGTAACTTTAGTAGGGGAAATATGTTTGAGGTTGAATGCTGATTTAGCTGCTGAATCAGCTTTGTTATTGCCTCTCTTATATCCATATGACTAGGAAGCCAGCAGCCTGCAAGCAGGAAAGCGAGTCTGAAAATATAATATAAAAATAGATCCATGGGCTCGCTAGCTCATCAGGATGTCATTGATTTATTATGTAAGGTTGACTATCTAAGTTACCTCAAGTAATATATTGTTAACAAGCAAAAAATCGGTTTTTAAATCCTGACCCCTGTGACCCACATTTGGAGTATTAGGGTCACCAATCCTACACTTAAGAATCACCTTTGACCAAAGAGTCTCTTCACAACATTTCACCTTTCTAGAGCTTTACATACTTGAGATAAAGATGAAAAAAGGTTTTTGGGTTGTGACCCGTGACCTAGATTGGGGTCACAGGGTCACAAAATCTATAATTTTAAATCCCCATTGGCCAAGGAGTCTGTAAACAAATTTTCCGCTCTCTAGACCTTTTGGAACTGGAGAAGAAGATGAAAATAGTTTTTTAAGGATGTGACCCCTGTGACCCCATTTGTGGTCACGGGGTCACACAATCTACAATTTCGAAGCTATCCCTATTGGCCAAGGAATCTGCACACAACTTTTCAGCTCTCTAGACCTTTTGGAACTGGAGAAGAAGATGAAAATAGGTTTTTAAGGTTGTAACCCCTGTGACCCCATTTGGGGTCATGGGGTCACGAAATATGCAATTTAGAATCCCCATTGGCCATGGAGTATACACATAACTTTTTTTTTAGCTCTCCAGACTTTTTGGAACTGGAGAAGAAGATGAAAATAGGTTTTTAAGGCTGTGACCCCTGTGACCCCATTTTGGGTCATGGGGTCACAGAATCTACAATTTAGAACCCCCATTGCCCGATGAGTCTGCACACAACTTTTCAGCTCTCTAGACCTTTTGGAACTGGAGAAGAAGATGAACATAGGTTTTTAAGGTTGTAACCCCTGTGACCCCATTTGGGGTCATGGGGTCACGAAATATGCAATTGAGATTCCCCATTGGCCATGGAGTCTACACATAACTTTTTTAGCTCTCCAGACTTTTTGGAACTGGAGAAGAAGATGAAAATAGGTTTTTAAGGCTGTGACCCCTGTGACCCCATTTTGGGTCATGGGGTCACAGAATCTACAATTTAGAACCCCCATTGGCCGATGAGTCTGCACACAACTTTTCAGCTCTCTAGACCTTTTGGAATTGGAGAAGATGAAAATAGTTTTTTAAGGTTGTAACCCTTGTGATCCCATTTGGGGTAATGGGGTCACGAAATCTCCAATTGAGAATCCCCATTGGCCATGGAGTCTACACACAACTTTTCACCTCTCCAGACCTTTTGGAACTGGAGAAGAAGATGAAAATAGGTTTTTAAGGCTGTCACCCCTGTGACCCCATTTGGGGTCATGGGGTCACGAAATCTACAATTTAGAGTTCTCATTGGCCATGGAGTCTGCACACAACTTTTCCGCTCTCAAGACCTCTTGGAACTGGAGAAGAAGATGAAAATAGGTTTTTAAGGCTGTCACCCCTGTGACCCCATTTGGGGTCATGGGGTCACGAAATCTACAATTTAGAGTTCTCATTGGCCATGGAGTCTGGACACAACTTTTCCGCTCTCAAGACCTCTTGGAACTGGAGAAGAAGATGAAAATAGGTGTTTAAGGTTGTGACCCCTGTGACCTCATTTGCGGTCACGGGGTCACATAATCTACAATCGAAAATCCCCATTACCAAAGGAGTCTGCATATAAAATTTCAGCTCTCTAGAATCATTGGTTCTGGAGAAGAAGTCGAAAAAGTGAAATGTTTACGGACGGACGGATGGACGCCGCACGCCATGCCATGCCATAAGCCCATCGGGCCTTTCAGGCCTAATGAGCTAAAAATTGGGAGTTGGGTTTTTAATGTGGTGGACGGCCTTCAGGATGGCCTTAGCTTCTGCAGTAAAGATGCTGCTGCCATCATGCAGCCTTGAAGCATATGTTGTTGATGGATTGACAATTGTCCAATTTCATGTTTAATGACCCTAGTGTGTCTCTTGCCCCAAAAAACGTTGAAATAGACATCTAGATCATCAAATTTGAGTGAATGATTTTATATTTGCGGTCATTTGGTGGTGTGGGTGGCCATTTTTGACGCCATAATGGAGTTTTGTGTTCCATAATAGACACACACCATTTTTTATGATCTTAATGTGTTCGTTGCCCCTCAAAAACCTACGGATAGACACCAAGATAGTCACATTTGAGTTTAGGGTTACAGAGTCATCATCAATGAGAGGTTTCGGTGGCCATCTTGGACGCCATCTTGAAAAAAAAAACCTTTTCCGGGGTTCCAACTTAGGTAAACTTTTAGTATGTCATAAAGTACACTAACCCATACCAGAATCAGTTGAGAAACATTTTGTAGCAATTTGTTGGGGGTTGAGGGTGTTTTTCAATATATTGACCCGACTATAGATGATCAGTGGTACTGCGTTGTTTGCGGAACCCACATTGAATATCAGTAAGTAATTTAATAGTTTCCAAGTACCAAACTAGACATCATTGATCATCCGTTCCATAGTTTTACATACACAACTTGTTAAGGCTATAGGACGATAGTTGGAAGGACCTGTATGATCCTTCCCAGGTTTTGGGACTATTGTGCCAACAAAAAGGAAAATCACCTGTTTTCCCTATATGATTAAATACCTGAAGAAGACTTAAAGTCAAGGTTCTGGTAGATTTTCAAGAAGCTGATAATGGATTTCATCAGGGCCGGTTGCTGTAGAAAGTGCAGTTTTAAGCTCTGACAAGGAGAAGTGTTTATAACCATTGTCAGATGTGAAATTAAGTAGTCGTTTTTCCTGTACCTTTTGGTACCTTTGGAAAGCAGGAACGTAATTTGAAGATGAAGAGTTTTTAGAGATTGTTTCAGCCAATGTCAAGTTTTGATGTGAGTAGGTGATCGTTGACCTTAAGATGTTTTATTGTAGATTTGGAACCTTTGCCTTTAACTTTACTTATCATATTCCAGACTTTGCTTATTGGTGTTCTGGAACTTATCTTAGAGACATAGCCTCTGCAAGTTTCACGTTTTTGTTGGTTTACTGTGCGTCGAGTTTTAGCTCAGGCCTTGCGACAATTATCTAGATTTATTCTTGAAGGTCGTTTACTGAGCTTGTGCTCAGCTTTTTTACATGCATTAATGGTAGTATTGCAGGTTTCAATAAACCATGGCTTGTGAATGCGTGGATTTGCCGAGGTTTTAGGGATAGTTTCAGTTCTTATATCAATGAGACCTTTAGAAAAAGGCCTCAACAGGATCAGTTGCATTAAGTATTTCATCAAATATAATATGATCACGGCAAAGTGCAGAAAATCTTCTCCAATCAGCCTTGGAAAATTTCCAACGAGGATTGTGATCCTTGGGTATAGGTGATGAGGGTTCTAATCTTCCGCACGTATCCTCATGGACTGACCATGAAAAGTCATGTTAAAGGGATGCATCAGTTACTGATTAATCTAAAGCTGTATATGAGCCTGTAGATATGTGTTTGTGTCATCATTAAAACTTCGAAACTTTCGAGTCTTTTACCCCTAGAATCTAGGGTATTACTACCCCAGAGGGGATAGTGATTGTTGAAGTCACCCATGATAATAAAAGGTTTAGGTAATTGGGTAACAAGTTGATCAAGATCTTTTATAATAAGATCTTGATATGATGGAATATATAAATAACAGAGAGTTAAAGTTTTAAATAAAGATAAGTTGACAGCAACAGCCTGTAATTGTGTTTTTAATGGAATTAGTCTGAGGATAAGTCCATTACATACTAAAATTGATGCACCCCCCTTAGCCCTATCAGCAGAAGGGGAGTTTTATTATAAAAAGTGAATGGTCTCATTGCAACTTTATCAGATTCTTTAAGATGAGTTTCTTGAAGGCAAATAGCTTGGGGATTGTATTGTTGGGCCAACAAGCCAAATTCATTGATATAAACCTAAAAGCCTCGACAATTCCACTGGAGAATCGCCATAGTTGCAAGGATAAAATCAAATATTAATAGCCTCCTGATGGATGTTTTACTGGCGAAAGGCGACAGTCCAAACACCGAACCCTGTGCCCCCTTTTGGGCGAGTTGTTAAGTGATGCGGAGGGATTGTCGTGGTACCTATTGTTGAAGATGTTGCATTGCGCAACGTTTTTATGGTTGGTGGATCATTGATCCACTCAATTTCCGTCTGAGTGGAGACGGAGCATTTAGGGTCATTTGCTGAAGATACTTTTGTTGAAAAGAAGGCTTTTGGCCCTCAGTAACAAGGTGTTTTGCTTCATGGAAGGAAATGTTGTTGGTGAATTTTACTTTTAGTATTCTAGACTCCTGTTGCCACCGTGGGCATTCCTTGGAGGAGCCATGTGTTCGCCAGCACAGTTGGCACACTTCAGCAACTCCTTGCAGATGTTTGGATTGCTTTCATCCTCAAGTTTGCCACACTGTTGACAAACACGCTCATCCGCTTTGCAGGAGTTACTTCCATGGCCAAATTTCTGGCACCGGTAGCAACCGAGAGGGTTAGGGATATATAGTTCTGTATGGAGTTTGTAATAGCCTGCATTTAAAAATTTTGGAGCCTGCGGAAGTGAAAAGGTTAGAAGGTAGGTGTGGGTTTTGATGATGTTACCCTCCTTCTTGATGGTGATGGTTTTTTTGCCTGTAGGTTTCATGTCGGGTGTACAAAAGTCCATCATCCCGTTTCCCCACCCTCCATGGAGCACCAACAAGGGCGATGCTGCATGTCAGCGGGGCTCCTGCTGACAGCACCGGGGATACCAGGATGATATACTAAAGAGTTGCCAATTCTTCACTGGATTGACCCATTGGCCACTGTTATCTTGGAAGCTGATTAAAGTTTGTAAATGAGTGCAAGAGAGCACTAAGAATAGCAAACAGAAAGTAGACATAAGTACATCAGGAAGGATATCATTGTTAAAAGGTAAAGAAAATAATTGTAAAGAGAGGTAGCTGCGTAAGAAGGATAGAAAAGAAGTGCACAACCAAGTGCTTGGCATGACCAGCCAACTAACCAGACCGGGCCAATCTGGCCACCTGTCTAGATGAAGTCGGGGCTGAATCAGTGTATTGGTCAGTGGTAGCATTCAGCTACACACAACCCTAAACCACAAGGCATCCTTCCTCCACCCGTACAGGTCGCAGCCCACGGCCAACCGACTGCCCCCTTTTAGTCAACTCTTACGACAAGCAGGAGAACTGAGGGCCTATTCTAACCTGGGCACCCCACCAGGTTGTGATATGTGAAATGATCAAAATATGTGAACATATGCCACTTAAAAGACAACCTCCAGATTGAGCAACGAGAAAATGCAATGATATACGTATATATAATAATCAACAAGCAAGTTTATTCTTTATCTTTACATGAAAGAAAAATATTCAAGGCAAAATATATTGTGATAATCATCTGTCGTTGATGTTATTTCCAAATAAACCTGAAAGTGTAGCTATTTCCTCCTCTCTTCAAACATCATCGATGTACACCTCTCTACTTCCGGTGTACAATGATACACAGTGGCTACACTCGCTACTGACAATCTGTTGGTGATTTAGCATCTAAATTAACAATATTCATTCAAATGGAAAAGAACTTATATGGATATTAGTCAATCTCCACAACAGCTGAAAAATTTGGGTATCGCTTGATTAATTTGCATATGTATATTATGCCGAAATTTTAAAATGACGAAAAAATCTTGGTACAGAAGTACATCATGTTTTTTTTCCTAATATATCAAATTGAACATTAACATTTCTCGGATCAATTTGTCAGAGGTTATACAATCCAATATATATAGTGCCCACTGGTGAAGGAGTTTACACAGAAGATTTCCACTTTGCAGTGACTCATTTGCCCTTATTCCTGTCATGGGGTGAACAAATTTAAAAACTTCATCGACTAAGATGCCTGGCGTAAACCTAACACCTTCTTAGTCTAATTAGCGAAAACTTGCATTAAAACTTACCTCAACATATCACACTCATGTCGCCAATATGTTGACACAGTCGTATCGATATTCGTCATTTGCCCCTCAGGAGGAATAGTTGCTCCAGATTTCTGAACTGATTCTCGAACGAGCAGCTCTCTGTCGATATTGTTTACAAACATCTGGAATTGAGCAGGAGTAAGGAACCACAGTGGATCTTCATCAGAGTCTATTTTCCAGCAGTCTTTATCACCAAAGGCTACATCCTTCATCACTGACACGAAGTCCGTTGCAGCTATAGATGCAAGAAACCCCTTTATTATATTATCACATTTCTCTCTGTCCATTGTCAATGAAACAGGATTGCAAAATGGTGACGTTTCATTCAAAATGTTTTCCATTGTCTTTGAGAAGACATCATTGTCCCTTATTTCATCTTTACCAACGAGTCCGTATATAGCACTCAGGTGCTCGCAGGTGAACTTTCTTAGCCTACAAATAACATTGCGTGTCAATCGGAGCAAGTACTTCTTGTGGTTGTGGTTATGAATATCATCTGTGACACATAAAACTGTGCATGGACGATCTGGGAAGATTATGAATACTTCCCAATTGATGCCGTCTGGAACATTTATCTGCTCAAGGTTCATGAGAACGGTGAGTGATTTGGTTACGTGGACAAGGCCATGGTTGACTCGATCTCCCCACTCCTGTATTCTTGCATGCAGATTTTGCAAAACTTGTCCACCTTGGATTGTGTGTATTGACGAGAGGAAGGTACTCGGCTGGCCTAAAAGGACGATGATTATGTAACATGTTTAATTTGTTGAATTTAATATATAAATGCCTTGTCAACAGTAGAAATTGGACATTACTACTGTTAAAAACTCCTCAGAAAAAAAAGCTCTTCAAGAGTTCACCTTTAAAGATCTATAATAAGGCATGACCAAAGGGTCACACTATCACCAATTTTATATTTCATACACATTGATCAATGAGCCTGTACCTTTGAAGAATTATGTGTATTGCAATACGTCTTGATGTCCTTATCAGGGATCACATGATCCAAAAATAAACAAATGCTCATCGGCCAATGGATCCTTACAGAGGACTGAACTTTCCAGGGCTTTAAAAGTTCTTCAAGTGAAGAATAGTATGTTTTTAGGGCCTATGGCCGTTATTTTGGGTCACCAAATCTACTATCCAAAATAATCAAGGTATCTATATATAGAATTCACACTCTCTAAATGTAGTTGATTTGACATAAGTTGTAGACGTAGGTCGAGGTCGACATAACACAAAATGATGGCTAAATGCCATGGAATGTTGGTCATTATATACAATAATTGAAAAAAAAGGTTGCCCAACTCCGCAGATAGCTACTGAGAACTCATGTTCTCTCGAGAATGGACTCTGCAACGGCCTATATATTCGGCATTTCCGACAAGTTAATGCATTACAATCAGAACACGCCTGCCCGAATTACAACTGGAAGCAAAACACCCTGCGACATACCACATATCCGCAAATATCCCCACTAGCATCATATCCCCGAACAATTTATTTCAAGATTTTGACTCTCACTTATCAAGCGATTCATAAAATGGGACCACTCTATCTTCAAGAGCTCATCACAGTGTATACGTTCAATGCAATCTTGGAATCATCACAATTTGGAGATTGTCCAAACAATCTAGGAATGTTACACCATTCCTAGATTGTGTAGGTCTCACAATCTGAAGATTGTTTAAACGATCTAAGAATAATCACATTCTAGGAATTTGTTTCCTTGCAGTTACATATTGCAGAGAAGGTGGAGAAAAGAGTTAAAAGCGCTTCACAATCTAGGAATCAACCGTTATTTACAGTAGGTAGATGAAATATCATAACCCCTCACAATCTAGTAATCGATCTCGATAGTTGGTAGATTAAATATCATAACCATTCACATCTAAGAATCGACCCCTGTAGTCGAAAGTTGAAATATCATAAGCCTTTAGAGATATTCCTAACAACTACTGGTGGGACCACATTCTTTTCTTTAACTTTTTAAGTACCAAAAGGGGAACATGAAAACAATGGAATATCATCAAATACTGGAAAAGTAAGGATGGCTATCTGCCTGACTAGATTTTAAATGTTCATGAAGGAAGGAAAGGGAACATCAATTTAAAAGTCCATATAATAATCATCAAATCTGCTTGGCACTTTCCCTGAACGCTGGGAGCGTCCGGCTGGGGCTATGGTAAGTCTCTGTCCGAGCCCTCTGACGGGGATGTGTCAGAGTAGCTATGTTCACAGGGTGTCTCAGTAGCATTATCAGGTGATAGTATCAGTGGGGGTGTCCCACCTTCCAAACTCAGAGGAGACAGAGTATCACATGGGGGTTTGGATATTTCTAATGGGACCTCTGGTAAGTTAGGAAGCGGGCAGTCCCTGAGAGGTGTGGGTTCGCCACAGTCATAGTCCAGAGGTTGATTCTGAGGTATTTGACTTTGGAGCTTGTAGCAATCTGTAAGTTTGGCACGGTAGTAGGTGCTACGGAGCTGAGAGTCCATAAACTTCTAGATGTTGCACCAGGCGCCGTCCACAGAAACCACAAGGTAACACTTTCGTCCACACAGAGTGAAGGTAGACAAGATCGCCAACAGAATAACAGGTGTGGGTTTAGTCTACATCAGAGGGTTCTTAGTTTGTTAACTATGAGAATGGTTTGTCTGTCTACTTTCATGTTGTTTCATGATGATTTCCATGTCTGAGATGGGGATTTGAGACTGGGTGAACTGATCCCTTTGAGTGAGAATCTCCCTAGCTGACAAGCCTTGAGATCTGATACCAGTTTAGGCGTGTCACCGCTGTGGCAAGGGATAAGAGTGTAGTGGCACTGTTCTATACAATCTTGGAAGAAAACATATCTTAAGATTTGGCCTATACCATCTTGGAATATTTGTATATTCCAAGATGGTATATCAAATCTTAAGATATGTACGGCTCTAAGGTGTCTAATTAGCCTCATGGTTGGCGTTCACACAGCACTGTGTAGGCATAGCATTACTGTTGATAATTACCGTGATGGCAAATATGAATTTTGATGGAGCACCCTTAATTAACTATCTGTGTGTAGAGGCTGTCGTGTATAGCGTATAGAATTTCAATCAAGTGGGATAATTAACAATCGTCATGCGTCTCGCCATAATCTCGGTACGCTTGTCTCAGCCTTGGACTATTTCTCGGCGCGCTCTGTGCACTGCGCTGTGTCAAAGGTATATGATATTTCGGTTATGAAGCTGTCGTTGTTCATGTTTAGCATGTACAGTGTGAACTTATCTTTTACGCAGCTTTTTGTCACATTACACAACTTACGGGAGAGTTAAAATAAGTCGCAATAAAATGAAGTAAAGTTAGACGCAAGCCACCGTGCTTTAAAGGTTCCTTAAGCGTTAGAAGGAAAATATAAATGAACATTACGGCATCATTTAATAATCGAATCTCTCAAACTCTGATTCTGCTGATTTCAATTTAAATTTCATTGAGACTGCATACTATATTTCGTTAATGCCATATTACCGTAATTATAACACACAATGACATTTCGAATTTATCAGTTTATCACACGGATTAACCAAGCTTGGTATCAAGTGAAGAAATCACTCAGACAGAAATACTTAGTACTTACCATAATTTTATTACAAGCTAGTTGAACAGCTCATCGCAGACAGACAGACAGTCAGACTGATTGTTTAGTAGCGTCTCACCATATGTACATAGAATGAATACATATATAAAATTTGTACAAAATTTATAATAGTTGACCCTCCTTTATGGTCCCCTATGATATGTTCATGATGTTTACATGTCTGTTCTATACATTTTATTTTTGTATTTGAGATTAATGCCTTAAAACACATAGCACGATGGAGATGGTATCTTTCCGGAATTTGAATCGGTAAAATACTTTGTATGTAGTTTGTTGTTATAATGTGTTGTCTTTATGGATTAACTTTGGGTTGTAGTTATAGTTGAACTGACCTGCGAAAAATGAACACCAGTAAATAGATAATTAACGTGTACATGAGTGAATGAGGCATGACATGGATTATTTCCTATGCATACAATGTTTGTTAAATTAGGCAAAATACAGAACGGTATAATTGTCAGTAGGATGCAACAGTTTAATAAAATTGTGTTCAGATGGATATTACCAAACATACAATCTTGGAATATCTAGTGAATACCTGTCGCATATGAACTCTATGCTATGATAAATGAATAAACCTCCCTCCAAGAAATGACCTACACAATCTTGGAATATATTTATATTGTGAATATCTGTCGCTGTGAACTATATGATATGATATATGAATAAACCTCCCTCCAAGATAGACCTATACAATCTTGGAATATATTGTGAATATCTGTCGTATATGAACTTTACTATATGTGAATAAACTTCCCTCCAAGAAAAGACCTATACAATCTTGGAAAATCAATTTAATACCTGTCGCATATGAACTTTACTATATGTGAATAAACTTCCCTATAAGAAATGACCTATACAATCTTGGAATATCTAGTGAATACCTGTCGCATATGAACTCTATGCTAAGATATATGAATAAACTTCCCTCCAAGAAAAGACCTATACAATCTTGGAATATCAATTTAATACCTGTCGCATATGAACTTTACTATATGTGAATAAAATTATCTCCAAGAAATGACCTATACAATCTTGGAATATCTAGTGAATACCTGTTGCTGTGAACTCTATGCTAAGATATATGAATAAACTTCCCTCCAAGAAAAGACCTATACAATCTTGGAATATAAATTTAATACCTGTCGCATATGAACTCTATGCTATGTTACATGATTAAACCTCCCTCCAAGAAATGACTTATACAATCTTGGAATATATTATGAATACCTGTCGCTTATGAACTCTATGCTATGATATATGAATAAACTTCCTTCCAAGAAAAGACCTATACAATCTTGGAATATCAATTTAATACCTGTCGCATATGAACTATATGCTATGATATATGAATAAACCTCCCTCCAAGAAATGACCTATACAATCTTTGAATATTTTGTGAATATCTGTCGCATATGAACTCTATGCTATGATACACGAATAAACTTCCCTCCAAGAAATGACCTATACAAATCTTGGAATATCTGTCGCATATGGTGTCAAAAACGAAACTTATATAAAGTATGCAGATATTTTTACACTACATGTTACATATTTTGAATATATATATATATATAAGATCACAACCGAGTATATGACCTGTTTGTTATGTGGACAAACCTCCCTCCAAGAAATGGCCATACAGTCTTGGAATATGCAGTGAATATCTGTGGCAAATGATGTAATAATCAAATAGGAATATTTTTAAAATAAATGTTAAAATCACAGCTTCTTTTGTAAAATACTATAACGAATCACTAAGTGATTACGCCAGGAAAATAGAATCCCGTCCCAATGCATATTGTTGTACATCCCATTGTTATCACAGTTGCCTCTTGTCAGACAGAATGGCAGTTTCATAATTGTCGCTTTTCTCTGACGGGTCAAGAAAAGGCCATTCAATCTTGGCATATCAAGTGCATCTAGTTTGTGAAAGGTTTAATCATCAAATGCCACATTTGAATCACCTCTTCCCACATTATAACGCTATGCCTCATTAATTTATATTTATATGCTGGTATAACAGCTTTGTGAAATGCCATAATGAATCATGAAGTGATTACGTTGGGACAGTATTGTCCTGTCACCACGCTAATTGTTGTAATCACAGTTACATCCTGTTAGACAGGGTGACATTACATAGTTGTCGCCTTTCACTGATTGGCAAATCTTGACATATGTAGTATATATTTGTCGTCAGTGGTCAAATTTTCTCATAGCAACTTTAAATAAATTCGTTTCCTGCTATTAATCTATCTGCCACATGAATGAAATAACGGGATCCTGAAGTATTTACGATTAAGAGACAGGACTGTCAAATGTGTCACAAATTATGATTGAAATGAATGTAAATATGACAGAATAATTTCAATATGCTAACAACCTGTTTGTCTTATGAAACACTGTTAAGAGATATCAACATATAAACAACATAAAAAGTTATAAGTAAATGGGGAAAGAAGCAGAAGAAACTAGGCAAGGGACTGTCGACTAAAACACATACTTCTTACAGTTAAAATAAAATTGCAACATGTGCTGCAGTATATTAATTCTAAAAAATAAGTAAAATCGTGCATTTGATAATCTAACTTTTTAAAACTTAATATGTATTTATATATCTGTTTAGCAATGCATATAAATATGTATCAAGTGTTTATGTTCACGTATTTGTATGTATTGTTTATGTACATGTATATGTTTAATAACCTGTCACTCCCAAAATTGTCCATACAAACTTGTGTTTCCAATGTAACTTTGCCGTTATGGCAACTTAATATGTATTTATATATCTGTTTAGCAATGCATATCAATATGTATCAAGTGTTTATGTTCACGTATTTGTATGTATTGTTTATGTACATGTATATGTTTAATAACCTGTCATTCCCAAAATTGTCCATACAAACTTGTGTTTCCAATGTAACTTTGCCGTTATGGCAATTTCTTCATCAAATGACAAACTCGTCCATAAACAAGTACTTATGTATCTATAGCAATATCTTCATCTTTATGTCTGTTAAATTCAAATTTACAGTTCATCAAGGTAATGTATTTAAACTAAGGTCACAGTTTGTATTGAAGGTCATTTTCTTCATAGAAATAACTTTCTCATCAAAGTCATTATTTTCATCAAATAATTTTTTCACCAAAATCATTATTTTCATCAAAGTCGATATTTTCATTAAAGGCATTTCTTTTTCATTAGTCATTTTTTTTTCATCCAAGTAATTTTTGGCATAAAAGTCACTTTTTTCAGCAAGTCATTATTTTAATCAAAGTCAAGATTTCTATCAAAGTCAAGATTTTCATCAAAGTTATTGTTTTCACCAAATCAATTTTTCTGCAAAGACACTTTTTTAATCAAAGTCAATATCTTTATTAAAGAAATATTATTCATCAAATTTATTTGTTTTCTTCAAAATAACTTTTTCCATTAAAGTCATTTCTTTTCACCAAATCACTTTTTTCATCAAAGTCAATATTTTCATCAGAGTAATTCTTTTCCATCAAAGTTAATTTTTTCATCAAAGTCAATATTTTCATCAAATAATTTATTCACCAAAATCACTTTTTAAAAATTTAATTCACCCAAGTCTTTTTTTTCCCATCAAAGGCACTTTTTTTTCAGGAAAGTCAATATTTTAATTAAGGTCAATTTTGACCAAAGTCACTTTTTTCATCAAAGTCGATATTTTCATTTTTCACCAAAGTCAATATTTTTTTAATCAAAGTCAAAACTTTCATTAAATCATTTTTTTCACCAAAATCACTTTTTTCATTAAAGTCGATATTTTCATTATTCTTTTTCATCAGAGAAATATTTTCATCAAAGTAATTTTTTTTCATCAGAGTTATATTTTCATCAAATCATTTTTTCACCAAATCACTTTTTTCATCAAAGTCAAGATTTTTTTCAAAGTTGTTTTCTTTCATCAAAGTTATTTTGTTACCAAATCATTTTTTCAGCAAAGACACTTTTTTAATCAAAGTCACTTTTTTAATCAAAGTCACTTTTTTAATCAAAGTCACTTTTTTAATCAAAGTCACTTTTTTAATCAAAGTCAATATCATTATTAATGAAATAATATTCATAAAATTTATTTGTTTTCTTCAACGTAACTTTTTCTATCAAAGTCATTTCTTTTCATCAAAGGCAACATTTTCGTCAAAGTCATTTTTCCACCAAAGTCATTCTTTTTAAATCAAAGGCAATATTTCCATCAAAGTCATTTTTTCATTAAAGAAATTTTTTTCATCAAAGTCATTTTTTCACCAAAGTCACTTTTTTCATATCAAAGACATTTTCCCCATCAAAGTCATTTTTTCATTAAAATAAATTTATGTAAACAATTTTCAAAGTCATTTTATTACAATATCTCAAGATTGAACAAAATAATCTTAAGATATTTTAAATATTCTAAGATAGAACAGGAGGTTTCAGGTTTAGATCATATCTTAAGATTTCTGTACATATCTTAAGATTTGTTATACCATCTTGGAATATAAAAATATTCCTAGATGGTATAGGCCAAATCTTAAGATATGTTTTCTTCCAAGATTGTATAGAACAGCACCACCAACAGGGTTCTTTTTCCAACTCTTGAATAGCTCTCTCTGCCACTGGATTTTTGTTGCGATTCTTGGTTCTTCCTAACTCCAAACAGATATTGTGTTGTTTGAGCAATTGGTCATTTGTAAGAGACACAAATCCAGGTGATGGGTCCACCCTAACTACACTGGGAGGACTGGCAAGAGGTTTCAGCTGTATGCACATTTGGATTAGAGCATTGCGCAGTGACTCACGGCGTTCGTCTGATATGAGGCAAGCGGTGGTGAAAGAAGTCACATACTCCCGCACGACAAGGACGAATTGTTTCTCCCTTTTCAACACGTCGGCAGCGAACAAGAGACCGATTAACTCCGGAGGATGACCTGTAGACTGTTGTTCCAAGGTGTGGGGGAATTTTGCAAGTGAAGAGCACACATGGCAGGCAGAGGTGGTAAGATCAACAGCTTTGTCCATATCCAGGGCGAAGAAGTATCTGTGTATGACAAGTTTAAGTTGGTGACAGGAAGGGTGGTCCAGTTGGAGATGAAGGGATGTAACAAGTCCATCAAGTACATCACGAGGCACTATGATGCGGTCACGAGTGGGAGATAAGGGCTCACTCTGTTGCACAACCAATAAGTCATCTCTAGCAATAGTTACCACGGTAAGATAATGCTTAATGTCCTTGACATCGGTTTGCTTCTTAGATGGTGTGGTTCCTGACAGGTGAGAGTGTACACGACGAAGATCATGGTTTTCAGACTGAAAAGCATGCCATGCTGTCCTATTTGTGTAGGGAAGCTTAGAGACTCCATGTACAATGTCTTTCAATACAGTGGGTTCTTCATATTTTCTTACGAATGTGCACACTTGACAAAATTCGTCCTTACACTTGACAGCGTTTCTAGTGGCGAAGCCTGAAGGGATGTTGGCACTCCCGGACAGGTGGCGGACAGAGGCTTGATAACAGCTGACTTGTTAGAGGAAAGTAGATACACGAGGGCTAGCTGAGAATTCTCCTCGACAGAGTTTCTCATATGCTTGGACACAGGGTTTGCTGTCTGTGAGTATACAGACCTTGTGTTTTGATTGGATGAGATATGGTGAGAAGTGTTCGTTGCTACAGCTATGGCAAGGGCTTCTATTTCATACGGCAGCCACGTTTCCTTTCGACCACGGAGCTTGGCGCTAAAGAAACCAGCAACTCTGGGTTTGTTCTTTCTAGTGACGTATAGAGTGGCGCCAATCTCATTACACTTTACGGACCCGTCTGTGACAATCCACAACTGGTCATCTGCAAGAGATAGGGTTATGGTTTTGTTGGAGTTGAGAGCGGTCTTAGCAGCTGTAAAGGCGTTCAGGAGGGAATTTGACCATATCACCTTGTCTTGGGACTTCTTGCCAGCTTGGGCGCTATCTAAGAGCGAGATGTTTGATGCACAGTTTGGAAGGACACGGGCTAGGACCTTCTATGCTCCTATGAAGGATCAGAGTCCGGTAACATGTTCTGGTGGGGGGCTTGAGGCAAGTGCAGATATGCGGTGAGAGCAAGCTGTGAGGGTTCCTTCCCTCCATTTCCATCCAAGGATACTGACTGAGGATGGTGCAATGAAGGTCTTTTTGGTCGATAAACGAAGGTTAACGTTGTTGAGGTGTAGCGCATCCAAAACACGACGCAAATTTGATAATTTGATATCTGGAATAGTGTTGGCACCGCAATAAAGGTCGTAAGCTAGTAAGCAATATGCCCTCCTGCTGGATATCGCCTAGAACACGACACATGCATGAGCTCCTCTAGAGCTGTTTCCGACCCAGGCATGCCCATGGCACAGCGGGTATATACACATACAACTTTAAATTGAGTAGCAACACCATAGCACTTCATAGAGTTCCTGGAGAGAGGTATCTAGTGGAATGCCAGGGTGAGGTCAGTTGTTATAATGTTCTTCCATGATGCAATGTGGGTAGAGTCAAAGTCAGGCATGAGGGAGGGCTGGGGATTGCTGTACCTGCCCACGTCCGAAAAGGGTGTAACTAAATGAAATCCACCACTTCGCTTCTTCACCAGGAAAGAGGGATTTAAGTATTCAACCGAGATTCCTATATTCATCAGGACGGGCGAATACTCCCATGCGCTCAAGATCATCAAATTTCTGCTGAAGTTCAACAAGTGTGTCCCTTGAGTATTGGGGCACACGTCCTTTGCGTTGGGGTGGTTGAACTGCCTCCATGTTGACAACTGCCAGGAATATGATGAGGTGTTTAACCCAACCATATGTTGTTATAATGCTGCTTCGGGACCCTTCTTAACCAGGAAAGAGGGATTTAAGTATTCAACCGAGATTCCTATATCCTCAGGACTGGCGAATACTCCTATGCGCTCAAGATCATCAAATTTCTGCGGAAGTTCAACAAGTGTGTCCCTTGAGTATTGGGGCAAACGTCCTTTGCGTTAATGAACGTAATGAACAGCTTGCAATATATAGATACTAGTCTAAGTCAAACACGTTCACTATGCGTTGACCTTGCCCTTCGATGTTGACACCATATGTCGATCGCAAGTCGACAACTTCACTGTCCGAATATCTCTCTAGACTATAGGCCACGATTACAGTCATAATGTGTATGTAGTTGCTGTTCATCCAAACTTAAAAACTTGGCACTGTTGCTTCATTCTTTCTGTAGATTATATAACACTTGGAACTGGTAACATCTAATGTCAATAACCAACGTCAGCTGTCGATAGCCTCCACGCCGTAGGTCAACAGTCTTGACTCATCAGGTTAGCCGAGCGGTTGCTAAGGCGAGTTGACTATTAATAAGATTAATGTGAATGTTTGCATTAAAAATAAGACATTGCACAACATAACTTAAGAATACAGTTCATTTGCACAAACCTTTTTGTCTTTTTTTACAGTCCACTTTTGATTTATTCAACTGAATCTCGTGAAATACAGTCTTTCGTCGTAGGAGGTGCAAATAAGCGTTCTGGCCAGTTTACCATAATTACGCACTTGGTTATTGAAACCGGTTTCGGTTATGTAGAATTGTTTCCCTAATCCCAGGTAATAAACATAAGCAGTGTGACGAAACTGGGTATGAAAAATGTATGTATTAAATAAGAAAACACACTCGGTCCTTCGGTCTCATTAGATACGAAGTCTACGAAACTTGTGACCTGCCTATGGTATCTATGGTCAGATAGCGTCAGAAGGACAATCGTTTCGTATAATTCGAATCTAATGAGACCTCGTGTAGTATTCTCTTTTTATGTAACTCAATTGCTCTATTTAAAAAAAGAGTACATCTCACCCTTCTGCACCATGCATTTATAGATGTCACTGAACGAATCCCTCACTTGCCACACATTGAATGGAAATTGTGAATTACTTGGCCACTGACCAAGGTTTTCAAATTCAATTGTTTTACCATCTGAAATTACAGTTGAAAAGTAAAATTAGTTTCCTATATTTGACATAGTGAAACAGTTTGGTTTAGTTTCATTCTTAACATCATGTTGACATGCGATATTTTTGTTAAACAAACTTTGTGTTGAAAGTATTTTCTATTTACCTTTTGAAGTACACACTGTTTTGTCCATTGATGCCATCTGAAACAGATGTGATTTATATATGTCTGACATGGTATACAACATTATATATAACATGGTATTATATACTTTTGCTTAAATTTCCGTTTCGCATTTCGTATCTTTAAACAATAATATGGATTTTTAGAGCCAATGAGTCTGATTTTGGGGTCACATTATGAATTAAACGTTATAAATGGTGATATCTTATCTAGAAGCTGTAAAAGAGTAAAAGGTCAAGGCCATGAGTTCTGAAATCACGACAAAAATCCTCGTAAAGGCGATAACTTAAAATTGTGTTGTGCTATCAGGCTCTTATTTGGTATGGATCACGAGGTCACAAGCTTTTGTGAATATGCCTTTATATTTTAATTATGAACACCAAGTTTTTGGGCTGCTCTGCCTTTGCGGTGTCCCGCAAACGCTAATCTAATTATCATATATATTGTAAGAGTTAACAGATGTGCTTGTCAAATGAAATAATTTGAACAAAAACATCATATGACTATTGGCACATACAGAAATAAAAAAACAAGATAACTTTACTGCATATTAACACAGTTTCTTTTAACGAAAATGCCAATCATATAATAAGTATAATAATATACTTACTTTTCCAAAAGACAGATTATCCGGTATTGCCCTTATCACAGAACCCTGAAAATAACATAAGTTAAATGTACGTATATGTTCTTAATGAAGAACAACACACAAAAAAAGACGTGGTCATAACATGCCCAGCATATTGATTATCATTAAAACTAAAATAAAATATTATTTTCTCAATCAATCAATTAAGGTGATAATGCCTGCAAATAAAAAATGTAATTGTACTCTCTCTTTTAGTTTCTAAAAACGTGAAAAACAGTAACTTCAGAAGAAATAATAGCACGTTTTGCGTTTTCGAAATCCATTATCTTAAATGGTTTCTGAGGAAACCCCTTTGGAGTTGCAGACAGACATATTTATGGATTTACAACGTCTTTACTGTAGTGATCGGACGTTTCGGTGAAGATGCTTACACCATTATCAAAGGACTGATAGTGAACATTGTGGCATGACCTATTACTTTATCAATAAAAATAATGTTGCCAAGGTAAAACGTTTCTGAAAAGGGCAGTGGCGGACCAAGAGGGGGATTCAGGGGGTTCTAAACTCATAATGTCAGAGGAAAGGCATGTTCAGTATATCAAAGGTAACTATAAAACAGACTGATCAGAAACAATTGGTTGATTTCGCAAGACGGCATACTCAGTCTAATATGTTAATGTTAATGTCAAAGTGTAAGTTAAGGGTCAAAACTATTCACTGAACAAACCCAGAATAATGTGATGTGATCATCACTGATGTTTGACCAAGGGATATTCAAGGTTTAAGATGGATTGATGAAGATGATTCCGTGAGCCAGCCCTGTTATGACGTAGGATGTAATAATTGCGGTAAATGTAAAACCTGCAATAAACTGTAATAAAATCGCAGTAAGATGTAATAATGTGGTAAATTGTAATAAAAATGCGCAACATTGTAATAAAGATAAGTGCGGTAAATTGTAATAAGGATGTTGTTACCACATTAGTTGTAATAAACGCGATAAAATGTAATTACTGCGGAAAATTGTAAAATGGGTTGCAGTAAAATGTTCAGATGACATGTGCGGTAAATTGTAATACGATGCGCGGTAGATTGTAATAACATTGATGAAGTGGTTCATGTTGATATATAGACAAAGAGTAGTGCTGGTGCAATACGTTCCAACCAGTGATACATGACAGTCGCGCATTCACGTTTGGGGTAGCAGGTGCAAAATGCTACCCTCGAGGATCACAAAAAGCAGTATGACCCAACTGCATTTGGTGGTATATAACGTTGCTTTCCATTCAATTCAAGCATATCTATTGAACTTGGCAAGAAGACGATTGTCAATGGATCTCAGAAATAAAATTATTGGTATACACTCTGCATAAATGTCATTTAAGGCGATAGATCGAAATTTGGGCTACCATTACACTGTTGTTAGTCGTTTAGTCCGGGAGCATGCGCAAACAGGAAGTGTAATGGACCGTCCAAGGTCTGGAAGACCTACTGTCACTACACCTCGAGAGGACCGGCACCTTCTTCGACATGTACGCCGAGAACCCTTCCTGACAAGTCTTCAACTGAAACGTCTGTGGTTACCAAATCTAAACATCAACACCAAAACAGTCAGAAATCGCCTCAAATCGGCAGGACTAAGGGCAAGAAGGGCAATTAAACGTCCCTTGTTGAGAGACCATCATAAACGTGCACGATTGACATGGCGCTTGGACAAAACACTGAAATATGAGGACCTGGTGAAAAAAATCCATTGGTCTGATGAAAGTCGATTCTTGCTCCATGTTACTGATGGGCATGCATGTGTTTGGAGAACGAAACATACAGCTTATACCCCAGGAACATCCACAGGCCAAAACGTGGTGGAATCCGCTTGCCGGATCCTTCCGGATTCTTCTGGATTCTTTGGGATCCGCCAATGTTTGGGAGAATCCGGAAGGATCCGGCAATCGGATTCCACCACTTTTTGTCCTGTGATCCAGCCAACTGATGGTAATGGAGGTGGCTATGTTATGGTATGGGGATGCCTGTCTCATGACTGCAAGATGGATTTGGTCACCATCAGGGGCAACTTAACGGGAGCTCAATACACCCGAGACGTACTACAGCTGGTCGTTGTTCTTCATTTCGATAACCATGCACTTGCTACACGACCACAGTATATGGACGACAAAGCCTGACATCACCTATCACGTGACATTGCCGATTACATGCGAGGCAACCAGTGACAACTTTACCCTGGCCTTCAGTAAGCCCAGATCTGAAACCCTCTGGAGCATGTGTAGGATATTCTAGGGCGGCGACTCCAGGCTCGGAACCCTCCAGTACAGAATTTACATGAGTTGGAGGCAGCTCTGCACGCTGAGTGGATGTTATTGACACAAGAACAGATCCGACGTCTGACTGGAGGCATGAGATATAGATCTTGTCAGGCATTTCACATATTGATGATATGATGGTAAAACACCTTTTAAATCACATGAGTCTGAATTAAGGTGCTTAATTCTGGTGATTAAGCTTTGTCCATGGTAGAATGAATGATGTCCGCAGCTCGCTTCACATTAGCATCCGGTGGGATATACACTGTTTTAACATAAACTTGTCCGAATTCGCTGGGAAGATAATATGGCCTAAAATAAATCAACAAAAGTTCTATGTCATAATTGCAGAAGGTTTCCCAGATGACATGTGTTTGCACCAACGTTTGTTAGCATTCACATACAGTCCACCACGAATACTTTTCCCTGTTTGCATCACGTAGTGGAGAAGTAAACCCACTCACTCAAACTCGCGTTGTCCACTGTCTCGTTCAACCAAGTCTCCGTGAAACACAGGAGGAAACTTTCCCGAAATTGGAGCATATTCTTTACCGATGCTTCCACTTAAGCGATCTGTTGTCGCAAGGAGGTGAGGTGAGTTGGGGTTTAACGCCGCTTTCAAGAGTATTTCACTTATATCGCGGCTGCTAGTACTACGGCAGGGAGAAAGCCCGCAACGCCATGTGGCTATGCATTGCGTTGAAACGGCTTAAACTAGCGAACCATGGTTGGTACTACGCTGAAATTCAGTTTAGCATTGCACCCAAACCTTACTACGTGTAGAACAGTTCTCTACTGCAGATAAAGTTGCCGTGCCCCTGGCGGGATTCGAACCCCGGACCTCTTGATCCGAAGCCGAACGCGCAAACCACTGTGCAAGGATGTTAAATTGGCAAGCATGATAGATGGAAGAGGGGGCCTGTACATCCGGGTTCTCAACTTCTTTCGAAGTCCGCCTCATTCAGGGGGCAGGTTAATTTCCTAATAACTAACATCTTTCAATCACTGAACTTGAAGAGGCGGTTCTCTGCCGTACAGAATTGCGTCGTAACAGCCATAACGGCTATGATGGTTGTCAATGACCGCCACGGAAGTGATCAGCTGTAAAACGAGGCCACTGCCAAGGCTGCCAAAACCGACTGCACTTTAACGTCTCCTCCATAATATGAGCTTCAAAACCACACAACTGTGTGGAACAAATATTCTCTAAATCAACAAAAACACAATATTTTTCTGGAAAGCTGTAATGATGTAAGCAGCGCCACCTACCGTCAGCGACAAATCGTAACTAATTATTGAAATCCGTAAATGATTCCTACTTGATTCGGCAACATTCTTCCAATTGGTGGCATTCCTGAAAGAGGTTTGGTTTGAGACCGGTTCACACTGTCTCGAATATGAAAAAAAATGTAACGTGATATCGTATCTTATTAGTCGAAATCCGTTGTGTATTCATAACTGTGTCTTATGCATTTCTTATATTTATTGTAATTCGTACATGTGTCGTAAGCGTAAGTGTAATTGCTGTTCATGAAAGTTGCCAATTGTTCATGAACATTCATAAATTTCTCCTGTTCTAGGTGATTCGGGATAATTTGGGTAGTGGTGAAATTGGGGCGTCATAAGGACTTTTTACCAATAAGGTCTTTAGCAGACCAATATCCACTCCTCGGTACCATCTGTTTACTATTTACAGTTGAGTGAGTGAGTGAGTTTGGGTTTAATGCCGCTTTCAAGAGCATTTCACTTATATCGGGGCTGCTAGTATTATGGCAAGGAGAAAGCCCGCAACGCCATGTGGCTATGCATTGCGATGAAACCTGCGAGCATCGGCTGGAACTAGCGAACCATGGGTGGTACTACGCTGAAATTCAGTGTAGCATTGCACCCAAACCTTACTGCGTGTAGAACAGTTCTCTACTGCAGACAAATTTGCCGTGCCCCTTGGGATTTATTTACAGTTGAAAGTATTGTTTGTTTGCATAAATTGATTCATAGGGATTACTGGTTCTCTGGGTGAGTTATGCTTCACCATTCGTCGAGCATTATTTTAGACATTAGAGGCGTATGCTCAAAACCAAATATTTTCTAAAAAGAGTGATGAGGTAAAATTAATGTGTACCAATTCATTATTACGAATGAAGAATTCGTAAGAGTGCTAGGGAAATAGTTGCGAAAAGACAAAAGACAAAACATAATTACATGATTTCTTGATTTTGCTTGACCATTTCTCGAAAGTCAGAAGCTCCATCTCGCCATTATCTCGTATCCTGTACGAAACGGGTCCATCTTTCTCATAGAAAATACACCTTGGCACAGACCCGACCGCAACCTCTAACACATAAACCTCATTGGCTGCATCAACGGGGTGAAATGTCGCTTTGTACAAAGATGTACGGTCAAAATCACATTCAAAAGGAACAAAGATGTTATTGTCGACAACCATATGAAGTTTTGCCAAGAACTTCCTATGGACAGATCTGTTTATCTTGATCCCAGTGAAGTCTAACTTCTTAGTAATATAGTCACACTCTGTAGTTTCTAACTCTTGGTCAATTTCTCTTACTCCGAGGTAGAACGATCCACCTTCACGAACCTTGGATAAAGTTGTGAAGTACTCCTTCAAACGGAGATCATTCCATATATAATGAAGAGCATCTGAAAAAGTTGTCTCTAGAAGATTACCTCCAAACAAATAGTTGTCAAAGTATTTCAGTTGAATTTGCCGATTTTCTTGCTCTAAGGTGCCAATACCTCTTATCTCTGGTTTGTTGATTGGTCTTGTTTTACCGAATAGCAGTAAAGCAATGGTTTTAGACGTTGGTCTCGTTATACTTTCATCCGATGTAACCTTTGTTTTGAAATCTGCTGTGGATAGAACCCTTGAAGCATTGACAGTGACAGAAAGTATGTCTGCATATGTCTCTGTAGGCAGCCAACGCTTTGAATACGAGTCAACAAAAAGTTCACCGTTCTCGAGCAAATTTGTGAGTTTATCGTCTACAAGTTCGTTAAAATATTTGAAGCATCTATCGTCTTGGTGAAAACCCTGAAAATGAACGAATAGAACACCACCTCCAGAATTCTTCAAAGCGGTTACTTTAGTAGTAAATTCTTCTAATTTGTTTTTGCGTTTTTGGTTCTTAAGTTTTTTGTCAACTTTTGGGCGGGTGCACTTATTGACAAGGCTTATGTTAATGTCAATAGCAAGACGATGCTTTTCTTGAATTGGCAAATCGTCATCACCTAGCGCGAGGTTGCATTTTTCACAGATATCTGGAATTGAAAGACATACCGATTTTACTTACACTTAAATATACATCGCAACATTAAATGGATGTTAGTGTTTCAAATAAAAAAAGAGTTTGTGGAAAATATACTTATAACGTCAATCGTCAGAGAAATATTTTATCTACAACTTGACATGTGGTAAACTTTATTCATATCACTACAAAGTGATGCAATTTGGTTTCGAGTAATGCGCGTTAAGGGTTTCTGACGTCATAAATTTACATTACTCTTGTGATGTCCTGTTGTTCTTTCACTCAATTATTTTCAAGTAATGGAGAGTTGCACATCACATCATATTTTTTAAGTAGAAATTTAATTTCTTTAAGTTTTCAAAGCAATTTTGATAAGAGCAATACTTTGAGTGTACTTTAAGTAGGGTAGTATCCTCGTCACTCTCCATTTCTTAAAAATAATGGGCCCCGGGGCCTCGGCTCCATTATTTTTAAGGAATGGAGAGATACTCGGACATTACCCTCTACAGAATCCCCTTTATTGCATAAAACACAACACTACACAAAATACTTCACAACAGCAAACGTTTCCAAAGCGTGAAGGCTCGTCTCTAGCGTAAGTCGCCTTAGCAACCCATGTTATGCACGTGCTGCATGTGCTGCACGTGCTGCATGTACTGCACGTGCTTCTCTTGCAAGTTACCCTTATCACACATTACTGAATGTGACGATTGCTTTATGAACAATGTGTCTAAATGTCCGTGGAATATACAAATTATTGCTTGTTAAATGTACTTTTTAGCTTATCTGGCATGGAATGGTGTCCAGCGTCCGTCCGTCCGTCTGTAAACTTTTCGCATTTTCATCTTCTTCTCCAGAACCACTTTGTCTAGGAAACTGATATTTTTGTGCACACTCCGTAGATAATGGGGATTCTAAAATGTAGATTTCGTGACCCCCTGACCGCATCTTTTTCTCCAGTTCCAAAAGGTCTTGAGAGCTGAAAAGTTGATGCAGACTCCTTGGCCAATGGGGAGTCTCTTCAAAGGGAGGTAATTTTAAGGAAACAACAATAATGAATAAAATCTTCAAGTGTGTCTTTATTTGTAGGGGATTTCATCTCTTGCCTCAAGGATAGGTCAGAGGGCTAAGGACCTTAAGACATATTTCATCTTCTCCATTTAAAATGCTTCCTATGTGTTGTACCTCTCACCTAGAAGTTGACATTTTGAATTAGTTAATGTATATAAAGCCTGATGAGCTACAGAGCCCATGGCTCTATTTTTATTGAGATAAGACCAGCAAATTATGACAATTTTTTACTCTCATTAATTATAAAAGTGAAGCAAAATACCTAGTTCCAATTGTTCCAATATCTGTAGCAAATACATAATTAAATGAAACGGTAAATAAATAACCGCCCAAAATGATATATTTAAATTTCTTTCATTGCTCATAAACTTTGTATTTGTCCGTGTCTTTGTATACAGAGGGTGAGTTAGGCCACAATGCTTTGCGCTTAAAAATTGGATATGTAACTACATTTATTTATGAAGGAGGATACCCATCATTTCTCGTGGAGAATGGAATGAATAAGGCATAATCCATCCACAGAAGAGAACTCGTACAAGTAAAGAAGAAAGGGATAAGAGAAAAACCCGATACAATCGATATTGCATATGTCCATAACTCATAATCCACTCAATCCGGTTATGTTCCACACTAAAAAACAAAATAACCTATTCTCAATTGTGATGAAAACTTTTGTAAAATTGATGATAGTGTAAATGTTATCAAAAGTAAACGCCAGGGCAAAAATTTAAGAAACTATTAACTAAAGTGAAATTTGAGAGTACGGAGTTTCCGAATGTACCATATTTACTTGAGGGTTCGAGTGTAAAATTGAAGAACAAAATTCAGAGATTGTATTTGCGCTTCAATACTGACTGTTCAGCCAAAAAACACCCTTATATATATATAATGTCATCGTTTATCAAAGGTGTTCTAGTGAATTCATAGGACGAAATGAGTGCCTGAGAGACAGAGTACGGATTCATAAACAACAAATAGAATGTCCTGGGACTCGTTGTATACCACTCAGTGCTAACATGGAAACCTGTGCAAACATTAAATTTGAAATAGTTCCTTTTTATGAAATCGAAACAAATGATAGAATGGTGAGACAATTCAAAGAAGACTATATCATCAAAACCTTAAACTTAATGTTTAATGATTTGAGGATGATATACACATTTACTCCGTTGGGCCTACATGTACAATGAGTCCACTCTACCGCCTGCTATATTATGATATCATACTATTGTTACGACATTGTGACATAGAAACGTCACAAGTGTCACACACCCTGATGATACCAATGAAAATAGCTTTGTGTCTTTTTTTTACTTTTGAGGGTTGGGGTTCATATTTTTCATACGATGCCCCAGGGCAAAATATCACTTTGTGATGGTGCCGTGACGTTATAAGCAATGCTATGACGTCATACTTTGTCTCTAAGACGTTGCGTTCTAACGGCGGTGACAGCGGGTTGCCAGTCTCAGGGTGAAAGTAGATTCTACCATGAAATTTTATAATCCTTGTTTTTTATTGGCTTATTTCATCGTCGAATAGAGATTCGAACACGGTTTTTGTGAAAGGTAATTTATCGCATTTGGATACCTGATGATGTAAAAGTCTAGGCCAAACTGTCATTGAAATAAAAAGGCGGATATCTTCACTGTGTGGATTCCATCATATTTTCCTTCTACATGTACACAATTTAATCTACGTATCTGTTTGGAAATACTTCTAATTTGGACCGGTGTTTTACAGTGAAAGAGCAGCCGATCACGACAAGAGTCTTGGAGACGGTGTTTGTGTTTTTCAGGTTTGCTTCAAACAGTTACACATGAGTGGATCATCGAAACTATAAAGCCCTACTTCCTTCGTCATACCATTATTACACTCTTGTACATATGCAAGGGACCTAATCGAATCCTTATAATGCTATCAAAGAAAACATAGACTCTACTGCACGACCTTGATAAACCTAGAGCGATTTTCCTACGTTCGAATACATTAGAGATTCTCACCCAAGTGTCCTCTGATATCAAATATATCAACACGAGTTTGTTTTTTTTAAATATTTTTTATTCCATTTCAAGCATGATGTACAGTTTATAGCAATGTTAACATGTGTTGGCAGTCAAATGTAAATAAAAATACACATAACTGTGAAAAGAAGGCATGGTATAGTCATGTGGTTTCAATTTGCACATAGGAGAAGTAACTAGTAATGATTTGGTGATGATCAATAGGAAAATTGACATATTCGGGTATTTTATGAGTGCTTCATTTCAATATTAAGAGTAATTTCTAGATTTTGCCATTTCTTAGTGAAATGCTGATATCTACTATTTTTTATTGCAATAAATCTTTCTATATTGCATACATCCTTTAGCAATGTAAGAAATCCTGCATAAGATATATCTTGCTGTTTTAAACTTGATGTATAAATAAATCTTTTGGCGAGAAGTAAAATATGATTTATAGCTTGGTTATGAGAGAATACTCCAAACATTACAATGAATTTGGAAAGAGTTAAATTAGATTGGAGGTTGTCATTTAGAAATTTCTCTATTTTTTCCCAAAAATTCTTAACAAATTGGCATTCAAAATAAACATGTGATATATCTTCTGGAGCATTTTTACAAAAAGTACATGTATCATCATCAACTAACTTCATTCTTAATAATTCTTTCTTTGTATACACAATTCTGTTAATAAATCTGTATTGAAAGTCTAAAAGCTTACAGTCCTTTGTACAGTTCCTATAGTAATTAAACACATCTTTCCAGTCAATTTCATGCATAAATACCTTGTTCCAATATCCCAAAGACTTGGGCGCAGTATCATTCTTAATTAGTTCATCATAAAATGTCCTTGAACTTTCAGCATTAATAAACATGTATCTGTAAATGTTTGTGGCCTGAGGCATGTTACATGTTAGTGTTGTATGTCTTATTTGATATCTCCGGTTTTTTGGAATATTGTTTATCAACCGCTGATAGTCTAAGAAGGTTCCTTTTATTTTGTATTTTTGTTTGAAATCTTCAAAACTTAGGAAGCCATTTTCGTCACATATATCTTTGATACTATGAACTCCTGAGTTAAACCAGTTTTTAATAATGTATGATGATTTAAACAAATGGTTAAACCATAATGGTTGAGTTATGATTTGGTCTACATTATTTTCATCAATGGTAATTTTCTTGTAGAATATTCTCAAAGCCGATAAAGCATCTTTCCAAAAAGGATTATCTTGATCAGATAAACAATCGACCCCGTTACAGCCTAGTTTGAGGAAATGTTTTAAAGTAAAAATGTTTGAAGTTTGTTCAAGTTTCTTATACTTTCTTTTCAATGAGTATATCTTTAGAGCATTAATAAAACATTCTATATCTATCATTCTTAGGCCTCCGTCTTGATAACTTCTGCTTATAGTTGATCTCTTAATTTTGTCATTTTTGTTTTTCCATAAAAATCTGTAGATTATTTTATTAAGTTCTTTAATGAATGTTTTAGGTGGATTAGGTAACGCAGAGAAGATATGTACTAAGGTTGATATTGCCAAGGATTTAATTACTGTGATTTTTCCAATAAGTGTTAAATTTCTTCTGTGCCAACTGGCGAGTAGTCTATTGATATGTTCTAGGCGTTTTCTGGTGTTGATCACCCACAAATCATTTAATGTAGCATTCAGTGTGATTCCTAAAATTTCAAAGTCCCCCCTGTGCCAGTCAAGTTTAAGGTCACTGACTAATGTTACCTTACTCTCAGACATAGAGCCTATCCAAACAGCTTTGGTTTTTTCTATGTTCATTTTAAGTCCTGAAATTTGGTAAAATATGCGAAGAGTTTCCATTGCTGCATTCAGGCTTTTTTCAGATCCATCTAAATAAAGTTGAGTATCATCAGCATACTGTCCTAGTTTATGTTCCTTATCGTTAAGTGTTATGCCTTTTATTTCCGGATTTGTCCTTATCATTATACCTAATATTTCAACTGCAAGTATGAATAAGTAGGGTGAAATTGGGTCCCCTTGTCTACATCCCCTTTCAAGTACAAAAAAAAGATGAAAGATGTCCATTTTGAATTACTGATGCTGTTGTATTTGAGGTTAAAATTCCAACCATTTGATAATCTTAGGCCCAAAACCAAACTTTTTCAGTACCTGCGTTATAAAAGGTTTAGAGATTGTATCAAATGCTTTTTCGAAGTCGATTAGGAGAAGCAAACCAGGTTTGTTTAGCTTTTTGGCTTCAAATATAATATCATAAAGCATCCTAGTGTTTCACTGATACATCTACCTGGAATAAATCCTGTTTGATTCTCATGTATAATTTTATTCAAAGTTTTTTTCAGTCTATTTGTAATACAAGAGCTTATTATCTTATATAAAGCATTAAGCAATGAAATAGGCCGCCAATTTTTAAGTAGTTTCCGATCCTTATTAGGTTTTGGCAGACAGGTAATAATTCCCCTATTCATTGTACCTGTCAATGAATTATTAGAAAAAGCCTCCTTTATAAACCTAAAGATCCATTGACCCAGATCCTTCCAAAAGAATTTAAAAAACTCAATAGGATATATATCAACACGAGTTGATAAAAGTAAAAAATCTTACTTTTATGAACGAGTGTTGATATATTTGATATCCGAAGACACGAGGGTGAGATTCTATTTATAATTCAAAATCATTCTTATTGCGTTTAAGTGAAACAATTGTACATCTCTGCCATTTGACTTCCAGTGCAGTGAAGTCATAGCATTGTGACGTCATCATCTATATGCCATCATTACTCGATGATGTAAAACATGGTCTCAGGTTTATCTTTGGAAATCCGGTCGAGTCCGAAGTTTGTCGCGAATTTTTTTTCCAAAGTTTGTGAAATGTTGACTTAGGAAATATTTATTGACTTTGGTGGAAGTTTTTCTTTACTTAACTTTGGTGACATGTTGACTTTTAAAATATGTTTTGACTTATGTGAAATGTTGACTATTGAAATATTTATTGACTTTTGTGAAAGTTTAACCTTATTAAGAATGTTGTCTTTTGTGAAATGTTGACTTTGAAATAGATATTTTGGATTAAGTGAAATGTTTACTTTGATCAAGTATTGACTTTGGTGAAATGTTGACTTTGAAAATATTTATTGACTTTTGTAAAAGTTAAACTTTTGTGAAATGTTGACTTTAGTGATATGTTGATTTTTAAAAGATATTTTGAATTTAGTGAAATATTGACTTTGACCACTTATTTATTGACTTTGGTGAAATGTTGACTTTGAAAATATTTATTGACCTTTGTGAATGTCTAATTTAAATGAAATGTTGACTTTTGTGAAATGTTGACTTTGAAAAAGATATTTTGAATTTAGTGAAATATTGACTTTGATCACTTATTGACTTTGGTGAAATATTTATTCAATTTTGTGAAAGTTAAACTTATATAAAATGTTGACTTTGGCGACATGTTGACTTTGAACAAGTTCTTTTGAATTAAGTGAAATATTGACTATTGAATTGATGACTTTTGTTGACTAGAATATTCACGTTAGTGAAATGTTGTCTCTTGAAATATTAATTGGCGTTGTTGAAGTTTATATCTAATGACATTTTGAAGTTGAACACTAATGTCTGGCTAAATGTGCGTCTTTCAGACAGTAAGTGTTAGGTCATTTGACTACGCTATTGCCCACAATACACCAGTCACCAAGACTGATTATTTATACACAACTGATTGGTCCAGCCGCCTTACCCATGCGCCTCTTACTGACAGCTCTTTCAATCAACTCCCTGGTGATAGGCACACTTGGGCCTTCGACAGGGGGTTCCTCTGACAAGTCAAAACAACAAAACTGACAAGGCAAATTACCCTGACGTTTGTCACATGCCTTCTGAAGCTGCGTCGATATAAGATGACATCGATCTGTGTTGAGACCTCTCCAGATTGGTAAGTTGTCAGATTTTTGTATTTCTTTGTGAACAGAGAGTTGCCTACCACTAGATCATTTGCTACGGCAAATTCGAGTATTCTTTCACCTTCGACGTTTCGTTGGCCAATTGCATTACCTTCATGCACTTCCGTGTATCCATCTTTTGTACTGCCTATGTGCCCATTCCAATCGCCGCACACATGTAGCACTTCAGATGTTGGCACTGTTGTGATAAGGCTCTGGAGCTGGTCGTAGAATTGAGTCTTGGCATCCTCGCTGAGACCAACCTGGGGAGCATAGACACACACAAGGGCAAAGACAACTTTTCCCACCACTAGGCGCACTAGGAGTATTCTGTCTGATATGCGTCTAACCTTGAAGACCTTTTCCCACCATTTCTCTGCCAGCAGCACACCTCTTGTGCCTTTGTCATTTCCTGACCAGAGGAACTTGCATTGGGAGTCCTTGCCAGTGATTTTTCTAACTCCGCCATTTCTCCATCTGGTCTCTTGTAGACAAAGAAGATCAATCTTTCTCCTGCTCATTGTCTCTACTACTTCATTAGCCTTGCCTCGCATGGTTCCGACGTTAAGTGTTCCCACACGGAATGGTTCTGGGCGTTCATAGGATTTGCCACAATGGCCGGACCCTGCGGACCCACGCACCCTGTGGTCCGCCAAACCCGAGACTCTACCAGCAGCATTGTTGCTACTGGCACTGCCTTGCTTCTTTCTCTTTCTTCGACTTGACAAATTATTATTAAGGGGGTTTTACGTCCGGATGCCTTTCCACGGGCAACTTGTAGACTTTTGGCAGTCCAACGCTTCCACCGTTCCCAACTGACTAGGGCGAGTGTGTAATCCCACTTGCGCATGCACCGTAGACCCATGTGAATCGCTGCATATGCTACTGTCACCCAGGTTGTGACAGGACATCCACAAGATGGCAGTTACCAGGGGATTGGATTGGTGAGTGCCGGGGCTCCAATCTGCTCCGAGATCCCTAGTCAATTATCCTGGGGCCGCAAGGTGCCCAGTTATCATAGTGTCGGCGTAGTAGCGGAGATGCTGAAGCCCACAGACAAGGTCGGTGTAGCGCTTATAAAAGATATCATCGAAACCATTATTCGAGAAGGCCATATACCAACAGAATGGGAAGAGAGCTACATCTTCAGTCTCTACAAGGGAAAGGGTGAAGCACTTGAGAGGGGCAACTACAGAGGTCTAAAGCTGTTAGATCAGACCATGAAAATCCTAAAGAGAGTAATAGAACACCTACTCAGGCAACAAGTGCACATTGACGAGATGCAATTTGGCTTTATGCCAGGCAGAGGTACAACAGACGCCATCTTTATCATCCGTCAGCTCCAAGAGAAGCACTTGGCAGCAAACAAGACCCTCTACATGGCAATTATCGACCTAGAAAAAGCTTTTGACCGAGTGCCAAGAAAAGACATATGGTGGGCCATGCGAAGGCTCAGAGGAATGGCTTGTCCAAACCGTACAATCAATGTACTCAAACGATAGAAGCCGGGTACGCATCAGTGAGGAGTACAGCGACGAATTCAAAGTGGAAGTAGGCGTACACCAAGGTTCAGTACTCAGTCCCCTACTTTTCATCATTGTTCTGGAAGCCTTGTCACGTGAGTTTGGGACTGGATGCCCCTGGGAACTCCTGTATGCAGATGACCTTGCAAGTGTGGACAACTCCCTAGAAGCTCTAGTGGAAAGAATCTCCTCGTGGAAGATCGGTATGGAAGAGAAAGGCCTTCGGGTCAATGTGGGAAAGACCAAGGTCATGATCTCAGGACAAAACCTCGACAATCTGAAAAAAATCTGGGAAGTACCCTTGTTCAGTATGCCTCAGCGGCACCGGCATAAACTTCATCTTCTGTGCAACATGTTCCAGCTGGGTCCACAAGAAATGTAGCGGAATCAACGGCCGATTACGACCAGATCCACAGTACACCTGCCCACGCTGTAAGGGCACAGCCAGACCAGTTGACGGAAGGCCCCAGAAGGAGGTGGGGATCAGAGATAACACACTCGAAGCAGTGGCCGACTTCCTAGGTGACACCATCTCCTCAGGAGATGGATGTGAGTTTGCAGCCTCAATTCGTTGCAAATCGGCATGGAAAATGTTCAGAGAACTAATCCCCATCCTCACAAACAAACACCTGCCAGTTACAACTCGAGGCCAGGTAGACGCCAGTTGCGTGAGGAGTGCCATGCTATATGGCTCTGAAACTTGGGCTGCAACACCTAACACTACCAAGCGCCTAAAACGAAATGACAGAGCCATGGTCAGGTGGATTTGCCATGTCAAGCCCGAGGACGATGTGAACTTTGAAACCCTACTTGAACAGCTCAAGTTAAAAGATATTGCCAGTGTGATGCAACTGGGCAGGTTGAGATGGCTCGGCAACATAGAGCGCAGCACCAGCTGGATCTCGCAGATCAGACAACTCAGTGTTCCTGCACAACGGAGTAAAGGAAGACCCAAGTTAACAAGGGATGAACCTGTGTCGCGCGACCGTGAGGCCTTGTGTATGGACTCAATAAACACACAGGATCGCCCAGTCTGGAGAGAAACACTCCGATCTCGACGGACAGACAGGCCTTACCCTTGCTAGAGGATTAATCATGGCCTGGTTAATCTAAAACGGATGATGATGCTGATGGTGATTGCAGGTTACATATATATAAAGATAGAACAATTGCAATTTAATCAGGCAGCTGCGGTTTAAGTGATTTATTAGACTTGTGTATTGACTCTCAGAATACCCTACGAGTTGGTTTGTTAGCCTACTGTTGAACAACGGTCCCTCTTGGTATTACGTAACATATGTATTCGGTCAACTCATTAAGGCCGACAGGTAATGAGTTACCGGTTCAACGCCTCTGACCCACATATGGGTGTGACGAGAACGCCAATATAGTTAGACTTCGATACAGTGACCACATGAGCACTTAGATGTTTCCGATCTGTGTGCATTACACTGTACATTTATCTGCGATCAGATGACATCATCGACCATGAACTAATAGCGCTTGGTAAAGTTAATTTGAGAACGTGTAGGTGAAACTAAACATTTGTAGAAAGATATCAGATAATTAATTTCTTTTGTTGTGGTTTTGTTGTCAGATCTTAAAAGCGAACAGTTATAAAACGCGTTATATTATCCATGTAGGAATTGATGACTTTTAAGAGACTGTAACTATTAATTCCTGCAATTCCTGAATTCCTGACATTATAGAAAATTCTTGTTACGCAATATCAATTGTTACATATATGTTTATCATATGTTACATTCACATCACACAATGCCACAGTTGTTCATGGTAATGTCACAAGTAGTCCTCGTAGCTTAAATATGAAATGTGTACAGTGTACAAAATACAGCATGTGTGTCCTAAAAATATTAATATATCATAACTATTTATTTACTATTTTTTTTACTATTAAAACTATTTATTTTATTGCAAATAAACTTTATTAAATTTAACTTAAAAGTAACTTTCTGTACAGCTACATTCCGAATGTTTGTTCACCTACATGTGAATCTTAGTGCAAATATTATATATAATGTATCTTTGAACCAGTTGGTCATTTATTGAATATTTCACTGCAGAAAAGGAAAACCTGTAGATTTGGAAAGTCACACCACTGGTCAATTCAAAGAGCCGCCAAAACTATATCTCTTTACTATGAGACATCAAATCAGACTATGTTATGGAACTCCCAACTGTCTTTGTATACTGCAAAAATGCAAAATGGCCGATCGCGTTGATGCGATGATTTTAAAGAAATGCCAAATTACATGATAAGTGCACGAAGATATACAAGTAGGTGAACAAACTTTTTCACATATTCATGCCTTTGTTATTTGTTCACTCAATCAAGCGAGTTGTTAATTCATTCACCCATTTCTTAGCGTCTCGGGCAATAATCCTTAGGCCATGAAGTACCGCCACGTATACGATCATTGGAGCTAGTCTGGTCACTCGATAATACATCTTGGGCCATAACCGAGAACGTCACCCTTCAGTGGCCATGAGCATTTACGTGTTGATGTAATTACAGGGGGATGAAATGACGATTAACTAATTATCATGTACCGACCCTCACTTAATTGGTTGTGTATCTCCTACCGGCTACCAGACTATTAGGGGTGGCCATCATTTCAACACGTTCAAATGTTTTGATCAATTAAATCTAACGCACAAGTTTTATATAACTTGTGATAGTAGAAAGCCAGTAATGAAACTTAAATTAACATGTACTGTAACAGATTGTAAATTGTTATCACTCAGTCGATTCTCGTAACGATGTCAATTATATATGATAATATTTTTTGTTCTGTATAAATCAACACTGAAAACACAAAAATACATTCGCTGTTGGAAAAAGTTATTTAGTAGCTCCACATTTAAAGTTGTGATGTATGATACATAAAACACAGAAATATTGGTATAATAAATAGAATATCTGTCAATTCTTGACTAAAAAACATGTTCAACTCATCTCCTGAGGTGAAAGAGTTATATATTCTCACTTGCGCTGTCGCTGCATGCGAAATTATAAACTTGTACTTAACTCGATGAGATAATCATGGTATAACTCATGAAAGTCAGATAGACATGTTTTTATTAAAGTGTATTGTGCAGTATCTCATGAGGTCATGGATAGACGCGTAGGATATTCGTTCTCAGAGATGGACCACTTTTGCTATTCGTTTGATTTATGTAAAACCATATCAATTTAACCGTAAAAACATTGATTAAACATCTTATTTATCATTACATATATATTGTCGTCACTAATCGAACATAAACCATTTTAGTTTGTTGTATATTGAAATATATTCTGCACTGTAAGGTACATAAATAAATATTCAAAATAAAGTACACCTTGTTTAATTGCATAATTTAAGAATCGACGGAATAGTTAATTATCATATTCTATAAACATGAAGACACAATATGGAAATAGGAGAGTTATGGGACATGGATTTTGATGTCTCGGTATGTGCGAGATATACCCATACTTTTCCGAGTGTATCGAATGATACCCAACACTTTTCTCCGTGGGACCATTACGAGGCGGAGCCGAGTTAGGCTCCAACGGGGAAAAGTGTAGGGTACTTTCTAAACAAATACAGCTGTAAACAAGCTTGTGCATGAAACGCACAACCCAAATACGGCCTCGTCTGTGACAACGCAGTCCGTGCTGCGTTGTATGGTTACCCATGTTTGGGGCTCGAAATCTAATTGATATGGCCCAATGACGGCATTGTCAGCGCAGATGCACGTGTATCTTGCTGAAATGTACAGCTAACGCTATAAACAGCATGGCTAATGTCAACGTGGCCAAAGTTTAGAGAAAACAGAAACAACTTTCATAACATTCTTATATAAAAAGAAAAACATAAATTTGTGATATTATTTCACGCATTATAATAACCTTATTCATTTGGTCATGAAAAAATGTGCAGAGTTTCAACTGGCTTCGTGGTGTAATGGTTAGGCCGTTCGGCCAGAAAGCAACATGACACGGGTTCAATCCCAGGTTACCTATTGATGTATGTTTATTGTCCCCCGCCGCAACGCGGAACGGGGGACTATGTATTCAGCGGCGTCCGTACGTACGTACGTACGTCCGTACGTCACATTTCTTGTTTACGCGATATCTTATGAAGCTTTGCATCCAAACTCTTCAAGTTTGATGTCTGCCTACATTGTTGGAAGACGCAGACACCAGTCAATTTTGGTGACCTTGGCCTTATTTTCAAGGTCACCACGACACTTTGACCACTTTTTGAACTCTTGTTTACGCGATATCTCATGAAACATTGCATCCAAAGTCTTCAAATTAGTTGTCAGCCTACATTGGGGAAAGATGCAGACACCAGTTGATTTTGGTGACCTTGACCTTTTTTCAAGGTCACTGCAACACTTTGACCACTTTTCAAACTCTTGCTTACGAGATATATCATGACCGGTTGGACCAAATATTTTTAAATTTGGTGTCAGTCTACATTGGAGGATGACGCAGACACCAGTCGATTTGGTGACCTTGACCTTATTTTCAAGGTCACCTCTACACTTTGACCACTTTTTGAACTTTTGTTACTCTTGTTGCGATATATCATGAATCCAAGCACCCAAAGTCTTAAAATTTGCTGATCATCATGTCACTTTTTACAAGTAATGCAATATATAAAGTAGCTCCAATGATGTGTCTTACTAACTCAATGTCACCGGCGGGGGACATTGCCATGTTAGTGGCAAACACTTGTTTATAATCTGACATCATCACTTAGAATTTGGAAATTTAGAAAATTGCCTACATTGTTTCTCAGTTGTTAAAAAGTGTAGGTATATTAGAAAAGTGTAGGTATATCAGAAAAAGTGTAGGTGTATCGGCTAATACACCTACACTTGTAACAAAAGAAACCATAGCAACGAGACCGGAAGTGGGGTATAATGTATAAAACGTGTATTGTATGGGAACTTGATAAAATACATGCTTTCAAATCATTCATTACGAATATGACATACAAACGTGTAGCATGTAATGTTTATGTAACTGCATGAACATTTAAATATTATGACACTTCCAACAACCGTACACAATATTTGAAACGTAATATATGTATATATATCATCTCTCTCTACAGGGAGGGTTTCAGTATTCATTATCTGATATCTTAATGTTACATAATTGACAATAGTTCCGTCCCTCCATTTCCTGTCTAGTTTTGAATGTAATGCAATTCACAACAAACAAACAATCAGAGTCTCTCTCTCTCTCTCTCTCTCTCTCTCCTCTCTCATCTCTCTCTCTCTCTCTCTCTCTCTCTCTCTCTCTCTCTCTCTCTCTCTCTCTCTCTCTCTCTCTCTCTCTCTCTCTCTCTCCTCTCTCTCTCTCTCTCTCTCTCTCTCTCTTTCTTTCTCTCTCCTCTCTCTCTCTCTCTCTCTCTCTCTCTCTCTCTCTCTCTCTCTCTCTCTCTCTCTCTCTCTCTCTCTCTCTCTCTCTCTCTCTCTCTCTCATACTGTTATTTCAATCTGAGTAGTTTGACACGTCTTTAATTGACACAGAGATACACACAAGCGGTCACTGGGATGTTCAAGAGATACGGTTGACTAACTTGATGGATAAACGCTAAAGACCTTTTTGAGATTTAAGAAAAAGTTGTATATTAATTTTGATTTCATTTAAATGCAAACCAGAGAGTATATTGTGGAAACGTCTATTTTTAAAAATACTACATATCTATGGATTCAATGTATGTTTTAGGGGAAGGACGCTTGTGTGAAACGGCTATTCATTAATAATAACAGTCAAAATTGTAAAATGTCTTGGATAAACAGTGTATTGTATTGAGAGAGCGGCCGAAATCAAATGATTAAGAAAATGTTTAATGTAGACTTTGCATGCATCTCTTCACTGCTGTCAACAATCTGACAATGAGTGGGTCATCCGAAGATCTAAATTGGACACTAATTTCAAGAGTTCGAATTAATCAAACTTAATACGGTACTGGCGAATTGGATAACGCAACAAATAAAGACATTCTGAATCATAACATAACTACATTTCTAAAAGTTTAAATGTCCGCTGATTATTGATACAAAACGAATTATAAATATATTAGATTAGTGATCATGATAATTGTGAAGTAATCCCTTGTTCAAACGAGGCAAACTGAGCACTTTACGTATACGTATATGTATGTATGTTCTGTGGTTTTCAATGATTTAAACTGCTCGAAATCGAATCAAACACGTGAAATAAGAAATGGACTGTTTCATGTTTGTAATGGATAACAACCTTGGGTATTATTTCACTCATCCATGTAATAAGGGCTTTTAATGTCTAAATTTTGGGGCGTCTGACTATATTGGCGTTCTCGTCCCACCCAGGTCCTAGCTAGGTCAGAGGCGTAGAACCGGTTATTAATTACCTGCATGCCTTAATGAGTTGAGATTTATGGGATGGGTTAGTTAACATGTTATGATATACCACGACATGCTCGTTTAACAGATAGGATGTTCTGATTGGATATACAAGTATGATATATCATTTATCTATAACCTGCAATCAGTTGTGAATAAATCATCAGTCTTCGTGACTGCTGTATTGTGGGCAAAAGTATAGTTAAATGATCTAACACTTACTGTCTGAAATGCGCTCCTTTAACCAGACATTAGTGTTTTCAAACTTCAACAACGCCAATAAATATTTCAATAAGTCAACATGTCACCAAAGTCAATCTTTTAGTTCAACAATTCACTAAACTCAAAATATCTTCTCAAGGTCAATATGTCACCAAAGTCAATATTTTATTAAAGTAAAACTTCCACCAAAGTCAATAAATATTTCAATATCAAAGTTTCACCAAACTCAATATATATTGTCAAAGTCAATATTTCAAACTTCACCAAAGTCAATAAAATAGAAACATTAATATTGCATGATATAAGCAAACCTCAAAGTCAATAAATAATTCCAAAGTCAACATAAGTCATCAATTAAATACAAAATATCTTTTTCAAAACCAACATGTCAACAAGTCAACATTTTATAGAAGTTAAACTTTCACAAAAGTCAATAAATATTTTCAAAGTCAACATTTCATCAAAGTCAATATTTCACTAGATTCAAAATATCTTTTAAAAATCAACATATCACTAAAGTCAACATTTCATTTAAGTTAAACTTGTACAGAAGTCAATAAATATTTCCAAAGTCAACATTTCATCAAAAAAGTCAATATGTGAGCAAAGTTAATATTTCACTTAAATCAAAATATCTTTTTCAAAGTCAACTTGTGACCAAAGTCAACATTTTATATAAGTTAAACTTTCACAAAAGTCAATAAATTTGTTTCAAAGTCAACATTTCACCAAGGTCAATACTTGATCAAATTAAACATTTCACTTAATTCAAAATACATTTTTCAGTCAACATTTCACAAATGACAACTTTCTTAATAAAGTTGAACTTTCACAAAAGTCAATAAATGTTTCAAGAGTCAACATTTCACATAACTCGAAACATATTAAAAGTCAACATGTCACCAAAGTCAATATTTAATCACAGTAAAACTTCGACCAAAGTCAATAAATATTTCCAAAGTCAACATTTCACAAACACTATATTTTTTCCAAAGTCAACATTTCAAACTCAAAATATATTATCAAAATCAACATTTCATTGAAAACTTCACCAATGTCAATAAAATAGAAATTCATTAGAAGCAAAACTGCATTCAATAACAAATCCCACTTCCACATATTTCCTTTGGAAACAAAATCCATTGGAAAAATAAATTCCACTGGAATTTGTTTTCAAAAATTGACAAAAAATAATTTTAACCTAAACATTTCCAGGAACTTATGTAAGGCATTTAAACAACTGAAATTTTGTTGTAAAACAATTTTTGTTGCGACAAACTTCGGACTCGACCGGATTTCCAAAGATAAACCGATGACCATTAAAAGCATTGTGATGTCATGTATTTGACTACGACAGGGCATTGTGCAAAATCTACTGTCAAAAAGATATCTCCTGGGAGATATGGCTTGATCTCACACAACCTATATCTCCTTGTGTAACACAATTTTGGATGATAAAATGACGTAATAAACACAATCAGTTATGACAAAACAGGAAATAGTCGCGAAATTTTTTGAAGTGGTAGAGGAAAGAATTTTCAAGGCGGGGAACCGTTTCCAAACCTTTTGGTTCTATTTGATTCAAATATATTTTATTACTTTATTATTATATTTGAATACGAATGAATTGTTTATATCAAGTACTGTTTGCTCAATTTCTACCACATCGAAAAGAAGTTAAAGGTCACATTTGCTAAACATTATAAATTGTGTTACGTTATCGAGGAGTACTGAATGTAAATTGAAAATGAAAATTGCCATTTTAATCTTAGTCAGCTCAGTATTCAGACGATATAAAGGTAAAAGTATCGATCGATTTCTGATCGAAAAACGGACAATGCATGGCGTGTGGCGGACGTCAATTAGTAAACGTAATTTTGAAACTTATTTACAATAGGCTAAAAGAAAACTTTAAGTGGATCAGTTTCAATAGGTCTTATAATTGCTGTGCTTGTAAATGGAATTGTAGTTTCGGTTTCTGCATAAATGATGTATAATGATGTCACTCGATTTTACTTGGAAACTAGTAATTATTATACATTTGGCGATTGGGGTTGAATGTGAAATTATTTGAACTGATATAAGGACTTATCGTATGTTGGCATGTATTAAAGACAAATATAATTTTATGAAACACAATGGATGCACCTAATGTTATGCGTCATACCTAAAGAAAATTGAGTTCAACCGATTACTGCATCACTCCGTTCACTTCCGCAGTGTCAAAGCAACACATTAAAAAATAACTCGTTTTAATTGTTTTAAACCGTTTGTGAGTCTAACGTAGTTTCGATACCAATTTTTATCATTCCAAGCCTCACGCTGACACAGTAGGTTTATCTTCTAATTTTAGCGTCTTTTCCTCAATTTAATGAATTCGGTTATAAACAGAATTCGTATGTATGTCATACTTTATATACGACACTCGTGCCTAAATATCAGCATATCTCTTGCAGAAATTTCAATTGATATTCAGACCCTCGTGTAGTAAACATAGTATGATATATACACTCATATAATATAGTTTTCTTATACATTGATATTTGTAGAAGCATTCTACAAACGACTATGTGAATAATATCCGTTTCCTTTAAAACGTGATCATTCGTTTGAATTCACTCCCTTATTGAGATGGTTTCTCGCAAAAGTAACATTAATAATTAATGATATAATATTATACTCGAGGTTGCTCTATTATATGTTAAAGAGTTTCCTTTCACTGTCATTTTAAAACAACCTCTATTCACAACATAACATTAGATTGATTTGAACAGTCCACATTTAGTGAACAAAAAATAGAGCCATGGGCTTTGTAGCTCATCAGGGTCAGTAAGTGTTTGCAAAACCGAATTGTTATCAGCTTGTTCTAGAGTTTTTCATACTGGAAAATAGGTCATAGCATTTAGAATCCCTATTGTCTCAGGCGGCTGTACACAACATTTCAGCTCTCTAGAGCTTTTCAGACGAAGAAGAAGATAGAAATTGGGTTTTAGTTCATGACCCCTGTGACCCTATTTGGAGTAACGGGGTCACCAACTCTACAATTAAGAATCTCTATTACCCAAGGAGTCTCCACATAAAATTCCAGCTCTCTAGAGTTATTGTTACTGGTGAAGAAGATGAAAATAGGTTTTAAAGTCGTGACCTCTGTGACCCTATTCAGAATCCCCATTGGCCAAGTAGTCTGCACACAACTTTACAGCTCTCTAGATATTTTAGAACTAAAGAAGAAGATGAAAATTTACAGTTTAGAATCCCCATAGGCCAAGGAGTCTGCACATAAAATATCAGTGCTTTAGAACTATTGGTTCTGGAGAAGAAGTTGAAAAAGCGAAAAGTTTATAGACGGATGGAAGGACGGATCGACGGACGCACTGCCATAAGCCCATCGGGCCTTTCAGGCCTGATGAGCTAAAAATGCAAGTTCACCTACCGCTCAATTGTCCAGTCGCCATGGCGATAGTGAAATTGTTGTAAGGACCATCCTACTGAAAAATAACACATATACATGAAAGATAACACAACCAAAATATGTAAATGCATTGCAAAATGGTCAGGGATACACTGCAATGAATCGTGGTATATTAATAATGAAGTACCACAGGTTCTTGGAGAACTTCAAAACATTTTAATTTGACTTATCTGATCACCTTCTGTTAGAAGGCGAATTCAGGCTAGGAGCTATGTTAAATATCCAGGTATGTTTTGCTCCTTGCTTCACTTTCTCCTCTAGGTCATCAAAACAGGAATGATTTATATGAAACTTTCATGAATGACAGCCTGTTACCTAATTAAGAAGAAACCACAACTGATATTTTAACTTTCAGTCTGTTTTGTGAATTATCTGCTATTGAATTTGAAACTTCAAACAGAATATCTCAAATTCCAGGCCAGACACCCATCTCACTATAGACAGCATCGTCCGCCTTATCAACCCATGTAAGGTGAGGTGAGTTGGGGTTTAACGCCGCTTTCAAGAGTATTTCACTTATATCGCGGCTGCTAGTATTATGGCAGGAAGAAAGTCTGCAACGCCATGTGGCTATGCATTGAGGTGAAACCTGTGAGCATCGGCTGGAACTAGCGAACCATAGGTGGTACTACGCTGAAATTCAGTGTAGCATTGCACCCAAACCTTACTGCGTCTACTGCAGACATAGTCGCCGTGTCCCTGGCGGGATTCGAACCCCGGACCTCTTGATCCGAAGCCGAACGCACTAACCACTGCGCTATCCCCCCCCCCCCCCCCCCCCCCCCCCCCCCCCCCCTACGCAGCTTTGACTTTCGAGCCAATGACAATTCATATCACTTCGTTGCAAAGCACGCACCTTCTTGGCGCGATCATTTTGTTAGCCATCCGTCATCGGTTATCTCCCTTGACCATTCCCGATTTATCCTATCAAGCATTTTCATTGGTTACTGAAATCGTCACGCCGACCAAGGGCGGATAATTTGAGTACAAATTTCACTGATGGATTGTCCCAGGGGTGATATAGTGGATAGCAACGGAGCATATATAAAACCCTGGGTAACTGAGGATGGATTCACCTGGTCTGGAAGGACAGCAACAACCTCCACTCATCCAACATCTGATCCTGAAAGGCCTGCGACTAACAAGCCCCGTCCATTCCAACACAACAAACAACATCCTCAAGAAAGTCTCGCAACTCCTAGTCAATGAAAGAATACGTCATCACTGCAAGACCGAAGTCATCACCCTCAACATCATAGCTCAGCCCTGGCATCTACAGGAACCTCCGACAAGTCCAGACCAAGTCCAACTGTAGCCTTGACGATACAACTAAGAACATCCATATCATCAAGTTGAACAACCATCTTCCCTGACAACCAAAAACCAGACAATCATTACCTTAAGAAAACAGTCGTCAATCTCAGCAGCAGACACCTCACTCGTGATGATAGAATTGTTCTCTCTAAGGGTTTAAACTTTGACGACTCAGCTCATCCAAACAATGATATAGTACATCACCAATGTTGAAAAAGGCTTGCAGCAAATTGCCCCTAAGTAGACTATTTGGGACACAAAAAACAGCTAACATATTGGAAAAGAAAAACAAGAATGCTAAAGAAAATTTGACCAATGCGAGAGGGTAAAAAACTGACAATCATCATCGTCCCGGCAGACAATGAAAGAACTAATGTTATCATGGACGCCGCCGCATTCACCACCTTGACTGACAACATCCTCATAGACCAATTCACCTACAAGCCACTGGTGAAAGATCGCACAAACCATCTCCAGCGAGAACATAAATCCCCACTGAAGAAACTACTATATAACCACGAGATAAGGCCCCACCCTACAAGCAACTAGCAATTCTCCATCCTCGACCTCAATATACCTGTGCTACCATCGAAGTTCACAAAGATCTAGTCTGTCTCCTAGTTTGCTCCAGAAACATTGTCCACTACAACACCGCCCAGGATCTCGCCCGACTCATTGCTCTGTTGGAACTCTGCAGACTTTTGCCCCAAGATCAGCATACATCCCCTACCAATGCCGACTAATCAGATTTGATGTAGATGACCTATTCACAAACGTCCCCGGAGATGAAGCCCATCAGAGAAAGACCACAGGATGTCCATTCCAACCTCACTATACACAGCATCATCCGCCTTATCAACTCCTGTATCAGCTCTATACACGTCACCTGGACGACAAGATTCTCCAACAAACCCATGGGCTCCCCATGGTTCCCCCTCTCGGCCATCATCACTGAGATCTACATGACTCATTTGGAAGACAATGCCCTAAGGCTTCAGACAGCCCCCTTCAAACCGACATGCTGGTACTGGAAAGTAGATGACACTTTTGTCAACCCAACTGATGACCCAAATCAACTCCTCGACCACCTGAATTTTATACCTTCCCGCATGTAATTCACAATGGAAGATGGACCTAATAACAAACTACCATTCCGCGACGTCTTAGTAGAAAGAAACAACACCCAACTCATCATCAGCGTCTACAGGAAGCCGACCCACACCGACCAGAACCTTCATTACACCTGCAACCTGCACCTGCATTCATATACTGTTTATATACGATATTGTGAGCTCATATTCCAAATTTGATATCTTATGTATTAGTCACATGGCGATTTACTCTCCCCACTACGGATTTGGGTTTGCTTGGCTTAGCCTAGAAATTCGAAAGTTGATTTTTTTTATATCTTTGTTCAAGCTTAGGCTTGGAGATAACAACAATGGTATTCATCAATAAATGAACAGCTACATATATATTAAATAATGAGCTGGTATCGGTGTTAAATGTTGAAACATAGCTGTCTTGTGATATTTTTTTCAAGTTTAGAATATTGTAATCAAGGCTCCGATAAATAAGTTTAACACATGACGTTTTGCTCAGATTGAGTCACTCTGTCTGTAGAGAGCGTTACCAGGCAACGGGCCAGTTATTTTACACAATCGTTAATGAGCGCCATATGCATAAATCTACACAAAGGGAATGCTCTAGAAACATATTTATGGGAGTACAACAAACGAAGATTTACCCCATTAGGTTCTACAGGAATAGAAATTGATAGATAAGCATGCCCTCTGTTAAAAGAATCACGTGCTTTATTTGACAACTGCTTTTTCTCTGTTTGCTACCTATGATCACAGTGGTATTAACCAGATATACGAAGAAGTGGTCATCAAATTCCCCACTATATTGGTGTGACTTGATATAAATCTGTCATGAGATTAGAATTTAAAAAATCAGAAAGAGAATTTACGGTAGTGACAGACTAGGGAGGACATTATAACTCAAGCTGTAAAAAACCAAAAGCATGGCCTGCATGTTCCTCATTTCGAAATCCAATAAGTTATTTTGCCCTTAAGCCGCACACAAAAAGCAAATCACACCCACCATATGTTCGAAATCAATAATGCATATCCATCAGCAAAATTGTTTACCCCATCGTAAGGAGAGATGGGATGATGATATAAACTATTTTAGAATTTGTTCATTTATTTTTCAAAATAACAAGTTTAGTGTGTCTTTTATCCGAAAATGTACGAAAATTTAGGGGTCACAAAACGATTTTAAGAGTTATCAGCAATTATGATAATACTCCTGACGGCAAGTTATGCCATTTTTTTCTAATTTGACATGATAAAAAGAAAGCACTCGCTTTCAAAGAAACAACTCATAATCCTTTCAGGTCCATTTCAATCACATACGGGAATGTATAGCAAGTCTTTATTTTGAAAATTAACAATATTGGAAAGAGAAACAAATTTAAACTTAAAACAGTGACATTTTCCCATCGTTTTTTTCGCGTATTCAACAGCGTTTTTCACCAACACACATATTTTAGATATTGCTAAAAAAAATAAATATAATGTGCACAGTTTAATAGAGAAACGAAAATAGAGGGTCACCAGAGGTTTTTCATCACTTAACGTGATGTTAAATTATCTACATAAATGTAAACACCTGACGTCATGCCAGACTTGATGATTTCAAATTAACTTTAACTGTGTACCATGTAATTATTATTGAAAATGTATCAATCTAAGAGTGCTTGATTGAAAAATAACTATCAGCTGATTATATCTGGCGATTTAACTTGGCCACTAACTTGAGACCCTTAAATATGTGTTACTGTAAATTAAAGTGCTTTCCGCTAGTGTTCGGATAAGCCTTTGCTCCAAACAACGTAATCAATATTTTTTCGAATTATTCACAGCAATACATTGTTGTTGCAAAATGTTACTGTAAGGGGTTCGATTTCTTGGTCCAATCTCTCATTAAACAGATTCTAGAGAAAACCAACACCATTATCCCACACCATTATTCCGTACAGTAAGCATACTTGAGGGAAAATAACTTGACTGCTGTCCCTATCAAGAATGGCAGAAACAAGGCAATATATGGAGCCTCCTTATATATTGATATTTAGATAGAAAATTATCACTCAGTTCACAACATTACATATTATTATAAAATGTAAGAAAACATTAAACGTACCTTCAACAGTCAATGAAACACCTCTTCCATCGTTACGCCGGTAGATGATTTGTCTGTCTATCCATCTGTCCTCATATATTAATGTGCCGCTGAAACATAGTAAAAGGCTTAAAAGGTAAATAGTGGTTGCTTTATTGTTTGCGGATGATGTTTCTGATGTTAGCGACACTGCTGTTCAGCTCCAAAAGTAGATAATTTACTTGAAGGATTATGTGACGAGTCAGGAATGAAAGTTAACTTAAACAAAACTAAAATTATGGTATTTCGGAGAGGGGATCCACTTAGGTCATATGAAAAGTGGTAATTTAAGGGTAAAATCATCGAGGTTGTAAATAGATATAGATACCTTGGTGTTGTATTTACTCCTGCTCTATCATGGACTAGGGCACAGAGTTGTCTAGCTTCTCAGGCGAATAAAGCTTTAATGTAATTCTATGGTTTTCAGCGTAAACATGGACTAGTTTCCTGTACAGATGTTTCTTAAGGTTTTTGATACTATGTTTTCACCTATTGTTACCTATTCATTCAGTTCATTATTCACAAATCATTGTAAAGGTACACACTTCGCTATATAAGAGGGTTTTGAGGTTAAGTAAATATACATGTAATGTTATGGCCTTGGGAGAATGTGGCAGGGTTCCCCTTCAATATAATTACACGATAAAACCATTACAGTTTTGGTGTTAATTGATTACCATGGCAAATGATAGACTACCTTATCAATCTTTTCGGACCCCATGTACTTTTGCGGAATCACCATTCTGGCTATATAAGCATCTAAGGGCTGACATACAGCCCTCATGCATGTAAGTTGCACTGTAAACCCAGAGTTAATGTGTTCTATTGTCTATGTGAAGAATATTGTCAGTGTCATTCATGATAGGGAACAACCTTCAAGCCGTACTGAACTAGTCCATGGTGGATTGGTGCATATTGACTTTATCGAACTAAAGATTCATTAATTGTGAGTTAATGAGGGATTTAATGCATAATTTTGATTAATGACAACTTGTTCCATTCACAATGACATAATGCATTCTTCATAAAATTCATCATAACTTACACGACAGTATCTGAATTCCAGGTGAGAAATTATTATTATTTATTATTTTAGACTTATTTGTTATTGTTAGCGATTCTATAATCATTTAAGATGTGGCCAAAGTCAACTTTATCCCTCAGAAATGTTATAAACTGTCTTCTGTATAAGCTAATTATAATGAACTCGCATGTTTTAGCCGAAGGCTGTACATACGTTTTAGAACTCCTTGTATTGGTTGAGGAGTAGTGTTTAGCCATTGGTACCACTTTTTAACCTTTTGTGAGAGCATTTTATATTGGCGTGCTACAGCGGCTTAAAAGGTACATTTTCGAAACAAACAAATTCACTGTGCTAATAAAGAATGCCATGCAGTATTTGACTAATTCTCATTAATATGTTTTAATAGATATAACTTTTATAAGCGATATATTTGTAGTATTAAACGAGAAATCATTACTTGTTATTAGAATCATTAACAGTCATTGTAAGTTGCGTTTCCGTGAAAAAATAGAGGTGAGGTGAGGTGAAGTGAGTTGGGGTTTAACACCGCTTTCAAGAGTATTTCACTTATATCACGGCTGCTAGTATTATGGCAGGGAGAAAGCCCGCAACGCCATGTGGCTATGCTTTGCGGTGAAACCTGCGAGCATCGGCTGGAACTAGCGAACCATGGGTGGTACTACGCTGAAATTTAGTGAAGCATTGAACCCAAACCTTACTGCGTGTAGAGCAGTTCTCTACCTCCGTGTCCCTGGCGGGATTCGAACCCCGGACCTCCTGACCCGAAGCCGAACGCGCTAACCACTGCGCTATCCCGCCCCTGAATAATTGACGTCGCAAAAATGTACATCTACTTCTTACAATTACTTGACATAACAAGTTTCAAAATGCTTAAGTATATGTGCTTCAAATACCAAGCTGGGCCTTATGGATGTCTACATTTACACATAATGCTTTCACTGATGTAAACTTGATTGGTTTCTAGTTCTGATTCACAAACTTGCAAACTTCAAAAGGGTTCATCAGATGATTGTTTGATATACCAAATTTTTCTATGTTTTTAATTTGATTATTAATAAAAAAAATCCCAAAAACATTAGACTTATTTAAAAGCAAACACGAAGGTATTACCAAAAATATTCAGAGAAAAAAAGAATATGTGTGTCTCACCTTGTAACTGTTAATCAACAATGTATTCCATTTTCTGAGCAATGATAGTATTTTGATGTAATCTGTCTGCTTTTACTTTATGCATCCACTTTGTGCTGAAACAACAGAGTTAACATTCGTTATGTTCGTGGATAATATTGCAAGAGCCCTGCATGTTGGGTAAGCTGCATTGAATCGAGTATCAGGTAACAGAACCGTCAGAGTGTAACACATCTCGCAATATTCCAGACTAGTGTAGTGGAGGTCGAAAAATACAATTATGTGAAGTGAGATGATATTGAATGTATTGTGGAGTATTTATGATTCAAGTCAATTAATATTCAAAGAAACAATCACATGAATTGGGAAGTTGAGTGAAGCAATGCTTGGGAAATTATGTCCTAATACATGTCTTGTCTATTATCCCTAAATATGATTCAGGAAGCCTCTCAAATATGTAAAGTACTGACATAAATAATCAAACAGCGTTGGAGAGCGTAGTTGAAGAGATAGTCAAGTGCCACAGATAGCGTCTCGCAATCGTCAAAGTTTTCAATTGAGCGCTCCTTACATATATTGTTTTAAAGAACGTTTGCTAAATTTCAACAATTTATTTCCGAGCGATTTATATGTAACTATTGTCTTAAGATTTGGCATTGGTTTAATATAGTCAAAGCTGATAATTACCCTAAATATTGTGGTGAAATTTGTAAGCAACTTTTGGAAGTAGCACACCATGCTGAGAGCATTTCAAGAGTAGATTGCATGTTTTAGTTTTGTATAACCGTCCTGTCGGTGATTACAACGTACATAATTAGTTGAGATGAGAGCATACAGTAGTAAGCGCATAGTAAAGATTCAATTTTGAACAGAGCCATCCAGTTTCTTTAGTAGTCTATCATGTATAAACTTGATATAATCAGCGAATTTCAAAGTAACTAAATAGTGAGATTTTCAAATTGAAAATTGTTTTCATGTTTTACACAACAGAGATATGAGATGACAAAGTCAGTGAACAAATACTTGAATTTTGTTTGTCTGTATTCTTATTACTGAAATTGTACAGCTATTTAACCTAGAAAATGTCATAACTGAATGACTACTTATATTAATAACCTTAGCTGGTGGTGTTCAAATTATGTAGATATATTAACGACATCATTATGTAAAAAAACAAAACCTTTGCTCTGCTCTTCTGCCTCACACATTGTCTGAATTGTTGTTATTATGCATGAGAGCATTATGTATACTCGAGTGTATTCACGTTGTAGAGTAATGTAATAATTCATTCATTGAATAATGTATTTATTCATAGCACAGGAACAGAAAAGACGCAAAACGAAACTAACAGCTACATCACGCTGGCATATTTGACACAATTCGATACATTTTGCTACGACTATGATTGCTATACACAAGATGAACGTGTTCAAGTGCACATATGTCACCATAACTGTGGTTTAGTTTCAATATTAGATTAATAATATAATTCATATTTCTTAAATGAAACAGACACTGGTCTCTGCATGAAAGCCCTAAATCCTAAGCTAAATGCTGGCCTATGTAATTGGATAAACCACGGTGTTCTCACAGGGTGCCAGCATAACAGATATAATCGTGTTTTATATTGAATACAATGCTCGTAGTGTTGCACTCGAGTGGCCATAGATAAAAGCATCGGGTGATGTGTCTTTGGCATGTTATTTTAGTCTAACGAGCATAAAACTGTAATCAATCATAAAAGTGCCCATACATGTTCAGTATAATTCTAAATAAAACACTTATAGATGAAATATGCTTCAATGCTACACCGAATTTGAGCCTATTACCACGTATGGTTCGTTAGTTCAAGCCGACAGCATTACGTTTCACTGCAATGCATAGCATTAATAATACTTTCTATTGTGATATAAGTAAAGTTGCTCCCAACATTGTACAAGACTCAGTGTTATATATTTTCGTTCTGCCCCATGTGAAATTTGTTTCCACGAAGAAGTCCTAGAGTACCCATTCCAAAAACTTTTAAAAATCATAAGCACATCTACATTGCTTGCTTACAAAATATACAAACATTCACCTGAAGGTAATGATCAATATTCGAGTTAGGATCCATAGAGGAAGTTCAATAATGTCTGGGCACTCAGGGGGCAGAGTCATTTCTATACCCACTTCGTTCTCTATTCTTCAAATTGATGGATCGTTAACAAGACCGGAGAGAGATATCACAGCTATGTGTAATTCATACATAGTATACCTTTAATTGATAACGTTTAAATGCCTGGATTATCACATGATACATATCAACAGTGTCAGGTGGCTTGTACGTACTTGGATTCTAACTGTGGCTACCTATTAATTTTATCTGGATTGTATAGCTACACAAAGGACCAACAAAAGAGATTATCCGAATAAATAAGCTTAACACGTACTTCAGTAATTTGAGACACAGCATGGGAGTTTGATGTTCCAACTATAAAGATTTATCACTGATTTCTTTGTGTAGAATAACCTAACCTTTGCTCTGTTCATGTCCCTCACCTACATACCCCTACATCGTATTCTAGTTATAATTCAGGTGAATGTGTCAACAACTATGAACAGGTTATATATTGAACTTTTCAGTGACCAGACACTTCAACAAGGATTGTAAAAAATCATCAGAACAACACTTCTTTCCTTGAGAAACGATGTCTTACATGTATGAGGTAAAGGCAATGGTCATGTTAAAATGTTAAAGATCAACCTGTTTTCATTTTCTGTAGGTGTGTTTGTATTCTCCAACAAGGCAAAAGTGAGCGCAGCTCATATACCCCCGCCTGTAGTTTGATCGCCATCATACAGTATAAATAAATTCGAAAATATAATCTAGTCATTCATGTCAAATCTTTTTTAATGAAAATATTTTTTAGAAATTACTTTTGAATAGTTTAAACCAATAAAAGGCACAACAATGTCATGTAGGTAGGCAACATTATTTGGACCTTGGAGTTGAGACTCCCAAAAGGCACAACAGCACCATATAGGTTACTTCCAAACCAAATTTGAAGTTTCCAAGTCAAACAATGTTTGAGATATGCTTCGAAAACGAGACAAAGTCCAAAAATCAGACCGTTTTTGGTCAAAATTTCAAAAATGATTTGGACCTTGGAGTTGAGACCCCTTAAAGGCTCAACAGCACCATAAGGGTTACTTCCGTTCCTAATTTCAAGTTTCAAAGTCAAACAATTTTTGAGATTTGCTCCGGAAACGAGACAAAGTCCAAAAATCAGACCGTTTTTGGTCAAAATTTCAATATTTGAACCTTGGCGTCGAGACCCATAAACGGCACAACAGCACCATATATTTTACTTCCATACCAAATTTAAAGTTTGCAAGTCATACAGTTTTTGAAAAATGCTCCAAAAACGATTTCGGACGGACATCGCGGAGCCCGATATACCCCGACTACGTCGTAGTGGGGGTATAACTAGTTTTTGTGGAATATATTCGCATTCATGTGTTTAAAGAGATAGTCAAGAGTCTTCATACATGTATGACCAATATACACTTAACATTGAGTTATTCTCTGATAACATGATACACTTTGGTGGTCTCAGGGATTGCCAAAACACAGATATAATCATGATCTCTATTGAATATAGACAATATAATGAACATGTTGTAGTTTTAGTTCTATAAGAGTAGGTAAAGTCACATTTTGTCTCGCAGTCCTCTGTTTTCAGTAAGTAAATGAATTTGCTATGTCATTTTATGCATTAAAGGCAGTGTAGCACGTTGTTCTTACTGGACTAAAGTAATTTCACAAAAAGGTTGATAAGTGTTACCCTTGGCTACATTATACTTCTGAAGCAATACAAATATTTCTAAAACGAATTGCTAGCTTTTCTAAAGCCATGCACGTTCATTTTCCATCGAGCGCCCGTTACACGTTGTTCACATTAAAATCGCTGCTTGGAGGTAGTTCAAGTGATCTGAAGGATGTAGCTATATCTAAGTAGATATCTAGTAGAGTTTTAAATATGTTTAATGATGGAATAGTCAACCACGTTTACTCTGAACTGTCACATTTGACTTACACAACTACCTTCCACAACACTGTTGTTTTATTTTTCGAACCATTTTATTTGAATTCTTATAACTGTCTTGATGGATAAATGTTATCGGGTTGTGTAATGAACTGTTAAGTAACATTATTAATTCAATTTTGTAAAAAATAATAATAAGGTGATGGCAAATTTGAGAAACGTGCGGTCCGTCCGACAGCCCATAATCTGATTACTTTTGGTCTAGACATAATCATAGTTTTTGAAAGGTATCCTATTTCACATATTAACTGTAAACAAATGATGTATTTGTAAACAGTTATCAGCAATTATATTTTTATATGTCCCATGTTCAATTGGTTTAAAAAGTCAAATTGGTGGTTCCCTAATACAGTAAAATTGATATTGAACAGAAATATTATATTTTTTTTATTAAAATTGTTCAACTACAGTTGAGGTCTGTCTTATCTCTGGAAAAGGTAAATAAGTGTCACCAATGGCTAGATAATATTCTTAAATCATTACAGAGAGTTCTAAAACGGATGTACATGGTACGGTTATTCCTCTCCCGAGTGGGCATTTTAATGTATTCACATGCCAAGTGTCATTCCACAAGGTCTGACATTGGTCATAGCCCACAAGCAGACGACCGAAAATCAGACGACCCAGTTGTCAGACAAAAGAGTAGGGAAAGCCCAAGCGCTCACCCATTGTAAAATGGACCAATATTAATTGAAATTAACGAATGACCAGTTTGATGCTCGATTAGTATTGTGAGTTAACCAGTATAACACAAAGTTAATTCTCATCTGAGGATGTTTTTACTTTACAGTGCATAAATAGTGGAAAATGAAAGTTGATATTTGTTGCTGTAATGTGATGTAGTGTCATTATTTCAAGTGAAATGGTTACACATAACTAACTGACTTTTTAACAGTATGCACCTTCACACTCACACTCACGAAACTGTTAATTTCAATAAACTTGTCTTAATGAACAGATAGGTCATGTATTGGTTTATCTAAAGCGAGAAGAAGTGTTTGATAAACAGATTGAACTTAAATAATCTCACAGATCATATAGTTGTAGGCATCAATCATTGTTAAAAAAGGAACTGGAAGTTTAATGTCTAAGGTACCATTTTGGGAGAAAAAGGTTTTGGACATAACATTTTCTCTGTGCTAGTATACTTTAGACACATAATGTTATTGGAACTATGTAATTTTTAACAGTTAGATTATTCATTTTACTGCTTGGTTTACGGTATTGTTGCACTGCCAACTTATAATCTCTTTTATAAACCATGCTCATTGTTTCCTGCTGTTTTGTCCTTTGTTGATGAGTTTGTCTATATATCTTATCTTCCAATCAACTCGTACAATTGATCTGTCTACTCAGGTCAAGTATGAACAAAGAGAATATGTTACCGTGAGATAACAACCAGCTTCCCTGGAGTTGAGGAGGGCCTTATCATTATTATCAGATCTTCCAGAGGTATGTCTCAAAGACCTATTATTATTTGTATGATATGGCCTTTTGCACTTATTTTGTGACACGAGTTCTGAAGTAACGGCTGAACCGATTCTTACAGGGATTGTAGCCTGTGATCCAATTTAAATCATCTCGAGTTTGTATTTTCGACTTTTTCTTGACTTATCTCCCCTTGAAGTTGAAACTTCAAATCTTAGAAGCTCGAAAAGTAAGTAATATAATTTCACAAAGCTTTCAACAAAATGTGGATAGCAACATACCCCATCAATTAGGCTGATATCGGTTTTCCTTTCCGCCGTAATAATTGATTTTTTGCTTTTTAAAAAAGAAGAAGAAAATGTTGTGCACTTTCACGCTTTTGAGGGTACGTGTCTTCAAAAATCTCTTCTCCTAATTCACGTCAATACATACAGCTATGTGTGATAGCTCATTTTGAAGATAAATAAAATGTAAAGAGGGCTGTTGTCTCCGAATTTTAAAATTCTTCCTTGAATTTTAATAATCCGTCCTTGAACATGGTCAATTCAAACAAGAGCGTTTTTCGGTTCTAGTTTCAAAGGGACATAACTCTGTTACTAATGAGCATATGTCAAAGTTACTAACTGCCCTCTATTTCGAATAACTAGTTTAACAATTCCATAACATATCATTTTCATATAAAAGTTGATAGTTTCGTCACAATTTGGACATATTCCCAAAAAAGTTACATATTGTGATTTTCGAGGAGTACTTTCAGGAAGTCATCGTTGTATGACTTGCAGGCCTACTGCTGCGCAGAGTGCTTGCCTCTCTCGCCTGATTCTCCAGATCGCTCGTTGTCGGGTCTCACTATAGACGAGGATGCAACGCAGTTCGACATTTTGAGTTCAAGACCCGCCTATCGTGTCGGAGGATATGCAGTTGTCGCCGGTCCGCGAACGTTCTCGGATTTGCTCATCGTCGGAGCGTCGGCGGTCCAAGTCGGGCAGGAGCAAGAAGAAGAAGAAGCACAGCCGTTCTTCCTCCACTGCATCCGACCCCAAGGGACTGATGGAGTCCATCCTGGGTTCTGTCAAAGACATGGTGTCTTCTCGTATGGACGCCAGACTTGGACCGAAGTTTAAAGGAAATCCCAACCTATGATAATGTTGTTGTCTAATAGATATTGGGCATTTTAAAAGGAAAACCAAATTTGTTGATTAATAGACGTTTTGTTTTTATTTGCATTCATATCTTAAAATAAATTCTTCTTAATGTCGATAATGAACTTATTTCCATGAAATTTGATACACTGTCGTGTTCTCAGTGGTTGCCATAAAACAGCTACAATCATGTTTTCCTTTAAGGAGAGATCGGACCCAGAAATCGAACTCGCTTACGGTAACATTTTGTACCTGAAAACTCCCTTTTTTAGTCAAATTTAGGCCATTTATGCTGTTTAAGCACTTTTTAGAGGTTCTAAAGTCACATTTTCTTTATTTCATTTGTTTTTTTAAAGTATGTAGATGATGTAGAATATCCTGAAGTTAATAAAGATGAGAAAAAATCTGTACTTAATCACATTTATATTTCAATTTTGAAGTTCAACAGGACATCCTTAAGTTACTTACAGTTGAGTTGCTTGCAAGTTCCTATCCTCGATTTGAAACACGAGTAAATACTTTTGTCTCTTCTTATTAAAACATGTTGTCGGTAATCCCGTGCAGACTAACTACAATTTGTCACCATACTGAAGTCTCACTGACTAATCAGGTAACATCTATACAGTTTGATTCTATCACTATTAAACTCATCACGAACGCTTGTGTATGTATCACCTTACCGTTACGCATAATGTTCGTAAACACATATATTGATTGCATTGTACATGTACATGTACATGCCTCGCTCTGATAATTGAAACTGTCGACCATTGTGAATTGCGGCATTAAACAATACCTCACGAAATCACCATAGTGAATTCAGATCAAACAGAGACAAATAGTCAGTCCCTATTGTTTAACATTAACTACGTATTACTAACGTAATATGATATATCAAGGTACGTCGGAGCTGATCTGTGGAATGTGGAAGGCAATCAGTCGAAAGCATTGAAGTGTAACTCGTAAGGTTATACGTGGACGTTTAAAGCAGTGTGAATAAGGATTGGGCTTTTATTGAAGTAGGAGAAAAAGGTGAAGGTCGATGGAAAAGGTGAAGGTCAAAGAAAAAGGTGAAGGTCGATCATGGAGTGAGGTAGACCGAAACCTCTGTCGTCCGAATGCTCTACCTCACACAGCGGGCCGCATACTAACTATGCTATCCCGTGGGGTTGCAGGGGTTGCAGGTAAAATCGACGCAGTGACTGACCGACTACAGTTGGCCATTGACAACATCGGAGGTGACGTGGCAACTCTAACGACTCGTGTTGATGGAATAGAAACTAACTCTGAATTCAATAGTGACCAAATTAATGACATCAATGAACAGAACAAACGTTTGAAGGCAGACATCGAGCTCGACATTGGCAATATTAAAATAGATCACATAATGAAAGACCTACATGACAGAAATATAAATCTCCTCTTTAATGGTATCGAGGAAACCCCTGACGAGAATCCAGAAGAATTTCTCAGGGTCAAGGTCACGAGTTCTGAAATCTCTAAAAACTACTGAAGATAGAGATAGCTCATTTTAAAGCAGAGAAACAGATGTATAACCCTAAGTCAAATATGGAGTTCTAGGTCAAGCAGAAGTCTTGAAGGCCTAAGTATTGCCTGTGGCAATCCTAGTTTCAACTATTAACACTTTGAATCATTACATGATTGTGATACACAATGGAAAAGTGATCACTGATTGTGTGACCTTGTTTTTTAAAGGTCAAGGTCACGAGATAGGGTCATGGTCACCAGTTCTGAAATCACTAAATAACTTCTTTCCAAGGAGGTATCAACACATCATATACATAATTTCTTACCTTTGTCCCTGGGGAATTATTTTGACATGTTCATGTTAAAGGTCAAAGGTCAAGGTCACAAGTTCTGAAATTTCAAAAACAATCCTTGTAAACACGATAACTTGAAAAAAGTTTGTGCTATCAGGCTCTTATTTGGTGTATATCAATTATGGAGAAAGGTCAAGATTTGAAAAGGTTTTCGCTAACATCCGTCAAAGGTCAAGGTCATAGCAAGGTCACAACTTAAGCATGCTTTTGCGAAAATGTCTTATTTCAACTATTAACATTTTGAATCATTACATGATTGTGATACACAATGAAAAGTGATCACTGATTGTGTGACCTTGAATTTTAAAGGTAAAGGTCACGAGATAACCCTAAGTAACTTTTTTCCATGAAGATATTAACACCTCATATAGATAGCTAAATGTCTTTCTTATACACCTGGTGAATGATTTTGACATGTTCACATCCAAGGTCAAAGGTCAAAGTCATGAGTTCTGAAATCACTACAACAATCCTTGTAAACATGATAACTTCAAACTTTTGTTTGTGCTATTAGGCTCTTATTTGGTATATATGAACTATGGAGAAAGACTAAGATTTAAAAACGTTTTCGCTAAAATCTGTCAAAGGTCACGGTCACAGTGAGGTCAAAACTTAAGCATGCTTTTGTGAATATGCCATATTTTAACTGTGAACACTTTGAGTCAATGCATGTTTGTTATACGCTATGAAAAGTGTTCATTGATGTTGTGACCTTCAAGGTCAAAGGTCAAGTTCATGAGATATTGGTTAAGGCCACGTTAATCCTTTGATCAAATTTTGAAATAAGAAATAGGTTTTAAGAACAAACTTGTGAAAAGTGACCCCAGTGATGATTAGTAATAACTCAAATAATGAAAAAAGAAATTATAAAAAAAGAATTCCCATTTTATTGATGCTGACAAGAAGGCGGAACAGGGAAAGGCGAAACCCTAAGTTTCGGAGCTGCTCTGCTTTCGCGGTGTCCCGCAAACGCTCTTCTAGTTCTGAAATATTTACTCAACTATAGGAAATCATCTCAGCTACAGACACAAATTTCTAAATATTTTCGGACAATTATTAAGAAAGTTCTTCCTCTTATCAAAAAACACATCTATATACTACATATACCGATTAGATTTAACAATGGGACATTGGAATCACACGTTGTACATGTACATACGATGGTTAAACAAGTTTCATTCAAAAACTAATCAACTGATTGATGAAAGGTACATGTAATTATGAGCCTGTAGATGAGATGATTAACAATCTGTCTGTAAAATATGACGGCAACGGGACTTTTATTTAATTTATGAACATTATTCTCGCAGCAGCTAGTTAACATGTAACTTTATTGGAATAACGTCACCTACAGGTAGCCTACTAATATTACTATATGGCCTCCCGCTGTGTGTATGTTTTGTTTTTTAAAAAACATGACGAACCTTTTTCATATAATCTGAATATTGCTATTTCTAGTCAAATTTATCAGTCACGTTCAATGAAGGGTGCGAATGAGTTTTTTCAGAGAAATTTTCAGTTTCTGCTTAGTCGAAATCCAATTCCGCTTCCTCTTAAGACCAATTCCAAATTACCATTATTTTGAAATTTGACACTTCCGGTTCTCGTTACCAATTTGCGCGCTAATGGTGCAAGATCAACCGAGAATCTTAGCGAAACAAACGTTCATCGTTCTACAAGGATATGCCCTATGTGAGTATTAAATTGTAACCACAGTTTGTCATAGATTAAACTTTTTTTGTGGATTGAAAAGACTTTTTCGTATACAAGGGTGAATAGCATTAAAAAAAACATGTACAGGATCAGGCCAAAAGTGAGTCATCAAAGCTGAAATCCCATAGGCTTAACTCCCTCGCTGCCAATCTGTACACATATGTGCTAAACGAAATGCTGTTGAGGTGCCAAGGTGTACATAAATGTACATTCTATGACATACCCTATTTAGAGTAAAATATATATTTAATTAATGTATGATTTAATGTATAATGTGAGCACTGTCATTGAAAATATATTTAGCATTAATTTGGTACCAACATCACTGTCATTGGATCATTTTCGACTGAGTTATAGTATTTTTTCAAAACCTTACTTCAAAGAAAGTTATAGTGGCCGCCATATTGGAAGTTATAGGTTTACTGTTGAAATGTACTACCAACGGAGTAATTACGAAACATACCCTATGCTTGGAATCAATCAAATCAATTGACGGAACATTTTTCCTTTGTTAACTCTCCATCCTTGGACATGTTTAGATAATAGTTTTAACAACTATATTGCTAGCACGTAACATAAATCGATCACGGAAACTCATTCAAACGGTTGCCAAATTTAAAGCGATCACAGAAATCGTGATACTGTCTCAACACAGAGTCGAAAAGTGCCTTTTTATCGAATGACATCGCTACGAAAAAGAAGCAAAGACAGTAAGTTACCTAACCTTCCATGTCTTTTATAAGTTACGCCTCTTCATAATCGCTGTGATTTGTTAAGGCAATCAAATATCGGCAATCCATAGACGCTAGCTTCTTGCACTCTGCAAAATGGCGGTCGCTATGACACGGATGTACACACGTTTATGGCCGTCGTTGTGCTTTCCTAATAACTATTACATCAATAAGACAATTATTTCCAGCATCCTTTGGTTATTTATGTTCTAACCTTACTCAAAATAAAAAGTTTTGACTTGTATTAATATGTTAATTGTCGTATCATTTAGACATATGTGGAATTTACGAACAGTACATGTTTCATTACGTAATTTGCATACGAATGAACATATAATAATTACGATCATAAGTTATTTAGCCATTGGAAGAATAATTTTTATCTCTGCTATAAAATCATAATAACCTTATATATTTCCGTCGATTAGTTTTTGAATGACAACTCATTAAGCGACACATGTACAGCTTTTTATACAGACCGCCATGATAAGTATATGCCGTTATTTTCTGACTTTTTTTGTTTAAATAACTGCAGTTTTCTTTATTGTCATCCGAATATATAATGGAAATTATTGATATGTAGCTGAGATGATTTCTCAACTTGTAGATAACTTTTGTAAGCAATTACGCCAATAATGAATTAATGTAAATTATTCTCGCAACGGTTAATTAACATGAAAGTCTATGGGAATTTCAGTTTTGATGACTCACGTTTGGCCAGGTACTGTACATGTCATTAGTCTTTTTCTGTTGTCGGTCAAGTGGCAGCAGCAGTCGAAAGTATCAATTCATAGGCCACCGGACGAGTGCAATTATGTGTCATACACCTCAAAGGCGCTTCCAGAGGTGCACCCCTTCGCACAGACATTTGATCCCTATTACAGGCCCGGCTCTTGTAACAAGACCAAAGGCATTTACCGGTATCATGAGTCCAGTGACAGTGACACCGAAATTTCTTTGACATATTTCCATAAGAAACTAGAGGCTAAATGTACGCAGGCAGGTTTTGATTGTACCTAATATTTCCAATGTTATGACTACCACAGATTTTTTTTTAAATTTAAAATTGTTAGCCTTAGGGTAGACTTAATTTATGATACTACCAATATTTTTTTTATTGCCATTGGCATTTGGTAACCTCCCTAACAAACATGACCGTACTGGGCCAGTACTGGGCCAGTAGTGGCTGATACAGGCATCCGGTACTGGCCCAATTCAGGCATCCGGTACTGGCCCTGTACCAACTTGCACACTGGCGTGGTACTGGGCAAGTACTGGCAAACGGTACTGGGCCAGTATCCCGCCAGTACTAAAACGATACCATTCCCTGTACTGGCCCAATTCAGGTTAGCCTTTACTGTTCCGGTACATTAAATATATTGTGTTTACCGTAAATTTTCAATATTTAAATGAACTGATAAATGAAGGTTGATTTAGCTATTATCATTTTCTCTTTCATTTTCTAAATTGTTACTTTTCTTAAAGTAAACCATATTAATCATATCAGTTTGAAATCTTCCAGTTTTTTTTATTGATTTTGAATTTGTATTTTTATAATGAAACTTAAATATTGTTTGTATTTTTTTCATAATGTCAATATTGTAAAATATGAAATCAAATATATGTTATTTGAAAACACGCCAGAATGTATTTTTAACAAGTAGGCCTATGCACAACAAAGACAATGATACAAAAGCACCTTGTGATTATTTTCATACTTAGATTTCCTAATGATATTAATAAATACAGCAGCAATTGTTAATGTAAAACACACCAGAGATAGATAGTAATATAGAATGAATCAAAGGTTTATAAATATAACTTAACTCAGGAATTGAACTTACATTCAAAGGATACCAAATCGTTGTCTTCTCTTCTTGTCTCTCTGAAGCAGACGACTATTTGAAATACTACCCATAATTCCCTAACAGGAAGTGTCATACCTGAATTGGGCCAGTACTGGGCCAGTACCGGGTCAGTATATACACCTAATATAATCTGTACTGGGCCTGTACCGGCCCAGTACTGGCTCTTTGTAAATATCCCATAATGCATTTCGACAGGAAATGATATGCCTTAACTGGGCCAGTACAGGGCCAGTACCGTATTGCCAGCACTGGGCAAGTACAATTTAACCTGAACTGGGCCAATTCAGTTAAAACGGTTCTGGGCCAGTACTGGTTCTTTACCGTTAGCCAGTATGCCTTTATCAACTTTACCAGCCAGTACGTATACCAAGCCAGTACTGGCCCATTACAGTCATGTTTGCTGGGTCAAGTGATTGGTTTTCCGACACTTATGCCACAGATCAATGTTGACAACAAACTCTTGTTAAAATTAATAAATACACTTCACCTATTTTAGCAAAAGAGCTTTATCTAACAGGGGTCGAAATTAACCTTTTCAATGCGGTAGCCATTCGGACTAGTGCATTTCTAAAAGTACTAGTCCAGACTTATTCTCGCTAGCCAAATACATCTCAATGGTCATTTCACCTCAAATTTTAACTAGTCCTTCGGACTACCAGTTTTTACACTCTACTTGCAGTGTCGAAAACTCACGAAAATCTAAGCCAGTGAAACAACCGGACTGGTACCCGAAATAAATTACCAGTCCGGAAGAATACCTACCTGTCCGATTTTCAACAGTCACATAGAACTTACTGCAAGTACCAAACATTTGTTATACATTTGGCTGAATATGTTTCTCGTATTTCACTAATCAACATCTGGCCAATTTACTAAATGTCAGCCAAAGTTTCATTTTATAATATATCATCATGTCTTTCTTTGAAACATTTTTTTATTAGTGTATGTATAATATCGGCTAACATGACATGACATCTGGTCGACAATTATACGAATTTCCGATTACATTAATTACACCAGTAGTCGCCCATCGACGCAATTAATTATTTCTTGACATTGATGAGCCATTTTAAAAATATAATGATATAAATTACAATTGATAGTATGCTGATATATCCAAGTTAACTAATATTTATTTGTATCCTCATATTTCCTGAAATGGATTCACAAACACGACACATTCTACAAACATTGCCCATATATGCCTTTCAAACGATGACTTTGGTTTTTAATACATTGTTCATGGATTTGTCAAGTTAATAAAGAACATAAAATATGCATTCAGCAAAGTGCCTTTGAGTTAGATCTAGAATGTTGAAAGGAAATAAATGTTTATATTTTGCGACAGACTTTTCATTTTACAAGCAAGCTAGACATTCGCTGTCTGCTATAGGTATCGCTTTGTAATCAGTAGATTAAAGGCAGTGCAAAGAGTTTATATTAAGCGTTCAGTTACGCTAGTTATCGTAATTTGGACTTATTGTTTTACAATACCATTACACCTCAGACTAACGAAATATTACCCTGCCTGCTATTTTGAAAAATATGTAGTAAAAGACTAAAACATCTACCCGACCACCGGACAGGCTGCTTTTGAAATGTCACTGTCCGACTGGAAAAAAGACCGTCTCGGGCGGTCGGGTAGGCTGGAGTTTTCTACGCTGCTACTAGCCCAGCTTCTTTTTCATTAGCCATGTAGGAGATTGATTTTAAGCTTAAAAATTACCAAATACCAAGTCCGTCCTAAACAGTCTTTGGCGATATGTGAGAACTCAATCTGTTAGCTGATTGAACTTTTTCGTTATGTGTGTTGTAAATTTCTACTATTTCATCACCATTTATCCACAGAAACACAACTTAGAATTATACGGTTTAAATTAATCCTACCACTTATGTGGGGCTGGAAAAGTCATCTTTGTGATGGCTCTTGATACAAAAGTTGAGGTTAGTGCTTGAGTGCGTTTCTTTTTATTTCAGAAAAGTACCAGAAAACGGAGTGTACCTTGTGTAAAGATTATTTATTATGTTGACGGGAAGAAACATGCCGAAGAAGCCCAATATCCAATGTTTCAACCTGTTGCATCAACCTCTGCAGAATCAGAGGTGCCTCTTGAATCAACAGCTGCAGAATCAGAAGTAAATGCAGTGCTTTATGATTGAATTCCAATGCAATTTATATCAATGACTTTATAAAACATTTATTTCACTACATTTTGCCACCAAAGTTGACCATATTATAATTCTTTTAAGAAGTAAAATAATATTTTCCAAGGAATATGCACATTTATGGACAAAAAATGCAGGAGTCCACCTTGCCAAATAAATGAACTTTATAGTGTTACGGAAGAGTTTTTATGTTAAATGCAAATGAATGATTGTTTAATCTCCTGCCCCTGTAAATCAGTAGGTAACCGTAATTACCAAAAATATTATCTTTCAAGAAGAATGGTGTCATCAATGGAGATTCTTCCTTTAGGATTACTTTCATGCTTCCAATGTTGTCATATTTATTTCATAACCATTAACCTATTCACTGATTTTATACCTTGCTGTCGTCTCAATGAGCTTTTTGTTTGGACTATCAAATTTCACTGCAGTGACTCAAGCCGCTGGCACCGAAATTAAGCTGACTCAAGCCGCTGGCACCGAAATTCAGCTACTGCTGAAAGCAGCAAAAGCCAATACTTAGTCAGTTCAGTTAGTCAGAACATATTTGACAAGATGATGGATATGTTGCATTATTTTTGCTAATCAATGTATTCCAGATCATGGAAACCATGGATACCGACACTGAAGACCATGCTACCTCTCAGACTAACCTTCTTATGAGAGAAAAGGCAAGACCACATCTGCATGGGATCTGCACTTCACTTCTCTGATGAATGCAGCCACAGAGATAGGGTTCCCCTCCACGTTCAACTGCATGGGTTGTGGAAATGAAGAACAGGCCATCCTAATGTGTCGGGATTGTTTCCCACACACGTTCATGTGTTCAGGTTGCTTTGCAACACATCACCAATACAACCTGCTGCACAAGCCACTTCAATGGAACGATGAGGTAATATTATATGCAATGCATACCTGGGAATCATAGTTTAGGGTAGAATGTGTAAATCTCAATCGTGATAATTGATATGATGACTCAATCATCGATCTGTATATGAAACAGACTTTAACACACTAGCATCATTTGTGTAAACTGAGTTCAATTAGTACACAAAATATTGATTATGTAATGGATTTTCCAGGATCATACTTTCAAGCCCGTGTTCTATGAAGAAGAACCAGTTGTGTCAAGGATGGACCATGGCAATTGCTCTACATCTTACTTAAGAAGTATTGTTGTCATCAATAATGAAGGTAGGTTCATGGATTATGAGGTGAGGAATAGTCAGTGCATCCGGACCTATTTTACCCCAACTTAAATATTGTCAGCGTTTACTCAATTAAACTTTATATATGGAATAATCGTCTGTGTCTGTTTCAATGGAAACATATCATTGTCACCATTGTTTTTTAATTCGAGAAAACAGTTTCATAATCATTGTTTAAATTACACTTTTCCCATTTGGCAGAGGATATAGCCGACTTGAATTTTAGCTCATCAGTTAAAAAGTATTAGGCCATATGGGCGCATTTTTCAAAATTTTCCACCTTTCCTCCAGAACCGCCGTATCCCAATAGCTGAAAATTATGGGAAGGTAAATTGCACCTAGGGTATCAACATTTGTCATTATATAGTTCATGGGAACAATTAGTTGTAATATTAATAGAATATAGATAAAGTACGTCTTCAGGAGATGGTTAAGGGGAATACAGTGTATGAAGTCCCAGTATTGCAGTATTGATTCACACAGGCTGTGTTGTAGCTTATACAGTTATATCTTCGAATCAAATCATAATACACTGACTTGTAAACATTGCTCGTCGATCATGGCCGTTGTCTGCTCGCTCTTGCGTACACATGACGTCAACACTCTGCATATATGACGTCATGAACATTACTGAATGGCCCATGAATATTTCGACACGACAGGGATAGTGAAACTCATTTAATACTGTTACAATATCCTTTGACATATCTTGATTTATCTTTCAGGTTTCCAAAGCAGGATTCGATTCAAATTCTGCAAGTGTGTATGGAAGGGGATTTGTGCCACAAATGAAGACATGTTGACTTGTAACTTGTAAACTGTAACATGTCGTTCACAACCATACAAGTCTCGAAAAGACAAGTCCAACCATGCAAAACTAACATTTTAATCCTGTCAATCTTAACTTTCTATTCTCAACTTTACAAAGTTGAAATGTACTGCTAGAAATCATCAAAGTCGAAAAGTCAACTTGTCATTTCTAATTATTAAATCTAAATAATATACACATTGTGTAATGTTACAAGTTACGTTTGACAAATGAAAAATGGAAAATGAGGAGTTGCAAAGTCAGCTTTGTAAAACGGACTTCAGCATTTCCAGACTGACACGACTTACATAGTTACGATTGCAATGTTTCAAATCACATCTCTACACGATTTCGCATTGACCATATTTGGAATATTACGGAAATTAGCGGAAAGTTACGAATAATCCCGATCCGATAAACACAATGTTCAACAATGACTCCTCCCTTGGCAAGCATCTCTCAGCATCTACTAACACATATTTGAAAGTTGCATACTAGTTTTCCCACTATTAGCATACTGTTGACAAAAGCATATTGACTAAAACATTATAGGAGACCATCGCATTTTACTGTGGAGGAAGTAACTGCCCGCCCGAACGCTCGAGACGCGGATATTTCTGTTGCGAGCCCGATGGTCGGCACATATTAAATGTCACATTGTGTAATCATGACCTCCAATTTTTTTCCCCATATCCGCCCATGCAAAACATTTTGAAAGGGGGGGGGGGGGGGGGGGGATGAACTGTATGTTCATAAAATATGTTTATGATATAATCAATACATTTTTGCATCAGATTGATCAAAGTAATCCAAATATACGACATCGGAGCTTCAGCAAATGTGTTTGTTATATGTGGAGGGCCAATCTACATTTTCACGTGGAGGAAGGTACTGGTCAAACAAAACAAAGGAAAATAAAACATTTGTTTATCTACATTCTTTCCAGGATGACCATACAAATAAGTTTACAGTTCAAAATGCAAGCAGAATCAACATAAATAATTGAACACATTTACAGAAAATTTGTAAATTGTCTATTCATTTGTTCTAAATAACATAGGAATAGCTAGACCACACTTTTAAGAAAAATGCTTCCTGGTCAAGATTAATATATATGTATTTTGTGATATTATAGTATTGTATGTATGTATGATTTTTTTTTTTAAATATACAAGATAGTTGGAGTAAATCCTTTCTTGCTACATGCAGTTGTATATGTATAAGCTAAAACACTCCCAATCCAGATCAGTTTATTTTGAATCAGTGACATATTCCCATTTATGATTTATGATAAATTACTTGTGTGAGTCAAGTAATAAATCGTACACTTTCTTATGACCCGGAAGGGTGTTGATTTTTTTTTTTGCATTTGATTGTAAAAGGGTATACAGGATTGCACAGTTTACACTCGGGTATACTGATATCTATACGTGTATAAAGAGTTGGCATAATATAAAACTACATGTTTAATGCCTTCATAAGTAAAACACTCTGTATCAAATGAGTATAAAGAAAACATTGAGTCTTTTGTAAAAAAGAATTAATAACACAAAAAAACAGTTTGTCGGGAAATTTTTTCACATTCGATTTTTGTTAGATAATTTATCGACATTTTAAAAATAAATACATGATGGTAAATATTTGTAACTTTTCAAAATAAACCTTACGTAATTTCAAGTGGTTTCGAAACATAAATTACTGCCAGTGTCACGGACTGCTTTGATTTGGGTCTACAAAATTATTGTCATTTTCCTGTCTCAGCCTGGTCACAGTTCGGTTTTTCCCCCGTTTCCATGGAAACGCAACTTGGATTCCTTTCTGGGGGAGAACTAAAAATCCATAAGGTATAGCTCAATGAAACATTATTTTCAAATGTTTTATTAAGGTCATTTCACAGGTATACCATTCTCTTCCCACAGAGGTTACTCCCTTCAGATTTCCGATCTGAAGGGAGTAACCTCTGTGGGAAGAGAATGCAGGTATACATACAAAAGTGAAACACACATAAAGGAAGTGCAGAGCTAAGAAACAATTTTTAAACCTGGAAATATTGTTAAAAAAATTACATTTCGCATGGAAAAAAGGCGTTGTTTTTAATATCCGAGCGATTTAGCGTTATCTACAATGTTGATATCGCTTGTGGATATCGCATGATCTCACACAAGCAGGGAGCCAGTTTTGGCTGATAAAAGATGATTGTTCATGGAACTTTCGATTCCCCAAAATTCATTTACGTGATTACATTTATGAAAACATATTGCAAACTTTCTGGTTCAGATTTACAGAAAGAACAAATATTTGAATGACTTATTTTCATTTTCAGCAGCTCTCTTGTGTGGATTGCTCTATTTATAAATATATACTGAACATCTAAAATGTCACACTCTTAGTACAGTTTCTGGACTTTTCAAACACACTAATCCTCGAAATATGTGTATAAAGAAGCCCATTCTGCAACTTCTAGTCGGATTGTGTTGTGTTTTTCCTTGACAACACATCAATTGAATGATCATTTCTTTTCTTTGAACTTTTAAATTAATAATTTGATATATATTTCTACTACAATGAGTTTGTTACATTAAAGACTAACAAATAAAAGTGTTAATAGACACGGCAAGGACGTATGTTTAGGGGAGACATATTGTTGTAAAACATAAATTATAGGAACTATTATCTAAATACAAATTATCATCGTTTCATATATGAGTTAATAAAACACATATTTAATTTATTAAAAACAATACGCATGTCAATGTATTCATGAATGACCATTTTAGTGAAATTGTACGTTTTATTTATATTGTTTTTATATCCTGTATATGTTACAGTCGATTAATTTTTTTAATTCAACAGTGCAATTATATTATTGAAATTACCAGTGATACAATTCTATTTTCATTTTGCATTCTATATTCATAATTATATTCATATTGAAAATATTGCATGTAGAAGTTGAATGTTTATTGTTTAAAGTGTATAACAACTGATCTAGGCTTATGATTTACATTTAATACTTGAATTCAGTAATGTTATTCTTTATATAGAATTAACGGACATATGAATCATGGACACATATATTTCTGTCCCACAACAATACACTTTTCACTGCTTCAAATACTAAAAATATAGTTTGCTTGATAAGTAAATGAAAATAGATAAATTAACATATTCAAAACCAATAAATAATTTAAACTAGTTGAGAAAAGTTTGTAAAATAATTAAAAGAGATAAATTCAACTCAGCTAAAGAACATTTCCCCTTGATTATTTGTCTGTAAGAATAATACGTATTGACACTCAGAACAGTTTCCAATTATAATTAAAGTGCAATGCATTTTTTAAAAACAAGGATATGAAGTTACCTGATTTAGATAATTGCTTTGTGGTACATTTAACATATTTTAAAATTAATAATAAAGTTATCAACCCTGGCTTATGTATTTCTTTCAATTTCTTCCCCACTAACGTTTATATGCTTTCAAGATCTGGATATTCTTTATAAAAAATTGGATATTCATTTCCGAATGCAAAAGACTTTACTGAATACACGTAAAATTGGAGTATAAAAAAGTGAATGTTGACGTCATTGAACTTAGAGAAGATAATGTGTAAATGAACGCACAGAAAGTAATTAATTTTTTCGGGTGTAGGATGTCTATATATGGTTTGTAAATCTGATGTTTTACATGTAAGTGAAAGAAGTTTTATGATAACGGATCGGATACATTTATCATAGCATCAATGCCAATCAAGCTATGCGATCCTTTATGTCTGTCAGTGTCATCCCACATTTACATTACTTCCGCATTCGTTTTGCGTTGCAAAAAAATGTTTTTGTCAAATATTCTTAATTTTTTTTGAAATAATAATTAGAATACCTAAGAATGAATTTTAAATTGGTATTTTCGTTTGGCATTTAATTACTAAGCGACACTATCAAACAGAATGTAAGTGACAGTAGCGCTCCGTGAATTGACAACGTGCGTTTGTTTGTAGGACATAACAAGAGTTACGTCCCTTGATTTTCAGGGGGCGTGGTCAATTCGTCCAGCTTTGGGCTCAAAATAGACTAAGGGATTCCCCATCTGGGACAGCGGCAAGGGAGGGCTCGTTTTTTAGCAAATGCCTCTCGTCCTCGGAAATCATCGGCAATGTTCGGGAAACTTCCAAATATGGTCAATGCGAATTCATGTAGAGATGTAATTTGAAACATTGCATTCGCAACTATACAAGTCATGTCAGTCTCGAAATGCTGAAGTCCGTTTTACAAAGTAGACTTTGCAACTCCTCATTTTCCATTTTTCATTTGTCAAACGTAACTTGTAACATTACAAAATGTGCATATTATTTAGATTTAATAATTAAAAATGACAAGTTGACTTTTCGACTTTCTAGATTTCTAGAATTACATTTCAACTTTATAAAGTTGAGATTGCGAAGTTACGATTGACAGAATTAAAATCTTAGTTTTGCATGGTTGGAATTGTCTTTTCGAGACTTGTATGGTTGAGAAAGACATGTTACACTTTACAAGTTACAAGTCAACATGTCTTCATTTGTGGCACAAATCCCCTTCCATAAGTGTGAGCCAGAGGTTGCGACTCTCGTTCGCCACTCCTTTTGATCTTCAACTCCCTCAAATCAAGCCGTGGCTATACACTTCGGTGTAATGGAGTTTCTCAGGCTGTTAGTTGTTGAATGCCAACTCAGCATTCATAGTTTCTTTGAAGCCCTCAGGTGGTGAAATATTGATAAAATTCAGAATGTCATGGTAAGTTAAAAACAATCAGAATACAATTTTGCTCAAAATTAAACCAATTGTGTGATGTTATTTTTTAATTTAGTCAATTTGAAACATATATTTTACCGTTCGATGATTTTTTTATCTATTATGTATCCTTTAATAAAGCAAATCAAGGATTTGTGAAAATGAATGTGAGAAAAATTTATCAGTCCAACGAAAAATATTTTGATTATCTAACAAAGTATTTGTTATATGACTGCTGGTGAAATACAGGCATCTATCGATGATAATAAATTTCACTGTCCATTAAATAAAAATGGTATGTCTATGAATAAATAGAAGCTTGGTAAGTTATTAGAGAATGGCATGCTATTTACATGCAGATCATCAAAGAACTGTATCGGTGCATATCTGGCGAGTGCTTTGAGATGTACAGGAGATATGTCTACACCAAATCTCACTTACATCACCTTTGCCCAGAGTATGCACCAAGTGCCCAGCATGCCCAACGGACCAAGTAAGCGAACAAATTCATTCATGAGGAACTGTTGTCTAATTTACTTAGTAGAAAGAGGGACTTCATTTTAAATTGATCACTATTAAGTTTCAAAATACAACCCTTGAATACTGTTTATCTGGCATTGTCTTAATTGAAATGTATTATCTTTCTACAGGATGAGACAACCATCTTCTCTCTTGATGCAAACTTTGGGTTGGTTCGCAGAAAAGCTGCCGGAACTTCTGTGAAAGAGCCGTTTCACTCTGGGCACTTCTTTTTGGACCAAGTTAAGGTTGATGAGTTTGTGGAAAACTACCAGGCCAAGAATACTGAATACTGATAAGGTAACTAAATATTTGTGGTTTCAACTCACAGAGTTTGTTTAAAAATGTCATTTGGATTTTAAGTATATATTAGTTAAAATTATATCACTAGACGTGCAAATCAATCCGAAAGTGCCAAATATAGTTTGGTATTGTTTTCATTTAAAATTGAACAACTAGTAATATTATCTACTAAACATTATCAACCCAAATCTGTTGTTATTTCAGCTTTAGACAATATTTACATATTGTGTTTCCGGTCATGGGTAATAAATCAGGTTTCTTAGTGGTGAAAGTGTTAAGTGTAATGAAGAATTTACATTTATGACATTATTAACTTAAATGCTGTTCCAGGGATGTTCAGAATTTCAAGCTGGTTCTGACTTGAGATCCAAAAACGAAAACAGAAAGTTGGAAGAAACAGGGGTATTTGGAGCCTGTTGCAGACATGAACATCCCAAGGTCTTCTTCAATTTAAAACATGGAGAAAGGTTAGCAACTTCTTGATATTGATATCAGAGGAATTTGTTTTACCTCATAGATATTAACCTATATGACTGAGGTCACTGACATATTTCTTTCCACATACTTCAGTTACCACAATGCAAAAGAAAAGGATTATTTACCGTCTGTTAACTTTTCCTTTTTACGACTTCTTTTTCAGAACCCGTGACTATAAAGAGCTGAAATTTCATTTTGAGGTCATTGACCCATGGGGATTCTAGAATGTAGAATTGGTGACCCTCTGACCCCAAATGTTGGTCAAAGGAGTCATTACCTAAAAGCTTTTTTTCATCTTCTCTATTACAAAAAGCCTTAGAAAGCTGGAAAGTTGTTTACAGACTCCTTATCCAATGGGCGGTTACATTCCCTTTGATGTATTTGAGACGATATATCATGTATCAAGAAAAGAGTGGTTGTATCTATGACGTCACTTATTTATCAGCCACAGTTATTTTAAACTCTCTAATAGGACGACCATGGAGAAGCAGGGCGGTCGAAGGGCGGAGCTACGGACACCTGGCTGGCGACCCTGAGTAATTACAACATTGTTGCAAAACCAGATGAGATCAAAGGGATGTATGTCGCTCAATAGAAAAACAAAACAAATGTCACTCAGTACTCTTTTAATGATAAAAATAAATGATCAGCTGATTAATTAGAAACTATAAAAGCAAGAGTCATTAGAAGATGACATATCCCACCGGTCCTACATAATTTTAAAAAATAAAATTTTAAAAAATCTGAAAAGGCACCACTCCAGTAAATGTGTAATACATATGTGAAGTTTCAGAAAGATATGATAAAAGGTTTTCGAGTTCTGCTCCGGAAAGGAAATGATTACGGACGGACAGACGGACGGGGTGATGACTATGTCCCACGGTATTACATACTGGTGGGATAAAAATCTAAAAAAAACACCATTGTTTTTAAATCGTCACTAATTAACACGAACGTGACGAAGGCATTCAATCCAGCGGAACATAATGAACAGTCATTTGGGGGTGATAATTAATGTTCACTTGACAATTCTGTATGTTGATGTACATGTACATGTGTATGTAAGAAGAAATTTCACATGTCTCGAAAACAACAGCCGGAAAAGGGACCTGCGGGACTGGTTCCAAAGCCCGACTGACTTCCTAAGGTGAAACGGGTAAACCATCTCTAACAGTGGATTTCCCAAGACTGATTAATAAGCGCGAAAGTCATGTCACGTGACAGGCACATATTTGTCGAACGTTGCCCATTGGATAAAACAGATACATGATTGACACAAGTGGGTGTATACAAAATATCATCTCGCTATCACTCACTCGGGGGCTCCGCCCCCTCGTGAGTTGATAGCTCGATGATATTTTGTATACACCACTTGTGTCATCATGTATCTATTACTTAGCCAAGAATCTAAATTATATATTCCATTTGGTGACTCTTTGGCCCCAAATATGGGTCACCGAGGCCACAAATATATTTTTGAAAGTTATTTAGTCTAGTGTTTAAAACCTGATAGCCTGATGAGCTACAGAGCCTATGGCTCTACATTTATAGGAGAATATTTATTTTTACAATTTAATTTACTTTTCAGGTTGGCCAATGCTGTGTATCTTGTCAAGCATCTGCAGGCAACAAACAATAACATGATTATCTTGTATGACATAGCTTGCAAGCTGACGTCACACCTTCAGGTAGATCCAAAATATATTACTAATACATGTATATCTTGGCTGTTGTCCTTGTGTTTTATATCAAAATGGGCTTATTTGCATGGAATTAATTCAATTGTTGGCTACTAACTTTTCAGAGTTGCTTATCATTCCCTTATATTCCCTGCTCCTAGGGGATCAAAGTTTGTGTTTTTGGTCCTGATGTTTCCTACTCAAATACAACTTCCCAATGCAAGGCATAACTCTTGCCAGTCTCATTACTGGCTGATTTAGGCCTTGCACTATTTCCTTAAGAAATCTGTGCTTAGAAATCCAGGCCCACTATGCAATTCTGGTGCAGCGATTCACTATCTAGGCACAACAAAGCTAGGGAAATACTGCAAGGCTTAAATCAGCCAGTAATGCAGACTGGCAAGAGTTATGCCTTGCGTTTGGAAGTTGACTCAAATATTGCCATTGCAGTCATTATCAATGAAACATTTAGATTAATTGTAAACAAAAATGCAACAGAGAGAGCAATAATATGTTTTAGCTAATTCTCTCTGTCTACCATTTTTCAGAAGAATCCGAATCGCTCCATTCTGCAGGATGTAACATTTGGTATACCTGTCTTTCACTGTTTTGGACACCAAATTTCTTGTCAAGTAAGAATTGTTCTTCAACGTAATTATTCAAAAGTTAAGTTAAAGTCCCCCTCAGAGTCATGATTACAAGATCAAAGTCATTCTAAGATCCATTTTAGACATGAACGTTAAGAACTAACATACTACTTAATCATTAATAAAACATATCTTTTATTTAATATCCATTCTGAATGTTTCACCAGGTGTTATACAGTCCAAGAAGAATTGAAGGAGCAGGGCTCACAGATGGTGACTGTGGGTCTTCTTGAGGAGATTCAAAAAGGTCACCAAGGAAATGCAGAGCGACCATAGAATAGATCTCCTGGTCGATGGTTTAATGCATTTCGGCGAGAAACTTCGAAGGAAAATGGGTAAATAAATAAAAAATAAAGTAATATCTTTCTTACATGGTGACTCATATTTATAAATATAGTCTTGACCCACGTTTACAGTTTGTGACCAAATGGATGCATGTTTCAGTGTAAGGATCAAAGATAAATCCCAATAAACATGTTTTTCTACTACTTGAACAGTATTCAATATTTTATGAAGATTTATTGCATATTTTAAACCAACTATTTAACATGGAAGTCTTGCACTATAGATAATTCGTGCAAAGACTGAAGAGCTATTGTTCTTTCTTATTTCAAATTTGTTTTTCTTAAAGGTGCATCCATTGTGTTTCATAAAATTTTATTTGGCTTTAATACGTTCCAACACATAATATGTGCTGTTTACAATACAACAAATTCACTCAACTTACATATTCATCTCCAATCGCCAAATATATCATAATTACTAGTTTCCAATTAAAATCTAGTAACATCATTATGCATGTGCAAAAACCGAAAGTGCACGTCCTATTTACATGCACAGTAGTTATATGACCTATTGAACAATATCAACCCAAATTTGTTATTTTGTCAGCTTTAAATATGATTTCAAAATTACGTTTGACTCATTGGCGCACGCCACACGCTGTGTATTGTCCGGTTTTCGATCAGAAATCGATACTTTTACCTTCATATCGTCAATATACTAAGAAAACTACCATTAAAATGGTAGTTTTCGGTTACAGTTGGTACTTCTCGATGAAATAAGACCATCTATAACGTTTGCCATATTTGACCCCAATCAACACAATGGATGTACCTTTAATTTTCAGTACCATTCTTGTGCCAAAAACTTATCAAAGCAGTTGAAGCAGAAAAAGTCCTAGCTGAAGAATAAGCTAATGTTGCTCCCAATCTGAGTATGTTTGTTTATTCCAAGTATTGACATTTTCCAAAATTACCTATGTTACCCCCTACAACATTAATGATTTACCTCATATTAATGTGTCTTTGTGTCAGTAGAGAGTTCACATAAAAAAAATACTCAACATTATTCGGTTTAAGCAAGAATAAATAACTGTTAAAATGTGAATTGAGCCCTCAGAACCAGAAGGGCTTATCTCCTGATGAGCGTCTAATTACTTCACATTTGGAAATTATGATATCATAATGATATTAGACACCAATGATATAAATGTACTTGCAGATGTTGATTTCATAAACCACAGTAAGCTTTAAACTTAATTTACTCCAAAGTATACACCATTCTGGTTCTCAGGCAAAAGGTCAACTATTACCAATTTATGGTAATAATTACTCTTTTTTTACATTATTGTTATTAGATTACAAAGAAATTGAGGACATGAAGAAAATGGAAGAGAAATTGATGGCCAAGAAAAAACCTCAACACACAAGAGGTATAAAATTAGACTTTTCTTGTTAAGTTTCTTTTAAAATTGAAACCTAACATTTACCTATTTAATTATGTATATTTAAACAAATATTCATGTGAATGGCAATATAAATAAATTTGTTATCCCCTCCACAACCAAATTGTACTTGGTATTGAAATGAGTTAAATCTGTCATTGGGTGCATTCAGAGAAGTCTTTGAGAATTAAATTTGATTTGTCATAAACATTAACATGATTTTAATGCCAGTTGTGTTGATGTGCCTTTCAGGTTTTTAAATTTCTTGCATTCATTGTTTTAATGTATAGTTTATTGTATTTTACTTTTAAGCTCATCAGGCCTGAAAGGCCCGATGGGCTTATGGCATGGCATGGCGTCCGGCGTCCGTCCATCCGTCCATCCGTCCGTCCGTCCGTCCGTCCGTCCGTAAACTTTGCGCATTTTCGACTTCTTCTCCAGGACCAATGACTCCACAGAGCTTAACTTTTATGTGCAGACTCCTTGGCCAATGGGGATTCTAAATTGTAGATTTCGTGACCCCGTGACCCCAAATGGGGTCACTGGGGTCACATCCTTAAAAACCTATTTTCATCTTCTTCTCCAGTTCCAAAAGGTCAAAGGAGCTGAAAAGTTGTGTACAGACTCCTTGGCCAATGGGGATTCTAAATTGCAGATTTCGTGACCCCATGACCCTAAATGGGGTCACTGGGGTCACATCCTTAAAAACCTATTTTCATCTTCTTCTCCAGTTCCAAAAGGTCAAGAGAGCTGAAAAATTGTGTACAGACTCCTTGTCCAATGGGGATTCTAAATTGTAGATTTCGTGACCCCATGACCCCAAATGGGGTCACCGGGGTCACAGCCTTAAAAACCTATTTTCATCTTCTTCTCCAGTTCCAAAAGGTCTAGAGAGCTGAAAAGTTGTGTGCAGACTCCTTGGCCAATTGGGATACTAAATTGTACATTTCGTGACCCCATTACCCCAAATGGGGTCACCGGGGTCACATCCTTAAAAACCTTCTTTCATCTTCTTCTCCGGTTCCAAAAGGTCTAGAGAGCTGAAAAGTTGTGTACAGACTCCTTGGCCAATGGGGATACTAAATTGTAGATTCCGTGACCCCATGACCCCAAATGGGGTCAAAGGGGTCACATCCTTAAAAACCTATTTTCATCTTCTTCTCCAGTTCCAAAAGGTCAAGAGAGCTGAAAAGTTGTGTACAGACTTCTTGGCCAATGGGGATTCTAAATTGTAGATTTCATGACCCCATGACCCCAAATGGGGTCACTGGGGTCACATCCTTAAAAACCCATTTTCATCTTCTTCTCCAGTTCCAAAAGGTCTAGAGAGCTGGAAAGTTGTGTGCAGACTCCTTGGCTAATGGGGATACTAAATTGTACATTTCGTGACCCAATGACCCAAAATGGGGTCACAGGGGTCACATCCTTAAAAACCTATTTTCATCTTCTTCTCCAGTTCCAAAAGGTCAAGAGAGCTGAAAAGTTATGTACAGACTCCTTGGCCAATGGGGATTCTAAATTGAAGACTTCGTGACCCCATGACCCCAAATGGGGTAACCGGGGTCACAGCCTTAAAATCCTATTTTCATCTTCTTCTCCAGTTCCAAAAGGTCTAGAGAGCTGAAAAGTTGTGTGCAGACTCCTTGGCCAATGGGGATACTACATTGTACATTTCGTGACCCCATGACCCCAAATGGGGTCACAGGGGTCACATCCTTAAAAACCTATTTTCATCTTCTTCTCCAGTTCCAAAAGGTCAAGAGAGCTGAAAAGTTGTGCACAGACTCCTTGGCCAATGGGGATTCTAAATTGTAGATTCTGTGACCCCATGACCCCAAATGGGGTCACCAGGGTCACAGCCTTAAAAACCTATTTTCATCTTCTTCTCCAGTTCCAAAAGGTCAAGAGAGCTGAAAAGTTGTGTGCAGACTCCTTGGCCAATGGGGATACTAAATTGTACATTTCATGACCCAATGACCCCAAATGGGGTCACAGGGGTCACATCCTTAAAAACCTATTTTCATCTTCTTCTCCAGTTCTAAAAAGTCTAGAGAGCTGAAAAGTTGTGTACATACTCCTTGGCCAATGGGGATACTAAATTGTAGATTCTGTGATCCCATGACCCCAAATGGGGTCACAGGGGTCAAATCCTTAAAAACCTATTTTCATCTTCTTCTCCAGTTCTAAAAAGTCTAGAGAGCTGAAAAGTTGTGTGCAGACTCCTTGGCCAAAGGGGATTCAAAATTGTAGATCTCGTGGCCCTATGACCCCAATCTAGGTCACGGGTCATGACCCAAATATTTTCATCTTTATCTTAAGTATGTAAAGCTGTAGCAAGGTGAAACTGTAATTGTAGGATTGGTGACCCTGTGACTCCAAAGTTGGGTCACAGGAGTCATGGTCTAAAAAACCTATTTTTTTCTTGATAACAATGTATTACTTGATATAACTTAGATAATAATCAATGAAGTCCTGATGAGCTACAGAGCCCATGGCTCTATTTCTTATTTTACAGATGACAAGTGGAAAGAAGAGTTTGCTTTGAAGGTGTTTGAGCACATCAATCTCAGGTAACTACCACAATTCAATTATTATCATCAAAAAGGAATTTCCTCGAAAATGAAACTTTATATTTTCAATCCTTACAGTGACATTGAGCATATTGTTGGAGATGTTTGACAAGTACTGACTGTTGATAACAATTGCCATTAAAATGCAAATCTACTCAGTAAAATGACAATTTAAAAGATTGGTTTTAAAAAGCTATCAAATGTAGTTTTGCAAACTTAAAACAGAAAGACAACTGTTTGTTAATAGTGTTTAATAGGTCATATGGTAGGGGTTTTGTGCTTTGTGTATCCCTTGTTCATTTATCTTTGAAAACTATAAATTGTTATATCTTTGGCATTTGATGTTAAATGATTTGAACTCATGAGCAGACATGATATAGTGGATTGTACAACTGTGAATATACTTTATTGACATCAACATGGTCTTCATATCTTACAATTTCAAAACTTGTTCAGAGAATGTATTTATTCACTATCAGTCAGTCTCCATTTACTAGGATTAATAATAATGTTTTAATTTAATTTAAATATACAGATTACATTATTTTATAGACAAGAAGAAGGGAAGCTTGGTGATGGTGATGAGGGCAAGAGGGAACACATATTGGCTGAAGCAACTAGGTAAGTGCACAGCATTGATTGATATACCCTATGAAGTAGTCAGGTATACAACGTTCATGGTCGTCTGAGAGTTCATGATCATTGTATAAATGTTCAGCACTGTTTTTTTTAGGAAATTCTTGATAATCAACATATATATTCCCTGGATTATATTTATTGCCTTTTGAAGAAATTTAGCAACTTTGACTAAATTAATAGTTCTTTTTTTTCAAAACATGTGTCTCTATTTTATTACTCCAACAGTCTGTTTCCTGATTTTTATGCATATCGTGTATCCAATAGATGATATAATAATTCTTTTTGAAGAAGTTTATTATCTATGACCTTGTTTGTATATTTTATACCAATTTTTCAAATTTGGTATATTTGATGTTTAGATGTCCCTTTTGGATAATTTATCCAAATTTTCAGGTAAAGTATTTTATAATATTTTTTTCAAGCGAATATTTTGTCATTTTGGTGGGCTAGGCAAATGGCTCACACGAGCAATGTGCTAATATTTTTGGCTTTGAAAAATCATATCCTTGTTATTATCCGTTCGATTGTTACGTTTGATGGCTTGTTTTAAAGACAAATGTATTGGCTTGCCGTGGTATATAACATTGGCTGATAATATGATGACATCTTTCTGAAACAAAATTTCAAACGGACATGGGGTGTTGCCCTTTGTATAGTATATGGGGCTGGATCGTCGACTTCATATTCGTTGTAATCGCTAGTTTCGACAATACAAGCCCCTGTGGTCACAATTAATGATTCTGATGTTAAATCATTAGATTCACACCTTTGGATTGCCATAAAGCAAATCTCCAGCCCAACCAGCACATCTAAGATCCACAGACAAGCAGAAGATTTGAACTGCAGACTTTGCCGGTCACGCGAGGAGCAGACCCTGGTGAAGGTGGAGATGAAACAAGTTATCCAGCCCCATGTGTCGTCACTGATGTTCTTGGAGAACTTTCAGGTTCGGTCTCTACTGGGGCCAACATCACAGCACTTGCTGCGAGATATATTCAAAGCAGTTGGTAGCATAATTGACATTTCATCATCAGAAGAGCAAGTCAATGCCCTATCTGTGTCAAATGACCATCCGATCCTCTTCTGTGAAGACTCAGATAGTGAGAGTGATAACCGGGAGGAGGAATGTTGAATTCTATATACCAGCGGTCGTCAACAATGACTCTAACTTTGATGAACTTACAGTCAGAGCTCACATAATCATCTACGAATAATTTCAAATTGCAAATATAACAATGAGTGAACTTTGAAAAGTTGTCTATATCATAAAGCTAAAAGTATGGTTACATCATGGTTCATATCAGTATCTTTTTCAATGTCTGTTTTCTCAACATATAGCATCCTCTACTAGAAACTAATATCTCAAGATGTGAGATAGAAAGTTTATGCTCTCATGATGGCAAATATTATGAGGCAAACATTGTATTTGCAATTATTATTATTGTGTTAACAGTCTATTCTTCTTAAGAATCTACTTGTTATTGACTGTCCCAGACAGGAAGGGTGTTAGGTTTTGACATTTAAGTTATGGCTCACCAAGTAATTTGTTAAAGACTGGTATATTTTGTCTGAATAGAATTTTAAAATATCTCAAATATGAGAATATATTATATATGTCATGTATGACCAGGGATTCAATATGTAACCCTTCGTTTGTTATGCAGCTCCTGTATCCATTAGGCTACAAGGGCTGTTAGAAACAGGATGATGGTTTATCAGTAAGAACTGTTCATTCTATACCAGACTGATAAAGTGAGAAACGCATGGGGATCGTGCTGAAACACATGAAATGCAGGCGTTTTGGCTGTCAGTGAAATGCTTTGGGGCTCGTTGATTGATTATTTTTAACGAATCCACTGCTCCACATACTATTAATTGCTTCATGCCATCAAAATTTTAGACTTTAACCTTTGAATAGAGATAACAAGTTTCTTTCACTCTAATCAGATAAGTCAGATGTGTTTGTTCACAATAAGGAAACTGTTAACCATTACATAAACGTTTTCAACATCTAGATTCCCTTAAAAAAACATCTTTATGATTTGGTATTTAATGATTAGGATAACATATAACCATCAGTGATGTCTGATCACACTTTCAAATTAATTATTCTTCAACAGATAATAATACAATAATATACTCAAAATTGTTATTACATATTTTATGATTAAATTAAGAAACATGGGTTTGGTTTGATTGTTTATGTTCATATATGTTTGTAATGTCCTTAGGCTGATGTCGGTGCATCACTTTTGTTTGTGCACGTGACAACTTTATATTGTCATTTGAAAAAATAAATTAAGAATTTCCAGCATCACTTTTGTTAAATCCCATTTTGTCCAACAAATATATATGGGTCAGCAGGAACGGATGTGGTTCTATATTGTATATTTTACCACTTTCAGGCTATATTTTGATCATGGAAAAATACAATTTACTCCTCCCACATCATTATTTTTCCAACAAAAATAAAAAAATAAATATTAAAATATTAAAAAAATGTATAAAATAAAAATAAAGTCTACTGCCCTCGTCAGATTTGAACAAAATGAGCCTGATAAATATTTAAATTATTTTATGCAGCCTTAGATATGCAGAAAAAATAAGATGCAATGGTGAGATTATATTTATCATCCATAATCATGCTTATTTTGTAATAAAAAATCTACATCTCTGAACACAGCACTGACTTTGAATTTCCAGTACAGTGGTGTCATTAGATTATAGTATCATAGCATTGTGATATCTAACTTGATGCAAAAGCATTGTGACCAGTTGAAATTGGTAGTGATATGTCCTGTGAATCATCAAGTGATCTTGGAGACTCCCGTCAATCTGTCCATTCATTTTATCTTTCTGAAACCTGGTATGATGTGTATCACCCTGTTTCACCCACGAATTGATGTGATGACTATTGATATTTTCAGATTTTGTTCTGTTACCATGGAAATTGATCACTAATGACAATTGCTTGTATATGTAAACTGTACATAAAGCATCATGTTTTGCAAGCCAACATCAATTTACCTAAAGGAAATGTATGTCCATAAGTTTTATTTAACTGATATGAACCTGGTTTTAAAATGTGTAATAAAATTGACATCAAGTATATCAAATTGACAATTTGTTGTAAATAATATTATAAGAACAGGAATATTTTCTAGATTACAACTTCTTTAATGTGAAAATACACAACGTTTCGGAGTACATACTCACTCCTTCATCAGGTGGAATGTAAGGAAATAACAAAATATGGTACATTTATATAGCAAACAAAACAATGGTGAGGAAACTCAATCAGGGAGATTAACATGCTTGAGAATGATAAACAATGAGGATTTGTAATACAAACATGAGGTGTGAGTCATGAACCATCATACCCCACTCAATCATGCTTGGTTACAACCAATAGATGGAGAATAGACAGCATTTGCTCTGAAATTGTCATTCAAAGCACAAAACATAAAAAAAAAACAATCTTTTATTTGGATTAGACAATCCTTTTCATTCTGAACGTTAATTGTTTCAATTAAATATTTACCGGTACTGTAAATGAACTTTTATGTGTGAATTTGCAAACACAGTTACACATGTTGAAAAAAGATGACATCCAGTAATTATTAAGAAACTGGGAGATTCTGGAGCAAGGGTTAGGGTTTCTCTAGTTGGAAGTCTGCAATTATTAAGAAACTGGATGATTCTTGAGCAAGGGTTAGGGTTTCTATAGTTGATGTCGGCATTTATTAAGAAACTGGGGGATTCTGGGGCAAGGGTTAGGGTTTCTCTAGTTGAAGTCGACATTTATTAAGAAACTGGGAGATTCTGGATCAAGGGTTTGGGTTTCTCTACTTGTAGTCGGCAATTATTAAGAAACTGGGAGATTCTGGAGCAAGGGTTAGGGTTTCTCTAGATGAAGTCGGCAATTACGAATAAACTGGGTGATTATGGAGCAAGAGTAAGTGTTTCTCTAGTTGAAGTCAGCATTTATAAAAAAACTGGGTGAATCTGGGGCAAGGGTTGTGGTATGAATGACCACAACAGCCAGTACGGGGAGTTCTTAGAATGGACCTTTATTCGGTACGATTCTGAAACTACAATAAAAGATTCATAAACACTCTGTTGAAATATTAATTTCAAATAAAAACTCTCATGCTGATAATACTCTGAGACACTCTCACTAGAAAAACATATGCATGAATATAAATTCTGCAATTTCTTTCAATAAACCTTAAATCTCACTCTTTATAGAGTAAAAATCCCTACAAAGTTAAAGACAAATATTCAAAACTCTAAGTTACTCAATTTTACATTAAACTTCTTGAAAATACCTAAAACATTTACGCCATAAAATATTCAACTCTAAAACATAAACATCAAGCTACTAGCTGCATTTGAGACTAATCCATTTATAGAAAAGGGGTGATAGGTTACTGCCTGATACAAATGCTAAATATTGCCCCCCAAAAGGACCAAACTTTGCTTTGATTACACAAAATGATAATACATGAGAAAATAATATATTGTGGGATAATTATAAACCGCAAACAGCAAATTATTTACGTAATTATGAGAATTGATATTAACACCCCTACTCATAGCGAAAATGGACTCGACCCGTAAAATAATGAATTTACTGCAATAACTAACAAAACATTTAATGACATTTGTTAAAACCTGCCAGAATATCTTTTACAAACACTAATAATTTGTAAGAAACATACCTGAAGAGTGATATATCCCCATAACTATCATAATTTGAAGAAGTAAACCAACGCTCTCTGCAAAGTAGACTTGAAACCATGCTCTTTTACGAAAAACAGAACTTCCTGTCTAAAACAATGCGGAAAATGAGTATGCTAATTGGTCATATATAAAACGAAAATGAACTTATTCCGAAATAAAATTTCTTACTCTAAATCATTATAAATTCAGAACAGGTTGGTGTTTCTCTAGTTGAAGTCAGCATTTATTAAACAATTGGGTATTTCTTGATCTAGGGTTAGGGTTTCTCTAGTTGAAGTCAGCATTTATTAAAAAGAACAGGATATTTCTTGATCTAGGGTTAGGGTTTCTCTAGTTGAAGTCGGCAATTATTAATAAACTGGGTGATTCTGGAGCAAGGTTAAGTGTTTCTCTAGTTGAAGTCGGCAATTATAAAGAAACGGGATGATTCTGGAGCAAGGGTTAGGGTTTCTCTAGTTGAAGTCGGCATTTATTAAGAAACTGGGAGATTCTGGAGCAAGGGTTAGGGTTTCTCTAAGTGAAGTCGGCAATTATAAAGAAACGGGATGATTCTGAAGCAAGGGTTAGGGTTTCTCTAGTTAAAGTCGGTATTTATTAAGAAACTGGGAGATTCTGGAGCAAGGGTTAGGGTTTCTCTAATTGAAGTCGGCAATTATAAAGAAACAGGATGATTCTGGAGCAAGGGTTAGGATTTCTCTAATTGAAGTCGACAATTATAAAGAAACCGAATGATTCTTGAGCAAGGGTTAGGATTTCTCTAATTGAAGTCAGCAATTATAAAGAAACGGGATGATTCTGGAGCAAGGGTTAGGATTTCTCTAATTGAAGTCAGCAATTATAAAGAAACGGGATGATTCTGGAGCAAGGGTTAGGGTTTCTCTAGTTAAAGACGGCAATTATAATGAAACTGGGAGATTCTGACATAGGCTCGCGAACTCGCTGGAACAGCTGAAGCAATATTTAATCCAATTTCTCACATCCGGTTATTTCAAAACAAATTTCTGAAAGAAATTGGCGAATTATTTGTGTAGGCCTACTTGTTAATGTTGACTCACATCGCTGGAATGTAGGAAGCGCAAAATATAAAACATACATAAAATATATTCAAAACTATAGATATTTTCATATTCATTAAGATAATTATTAATTATACATAATCGTTAAATTTTTAAAATTCGGAACACTGCCCGAACCTGGTCAGTTTGCACTCTATCTGATTGTAATTTATGTCAATAAACCTGGAAACATCATCCGTGAATTTGATGTATTTGGCAAAAACACTCCTATGAATAAACATTATATAGACTTTTTTTATAATTGTTTATTACTGTTCCTGCCGGATTATTCATTGTGGTGATAGCGGCAACATACGATAATCCAAGCTGAGGTTCACTATCATTGATTGAATGCAGTAACAGCGGTAACCTGTATTCGGGGTTCAGTGCTATCAGTGAAACTGTAGCATTGATAATGACCGGAACCCCTTGCTATATTGCAGTGATAGCGTAAGTATTAGGTGATAGCATATGCACCTCATTGTCTCTGATTTTAAAGTTTGTTTGTGGTTCTATAGCCTATCACCATCGGATTATCCTATAATCTTCATCCCTTGGTTTTCATCCGTCGACCAGGAGGTCCCAAATTTACGAGTCCTTTCACATAGATGGAAATTGGACGTATCGCCTCTATTCCTTTGGGGTGGACGTTAAGTTCTAATGATTTGAATCAGGCTGGACGTTTTGACTAATTGAGAAGGCATCCTTTCTCACCGTTTGCTAAGAGTTGTCTGACAGTGAAATTGCTCGAATGTGGAGCTTTATTTTCGGGAGTCCTATTCCGTGTCACCTTCAATTTCAGGCATGTCCAGGCGAGTCAAAATGTCTTTCAGTTTGGGTTTCGTGAAGCGGCTGATCTTGCTCTTGAGAGTGGGCTGCTCCGTGGAAGGATCAATATCACCCAGACTATCCAGAAGGGGTAGAAATAGGGGAGTATAGATGGTAAACTCTAGGATACTTTTGAGACTTTCGCCCAGTTTAATTCCCAAAGCTGTTTCAGTTTTCTGTCTATCCAATCCGCTGTCCGATCCAGTCGCTGGTATCTATGTATCTTGTGTCTCATCACGTCGTCATAAAGGGTAAACAGCCACTTCCAGATGCGATTCAAACCCACGTTTTGCCATTCCTCTGCTTCTGTGTCAAGGACTTGCCAGTGCCGTGGTTGAGGAAGCAGTTGGACGGTGGGACCACCACCACATTTTTGTCCCTGATGACGTTGTCTGCCGCCCTAGTTCTCACTGTCGGTGTCGCTGTCATAGATGATATGTTTCCTCTTTTTGGATTTCAATCAGCTAGCATGATTATTTGCAGGACACCACGTTCTGATGTATTCCTGGAGGGGGTTCAAGTCTTCGAACATGATACCACACCTTGAACAAGATGTTGCCATAGTAAATGGTCCCGACTCTTTGCCCGAGATGGATGCCGTGTCGTCCAGAAGGAAAGGATGCGACATGAGTTCAGCCTGAATGTCACGACCTGTTTGAAGGTCCGAGGTTAATGAGACGTCTTTTATCTCTTGCTCCTGGTGGTGTTGGGATCCGCGCTTGTCATTCTTGGCTTCGGCCATTAAATAGTCTAAGATCAACGCGTTCTGCTTATTGGCATCGAAGTAATTTTCATCCTCAAGATTGGACGGTAGTCCTTTAACAAACTGTACTCGGGGTAAGGCTGGACGAAGGCAACACGGAGTAACACCAGACGGTAGAGTCAGGCAGGTGTTGGATCAAGCCGTGTCTTAATACGTTGAAGTCGAACAAGGATTTCCCCGAAAACCTTTGCCCAACAATGAGAGAATCTCTCGGCGGCGGCTGAGGTGTCTTAGGCTCCCATGGCGGCAGCGTTGGTGACTTAGGCTCCCATTGGCGGCGGCGGCGTTGTCTTAGGCTCCCATAGCAGTTGTGTCACAGCTGGAGTATAAGCTTTATCAGATTTCTCCAAGTGTATATTTCTTCTATGTTGATACATGACATCTTTTCTTGAAAACCTCTTCCCACATTCTGGACAGGTGACCTGCGCCATCCTGAACTAATACAAGTACACTCATGGCAAAAATGGTTGTCACCCCCTAATATTTAATTAAATTGGAGTTTATATCACATTGTATGCATGGCAATGTTGGTTTTCCATGGAAATGTCATTACAGGCATGAAGTTACATTAACTCACACTTTACAATGAACAGATTCAGCGGTTTCATGTAGACCACGTGCATTTCATTGAAATGATTGAAATTTGTCTCCTTAGGTTTGTCATTTCCATCGATTACTATAGACCTCTTTCATAAGATACAGCTTCACGACTATAGTTTCTGAAAAGCATAGACCATGCCTGGTCCCACTCCACCAGGAATCAGACATGAAATCATTGGCATGAGTCGTGGTGGCGCTTCGAATCGTGTCATTGCTGCAGCATGTAACGTCAGTGTTAGAACTGTTCAAAGGATTAAAAGACTGCACGCCATACAGGGAAATGTTGTTCCGAATAAGTCTTCAGGCCGTCCCAAGAAAACTACGGTTCGTCAGGATAGAATTCTTCTTCGTTTGACCCGACGTCATAGACGTCTTTCGTCTTTGACTCTTGCACAGAGATGGGGGGCTCATATTAATACGCCCATTTGCCGGAGAACTGTAGTGAACAGGTTGCTCCAGCATGGATATAAGGCAAGAAGACCTGCCATCAAACCATTCTGGACACTGGTCCACCGCAGGGCACGGCTTGCTTGGGCGCAGCAGCACCGCAGAATCCAACTTGGACATTGGCGTCACGTCATATTTACTGATGAGTCTCGTTTCCTACTGCATAAGGTGGACAGGAGAATGAGAGTGCGACGTTTACGTGGGGAAAGGTTCAATGACGACTGTCTGCAGCATCAGGTTGCCCACGGTGGCGGTTCTGTACACGTATGGGCAGGAATACACCATAACGGTAAAACGGATCTTGTCGTCCTTCAAGGAAACGTCAACCAGAGGTCGTACAGACGTCTTCTTGAAACCGTTTGCCTCCCACATGCAAGAAGAGTGTATGGCAACAACTTCCTGTTGCAGGACGATAATGCACCAGCCCATCGTGCACGTACAGTGAACGCTTTCATTCAGGCACAAGGAGTAACAAGATTGCCCTGGCCTTCAAAAATTCCGGATATGAATCCGATAGAACATGCTTGGGATCAGCTTGACCGTGCAATTAGAAGACTGGACCCTGCTCCTGCAAATTTACAGCAATTGCGGGCTGCTCTTGTGAATGAATGGAACAATTTGGCTGTTGCAAACATCAACACACTGATAGACAGTATGCCTGCCCGAATTATCGCCCTTGAAAATTCCAGAGGCGGTGCTACCCGATATTAGGCTTGTAAATATACTCATACATGACTGCAGAATGAAATAAAACCGACAATTGAACTTGAAAATGTAATTTGTTTTATTGATACCCATCCAATTGATACTATATGGATACTGTAAAAAATTGCCCTTTTTCACAGGGACCATACATATCCTGATAGAATTTCTTAAATTGGCCAGCACAAGACCAAAATACAAGCTGGTATGTTTTACGAATGTTTTTCCCAATCACACAAATCATTCTGACAGTTATTGCATGTTTGATTATTTGTCCACACTCAGTTAAACTTGACGTAGCGTTCTCAGTCTGGGGGTGACAACCATTTTTGCCATGAGTGTATGTGATGAGAGGTGGCAACGATTTCTTTTTATGACGTTCGAGCTTCTCTCATTCAATGAGCCCTGTTCACAACGCCTTGTGTTGTCGAGATGTGTTGTACTTTCAGTACTGTCGGTTTCCTCTGCTTGTTCCCTTTAAAGGAAGTCTTTTCTTCTTTGTGTGAGAGGTAATTTATGTCTTCGGAAAGGTAACCTGTTTTTCTGAGTGACAACCTATTACTTCAATGAACTTTTTGGTTTAACTTTAAGTGCCTTTGTGTTTCTAGATTGGATCGTTTTGTCAAATGTAGAGAAAATGTCTCTCGGAACAACACCACTGTCTTCTGTAACTCTCTTCTTCATTATCTGTCTGCTGCTATTAGGGAAATGTCGATCTGTTTCTAACCAAGTGGCGTTTTATACTGTCTTGTTAATATCACAAGCACATGAGGGTAAGTGAACAGATAATTTTCGTCTCACGATACAATTGTCGTTATGTGTCAAGAAACGGTGATGCGTGTATTTCAATTTAGTCTTGCAGTACACACAGTACACAAGGAACGGTCTCTCTAACTGAAACTTACATCTTAAATGAGGTGCATACGCTAAAGTGTCACAACACACAAAAATGGTTATACTACACATATATCTCTCTAGTATTCTTGATGAAAGCTCGTTTGGAAAAGCTATGTCCCTCGGCAGGAGATATGATGTCCTCTGGTCTGCGTTTCATGACTCTGATAATATACCTCGAAGGATATCTGTCGTAGAATGAAAAGGAAGAGAACCTTCTACTTACTTTATACACAGCTCAGTTGTCAACTAAACCGACAATGAATGAGGTAGTCTTCCCTGTAGCAGATAACAAGTGTGCAGACCTCTTCCTTTATTTTTTCAACAGTGCAGCCATATCAACACACCAAGCCACGTGAATATTGTCATACAGATGAGACATTTTCTAATAACCATAAGAAAAGTTCATTTTTTTTAAATATTACAATACATTACAAAACATTACAATATAATACAGTACAAAACAAGACATTTTTTTACAATATATTACATTTTATAATATATGACAAGACATTAGAAACTATTATAAATAGTACAGTACATTACAATATATTTCTTATGCATTATATGTATCGTATTATGTGGTTGTGAAAGCTATACAAAGTTGTTTGACTGTCTCTACTGATTGAATACTTAAAATCAATGAAAGTTTAGAATCATTAGATAGCTCTAATATAGCAAACCGGAACCCCTGTCGGTTGAGTGGGACATGTCAATCTTCACATGAAACCAATTTGTGAACTTATAAGGGAGTTAGATGAATTTCATATCACTCCACAAAGCCTATATTCCAGGAAAGACTGGTATCAGAGAAAAACATTTTCATCTCTACCATAAACATAGTTACATTTTGTGTATTGATTGACTGAGTGTGATTAACATCTGCTGCCTAGTAAGTGAAGTGAAGTTAAACACAGATTTGTTAGTATCCAAACCTTGTTAAAGATTTTCTGATATATTGTGTGTGCCTTTGATACGAACCTCAATACTTTATGTCATGATTTAAATTAAAAATATCGCAACCTTTTATTGGGACAGACAGACAAATATGTATAGATATGGCTTGCCCCCATTATAGTGCACAGAGCAACTTTTTGTTGATAGTACCTTATCAAAGAAATACCTCCCGGGGTCAGTGATGTTGACCATGTGTAAATATAGTGGCTACACTCTAGGTCATTAATTCTTATGACATACATATATATAGATAAATATACAGATAAGATCCACAGGTCAGGTTAGCTCTCACAAGTAGGGTTATCTAGTCGAGCCAGGTAGGTCATTGTGGCAGGCTCAATTACACTAAGCGATCTCTGGCAAGCTCAATGCTAATTGCCACAGCAAAATCTGCCGCAGATTCAAACACACCACAAACATCATCTACTGAAGCTTTACATTGTGGCAATGACAAAAGTGTTAATATTTGTGTTGATTTGGTTAATGTCTTTATTTTTTCAATCAATGATCAGCATCATTATGATTGTTTTACGTATCCTTAATTCTTGATTTGTTTCTTCTGACAAAATCAAAATTGTCACATTCACACCATTCAACACCTAGATCATCATTTCACAATAAGATCACCTGATAGTTCACATTTTTCACCAAACTCTATTCACTCGTCGAATACCATGTACATCTCATCGAGTGAAGCATATATATATATATATGTTCAAGAGTGGCACATTAAATATGAGTTCTACTTCATGAGATGATGTATATGGTAATCGACGAGATTAGATTTAGGAAATTATACACAGTTTGTAAATGACGTTGAATGGTCACCTTGCTTTATCCCGGTCTTCTTATGACGTTATCCTGTTGTCATGCTGTCTTCATATGATTGAAAGTTTTATTTAACTGAATAGAATAACATGTTATTTCACACAATGAAAATACGGGTTTCATATGAACCGTTTAATGCCGTATTTCAACCCTGAAAATATAAATAAACTGGCATTTTTCATATTATGTGACTGGCTATATAGTATATAATGTTTCAGTTTTCAAGCTGCGTAATGGGTATTAAGTTCCAAACTTGAAGTCATAGAATATTCAATTGAACCTTTCGTTTGAAAAGAATATGATGATACTACAGTGAACACATGATTTAAAAAGTGAATTACTGGCAAAGTTTAAGACACTTGGGTTTATGTATTTCTAACAATTTTCATTAACATACGAGGGGCGTTCAATAAGTGTTGCAAGCGGGGCATTGGTGTTTACATAAACAGGTGTTACTATAGTCAAAACATAACATTGACACATGTCAAAACAATTTCTAGCCATAACAATTATTTAGATATAATAGCTGCGCTGACCTAGGGGTCTCCATAAGCATGGATTCTCTTAAACATGAACAACGCGCTGTGATCAAGTTCCTTACTAAAGAGGGATGCAAAGCTACAGAAATACATAATCGTATGTGTAATGTGATGGGTAAGGATTCTCCTAACTTTTCAACAGCTTGTCGCTGGTCTCTTCAGTTCAAGCAGGGCAGGGAGTCCTTAGCCATCTGAAGTCACCCGACCGGAAGTTATTGCCGCTATCGAAAGACGAATTTTAGCTGACCGCCGTGTTAAAGTTTCTGAACTGTCTTTGGAATTCCAGATATCAGTTGGAAGTGTTGAAAAAATAACTCATGACCATCTTGGTATGTCCAAGGTATCTGCAAGATGGGTACCCAGAAACCTCACAGCACAAGATCGCCAGAAAAGAACCGAAAGTTGCATGGAGCTCCTGGATCGGTTTAATGCGGATGAAGCCAGGTTTTTTGTCTCGTCTGGTGACAGGTGACGAAACCTGGATCCACCACTGGGACCCGGAAACTAAACTGGAATCAAAGCAATGGAAGCACCCGAGTTCACCGCCTCCCCTGAAGTTTCGCACTCAACCATCAGCTGGCAAGGTTAAGGCGACAATCTTTTGGGATGCAAAAGGCATATTATTAATTGATGACTTGCCAACCAAAACTACAATGAATGGTCAATATTATGCCAACCTAATGCAAGAATTGCGAAAGACAATTCGACAGAAACGCCGTGGAATGTTGACACGTGGTGTTCTGATTTTGCATGACAACGCTCCAGTCCACAAGTCAAGAGTTGCACAGGCCGCTATACGTGATTGTGGATTCGAACAGCTTAACCATCCACCCTACAGCCCAGACCTAGCCCCCAGTGACTACTTCCTGTTCAGAAACCTGAAATCCGCCCTACGTGGAAGGCACTTCCGGGATGACGAAGACGTCAAAGCTGCCACAAAGGCGTGGTTAGGGGGGCAAACGGAAGACTTCTACAAAAGCGGCATCAAAAGTCTTAAAGAGAAATGGAATAAGTGTATTGAGGTGAAGGGTAACTATATTGAAAAATAAAAGTAAAAAATTGACTACGCGAGTTGGTTTTATATTGAAGTTGCAACACTTATTGAACGCCCCTCGTATATGCACTGACAAGATCGAATACATTATCAATGCTAAACAACAGATAATGTAAAATAGTCAGGTCGTGTTAAGTCGACGTGTTAGATGTATATGGAACTTTAGTTTTGCAAAAAACTAACTTGCATTACATGTTTTCCGATAAAGTTCACATTCGAATTGAGGGCCCACGACCCATTCACAAAATGTGTATCGTAGTCAAGAAGATTCCTTTACAAATGCTCTATGGTTTCGAAAACAAACATCATCAGTACCTAATATAAGTTATAAAATTCAGTGGAGGCTGACATCGTCATTTATCTGACCCTTGTTAGTGTTTATCAACTAACGTGGGTCAGATAAATGACGATGTCACCCGAACAAACTGAAAGTTATATTGGATTTATCTTACCGTATTTATCTAAATATCATTAAAAAAACAAAGAAAATTTGTGACAGAAAATAGCTGATCGATCTATGAATAGGTGACCTTTAACTTGACATGGAATGATTGACGTGGATGCATGCATGCTTTCATGTTGCGGGATATAAAACATAAAACATTTATCACCCTCGGAAAGATTTATCAACAGATATGACGGTGTTAATTTTAGGCAGCCTACATTGTATTTCTTCAGTATATATAATGAGCTGTGTTATATTCAAATTAACACACTTTTATCTGACAACATGACGCAACACATTTTTACGTTTTTTAAACATTTTACAAAATAAAACTTACTTACACTTTTATCATCTTGAGTTTCTTGTTGCTCAAAATACGTTATCTTCGATTAGAAACACAGGAGTTTCAGTTTCTACTTATTAAAACATGTTTCGGTAATCCCTTGAGGACTAACTACAATTTGTCCGCAAAATGAATTCGTACTGACTGTTCAGGTGACATCTATACAATTTGTTCCTGTCACTATTAAACTTGTTGAATACAACTCAAAATCGACACGCTTGTGTAGGTCCCACTTTACCTCAACGCATATGTTCTTCTTCTTCTAAATGTGTTGATATTGCATACATACATGCCTTGCATGTGTAAAGATCTTTAAACAAAGCCCTGTTGCGTTGTGAGTTCAGATCGGACAAAGAGCCAGTCCCAGACAGATAATTTCTAACTACGTTTTACTCACGTGATATAACATAGCATGGTGGTGTCTTACTTGGAGAGCAACATTTGGTATTACAGTAAAAATCCTTAGACTGTTCACCGAAGGCTACATAATTTGTTGGTACGTCGGAGTTGTAGTTTCTCATACATGGTGTTATATTATCTAAGTAAATATACCAGTCGATCAGCATTGACGGTATTATGTTGACGTTTAAAGCATTATGTCCCTGAATAAGGATTGAATTATTTAGTAAGAAGTTTTACATTGAACCAATTTCAAAGTGTTAATATTTTGTTGATTTGGTTTACGTCATTATGTATTTAATTAATGATCAGCATGAATATGATTGTTTATCGTATTCTTAATTTTTGATTTTTTGTCTTCTGTCAAAATCAAAATTGTCACAATCACGCCATTCAACACCAAGATCATACGGTCATTTCACCATTAGCTGTCCTGATTGTTCGCCTGGTATACCTCCAATTTTTAACTGAACAATATAACCGATAAATGTTTATTGTAATTGATATGTATGTGTATATATATATATATATATATATATATATATATATATATTACTAGTTACACGGTGTTTTGACAGGGTGTACGAGACTGTAAGGCCCTTGTATATTCCGTATTTTCCTGAGGCGCATATAGGCTGCATAGCTATTTCCGTATGTGATAAAAACTCCGCACACTGTGAAAATGCAAAAACACTGTAAAGATTTTACCGCTCCATATCAAGAGATAACTCTGCGGCTAAAACATTATCGATTTTGAATTTATTATTACCTGAAGAATAATAGAGACACATGTTTTTATTTAATAATTGTATTGACACAAACAAAATAATTGTTTTTATATAGGTTGACATTACCGTACTTATGTTTGTTAAGGTAAGTTTCGATTCTGAAATTCCGAGTCGAGCAACCGTTTAACTTCCGCATTCCATCTAAGTCAAGGTCACCCGTAAGACCTGTGTAGTTAGTCACATGACCTGTCTTCACGGGTCACACGGATGGTAAACCCCTGCAAATCCACCTACACGGTTTCTTATGCATAAGCTATTGACCAATCAGAATTCAACAAATTCATCTAAAGGGTAATAAATATATATATATTGAAATAGGTATGTAGTATCAAACGTGGAGAAGTGTATAAGTAAATTTAAATAATACACTGAAGACGTATATCAACTTCCATAATCAATACTTTATATTCCAAATTTATCACATGTCAGTATCTTTCTTAGGTTTTTGGGTTGACGCTTACTTTTTATCACGTTAGTTTTCTTTAGCATTTGTGCGAGTCATCTTGTCTCAAAATGTCTCATAATGTCTAAATTGCTCTGTAATTTCGGGAAGACTTCCATGTTGTTTGGGTTATATGTCGTTACAAAGGCTAGGGCATGTTTATCGTGTTGTTTATCCTTTGGTATTCTAAGTGACACAATGTATAAGTTTAGAGCCTTTTTATGCCTTGATGGATAAGTTGCTTTGGATAGCCCCTCTCAATTAATGAAGCTTCTAATTCTTTAAGTCGTAGTTTTCTAAGATATTCATTCGTAATTATAGTACAAATTCTTCGTGCTAATGAGTATGGAAGGTTGACCTTAGTGTGACGTTCATTGGAACTCTTAAAGTTAAGATATTGTTTTTTATCCGTAGGTTTATGGAAGATGTTTATGGTAGATAAACATAAAAATGAGTCGTTTCTCACGTGAGGTAAGGTTATATATAGAAAAGAGTAAAGATCAGAAGTACTTGAAAAGACCGATATACTGGTCGAAAAGAGCTCATCGTACTAAAGAAGATTGATCCAGTCAAACCAATCTTATGTTTGCTCTATCATCTAAGGGTATTTTATCAATATCTGAATGTTTTTAATGAAAGTAAACGTGAATACTTCGACTTTAAATGAATACTTTTCTTGAAAATGTTATGCTTATTATGCTTTGCTTTGTTATTGGCAATCAGTACAAGTGCAGAATGACAAGAAACAGAACAAAATAAACATAATCATCATATTTCCATACTATTAATTGTTTTTTGTAAGAGTGTATACAATCTCAATAACTCTAATGTTTATTACATCAAGATAGTGGTAGATCTGCTGACTAGAGACCAAGGAGGCTTTCAAGACTTTACCCTTGCCTAGCAGTGTGTGGGTTTGCAATGTGAACACAACAATAACAATGAGATAAATATGACAAAACAATATATCCTGCCTGCAACATGACATATTGTTTTGGTATATTACATATTGAAGAACATGAGGAATAAGGAACATAATATACATCTTGTACATTGACTTTAGACATAAATCTGTATTATACGGAAAATGACAAATTATGGCATTATGTAACGCTACATATGTTTATATGTATTTATACCCTTTTGGTTTTGTAACCTTGTAACTCATGTACAATATAATGACATTCATGCACGTATCCCGTCATTATTCTACAGCTGTGAGAATGCAGCTAGGTTCGCAGACACGTAAATCAGGTAGATAAATCTGATTTCGTATTATCCTCGACGCGATGTCCCTTTGACCTGACTACTTAACAGCTCAGAACCATTTGACACGCTTTTGTAGGTTTTGATGCATATCTATATCTACGTTCCGTGCATTTGTAAAGATGAAACAAAATCTCTGAAAGGTGGGAATGTTGAACACTGGGAGTTTTAGATCAAATAGAAACAAATAGCAAGTCCCTTTTGTATTCAAACATTATGTTACTATCTTCAGTAATAATATATGTCATGGAACGCGGGCATTGTTTTTGCCCTTTTCTGGTGCTATTCTCTAACGCAATATATCTAATGTATATATCTATTTCTATGACTGCTGTGAAGTTAAGTGGTTCATGGAAGCCAAAGCAATTGCATGAGTCCATCTGCGGTTCTTGAAACATATTTTAATTTTAATATTAACAACACATCCCAATATGTCTATGGTGAATTTGATGTATTACCATTGTTGTGAGAAAGATTGATAAGAATTGTGAAATTTTGGCTGAAGGTAATAACTTGCGGCAAAAAAAAAAAAAAAAAAAAAATGTATATATATATATATATATATAGAAAAAAGTAAACATCAGATGGATTTGCGTGGATCAATCTTCTTTAATACGATGAGCTCATTTCGACTAGTATATCGGTCTTTTCAAGTATGTTTAGACAAGTGGAAGATCGCATATATATATATATACATGAACAAGAACAATAAATAATTACAACATCAATATCCTTACATGGCAGTAAGACATGGTCATTGTTGGATAATCACGCACGTCATAATTGCCTCGAGCACACTACACTACTGTGCAGAATTAAGTACACCGGATTTCGCGAAATGTTCGCGAAATGTTCGCGAATTGTTCGCGAATTGTTCGCGAATTGTTCGCGAAATTTGCACTCTGTAAGTATTTAAATTTGTTACAACTGTTATGGTTTATCATTCTAAATTTTGTCTGTGTGACAAACACCTCAACCAGTATCAGATCGGAATACGTTCAATATGCATTTGTTAAGTAAGTTTTTATTATACAAAAACATTAAAATTAAAATGCATTTAACGCCTTGCATGTCAATCATTTTAATCTTCTTCACTGAACGATTTACAATTACCATTGACACAACTTTAAAATGACATCACTTACTTTTGTTTAACTGAATTAACTCGCTAAGCGTTAATAGCATATATGTTTATACTTAATTTGAAATTATTACTCGTCGGTAATCCTCCTTAATCCATTATGAAAGCAATCGTCGAACAGATAACTTATTCCTCGGATCTCAGATACAAGCTTTGGTCAGATATAAGTATTGCTCACCCTACATACCAATCACTGTCACCAGTACAGAAAATGGTATTATGTTTTAATGATAGTAAGTCTGTAAAGCCACTTGCCGCTCTTTTATATACTATGAAATATGTCGGCAGAATAGCCTTATATAATATCACAGTTATCATCAATAGCTGTAGTTTTCTTTTAAATGTTATCAGATTTTTCTGAAATAAAAGGATGTGTAAGAATGCGTATGAGCGTGAGTACGTGTGTGTGTGTGTGTGTATGTGTGCGTGCGCGTGTGTATGCATTCCGGTTTTCTTGTGTATAAGTGTTGATGATATTATTAAAGTGATATCGTGTCTCATACGCCTCATTGCCAGTTGCTGTTTTTATTATTATGATTTAAACACATTTATTTCATCCAAGAAATGGATTATTGTGATTCTATATCCTCTGAGTTTAATTGTTCAATGCAGTAAGTGACACGTAAATAACATATATTTCTGCCTCTTCTTCGTCTTGATTGAATATTTAAAGCTTTTTGGAACCAGCAAGTCCAATATATATGTATCTCAAAAGTCACTGTTTGTCCTCTCTGATATTTTATTTCAATTTCTTTATTTCCGTTGTGTATACAGATAATTGGAATACATAAGGCAGCGAGAATGGTACAGGTATATTCAAGAGTTTGTGACATCGGGTGGTTGATGGAATAAATGCATTAGAATGTTTGCGTAAGAACAAAGGTAAAATGTACAACTCACAAAAAGTTATATGAAACTGCCTCCTCTTCACTAGCGATTAGACGATATAAACATAAAATGTGTTTGTTCTATACAATGAACGCGAATATGATGCCTAATTATCTGTCGGAGCTGATTCCTCAAATGATAATAAAATAATCAATCACTTTATGAATTAAAAAATGGTGATGCTATACAGGTTCCTAGTTGCTGTACGGAACTAAGATCACTCCTACCGTCCGCCGTGATGGAATGGAATATCTTGATGACAATATAAAGGAATCCGAATAGTAAGCAATGTTTAGAAAAAATTAAATGACAACAAAAGCAACGTTCACGAACTTGTTCAAAATGATGGATTTAGAAATGACAAACTACTGCATTGTCGCATCCGATTGGGATGAAGCAACTTAAATGGTCATAAATTCGATAGATTTATTGATGATGATTCACGATGTTTCTGAGGCCATGCGTATGAAGATGCACATTATTATTATTATTATTATTATTATTGGTGTTTTATTATGTCATGCCCTGATGTTGTATTTATAACTGCCAAAACGTGCAAGCTTATTTTACAGAGAAGGACTCTTTTACAGTTTAATATATAATTTACTTTTTACTTCTGTGTGCTTTTGCTCAAGTGTTTTTATGTGTATATTTAGTTTCTCATAACCCATTTATGGGTGGCTCACTTTTTTACATTTTTATACTCTTACCTTTGTATTTTATGTAAACATTTGAGGTGAGACTTTAATAAATAATCTGTCTGTCTGTCTATTATATATTCATGTGTGCAAATTATACACATATCCGCAATATAAGCTTCTTTTATGTTAATGGTTACGACCTGAATACAGTGCTATTTGGTAACAAAACACTGTCAAATCATGTTAATGCATATATAATCCAGTCTGTTCATAAGTTTCTCTTAGCAAACGCTTCTCATGAATATCTATAAACAAATATGCTGTGTTTTTCTACGTCAATGTAAATATTGATGACATTTATGGTGTAATTTTCCTGTTTTATTGCTAATTTTGGGGAGAAACATTTAAATAGAGAAACCCTGTTCGTGTTTCGCCCTGTACCTGAGTACATGAATAAATATTATTTAAACCACATTAGAATGTAAAATAGTTCTTAATGAGCTAGTCTGGATTGGTAAACAAGCTAAAAGTCATGATGAAGTTATGCATGAAAGAAGTCAACGCTAATATATGCCTTATTTTCCATACGATGTTTGTAAATTCGCTTTGTCTTTCATATGTAAGTTCAGTTGAGCTTGTGGACCAATCCAATTCATGTATATTTGATTTTATGAAATAGATATGTTTAAACCATGTGGTATTAGAATTTTTTTACACGAAATATTTCAGACAACATTGATTAATAACATGTTTATATATTACACATTTAGATGAAGAAGATAATTGACTAAAGTAAACTTGGTAGCCTGGTCATGAATTATTTGTCTAATAACTGGTAAATAATCTATTGATGATTCCTGCTTTATACATAATTCCGAGATTCCACTGCTAGACAATATACATATTGATAGCCCCAGTTCGGAACTCCACGGGATTCCACGTCTTCATATAGGTCATATAATATTGTAAGGGAGATTCTATATTTCCAAACATTTAACGGGGATAACCTGATTTCATTTAAATAAATTGTAGTAAAATAGTTAAAATAGATCTGTAATAAAACAAAAGCATTTATTAACTACAGAAAAGTGGTTTAGCCAATCTTGCAAATATACATATTGTAGCCTTTGATTAAAGGATATGAAGAACTTTGAATGAGGGACTAAACGCTGTTGCATTCGTATTATCGAAATCAGCTGATAATAACAAATTTTAACTTCTGTAACACAATAACATTGGATATTTTTATCATATAAGATCATCATATCATAACCCATTTTGGGCAATCTATTGGATGGCATATTTAGTTTTTACAACCATTGTTTTATTACTTTCGTTTTTGATTCTACGTACATTCACCATAGACCATTACAGTTGTATATTTGAAATAATAACTTTTACACCGAGACACAATTTAACAGTGCATAATTGTATATTTTCTATTATAGAAGAAGAAGACGTTTTAATAAACAGCATCTGGTCGAACGGCCTATGAGACACAAATGGACATGTTTATACCATAAAAGTTTAAAATAGATGTTAAAATATAAGACAAACTAGATAAAATGATAAAACGATTTAGAGTGGGATACATTCACTACGATGCCTAAACATTGAAAAAAGTAGTTCAGAGAGGGGAATAACAAATTCGCTATTTATTAAGATCAACTGTTCTACCGGTGAAAGATGACAAATGGAGGGATATGCATCACCTATTAATTTCCATAAATATTATATCAAGGCGTCCTAAAATCTCAGAGCCGTATAGAAGAATTTGGCTAATCTTAGTACAGCAATTTTTTTAAAGAAATATTTATTTTACTTGTCGCCTAACACATAAAGATATAAATGTAAATGTAGTTTATATGTGTACATATCTATCTGTGAAATTATTTTGCAACAATGGGACTGGTTGTAATAAAAACGGACAGACAGACAGACATATATTTTATTACAAGTCTCACCAATAAAAACGGACTTTCATCTTTAAAACTCACAAAGGTAAACGCTCTCATCAATCCAATGGCCGCCTTCAATGGCGCTAAATCGCCACATAGGATACCTTAGAGTTTGTATTTATGTGCACTGAACCATGAATAAACATCCTGTTATTTACCCAGCCCATCACTACTCAACATTCAGACAACATCCGCCCGTTCGATACCGCTTTACGAGTGAAATCAAAGCCCTGATTATGCAATTTATAACTCTGTGACTATGAAGCTATGACAGAGCTCTTTTATACTCCAGAGAACCTGAATATTTTGTCATTCCCAGCTCGGCTTGCCTGCTGGAAACACCTCTCCTCGGAGCTCTCTACGCCTCACCGCTGCCCACGGATTGACCTCAAGAAGTCCAGCCCGGACTTCAACTCTCTACACTCTAACTTTGTAAGTTTTATTTCCATATTCCCGTATCCCACCCTTATCTCTATAGTCTAGCCTGTGGAGGCCATGGACTCAAATAACTCCCCCAACGGCAATTTAAACACACCTAAAAACACTGAGCATGCATCTAATGGCAACATTTCGGCTAAATCATCCCGACTAAACTCTTTGGCTCAATTGGGCTCCGCGCTCAAATCAATCTCAAAATCTCATTCCAAATCTACAACTTCTACACCACAAACTACAAACTTTGACGAGCATTTTCCCGCGAACCGTACACAACATCAATCGGATGTTAATCCAACAGGTAATTTTAATCCTCCGCAATCTAAACGCAAGCTCGATGCAACACCACCACATGACACCACTCACTCACCTGAGCCCACAGCTCACCACTCAGCTGCAACAACAACTCACACGTCAGGTACACCAAAGCACTCACCCGCAACAACACCTAGATTTATTACTTTTGTAATCCTAGCTACTTCTGTGGGACAGCACCTTTCAAAGGTGCTTAGCCGTGAAAGGATCGGCTCAATCCTGCAAAGTAATGGTTGCAACTACTCTCTACTCAAGCAATTAGGCAGCGGTTTTTTGGTAAAGTTTACAAATTCAAAAATGGCCAAAGCTGCACAAGAACAATTCAAACAAATTGCAGGCCACCCCGTAGCATTTAAAACTCCAATTTGGTTCACGGAGTCAAGAGGCGTTATAAGTTTCTCCAAAAACGAGAACGATTTATCTATCTACACTGAGGAAGCTAATTCTATGCAAACACAACCAAAAATCCTTTAGGCCCGGCGCATCCAAAAAACGCTTCCCTCAGGCAATCAGCTAAATACGCCCAAAGTTATTCTCACTTTTGACACCCCTACACTACCCAAAACAATCATTTTTGGCGCCAGCACACGCACTGTCGAAATCATACACAAACCAGTTACATACTGCACCAACTGCCTTTCATACAAAACACACACGAGTACCAACTGCAGGAGGGCAAAGAGATGTGGACACTGTGGCGACAGGTCCTGCAAAAGCTCAGATGAAAGTCTGAGCTGTAACAGGTTCTGCGTACATTGCAAGTCACAAGACCACACCTATCTTCACCCTTCCTGCCCGACGTACCGACAACACAAACTGGCAGCAAACCCGCACTTACAACAAATAAAACAAACTACTAAACCACCCTCTCGCTCTAACCCCCCACCCCCCCCCCCCCCCCCCCCCCCCCCCCCCCCTACACAGCCCAGTAACCAACCCACACCCCATAACCAGCCTGCAGCACAATTCACCCGCCCCCACCCCCCCAAACGCACCACCCTTTCCAAACCCACCGCCGCTCACTCACTTAACCTTCCCGCCCCCACCCCCACCCGCCTACTCAGAAATGAACTAGGCGTCTACTTTCTACAACCCTCCATCCATGCTAACACTCTTCATACTGACCAATCCGAGTCCATGGACACGGAACAAGCCCCACCTAACCTTCCCAGCCAGCATGCTCCCAAATCCACCCTCCCGCTACACATAATCCACTCACAAACCCAGCATGTAAACCAACCCCTACCACCCCCTAACCCCCCCATCCATCCACCACTCTTAAGCTCCACACCCAAAACTAACCAACCTCCGCCCCACTCTAATACACCCTCCACCTCTCACCCTGTACCACCCCCCAACTCACTAGCCCTCCCAAATAACCAAAACCTAACCAAAAACTCCCCAGCTCACCCAGCTAACATCCTTCGCAAAACTAAAACCCCCTCCTCTTCTACCCCCCGCAAACCCGACTTCGTCACTAACCTCATCGCAGTATTCACCATTGCATGCACTACTCGCAACACTGACATACCGCGTATCCATTCCCTTCTCCGCAGGGCAAATCTAACCAATCTAAATAAAAAACAATTCAACCAACTCATCACTAAATTTAAAATTTAAATAAGTAAATTCCCCCACCATCCTAAGTAATTTTTCCATAAACCAATAATGCAGCACAAACTAAATTTTATTTTCAACTTCCATTGTTTACTTCTTCTCATTTTTTCATTCATGCAAATTATACAATGGAATGCTAATGGCCTTTCGGCACACGGCCATGAGCTTAAAGCCAAAATCAAACTTAAACAACTTAATCCTCATATTATCTCCATTCAGGAAACCCATTTCGGCCCTAGGTCAAACTTTAAAATTCCTGGTTACAATCTAGTAAGGCTGGACCGGCCCAAAACCAATCCCGGTCCCCCCAGGGGAAACCTAGCTATTTTTATCCAGGAACAATTAAATTACAAAAAACTAAATATTACTCTAAATTCCTTAGAGGCACATGCCGTAACTATTATTCACCAAAATGATAGGGTTAACATCCATAATATATACAAAAAACCAGATTTGGCATATCAAACAGAGGACCTTCAGGCCCTTCTAAATTCTTCCAAAGGTCGCTCCATGTACTTGGGCGATTTCAACAGCCACCACCCGAATTGAGGGGTAAATGATAAGGTAGACGCCAACGGCAAACTAATTGCCGATTGGGTCATAAATAACAACCTAGTAATCCATAATAATAATTCTCCAACTAGGTACGATAGCTTTAGGGACCTTATGTCCGCTATCGATTTAACGATCACTACCCCGGACATTGCTATAAATACCGAGTGGCAGGTATCTGATGATCCGTGGGGAAGTGATCACTTTCCTATATTTATTACATTAAATAATTTTCTTCCTACAAATAACTCAAATATTCCAAATTCACCCCCAAATCCTAAATTTCATTACAACAAGGCTGACTGGGACAAATTCAATGCACTTTGCAACCAACTTAACCCAGCAGACCTTGAAAATAACGACCCACAAACCTTTTCTGATAATTTCACTAATGCTATTATCAATGCTGCAAAACAAGCTATTCCATTTTCACCCCCCAATATCTCCAAACCCTCAGTCCCTTGGTGGACTGAGGAAATTAAAGTTGCGCGCAAACAGCGTAAAGCGGCCTTTAAAAAGGCAAAGCGCAACCTATCAAAATTACCTTATGCTAGGCAACTTAAAAATAAAGTAAATTTACTCATAAAACAAACAAAAACACAACACTGGGAAAACTTCTGCGAGGAGTTGAATGGCAAAGTCAATTCCAGACAAGTCTGGAATAAACTCCGAGTCATTCGTGGCGGAATATGCAGAAGTAAAATCCCACCCATAAATAACCTTAAAAATCCTAAAGATAAAGCTAACGCAATCGCATCACACTTTGCTACTGCAAGCAGCAACACCAATTACTCCCCGGAGTTTTTGAAAAAACACAAAAACGACAACGCACGCACTGCAAAACAACCCTCAGATAACAAACCTATCAACAAACCATTCACAATGGAGGAGCTTCAATTCGTAATTAATAATAGGAAAAAGGGAACAGCCCCAGGGCTCGACCTGACCTCCTATCAAATAATTAAGAAGCTACCACCCTCCACTATCTCTATCTTACTTAACTTATACAATACCATTTGGCAAGCAGGTAAGCTCCCCTCCAACTGGAAGGAAGCTTTAGTAATACCAATACCTAAACCCAATAAACCCCCCGGGGACCCAAACTCCTATAGGCCCATCTCTCTCACTTCAAACTTATGTAAAGTAATGGAAGCAATGGTAAAACATCGCCTCCAAGCTCATCTAAACATCAATCCACTAAATAACGACCAGAGTGGCTTCACTCCTGGTCGTTCTACTCTAAACAATCTTGCTCGCTTAGAGCAAGATATTAAAAAATCTCAAACACAAAAGCAATATACACTCGCAATATTCCTGGATTTTTTCAAAGCTTTTGATATGGTGTGGCATAACGGCCTCATCCAAAAATTAACTAAAAAAGGCCTTTCAGGCAACATAATTAATTACATCCAGGATTTCCTACACAATAGGCAAATAACTGTCGGGGTCGAAAATCAAAAATCTGAAAACCATCTTTTGGAAAACGGCACCCCACAAGGCAGCATCATTAGCCCCACCTTATTCAACATAATGGTTGATGACCTTTTCGAAGGTATCAACAAACAAATAAACACCTCCAAATTTGCAGACGACGGTGCCCTCTGGGCACGTTGTAAAAATCCAGGTAACGCTACTTCCCTACTCCAAACCGCATTAAATAAAATCAGCCGCTGGGCTGATAAATGGGGCTTTAAATTAAATGCGGAAAAAACTGTAGGGGTAGTATTTAAAAATAAATCTTCGCGCCCTATCTCCCCCAACTTATATCTAAAAAATAACTTAATTAAATTCCAAAAACAAACTAAATTCTTAGGGCTAATCTTTGACGAGCATCTCACATGGGAAGCTCATGTCAAAGAACTTAAACTTAGATGCTCCAAGGACCTTAATGTTATGAGAGCAATCTCCGGCACAGGCTGGGGAGCAAATAGGCAAACCCTACTCAACCTATATTCATCCCTTATAAGGTCCAAATTGGACTATGGCGCTCCTATTTATAACACCCTTAATTCTACTCAAATAAATACCCTAAATTCTATCCAATACCAGGCATTAAGGGTTGCTACCCGCACCCAAATGGGTACCTCACTCGAAGCTCTCCAAGCCCTAACTGGTGAAATTCCCCTCAATCTGAGAAGGGACCAACTCACCTTAAACTTCTGGGCTGGATCTTCGGAGGATCCACTTATCAGGGAAATGCTTACTAGCACTACCTCTAAACTTAATACCGCAATTTTCAATAAATATCCAATCCGTGCATCCATCTCCCACCGTATCCAAACACTTCTATCACAAGCTGAGATGGACCATATCCACCTCCCCCCCCAAAATACGGTGCATCACCCTATCGCCCCACTGCCCACCCCCAAAATAAACCTCCATCTCAGCAAAATAACTTCTAAACAAAACCCTAAACTAGCACACACCACCGCACTAAACTACATACAAGAACACTGGTCTGACTGGTGTCACATGTACACAGACGGGTCCCGCGACCCGGATGCACGCACAACAGGTGTAGGCATACACATGCAACACCCCCAACAAATATCTTACTCCAATAGGCTCCCTAACGACCAATCGGTCTACACGGCTGAGCTCATGGCCATAGCACTCGCTTTATCCCATCCAAAAATTAAAGATCAGGGCAAAATTCTCATCCTTTCGGATTCTCTCAGTGCCCTTCAGGCACTTCAAAACAAATCAACTAAAAACCGCCCTGATCTAATTTCCAAAATTCTTAACTCCATCCAAACTTTAAATAATCAAGGCAAGGCTGTAAAGCTCCTATGGGTACCAGCACACGTCGGCATATTTGGCAACGAAAAAGCCGACAAAGCTGCCAAGGAGGGCCTAAAACTACCAAAATTTCTCCCCCTCTTTCATTCGAAACAAGAGGCAAAAAGCCTATCAAAATCTCATGCAAAGCGAGCATGGCACCGGCAATATGCAAACACCAACAAGGCACATCACACCAAACAACTTCTACCTAAACCACTAGGCAAACAAAAAATCTACTCAAAAAATAAAAACATTGATAGGGCAATAATTAAGCTCCAAACGGGGCATACAAAACTAAATAACCACATCCACAAAATTAACTTTACTAACACACCTGCATCATGCCCGCACTGCCCACAGGCAGAAACAATTCATCACATCCTTATTGAATGCCCACAGTATGCGGCCTTCCGCCAAATACTTAACCTAAAACTAAGGGCAAACAACATCCAAACAAATAACATATATCAAATCTTAAACCCACACAATAACAATAGTACCTTCCAAGCGGTCGGCACTTACTTAAAAGATTCGGGCCTTTTGGACCGAATCTAAAACCATCTAAAATCTAAATCAACCATCCAAAATTAACCAATAAACCAACCCCCTCTCCCCCCTTTCCACCCCCGCCCCGGCTTAGCCTTACCTAGGTACCATTCCAAATTTCAAAATTTCAAAATTTGCCTCCACCTTTCGAACCTGGCATCAAAATTATCATTTCTGGAAATTTTCAAACTTTATTAATGGTCTGTGTGACCCGAGTGGGAGAACAGCCCCGCTGAAAACCGCTCGTAAAATCCCCGTAATCATCATCATCAAGAATATTTTGTAAATGTAATTTATGTTGATGCTTTTTTACCGGCAGAAGATTTATTTTAGTAGTCTAATGTAAATTGTATTAATATTAATATATAGTGTGATCTCTCATATTTCCAATGGAAGGACGTGTGTGTAATGTAATGATATATAGTCCGTCAACCTAACTTTTGAGACTGCGTTTTCTGCAAAAATCTTATTCATTTTTCAGTCACGTCAAATTCTTTTTATTAGCATATTGATTACTTTGTTTGACGGAACTAAATTTTGACATTGATTTCATAGCTTCATTAAAGTTTTGCGTTTGTTTTGATACTGCACAGGCGGGTTTAGATTCAATTAACTTAATTTCTAACATGCCGTGAAAACTTGCAATGCACGTGCCTGTGGGTCTGGGTGTGCGTGTGTATGTGTGTACATGTCTTTGCATGTATATGCATGTATGTACATAAGTGTACATAAGTGTACATAAGTGTACATAAGTGTACATAAGTGTACATAAGTGTACATAAGTGTACATGTTTAGGAAGAAGAAGAAGAAGAAGAAGAAAATTATTTTATTTTCGTGTCACATTTTTCATACACAATATATCACATTTTCATTGCACGTTGATAATGAGAAAATATCCGGCCAATCAGGCCTATGAGACACGATTATACAATGTAAAATATTCAAATATATATAGGTTTATATTTAGGTATGTATATGTATGTATGCATGTATGTATCACGTATGTATGCATGTATGTATCACGTATGTATGCATGTATGTATCACGTATGTATGCATGTATGTATCACGTATGTATGCATGTATGTATCACGTATGTATGTATCACCAGGGACAATATATATATATATATATATATATATATATATATAAGGTCCCTGGTATCACGTAAGTATGTTACGTAAGTACATTTGTATGTGTATCAGTGTAGGTACGAATGTAAGTATGTGTGTGAGTCCCCGTCCTTGTGTATGTGTCTGTAAGGGTATCTTATGAATTTCATATGTGCGCTCGAGTGCTAGTGGATAAAAAAAGTCCTATTATATAAAATATGTATAAATATGTATTAAAACAGAGTAAAAATATATTTTCATCAAAATTAAAGTATGACTTATATTAGATTAGTAAATAGTAATGTTGCCAAGTACTGTTTGCCAATTTAAATGTGATTTTAGCAATATGTCCCAGGATGTAGCATGCAGTGTTAACACATTGACATGTGATCTCAGCAGAGGGGTATACCCCAGGCTTTATAGGGTTGGCCAATTGAAATGTGTTTTAGTGGAGTGGGCATTTAGGTATTTACCAATTGGAATATGATTTTAGCATAGTGGGTATATCCTAGGAATTAAAGTGTTTGCCAATTATTGAAATGTGATTTTAACAGAGTGCAGACACCCCAGTAGTTAACTGGAATATGATTCTAACAGATTGACTTATACATTTACAATGAAATATTGAGACGATCAAATCAAATAAAAAATGTGTATAAATGTGTCTCCAAAAATGAAGTACAGTATTTAACAATTCATAATGGAAGTCATTTCAACCAACAAAGGTGGTTTCAAGTTTGTTTTAGACGGCCATATGTACACTAAACATGCAACCCGCAAACCAAAGATTGTTTTGAAGTGAAGCCGGATGGAAACTTATTGGTGTTGCTAAAAACATCAGACTAAATAAAGTATGCTAGTTAGTATGTCCAGTTGTATCAAGTCATATGTTCATATGATCAACTTCTTTATTAACAATAGCGACGTTTCGGTAAAGATCCTTATAATAGATGGGTGACCAATCAGTGGGGGATAAGGATGGAAGAAAAGGGATCAAGGCTATTTCATCCGAACAGCTTATAACCGCTTAATTCTTAAATAATTATTCCACTCTACTCACTCTGGCTTCCATCGTTATCCCCACTGATTGGTCCCCCTCACTGCTGCTTTGTACCCCCATTCTAAGTTAATTAACTTGCCTTCCACTGGTATCCATGTTATCACAACTTCCTTGTTACACCTTTCATCTCAACCTCCTTTTTACACCTTTGTTGTTTTTTGTTATCTCATGATCATACCAGTACAGAAATTGTACCAATATATGTCATGTATATAACCTCTGTTTTTATCATCTCTCCCATATGCTAGATAACGGTATAAAGGATCTATACCGAAACGTCGCTATTGTTAATAAAGAAGTTGATCATCCATAACATATTTGTGGTTTAAACATATTTATTTCATGAAATCAATAATAATTGAATTGGATTGGTCAACAAGCTGAATTGAACTTATGTGAAGACCGCTCCCGTGTACATATGCTAAATATGAAACGTTATTATGACAAGAAAGACAAACAGTGAAAAACATATTTGTCTTCATCGACTATATTAATCTTATATTACCACTATCTATATGTGTAATGTATGCACAAAGTGAGAACTTATTAAAAATATATGCTTGTTTGTGAATGCTAGAGAAGATTGTCCATTACAATTACTGCAATATACATATTGTAATACACAAGGATGCACGATTTGTTCACGAATAAGGAAGTATATTCTTGCAGACGGTGAGGAGATGGAAGCACTAGACAGCTAAAGAAAAACTGCCATTTGGACTGATGAATGTATGTCACGTATAGTAAGAACTGGAACTACAAGATGTCAAAAACTAGTTTTTAAAACATAATTTTAGAAATTAAGTGGAAACAAAACTACACGGGATAGACTTCAAAGTGAAATAATATGTAAAGTTACCGATACAGACCTATAATACTATATGTGACGGGGCAAAATGGGTGGCAGTCTACGAAGAAGGAAATCTGCCAATGAACGAGTTGTGATAGTAGACAAACATGTATTTTGTTTCACTAGTACGCAATATCATTTTAACATATATAGATTTATGTCAGAGGTATCTACATACGCATACAACAGTTTTACTGGTTCATTCCATTATTCAAATAATTAGTGTTGAATCACGTACACTTATATGTCAGTTTAGTACCTGATAACTTCAAAATGTTTCTTTTAAATAGTTTAAAACATTGAACTGTATATATCCCTTACAGAACAACACAAATTGAAACCTCAATAACATTTATGTTTGTTTATCTGGATTTTATTCCTCTTTCTATTAGCGTGGAGACCGCGTGAATAAACATCCGGTCATACTTTGCCGAACAATATGATTCTAACGAATTCCACCCCACTGTGTCGTTCCAAGTATGACATCAAAACGCTAATGATAGGCTTATGTAATGTATTGCCCTGTGACCATGAATCACTAACAGAAGACAATATAGGTGGTTTGGTGTGTGGGTAGTGTGCTTGTGTGTGTATTGCGGGTTGAGACTATGCAAGTGGTTGAATGAGTATGTATGGCTGAGTGAGGGTGATTGCAAATTAGTTTAATACATTTTAATATATTTTATTGCGACATAATATAATTTTAGTGTATTTGTCTCGTGTAGCACTTTGGCGGTTCATGCATGTTTATTCTCTTACCATGTGCCATTTTTTTATGTATGAGATGAGACAGTAATAAACAATTTTTTCTCTCCCTTGTCGTAAATACCTCTTGCATTTTGAAATATGTAATATGCTGGTTGATAATTTCATCATCAATTTATGTAAAATCATTTGATATCAACAAATAGCCCTTTTAAAATAAATATATTTGTACTATCTGTGTACAGGTATGTTTCATTCTTACACCATTATCGGTGAAATACAGTTTACTTTAAAACTATTTTCTTTAAAGGAAATGAAATGGCTTATATTGATGCCGCTCAAGTCTACAGAATACATATATTCACATTTAAAGAGAATGTTGCACACAATAACCATAACAACAACTAAGATAAAACCTGCAAAGTACTAGGACTTAAATTTCTGGAGTAGATCTTGTCAGACATTTCATTATCGCCTCAATCATCACTTCCTATTTTTTTCTCTGGATAGATATAGATGTCATACACGTCTTCAAATAGCGCGGCACTGATCAAAGGCTAATTAGTTGATAACTGTAAAAACTCATTAGGATGAAAGTGTCATGGCTCTGAGCGGTACTCACTTTGAAATCGGATTTTCTCCTCGAATCAAAACACCACCGTATGGGTTTGAGAAACATGGTTTACTTGTCACTTGGGTCACTTTAAACTTTTACATTTTCCTGGGGATCGATATCCTAAGCAGTGCTATATTATGTTACACAATTTTGACGAAGTTGACAGGAAAACTTAGGTAAATTTTGTTCGATATATTCTCTACAAGCATGTTTTTTTTTTTTTTGAGCAGCTGTTTTTGAAAGAATTTCATGTAAGAATTAGTGACTGTCACAAGCAATTCATATTTTCTGAAATGCACAAATGTACATCGCTGGATCTATATTCAAGTATCAAAACTGTATTTTGTTTTGAACCTTATTTGTCTTTTCTGAAACTAAAGATGCAAGGCGCAGAATCGGTAGATTTGATGGACTTTCAAGGCACTAAAGACTTTGTTATATTTGCAATGATAACTTTGTAGAAAATGAACCTCTATTTCTATTTGAATGTAAAGTTTATCATGATTTGCGCTGTTAATATTTCAAAACATTACCTTATCATATTGACCAGCAATACCTTTTATATACTTTAAAATGTACTAATTCTCTCTCCCCCCCCCCCCCCCCCCCCCACAACAACAAACTGATCTAATTACATAGAGGAAGCATTGTTACTATTAAGTTTGTATTGACGTGGGCCTAAGGCATTTTACGGAATAAACTTGACAGATTGATTGATTGGTTTGGTTATAATTGTGTCTCAACAATCTATAGCAAATATCCTACATTATCGGAGGGAATACCTGTTGGTTGAATTTCGGTTCGGTTATATGATAAATCCTTGTTTCCTTTCTTCAAAATGAGCGTTAATCGAGTGTGTCGATGTTCCCGTGAATATCATACAATGGATCTTGAATGCCAATCAATGAGTCTGATCGACTGTACAATATGTTTAAATCATAAACATCACTAATTCGTTTGTTTCGTTGTCATCTGATTTAAGGAAGCTAAACATGAAGCACACTTTTATGATTCAAGTTAATTTGATGAAATAATAAATTGATGACGTTAAAACACCTCGTAAGAAATGGCCATATTGGAGAGAAGCGATTAGTACACCAAAATAATGATTTTTAACAATGTCGTTTAAATCGTAAACATCACTAATTCGTTTGTTTCGTTGTCATCTGATTTAAGGAAGCTAAACATGAAGCACACTCTTATGATTCAAGTTAATTTGATGAAATAATAAATTGATGAAGTTAAAACACCTCGTAAGAAATGGCCATATTGGAGAGAAGCGATTAGTACACCAAAATAATGATTTGTAACAATGTCATTTAAATGGTATTTATTTCCAGATGTTTAACTACTACGAGTTTACTTAACAAACTGATTTGTTTTAAGTTTATTTTAGGAGAATCATTTATAAAGGCTATTGAAGCCTGTTTGCTAATCCTTTTCCATCGATTTTTTTCATAATTTCTGGTGTGTTATTATTTTAAACATATTTATTTCATTATAGTATACATATATTGTGAAGGGGATTGGCCAAAAAGCTTACAGCGCTTATGCTAAGGCCGCTCTCTTGAACATAATATCCATACACGTTTAATACATAATTGAGACACTTGAAAAAGTACAGGATGTATTATCGTAAATGAAACTATTATAATTATTTATCACTACAATCATGTTTTCCTCTTTAGATACTGATCTGAGGATATATTATAATAATTCATATAATATTTCATTTACAAAACAATATTTTTGTTATTGCTGTACTTTATTAGATGTTTTTGTTGATTTTATTATATTATTTTTCCGGTAACATTTGGAAAAAAGTTAAATTTTATTTCCTTTCAGTCATAAACTGCTGTATATCCCTCACTGTGCTTACACGGGTGTGCCTCCATGTACCTGTTGTTTCAAGTCACTCGAATGAATCATTATGATAAATTTATTTCCAAAATAAAGTTGAAATCAGTGGTAATGGCAGTAGTGTATTATGTTATCTCTACCTTTTCAAGTTATTCTTACTTCTACTTTTCCAAAACCACCTATTTCACACGAAGAAATTTGTCATACCCTTTTCTCAAACACTTTAATCTTAGCAATTACATTTCTTAGTTTATGCCGACACCTCTCTCTGTAAGTAAAATAAAAATGTCAGTCGGGGATATTATTGAGCCACGCACACATGTTTGCTTGTTTTTACTATATTGTTCATTATATATTACATTTTAATAATCGAATATATACCTTTAAAAGTTCCTCCGAAATCGAAAATGTACTTTACACTTTAGTCCCAAGAAACGTTGGCTATATTAACTCTAAGATGTCTGTACCATCCTCGTATTAAAAGTTGAATAACACTCTCACCTCAAAAGTGTTTATTTATAACAGAACATGATGAAATGAACACGTATCAAAACTTGACATAATCGGGGATTAAAACTAGACGGTTCACTGAAAGACAGTTCAATATAATATTTTATCACATTTTACACATTTCACTAAAATACACGATACTATACAAGAGTATAGTACATGTACACGATTATAAGAATAACAAAATATATTACAAGCGTACAGGCACAACATGTTACAGATATAACATCAGTAGTGTATAATATACATATATAACATACAAACATTCATAATTTCGGCATGGAATGTAAACGTTAAGTATAAAACATTTTCCATCCATTTATATATCGTGTCTTCTGGAGTGAATTCACAACACACTCGTAGTTGTATTAATTAATTCTTAATTTCGATGACTAAATCTATGTTCTACATAGTTCACATGTCAGTACGCCATGACAATGTACACTTGATTAAGCCAATGAGGATAGTTGATTATAATCCGATATTCGTTAACAGGAGGACAGGATTTATAGGTACCGTTTCGGAAATATGAGTTAACTAGATGCGAGTGTGTTATAGTTGTGTGTACATAGGCATAGACCATACTTTATATCACTACTTGCTCTAAATCGAATAGTGTTTAATTGATTAAACATCATAGCCCAGAGACATCCTAAATGCCATCTACCAATTAAAACAGTAAAATGATTAACGAAAGCTTGGTAATGAAAACCAGGGCAATGTCATTGTCGTTGGTATCTAGAGCAGATGAATTGTGAACTATATTATCCAATAGTTAAAATGATTTAATAATAAGGATTATAATCTTATACGACATGATGTTTGTAGCTTTCTAACAATCAGCGAAATGTTCGCGAAATGTGCGCGCAATGTTCGCAAAATGTTCGCGAAATGTTCGCGAAGGATTATAATCTTATACCACATGATGCTGGTAGCTTTCTAACAATCAGCGAAATGTTCGCGAAATGTTCGCGAAATGTGCGCGAAATGTTCGCGAAATGTGCGCGAAAATGTTCGCGAACAAGGGGTACTTAATTCTGCACAGTAGTGTAATTGGGTGTGACTCTAGAACAATGCAGCTTTGTGAGGATTAATGAGTCTGTCTCATTAATCACTAGGTAGACACAAGCATGAATTTACATGTAATCACTTCCTTCTGTGAACTAACTGTTAAGTGAGGGGCAGTATTTTTTTAAAAAAAAATGCTTCTTTGGTTTCTAAAGTTAAGCTTGAATTGTCTGATTTGGAAAATACTTATAGAACAGGAAGATGATAAATTGTCCATTGTTGCAATCTGCTATATGTTTGCTTATCTTTAGGTGACGGAGATTAGGGTCATTTATTTGTTGTTTGTGGACCCTTACCCTAGCTTGAAGATTGCTTGTTTGGCCAATATAAGTGATTGAAGATTGATCCAGTCAAACCTATCTGATGTTTACTCTTTTCCATATATAACCTTACTTCACGTGAGAAACGACTCATTTTTATACGGCATCATGTTTTAATTAATGATCAGCATGTTATGCCTATATTGCGTATTCTTAATTATTGACATGTGTTCCTCTGTCAAAATAAAAATTGTCACCATCACAGTATTCAATACCAAAATCATCATTTCACCATAAGCTCATTTGATTGTTCCCATTTTCCACGAAACAGTATTCATAAAATACACTCTTTATGATACATGGGAATAATTACATTTCACGAGATGAGAAATAAATGTCAATGGTATTTGAAGAGACCTGTCAAATGTTCTATTTATTAGATTTAAGAAATTATACACAGTTTGTAAATTGTGTTCATTTTGTAAATGGAGCATCCATGGTCGCCTGACTTTATTGCGGTCTTCTTATGACGTAAACACATTGTTACGATGACGATTTATGATTGAAAATGTTATTTCACGGATTAGAATAACATGTTATTGCACTCATGGAAAATATTGGTTTAATCTTAACTCCGAACATATAATAAAAATAGGATACCTATCTTTTTTTTTTTACCATGGTTATCTCATCGAGTGAGTTAGAAAGGAGCGACGAGTGAAACATATCAACAATAGATGAAGTTCAGAATGTTAAGGAATATTGAATGTGATATTAAAACCACAAAAGGTCAACAGTCATCGACTGAAACATCACACAATTGGCGTTCACCATAAGACGTGGAAAGGAAGGGAGGTAATCACTTTACAAAGGGAGATCATTTCTCCTTCGTAGTCATCCTCCAAGCAGGCGGCTGCGCACCACGGACTTCCTCCTTCGTAGTGCCTGACTTGACATGCGCACATCGCTGCTTGGAGCTCTAAGACAGCTCTAGAATATTTAATGTATGAAAAACTGAACAATGGTAATGATAATGTTTGGCTTAAGAATGTAGAGCATATTCTGAATATTTGTGGCCTGAGTGATGTATTCAGAAACCCTTATAATTACTCCCCGAAATGGGTCTCATCACAGGTAGAAATGACACTAAGGGATCATTTCTATCAATTCTGGCGAAGCTCTGTTCTCAACAGCTCTAAAGGAATATATTATATTTGGCTTAAGGAAGTGCCTTCCTTTGAAAACTATCTTCTACTTCAGAAATCATATTATATCCCACTTTTGAAATTGAGAACAAGTAACCACAATTTCCCAGTAGAAACCGGCAGATGGCGCGGTCTACCACGTGAGGATAGAACATGCCCTCTGTGTGATTCTCCAGCTGTTGCAGATGAAATACATTATTTATTTAGATGTAAATCACTTGAAACAGAAAGGCGTATTTATATCAATGAATGTTTTCTTAAATGGCCGAATATTTACAAATATAAAAGATTAATATGTACCACAAAAGTGACAGAATTGAAAAATCTTTCGAAATACCTACGAATTGTTTCCGAAAAGTTAAAATGAAGATATTGTTATCACCATTCTTGTCTTTTTATATGATATGTATATATGTTGTATTCTCTTGTACCGCCGTGGGTGGTTTTTGAGAAATAAAACGTTGATTGATTGATTGATTGAGGATGCTTCGTAGTCATTCTCCACGCAGGAGGTCTGAGTAAGCTTGACTTGACATGCGCACGCCGCAGCTTGGAGGATGTTCAAAGGGAAACAATCATGACAAGTAATTCCGGCCACACGTTAGTCACTGCAGTGAAAATATGACTTTCTACTGCTTATGTTCAAATATGAATTATATTTTCATTATATAATCACATGTTTCATTACTAGTCACATAGAAATCCCAGTATTTCATTGCTCGTCGTATAATAAATAACTTTTCTACCTCTGTCTGCCTCTACCTTTGTCAGGAATTGACAGATATTCTATTTATTTTATGATGTAATCTTTGAGTTGCGTCCAAACAGGGCCGTTTTCGCTTGGAACAACCCATCACCACAGTCACACTGTGACGTCATGAGCCAATTCGTTGCGCCAATCCATTGTTTCATGAAGTCAAATTATATCCGTCACTGGTCGCAGTGAAAATATAAGTTATTTTCACTGTAGCTGGATTTATAGATTAGGGAAATTCATAGGTATCCAGTATAAATGCATAACCTAGCCAAACAAGGAATATAATAATTATACGATAAATGCAGTATATACACTTGGGTAGGATGATCATTCAATGATCTGTTTCATAGATCATATATAGAGATTATAATTCGAGGAAGTGTGTCATATGACTTTTACGAAATGAGTGTGAATGCTTGTTTTGCCCGAGCGAGAGCGAGTGTTACGCATATAGGGTTATACAATTTGCACGAGTTTCGTAAAAGTCATATGACACACTTTCGAGTGTAATGATTTCTTTATTACCTATTCTATTTCATTTCATTCACGTAAAACTAGTCCAAAATGGCTCACTTCTCATGCGACGGCAAGCTACAGTGACTTCACGAACAGTCTGTTGATGACGTCATAGACGACTAAATACGGGAAGTCGCAGTGAAACAGTAGTTGCTAAGCAAACGTGATATGTGTACATGTGCTCATATCAATAATATTAACTCGGTTATTTTCAACCATGTGGGTAACAAAGACTAATAAATAGAGGATATTTGACATTCCCATGTATATATCATCGAGTAAAGTAGAAACGATTATTTTCACGAGTGGCACAGCCATGAGTGTAAATACACTATTTCCACTTCACGAGATGAAATATACATGTTATTCGAAGAGAAATGTCAAAAAGGTTCTATTTATTAGATTTAATAAATTATGCATATGGAGCATATGAATGGAGCACCCCCGGTCTCCTTACTTTATCGCGGTCTTCCTATGACGTCATCCCATTGTTACGATGACGTCATATGATTGAAAGTGTTATTTCACTGAGTAGAATAACATGTTTTTTTACTCAGTGAAAATACGGATTTTATTTTCACCGATAAATGCCGTATTTCACCACTGAAAATATAATAAATAGAGACTATTTCATTGTTTTTGCCGAAAATCATTTCTATCTCATCGAGTGGAGTGAGAAAATGTCACTTTCTCATTCCACGAGATGAGATAGAAATGATATTCGGCCAAAACAATGATATTGTCTATTTATTATATAACTTTAAACTGCATAAAACAATTCAAACGTGACATTGAAAGCTGAGAGCGGTCTTGATTGTCATAATCCTAACAACTACCCGTTATAGGTTCACGGTAAATACATTGAGAAAATAATTCGACTGAAATAAGTCGATATTTAACAGGACAATGTTTTACAAAAATAAATATGTTGATAATGTTTATTTACGGTACCATCTAGTCAAGTGAAGATGCCTAAGACATTGAAAAACGCAAGTTTCGTTATTTCAAACGCGAAGTGATATACCATACAGCGAGTGACGTTCGTTATTGTCTGTCACATACCTCTCGCCTCATCAAGTTTTTTACGAGTAAAAGAACTACTATGCAACATATCAACAATAAATGAAGTTCAGAGTGTTAAGGAATATTGAATATGATATTAACACCACAAAAGGTCAACAGTCATTGACTGAAATATCACAACATTGGCGTTCACCGTAAGACGTGGAAAGCAAGCAAGAAATCACTTTACAAAGGAAGATAATTTCATTTCAAAGGGAGACAATCATCAAAAGTATTTCTGATTAAATTTTCATCGTATAATCACATATTTCATTGCTAGTTATATAATAAATCTAAGTATTTCATTGCTCGTCACATAATGATTTCTTCCCTTGTTTTTGATGTTATGGTTCAAACATATTTTTTTCTCGATAATGAATTGGGATTGGTGAATAAGCTGCGTAGCTTATATTAACACAGCTTCCTTTTGATGTTATGTCACTGGCTGGATAATTATAGTATGCTTAAACTAATTGTCAATTTGTGCTATCGGTATTAAGATCCAAACATGAATTTATAGAATATTCAATTGAGCCTTTCGTTTGAAAATATTACTACAGTAAACACATCGTTTCAAATATGAATTATTCGCATTTGTACTGACAAGATCGAATACATTGTCATAGCTGAACAACAAATAACGTAAAATAGTCGGGTCGTGTTCAGTCGACGTGTGAGATGGACACTATGGAACTGTAGTTTTGCAAGAGACTAACTTGCACATTACCTTTAAAAAGAACTATGTTGTACAATAAAGATTCACATTCGGATTGACCAAGAAGACTCCTTTACAAATGTTCTATGGTTTCGAAAACAAACAACATCCATACCTAAAGACAAATACTTCTTTTTTAAAAAGTAGATGGCTGAATCCAAGGATGTCTTTATCATCACGGTTTCCGAGTTTCGCCATAGCCATTGTAAACAGTCTAACCCAAACATGGTACATACGCCTTTAAAACTAACTCTATGCTATAGGGAAAAATATAACGCTCTAATGCTCCTTTTCAGTATTAAATAAATACACACACCTATAATCCTACAAATAACCGTTATTGTTGAGTGTATCCCGTTCGAGTCATGTATATATATATATATACATATATATAAGGAATCGAGAAATAACATATATCGGATTTTTCCCCTATGTAATAAATGTAAGACATACATCCCGCATCTCGAATGCATCCGGCATGAACAAGCAGGATTTCGGAAACAAATGTATGTCAATTTAACTTATCGCATCAGAAAACTGTTAAACTAATCACGAACCAAATATATTGTTGTGCAATTTTGCTTCTAACTTTAACCAATACTCTATTTACGTCACAAGTCAGTGGTTTAGCCGTTAAAACTGCTCTTAAAATTTGTTGTAAGTATCAAACGAAGAAATCTATCGTTTCGACATTCACAAGAGACTAATAGTAGGAAAGATTTTAGAATAGGTAGTTTTTCACTTTATAGATGAAAACACATTTTTGTTTAAATGACGAGAATCTCCTATCACAAGACACGGCCAAACTTTCCTCTACACGAATCAGATGAAAGCATTCCGTTTGCTGCGGACAACTCATTAACTTACGCCATTTTGTCCTACAAACAACGAATCCATGGTTTACTTCCTGGTTTGATGTTCACTGGTGGACACATTAACAGATGTACCCGACTGACAAGGCTGTGTCACAACGTGCAAATGATCGCTGGAACGGTTAACTTCGAAGCGTGCGCAGCAGTGGAAATAATTTCTACATTTTTGGCAAATATATGTTGAATTAAATATGAACAGAAACACATCAGAGGTATCTGTTCCCGCTAAGGTTTTTTTCGCATTTATAATCTTCTCTCGCATTCTGATTCATCGAATGTACAAAGAGGTCTACGTACGTTGACGCTTTGTGTGCGGGCAATGTGCTCCGAGTCCAACATATCCCATTCCATTTACTGTTGATGTTACTCTAGCTTTCTGTGTATTTCATCTACGGATTATTAGTTATTATTGAAAACAAATTAATTGTATTTTCATATTTCTCGTTCTACAAAAGACACACTCACTTTGTTGTGTTTCCCTTAGTTTAATTACATTAATAACTGACACATATATATTTATAAATAGACATAGCAAAGACTTTTTTTTAAATAGAGCCATGGGCACTGTAGCTCATCAGGATTTGTATTGTTATAATCAATTTTCTCAGCTTGTTGAGCTTTTCTTACTAGAGAACAAGATGAAAATAGGTTTTTAGGGTTGTGACCCCTAAGACCTTATTTGGGGTCACAGGAACACCAAATCCATTTAGAATCGCCATTGGCCAAGGAGTCTGCAAACAACTTTTCAGCTCTCTAGACCTTTTGGAACTGGAGAAGAAGATGAACATAGGTTTTTAAGGTTATGACCCTTGTGATCCCATTTGGGGTCATGGGGTCAGCAAATTTACAATTTAGAATCCCCTTAGCAAGGAGTCTGTACACAACTTTTCAGCTCTCTAGACCTTTTGGAACTGGAGAGGAAGATGAAAATAGGTTTTTAAGATTGTGACCCCTGTGACCCCATATGGGGGTATCGGGGTCACCAAATCTACAAATTAGAATCCTCAGTAGCCAAGGAGTCTGCACAATACTTTTTACCTCTCTAGATCTTCTGGAACTGCATAATAAGAAGAAAATAGGTTTTTAAGGTTGTGGCCCCTGTGACCCCATTCTGGGTCATGGGGTCACGAAATCTACAATTTAGAATCCTCATTACCCAAGGAGACTGCACACAATTTTCAGCTTTCTAGACTTTTTGGAACTGGAAAAGAAGATGAAAATAGGTTTTAAAGGTTGTGACCCCTGTGACCCCATTTGGGGTCAAGGGGTCACGAAATCTACAATTTAGAATCCCCATTACCCAAGGAGTCTGCACATAACTTTTCAGCTTTCTAGACCTTTTGGAACTGGAGAAGAAGATGAAAATAGGTTTTTACGGTTTTGACCCCTGTGACCCCAATTGGGGTCATTGGTTCTGGAGAAGAAGTCGAAAAAGCGAAAAGTTTACAGACGGATGGACGGACGGACGGACGGACGGCCGGACGCCATGCCATGCCATAAGCCCATCGTGCCTTTCAGGCCTCATGAGCTAAAAAGTGACATATATTGTTGTAAAAAATAAATTTCCTGAACTATAATCTAAATTATGATAAGAAATAAATCATATCACGTGGCAAGTATGATTAAAACAAAGAACTCATACTTTTTTAGTTATTTATTTGTCAGATAGGTCGTATCATAACTATATCAAGCTCATTTTGTTCTAAAATGTGTTTCATATATAGATAAACTCACGGGCAAAAGAAACGTCCCCATACAAAAAACAAGATATTTCAATCATCGGGCGATAAATGCGACTGAAACAGCGTTACACCATGTCTTCAGAACCCAACAATACTAAATATGAATTTTCAAAACATTATCTATTCATAACTCTGAGAAACACAAGTTTTAAGAAATGGTCGTTTTGGAATCTCCTTAACTAGACGAGATAGAAGCCTCAAAAAGCCAGTTTTGGCTTGTTTTGAGCCGTCCTACAGTAAAGACGCGTCAACAAATTTAAATCAAAGAAGGTTATTTATGTCGAGATTATCTTAAGTTAATTAGATTTCTACTTTTTCAATGTTTTAAACTTAAATACTAAATATTGTGGGCCAAAAACATCTTTAAAAAACGATTTTAACACCCCATGTCAATTTGAACAGATGTAAAAATAAAAATTGCATACTATGATGTATGAAATTGTGAATATTTCTTAAGAAAACATGTGGCTACCAAATACATACAAAATCTATTTTCTCCGACATCAGTATTTCATTTTATACTGTTTTCAAAATGTGGTGACGTTTCTTTTGCCCGTGAGTTTATTATTACCCGAGGAAGTGTGTCTTTTGATTTTTACGAAACGAGTGTGAATATGTGTATTGCCCGAGCGAGTGTAATGATTTCTTTATTACCAATTTTGTTCCATTTGATTTGCGTAAAAATTTTCAGGAAACGACCAACTTCACTTACGACTGCAAGCTACTGCAAGTGCTCATATCAATAATATTAACTCGGTTATGTTCAACCACATAAGTAATGAATGAGTTACACATATTGAAAACAATATTTTATGTCCATGTCAATACCTTTCCAAAACATTACATTTTGTTTTTTTTATTTCAGTGAAACATCATATCCTGTACATGTCACAGTCGATTCAGTTTTAAAATTCAACAGCACAATTATATTTTTGAAAGTACCATTGATGCAATTATGTTTATCATTTGAAACTTAATAATAACGTTGTCAACACTGGTTTATGTACATGTACTTCTTTTATTTCTGATCACACTAACGTTTACTTTCAATATCAAGGTTTTCTTATTAATTTAAAACAATAGGAATTCGTTTCTGCAATCAAACGTATTAAAGACAACTTACTGAATACACATAAAACATAAACATGTCTCCCTTGAGAGTGTATCACACAGTTCACAGCTCGTCAAATTATTTTAACAAAATATAAAATCGAGACCGCCTCAAGGTGTAACTTTCGATAGATGAAGAACTATTGAGTATAAGGAGCCACCAGAGATCGTAAAATGATCGATCTACAGAGTTACAGGGCCAGGACGAGACCGGTAGGCCATGTCGCCATTAACGTGAACTATACACCTTACACATCTGCCCCGGACCTCCCGCTCCGGAAAATCTGTATGCATGCTATTTCTCACTCTACACCTCCTACTGTCCGCTACTGCTATACGATGTCTACACTCCATAGATACTGACAAATTCGTTGATATATTCAACAGAAAAAATCTGCACTCAACGAATTGAAGCATTTCATATTTGCGATATGAACGCTCTGAAGGGCTCTTTAACTTCAGTTAGTGTCACTAAACTCCATATTATTCTATCAAATGATGTAGAAACTAACCCAGGCCCAGCAAATGTAACAATGAAGGATCTAAACTCTGTCAGGTGTGACATTGTGAATGAGATAAACCAGTTCAAACAGCTCATGGTTACTGATATATCATCAGTCAAATCCCAACTGAGTGACCTATCAGATAAATGTGCTTCTCTAGATCACTCTGTTACGGATATCCGAAAGGATATCGATAAAATATCACGACAGAACACTATATACAATGATGTAGACTTAGCTTGAAACTTGAAAACATGGAGGATAAGCTAGCGTCGCATGACAATGAAATAGATAAACTTGAGTATTTTAGCCGGCGAGACAATCTCGTCTTTTATGGTGTAATCGAAAGTGAACATGAATCTTTCGACGACTGTAAAAATATTAATGTCGAATTACTTGCAAGGAATGTTCAAACAAAAACCTGGGAGCGCAGTGAGATTGTACGGTCGCATCGCATAGGGAGTAACAGAGACCATCAAACCAAACCACGTCCCCTAATAGTTTGCTTGTACGGACGACAAGATCGAGGCATTGAGGCATCGTGAACAGTTCAGGGCCTCTAACATAGGCATTGCAAATGATCTGACGAAGCTTCAGCGAGAAAAACTGGCAGATCTGAGAAAGAGAGGCTTAAGGATGTCCGCTCCTCAAATTTCTAGAATTAAACTTTTTTTCTAACTTATATTTTTTAAAAGATCAAAGTATATGATTGAAAAATCAGCATTAAAAAAATAGGGGGTAGTGTGTTTTTTTTTCGAGATATAACGCCTGTAAAATAGTACATTTTAACATGGGAGTCTATGGGAAAATGATAAAAAAACTGCTAAAAACTTTAAAATACTACATTTCTAGTATTAAACTGTTTCTCCTTTTTTGATATGTTACAAAGTTCATGTTCCCCTACCGAAATCGATGATAAAATATATATGGTAGTGTGGGCTTTTTTAAGCTTTGACACAAAATGTACCTGAAAACCCCCTTTTTAGTCAAATTTAGGCCATTTATGCTGTTTAAGCACTTTTTAGAGGTTCTAAAGTCACATTTCCTTATTTCATATGTTTTTTAAAAGTATGTAGATGATGTAGAATATCATGAAGTAAATAAAGATGAGAAAAAATCTTTACTTAATCATATTTCATTTTTGAAGTTCAACACCTCAAGCACTACAGGTGATGATATTCATTCATATAGTATTTATCACCTCTTAATACTTATTTGGAACGTAGATGGATCAATGTCTAAAATACACGATTCTGAATTTCTTCAATTCTAATGAAATTCAACATTGTATGTTTATTAGAGACGTTCCTTGACACAATTATGGACATCTCCCAACTTTCGGCTTACAATGTTTATGTTGCAAAAGCTCATAGACTCGCCAACGCTGGTAGATTATTAGGCGGTGTTTACATGTTAATACACACGTCAATAGCTAAACACTGCCAACATATAAACGTGAATATTGAAAATGCTGTTGGCATTAAGATAAATAAATCCCTTATAGAAGGGGATAAAGATGTTCTACTGGGCTTGTATGTTCCTCCGTCTGGTTCTACCTTTTATAAATAAGGAGAACGGGTTTCCGAAATAGAAGAACTTGACCAGTGGCTAACACACAACACCGAGCATACCTTTGAGACAATAATATACGGGGACTTGAATGCACGTGTTGGATGTGGCAACAACCCCCCTGAGACAGTGTATGATCCAGATGTGGATAGAGCAGCGTTTCCGGAGGAACAGAGTGTCCCCATAGACCACAGAATCTCCTGTGACCCCACTGTTAATACGTTTGGGAGGAAATTGTTGGATGTTTGTTTTACGCACAACTTATATATAAGTAATGGTAGAACCCCAGGGGATCGAGCTGGTAGTTTAACATATATTTCAAAAATAGCATCTGTAAATATTCACCCATTGTGTAAATATATTCTCGTGCACTCTAGAATCGAATCTAAACATGTACCAGTTAGTTTGAAATTAAGCTGTAAATATTCATAATATGAAGATGCCGAAAAGATACACCATTCTCTACAGACAAATGGGACAATAGATTTGGCAGCGAATTCCTAGACAGGGATATTCAACAGTAGATCATATTTGTACATTGAATGGAATTATATATAAACGTCTCCTTAAGAAGAAAAATAAATTATAAGTAGCTTTCATAGATTTAAAAAAAACATTCGATTCTATTGATCGCACAAAGTTATGGAAACGCCTATATAAAGCTGGTATAGGAAAGAAAATGTTGAGTTCAATTATGAGTATATACCATTCTGTAAAAGCTTCTATAATATGTAATAATGAATACACCAATTATGTTTAGTGCCCAGTGGGTTTAAAACAAGGTTGTGTACTGAGTCCTATTTTGTTTTCACTCTTCATAAGTGAATTGTCAGATGAGCTGTCAAAACATGGTAAATATGGCGTACAACTATTTCCTGATATATTAGAAATTTTACTTCTGATGTTTGCAGATGATGTTGTACTTGTATCAGATACTGTTCCTGGATTACAAAACCAAATAAACATATTGCATGATTTTACAGAACATTCTGGATTAATGGTGAACCTTGATACAACTAATATAGTGGTGTTTCGACGGGTTGGGCGCTTAGCTTAACATGAAAAATGTTTTTTAAATGGCAACAAGTTGTAAACAGTTATAAATACCTTGGTATAGTGTTTTCTGCGACTCATAAAATGGGAGGATGTATTTCCGATTTAGCAATGAGAGGTAAACGTGCATTAATGGAAGTCATTATCAATCTTAGTAAAGTCGAAATGGTAAATTGTGATGTTTTCTTTAAGATATTTGACACGCAAATACAACCTATTTTATTATATGGGGCGGAAATATGCGGTAGGCACAAATTTGATAAAATAGAAAAAGTTCATTTGATAGCATGTAAAAGATTCTTAAATGTTAGCCCACAAACACAAAATGCCATTGTATATGTTGAATGCGGGAGATATCCCTTCGCAATGTGTAAAACATTAAGATATTGGCTTCGAGTTTTACAAATGCATGACAGTCGAATTCCACTTAAGGTTTATACAATGCACATGTACTATTCTAACTGTGGTTACACAACTTATGCATCAAATATTTATGATATATTATTCTCGCATGGTTTTGGTTACGTTTGGATGTTTCAATCTGTTGGAAATGTAAGTTCCTTTATTCATTCCTTTAAGAATGTTGCTATTAATATGTTCTTCCAATCTTGGACATGTACTCTGACCAATAGCTCAATATAGTGTATCTATCGGGAATATAAAAGTATTTTAGCTCCATAAATATTTAACTTGTATAATTGATTAACGATTAAGAAACATACTTGTTAAATTCAGATGTGGTTTACTAAGACTGAAATACAACGAAGAGAGATTTTTACGAATAGTCTATGTCCATTCTGTAACCGAGGTGTAGAAGACGAGTATCATCGTTATTTTTATGAACTTTGTATAACGTTTTACGAGTTAAATACATATCATCGGAACCCAAACATGCATAAATTTAGCTCTATATTGTAAACGGAAAACGTGTTTGTATTACAACGTTTAAGTAAGTTTTTGTGGCATGCATATGATATGATATTTAGTTCATGTTTACAGTTTATAATTTACGTTAACATTGTGATATCATGTGTCTAAATTTGTATATATATATGTTGTATTGTATATGGGCCTGAAGCCTTCATACTCTGAATAAACTTGACTTGACTTGAGTCAACAATGCACACGCAATTTGGTGTGATTTTTTCTGGACATTTCGACCGGACATTGACAAAGACTCGTTATCGTGGCGAACTGCGAGGCGTAATACAAACGTTTTTATTGAGCGAGTCACAGAGACAACTCGACTCGCAGATCGCGGACAGGGCTAGTTGAGTACTAACTAAATGGTAGACATCCACTAATAAATCTAAGTCTAGTGTCCGTGACCCGGTATGAGGCACCTAGGAATTATTTATGGCCATCCCGGACCATGCCGGGGTTCGCAAGTTAAGGGTTAAATCGCATTTGTAGCATAAGGGACTACCCAAGTAATTCTGGATTTGACAAGATATACAATTTTTACTGCACACATTACTTAATGTTGTCATCAGCCATCACAGAAGATGTGATGTATTTTGATAAAGTTTATTGAATATACATAATGAAATTTGTCAAATCTTGCCAATATTTTAAATGCTTGTAAAAAATCTTTAGTAATTATTATTCAATATATAGAATGTTTGTTATTGATGCACAACTTCTTTGTTCTGTATCTATTGTATTTTACATATGTTCTATTTCATTGCTAGGTAATCATTGCAAGAGAAGAATTTAGGAAGTTTATAATGAGTTGATAAGGATTAGTTGATTGAAGAGGGATTAGGAGTAATGAAGTTGGTTATAGTATATAGGATGTAGATTTTTAGTGGAAGCCCCTTGAACAAGATGTATCTTAACTTCTAAAAGGCCAATCAGAGAAGTGATATTCAGTATATTTATTCTGACATTTAAAGGGGCTGTAGCACTTTTTTTTCAAATTTTATTTTTTTCAAATTCCCATTTATAATGGTAGTTGATGTAATTTATATTTACTTTAGAGAGTAAAACATATTATTACACAAACCAATCATCCGGAGTGATAATAAGCAAAAAATGCATGGCGGCCATTTTAATGTGAACACATTTTATTATTTCGAATAAAAAAAAGATTCCCATGGTTTTACCGAACCATGTACACTCATTTTTTAACTTGATTTTGTGAAAAAAGGGTGTTTTACTATTGGTGACATTATTTTTCAAATACATTTCATCAAATTATTTGAGCGAAAAAACGTGCTACTGCCCCTTTAAAATTACTTTTTGGAGCAACAGTTCAACAGTGATAACACAATGTCAGGTTGGACTTTATACATTTTATGAAATGTTAGGTCTTAGCAAGAATTCTATGAATATTGATGATGTAAGATTATTTTTGATAAATATTTGTCATTAGTAAGTGAATAAATTAAGAAGTGTGAATATATGCTCATTTATCAACAATTATGCCTTCTTGTGAACAGCTTGGTCAAGTTCATGTCATGATGATGATAAAAATCACATGTCATAACTGCAATTAATTTGAAGTAATGAATTTTTGTTTTGTCGGCACTAAACTGATAGAGGCTTTTAGAGGTAATTCAAACATATGTGAGAAGTTCTCATGGTGTGAAGAATAAATGTTACTTGTTGACTGGATTAAAGTGTTTTCAATTTCTTAAGGTACATCCATTGTGTTGGTGTAGGTCAAAATATTCCAAACGTTATAAATAGTGTTACTTTATCGAGAAGTACCGACTTGTACCGAAAACTACCATTTTGGTCATAGTAGACTTAGTATATTGACGATATGAAAGTAAAAGTAGTGATTTCTAATCGAAAAGCGGACAATGCAGAGCTTGTGACGCGCGTCAATCAGTCCAACGTAATTTTCGAAACTTATTTACAAAAGGCAAAAAAACAAATTTGTGTTGATAATGTTTAATAGGTCATATAACTACTATGCATGTAAATGGGTCGTGCAGTTTCGGTTTCTACACATGCATAATGATGTTTACTCGATTTTAATTGGAAACTAGTACTTATGATATATTTGGCGATTGGGAATGAATATGCAAGCTGAGTGAATTTATTTGTACTGTAAACAGCACAGTTGGTGTGTTGGAACGTATTAAAGCCAAATACAAATTTATGAAACACAATGGATGTGCCTTTAAGCAATTAGAATCTATGACCGACACAAGCAGGGCGTTTTGCCTTTATTTAATGCTTGTAAGGTGTGTTTGTTAGTTTTCCTTTGATTTTCTTCAATCGGTCAACTGACTTTTCAAATGTCAGACAGGTAAATTTTCAAGTCCGGCCAATGGACCGATTTCTGCATCCCTAGTGAGATCTGAGTTCTTTAAAGTTTTGGGGATATCTTCTAACATTTATATTGATTATAGTTATGATACTTTTACTTTAAAACTAAAGAATCATTTCAAGTGTTGCTCTAAATATTTCTTATCAATTGTTTGTTTGGGTGTCAACTGTACAAATTAACATCATTGTGTTTCGTTTTGTTTTCTGAGCTCATATCTTACTCTTTCCATTTGCTTTGTTGGAAGAAATGTTTAATGATAGGAATGTGATGAGAGTGTGTTATCATCTATTATTGGCCATGGTTTGTTTATTAATACCAAAAGCATCAAGAGTAACAAATTAAAAGGGGCAGTAGCACATTCTTTCCCTGAAATAAGTTGATGAAATGAATTTGAAAAATAAAAACGTGCTACTGCCCCTTTAACATTGAATTTGTTGTTTGTTCAGTATGTCGTCATGTGATGATTAAAATAAAAAATATTGATAATTTTTCAAAAGTCAAAATGTTCGTTGATATTACCATATCATAGAGTTGTTTTCTTGTACTGAAATATGAACACTTAAACCACTTAAAGGCTCTATTGCACTTTGACTGAAATTCTTACAAATTATAACTTGCTTACATATTCCATAACAGTTTACTCTAGGAGCATGTACCAAAGGTCACAAATTAGTATAGTTTGTAAAAATGAATTCAATTGAGTATCAAACACATGTACTTTTTATACTATCACTAATTCAAACTACTGTTGTTTCAATGTGTGTGAAGTTGTTCAAAATTGTGCATTGTAGTCTCACATTGTGCAGGATTTGGCAATTCCATGTACCCAGTATGAAGGCTGCTCAGCTCAAGTTTTAAAATATCATTTATAAGGAAGTTAGATATAAAAAATAAATTCATTTATAATAATATAAATCATTAGTGAGTATACAAAAACATGTTTCTGAAGTGTGTGCAACAGTGCCTTTAAATTATTTTTATTTTTTTTTAAATATTTTTTTATTGGTTCCCAAGATTACATAATATATACAGTCAGGTCAAAGTTGTACATGTAAATGTATATCAGTATATCAAATAAAAAACAAGTTTAGGCAAGTTGCATGATCAGGAACAGGTTATAGGAAACATGGTTTCATAATCATGTAAGTACTGGGAGTAGTGGGTTCCATTTAATTTTGAAATCATTTAATTTATTATTTTTAGTTGCAATATGTTTTTCCACAAAGAAAATTTGTTTAAGGGTTTTTACATATAAAGTGAGATTGGGAGCATTTTTTTTAATATTGCATAAGTAAATATGTCTCTTTGCAGCAATGATGATATGATTTAGTAATCTATTTTGAAACAGAGTACCAAACCATACCAGGTGTTTGGAAATTGTAAATAAGTTAGGATATGCATTGTTAAGCCAAATTTGTAGATCATTCCAAAAGGTCTGCGTCTCCGGACACTCCTAGTATACATGACATACACTCTCATCTATATCATTATAAAAACAGCATAAACTGTTATCCACTTTTTTCATCTTGAGTAATTCTCTCTTTGTATAAATAATACCATGTAGAAATCTGTATTGCAAATCTAAAAGTTGTGTATTCATTTTATAGACTGTAAAGATACTTTTCCAGTCAAAATCAGTTTCTGGGAACAGGCGCTGCCATTTTTTACAAATGTCTGGATATTTATTCTTGGTGATGAGTATGTCGTAAAATATCCTACAACCTTTAGATGGTTTGCTAAATTCATCTTGCATTTGTTAACATGAATGTTCTTAACTGGAACAGGATAGTGATGAAGAGTATGTTTCCAAGAATCTGGTAGTATATACACTAAATAGCTAAGATCTAAAAATGTACCTTTTATACAGTATTTTTCCTTTAAAGATTCTATTGATAGTAACCCAGATTCATCACATATATCTCTAATATACATAATCCCTTTATCTGCCCAATGTTTCAGAAAATGTGCTGAATTCTTGAAATTGTGATTAAACCACAGTGGTTGGGATATTATTTCATCAATGTTATTTGGGTCAACATAGTGCTGTTTTTGAAAGTGTTTCCATGCTTTCACTACATCATGCTAAAAAGGATTTTCAATCCTCAGAAAAGTTTCAGAGTTAGCACCAAAATTAAAAATATCATCAAAAGGTATTTTGCATGGGAGTTGTTATTGCTTTTTTCAAATAAAGTCTAAAGGTAGATAATTTCAGAGCATCAATAAATCTTGAAGTATCAATCATTCTCAATCCTCCTTCTTGATGATTGTTTCTTATAACACTTCTCTTTATCTTATCATTGTTATCATTCCAAATGAAATTAAAACATATCTTATCAAGTGCAGTAATAAATTCAGCTGGGGGGTTGGGCAGAGAATTGAAAATATGAACAAGTTTGGATATTGCTAGAGTTTTAATTACAGTGATTTTACCAATAAGAGTTAAATGTCTTTTCCTCCAAGATGCTTAGAGTCTATTAATTTCTTCTAGTCTTTTTCTGGTGTTGATTACCGATAAATTATCAAGATCTGGTGTGAATTTAATTCCTAGTACCTCAAATTCACCAGTTATCCATTCAATGTTAATATCATAACAGATTGTATCAGTAGATTTAGCCTTTGCTCCAATCCAAATTGCCTTTGATTTGTCTAAGTTAATTTTCAAGCCTGACATTTCATAAAAAGTGTTAATTGTGTCAACAGCGGAGTATAAACTCTCTTCAGATCCATCCAAAAATAGATCTGTATCATCAGCATATTGATCCAGTTTATATTCATCATCATTGATAACAATACCTTTGATATTTTCATTATTTCTTATCATGCATCCAAGAATCTCAACTGCAAAAAGTGAGAGATATGGAGACAGTGGATCTCCTTGTCTACATCCCCTTTCATTAGCAAAAAAGTCAGAGGGATTGCCATGTTGGATGACACAAGAAGTTGTTTCAAATGTCAGTATATTTATCCATCTTATCATTTCAGGACCAAAGTTACATTTTTGTAAAACAAGGTTAATAACATGTTTAGAGACAGTGTCAAATGCTTTTTCAAAATCAATCAGAATCAACAGCCCGGTAAAGTTTTGTTTCTTAGCTTCAAACATTATATCATATAATAATCTTGTGTTTTTGCTAATGGTCCTACCCGGTATAAAACCGGTTTGATCTGAGTGAATAAGTTCGTCTAAGGCCTTAAAATTATGTTGATGTGAAACAAGATTATGTCTAATAACTGAGTGTTCTATGTGTTAATAATTAATGTAATTACTGAAATATTTACCATCTATCATTTTAATCCTAATGTGTAGTAATCTCTTTGATAGTGATGACCTTTTTTTCAACTATAATTGTACATATTTTATACGTATTTGGGCAATATGCAATCCGTGAAAATATGATTGTTAAATGTTTAATATATTCAAGTAGTTCCATTGTTATTTGGAATGGTGAAGACATAGTATATATTCATGTTTTTATAATAAAAATTGACAATGCTTATCAAATTAAATGTTCATTGAAATTGAAAATATGATTTTGGCTTAAGGATAGCATCAGTAGTCACTGTATTAAAGGTAGGGTGTGATACTCCATGGTCACTTTCTGGATTCAATAAAAGAGGATTTCAATTTGATAAATACTTGATTTGAATATCTGAAAACCAGTGCAACAGGTGAGCAGGTTGCCAATCATTGGACTAAATTTGAAGCTATACTCAAACCGGGTTATAAAATTTGTGTTAATATTTAATTGCAAGTATATATTGTCTCGATTTTAGGTTAATTAAATCTGATTTATAATGTACATAGAGTTAATAATCTGTGTCATTCTTTACAAAAATGCATTACAGTTGAACTTTAATCGTTAAATTAAACATTTTGTTATAAAACCTAAATAGCTTAAGACACAAATCCTTTTGTTAGTTATTATATTAGAAATGTTGAATTTTGCCATAGAGCGACAGTTTTTGACGTTTACAAAATGAAAATGTAAAATTATCAAATGAAGTGACCTTTATTGTTATAGAACTATTGTATTTGTTGTCAGAAAACAGGATGCTGCCATGTACTAATATTCAATATTTACCTACATTATATATCTTTGTTCATATGTAAGTATTCATATTTTATCAACTCTGTACATTGATTACTGCCTTGGTAGTCTGCTCATTGTATAAATAAACTCTATAACTTCTTAATAAATCAAGTGTTTTGTTTTTCTTGATGCAGGAATCAGTCAGATCTCATGTACCCGGACCCAGTATATCCAGAAACCTGGCAATCCGTAGTATATATAACAAATGTTCTCTGTGCATTTCTTTGGTTGAGCACAGAGGTGTAGTGGTTAGCATGCTTGCCTCTCACGGCAACGACCGAGTTCAAATCCCGGTGGACACACCAAAAATGTGTGACCTGGGTCTCAAACTGTGTTGTGCCCCTGGGCAAGGCACTTCATCCATATTTCATTCAGTCCACATAGCTGTTAAAATGGGTACCTGAATACAGGAAGTACGGTCGTGCTGAGCGCTTAGTAGGGGCGCCAAAAGTACAATTCCTTGAGGGTAATAACGTACTGCCTTTGAGGAGTGCTTGCACTGGATATGAGGCATTAAAATGTATATTATTATTAATTTTATTCAAATGATGATTCGCTTAACCGTACAACTCACTTTCCAGATTAATTTTAACTGTAACCAAATCATGCAGATAAACAGGGTCTGACTGTATTTTACATATATTGTGGAATAAAGTAATATTCTATTACAAGCGCAAGTTTTAACTGCATGAGATGCAACTTTTCAAATGTTAGCTAATCAGGTGGTATATGACCAGATGGGTATTTTGCATTGGCCAGTTTCAAACAGACATTGTCCATGATTTTTTCACATTTTTAGCTAATCAGGCCTGAAAGGCCCGATGGGCTTATGGCATGGCATGGCGTCCGGCTTCTGTCTGTCCGTCCGTCCGTCCGTCCGTAAACTTATTGCTTTTTCGGCTTCTTCTCCAGAACCAATCTAGACTCTAGAGAGCTGGAATTTTATATGCAGACTCCTTGGGTAATGGGAATTCCAAATTGTAGATTTCGTGACCCCATGACCCCAAATGGGGTCACAGTGGTCACAACCTTAAAAAACTATTTTCATCTTCTTCTCCAGTTCCAAAAGGTCTAAAGAGCTGAAAAGATGTGTGCAGACTCCTTGGGTAATGGGGATTCTAAATTGTAGAGTTCATATTGGGTCACAGGGTTCACAAACTTAAAAACTATACTGTGACTATTTTAATCTGTTTCTCGAGTACTTCAAATTTGTTATATATGTGATAAATTCTCCTGGAAAATTTACATTTTGAAATTTATTTAGTTTATTGTTTTAAGCCTGATGAGCTAAAGAGCCAATGGCTCTATTTTTAACTCCTGAATTGCTGCAACCTCAAAGCGAAAGTCTTTCGGTGTGATACCTTGCATCTTGGTTATCAAAAGTTGTTCATTTATGCCCTCCTCCTGATATGGGAGCGACAGGCATTATCCATAAACACTTTAAACGACTTCTTCTCCGAAACCAGGATACATTTTCAAAATAATATCTGTTACATGTAGTCTTAAGTTTGTTAATTTGGGCTTGATCCCTCTCAAATTGAAAAGGTACACTGCTTTAAGGATTCTGGTAAGATGTTTAATGGTATTACAGTAACATCTAAGCTTTGTGTATTAGCTTAGTGATCACCCTTTTAAAAATAGAAAAAGAAGTTAACCAACGACAAACAAATAAAAAACACTTCAATTATTTTTTCGATGATAATATTTTATTGGTTCTCGAGTCATATATTTTTCATAAGAAATTTAAGTTCATAATAAATTGACTTGCAATGGGTTAGTTAGCATTTGCACATTGGTATGGAATTTATTGTACAGAACAACAATTATACTCAGTATATTTTAGCATCATAGTCCTTATAGTGACCATAAATCCATCAAATATTATTTTTGGAACTGGCTATTAAACTATCAAGAATATCGTATGAATTTTAATCAAGATGTTTTCACTCACCTTGTTTTCACATCGTTCCCCCATTCGGGTTTTAAAGCTTTAATCACAGGGGCGTGTATCGCTTAGAAACAGCGTATGAAAGACTAAGTAAGCGAATGTATTGTGTGGTCATTCCGTCAGTCCTTTTGTCCATCCACCCGTCCAGTCAATTTCCCCAAAAACTGCTAGGTGTACATCAACACTTGTTAAGCAAGGTCCTCCTACCGCTGACGACCCATTTTAAGATTTCAAAATATTTGTCGTTTCAATGGAAATGTTATTCTCTTTACTTAGTTGTATAGTGTACAACGCGGACAAGTTTTCCCGGAAACTGTTACATCTTGGTGAATGAAAATTAACATGCAGTTAGTCATGATGATACTCTTGAAAAAGTGCAAAAACCAGTTCCTAAATATACATTTTGACGGATTTATGGTCCTGTAATTGAACTTGGTGTAAATTACAGCTGCGGTGCTTTATATCGGAACGATTAGGTTTACCTGAAAAATATAAAGTTTTGATGAACGAAATTTGTAATATCAAAGCTAGTTCCAAAAACAAATAGTTTCGACAAATTTATGATGCTTGCATAAATTAATTGTGATGACATTTCAAAATCTTCTATGTATTTCAACCAATGTCTATGAATAACATACACAGTTCACTTTTCTGGTTATACGTAAAGTGCGAATCAATTGACTGAATAAGTATTGGATATGTAGTGATGTACTGCACACTGATTGTACATTTTCTGATTAACTTTATATCAACTACCAAATGCCAAATATCTATTGATTGATTTGACATTTATGCATGCATGGGTTAAATATTTCTAATCCTAATAATATGTGTATGCAATCTTAATATAATTTTCAACAGTTTTGCATTCCGTTATGCTACAATATAAAACGGTTGTGCTAAATTCAGCATATTGACACTTTGGTTAGTGTACTTGATTGAGTTTTTTAAAGCAGTCCCGAAAGTATTTTTTATGGAGTTATTGCCCTCGAATCTGTCATTAAAGTTACTCATAACATAAAAGTTGTTCATGGCTCACATACCGCGCCATCCTATGTCTGTCCATTGAGCATTATATCTGTTGAAAATTATATTAAGATTTCAAAATTATCTGCTGAAAATGAAAGACAAGCTTATTTCAATTCGAACACTGTAACAAACAATACCATAAAACTATACAAGCTCTATTCTAAAAACTCTTTTCTGATTAACACAAAGGTACACTTGCGTTTAGCCTAGAGCAAAATCAGTAAGTCCATACTTAAGTTTGACTTTTTTGCTTTTTGAGGGGGAACAATGGATATCCTTCAGGCATATTTCTTTTGCAATTCCAATTAATATAGCCGACAGCGACGTTAAAAGGATGCAACGATAGATGTTGATAAGAAACATTTAAGAAACCACTTTAAGCTAACATGTATCTGTCTAGTTGATACTTACTTCAAATTTAAAATGAATTAATTAATAATTAAGTCATAAAGGTAAAGTCATTCACATCAGGGAAAATATGACATGCTGTGAACGTTTTCTCCTGGACGGTGTTGTTAACGTTAATGTTTGAAATTATCAACTTTTTGATGAAAAGGATTAACATAAAATATGTTTGCCTTATTATTTGCAAATATGAATATTCCTATGAAAATTATATTTGCATTTCTTAATTGTTTAATCAGTTATTGGCTTTTGAACTATGAACTCCTTTTCAAAATGATGATTAGAAACCACATTTTACGAATACAGATTAATCTTGAAAGCTTTCCTTCAAATTACATTTAATATCAATTTTAAAATGAGTTACAGAGCATGTTGTTATTTTTAACGCATGAGAAAAAAACTAATCCTTGAAAAATGATGTGAAATTTCAGTTATTTTTGTAAAAGCTCAAATTGTGCCATCAATTTTGAAATGGTTATACTCTAAATGGATCTGTAGGGGACAAACTTGTAAGAAACAAAATTCGAATCGGATTTTTTCCGTATTGAGTTATGTCCATTCGAATGAGAGCCCTAATATATCGTTTGTTTAAAAAGTTCAATTTCAAAATTGCTCAAGTTCAATAACCGCTGTATATAGAGTAATGGTCATATGTATCCTTTAACAGCAGTCACGTAGCTTTCAAATGACCTACTGCATGAAGCTGTATGTATCACCGATCTGAAAAAGAAGATCTTAACGCGTATCGACAAAACTATAAAACTATCAAATGTTAAGGTTTCCTTTCGAAATAGCATAAAAAATATTATTACGGCCGAAACTAATATAAGTCTTATCGGTGGGAAAAGTTGTTTCCTATATTCAGTTGAAAGTTTTATTAAGTTATCTTGATTAGCTTACGAGATATTGAGGTTTGGCGGTATTTTTTCTATTTTCAGGGCCCGGAGATAACTGCTATGCACTTAGTTGGGCCACAATCTACAATCCCTGGAAATTTCATGACAATAGGTTAAAAACCATAAAACCCCCATAAAACAGAAACATCAAGCGCCAAAGATCCCGTCAAACAACCTGGTTTAACCCCCCATTTGATCTAACGGTAAAAACAAACGTCGGCAACCAATTCCTCAATATCTCCAAAACCTCATTCCCAAAAACCAACCCACTCAGCAAAATATTCAATAAAAACACAGTGAAGCTCAGTTACAGCTGCATGCCAAACCATAAAAACATAATTGACAGCAACAACAAACGAGTCAAAACAACCACAGAAACAACAAAGGAAAAACCATGCAACTGCCGTAGCCCAAAAACCTGCCCCCTCAAAGGAAACTGTCTTGCCAAATCAGTAGTTTATCAAGCTAAAGTCACATCCGACAACACAATTGAAACATACGTTGGCCTAACTGAAACAGAATTCAAAACAAGATTCAACAACCACAAAACCTCTTTCAACAACCCCAGCAAAAAACACGCCACAGAATTAAGCAAATATATTTGGTAACTAAAAGAACAAAACTCTGAATTCAATGTGGAATGGTCAATCATCGGCCATGCCAAACCATACTCAAATACAAGCAAAAGATGCAGCCTTTGCATATTCGAAAAGTTCATCATCAATAGAAACCCCATATGGCAACCCTAAACAAACGAAACGAATTGGTAAACACCTGCAGACACAACAACAAGTTCTTGCTCAAAAACAGCCAAAACAAAAAACCAGCCCACAAACGCAGCAGGCCCAGAAACACAGAAAACAATCACCAGAACACAGCAAGCAGCTCCGAATCAACCAGCAAGCCCAAGCGCACAAGTAACAAAAGTGGTCCCAAACCAACACAAGCTATCACTTGAAAATTGCCTCTCGGCATGAAACAATGTTGTAGTGATAAACAATGACTTTGTAGAAAAACCTGACTTTATTTTCTACATTACATATATATATATATATATTTCTAATATTAAGAGGTCTATATATATCTCTATTTCTAATACTAAGAGGTCACACGCCTATAGTACACAAACGTACAAAAGATTCACATGCAAACATACATAGAAAACACCTTAACAGGGATCACATCATAAGTTAGCATTTGAACATATTAAACAGTAACATTTCACTTCTGATACAAACATACTATACATATCACATCATTACTGAGAATTTCGAAGTAACATGCCTTGGTAGATGAACGTTGAAACTTTCGAATTAGAAATGTATTGTCATTATTTAAATAGCAAAATGAATTAAATAAAATAATGAATAAAATACACAGTAATATTTTGGAATATGTTTTGTTCTCAGGTCAGTTTACAAAGGACAAATTAAAAGAAAATGGTATTCGTCTTCCACACAAATAAGATGACCCAATTTACAAATTCTATTTTCAAATGCTATATTGTAATATCTCCCTGTCTCAATTGCTAACTCGTGGGATGAGCACCTGAAACTGCATTTCGAAATTTCCTTATATCTAACACACTCAAATAATATTCTCTGTATATGTGTGATTTAAATATTTTATAGTAAAAACATTTGTTTGAAAGTGACAGCGATGTAGCCCATTCTTGTGTAAATATATCTTTCAGTCTTTGTGTAACATTATTTCAAAATTTGAATTGAAATCCACGTTTTGACTCTGCCATATATCCCCAAAACCAATAGTATTTAATGACTCACGAACGTTGGATACGCAATTTGCCTTTCCTCCCTTATCATACAGAATCATCATATCATAACATTGCCTAGGGTATCTATTAGAGGGCATATTTAAGAGACGTGTCCAAAATTTTATCATTCTAGCTTTGGCAAATATATAAACTGGCAATCTGCCACACTCTCCATACACCATATTACTGGGTGTGCTTGCCTTCACTCCCAGACATTTCTTACAGGTATATAAATGTATCTTTTCAATAATATCATAATGTTTAAATCCCCATACCTCTGATCCATACACTAATATAGGAAGAATTTTTTAGTCAAATATTTTGAAAAATGATATGCAATCAATATCAAGAAGTTTATAAATACTTTTGAGAACACCAATTAGCACCTTTTTGGCTTGTGTGGAACAATAATTTGCATGATCTGAAAAGCATAAGCGATTTGAAAAGTATACTCCAAGATATTTATATGAGTTTGTTACATAAAGCGACTGACCTTTATAACACCACTTTTCCGTTTTAGACAGCTTACCTTCGTTTTTTGAATACTATAACTTTAGTTTTCTCCATGTTGACAGTCAATCCTGCATTTTCACAATAATGTTCTAATTCATGTATATGCCGTTGTAACCCAAATGACGCTTGTAGAAAATAAAACCATATCATCAGCAAACATTAATAAAAACAATTCTGTCAAATAAGGGTGTAACTGGATGCCATGAGAACCACTACCTTGTATAATCAAAGCGAATTCATTTATAAACATTGAAAACAGGAACGGGCTTAAAATACATCCCTGTCTAAGACCAGAATTGCAGGTAAAAGAATCTGAAATATCATGGTTATTTCTGATGCAAACTTTGACATTATCATAAATATTCCTGAGCAATGTATTCATCTTAGGGCTTATACCATGTTTCTCCATTACCTTCCAAAGTTTAACTCTTATGAACTATCGAATGCAATATAAAAATGTTATCTAATGTGCTATATCTCGATTGAGATTCGTCTATTTTATCTAGTGTATCAGCCCAGAATGTTAGCCTCTTGTTGATGAAATAGACGAATACTTTTCCTAATATACTTAGCAGATTTATACCTCTATAATCATCTACATTATTTACATCTTCACTCTAATGGATTGGGATAATAATTTAATCTATCATTGTTAGTATTACTCATTGTTCTTTCCTAATATTTTACATGTTTATGTTTTCTTTCTTTCTTGTAAATATGCAACATATCTTTCTCTTTTCTGTATATATCATTGTACATATACGGCGTTTCAATATTATATGTCAGCACTGTACATAGGAGAGGGTTTCACTAAGTTGGATAACTTGTACCCAATCCTTTCAATTGAATAAATATGTTTAAATCAAATCATATATTCTAAACTGGTTTAATTTGTGACAACGCTCAGCTTTCGATCTTCTACATTCAGCATCAAACCATGGACTATCCTTTCCCGCATTTCTAAACGACAATTTTCGTTTCATATTTGCTGCAGCAGTACACATCGCATCTGCCACATATTGTACACTGCGAATGATATCACTGAATACTGAATCTAGACATTTATCGAGTAATTCTTGCACACTATCTGAAAACTCCTGAGACTATTCTGCCTTCCATACAAACTCATAACTATGATTAACATCATTTCTTATTACATCATCTTCCTGCTTATGCGTGGTAGGTAATTTCATCGCGAGTGGGAGGTGCGTAGACTTTGTATGTGACTAAATGTTGAAGTCTTAACAAACATGATGAGGTACTGATGTAATCAATTACGCTAGCCCCCATTGGACCAATGAATGAAAAGTTCCCAATCTTTTTATCCGCTCAGCTCTTTTTAGAACGCCGCTCAATTACGTCTCATAAAACTTTAGCCGAGAGCGAATTCCGCTTGCTTGGCCTTGTGACGTAATACACAGGAGTCGTTTGGCGTCTAATGACAGAATCCGCTAGATTTAGCCTTACATAACTGCCTAAATAACATATTTACCTTTGTCCTTATACAACAAAATTACATAAATACACGCCCCGTAAAACGTACTACAAATGGCAGCAGATGTCAACACTGTTTAGTACTGGATGTGACCCTTGCGGGACCCGTTATTCTGCAATGTGTTTTGGAACAATTCTTATCGTTGCCCAATATGGCGGCGGCCCGCATGTCAGATGATGAAGATGTTCAGGTTAGGTCTCATACTGCCTACAGTCCCAATCTGCCTACATCCCACTCTGCCTACAAAATATAGTGTAGGCAGTTTGGGAAAGGATTTTTTACCCATAGCATAATGGAACAACCCATTTTCCAGTTACTAACATCAAGACAGAGTCGCACTCATACAGAAACAGTTAACCTGTTTATTTAGTATTACAAATAATCATGTCAGAGTACGAACATTCTTGCATCTACTAACCATTTTACTAACAGCTTATCTGTAGTTATAGGAGTCAATTTTTAAAAATGTGTAAATTTCAAGGAGAGAAATTGGTTTAAACAATATTTATTCAGGTACTCAGGTACAGGGGGATCAATAAACAGGGTTTCCCCTATATAAAAGAAAATGATGACTGTGCATCTTCATACGCATGACCACAGGAACATCGTGAATCATCAATAAGTTCATGTTCAATTAACGATTACAGTGATAATGACTTCTTTGAAAAATTACAAACTATCATTATTATATTATATTATGTATTATATTATGAACATATTTTGAGAAAACGAGTTTAGTGAGTAGAGGAAATGTGTCTTTATTAATTTTAACTAATTGATAGAGTAACAATAACTAATATTTTTCAGCAAATAGCTGGGACATGAAATTTACACCTTTTTTAAATTGACTCATACAATTATACAGAAACAGTTAACATGTTAAAAGTTATGTCAGAGAAGGATTAACTGAATCCCTGTATCTTCTCACTGACATGTTTTCTTTACTTACACAAAAACTGTTAACCTGTTTATTTAGTATTACAAATAATCAGTTGACAAATAAAGATATTTGGAACCGATAATTTGGTTGAGTTCATTTTTTGAGGGAGAACAGGTCACCATATAACCCTGACTTCCTGATCACTGGACCTTAACATGTTGTTATAAGCTGTAGGCAGATTGGGACTGTAGGCAGTATGGGACGCTACCGATGTTCAAACGTCACAGAGATCTATTACACATTTCATACGGATTATAACGGTGTTAACACGCCTCATTCATGTTGAATAAAACAAAAATTCACATTCATCCTTATGCAAAATAACAAAATATATTTCAGTATTTTTGTTTATCAATGTTGCGTTATGTAATAAGTGATGTAGTTGCGTTATTGACACTCTAACTAAGATACATATTAAATAAGAGGGGAAATCTACACGACTGAACTATAGCCGGGGTAACATTTGTTTTAAATTGAGAACCAACACATCACCAACTTCCCAATGCAAGGCATAACTCTTGCCAGTCTCAATTACTGGCTGGTTTAGGCCTTGCAGTATTTCCTTAAGAAATCTGTGTTTAGAAATCCAGACCCGCTATGCATTTCTAGTGCAGCGATTCACTGCCTCGACACAAGAAAGCGAGGGAAATACCGCAAGGGTTAAATCAGCCAGTAATGCAGACTGGCAAGAGTTATGCCTTGCGTTTGGAAGTTGACACATCACATGTACACACGGTCATGGTAGGTTGATCAAAGTTCTATAGTTCGAATACTTTCATTTGAAATTGGGAAAGATACATTTTCCATATTTTTATCCGAAGTGATTTAAACATTATTTTATTTCCACAAACATATAGCCCGAATATGTTCTTCTAAAAACTGTAAACCAGTTACAATGATGAAAATTATAGGATTTTCTTAGTTGTAATGAAACTATTCTATTAGCAAAATAAAGTGACCATGATAAATATTGACGCAGTAGATTCAAGCTATAGACACTCTTCAAACACAAAATCAAGCACATAATTTTTTTTACTAATAATGACGTTTATGATATTAAAAAATTGCATGATCTTTTTTTATTTTTGAATTGTCAGTTATTCATTTCAAAACATATTGTAGCTTATAAGATAACATAACACTCCACTCGATTGGGAAAAGACCAAATCTAAAATCAGCGGTTGAATATCGAAAAATGCTCCTAAAACTCCGAAATTACTCCCTACGGACGCACAAATACCCATTCTATCGGAAACTTGTATGTCAAAACGTTCTTATTATGTTTTAAATGAATTATCAACGAAAATCAACAAATCGCCTAAGGATTTCATTAAGCAACTCCTGTGTATGACGTCACATCGCTAACGAAGGTTATGCTACACTGAGGGGCCGCGGAAAACTGTTTCAAGAATGAGATAATGAGGAGGCAAAATTTACTCACTTTGAAGGGCTATATCTTGATAAGTAGGTGACGCTTCGAAATAATCGTTTGTGTTTTGCTTACTTGAAAGTATTGTCTATATGAATAAACGAATTAACCTCGAAAAAACAAAGAGATGATATTATCTTTAAGGCCGGGTCACACTGTCCCGAATATGACAAATGATGCCAACACGAATTAGAAAATTCTCATTTCGCACGAATTAGTTTTCGATTTTGGTTAAAAACTAATCAAAATCCGGAGCAGGTACGATGCAGTCAGAAGGCAATACGATGTAACACGATGTAATACGACATAACACACGACTACATTGCGAATGCAATGCAAATGTCGGGTTGATCGTCATTGGCCTAACGTTTCATAGTCTGTACGAATACAACACGATGACAGCATGATGGCAACACGACGTCGAATGAAGAGTCCGACGAGTATGCGATGAGAATACGAAGATGAGCTTGGTGATACAAGCATCACGTGACATCAAAATTATATACATGTTTGCTGTGACGGTTGGCCTCTCGGTGTCGGCCGAGGAAAGCTGAATTTAAAATGTTAGGATGTTTCGGAACAGCGTAATATAGACTTTGTTTTAGTATACCAGAGAAAGCATAAATCTGATTACTGCTATGAAAACAAGAGATTGCTGAAATGAGCTTACCGCACTTTATCTCTTTTAACTCTGATTACTCCTTTTTACACCATGGAGAAGCATTTTAAAACATGTTATATTATATGGAAGTTGGTGCAAGGTGCTACATATCAAAGTTACACACAACATTTTTGAAGTTTTTAAAATTTAAAAATGTTTTTCCCTAATTTAAAAAAGAAAAATACAACATTTCGAACCCCTGAATCCCTACTACCCAATTACCACTCTGAATAAGCTTATGGGTTAATTATATAATTAGGATGACTATTGAGCAATGGCGCAAACATGTAGTCAATAAAGTTGCTTAAACCAGTTTAGCGTGAGTTGCCATGACACCAGGAAATCACGTGACCCTTTCAATTCACTGTTCCGCCTTCGGTTGCACCATCGGCGGATGTTCGAAAATCTTTGTGTGTTAAAAAGCTTCCGAACCCGCGTGCGAATATTCATTTTCGTGGTCAGCCCGTGTCTCAATCTTTCCCTTCGCACGACCATCGAGATGCAATCTTGTTACTTCTTTTCATTTTAGTACTACCATCGTCTGTCCATCGGTACCATCGCCAAAATATTAAACACTTTGCTCCTCGATTGTCACACGAAGGCAACGCGACTATCTTCAATCCTCGTTATTACCTGCGTATAACCATCGTTTAGCATTACGATGCTATCACGATGGAACTTTAGTAAGAATATATTCATTACACACACATACATATATTATATATATATATATATATATATATATATATATATATATATATACGATACTTATATGAATACATTCCATGTTTAATATAATGCATGCTTATGTACATGTACGTAATGAGTTATTTTTCTAATACAGATACATTTTCCAGATGCATGTATACCTAAGTGGTAAATATAAGGTACTATACATTTCATACTCATTGAGATGTTGTTACATATATTACACAGGTTATAATATGTTATATATATATCATTGCATGTCTCATATTGACATTAACCTTTTTATGTAGTAAATGCCCTCGTAACCTAGTCAATACGACATGGTATAATCACCGTGTGCATTCTTGCAAGGTATGATCGCAGTCGCGTTGTCTTCTAATGACTTCGGTAATCTTCGTGTTACATTCGTATGGCCTTCGCTTGTGAAATATGCCCTATGGTCCCGATGGACAGGCGAAGGCAAATACGGTGATGATACGAATCATACGATGTCATCTCGATAGACGTACGAAGGGCACGATGAGGACACGAATGCACCACGAAACTATCATGTCAAATATTTTGCTCGCTCTACCGATGTTGCTGCCGAACAGAGAAGAATTCCGCCAATGACCAAACGAACGCTTAAGATGCGTTTACGAATGGCCCGATTGCTTACGTTTCTTTGCGAATTTGAACATTTTCAAATTCGTGTTTCCATCTTTTGTCAAATTCGGCACAGTGTGAACCAGCCTTGAAGGCGAACAAACACGGTGTGGCAGTTTGACCTGCAGTTGTTTACAGTTTCATGTCGCCTATTTTACAGCCCCAAAAATGGCCCATTGTCAAAAGTGTCTTTCCCAATCCCTGCTCTATTGATATACATGCACTTGGGGGAAAAGTTTAAAATGTATAGATATCAATAAAGAAATAATCAAAAGATTATCTTCAGCTAATTAGTCTGCTAATAATGTAATAATCCATGATCAAGAACTACTACTGTGAATCAATTATTGCTTATTTATAAAATTGTTAATTGAGTTTTGTTTTTGTATTATTAGGTAAGCTGAGTTTCAAATGATGGTTACCAGTTTGAACTGATTGCAGAGGTGAGCCTTTCAAACATGCCTATCACAGGTATAATGATGCTGAATCAACTCTCAGGTTACCGGTAGATTGAAACTGACATGTAGGCCTACATATGAGAGCTTTACAGACTTGTAACTTTTATTTTGTACATACTTATCAGGTTTGAAAAACCAACATTGCCCAACGCTTACCCCTGAAGCGTTCCTCAACATATATCACACAGAATTAAAAAGGGACGCTACCCGGTAAGGGTGGCGCTCGTGCCACGTGACATCGGTGACGTCATCATTCCCTTATTTGTTGAGCGAGAATACGGTCACGCGTGTGTTCTGTTCTCGACTAATTTCGCTACTTTATAGGCTTTTTAAGTCTTCCTAGTTCCTCATATCTTCAGAGTTATTGTTATAAGTACCTTTCTGTCCTTTCCTGACCAACTGTTGAACTAATTTTCGCCAATTAGTTGACTTTTGGGTCGGGTTTGGAGTTGTCAGTTTGGTGCATTTGTTAGTGCCTGTCAGGTGACGAGTGTGTTTGTACGGACGTACATTCGCCAAGCGTGAGCTCGTTAGCGAGTGGGTGGTTACTCACCGGTTCTCGCGTGTCAGGTGATAGTGTGTTTGTACGGACGTACATTCGCCAAGCGTGAGTTCCTTAGCGAGTGAGTGTCAACTCACCTGCTCTCGCCTGTCAGGTGACGAGAGTGTGTGGCAGGTGGTCAAGTGTTAAGTGATTAAGTGTACAGTCGTACACTCGTCAAGCGTGAACTCGCCTGTGAATAGGTTCATTCATTGCCGTCTCGGGTTAACGAATTGAGTTACGCTTGTGGCTTCACTTTCTGTCTCACTCACTCGCATTAGTTGACGGTTTCATCAGTGAGTGATGGCTCCGCCTGGGCCTTTCGCGGGTTTTTGTTGCCTATACGGGTTCCGCAAGTCGGCCCTTAACGACCCGTTAGTCATGCCTTGACCCGCTTGGCGGGTTATGCTTGCGTGTGAGCGTTCGCTCTCCGCCTTGCGAGCGTCGACCTCAGTGTCGGGCTTGCTTGTGAGTGAGTGTTGTCTCTCGTTAGTCATGACTTGATCGGCTTGCCGGGTTAAGCTTGCGTGGGAGTGTTCGCTCTCCGCCTTGCGAGCGTCGATCTCAGTATCGGGCTTGCTTGTGAGTGAGTGTTGTCTCTTGTTAGTCATGACTTGACCCGCTTGGCGGGTTATGCTTGCGTGGGAGTGTTCGCTCTCCGCCTTGCGAGCGTCGATCTCAGTATCGGGCTTGCTTGTGTGTGAGTGTTGTCTCTCGTTAGTCATGACTTGACCCGCTTGCCGTTTATGCTTGCGTGTGAGCGTTCGCTCTCCGTCTTGCGAGCGTCAATCTCAGTATCGGGCTTGCTTGCTTGTGAGCGTTAACTTTCGTTAGTCATGCCTTGACCCGCCTTGCGAGCGTCGACCTCAGGGACGAGCTTGATTGCGTATGAGTGCTGACTCTCGTTAGTCATGCCCAAAACCCGCTTGGCGGGTTATGCTCGCGTGTGAGCAAGCCGTCTCCTGTCACCTGACCTTACGACTATAATTCTCCGATTCGCGGAGTTGATTGCAGGTTGTGTCAGAAGGTTGAGGTCCGTCCCCCGACACGCAAGTGTTGGCTCCCAGGATCGGGCTCGTCTGCGGGTGAGTGATGCGTTCGCCAGCCCTATCCTTATGGCTTAGCGTCTTGTTACGCTGGCCCGTTGTGGGTGGGTCGCAGGTTGCTATAGGGCGGGTTGTCGTGCGAGGGCCACTCTCACTAGCTTTCAACATGAGGGTCAGCGTCTCGCTACGCTGTCTGCCTCGTGAGTGGTGTTAACATGTGAGGGTACGCCTTGCGAGTGAGTGTTACTCTCGCTAGACTTCTACCTTGAGGGTCAGCGTCTCGCTACGCTGCCTGCCTCGTGAGTTGTGGTAGTAGGTGAGTGTACGACTTGCGAGTTTCCTTGCGAGTGTGTGTACGTCTTGCGAGGTTCCTGGCGAGTGAGTGATACGCTCGTTAGCCTTCTATATAAGGATAAGCGTATAGTCACGCTGCCTGCCTCGTGAGTTGAGTAGCATGTGGGTTCATCCCTGTGGAGTAAGTGTAACTCAGGCGAGCTTTCTATTTGAGGTTCAGCGTCTCACTACGCTGTCTTGTATTAGATTGTGCCTTACAAGCGAGTGTTACTCTCGCTAGCTTTCAACTAGAGGGTTAGCATCTCGCTGTCTGCCTCATGAGTTGTGTTAGCATGTGAGTGCACGCCTTGTGAGTAAGTGGTACTCAGGCGAGCTTTCTATTTGGGATTCAGCGTCTCAGCACGCTGCCTTGTGTTAGTTAGTGCCTTACAAGCGAGTGTTACTCTCGCTAGCTTTCAACATGAGGGTCAGCATCTCGCTGTCTGCCTCATTAGTTGTGTTAGCATGTGAGTGCACGCCTTGCGAGTAATAGGCACTCAGGCGAGCTTTCTATTTGAGGTTCAGCATCTTAGTACGCTGCCTTATGTTAGTTTGCGCCTTACAAGCGAATTTTGCTCTCGCTAGCTTTCAACTTGAGGGTCAGCATTCCGCTGTCTGCCTCATGAGTTGTTTTAGCCTGTGAGTGTACGCCTTGCGAGTAAGTGTTACTCAGGCGAACTTTCTGTTTGAAGTTTAGCCTCTCACTACGCTGCCTTGTGTTGGTATGAGCCTTACAAGCGAGTGTTACTCTCTCATATGAAGGCACGCCTTGCGAGTAAGTGTTTCTCAGGCGAGCCTTTTAATTGAGGTTCAGCGTCTCAGTACGCTGCCTAGTTTGTCCCTTGCAAGTGAGTTTACTTTGCGAATGAGTCTCACTCTCGCTAGCTTTCAACTTGAGGATCAGCATCTCGCTGTCTGCCTCATGAGTTGTGTCACCATGTGAGGGTACGCCTTGCGAGCGTACACCTTGGTGGGTTGTCTTGCGAGTGAGGGTTACTCTGGCGAGCTTCCTATTTGAGGATCAGTGTCTCACGACGCTTCCTGCCTTGTGAGTTGTGTTAGTATGTATGCGAGCGTCCGCCTTGGGGCGGGTTGCATTGCGAGTGCATGTGTGTTACTCACTCTAGCTTTCAACTTGTGGGTCAGCGTCTTGCTACGCGGATTGTCTAATGAGTTGCATTAGAGTGTGAGGGTACGCCTGACGAGTGTCCGCCTGTAGTGGGCGGGTTGTCTTGTGAGCGTTATTTCGTTAGCTTTCAACTGGAGGTTTACCGTCTCGCTACACGGCCTGCCTTGGGAGTTGTGTTAGCGTGTAGGGTACGCCTTGCGGGCGTACGCCTCTGGTGCGGGTTGACTTGCGAGTGAGCTTCACTCGCGCCAGTTTTCAACTTGAGTGTCAGCGTCTCGCTACGCATGTCACCTTGTAAGTTGTGTTAGAATGAGAGGGTACGCCTTGGGAGCGTCTGCCTCTGGGGTGGGTTGCCTTGAGAGTTACTCTCACTAGCCTTCGTCTTGCGACTTCCTTACCATGCCTCGTGGGTTGATCGTGAGCCGTGTTAGCGTTTGAGGGTTTGCCTTGCGAACCTCTGCTCCTAGGCCTTGTGACCAACTTACCATGAAGGTTAGTGTCCCGGTTAGTGTGGGAGCGTACGCTCTTCCACTTGTGAGGGTCCGTCTCAGGGGCTAGATGGGTTGCAAGGTTGTGTTGCGCCCTCCGTCTCGGATGCTAGCTTCTCTTCAAGTTGCACTCGTTTTCGGGGCCTCCCGTGCTCCTCTTTGCGGATAGGTCCTCATAGGGTGTTCGGGGCTTATACCCTCGCATTCGCTGCCTCTTGCTGTCGTGGACAGATGCGTAAGGTATGCACCGCTCTAAGATCCTTGGTGGCCTCGTGCCTGGTTCGTTCTTTGTGCAGACTAGCTCTGCAGGAGCCAGTTCAGATACCCCTCAGGGGGGACCTGCTCCGGAGCAACCCAAGCGGACGTGTACACGAGAACCTGCAGGTCCTCAATCTTCACGCCTGGCTTGTATCAAAAAGGGTTTAAGACGGAGCGGTTACTCTGAACGGGTGGCCAAAGCCATAGCAACAGCTCAACGGCCGACAACAAGGAAGCTCTATGACTTCCAGTGGCGTGCCTTTGCCTCGTTCTGCGAGGAGCAGGGCTTTGAAGCTGAGGCGGCCTCACTGCCCCAGATTGCCGAGTACTTGGTGTACATGAGGAACGAGAGAGGGCTCAAAGCCTCCTCAATCAATACCAATCTGGCGGCGATCATGTCGGTAGTTAGCAAACGCTCCCCGGGACTCGACATCTCGGTTCTGAAGGGCCTGGTTAACACCTTTCGTCAGGTCGACGGTCGGCCAAGCCTAGACCACCTGAGTGGGATCTGGCGATAGTGCTTGGGCACTTACGTTCAGATTTTTATGAACCCCTGTCGGATACCACCCTCCTTCGTTTTACTGTCAAGACGGCCTTCCTGGTCGCAATGGCCTCAGCTGCGAGGATATCAGAGCTCCACGCTCTTCACGCTGACCTTTTAAGGTTCGAGCGCCGAGACGGAGGGTCTGCAACGTTGGGCCTGGCCCCAGACTTTGTCTGTAAAAACCAGGCCGCGGATGAGAGGGGAAGGACCTTTCTTATACCGTCATTAGGTCCTGAAACCGACTCGTCAGAGGTTATGAACCTTTCCATTTGCCCTGTCCGCGCTCCGCATTTATGCAGAACGGACAAGGGGCATCAGACAAGGGAGGCGTCGGTTTTTTCTGCCTCACTCACCACGGACTGCCAAGGAGCTTGACAGACGGGCTTTGGGGGTGTATCTGCGGTCAGCAGTAATCAACGCCTACAAGGCGGCTGACCTCCCTCCCCCGTCTCGGGCTAATCCCCACGAGATCAGAGCAGTTTCTGCTACGATGGCTTTTCATTGCAACATCGCCGGGTCAGACATTCTGGCTGGATGTTTTTGGAAGTCGGGGTTGGTCTTTGCTGACCACTACTTACGGGAAGTGTCCACAGAGGACTTGGCAGGTGTGTCAAGGTTGGGTCCTCAGGTGTTCGTCCTCTTTCAGGCGTACGACGGAACGCACCTTACCCCTAGCGGGGGTGGGCGCATCCACGCTGTTATGTACTTGTTTTGGTATTCACTTGGTTGTGTACAATAAAACTTGTTGTTATTATACTTGTGGTTGGTTGGTTGTTTGCCTATGAGTGCAGTTGTTAACCCAACCGGGGTATTTGCATGACAGCAGTACCAGGATTCTTACTCTACCCCCCTACTTAACGAGTGAGGGGCGGACACATAGAGGTTGAGTGTAGGTTTGTCTTTTTTAGGACGGCGTTGACCTATGTACACTCAATTTAAGAATCCGCGCGAGTTCTCTTGGGCCGCACGCAGCATGGATGGTTGTCCACCTTTCATGGTTTCACACCATCCAGTGCTCCGGCGTGCTAGCCTAAGGGTAAAGCGACGCGTCTCGGTGGCGCACGTGACTCGGTTCAGCCCACCTCCTTGCTGTGGTAATCTGGGCAATGTTGGTTTTTCAAACCTGATAAGTATGTAAAAAATTTAACATTTTTGAGTAAATGTCATTTTTTATACTTACCTGGTTGAAAAACCAACGCTCGTTAGTTCCCGCCCTTCCTCCCCTCCTGGGTTTGGGTTTTGTGCTCGCTTGTACTAGGGAATGATGACGTCACCGATGTCACGTGGCACGAGCGCCACCCTTACCGGGTAGCGTCCCTTATTAATTCTGTGTGATATATGTTGAGGAACGCTTCAGGGGGAAGCGTTTGGCAATGTTGGTTTTTCAACCAGGTAAGTATAAAAAATGACATTTACTCAAAAATGTTAAATTTTATGTATCATTATTCAGTAATAATAAAAAATACACCATAAATCCTTTAATAATCGCCTGCCTTGAATAATCACCGGGTCTAACTCTAAGGCCTCTTTGAAATTAAAAATTGCCTGCCTTGAAGTTATCGCCATTTAAATTTAACAAATGTAAATTAACTAACAACTATCTCTTTTTCAAAAATAATTCCTGCATAAGCAAATTTATGCAAAGTGTCACCTCATGACAATGACCTAAGAAAGGAACACCCCCCAACTCCCCCTCCAATATTATTTCATTCGCCCACTCATACATTCCATACACATTCATATTCTTAAACAATTATTAAAAGTTCATCATACATTGCCCATTTATTTTCAAATTCATTAAACTTAGACTTATTCCAATTTCTAACTTTTTCTATTAAATAATAATACCTTAATTCTTTCTTAAAAGTTCTAAAGCTGTTGTTTTCTTCTTCAACTTACATTTGTAAATTACATATTTGGCTAAAAATAATATCAAATCAAAAACATGTTTAAAAGGGCTCAAAAAAATAATCGCCTGTTTTGAACGATCGCTGGTTCAAATCGGTCTTTGAAATAAATAATCGCAAGGCAATTATTCAAGGAATTATGGTAAATTTATTTTGTTATCTCTTAGCAGCAAAAAAAGGAAGATTTAAGGCAAAAGTTTATATTTATGTGCATGGTATGTAATATTGTGCACAATCTTGTGTATGGACACCACAGCCAATGAGGATTATGACTACTTAACATTTTTAACCTACATACTTTGTGTGATTTAAAGTCTGATGAGTTACAGATGTAAAGTTCTCATTATTTATCCTTAATTTTATATTGTGGGATTTAAACCCAAATCTTGTGAGGCACCTAATATCACAAGCATTGATTGTACCAACATATACATAATGAAAAATCATAATAGTACTTTACTTTTTTTTTTTTTTTTTTTTTTTTTTTAAAGATAGAATGATGTTTTTAATTAGTCAAATAGTAAATGGCAACCAAAATTTCATAAATTTGGAGTAGTTGCAGGTACAATAAGCGTTATATTTGTCGATATTGTATGTTTTCTTAATGTCATTTTTAACGTAGGTTAAATTTGGTTTCAAGCCGTTTTGTTTTGTTTTGAAAATGGTATACTTAATGGTTGTGATTATCGTGTTAAGTATTCTGTTCCTATATTCAGGATATTCAAGACAGATGTTTCTTTTTGATAGATTTATGTTTGCTTGCGTACGTGTCTCTATCCATTCTTTTACTTTACTCCAAATATCTTTCACAATTGGACATTCGAAAAAGAGATGACTTATTGTTTCTATCTCTTCCTCACAGAAGCTGCATATATTTTCGTCTTTATACTTCATCTTATACAAAAGATCATTTGTCGGGAGAATTCTATGTATTATGGAATATTGAAGCCATTTTGTTTTCGAAGAGAGATTACACACAAAAGGCATTTTATTTATTGTGTTCCATTCACTTTCGTTTATTTGGCATTTGAGATCTCTTTCCCATTTTTTTCTGTTTTTGTACCAACTCGGTGTTTTTACTGAATATTGTAATATATCGTAAAATGTCCGACATCCTTTTTTCTTACTAGCAATGTTTTCAATAAAGTATGGGAATAACGGCATTTCTAGTTTTCTCTCTACTTTAATGTTAAGTTGGACTAAATACACTTTGATTGCATTGATGATACCAGCGTATTCGAGAAAGTTCGTTTTGCATTGGTACATTTGACTTAATTCTATGTAATTTAGAAAATTTCCGTTTATATTGATTACGTCGTTTATGAAACGAATGCCTGAGTTTGACATGTGCTTATAATGTATTGTCTTGTTATTTATTCTTACGTTGTCGTTATTCCATATTGGCTGAGAGAATAATTCAGATTTGGTTTTTGCAAATAACCCCTTTTGCGTAATAAAGCATCCCCATGCTTTTAAGACGTCTTTCCAAAAATCGTTTGTTCTTGGTGTACACACCTTTTCGATCAGGGTAGTTTCACTATATTGATAAAATTCCCTGTATGCTGGAGATACGTTAATATAAAAAAGTTTCTTTAATTTTGAGTTGCTATCAGAATTGAAAAGTCTTTTAACCCAACTTATTTTTTGTGAAAAGATTGTATTTCTTATATCAGGAGCTCTAAGGCCACCGTCTTTATAATCACTAGTTATTATTTTCCGTTTTATTTTATCTGGTTTACCTTTCCAAATGAAATTATAACAGAGTTTTTCAAGATCCTTTAAGATGCCTTCACTAGGATTTGGGAGTATAGAGAAAATGTTATTTAGTTTAGGTAGGATAAGACTTTTTAAAATTGTTATCCTTCCAAGTGGCGATATACTTTACTTGTTATCATAGGGAATTCTAGACTTTAATATTGGCAGTTGGACCCAAACTCATTAATGAAACTTTGTGTTATGTAGGTATGCACTTGGATATCTGGTTTTGCTGCAACTGTAGCAGTTGGCTGTGAACATGAACCCATCATAGGAGACCACATGACTTGCATGCACACCAGTCCATGGCTATGACATCCAGTGACAAACTGAAGGTGTCGGTTAGTATTTTCTATATACAACAACTGTTATGGTACCTGTCCTGAAGCTTGTTGATAAGTGTGCATAAAAAAGTCAAATGTTACTCTTTAGTTTATCAGGCTTGATAGGTCCGATGAACTTATGGCGTCCAACGCCCATTCATCCCTCCGCCCATTTTTAGCTCATCAGGCCTGAAAGGCCCATGGGCTTATGGCATGCCATGGTGTCCGGCGTTCATCTGTAACATTTTCGCTTTTTGACTTCTTCTCCAGAACCATTGACTCTTTAGCAGGCTCTTTAGATACTAACTATATAAACCCTGATGAGCTACAGAGCCCATGGCTCTATTTTTCACATCTGTCCGTCCATCCCTCCGCCCATACCGGTAATTAAACTTTTCACTTTCGACTGCTACTCCAGAACCAGTGACTCTATAGAGCTGAATTTTTATTTACAGACTTCTTGGCCAATGGGGATTTTAAATTGTAATGTAGATTTGGTGACCCTGTGGCACGAAATAATGGCCTTACAGGTGATATCCTAAAAAAAACTATTTCGTTTTCATCTACTTCTCAAGAACAAAAGGCTGAAATAATGTGTACAGACTCTTTGGCCAATGTGGATTCTAAATTCAAAAATTGTTAACCATGTGACCCCAAATAGGGTCACAGGGGTGACAGTCTTAAAAAACTGTTTTCATCTTTTTCTCCAGTACCAAAAGGCCTAAAAAGCTGAAATGTTGTGTACAGATTCCTTGGCCAATGCGGATTTTCAGTTGTAGATATGATGACCTTGTGACCCCATATATGGGTCACATGGGTCATGATCTATATTAATCTATATTTATCTTCGTATACAGTACCAAAATTCCCAGAAAGCTGAAATGCTGTGTACTGACTCCTTGGTCATTAGTGATATTAAATAGTAGATTTGGTGACCCGTAACCCCATTTATATGGGTCACACACTGGGATCATGACCTAAAAACCTATTTTCATAATTTTTCAAGTATGAAAAGTCATAGGAAGTTGGAATGTTGTTTGCAGACTCCTAGGCCCTTTGGGATTCTTGATTATAGGTTTGGTGACCCCATGACCCAAAAAATGTTCACGTGGGTCATGACCTAAAATACCTATTTTCATCTCTTTCTCAAATGCTTGAAATTTGTTATACCTGTGATAAATTCTAGAAAATGTTTAGTTTATTGTTTTAAAGCCTGATGAGCTGGTATTTGTGTTAAGCCTAATAAGCTAGGGTAAATTTGCAGTGATTTGTTTTTAGTGGAGAAAGTGTGATTTTAACTTTAGATATATATATATTACATTTTGATTACAATATAATTACTTTCAAATAATTCATGTTGTCTTTGTACCACAGATACAACTGAATTTTCCAAAAGAAGACAATCCTGCACATTCCTGGTACATCTTTGAAGGAAATGAAGACCTGTTGACATATGATGTAACATTTTAAATCAACTTCAACACTGAAAACAGCTTCTATAATACCTGCAGTGGTTAGCGCGTTAGGCTTCGGATCAAGAGGTCCGGGGTTTGAATCCCGCCAGGGGCACGGCAACTTTGTCTGCAGTAGAGAACTGTTCTACACGCAGTAAGGTTTGGGTGCAATGTTACACTGAATTTCAGTGCAGTACCATCCATGGTTCGCTAGTTCCAGCCGTTGCTCGCAGGTTTCATCGCAGTGCATAGCCACATGGCGTTGCAGGCTTTCTCCCTGCCATAATACTAGCAGCTGCGATATAAGTGAAATACTCTTGAAAGAGGCGTTAAACTCCAACTCACCTCACCTCTATAATACCTACAACATATTCTAAGATGGTAATGTTCCATAATGGCCTTTGCCAGTAAAAGACCCCCTTTAACTGAGTGTTTGGTTTGCCTATGCAATGTATGTATCGTATGATATATAATTTCTAAGTATATGTTATATATTTTTTAATATATTGTTTGAAATAAAGCAAATTCTATCTTAAGAACACTTCTGTTTCGGTTTATTATCATTATAGAAATGAGTCTTTTTTCTGAACAATACAATTTTTCTTCATCATATTTCCTTAACAGATGCCGGACTTCGAATAGATGCAGAGTCTTCAATAGGCGCCATGGTTATAACCGTCTGAAAGAAATAAACTCATTTAGACGCCGGGTGATAAGATGAGCAAAGTGTTTTTTTAAAAACGTATGTCTCATGATGAAGATATTTTTCCCGTTCAATATTGAATAAATTTTCACCAAACAAATTCATATTCAAGAAAGTTTGTCATGATGCATTTCAATATGTTCGTTAGTCTGGTGAATTATATGCGAAATAATGAATAGAAACAATTTATAGATGTCGGGTCTCGAATAGAAGCCGGGGTTGTAGGTGTCTGAAAAAATAAACTCTGGGGGTTTCTATTAGGGAAAATATGCTATACCGTAAATCCTTGTATAATCGCCTGCCTTGAATAATCACCATGTCTAAGCCCTCTTTGAAATAAATAATTGCCTGCCTTGAATAATCGCTGGGTCTAAGCCCTTTTTAAAATAAATAATTGCCTGCCTTGAATAATCGCCGGGTTAAATTTAGCAAATGTAAATTAAGTAATAGCTATCTCCTTTTCAAGAGTAATTCCGACATAAGCATATTTTTGCGAAATTTAACCTCATGATATACATGTCGTTTACAAAATTCATAATTAAAGACGTACTGCAATGAAGGTTTTTGTCATGTTTTTTTTTTAAATTGCACAGATATTAAGAGAATATTAAGGCTTCGAAAACAATAATCGCCTGCCTTGAATAATCGTCGGGTCAAATCGTTGTTCGAAATTAATAATCGCCGGGTCATTATTCAAGGATTTAAGGTATTTGTTTTCAGCAAGCAGAGTATTTGTTCCTTTTGCCAAAGGAATTTAAATTTAAAGAAATAATGTGGGTGGACATAACTAAGATGTATTCAATAAATGTATGTATCAAGCAATAATTATATGTGCATTTGGATATTTCAGAAAATAAAAACTAAGTATTACAAGAATTTAAACACTTTTTTTCTCTAAAGTTAGTTATAAACTACCATGAAATTCAATATTAACTATCCCACTTGTTCATGAGATCTTATTCTTGATTTTCCCATTTGTGGGAAATTAATTTCAAATTATCTTGGCTATCTCATCAACCGTCCATTGCTTTTCTCAGTTGTGAAAAGTTTGGCAAATATGTGCCGTATTCGACTTGTGCCGTTTTGCGGTGGTGCCGTTTAGCCTCTATCCAACATGAAAGTCCGCTGTCATTTCAATGATTTGCCACAAGTGAAAACTGACATTAAACAAACTATTATGCCCTTGAAGAATTGCAAAAGTCTCGGTACATCGTTACTGGCCTATCTCATAATATTATCGGGATTGATATATCAAGGCTAAAGTTTTTTGTAGGCCTAGATTCGGCCCACTTGACAGTTGACACTCGATCGATAGGATAAAAGGAAACATGATGAATCTGAATGAAAGTTTAAAAAAGATTACAATTTGACCTTTGTTATTTTCTGATTGAAAACTATCACCGAAGTCGTCCGATTTGTCAGATATTAGAGACTGGGCTCCGTCCTCACCAATTCCAAAGGTCAAGTTCATTTTACATATCCCTCATATGGACTACGCGTCAAATATCTAAAAATAGCTCGGGGAAGCCGTTTCAGCTAACGGAATGAAATCACTATAATTAATCAATTTCATGACAGGGAAGAAAATCATTCCTTGGTTTCGTTTAGGATTTATGTTTACTTTGGAAAGACAATTAGTCAAAATTGGGACATTATGATTTTAATGTATTGTTTAAGACACTTTATAGTCCAAACCATATGTCTTAATAATACAAGACTCACTGCCCCATTCCCCGTCTTCCTCGCATAGTTGCTCATCATCTCGTCCTTCTTCTTCTCTTTTTCATTCTTCCTCTCCAAGTCCGTCATCCCCAACCTCCCCTTATTCCTCTTCCTGTCCGACTTAAAGGTGCACTCCGGCATATTTTCCACTTTTGAACTAGGAGGTTTTCCTGCAATTATTTAACATGGATTTGTTCATTTCTACTATTCAGACACTTCCACTAAACTTCACACAAAAAAACGTTTTTCAAATATAACTTAAAATTTAATTCTTTATTATTTTTTAAATTTTAACCAATAGGTAATGTATATTGTTAACGTTTCAGAACAGTTAAGAGTGAAAGGGGTCAAAATTTGCCGGAGTGCACCTTTAAATGTAACACACTCGTAACCACCCTTCAGGAAGTACGTGGGTGTTTTGAGATAGTCTCTCGGAAGACCTGACGGCCTCTGTGTTACCGGATCTTCTTGTGGCGAGCAGCTATTCATTGGGGCTGTAAATATAGGACTCACATTCAAGACAGGTTTTGAAATAAAATGTTTTTAAATGATCATTCTATGTTTTAGTTTATCAGCTTAATTTTGTTAAGAATATAAAATCGCCATGGACTACAGCTCGGAATTAACATACTTTTCTGACGTGTCAAGACAAAATGATGAATTCACCAGTTCCTGAAGCTTTTAATACTGTCTGTCATTGCTTTGCAAGATTTTTCAATTAAACTTTAAAAACATTCAATCTTATTCATATCATCACGATGTGTTTGTTAAACACTGATGTCCCGGATATAAGCATATACTCCATGTGAATGAATTTGGTAAGGTATCAAAGGTAATTGACCAAGGGAGAATGCAACATGTGGTAAGGTGAAGTACACGAGGTCAAGTCAAGTCAAGTGATTTTATTTGTCTATTGGGTTAGCGCGTTCGGCTTCGGATCAAGAGGTCCGGGGTTCGAATCCCGCCAGGGGCACGGCAACTTTGTCTGCAGTAGAGAACTGTTCTACACGCAGTCAGGTTTGGGTGCAATGCTTCACTGAATTTCAGTGCAGTACCACCCATGGTTCGCTAGATCCAGCCGCAGTGCATAGCCACATGGCGTTGCGGGCTTTCTCCCTGCCATAATACTAGCAGCCGCGATATAAGTGAAATACTCTTGAAAGCGGCGTTAAACCCAAAATCACTCACTCACTCATTCACTTGTCTATTGGCCACAGGCCCGTATACAAAATATATACAAATTTACATATAATATATACAATGAATAGTTCAATTTGATTACAATGCATTCAAAATGATACAGTACGTGATGGGTATTATAATACCTTAATGTAATGAAAAATAATCTGATCTTTGCACAGGCGTGGTATACATATTTACAAAGGTTTCTCAATAGTGTTTCATTATTAGTAGTTAACAGTCATTTCAGTTTATGCTTGTAAGGTTGTTTACAATATACCGGTGGTAAATATTTTGAATCTAAGAGATCTGTAAACATAACATACATGTATAAATAAAAAGTGATACTCGTCTTCTATTCCTAAATTGCATAATTGGCAGTTGCGTTCCGTTACATTTATATTTTGCCCTCTCCCTTCATTATTCTTTAGTCTTAACAATCCACATCGAAATGTAATCATTATCTTAAGGAACTTTCTGTCAACAATATATGATAACTACTTTTCAGGAGCTAGGAGACTTTTGAATTCTATATATACACGATATCGTGAGCTGTCATTTAATATACATGTCCATGATAGGTAAAAAAATATTGATTGCAACTGTTTTGAAATGATTTAAAAAAGAAACTTTATCTCCGACCGTTTGGAAAATCCAAACACATATCCAAAACCATGAGAAAAAGTATATTTGTTATATATGAAGCATATGCATTATAGCCACAATTATCATAGTACATTTGCATTTTATAAACTTTAAAAGGAATTCTGTTTTCATTCATACGAGTAATCTTTAACCAATATTGTAAAGTTGTGTACATTGCATTAATAAAAAGAGGATATCGTCCACACTCACCATAAACAATAGCGTTAGGGGTTTGTGGATCGACATTCAAAAATCGTTTGCAGGCAATCAGATGAATCTTTTCTATTTGATCAAATTTATGTATTCCCTATATTTCCGCCCCATAAAGTAATATTGGTTGTATCTGCATATCAAATTTTGAAAAAGACATTTGGATCTATAATTCCAATTTTATTGAGATTGCTGATTACTTCCATTAAAGCCCTTTTACCTCTTAGGGCAAGATCATTAACACAATTTCTCATCTTGAAAGTTGAAGAAAATATAAAACCCAAATATTTATAAGTGTTAACTGTTGCTATTGGTTCATCATTTAGAAAACATTTTTCGGACTTCGCTAAGCGACCTCCCCTTCTTAAAACAACTATGTTTGTCTAAGCTGGGTTAATTGTCATGCTTGAATGTTCAGAAAAAGTAATCAAAATGTAAAAAACTCTGGCTTTTCAAATCAGCCAGTGTATCCCGTTGCACTTTTGTGAGATCATTAGCCACACCAATGTTAGATGCTTTGAACTGGGCTCGGTGTCTCAAGGTTTCAATTTTATCATCAGTTGATGCAAATTTCGCTATTAGTGGGCGTGGCCTTGTTTGGCTGCTGCTCTTCGCGCCAATACGATGCGCATGTACAATGTCACTACGGTGCTACTCCCTTGTGTTTACATGCATGTTCAATAGTTCAACAATGAGGTGTGCAATTTTCAAAGGTTTCACTCTCATTTTCTGTACATCCATAGAAGACTGCATTATATCTGCGACTAAATGCTTCTAGTCTATCCAGTTCAGTGTCATTAGACTCCATATTATTTTCGATGTGTTCAATCGTATGTTGTTACGCATCCACATCGTTGTATATAGCGCCATGCTCACACGAAACCTTATCTATTATCCTTAAGTAGATCAGACACTGTGGTTTCTAACGTTGTGCATTTGTCGGATAGATGGCTTAGTGAACTTTTGATCGTCGTAAGCTCCGTTTGCACGAAAAGCCTGAATTCTTTAATTTCAGCTACAAGATCATATTTCAATGACGTTATATCTCTTACACTGACTGCTGGGCCTGGGTTTGATTCAACGTCGTTAGACAAAAGAATATGAAGTCTAACTACACTTGCTGATGTGATAGAACCGCGTGAAGAGAGTTCTGGTGTAAACACAGTTGTGTTCAAATGAGTGAGAATTTATCAGACTGAATCTAATAATATTGTGATGATCTACGCATCTGATTGCCATTGCGGAAAGCATTAGGTGTACAGCTATGAGTACGATGCATACAGACGTCCGGAGCGGCATATCAGACGTCGATGTCAATGGCGACATGGCTCACCTGTCTCGACCCGGGTGGGTGGACGAAATGTCCGATTCTAGCTCGGTTGGTCTGTAGATCGATCATATCTTCTAACTAGATCACTCACTGGGTACTTACGAACAACTGTACAAGTTTTCAGCGGTCCAGCATGTATCGATTTTGTAGTTTCTAGAAATTATTTGCTCTGCTGTGAACGGTGTGTCTATTCGTCAGGGGAGGTAATCAAAATGTCAAAGGTCAAAATGTATTATATCTAAAAGGTCTCATCACTATGGCTGCATGGATGTCAAGTATCAAGGTCAAGGTCATTAAGCCTGGAATTGGTTTGAACATGTGCTTAAATCATTAACTCAATCATATTTATTTCCCTAAAGATACATTGATAACGGTCAAATGTGTTCACAAATGGTTTTGTTTGATACATAAACTAGAAATAAATGCATGTGATGCACTGTGATGTCCCCCGCTCAAACTCTCAATCCAACCATGTCCTCTTAACATTATTTTTAACTTATGAGTTTGAGATGGAGGTCAAAAATGATTCTTACCCCCATATGCACTAAGTTCAAACTGTTTCCATGGACACCAGAAAAAATATGAAAATCAGAATAACCTAAGTAGCAAAATGCACCACTCCACCACTAGGTCCTACCACACACCAAGTTTCGTGAAAAAAATACTGCATAGATTTTGAGAAAGTGGTCGGAAAAGGTTCCTACCCCCATATGCACTAAGTGCTAACTGTTTCCATGGAAAAAAAATATAAAAATCAGAATAACCTAAGTAGCAAAAGGCACCCTGCGGGGGACATAATTATAAAACAGGCCAAAATAGTTAGACAACAGTGAATATAACTCCTTAACACGTACTTGTAAAAGTTTATAGTACTTCCTATAATGAGTGCGACGTGTAATTTTCAAGAACGACATTAAACATAATTTTCCAATCTCATCAACGCCATCAAAAACACTTAAACAGCGAAAGCTTTGATTCCGGCTTGCACTGAAACTTACTGCCACTTGACATCTCACATTAAGTCTACATTATGATTCTCCTAGATAACCCCGATGTTTTCTGTAACTTTCTAACTGATTTCAACCTTGTTTGATAAAAAGCGCGAAGTCCATAGTTTGCTTCCATTTTCAACATCATGCCGGTAACTAGGAAGTCGTCTACTACAGCGTCGTCACGTGAGCCCACATTATTAGTTTTGTCGAAAAAGTTGTTGGCTGCATATTCACTTTTCAGAGTTGAACTCAGAAGTAATTATAGATATATACAAGTAATTGTCACAAACGTGACCATGGAAATCAAGAAATGAGCTAAAAGGATGGACACACATATTGTACCGACCAGATTTAAGCATGTTTTGCATTACCTTCGGCCCGCGGGTTCTCCCTCTTCCTCATGTTTACATTTTCAACTAAAACCTCGGTAGAGTGTTATATCCTTTACATCACACTCGGTATAGATTCGCCCCCTCTAACTATATCTATGATGTACATTACACCCGGTATAGATTCGCTACCTCTAACTATATATGTGTATGTACATTACACCCGGTATAGATCCCCCCTATAACTATATCTATGTATGTGCATTACACCCGGTATAGTTTCTAACTATATATGTGTATGTAATGCAGGTATAGATTCCCCCCTCTAACTATATTTGTGTATGTACAACATAACCGGTATAGAATTGCCCTCTGCAGACTTGAACGTTTTAGGATGTATATTACTCTATTCTTGTTCAGTAATGGCTGTGTTATGTAAATGCGTCTAAGTGTTTTTTTTAATAATTAAATATTTGGTACATACGAGAGTTACAAGATTAGGTATCCCCAATTAACTTAGATATATGTAAGAAGGCATGTAATAAATTACTAGTTTCCAATTTAAATCGAGTAACATCATTATACCGAAACCGAATCTACAAGTTCCATATACATGCACAGTAGTTTACAAACCAGTAGAGGAAAAACTAGCACCAAAAAAACCACTTGCAACCAGTGATTGTTTCGAAGACAATAGAATTTCAAAAGAGTCATTGTTAAATTTGAATAGCTCATTGTGATATTGAAAAATGTATTGTGATATTGAATAAAGCCATTGTAATATTGAATAGTCCATTGTATAATATTGAATAGTGCATTGTAATATTGAATCATCATCATCTTTATTTCCTCCATTAGGAGATTATTATGAAGATATCTACAAACTTGGACAGTAAATGGACATTGACATTTTTCAAAAGGAGAGGTTAGTAGTTAAAGAGTTGGTTTGATTTGGAATGGGAAAACAGGTAAAAATTCACTGAAAATATGTTGAAATGAGTTCATGTTTGTTTGACATGTATGTCAAAAGCTATTATTGTTCATTGATTTGTATTGAAAGCTCTCGTTGGTAGATGGCCATTTTCCTCATTACAAATGATGCACAAATATTGAAGAATGAGTCACTGCAATCAGAGTCAGTTATTGCATCATTCGGTCGTCGAAGAAGGTGCTGCAGTAGAGTCTCGTCATCAATGCTACTTAGAGGTACTATCATTTCAACTGGGAAACTTTCTGTGATGAGTGACCAGAAGTTGTTGTGAACATCTTTCATGTGACTACAGGATATGATCACATGTCTTAGTAGGGCAGTATACTCAGTGTTGCACAGATCACACCGTATCAACGTTTGTTGTGGAACTGCAACCCACACTTGAGCCAGATGAGTATATTGACGTATAAACGCTCTGTCTTTAGCTCGTATCCAGACTGATGAATCGTGCAAAATCAGGGTCAATGCTGGTACGTTCTTCATACTCGGTGTTATATTTGCTGGTGATTCTCTGTGAAATGATTCTCTTCCACTTGTGTTTGATAGGTAGATCATTAATGGTCAGGTATTGGGTCATAGTGTCCAGTATATCATACTTTTGGAGAAGATTTATTATGTGAGGTATGAAACCTAACTGTTGTTTGCTGGGGTTTTGCAGATATTGGTAGAGTCGTCTATGAAATAGCTTCTTAGATATATTGTTAGGAGGAAGTGAACAAAGTCTGTGACAAAACATAAGTTGACGTTTTGAGATCTCTTCTGAAATGGGAATCCAGTTAAGCATACTGAGACTCATGTCAGTCCTTGTCCTAAGTTGAAAACCTTGAAGGGATTTTGCCATATAATGCCATGTTGTGGACAGCTGTCTGATATCCTGCTGAGAGAGTTGTGTCCACAGTTCACATCCGTACAGCATGCAAGGGAGAACTGTCTTACGGACAGTATCTGCAGATATAAGAGGATTCACACCTTTGGGTTTTAATCCAATGCCCATTAGAGCGTGAAAGCACGATTTTGCTTTCCTACATGCTTCCTTTACAGCATGCTCTGCAGTTGTACTCCTAGGTGTTTGGTAGAGGCAGTGGTAGACACAATATCACCTGTTAGATGCCACTTGAAGGTTGAGTCGTATCCTGGTTTGGTTCCAAAAACGATTATTTGGCATTTCGAGGGATTTAGTTCATATCTCCACCTCTTGGAATATCTGGAAACAATATCAAGGAGTGTCTGCAGGGCATCTGGTGTGATAGCCAGAAGGGTGATGTCATCCGCTAATGTTTGGTTTCCAAGCTTAAGATCAATCACATACACACCGCATCTTGATGCCTCGAGTTCGTCAAGGAGTTCATCACTAAAAATTAGATAAAGCAGAATTGACAGCACTCCCCCTTGTCTTACACCTTGACGCACGGGAAAGAATCTTGATTGGATGCCATTCACAAGAACTGCACTTTTGAGGCTGGTATATGCATCGATAAGGATTCTCCAAGACTGTCCTTTTATGCCAGTCTTGGAGAATCCTTATATTGAATGGTGCATTCATATATTGAATAGTGCATTCATACATTGAAAAGCGTATTGTGATTTTGAATGGTTCATTGAGACATTGAATAGCGCATTGTGAGTTTGAATAGTTCATTGTAATATTGAATAGGTTATTGTAATATTGAATGGCGCATTGATATATTGAAAAGTGCATTCATACATTGAAAAGCGCATTGTGATTTTGAATGGTTCATTGAAATATTGAAAAGCGCATTGTGATTTTGAATAGTTCATTGTGATATTGAATAGGTTATTGTAATATTGAATGGCGCATTGATATATTGAATAGCGCATTGCGTACTCTGCATTGAACTGAACATTTTGAATAAAAAGATAAAGACGGGATTTGAATGGAGACAGGGTTTGAATGGAAGACCGTACTCAATAGACCTGTCCTGCCATTGATATCGGTGTTGAATGGAGAGGGGAGGAGGGAGAGGATAGGGGGGCCCCCATCTCCATTGAAATAGAATTGAATAGAGTTCGCACACAATGGGTCCCCCGGCCGTCTTTGGGAGCGTTTAAGCCCCCCTAACCGTGGAATGGGGGAGGGGATCTGGACAGCTGACTAGAACAGATTTGCTCCCTAATGAATCCATGTTGCATTATTGCATTTAACACGATAACACATCATCATGTTAAATAATTATTATACGACTGAAAAAAGACATATAATTTAGAAATAATCATTACATACACATTCTAATATTTTGAACGGAGGGAAGCCATTGAATTTACATTGAATAGATTTCATATGAAGGACCAGTGAAAAGGATATTGTTCTTGTGTCAACTCCAATGAATGGCTCTGCATTCACGTGTGCATCAGTAGTAAACTTCCATATATGGACATATTACCATAAGAGTCAAAGTTCTCATCGGTAGTAAACTTCCGTATATGAATATAGTACGTATTATCATAGTATCGTATTATATAGTTTGTGTAGTTCTGATAGTATGAACATATTAAGCTAGAACAATGACGTCACCAGTTGTACAGTGATTTTATCTCAGCAGTGTATTTGTGCTTTTGTCTGAATCTCTATTTGTCTTTGACCAGGTCAACCAGGTCGGGATGCGAGTTGACCCCTTTGGTGGGTTACCTATATTGTCCCTTCCCATTTCTGTGTGTGAATAATATATATGTCATCAGTCGGATTAAAATCGACGGTTTTTTCGTGGAATAAAAATTGCAAAATCTTACATTTTTAAAAAAAAAACTATTGTTATATGTCTGAACGACTTTTACAAAAAAGATATCATTTCTAGAATATCGAACTAAACTATCTTATTTTCACATTACTACGTGTGTACGAGCGTGTGTGAGTGGCGCTTCTTTGTCTTCGTTATGAAAATAGAAAACTGTTGATTCAAGCATGAGGCGATACCTTACAAGAGGGACAAGTAACGTGGAAGATGTATTTACTTAAGGGGTGGATACTATCCACAGGAGATCAAGTCTATTTACGTACCTGTCTCATTAAATTCACCGTGTTACCAAGTGTTATCAATAATATCATACCCAACACATGTCTAGTAACAGAAATTTCCAGGTTTAAGTTTTGTGAAATATTGTGTGACACAAATGCAAAAATGAGATCACTTGTGTTTTTCTCCAGATATCAGTATAATAAAAATTGTTTGAAGGATGAACATATCGGTTAATAATTACTACCACATAATGCAGTTAATTGTTCTTAGTCCAACGAATGATGTTTAACATTTCGCATGATAAAAAGGCTTGCCAATATGATTAGTTGACCATCCGATATTGACATGAGGAATTTAAATGTATCAAACACCTTTTAAATTAGAGGTTTCTCGTGCTTCCTTTGAATTGTTTTAAGTTTAATTACAAATTTATGAAATGTACCTTTTAGTGGTTTTACCTATACAATAGTTTTTTTTTATGTAAGTCTGTTTGTTATATTCAATCATCTAATCAAACATATATCCTATACATGATATTTATGTCGATGAAAAGTTTGTTGACAATATATTTGATGTGAAACCAAAGATATGAATGATTTGCAAACGGTTGACACAGTTATGCAATCATTCTTGAACCAGAGTTTGAATTCAACCAAATTCCCGTGATGCTTCATTTTATCCACATGTTTTTTTAATAAACCAATCATGGAATAGGATATCGCTATTCAAGTAAGTTATAAATCCAGACAGTCCAACGTCGGTTTTTAGTCAAGCTCTTTCAACTGGCGTGGACAGATCAATCGCATCTTAACAGATATCATGGGAACGACATGCATAGACAGGTTAGTATTTTCTCTTTTATTTTTAAACCTGAAATTATTACCGATGTTGTTAAAAGCTGTCTATGGTCATTTCAATCCAAAGAGAAATGTTTTTTTTAAAATTTTGTATTATTTCAAACTAATGGTGAAATATTAATTCATTGACAGAGAAGCTGACAGTAAAATCACCCTCTATTCGTGGAAACAAGTGATGAGATCCTCATAGTTTGAAAGAGTACATCGTTTCACAGTCCAACGATTTGTTTCAAGTTCGCAGTGAATGCGTGAAAGATGCTAAAAGGAAGTTTGAAGATGATTCAGGGACAACTAAACTAATCATCGTAAAAAAGAACAGAACATTACAAGTTTGTATTGACGAAGTCGACAGGACGAATATGGTCACTCATATAGAGAGACTGCTCACTTTGTGTTACTCTCTAGAAGTCGCAAAATGTATTCAACGACTTTCATTAGAACTATGTTTTGGTTGTATGTTTGACGAAGAACAAGTTCATACTTGTCAGATCTTGCCAGAACAGGAACAGGTCAGCAAATACTTTAACGCTGCCATGAACGAAGTCAATGAGGACAGGGTGCTAGATCACTGGTTTAAACTGTTGAACAATGATTCATCACTGAAACCGGTGTCTACTTTCGATTTAGTTCCATATCAGTGTAAGGACTATCGTGACACACATTTCAAAACAGCTCAATGGTTGACGGATTTGAAACCACTTGTAGTAAAGATTTTAATTTTAGAGAAACGGTTTCAGTAAAGTCTACTTTTATAAATGTATGCAAATAGGAATTTGAATGTATCTATGTTTATAACATGTATTAATAAAACGTTTATTGCACCATGTACGACTTTGTGTTATTCATTACTATGTCCGAGTATAAACCAAAATAGATATAAAATTGGACAGCGTGTTTAGAACAGATCATTCTGAGTTTCAGTCATGAATAAGAAGGAGTATTCTTGGATCATTGTGGCTCATCCCACTGTAGAGTCAGAAACTACATTACATCAATGTAAATTCTGGTATGCAAGTAAAACGCTGGCTATGAACGACCTCAAACGTCACAATGCTAATGGGATAGACATACCAAACAGATGGGGAGGACCCTTTTACCACGTGCTTGAACGAACCAGTGTACTCTGCAAGTAAACAACACCAACCATATGAACTTGCTTGATTGAACAACGATAAATCATTTTTACTTTGATGTTATTTATTGTTTAGCTTGGTCAATTTCCCATCACTTCACCATAAATTCTCAAAAGCATAAGAATTTGACTTCGAACAAAGCACTGCAAAAGTATTATTTTAATCCACGCAAACCAGGTGGTTATTACAGTGGAACCAAACTCCGTGATGAGTTAAAGTTGAACAAACAAGCAAACATTCGAATGAGGTCTGTGAAAGGTTTTGTGAATAAGCAGGATGTCTACAGTTTACACAAACCTGTCAAATACAGATTCAAACGAATGAAAGTCAGGGTGAATTATGTCAATGAAATGTTTGATGTGGATTTAGCAGATATGTCTAGATACGCGAAATGGAATGATGGTGTGCGGTATTTGCTTATAGCTGTGGATATTCTTTCATGATTCGCTTTCGTTCTACCTTTGGAAAATAAGAGACCAGAAACAGTGTTGAGAGCTTTCAAACAAATACTCAAGCAACGACGTCCTAGGAAAGTGCGAGTAGATGGTGGAAGTGAATTCAAAGGGGTATTTCAGGCATTCCTGCGAAGGGAAAATATAAAACTTACCATAGCTCGCAATGAAAATATTAAAAGTAATTATGTGGAACGTTTTAACAGGACACTAAAATCACTGATCACGCGGTACATGAGTCATAACAACACCAAACAATATCTGGATGTTCTGAAAGATTTAGTGTATAACTACAATCATACCACACATTCTTCTTTGCCTCATCTATCCCGCGCTCGTGTCACTAAAGCCAACGAAGTGAAAGTGTGGGATCATATCTTCCTGAAACCTCTGAGAAAGGCCAAGCGTAGCATCAAAAAGTACTTATTTAAAGTAGAGACTACTTAACCTAGAAAACATATATGATGAAACAATCTGGGTAAAAATATATTTACCAACTAAACCGCTAATAGTTTGTGTTGCTTACCGACCCGAGTATAATTCCTTACCATTCTGGGAAAGGTTTGTTATAAGTATTGAACATGCTCTTGATATTTCAAGTCGAATTACTATAATTGGTGATTTAAATGCTGACTTACTTTCTAGTTAAGGTACTAGCCTCAAAGATATTATGCTGACTAAGAATTTGAAAAATATCATTACGGAACCTACTAGGGTAACGCAACATTCAAGCACTCTGCTTGACCCAATCATAATCAGTGAAAATATCCATACAGTTGATTGTGGAGTTATTGAGTTTGACAGATCGATAAGTGATCACAAAGGCACTTACGTGACATTAACTACTTCAGTGAATACACATTTGTCATACACTAGAGATGTATTATGCTATAAACAAGGTGATTACACAACCCTAAATGCACTTATCAATGAAACAAACTGGACTGATTTGTTCGTGAATTGCCAAAATGTTAATCATGCTTGTGACATTTTTTACAAAGAACTTAACATGTTTCTAAAAACATGTATCCCTACAAAAAAAGTAACTATAAGACCAAATGACAAGCCATCGTTTGATTCAAATTTAAGTAGAGAATGCAGGAAAAGAGACAGGTTACGCAGAAAAACAAATAGAACACAACTGTTATGTGATATAATAAAGTTTAAAAAGCAACGTCAAAAGGTTAACAACATGAAGTATCACGCAAAAGAAATGTTTTATGCTAATGTTGAAAATTTTCTTCTTGATGCATATATTGAAAGTAAGAGTTCATATTGGAAACTTTTACGGTACTTGGTGAAACAATCCGGTACGAGTACCTGCATTCCTCCTTTAAAATCTAGTAACGATCATGAAAGTCCAACTTGTTTTTCTGATTATGAAAAGGCAGAAAGGTTGAACGAGTACTTTCAATCTATCCCAACACTGGACGATAATAACTCAGGTGTACCGTATTTCAATAAACGAACTGGTGCAATTTTTGACACTCTCATTGTTTCCAAATCTGAGATTGAAGATGTCATAAGATGTTTACATTTGAAAAAAAGCGTCAGGTCCTGACAAAATTAGTCACCAACTCTTGAAACATTTAGTCTACTCGATTAGCAACGTTTTATGTTTATTGTTCAATATGTCTTTACAAACATGTGTGTATCCATCTGAGTGGAAAGTTGCGAATGTTATGCCACTATTTAAGAAAGGTGACCGAACTCTGGCTTCAAATTATAGACCCATATCTCTTATAAGCTGTATTGGCAAAGTATTTGAAAGAGTTGTTTTCAAAAATTTGTTTAACTATTTTCATACCAACAAGCTCCTGTATAAATATTAGTCTGGTTTTCAACCAGGACATTCTAATGCTCATCAATTATTTGAAATATTTCACAGGATTTGTGAATCATTAGACAAAACAGAACATTTGTGTATGGTATTTTGTGATGTATCAAAAGCATTCGATCGTGTTTGGCACAGAGGTTTACTTCTCAAGCTAGAGAATTATGGAATAAGCGGCCAGTTATTGGGATGGTTAGCTAGTTATGTAACTGATCGCTGTCAGAGTGTTTTTGTCAATGGATCAGTTTCAAAGCTGAGAACTCTGAGCGCTGGTGTCCCACAGGGATCTGTGCTTGGTCCGTTTTTATTCATTGTATACATTAACGACATAGCAGATGAATTAGACTGTTTAACACGCTTATTTGCTGATGACTCGTCTCTCGACTTATTGAAATGAGTTTGAATGCTAATTTAAGTAAGTTGAATGTTTGGGGTAAAACCTGGTTAATCAAGTACAACCCTGATAAGACTGAAGCTATCCTTTTCTCGATGAGACATGATAATGATATACCACATCTTTATTTTGATGGTGTTGATGTTAAATTTGTAAATAATCATAAACATCTTGGAGTAATCCTTGCCAATAATGGTAAATGGGAGGATCATAGTCAAACCATGTTACAAAAAGTTTCGAAAATGGTAAACTCAATGCGACTTTTGAAATATGTTTTGTGTAGGAATACCCTTAATAAGATCTATACCATGTTTATTCGGCCACATTTTGAATATGCAAGTGAAGTCTGGGATGGGTGTACTCTTGAACAAATACGAAAGTTAGAACAGATACAATTACAAGCTGCGCGAATAGTAACGGGTTTAACCAAATACACATCACATAGATTCCTATATTACGAAACTGGTTGGGAAACTTTGCAAGAACGTAGGAGAAAACGAAAATTGTGTTTGATGTTTAAAATACAAAATGAAATGGCTCCTCTATACCTAAACGAATTGCTTCCCAATAGTGTAGGTTCTAAATCACAATATAATCTACGCAGTTCACAAAATATATCTATTCCTGTCTAAAGGCTTAAACATTCAACGGAATCTTTTTTCCCATCTACAGTAAGTTCTTGGAATAAGTTACCAACCACTGTTCGTAATTCAAAGAGTGTCTCAGCTTTTAAATCATCCTTGGCTGACCGTTGTGTACATGCACCGCAATATTATTCATGCAGTAAAAGACATCTAAATATTCTTCATACCAAATTGCGATATTCAGTAAGTTGTTTGAATTTTGATTTATACAGAGATGGAATTAAGACTACTTCAAACTGTACTTGTGGTAACCCTGTTGAGAATTCATATCATTATTTGTTTGAATGCCCAAAGTATAAGCAACAGAGAGCAAACTGTATAGCATCTGTAAAGCGCAATTGTAATTTAGTTGGTACTACAGTCGACTTCAAACTTTTATTAGAAGGAAGTGCAGACCTATCACCAAGTCAAAATACAAGTGTATTTAAGTCAGTGCAAACGTTCATAAGTGAGGCTAAACGATTTGTATAGCATATCAATATTACTCTATTTCATAGAATCTATGTCCTCTTCTAATACTGCTGTCTGTCATCTATCTGTCATCTGTTTGTAAAATATGTAAATCACCTATGTATATACCAAGGAGAGGGTATTCTAAGTTGGAGAACTTGTTCCTAATCCTTTTCATGATGAATAAAATATGTTTAAACCAAAGTAGGTGACCTGGTTCGCATCTCATACATCAGAAAACCTTTCAGCAAAGAAGCTGATCTCAGGTGGACCGAAGAACTATTTAAAGTGACCCGACGTTACAAGAAACAGTCGTTTCCCCAGTACAAACTGAAAGATTTTCATGATGAGCCCGTGATAGGTTCCTTTTACACGAATGAGCTTCAAAAGGTCAACAAAGACCCAGATGCATTGTGGCAAGTCGAGAAAATTCTGAAAAGGAAAAAGGTTAAGGGGAAGAATTATGCCCTTGTCCGCTGGCTGGGTTGGCCAAAGTCTTTTGACTCATATGTGAAGGAAAGCGAATTGAAAGAGAAATACGTAATTCTAAAGAGGTCTGACTCCAAAACAACATACTTCAAAGACAACACTTCCTATCATTTTCGAACAAAACTCAACCAAAGACTAATGTTTGACGGATTCTGGGTGGTATCTTTAACCGAATTGAATTTTGGTGACTTGGATTTAAAAAAAGTGAAGAATTCGTATGTAGACGTTTTATGTAATCTGTGCGACAGTTCATTAGTAGGTGACAGACAGTTACCTTTGTTGAGACGCATTGACCTCAGGAACGGTCCTTACTATTCATTTGCTAATGAATACTACGTTCATGTGAAGGTTAAAGAGTCTCCTGATATAGAAATCTGTATAAAACCGAGCGACGACACACCATTGTCATTCTTGAAAGAGGAGACTCACGTAACACTTCATTTGAGACGCTACCCATTTGCTGATTGAAAACCAGCGAGAAAAATGGATACTCAACCTCTTTATGTACCGGATTATGAAAAATGGAAAAATTATTTCGAGAAACACATGACAGGAAGTTCTCGTCTCGTCAGAGGAAAGGTCCAGCCTAAAGTCATTCCCACTACACCCGGGATCGAAGCGGATTCGAAAATCACAATGCACGTGACCTCGGAGACACAGAGTACAGTGGAGAGAGCAGCTGCTAAACAAAAACGTAAGCGATCTTTAAAAACAGCTGCAGGTAATCAAGTTGTCACAACCAAGAAGATTCGTCGTACCAACAACATCAGACCTTCCAAGACAGCCAAAGCACTCAAGACCACACCTGTGAAAGCAGAGGATATCTTTGTTTAAAACACTACAAATCAAGCCAAACAGCATGTCATTGTTCAACGACAAAGCCTTTGAAGAGGTCGTGATGGAAAATTTAAACGTTTTCAGCATGCCTCCCTATCAAACTGGCATTCAGAAACATTATTTCGTCAATATACGTCCTTTGAGTCAAATCAACGATTCCTCCCCTCTCGAATTTCAAGTGTCCAATTCCGGATGGGATTACGTTGATCTGAAACGCACTCGTCTACACGTTAAGGTTAAGGTAACCCACGCCGATGATACTGACAAAGGATGGAAACGTAGCCCCGGTGAACCTGTTCATGCAATCACTGTTCTCACAAGTTGCTGTCTCCCTACAGGATCAGTTAGTGTCTTCCATCAATAATCACTACGCCCACAAATCAATGATGCAGGTCCTATTGAACTATGGAGAAGAAGCCAAGAAGACTCAGTTGACCTCCCAGGTGTTTTGCAAAGATTATACCGAAAGCAACACTGATTTGGAAAGCAGCAATGTCAGCGGATCTCTCAATTCAGGAATGGCAGAGAGAGCCAGCTTCATAGCAGCAAGCAAAGTTCTGACCATGTCCAGGCCCATCTACGAGGACGTCTTCAACATGAACCGTTTCCTAATCAACGACGTGGACTTGAAATTGAAAATGTTTAGATCGGAACCTAAATTTTCTCTAATGAGTAGTGTGACTGCTCACGAGTTCAAAATACAACTCTTGGATGCCTATCTGCAAGTGTGCAAGGTAAAGGTCAACCCAGCTTTAATCTTGGCTCACAACACCTTATTCAAGAATAACAATGCACTCTATCTCTACACCAAAAGCGAAGTCAAAATAACCAGTATTTCTGCCAGTCAGCTGAGTCACACCCCATTGACAACGTGTCCAACCCTGTGGCTAACAGATACATCGTCGGATTGGTGGAAAGTGCCAGCTTAAACGGAAGCTACACCGGTAACCAATTCAATTTCAAGTCCTCAATGCTTAAAAAGGTCACACTCTCTATCAATGGGGTTAGTGTACCGGGACAGCCCACAGAAGCAGATGATGTAGGAAGTTATGTGAACATGTTAGATGGTATGGGTTTATGGAAGGAAGACAAGGGAAACGGTATCAGCAGAAGAGAATTTCTCCTGGGGAATGCATTGTTTGTCTTCAACATAGACAACAGGTGTGCAGAGTCTGAATACCTAAACCTGGTAAAAACGGGAGATGTAAGTATTGAACTCGAGTTCAAATCAGCCCTCACAAAGACTCTCAGCTGCATTGTCTTGACTCAGAGAAACTCTATCCTCGAAATCGATCAAGCCCGCAACGTGTTTGTGAAGTAACTGGGCGAGATGAAAGCTGCTCAGTTGATGTGTGCCATACAGTGTGACTCGAGCTTACGCAGACATGTTTTAGGTGTTTATGCGAAAAACACTCTACCCATGCTCTCCCCTTCTATGCTAAAAAGGGGAGTTGGTCTCGTTGTCAATACAGATGTTAGAAAACGCACGGGTCGCCATTGGATTGCAATGCATCTGAAGGGAAATAGAGCAGAACTGTTTGACAGTTTATCAGATTCGGTTGATGGAGTATTCGATCGCTATTTAAAGTCTTATGTTGGCTCTTACACTAACAATGTTCAACAGTTACAATCTGCAGATTCACAAGGGTGTGGCTTTTACTGTTTGTATTTCCTACTGTGTAAATGTAAAGATCATCTAAGATTGAATCAGATTGTCCATCAGTTCAGTGCTAATGAATTACTTTGGAATGATGCTTTTGCTACTCACTACATTTGTAACTACTTCAAATACTGCACCCATGCTTGCACAACTTGTATTGACATTTATGAATGTTATTCGTCTGTCATGTGAATAAAATTATTCAGATAAAACTATGTTTTGTTGTATATAAATACCCGCTTCAATTGTCATATGTAAATCGTCTACATAGAAAGTACAATAAAAGCTAGCTGTAGCATGGACTGACAGTTACTTTTAGTCTTGTCTGCTGAGAGTTAAGACGTCCCCTTTCATGAGGAAACTTTAAGGGATACAAGTATTTTCAAAATGTTGGGTAAGACCAAGTCACTGTCATCAAAAACACGTCAACAAAAAATATTGACAACAAAACAACCCCTTAAGAGACGGTTTACATCTAACAAGGGAAAAAGAATCATAAAGAAGAAGAAAAAGACTGCACTTAAAATACAACCCATGTCAAGACAAAAGACTGTTGTTAAACGAGCCAAAGCTGTCTTGAAACGTCACAAGGCTGAAGGGTATAAAAGAATGCTTACACTGAGAAAATTGCATATTTGCTACCTTATCACCATGGGGGTTACAACCTGTCCCGACTGTGACAAGGGTTTTACAAGAAAAGATAATCTGTGGAGACATTGGAAACAGATGCATCAATCGACTGAAGATTCGTCTCCTTCTCCCCCTTCTACTCCTACACTTCCGGATAAACAACTAGCTAATAATGATGATATACAAAGTCCTCCTCCTCTGAATAGACACCTTCGAACACACACTCCCCCTCCTCCTCTGAATAGACACCTTCAAACACTCACTCCTCCCCCTCCTCTGAATAGACACCTTCAAACACTCACTCCTCCTCCTCTGAATAGACACCTTCAAACACTCACTCCTCCTCCTCCTCATAGTTCTCCTCTTTGTCCGGATAACCGAGTAACTCCTCCTCACGAAAACCAACGCGAGCAGGGAGGGTTTAAGTTCCAGATTCCATCAAATAGCATTGATGTTGGACCGAGTGGATGTGGAAAATCAGTCATTGTCTTCAATCTATTACGATGTGGATTCATTAACCCTCTGCCCGAATGTATTATCTGGTGTTATACTGTGTGGCAGCCTCTTTATGATTGCATTCTTCAAACATTACCTCAAGTAAGCTTCGTTAAAGGAATACCTTACAATCTCAAAGACGACAACTACTTTGATGCTGATAAAAATAATATGATGATAATGGATGATTTTTTGTCTGAAGCAAAGAATGATAAGAGGATTTCCCGTCTGTTAACCCAAACTTCCCATCACAAAAATGTCATTATCATGTTGCTGCTGCAAAATCTCTTCCCGAGAGGAAAGGAATCTCGTGACATTGCTCTCAATTCCCATTACATTACACTTTGTAATTCACCAGTGGACAGACAGCAGGTGAAGCTTTTTGCCAGAAGGATATTTCCTGAAGACATTGGTAAATTTATGACCCTTTATGGAAGAGCTGTTGAAACGCCTTATGGAAACCTCACATTGGATCTCAAACCCGACACAGGTGAGAAGAATAGACTACATGTGAACATTTTGACACCCGATGACATTAGTTGTGATAAACAGAATGATTCACAACATCAGCCACAACGGGTAAAAGATGCGCCTCCAGCATTGGACGTTCAGACAGCTCCTGACATTCGTCCCGATCACACTCCAACTTCTAAAGTAAGGTCGCTTGGCGTGGAAACAATATCTATGTCCAGTGACGACACGGGACCTTTCAAAATGGCCACTGCTTGTATGGACTGTGGTGTGTTAATAGAAAACACCGACGAGTTACAGCGACACATCAAGTCATGGTGGCCAGCAAGTGATAGTTTGAAAACTAAGAGGAAACGTGTCAGATACGAGAGCGATGACAATAGTGAAGATGACGATCAGAAAGGAGGAGGTCCTGGCATCCGACACCATCGTGGGACTAACATGTAAGCAGAGGAGTGGCAAAATGTTGGTTTACAACGCATCTGGAATCGTATGTACAACATCAAAAATGACATGCTGAAACTCAAGAGGAAAAAGTACAGACAATATGGTCGAACAGAAGAATGGATTGATAGAAAAATGAAACAAATGTGGGAAAAAGAATTGGTTAACAGTCTTAACAATGTTATTGAGTTCACTCAATACTTCAGACAGGCACCTCTATTCAAACCCAACCTAGAAAGCTTGAGTGATCTGGACCCTGCCACTGATCAAACTATCATCAAAAGCAAGATATCGCGTTTCATGAGAACTATCATGAAAGACATTATGACACGTGTGGATATAGCGGAAGAAGAAAGTGATACTGAATCTGTCATCGCTGCCGAGGATGTGGATAATGATGATTATGACAATGATGATAATGATGCTAACAATGACGGGAATGATAAGGAATAAATAAACATTGAGAACTTTCAATTATGTATTCTGTAAGATGGTATACTTCAACCCACATCACCTGTAACTGAGTAGTGTATGTCATATCAATAAACAATAAACATAATGAATATAAGAAATGTAAATGAAAATATAGTCGCAAGCGACTTTAAACGGATTCAGCATATATATGATTCATTTCCTATTAGGTACATTATATCAGCAGTCATTCCTGAAAGTTACACGATTATGTGTAAATGTGTTTAGCTACAGCAACCTATTCCTGTCCATCATGTAAAACGAAAGTAGGATTTACCCCCTTTGTTTACAGTACAAAATAAAGTTGCAATTGATCAAGATAAAATGCTTATAACTCATTGGTTATGTTTATTGTCAAACTAATAATGCTGTCCCCATACAGAGTAATCCTTTCCGATTCTAACAAGGTATCAAACAACGTGCTATGATTTTGCTTTGTTGAACTATGCACTAACAAAGATACACTTCAAACGTGGCGATTGTCAAGTTAGAAAGAAGGCAACTGTCAAACCTATAATACCCGCTACTCATTGGTTATGAACATTACTACTGCACTTATTTCATTTTTCGTAATTTCCACTTAGGTTGATGTAGTCATAATTGTGATTGCATACATGGTTAATGCGTAATGTTCTTTTGAATATTCAGGAAAATACTAAAAAATGCTTATTTTCAGACCCCTATACCACTTTCCCGATGTTCAAAGCTAAACTATTAACATTTTGATGAAAGGGTTCAGTATAAAAGTTTTTATGCTTGCAATTGTCTATTCGCAGGTGTGAATAAAAGTTCAATAGCATAATTGGTTAAGCAGTCATGATCCTGTGAACTTTGCTGAAAATGGCGATTTTTGAAAAATGACAATGTTCTTTGACTTGTCACACATAAAGTATGACAGATACGCGATTGAAATTTATTATTCTTCATGAGAGACATGTATACTTCACAGTGATCCATAAAATATTATTGTATCTTGAGTGGTTTACGAAGGAAAATTCTCCAAAGTAGGTACCCCTCGAAAGGTCTCAAAATCACAAAATTTAACTTTTGGGGGACTATGTCTAAATTGTGCCTAATCTATCATCTTTTACATGATCATGATATGTTATGGAATTGTTAAACAAGTTATTATAAAGAGATTGAAATAATTAACTTTGACATAAATTAATTGGTTACAGAGTTATGCCACTTTGAACATGCAGCCGAAAATCGCACTTTTCGAAAAGGTCCAAATACAAGGGCAGATAACTCGAATTCTAAGCCAAAATTCAAAATTCTGGTTCGATAACTTTTTTACACGTTTATCCAGCTTTCAAATGAGCTATCACACATAGCTGTATGTGTTGCTGGGATTTAGAAGAAGATTTTTGAAGACGCGTACCCTCAGAACCGAAAAAGTACACATATAATTCAGTTTTTTCGAAATTGCAAAAAATCTATTATTACGGCCGAAAACCGCTATAGACTTAATCGATGGGGTATGATGTTGCGCATATTTTGGTGAAAGTTTTATGCAAATATCTTGATAAGTTTTCGAGCTAATAAGGTTTAAAGTTTCAAATTCAAGGGGGGATAATTCACGAAAGAAGAGGAAAATCGAAAATCGGGCTAAGTTACGATCTAAGTTATGTCACAGGCTAAAATCCCTGAAAGTTTCAGAGAAATCGGTCAGGCCGTTAGTTCAGAACACGTGCCACAAAATCCGTGGAATAATAATAAAAAAAAACACGCCAATAACAATAAGGATTCAGCCTTATGGCTGAATCCTTAATTACATTTGTTTTGTAAATCATTTCAACATTTGAATCCTACACTTGTAAACATTACCACTCTCAATTGTTAATGAAAAGACCCGATTTACATTTTATGTTGCTGTTTATATTCTAATGTTTGTAATGTTATGTGCACAATAAATGTAATTTTCGACAATAGTCATTGTTTTGTGTATAATGCTTAGTGCTAATGGAATATACAATATACGATGAACAACATTACATGATGACAGATGGTGTATCATAATATTTTATGTGAGCTTGCATCAACAGTTTTCTCTTTTCATAACGAAAGCCAAACACGCGCCACTCACACACGCTCGTACACACGGAGTAATGTGAAAATAAGATAGTTTAGTTCGATATTCTAGAAATTATATCTTTTTTGTAAAAGTCGTTCAGACATATACCAATAGTTTTTAAAAAAAAGGATTATGTTGCTGTTTAAAGAAAGCTCACAACAAACCTCAATACCACGGTCTTCAATTCAATAACATATTTATTATTCACACATAAAAAATGGGAAGGGTCAATATAACAAGGTAACCAACCAAAGGGGTCAACTCGCATCCCGACCTGGTTGACCTGGTCAGAGACAAATAGAGAATCAGACAAAAGCACAAATACACTGCCGAGATAAAATCACTGTACAACTGATGACGCCATTGTTCTAGCTTAATATTCCCATACTATCAGAACCACACAAACTCTGATAGTACGTACTATATTCATATACGGAAGTTTACTCCCGATGGGAACTCTGACTCTTATAGTAATATGTCCATATATGGAAGTTTACTACTGATGCACACGTGTATGCAGAGCCATTCATTGGAGTTGACACAAGAACAATATCCTTTTCAGTGGTTCTTTATATGAAATCTATTCAATGTAAATTCAATGGCTTCCCTCCGTTCAAAATATTAGAATGTGTATGAAATGATTATATCTAAATTATATTTTTTTTTTCTCCAGTCGTATAATAATTATTTAACATGATGATGTGTTATCGTGTTAAATGCAATAATGCAACATGGATTCATTAGGGAGCAAATCTTTTCTAGTCAGCTGTCCAGATCCCCTCCCCCATTCCACGGTTAGGGGGGCTAAAACGCTCCCAAAGACGGTCGGGGGACCCATTGTGTGCGAACTCTATTCAATTCTATTTCAATGGAGATGGGGGCCCCCCTATACTCTCCCTCCTCCCCTCTCCATTCAACACCGATATCAATGGACAGGACAGGTCTATTGAGTACGGTCTTCCATTCAAACCCTGTCTCCATTCAAATCCCGTCTTAATCTTTTTATTCAAAAAGTTAATTTCAATGCAGAGTACGCAATGCGCTATTCAATATATCAATGCGCCATTCAATATTACAATAACCTATTCAATATCACAATGAACTATTCAAAATCACAATGCGCTATTCAATATCTCAATGAACCATTCAAAATCACAATGCGCTTTTCAATGTATGAATGCACTATTCAATATATCAATGCGCCATTCAATGTTACAATAACCTATTCAATATTACAATGAACTATTCAAAATCACAATGCGCTATTCAATATCTCAATGAACCATTCAAAATCACAATGCGCTTTTCAATGTATGAATGCAATATTCAATATATGAATACACTATTCAATATATGAATGCACCATTCAATATATGAATGCACTATTCAATATCATACAATGGACTATTCAATATTACAATGGACTATTCAATATTTCAAAGCGCTTTTCAGTATTACAATGGCTTTATTCAATATCACAATACATTTTTCAATATCACAATGAGCTATTCAAATTTAACAATGACTCTTTTGAAAGTCTATTGTTTTCGAAACAATCACTGGTTGCAAGTGGTTTTTTTGGTGCTATTAAACATTATCAAGTTAAAATTTTAGTATTTTGTAAATAAGTTTCCAAAATTACGTTGGGCTAATTGACGCGCGCCACACGCGGTGAATTATACGGTTTTAGAATAGAAATCGATACTTTTACCTTTATATCGTCGTTATACTGAGCCGACTAAGATCAAAATCGGCAACAGTCAGAAATTCTCGGTAACATAACACAATGTTAACGTTTAGCATATGTGACCCCAAACAACACAATGGATGTACATTTAATTGGATGTAAGAGGTAATTTTGGGTTTAATGCTACTTTAGTAAGGCAATTAAATATATATAATATAATGTAATATGTTGTTCTGCGTAGGATTCTTCCTTTTTGCATGTGCGTAAGAGCATGGTTTATAAAATAAGAGTGTGGACAAAATAAATCAAAAGCCAGTTAATGCATAAGGCAAATCATTTTTCTCAAATTTATTTTTGCAAATTGAAAAACTTTCGAAAGTTCCATGAAGACCAAAAGTATACAAAGAATGATTCTTTGGGTGATGGAAACTTTATACACATGTTTAAACTGATTAGGGAAATAATGTTTAGATATAGGATCCAATGTACATGTCTTTCTTTTGTTAACTGGCTTGATGTCTAAGTGTAAACAGGAATTGTGGCTTCGTGATGTGTAACTTCTGAATGAAACAGTTCCGGAAACAAGAATTGTCTATGTGGTGTGTATTTGTAATTATTCAATCCTATTGTATATCTACATTAGATATGAGTTGATTTGAGTTTTGTTTAACTCACTTTAAAAAGGCCAATTAATTATGTGGCTAGTGATAGGCTATTGATTTGAAAAGGTCACAGAAAGATGTGGAAATGATTTGTAACTAAGTCGTTCTGCTTTTTTTTAAATACATAGATATGAGAGAAAAGAAACTAAATTAAATCAATAGGTAAATGCACGTGTATAATGAAAATGACTTTTTAAAATTCACCCACATATTAAAACTGATAAAACTGGTTCAATATGATAAACACTAATACCTTCTGATATTTCATCAAGGTCAACGCGCTGACGAGGGGACGACGAATTTAGACACTGCTGCTGCGATCCGGGCATTTTGTCCATTCCTTGACTTTGATTGTCTTGGTCTGGAGATGAAATTTATTCTATTTCAATTTTGATTTTCGTTTATCCTTCAAGACTAATTCAGTGTAAGAGTGAGTAAACTGGAAGGATGGGAGCGCCGTCCCTGACGAAAATTCAATTCAAATCAATATGTCTCTCGAATTATTTTAATGGAGACATAATAATTCCTCATAACCCAAGGAAATGTTCAGAAGATAGTCAACAGTACTTCACTGAAAAAGGTTTTTGCGTAAATCGAAAATGCAAATAATATGTTGGACTGCTATACTCTAGATGTAGTTCCCCATATACCTGTCTCTGTCTTGTTACCGGGCTGGATGTCTGAGTGGAAAGAATCAAAAAGGCTATCTGATAAGTAGCTTCTGCATGAACTCGACTCACTGTCACATGTGTCTGAAACAAGGATGGGTTAGTAATTGTTCAATCATATTTTATATCTACATTAGATAAGAGATGAGGTGATTTCTATTTAACACACTTTAATAGGTCAATTTTAAAATGTGGCTAGCGATATGCTATTGCTTTTGGAAAGGCAAACAAATGTGGCAATGCTTTGCGACTGAGTCGTTCTGCTTGTCTACGTACATTAGTATGAAATACTGGTAACCAAAATAGATCAATAGGTAATTGCAAGTGTATACGGCAAATTAATTTTCTCAAATGTACCCTCATATTGACACTTACAACGCTGTTTTAATATATGATAAACACTAATACCTTCTGATATTTCATCAAAGTCAACGTGCTGACGAGGGGACGACGAATTTAGATACTGCTGCTGCGATCCGGGCATTTTGTCCATTCCATGACTTTGACTGTCTCCGTCTGGAAATTTATTTTATTTTAATTTTGAGTTTCGTTTATCCTTCAAGGGGAGCGCCATCCGTGACGAAAACTCAATTAAAAAAATATGTCTTTTATGTTTTTTATGGACACATAACAATTCCCTCAAAACGAAATGAAGCTTTGCAGAACATTATTTTTTACAAGTTTTGTGACAAATAGAAATTATATTTTCTAATGCTATACTCTAGATATAGGACCCCATATACCTGTCTCTGTTGTTACCGAGCTGGCTACTGAGTGGAAGTAAGTAACAGGACTTCCTGATGAGTAACTTCTGCATGAACTCGACTCTCTGTCACATGAGTATGTGGTGTGTATTTGTAATTATTCAGTCCTATTTTAGTAGGCCAATTTAAAATGTGGCTGGCGATAATCTATTGCTTGAAAAGGCTACACAATATGTCATAATGGATGAGACATGGATAATGTCTTTCTGCTTGTTTAAATACATGGATATGAAAGAAAAGAAACTAATTGAAATCAATGGGGAATTGCACGTGCAAATGACTTTAAATTTTTGAACATTTATTAATTAAAGCTGTTCCAATATGAAAAAACACGAATACCTGATGATAGTTCATCAAAGTCAAACTGCTGACAAGTGGACGACGAATCATTCAACTGCATTTTATTCGATGTCATCACTTTCACTGTCTATCTGGAGATTAAATATATTCTATTAGAATTGCAATATATGGTTATCCTTCAAACTTTGTCCAGAAAGTGTAAGCACAAGTAAACTACTGTCAGTCCTTAAACATGGACCGTTACCCTGTTGCAGCCATACCCTATTGGCTGGCTGATGTAAAGGATAAGTGTTAAATAAGTCTATTCTGAAGTTTAATCCATTACATTGACTGATGTTGATCTACGTTTTGATGCGCATAATATTTGAAACATGATATTATTGGCAACTAAATGTATATATAAATTATATAGTTATCCAGGCTTGTGATGAATTTAAATCGCCTTGTATGATTGATTGATAATTGTTCTTCCACTATGCATCCTTAGATTCATAGTTTAATAAACAATAATATGATCAGATAGATCTAGATTTCACTAAAACTGCAGAAAGCTGCCGTGTCGTCGGCTTTTTACGTTTAGTAAATGTTGTTAAAGTGATGAATACGTTTGGTTATACCCTATTTTTGTCTATATCGTTTGTTCATTCAACTGCGCACATATTACATTTTAAGCAATATCTAAAATATGTGCAGTGTCAAAGAACATTCCTGTTGAAAATGCGAAAAACGAGGATAAACATGCCGTTTTTCATGAAAGAGTGTTACGGAAGCATCCTAGTGAGAATTGTTTTTATCTCCTAATTAGGAGATACTATCACCTAATTAGAAGATACTATTTCCTAATTAGGACTTAGTTATTTCCTAATGAGGACTTAGGCGATAACTAAGTCCTAACTAGGCGCTAACTAAGTCCTAATTAGGAGATATCTAATTCCTAATTAGGAGATAACTAAGTCCTAATTAGGAAATAGTATCTCCTAATTAGGAGATAACTAAGATAACTAAGTCCTAATTAGGAGATACTAACTCCTATTTAGGAGATACTAACTGCTAATTAGGAGATACTAACTCCTAATTAGGAGTTACTTATGTCCTAATTAGGTGATAGTTATGTCCTAATTAGGCGATAACTAAGTACTAATTAGGAGAAAACTGAGTCCTAATTAGGAGTTAGCATCTCCTAATTAGGAGATAGTTTAGTTTAGGGGATATTTATGTCCTACTTAGGATATAGTTATGTCCTAATTAGGTTATAGTTATGTCCTAATTAGGTGATATCTAAGTCCTAATAAGGAGTTATTTATGTCCTAATTAGTAGTTAGGAGATAAAAAATAATCTGATTGTGACACTAGAATGCTTCCGTAGAGTGCTTAATCTAACTTTGTTTCTCATAAAAGATTCATTGATTTTCAAAATATAAACTGGCTTTATATCCCTTAATGTGATAAAAAATTATCTGAAAGGATTTCGAGTTTATTAATTGAAAGAGCGTGCTTTATTTAGGTAGACCAAATCGGTTAAAATAGCGTAATTTGTTGACGGCTGTATTGTTATTGATGCTGATAAATCTTTAAACCTTTTCGGTGACTCCCAAATTTTCGTACATTTTTGTTGAAAAGACATAACAAACTTGCTATTTTGAAAAAAAAATAAACGAATTCTAAAATTAATGATTTCTTCGTCGCTCCATCCTTAAGTGCTCTCATGTAGGCTTTAATTTAGGGAACTTGTCACATAATTTTTTACCATTGTTTCTGAGCATCCTCAGTTGTCAAATTCAGATAGGCCTTGCAGCCACATAGGCTTGTTATTCCACCGGTATGTAATACCATGGGATATAGTCAACGCCCCGTCCGTCTGTCAGTCCGTCCGTCCGTCTGTAATCATTTCGATTCCGGAGAAGAACTCGAAAACCATTTATCATATCTTTCTGAAACTTCACATATGTATTACACATTTACTGCAGTGGTGCCTTTTGATATTTTTATATTTTTAAATTTTTATTTTGTTTCGTTTCCATAGAAACTTGTTGAATTTGGACTTTGTTCAGAGACAGGTTCGTTTCCGGAGCACAGCTCCAAAACCGTTCATCATATCTTCCTGAAACTTTGCATGTGTATTACCCACTAACTGAAGTGGTGCCTTTTGATATTTTCAGATTTGTTTCTGAAAAATTATTTTTTTGCTGTTTCGATAGAAACATGAGAGGGATGTTGGTTGTTGTTGATTTTGACTGCTTCTGTAGCAGAAGTCTAACTCAGCATCTGTAATACCCACTAACTGAAGTACGGTAGTAGATACACAAGTATCTGTCAAAGATGTGTTTTACAAATTATGTGGAACCGGTGGGATATGAATCTTCTGATGGACACTGCACATATCAGGGAAACTTTTTATCCTTCTATTTCAATCAATCAAGTTTTTACTCATTTCGGTGAGCATCGTGTTTTAGATTTTTTAAAGGCTATACACCTTATTGACAAATTTTAACTTTTCATTATCAGCTTTTATTCAACTTGTGATAATACGCTGATGTTTTTACGGCCTTCGTGCCGTGTTCTGTTTTCCAATTGCAATTTTCTTTTTCAAATTAGGCAAATAAATTAAATATCTCGCCGCTAATGGCTGCAATACTGCCGAAGCGGCGTTAAACAATAACTCACTCACTCACTCATCTTCTGATGACTCTTGTTGCTTTTGTGTGCATTTTCAGTAACAGTGTTTGAAATGCACTTTAATAACTGTTCAGATATATGATAATAAAATCATTGTATTATAATTGTGAAATATAGTATTTGTTTTATGATAAAGAGACATATTTTGTTAGTTTGCTTTATAATTTAATTTAAGGGGAAACGATAATTCATAATGAGTAAAAGTTTTCTCCCTTGCAACTGAAAATTAACAGTTTCTAAAGGTTATTTTCAAATTATTATTCAAGTTATCCTGGATACATATTATTTTTTGGAGTAAATTTTCTTGTTGAATCGTGTTTCTATCAAACAGTGATTTTTTTCCAGCAAATCTTGAGATTATTTGACATAAATATTAATGTTTAACAGAAATTTTAAAATGTTTAATTTGAGGTAAAAATCTTCGAAATAACAATAAACTTGCATATTTGTCCTGCATCAATGCGTAACCATAAACCTTTATTAAAATAAGGCCATAATTATGAAATATGTTTCGCTTTTAAGTGTAGGATATGGTACTCAAAGCCTCCATTAGTTCGGCACAAACTAATGGAGAATTTGAGGACCATATGTAACTTAAAAACAAAGTCACTTGTGACTATTGAGGTCTATAAATTTGGACTGAAACTCACGGTTCGTTCGTTTTTCTACAGTTATTAAACTACATTATGATTCTGAAAAGTGTTAAATTCTTCAGTTCATCGGTTCAAAACAAGAAAAATATAACGAACTCAAAACCCAAATTGATACGATACATGTATTCAAACAATAAATAAAGTGCGACATCACCTCAAGTTGAAGAAGGCCGTCTTAACAACTTAATATTTGCTAAGTAATCACCTGTAGTTGTTATGCATTTGTTTAGGGATTAATTAAAGGATGCGCTTTTCAATCATTAAACGAATAAATTTTTCATAGTAACATGTAAATGATCATACAGTGGATTTGATACGGTACACATTAACCAATAACGATTGGTTGCTTCTGCTTTGTATTCAATCAAACAATCAATCAATCTTTATTCATTTCGTAGTGGAGGCCATAGGCCCAGGCTACATTTTGGTTCAACAGAGCAATACATGTATGTGTATAAACGACAGCGTAATGTATACTATAGGATATATTACATAATAAATAATAAATAAGCAGATAATAATTTATTATTGACAAAGGAGGAAATCTCTAAGATTCATTGCACTGTGTATATAAAAGGCTATGTTTTGTACAACATCTTGATTGTTAATTGACATGAGCATATTGAATTCATGAACGGTTGGGTTTGAGTAAAATTTATATGGTATATACAAGCATCTTAAATTTGTGTAACAATTACATACCAGCATAAAATGAAATTCATTTTCAATAGCCTTATCTTTGCATAAAATACATAATCTATTTGATCTGGGTTGGTTAACATATCTACCGGTTTCAATTTGGAGACGGTGTAAGGAACACCTGAATTTAGCAAGGACTGATCGAAATTTTGAAAATGATAATGACATTTTTTTACAAATCTAGAGTTTGGCATTTTACATATTTTACACCAGAATTTAACAGCTTGTTTGTAAGTACAAATACACATTGGATAACGTCCACATTCTCCCCTGACTACATGGTTGGAAGTGGACCGTTTGACATTTAAAAACCGTTTACAACAAAATATATGTACAATTTCAACTTCTTTAAATATATCAACTCCCCATATCTCAGCGCCATACAAAATAATGAGGTTGATTTTGGTTTCAAATATTTAAAAAATTAAATCGTAAGGTAATGGATTAAGCATGTAAAGTGATTTCAGAATACCGTATACAATTTTCTAGAATTTTTTAGAATTTGTATTAACAAAGTAAACTAGACTTGGAGGTTAGGAGTTGTGTGACTATCAGTGGAGGCATGAGTATATCAATGAATCTCTGAGTTTCGATTACATATATGTACATCTATATAACTCAATAGTCCGTTCGTCTAATGACTTGGAGAGAAGTGTGTGCAATATTTTTAGAACATTTGCACTTGAGCAGCAAGTTAATAATGATATATAGTAGATAAAGGTTAACACGGCCTTTTTCACATGAAGTAAGTATGATTAACTTATGTTGGAAGGGAGGGGTGTACATTTCCAAAATAGTCATGTACATTTACTATATGTATTACAGTATGAATTGGGATTGACACATGCACATTTCAAACATTAAGCAAACACGCATTTTAATAACTGAATGTATACTTCTCATAAAGCAAAGGTCATTTCACCATCCTACTGGGCACTTATATATAAAATGAAAGTCTGTACTGGGTAGTTGATTCAGTATCATTTGTCTCTGACGATTAGATGCCTTATTTGTTGTGTTGTGAGTATACTCTAAACATGGAACTTGAAAATATCATTACATGATAAATAAAGGTTAGTTAAAGAGCGTCAGTATAGGCATACATTGTATGTATATCAATGCATTTCTATTTTACAATTACATAGATCTTCATCTATGTAAATCAATATTTCGTACTTCTTCATGAATTGGAGAGAAGAAGTGTGTGCAATACTTCTAGAACATTCGAACTTCGGCAGCAAGTTCATAAGAATATGTAGTAAAGAAATGTTAACACGGGCTTTTTCACATGAACTGAATATGATTAACTTCTGTTCGAGGGGGAGGGGTGTACATTTCCAAAATAGTCATGTACATTTACTATGTATTACAGTATGAATTGGGGTTGACACATGCACATTTCAAACTTTAAGCAAACACGCATTTAAATAGCTGAATGTATACTTCTCATAAGTCAAAGGTCATTTCACCATCCTACTGGGCACTTATATATAAAATGAAAGTCTGTACTAGGTATTTGATCCAGTACCATTTGTCTCTGACGATTGGATGTCTACAATGTATGTGTTGTGTTGGGAGAATAGTCTAAACATGGAACTTGAAATATATCATTACATGTTAAATGTAATACTTAAAGTTAGTTAAAGAGCGGCAGTATAGGCATATGTATATCAATGCATTTCTTTGTTTCAATTACATAGATGTTCATCTATGTAAATCTAGATTTCTTACTTCTTTGTGAATTGGAGAAAAGAAATGTGTGCAATATGTTTAGAACATCTGAGCTTCGACAGCAAGTTCATAAGGATATATAGTAAATAAAGGTTAACACGGCCTTTTTAACTTGTAAATTTCCGAAATAGCCATGTACATTTTCTATGTATTACAGTATGAATTGCACATTTCAAACTTTAAGCAAACACGCATTTTAATAGATGAAAGTATACTTCTCATATTCACATTTCTCATATTCTCACATTTCTTTGTTTTAATTACATAGATGTTCATCTATATTAATCTAGATTTCGTACTTCTTCATGAATTGGAGAGAAGTGTGTGCAATATTTTTATCGTAAATGGTATCGAAGACGGGCGTTTCCACATGAAATGAACATGTTTAACTTGTGTTGGAGGGGTGTTTACTTTTTTATTCATCATGTTTCTTTACTACTCATTACTATATGAATGTGTATTAACGCACGCACCTTTCAAACTTTTAGCCAACAACAAATTTAATGGCTGAATGTATACTTCTCATACGTCAATAGGTCATGTTACCATCCAACTGGGCACTTATATATAAAAAGGGACTCTTTACAGGGGCTTTGATTCAGTACACATTTATCTCTTGAGATTAAATGTTTATGTGTTGTGTTATCAGAGTTATCTATTAAATTATCTAATAAAATTTAATGTTTTGCAATATCTAAAATTATTTATATTAATGTGACAACATGACAAAATGATTAGATATATAAATCAAAACAACAGTTGTAGATAATATGTATATTTTACCGGTGACGATTTTGTTGCCTTACATGGAGTTAGTTTTTAAAGCTCACATAATCACCAGGTTTCGCGGAAATGATTCCAACAACAGTAAAGAATAAACACACAAAAGGATTGATTTCAAATCCACCCCAAAATAGTAGAAACAACGTTTGAAAAGTAATTTCTTTAACACAGCCGCTTTCACTGATTGTAGTTGTCCAAAAAGCCTCACAGTGATCAAAGCCATTTAAAACAATGTCGGCATATTTTGTTCAGGCGTTAATTATTTTGGTCGTTGTACACATGTCTTTAGATTGTTTAATCTCCGACAATGTCGAATGACTGTCGATAATGGAATACAGCACCATTTTAGTTATATTTCGTTAAAACAACATCAATCGTGTCACCCTGCTCATAACATCAAAGGATTGTCATCTCGTTTAATATTTGGCCCCTATAACTGTTATGTAACAACATTCTGTCACCGGTTGCCAGTGGGGTAAAAAGTGACACATTTTCACATTATACCTATTTTTAACAATTTCTAACTTTATAGTGCTTTTAATCATAAAATATATATTTTTAAAATGTTTGTTTTACTCTCTATATTATTTTGGCACTTTGAAAAGACTTTAATGTTAAAGCTGACGTTAAATATGCGTTTTAACACACAGCATCATCATCAACTCAACACTGATAAACGTTCTATAGTTCCAATTCTTTCATTTGAAAATGGGAATGATACATATTCAATATTTTATCGATGTGATTTAAACAGTATTCTAATTCAACAAACACATGAATTGACAACCAAACATTACATGCAATGAAAATTGATCAACAATATTTAGGTAATCGGTGGTCTCAAAGGTATATTTACAAACGCGTGCTTACTGATTGCAAATCATTTTTCAAAATGTTTGACTCAACAATTCTTGCTACTTAATTGTATGGAGCAGAAGTGTGAGTTTCAGACATTATGACATTATTGAAAAGAAACGCGTAAAAAATGTCTAGAAGTGAAGGCAAACACACGGAGATATATCCTGTATGGAGAATGTTGCAGATTCTTAGTTCATATATGTCAAGATAGAATGATATAAGTTTAGAAACGTCTCTTAAATATGCTTTCTAATAGATTACATTTGAACGTAGGCAATGTAATGACATGATGATTTTTTATGATAAGAAAGGTAAGTCAAGTTGGGTTATTGTTGAACTATTTAAGTATATTGGTTTGGGGGATATACATATGTATGTTCGAGTCGAAATGGCACAGTCAGTTGATTTCAATTCAAATTTTGTAAACAATGATACACAAAGACTGGACGATATATTTACACAAGAAATGGCTGCATCGCTGTCGCTTTCAAACAAATGCATGGCCATGGTTGGAAGACGAATATCATTCTCATTGAATAAGTTCGTTGTTTCCTAACCTGAGAACAAATAACATTCCTTAATATTATCCTGTACATCCAAATAGGCTGATATTCTCGCTGCTGTTAAATAATCACTTTTTTTATTCGAAACTTCTAACCTTTCATCTAGCAGGGAATATTAGAAACACTTATGTATGATGGTATGTAGAATATGTCTATATCATATAATATATATATTAAGAAGTGAAATGTTACCGTGTTTGCATGTGAATCATTTTGTATGTTTTGTGATTTAAACGGTATTTAATTTCCAGATGGTACATGGACAGGGGGATTGATAAACAGGGTTACCCCTATATAAATATCTCTCCCCGTGACGTTGACAGGATTTATACATTATAACATGAAACGTACATTACAACAAGAAATAATTTCATATACCAAAAACTGAATATTTAAATTCAACAATTACCACAACCTATATACATGGACATTGAACAATTGGAAATAAGAAATGCATGCTATTGCATGCTAACAAATATGACATTTGGTTAAACTTCACGTGTGTTTGTATGTTTTGTACTTCAGGCCTTTAGTCTCGAAATATTTGAGATAAAGATTGGGAATTAGAAATACATGCCGTTTAGACAGTTAACAACATTAAAATTTACATTACATTACATTACATTACAGTTACATGTGGGATCACGCTATCTGAAATAGTACACATTTTGAGACTTTCTTCGTGACGCATATCTCATGGGATTCGAACCAACAAGAGCCGGGCACCAACCGCCAACAGAAATTTCTTCTATTTCAGATAGTGTGGTCCCAACTAAATAACAAAGCTACACGACAAAATAACATTTGCGTTTTTAGAACATTTGACAAAAAGATACAGTAAAAGTACTTACACCTTTATCAGTTATTGGATACACAGAATATACTTCGGATCCTTTCCATGCAAACACACGAACAAGCGCTATTGTTAATCATTTGATGACTAAAGTTAGTAAGAAGGATGAAGCCGTCCCGACTGTTTCACATTTATATATGGTATAATGACGTCACAAATGAACCTCACGTGATTCTGTAGCTCCTCCTTGCAAATGAATTATAGTTGTCCTTATTTGGTGGTACGTTTTAGTCATACATCACATCATACGTTTAACACGTGTTACTATACATATTGTTGATATTATGAAATGCGCTTGATAAAGTATTACGTTTCAGCTTTCAAGTTTATTCTATATTAACGTATTATAGATTTCTTTGAGAGGCATTTTAGAAGCTGGTATGGTGAAGTTCTTTGGCTATTCAACTTCCTTATTGCTATACCGTTAAAAAGCAAGTGATACATTATCAACCAGGAGTTTTGTTAATTATATTTTGTTTACATGCGATTGGATTGATGTACATGATGGTTAGAGAATTGAAAGCTTTGATGAACATGGAGAGGGTGAGTTTTCACAAGAAATTAGGTTGACGTACATTGATAAAATATAGTGATATAGAAATAAAAAAAACAAAAACAATACTCTACAATATTCTAGACTGAAGACTGAGAGAATCAGACAAAGTATTAACAAGAGTGTTCAGAGAGCACAAAAACCCAGTGTTTTCCTATTGTTGCATTAACTATTCTCAAAATAAGCAGTTTAAACGTAAGGGTAATTTTCCAAAGGTTAGATCTTATCATCTAGATCTGCATTTAACTGAGACAGTCTTTGATCAGCTTGAAAAATATGACATGCTCTGAATGACCCAATGAAAAAAAATATTAAGCATGTATCAGAGGCCTATCACCAATTAATAAATAGCTAGGGCCATGGTTTTTGTTTTTAACTAAAAAAATTCAACCTACATCAAGGTCACAAGGTAGAAGGTTATATCATTCCCCGTCTCGAGTTGGTTAATGGTAATTGTTTTTTATTTATTATAATTATTATGTATTGGAGTGTTTTTTATTTCTATATATAGTTAGTTAAATACATAAAACATATTTGATAATTCATTTAATATAATAGTTTGACATACCGAAAGTGATACAAGCAGGCAAGCAATCGATCGATAAATTCACTGACGTGGACCAATTAAATCTAACAACTAACCCATTCATTCATTACGCATTCTGTGCGTATAGAGTGGCTAATGTGTTCTGTGTATGGAGCGGTGTGTGTGTTGTGTTTAGAGGGCCACAAGTGGAGAGAGTGTTGTGTATGGAGAGATGTGTATGGAGTGGCTAATGTGTATTATGTATTGAGTGATGTTTGTTTAGGGGGTCATATGCGTTGTGTGTGGAGTGGTGTGTCTACAGATTGTCATGAGTTGTTTTCATGGAGTTGCAACTGTGCTCGAAGAATGGAGCGTCATATGCGCTGTGAATATGAAGAGTTAGGTATGGAGTGATGTGTGTACTTTGCATACAGAGCGTCACATGTGTTGTGTGTGTTTGAAATGAGTGTATGGATGGTTATGTGTGAAGAGGTATGGAGTCTGTCTTTTGTGTGTGATGTGATTTTATTAATTAGTATAATTCAAGATTCATTTATTAAGCTCAATTGCCACCAACGGTGGTACAAGAGCAATACAGTTATACAAACATATATACATAAATTAATCAAGACAGCAGAGAGAGACAAATATACACATATAGATCCATGTAAATACATATCATCTATTATGTATATGAAATATTTACATAAAATATACATTCATCAAACAAACAAAAAACATACAAAAAATTCTTTTAGCAGTTCTTAAAGATAATGTTTATAAATTTTGCAAGTTTCTTTAGTACTCTAATATAATAATGAATGGATGCATAACCAAATAATGTAAGTGTGAGGTTGTCTTGTTTTTTGTGTATTGTCATTATTTTATATTTTATAATATTTTATTATATTTTATTTTATCATTGTATTATATGTTGGTGTCTTTTAGGCCTGAACAGGCCCGCAGTTTGTTCTTATGACACAGAAATAAACTACTTTTTAATAATGCAAAGGAACCGGTGTTAAACGAAATGCAGCCTCATAATATAATAAATTAAGCAGTAATAGAAACAAACAAGTGTTAATGAAATTATAATTATATTATGCTTTTGAACATTAATATAAACGTGAGTTTCAGAAAAATGCACATTTCTTTTTGTATTGTTAAAAAATTGACAAGCTTATCTCCATAAACTCGTGTCATTGACGTAATGTTAATTTCCATTCAGGGCAGTGATTCATTAACGTATCCGGTATATATCTTAGCTCAGTAATTGGTCTGTATATCCATCTCTGGATTAACGGGAATAGCTTACATTGTCAACGTTAAATAAACACGTATTTAGCTTGGGAAATTTGCTGCATTAAATGCATTGAATGAGGAATGAAATGAAACCAATGTCTTCGTTTGTCTTTCTTTACCTGGCATCAATTTAAGTATTCACCGATCACACTGCACCTCGCAGTAAAATGGCAGTTTGTTGACTGTAGTGTGACTAATATGTAGCTTGAAATGACAAGATAATGACATTATTATTAACACTATGAACAAACACCGTAAGTAAACGTATATTTCTTTGTCAGGGTACATTTTAAACAATGTCTTTTAAAAACAAACGTTCATAAGAAAAGATTTGTCATGTCCCTTACAAAAATTACCGGAATCAACTTCCTGTTACCAAACCTACAAACGTGTTTTTCTCCATGGCATGTCGACCCGATTCTACGATTACTAGAAGGGGACCCCCTTATATATGAGATACATGGTTTTAACCGGATTTTTGGGGTCAGAGAAGGGGGGGGGGGGGGGGGGGGGGGTCGCTTTATACACATTAATATACTAATATAATAAGATATACTATCACGGTCAAACATTCAAAGGAGGGTGACTTCAAATAACTTTGCTGCGACTTTGCAAATGCTGAATACACAGTTGAAACACCTGCAACAACTTGAACGTAAATTACATAATAAATTATGCTGTAAAATGTCTGTAAAGTGAAGTGAGTCACTGTAAAACACTATCGACAAAACATATACGCACGAAGTTGCCATTACGTTTTACAATAAACGTTTCTCTGACAAGAAACTCTTTTAAGACATGTATAACTGATTTGGGTCTCTATATATATACAAACTTTCCTCATTAAATTATAGTGCTTATGTCACTTGAAAACATCATTATCAAGCATGTTGTCGTCGGGATATATGCTTTTATGATACGGAAACTTTGACAACACGGCCTGCATTTGTTTAACACTAAAACTATGGCAATTTCAAGGAGAGGTGTGCATCCCCTTAATTAAAAGGGGATTGCAATTCTTTGGCTAACTGTAATATTTAGTATATGTAAAACGTAAACAGTGTAAGGGTTCAGACATGTCAGAAGAAATTGTGTTAACAAAAATAATATTTGACATCAAAATATGATGTTTGAAGTTTGAATTTAATGAATATTGAGTTATTAGCTCTGTCACAATGATATGTTGAAATTTGAAGATTAGAAGAAAATAATAGAAAGTCCCAAATATCATAAAAAAGGAAACTGATGCGACGAGGTCAATTTCTCTACCTTTTTTTAAAAATTAATTTTCCGAGTCCGTCCGATTGCAGAAAAACTTCTATACTACATGTACAAGGGGAGGTGCCGAATTACAAGCGAAGTTGGTAATATCTTATTTTTTTTTTAAATTTGTGTGTACGAAATTGTGTTCTCTGCATATGCTCAGAATTCAAAATTTGCGCCCCAAATCTTCTACTATGCTTATGCATATGAGCAGAGGTTCAGAGCAGAAGTAGATGATATTTTAAAAGAAATAATTTCATACTCTTACCTTCTTCAATATGGCCGAAATGCAAATCTGTTATAGATAAGATACTTATAATTAAATAATACATTATACAAATGTATCAATCTGATGAAATCATTTCAAATTTTGAAATGATTCACAGGATTTTTTTCTAGGCAGAGGTTGCGCATGAATGGTGAAGGGTATTAGTACTGCAGATTAACTGTTTAATTACATGGTGACTCAAGTTTGTTTATATGGTCCTGATTGAACTGATGAACCTTTGGTAACTGATGTTTCACAAAAAGTCACTACTTACCCCAATGTGAACCTTCAAAGGTTTTGGAAACATTTACTCATTGACGGAATTCAGTCTGTATTACCGATATATCTTTTGACATGTCATAACTAGACGATGTCGAACCAGCATCGACATATGCAGAGGGCATGGATAATTTAAGCACAGATGAAAATACTTACAGTTCCCTTTCCCCAAGGATTTATCTTAACTGTCAAAAACAATCATTTAAAAGATTGACTACTTTTTCTTATATTAATGTTAAAAGGCAAAATAACACACACTAATATCACATTTAATTCTTTTTTTTAAAAGAAGGACTACAACAATTATTCGCTTAATTACATAGTCCAAAGAAGTAAAATGAAATTATAATGAAATTATTCCCGGATTCATGAGATTAGGATGTTTTAAAACTGAAGATGTCAACACATTTGACAAGAAGCTATACGATTCAAAATGAAATTTAGTTCTTAAAGATTAAATTAAAAATTGTGAAAAACGGGTGAACTCAAGTTGTTGAGGGTATCTGTTTGAGGGTAGCCGCAATAGTTTACACCATAATTTTATACATCGTACGTGGTAGTCAAAGTGTAATCCATAGCGTCCACAGAATAGAGAAAATAGAGAAAAAAGGATTGGACTTAGATGGCAGCCTTGTCGCACTTCTGTCAACGTGTGGACATAGTTCGTGATAGATGAATTATTAATCTTCACAGCAGATTTTACTTTTGAATATATATCCTGCAAAATGATAAAGAATTTTCCATGAATACCTTTCTTCAGTATTAAGAAGACAGGTTACAAGATGAACCTAAAACAACATAAGGCCTATTTGGCTTAATAACGCTCGTTCAGCAAAAACTTCATTAGTGATTGTACAGAAGAAGAATGAAATGTTTGTATCTTAAAGATGCATAAAAGTTTTGCATGATATGTTATTTGGTTCTAAGTGTACCAACTTACAATAGGTGCTGGTTTTGGTTATATCTTCTAACTCGACTTTCATATGCACCCCCAAATGATTATGATAACAAACCAAAGAACGGTCTCATACATGTGTGACTTAATGGCTGCAACAAGCCAAGGTCCATTGTCCGGTTTTCGATCACGACAACGACTTTGAATTGTATAATATTCGTTATACTGAACTGATTGACCTTAAAATGGTTATTTTCGGTTAAAGTGGATAACTTTAAATTGTATAACACATGTTACAACATTTAACATTTTTGTGACCTCCCCAACATGATTATGCCGCTTTAATTGCACAGAACGTATACGAGCAACGGGCATCAGAATAAAGGATGTAAAACAGACATTAGTCAAGACGATCAAAGGCCTATTGACATTGAAAAGCTCACTTCTAAAAATCCAAATGAAAAAAAACCAACAATGCAATCAACTTTCACCCATCGTATATCTGCATGCATTTCAAATCTTCAACCTGATGTTAATAGGTTTGGTCTGACGTGTTCCAGCTTCTCCGGTGTTTGTACACTTGTACAGAATACACAACCATTCGTGATTGTAAGTAGGATAAGAAGTGTTAGATTTAAGTTAAGTGATGTATTGAAGTGCTCTCTTAATGTGACGATCTCCAAGAGATGGTTCATCATCTGTCTGCAAGTAAAGTTCATGAGGAACAAAGACACTATCTGAGAACCAGATGATTGAATGTATCTGCATTTTTATATAAGAGGGACGTGCAAATCCAAAGATATCCAACTAACAACCCTCTCAAATTGTTTGTTTTTCTGCACTACACCTCTCCTAGTATATGTTATTAGGTCTTCAGACGAAGATCTGAAAGGCCTACTGTTATTAATTAAGGATTCAGCCTTATTCGGGCTTGTTGTTTTTAATTTTTTTTATTTGCACCAATCTTATTACACAGTTTCAGCAAAAAACGACTGAAGATTATTCAACCAAACTTTACAGTCTGGCAGTCCTTACTATACACTCGCCACAAGAAGCGTTTGGGCTTAATCGGTTGAGCCATTAAAGGTCCCAGTTCGAATCGAAATTTCTATTTTTATCATGGGAATTTTTTTTCAAAAATCCATCTAGAGACTTGAATTTTTTCCCAAAATATCCGCAATGATTTTGCAAGCAATAAAGGAAATCATAGCGAAGTTGTCAGTCAAGTGGTTTAGCCGCCGTCTTAGATGTTTTAACCTATTAAAATTATCCGACCCCATGTACCTTTGCGGAAACAACACTACTCCGAAGATTTTTGCACCTAAGAGCTGAAACTCTATTTACATATAGCTGAAGCATTGGGGAATAACAAGTTCTTTGTTCTTTTTTTAGCGAACTCCTAATACAGTGACCTTTCAAAGTCAGGCAAAATTTGAAAACCGCAAACTTTAAGGGGCGATAATTCAAAAACCTACCCATCGAATTGAACGATTTTTTCAGGAGAGTAAGACAGGGCTATCGTCTTTATGAATCAATAATAAAAGCGCTCGCGTACAGTCATTTCCGGTCATTATAAAGAAAAACTTTAACATGGGGGAAATTACCAATTCACAAAATCCACATTAGTGACTTGAAACTTTTTGCAAAAGATGCGCAATAACAATAGGAGCAAAAAGGTAAATCATGACAAAGTTGTAGCTCTCATGGTTTAGCCGCCATTCTGATTTTCCTTAAAATTGTCTAATTTTGACATGTTAAATTTCGCTCTAAATAATCCTAGAGACATACTAAAGACTCGCTTGTTTCAAAAGATTCTTAATATATTGACAAGCAAAATACATTGCCATGGCGAAGTCGTACAGTGCCAGACAAAAGTCACTTCCCCTGTCTTGCAGTCTGAAAGTGAAATTACTGCACTATTATCGCAACGGGAATGAAGTCGGCTCGCAGGACTGGCCCGTGATTTCTGCGCTACTATCGCAGTAAAAGAGTAGGAGAGTTGCAGTACGGGTCGACTGAGCGGTTCAGTGGCTACCGGGAGGGCGGGGCTTACATGTACGCGCTCGTGATTACTGCGATCAATGCTATTGCGGCCATAAATTGACATGTGCGTAAGATGGTCATGGATGGATGGTTGACTCAATAAACTAAAGATATAGTGATATTTATCTTAATAACGGAATTCTTATTCACTGTTATTGTGAGGTAAACGCGATTGGAGAGAATAGCATTCCTGTAAACACATGCAATTGCACTCGGGAAAATTCACTTTTTATAAAGTTTGAATATTGTCGTCCACATAATAGTGTATTTAGAATTATATTCAGTTACACAGTGTGTCCATATTGTGTAGTGTTTATTATTGTTCTTGTAAAAGTAAACTGCTTGGATATGATAACGGATACATATTGTGTGTAGGTGTTTGTGTGGTATGGGGAAGTTGTGGGTCGGGTATTCCCCTGAAGCCGGTTTTGAACTCCGGTAAAATCCTTATATGATGTATATTGTTTTGACAATGCTTGTGGGTAAAATTAGAACTGATCATTTTGATGATCAGGAAACGAAATGAGACTTGATTTTCAAAGTGATATAGTATGCTGTAAAGTTGTATTATACATTGATTGTGTTCATTTAGACTTGCATAAACATATAGAACTGACGTCGGAAGGGTCATATCCATAACGGCAAATGCATTTCAACTTTATTCACTGCCGATGATATAATCACCAAGCATCTCAGGAACGATTCGCCGAAACCATAATCATATTTCTTTTCCATTGAAGAATGTTATACAATAATATTCATTGATATACCTTTATTTATATTTATATTAACATTATCAATTATATATTTGGTAAGGGCGTCGCTATATTTACATTGTTATATGGGAGTAAAGTGTCAAAACCCCACAGGACTATCTTTTCTTATCATTTGTCATAAAAGCATTAAATTAGGTCTTATTTCGGGGATGTTTCTTTCTGTATGTAAGTGGATTTGATTAAACTGTTGGCTTATCTAATTTCGCTCCCGTTTATGAAGTGTGTAATTAATTATACAGGCAGATGCTGATCAAAATCGTTAACATACATGTAGTAATCTTTCAATGATAATAAATGTACTTTTAAACAAAACATTTTCAAGATATTGTATTTTAGTTTGAGGTAAATTTGACAGGCTAATCTGTTAAAGACACGCATATATACATTCAAGGTTCAAATATGTATTCCCAAATACACGTATGCATGTCTATAAGATACATGTAGATAACTATTACTGTACATTATAAAGATTTACATGTATGATGTTTATTGCATTTCGATAGATGTGTGACGAATGTAAATAATATTATCTAGATAGTAGATACTGTATGTGTGTGGACTATTGTTGCTTCGGTATCTTATTTTGTTTAGTGAATATATTTACACTTCTAAGTGGAATTTTGTATGTTTAATTTTATGAATAAACTATGAATTTATATTCACATAATCCCTATGACATTTGATCTAAAATGTACACATTAGTTCAGTGTGATTTTATATTGAGATTTTAAATAGATTGTATTTTAAAAAGTTAATACATAGTTGACATGGCCATTTTAATAAACATGAATGGAAACGAATATTTATATTAACATGTCACCATACACTAAAACGGCGTTTTCCATTTACATTTATAGCCGGACATGTTATATCCTTGATTTTGTTAACCCATTCACACATCATTAACATAACCGATTCAATAGTATTACTTTAGTATGAGAGCGTACCTTTATTTCCGCTAACTGAGCACTGCGTGTATATGAGTTAAAAAGAAATCACTAGTGAAGAATTGGGGCTAGAAGAATGGGAGTTTAGGTAGATTAAGGGATTGTTGCTCTGTGACAGAAAAAAAACCGAGATACATGTACATGCTGAATGTTCTGAAAAAAAAAATTAAATCAAAAGAATCCGTTTTACAGAGAATTGACGATGTATATAACACCCTACAATTTACTATCAACAAAATTGAGACCGAAGTCACCTCTGTAAAAACTCGGGTCGACGCTTTTGAAGCAGTGACAGATATGCAAAACAGCCAGATTGATTCTCTTTAAGATAAAGTATCCATATTACGTGCAGACCTTGACTACAAGAAGCTACGAGAAGCTATACTTAAAGATCTTCACGATCGTAAACAAAACCTTCTACTCAATGGGATTCAAGAAACAAAAAATGAGAATGCAGAATCAGTGCTTCGTGATCACCTGATATCAAAAGTAAAACTTGCTGAGTCTTTTGTGAAGGATATCAAATTCAAAACTGTCCATCGACTTCCAAAACCAAATATGCTGACTCTGAAAATGCTAACCCAAGACCTCCTACCATAATTGCCTCCTTCCTCAAGATGGAGGACAGGGATACTGTCTTTTATTTCAAGTCTAAGCTCTACGGGACTGGATGCAACATCGAAACAGATCTCCCCACTTCCATGAAGAAGATCAGGGCCTATCTCAACAAGACTGCCTATGGACTTAGAAAAGTGTACAATTTGTACACCAGAGTAAGGGTTAAGGGTAAAGACTAGTTTTTAGAAGTTAAAAAACCAAATGAACCCAACACTGCATGGAAACGCCACAATGTTGAGATACCTGCTTCCCTAACCCAATATTGAACAGACCCACTCAATGATTTTTAGTGCAGTTATTAAATCTCTATGTGTATTTGGTGTTGCATACATCAGACTCTTACTTCTCCAAAATGAACACATGGATAGTATTAAAAAACACTAAGCTAATAATTCATATTATCCTATCTACTCCTTCAATGCATGCATGTTTAACATAATTATTCAGTTGAATGAATTAAAAGATTTAAATAACATGTTGACAGAAAATGTAAGCCAATATTGAATAGACCCAATCAATGTTTTCAGAGCAGTTATTAAATCATTATGAGTATTTGATGTTACATACATTCATATATCAATCTATTACTTCTCCAAAATGAATACATGGATTTCTTAAAAATAAACACTAAGCTAATAATTCATATTATCCTATCTTCTCCTTCAATGCATGCATGTTTAGCATAACTATTTAGTTGCATGAATTTATATATTTAAAAAACATGCTGACAACAACTATATCCAATATAATGTTGATTTTGTTTTACAAATATTCATGAATTATTTACTGTAATCTGACTATTATTACATATGCATTGTCAATATCATAAGTATGGAAAAGTATAGAAAAACAAGCACCCATAGATGATATCGAAAAACCATAAGATACCAAACAAGTTAATACCTATTTCTTAATGTGCAAGTGTATTGTCTTCCAACTGTGTATTGAAATAGGTTTATGTATGTATATATAAATATGTATGTGTGTGTGTGTGTGTGTGTGTATATATATATATATATATATATATATATATGTATGTGTGTATGTATTTATATGTATGTATATATATGTGTGCATGTATATGTGTGTTACCATACTTACATGTGTAAGTATCCTCTTGTGAATACATGTATGTGTATCTATGTGCATGTGCAAGGATGACCCAATATACTTAGTGACCAATTGTATGTATGTATTTATGTACATGTACTGCTTATTTGTGGATGTTTAGTGTCACAGCTTTCTCCTGAAATGATAACCATTTGTTTTCCTATGATTCTAAAACCTTAAATCATTATAAAGAATATAATACAGATACACATATCCAACTATATGTAGATGTGTGTATGTGCATTGTTATGTATATACTGACTGAGTACCTTCTACATATATATGTATGTGCATGTATGGTGTACGTATGTATGTATGTAGGTATGTATGTATATGATAATGTTTTAATTCCAAAGTCATTTGTTTACATTCATATGTGTCTTGATACTCATCCTGTTTTGAAATACGATCATGATTTTCACTTACTGGTTAAACAAAGGTGATATTTTACTAGACTACAATGGTATTAACAATATGTAATACTCACATTTATATACCTTCCCAAATACACAGTATCCTTAACTGATAAATTAGACAATCTGATGTCAAACATTCTGGAAAAAAACACCATAAACATAACTCCCATAACATGCATGCTTATCCTGCACGCCTTCAGCGACCAACACGCACGCTTGAAAAGCACGAGCCTTTACCTCTTACACGCGGCTCGTATGAAAAAATCAAAAACGCATCCTATAGTAGTCTCTCCTATGACAAATGATCTACCCTATACTTTTGTATATAACCTTACCTTTCAGTTTCCCTACGCTCTTGTACATATCTCTTTCTTTCTCTCTGTATTTACGTTACTCCCATTCCATTACTTTTACAACGATACATATACATGCTTTTACTTTATTAGCAACGACAACTTCATTGTAATAAATAAAAATGAATGGTAGTCTAAAAATTGTTACTTCAAATTGTCAAGGACTAAAAAATAAGAAAAAACGTGTCGAGGTATTTTCAAATCTTAAACGAAAAAAAACAGATATCTATTGTCTCCAAGACACCCATTTTACTCCAGAAATTGAACAAGTAATACAGAGACAATGGGGCTCGACAAAATGTTTCTTTAGTTTTGATAAAAGCAATGCTCGTGGAGTAGCGATACTGTTTAATGAAAAATTTGACTTCAATATGATAGACCAAAAACAAGATAAAGCAAATGGAAATTACCTTGCACTTAAGATCGAAATATGTGAAAAACATTAACTCTGATAACTTTGTATGGACCTAATACAGACAGTCCTTCTTTTTATGAAAACCTTTTTGAAACTATTGCAGAATTCGACTCGGACCATATCACCATTTGTGGAGACTGGAATCTTATACAGAACCCTGACCTAGATTTATTCAATTACAAAAATATAAATAACCAAAAGGCAAGAGAATTTGTATTGTCATTTATTGAAGAATATGATATCATTGACCCTTGGCGACTATTAAACCCGGATATTACACGATACACATGGCGACAAACTAAACCTGTTAAACAGTCGAGATTAGATTATTTTCTTTTGTCTAGAGATTTAGAACCATCTATTGAGAATGCAGATATTGAACCTGCTTTTAAGTCGGATCACTCAATGACTTGGGTAACTTTGAAATTATTGGATGTTGATAGGGGGAAAGGGTTTTGGAAATTTAACAATTCATTACTTTATGATAAGAACTATGTGGAAGAAGTTAAGAAAATAGTCAATACAACAAAACAACAGTATCAAATAGGGTTAGATGATAATGGAAATGCAATTTTTGAAATAAATGACCAACTGTTCTTTGAAACTTTACTTATCATGATAAGAGGTTTTACTATCAAATATTCATCAGAACGAAAACGGGAGAGGGAAAAAAATGAAAAAGACCTTAACAAAACACTCGAAAATTTAAATAAAAGTTTAGATCAGAGTCGAGACGCGGCTGAAAAAGAAGAAGTCGTAAAAAGAATAAACGATGTCAATCTTAAATTGAAAAATATAATTAGCGTTAAGGCTGAAGGTGTGATATTAAGGTCCAAAAGTGAATTGAAGGAAAAAGGAGAAAAACCGACAAAATACTTTTTATCCCTAGAAAAAAGAAATTTTATTAATAAATCTATAACAAAATTAGAAACACAAGAAAACAAAATCATCTCTTACACTAAAGAAATTATAAACGAAACTAGATGCTATTATAAAAATATATATAAGAAGCAAAACTGTTCGCCAATCGATCTAGAGGAACTCTTTAAACATTGTGAGGTACCAAAGCTCACTGACTTAGACAAAGATTTGCTCGAAGGAGAATTAAAATATGATGAGGTTTTAAGATCGCTTAAAAACATGAAAAACGAAAAAAGTCCCGGCCCATCAGGTTTTACAGTAGATTTTACAAATTCTTTTGGTTGGACTTGTATGCCTTTCTGATTCGATCGCTGAACATGTCTTACAAAACAGGCGAGTTATCTATTAGCCAAAAACAGGGTCTTATAACATGTATTCCAAAAAAATATAAACCAAAGCAGTTTTTAAAAATAAAAATAAATGTATCGTATAAGAAAGCATCAGCCACAATTGCCAATCGAATGAAAAAAGTACTTCCAAAAATAATAAATGAAGACCAACGAGGTTTTCTGTCAAATAGATATATTGGGGAATGTACAAGGAATATGCAGAGTGCATGGAAATCCCAGGTCTACTACTACTTATAGATTTCGAAAAAGCTTTTGACTCTGTAGATTGGACATTTATCCAAAAGGTTCTTGACTTTTTCAACTTTGGCATAACAGTTAAAAATTGGATATGCACATTTTATAGAAATATCAATTCAAGTGTACTCGTTAATGGAAGCAGACAAGGAGATCCACTTTCGCCGTACTTATTTATTATTTGTGCTGAAATATTAAGCATTATGATTCGTAATATTAAAAAAATTAAAGGAATCAAAATAGGTGACAGTGAATATTTGATTACTCAGTTTGCAGACGATACCTCTTTAACACTAGATGGGACTGAAGCATGCCTTCAAGCAACATTACGAACATTAACAGAATACGCCTCCTTTTCAGGTCTTAAAATTAATACAAGCAAAACCCAAGTTATCTGGATAGGTTCTTTAAAGCACTCAACAAAGAAAATATGCAAAGATTACAAAATTGATTGGTCAAGAACAGATTTTACTATCCTTGGCATAACTTTCACACATAACTTGGCAGAAATGGTAGAGAGAAACTATAAAGATAAACTAAAACAAATTAGGACAACATGAACCAGTGGCTTGGAAACGATCTTACCCCACTTGGTAGAACAACAGTTTTGAAAAGTCTTATTCTACCTAAACTTAATCATATCTTTACAACACTTTCAAACCCAAGTGAAAATATATTAAAAGAGCTCGAAAAGCTAGCATTCAGTTTCATTTGGAAAGGTAAACCTGATAAAATTAAACGTACAATAATAGCTAGAAGCTTCAAAGAGGGTGGGATTAGAGTTCCGGATATAAGAAATACAATCATTTCGCAAAAGATAAGTTGGGTTAAAAGGCTCTTCGATTCTGAAAGTAACTCAAAATTAAAGAAACTTTTCTATATTAACGTATCGCCAATGCACAGAGAGTTTTATCAATACACTGAATCATCCCTCATTGAGAAAGTCTGTACTCCAAGAACAAACGATTTTTGGAAAAATGTTTTAAAGGCATGGGGATGCTTTGACAAACAAATGGGGAATACCGTCAACACTCAATCTGACATCTTATCCCAACCAATATGGAATAACGACAATGTTAGAATAAACAACAAGTCTATAAATAATAAGAATATGTCAAAATCCGGTATTTACCTGATAAATGATATAATCAAAAGTGACGGTAAATTTCTAAATTACCTAGAAATGACTGGAATATACAAATGCAAGACAAATTTCCTAGAATATACTGGCATTACCCAAGCAATTAAAGCATATTTTTTAAAATACAAAATCAAAATAGAAAAAAAACTAGAAATGCCACTTGTCCCATACTGTATTGAAAATATAGCTAATAAGAAAAAGGGATGTCGGAGCTTTTATGATATATTACAAAAGACAGAAAACACTATGACAGAATGCAAGTACAGAAAAAAGTGGGAATTAGATCTTGAATGTTCAATTAATGAAAGCGAATGGAATAACATAAATGAAATACCCTTCATGTCTAATCTAAATTCCAAAACAAAATGGTTTCAATATTCCATACCTCATAGAATTTTGCCGACAAATGATCTTCTGCAAAAGATGAAATTTAAAGATGAAAATAAATGCAGTTTTTGTAATAAAGAGAAAGAAACCATAGTTCATCTATTTTTTTTATTGTCAAATTGTTAAAAACTTATGGAACAAAGTTAAAGAATGGATAGAGACGTACACTGAAGCGAACATAAAGTTTTCCAAACGAAACATTTTTCTTGTATACCCCGAATACTGAAACAGGGTATTGAACATGATAATTACAAATGTGAAATACACCATTTTCAAAGCAAAACAATTTGGTTTAAAACCAAGCTTCACATACATTCAAAACGATCTGAAGAAAATATATAACATTGATAAATACAACTGTTATTCGAATTGCAAGTAATCAAGATATATGAAATTTTTGTCATCCTGCCATTTACTTTTCAAAGACTAATCACTTCTTCTTTATATGCCTTTGTTACCATTGTAATTGAAAACTTGATACAACCTGTGCATACTTGCATGTATGCAAATTAAAATTCGCCTATATGTAAATGTTGCTGTGTAAAATGTCACTTCTTGATAGTTTGAACCTAAATGTATATGTACCTCAAAAAGAAATACAATAAAAAAATTTTTATTTTGTGAACTTCCATGTATAAGTAAATTTGCCTCCAAGTAAGTGAATAAAACCGTAATATAAAAGCGTACCGTCGCTGACACTATCAATGTATATAACACCTACATGAGCGTTAGCAAATCGTGAATATTTGGAATTTATTAATTACGCTTGATCAGTGGGTGACCAGTGGGTCACGTATTGTGATAAACGCGCGACTACCTATACATGAATGTTACGTAATCTGGTATATCATTTATATCTAACGACTGAATACACGCTTTCAATACACAACCCACTTTCAATACACAACCCGTCCCTTGTTTTAAGCAGTTTGCTTATTCGTCTTCGTTGCGTCTCGCCGAGTTTATTGTCTAGCTCGATATGACATGAGTTTGTGGATAGTATGTTTTAAAACGTAACATATGTCTCATAAGTCAATTTGGCTGGGCATTTACTAATAATTTGTGCTATATATTATACAATGAGTTTTATGCGTGACACTTTAATAAACTAACTGTCTAACTCTCTGTCACAAGTAATATATAAATTTTGAGTTTCCAATAGTGTGTGAAACAAACGCATCGTCATTCGTTCAAACTGCTAGTGATGATCTTCTATTTACATGTAGTGTTGATATTTTGTGTCATCAAGCGATACGTTGATCGAGGTCACGGTTACCGATTGGTAAACTGTTGGTACAGTCAGTGCTGGTGGTTGGTGCCTTACGCTGAGAAAGTAAGTTCAAATCCCGAAAAAAGTCACTGGTCTAGTGAACCTACCGCCTTCAAATTCGAAATGCAAATTCTTTCGTTTTCGGTTACATTCAGTCTATAGATTTGAAATGTTTCATTCGACTTGTGTATCGTCATATATTTGGGAAAATATCAAGACAATATTTCTACAGGTTGTTTATTTGAAACATGTCGAAATGTTTTCAGCACAAGGTCGTATTTATGGTAATGATTTTAAAGCTGCATCCATTGTGTTTCATAAAATTTTATTAAGCTTTAATACGATCCAACATACCATATGTGCTGTTTACAGTGCAAATAAATTTACTCGGCTTGCATATTCATCCCGTATAACCAAATATATCATAATTACTTGTTTCCAATTAAAATAGAGTAACATCATTATGCATATGCGGAAACCAAAACTAAACGTCCCATTTACATGCACAGTAGTTATATGACCTATTAAACATTATCAGTTTGTCTGTTATAAATAAGATTCCAAAATTACGTTTAATCATTGGCGCGCGCCACACGCGGTACATTGTCCGGTTTTCGATTAGAAATCACTACTTTTAGCTTCATATCGTCAATATATTAAGTAGACTAAGATCAAAATGGCTATTTCGGCAACAGTCAGTATTTCCCGATAACATAACACAATCTAGAACACAACGTTTAGCATATCTGACCCCAAAAAACACAATGGATGTATTACAGACAGATATTTTATTCAAATCTCACCTCGATTGCAATTTTATAAATATGTACATTTATTGATAAAACGAAACAGGTAGAACATCGAGCCATCCACTATGGGGTTATGAGATACATGATATTCGAAGTAGATCACGGGATCAACAAGTGTGCCGGTACGCGTGTCCGACACGGTGGTATCCATTGATGTGATTAAATTGCCATTTGAATGGGAGTTGGTAGACACGGTGATGTAATGGGCATAGGGGTACCGGTGCCTTTGGGCAATACGGAAGATACAAGTGTCGTACAGTTCATGGCAACCTGTCAAAACACCGTGTAACTAATAGCATTATCAATCGGTTTTGCCGAACTATGAAACGTGATAATTATTACAAGTAAATAAACACAGAATTATATATCATATTTTGTAAGATATTTACTATAAGGAAATGTATAATATACAAACATACACACCCTATAAACATGTATATACTTGGAGAAACACTATACTAACATTAATCCATCTACATTCCACACTATTGTTTTACCGTGGGGAAATATACACAGGGAAAAAAGGATTGTACCCCTAAATGTCTGATAAGAAAATAGACAATGTATCAGAAAAAGAAACTGTGTGATATGACAGAAGCGTCATCTACAATTGTAACAAAGCAATTTTGTCCAAAAAGAAAAGAAAAATTAAAGTCAATAATGGTTGTTCTATTGGAGTAATACCATTAAACTGATAAACCTTTAGTACCTGTAAGAATGGAGTTTTATTTAGATCTTCGTTTTAATTATTAAGATCCCCAAACGTACACTTTTACGAACATACCTAATGATCTATTTTCTATAGTTGATGTTGCAAAAACGTTTTTTAAATAACTCTAAGAAGTATGTACAGTATTATACAGTTTAAATATTTATCGCTTAGACATTCTGCTTCTTACCGTTTTCGTTTTTTCGTGTATATATATATATATACATAACATTATCTCATACAAAATGTATAGGCCTACAAATAAGAAATGTTACCGCCGGTAAATTCCACAACATAACACTATGGTATTTATTCGACGTGAAGCAACGACAACTTCAGCAATCATTTGACAGTAAGTGCACATTTCATCTTTACGCCCGCCCAGTACAGTAGTAGACCAATCAGCTCTTAACGGCTTAATTTGCGACCTGGACGCATCGGAATAGCTCCGCCTATATTAACGCAATCATCTCGCAATTATCGTGCGACAGAGACGCTAATTTGGCGGGAGACTGTCGCGCTCCTGTCGCAGGAATAACGCAATCATGACCCAACTGTGCTCCGACACGATCGCGGGAATACTGCAATTTTACTCCCATGACTTTTGTCCGGCACTGTAAGTCACGTGGTTTAGCAGCCATTTTATATTTCTTTACATGTACAATGTATGAGGTTTTGTCATTGAAAGTTGAAACTTTTTGTAAAAGATTCGCAATGATGTGGGCAAGATGTCTTAATTAATGTCATAAGGAAATCGTTTTTTATGTGTAATTAAATTTAAAGCAAAAGAGTTAATCATGTAGGTCCCATGACTTAGATGCCATTCTGGTTTAGTGATTGTTCAATGCTTCAACAGTTATACAGAGCTGACAATTTCACATAATGTAGCTGATGTATTGCACTCAAAATGATACATCTCAGAAAACCGAAATCCAACGAGCATTCAAAGTTGTCTGAAAATGACAACAAATGAACAATTTGAAGGTGAGATTACTCAGAAACCTGGATCGGGAAATTCGAATTCATGATCGCTGTAGAACTGCAAGATAACTATGTTTTACGGTCTGCAGAAACTTTGAACACTTGACATTTTTCAACATTTAAATTATGAATATGGAACAAATGTTTATAATTAAACTAAAAACTTGCAACTTGTTTGAAACGAAAGAAAATGTGATAACGACAAAAACGTAAATCATGACCAAATCGTAGATCACGTGGTTAAGGTGACATTTTAAATTTCTGTAAAATTATACAATTTTGAAATGGGGTTATTTATACAAACAAGACCTAAAGACTTGCAAATTAGTTTAAACAATAGCTGATATTTTTATGACCACAATATAAATCATGACGATTGCACCTAGAGACTTGCAACTTGTTTTAAATGAGAGACAATTATATTGTGACATTGTGACAAAAACATAAATGAAGGCGCCTTCGAAGGTCGGGTGGTTTTGCTGCATTTTTTATTTTCACAAAATCCCTCTTTCTCAGTAACTAATAATTCAAAAAACATTTGAACTTAAACTCATTTGAGACCATCTAAGTACTATGAGAAAAGATTGACATGGCGACTGCACAACGGTCTGAAGACCTAAGACTTAGTATTGCTTTTGAAATCGTTCAGGCAATGATTGAGATGTGAGAATGCATTAGTACACAATATACAGAAATTCCCTCAAAAATCACAACATCAGCTGTATTTAAGCAGTGCAACTCTCCTGGTAGCGTACAATATTTGTGAAAAGTTTGAATAGATAGTTTTTCTGCAATCGGTTGGATATTCATTAAATCTAGGAAAAATACAGAAGTTTGTGAAAAGTATAATGAATTCCTAAAATCGCTTGTATTTCAGCACTGCACCTGCAGGAGTATTAAAGATGGGTGCAGAGTGTAAAAAAATCGGATGTATACTTTTTCTGTAATCGGTTGGACAGTGTTTTTAGGAGGAATGAACAAAATCCCAGGTTTTACTGAATACCGTTGGTCAGGGTATAATAATTCGGAATTTAATGTGCCCTTTATAAAGCTTACACATTTCTTAAAATAAACTATTCTATTTTTTTTATATTGATCTTTATTTTTGATAACCCAAGCCATGTGATCAACTTATCAATCAATATATTTTAAGAATTATACAGCTGTATTTAAAAAAAAGATCACTTAACATTGCCTCCCATCGTGTACACACGTGTAGTAATACAAGTACAATTCTTTCAAATAGTATCTTTATTCGTGTTTGATTAACTTATACAAATATACTTTATATTGTATATTCCTTTAGATTATAATTCAAAGGAAAAAACAACTTTTATAAAGTGAGCCTCAATAAACGTTACCCAAAATAAACAACAAGGAATTATAAGAATAAACGTTTAAAACTTCTACCTAAGTATCTTTATAATAGTAAAATTAAAGTTACCTTAAATCGCTCTTCGGCGGAACATTGGAAAAAACATTGCTAGTTCAATTAAAAAATATGTCAGGATATACTGACAAGAACAAAATTAATGACGGATTTGTGTAAGTTGATCCCAGCGTTACAAAACAATTTGGTGAAAAAAGACACACGACGTAAAATCGAAGATAAGGCGCACCATAAAACTATACAAGGGCAATAAAAAGCTCTCACAACAAATGTTTACGAGAGGATGTCACGGGAATTTATACTTTTCCTGCCCCACCTATGTTATCAGTAAACATGAGACAGAACATATTATTCACGTTTCTTAGATCAATTGATATGAATTCCCAGAAGGATCGAAAATATATGCCTTGTCTCTAACAGCATGCGAAATTAAATGTTTACATTTATATAAGCCTTAGATTAAAACATGTGTTAATGACACATTCACATTATCAATTTCAGCAAGTGCAAAATGAACCAAAGATATTAAACAAAGCATAATAAATTCACAACTTTAACAGCAGTTGTAAAGTTTAATGCGTCACTGGAGGACTGTTCTGTTCAAACAATGGAACGCAATATTGTATGAAGAGGTTTCTCATGTGCATAGAAACTTCACATGTCAGGTGTACTGGGCAAGAGCCGATTTATGAATTTAATGATTACCCGAAAAGAAGACATTCTTGTAATGCGTGCAATTGGTTACGTGCAGTGTTGTAACCCACCCGTTCCGAAAACGGTACCTGGGTTCTGAAATCAACTCCTCCCACAGTTTTTTTTAATCAATCTTTTGATATAGATTGGTAATACGCATGTGCTTTTTTTAACCAATAAAATTAATATTTTCAAAGTTACGGCCATTGACTTTGAGCAGTCGACTTTCTCATTTCAGACTGTGTGTTAAACTTTAACTAAGCTTGGCTTTCAAACTTTGTCTTTTATGTGTATGCTTCCTTTGTTAGTGACCATTGCTGTAATCATTACATATTTTTTCACTTTTAACCTTGACCATCATGAAAGACACATTTTTTGAAACGTTTACCTTCATCAAAACTTTTATTTCGTCAGCATTTTTAAATGTTATGTTTCCAATGTCAGATACTGAGGTTATCATTTTTTACCTTGTGACCTTGACCTAGATGTAGAAAGCATACAGTGTCGGCCAAAAGAAACGCCTACTAGATATCTTAACAGATATCTAGATAAGATCTAATATATTAATATTTGGTAAATTACCCAAAATTTAAAATGATTATTGGCAGAAAAGTTTCTGCAACGAAAGGACAAACCCCGGGGGTTCTTGTGCTCTCATAACACTATTGTTTTATAAAGAGTGATTTTTAAAACATTTCTATCATTAAAATTCATTGATACAGTTCGTTTCTAGAAATTAGGAATTGATACAAACCGATCGCAATGGTAAGGTATTTGAAATACTGATTGGCAAAAACAGTAAATCAGTATATATATACAGTAAATGTATATTTCAGAAAAGATTATGACATGTGGATCAGAATTTTATGAAGTGATCATATTTGTACCCTGAGTAACGTCCACATACTACATTGTTTTGGTATCCATGTGAATTCTGATGAAATATTGATGAAATCCTGTCTCTCTACATTAACAACTGGGCAAGTAAAGGGATATAACTAGTTAAGGACATTTGTAACAATGACATTTTCAGCTCCTTTCCTCCTGAATTGAAAGCAACTTAAGGTACTTTAAATTATTTACATGTTTTAATACAATACCTGATTCTTGGAAATATACCATTAGACAATCTAGAGACATTCCTATATTTGACTTACATATATCCCTTTGTCATTTAATCTTATTGAGAACTTCAAAGGATCTAGAATAGATAACATCTTGATTTCTTATTGAGATGTACCCAACGTATGTATCAACCTTTAGCACGCTGAATTGTTTTCAGGTTTGTAAAATTTTAACACTTACGTCACATGAGTACCCTTCATTTATAGTTTCTCTCTCCTTAGTAATTAACAAAGATGTTTTGAAATTCATATATTTTCCTGAGTAACATGTTTTACTAACTTATTATTGTCATAATAAATAAGTAATTGATGTAATATTTTTTCTTTTTTTACAGATACAATGGTATAAAATTATTATGATGATATGTGTTTTTCTTTCAGAAAACAAGAGCCTGTCATAAACGATCGCAGTTGTATTTATAAAATTTCGACGTAATGATATCTGACACAATGAAAAATGCCTTTACTTTCGTGTGAAATATTTGTAAAATAATGCATCAATCGTAATTAAATTTACACAAAAGATTCAAATATCTATTCACTATTCTATTCTTCACTATTATCTATTCTGTGTTGCAAATATAAGCAAATGGCATTACAGTTTTTATATATTTCTATATATTTTATATATTTATATATATTCATCGATATCACGGAATAAAAAAATAATAATAATCTAAATCACTTTGTAAATATTCCTTTTAAAACCTAAGTTAGAATACAATTTTGTAATGATCTGCTTGACATTATGAAAATATGGTCTTAAACTGTTGTAAAATACAAAGTACTGTCAACAATGTCACGTGATGAGCTCGACTGTACAAAATTGATCATGTGATCATGTTTCGTTTGTCACTACACTGTAAACTCGTCGATTCAAACACTACTTAATTTTGGAATTCTTTGAAATGTATTTGTTTTTCATTCTTGTTAATATCATGGACGTTATAACATGTGCATTAATCTAATATATATATCAGACCAAAAGTGTATGTGACCTAGCCGAGGCGACACAGTGGCATCCATTTGCAATGAATTCGAAGTGACATGTCTATCTATGATTTCGTTTGAAAACGAGTATAATTTTTATCAAATTCCAACTGAAAACTTTAAACCTTAAACATGATTCATTTGGCAATTGTATTCATACAATTATGTCATAAAGACGAGATTTGTTAATGTGAAATTTACGTTTAATGAGGTGGGGTGACTGCTATGTTTCACGGCTGCACTTCAACTTGTAAAATCGCAGATGGGAAAGTGAACTCAAACATGATACAAGTTCATCATTATGGTAGGATATTACATTTTTTTTTTTATAAATGTATAAATTATTATCAAAATTTAAATTTACTCAAAGTGATTTTAATCGTAAAAACAGCGGACACATCTGGGCAGGGTTGACTTATGCAAATTAATCGGGTCAAGAACATTGACTCTACGAACTGCTTAAATACTAATTACAACCTCATTACCTTGATTTTGATCGAGGTTTATAAAACTACATCGTTTAAAGTGTCAATTTGTTTAATTTTGAACTTTAAACATTCTATGGTTAGATCGACGACCATTTCTAAAATAGATAGCGGTAGGTATTCGGAATAATTCTCATATGTAAGAAATAGCGGATGTTTTCCATGGGGTTACTTGAAAAAATGGCCAATATTGCACTGTTGTTGAATATACGAAAGTGTAAGTGAAATTTTCTGGGTTTTTTCACGGATTTTACAAAAAGTAATCGATTGATGTTTCCATATGCCCATATTTTCGCAAATTTGCCATTATTTTCTAACAAGAATATATTCAATGTCTACATTTTTCAATAAGCCAGATTATGATATTCTGAAAACAATGCTGTAAATGTATATACTTTCTATTGAATTTCAACCCTTTGAATCGAGTAGGTAACATTTTCATTAGGACGTCAAATACGACCTTGTTTTGGCAGTTTAGTGATTGAAAATTTGTTCAAGATTTGTAATTCTTCATTTCTCAATAAAAATAAAATTCTACAGAGATACTAATATCATCATGTAAAAGCCCATTGATTTCTGATTCGGAAAATGTGAACTTTTCATGAAGCACGGAACTTTGTCACACACTTTTGTCAAAGTCGATGACGTATCCATACGTCATACTCAAGCTGTCAGCAAACGCTGCCTACAGCAGTGAGGAACTTAAATGGCAGACTCTTGTGTGGATGCAAACTGTGACTGGAATAAGATTTTCACGATTTACAGAAATAAATAATAATAATAGATAGTTTTCATATAGCGCACAAATCTCCACGTTGTGGACTCAGGGCGATTCCAACATGTCTTGAAGGATGTCAAACTACAGGAAAGTATTAGTTCTCCAAATCTTTAAGAAAGTTATACATATTTTTAAGTTGAGGTATGCATGTAATTACACATCTTTTCATACATGTAGTTGGAGACATTTGATTTTTTTGGGTGCAATGTTCACAAATCGAAAGATCTCAAATTATATTTCCTTCCAAAATTGTTAAAAAAGTCAATTTGGAAACAATAAAATATACAGGGCTTTCTAACTGCAGGGGATTATTCTCTCATGTCAATATCTTCATCTAAACTGGGCCCATATTTTCAAAGCTCTAATAGCACTATTACTCGTAAGTGCCATACATTAACATTGACTTAAGATTATCTTACACTACGACAGCTTCGAAAATATGGGACCTGGTTCTTAAATAACCTTTAAGAGTCGGTATTATAATCTGATCTTTGGAAGTTTTTTTAAAAACTTTTACCAAAAGCTTGTGATAGAAAGATAGTAGCCCTTGAGTATAGAGTCACTGTTAAAGTTCGAGTATTAGCGGACCAGAGTAATAGTTTATTAATAGAAGTTTAAACATGTCTCTTCTCCAAATGAAGAAGACCAATGTTGTGTTGCACATTTGTTTTACGGTAATTGCAGTCTATTGAGCAAATTGTTTTTTGTGTTCTTTGTTGCATTAGGCAAACCCATATGTTATTTGAAAATACGTAACAGTAGGACAATCGAGCAACCGTCATATAATGTTGCAAAAGCTACACATGCCCCTTTACCATGTATACAAGTTATATTGCCTATAAAACATTACCAACACAAATCTTTCGTTTTCCTTTCTTTCTCGAAAGTAACCTTTAACTTAATGGAGCTCCACAACTGTGGCTTCTGATAAAAAAAAATATTAGAATTTAAATGTGATTTTCAGCAACAGTATTTTCTTTTCGATGAAATAGCACCCATAACGTGTGACAAACATGATTCTAACAAAATTGTCCATGTCACTTTAAGCCCTATATTTCAGTAATAAGTGTGAGTCAGCTATCAACAAGAGGATGTTGCTTCTGGTTTATGTGATGTGGGAGGCACACAGCGCAGAACAACGTTCAAAAATAAAACATTAAATATCAGTGGGGATATGACATATATAATACACGAGATAAAGACCCATTATTTCAATGGGGCATTGGGACGAGTGGGTCGCAATGTCATCAAAGAAGGCGGAGTTACCATGAAAGTGTCACAATGTCACAACAGGAGGCGGGGTTTCTATGAAAGGGTCACACTGTCACCAAAGGAGGTGGGGTTTCAACGAAAAGGTCACAATGTCACCAAAGGAGGTGGAGTTTCTACGAAAGGGTCACATTGTCACCAAAGGAGGCGGAGTTATAAGTCACAAGGCAAACATAGCACATCAAAAGTTAAGCACCTCCACTTTTTTTCACAAGCAAAGGTTGGTTTATAAGACAGAAGGCAGTCTGTCAGTAGGTAACCGTATGGAATAAGGGAATCCTAATCTGGCAGTTTAAAAAAAAATTCATTAAGAGTACGTTTCGCTTCTTTTTGGATATTTTCATTTATACAATTTGTATTTGTATTTTGGTTTCCAAAACCATGTTACGTGATATTGAGAAATGAAATTGTGTATTGTTAGTAACTGTGTAAATCAATCCTTTAAAATCAACTAGTCAAACTTTAGCAACTGCCTTTTACTCAAATGTGAATAGTAACAGCACTATGAACCTACAAAGACCCGAATTTAGAAATCGTCAATTTCAGTAAAAGTGGCCTGCTAAAGAGATATTGTTAGTATAAACTGTATTGACACTCTAACACAAAGAGAAGAGTGCAATTAATATACAAATAATTCATATAAAAGCTAGCAAAATATATATTCAACTAGCGATTAATATAAAGACCTAATAGTTGAGGTTCGTAGTGTATAAGACCATTTTTTACTAATTGTCAATACCATTACAGTCAGAATCGTTATAAATATTAAATAAAGATAACCTAAAAGTCTGACCACAAATATATAAAAGGTTCTGACAAATTGCCAGTCATTGTAAGTTTGAGGGTAGGTTTTATGGGCAAATAAGGATGCCGAAACATACACGTATTTGTAAGGAAAAAAAAGGAATGAGATATGAGTTCATAAAAGATTGACCTCTTTGAGTGAATTTTGAGTAGTTGACAGTCAAATAGATCCTTCTTCATTCTGAGAATGCTATATTTCGATAAAATTAATTGTGCATTATCAAACGATACAAATACAATATTAAAATAATGACATTGTTATCCACAATACACATGTCCTTACACGGCAATCAATGAATAGAAAGGTATCTAAACTATACAATTTAAAAAAACCCATAGATTTGAAACTGAACTTTACACAAATATGCTACAAATATATAAACTAAGAACCATTTCGGTAAATGTCCATTGTGTTAAACTACAACTGGGAAAGGAAACATTTTGAACTAGACATTTGTGTATGTGATGCACTGTGATGTCCCCCGCTCCACCTTTCAATTCAACCTTATTCTCTTAACATTATTTGTCACTTATGATTTTGAGATGGAGGTCGGAAAAGGTTCCTTATCCCTATATGCAAAGTTCAAATTGTTTCCATGGAAACCAGAAAAAAAATACAAATTAGAATAACCTTAGTAGCAAAAGGCACCACTCCAACACTGGGTCTAACCACACACTAAGTTTCGCAAAAAAAACGGACGGAGGCGAAAACATTATGTCTCCCGCAGACCTTTGTGGGGGACATAATTAAAGGTATAGAACACTTAGAAAGGCTGTGCAGTTTGTGTAAATTAGGATATAAAGAGGATGAATGCAATTTTCTTGTGAAAATAATCTCATTATTAGATGTTAAAGATATTCTAACCTCAGGGGGTAGGCTTGGCGGAAATGATTCTGACAACAGTAAAGAATAACGACACAAAAGTATTGGATTGCAAATCCACCCAAAAATAGTAGAAAAAACGTTTTTAAAAAATACTTCAGTTTTACAGCCGCCAAACGTTTCATTAGCCAATCATCTGCTAGCAGAGGTGTGACGTGTTACTCAGGAGTCCTGCTCAACGAGTAGCTGGCTTATGTTATTGTTTACATTATACACTTGTATTTATCACTGATCTCACTTGTCAAAACAGCCTAAAAGTGATCAAAGCTATTAGAAACAATGTCGGCATATTCTGTTCAGTCGTTAATTAACTTTGGTTGTTGTATACATGTGTTTATATTGTTTAGTCTCCGATAATGCCCAGTGGATATTTCAGCGTAAATCTACTGCCATTGTTTTTTCATTGTGTCATTTTGAAGTGTAAGTTCTATAGAGTTACTGCGTGAATGTCCATCACTGACCATTTCTGTTATGTCAAACTCTTATTCTAGCAATGAGATCTCGCTTTGAACAACGTAAGTCAAGCGATAACAAAGATTTGAATGAAGAACAAGCGAATGTACCAAATGATCGGGTTACATATCTCGTTACTATGTCTCACGTTTATCTATTCGATTATTTCACAGTTGAAATGAAATAACAGCACATATGTAGGATACTATCTCAAAGTATTTTGATTCAATAAAACAATTCATTAAACAATGTGTTCCCACAATTATACAAAATTGGATCGGCAAACAAACCAGAATTCATGCTAATCCTACTCAACGAAAAACGAGACTTTTTTTGCGAAGTATATATCTATATCATTTTACAAATTAAAAGAAATACATATAGATTGTTGCACTACATTGTTCAATTGTAAACAACACTTAACGATGTCCTTATTGATTTAAATAACTAACCTGTTGTCACCATGTGATTGCTAATCCATGTACATCGGCGTGCATCATACATAATAGTGAATGACCGGCTGCTATCACCGAGGAAAAATAGAACATAATATTCTTGAATTTCGTTGGCTGAATATAACATTCCTTATTTTGATTGGCTCACTATGTCCAGACTGAATGTCGCCTATATGTGTATCTTTATTTTAACTAACGACCGGTTCAGTATCACCAGTTATGTCATATGACAGGACGTTGGCAATATCTTGACGCGCCACCTCTTATATAATTGAACCGGTCCAGTGATTGATATCTTGCATCAAAGCAAAGGTGTTATTGCATTAAGCGCAATTACTGAGTGTTGATTACATGACTAACTTCTGAACAATATAGAATTAATATAGAAATTAAAAGCTAGATTTTCAGCATTCTACATTAACATTTCATCGATTTTACCCAAATAACATGATAGTGATGGAACAGAATCTGAAAGAAAATGTGTACCGAAAAAGAAAATGCCCTTTTCATTTCGATTTGAAATTAATCATGATTCCTTATCATAGATACATTATTGTAGGCTTTAAAATCTTTTGACATTTTCACCCGCCACATTTCTCTACAGTTGTATTACACTGAATAAAATAACTGTCTCAATGCTAGTAATTGTAAATGTACAAGATTATAAATTTAACGATAGCTCGATTTTTTTCCCTCTAAAAACTGTTAACCAGTAACAATGTTGAAAATTTCTAAGTTATAATGCACTTATTCTATTATGAATAAAAAGTCAAAGAGAAATATTTACTCAGTAGACTTCAAACAATACAGGCCTCTTGAAACTTAGAATCAAGCACAACACAAAAATAAATTATAGTGACGTTTACAATTGAAATTATTCATTTCAAAACATATTGTAGCCTATACAACACTCCACTCGATTGGGGAAAGAACACAACTAAAACCAACGATTAAATATCGAAAAATGCTTCAAAAACCCTCCCTACAGACGCAAAAATACCCATTCTATCGGAAACGTACAATGTCAAAAGTTGTTATTATGTTTTAAACGAATCATCGACGAAAATCGACAAATCGCCTAAGTATTCCATCGTAGCAACTTCTGAGTATGACGTCACATCGCTAACGAAGGTTATGCTACACTGAGGGGCCGCGGAAAACTGTTTGAAGAATGAGATAATGAGCAGGCCAAATTTACTCACTTTGAACCGCGATATCTGGCTAAGTAGGTGACGCTTCGAAATAATAGTTAGTGTTTTGTTTACTTGAAAGTATTGTCTATATGAATAAACGAATTAACATCGAACAAAACTGAGAGGTTCTATTATCTTTAACGGGCAGCTTACCTTCACAAGGACTCTACGTAAGGTTGTTTACGGGAGACTCCAACTACAAACATGCGCGTAAAGTAATTTATGACGTAAGGGGCGCGGCTCACATTTTTATTGGTATTAGTCAACAACTGTTGCATCCAACAGTCTGTTTCGTTGCTTAATGTAAACTAAGAACGAGGAATAGGTCATATCATGGCCCGGATCTTGATTTGTCATTGTCTGTCATAAAACACCAGTTGATCATGTGTATATATGTATTCGCAACATGGTCTATGGTTCAAGACAAGTAATACATACACATTTATATACAGAATAATTCGATCAAGATGGCATATGCATGTAAACATGTTATGCAGATACAAGATACAAGTAAGGCAATAAATATGTGCAATGTACAAATACTAACTAAGAGTTTTAGTAATCTTAAGGACATGGTTTATAAATAATTTGTGGTCAATAATTGTTTCATTGCTAAAAGGTTAGAACATTTCATAAACTGATGTGGGATATAGTGGAAACGTTGTTGGAGAAGAGCTTCACATCGAATTGAAAGAGATAGTGAAACTCGTCTCCTATAGCTGGTGAATTACAAAAGTTACATAAACGTTCATGTTTTGGAATATCATGCAAGCGTCCGGTTTCAATCGGAAAGTTATGAATACTTGCCCTTAATGCATGTTTTATGTACTCTATGTTGTTACAACGAAATAAAGCACAAACCAAGACATGATTATAAATCACAGAGGTACAGTGTTAGGAAGCAGCATTCAATGAATTTTGGATTTCATGATTTCAATAACAAAGTGATAAGCTGCCTTATGTTGTATAAACCGTGCAACAGCTCTATATATGTATATTTTCAATTTCCGTACATGTAGAACATGTCATGATAAACTGTCATAAATAGACAATTTCAAAGCATGTGATTTCACTGTAATTTGACTATACTCAAACAGCTTGTTTGAACTTTAACGAATAAAGCTCATAAAAAATTAAAGCAGTTTAAGCTTTAAAAATTAGAACTATTGTGAATCTAAAATGTTAAAAGTTTTTCCTAAAGAGTGCAATATTGTCCTTAAATCGTGTTTTAAATCGCGTCGATGAGTCATTGTTCGAATATTAATTTAATAAAATAAATATTCATTGTTCGCCATTTAATCGTTTTGTAATAAACTATTTCCTTCTCTACAATGTGATAATCACTTGTAACATCTTAAAATTTCAACTTTTAGAAATGAAATAATCCAAATGCTCAGTGGATAAATCTTTAGTATAGCTATCAAAATAGGTATACATCTAGCGAATTACTGATGGATGCCATGTTCAGCTGTCCTTTGGTGAACTTTGACCGACCAATGACATGAAGACAGGAAGTCATATTTCAACCAATCACAGGCGCGGTTCTAGTTGGCATACACTTCTGCATCGATCACCATATGTTTCGAAACAATTTTCAGGAGTTTTTTTTCTTAGTATTTTCGTCAGAACTTCAATCTTGGGGGTATACTGAACAAATATAGACATCTTATTTCGCTAGGAAAAATGAAACCTCTTTATGATTGAAAAACATGTTGCTAGGCAATATATAAACCCTACTAGAAACTATTTTAACAGCTACAGTTTTGTTAAAAACAGCATGTTATAACCTTGATTGAAAACCTTTAACGGTACATTATACCCAACGACAAATACAAAGGTTAAAGCCGATTTAAGGTCGTCGCAGAAAAAAAGGTGAATATATGTTGAATCATACAGAATGAATGACGCGTTTTGATTACAATATTGAAGGTTACATTACATGTTTCAATTGCTAATTTAAAACTACACAACCCATGTTGAAAGGACCCTATTCTCAAAGATATCTGTTTATATTAAATGTAGTCAAAATCAATTATATTCGAGATTTGGTTTCTTAAAAAGAAGAGTTTAAGTGCAGATTCAAATTCGTTTGTACTGACTGAATGAGATACGTTGATAAATGTAAAAATAACCTGTTGTACTTCCCAACAGAATTGCTTATTTGTACCAAACATATTATTAATTCAAAATTGAAAATCATGTGACTCGGTATTGCCTATTTTCGACACGCGATATACGTCCAATATAAAAAAGAAGATACTACATTGATAATAACGTAGGTTTTATTATAAGAAAATACATTCATCAAGGGACAAAACTAACGATACCAATGAAAATTCAAGACGGTTTTAATCGACGAGGTACAGATACGACTGAAACAAAGTTACGCCATGTGTCTTAAAGCCAACTAAACTTAATTTTAAAGTTTTAAAACAATGTCTGTTCATGTTCCTGAAAAAACGGCTAAAATATCACCGATTTGCAAATCTCCTGTACCAGGTGAGAACCAGGTGAGAAAGGGGTGTACTATGGTTGTTTTATGACCCGTACATCAACGAAAAGCTTTCCCCATTCTAGTCGGAGCTCGAGTAGTCGTACCTTTGGTGAAAGAGCAAAGCTGTCTCTTCAACATTGTAACCAGTGCTATCTGTTAATTATTGTGGAAATAAATTGTTCACTTTTGTGAAATAAAAAGAAAAAATGGTTAAATAATAAAACTTGAAGTATATCTTTTGTTGTCGAGTTGCAGGTGCGCGGTGCGTTGTATTTAATCTCGTGTTGTTGTCTCATGTTAATACAACATACATCAGAACTATAACTGGGCCAATACGAAACTACTTAATCCATAACATAACATATCAAAAGGAAAGTGAGATTCATTTAGTGAATATCAATGATGAAGCCAGGTGTTTGAGATTATTTTCTACCATTACAACCCACTCAATAATAATTTAAGAAAACTAATAATTCCAACAACTAAATCATTCACATTCTTGATAAGTATCATTAAATATATGCTAGGTTGCTAAATACTAATTCATTGCAAAAGTAACAAGATGTATATTTCCAATAAAAATGTTAATTTTAATTAAACTAGAGATGATCAGTAAAAATATGTACGGTTTTTAATTTATCCCATGATGTAAATAAAGACGGTACTTTAATTGTTTATATAATCTATCCCTTTTGCATTATACACAAAATACATTAGTTTTCTTCTGCCTCAATGCTACCAATAATTATGTTTTCTCATCCACAAAGCATTGTGTACTTAGTTGATAATTATGTGTATAGTCTTGTTACTAACTAATCAGTACTAACATTACGGATCAATGAAAAATATAAACTATGGAAATAATGAATTTGTTTTGGATATGCTCAAATTTAATTAACCAACCATTTTGTGGATAAGAAATATACCATTGATATGTTTCTCACATTTTCAATATTGTACACATGAAAATGTTGTGTAAATATTTTTTTTAAATATTTAACAAATATTAGTTGATGCAATAATATGTTGCTGAGATTAGAATATAAAATGCATAATTGTCTTGGTTGAATTATTTGTTTAAAAACGTAAAGATTATTTTTCGAAAAACAAAATGTTCGTCAATTGATTTTTGAACACATAATGCAACTCGTTTACTCGTATTTATCACGTGTGGACTTAACTAACTACTTCTTTAGGTATTCTTTCTTTTGTCGCGTAGGTGTTGTATAGTACTGTAGCATGTTATAAGTAACACCAGGTAATGTCAATTGCATTATAGCTTTGCATTATAACTAAAATATCATTATTTAAAGTAGACGGGGGTAAGAAATGAAATTTACACCGACATGACTTCTACCATGTTCAAAATGTTGTAAATGTGTGCAGGACGAAGCACATGTACATTTATTGATTTACACACAGAGTATGTGTTATATGTCGATGAACAGTTGTGTTTTATCAAGAGTAATTCGGGGGAATTTCAAAATTTAAATTTCCAATTTTTATTTTAAAAATTCAAACCACGTAGAGGTATTCATTCTTTAAGCGATTTAATGTTTTGGACTGGTTTTAAAAACTAGTCCGTTTTTTAATACGACGTCGAAAATTCGAGATATTCGACTTATTATAACTTATTACTTGATTATACATATGATAAATACAACTGAGCCATATACTTGATTTTGCCCGTCAGTGTATATGTATGTTTTTTTAAAGCAATAAGCTGCCTTGATGCATCGAATGAAGATAAAGAAGGTACCTGGTTCTAAGTCAAGAAAATGTAGTAGCTAGAAAAAGCGCTCGTCCCAAAACACATGACCATGCTCAAAGCGCTTCCTGAGCATAAATAAAACTATATACCAACTTCCCAATGCAAGGCATAACTCTTGCCAGTCTCCATTACTGGCTGACTTAGGCCAAGGGTTATATCAGCCAGTAATGCAGACTGGCAAGAGTTATGCCTTGCGTTTTGAAGTTGACTATAAACAGGACTGGTAAAGTCGGGTTGAAAGTTATTTGTATCTAAGAAAGATTATACCATATTTATATAAAGAAACAGTTTGTGAACTTTTCTGTTGTAGTATGAGCTTTGTTTAGAAACCAGTGGCAACATTACTGTTTTACACTGTCTCGAAACGGAAACGAAGTCCATTTTGTAAAACAATGGCCAGGTGAGACAGTGCCGGGCGCGTATTCTGATATTGCCTTAAACGTCACATCTCACAGGTATTCTATCTGTTTTCGTTAAGGCAATTAGACGCCATGCCAAGACATCAATGTTAGAGATGGTAAGGTAGCAAACCTTAAAACGCGCTGTAGGTGGAGTAGTATACTGGCACAAATACCTCTTTCGGTCCGAAATAAAAACCATGTGTTATGGAGGATTTTAATCTTTTGAGGGTATTTAGAACACAACAGAACATCATTTTATTCAAACTTAGGTTCCTTGAACTCCTAATCTACATTACAATAATACAAATATAGTGTGTACTGAGTATGAGGCGGGACATGAATTATTTCCGATACATACATTGTGTGATAAAGTGTGCAATATACAATAAAGATTATTTGTCTTTAGACTTTAAAAGTTTGATAAATTAAGAAGTTGAATGCATAATGATTATTGTATCCCAACTATGGATCTATCCCATCTTAACTGTGGATAAATCGCTATCTCAAGTTGGGATATCCCATCTTAAGATGGGATAGCAGAACTTTTTAGAAAAAAATGAGTTTGTTGAAAAAATGTATTTTGATGAAAAAAAATGACTTTTATGAAAAAAAGAGTTTGATGAAAAACATTATTTTGATGTAAAATGATTTTTATGAAAAAAAATGACTTTGAAGAAAAAACATGATTTTGATGACTTTAATGAATAAACTCTTTTTGATGACAAAACTGACTTTGATGAAAACACTGACTTTGTTGAAAAAACCGAAGTGATGGAAAAAACGACTTTGATGAAAAAATTACCTTTGATGAACAAAATTACTTAAATGACAAAACGACATTGACAATTGAATTTGATAATAAATGAATTTACATATGAAGAAAAAGACTTAGAATACACAAATGATTGTTGCAAAATAAACAGACTTCGAAATACAATGGTGGTACAAAGGATCATTTAAAAAATGGGCAAAATATATCTTTAAAGGGGAAAGGGATAAAATTCAATGCTTAAAATAATTTCATGACACAAATTAATTTTGATAAAAATACTTTTATAAAGAAAATGAAACCAAAGATAATGGCAGAGGAGAGTCTTCTTTGTTGGAATTGGCTTTTATTTCTTAAATTTAAGATAATTCACTTTAAATGCTTCCAATAACTACTACTTAGAGTTAAGACACCCCAAATGTGGATAGATTAAATCAATTTGGGCCAAAACAGTTTCATTACAGACATTAAGTCCACTTCATAATTACAACATAGTTGTTGATAAATCGAGTATTCACAAGTAATGAAAACATCTTCTACCATTACATTCTAATACTTAATGGCGCTGTAGCACGCAATTCTTACTGAAATAAAGTGACCTCACATAAAGGTAAATAAATGGCAAGATAAAACGAACGTACATGGTTTGGTTAAGCCATGCGAATCCATTTCCTTTCGAGTGGCCATGATGGAATGGTCATTCATCTTGCTGTCTTAACTCTCAAATTAGCATCAGACCTACAACTCTCCCTCTCACATTGACGAGTTCCATACCAATGTCGATTTATAGGTCGCATTATTTCTTCAAGTACATATAACCATTTTCTATTGATATGATTTATCGGGTCGTGTGATAAGATGGTTAACTCTCTGACGTAACAATATATGGTATAACTTAAATAAGAAATGGACAATTTGATAATTTGTTCGTTGAAAAAACTGTGCTACAGCGCATTTAAGGAGGTTAGGGCACTGTTTAGCAATCCCAACTGTTGATGGATCCCCAACCAACCAACCTTAACATGATTTTAATGATTACACAAAAGATTATCATAAAGAAGATATTTAAGCTAATTTCAATGTTACATTATTAGAATAAATGAAGTTGAGTGCCGGCTAGTCTAAAGGTAAGCTAACCCAACTGTGGATAGATCACTAACACACACAGTTTAACATGAAAACACTATTAAATACATTTCTTTTTCAGAAATACATAAACTAAGTCATAATCATAAATGAAGTGCTTAGATGTTAAAACATGCACATTCAACATTACAATATTAAAATAAATGAAGTTTGATACCAGATAGTCTAAGGTTTAGCTTTCCCAATTAAGGATATATCCCAGAAACACACATTTTAGCATGGAAATGCTATTAAAGGTTATTACGTTCCTTAAATATATAAACCATTATCATGAATGAAGTGCTTCGATGTTAAAACATGCACATGTAACATTATACTATTAACATAAATGAAGTTTGATACCGGCTAGTCTACGGTTTAGCTTTCCCAACTATGGATAGATCCCAGAAACACACAGTTTAGCATGGTCATGCTATTAAAAAAATTATTGTTCTTACATACATAAACTATTAACATAAATGAAGTGCTTCTCGAGTAACTCCATGTGTTATTGTGACCTGTGGAAATGCATATTTTGTGTACATGTACATATTATATAAATTTGTATATATTTTTGTTGGTGTGTACTTCGATCACTTTTGGTGTCATTGTATCTGATTGATTTTAAAACTAGTAGTTATAATATATGTTTCCTCTAAACACGTGTTTAACAAAGACATTTAACATTGAGATCTTAAAATCTTTAACTAGTGGCTGCATCATGAGTTTAAAAGTGATTGTTGAAAATACTAAGTAGGTTATACTTCACACTTTGTTAGGCTTATAGATGCTAAGTTAGATATCACTGACGGTATGACTGACATGTTCTTCCTACAATACAGGTTTTAAAACACTTCATGTTATGATAACAAATTAAATGTTTTTGGTCACTTTTTTCTTAAAACAGACGAAGGCGGTAGGATTTTTTTTTCCTTTTTGTTTGAAATAATAGGGCCAAAGGAAAAATACATTATGTTTTTTTCATCAGAATATAGCTTGGAAATGCTAGAAGTATACAAAACAGAAGCACATCCATTCCTGTAGACCATTTAGTTGGTACGTGAACGTATTTTTTGGATTAGCAAACATGATGCAGCAAATTCGTAATTAATTGTTTTAAATGCCAATAAAAAGTTGTCACGTGCACAAATAAAATGATACGCTGACGCCTGAGAAACATTGCATGTTTCTATTACAGGGAAACTGAAAGAACCAACATGTGTGTAAATCCGGGGTATAGGGAGCGATCGATACTTTATTTGAACAAACCCTGGTTTCCTGCTACATGTTGTAAATTTAATCAAACGTTTAACAGATAACAAATATCAACGACAAGATCATAAATAAACCCACCAGGAAGTATTTCAGTTTCAATGATGTAATTATTCTACCCAGCTGTGTAACATGTTCCCGCAGTGAAACTACACCTTGGTATATGTCAATGGACGTCCTTGATTCCGTTTTATAGCTTGGAAGTGTAACAGTGTATGCATTTTCTGAACATTACTTAAAGGGGTACAATACTGTAGAAGACGTGAGATGAAATTTACCAGAGAGAAAATCAGTTAAGACAGGGTCTTTAATACTGGCTTACATATTCCAAGTTCTTCTTTTGATAACAAAATTCCAACTGTTAAAACATAACACTTTAGTCCGGGACATAGAAGATGTAAATATCACTTAATCTCCATGATTTTGATAATAATTCAAATATTTAATATAAATAATAGAAATACGATATCATGTTGGTACTGTTCATAGATATAAAATGTTAATCGGACGTCGTTACATACTATCGATTATGTGTTTTAGTGGTTTAGTAAGAACATGTAAACATGGCGTCGTTTCTATAATGTAGATTATGTATGTTTCAACAATATAACAATGTGTAAACCAGTGTCTCTAACACATTCTTTGTTTTGTTAGGACACTGCATATATCAGGATCTCTATATGATATGGTTATATCACTGTCAGATAACTTTTAATACTCTTACATATTGCACAAGGTGTGTTAAATAACTCTTGTTATAACCGAAATCAATAAATCTGCATAGCTGCAGTATGAATCTCATATTGACTACCCAAGTTTGTTTGTTTCAAATTGAAACCACTCGTTTACCACTTGACTGTTTTGTAATCCAAATATATATTTTTAAAATAACATTAAAAGTAAGTTTCTCTGAAGTGTGTTATGCTTGTTAACACATTTTTCATCACCTCAAGGTTGAGTCAACGAACTTGAAAATTACCCCTGTACATATTGTACTCACAATATTCACTTTCAAAACGTGTATCATTTGGTAAAGGTCAAACACATTACAATTCAGAATGATGATAAGTAATCATTGCATAAAACTATTTCTGCCACTCACTAACGTCTAACGTGATATCAGAATATAAGGAAAGTATAGGGAGTTATAATGAAAGTTAAATTGCTCAAATTAATGTTGATGTTTTATTATATGCTATTGAGATTATTCTAACAGTTATTGTGTTTATAAGAATGATGATCTTATACAATATGATAAGGAATTATATCAACAGTAAATGTGTTCAATTGACTAATAATCTTGAATACAAGAGCCACCCCATCAGTCAACTTGCATCACAGAATGAGACACTACACACTCTGCATTGTAAGGACTGATGTTGGTTATACTGTGTGTTTCTGGGATCTATCCATAGTTGGGATAGCTAAACTTTAGACTAGCCGGTATCAAACTTCATTTATTTAATAGTGTAATGCTAAATGTATGTGTTTTAACATCTAAGCACTTCGTTTATAATAATAGTTTATGTTTTTAAGAAAAATAATGTCTTTAATAGCATGTTCATGCTAAACTGTGTATTTCTGGGATCTATCTATAGTTGAGATAGCTAAATTTTAGACTAGCCGGTATCAAACTTCATTTATTTTAATAGTGTAATGCTAAATGTATGTGTATTAACATCAAAACACTTCATTTATAATAATAGTCTATGTATTTAAGAAAAATAATGTCTTTAATAGCATTTCCATACTGAACTGTGTCTTTCTAGGATCTATCCATAGTTGGGATAACTAAACTTTAGACTAGCCGTTATCAAATTTCATTTATTCTTATAGTGAAATGTTAAATGTATGTGTATCAACATCAAAACACTTCATTTGTAATAATAGTTTATGTATTTAAGAAAAATAATGTCTTTAATAGCATTTCCATGCTAAACTGTGTATTTCTGGGATCTATCCATAGTTGGAATAGCTTAACCTTAGACTAGCCGGTATCGAACTTCATTTATTTTAATAGTGTTATGTTGAAAGTAGGTGTTTTAACGTCTAAGCCCTTCATTTATGTTAATAGTTTATGTATTTAAGAAAAATAATGTCTTTAATAGCATTTCCATGCTAAACTGTGTGTTTCTGGGATCTATCCATAGTTGGATAGCTAAACTTCAGACTAGCCGTTATCAAATTTCAATTATTTTAATAGTGTAATGCTAAATGTATTATGTCTTTTTTTTCATCAAAAACATTTTCTCCATCAAAAACATTTTTTTCATCAAAAACATTTTTTTCATCAAAAAAATTTTTTTCATCAAAAACAGTTTTTTTCATCAAAAACATTTTTTCATCAAAAACATTTTTTTCATCAAAATAATTTTTTCTAATCAAAGTCGGTTTTCTCATCAAAGTCGGTTTTTCATCAACATCAGCTTTTTCATCAACATCAGCTTTTTCATCAAAATCAGCTTTTTCATCAAAATCAGCTTTTTCATCAAAATCAGCTTTTTCATCAAAATCAGCTTTTTCAACAAAATCAACTTTTTCATCAAAATCACCTTTTTCATCAAAATCACCTTTTTCAACAAAGTCATTTTTTTCATCAAAGTCATTTTTTTCATCAAAATCTGTTTTCTCATCAAACTGAGTTTTCTCATCAAACTCAGTTTTTTCTAAAAAGTTCTGCTATCCCATCTTAAGATGGGATATCCCAACTTGAGATAGCGATTTATCCACAGTTGGGATAGCCCAGAGAACTATCCCATCTTAAGATGGGATAGATCCATACTTGTGATACAACAATTATCATCAACATAATTTAGAAGTTGTTTTAAACATAATCTTGTTTTCTTATGGAAGGAGTTGATCAGAGGATTGCTGTGAGTGTCCCATGTACCTACACTAAATCAACTACGAAATCTTGATATCGCAGCCAACAGCATCACACTGCCTGCATCAATTCACCGAATCTGTCCCTGGTGATGAACCTGTTGTTTACCATATATCAGGTGAAGAGGAAATCGTGATTCATCACAGAACCAGACTTGATTCAAAGATTCTACCTCCAGATAGGGTTTTTTTCCAAACAGGGGTGATTACTGTTTTTTGTGTGGTTTATTTCCAGTTTGGATGGGATTTCTTCTTACACCACGGATGGGGTTTTCAGTTTCCACGTCTGTGACAATGATACCAAGCGTCATCTAAATGCACCAGTTTTTGGCTTGTAGGAAATCTTTGGCGGCGACTCTCTGAACAGAGTATTAGTGAGCACAGCTCACTCATATACCCCCGCTTTTAACATTGGTCGAAGGAGAAAAGTTTCAAAATAGCAGATAGACATCAATGTTTAGTCTTCTGTACAAACAAACCACAGCAGTACTGTGAAAGCAGAGTAAGTGTGTTTTCATAGTAACTATGTCTTCATAGGTACACTTGTAAGAGTGCTTTAGAAGTAAAAGTTGAAAAATCGAGAAAGTGTGCATAAATTATGCAAATGAGGGTATGAAACAAACAAAAGGCAGATGTACATATTACGAACCATCTAGGGTATATCACAATCTGCAGATTGTTCGAACAATCTGCAGATTGTGAGCTCACAATCTAGGAATATTTCACCATTCTTAGATTGTTTAAACAATCTGCAGATTGTTCGACCCTAACAATCTGAGAATGATCACAATCTAGGAATCTGTTTGTAAGGCTATCTAACAGACTGTACGAGTCGATTCCTAGATTGTGATGGGTTCTCAAATAGTTTTTCTGTCTTATTTACCGACAATAGATTGTGAAGGGTTATAGAATTTCATCTAACGACTTCAGGGGTCGATTCCCAGATTGTGAAGGGTTCTCAAATGGTTTTTTTCTATCTTATCTACCTACTATAGGGTCGATTCCCAGATTGTGAAGTGTTCTCAAATAGTTTTTTCTATCTTATCTATCGACTATAGCGTCGATTCCTAGATTGTGATGGGTTCTCAAATAGTTTTTGTGTCTTATCTACCGACAATAGGGTCAATTCCTAGATTGTGAAGGGTTATAGAATATCATCTAACGACTTCAGGGGTCGATTCCCAGATTGTGAAGGGTTATGATATTGCATCTATCGACTATGGGTCGATTCCTAGATTGTGATGTGTTTAAGAATTTCATTGAACGACTACAGGGGTCGATTCCCAGATTGTGAAGGGTTCTCAAATGGGTTTTTTTTTTTATCTTATCTACCGACTATAGGGTCGATTCCCATATTGTTTAGTGTTCTCAAATAGTTTTTTTCTATATTATCTACCGACTATAGGGTCGATTCCTAGATTGTGATGGGTTAAAGAATTTCATCTAACGACTACAGGGGTCGATTCCCAGATTGTGAAGGGTTCTCAAATGGTTTTTTCTATCTTATCTACCGACTTTAGGGTCGATTCCCAGATTGTCGAGTGTTCTCAAATAGTTTTTGTTATCTTATCTATCGACTATAGGGTCGATTCCTAGATTGTGATGGGTTCTCAAATAGTGTTTCTGTCTTATCTACCGACAATAGGGTGGATTCCTAGATTGTGAAGGGTTCTCAAATAGTTTTTTAATATCTTATCTACCGACTATAGGGTCGATTCCTAGATTGTGATTGGTTATAGAATTTCATCTAACGACTACAGGGGTCGATTCCTAGATTGTGAAGGGTTATAGAATTTCATCTAACGACTTCAGGGGTCGATTCTATTCAACTATACCGACTGTAAAGGGTCGATTCCTAGATTTTGCAGGATTATGATATTTCATCTAGCGACTCTATTAGTCTATTTCTAGACTTTGATTGGTTGTGATATCTGATCTAACGAATATAGGTGTCGATGATCTTTAAACTGATCCTAATGTCATCCGACAATTTGTGTCCGTTCTATGATTGTGAATGCCTTTAGCTCGGTTAATATGTCATTTACGTTCTGTTTATTTTTACCAGAGTGTGAAGTGTGTTGTCTTGCCTCCTTTAAACTATTCTCTGCATTAAAATATATTCAGTAGTTAGTTAATAAATAGTCTTAAATACACAGTACATTTAACAATTTAAAATTAACAACTCAAAATTAAAGCACTTCTGTGGCAATTTAAAGTTTGTGTCCCATACCATGATAGTTAAATGTCTCAATGTCAAGTAACATACAGAGTGTGCGTGTATTAATAAGAACGTGAGTGTTTGCTTGTGCATGCTTCTGTAAGCTCCCTCACATGCATGAAGGGGTTGATTAATAAGTTTGCAAATGAGTACAGTAGCGGTTATGTAAGCCTGTTTCACTTTTGATGAGAGGAGAGTATACTTGCGTGAGCAAATGTGACCATTCGTTTTGGTCCTTTTCGGCCATTAGGTCTTTTGTCCGAATACAAAACTATCAATTAATGTGTTTATTTTAGGGGGAAATGACATGTAGTATTAGTAATGAATTGGTTATCTTGGTTTAGTATATGCAATAGATCCTGACCAACTACATCCATTAAAACTTGTAACGATATCCTGTCTATCGACCAATTAAGTCCTAATTGGTAATCTGCCCATTCTTTTCGTTTGGGTCACTTCTCGCTGAGTCCTTTCATTACAAAAGACGTAATTGCGCACGCTGCCTATTAGATGTTTTCACAATGTTTATAGAAACTGCGTTGAGTAAAGACTGTTTTAATAGATGACCCCTCTTGTAATTTTATCCCCCCTCACTGCGACCTTCCTTTAGTTTTCACTGGTATTGCGATATATACATGACTGGAATACCTGTTGTATGTCTTAAATTCAGTCATGGATAATGAGCATCAGGCAAAGCTTCAATCGTTTCTTGAAGAGAAATACCCCGACACTAAGCGGAGTGGGGTTTTGTAGACTGTAGATAAGACAGAAAAAACATTTGAGAACCCTTCACAATCTAAGAATCGACCCCAACAGTATGTAGATAAGATAGAAAAACTATCTGAGAACCATTCACAATCTAGGAATCGACTTCTAGAGTCTTTAGATGTCATATCATAACCCTTCACAATCTAGGAATAGACCCCTATAGACTGTAAATACGATAGAAAAACCATATGAGAACCCTTCACAATCTAAAAATAGACCCCCAACAGTCTGTAGATGACATATGATAACCATTCAAAATCTAGGAATCGATCCCTAGAGTCTGTAAATACGACATGAAAACCAGTTGAGGACCATTCACAATTTAGGAATCGACCACTATAGACTGTAAATACGATAGAAAAACCATATGATAACCCTTCACAATCTGAGAATCGACCCCAACAGTCTGTAGATATGATAGAAAAACTATCTGAGAACCCTTCACAATCTAGGAATCGACTTCTAGAGTCTTTAGATGACATATCATAACCCTTCACAATCTAGGCATCGACCCCTATAGACTTTAAATACGATAGAAAAACATTTGAGAACCCTTCACAATCTAAGAATCGACTTCTACAGTCTGTAGATGACATATGAAAACCCTTCACAATCTAGGAATTGATCCCTAGTGTCTGTAAATACGATAGAAAAAACAATTGAGAACCCTTCACAATCTAGGAATCGACCCCTATAGACTGTAGATAAGACAGAACAACCACTTGAGAACCATTCACAATCTAGGAATCGACTTCTAGAGTCTTTAGATGTCATATCATAACCCTTAACAATCTAGGAATCGACCCCTATAGACTGTAAATACGATAGAAAAACCATATGAGAACCCTTCACAATCTAAAAATAGACCCCCAACAGTCTGTAGATGACATATGAAAACCATTCAAAATCTAGGAATCGATCCCTAGAGTCTGTAAATACGACATGAAAACCAGTTGAAAACCATTCACAATCTAGGAATCGACCACTATAGACTGTAAATAAGATAGAAAAACCATATGAGAACCCTTCACAATCTGAGAATCGACCCCAACAGTCTGTAGATATGATAGAAACACTATCTGAGAACCCTTCACAATCTAGGAATCGACTTCTAGAGTCTTTAGATGACATATCATAACCCTTCACAATCTAGGAATCGACCCCTATAGACTGTAGATAAGACAGAAACACCATTTGAGAACCCTTCACAATCTAAGAATCGACCCAAACAGTCTGTTGAAATGATAGAAAAACTATCTGAGAACCCTTCACAATCTAGGAATCGACTTCTAGAGTCTTTAGATGACATATCATAACCCTTCACAATCTAGGAATCGACCCCAACAATATGTAGATATGAAAGAAAAACTATCTGAGAACCATTCGACTCATCGACCCCTATAGACTGTAAATACGATAGAAAAACCATTTGAGAACCCTTCACAATCTATAGATCGACTTCTACAGTCTGTAGATGACATATCAAAACCATTTACAATCTAGGAATCGATCCCTAGAGTCTGTAAATACGACATAAAAACCATTTGAGAACCCTTCACAATCTAGGAATCGACCCCTATAGACTATAGATAAGACAGAAAAACCACTTGAAAACCCTTCATAATCTAAGATTCGACCCCAACAGTCTGTAGATAAGACAGAACAACCACTTGAGAACCATTCACAATCTAGGAATCGACTTCTAGAGTCTTTAGATGTCATATCATAACCCTTAACAATCTAGGAATCGACCCCTATAGACTGTAAATACGATAGAAAAACCATATGAGAACCCTTCACAATCTAAAAATAGACCCCCAACAGTCTGTAGATGACATATGAAAACCATTCAAAATCTAGGAATCGATCCCTAGTGTCTGTAAATACGACATGAAAACCAGTTGAGAACCATTCACAATCTAGGAATCGACCACTATAGACTGTAAATAAGATAGAAAAACCATATGAGAACCCTTCACAATCTGAGAATCGACCCCAACAGTCTGTAGATATGATAGAAACACTATCTGAGAACCCTTCACAATCTAGGAATCGACTTCTAGAGTCTTTAGATGACATATCATAACCCTTCACAATCTAGGAATCGACCCCTATAGACTGTAGATAAGACAGAAACACCATTTGAGAACCCTTCACAATCTAAGAATCGACCCAAACAGTCTGTTGAAATGATAGAAAAACTATCTGAGAACCCTTCACAATCTAGGAATCGACTTCTAGAGTCTTTAGATGACATATCATAAACCTTCACAATCTAGGAATCGACCCCAACAATATGTAGATATGAAAGAAAAACTATCTGAGAACCATTCGACTCATCGACCCCTATAGACTGTAAATACGATAGAAAAACCATTTGAGAACCCTTCACAATCTATAGATCGACTTCTACAGTCTGTAGATGACATATCAAAACCATTTACAATCTAGGAATCGATCCCTAGAGTCTGTAGATATGATAGAAAAACTATCTGAGAACCATTCACAATCTAGGAATCGACTTCTAGAGTCTTTACATGACATATCATAACCTTTCACAATCTAGGAATCGACCCCTATAGACTTTAAATACGATAGAAAAAAAATTTGAGAACCCTTCACAATCTAAGAATCGACTTCTACAGTCTGTAGATGACATATGAAAACCCTTCACAATCTAGGAATTGATCCCTAGTGTATGTAAATACGATAGAAAAAACAATTGAGAACCCTTCGCAATCTAGGAATCGACCCCTATAGACTATAGATAAGACAGAACAACCACTTGAGAACCATTCACAATCTAGGAATCGACTTCTAGAGTCTTTAGATGTCATATCATAACCCTTCACAATCTAGGAATCGACCCCTATAGACTGTAGATAAGATAGAACAACCACTTGAGAACCCTTCACAATCTAAGAATCGACTTCTACAGTCTGTAGATGACATATGAAAACCCTTCACAATCTAGGAATTGATCCCTAGTGTATGTAAATACGATAGAAAAAACAATTGAGAACCCTTCGCAATCTAGGAATCGACCCCTATAGACTATAGATAAGACAGAACAACCACTTGAGAACCCTTCACAATCTAGGAATCGACTTCTAGAGTCTTTAGATGACATATCAAAACCATTTGAGAACCCCTTTAGTCTGTAAATAAGATAGTGAAACTATTAAAGACCCCTTTACAATCTAGGAATTGACCCGTATAGTCTTTAGATAAGATAGAAATCACAATTTACGTATTAATTCCATTTGTATTATGGTAGACAGGAAATGACAATTTACAACATGTAACTGGTTGGAAACAAATTCCTAGATTGTGGTCATTCTTAGATTGTTCAGGTCTCACAATCTGCAGATTGTTTAAACAATCTAGAAATGGTGAAACATGCCTAGATTGTTCGAACAATCTGCAGATTGTGATGATTCCTAGATTGCACGGAACATATATATGTACTCCCAACATGGTCTATGGTTCAAGTTTCAAGGATGTTATTAACTCAATTCCACCATCGGTGGTACATGAACATAATACATACACATTTATATACAGAATAATTCGATCAAGATGGCATATTCATGTAAACATGTTATGCAGATACAAGATACAAATAGGGCAATACATATGTGTAATGTACAAATACTAACTTATAAATGAATAGTAATTGCTTTGCGTGAATCAGATTCGCTGAACACTCTCACCGAGATTCAGATCATTCCTGCATGAACTTAATTTCATGACGTCACCTCACATTTAGCCACGCCCCCATGACGTCAGGTTCATGGCTAGTTGCGTTGTGCATTTTCATTGGATGATGTATACTTTGTAGACGCGGCTCATATTTGGTGTCTTCATACGCGTAAATAGTACAGCTCTTATTGTTGCAAATTTGTATATTTGTAGCAATGAAATCTTTTCAAAATATCAGGTACGAATATATTTATTTATAAGTATTGACTTCAAAATTTATTTAGTTCATGGAGGTATAAACTTAAAACACGTTGTGCAAACTTGGTGTAAATCCGCTACAGTTTGCACAGCGTTGTTTAAGTTTATACTTCCATGAACTCAATAAATTTTGAAGTCAATTCCTAAATAGTTTTAGTAATCTTAAGGATATGGTTTATAAATAAGTTGTGGTCATTAATTGTTTCATTGCTAAAAGGTTAGAACATTTCATGAACTGATGTGAGTTATACTGGAGACGTTGTTGGAGAAGAGCTTCACATCGAAAGAGATAGTGAAACTCGTCTCCTATAGCTGGTGAATTACAAAAGCTACATAAACGTTCATGTTTTGGAATATCTTGCCAGCGTCCGGTTTCAATCGGAAAGTAATGATTACTTGCCCTAAATGCATGTTGTATGTACTCTATGTTATTACAACGAAATAAAGCAGAAAGCAAGACATGACATAAATCACAGAGGTACAGTGTTAGGAAGCAGCTTTCAATGATTTTTTGATTTCATGATTCTCATAACAAAGTGATATACTGCCAAATGTTGTATAAACCGTGCAACAGCTCTATACATGTATAGTTTAAATTTTCGTACATGTAGAACATATCATGATAAACTGTCATATATATGGAAAATTTCAAAGCATGTGATTTCACTGTAATTTGACTATACTCAAACAGCTTGTTTGAACTTTAACGAATAAAGCTCATCAAGAATTAAAGCAGTTTAAGCTTTAAAAATATCGAACCATTGTGCATCTAAAATGTTATAAGTTTTTTTCATAAAGAGTGCAATATTGTCCTTAAATCATTTTTTAAATTGTATTGATGAGGCATTGTTCGAATATTAATTTAATAAAATAAATATTCATTGTTCGCCATTTAATCATTTGTAATAAACTATTTCCTTCTCTACTATGTGATAATCACTTGTAACATCTTAAAATCTAGAATTGAAATAGGTAACTATAATCCAAATGCTCAATGGATACATCTTTAGTATAGCTAGAAAAGGTATACATCTAGCGAATTACTGATTGATGCCGTGTTCAGCTGTCCTTTGATGAACTTTGACCGACCAATGACATGAAGACAGGAAGTCATATTTCAACCAATCACAGGTGCGGCTCTAGCTGGCATACACTTCTGCATCAATCACCATATGTTTCGTAATAATTTTCAGGAGTTTTTTCTTAGCATTTTCGTCGGACCTTCAATCTTAGGGTTATAGTGAACAAATATAGACATCTTATTTTGTTAGGAAAAATGAAACCTCTTTATGAGTGAAAAAAAGTTGCTAGTCAATGCAATATATAAACCCTACTAGAAACGTATTTCAAACAGCTACACTTTTGTTAAAAACAGCATGTTATAACCTTGATTGAAAACAATACAAAGGTTTAAGCTGATAGGAATTTTTGGTTAGTGTTACTTGAATTAAACATTAAGGTCGTCGCAGAAAAAAGGTGAAAAGGGAAAAATACAGAATGAATGACGCGTTTTGATAACAATATTGAAGGCTACATTACATGTTACACTTGCTTATTTAAAACTACATAAACAATGTTGATAGGACCCTATTCTTAACGATACTGTTTATATTAAATGCAGTCAAAAATCAATTAGATTCGAGAATGGGTTTCTTAAAAAGAAGAGTTTAAGTGCAGATTGGAATTCTTTTGTACTGATTGAATGAGATACGTCGATAAATGTAAAAATAACTTGTCGTACTTCCCAACAGAATTGCATATGTGTATCAAACATATTATTTATTCAAAATTGAAAGTCATGTGGCTCAGTATTGCCTATTTTCGACACGCTATATACGTCAAATAGATACTACATTCATAATAACGTTTTAAAGGTTTTACTATAAGAAAATACATTCACCAAGGGGCAAAACTAACGATACCAATGAAAATTCAAGACGGTTTTAATCCACGAGGTAGAGATACGACTGAAACATAGTTACGCCATGTGTCTAAAGCCACCCGAACTTAACTTTTTTAAGTTTTAAAACAGTATTTATTCATGTTCCTGAAAAAACGGCTTAAACTATCGCCAATTTGCAAATCTCCCCCTTACCAGATGAGAAAGGAGTGTACTATGATTTTCTGGCTTGTTTTATGACCGTACATCGACGAAAAGCTTTGCCCATTCTAGTCTGAGCTCGAGTAGTCGCACCTTTTTGGTGAAAGAGCAAAGCTGTCTCTTCAAAATTGTAAATAGTGCTAACTGTTAATCATTGTGGACATAAATTGATCACTTTTGTGAAAATAAAAAAAAAAACTGGTTAAAAAATAAAACTTGAAGTATATCTTTTATTGAAGAATTGCAGGTCCGCGGTCCGTTGTATTGGATCTCATCTTGTCGTCTCATGTTAATACAACATACATCAGTACTATAACTGGGCCAATACGAAACTACTTAACCAGAAACATAACACATTAAAAGGAAAGTGAGATTCATTTTGCCAAAATCAATGATTAAACCAGGTGTTTTCTTGCCCTACTATCATTACCAAATCATACAATAATTCAGGAAAACTGATAATGACAACAACCAAATTATTCACATTCTTGATAGGTATCATTACATATTTACCAGATTGTTAAATGCTAAACCATTGCAAAAAGCAACAACATAAATATTTCAAATACAAACTTTAATGTGAAGTTTAATTAGACTATATATGTTACGTGGAAATATGTACATGTATTTGTATGGATTTTGTTTCATCCCATGGTTTAACTAAAGACAGTTTATACTTGTTTATATCACATTATACACAAAATACATTGGTTTGCTTATGCCCCAATGATAAGAAACTTAATACTACCAATAATTGTGTTGTCTCATCTACAAAGCATCGTGCACGTATTTGATTAATTCTGTGTCTTGTTACTGACTAATCAGTTCTAAAATGTAGTTACGGTTTTGTGAAAAATATAAACTATGGAAATAATAATTTGTTTTGGATATTTAATATTTAATTAACCAAACTAACATGTGGTTTAGAATTATACCATTGACATGTTTCTCATATTTTCAATATTACACACATGACAATGTTTTGTAAATATGTATTATACTATTTTTAAAATATTAGTTGATGCAAAAATATGCAGCTAAGATTAGAATATAAAATTCATAATTGGGTTGGTTGAATTATTTGTTAAAATAGTAAACATTTTTTTCGAAAATGAAAAGTGTTTGTTAATTGATTTTTGAACGCATAATGCAACTTGTTTACTCGTATTTATCACGAGTGGATTGAACTAACTACTTCTGTAGGTATTGTTTCTTTTGTCGCGTAGTTGTCGTATAGTACTATAGCATGTTATATGTAACCCCAGGTAATGTCAAATGCATTATAGCTTGTATAATTAGAGGCGAAATCTCTCTTTTTATCCAGACGAACATGTTAGGTAATATGATAATATGATAAAAATGTATCTATGGTTTGTTTAAAGAAAAAAGTGTTGATGCATCGAATGAAGATAAAGAAGGTACCTGGTTCTAAGTCAGGAAGTAGTAGTAGTAGCAGCAGTAGGGTTCTAGTTAGCGCACAACACATGGCCATACGCAAAGCGCCTCGTGAACATAAATAAACCTATATACAGGGCTGGAAAAGTCGGGTAAAAAGTGATTTGTATCTGAGAAAGAGGTGGGTCTGGAGGCGAGCTTTGAAGGACGTGAAACGTGTATAGAAAGTTAATGATATAACGATTGAACACATACACTCTTTGAAACAAACGCAAAAGTAATTTTTTGAAGAATGTATTGCCTTATTTCAACAGCACTTATATCATACCATTTCAATGGTAAGAATATGAATATACCATATGTCTATATGAAAACAGTTACTGAATCTTTTCTGTTGAAGTTACCTTGGTCGCATTATAGTATGAGCTTTGTTTAGAAATCATTCGCTAAATTACTGTCTAAAAGAACTAAGTAAGTCCATGAAGTTCATTTTGATGAATTATTTCTCAATTTTATTGCAAAACAATGGCCAGGTGAGACAGTGCCGGGTGCGTATTCTGATATTGCCTTAAACGTCACATCTCATAGGTCTTCTATCTGTTTTGGTTATGGCAATAAGACGCCATGCCAAGACATCGATGTTAGGGATGGTAAGGTAGCAAACCTTAAAACGTGCTGTACGTGGAGTAGCATACTGATACAAATACGGTCCGAAATGAAAACCATGTGGTACGGAGGATTTAAGTCATTTGAGGGGCATTTAGAACAGAACAGAACATACTTTTATTCAGACTTGGGTTCCTTGAACCTCTAATCTACATTACAATAAAACATACGTATTGTGTAGAGTATAGGCAGGACGTGAATTATTCCCGATACATACATTGTGTGATAAATTGTGCAAAATACAATAAATACAATAAATAATCTTGTTTTCCTATTGAAGGAATTGATCAGAGGATTGCTGTGAACGTCCCATGATCCAGTAAAACATCAACAACGACATCTGGATATCGTAGCCAACAACATCTCACTGCCTGCACTAATTCATCGAATCTGTCCCTGGTGGTAAGTCTGTTGTTTACCATTTATCATGTGAAGAGGAAATCGTGATTCATCACAGAACCAGACTCGATTCAAAGGTTCTACTTCCAGACTTTACACCAACGTAGGCAGTAACTCCGATAGGGTTTCTTCAAACAGAGGTGAATACTGGTTTCCTTTTTTTTCCCTGACAGTTTTGATTGGAATTCTTCTTACACCACGGATGGGTTTTGCAATGTCCACGTCTGTGACAATGATACCACGTGCGTCATCTAAATGTGCCAGTTTATGGTTTGTAGGACATCTGTGACGGCGACTCTCTGAATTAAATGATCCCAAAGGCCAGATATGGTGGTTTGGTTAACATTTACATAAATGACAACAATTTGGCACCCGATGGCGCTTTTTTATTTCTAGTTTGATATTTCTAAGTGCAACATGTTGAATACCCTGAGATTAAAAATCTTACAAAGAATGAGTGATAAAAACAATAAAAGAGTCAAAGCATCAAACTGAAACGTTATACCACTAGCAAACTGTATTGTGCAATAAATAGGGAGTCTTATTTATGTGATTTAATTCTGTTGTATAACCATGTTGCTACAGTCTCTCTGTGGTTATGCCTTTAAGGCCCTTTAGGCTTTGCCCTCTGTTAAAAGGCATTTAAATATCCGGATAAACCAGTTCACAGATTGAATGGGAGGTATCGTTACATTCATCATCATCAATTCCAAATTTGTTTTTTTCAAATACCAGAGCACCACAGTCCTGGGAACCTTTACTATTGTTTGGTTCTCCGTGTAGCCAAAAGTCATCTACAGGTTTGCCAGATTCCCAAACCCATTTTCCTTCTGCAGCGATGTCATTGCAACCCAACCAAAAACTAGTTGTGGAGATGCCTGTAAAGGAATATTATTGTTTATAGGGCGGCAACTGGAATGTTCTCACTTCTATATACAAAACAAAAACTTCATTGTCAGTCCGTTGTGTTGACAATCTCGACTGCAAGAACGAGTTACCTGTAAAGTGATATAAATACCGGAGCTTGTCAACAGAACATTACAACAGTTTAAAGAGTGAACAAACATATTATAAACAATTCTTCTTATAAATTGAAACTTTGGGGATGTTTTAATCTATACAAATTTTTTTAAACATGTTAAAACAAATGTTAAGTCTTCTCTGAGAGAGACTTCTCCCACAATAGTACCGCATCACTCATGTGCCACCAACAGCAAAAGGTAGTTCAAAGGAGATATAAGTATTTAATCTTGGTTTCTAAGGTGTTGTTTCAATCTAACTTTTAGCAAACTTAAAATAGAATTCGCAATTGAACTGTTTTTAACAATATATAAAAAACATGTAAAAGCAGTATTACAATGCGCAATGTTACAATGATAAAGTAGTAGCGAAGGTTATTTTGTATAAACCTCACAGTGTGAAGATTATCCTTTTAAACTGTCAATTTCGTGTTAACAGGAATGCATACTGATCATGTGACCATGTTAATATGGCGAAAATGTCCAGGTCTGAATTGATATTGGTATTTGATAAATAGAGAAACCGAGGAAGTTTGTCATATGAGTTTGACGAAGGTGTGTGAGTTCTGTATTGCCCGAGCAGGAGCGAATGTTATGCACACATTTGTACACGTTTTGTAAAAGTCGTATTCCATTTGAATCGCATACAGATAGCAAGGAGGTGGCTTACTTCTCTGGCAATTGCAAGATAAAGTGACGTCATGAATCGTTATTGTATGACTATGATAAAACTGTGGGAAGTCGCCCTAAAACAATGGTTGCTAGGTGATCTATTTTAAACAATCTAGGAATGATGAAACATTCCGTAAGGGTAACTATATACATTTTTTACTATGGGAGAAGAACGTGATTTAACTTCTTACGAGTTCAGATCTTCAGTTTTTCTAAATTTCAAAAGTTGACAGAATTTATCAAGACTATTTGAAATATCCTTCTAAGGCTGAAATCCGAGTATTTCTGAAACATTTCAAAAGTATGTGTTGTAAGTCACATCAACGTATGATGTAATATTCAGAGAGAGTTTATGAACATATTGTATTTTAACAAAAATATTACTCTCTAAGTATGTTGAAATAATATGCTTTGCGTTCTATACCGTAAACCAGAGCCCGACAGATGTAAAAGTTGAGACATTACAAAAAACTGTTTGTATTGTATAAACCTACCTACCTTTTTACAAGTTTACCCTTGTAAGAATTTACCTTTAATTGACACTTATTGTAATATTCTGCCTATTTATAAATGATTCATTCTGAAAGTGAATAATTGTGAGTAATTCTCGCTTTGTGGAATATCGAAATATTTGTCATGTTGTTTTTCATAATTTCGTAATATCAAAATCATTTCACCTTGCATTTTTAGGAACAACTTCAAGGCATGTCGTTTTTCTCTGTTATCCATCACGTACGGGCGAGATCCTAAACTGTCGCAGAGTGATCTGGACTCAGCCCATGTATTGTTTCCAGAAGGCATTAGAAGAGCAAAATTGTATCCAAAATGTCTCATGTCCTTCCAACTTCCAGCTGCTTAAAGGGGAATAACACAAATATGTATCATTGTTTTATCAACTGACCTCAATACCAATTTAGTTTGACTGATAGAAGAGTTAAATATTATCTTTGTAATATTGTGTATGGTATGTTCGTATAAAACAACAATTAACAATGTTTAAGATAAATGTATTGGAAATAATTAAGCTTAAATGAAGGAAAAGCTACATTTGTGTTTGATCCGTAGCGTTTAAAGTTGTTTTGATGAAAAGGGTGCGACTTGTACAGCGATAGTTTTGTTGAACTCTTCAGTGTGAGACGTAGATTTGTAGGTTTCAAGCAATTTTCAGAGTTCAGACAGCAAGATGGTTGTCCAATACTCATGGTGCCATGATTAAAACTATACTCTGAGTATTAAGGTATCTTTACATCAGTCATATCACTTGAACTGCCTTGAGTGGAATTTTACTGTGAAAATACTAAAATGGTCGTTCGAAGTGAAATGGGCACGCATTGTATCACATAATCATATAAAGTCGTTTTAGAAATCTGTTTTTATTGACTTTATTGGCTATTGGTAAAACTCATTTACATTTTCGTTAGAGTACTTTATTTAAAGAAGAACAACGTGCTACAGCGCCTTTAACTGTGAAACTCCCTTGATTATAATGATTAAGCTGGACGAATATCGTTCAATCATTTTCAGAAATATGTGTTAGAAACCTTCTTTTCAGTAACACAAATGATAATGCTTCACAATATTTGAAACAATTCGAAGTGCGATCTCCATCTGGTTTCTAAATTATATCTCCAGAAAAATGTATATTTTCTATCTGTCTGGTTCAGCGCAAATAAGGAGGTCATTTATCCAAAAGCATGTTTACTGCACATATCCCTCTTTAACGCATGAAACACACGAACAACGAAAATTTACTTTGAATGAACAGCAAAGGACTTAATAAGAGATTAATTTCTATACTCAGGGTAGTAATGGTTGACAAACCCTAATAGTTATAGGAATGAAATGTTTTATAAACAACGTCACGTGCCAGGTTCGATTATTTTTTTTGATAAAACATGTTACTACTGGATGTCCTAGTGAATAGTCATCAACATCCCCCGCCAGACCAAATAAATTGGAACAAGGGCATTAATTCGAGAAGAGATAATTGTGCACTCCACATTTTAACTCCATCAAGGTATTGATACCCTCAAGCCACACAACTATTTGATCTTAACCAGTTTCAATGAAACATTATCCCCTTTGAAAATACCTGAGTCACACGATTCTAATTTTGAAACCCACAAGCCACACCACAAAATTGGTTCTCCTATTTAAAATAGTTTCTGAGAAAAGCTGCCCCCTTTGAAATTACCTGGAACAGAGTGGGGAAAAAAACCCGATCAAGGGCAATAACTCCGGAAAAAAAATGCACGCTTCTCATTTTCGAACTCCATCAAGGTATGTATGCCCTCAAGCATCACACAAAATTTGGTTATCCTATCTGAAATAGTTTCTGAGAAAAGCTGTCCCCTTTGGAGATACCGTGAACAAAGTCCAAAAATACGGAGCAAGGGCAATAACTACGGAAAAAATAATTGCATTCTTCCCATTTTCGAACTCCATCAAGGTATTTATGCCCTTAAGCAACACACCAAATTTAATAATCCTATCTTAAACAGTTTCTGAGAAAAGCTGTCCCCTTTGGAGATACCGTGAACAAAGTCCAAAAAATCGGAGCAAGGGCAATAACTCCGTTCAAAATAATTGCAAGCTTCTCATTTTCGAACTCCATCAAGGTATTTATGCCCTTAAGCAACACACCAAATTTAATAATCCTATCTTAAACAGTTTCTGAGAAAAGCTGTCCCCTTTGGAGATACCGTGAACAAAGTAAAAAATACGGAGCAAGGACAATAACTCCGGAAAAAATAATTGTACGCTTCCCATTTTCGAACTCCATCAAGGTATTCATGTCCTCAAGCAACACACCAGATTTGGTAATCCTATCTTAAAAGGTTTCTGAGAAAAGCTGTCCCCTTCATCTCGGACGGACGGAGCCCAAACCTATATCCCCCTTCCACTTCGTGGCGGGGGATAATAAACATACTTAAAATTTCAAATCTGCATCCAAAAAGTTGGTTCAGTGCATTTGAACTAATGCAATTGATATCCAAAGGAACGTATATGTCTGCAATCAGATACAATATCATGCAGGCGAACAAACTTGAGCTTATTTTTGTTACAAATGTTCTCATTGTCTCTATACAATACATGTAATATTTGTTAATTGCTAGCTCTTTTCTTTATAACTGACTTTTCTTGAAGACATTATTTATTATTGAAGGTGAGTGAGGTGAGGTGATAAGGGGTTTTACGCCGCTTTCAAGAGTATTTCACTTTCACTTATCACTTATATTCGGTAATAACAGAGTTGAAATAAAACTCTTACTATGGTCTGACATATTCTAAGACTCATTTAAGTTACTTCTTTCAATGATAAAACCTCATCTTTGGTCTTACTTTCGAAAGACAAACACCATACAAGGTTGTACTAGGAGAAAAATCTCATAATGGGATTATTACCAAAGCAAAAGATACACAGACAAAATGGGTTTCTAAGTAACAAATTAATATATAGAATACAATGTACTCACCTCTCAATGGAACAAAATATTCAAAACCATCTTGAGGTATCCATTTTGTAGTGTTACCCCCATCCACATACACAAGACACTTTCCAGTAAACTTGTTATACCCACAACCTCGACTGTGAGACATTTGACACTGCAGAACGCAGCCGATACGTGACACTGCATAAACATCTTTCCAGAACAGCAACTTGGAAACATCTGTATCCGGTTTCTTAATCCAGGTGTCTGATGTTAACCAGCCCAATACTCCACTTGTTGAGCTGATGAGAATTACTAGTATGATGCTCTGCATTATTTATTTCTTAAGTCGGATGAAGACTGGTAGCCCAGGATGTGCCTACAATATGGATATTCATGAAATATATGAACTTTATTTTTTAATCTTAAGTAAAAAGTATTTTATTGAAGAATTCCGATCCATGTACAATTAATAAAATTATACATTATCACACGTTGTAGATATGTTAGAAAACAGACAATTCAGTTATTTGTCTTAAACGTAGTCAATGAAAAGGGATTAGGAACAAGTTATCCAGCTTATATAATCTTCTCCCAAAATTTATTTAGATGAAGTAAAAATGACTGATATTCAATATTGCACTGCCACAGTTTTACATAAGTCATTTTGAGAAAAAGAAGGGAGACTAACATATTAGATAATCGGTTCTTAATTTGATATTAGCTTTTATGACATTTGTTTTTAAATTGGACCATAAACTGTTTTACATTTCAAAATCTGCATGTTTACACCGGCGATCAACATTGATGTTGTTTCATTTCTGAATAAGAAGTAAGTAACACTTTAATTGATATAACCTTTAGTCCGGGGAATAGGGTCAATTCATTATTTTAACACACAAAGGACTCTTACATAACGTGTCAGCTTTCTAGGATTTCGATTCTAAAAAAGTAAAACATTTATTGGTATTAAATTATGCTAAGCTTATATGTGAAATAAGATTTTTTTAAATATAATTCTAGTTAATAGTTACGAACCAAAAACCCTATCAAAATCTTAATTGAAACGGCGAATACTTCAAAACCAAAAAATGTGAATTGCCTACTTTCATGATATAACCTATTAAATATGTAGGACTTTAACGTTGTTTTTAACAACTTTTGATTCCCTAAAAACAGTGAGTGAGTGAGTTATTGTTTAACGCCGCTTCAGCAGTATTGCAGCCATTAGCGGTGAGATATTTAATTTATCCTCAAAATAGAGCGTGCATGTAATACATATAGTAATTGCAAGTCTTACAATATCTAACAACATTTAAGACAGTAGAAAGCATGCATATGATAGACTGAAACAGGATGCAATGTAAATGTGTGTTTTGTCTGTAACAAAAAAGGGTTTTTAAAAAGTGGCTATATTGGAAATATGGTAGAACATAAATTGGTTTTGATATTCTAGGAAGTTCAAACATCGTAGATTATCATATAAAAAGTGTAAACAAAACTAATATGGGGAATTTGTTGAACTTTGACAGTTGAATATCATAGAAGGATCACAAAACCCAATTTAAGTTAAATGTTGCAAAATAATTTCTTCAAATGTAGGATGAATGTTACTTGCTTTTAAGGCCCTTTTAAATGTTCTTTTCAATGTATTTGTATAATGCATGTTATTTACAGTGAATCAATTTCATTTGTAAAACTATTTAATAAAGCGTACTTCGTCTGACCATTTATATGAACAAAGTTATGAAATATCTACTTATTGTAACATCTTGATCATTCGGCAAATAAGATTTAATATTAAAGCTAACTTTTGCTTTAATTGGCGGTAAAGTGGTCATTCATAAAGATACAAGGGATATGGTTAATTAACAATGTGAAATTGAAAACCACAAGCTATTACAGCTATAATGTATTTCAAGAAAAAGTCATTTTCAAAGTCAGTCAAGTAATTAAGAGACATATCTTTCTCAATAAAAGCTCCATCTATTTAATTTTTCACCAATTTTAACCATTCAAAATGTCAGACCGGGTGATTTAAATAACTATAATTGTTGGCGTATATGAAGGAAGGAAGGATATGTAGGCTTTATGCCTATACATAGATCATTTGAAGATGAGGGTGGTAATAATATAATTGCTGACATAACCGTTGTCGAAAAAAAAATAACACTAACACATATGGATCAAACACGGGTGATCTTACCTTCTATTATTAAACTTGTTTAAAGTGAGTGTAAGTTTGGCAATGAATCAATAGCTATAGTTGGAGATTGGAATTTAGTTATTGATCCAGCAATTGATTTGGAAAAATAATTATTTTTTTTATCAATCCTCAGGCCAGAAATATTGTTTTAGATAAGAACGAATCACTTGATCGTTTGCATTGAGAGAGATGTTTTGAGAGAGCTAAATCAAGGTATTAGGAAATTTACATGGTGGAAAAACATCCAAGATAACAAGCAATATTGGATTTGTTTTTTATACCTCAGGATTTGTTAAATCTTACAATTTATTCTGATATTATACCTGGTTATAAAACAGGTTACTCAGCTGTGACCTTTACTTTCTCCAATACCATAAACCAAGAAAGAGGGTGGGTTATTGGAAAATAAATATTCCTTATTATTACAAACTGAATATGCAGATTTGGTTAGATTTATCCTGAGTGAAACAATACAAGAAAATTCTGCGATAGATAAAAATGAAGATAATGACGACTCTGATGTTAGTTCATTATTTCAAAATCGTTTTATGAAAGTAAGGGGTAAAACGATTTCATTTTCATCATTTCTCAAGAAGAAAACAAAAGATAAAACTTTTGAATTAGAATCTGCAATTAAGGACTTTGAAGATACAATAGAAAAAATGACTTTGATGAATCATCACTTTCAAAACTTGCACTAACACAATCAGAATTGTACCAAATAACAGAGGAAGAGTTAAGAAGATGTCAGCTTAGAAACAGAATCCTATGGTATGAAGAGGTTGAGAAACAAACACAATTCGTTGTCATTTTAGAAAATAAAAATCATATAAACAAATCAATAAATAAAATTATCACGGACAACAATGAAGAAATCACTGACATCTACTTAATCTTAAATGAAGTAAAGACATTTAATATTAACAAATTCTACTCCTCGGATAAAACACATAAAACTGATTCTCTCTGTGATAACTCCATTCTAGTGAACAACTAAGGGACACATTAGAAAAAGAAAAAGACATGATTGACGTCTCGAAATATGAAAAATAACAAAAGTCCCGGAATTGATTGATTTCCGATTGAATTCTTTAAGTTCTTTTTGAGAGTACTTGAGGTTTGGGTTTGTAGATTCATTAAAGATGTTTCTAAAAGAAATAAGCTACCTCTATGATGAGAGGAATTATCACTTGTACTCCTAAACGGAACAAAAACAGATCCAAAGTAAAGAACTGGAGTCCAATTTTTTAAATGCTCTATATACGGTTTTAACTGCATGTGCCTTAGATCATTAAATAGATGATAATCAGAAAGGATTTATACCAGGAACATATGCTGAAGAGTTTTGGAGCTGTACTCCGGAAACGAACTTGTCTCTGAACAAAGTCAAAATAAAACATGAACAAAAAAAATAAATTCAGTAATCTAAAAATATCACCACTTCAGTTAGTGAATAATACACATGAAAAGTTTCAGAAAGATGTCATGAACGGTTTTCGAGTTCTGCTCCTGAAACGAATTGATTACTGACGGACAGACAGACGGACCGGGCGACGACTATCTCCCACGGTATTACTGGTGGGATAAAAAAACACATTTGACATCGATTGATACAATTACTGTTTTTTAAACATTAGCTCTTTCAGATAGTTTACCTTACCCATCTGATGAATGTATCACTTCTTTAGAAAGAGAATGAAAAAAATGACAAAATCAGACGTAGAGTTTACGCATGATTGATATACAGATTTTTCTTAAAGCCATGAACTTATCTATGCTCAGACTATATATGAGAAAAACTGATATGAGCAATCCAGTAAAACATAAATTAAAATTTGGGGCAAATTTTCAGGATATTGTCGTGCGATTTTGGAAGGATGCGCTGAAGGCATAGAAAGTCTAAAGTCTATAAAACATAATTGAAAATATATGTAATTGAAATTTTATTTCAATCAATATTGCATAACCATAACTTCAAAACCCCAAACCACTTTATCAGGCATTTGGAAAATAGTGGAATTTTTACTATTATAGATTTAAATGATGAAAAGGGTTTGATCAGTTTGAAAACTAAATACAGGATTAGGGGAACATATATGGATCTTTATTATATATATTTTTTTATTTTACCTTATCCATGGAAAAGGACCCTTAAAGAAAACGATATATGCATTTTAATCACCACCATAAGAACTCCTTACATAAAAACTTAATGAACCAAACAAAAAAATGATGATGTAATTATGATGATGAAAGTTTATGTCATGTATATTGTTAATGCAAGGAAACAAAATTATTTTCGATGGGAACTTAAAATTGAATTAATCAAAACATCCACATAATCAATTTCACAAAATTATTGTTTGGTTTGGTACTTCAAGGGCTGACCAATTACTTAATCACATAATCTTTGCGAAGCTGTCAATCCAAAACAGTGACCATTGATATATGTTCACCTATCTTGTTTACAATTATGATTTTAATGAGAACTACTGTGCAAATAGATTTGAAAAAATCCTTAATTAAATTGTCATTAGTTAAGTACATGTATAACCATATTGGTCGAATTACATGTCCTTGGTTGACTTTTCTCGCGCAACACAAAAGACCTCTAACCTGTACCTAGGCAAATAAGGAGATACTTAATTAGGGACATGTTGATAGTCAGAGGAAAATTAGAATCAGTCAGCGAATATCAGCCATGATATCAGGAGTTTGAGAAAATGTTCCTGCTCTACCATTCATCACTCTGCAATATATTAAGTTAAGAAAACCAATAATGGGAACAATTAATCATTCACATAATATATATTTGATAAGTATCATTAAATTATTCCAGATTGTTTATTTGGAATTTATTGCCTAACAACTCAAATTTCATATAGAAATGTACATGTACGTGGGACAATTTATATGAAATATCATCTATTGTCTCAATTGGAAACCCTATCACTATTTTAAATTCTCCCAATGAAATAGATTTTACTTTAATACATTTAGTATGTACACTATCTTTTCTTTACTGACATACTTGTCATGTTAATCTTAAAAACTCATGTCAAGATTGTTAGGGAGAGAAGATTAAGAAAAAAATAAATGCAAAAAAATGGTAAAAAATGCAGACATTACCAGTCCTACAGGATGTCCCAATCTAGTTCCAGCTTTGACTGCTTGAAGTTTCCAAACAATACAGCCTTGGCAACGAACAGTGAAGGAACAGGAGAGAGGACTGAAATAACATGGGCTGACGTAGCGGCTTAACTACAAGTGGCATTCATAATTAATTTATACAGTGACATTAAACTAAAGTTTTAATTATAAGATGTTTTTCCAATTATTTCACAGAGACGTTGCACATGGGCATGTGGTGTTAGGTGATGTAATTGTCATATTGTCATATGGTGTACTATTTCCTTTCAAGTAAATAGTATAATTTCGGACAAGATTGTCATCACGTTAATATTGTATGTTTAGTACCAATTTGATTTAAGTTGATTTAAATGTTGTGATATAATTTAACACCTCGCCTTCCCCCTTGTTTTTCCCCTAGAGTTATTAGGTTTCATTATTATTATTAGTTTATCCTCATGTATTCCTTCGCGTGGTATTTCCTCTCTCCTTGTTTAAATTATTGTACTTTTGCTTTTGTTACCCCCCGGGTGAAACCCAAGGGGGTTATTGTCGTGACGCAGCCCGTTCGTCGTCCGTATGTCCATCCGTCCCGAAAATCGTACTTGTGTTCTGAAATCAACTCCTCCCACAGTTGTTGTATCAATCTTTGTGAAAGTTTACACATGCTTGTGCGATTAAAGGACCGATCGGATTAATTTTTTTCAGAATTATGTCCCTTGACTCTCTGCTTTCCAATTTCAGACCGACAGTAACTTTAATTCGTCAGCATTTGAAAATGGTATTTTTCCAATGTCATACACTGAGGTTAAAACATTTGACCTTTTGATCTTGACCTTGATGTAGGGTCCATTTTGTGATAACTTAAACATGGCCATAATATTTGATAGTTTAGTGAAAGGCCTTTAATATTTGACCCTCTTATTTATTTTAATAGGTCATTAAATTACCCTTTCATTTAAACTGCATATTCGGAGGATAAGGAACCCGGGGGTTCTTGTGATCTCAGAGCACTCTTGTTCACTTTGTGATCTTCGTTCATATGTTTGTTAAAACTTTTCCAAGTTTGTCTGCACTCTTTGGCTTCACGTATACCCCCTTTACACTAAACCAGTTCTCACTACGTTCTTAATTTTTTTTAGAACGGGCTCGAACTGTCCGAGAACGAAATGTGTGGAATGAACATAGTAGCAACTGTTTGCAAACTTTATGAACTGCTCCAAAACGTTGGACATGACCAATGATCTCCCCGTTCTGAAGTGGACGGAGTACACATGTATTAAAACAGGATTGTCGCACTTCGAACGGAGCTGCAGTACTTCCAACAGAAGTACCGTACTTCGATCTTACTAATAACGAGTGAGGACGTTGTGAAGACGGGAAATCAAGTTTAATACGTTCGTGCACAGTTTCCGCCCCATCCACACATAGATGTAAAGAAAAGGTTTCCTCCGTATGGCCAATCTTTTTTGTCTACACCATTTCTTGGCGATTTAAACTTTTTCACATTCACATTACATTGAAACTGAGAACGGGAATAAGCACGGGAAAGAACCTGCTGGATATTTACAGAAATCGGGCCAGGACGGGATTGTGGTACAAGAACAACGTACTAAGAACGAAATGAGAACATAGTGTAAACAAGAAGAACTGTCTGAAAACGAGTTCATCGGGAGACAAACGGGTGAGAACTGATATACACTGACTGATAACGGGATTGAACTACTTGAAAACGTTAGGAACGGATAATATTATCCCATTTAAACGTGGTACCAACTATCTGAGGACGGGATTAAGACTGGATGGACTTTCTGAGAACTGTCTGTAACCGTACTTGGATGTAGTAGGGAAAGTTATACACCACAGTAACCCGTTTCTGTCCCGTTAGAGGTCGGTTTACAATAATTTGTGGAGGGAGTAGAACATAGTGAGAACTACCTTGGTCAATTCATACTTTGTCATTCAAATGGCAGGGTATACATACCGTTGGATCTTCCCCCCTTAAAAGAGTGAGTGAGTAAGTTATTGTTTAACGCCACTTCGGCAGTATCGCAGCCATAAGATGTCAGTGTTCAATACGACATCGTCGCAGGACACAAGCTTCCAGCCGGGTAAAAGAGGATAGATATTTATAACCTAAATGAGGTTGAATAGTGTGAAGTTTGTTATGTTGTTGTTGGACCCATTGGGACTTCCAAAGCTGTTTAACGTAATATTTCATAGCAGGTTTACAATCTGTATTTAGAACTTTAGTAGGGGAAATATGATTAAGGTTGATTTAGCAAATGAGTCTCCTTTATTCTTATCCTTAGAGCCGTCAGTATATATTGATTTTTACCCTGTGAAAAGATAAACAGACCTCATAAAAAGCCTGTTGAAAAGTAAGTTGATCTGTATTCGATTTGTTATGAGCAGTCAATCTGAGATTAACAGGGGGCCTAACCGGATGCCGTGGTTGAGTGGCAAACCAACTATGGTCTCCTATTTTCAGAGGACGATATCCGAATCTTCAACATGTTGTTGAAGTCAGATACTGAGAGGTGGAATTGCTTTATGTTTTGAGTCATACAACTGCTGGTATTCTGGATTGTATGCAGGATTAGAAGGGTTGGATTTAAGTTTGGTAACGTATTGAAGTGCTAGCTTGATGCGTTCATCCTCGAAAGATGGCTCATCAGATTCAACATAAAGGCTTTCAACAGTTCTGAAGGCCCCCAAGACAAAGCCTGAGACCTTGGTGGAGGGGAGTATTTAGCATTTTGATATTTATATTTAGGTGCGGGCAGATCGATAGATTATGGATCCATAATCCAGTTTGGAGCGGATGAGTGATCGATAGAGATGAAGAATAGTTTCTTCATCGCCACCTCATTTTTTATTTGATAAGACCTTTAAAAAGAAATACCTTTTAAAGTTTAAGATTTATAAGGTGAGGGATATATAGATAGATAGATATATATCAAGACAAGGTTCTGGTACATGTTTTAGAAGCTGATAATGGATTTCAGCTGGGACAGCTTTAGAAAATGCAGTTCTAAGCTCTTAAAAGCAGAAGTGTCCATTATAATCTTCTCCATTGTCGGATTTTTTAAATTAAGTGGTCGTTTTTTCCTGTACCTTTTGGTAGTTTTGGCAAGCAGAGAGAAAGTATGCAGATAAAGACTTTTTAGAAATTGTTTCACTACAAGTAATTGCAATATCAGATCGGAGAAGGTCATCATTGACCTTAAGATGTTTTATTGTAGATTTGGAATCTGTGTCTTTAATTGTATTAATCGTATTCCAGACTTATAGGTTTTTTGGTATTGAGCTTAGAGAGATAGCGTCCCCAAACTTCGCATTTTTGTTGGTTGATTGTGCGTCAAGCTTTAGCTCGAGACTTGTTACAGTTATTTACTGTAGGTCATTTACTGAGCTTGGGCTCAGCTTTGTTACGTACCTTGATGCCATTTTTGTGAAATTATGGCTTGTGAATGAGTTGATTTGCCGAGGTTTTAGGTATAGTTTCATTTGCAACATCAAAGACCTTAAGAAAAAGCCTCAACAGTATCAGTTGAATTGACTATTTCATCATATGAAATACGCTCACGGCATAGGCTTGTCGGGGTCCCTAAGAACATTTCCAACGAAGATTGGGGATTGTGACTGTTGAAATCAACCATGACGATAAAAGATTGAGGTAATTGATTAACAAGTTGATAATTACCTTTTATAGTAAGATCTTGAGATGATGGGATGTATTAGGAGCAGAGAGCTAGTTGTAAATAACGATAAGCTAATGATAAGCTGACGGCAACAGCTTGTAAATGAATGGAACTTCCCGGTGGATAATTCCATCTCGTACCAACATTAATGCACCCAATTTGCCCTACCAGCAGGAGAGAAATAACTATGAATAGTGAAAGGTGTCATTGCGACCATATCAGATTATTTAAGATGAGTTTCTTGAAGTCAAAACTTGAAGATAATACTTTTGGGTTGGAAGGCCCAATTCATTAAACTTGACCTTAAAGCCTCGACAATTCCACCGAGGATCGATATAGATGCATGGAGATCCAAACGTATTGTAGACATCGACCACACTCCTCTGGCCTTTGGGAGTGCGGTTTAATGAGTTGTTTTTTTAATTGTTTGCAGTTTTGAGTTTCATTTGTTATCTGAGTTTTGGCTTGGTTTTGGCTTTGAGTAGTTTTTGGATCTTTGTGGAAATCTGTCAGTTTGACAGGCTCTTTAAGGGACAGAAAAGAGATTGTCACGGTACCTTTTGTGGAAATTGATTGTATTGATGGTGGATTGTTGATCCACTCAATGTCTGTCTGAGTTGACATAGAGCATTTAGTGGTACTTCCAGAAGATACTATGGTTGAGTATGACGGTTTAGGACCCTCAAGAACAAGGCGTTTTGCTTTCGGAAAAGAGATGTTTTCCTTGAATTTGAGACTATTTTGAGAGTATTTTATGCTCTTGTTGTCACCGTTGGCCCTCCTTGGAAGAAGCCAAGTGTTCGTCAGCACATTTGGCGCATTTCGACAACTCCTTGCAGAAGTCTGGATGGCTGTCGGGTTTGCCACAGCGAGGGCAAACAGGGTCATCAGCTCTGCAAGAGTTGCTTCCATGGTGAAACTTCTGGCACCAGTAGCAACGGAGATCGTACGCATATAGAGTTTGGTGGGGAGTTTGTAATACCCTGCATAAACTGTTTTTTGAGCTTTTGGAGATGAGAATGTTAAGAGATATCTATGATGCTATCTTGATGTTTCCCTCGTTCCTGATAGTGAACCGCTTGACAGTAGTCACTGCCTGGTTCTTGAGGTTGTAAATGAGTTCTTGTTCTGATGAAACCTCGAGACAGGTATCTTTGTTCCGGATGATGGCTTTGTTCCTGTTTAGAGATGTGTGCATGGTGGCTATTTTAATGTGAATACGTTTTATTATTTCGAATTACAAACACAATCCCAATGGCTTTACTTGATTTACCGAAGAGACAATGGTGTTAGTTTCAATTAGTAAAATTATTTTTCAAATATATTTAATCAACATATTTGAGGAAAAAAATGTGCTACTGCCCCTTCAACAGGTTTATCATGCAAGATGAGAAAAGATGATGCCTGCTGATTTGATTTTAGTAGGTAGCCATTTCTGATATTCTTCAAATCCTTCACATCACCGGCCAGACCAATTGTCTTGGTGGTGGCAAAAGGATTAAGGTGCAGTGCTTTATCGCAATGAATGATATAACCAATAACCGAGACCAAGGGGTTGAATCTATTGAAGTTTGCTGATGTTTTGGTTAAGTTTATAGATGAAGTTTTAGAAGTTTTGTTAGAGATCGATGAAGTTGCCTCTTCGTATGACGAGGGACTGTCGTCCGTTGATAAAATAGGCGGAAAAAGTTCATAAACCTGGATCCCCACCCACTACGAAGCACCAAATAGGACAATTCTGTATGGCAGCTGGTGTCCTGATGACAGCACGGGAGATACTATGATGATATTCTCCAATAAAGCTAGATTGACCAATGGGCCACCACTATCTTGGAAGTTGAGTTAAGTTGATGAATGAGTACAAGAATAGCAAGCAGTAAGTAGAGATAAGTACATCAGGGAGGATAGCGTTGTGAAAAGGTTGCGAAGGCATGCAAGAGAGCACAAATAAAGTAAAGCGTAAAAAAAAGGATATAAAAGAGGTGCCCAACCAAGTACTTAGCATGAACAGCCGATTGACCAGACTAAACAAAAGATATTTACGTGACAATTCAGTAAACGTGGCGATTACAATTGGAATATTGTCTATTCAAGCAGAAAATGGAATACAATTATACCGCATTAAGAACTTTTATCATAGACCAAACGAGCTATTAGAACGTTGAAAAATGATCAATGTGGTAAATGAAAGAATTGTCATTTCAACAGCAAATAAGTTCAAAGCAGAGTATCAAGAACATGTTAAGGTTCCAGGTACTGAAACATCTGAAACTCCGTCAAATGGCTCAATTAATCATGAACCTGTGAGCACTAAGGATCAAGATGAAATGAGTGACTTAGATAAAGTAGTAAGACTGATGCCAGATGTTGTTGAGGAACTTAAGGGGAACGGTCTGCTTCGACCATGGATTGATTATCATGAACTTATGAGTAAGAAGAAATGTCCGCTAGATAACTTAAGCTTCAGGTTATTTTTTAATGTCTTGGACTTTTTCAGTACAAATACAACAACTCAAATGAGGTACAGTAAAGAAATAAAAGAATTCTGGTAAACATGATACAAACTTTTCCATGGAAAATTCCTAAGACTCATGAGTGGACTCAAACACCAGTGCAGCGTCTCCGGACGCAAGGCCGAGCTTGGTCTCTACACACCACAATTATCGAAAATCAATTTTGCTGTTCCTGACTTCAGGTTATATGGTGATACGAATATGATGACTGAACCAGTAAAACTTGGAGTCATCCCTGACATGTTGGACATTCTGTCATCCACATAAGCGCAAAGACTTATCTAACTATGTTTTGACGGGAAAAGGATAAACAGTTGTCTAACAAAATCACACGGAGATGTTGATTTGTTTGATTGTGAGGATTCGCCAACAATTAGAGAAATATCAGAACGTCTTAAGGAAGAAGTCAGTTCTGCAGAGGTTTTACTGAAATATGAAGACCGTTGTGATTTGAACGAGGGAGAAAAGGCCAAATATGTTGTTGAAATACAACAAGATCATCAGAAGGTGACATATCCCACCGGTTCCACAAAATTTGTACAACACATCTTTTACAGATACTTACTACCGTACTTCAGTTAGTGGGTATTACAGAGTTTCAGGAATGTAAGGGTTTTAGACTTCTGCTCCAGAAGCAGTCAAAATCAACAACAACCAACATCCCTCTCATGTTTCTATGGAAACAGAAAAAAAAAAAAAATTCAGAAAAAATCTGATAATATCAAAAGGCACCACTTCAGTCAATGGGTAATACACATGCAAATTTTCAGGAAGATATGATGAACGGTTTTGGAGCTGTGCTCCGGAAACGAACCTGTCTCTGAACAAAGTCTAACTTCAACATGTTTCTATGGAAACGAAAAAAAATTAAAAAAAATCAGAAATCTGAAAATATCAAAAGGCACAACTTCAGTTGGTGGGTGATACACATGCAAAGTTTCAGATAGATATCAAGAATGGTTTTCGAGTTCTGCTCCGGAAACGAAATGATTACGGACGGACGGAAGGACAGACGGACGGGGCGATGACTATATCCCACGGTATTACATACCGGTGGGATAAAAACTGATTCTTAAATTGAGTGTCGTGTAAAGGAACTGAGACAACTGACGGTGATGAAAAGTGCAGCGATAACAAAGTTTTGAAAAATGGGCGAACCAAACGGGAAAATGTCAAAATATATGTTTGTGATCAGCAGCATCCAGGCATCCCTATTCCAAATAAAGGAATGCATAGAAAAGACGCTCATTACAATTGATGAACTTGGTGTATTGGCAGCTTCCCTGCAGAACAGAAGCCATTTGTATGTCCAAGGGAAGAGCATCCAAATGAACTTGAATCACCAGGAAAATTACGTCTGCATAGGAATAGATGAATCTGAAGAAGAGCTTGTTTGTCTAACTCCTAAGTTATGTCAGTACATTTGTAAGCAGAGTAGAGTAGTATCGCACCCTTAAGTTTGGGGATGTAGCTTGGGGCGATGGGTCTCCAACAAACAGACAAACACCGGGTCGCTCTCTCAGTCTTTATGTATGAAAAACATTATACAGGGAGTCTGGACAGGAACGTCCAGCCAGCTCCAGGATGAGGTCCGCTCTGCCCGGTCTCTACTCCGAGCGTCCCATCTCATCCTTCGCATTAACATTATGAGTCATGTCCAAAATTTCCACTGGACCTGACAATATATATTACTTAGAACTTTCTGGACTTACATGCTACCAAATATGGTTATATGAACGGTCGCAAGTAAGCTTAATAATCAATAGGACTAGTGACTCATCCTATGGTCACTTCTTAGACTGGAGAGAGATATGTTCACACAATGCTAAACATATAGATTTGAACAAGACTAGCTATCTCTATTAAAACAATATTCACCACATATGATTATTAAATTATTCATATTTTGAATTACACAACAAATCACATTTAGAATATACATTTTACATTTTATCATTATTGGGCATTTTACATTTTAACATTATTGGGCATTTTACATATAGGTGATAGTAGCATGGAAAGAAGGTAGACAAAATGCAATGATTAGTGGAAGTACAGCCTAGAAAGCCCTCGGTTTGGAAACAAAGAAGGATCACAATGAACACATTGGCGTCGTTGCAAACGGTAAATAGCGCAGGTCACCAAGTGCAGATGCTTAAGAACGAATGGCTAATGGATCTGAAAATGAAAAGAATGAAAAAGCAACGTTGGTCGCAAAAGTGTTGCCCATATATTATCCAAAACTAATGTTTGTAGAAGAAGGATGCTACTCCCTTTTGAACAATGGTGATCCCTAATTCATTGTCAGCCCCGGTGGTTCAGGACGAAACTCAGCAACCGAACCATGTTCTGTAGCCTTTGAGTACAAATGTCCTTTCCCAGACAAAGTGTTTACTACACAACACCTGTACAAAGTTCAGACACTCTAAAGCATCGAACTGCTTTGTGAAATGTCTGTCTTGAGGTGTCAAGAACTTATATTTCTCTCTTACACAGAAGAGAGTACAGCTGTGTTTCGAGTAACACTCGATGAAGCATTGTGGAACCAGATTGAATCAGAATGTATTTCCATATACGGAGAACGGTGTCCTTAACGCCTCCCACGAAGAAGACCTTCGTCAATAGCACTCAAGGAGAAACTAAACTCATGGGCAAAAGAAAGTATATATTTCGGCCGGATAAACTCGGTTTTGAATGTTTGTGATAAGGATGTATCTCGTTAAGAGATATACACAATTTCATTCATGAGAGCATGGTACTTAATATTTCATATCTGTTCAAGCACACATGGGGTGCTGAAATAGCAATTTCAAAAGGTATTTTTGGAAATAATTCTTGGTATTTAAGGTAAATTTTATTAGATATGGAAATAATGTTATTACAAGATGGTATCGACATAATGTACTTCCTTTGACTTTAAATCAATGACGCATCGTTGCTGTAGGACGTCATATAAGAAGCCAGAAAGCCATATTTCACTCCCCTATCTTGCTTGGTGAAGGAGATTCTATAACAACGATTTTTAAAAAGCCGTGTGAATTATGAACAGATAATGTTTCAAAATTTACAGACAGATAATGTTTCAAAATTTACAGACAGAGATTTTACTTTTAGAGACATGTTGTAACTATGTTTCAATCTTGTTCATCACTCGTCGATTAAAATATCTTGCGTTGTTGAACCTATACTTTCTTTTGCCCGTGAGTTAAGTTGAATTTCCTGAAAAGAATGTGAGTTTTCTTGGAGAGGTTCCTTCTGTCTAGGCATTCGATTGTTCCCAGTCGGTGTCGTCTATGTACCAGCATCACATTTCACCCAGGTAGAGTTGTATCAAACTTAACTAATGTTGCCCATCTGGTACACAAGGCCAAGCAAGTTTGGAGGATGCATCCGATTTAAGCAGGCGAAGGGCTTCAGAGTTATTTGTGTCCCTTGCTTCGACCTTGACAGGTTTGAATCTCTTGACAATCCACATTCAGTACCAGTAGCATATGGACTACCAGGTCCAAATCTTAAAATCCATAGTGTTAGAAATATGCTGGCAAAGGTTATGGATGCTTGTAAACAGATGAACTTGTACCCAATAGCTTTCTTCTCTGATGGACAGAGGATAAATATTGTGACAAGAAACGCCGAAGGAAAACGTCTGACAATGTTTCAAAAGCAAAAGGAATACTGGGAGGATGTTAACAAACATAGCAAAGAGGCACTTTTGAAGTATCTGGAAAACTACTTGAAACAAGATGGTGTAGAATGCATAACTGGCATCAATGCTTCAGGAACAGTCGTTGTAAAGAAACTGACATCTGGTGGACTTCTGGTTGAACTTGTACAACCCAATGGTATGTTCTGACTGACACATTCTCATCTGATATGCTTGCATCGGCCAAAAAGGGACACACCAAAGGACGTTAATCTGGAGTCAAAAGCTGTGACATTATTGCCCGATACCCTTGAGGTAAGCTTGACTCTGAAACATACAAGGAAGTTTTGAATGCAATAAATTCACTGATGAATGCCCAAACGGAAGTGCAATCAGCAGACAACCCTCCCATTATTGAAGATGGCAAACACGATGATGACGCAGATGATGAGGATGATGCTGATGACTCCCCACAAGAAGCCACGTCTCAAAATCAAGTTCCTTTGGATGATGACATGTTTAGCATTATTCTTGATGAGTTGACCAACAATGACAGATGGAAAAAGGTAACCCTTGAACCCTTTAAAGAGAAACATTCTAGCGTCAGTTTTGTCAAATCAAGTTTCACAGTCAATGAACTGAAAGTTTGCTACAGAAAACTCAAACAAGTGCTTACATCAGATGTAACCTGTCTGTCATCTGCTCCTAAATGGATATGGGTAAATGCTATTGCAAAATTGGTAGGTTTATTCAGCGCACTGCCTCCACCCTCTAAGAGTTAGAAAGCTCTTGTCTCTTTAAAGGTTGAGCTTGAACAGTGTGAAACGCTTACCAAAAGCTTTGTGGAGTGTTGCCTCTTCTGTTACGATTCAGATATGTCTTCCAGGTTGTTCTTCATGAAAACATAAAAAAACGGGTGTACCCTGTTCATGAGACGCTGAATATGACGGCACAGATGATTAACGACAGCATCGTATGTTATTTGACACAGTATCTTTCAGTATACATACAGTATCTTAAGACGGTTCAACGGAAACTTCTCACATTGCACATTGTATCGCCTTCATTCATAGTTCAATTCTCCTAATGGGTCGATTGTTACTTCCTTCTAGTTCAGAGCAGTTGAGATTGAGAAACATGAAGAGAACAAGATTGGAACCTCAATCCCCATAAGGTATGTTTCTGATGTATTTGAATGAATCAGTTTATGAATAACATATTCATAATGTGATTCTCTAAGAGTATACGTGTTGGGACTCATGTATGTATGAAACCTTAAATATGCTTGAAATAAGATACAAGACTATTGTGACATCCCTGATGAGTCAAAATGTGAAATTTATATTTGATTGCAGAAATGATGCATTTGATGTCCTGAATGAATGTTCCCGCGGCAAACGGAAAAGGAAATCGGGAGACATTTAAGATTTGTCTGAACCCAGCCGTGGGGCAAAGGGTGTTCCACAGTTTCACAAGTGTGTGACGAGTCGAAAATACTCCCCCACCGGAGACTTGGAATAACTGAGCCAGAGATCAACTCATGATGTGTGACATGCGCTATACTTAATGTGTACAAAAAGAGAAACGGATGAATAAAATATTGATAAGAATTTTATTGTCCACGAGAGTAAACAGAAATATACTTCAAGACTACACTATGCAGAAACATATTACATTGTAGGAATGAAACACATTTGAATTTGGTTAAACTTGCTCCCTTAAATAAAAAAAACCCCAACATGTTGGGAACAATGAGTGAGATTAACAAACTAGTCAAAACAAAACTATTTTTTTGTATCTGAATAAACATACCCATAGGAACTGACAATGCACTGCGCACCCTCCTAAGCTCCTAACAAATCATGCCTAATTGGCCCCCTCCCCCCCAACTTTGGAACCGTTCCTAGCCTGCATTAAAGTGAATACTTGAAAATGGAAATGACAAAATCAATCACATTGCTACTTTGAAAACATAAGTATAGTCTTGACTGTGTCAAAATAGAAATAAATTAAACATGAATCATATTGCTACTTTGAAAAACTAATTATAGTCTTGACTGTATCTTGTCGACACAGGCGCCAGACCCTACACCTACCTATGTAACATATAAAGACGGTATGACACTGTCCGCCATCTAGAATCCTGGAATAGGACCGAAAATGGTTAAACTGGTTTGCAGGCTCAAATACGCTTTGTAATATTCGTAGAATGATCCAAGTTTATATAAATTTCCGGTCCTATGCCAGGATTCAAGATGGCGGTAGGTAGATATATATACAACCTCCACTTGAAGCGCATGCCACAAGCACATGGGTGGGCTATGTCATGCTCATGCATGGTATCTTATGCTCTGCTGCAATGCGTGCATTTTTTAAGAGTTTGCCCTTTTGCGCTCCTTGCATTCAAAAGGATTTGTGCCAGCATGTGTGTTAATATGACCAGTGTAGATGTCTTTGCTAATGAACTTATTGTTGCAATTAGTACATGTATAACGTTGGACTTTCGCGACATCATGTTTCAGTCGTTGATGCTGCCTCAACCCAGACATTGAAGTGTATTGCTTGCCACAGTAGCAGCATAGCAAACTTGCACTCTGCTTGCCAATCTTTCTTGTCGTTGACTAGGCTTTTGGGATGGGGTTGACTATAGTCAGGTCAAGCATACTGTTGTCCGTAGTACCACTCTGCACCATCTGAAATTTGAAAATGAATATCAGGGGTTGCTTGAATAACCTACATGTTGATTATTTAAGTGCGAAATGAATTGATATTATTAATTGTACATGAATGGAATGCGTTCAATGGGATGTCGGAAAAAAAAGATGTATTGCGTTCAGTCGGCCAATTAAGTGCGTTCAAATTGTTTGTGAGGGTACCTGTCTTAAAACACTTACAGTTTCGAAAATATTTAAGCAACACACACAAAACTTAGTGCAACTTATTTCATGAAATGCTTAAGGATATTTTCCCAATATCAAATCGAACCAAACTATTTTAATTCTTGTTATAACATGCTGAAAACAAGAAACTGACAGTAACTTTTCATGTTCCATGTTACAAACGTTTGGTCCGAAACAATAAATGTTGAGTTATTTGAAAAGATAACTCGAAATACAGAGACCTGAATTACCCATGCATTCCTATGTAAGCTTATATCAAGAAATAGTTATTTCAGGGAAAAAATGAAAAACAGTCGTGTCACTTACCGTTGATTCGCCGATTTCGGCCGCCATTTTGGGTGAAATGCGTTCAAAAAGGTGGGTGTAATGCAAAACAGCCGTTCAGCGTTCCACCACTGTGTACACAGATCCATCAACCACCAGGTATCCTACCTCATCCCGTACAGGTCGTAGACCACGGCAAACAGACTGCCCCCTTTTTGTCGCCTCTTACGACAAGTAGGAGGAACTGAGGGTCTATTCTAACCCGGGCACCCAATGGGGTTAATGAATGGAAGGAACACTTTGAACACTGTTCACACGATGATACTTTTATTTCCCCTTTCAATGATGGTAGAAATGACGTAATACATACGTTTGAAAATGAATACGTAAGCTTGTCCTGATAAATTGATTGTTGAATGTCTCGGGTTTGTGTTATAACATAATGTGTTTACATAAATAGCTGAAATATTGTGCTAATGCATAATTCTTTGGTTATTTATCACTTGGAAATTCAGCTGTGAAATAGATCCACAAAACACAATGGAAGGGAGATACTCCAATCACAACCCTTATTCAGAGTTTGCGATATAGCAATTATGTTGCTTTGCAGTTTTTGCTATTTGTGAATGAGAATAGTTTTGCTGTTGAGTAATTGACATATTGAAATATGGGGATATAGACAGATGAACAACGAGCACATTAGAAACATGTCGTGTTCGCAAACTATGCCCAAATGGTATAGTAATATGATGGGGAGCTAAAGAAACGTCACCTCATTTTAAAAAAACGAAAAGAAACTGTACTCCTGGCAAGTCGATTTTGACGTAATTTTAAAAAAATGTTTTGTAAAGAATTAATCACAATATCATACATCAGAGTATCATATTTGTATGTGTATGTCTGTTCAAATACATCTAGGGTGCTAAAATCGCTTTTCAAGAAAGTATTTGGTCACAATGTATGGCATTTCAGTTGAAATTTAAAAATGTAGAAATGTAATTAATAAATATGTCTTGGACATAAATAACTATGCTTGATTTAAATTTGTTGATGCAAGATTACTGTAGGACGTCATAAAACAAGCCATAAATCTATTATAACGCACCTATCTCCTCTAGTTTCCAAATTAATGTATAAATTAAATGTAACCCTATTCAGTTGTATTTATCACTTGTTTACTTGTTATATTTTGTATGGTAACGTTTATTTTGTTTGTGAGTATATATTTTATAGTTAAAGAACAAGTGTTGCTTGCAATTCATGAACGAATCCACGTCAAATATAGGATAATTACTTGTTGCCAATGAAAACCGAGCAATAGCCTTTTCCATGTGCAGAGACCGAGACAATATAAATAACATATCTGATATTGCTGTAGATGTTTGTCTTTAGGAGTGTCTGCAGTAGAGAACTGATCTACACGCAGTAAGGTTTGGGTGCAATGCTACACTAAATTTCAGCGTAATACCGTCCATCGTTAGCTAGTTCCAGTCGATGTTCGCAGGTTTCATCGCAATGCATAGCCACATGGCGTTGCGGGCTTTCTCCCTGCCATAATAATAGCAGCCGCGATGTAAGTAAAATAGTATTGAAAGCAGCGTTAAACCTCAACTCACCTCACCTCACCCCTTTAAGAGTGATACTGTCTTACAATGAATCCACTTGTTAGGGGATGTTTTGATGCAACAGAAACATTTGCAGCACTAAATCGAAACCGCTGTGTCTTGCGGGATATGCATATTTTCCCACTTCCTAAGACTGATTAAAACAAGAACGTAACTAAACCATTGTCTTGCTCAATTTTTTTAAAATTTCAATTCAAAATGGCCAATTTGTGTTAAATATGCATGAACCAAGATTTATGAGTTGCAGTTTGCTCATTTGGCCTTGTCCCTATAGCATAGTGGTATCATCACCTCTTTTGGTGTGCAGAGTTAGACAAAACACACACTAACACCTCGGTATTTCATATAGATATTTGAAGAGGGGCATTATTAAGATACCTGCCCCGGGTAGAGGGAAATTACGTTACAATCCCGGGGATTATGTGATAACACCCGGGATAATACATTCACATAGGAATTATTGAATATAATGTTACAGGCAGTATAGTGTCGTGACCTCACTGTAGGTTTGTAAGTTAGATCAATTTTAGCCGAACTATTAAAGAACATGTATTTTAGACTTCTTAATGGACTGACAATAGGTTATCATGAATAACACATCTGATTTAAACAATATTTATTCATGAAAAGATGAGTGGATTGGTAAACAGGCCTTTATAAATACCCCTCCAGTGCAAACGTATACATAACACAACATCATCCATCAATACTGAGAAACATTCAGTAAACATAGTTGTATACTATTAAGACAGTATTTTAGAACATAGATTAAGCAAGGACATCTGAATTAGAAACGTTTTGTCTGGGTAAAATAATAATGCAGTGAAGTGACGATATTGTGATTAATTTCATCAGAAAGTGAATAATTTCCATGTAAAATGGATTTTAAGTCAACGCCATGTTCACAGAAGAATCTTGATCGAATTCCAGCAAAATGTGGACATATAAATAGATAATGAATGGTATCCTCATAGTGATAGCCACATTCACAAGTGGAAGAATTTTGAAGAAAACGATCAAATTAATGTGCATTTAGGTCACTACAACCCAATCTCATTTTACAATGGATAATTTGATTGTGTCTTGTACCTGTGTTTTTAATAACATGATGCACATTGCACGGTAAGGTTCGATCAACATGTTTCTGAAATGTTTCTTAAATAACACATCTCATGTGAACAAATAATATTAAATTTTACAACATGATATCGTGCAAAGAGTAGTATGTGCTTCAAGTGAAAATATAACCTAATTATTTTTTTCGCATGCTACTTAAGAAATACACGACTAAGCCTGCCATTCTACCATGACATTTTAAAATCCTTGTTTTTGATTGGTTTATTTTATGGTCGAACATCTGTTCGAACCTCATTTTTGTGAACGGCAATTTACCGCGTTTGGATACATAGTGACGTACGATTCTAGGCCAAGCTATGTCATTGAAGTAAACATGCGTAAATCAGGTATCTTCACTTTACGGTTTCTATCATGTGTTCCTTCTACATAGTTTGATCTGTGTATCTGTTTTGGAAAGTTATTCTAATTTGGACCGATGTTTTAAACAGTGAAACTACAGTATAGTCGCACAAGACCGCGATTAGCCGTGAATGAACCGGTTTCGGTTCGGATGCAATGATGTCATAAGCTCAATCAGTTATGACGTCACATGAATGGTCGCGTCAATTTGACTAGTGGTGGAGGAAAGCTTTCAAGGCGGAGAAACGTTAAATTTACAAACTTGTATCTTCTATTTGATTAAAATCTATGTTATCACTTAATTATCATATTTTACTAAGAATGAATTGTTACTTTCACTAGTTAGTAAATTTCTACTGTATCGAAAACAACGGAAATGTGATGTGTCATACCTGAAGAAAAATGGGTTCAACCGATTACCGCATCACTCAGTTCCGCAGTGTCAAAGAAACACATTTAAATACGCTGATAACTGGTCATGGTAGAAGAGAGGTAAACCTACTGTGTTTTTAATTTTCTGTGAGTCTAACGCTGACGCGTTCGGCTCCGAATGATAAAAATCGGTATCGAATCTACGTTAGACTCACAAACAAAGGTTTATCTCCTAATTCGAAAAATATAGATACATTCTTTATGATTTAGTTACTTTTAGTTACCTTCACTTCTCCGTCTAAGTACCTATACAAATGAAAGAAAGTCACTTATTTTATTTTCCTTGAGTGAAAATACATCCATTCTTAAGGAAACTTAAATTGTTCACTGCATTCATCATTCATCAAATTGCTAAAATTTTGCTATCAAGGTACATCGTATTCGATGAGGCATTATATTCAAGGATATGACACATATTATTAAACAATCCATCAACATATACATAAATTCAGTCATCAGATACATAAGTGATAGTGATGAAGGTACATCGTATTCGATGAGGCATTATATTCAAGGATATGACACATATTAATAAACAATCCATCAACATATATATAAATTCAGTCATCAGATACATAAGTGACACAGTCTTGAAAATAATAGATGTGATCTATATGTAGGCTGGAAAACACCTTTACTAATTAATTAAGAGTCAATGGAGGGGGTGGGGGGGGGGGGGGGGGGGGGGGGGGTATTGAGTAATCTGTTTGTAGAGATGTTTGGAATGGTTCCATTGTGAGGTTTGGCTTGAGGGAACCCAGTACTTCAAACTGAAACGTTATGCCTCTAGCAAACTGTGTTGTTAGAAAATTACTCTTATTTATGTAATTATTATGCCTCTGAGGCCCTTTAGGCTTTGATCACATTGTTAAAAGTCATTTAAATATCCGGATAAACCAGTTCACAGATTGAAGGAAAGGTATCGCCACACTGATCGTCATCAAGTCCAAATTGGAATTTTGAAGATACCAGAGCACCACAGTTCTGGGAACCTTCCCCATTGTTTGGTTCTCCGTGTAGCCAAAAGTCAGCTACAGGTTTGCCAGATTCCCAAAGCCATTTTCCTTCTGCAGCAATGTCATTGCAACCAACCCAAAAACGAGTTGCGGAGATGCCTGTAAAAGAATAATTATATTTATACATTGGCGACGACTCGAATTCCTAACTAGATATAAAACAATAACTTTGTTGTCTCGACTGAGAACATGTGACATCGTTAATCGCATCAAAGCTCTGACAGTAATTTATATAGTATTTCATGCAAGTTCATTTGATAAATAGATTTCATAATGTGTTTGTTCACTAGCTTTGTTCACTAACAGTTACCTGTAAAGTGGTTTAAATGCCGGAGCTGGTTAACAGAATCTTGCAACAGTTTAGAGAGTGAACAACGACATTAGAAAATATTTCTTATAAATTCAAACTTTGCAATTTAGGGGATGTTTCAATCTGTAAATAAAATTGAAAAACTAAAAAATGGTTTCAAAACATGTACAATGCATGTTAAAACAAATGTTTTGTCTTGTCTTAAATCATGCCCTCTTGGCTCCTCCCACAACAGTTCCGCATAACTCATGTGTCACCACGCACAAAACGTAGTTCAGAGGAAAGAATTGATATTTTAATGTAAATTTAGATTCCAAACGTGCTGTTTTAATCTAACATATTAACAATCTAAAATAAAAGTTCTCAAGTTCTTACAAGTAAAAAGCATGTAATAGCATTGTCACAATTGCGCAATGATACAATGATAAAGTAGTAGTGAAGGCTATGTTGTATAAACCTCACAGATTATCCTTTTCAACTCTCAATTTCGTTTTTTCGAGGGTGTATATTGATCATATGATCTTGTTCAATCCAAGCAGCAGAGTATATATGACTAAAATATCCAGGTCTGAATTGATATTAGTATTTGATAAATTATCAACCAAAGAATTGTGTCATATGAGTTTTACGAATCGAGTGTGATTTGTTTGTATTGCCCAAAGGAGACCTAGAGAAGTTTTTGACCAGTGTACGCATTTTATTTTAACAAAAGCATATTTTTCCAAGCCTTTTGAAATAAAATATTTGTGGTTGTAAAACATGAAACAGAGCAGGACAGATTCATTTTAAAAAATAAGTTGAGATCAAACGGGCTGATATCAAGAAAAAACTTGTGCCTACATTAGCCTACCTGCCTTACGAAAATCTGTAAGTTTACTCTTGGATTGTAAGGCATTATTATATTCTGCGAGTTCGTAAAATGGCACATTCTGAAAGTTAATAATACTTATGGATTGTTATTTTTTTTAACATTGAGGGATATTTCATGATGTTTTTCATAATATCATTTTCAGTTTACCTTGCATGTTCCTGAATATCTTAAAAGCGTATCGTTTGTCTCTGTTATCCATCACGTACAGCCGCGATCCTAAACTGTCGCAGAGTGATCTGGACTCGGCCCACGTTTTCTTTCCAGGAGGCATAAGAAGAGCTAAATTGTATCCCAAATGACTCATATCCTTCCATCTTGAAGCTGCTTAAAGGGGAATAACACAAATATGTATCATTGTTTTTATCGCCTGACCTCAATACCAATTTAGTGTTACAGATACAAGATTTAAATATTATCTTTGTATTGTTGTTTATGTTATGTCAATATCAAACAAGAACAAACATACAAGTATTGAAAATAATTAACCTGAAATCTTTATTTGATCCGTAGTGCTTAAAGTTATATCTTATTTTGGAGAGTCACTCATTGATGCATGAAGGGCAAATGTTCCATGACAGGACACCATCTTCAGGCATTTACACAAATTCGAGATTTGTGTTTGATGCTCAACGCTCAATCTAGATCTTCAACGATATTTTCATTGTAAAAAGACTTGCTACTTCGCAAAAGTTGAAAGGGAAGCCCATCGAATTTCCCCAGGAAATGCATAAACAACAAACTGAAGGCTGTCATGACTTCTGTCCAAAGTATCCTAGCAGTTGGCTATAGGTGTTAATTGGTGAGATGAGGTACGGATTTAATAACTGGGAATGATGTCGCTCTATTATGCCACCGACTCAGGACTGGACTACGATCCGTCTAGACCCAAGACTTGTCTTCGACAGGTTGGGTAAAGGTTCAATCAAACACTGCACTCACAGAAGACACAACTCAGATGTGGTTTACTATATGGATAACCCATGATACCGAGGATATGGTAAGGTTGTGGACCCTGATAGGAAGGAAAAACCCGAGGATGCGAAGCATCCGAAGGTTTTTCCTGACTATCAGGGTCTACAACCTTACCATATCCTCGGTATCATGGGTTATCAATATTATCAACCGTTTTTAAGTGTAAAACAGGATTTTTACGTGTTATCGCTTTATATTGAGGATCCCTGGCGTTATATTGAAGATCCCTGGGTGACCTCAGCCTGTAAACAGCCGCGCTATATGAGTTTCTTTTGTACCGTGAATTCTCGTCTGCCCCCTTTCCGCAGTAGTCTAAGGCGCTGACTCAGTAACTACAGGTGATAGTGGATACGGGTTCGAGATGCACTTTCTGCAAAACATTTGCTGTACTTATTCTGTCGTAAACTTATGAAATTTTTCTAAGTTAGTTTCTTCAGATCTTTACTTTCAAGCCGTCATCGTAACAAATATATCAGGGTTTACAATCATTATAATTCCTTCTAACAGGGTTTACAACTGTCTGTGTAAACCCTCCTGGAGGGAATTACAAGGTTGTAAGTCCCTCGTACCGGGTGATACGGTTTAGAAAGGTCGTTTCAAGTATCACGTTATATGGTTGGTAGGTTGATAAAGCTGACAACAGACTGGAGTTTATTCATCAAGTTATCTAGGTCAAGCGTTTGCGGGCATTTCAGGAAGCATGCAGGAAGCATACCTTCTACGGAACTGACCATACCTTCTAGGGAACTGACCGTAATAGATATCCCCTGCAGATTGACATATCCCTCAAACTTGTCCTCCCCTTCTTGTTTAAGTATGTTTGGTTCTATTTGGCCCGCACTAGTACCATAGTATAGTATTGTACTACCATTAAGTATATTCTCACTGTTTATCTTGCAGTGTCAAAGATCAGTCAAAGATTGGTATATTTAGCTTATTCCAGGTGCCTGGACGATTCATCTGACCGATTTATGTTTGCTGTCAGAGCTAACTTAACGAGCTCTGGGTCTTCTAGAACGTTGTTCTCTGTTTTCATACATTAACTCAGATACCCATCCTCGATAATCCAGCGCTATTGTTCCGATAAATGTACACACAAGCGCTGGAAAACAGTAAGGGTATGTATCCCTAACCTAGTTACCTCCCTTCGCAATGACTCAACGAAACGCTTGCTTTCTAACAACCAATGAGATCACTTGAATTCAAGGGTGAAATAACAAACACTCTCATGTAAGGATCTTGGCTTTCAAAGATGATTGGGAACGCCTGGTAGAACAGGGATTTACCTCAACCCGTTTTGATGGACATGAATACATTCTTCTTCTCGTACAGATTTCTTAAAACTTTCTTTTGAGTTTCTGTCAGGTTTTCTACGGTGAATTTGGTTCAAACTTTATTGTAATCGAGTGAGTCGGCGCCGCCATGTTTGTTTCTATTAACAACGGTAGTAATAAAAGACGCGTTTGATTGGTCGAGTTGATTACTCAGATAGTAGTGTCTGCGTTTCGTTTCTGATTGGAAAACATGGACCCAAGAGGAGGTAACTAGGTTAGGGATAAATACCCTTACTGTTTTCCAGCGCTTGTGTGTAGATTTATCGGAACAATAGCGCTGGATTATCGAGGATGTCAGATACCTAACTGTCAGAGTTTGCTGCCCTAGCTTAACAATACCTATCTCAATTCAATTGTTTAAATTTAAATTACAATTGCCTTATTTTGTCCTCTGACACTTCGTCTAAAGTGAATGTAGATAAAAGGTGGCAAATTCAATGAGATATTGAGGATAATAAAATACCTACCATTTAATCCCAGTTTTATTTAACGAGTTTATGATTTGGTATTAAACTTCACGAGCTTCTTAAAACATGGTTTTGTATGAGAGTCTTGTATTCTGTGTATTACTTGCCTAAATTAGTCAAGCGAAATTGCTGAACATGTTAAACATTTCCTTGAGTCCTGTCCCATTGTGATGGTGATACGAGCAGTTACGATCGCACATCTGCACACTATTGCGACGTCATACAAAATGTTTTATCACATTCAACATATCTTATTATCTCAATCTGATTTTAAAAATATATCACCAGAATAAATAATATTTTCCGACAGTTTGGTTCGTGGCCAATGAAGACGTTTTGTATCAAAAAGTTATTTAATGCACATACCCTGTTTCCCGTAATAAACATGGTATAGTTGAAAATTAAAATTTACTGCGAATGAACAGTCGAGGACTTAAGAGAAAATAAATGCTTATTGTATAGACAGGATAACATGTTAACTGATATATATTGAGTTCATTAGCATCAATAGTAGCGCCTTTTCTTTTTTGGTTTCTATTCATTTAAAGCTCTTGTATCTTTGATAATTTATCTAAAGATTGAATTCTATCTATATATAATTTGTTACTTTTATGTATTGTAAAATGTATCATAAGTTTACATATTCCAACGAAACTGAAAACTGAATTTACAATTCTCCTGCATGACATTCAGGTGCCAAACCAACAAGAGTAATAAACATGCTTAAAGTTTCAAAACTGGACCCCGAAAGTTAGCGCATTTGAACTTATGCGATTGATCTATCAAGGAACTCCAATTTAAGGTACATGATGAATATGCTTTAATGTTATTGTACATTTCGCTATTGTCTTAAATGGCGGGACAAAACATGTACAGAGTTATACAAAATGTCGTTTTTAAAATTATTGCGAAGAATCAGAGACCATAGAATTTTGGTCTCTGGAAGAATACAACCCGAGAACATCCCGGTTACCATTAGGCCAGGGCCATTAGTCCAAAGATATGGACAGCCCGGAAAAAATTAGTAGAAAGCTGATTTTTTCTGAAGACCTTAAAAATATCTTATTTATATCAATGGCACAAAGTTCTGCAAATTCTAGCTGGTGTCTTTTTCAAAATGGCCGCCATTTCCAAGATGGCCAACGGCGTTTCGGTAAATTATGAAATTATTTTTATTTTTTAGTTTATCATGTCATGTCATATATCAAATGAAAGCCCTCTTCAAATGGAATCCAAAAATGCATAGTTTAATAGGGTAATTAGTGTATCCATTATTGGGTTTTGAAAATTGCACACTCAACAGGAGTTGCTTCGGTGGTTCAAGAGGAACATCCTTGAAGTTTTGTCGCAACTCCCTAGTACTCACAACACCCTGGGTACGTAGAACTGAGGTACTTGCTAACTCACAAAAGCTTGAGTCGAGGACGAGTCACTTTGTTGAGGGGGTGTATGTGGCAGGGTGAGATGAAAGTGCCCATCTCTTTCTACATGTCATCATGCCTACTGTTAGAAACACCTGGTTGTATGGATGTCACTCTGCTCAGAAATGTCCACCAATCCCTGCTGAATGGAGAACCTTCTACTGATGCAGTCATAGATGAAGAATGAGTTCAAAATCTGCTGCCAATAAGAGTAGGACAGGCACACTCTGGACTGCATATGTTAAGCAAGTATCAATTCTACCTTAAATCCGAGCTGAACGAGCAATAAATTGGAATATGCATCTTGATGCAATCACAGAAATGTTCCCACTGTTTCATGCTGCAGGTCATCTTGCCCATGCAAAGTCTGCTCGCAACTATGTTGACCAGATGGTCATTTGAACAATCCTACAAGACACATTCATGAGTGGGAATTTAGTCATCAAACAAAATTTAGAAGAATCTAATGAGATTGCTGAAAGTATCTGGAGATGTGACACTTGTCCATGGTACCAATGATAGTACTTTGTATCCCACCGGTATGTAATATCTTAGGATATAGTCGTCGCCCTGTCCGTCTGTCCATCATTTCGTTTCCGGAGCAGCACTCGAAAACGGTTCATGATATCTTGTTGAAACTTTCCATGTGTATTACCCACCAACTGAAGTTGTTCCTTTTGATATTTTGAGATTTCTGAATATTTTATTATTTTTCGTTTCCATAGAAACGTGTTGGATTTGGACTTTGTTCAGAGATAGGTTCGTTTCCGGAGCACAGTTCCAAAACTATTCATCATATATACCTGAAACTTTGCATGTGTATTACTCACTAACTGAAGTGGTGCATTTAGATATTTTCAAATGTCTGAATTATTTTTTTTCGTTTCCAAACACGTTGGATTTGGACTTTGTTCAGGGATAGGTCTGCTTCTGTTGTAGAACTCCAAAACCCTTTATCATGCCTCAAACTCACCATGTGTATTACGCCCTAACTGAAGTAATTTATATACAATTATCTGTCAAAGATGTGTTTTATAAATTGTGTGGGACCGGTGGGATATGCCATCTTCTGATGACCATTGTCTTAAAATGAGTCCATTCCATGTCACGCTGAATTCCAATATGTGATGCTCTGAAAAAGATCAAATATGCACACACACTTGCGCTCGAGTAGCATGTCTAGAGCTGCGAGAAACTATGAAACCCATATTCTTCAACCGACTGAAAATGCACAAGGTTATTGCTAGAAAATCGGCAAATACAGATCCAGCAATTTCAGTTGGAAACAAAGCACAATGAGCTATAACTGATCAAATATGTGTAAACGTAGCCAAATCACAGTGAGTGGGGTTGAATTTGAAGTAAATTCAACCATGCTATTCATGAGAGTCACATATGTGATTCAAGTCAAGTCCAGAAATGAAATCATATCTCCTCCAAGAGTTTGCAAAGCAACCACCCTCGTATTTCAAGAATTCTCTGATAAAGGAAAACACAAATGGTATAATGGCACATCTTCTCTTATCACTGTGATTTCTAACGATGAACTCCCGGGAGATGCACTCTTTGTCTATGATGGTGGTCACCTTCTCTGTTGTCTTTCCTGACCTATTGATGTTTCATATGGTCAGATCTGTGACCGTTATATATTGCACATACTCATGTTGTGGTTCAGAATCCATAGTAGTGTTTGATGGATATGATACTATCCCATGTGCTAACAGTTTTTTTTAGAGCATGAACATCTAATGTTTGCAGCTTCTGGGTGTGACACTATCTCAACTCTCTATAATCAAGGGAAGAAGAAAGCTCTAGTCCTCCTGTTGGACAATGCTCAAAACAAGGATTCTTTGGATATGTTCGATCACCTTGGAAGTTCCCAGGATGACATAACTTGTGTTTGAGAAACATTCCTCTTGCAACTCTATGTCTCTTGACAACCATCGATGCAAAAGTATTTCAAATCAGTCCATAGAGCTAGATTATCATCCACTTTCAAATTGGAATCACTCCCTCCAACATCGTCAGAGCATACCTCACATAGACAGACATGTAGCAAAAGCAATGAAGTTGTAAAAGTTATGAAGATTTTTTTCTTTTGGATGCAAGACACGCATTGTGGTAACTAATGAACTTGTTTTAAAGCTAGGTTCAAGTCTGTGTACTGGATGTCATGGAAACTGCACCAGTCTTTGATTTACGTGACTTACTGTGAATACATGATATATGTATTTGGCAAGGATTATAGTCATTATTACACTACATTTCCTTTCTACAATAATGATTTGCCCATTTCTGAAAAGGATTATAGCCTTTCTTTTGATACATTACATGCCATGATTGGCACAAAGGTATTATACAAGTCGATGATCCAGGAAATGCCCGTCCAAAACGGCCGCCATTTGGAAAATGCCACCAGCTGGAATATGCAAGTCAACTTTATAACTGAAACCTCCAAATGCACGAATGTATTTCTAAATGTTTTAATCATCAATACACGTAATGTGATTTCAATGTATCATCATTAATCATGATAAGCATGGTTTGGCTTTGGAAATTATGTTTTAAATTGTAAACCAAAAAAAGGTATTGAAGACATTTTCAAAACCCAATAATGGATAAACTAATCACCCCATGTGGGAAAACTATTTCGTTGAGGACCCACTTGAAGAGGGCTTTCATTTGATATATGACATGACATGATAAACTTAAAAATAAAAATAATTCATTAATTTACCAAAACGCCGGCGTCAATCTTGAAAATGGCGGCCATTTTGAAAAAGCCACTAGCTAGAATTTGTAGAACTTTGTGCCATTGATATAAGTAAGATATTTGTAAGGTCTTCAGAAAAAAATCAGCTTTCTACTATTTTGTTCCACCTCATGTCTAATGGTCCTGGCCAACATGCAATGCGGGTGGATTTGTTTGTAAACATAGCCAGTCAGAATCTCTCGTTGGTCAATAGCCATACAAAATAATTTGTGGTCACCAAAAACAATTATTATTTAATAGATACAAATAATTATTGGCTAATTTTGATTATAACCGTTTTACAGAGACGTTTTCTATATCCATTTACAATGCTAGAATGCGATGTATTTATTTTGCAACAAAATTTTTAACCACAGTAAAATTAAGTTTTCATCCAAAAGTTCTTTATTATATTAAGATTGAGAATTAAAAAAATATTAAATTCATTACTGAAATCAGTCACAGAACACCATCCGTTCATGTAGACTGAATCGTTTCAATAAAAGTGTACCTTGAATCGCCGGTAATTGTTTTCCTTACAGAAACTTTTTCCAAACTCCGAAATGAAAAACGTTGACAAACGTACTTTTGGTAATTGTCATACATCCCATAATTGCTTACAGTTTTTTTTCAGTATAATAACCCCCTAATAAATCTACTTTAGCTTGGAAGTCAGGTCATGAAATGTTGCCTGAATCTCGAATGATGAATTGCGTTGGGCTAAAAATTCCCCATTAGGGACAGTGACAAGGGAGCTCTCGTTTTTTGTAAAACACCTCTCGTCCTCGAAAAACATCGGCACTGTTTGGGAAACTTCCAAATATGGTCAATACAAAATTGTATAGAGATGTAATAATTTGAAACATTGCATTCGCAACTATGCCACTCGTGTCAGTCTCAACATACTAAAGTTTGTTTTACAAGGCTGACTTTCCAACTCTTCATTTTCTATTTTCATTTGTAAAATGTAACTTGTAATATTACAAAATGTGGATATTATTTAGATTTCATTATTCCTCCGACCTAAAAAGGTATATGAAAAAGGTATATAGTAATACCACCAATGCCGTCGGTCCTTCCTGTCTGTCCTACCATCCGAAGACAACTTTTGTCCGATCAATTACAAGAAAACTATTCATCTCATCATTTTCAAGTTTGGTACATGTCTTCTTCATCACTAGTAGAGGTGCCGTGCAAAATGTAACACGATTTGGTGAATATTTGTATTTTTGGCGATATTTTGTATTTTTTTACTTCGTCATATTCTGAGCCAGAATGAATGATTTTGTGATTTCTATTCTTTTTCATGTAACTTTCATCAAAATCAATTCTAGATCTGTTTTCTCATTGATTTTACTATTTTATATTTCCACTGATTTTGGAAAAAGTTAAATTTTTAAAATGCTGTATATCCAGCTTCGATGGACATTCTAGAAGTTACATTTCACAGCTTATCAATCCTTTGATTTGCAGATACCTCTCTCTATAAGTAAAATAAGAATGTCAAACTTTAACAGTCGGGGTTATTAGTGAGCCATGCTCACTTTTCTGCTTGTTTTTTTTTAAATTACAAGTTGACTTTTGACATTTCTATAATTACATTGCAACGTTGTAAAGTTGAGAATGGGAAGTTAAGATTACAGAATTAAAAGATTGTGTTTGCATATTTGGACTTGTTTTTTTAGATACTTGTATGGTTGAGAAGAACAAAATTACATTTCACAAGGTCTCATTTTTGGCACACATCCCCTTCCATACAGGACAGACTCTGGACGAGAGTGAGAGAGTGAGTTTGGGTTTTATGCCTTTTTCAAGATTATTTCACTAATATCGCGGCTGCTAGTATTATGGCAGGGAGAAAGCCCGCAACGCCATGTGGCTATGCACTGCGGTGAAACATGTGAGCATCGGCTGGAACTAGCAAACCATGGGTGGTACTACGCTGAAATTCAGTGTAGCATTGCACCCAAACCTTACTGCGTGTAGAACAGTTCTCTACTGCAGAGAAAGTTGCCGTGCCCCTGGCAGGAATCGAACCCCGGACCTCTTGATCCGAAGCAGAACGCGCAAACCACTGCGCTATCCGTGAGGTCGTGAGACTTAATCAGCAAGGTATAAGAACCGAAGTCCAAGCGTTGAGTACAGGCAGACAGGCATTCTACTGTCAGGAAAGACATGCACACAACTAGGATTGATTGAGCGCATACATGCAATATCAGGAACTAGCAGTATCCTGAACTGTAGCAGATGACAGGTACAATTCATGTACACACACTCTCAAGATTAATCCAAAAGTACAACCAGTTGTACACGGACCAAGGTGTCAACCCAAGGCTCTCTGTTCCAAGATAGAGGCACAGGAAACGGAAGAGGCAGAACATATTTCGAAAGTCACTGTCCGAACAGACTGGGTAAGTTCCATGGTTGTTGTTTTGAAAAATAACAAAGTTCGGATTTGTTTAGTTCCAAAGGACTTGAACACATTCATCAGACGAGAACATTACCCGATACTGACTGTTGAAGAATTGATCACCTCTTTTCCTCATGTCAACGCCTTCTCTGTTCTGCCAAGTGAGGTTTTCTACAGATCAAAAATTGATTACCAGTCAAGTTTACTCACCACATTCAATACGCTATTTTGGCGGTTCCCATGTTTACATGTACATCTTCCATTTGGTGTCATTTGGCCTCAGAGATTTTCCAATGTATTATGGACACAATGCTAAAAGACATTCCTGGTGCACACGCAATAATGGATGACATCCTTATTGGAAGGGAGAACGAGACGCATCATGACAAGATCATGCGAAGTAGTTCAGCGAGCAACTGAATACAACTGAAACTCAACTTTGACAAATGCCAAATTCGAAAGCCGAAAGTGAAGTACAGTGATCAAAGGATCACGGGATCCTGGCAGGCTGAAGTTAGCAAGTTATTAGTTATTGGTTATTCGAATAATGAGTAACTAACTGTCACGTTATTCATTATTCGAATAATGAATAACTAACTGTCACATTATTCGTTTTTCGAATATGCTGCTGGCTGCTTATTCATTATTCAGTTAGTTATTCATTATTTGAATAATGAATAGCTAGCCGGTGCTTACTGAATGTAATCGATGAACGAGGTTCCCCACCCCATATTGTCAGTTTCCACCCTTAATATATATCTATATTTAATTCTTTGTTTAACTCTGAAGAATGAATAAGCAACCAGCAGCAAATTCGAAAAACGAATAACGTTCCAGTTAGTTATTCATTATTCGAATAACGACTGACTAATAACTAATAACTCACTAACTTCAGCCTGCATCACGAAGAATGGTATCAAAGCTGACACGGACAAGATTAGAGCACGCATCGAGATGCCTACGTCACAGAGCAAAGATGATATTTGAGGATTTCTTGGTATGATCCAGTACCTCGCCAAGTTCAGCTCAAATTTGACCTCGAGAAACAGTGAAGAAGAATACGGACTTCCTCTGGGAGAAACCTCAACAGAAAAGCATTGACAAACTCAAAACCATGTGTTCGCAATTCCAAGTGCTTGCAAGGTTTGATGTGTTAAAGGAAATAACCACCAAGTGTGATGCAAGTAGCTATGCTCTTGGCGGTGTCCTTCTTCAGGATGGAGCATCGATAGCCTGCACTTCTCGTGCTCTCACAGACACTGAGTGAGTGAGTGAGTTAAACATCGCTTTCAAGAGAATTTCACATATATCGCGGCTGCTAGTATTATGGCAGTGAGAAAGCCCGCAACGCCATGTGGCTATGCACTGTGGTGAAACCTGCGAGCAGCGACTGGACCTAGTAAACCATGGGTGGTACTACGCTGAAATTCAGTGTAGCATTGCACCCAAACCTTACAGCTCTCTACTGAAGACAAAGTTGCCGTGCCCCTGGCGGGATTCGAACCCCGGACCTATTGATCCGAAGCCGAACGCGCTAACCACTGCGCTAGACTCCCCAGGCTTCACCTTAGAATTCCAAAATCTGCTGCAGCAGATAACTGCCATGTTGTCACACCTAAACCATCACAGTGTCCGATAAGTGGTCGTGTCATATTTTTTACTCTTATCTCTGGCTTGAACTTTAAATTTAGAGTCCATTTTCCAATTGAGCTATAGTTTAGCCCCTCTCTTTGTTTCAGCTTATGATACTTAATAACAAACTGATGGTCCCCAGAATAGAAACATTTATACTTAGTTGAGTTCTACTTTTCAGCATATACTCAGGGTCTATAGGTTTATTGAAATAAAAGTGCATGTATCATATCCCAGCTTATGTATAAATATTATACGACGCTTCATGTTACCGCATACATGATTACACTACTATAATGCTTTACGGTAGACGTACACTTGACCTGATGACGTCATTATTAAATGTAGATGTCACGGACCCAACAAGACTGCTTGTCATCATTATGCCAATAATAACACCTTCCAGCTAAGTTTTAAGTAACACATTTCCATTCATATTACAATGTACTTACCTGTGAATGACACAAAATATTCAAAGCCATCTTGAGGTTTCCATCTTCTAGTGTCACCAGATTCCAAATACACTTGGCACTGTCCAGTAAACTTGTTGTGTCCACAACCTCGACTGTAAGATATTTGACAAAGCAGAACACAACCCACTTGTGACACTGCAGTAAACTCTGTCCAGTACTTCAAGTTGGAAAAGTCGGCACTCTTAATCCAGATGTCTGATGTTAGTTTTAACGAACTCAGTACTCCACTTGCTGAGGTGATGAGAGTTATAAGTGTGACGCTCTGCATTCTTTATTTCTTAAGTCGGACGAAGATTGTTAGTCCAGGTTGTGCCTAAAGTATACACATTCGTGAGTGAGTCATTTAAAAAAAATTGTATTTAAGATCTCTGACCTATGTAAACATAATACAAGCAGACATTTAGCACATTCTGTAGATATTTGATTAAATAGATAATTAAAGGCGCTGTAGCGCGATTATCCTACTGCTCTCACACAAATAAAAAAAGTGTTACTAATGAATAAATAATACTCCTGAATCAATAAAAAGAGTTCTAAAATGAATGAACATGTTTCGCTTTCATGGCCGCTCGAAGGGAGCTCACATGATACCTAATCCCTTTAGAGTAGAGTTTTAAATATAGAACAATGATGGAATAGTCAACCATCCTGCTGTCTGATTTCTCAAATTCCACCTACACATCATCCGCTTATACTGAAGAGTTCAACACCACTGTTGCTTTATACGTTGCACCATTTTCTTCCGATTTTCTATGGATATGGCTTATCGGATTATGTACTTAGATGTTTTACCCATTAACTTAAAACTATTTCGTATAATAAATGACAAGTTTGAGTGAGTAAGTGAGTGAGTGAGTTTGGGTTTAACGCCGCTTTCAAGAGTATTTCACTTATATCACGGCTGCTAGTATTATGGTAGGAAGAAAGCCCGCAACGCCATGTGGCTATGCACTACAGTGAAACATGCGAGCATCGGCTGGAACTAGCGAACCATGGGTGGTACTGCGCTGAAATTCAGTGTAGCATTGCACCCAAACCTTACTGCGTGTAGAACAGTTCTCTACTGCAGAGAAATTTGCCGTGCCCCTGGCGGGATTCGAACTCCGGACCTCTTGATACGAAGCCGAAAGCGCTAGCCACTGCGCTATCCCCCCCCCCCCCCCCCCCCCCCCCCCCCCCCCCCCAGAAACAGAATATGCAAATCATTCAATCGTGTACTACCACTCTTTTATATCGGACATTAGCTCTTTAACTCATCAGGTTTTACATAATGCTTATCTATAAATGAAGACTATCATACTTCATAATCAGTTCTTAATTCGGTAATGGCTTTTTTTTTAAGTTACAACTCAAAATTTGCGCTTACAAAGAACTTACATCGACTTTAACCACTCAGGTTTGTTTCACTTCATACTGAGAAGTAAGAAAGAGATTTGTCTTTAGTAATTTTCACAGGTCCATAGATATTTGTAATATCAAATGAAAACTTAAGTTTTGAAGACAAGTTAGCTCCAAGAAGTTCATGTTTTTAAAAGTTTCTTTGGAACGTCAGTATAGATGAAAACCAGTTTGCATTGCCTACTTCATCATAAAAGCTATAAAATACTTAGCACTCTAGATGAAACTCTATATTTTAATATTGTTTATAAACAAATATACTAAGGTTGAAAACAGAACACACAGAAACATACATTTTCTAGTAACTCTAAGGAACACAATTATGAAAACTCCATTTATCTGCTGATCATACAGTATTTGGGTTAGAAAATAACAATTTAATATTTAAGCTAACTATTTCGTATAAACTCAATATACTTTTCCCCAAGTTTCCATCAACTACATGTAATAGTTTCCGAAAAAACTTGTAATAATTGAGAATTAGAGGGCTATGCGCACCAAGTTCAATGATTCAAGAGCCGTAATTCATCAAAGTTAACATTTAGGAAGTGATAGCCAAAAACCTTCAAAATCATCATAAGGAGTCAGGACTAACAGCATCCAAAATTTAACATTGGAAATATGTCCCAATTCGAACATCAGAACAGTTGTTCACACCACATTCAATTTCAGATTCAAGGTCCATACATGTGACTGCGTAAAACTAATATTTCGGAACTGGCTTTCAAACTCGATCTTGAGTATCAACAGAAATAACCACACCTAAAGCGTAATTTCTAGTAAATAGTTACGAAGCAGAGCCCTTATTTAACTGTATAAAATACAAGGAAACGGCGAATACTTTCAAGGTAAAAATGTTGCAAGTCAGTAGATTATTTGAAAAGGTTATGATGAATAAGTGTCAATATTTTGAACACATTACATATTTTAGAAAACTGACCGTAGTAAAGAACGAACAGAATGACCGCTATATACTGTATAATGTATTTGATAGGCTACTCTATCAGAAATAGTGTACATTCATATGTTAAATTTCACATTAGTGTTCAGATTTAATGTCCAAAAAAGAAATCTGTTATATTAACTGACTTTCTTTATTGTTTCAATTGATGAGGAATATCGTCTCCGAAATGTAGAAAAGATTTAGATATTAAAGATTGGTACCTAAGTCGAAATGTCACATATGAAGAATATTCATAAATAATGTCGGCATTCTTAATGGGACAAACATGGTGTGCTTGAATGGATTCACATGTATACTGCCGTTCAAAAGACACTTCCCACTTTTAAAAACTAATTATTGTCATAAACTTTTAAAAACTGATCAAAGCGTCATTTATTGATTTTCTGGTGTATTGTTTGATCAACTCATTGTATGGTCAAATGAAACAAATTAAGTTTTGAAGACAGGTTAAAGGTCATGTCAATAATCAGTTTTTAGAAGTGGGAAGTTTCTTTTGAACGTCAGTATAGATGAAAACCAGTTCGGATAGCCTACTTTATTATAAAAGCTATAACATATATAACACCCCTAGATAAAGCTCTTTATTTTAATACTGTTTTTTTTTTAAAAAAAACAGAACACACAGAAAGAAACATTTTCTAGTAATTGTAAGTCAGTGGCTCTATTGTAAATATATTAGAACAGAATTACTTTTGATGTTCTACGAAGTTTAAACATCGTAGATTATCATACAAAAAATAGTAGAAAAATGTAATAAGCAGAACTTGTTTTACTTTGACAGTTGAATATAAGATAATAAGAGGATCACAAAACCCAATTTAAATTAAATGTTGTCAAGTGATTTCTTCAAATCTAAGATGTATGTTGTTTCCTATAATGTTCCTTTTCATATGTTTTTTCAATCTATTTGTATAATGCATGTTATGTACACTGAATCAATTCCAGCTGTAACAATATCTCAAGTATTATTGTTAATAGTATGATGTAGGGAAATGATTTATAATTTTTCCACCATTTTCCAGTATGTTTGTCAAGCAATTCGAAGAATATAGCACACTTCATCTGACCATTTTTAGGAACACAATTAGGAAAACTCCATTTATTATTCAATGGATTGTGTTCTCTCGGCAGGATAAAAGCAACGGATATGTTCAATTCCCTTTGGGTCAGGTACGGATAAAGATGAAAATTACTGAGGTCAAGTGACAGAACTTCTTTTGAAAATTAAAAAACTCGTTAACATTTTGAACGTCTGTAGAGCTTCATGTTAATATACATGCGTCATTTTAATTTGAAAAATTAAAAAACCAAACAGTGTGTAATGCATAGTGCGATAAAATTTATTATGATAAAACAGTGCCAAAACTTGTTCATCAGGAGTTGAAATCTACCAAGGAAATGGGTAACAAACGCAGTTTACGTATTCAATACCCGAAAGATCAATCTCCGCTGTTTCACAATGTGACTGGTGTAAATGTCATTTTAGAATAAGCTGCTTCATATTCATTTAGCTCGCTGTGTGATATGTGAGTCACCATTTGTAAGCGAGTGGAAGGGAAGCAACTCTCTTCCCTTTGCTAGACTCGTACACATTCATGCTTACACGAAAGTGACAGTACGCAAGTTCGAATTGGCAGCTCTTACATTGGATTTCAATGATACAATTGAAAGAGGTAAAGGATATTGGAAAATTAATAATTCACTTCTATATGACAGAAACTTTGTAAAAAAAAATAAAAGATGTTATTTCAGATACCATTGAACAATGCAAACAATAAATAGATGAACATTGTAAAATTATATTCAAAGTGGATGAACAATTACGATGAAGTACTAAAATCTAACTAATTGAAACTCTGCTGCTAATGATTAGGGGCCAAACCATACAATACTCTTCCGAGAAAAAGAAAACAAGATTAAAGCGAGAAAATGAACTAAAACAAGAAATAGAAGAAAATGAGATCTAAAGCAGATTGGACTGAAAAAGGCGAAACATCAACCCGATTTATCGGCTCCATCGAGACAAGAAATTATATTAATAGGACAATAACTAGACTAGAGAACAAAAACGAAGAGGTTATCACAAATAAGGAAGACATCCTTAAAGAAACCCACAGTTAGTATAAAAGCCTCTACAGTAAACAAAACTGTGAAAATATCAACTTAGAACAATTGTTTGAGACAATTAATACTCCAAAACTTACAGACAAACAAAATCTTAGTTTAGAAGGCAAACTCAATTACGATGAAGTACTAAAATCTTTGAAAACTATGAAAAATGGAAAAAGTCAAGGACCCTCAGGATTTACAGTTGAGTTATATCAATTTTTCTGCCAAGATTTACATAAATTCGTGATAAGATCTCTCAATTTTGGTTATGAAAATGGATCTCTATCAATTAGCCAGACCCAGGGACTTATAACCCGCTTCCCTAAAAAGGATAAAGCAAAACAGTATCTGAAAAATTGGAGACCAGTATCCCTTTTGAATGTCTCCTATAAATTAGCTTCCTCAATAATTGCGAACAGAATGAAAACAATTTTACCAAATATAATAAACGAAGACCAGAAAGGATTCATAACTAATCGATATATAAGCGAATGCACCAGACTAGTGTATGATATCATGGACTACACTGAATGCATGGAAATACCTGGATTACTTTTACTGATAGATTTTGAAAAAGACTTTGACTCGGTAGACTGGGAGTTTATACAAAATGCCTTGACTTTCTTCAACTTTGGCCCATCTCTTAAACATTGGATTAGATCATGCGTCCTTATAAATGGCTTCTGTACAGATTTCTTCAATATTACAAGAGGCTGCAGAGAAGGAGACCCAATATCACCCTATTTATTGTTTTTATCCGCAGAAATATTACCAATAATGATACGTAACGACAAAAAGATAAAAGGTATACAAATTGGATAGATTGAGTATCTTATTTCCCAATTCGCTGACGACACAACGCTGATTCTAGATGGAAGTGAAGTTAGTCTGAAAAGTGTGTTAAATACACAAGACAAATACGCATTTTCAGGTCTTAAAACAAACAGGAGCAAAGCACAACTTTTTGGGATAGGCTCAAAGTGTTTCTCAATACTATGTAAGCAATACTATGTAAGCATTGGAAACTAGACTGGGGCAAAAAGGAATTCACCCTCCTTGGCATCACCTTCACACACAATCTGGCGGAAATGGTTGAAAAGAACTATAAGGATAAGCTTAAATGTACCTTTACTGAAACAGAATGGAAAACCATACATAACATACCATTTCGCTCATATGCTAGTAGAAACAGTGGTTTCAACAAAGCATAATTTACAGAATACTACCCACAAACGAACTCTTATACAAAATACAATATACAGAAAGCAACATGTGCGACTTACACACAACTGGCATCGAATCAATATCACATTTCTTTTATGAATGTACACACATCAATCACATATGGAGAGAATTGGAAGACTGGATCCAGAACAAAACAGGAATTAAACTAGAATTAACCAAAGAAAAAATCCTATTTGGTTATCATGAACAGCGAAATGATGTCGTCAACTTGATCCAAAATACAACAATATTCAATATTTTTAAATGTAAGCTCTCTAAAGGAATACCAAATATACAACATATCAAAAGAGACATTACTAATACATACGATTTAGATAAAATATATTTTTCTCAAACTGCAACTACTCCAAATTCATTAAATATTGAGCAATATGTCACTTCCTATTTACTTAAATACCTTTACTAATTGGCCTATGCCACTCCGACTCCTGTAAAAAGCCATCACTATTATTGCTTTAATTGATACTTTCAAAGAGTATGTTTATTGTGTGATTTGAACTTGAAATTCGAAAGAAGAGTGTATAATGTAATGAGTGTATCTGCTTAAAAGAAATACAATTTTTATCAAAATAATTAATAACCTGGTCGAGGGTGTAATTAAATATCGCACAAAGTTATAAACTCTTAGATCAGCGTGTATGCTCTGCGACAAAGGTAAGAATGACATCATAGGGTTACATGTAAGCAACCAAGCGGGGTCGGAGGAGGTAACTTTATTTGTCAGTGTTACATATGGTCGAGAGATTAATTGAGAGGAACTCAATGGCTACGGTGAATTATCAACTAGAGTATGTAAATAATGGATATTTAACGATGTGAAATCAAAAACCGATTTTATTACAGCTATTATGTCATTTTAATTTCAAGAAAAATTAAATTTAAGTAATGAAGACACATATTATTCATAATATAAGATCAATCTATTTTAATTTGCACAATTCAGACTTGGCTTTTATTTTTTATGGCACAATTACTGGGTCAATACAGAAGAACGAGGGTCGATATGTACAGGAAAAACAGGGCCACTATGAGAGACAAACTGGGCTATTATGAGTCAAAGCATGGGCAGTCGCACATTAAATTTTGTTAACCCAAAAAGTGACCATTGCAATCTGTTCATCACTCTTCTTTATAATCATGAGTTTAATGAGATCGTCACTGTTCAAAGAATTGAAAAAAAACCCAATAAATTGTCATTAATTACACATTACGCTTTTTCTCGAGGTCCTCGGTATACTTCGTCTCGCAGACCTAGGGCCTGTAACTTGGAGAAATACCTTATCAATGACATTTTAATAGTCAGAGGACCTTGGACCTCGGACCTGTAACTTGGCAAATAAGTTAATACTTAATCAATAACATAATAATAGTCAGATGACCTCGGACCTGTAACTTGAGAAATAAGGAAATACTTAACTAATAATATTATATTTGTCAGAGGAAAATGAGAATAAGTCAGCGAATATCAGCCATGACTTTAGGTGTTTGGGGAATTGTCTTGACCTACCATAAACATGCATCCCTCTATATCACTAAAACATATTCTAAAACAACTAAGTTAATGCACCAAAAATGCTTACAATTAAATCATTCACATCACATGTTCATGACAAGTATCATTTGATTTGTGCAGGAACATAATATTCACATTAATATGAAATGTTATTTGATAGCCATGTTGTCATATGGTGTACTAGTTTCCTTCAATTAAATGGTAGAATTTCCTTCAACAAATGATTTAGAAAAAAGCGAAAATAATGAGATAACTGACCAGTGAATTAAGTTCAAAAGCATTATCAAATGGTTTTAGCAATTAAGAGAGCACGGGCCAAACGGCATAAGTCCTCTTAATAATAAAAGTGCTGCAGGAAAGGGGTTAGGGCCCGAAATATTAGCTGAAGGATAAGCTGATCTGACACCTGAAAACATCATTTTTTGTTTAAGGGAAGAACAACAACCTATTAAAATGCCATTTGATTATAAGTTAAACATAAAATCTACACTGCGAGTAGAACAAGGGAAACAAACTAAATTTTGGATATATACAAACATAATCATTAAAATATTATCAAGCATGTAAATGTATTGCTTTTGCAAATAACAATCAGCATAAATTCTTTTCATTTTGGTCTTCTTTCCATACACTGTTTAGACTTACGTACTATCTTAGTTCACTTAATCGCTTTCTATGGATACAGCTTATCAGATCATATAATGATATGTTTTACCAAAAAAGTAACAATAATTTGTATAAACTTTAATAATAAATGGCAAATTTGAGATATAATGTGGAAAAAACCTACTTAAGGTAGATAGAGTTTACAAAGCACTGACATTCAATATTGTACTACCACTCTTTCTATCGATCATTTCAAGACATTGGCTCTTTACTTCATCAGGTTTTGCATAATGCTTATCTATGAATGAAGACTAACATACTAAATAATCAGTTCTTAAGACGGTAATGGCTTTTTATGGCTTATGTTTACATCGACTTTCACCACTCATGTTTGTTTTCACTTCTTACTGAGAAGTAAGAAAGAGCTTTGTCTTTAATTATTTTCATAGGTAAATGTGCGTTTCATTTTCTTGAATTTTCATTCCAAAGAAGTTTTTTTTTAAATGTCAAAAACCATTTAATGGTATAATGGTCAACTAAATATATACGTGAAATAACCTTAATATACTTTCCCCCAAGTTTCAATCAACTACACGTTATAGTTTTCGAGAAATATACATTCAAGAGCCGTAATTAAGCAAAGTTAACATTTTGGAACTGGTTGGCAAATCTCGTCAATATCATCATCAAGAGTCAGGTCTATCAGCATCCAAAATTTAGTTTCATGATGATAGTTTCTGAGGAAATATGTCCCCATTGGAACATCAGAACAGTTATTCGCACCACATTCAATTACAGATTCAAGGTAATAATATTTCGGGACTGGCTTTCAAACTCGATCTTGAGTATCAACAGAAATAACCATATCTAAAATGTAATTTCTTGTAAATAGTTACGAAGCAGAGCCCTTATTTAACTGTATAAAATACAAGGAAACGACGAATACTTTAAAAGTAAAAATGTTGCAAGTCAGTAGATTATTTGAAAAGGTTATGATGAATTGGTGTCAATATTTTGAACACATTACGTAATTTAGAAAACTGACTGAATGAACAGAATGACCGATTTATACTGTATAATGTATTTGATAGGCTACTCTTATCAGAAAAAGTTTACACTCAGATGGTTTATTTCACATTAGTGTTCAGATTTCAATGTCGAAAAAAAGTGTTTTATATTGTTTCAATTGGTGAGAAATATTGTCTCCAAAATGTAGAAAAGATTTAGATATTGACGATTGACGCTAACCACACTGACCCATTAGGTTCGAGTCCTTAAAAACTTCTTTATGGCATTACCAATTAATGTTTTGATAATGAGAGTTTTCAGGTCTCATTCTAGAAATTGGTATGATGACAGTATTTATGGATATATAACTTGCATAGGCGACGTTTTGATCTTTCTAATATCGTCATCAACGTTGCTTGACAACGACTTAAAATCTTTGTCCAAATGTCACATATGAAGAATAAAAGAAACTATATATCCAGAAATAATGTCGTCATTCTTAGTTGGATAAACATAATGTGATTGAATTGAGTCACATGCATACTGATGTTCAAAAGACACTTCCCACTTTTAAAAACTAGTTATTGACATGAACTTTTTAAAACTGATCAAAGCATCATTTATTGAATTTCTGGTGTATTGTTTGATCAACTCATTGTATGGTCAAATGAAAAACTTAAGTTTTGAAGACAGGTTGGCTCCAAAAGGTTCATGTCAATAACCAGTTTTTAGAAGTGGGAAGGTTCTTGGGAATGTCAGTAAAGATGAACAACAGTTTGGATAGCCTACTTCATTATAAAAGCTATAAAATATAGAACAGCCCTAGACGAAGCTCTTTATTTTAATATGGTTTATAAAACAATGTATAATAAGGTTGTAAACAGAACACACAGAAACATACATTTTCTAGTAATTGTAAGGAACACAATTACGAAAACTCAATTTATCTGCTGATCATACGGTATTTGGGTTTGAAAATAAAAAAAATAATATTTAAGCTATCTTTTGCTTAACATTGGTCGTAAAGACTTCATTTAAAATGATACAACAGATATATCTGTCTCTGTATGATTAAAGATCATAATGGATATTTAACGATGTAAAATTGAAAACCACAAGTAAGTACAGCTATTATGTTATATTAATTTCAAGAAAATTACCTTTTTCAGAGGCAATCAAGTAATGGAAACACATTCTATTATAAAAGTTCAATCTATTATATTTTCATAATTTTGACCGTTCAAAAAGGTCATAAGGAAGGCCGCGTGAACTATAAATTTATGGTGTACGTAAATTATTCAATGTCTAGTCGACAACTGGGTTAAGACGGAAAAAGTAGGCCCTTCAAGAAAAGCCACTATGAGACAAACTTGGCTATTATAAGTCTGAGCATGTTGGAAAAGCGAAGCTGTTAACTCTAAATGTGACAATTGCAATCTTATCATCAAGCATGTTTATAATCATGATTTTAATGAGGACGAGATCGTCACTGTTTAAAGACAATCACTGACTTAGGACCTGTAACTTGGAATAAGGAAATACCATATAACATTAATAGTCAGAGGACCTTTGACCTCGGACCGGTAACTTGGCAAATAATGAAATACTTAATCAATAACATTTTAATAGTCAGAGGACCTAAGACCTCGGACCTGTAATTTGGGAAATGAGGAAATACTTAACTTATAATAATGAAATAGTCAGAAGATCTTGGACTGCGGACCTTTAGCTTGGCAAAAGAAAATAAATACTTAACTAATAATATTATAATAACAGAGAAAAATAAGAATAAGTCAGCCATGCCATCAGGTGTTTGGGGGAATCTTCCTGCCCTACCATTAACATCCATCACGCTATATCACTCAAAATATTCTAAAAAATACTAAGTTAACCCAGCAAACACACAAGGTTGGCAGAACGTTGTGTGGAAGTTGTGTGGTGTTTTTCCACAACGTAACCTACACACAACGTTGTGACAACGTTACTTTGCAACATTCATCGAATTTGTTCACGTTTTCAAATTGAACTTATAAGAAAGGACATTATAATACCACATGTAATATAAACATAGTATTTAGGATTTTCCAGCCCATCATCTTGACAGATTTTCTGCGAAACTGGGTCAGCGAGTGGCTCTATACATTCTCTCAAACGCCATGTTCTGCCAGCTTGCAGCGTTATGATTAAGAAGATTTGTGGAATCTAGAACGTTGCTAAATTACTATAACGGGAAGACAATTCATATGTGTTCATAGTTGGTTAAAGACTTTGTATTATGTGCATCATATTTATTTTTAACTTTTCATATAATCCTTTTTTTGTAATATGACACACCTCAGCAGTTAGCATATCTGCATATTTTTAGAAACGTATTACATTTGTTTTTACACTATGTAGATCGAACAATTCTGTTTGTCGCAAGACAAATGCAGTTTGAATGCACAAGAATGATGGACAGGGTAGTAAAATCTAAAAGTGATCACTGAATCAACACAAAAGGAAGCAACAATTAAACTTCTTATCCGAGCTATCCGTAGGTCCTACCGAGAAGTTAACATTTGGTATTACAGTCACACTCCTCTGATGTTAGAGGGCAGACTGTATAATTTATTTTACGAAAATCCCCATGTTCCGCGCTCATCCTTGTTACAATCATCACAAATGTCTGCTGCAAATTAATAAACCTTAAATCTGAGCTTCTTTTGTTTGTGTGGCGTAATAACATTGAATGATAATAAGATTATAAACATATGTTTACTAGTCCCTTCAACTTCGAATTGCAGAGGTTATACTGTAAACAGACTGAGGACCTTATACACAAGATTTTCAAACTTTCAAAGTTCACTTTAGTTTTGCTTATTACATGACCTACTCACAAAGTTAGAAGGTTAGAATGTCAATGACGTCTTTCTTTTACAGGTGAAATATTTGGCGATGCTCAGACAGGAAACAGTGAGAAAGACGCGAAAGATATGTTTTTAATTGGGCAATCATGAGGTCGGGTCCAAATATTCAATGACAAGAATTAAAGGAAAAAAAAGCTGGAGTATATGACAATCTGCACAACTATCACCAGTTAGTATTTATGTAGACTTGTTCAGGTGTCACTTCAAATAACAGTAGTAATAGTAACAAACGTGCCATTGTTCACAGTTAGCCGCAACTGTTTTAGAAGTGAATTTCAGTTGTACCCCTGCAGGTGTAATAACAATTGGTAATTAAACTGTTATCCATATTTCATCGAAATTTTATATTTACAGATGGAGCACTGCTTTCCCACCTAATACCTGACTGCAGAAGTGTGTAGGAGGTGATTAATGAAGCAATTAAGCATTTCCCTTTCAATTATAGAAAAGGGAAGAACTGCAAAGTAAGTTTGACATGAATTTTTCAAATCAAATGTTTTTCACATAAGCTTATCATTTTACAAGAAATACATTCGTAATATCTTTGTTTAACTGATTGATCATACACTAGTTAAATCTCTAATGAAATATAATATTTGTCATGTTTTGTAGAGTTGTATGAAGGTAAAACAATATTTCAATAATAAGAAACATTATTAGGGGAACAAACAGGCTATTGCATAGAGTATTCAAAACATGTCTTCTTTGCAGGAGAAACCTGCTGAACAGCAAAGGGAAAAAGTGCCAGCGACAAGAATTTAGAAAATGCCCTGCCATCGCCAACTACATGACATGACAATGTCATGACATCATAACCATTTTTGTCATATCGCCCTGACATCACCACATTGCTGTTTGAAGTTGTTATTTTTGTAAATGTTTTGAAAAATGATGTTTGATGATAAAAAATCCCTATATGTTTTCTGACATCAGCTCACTTTGATAGTAGTAAAAATATTTAACTTTTAATAATCATGTCGGTATATTTGATATCAAAAGACTTGAGGGTGAGATTCTAAATAATGATATCCTATTCAACCTTATAAACCACTGTAAATAATTAATGTTGCATCCTAGTTGTGAGCAGGTATTTTCACAACGCTGTGTCCAGGTTGTGTGTAGGTTTTTTCACAACGTTGCACCCAGGATAAACTGATCTGACACCTGAAAACATCATTTTTTGTTTAAGGGAAGAACAACAACCTATTAAAATGCCATTTGATTATAAGTTAAACATAAAATATACACTGCGAGTAGAACAAGGGAAACAAACTAAATTTTGGATATATACAAAAATAATTATTAAAATATTATCAAGCATGTAAATGTATTGCTTTTGCAAATAACAATCAGCATAAATTCTTTTAATTTTGGTCTTCTTTCCATACATTGTTTAGACCTACGTACTATCTTAGTTCACTTAATCGCTTTCTATGGATACAGCTTATCAGATCATGTAATGATATGTTTTACCAATAAAGTAACAATAATTTGTATAAACTTTAATAATAAATGGCAAATTTGAGACATAATGTGGAAAAAACCTACTTAAGGTAGATAGAGTTTACAAAGCACTGACATTCAATATTGTACTACCACTCTTTCTATCGATCATTTCAAGACATTGGCTCTTTACTTCATCAGGTTTTGCATAATGCTTATCTATGAATGAAGACTAACATACTAAATAATCAGTTCTTAATTCGGTAATGGCTTTTTATGGCTTATGTTTACATCGACTTTCACCACTCATGTTTTTTTTCACTTCTTACTGAGAAGTAAGAAAGGGCTTTGTCTTTAATTATTTTCATAGGTCAATGTGCGTTTCATTTTCTTGAATTTTCATTCCAAAGAATTTTTTTTTTTAAATGTCAAAAACCATTTAATGGTATAATGGTCAACTAAATATATACGTGAAATAACCTTAATATACTTTCCCCCAAGTTTCAATCAACTACACGTTATAGTTTTCGAGAAATATAGATTCAAGAGCCGTAATTAAGCAAAGTTAACATTTTGGAACTGGTTGGCAAATCTCGTCAATATCATCATCAAGAGTCAGATCTATCAGCATCAAAAATTTAGTTTCATGATGATAGTGGAAATATGTCCCCATTGGAACATCAGAACAGTTATTCGCACCACATTCAATTACAGATTCAAGGTCCATACACGAGACTGTGTAAAAATAATATTTCGGGACTGGCTTTCAAACTCGATCTTGAGTATCAACAGAAATAACCATATCTAAAATGTAATTTCTTGTAAATAGTTACGAAGCAGAGCCCTTATTTAACTGTATAAAATACAAGGAAACGGCGAATACTTTAAAAGTAAAAATGTTGCAAGTCAGTAGATTATTTGAAAAGGTTCTGATGAATTGGTGTCAATATTTTGAACACATTACGTAATTTAGAAAACTGACAGAATGAACAGAATGACCGATTTATACTGTATAATGTATTTGATAGGCTACTCTTATCAGAAATAGTGTACACTCAGATGGTTTATTTCACATTAGTGTTAAGATTTCAATGTCGAAAAAAAGTTGTTTATATTGTTTCAATTGGTGAGAAATGTTGTCTCTAAAATGTAGAAAAGATTTAGATATTGACGATTGACGCTAACCACACTGACCCATTAGGTTCGAGTCCTTAAAAACTTCTTTATGGCATTACCAATTAATGTTTTTATAATGAGATAGAGTTTTCAGGTCTCATTCTAGAAATTGGTATGATGACAGTATTTATGGATATATAACTTGCATAGGCAACGTTTCGATCTTTCTAATATCGTCATCAACGTTGCTTGACAACGACTTAAAAATCTTTGTCCAAATGTCACATATGAAGAATAAAAGAAACTATATATCCAGAAATAATGTCGTCATTCTTAGTTGGATAAACATAATGTGATTGAATTGAGTCACATGCATACTGATGTTCAAAAGAGAGTTCCCACTTTTAAAAACTAGTTATTGACATGAACTTTTTAAAACTGATCAAAGCATCATTTATTGAATTTCTGGTGTATTGTTTGATCAACTCATTGTATGGTCAAATGAAAAACATAAGTTTTGAAGACAGGTTGGCTCCAAGAAGTTCATGTCAATAACTAGTTTTTAGAAGTGGGGAGGTTCTTGGGAATGTCAGTATAGATGAACAACAGTTTGGATAGCCTACTTCATTATAAAAGCTATAAAATATAGAACACCCCTAGACGAAGCTCTTTATTTTAATATGGTTTATAAAACAATGTATAATAAGGTTGAAAACAGAACACACAGAAAGATACATTTTCTAGTAATTGTAAGGAACACAATTACGAAAACTCCATTTATCTGCTGATCATACGGTATTTGGGTTTGAAAATAAAAAATTAATATTTAAGCTATCGTTTGCTTAACATTGGTCGTAAAGACTTCATTTAAAATGATACAACAGATATATCTGTCTCTGTATGATTAAAGATCATAATGGATATTTAACGATGTAAAATTGAAAACCACAAGTAAGTACAGCTATTATGTTATATAAATTTCAAGAAAATTACCTTTTTCAGAGGCAATCAAGTAATGGAAACACATTCTATTATAAAAGTTCAATCTATTTTATTTTCATAATTTTGACCGTTCAAAAAGGTCATAAGGAAGGCCGCATGAACTATAAATTTATGGTGTACGTAAATTATTCAATGTCTAGTCGACAACTGGGTTAAGACGGAAAAAGTAGGCCCTTCAAGAAAAGCCACTATGAGACAAACTTGGCTATTATAAGTCTGAGCATGTTGGAAAAGCGAAGCTGTTAACTCTAAATGTGACAATTGCAATCTTATCATCAAGCATGTTTATAATCATGATTTTAATGAGGACGAGATCGTCACTGTTTAAATACAATCACTGACTTAGGACCTGTAACTTGAGAATAAGGAAATACCATATAACATTAATAGTCAGAGGACCTTTGACCTCGGACCGGTAACTTGGCAAATAATGAAATACTTAATCAATAACATTTTAATAGTCAGAGGACCTTGGACCTCGGACCTGTAATTTGGGAAATGAGGAAATACTTAACTTATAATAATGAAATAGTCAGAAGATCTTGGACTGCGGACCTTTAGAAAGAAAATAAATACTTAACTAATAATATTATAATAACAGAGAAAAATTAGAATAAGTCAGCCATGCCATCAGGTGTTTGGGGGAATCTTCCTGCCCTACCATTAACATCCATCACGCTATATCACTCAAAATATTCTAAAAAATACTAAGTTAACCAAGCAAACACACAAGGTTGGCAGAACGTTGTGTGGAAGTTGTGTGGTGTTTTTTCCACAACGTAACCTACACACAACGTTGTGACAACGTTACTTTGCAACATTCATCGAATTTGTTCACGTTTTCAAATTGAACTTATAAGAAAGGACATTATAATACCACATGTAATATAAACATTGTATTTAGGATTTTCCAGCCCATCATCTTGACAGATTTTCTGCGAAACTGGGTCAGCGAGTGGCTCTATACATTCTCTCCAATGCCATGTTCTGCCAGCTTGCAGCGTTATGATTAAGAAGATTTGTGGAATCTAGAACGTTGCTAAATTACTATAACGGGAAGACAATTCATATGTGTCCATAGTTGGTTAAAGACTTTGTATTATGTGCATCATATTTATTTTTAACTTTTCATATTATCCTTTTTTTGTAATATGACACACCTCAGCAGTTAGCATATCTGCATATTTTTAGAAACGTATTACATTTGTTTTTACACTATGTAGATCGAACAATTCTGTTTGTGGCAAGACAAATGCAGTTTGAATGCACAAGAATGATGGACAGGGTAGTAAAATCTAAAAGTGATCACTGAATCAACACAAAAGGGAGCAACAATTAAACTTCTTATCCGAGCTATCCGTAGGTCCTACCGAGAAGTTAACATTTGGTATTACAGTCACACTCCTCTGATGTTGGAGGGCAGACTGTATAATGTATTTTACGAAAATCCCCATGTTCCGCGCTCATCCTTGTTACAATCATCACAAATGTCTGCTGCAAATTAATAAACCTTAAATCTGAGCTTCTTTTGTTTGTGTGGCGTAATAACATTGAATGATAATAAGATTATAAACATATGTTTACTAGTCCCTTCAACTTCGAATTGCAGAGGTTATACTGTAAAAAGACTGAGGACCTTATACACAAGATTTTCAAACTTTCAAAGTTTACATTAGTTTTGCTCATTACATGACCTACTCACAAAGTTAGAAGGTTAGAATGTCAATGACGTCTTTCTTTTACAGGTGAAATATTTGGCGATGCTCAGACAGGAAACAGTGAGAAAGACGCGAAAGATATGTTTTTAATTGGGCAATCATGAGGTCGGGTCCAAATATTCCATGAAAAGAATTAAAGGAAAAAAAAGCTGGAGTATATGACAATCTGCACAACTATCACCAGTTAGTATTTATGTAGACTTGTTCAGGTGTCACTTCAATTAACAGTAGTAATAGTAACAGCCATTGTTCACAGTTAGCCGCAACTGTTTCAGAAGTGAATTTCATTTGTACCCCTGCAGGTGTAATAACAATTGGTAATTATACTGTTATCCATATTTCATCGAAATTTTATATTTCCAGATGGAGCACTGCTTTCCCACCTAATACCTGACTGCAGAAGTGTGTAGGAGGTGATTAATGAAGCAATTAAGCATTTCCCTTTCAATAATAGAAAAGGGAAGAACTGCAAAGTAAGTTTGACATGAATTTTTCAAATCAAATGTTTTTCACATAAGCTTATCATTTTACAAGAAATACATTCGTAATATCTTTGTTTAACTGATTGATCATACACTAGTTAAATCTCTAATGAAATACAATATTTGTCATGTTTTGTAGAGTTGTATGAAGGTAAAACAATATTTCAATAATAAGAAACATTATTAGGGGAACAAACAGGCTATTGCATAGAGTATTCAAAACATGTCTTATTTGCAGGAGAAACCTGCTGAACAGCAAAGGGAAAAAGTGCCAGCGACAAGAATTTAGAAAATGCCCTGCCATCGCCAACTACATGACATGACAATGTCATGACATCATAACCATTTTTGTCATATCGCCCTGACATCACCACATTGCTGTTTGAAGTTGTTATTTTTTTAAATGTATTGAAAAATGATGTTTGATGATAAAAAAAAATCCCTTTATGTTTTCTGACATCAGCTCACTTTGATAGTAGTAAAAATATTTAACTTTTAATAATCATGTCGGTATATTTGATATCAAAAGACTTGAGGGTGAGATTCTAAATAATGATATCCTATTCAACCTTATAAACCACTGTAAATAATTAATGTTGCATCCTAGTTGTGAGCAGGTATTTTCACAACGCTGTGTCCAGGTTGTGTGTAGGTTTTTTCACAACGTTGCACCCAGGTTGTGTGTAGGTTTCTTCGCAACGGTATTTAACAACGTTGTCACGACGTCAACACAACCATACACTTTTACGGTGTCACAACGCTATTTTGCAACGGTGCCACAACCAAATTACAACGTTGTCGCAACTTTGCCGCAACGTTACTTTGGTTGCTGGGAAGTAACTAATAATGCTAACAATTAAATCATCCGCATTATATTTGATTGATATCAAATAAGTATCATTAAATTATTCGAGATTGTTAAAATGGAATTCACTGAAATTGTATATAGAAATTGATGAGAAATTGTGCAAGGAATACATTTATACATAGAAAAATATCCTCTATTACTTCTAAACTCTTTTAAAAGAATACGAAATTCAATTATGAAATAATCAATTTCAAATGTTAATTCCCCAAAGGAAATAGTTTTAATCAATACATTTTGTATGTATTTCTTTTCTGTAAGACATATATGTAATAAAAATTCTAAAGAACATATATCAAGATGATCAGGGAGAGAAGATAAAGAAAGTGAAAGGACCGTACAAAAACATACCCAGTCTGGTGTCGGCTTAGACTGCTTGATGTTTCCAAACAATACAGCCATGACAACCAACAGTGAAGGAACTAGAGAGTGGACTGGAATAGCATCAGCTGATTATACAGCGACATTAAACAAAAGTTTTAATTATTAGTTGTTTTTCCAATTCTATTACAGATGATGTTGGACATGGATGTGTTGTTATGTAATGTAATAGCCATGCTGTCATATGCTGTACTAGTTCCGTTCGAGTTAATGGTAGAATTTCCTTTAACACATGATTTAGAAGAAGCACAAATATAATGAGATACCTGGCCATTGAGTTTAAGTCCAGGAGCATTGTCAAAATGTTTTTAGTTATTAATGGGAAAGACCAGAGAGTAATCTGACTAGAAGTAAATTGTAGACGACACTGTTCCGAATCCAAAATCCAATCCCACCATTCAGGTTCAACAAAACCAAGACTGAAGCCACGTTGATTGAAATCGAGCCAAGCCTGAAGTCAAGCTGTTTGCAATCGATATACAACTGAAGTTAAACTGGTTGCAACCGAGTCAAAACTGAAGTCAAGCTTGTGGCAACCGAGACTAAACTGAAGCCATACTGAATGGAACCCAGACAAAACTGAAGCCATGCTGAGGGCAACGAAGACAAAACTAAAGCCATGCTGGTTGCAACCGAGACAAAATTGAAGTCACACTGGTTGCAATCGAGACAGACAGTAGTCAAACTAGTTTCATCTGATATACAAAATTTAGCTATGAAGAATAAACTGTAACAACAGAAACATATACAACCCAAGTCACCCTTAACAAATTCATAGTAGAACATGTAGATGTGAGTGAATGTGCTACCGAGGCCCTTTACGTACCGGATTTACTCAAATCAGTCGAGCTCAAACAGCCACTTGTCAACGTTACAAACATATTTTCATTTAGAGCATGGATGCCAGATGTTTCATGAATATATTAATATAAGCCTTGTTTTATCACTTTAATAATCTGGAGAAATTTAATTTTTGATTGACATTCCCAATAAAATCCATCAACATATTTTACTCTGTTTCCATGATATTTTTTACACTCAAAAATGAAATGATATTGGTCTTCAATTACAGAAACTCTTGTCAGAACAATATTCATGAATATCTATCAATTTCTATTTGGAACTTATGACATGATATCCTTAACGAATTTGATGAGAGAAAATGACTTAGGGGATTTGAAATTACTTAATGAAAAAATCACATAAATTCGAGTTAGAAATGTAAAGAAAATAAAGAAAGTAAAGAATGACTTTGAAGAAAAGGAATGACAAAATGAGAAAATTGATGAACAAAAAAATGTTGAAACAATGACTTAATATGTTTGGCATCGTTTTTCAGTAAAATCAATTTTGATTAAGACCACGATGAAATAGGTGTTTATTTTAAAATGACGTTTCATCAAGGTATTTCTTTCATTATATTTAGTTTTTCTTTAAAGCCATTCTCATTAAGTGATCTGTTCATACCAAAATCTAATTATCTTAAGTTATTTTTCTATGATCAACACTTCAAGGTGAAATTTCATCAACGTTTTGTTGTCTAAAGATTTAATGTTTCTCATCAACAAAAGTGCTTGTTATCAAAAGCATTTTGTAATCAATAGTTCATTTCAAACTTGTATTTTGATCACCAAACAATGTCTTCAAACACAAATGTAAGCAATATATAACGTATTTCCCTCATAATATTTGTATGAAATATAGAGCATCCTGTAATCATGCGGTTTAGGCATTTGAATATCCAAGCCATAAACTACAACTTTACTCTTCATTAAATTGAGAAAATAACAAACATGCTCAATATTCAAGGCTGCGGGATAGCGCAGTGGTTAACGCGTTTCGGCTTCGGATCAAGAGACCCGGGTTTCGAATCCCGCCAAGGGCACGGCAACTTTGTCTGCAGTAGATAACTGTTCTACACGCAGTAAGGTTTGGGTGCAATGCTACACTGAATTTCAGCGTAGTACCACCCATGGTTGGCTAGTTCCAGTCGCTGCTCGCAGGTTTCACCGCAGTGCATAGTCACTTGGCGTTGCGGGCTTTCTCCCTGCCATAATACTAGCAGCCGCGATATAAGTGAAATGCTCTTAAAAGCGGCGTTAAACCCTCAACTCACCTCAATATTCAAACATAATTAAAATGAGAAAAACGGGCTTACCTCAAGTAAAGACAATATATCTTCTCTCATTCAATATGATGAATGCCACTTCCATGCACTCACCTATATACATACTTGACGTATTCAAAGTTGTCAATCAAAAGTAGGCGGAGTTAGAGTAAATTAAGATAAAGATAATTCTCAGTGAAGGAGGGGCTTGCTCATGTACGCTCGCCCCGCCCCGCCCCGCCCCGCCCCTTAATCACCATGGTCTATGAAAGGATATCTTACCTAAAAAGGTGTCTCTCAATATGCTCGCTCTGCCACTTCTTAATCACAGATTTCTCTTTGTATACAATTTAAATAATTATGTATTGGAACAGTACCATGACATTAAAATTACAAGAACAAAAAAAGACACCTTAAAACCTGAACATTAATAGAACTCTTCCATAGACATCGACACCCAGATGTAGCAGTACATCTGATTGCAGACAATGTAAAAAAGGAGTTAGCAGTTTGAGGTTTGAATAAAAGTGCAGTTAAGTTCAGATTAATTGATCATACCTCTACGATTTTAATGTGAAACACCATCCTTATATCTTTTTGGTTATGTTTATATCAATCACCAAAACTTAAAATTTCGTCGTTTGTCGTATGTGGACGGATAATGATAAAACGCCATTTCGAGACCAGGTTTAAAAGACAGACAGTCATAAATATTTTATCTAAGTGTTACTTGATATGTTACAAGTAAAATATCAATTGAAGGGGTGCATTCAAGAATGTATATAGCATAGCACATGTGCCCTTCTTGAATGCACCCCTTCAATTGTAAAACATATGATATAACAAATCACCCAGCCATAACATTGGCTTACACGACACTATTGAAATACATGAACTATGATATATACAATAGGGATGATAAATGATAGAATATATCTAATAGAATAATACGTAGGTAAAATAATGTAACTGTCGTCTACGGAACATATCATTAATAGTATCAGCTTAAAGTTTAAGAGTCTTAATTTCAGTTGCGTTCATAACTGCATTGAAATTTATAAAATCACTTTGGTCAAAGTTAAAACTAAAGTTATCTATAAGGGTACATTTAAGATCCTGTTAAAATCACAATAAAAAAGAAAATGGGCTTCAGACTCAACAGTACCACAAAAGGGCACACTCTATGACTAGGGGTAAATCATTTGAAAATGTATAGTAGTATGCAATGCTAAAATATTAAATCCGTCCCCTTATACATTGCGCCATTATAAAATCCACTACTATGCAAATGTACACGAGTTACAGTGTCACGAACAACTATAAAGAGAAATCTTTGGCCATATCGACTGTCCCCATAGTGAAACCATACAGAGATCTTAGACTCATATAAAGAACTTATTTCTTGAACTCAATTGATCTGTTGTCTTATTAATTGCCGCCGTATGAGTTGACATTTAATAATTAAACGGTATTAAAATGTTTCCTCTTACTCAAATGGAGTGTATAATAGAGATGATCAGTCTAGAATGTCAAAATGTCTATTCTTATGCAGGAGTTTTGTGTGTTTTATGATACTTTATTAATAAGGCCTTCATTGCGAAAATTTCATAGATTGCAGCATAGTATATGCTGAACCGGTATAGTAACTAGTAGTTATTTTTTCACCTTTATTCAAAAACATGTCGGTATGATAATGGTGTCTTTAAATGAAGTAATTATATCTTTCATATATATTTATAAGTTAGTCACTGAGCATATATCCATCAAATTAATACTTGTATTTGAGGAATGAATTTCCTGAATAGATGTAAACTTGGTGTATCAGATAATTGAATGTTGATATAATGATTGAACTGATAGTGAGATAACGTGCAAATGAACGCACATAAACTTATTTATTTAATTTTCAGGGGTTCGGGCATCTATATGGTTTGTAAATATGCAATTTTAAATGAAAGTGAATGAAGTTTTTCATAACAATTGATCGGATACAGTTATTATATGACCAGTGCCTATGAATCTATACAATTTTTTTGGAAGGGAAACTGTGTATTATGCGTTTTGGTTCCGGGTCAAAACGCGCAAAAACCAAAACGCCCCAAACCAAAACGCCCCATACCAAAACGCCCCAGGTCAAAACGAGCCAATTACAAAATGTACAAAACATGAATAAAACATGGAGGTTTGTATCAATATCAATCTCTTGTGTACTTTTCGCGTAGTTAATAAGTATTACATAACAAGTGTTACATGCTCTGCTTGTTGATGACATTTCGGATGAGTCCATTGTTCAATCATCTAACTTAGAAATCTATAAATGAACCAGTCAGCATTTATGCATGGCATTTGGTTGTAAGAACGCATTAATTTAGTATTTCCTGTATTAAGTATGTTCTGTTCCACCACAATAAAAATGATACATCTATAAACATATAAATTTATTTATAGACCAGTCATAATGTGTGTACATGAACGAATGAATATAATACATTCCTGTATTAATTATATTGTTCTCACACAATAAAACTCAGAAATCTATCAATATAGATGTATGTGCATGTTTGTATTCCCTGTATTTAATTCGATTGAATCATTAATTCTTGCCAGATATTGTATAATTATGCGACCTAACTAAGAATGAGAATGCAAATACAAGTACGTCACGTGATGAATAGAATATAAGAAATATAAAAGAATTAATATTTCTTTAGCAACTGGGAATCAAGACTTACTGGCGATATATTTCAAAATTCTAATTAGATATATAGTTCCTATAATTATATTTTGCTGTCAAATTAGTTTATACCATTTTAATTTATACCAAACGGATATTTATATTTCAAATAATTTAAAGGTCGAGTCATCGTTTTCCTTGACATTTCTTTTGACTTTGATGTATTCCAAAGTATCATATTTGCTGAAATACCTTCAAACCATAACACAAATTTATCCGAAATGCCAAATATATGGCAATTGATAGTGTTCAATCAAAATCAAACAACTGTTTTAAATATCTGCAGAAGCTAAAATCACACGCCCAATTTCCATGAAAACTAGTTATCCTATTAAAGACTATCAAATCCAATCTGTGCTTCTGTTTGCTATAAATAATTTTCCAAATAACAATTGACTAATTGATGCTGACGTTGTCCGGTTTACGACCAAAGTCGTAACTTTATATCTAAAAGGCTAGTCGACGTTATCCATATACTTATTTTCGACAAATGAAGAATCATTAGTACATAACCGTAAAGGAGCCGCTGGGATAGTTTCCCTTTCAGTCGAGAACGTTACATTTTTAAAAATAACTCTTCATGCGCAAATTCAGAATAGAATACCCAATAAGAAAGTTTAGTATGCATCCCTTGCTTGTATAAGTATGTGTCAGAAACAGATGAACTGTTATCTTGACGTGTCCATCAAACCAGCAGCAGCGGCGTGACCTCATCTCGCCCACAGGTCGAACATATGTCGAAAAGATGTCTGAGTGTCAAGACTTGAACTCTGCAATTACAATTATTCTTTAAGTAACAGTTACACATGCGTATGTCGTAGGGAAGTTGTGATTTTGTACAAGTTATTATTTTTGTAACGCATCTGTACACATTTCTGATTGCATGATGTCATCATACTTGCACAGATTCTGTTTTGTAACACAGAAATACGTACAAACAGATATATCACAAACAACTTAATTATTGATTGACTTCATAGAACATGGTAGTGTCGGGGGACAGTCAGATTCAAATTCAGATGCAGACCATTACAGGTCAAATATGTAAATTATGATTTTACGTTAACGTCATAAACGTATAACGTATAAGTCTTAATCATTACAGACACGACTTATATGAACAAGTATGAAGAAGTGTTCTTTACATTAGACAGTTTACAATCCAATATCAGATAAAAAGAAGATATTGGTTATTCAGACATAACAGTACAATTTAATGTTGACACGAGTTACGATAAGTATGGTGTAAATAGTAATGCATTCTATCCATTCACCTGGGCTGTGGTACCCAGGTCTCGCATCCGCTGACATGTTGTTGTTTTTTTGTAATTTATCCATGTGATATAAACATACGGTGTGTACTATATGGCAAAACCTTCAGAGGCGTATGAATATCCTACAGTCTAATCATCAATATAGTATTTCATAAAACGATTTGCTTCATAGAATTATAATCGTCCCTGAAGTGTACCAACTGACCAAGACGAAACAAATCCATAATATTTCTTCTCCTTTTGTTGAATGAACTACGTTTAAACCATATAAAACTATTTTATTTGTAACATAAGACAGAAAAGGATTGGCAAGCTAGTCAAGGGATTATATAAATGCCTTTCGATGCCTTTTTAAAGTTACAATATATCATATCATAACTTTCATATACAATATCCTAACATACTGGTACATGAATATAAGCACTACACAGCCATGATATTTTTAGTCTAGCAAATGGCGAAAATGACAAAAATAGTTTTGACACAAAATTGTGTACAGATTTTACTATATTATGATTTAGAGATACAGATAGTCAAACGTTTCATACATACGTCTTTATATTGTGTCAATAAATAGAAATGAAATAGAAATAGAAAGGATCGTTTGTAATGGTAATAGAATTAGGATATACAATTAATTGTATCCAAATAGGCAGCATTATACACAATCATGATATTTATATTTCTGATTGATACACATGTATGTAGTTTATGTCTTTATGAGAATTTAAATTACTGCATTATTATCTGCAGACAACTATATGACAAAACCTGTTTCAAATGAAGTTTGGCATTTTGCCATATTTAACAAAAAAATCATTTGCTGACGGTGTTAGTCTAATTTCTTCAGATAGGTACTTCCAAAGTTCAAGAAAATTGCGTATAATGACCATAATGTATAATTTCTTTTTAATTTGTTGATTTTCTTAAGTTATATTGGGTAATGTCATTGAAGAGCATCGGGAAGTGGCAAACACAAGACAATGAGGATTGTTTAGATAACAACTAATTTTTAAATGTGAAAATACATGAAGTATCGGAGTATATACTTCATCGTGTGTAATGTAGGAAATACCTTTCAATTTTGTTATGTTCTACGTTACACGAATGAAGTTTTACAAATTAGCATCATTTTATTTTGGAATTAATTTACGGGTGGTGTTAGTCTAAATTCTAAAGTTCAAAAGAATTGGGTAAACGAAACTTTCTTTCAGGGATTTTGTTCTTAGTTTCAGGAGTTTCTCTAGTCATATAGGATTAGGAGCATACATAAGAACAGGACGATTTGACTAAATCGATTGTGGAGCATCGGGAAGTTGCAAACACAAGACAATGAATATTTTCTAGATAACAACTTCTTTAATGTGAAAATACGCGAGGTTTCGGAGAATATAATTACAGCTTCATCACGTTGAGTGTAGGAAATAACTGTACATTTAGCATTCCCTATGTTCAACCTGATGATCTATACAAAGAATTGTAACCGTTGATAACTACATTCTGAACTTTCTCTTGATAACTGTTAAACCAATCAAGTAGTATACCACTTTTTACAAAACAGTGTAACATGTAGAGAATCTCATATACCAACTTTTATTTTAATGAAAATATATTTTTCATTTGGAGAGTGCAGTACATGCATCCCTGGAGGCGAAATATCGGCCACACACCTGCAGCTATAGACTGCGTAGAAGTCGCATTCCTGTTATTCACCCATTATTTCTTACAATGGGTTTCAGACAAAACTACAAGAGATAACATTCTGAAAATAAAGATACTGAAAGACCTCAGTATTAGGCTCAATTGGTCCAGTTCGAAATTAATTTCCATTTTTAACATGGGAACACAATTCAAAAGAGCAAAAGAGTAAATCATGTCGAACTCATAAGTTTCATGGTTTAGCTGCCATATTGATTTCTTTACAATGTTTGATGTAAAATTCGGGTCTTAAAAATCCTACATACATGCTACAGAGTTGTTACTTGTCTTGAACGGTGGACAATACTATGGTAAAGATGTATCAATTGCTTATATTTCAATAATTGGATCATGTATGTTCTGAATCCGTTTATCGTCGCTTGAAAATATATTATTATATTGTGCTTGGTTTAGGCGATCAATTAATCCTCAGAACAGTCCTTGCTATACCATTGTTTTCAATTACATCAGCAATTTACAATTGCACATAAGGTAATAAATAACATATTTCTACAAACTATTTAATAAATATATATAGTGCTTAAGAATAAACGGACAGGAAACAGATTATAAATAATAATGGACATACATACATTGTACAGAGTCTTATACGCCACTACTTTTAGGCTCAATCGCAATACACAGACACACTGATATTGGATTTCTCACTGCAAAAATACTAACAGTCGTGATTAAAGTGTTACTTTTAAGTAATGATCAAGTGGCTGTTGTTTCGTATAAAACTCCAAGAATAGAGTTCTTACACGCCGTATTTATGAGAATGTATAACGGTTACAAGATCTTGATAACATTGCTTCAATTTCTCATTATATTTTAGACAAGATTGTCTAATCACCCGTCACGTTTAATATTGTATGTTTAGTACCAAATGCAATTTGTTTCAAGTCAAGTCAATTTGTGTTAAATACCTGAGGATGGTTTTGTATTCAAAAAGGTTCATACACAAAATATTTTTAATTCATTGAGCAATTTATTTTAAACGAAACCGCGTATTGACTAGTTATCAAATAATACAACCTTTCCTTAGTAGAATAAAATAATGATAATATTTATAGTTGAGTAATTTTCATAATGCATGTTTGAAGGATTATAAATTATTGTTTGATATACTATAAATCATTGAACCTTTTTTTTAAAGTAACGGTACCTAAATTAGTACATATCTGTAATTAAGTCTAAATACACAATTCTACACAAAAATATGTATATTTAATTTGTAAATTGGTGTATGGGGTAACGATCAATTCTTATTTAGTTTCAAGATTTTCAAAATGCGTTGTAAATATTCATATCATTTAAATGTGCAATTATAATTTTCAAAAATTAATCACATAATTTTCAATCACAATGCAATGTCACTGTTCTTCCCTGTTGATGTTTTCACTGAAAGGTTTGATGATGAATTAATCCCGGAAATATATATCCTGTCGTTAAAATGAAATACCTTGATAATTATGGAGACAAATGACGAATATATATTACTAAAATTTTACTTGTACATAATACAAGTGTCTATACGGGAACCAGTGGTTTCGTAGGAGTGTAATAATATGTACATGTATGATAATTAAGTAATTAATTACGTTTTGAAAATTATTTTGATATTTTGAGAGCTTTGTATAGACATGACAATAATGCTATTTTATGTACCCTTTCATTTTCATTCGCAGCGGCATTCAAGTTTTAGCATTGATATTAAGTATGTCGGTAAACTACGACTTCCTCCAACTTAGGAGTTTGGCGAGACGTGTTTATTGTCCATTACTTTGTTGGCTACCTGTCGTTTTCATCTTCACCGGCATCTGCTAATCTTCCAATCGTTGCTCATAACCGTTAAACTGTATACACATGACATCATACTTATCCGATTATTTTTCATATTGATACAAACAACGCAAAATTGGTAAACACTGGGATCATTAGGCATAATATGTTCGAAACTCTCCCAAACTTCCAAACGCAAGGCATAACTCTTGCCAATCTGCATTACTGGCTGATTTAAGCCTTGCGGTATTTCTCTAGCTTTGTTCAGCCTAGATAGTGAATCGCTGCACCAGAAATGCAAAGTGGGCCTGGATTTCTAAGGACAGATTTCTTAAGGAAATACTACAAGGCCTAAATCAGCCAGAATATCCTACAGTCTAATCATCAATGTAGTATTTCATAAAACGATTTGCTTCATAGAATTATAATCGTCCCTGAAGTGTACCAACTTACCAAGACGAAACAAATCCATAATATTTCTTCTCCTTTTGTTGAATGAACTACGTTTAAACCATATAAAACTATTTTATTTGTAACATAAGACAGAAAAGGATTGGCAAGCTAGTCAAGGGATTATATAAATGCCTTTCGATGCCTTTTTAAAGTTACAATATATCATATCATAACTTACATATACAATATCCTAACATACTGGTACATGAATATAAGCACTACACAGCCATGATACATTTAGTTCAGCAAATGGCGAAAATGACAAAAATAGTTTTGACACAAAATTGTGTACAGATTTTACTATATTATGATTTAGAGATACAGATAGTCAAAAGTTTCATCCATACGTCTTTATATCATGTCCATAAATAGAAATGAAATAGAAATATAATGGATCGTTTGTAATGGTAATAGAATTAGGATATACAATTAATGGTATCCAAATAGGCAGCATCATACACAATCATGATATTTATATTACTGATTGATACACATGGATGTAGTTTATGTCTTTATGAGAATTTAAATTACTGCATTATTATCTGCAGACAACTATATGACAAAACCTGTTTCAAATGAAGTTTTGCATTTTGTCATATTTAACAAAAAATCATTTGCTGACGGTGTTAGTCTAACTTCTTCAGATAGGAACTTCCAAAGTTCAAGAAAATAGCGTATAGTGACTCTGAAATATCTTTTTAATTTGTTGATATTCTTAAGTTATATTGGGTCATGTCATTGAAGAGCATCGGGGAGTGGCAAACACAAGACAGTGAGGATTGTTTAGATAACAACTACTTTTTAAATGTGAAAATACATGAAGTTTCGGAGTATATACTTACTCCTTCATCGTGTCAATCAGGGATTTTGTTCTTAGTTTCAGGAGTTTCTTTAGCTATATAGGATTAGGAGCATACATAAGTAAAGGACGATTTGACTAACTGGATTGTGGAGCATCGGGAAGTTGCAAACACAAGACAATGAGGATTTTCTAGATAACAACTTCTTAAATGTGAAAATACGCGAAGTTTCGGAGAATATACTTAGAGCTTCATCACGTTGAGTGTAGGAAATACCTGTACATTTATCCTTCCCTATGTTCAACCTGATGATCTTTACAAAGAATTGTAACCGTTGATAACTACATTCTGAACTTTCTCTTGATAACTGTCAAACCAATCAAGTAGTATACCACTTTTTACAAAACAGTGTAACATGTAGAGAATCTCATATACCAACTTTTATTTTAATGAAAATATATTTTTCATTTGGAGAGTGCAGTACATGCATCCCTGGAGGCGAAATGTCGGCCACACACCTGCAGCTAGACTGCGTAGAAGTCGCATTCCTGTTATTCTCCCATTATTTCTTACAATGGGTTTCAGACAAAACTACAAGAGATAACATTCTGAAAATAAAGATACTGAAAGACCTCAGTATTAGGCTCAATTGGTCCAGTTCGAAATTAATTTCCATTTTTAACATGGGAACACAATTCAAAAGAGCAAAAGAGTAAATCATGTCGAACTCATAAGTTTCATGGTTTAGCTGCCATATTGATTTCTTTACAATTGTTTGATGTAAAATTCGGGTCTTAATAATCCTACATACATGCTATAGAGTTGTTACTTGTCTTGAAAGATGTACAATACTATTGTAAAGTTGTATCAATTGCTTATATTTCAATAATTGGATCATTGTTCTGAATCCGTTTATCGTAGCTTGAAACTATATTATTATATTGTGCTTGGTTTAAGCGATCAATTAATCCTCAGAACAGTCCTTGTTATACCATTGTTTTCAATTACATCAGCAATTTACAATTGCACATAAGGTAATACATAACATATTTCTGCAAAATATATAATAAAGATATATAGTGCTCAAGAATAAACGGACAGAAAACAGATGAATGGACATACATACTTTATACATAGTGTTATAGTCACTGCAAAAATACTAACAGTCGTGATTAAAGTGTTCCCATTAAGTAATGGTCATCTGGCGGTTGTTTCGTATAAAACTCAAAGAACAGAGTTCTTACACGCCGTATTTATGAGAATGTATAACGGTCACAAGATCTTGATAACATTGCCTCAATTTCAATTTCTCATCATCTTTTAGACAAGATTGTCTAATCACCAGTCACGTTTAATATTGTATGTTTAGTACCAATTTGTTTCAAGTCAAAGTTGATATAAATGTTGTGATAGAATTTTACATCCTATTCCTGTTTTTTTTTTTAAACGGGTTTCATTATCATTATTTTATCACCATGTATTCCTCCGCGTGATTTTTCCCGCTTTTTCCTCTTATTGGAATAGTCCAACGTAATTTCAAAATATTTCCTACAAAAGATTGTTTCTTGAAAAATGGCGTCATTGACACACCAGCGTAAGTCCGTGCAAGGATTTTCGTCTGTAAACTCGATGTGTGTTTGCGCTGCGCACTTGTCATCATGTTATGCGTTCTTATGAATACGACTGATTAAAAATCCGTAGTGACAATAAAATACACGGAAATTTGATCATGGCGCTGACAACATCACATCTAACATTCCATCAGTTCTTCAAGGCTGTTCAGCTTCTTTGAATGAAATTTTCACGTAACCTAAGTTTTGATCGTGCAAGCGCATTATAAATTCAAGCACAATGAATCTAAGAAATTAGCCTCAGATACAAACTAAAACAATATTTCCAGATATCTCAACGGATATTATTAGTAAATTTATCAGTTAGGTCTACATGAGGTGCAATGAAGTGCTTGTCAACGTCGAGAAAGAAATTTTAACATTAACCTGCAGTTTGTGATAACTACCTGAGGATGGTTTTGTATTCAAAAAGGTTCACAAACAATTATTTTTGACTCATTGAGCAATTTATTTTAAACGAAACCGCGTATTGACTAGTTATCAAATAATTCAACCTTCCCTAAGTAGAATGAAATAATGATAATGTTTATAGTTGAGTAATTTTCATAATGCATGTTTGTAGGATTATAAATTATTTGTTGATATAATATAAATCATTAAACCTTTTTAAAGTAACTGTCCCTGAATTAGTATATATCTGTAATTAATTCCAAATACACACAGTATTTAAATGTATTTAATTTGTAAATTTGTGTATGGGGTAACGATCAAATCTTATTTAGCTTTAATATTTTCAAAATGCGTTGTAAATATTCATATCATTTAAATGTGCATTTATAATTATTTTTAAATAATCACATAATTTTCAATCACAATGCAATTTGTCACTGTTCTTCCCTGTTGATGTTTTTACTTGATTTTCTATTTTTCTATTCTAGATTTTGAATTTTGAAAAATATTGTCAAAACAGCGATTCGAACCCCTGTGAATTCAGTAGAGTTTGTCTAAAATTACAATCTTCCTGAAAAGTCATAACAATAAGACAATCTTCATAATTTATATCAATGGAAATAATAAGTTCAAATAGTAATGCCGAAATTATAGATCCTAAAACAAGCATACATCACTACAACCACTGCAATAATTGGTTATCAAAACTTTGTTTCAGAACTTTTCACATTACACTGAAGCATCGCTTAGTTTAGGATTGCAACCGAAACATCGTTGCGAAAATCAATGTTATTACTGCTAATCAACATAATTTCCGTAAAATATTTGTTATTTTACTAATGATTTTATATCAACATGGGCATTTAAGAAGTTATCTAAATTTAATTACTTAATTACAAAATGATCAATGTTCAAACCTCGTGTCGCCCGAACTTGAACAGCTGACAGCATTTGCAAATCTGTTAATGTCCAAGCAAATACTCAAGATTTTCTGCAGCAATCTACTATTAAAAATATTATATTCATTTGATCTGAGGATCGGAAATTAACACTTTTGGGCACCGGGTCGTTACGGTTTTTAAAAAAAACATGCTTGACAGGCCCGCATCTCTCGCTATTGAAAACAGTGGCGTCTTCTAATTTCGTGGCGTGTCTTTCATAGCGTAATCTCGTCGTTTCACGCTCTCGTTCTGGCAATATGGCGGCGCCCTGTGACCCCCAATAATTGCGTTTTTTTCTCTGTTTGAATTTGTATTGCAGATATTGCAAATTACCTTAACACTTGGATAGGATGTATCGCTAGCCAAACAGACATTCTTTTATTAGCTTTGTTTTCATTTTGCGATGGAATATTCCTTTAACTAAATTATTGTACTTTCGCTTTTGTTCGCTTAAACCAGCTCTGTGATATTCGTTTAATTTTTGTAACAACATGTCCAATGCCCCTAAATATGTCTTCTCTGTCTTCACTCTTTGTCTTTGCCTTTCAAATGGAAAACATTTTCTTGGATATGAATATATTGTATAGAAATAACAAAAAATAGTACTGATGGCAATTTCTCAACGTATTCATGTACATTGTCTCCGTTCATATACTCATCTACAAATGTATATGTTAGCTTAAGATGAGTAACATGTTTGCCCTGCAAGCACGTTTCTGAAGTATCTACTTAGTTAAAGGTCTGATAATTTGGTCAGGAGGCTAAGAGTCAACCGTGTCAGGGGGGTCAATGTTCGATTCCTATCCTCGTCACAACATAACATTCTTTAAAGCACTTTTTCTCTGAAATAGGTCGATGAAATGTATTTGAATAATGTCACCAATAGTAAAACACCTTTCTCTCTTCAGAAAATCAAGTTAACAAATGAGTGTACATGGTTCCATAAAGCCATGGGAATCGTTTTTGTCATTCAAAATAATAAATTGTGTTCACAATAAAACGGCCGCTATGTAATTTATGTCTATACGCAACACCGTTATTACCACTACGGATATTTGGTTTGTGTAATAAGATGTTTTAGTAAATATAAATGACATTAACTATCATTATCAATGGGAAATTTTAAAAAAAGATTTTGGGAAAACGTGCTACTGCCCCTTTAAGATATGAATTACTTCCATCCAGTACAAAAAGGGAAGGCCAAGGCATTATAGACGCTAACCCATGATAAAATGCAAAACAACTAAATTTCAAAAGTGTTTCTTCTCTCAAGATTACATCAACAGTTCAGTCAAACAATAGAAAAACCTTCTGAAAATTGAAATTTGTGTCTACATTTGTCAATAAGATGAGAATATTTACCATCAGAGTCTAAACTGATAAAGCAAAATCGATAGGAAACTAAAATTTAGAAAAAAAACCATTGTTTCCTAACATAGTTTTAAAAAAAATGCCCCGCTATTGTCACATTTGTAAGTAAAACATTTAATATTTCATAAGAAATTTAAATAAGTGAATAAGATGAAACAAAAATAGTAAATGAGCATATATAAGACTTGCGAGTCAGAATGACTGTGAAGATACGTTTCTTGAACTTGTTTAATACTCTGGAAACGTTGATTGGAATTAATAACTATTCGTTTTATTTTGACACAGACAGTGACATATGTTTATAAACAATCTCAAATATTAGTAAATTAATTATGTATGTAAGTATGATAATGTTATTTTTACTCCATTCAAATACACTGGGGGTGCTGCAATCGCTTTTTCAAATGGTTTTTGGCCACAATGTTTGGTATTTAAGTTAAAAGTTTAAAAACGTAGAAATTTAATTAATAAAAGATGTCATAGAGATAAATAACAATGCTTGATTTAAATTTTGTTGACGCATCATTACTGTAGGACGTCATTAAACAAGTCAAACATCTATTTTAACGCTCCTATCTCGTCTATTTGGGGAGATTACAAAAATACGATTTCTTAAAACGTATGTTTGTAATAAGTATGGGCAAATACTGTTTCAAAATTTCAAATAAGTTTAATTGACGTGTGTAGACATGATGTAACCCTGTTTCAGTCGTATTTATAACTTGTTTACTTGTAATATCGTATATTTTGTATGGTGACGTTTCTTTTGTTCGTGAGTTTAGTTAATAGTTAAATAACAAGTGTTGCCTGACATTCATGAAAGAATCCCTGCTCGTTTTATGTAGTTCAGGCAATTTCATCAAATGGGTTTAGACACATATGTGTCATAACAGGTTGTTACGTAACCCCTTTACTAAGTACCAGGTGGGTATGAAGGAGCCATTGAGTAATTTTCATAATGTTATATTTAGCTTTCATACGTGCCGAAAGACCACATGTGCTGATTTCACCTCATTTGCATGTTCATAACCTACAGTCAAATATAGGATAATTACTTGTTTCCAATGAAAACCGAGCAATAGCTTTTTGCATGTGCAGAGACCAAGACAACATCAACAACATATCTGATATTGCTGTAGATGTTTGACTTTAAGGGCGACACTGTATTACAATGAATCCACTTGTAAGGGGATGTTTTGCTCCCACAAAAAATCGCAGCACTGTATCGAAACCATTGTGGATCCATATAATTGGTGTAGGGCATATGCATAGTTCCCAACTTCCTAAAACGGTATAGAAAAGAACGCAACTAAACCAATGTCTTACTCAGTTAAACATTTCAAGTTTACTTAAAATGTCCATTTTGTGTTAAATATGCATGAAGCAAGATTAATTAGTTGCAGGTTGCAGGTTGATAAAAGAATGTCAGACGGAGCTTTCAAGAGTAATTCACTTATATCGCGACTGCTAGTATACGAGGGGGTATCAAAAAGTTTCAATTATCACAAAGAATGTACTGGTGAATACGGACCAACTGGTCACTGTAGCTTAAGTGATCCTTGTCTAGTTCCTTGGTCAATTATAGTCTTCGCAACAGCCAGTTTTACTTCTGTTGACCAAATAGCACTGTACCCTCTATTATGGAGAAAATTTAGGCGCGCTGTGTAATTAAGTATTTACATTTGAAGGGCTATACTGCACGTCAAATTCATGATGAGATTAAATCTGTTTATGACAATGACAGCCCATCCTATGAAACTGTTATGAGATGGAAAAGGAATTTCCAAACGGCCACATGTCCCTCGCAGATGAGCCAGGAAGTGGACGCCCCTCACTTACTGATGATATGGATGTCATCAAGAAGGTTGAGATGCTGGTTCAAGAAGATGGCCGCGTAACTCTACAAATGATAATGCATGAAACAGGTCTGAGTTATGGCAGTGCATGGAACATACTCCATAACCAGTTGCATATGTCCAAAGTGTCAGCACGCTGGGTTCCCCGCTTACTGACTCCATTGCAAAAACAGAATCGAAGGGACTTGTCACGGCAGGCATTGGAGCTTCCGGAACAAGACAAAGAGAATGTATTCAAACGTCTTGTTACCATGGATGAATGCTGGGTTTATCAATATGATCCGAGACAAAAGAGATGAGGAAAGAGTTGAAGCATGCTACGTCACCACCTCCCAAAAAGTCCAAGGTGCAAAAGTCTGCAGGAAAGGTCATGGTGTCTGTTTTTTGGGATTGTCGTGGAGTCATCTTGACAGATTATCTAGCTAAGGGTCAGACCATTACTGAAGCTTATTACTGCAACCTGCTGTGCAAGTTACGAGATGCCATTAAACAGAAGCGCCGCGGTATGATCACCAAATGTGTATGCCTGATAGCTGACGATGCCCCAGCTCACACTTGTCAAGCAGCTGCTGTGGAGGCACGACGATGTGGCTTTGAAATCTTATCGTTTCCCCCCTATTAACCTGGATTTACACCAAGTGACATCTTCTTGTTCCCCGAGATGAAAATCCACTTCGTGGACGTCGTTTTGAGGACACCAATGACAACATTCGAGAGGTGGAGGCTTGGTTTTCCATGAAATCAGGGGTCTTCTCTGGATGGTGACTATGTAGAAAAGTCTTAAAAACATGAGAACAAAATAAAGTTTGTACCTTTGATATGTGTTTGTGATAATTGAAACTTTTTGATATCCCCTCGTAATGCCAGGGAGAAAGCCCGCAACGCCATGTGGCTATGCATTGCGGTGAAACCTGCGACAGGCAGCTGGAACTAGCGTACCATGGGTGGCACTACGCTGAAATTCAGTGTAGCATTGCACTCAAACCTTACTGCGTGTAGAACAGTTCTCTACTGCAGACAAAGTTGCCGTGCCCCTGGCGGGATTCGAACCCCGGACCTCTTGATCTGAGGCCGAACGCGCTAACCACTTCGCTACCGCCCTCCTGTCACTCGAAGAAAAATAGATATTTGATGCTGGATACTGCCCTTTTCACATTCTATATGATTTAGTTAATGATATGTTCATTAGAACTGTCACTACTCTGTCTACAAGTACAAACACAAATATGAAGTCACTTATTTTATTATCTTGAGTGAAAATACATCCATTCTTATGGAAAAGTGGAATTTGTTAACTGCAATCGTCATTCATGAAATTGCTAAAACATTGCTATAAAGGTACATTGTATTCGATGAAGCATTATATTCAAGATTATAACACATATTATTAAACATCACCATTGATATAAATTCAGTCAACAGATACATAAGTGATCAATGTAATACACAGTCATATATAATATATCTACAAACCTGGATATTAAATCCTTTGTGCGTTTACATACATACTTATAAATAGATACATAAAAAACAGTACACTGGGTTGATTGTATCAACACGTTTTACTGTACACTCGAGGAATCTTTCACCCTAAGTAAATATATATTTGCCCTTCTCATTGCTAAAACATATGGCTTTACAATATACTAGTTTCAGATATTCTAAGGGCAAAATAGACAGGTTGACTTAATTAACATGAATAATCATTTGAATAAAATATGTGCTTTTCTACTAAGGATTATATATAAAAAACCATAATCAAATAAAGACAAACTTCATCCCTAGAGGACATATAGGACTCTCACATTAAACGTATTAAAATATCAAACACTGATGATGCCAATAGTTTCTAAAAAATAATTATATCCATTTGTGCATTTTAATTTACTCACAAGCTTTGACTGAGACTAGAACAAAATTTACAAAATCTTGACAGTTTATTTAAATGTTATATCAACGAGACAATGCGCTTTTTCAATTAAAAGCAGAATTTTAGTAATTAACCATGAATATGTGTCTTACAAACCCCCTAAAAATATATTTCATTTTCGGTTAATAGTACTTATTTACTTTTCTTCTGTTTTGCCTGTCTTGGCCTCATCGGTCATGTTTCCCCCAGAAGACTTACTTGACTCGGACTCTGTGCTCTTTGGGGAGGGATCATGAGTAACCTTCTTGGTATTTCTTTTGGACCAAGAGTCTTTTGCCATGCCAAATAACAATGAGACGCCTTCACGGAAAACAGCTTCTAATCCCATTTTCAGGAGGTCAATGGCAACGTCTTTTCCTCTATTCACTTCTTCGCGGGCCTCTTCTCTATAGGCAGGTTTAACGTTGTCAATCTCCATTTTCCGTTTGTGGGCGTCGAGTTCAGCTTGTCTCCTTGCCACTTCTAATTCCTTTTCCATCTTCAATTTCTCAGCCTCTACTTCAAGTCTTAATTTCTCCAGTTCGTGTTGACTGGCCTTGTCTTCTTCTTTCTTCGTCACCTCAGCTTTCAGTTGGGAAAGTTTCTCCTCTTGTTGTCTCTCCATCTCTCTCATCTTCATCTTCTCTCTGTTTGCTTTAGCTTCATGTTCCCTCTTCAGCTGTTCCTCTCTCTTTAACATGGCCTTTTCAGCCTCCTTGTACATCTCAGTGGTGTAACACTTGCCATTGTTGTTTAACACGATGTTGTCGATAAGGTTTACAAGTTCCTGAACATCTCTGTTCTTCTCCTCGGGAGTTCCCCTATTGTTGAACGCGATGTAGCGGTTTCCACACTTTTGTAGAAGTTCCCTCATTGACTGTGGAACATCTTGGACAAATTGGTGAATGGTTTTACCTTCGTAGAGGAGGTCATCTTCCTTGTAAAGAGGACAATGAGATGTCTCATCATTCCAGGACCAAAGACATTCTTGAAGTGTTCCACAGTGTCTTGTTCTTCTTTGGTGAATCGGTCTATCCTGGTGATTAGGATGAAGGCATGGGGTCCTGGTGCAGTCATACCCACACATTTGACAATTTCTCTCGTCGTATCAGCATTTGACATCCCAGTATCAAACAATCCTGGTGTGTCTATAAGCTGCAGTTCCCGTCCAAATCGCTCGCACGTCGCCCTTTGGCACTGGACCGTAACAGACTTACCAGATGTGTCAGACCTGAAGACAGTAGCTTGTAGGATGTTGTTGCAGGACGTGCTCTTGCCAGAACCTGTTCTCCCAAGAACAACAATCCGCCTCTCATTGTCTGGAGCTACTTGTGGAGACCAGCCAGCAGGTGGAGCTGTAAAAGTGTGATTAACGTCTACAATGACGACACTGGAGGAATCAATTCATGAGTAAGTGTCTTTGGTTGAGAAAACAGCTGAATCTATGAGAGGCCTTGATAAATTATTAACTCAACTTAGTTAGAAATTAATTAGTTATTAGCTCCTTTATGTCTCACACATTGTACAAAAGAGAGGTGCATTAGTTATTATAGTTTTTATATCATATATTATCATCGGCAGAGATTTGTCCGGATTTTCAAACACAAAAGCAGACATATAATTCACGATCAGGATGTTAGTTAACAAACCAAGCATAATAAACAAAACTGTTAACGATGGGACGGACCTGTTTATACACAAATTCTGTTAATTTATGCTTGTCCAGTTATCCAGTTGAAGCTAAATATTAACGGTCATTCATTCACAAATAAAAACAATGAAAAGTGTATAAAGCCACTGATTGGCGCTGCGAGTGCGGAAAGCTTTGCTATGGCAGAATAAATTCAGACTTTGCAATTTAAGCGATATGCTGCCCTTTGATTGGACTGAACAAGGTCACATGACCGGTATATACCTCGGTAAACAAAGGACTGACGTTTACATAAAATAAATTACAGTAAATGAATGATACACGAAATCATGCCTAAACTATTTTCCCAGGGATTTCCCAGTATCACGAGTCTGGTCCTATCCCATTCTTGAGAGTTGTCACTTCACCCTAGATCTCACTTCTGATAATAAATGACCTCACTCCGATGAATATAATACATTTTAAACGTATTTATTTATGTAGCATTGCAATGCAGCTGTTATGCATCCTGTTTGATATTCCAGCAAACTTCTGCCATTAGGCTATAGTTTCGATTACCCAAGCCTAATTAAGTAATGTCAAAAGCGGCCGTTTGAACTGCATTCGCCCAGGCTTTAAATGGTGGCATACACATGTCTATCTACGAAATATAATGTTCATGACAGGTCATAAGAAGGCCAATGTGTGAGCTCCATGTTCAATGACCTGACTACATAGGCTGAAGTTAAATGTTTGCTATGGCAGAATAAGCTGACAAATCTAACGATAAATTTGTTATTTGTGGATATTATGTCAATATATTTAATATTAATTTGCAATTTTTTTTATAAGAACATATACATCATATTTCTCTTGTCATGTAATGCACAAACAAAATGACTTTTAGCAGATAAGTCGTTTCGACAGGTTATGTTGAAAGGAAGATAACCCTTACACAAATATACATGTACATGCACACACATACACACAAATCCATATAAACAATTGTTAATAATGAGATCTTACTAACTATAGATACAATTGAAGTCCGGAAAATCACTAATGGAGCTTCGGAAATCTATATCAATCAGATCATTGTAGACTAACAAAGGTTGCTTTAGATTTTGGTCTCGGATATGGGTGATGGACTGGGAAAATAACATCCTTTTCATATTGGTAAGATATATTTCCTAAGATACATACCAGAATGTGTGTACTGTTGTTGTAACTGTGGTTGGAACTGTTGTTGGAACGGTTGTTGGAAATGTTGTTGGAACGGTTGTTGAAACTGTGGTTGGTACTGTTGTTGGTACTGTTGTTGGAACGGTTGTTGGAACGGTTGTTGATTCATTTGAGACGACGGGGCTGGCATGTTAAATCTTCTATTGCCGCACATTTCACACTGACTTCTATCTCCATTGTTGAGGAATGTACAGGAAGAACAATTCCAACCTTCAAAAATGAAAAACACAGGTATAAGAAAAACTTTTTTGTTGTTGTGGAAACTAAGTTTTATTTTGGGCATTTTAACTCCACAGTGCTGAGAGTTACGAGTATCTGATCAAATCATATATGATCATTAATGATCTCAAAATATAAATACTAGCTGGGGTCTATCATCCTTTATATGTCATACATGTAGTTGTGCCAATCCTATAATATAGTGTAAGAGTGTTCAATGAACACATCAACCTTTATATTAAAGCGTACTCAAACATCTTGCCATTTGTAAAATTTTTGAAATGTAAAGACGTTTTATTCGATTAATATTTCAAACCCTTTGCAAATGTGCTCAAAGGGTATTGTATTCGTTAAATAAAAGTTAATCGAAATCTTACCTGTGTTCATAGCTCCAGGTGGCATGTACTGCCCACCCGATGGTGCAGATGGATGCATCTGTTGCCTACGTATACCACATTTTGGGCAAGAGACCCAATCGTCCTGATTTGAATGGCTACACTGACTACAAGTCCAAGCTGAAATATGGACACATGCAACATACTTTACACAACATTTATCACAGGAACTAAATGAACAACGCGTCTTCTATAAGTATTTATGAATGGAATAATCTGTTATTGTGTTATGATTCCCCTCTGTCGTTTTCAAATAAATTAAACAGCAGTGTAATATCTCTCATATAAATATTCTTCAAATTCCATTTCAGCTCATGAGGTGTATATGTTACAGTCAAAGTCTACAATCAGGCAATATGTACAGTGCCTGAATTAACCAGTCGATGTGTACAATGCCTGAATTAACCAGTCAATGTGTACAATGCCTGAATTAACCAGTCAATGTGTACAATGCCTGAATTAACCAGTCAATGTGTACAATGTCTGAATTTAACAGTCAATGTGTACATTGCCTAACGAGCCTAGTCATTGTGTACATTGATTGAATAGTCAAGGCATTGTGTGCATTACCTGATTACTAAACCCAATTATTGTACAGATTGACTGAGAGTGGAACAGTGATCATTTAGAAGACAATGTCAGCATGGGTTTCGCTCTGTGGTCACATAGGCTATGTTTATAGTTGTTATTATTCCAATGAACCTTAGAGCACAGGATTCCCTAGTTTCTCAACTCTGAGGCTACTTTTAATGAGGTTATCTTTATAGTTGAGATTATCCCAACCAACCAGAGAACACAGGCTAGGTTTCACATTCATTCTTGTTATCATCAACATATTATAGTTATCGTGGGTTAACGTTTTCAAACAGGTTATAACGGTCAAAAGGCATATTAATGCAACAAGCTGTTCAACGCTGTATACAGAATATAGTGAAGCACCTGTAAAATATAGCCATGAGCAGTCGGGGATGATTATAATTGTAATATATTTATATATTGATTATAGCTGTATTATATTGATTAGAGATTTCCGTCTCGGGTGAATCCAAGGCAAAGACGTGGATATACATGCTCTGTGTGATGCGAATAATCTAGCTGATCGAAAAATACAATACAAAATACAAAATCAAAATAGCTAACAGGAGCCATTTGAATATATTACTTACATTTCAACTGCACTTACTAAGTGTTGATGTCTCTATTTAAAAATCTCAATTGACAATCCAACTATTTCAAATCTTTTGAGTAAACTTTATCTATGTTTATAAATCCATTATTCCATTAAATATCTGACTTCACTGTTATTTTTACAAACGTTAACTGTATTGTCATTAGCATAATTTTAGATATTGAACAAATTAGATATTGATGAGATGGATTTAATGATAGATATTGTCTGTAACTAAAAGACCGTTCCCTCTGTGCCATTAAGATTAAAGTTATAACATTTGAATGCAAAAAATGTATTATCACTTTCATTGTTTATTTATCTTCATCAATTTAATTTAATAAGAGTGTTACTATTAAATATTACGTCTATTTAACATATTATTTATATTCAACTTAATGTCGAATCAAGCAAAATATCGTCTCAGTAACTAAATGGTACTTACCCATTTTAAGCTGATAAGATATGTCTAAATCGCTGGCTGTATTTGTGATCTGGAATGAACATCACAACACTTACACGCCACATCGATCACTGACATCATGTACAGTAACACTTCTAATCACGTCTAAATTCCATAATCATTTATGCTGTATGATAAGTGGTCCTAAGACGAAAAGGCATAAGCATCAATATGTTATCTCATTTAAATTTTCATTTGTTGAATCTATGTATTTTATTTGATTTCATTTAATAGAAATACGTGTTTGTTATATTATACATTTCGCAAGAAGCACACACGCTACCTTATCAAAATCAGTTATAACAAACATCAACACATTGACTACACATGCATTACACAGTACAAGATCAATTAATATCAAGAGGTATATACAACCGTCTTCAAAAATCTCTATCTAAATGGATATGTATCTCTTAAACATTAAAATGTTAACATATCGACTACAGTTTTCTTGGGTTACCTACCTACAAATGTACACCCACCAGTGTGGAAGTGTTCTCCAATCTGCAAATAGAAAACGGGACAATTGCCTAAACGCCAAACGTGATATGAATAGGTTTCCCTATTGAGTAATAGTAGAAATATACAATTGAATAGATTGGTAAGGTTTCCTACCAAATCAAGATCACAAGTCCATGTCAAATCCTCTAGAATAAACATTTACGAATGTACACACATCTGCAATCTACAAATAGAAAGTAGGACGTTCGCTTCCACGTACGTGTTATTAATAGCTCCAACCTGGTTTCCCTTTGAGTCATCACGAGCATATAAATTTCCCGAGAATTATGAGGTCGTTGATCACATGAAGCCAACAGGTATGCGTGTTTAGGTAATACGTATTTCACTGGAAATTTGAATATAATAAAAATAGCTGGTTTTCCCGATTGAGTCATAACGTGTATTGAGCAATAAAGACAGATACGCACCTTGCCTCGATCTAAGCGTCCAGCTTTGTCACGGGTAGTCCACGGTGAAAACCACCTCCATTATCGAGAACATAGAATGGCGAGATAGGGAGTCTTCTGCTGCGAAAGGAATGAACGTGAGTTTCTTCTCTCTCTCTCTCTCTTTTCATGAATGCATGTATGCATGACTTGATATCATATTGATATGAACATACTGTGTTTGTGTGTTATATGAAGTGTGTGTTCATTTATGAACAAAATAGGGCAAGGTCATGTCGACCCGAGCCGTGTGCAAAAGGAATTCAGTACCGCATTTGCCTTAATGAGTAAACGATGTTATTTCATTAAGTATTTTAGCGACAAGTGTGTGACCTTTTCGTTGGTGAACTATTGTTGTGAGACGAGGTTGTATTTTCCTTCCCTTTCTGTTTAGCTTGGCTCCTCAATAATTTGCAAAGCAAATATATGATACGTAAACAAATGGTTGCATTCCATTATGTATGTAATGTAATCGAAAACAAACACTTCAGTCACAGAAACGTCAAAATGTTAATTTGACATTGATGTATATTGTAATGACTTTTCCGTTGATTTATGCCGTTGATCAATAAATTAATTTATCAATGATCGGTGTACTGGGGTGACAGTGGAAGGTTGTATTTTTAAATTTCAAAACTGAAGAATTACAATATTGTTATTTAGTTGAATATATCATAGCGTAACGTAAACGTCCGTAAATAAATAAGGTTAAGTTGTTATGATAACGTTATCAGTCTAATTTAAATAGACAATTGAAGGGGTTAGTTCTAAAAGGGGCAGAAGTCACATTTTAGGTCAAATTGAGCTAAGCACATGGTTAAAATCAGGTGACCTTTCTGGACATTTTGATTGGTCAACATCATATATGTATCTAATTTTAGCACAAGAAATAACGTTTTTACGTTTCAATATCACAGATCCAAAAGGGGTACAAGTCCATTTAACAGATTTGTTTTCATAATGTAATGTATGATATGGTATTATTTGCTCAAGATGTGATCAGTGATAACTCGACAAGTGAATGGTATAGAGATTGTCATTCCAAATCAAATAGGTTCTTGTCTTCTAGTCACAAATCATAAATCCATCCTTTATTATTGAAACAGAACATTTTCGTATATTTTTTGTTGTTTGAATCTGTTTTTGTTGTTATTTCATGTTTCAGTAAAGTGTTAACTGCTGAAAACCTATTTAATATTATTTTATCAAATTTAGTATGAGTGGTGTTCAGTTGCTGACATGGACATAGACACCTTTTAGAATTAAGGAACCCATCGAAGACAACATTTTCAATGTTTTAAGGGCTTCCTATGTGATAAAAAGCATTCAGTCTATTATTTTGAGGTATAAAACAATGTTAGAAACAATTTAAATATCAGTTATGCCTTTATTCACGAAACGTTTTGAAAAGACACATTTTGCTTCTTTACTCAAAACTAATGAAAAGTGACTTGTGCCCCTTTTAGAAATGACCCCTTCAATTGAATGGTCTCAAGGTGCATTTGCGGTAACGTGGAAATCTGGGTAACAGGTTAACAACAACACCGGATCACCTGTGCCTAGTTTTCAATGCTTTCTATAGTTACAGCGAATATCACATACTGACAACTCATAGGCACAGCGAATATCAATTGCCAACTTCGGGAATATTGACAATATGATTGACAGGTGAAATGTCACAGTATTATACGTATTATTCATATTCAACGATTGCGATTGGTTAGCTTTTTACGAAGTCTCCGAATTATGTAATGTATGATCAAAACATGACAATGATCGAGACAAGAATTCTGGATCACAACTGTTGCCAGAAATTACGTTTTTGAGAATATATATACCCCCCATGCAAGATATTTGGATAACAACTTCTTTTGTGATTTGTATATGCTCACTCCTTAAATAGGTGTTTGTGCACAAACCGTTTTCAATATTCTAGATACAATATCCTGGCCGCTTTGTTCACTTTAAATTATATCATGAGATTAATATTCCTTTTTCAGAAACTATGCTGAAAAATGGACAAAGAAGAGCACGAGGGTAAAAACGAATTGAATAGATAATGTATTGTCTCTTATGCAAGATATACACCAACATTCGATATGTACGTTTATACCTTATATTGAGTTATGTATTTAGGTAGTTTTGTTATGCATACTTACATGTAAGTTGGTAATATCCATTATAAGAGGGTGAATTGATATTTGTTGATGAAAATATTATATGATGAATATATTATTAGAGGTGAAGCTTAAATAATGAAATTATGGAAACACCATTCTTGAATCTCAGTCAATGAAACAGACATCGCACTTGTTAATAAAAACTAGATTTCCTCTTGATGTTTAGTCAAGGTTGAACTTTACGATTTTGACGTCATGACAAAATGGTTTGACGAAATGAATGAACGCCCAATCGGGGCTATGGATCTCAAGATTTTACATAACTCATATACATAAAATGATGTTATTCATGCAAAAAGAGAAAAAGTTGTATATGTATATACAATCACGATAAGTATGTTCAGACAAATGTGTAAGACATTTGAACAAATTGTATCTTAGAAAACATCTATTTAAATACTGCTTATAAGTTGAACGAACATATAGTGTTGTAAGTCGACGATCACGTTACGAGTAATATCTATCTAGTCTTGATCCGGAGAGCATGCATATAATGTTCATCAAGTTTAGACCTGGTTTATCATCAGGTTCCCTACATGATAGATTGATAATCTCTCCCCCCGCTCTATGTAGTATATCAATTATCATCAAACTTTGTCATGATTTCCTTACTGTTGTTTTAGCATTACGTGTTACATGTATGTATTATATAAGTTGTAATTTGGCAAAATATCAAATATGTATATTAAAAATATGTATTGAGCAATAACGTCCATATTACAGTTTGGATATGCTGCAAATGTACGTTACAAAATGACGCCGGAAGATCAAGATGTGAGGCGTGTGATGCAGTGAGACCAGAAGCTGACCTCGCCTTGCTGTTTGCAGCCCAAGCGTCAATAAGTAATTTTTAATCGAAAGCACTTGAAGTTTTATCAAACAATAATTCAATTCAAACCTGCTTGCATCGTTACTAAATAATGGTTTTGCCAGATAGTGTTTTGTTGATTATTTTGATCGTAGTTTGAGATAAAATAAATTGAACAGTTGTTAACGTAGTTCAAACGTGATTGAATTCATCAGAATATATCAGTTCAACCAGTAAGGGATAATTGACAAGTATTTGAAATATAGACAATATTAACTGATTACGTGTCTCGCCTAGCACGAGGCTTGCATTTGGCATGCATGGGAGGTAAATTTTTCAACTCGTTTTGTATATATCACTTGATTACTATCTTTATAATTACCAGGGATTAACGTTGACGCCTTATAAATTCAGGATGGAAATGCCTGAAGTGTGACCAGGAAAACAGTGGAAACACTGTGAGATGTACCAAGTGTCGTGCAACTGGAAGCTGGGTGAGCGATGATACAGGCAGCGACTTCAGCGCTGGTCCTTGCAGTGAGACCGATGCGCTTGTAAGACAAGGTTCGGATGGTGACACTGAAGCTATGGGACTTGGATCTGGGGACTTTGTTCACATCGATCCACCAACAGATAATCCAGGTTCATATAATGTTCATGTTCTTCTATCTGCCGTTGCATATGCACCTGCTACATGACTAGTTTCAACAGTATAATCTCTTGTTCTATGCTGTACACACGCTGATGAAAATGCGTGTCAGACTTGTCCAATTAAACACATTAGTATCCTTGTTTTATGGGCTTCTTACAACATTGCGTTTCGCTATATTGATAAAAAGCATCTTCATGTTGCAGCAGCCATTTACGATTCAACTGATGAGCTGAGGATTGTCCTTCTGGGGCGGACCGGGGAAGGCAAAAGTCACACAGGGAACACCATACTTGGTGAAAAGGTTTTCACATCTTCCCTAAGTTCGAAGTCTGTCACCAAAACCTGTCAACGAGGAACATGCATCAGACATGAGCGTTCCATTGAGGTCATAGACACACCAGGAATGTATGACACGGAAATGTCCATCCCCGATATCACCACAGAGGTGGTCAGGTGTGTTGGGATGACGGCGCCAGGACCACATGCTTTCATCCTTGTCATCAGGCCAGACCGCTTCACGGAGGAAGTGAAGAACTCCGTGGAACATTATGTGAAGACGTTTGGAGAAGGCATGCTAAATTATCTCATCATCGTATTCACACGCAAGGACGACCTTACAAACGACGGTAAAACTATTGATGAATATCTCCAGAATGGCACGACCAAGTTACAAGACCTCGTTGCATTCTGTAACAACCGATATGTTGCATTCAACAACAGAGGGACGGATGAAGAGAAGGGTGAAGACGTCCAAACATTGATCAACATCATAGATGAGATGGTCCAGACAAACAGAGGCGTCTATACCAACGGGATGTATCAGGAGGCAGAAAAACTTCTCCGTCAAAATGAGGAGAAACTGAGAAAAGAACACGAGGCGCATCTCAAGCTCCAACTGGCCGAAATCGAGGCAGACTACCAACGTCAGCTTGCGGCCAAGGAGGCCGAATATACAGAGATAACTCACCAGTTTCAGATTCAGCTGCAGGAACTAGAGTCTTCCAGGGACAGTCAACAAGCAAAGCAGGAGGCTCAGGACCTTCGAAATCATTTACTTGAACTACGTGCGCAAAAGAAACGAGAACTACACCGTATAAGAGAGATAGCTGGTACCAAGGAGGAGAGGGCAAGGAAGGAGAAAGTTAACTACAGAGAAGAAACGAGAGAGGGAATCAACAAAGGTTCATCCTTTGTGAAGGATACACTTCTTCCTGGATTGATGAAACTTGCATTTGCCGCCCTTCCGGCTTTGATAGCAGGAGCGTTTTCATTAATAAAACGTTAAATTGTCCCCCTGGCATGCTCGAAGGACAACATCCATGGCCATGGGACCTGGTGTATTCGCCCCAAACCTCCCCTACAGCCCAACCATCCAGAAATACAACAGAAAAACATTAGCAAAATCTCAAGAATAGTCCGTCGGTTTAAAATGGTTACTGAATAATGACTGCCGAATCATCATTTCATTCGCTGTTGTACAGTGGTATGAACGTTAGGATTTCTGTATTGGGGTATGAAGGATTCTGTTTAGAGGTGACGTTTTGGTAAAAACGTTGGAAATTTCTATTTGAAGTTTGGATACTCATTTGAAACTTTTACGTTTACTTTAAAATAACCTCTTAACGTTGAAAAGTGGATATTTAAAGTGGGACATTCTAAGGTGGTATTCCCCTGAGCAGGGAGATTAAATGCATAATATCTTGAATGATGTCGAATGTGTTTGAGTGACCCTGGGGATATATTAATTCTCTGGATTTAAAGCTTATTTAATGCAGTAGTATGCGAGGTTTCTTTGTAGATATGAACACTGTTATCAAGTGGCATGAGTGAAAGTGTTTTATGTTGTCAATATGATATGTATGACCCCGCTGATTTAAATACAGTTTGTTCGGAAAGCAATACTGTGAGGCGAAATGGTCGTGTGGTAAGCTGTTGGTATGGTCAGTGTTGGCGATAGTTGCCTTACTGTGAGGGTTCGGGTTCGAATCCCGCAATTCGCACTATTGAAGGAAGTGTTATCCCAAAAGTAACCTTGTTAAGCTCTCATATACATATATCCATTATAGCTGTCACGTTCATGTTCAAATATATTCAGGGTCAGACAATGCGAGTAGACTTTGTAAAGGACTCTACTACCCGTGACATCAATATGCTAAGATATATGTTACAAATGGACTAGCGGGCAGGATATCGCAGTGGTAATTGGTTCGTCTTTTGATGAAGAGGTCCAGGGTTCGAACCCCGCCACGGCAACTTCGTCTGCAGTAGAGAACTGTTCTACACGCAGTAAGGTTTGATTGCAATGCTACACTTAATTTCAGGGAAGTACCAACCATGGTTCGCTAGTTCCAGCCGCTGCTCGCAGGTTTCACCGCAATGCATAGCCACATGGCGTTGCAGGCTTTCTCCCTGCAACAATACTAGCAGCCTTGATTTAAGTGAAATACTCTTGAAAGCGGCGTTAAACTCTAACTCACTCACTCACTCAAATGGACTATGGACTATTTAGGTCATCCACCAATATAAACAGGGGACTATTACTTCGTAGTTTGTCTCCACAAATATCTCTCGGCTGTACTGTCTTTTTAATTGTGAATAGAATAAAGATTACAAGTATTTTTTTTATCTTTTCTTACAGTAAAATACTCATGGGCTAACGGTCGCTTGCACTATCAATTAAACAAAGAATAACGCATTTTAAGGCAGAAACAAGCTTGTAGTAATGCGTTATACGACTTTTAACATTTCAGTCGAGACGGGTGACGCCATTTTGTTTACGTTTAAGGTCAAGGTCATTCAATCAATATCAGCTGACCAGTCAGTCGCGGTCAAAACGCAATAAATATAATAATAGTAATTTTATTGACATGACGGAAAGATAGATACGTCGCATACTTCTCCCTCAGGTAATATGGTCTCATTTACCATCTTTGTACCAGTGTCATCCCTCGCCTAAAGGCTCGGTACAAAGATGGTACATGAGACCGTATATATATATATATATATATATATATATATATATATATATATATATATATATATATATATATATATATATATATATAAATATATATATAACTATTATGTTATATAATATACATAAACATTTCTTTGAAAGCTGAAATGGTAAATATTTAATGTTTGGTTATTTATAACGGGTATTTACCGGAACGAAAATACCTCATCAAAATCAATCCAAAGTTTCATGCCTCACTCGGAGGAATATAAATACATTTAGTTGAACACATTTTTGACACACCTTGACTGGGACACAAAAGAGAGTATATCATTTCCCTGTTTATATTGTAGCAAAATGACATGCTGGATACCTTAAATATTTTGATAAACTAAATACCTGATGGTAGCATAACTATAAACTAAATACCTGATAGAATCATATGGATAAACTAAATACCTGATGGTATCGGTAAACAAAATACCTGCTTGTATCGACAAACTAAATACCTGATGGTATCATAACGCTAAACTAAACGTCTGTTGGTAGCATAACTATAAACTAAATACCTGATGGTACCATAACAATAAACTAAATATTTGATGGTATCATAACGATATGCATAATTAGTAATAGGGCCTTAATGTGTCATGTGCACATATCAATAATATTGACTCTGTTATTTTCAATCATATGGTTAATAATGATGCTTATGTTAATACATCATTATGATATGCTCAATACCTAACGGTAACATAATGATATGTTGAATAGCTAATGGTAACATAATGATATGCTGGATAGTTAATGGTAACATGATGATACATCTGTATGTTGAAAAGTTAATGGTTACATGATGATATGTTAAATAGCTAATGATAACATAATGGTATGTTGAATAGCTAATGGTAACATGATGATATGTTGAATATCTAATAGTAACATGATGATATGTTTAGTAGCTCATGGTAACATGATGATATGTTGAATATCTAATAGTAACATGATGATATGTTGAGTAGCTAATGGTAACATGATGATATGTTGAATAGCTAATGGTACCATGATAATATGTTGAATAGCTAAAGGTTTCATAGTGATAAACTGAATAGCTAATGGAATCTCGCTGTTTCTCGTTCGTTGCATCCATTTTAAAAAAACACGTAATTTAAGTACTAGGACTTTTCTTTGTTAAACAACCACTTAACCACATTATGTTACTGATAATATTTACCATTAATTAGCAAGCACATCAATGCACATGGAATTGCCTTTTATAATAAAATACACAGCGCATATTGAGTTAAGTTACTTTGGGCAACAATGCTAGTGATAATCGATGACAATTAAAAGCAACAAATATCATGATCCTATCAAATTTCATTTAAGTAGTTTTCAAGTATTGATTTATTTAAACATATTTATTCAATTTAAATCATTTGGCACAAGTTATACAACTTAGTGAAACCCTCTCGTATGTACAGTGTTGACATATAAAATTGAAACGCAATATATGTATAACTATATATACAGATAAGAGAAAGAAATACTGTTTATTTATTTTTATTTTTTTTAAGAAGAAAAAAACATACACAGGTGAAAATTGATAGATTAAATAGGGGTAAATTGTCAAGACTTCCTCAAATGATATATTGAACATATACTAGATATCTTAAAGTTGTTATACCGAGTATCTTTAATAATTAACAAATACTCAAACATGTAAATGAACTCTCCTAGAACCTTGTTTGAGAGCATGCAAATAGAATTGTCAAAGCTAAAGCGGTGTTTACACTTGCACGATTTTCAAATCCGCATTGGCAAGCATTAATTCTTGGCGATGCGTATCTTCATCGCAAACCGGCCGAATAATTCGTTAACTGTTCGTGAGCCAGTACCAATGCTTAAAGAAATAACTAAATGTGGCAAGCACCGAGGTCTTGAATTGAGGATGGCAAATTCGTGCAAGTGTAAACGCCCCTTAAGACATGTCAGACACATTAAAATACTGCCAACTAAAGTGCAAAAATAGCGACAACTCACTAAGTGATGCGTCATCGACAGGTGTGCTTAAAAGCTATTGCGCATGCTCCCTGATGTCCTGTCAATACTTCCACTTTTGAGGAAAATATTTAATCTTCTTGCAATTGGTCATAGCTGTTGCCAAGAATGACTGCAGTGCAGGTCGACCTCGACGCATTATATTTCATTTCATTGTCATGAGGTAGCAATGTTATGCAACAGCACATAACGTTTGCTTGAGTATATACTGACTGATTCTTGAGGATAGGTTTTGCCTGTGAGAAATTAGAGAACTCTGAAACTGGTAAGTCTGTACAAAGAACGATGTTTTGCTTTACTTTTCACATGGGATCAACAGGCTAATTTTTTACTACAAAATATGCTTAAAGACAAAGTTTGTCCAACATATCGTTTTGATAAATTCTTATCATTTAAAAATGTATATATCATGCTAACCAGATGTCTTTAAAATTTAAATGACAATGCTTCCTAAGACAGAGAATTATTCAGGTCACATGTTTCCGGTGATACATGTTTTTGAACCTATGATTTCCGGTTGTAAGAATTACTAAAAAAAATCAACGTGAGCCCGATTGGCCATTTGATCATTGTTTTTTTATTTACCTTGACACCTCATTACTTCATGAATTAATTATTATTTTTCAAATCTTTAACATATATGAGAAAATATTCATCACATATTGAAATTGAGTAATTGTTTTATAAACTCTATTTGTTAACTTTTATCAGCTTTATCAGTAACGACATCGTTTCTCTGACTGAGAAAATAGACAGCAATACACAAATATGTTTAATTCCTTTGGTTTAAACCAGGAGTGTTAACAGTTTTTGGGCTTATGTAAACGCCCAGCATTTCATAAGATAGCTTTCAGTTGCCAAATGATTTTAACAATGTCAATTTATTTTTGAAAATAAAATTTTGGTAAAAATTATCTGTGTTAAGAGGCATAAATATATAAAGATACATGTGACAATATCAAATAAATTGTGATAAAATAATAACAGTAGATCATAATGTTGACAATAAGATGTTTTTGTAATTTTATGTCGCATCTATATATTATGATGGACACGTACATGTACTTATATATAGATTGTTTAATGTTATTGTTTAGTCATTTATGAACAAAATAGAGCAAGGTCATGTCCACCCAAGCCGTGTGCAAAAGGAATTTAGTATCGCATTTACCTTAATGAGTAAACAATGTTATTTCATTAAGTATTTCAGTGACAAAACTGTGACCTTTTCGTTGGTGAACTATTGGTGTGAGACGAGGTTGTATTTTCCTTCCCTTTCTGTTTAGCTTGGCTCCTCAATAATTTGCAAAGTAAATATATGATACGTATACAAATGGTTGCATTCCATTATTTATGTAATGTAATCGAAAACAAACACTTCAGCCACAGAAACGTCAAAATGTTAATTTGACATTGATGTATATTGTAATGACTTTTCCATTGAATTATGCCGTTGATCAATAAATTAATGTATCAATGATCGGTGTACTGGGATGACAGTGGAAGGTTGTATTTTTAAATTTCAAAACTGAAGAATCACAATAATGCTACATGTATTTATTTGAATATATCATACCGTAACGTAAACGTCCGTAAAGAAATAAGGTTAAGTTGTTATAATGACGGTATCATTCTGTCTAATTTAAATAGACAAGTGAATGGTAACGTGAAAATCTGGGTAACAATTATACATCACCAACATCGGATCACATGTGCCTAGTTTTCAATGCTTTCTATAGTTATAGCGAATATCACATGCTGACAACTCATAGGCACAACGAATATCACTTGCCAACCCCGGGAATATTGATTGAGAGGTGAAATGTCATAATATTATACGTATTATTCATATTCAACGATTGCGATTGGTTAGCTTCTTACGAAGTCTCCGAATTATGTAATGTATGATCATGACATGACAATGATCGAGACAAGAATTCTGGATCACAACTGTTGCCAGAAATGACGTTTTTGAGAATATATATACTCCCCATGCAAGATATTTGGATAACAACTTCTTTTATAATTTGTATATGCTCACTCCTTAAATAGGTGTTTGTGCACAAACCGTATTCAATATTCTAGATACAATAGTCGCTTTGTTCACTTTAATTATATCATGAAATTAATATTCCTTTTTCAGAATCTATGCTGAAAAATGGACAAAGAAGAGCACGAGGGTAAGAACTAATTGAATAGATAATGTACTGTCTCTTATGCAACAGATATACCAACATTCGATATGGACGTTTATATTTAGGTAGTTTTGCTATGCATATTTACATGTAAGTTAGTAATATCCATTATAAGAGGGTTAATTGATATTTGTTGATGAAAAAGTGTACAGTAATGGACCCATATGACCACTAAAAAAGGTTGTAGTCAAACCATAAATATTATATCTGGAGGTCATTTTTTTCAAACAATAATACAATGTTAACCTGCCTGCATCGTTACTCAATTTGCCAGATATTGTTTTATTGATTGTTTTGATGATAATTTAAGATTTAATAAATTGAACAGTTGTAGTTCAAACGTGATTGAATTCCTCAGAATATATCAGTTCAATCAGTATGGGATACTTGACAATTATTTGAAATATAGAAAATAATAACGGATTAGCGTCTCGCCTAGCACGAGGTTTCCATTCGGCATGCATGGGAAGTAAATTGTTCAACTAGTTTTGTATATAACACTTGATTACTATCATTATAATTATCAGGGATTGAAATTGACGCCTTATAAATTCAGGATGGAAATGCCTGAAGTGTGACCAGGAAAACAGTGGAAACACTGTGAGATGTACCAAGTGTCTTGCAACTGGAAGCTGGGTGGGTGATGATACAAGCAGCGACTTCAGCGCTGGTCCTTGCAGTGAGACCGATGATCTTGTAAGACAGAGTTCAGATGGTGACACTGAAGCTATGGGACTTGCATCTGGGGACTTTGTTCACATCGATCCACCAACAGATGTTACAGGTTCATATATTGTTCATGTCCTTCTATCTGCCGTTGCATATGTACCTACTACATGACTAGTTTCAACAGCATAATCTGTTGTTCTATGCTGTACACACGCTGATGAAAATGCGTCTAAGACTTGTCCAATTAAACACATTAGTATCCTAGTTTTATGGACTTCTTACAACATTGCGTTTCGCTGTATTAATAAAAAGCATCTTCATATTGCAGCAGCCACATACGATTCAACTGATGAGCTGAGGATTGTCCTTCTGGGGCGGACCGGGGAAGGCAAAAGTGGCACAGGGAACACGATACTCAGTAAAAATGTTTTCAAATCTGCCCTCAGTTCAATGTCTGTCACCAAAAGCTGTCAACGAGAAACCTGCAATAAACACGGGCGTGCCATTGAGGTCATAGACACCCCAGGAATGTATGACACGGAAATGTCCATCCCCGATATCACCACAGAGGTGGTCAGGTGTGTTGGGATGACGGCGCCAGGACCACATGCTTTCATCCTTGTCATCAGGCCAGACCGCTACACAGAGGAAGTGAAGAACTCTGTGGACCATTGTATGAAAACGTTTGGAGAAGGCATGCTAAATTATCTCATCATCGTATTTACACACAAGGACAATCTTACAATCGACGGTAAAAGCATTGACGGATATATCCAGAATGGCTCGACCAAGTTACAAGACCTTGTTGCATTCTGTAACAACCGATATGTCGCATTCAACAACAGAGGGACGGATGAAGAGAAGGGTGAAGACGTCCAAACTTTGATCAACATCATAGATGAGATGATCCAGTCAAACAGAGGCGTCTATACCAACGGGATGTATCAGGAGGCGGAACAATTTCTCCGTCAAAATGAGGAGAAACTGAGAAAAGAACACGAGGCGCATCTCAAGCTCCAGCTGGCTGAAATCGAGGCAGACTATCAACGTCAGCTTGCGGCCAAGGAGGCTGAATATGCAGAGAAAACTCACCAGTTTCAGATTAAGCTGCAGGAACTGGAGTCTTCCAGGAACAGTGAACAAGCAAAGCAGGAGGCTCAGGACATTCGAAATTATTTACTTGAACTACGTGCCCAAAAGAAATGAGAACTACACCGTTTAAGACAGATAGCTGGTATCAAGAAGGAGAGGGCAAGGAACGAGAAGGTAAACTACAGAGAAGAAATGAGAGAGGGAATCAACAAAGGTTCAAGCTTTGTTGAGGATATACTTCTTCCTGGACTGATGAAACTTGCTGAAATTGTCCTACCTGCTTGCATAAAAGGAATGTTTATATTAATAAAATCTTAAATTGTCCCCCTGGAATGCTCGTAGGACAACATCCATGGCCATGGGACCTGTTGTATTCGCCCCAAACCTCGCCTACAGCCCAACCATCCAGAAATACAACAGACAAAACATTAGCAGAATCTCAAGAATAGTCCATCGGTTAAAAATTATTAATGAATAATAACTGCCGAATCATCATTTCATTCGCTGTGATACAGTCGTATGAACGTTATGACTTCTGTATTGGAGTATGAAGGATTCTGCTTCGAGGTGACGTGTCGGTACATACATTTGTACATTGCTATTTGAAGTTTGGATAATCATATGAAACTTTGATGTTTACTTTAAAATAACCTCTTAACGTTGAAAAGTTGGTGGTTTTCCCCTTAGCAGGGAGATTGAATGCAGCATATCTCATCGGGATATTACTTGAATGATGTCCAATGTGTATGAGTGACCCTGGGGATATATACATTCTCTGGATTTAAAGCTTATTTAATGCAGTAGTATGCGAGGTTTCTTTGTAGATATGAACACTGTTATCAAGTGGCATGAGTGAAAGTGTTTTATGTTGTCAATATGATATGTATGACCCCGCTGATTTAAATACAGTTTGTTCGGAAAGCAATACTGTGAGGCGAAATGGTCGTGTGGTAAGCTGTTGGCATGGTCAGTGTTGGCGATAGTTGCCTTACTGTGAGGGTTCGGGTTCGAATCCCGCAATTCGCACTATTGAAGGAAGTGTTATCCCAAAAGTAACCTTGTTAAGCTCTCATATACATATCACCATTATAGCTGTCAAGTTAATGTTCAAATATATATTCAGTGTCAGACAATGCGAGTAGACTTTGTAAAGGACTCTACTACCCGTGACATCAAAATGCTAAGATATATGTTTCAAATGGACTAGGGGGCAGGATATAGCATAGGTAAGCGTGTTCGGCTTTGGATCAAGAGGTCCAGGGTTCGAATCCCGCCACAGCAACTTCGTCTGCAGTAGAGAACTGTTCTACACGCAGTCAGGTTTGGGTGCAATGCTACACTGAATTTCAGGGAAGTTCCAACCATGGTTCGCTAGTTCCAGCCGCTGCTCGCAGGTTTCACCACAATGCATAGCCACATGGCGTTGCGGGCTTTCTCCCTGCAACAATACTAGCAGCCTTGATTTAAGTGAAATACTCTTGAAAGCGGCGTTAAACCCTAACTCACTCACTCACTCAAATGGACTATGGACTATTTAGGTCATCCACCAATATAAACGGGGGACTATTACTTCGTATTTTGTCTCCACAAATATCTCTCGACTGCACTGTCTTTGTAATGGTGAACAGAAGAAAGATTACAAGTATTTTTTATCTTTCCTTACAGTAAAATACTCATTTTTGATGGGCTAACGGTCGCTTGAACAATCAATTAAACAAAGAATAACGCATTTTAAGGCATGGACAAGCTTGTAGTAATACGTTATATGGCTTTTAACATTTCAGTCGAGACGGGTGACGCCATTTTGTTTACGTTTAAGGTCAAGATCATTCAAGCAATATCAGCTGATCAGTCAGTCGCAGTCAAAACGCAATAAATATAATAATAGTAATTTTATTGACATGACGGAAAGATAGATACGTCGCATACTTCTCCCTCGGGTAATACGGTCTCATGTACCATTTTTGTACCAGTGTCATCTCTCGCCTAAAGGATCGGTACAAATATGGTACATGAGGCCGCATATATATATAGAAAAACAGTTTAAAACATCTTCCAACTCCCACGTCTCATATAGAAAAAATTAAATGTTCGAAGAAATTACGATGGTTTAATCAGATATTAGTATTGTTATAATATACATAAACATCTCTTTGAAAGCTGAAATGGTAAATATTTAACGTTTGGTTATTTATTACGGGTATTTACTGGAACGAAAACACCTCATCAAAATAAATCCAAAGTTTCATGCCTCATTCGGAGGAATATAAAAACATTTAGGTGAACACATTTTTGACACACCTTGACTGGGACACAAAAGAAAAGTTGATCTAAAGCTCTTAGATTCTCATGTGAAGAGAGTATATCATTTCCCTGTTTAAATTGTAGCAGAATGACATGCTGGATACCTTAAATATTTTGATAAACTAAATACCTAATGGTAGCATAACTATAAACTAAATACCTGATGGTATCATATGGATAAACTAAATACCCGATGGTATAGGTAAACAAAATACCTGCTTGTATCGATAAACTAAATACCTGATGGTATCATAACGCTAAACTAAACGTCTGTTGGTAGCATAACTATAAACTAAATACCTGATGGTACCATAACAATAAACTAAATATTTGATGGTATCATAACGATATGTATAATTAGTAATAGGGCCTTAATGTGTCATGTGCACATATCAATAATATTGACTCGGTTATTTTCAATCATATGGGTAATAATGATACTTATGTTAATGCCCAATGACACCATTATGATATGCTCAATACCTAACGGTAACAGTATGATATGTTGAATAGTTAATGGTAACATAATGATATGCTGGATACTTAATGGTAACATGATGATACATTTGTATGTTGAAAAGTTAATGGTAACATGATGATATGTTAAATAGCTAATGATAACATAATGGTATGTTGAATAGATAATGGTAACATGATGATATGTTGAATAGCTAATAGTAACATGATGATATGTTGAGTAGCTAATGGTAACATGATGATATGTTGAATAGCTAATGGTAACATAATAATATGTTGAATAGCTAAAGGTTTCATAGTGATAAACTGAATAGATAATGGAATCTCGCTGTTTCTCGTTCGTTGTGTCCATTAAAAACACGTAATTTAAGTAGGACTTTTCTTTGTTAAACAACCAATTAACCACATTATGTTACTGATAATATTTACCATTAATTAGCAAGCACATCAATGCACATGGAATTGAGTTTTATAATAAAATACACAGCGCATATTGAGTTAAGTTACTTTGGGCAACAATGCTAGTGATAATCGATGACAATTAAAAGCAACAAATATCATGTTCCTATCAAATTTCATTTAGTAGTTTTCAAGTATTGATTGATTTAAACATATTTATTCAATTTAAATCACGTGGCACAAGTTATACAACTTACTGAAACCCTCTCCTATGTACAGTGTTGACATATAAAATTGAAACGCAATATATGTATAACTATATATACAGATAAGAGAAAGAAATACTGTTTATTTACGAGAAGAAGAAAAACACATACACAAGTGAAAATTGATAGATTAAATAGGGGTAAATTGTCAAGACTCCCTCAAATGATATCTTGAACATACACTAGATATCTTAAAATTGTTATACTGAGAATCGTTAATAATTAACACATACTCAAACATGTAAATGAACTTTCCTAGAACCTTGTTTGAGAGCATGCAAATAGAATTGTCAAAGCTAAAGCTGCGTTTACACTTGCACGATTTTCGAATCCGCATTGGCACGCATTAATTCTTGGCAGTGCGTATCTTCATCGCAAACCGGCGTGAATAATTCGTTAACTGTTCGTGAGTCCGTACCAATGCTTAAAGAAATAACTAAATGTGGCACACACCGAGGTCTTGAATTGCGGATGGCAAATTCGTGCAAGTGTAAACGCCCCTTAAGACATGTCAGACACATTAAAATACTGCCAACTAAAGTGCAAAAATAGCGACAACTCACTAAGTGATGCGTCATCGACAGGTGTGCTTAAAAGCTATTGCGCATGCTCCCTGATGTCCTGTCAATACTTCCACTTTTGAGGAAAATATTTAATCTTCATGCAATTGGTCATAGCTGTTGCCAAGAATGACTGCAATGCAGGTCGACCTCGACGCATTATATTTCATTTCATTGTCATGAGGTAGCAATGTAATGCAACAGCACATAACGTTTGCTTGTGTATATACTGACTGATTCTTGAGGATAGGTTTTGCCTGAGAGAAATTAGGGAACTCTGAAACTGGTAAGTCTGTACAAAGAACGATGTTTTGCTTTATTTTTCACATGGGATCAACATGCTAATTTTATACTACAAAATATGCTTAAAGACAAAATTTGTCCAACATATCGTTTTGATAAATTCTTATCATTTAAAAATGTATATATCATGCTAACCAGATGTCTTTAAAATTTAAATGACAATGCTTCCTAAGACAGAGACATATTCAGGTCACATGTTTCCGGTGATACATGTTTGTGAAGCTATGATTTCCGGTCGTAAGAATTACTAAAAAATATCAACGTGAGCCCGATTGGCCATTTGATCATTGTTTTTATTTACCTTGACACCTCATTACTTCATGAATCAATTTTGATTTTCAATTCTTTAACACATATAAGAAAATATGTATCACATATTGAAATTGAGTAATTGTTTTATAAACTCTATTTGTTAACTTTTATCAGCTTTATCAGTAACGACATCGTTTCTCTGACTGAGAAAATAGACAGCAATACACACATATGTTTAATTCCTTTGGTTTAAACTAGGAGTGTTTACAGTTTTTGGGCTTATGTAAACGATCAGCATTTCATAAGATAGCTTTCAGTTGCCAAATGATTTTAACAATGTCAATTTATTTTTGAAAATATAAATTTTGGTAAACATTATCTGTGTTAAGAGGCATAAATATATAAAGATACATGTGACAATATCAAATAAATTGTGATAAAATAATAACAGTAGATCATAATGTTGACAATAAGATGTTTTTGTAAGTTTATGTCGCATCTATATATTATGATGGACACGTAATTATATATAGATTGTTAAATGTTATTGTTTAGTCGAAATCTGGTGTGGTCACTCACATGATATCGTTCTTATCTTTTATCTCTTTATAAAGAACTACATTTATTTTTATAATAACATTTAATGTTTTTCTTCTACATTTGTATATTTTGTATTTGCAATTAAAACTTGTGCCATATGAGTTTCCATAAATTGCACTCTGATATGTTAGTTTGAATAACGCGCTTTAAAGGGGCAGAAGCACGTTTTTTCGGTGAAATAGGTTGATGAAATGTATTTGAAAAATCCCACTTCCCACTTCGGAAAATCAAGTTAAAAAATGAGTGTACATTGTTTCGTAAAGCCATGGGAATCGTTTTTGGCTTCGAAATAATAAAATGAGTTCCGCCATGCAATTTTTGCTTTATTCGAAACACCGGAAAATTGGTTTGTGTAATAGATGTTTTACCCTCTGAAGTAACTATACATGACATAAACTATCATTATAAATGGGAAATTTGAAAAAAATAAAATTTGCCAAAAACGTGCTACTGCTCCTTTTAATATTTCCAGTGACCACTAGTGTGAACAGAGAGGGAGAAATAGATTGAGAGAAGAAATACATCGTTTGAAGTTCTCAATAATTTATATCACTTACAATTATATGAAAACATGGTCTGAAGACAGACGTACATGTATACACGTATCATATCTCGCCTAATCGGTTGGACTTTGTTACACGATATTTTGTGTTTATTACACACGTGGTGAACGTACAACAAGTGTCATACTAATCTCGTACGTCACACGTGTGTCGTATCACGTTGACCTGTGTCGTAACGAAGTGACCCCGCATTCCAACGATCTGATTGGTTAACCAATGACCTCTCAGTTAGGGTCAAGTTGAAACGGAACTACTTTTGAATTAACAACAAACACGTAACATTTCATTTTCATAACTTTATATGCTAGATATTTGCGTCAACATAGATTGTCAATGCTTTTAGAAAGTTCCACATCTGTCCTGCAACTATTGGCAAACGCACCGTCTTTTTACTTACAGTTCAAGGGTTGTATGGAAATCCGGACACATCTCACATTCATTGTCGGTGTCAAAAGGTTTCCAATGCGGCGAATGTCAAATACAAACATCATGTAACCAGCACCAAGAACGTAATGAACAGCTTGCAATGATAGACATACTAGTCAAACATATTCACTCTGCGTTGACCTTGCCCTTCGATGTTGAGAATGACATCATGCCGATCGCGAGTCGACAACGTCACTGTCCGACGATTACAGTCCTAATGCGTCGGCTGTTGCTGTTCATCCAAACTTCAAACTTTGGCACTGTTGCTTCATTCTTTCAGTAGATTGTAAGCCTATATAAACCTTGGAAATGGTAATATCTAATAACATTCCGTCACAAGTAAACAACGTCAGCTGTCGCTAGTCACTAGGCCAACAGTCTCGACTCTTCAGCGGCGAGCTGACCGACTGCGAGGCGAGGCGAGGCGAGGCGAGGCGAGGCGAGTTGACTATAAGATTAATGTGAATGTTTGCATTAAAATTAATACCTTGCACAACATAACATAACAAATACAGTTCATTTGCATAAACCTTTTTGTTCATTTTTACAGTCCACTTTTGATTTATTCAACTGAATCTCATGAACTACATTATTTCGTCGTAGGTATACGCAATAGGAGTTGCAAATAAGCGACAGCTCTAGCGCAGTTTACGTCAATTATTACGCACTCGGTTATTGAAACCGGTTTCGGTTACGTGGAATTGTTTCCCTTATGACAGGTAATAAAATTAAGCGGTGTGACGAATCCGCGTATAAAAACGTGTGTAATAAATAAAATACCACACTCGGTCTCATTATATACGAATTATACGAAACTCGTGACCTTCCTATGGTATCTGACCTCGCTTTCGCTCGGTCAGATACCGTCGGAAGGACACTCGTTTCGTATAATTCGTATCTAATGAGACCTCGTGTAGTATTCTCTATTTATGATGCACATGTAATCACGTCATTCAGATAACCTTATAATCAGTCTGCCTGAACAACATTGTGTATTGATGTGATATTTTGGGAATGGACATGTAAAAGGTAAATTTGTTAGGTTGCAACTGATGCTACAACTAGATTAATTATATACATTGAAAGATGAACAGATAATATAATTTTGATTTCTATTTCATTTGTTCTTCATCGGTTTTCTTCAGTAAAAATATGTTTTACTTCGGTGAAATTAGGTATCTGTTAATGATCGTATTTTCCTGTTGATACAGGTCGATTATATTAATATCCTTGTATATATTCCATGTTCACCGTCGGGATCAATAATGTCAGTGTTTTGAAGGTGAATATGTCTTACATATACACAAACTATTTGTTCAATTCCACATAAAATATCCTTGTAGTACTGTTAACCGTTAAGTATATTATTAAAATGATAATCCTAATTTTCGTTCCAGAGACAAAGCAGTAGAAATGGACAAAGGTAAGCATATCTTACACTTGCATACTTCTATATGTCTTGTGCACAAGAGAATCCATGAGTCGTTAAGTTCTTTAATCAAAGGCCAAAGGTCAAAAACATCAAATGTTACAATTTACAGCATTTGTAGGTGGGTGGGTAGTTGGTTTCGCAATATTGTTAACAGTTAAATAAATTTCGTACATAGTGTAGACGCCTAAATATACATAATGGCAATATATTTAAGAATTTACATTTTGTTTATAAACATTCATGATGTGATAAACACATTTCGATAAGTTTAAGTACATGGCTTTCAAACAAAAATGTATTCATAACTACACTGTCGGTCAAAAGAAACGCATACCAGCTTTCGTAAAAATTATAATGAACAGTTTAGCAATATTATAGAATTATATAGTCTCCACAATATATTTAATTTCAGAAGTTGTCATGTAACAAAAGAATGGCGACTGTTGAAATGAGACAACAGCAATTGTTCAGTTTTCGATCAATCCTTGATCAGAAAAACATTTGAAACATATTTTCATACAACCACGAGCAACGATACAGGCATGAATTCACATTAAAGAGATGATGACGCTACAGATGTAGGTGGTTATGGTGCGCAAGTGAATCAACCGGAAAAAGTTGTCTTCATTGTGCCTGGTTTTTATGAATGTTATTGACTCGAATCACAGGTTTTTTTTTCACGATTTCAATGGACTTTCACATTATGTTTCAGCATAATGTGGAGATCACCATTTAGTATATTTCAGAAATTATTTCATCTTTAATTTTAAGGAAAATCAAGTATGGGTTTCTTTTGGCCGAAAGTGTATAAGGTAGGCATAAGATGGACAATATTATCATTATGTATTTACCTTAATCGAGCAACAACATCAATATTACAGGTTGGGTATGCTGCTATTGTACCTTAGAAAATGCTATCAGAAGATTCAGGTGTGCGGCGTGTAACGCAGAGAGGCCGAAGCCTGGCCTCATCAAGCTGTATGCCGCCCAAGCATCGATAAGTAATGTGTTTTTGTATCAGAACCAGAAGTTTTAAAAATCCCGAATTAGAGATAAAAAGACACTACCTTTGAATAAACGTTTAACAACAACAAAAATACTGCCTTAATAAAACAAGTGAAACAGTATTGCCTCAATAAAACCTTGTTCAAGTTGACCAACTGATAATTCCGATCTTGCTTTGTTTTACAAACGAAACAAATACTGCCTTTATTAAACAATCGAGACAAATACTGCCTTATTGACACCTTGTTTAGGTTGACCAACTGATAATTCCGATCATAGTTGGTTTTACAAGCGAAGCAAATACTGCCTTAATAACATATTGTTAAAGTTCACCAACTGATATTGGTTTATTGGGTGGAAATGATTTAGTGAGTCGACTAGCGGATGTTTTCCATTCGGTTTCCTTGAGACGTTGAAAGTAACCAAGCAAGTGCATCTGCACAACCTTTTTGTACCGAGGAATGTGACAAAGGTCTTCAAATGGAACAACTTTGAATTCAACTGACCCTTTTTAAATTCAGGTTGGACATGTGTGAAGTGTGGCCAGGCAAACAGCGGTCATCGTGTTCAGTGTATAAAGTGTTTTGCAATCGGAAGCTGGGAGAGCAAAGATATAAACGGCCACGCCAGCACAGGTATTGTACCCCAAAATGTTAAGTGGCACATGGTTTTGTATAGTGATTAGAATGATGGCTTCTTAAGCCAGCGGCCTCGGTTCGAATCCCAGCAGAAGAGACAGAAGATATCTATCGTGTATATAACGTGTGTTATCCCTGGACAAAACACTTAATCCACGCTGTTTTCAGTTATACAAATAGGCACCTGGAATCGGGAGGTAGTAGAGGACAGAATAGGATGGAATCTTTTTGCCGCATTCTTCCAGATCCTTCTAGATCTGCCCCAAATTCGGCCGATCCTGAAGGATCCGGCAAAGCGAATTTCACGCTTGGTAGCTGCAAAAAGTAACAATGTTCAGCTACTTCGCAGTTCATTTCATTGAATGTGTATATTAGCAATAGGCAAACAAACTGTTACTGTTATTTATTTTTATTTGTTTGAGCAATAACATGCATGTTGCAGGTTGGACATGCTGCTATTGTACATCACATAATGCTACCAGAAGATCTAGCTGTGGGGGGTGCTACGCAGAGAAACCACCGCCCAACCTCATCAAGCTGTATGCTGCCCAATCTTTTATAGGTATTGTGTACTTGTATCCGAATCAGAAGATAGTTTGCAAATCCCGAATCTGAAACCATCCTAGTTATGAATAACCGGTTACCAAAGAAAGTCCAAACTTTAATAACGCCTCACTACCCCATAATGAATATTTGATAAAAATTACTACTCCGATCTTGGTTTGAGATATGTTTTATTCATCTGTCAATTATTGTAATGTGGACCAAACACAATTGTCAAGGGCAGAAGTATCAATGTAATGAAATAAGCAAGGGTAAGTCATTATGGGCAGGGGGCATTGAATCAAGTTAAGAAAATCATTCTATCTTTTGAGGCGTAGAAATGAATTAGTGATTTGTTTTTAACGAAATGTTGACCTTTCGAAGCAAACACATTAGTTAACTAGCAAACTGGAGCGGTATTCTGATAAGCTTTTAAAACTTGTTTACCAATCCATTTTTTTGAATGAAATACATATGTTTTAACAAAACTAGTTTTGAAAACCAATTGTAAAAACTACTTGATTGATATCTTTGTAACAATCCGAGACACATGTTTTAGTCTTTATAACGTCAGGTTGGACATGCCTAAAGTGTAACCAGGAAAACAGTGGACATTGTGTGAGATGTATAAAGTGTCTTGCAACTGGAAGCTGGATGAGCCATGGTACAAACAGTGACTTCAGCACTGGTCCTTCTAAGAACACCCGTGCTCCTGTACGGCAACCTTCAGATATTGACACTAAAACCAAGGCACGTTCTTCAAGGGACTCTGTTCACAACGCCTCGGATATTAAAGGTTCGTTGTTGTCTCTAATCACTTTTTTTGTAGTTTCACGTGTGATACTGGTTTTAAAGAGATTTTTCACTGTTATAAATGTTCGATTGAAGGGTTGATTCGTTACTGTGACCATATTCATGTTGCAGCAGCCACATCCGATTCAACTGATGAGCTGAGGATTGTCCTTCTTGGGCGGACCGGGGAAGGTAAAAGTGCCACAGGGAACACGATACTCGGTAAAGAAGAATTCACATCTTCCTTAAACTCAATGTCTGTCACCAAAACCTGCCAACGAGGAACAGGCGATATACATGGACGCTGCATTGAGGTCATAGACACACCAGGAATGTATGACACGGACATGTCCATCCCCGATATCACCACGGAGGTGGTCAGGCCCCGATTTCTCGACACTAACTCAAACTCAAACTCAAACTCAATCTCAGTTTTCATTTTTCTACTCAATTGAGTTTTCTCAAAATTTCCGTTTCTCAAAAAAATCTCAGCTCAAACTCAACTGAGTTTTAATTTGAGATCTCGTCGATGAGTTTTTTGTATATGTTGTAAGCGGCAGGCAGTGCGCGTCACTTCCGTTTCTAATGAAAACAACATCGTCTGCTCGCCTCATCACCTAATCATTGACGCAATGACGGAATCAGTGACATGGCATCTAAAGCAGATGGAAAGAGACGACCTAACTGGTCGGAGGAAGACAAATTTTCGTTGGTGGAGGAAGTAAACAAGCGGCAGGACCGTCTTCAAGCCAAGTTTAAGGGATGCGGGGCGGTGAAGGGCAGTCGGCTGAAGGAGCTGACATGGATCGAGATAGTCGAAGCTCTCAACATGTAAGTTGACTGATATGACATATTTTGTTGGTTATTTATGTATGGATATCGAATAAATGCGATTATCACAAACTGGAATTACTGTTTAAGCATGTAAACTGATTGGATCTGTAATTTTATACGTGCCGATCTCGCAGCCGAGTCCGGTTTTCGATCACCGTTAGTAACGTACGTTAGTTTCATCTTTCACGGAGAGAAACATTTTCATGAACCATTTCTAGTTTGAAACACAATTTATGTAACAAAATAAGTGCATATCATTGTCATAATTAATACAATAATGGTGTTTGATACTGAATGAGAACGAAGTAATCGGCTGCAGAATTTGTAAACATATGACGTCACATCTATTGTCATTCACACGGAGAAATTGTCAATACTGTCAAGTTACGTACAGGTCTATTGCAAATGTGTTAGAATGAATCATATTAATGAAATATTCAAGCTGCGATTAAAAAATTAATTTACAAAAATCATTATTTAATTTGTGTTTACATAATGATAAATAACACTGTAAATCTGTTTATTGTTTTGAATTAAATAATGAAAGAGTGAAAATAAAACCCAGAAATTAACAAACTTACAACACTATTTGAAATATAAATGTTTTTATTCATTTGGGACATTTAGATTATCAATGAAAACAATTCAAGTCTAGGTACATTAAACTCCATTTCAATAAAACACATATTTTCACATGACCAGATATTGACATAACATACAGAAGATCTTAACATTTGTGAACATAAAAATTATCATAAATTACATATCAGTCGAAATGAGGATTTGAGAAAAATGCTGTTATTGGTATGTCATTGTTTTTACAGGAAGTCAAGTTTAGTAAAAAGAACAGTGGATGAGGTGAAGAAGCAATATGCTAATATAAAGCAGAGAGGTAAGAATCAAATCATAATACAAAAGCACAATATATGAACTGCATGGTGGTTTCCTGCCAATATGCATGTAAATTATGTATAACTTATGGATCTGCCAATGGAAAAGACTATTACATTTGTTTAAATAAGATTAAAATTACAATACCCATTGGTATCAATATGTGTTATAAATTACAGCGAAGGATAAAGCCGATGCCATTCGTCGACCTAGCACTGGTGGAGGACCCAAGCCGCCCTCACCCTCTCTACCAGAGTCTAAAGTACTGGAGGAACTGGCAGACAGACCTACATTACAGGGGCTGGTAGATGGCTTTGATTCGGAAGGTAAGTGATCATAAATGAAATACATTGATCATTGTTTCATGACAACAAAATCTTTACTTTTTAACTTAAATAGTGATAAAATGTTATAAAATATCTAAAGTTGATCCATTGATTACATGTTCAAGTGAGTCATAGTGATAGCATATTTATAATTATTATATATGCAAGACAGGGATTCAGATTGCTGCAGGCCATAGGCCATTGTCCTATTACATTTTCAAATGACCTACTAACTTCACTTGATTTAGGACATTAAGGCTGATCAATAATTTCAATGGTATTTCTACATATTAGCCTAATGAATCATGAATATTTATCTTCACCTTTCAAAGAGTAATTAATCTGTGAAAACCGGTATAAATAAATTGTGATTGAAATTTTTAGTTTTTATTTTTTTTATTTTTTTAATATATGATTTTTCCACAAATAAAATTGGTTTTATAGTTAATATACTCATTTACTGTATATAAATTGATATTGGGAGATATATTCATGATGTTGAAAATATAAATGTGTCTTTTTGCAGAAATAATGATATAATTCAATAATCTGATGTAGGATACCAAACCATGCCATGTATTTTGATAATTGCAGTGAGTGGGTGTGGATATACATTATTAAGCCAAAATTGTATGTTTTCCCAAAAGGTTTGGATAGCCTCACATTCTCAGTACACATGACAAACTCTCATTATATCATCACAAAAACAACATCAACTATTATCAACTCTTTCCTTTTGAGCAATTCTCTTTTTGTGTAAATAATACAATGTTGAAACCTGTAATGAAAATCTATAAGATTAGTATCATGTAATCCCTTTTCATAATGAAGTTATGATAAAGAGCCTTGCAGCCTTGTGCTTTTTTAAGTAAAGGCATCTGGTAAATGTTTATGTTAAAATTCCTGATTGTGATGCAATGGCAAAGCTTTATAGTATTTTCACAAGATTCAGTAAAAACAATTATTGTTAAGTTAATGTCTTCTTTAAAAAGTTTGGTAGATCATGATAACATATTTTAAATATATTTTACAGATTTAAGCAGTGCAATGAATTCCCTGGCAGAGGGGGGGGGGGGGGGGGGGGCTACCTGAGGTCGACAGAATTCAAGAATGCGGCCTTGCCAGTACAAGTTCTAAAAGTAAGAATAACTAAAATTAGAGATAAAAACATCAATTAGTATCCATAACCATATTCCTTACTAAAATTAGTATATTTGAAAGTGCATTAGTTAATAGTAATAATCATTTAAAAGCAATGCGAATGAATTTTAATTTATTGTGAAAAAAGTAAAGTTATCACATACCTCCAATAAACATTTACCGGTAAGTCAAATCTTGATTAAAGAAAAAAAGTGTCCCCCAGAAAAAAAGGTAAGCAACATTGCTAAAGTAGCTTCAGATAAATATATGTGTTTTTCATCAATTGACATATTGGAGTAAAAAACGATTATATTGTTCCAGATTCCAATCTGCCAGTTGATATCACCATTGACAGTCAAGGCTTTCTTCATGTGCCCAAATCAACAAGACCGGTCAAGTCGAGAAAACGAAAATTAGAGGACGAAGAACATATGGTTCTTGAAGCCGAAAAGGAAAAAATTATAATGGAAACTAAAAAATTGGAACAAGAGCTTAATTACTACAGAATCAAAGCAGAAGTTGAACAGTTAAAAAAGCAAAAATTAGAATTAGAGATTATGAAGTTTCAAAATGAACAGTAGCCATTTGTGTGACTCTTATATACATTTGGAAATTAATTAAGCAACACCCTAGTTTGTAAACTGAATTGTGGTTTATTGAAATTAACAGTTTTATGATTTTGTGAGTTTGAAGGTGCATACTGCTATAGATAATATGTGACTTTTGTTAACACTTCACTTGAAAGAATGACACTCATCACATTACAGCAACAAATATGGACTCTCATTTCATTTCATAATGGGACTTGGATTATGACACCAAAATACCAAATTATCGGAACAGCCGATATCCAAAAGACTTTGAACCGTTATTTGAGTGACCTTTAGTTTCAACACTGCTTAATGATTGTTCTACCTAAAACCACTAACCGCCTTCATTTTGTGTGGGTGCAATTATCCGGACGAAGGTGTCATCAACACATCCCAATACATTTGGAAATCCTAAAATGTAAACAAAATAAACAAATAATTTAGCATGTAAAAAATGGTCTGTGTTCATTAAATTCATATCATAATTTCATATTTGTTATTCCGTTTCGCAGTTCAACTTTTACCTCACCCTTCGTAATTAGAGTGATCTCCCTTTATTAAATTGTTTACCGCAGTTTATACATAATTTTTAGACAAGTTACTGAGACAACACGTTTAAAATTGAAGAAATTACCTGCAATCTGGTAAAACATGGACTTGCATGCGTCTGTATCCAAGGGCATCTTGATGAAACGCTATCCTAGCGGTACCATCGCACGGCAAAAGTCCCTGATTGACCGATACACCGACGATGCGGAAATGCTGCGGTATGTATCAGCAATCAGGGAACAAAAGCCACCGGTACAGTAGCCAGAAACCGGAGGGAGACGAGCACCTGCGTTAGGGGTGGTAGGGGAGAGCTCCTCGCCGTGTCTCTTCTTAGTTGGCCAGCAACTAATGTCACGATAAAAAGTATCGTTTCAGGTCGAAACCGATACCTGGAAAATACAGCTTCTTCTGACATACTTTCCAGATGGTTACAGCGGTCAATCAAACCCCTCTCCACTCGTTGCCTGTTTCTCTGACGCCGTTGTCTCCTTCTCCTATACGCCATTTTGATCTCAAATAATAACTTAAGTTACCTACCTAGCAGACTCAAATATTTTGAGTTTTTTACTCAAGTGAAGTTAAAAAAACAACTCAGTTTTCTTTGAGAAATTCATTTATTTGAGTTTTCTCAAATTTGAGTAAAAACTCAGACTTGAGCAAAAACTCAGACTTAAGTTTGTTTCGAGAAATCGGGGCCAGGTGTGTTGGGATGACGGCGCCAGGACCACATGCTTTCGTCCTTGTCATCAGACCAGACCGCTTCACAGCGGAAGTAAAAAACTCTGTGGAACATTATGTGAAAACGTTTGGAAAAGGTTTGTTGAAGTATCTCATCATCGTCTTCACACGGAAAGACGAGCTTACTAACGATGGCAAAACCATTGATGATTTCATCCAGAACGGTTCACCAAAGTTACAAGACCTCATTTCATCCTGTAACAACCGATATGTTGCATTCAACAACAGAGGGACGGGTGGCGAGAAGGATGAAGACATTCAAACATTGATAAACGTCATAGACGAGATGGTCAAGGCAAACAGAGTCATCTATACCAACGGGATGTATCGGGAGGCAGAGAGGCTTCTCCGTCAGAATGAGGAAAAACTGCGGAAACAACACGAGGCGCATCTCCAGAACCAACTTGACGAAATCCGTGACGAATGTCAACGTCAGCTTGCTGCTTAAGAGGCTGAGTACACTGAGATTATTCACCAGTTTCAGATGCAGCTTCAGAAACTTCAGTCATCAAGGGACAGTCAACGATCAAGGCAGGACGCTCAGGAGTTGAGGAAAACGTTACATGATCTACGCGCCAACAAAAGGCAAGAACTTCACCGTATTAGAGAGCGCGCTGACAGGGAAGAGCAGAGGACTAAGACTAAGAAGGTGAACTACCGAGAAGTGACGAGAGATGGAATCGATAAAGGTTCAACCTTTGTGAAGGAAACACTTTTGCCTGGATTGATGAAAGTTGCTGAAGTCACCGTAACTGCTTTGATAATAGGAGGGTTTATATTATTGAAGGCAATGATTTTAAAACAATAGATTGAGTCTGAAGATGTGGATTCGAACTCTGATATGACATCGAATGAAAACAGTCTATCATGCTGATGCATATTTTAGTGAAGGGAGAAAGTCGATAGTTGCTAGATTAAGGAAGATTATGGTTCCGATTTGTTGTATCTGGTTTGAAATGAAATAACAACAGCTCAGAATTCTGACCATTGTAGATGTTTTACAATATTGGAATACAATCCGAATGAAAATCTTATACGTGGTTTTATAAATACCTTCACCGAACTTTATAATTATTTATTATAATATCAAGTTATAAGAGTTACAAGTTAAAGAGTTACCGTGTTCGCCGGTATTTCATGAACCTTTTACTTCTTGGATTACCAAATTGGATTACTTACATTTAATTTTGATGTTAATGAAAATGTTTATATTGATTTGAAAATTGAATTTCTATACATTTTAAAAACAATTAAATTTGCCTATAAATTGCTATTTTTGTAATTGATTTACATTACTGACTTTGATAAAATTTGACTTTGAAACATAATTTGACAACGAGTAACTATCATCAATAACAAATGAACTGTAAATTTCTTGATTGTTATAAGTGTATATAAAATATTATATCATCACTTGTCTTTCTTATTTTATTTATACCATAGTACGATCAAACTATGTTTCCGGAGAAACCATTTGATTGTTTAAATCCGTGTGTGTCATTATGATATCGATTTATGATTAAACATAGTCCACATGAAACCTTTAGTTAATCATTAAAGAGAAAAATTATCACAGATTAGATGGTAACCGGTTGTGGTGCTCTACAAATACACTCTGCGTGGCACTGTCACTATAATAGGTGACGATGATAACGTTTCGATAACAGAAAATATACTAGATTCTCCAATTAGTAGGGATGAGATATTAGACAGCATACATTTCTTAAAACCCTATTAAATCACCAGGTATTGATGATATTATACCAGAACTTATTAAGAATTCGACAGATATTATAGTCCCATATCTAGAATTATTATTCAACATTATATTAGAAAATGGTATTTTTAAATCCTGTTGGTCAATCGGTATTATCGTTCAGCTCCATAATCAAGGTAGTCCGGATAACCTAAATAATTACAGAGGGATTACTCTTTTGAGCATTTTTAGTAAAGTTTTCACTTCTATCATTAACAGAAGATTAGTATCGTGAATAGAATCAGTGAATCTCAAGCAGGATTTAGAAAGGGATATACCACCACCGACAATATGTTTATACTACAAAGTAGTATACAAAAGTATTTCAATGCAAAAGGAGGCAAACTCTATGCTCCCTTCTTGTATTTCAAAAAAGCTTTCGCTTCAGTTGACAGACAGAAATTATGGCCTCTTTTCAATAACAATGGTCTTATCCCGAAAATGAAAACACTTCTCCATAACATGTATGAATATCAGGTCTTTGAAGGGCATTTAGAAGTGGTATACATAAGAACAGGAAGATTTTCTGGATAACAACTTCTTTAACTTCACATTAAAGAAGTTGTTATCCACAAAATCTTCCTGTTCTTATGTATGAATATGTTAAAGCTTGTCTGTAAAATAACAATGAATTCTCAGACTGTTTTGAACTACAACTTGGGGTAAGACAAGCGTATACTAAGCCCATTTTTTTTTTCATTTTTCATAAATGAATTAGCAACCCAAATTAAAAGCAATTGTGAGTATCCCGATCTTGTACATGTTTCATGTTGCTCTTTGCAGATGATATCGTGCTATTCTCTAGTACCGTAGCAGGTTTACAAAGACTTATTAATGAACTAGAGACTTATTGTGACAATTACAAATGAACTGTAAATAGAAGCAAAACCAAAATAGTAGTTTTTAAGAAAGGAGAGCGTTCATCAAAACATGAGAAATGGTGTTATAAAAGCAAAGAATTTGACTGTATTAGTTCGTACAAATATGTGGGATTGTTCTTCAGTAGTTGTTTATCGTGGACAATGCATGCTAATTATGCTTGCCTACAAGCACAAAGGTGATGATTGGTATCTTAAACAGTTAAATGTTTCGGTGACATTGATATAAGTGCATACTTTAAAATATTTGATGCAACAATTAAATCGATTTTATCATACGGGGCTGAAATCTGGGGGTTTAATTATTACGTAGATATTGAAAGAGTCCAATTGAAAGCATGTAAAACATATCTTGGGGTGATAAACAACACTACGAACACAGTGGTTTATGGTGAATGTGGTAGATAACCAATGCACCTATTCACAAGTATTAAAGCCATAAAGTATTGGTGAAAGTTATTGAAAATGCCTTCATATCGTCTACCAAAGAAATGTTACAATACGATGATGTTATATGATAAGAATGGTCACAAAAATTGGGTGACATCTGTGAGAATTTTGTTGTGTCGATAGACCAGTCTGTTGATTCAAACGAGGACTTGTCAAGTAACGAGGAGATTAAAATATATTTATTTACAAGAATGGACTGAAAACATACCCCTTTCTAGTGAGTGTCTGTATAATAGGATGTTCAAATGTACTCTTGAATAGGAAATTTATCTTTCATGTATAAATGTAAAACAGTTTAGGATAGCGTTAAGTAGATTAAGATGTTCATCACATGATTTATATATCGAAAGTGGAAGATTCAAATCAGTCCAAAGAGAGAATCGAATATGCAGACTTTGTAATAATAATCAAATAGAAGATGAATATAATTTCGTTTTAATTTGCCCTATTTATAATTCACTGAGGAAGTTGTATATTAAAAACTATTACTATGTCCATCCGAACCTTAATTAATTTGTAGACTTCTTAAGTAACATAAAAATTGCAGTTATTCAAAATCTGGCTATGTTTGTTTACCATGCTATGGTATTCAGAACATAATATATTTCTACACCTAATGTAACTTATACCTAATTGTTGAATATCTTCTTCATTGTATTAAATGTGCGTTTAAATATTATCATTTACATGTATTGTACTACAGGCATGTGACCTTTCAATACTGGAAATAAAACCAATTAGGTGACCTGGGACTGGATAAACACGTCTACAACATGGTCTAGAAACAAACAAACATACCGCTTTATTAGAGACATTACGAAATTCGATGTCATATATATATGACACCTTTTCACAACATAAACACATTACTAAAAATTAAGCAATATATTTTACTCCACGAGTGATAAATACAACTAAAACATAGTTACATCATGCCTTACATAGGCAAACTTAATTCTTATTTTTTTTAAACATTATTTGTTTGCTTGTTTCTGTAAACAAATCTTTGAAAAAGCGTGGTAGCAATATGAAGTAAAACTTTGATTGTTTTATGACGTCCAAGAACGGACATTATAAGGACAACATCTTTTATTGACGTTATTCCAATATCAAACAATGTTTTGCTTCAACGCTAAAGATTATGTCTAATACCATTTTGAAAAAGCGATTTCAGCACCCCATCATTGATAGAAATTGTTTATATTTGATTGCAAAACAGATACTATCAAACCCTTTCATAATCTCTTTATCCATCAGCATTAAATTAGTCTTGACTCGGTTGAAAATTTGGTGAAATTTCTTCTGACTTGATTTTTATATTCAAATTGATATGTATCTTTCGAAAGAAGATCAATATATATAGTTTAGTTATATAAATATAATAAGTTCCTGGTTAGCAAATTTGATTACTTATTCCAACTGGCATGCTTTATTAGATATACTATTTTGAAAGACTTGTTCTAAAGTATATGTTAATACTTAAATGCCACGAAGCTCTTGAAGGTTATATGTTATTTTGAATTTTCAGTCAGAATTAATTAATTGCTCCATGACTGTGTATTATTAAGAGCCTCTAATACAGTCTAGATTTTTATTCAGCAAGTCTAGATAAACTGAATACACATGGAACTGGAAGTATACAAAATATGTAATCAAAAGGATGAAGGTACAGTAATTATACAAATTCCATAGATTAAATTTTAGTCTCTTAATAAAATACCCTTAGTATTAAAAAAAATAATAACTGTTTATACTTATAAGTATGTAATGATATGCTTTGGTACACGTTGTTACTCGCAGTAAACAATTTACAAATACTGATACTTCATTTACGAATTTTCCTTTATGACGAATACAGCAAAATAATCGTTTAAACGTTCCCAGGTGTCTGTTCACACAGACAGCTATTCAAGCTTTGATAGTCAGGCATATCACAGATACACATACACTGTCAACTGAAGTACAAATATAGCGCCAACTCATCCTGACATGGTTCACCGACACGTGTAGTTAAAAATAGATATTATGACCTAATTTTTAACATGCAGTACGTAGCATCTGTTAGCAAGCATCTCATTAAATTTTGTTCTACGGTGCTTTATTTTTATTCTCGATAATCGGATTTTAAAATGCTTTATTTACGTCCAACACGTTGCGAATGTCTGCTGCAATGTTAAAAAATTAAGAATGAAGAACGCGGGAGGGGCGGGAAAAAGTTGTGTGTTACGGAAATACCAATGTTGTTTAATAGTACATCATGTGAGCAATGGTATGGAGTGACGTACTGTTGCAGACAGAACGTTTATTTATGTCTTCACTGAATGCGTGGTATACTTGAGCGATAAGACGAACAACTCTACATGTAAGTAATGTACTAATAACTTTTGATTTATCTAATAATCTGTGCAATTTTTTTTATTAAGAGAATGGTTTGTTGACATAGTTTTCCACATGACACCCACTTATTGTTTAAGTCATATTTAAGCATATGGCCGCCACGCATTTGTTTGCTTTATTACCACTATGGACAATTGGTTTGTATAATAAGATGTTTACCCTCTATAGTGAATATAAATGACATAAACTATCATTATAGATGGGAAATTTGCAAAAACGTACTACAGACACTTTCATAGCTTAAATTAATATAATTACTTTGGTAACCATATAAGCATTTTTGATACGTTAATCCTTAATTCGTAGGCCAAAATTATTATAACATATTGAAAGTGAGCTGTTGTGTAAACTCTAGCGTTATTGAATGAGAATGAGGATCGCAAAAGTGACATAGAGATATAACTATATAGATTAGGTTATATGAGCAGGCCTGGACATGTTTTCACATAGTTCCCTAATTTCAACAGGAGCACTTTTTACTTAATGCCATCAAAGATGATAGATACTAGTTTGGTAGAAAAACATGTCTTGTGTTTCCTACATTTGGACAGCACGAGGTGAGCCTCAACTCCTATAGCATGTTTTACAAATGTACATAATCTTTAATCGTTATTAACACAGTACAACCTTCATGTTTCAATCGGGAGTCTATGGTTGTTCGGGTTTGAGTTTTGCCAAATGCGATAGTGTAATAAATAAGTTTCGAGGTATTGGGCAACCTTAACATATCATACATGTACACTGTCGACCAAAAGAAGCGCCTACTTGGTTTTCCTTAAAGTGAAATATGGTATAATATCTGAAATATAATCAATGGTGGTCTCACGTGATGCTGAACCAGCTATTAATATGAAAGTCCAATGAATTAGTGGGAATACTGTGATTCGAGTTAATAACATACATGTAACCACGCCGAACGAAAACCGCTATATCCGGTTGATTCATTTGCGCACCGTAACCAGGTACATGTGTAGCGGCATCGCCACTTTAATGCGAATGCGTGCCTGTGTTGTTGCTCGTTGTTGTTTGAAAATCTGTTTCAAATGTATTTCTGATCAAGGACTGATCGAAAACTGAACAATTGATTAGAAGTACTTGCCATTTAGATAGTAAAGAAGTATAACATGGTTATATTTGGGACATATATTGTCGAGGCGAAATGGTCGTGTGGTAACCTGTTGGCACAGTCAATGTTGGCGATAGTTGCCTTACTCTGAGGGTGTGGGCTCGAATCCCGCATGGGCATTTGTACTATTGAAGGTAGTCTCATCCCAAATATAACCATGTTGAAGAATTAATGTTGTCTCATTTCAACAATCGCCATTCCTTTTTTCCATGGCAACTTTTGAAATTTAAAAATATTATGCAGAAATTGTGCAACTTCATAATGTTATAATATTGCTAAACTGTTTATTATAGTTTGGTAGGCTCTTCTTTGGCCGACAGTGTAAAATAGGCCTTTATAGGATTTTGAATAAAGCTCGTTCCAGTGGTGTTAATATACATGATGTAGTTTTAACGTTACTTTTAAGTTAAATTGTATTTGTAAAACTTTAGAGATAACTATACGTCATTTAAGTCGATATATATATATATATATATATATATATATATATATATATATATATATATATATATATATATATATATATACATACATACAAGAAATGTACATCAATTGTGTAAACATACATGTACATGCATTTATATAATTTTTATCATGATTCTGGTTAAAGATGCATCCATTGTGTTTCATAAAATTTCATCTGGCTTAAATATGTGCAGGCGTACCATATGTGTTGATTTCAGTTCAAATAAGTCTACTCAATTTGCATATTCATCGCTAATCCCCAAATATATCATAATTACTAGTTTTCAATGAACGTCTAGAACTATCTTTATACAATAAAGGAGCAGAAAACCGAAATTTCACCTCCCATTTACATGTGCAATAGTTATATGACCTCTTAAACATCATCAACTCGAATTTATATTTTTGCCTGTTCGAAATAGTTTCCAAAATAACGTACGATTAATTGCAGCGCATCAATCGCGGCGCTTTGTCCGGCTTTCGATCAGAAATCACTACTTATACCTTCATAACGTCATTTTACTTAGTCGACAAACATAAACATCATGATTTTCGGCGACAATCATTGCTTCTCGATAAAACAACACAATATACCACGTTTGGCATATGTGACCCCCAATAACACAATAGAATTACAGATGATAGTGTTAAGACTCAAACAGTTTCACGTTTACATAACTGCATATTTACAATAACAGAAATATAATTTTCAGATGGATCATGGTGACTTACTGACAAAGAAGGAAAATGGGTAACATTCTAACACATTCTATTTTACCGTAGTGAATATAAAACAACATTCAGGTACATATTTATTATAAGATGTACTAGGGCTGCATATTACGTTCAACCTGTCATTGTGATGTAACTTCATGGAATAATACTATTACGTCAATGACGTTACTTTCTGAGAACGAGGGTACATATGTATGATCTCTCGATGTTTTTTTCTAAATATTTCAGTAAGAAATTGTTTTAATGATATTATATTTTTTACGAAATGCCGTTTTGATTGAACAAGCTTTGATGTTGTAATCATACAGCGAGTTTGATGCTGAAACTTTCATGATACATACAAGGTTTTTCACGGGAGATCAAATCTGATTGAAGTCACATAAGGTCCAATGTAATTGTATCCACGATCGCAAAAGTAACGAATCAACCTGTTTTGAACAGAATTGGTACTCATTTAAGAATATAAGTATCTTTTTAAATTCATAATTATGCAATTTCAAGTGATTCACTGATGTATTTCTTGCAGACTGCTCCTGTCCAAAGTGTACATATAGCAATGTAAATGGGAGAATCTTCTGTGAAATGTGTCGACACTGTGCTGCCAAGAAAAAAATATCTGGAAGTCAGTATCGTCAACGATTTATATTTTTTTTAAATATCTCGAAGTTAGTTTCTTCAGCGTCTGTACAATAAATGTTTATGCAAAATGTATTTGTCTAATGTCCATATTTCTTAAACAGACAACTGTTTCATTAGGGTAATTTCGCTCCTCAAGGACCCAGGTTAATGCAGGTGTGTTTGTGTTAACGATCACTTCAATAATAATATTCTTATATTTTTTAATGTATCTTACAAATAAAAAAAATTGCAAGTCGTATGCAACGTTACGCTATTTTCGTTGTACAGGGCATTTCAGAGCTCATACAAACGATAATTTAGTGAGTTAAATAACACATTATTCTTAATTACAGTTTCACATGCGATGATTACGTCAATCTTTACGCTAGGTAAAACTGCAATGTCTGACTGACGGTGACTAGTTGATATAGGCGATATGGATACGCCATGATATTTTACAGTCAACGTTTGCATCATTCAGAAAAAAAACACATAGAAGTTTGGCAATTTCTCATAAATTTCCTTGCATACCTTTCATCTCATGGAGTGGAAGTGAAAAATCTACATTCGTTGCTGCGCCTCTAGTCAATACCAATTTTCTCCTTAAATCTATTAAAAAAATGTGACATATCATGTTTTGCAGGTCAATGTCCTCCTGCTAGCATAGTATCGGACAGGATGGGAGGTTCGTCATCATCCAAAGTGACTGAACCTCCTGCATCACGTGGTAAGCATTGACAGTAGACATTACTATTTCATATAATCATAGAACATATAGAATGTGATGATAGGTAGATGATAGAATCCATTTCTATTAAAAGTATAACATATAAAATAATATTTAGCTTTTGAATTAAGCAACGATACATGCACACTTCGAAATTATGTAACGTGTTAACAGATCAATGAAATAAGCTACCAATAATCAAATGTCATATCTAAAGAAAGATGTTCAGCTATGGAATCAAGTTTATTTTTAAATAGTTTCGATAAATGTCAAGTACAGTACAGACGAAAGGTAAAAGTGTGGCCGGACACGAAGAGCAGATATCTTAAAATAATAATGTCCTCCATATCCAGAAATGATATAGCAATAAAAGTCAATTATGTTTCTCAATCATTCCGTCAGATCTTGGATGAGTTACAACCCAAAATTGTTAAGGCTAAACCTTGGGAACGAATCAAAGATATGATTTTAATGAGATCGGTGCGAGTAGGACAAACTCTTTGGTATGTGAGTTAAACGGGGCTAAGCAACGGAGCAAGCGATGGTTCGTTTAAATTGTATCCCTTATCATTTGCAGATCGGACAGGCTCCTTAAATGACGTGAATGGGGAAACATCACAGATTCAATCAAGTAATGAAGACGTCGACAGGTCGCAAACAGGTTATATTTTATCGTTGACAAAAGCCAATTGATGTAATTACTCTAATCTCAGTAATGTTTATTAATCTCAAACAAACAAAGAAAAAGGATATTGTTAAAGAGAATGCTCCTAGATAATGACGAAACAAATAGGTACTGAACAATTTTTTTAATTATTTTTCAGATGAAACTAGTTCTACTAACAAGGCAAATAGTAGATCTGAAGTTCCATCTTGTGGCGTGGCCAAACGACTTTCTGTCAGTCACGACACTGAAGATCAAGCACATATTGGTAATTTCGTCTGCAAATATTCTGCTTTCTTTAAGCCCTGATGGTTAAGTTATTCAAGTATTACTTGTTTTATACGAGTATTGCCATACGCGACCACGGAATTGATCTAAGATATGAATTTATTGTCCAGATGTGACTGGTTCTCTAAATGAAGAGATTGAGGGGGCATCATGTGGCTTGTCCGAAAAGCCTCAATCAAGTAATGAAAAAGTCGACCGGTCTCCAAAAGGTGATGTCTTCTTTTTCAAATTGTATCGTTGACAAAATTAATGCCTAATAATTCAATTATTCTAATCTCATTTATGTGTATCCCTCAAATCCGCCATCAGACAAACTAAAACAGTCTTTGTTTTCAGGTTTGGAGTTAATGACAAAACAAATAGGAACTGAGAAATATGGGTGTTTTTTATTCAGATGCGACTAGTTCCAGATCCAAGGTAAATGACAGATCTGGAAAACCATCTTGTGGCGTTGCAAAACAACTTCCTGTCAGTCACGACACTGAGAATCAAGCACATACTGGTAATGCTTTCTGAAAGTATTCTTCTTTTTTCTTTAAGGGTCGAAATGTATAAATTATTAAAGTAATATTCATTTTATACGAGTATGGCCATATGACACCAAAGAACTCATCCGAAATATTAATATATCGTCCAGATGTGACTGGTTCTTTAAATAGCAAGATTGAGGGGGCATACTGTGGCTTGTCGAAACAGGTTCAATCAAATAATGAAAACGGCGACAAGTCTCCAAAAGGTGATGTCTTCTTATTTATATATCGTTGAAAAATGTCTAATAATTTAGTTATTCTAATCTCAGTTTTGTGTATCCCTCATTATAATTCTTGTTTATCAGGTTTGGAGTTAATGACAAAACAAATAGGCACTGAGAAAGATGTTGTTTTTTCCATTCAGATGCGACTAGTTCTAGTTCCACGGTAAATGACAGATCTGAAGAACCATCTTGTGGCGTTGCAAAACAACTTCCTGTCAGTCACGACACTGAGGATCAAGCACATACTGGTTATGTTTTTTTTCGAAAAAAAGAGTCGAAATTGATAAGTTATTAAAGTAATTCAAATTTGTATACGATAATGTGGGGTCATTCTTCAAGTATTTAATATATGAATATATTTTCAGATCTGGTTGGTTCTTTAAATGACGAGACTGAAGAAGCCTCCGGCGGCTTGTCTGAACAGATTCAAGAAACCGGAGGAAATGAGAATCACTTTCAAACAGGTATCATACGAGTCTCCCTAACCCTCTAATGGTACACATGTTTATCAACATCTCAAAGAACGGGTTCGAGTTCGGGTCAAAACACAACCTTTTAAACGATGAGAAATGTACCTCAACATTTAGGACCAGATCTAGCTGTCGCCTGCAAAGTAAAAATAACTAAATATCTATATTTGACACAGAGCGCGATTTTTCAGTGTAGTTGCTTACGCTGTTACCAATTATGTGACGAATTATGTGGTGTTAACATCTACGCCAAGATGTCCGACCCTTGCAAAAAAGAAGTTGTAAATCCTTAAAACTCGTTTCTTATTCATCATAATGTATGTTTTCCTAGCGTATATAGAAACATGCGATCATGCATTAAAACTTTATTTTACATCAGGGTCCTGTATACAGTCATAGTTTCTCATTTAGAACTGAAAAAAAGACAATTTGCATGATTAATTTAGTCTCATAGTTCATAGCTAAATTACGCTTACTACAGTCAGTTAGACAGCATATTAGAAACGTTTATCAGACAACTTATCATTTTGCAGAAGAATGCAGTCCAAATGTTGAAATCGAATCACAGAAAGATAAGGAAATTCGTCTTGTACTTATTGGACGAACCGGAGCAGGGAAGAGTGCCACTGGTAACACAATTCTGAAGAAGAACACATTCGCGTCCTTATCGAGTCCATCGTCAGTTACACGGGAATGTGTCCGTGATGCGTGTCTATGGATGGGCTACCATGTGCAGGTGATAGACACCCCGGGCATGTTCGATACCGAGATGGACATAGGCGAAATCACGCGAGAGATTGTGAGATGTGTGACCATGACAGCGCCAGGGCCACACGCTTTCATCGTCATCATCAAACCGGATAGGTTCACAGAAGAAGAGCAGAAGACAATTGGACATTTCATAAACATATTTGGTGAATCGATGAAGGCATACATGATTGTACTCTTCACAAAGCGAGACCAGCTTGCTGCTGACGGCAGTTCAATAGAGCAGTATATTGAACATGGCAATGAGAAGCTCAAGAACTTTCTACATTCCTGCAATAACCGCTACGTTGCCTTCAACAACAGAGGAACAGACGAGGAAAAGGAACAGGATGTCAAGAACCTACTCACAATGGTGTTGTCCATGGTTGAACTGAACAATGGCGTGTACACCAATTCTATGTTTGAGGAGGCTGAGAAGCTGCTCAGGGAACAAGAGGAACTGTTGGAACGAGAACACAAGGCACAGGTGGACCAGGAGGTTGCAAGGATCATTGCAGAATGTGATCGTGATATCAAGGAGCTCAGGGGCAAACACCGGGAGGAGATCCTAGAGCTTCAGGAAAGAATCCTGTCCCTGGAGAGGCAAACGTTACAAGGAGTTGAGGAGACAGACATGGAGAATATCGACCAGTTGTATGAGGAGGTGAAGATGAGGAGAAACAGGTTGGATGAGCAAATGAGGAGAATTGAAGAAATTGCTGGTGCCACTATCGAAGAAGCCAGGAAAAAACCGAATTTTCGAGAAACACTTCGTGAGAAGGTCGCCAGAGGAGGAGCTTTTTTCATCAAGAACATTCTCCCCGTTTTAAGATGGGTCACTGATACAATTGTACCCTTAGTGGCGGCTTTAGTGAAACGTTGACAATTGATATTTGACTATATTTGACATCTGGAATTGAAACGTTTTTGCAAATTGAGTAACAACTTCCCAATGCAAGGCATAACTCTTGCCAGTCTCCATTACTGGCTGATTTAGGCCTTGCAGTATTTCCTCAAGAAATCTGTGTTTAGAAATCCAGGCCCGCTATGCATTTCTGGTGCAGCTTTTCTCTGTCTTCACACAACAAAGCAAGGGAAATACCACAAGGGTTAAATCAGCCAGTAATAAAGACTGGCAAGAGTTATGCCTTGCGTTTGGAAGTTGATTAAGTAATACAATAACGCTGTTCTGTATAATTAAAGATTCATACGGGGAATCATAAATTAACCGCCCAAAGTTTTCAGTTTCACAAACAAACTTGTTTCAATAACATTGAAATCAAAGAAAAAAAAATGGCGATATATTTTCCATGTGAACCTTTCATCTGAATCGAAAGGCCTCTTAATATAATGTGAGTTTCTTCAATGTTACAACATGTCATAACATGTATATATGATGTTATTACTATGAATACAATATTTATATCTTAATTAGAATAACGAAGATTGATAAGTAAAGACCAATTAATATAATGCCATAGCTAGTATAAGCTTCCTCCTATAAACAATCGAAAAACTGTATTAACTGAGATGAATTCAAAGCTATTATTATGCATATAAACTCTGATGTAACACCATGTTTGTCCCCTTAGCGTTTTAATAGAATCCTACAGTAGTTTTTAGCCTTATGATTTAATCATAGTGTGTATGTTGTATATATATTTGGGTCTTTCGAAGTTTAAAACCCTTCACTGGTTATTCAGTGCCATTTATACTTTGCACTTTTATCATTACTTTCGTGAACAGTGTCCGAAGTAAAGGATAAAACACGTTTGGTTGAAAATAGAAACCCACCTACGAGGGAACACCCTAAGCGACGAAGCCTTGAAGTCAGTTTCCGACAAGGAGGCTTCTATTTTCTAGTGGTACTTGGAAATAGCTGCATTTCAAAAAAGGATCAACATCGAGTACCAGAGTTGTCTTATGGACGTCCCCAAGGAAGGTCTTCGTCCACCCAGATGTACAATGGGTACCTGATTATACGGGTGTACTGTCCGAAATGGACTGGTTGCGCAGGCAAGCAGCTTCGAAAAAGTACAATCCGTCAGGATAATAATGCACATTATAGCTAAAATGGATGGAATTATCATGGAACCGCCCTCTTGTTATCAGAAATGAGCGGGCCACTGCAAATGATAACGGCCTTTTCAACGCTGACGACGGGCCATTATCACTGTGTTTCTAAGTGACGTCACTTTAGAATCTCCCCTTGCAATTTCAACAAATATGGCGACCAAATGAGCGTATCGACTCGAATATTTTAAAACGTTTTACATGTCTTTCTTTCAAACGAGGACACGTAATTTTGCCAAATCATATCATAAACACAATTTGACAATACAACCGCACTGTTTTTAAGTGTTTTAAACAAAATAAAGAAGAATATCGTTCTCAGTCACCTCCGGTAGACCTTCAAGTACGCATGCACCCTAAATATATAACGATTCGTTGATATTCATAATTTTTTTGGATGGTTACATAATAAAACAGGTCTTTGCATCAGTATGATAATCAATAGATATAGACTGCTTTCGTTTCCCCGATCAACGGCTGACAAATCCGCTCGGGTTCGTAACAACCGTGAAAGGCAAGCGACTATGACGTCATTCTTCACTTGTGACATCACAGTGGTTCACGGCGGTAACACGATGCTGTTTTTGCTGTTTTATTCAACTGAATTCGGGTACAAAGAACAAATTCAATCCATTTGAGCTATAATAGGGGTAACGTTGTTTTTCAGGGCATTATCTTTTGCAGAAGCCCTCAGTCTTCTTCAACTACCTTCGTCGGGTAATGATAATGCCCTGAAAAACAACGTTACCCCTATATTAGTGAACCGTCGGTTAGCAATTCGCAAGAGATGGATACTTGACGTAAAACTCATCATTATTATCATTATTCGTCGTGTTTCAAGCAATCTAAATTGCAACGAGAAACTATGCTGAGTGGTTAATAAGTACGTTAACAAGTCATATAAGGGTTTTGATCCGATTTCAGAACTGAGTATGCGTATGATGAGATGTTTATTCTAATGCCTTATTTACAATTAATTATGTTTGTTTTAGTTTCAACTTATTGTTCCTTTACATGTTTATACAATCTTTAATAAACTAAAATACAAGATTGATGTTTTTTTTTACATGAAGTGTTATTTCATTTAAACATTACAGTTACAGTCACATGTTAAAGTGCAGTTACTGTACTCAAGATTCGAAAAGGTTCGACTAATTATCAAACATACATTTATTATGTGCAGATATATTCGATTTTGACAGGATCGATAACAGGGTAACTGGGTCTGTCATTCGTCAAGAAAACGTTTTGCAAATCCAGAATACTTCATCTCCAGATCCTGACATGAAGCATTGGGTTGTACATACATTAACAATAAGAACAGGAAGATTTTCTGGATAACAATTTCTTTAATGTGAAAATACACGACTTTTCGGAGTATATACTCACTCCTTCATCAGATGGAATGTGATGTATACTCACTCCTTCATCAGGGGGAATGTGATCACATTCCACCTGATGAAGGAGTGAGTATAAACTCCGAAACGTCGTGTATTTTCACATTTAAGAAGATGTTTTCAGAAAATCTTCCTGTTCTTATGTATACCACTTCTAAATGACATTCAAAGACTTGATATATTAACATTGTAAAATGGTTATTGGATCTGTCATTGGTCAAGAAGAGGTTTTGCAAATCCAGAATGCTTCATCTCCAGACTATAAACTGAAGTATTTGGTCGTGCCTCTTTTTATATCATGTATCAAATATTTTTTGAAAAGCACAATTGAAGCATGACATATTTCTTTATGAGAATATATGTCAGTACGTAACACCTCTTAACCAAGTTAAGTAATGATCATAAAGGCATGCGATCAAATGAATACATGGAACTGGTTTAACAATATTTTATGTTTTAAATGTGTCATACATTTGTAGGTATCTCACAGGTCTAACGTCAGACATCTGTATACATTGTGTCATGTTTTGTAAAGACCGTTTTGAATGTAAAGATGTGTGACACCTGAATGAATTACTTCACCCTTTCTCTCTCTAACAAGAATAGGTTTCATAGCACACTCTGAAGATGACGACATTTGGTGATAAAAGCACTGTAATATCTGATGGTGCCTATATTTTCAAGAAGGGCTATTGCAAATCCTTCCTGACACTGCAATAACGTTGGAGGATAGTTTCCTATCTGTATACAGAACTGGTACTCTTTAATCGGAGTAAGAATCAATTTATGTCATTAAAAAGAATCAACATGTCCGACATCCAGAGATGACGTTTCATGATGTTATATAAATACAGCTGTTAACCAGTGAGAACATGGCGCATCCTCTTTGAAGTTCCCAAACTGTATACAACGCCAGTACACCTGATTATGCGAACGTTTCAACACATGTCCGTGAATCCAAGTTGAATTGTCAAATATGTATACATTTGTTTCCTGACTCAAGAATATTTCACTTATAGCACATAGTGTAAGCTCAGCACATGTCCTCAAGTCATGGAGGGGCCCAATCTGTATACAAAGCTTGTCCTCCTGACTCTGGGTAGGTTGCAGCACAGGGTGTAAGTTCAGCACATGTCCTCATGTCCAGTAGGAGGTTCCCAATCTGTATGCAAAGCGTGTCCTCCTGATTCTGAATAGGTTGAATCACTTAATGTAAGTTCAGCACATGTCCTCATGTCCTGGTGGAGGTTCCCAATCTGTATACAAAGCTTGTCCTCCTGACTCGGGGTAGGTTGCAGCACAGGGTGTAAGTTCAGCACATGTCCTCAAGTCCTGGTGGAGGTTCCCAATATGTATACAACGCTTGTCCTCCTGACTCGGGGTAGGTTGCAGCACATGGTGTAAGTTCAGCACATGTCCTCAAGTCATGTTGGTGGTTCCCAATCTGTATACAAAGCTTGTCCTCCCGACTCGGGGTAGGTTGCAGCACAGAGTGTAAGTTCAGCACATGTCCTCAAGTCCTGGTGGAGGTTCCCAATCTGTATACAAAGCTTGTCCTCCTGACTCGGGGTAGGTTGCAGTACAGGGTGTAAGTTCAGCACATGTCCTCAAGTCCTGGTGGAGGTTCCCAATCGGTCTACAAAGCTTGTCCTCCTGACTCGGGGTAGGTTGCAGCACAGGGTGTAAGTTCAGCACATGTCCTCAAGTCATGGTGGAGGTTCCCAATCTGTATACAAAGCTTGTCCTCCCGACTCTGGGTAGGTTGCAGCACATGGTGTAAGTTCAGCACATGTCCTCAAGTCATGTTGGAGGTTCCCAATCTGTATACAAAGCTTGTCCTCCCGACTCGGGGTAGGTTGCAGCACAGAGTGTAAGTTCAGCACATGTCCTCAAGTCCTGGTGGAGGTTCCCAATCTGTATACAAAGCTTGTCCTCCTGACTCGGGGTAGGTTGCAGTACAGGGTGTAAGTTCAGCACATGTCCTCAAGTCCTGGTGGAGGTTCCCAATCGGTCTACAAAGCTTGTCCTCCTGACTCGGGGTAGGTTGCAGCACAGGGTGTAAGTTCAGCACATGTCCTCATGTCATGGTGGAGGTTCCCAATCTGTATACAAAGCTTGTCCTCCCGACTCTGGGTAGGTTGCAGCACAGGGTGTAAGTTCAGCACATGTCCTCCTGTCCTGTAGGAGGTTCCCAATCTGTATACAAAGTTTGTCCTCCCGACTCTGGGTAGATTGCAGCACATGGTGTAAGTTCAGCACATGTCCTCAAGTCCTGGTGGAGGTTCCCAATCTGTATACAAAGCTTGTTCCCCAGATTCTTGGTACTGGTATCGTGTTACCCACATATTGTCACTGAAACTTAATGACGTCAGAATTGATCCCCCAATCCATACCGAGGCTTTTCGTTCTGGGGGTGCAATGACCTTGACGTTTACACCTTCTGGAACTACCTGCTTCACTGCAGCTGTGAGCCTTTCAACAATACCTGAGAAGAAATGTAGAACAGATTACAACAGGGTAATCCGAGTTTAACGGTTTTATAAAAAACCTTGACACAACAAAGCAAACAGAATCAATGGTTATACAACAGAAAACCTACTCTCTCTATAATCGTGTCATAATTAAGTACTATTAAGTAATATATCACGTAGGGATGGATAAAACGGTTATTATCGAAACTAAATTGACTGCCAGTCTAAGTCAAACTGTCATCTGACCCATCAGAGAACGAAAGGGCATGGGTGCCACAGATTCCAGATCTCTTTATTGGTTGTTTCCATGGGACAACTTACTATTTTTGCTGTAATAATTAAGGTCTTAAATGAGTTTTCTTTGGACTTTGAGCTGGTACATCGAATATCCAGTCTCATTAAGAATATCTTTTTAAATGTGTCCATGTTTTTAGGAAATAACAGACCTGGAAACATGGTTGATGAACCCGCTAGTATAATGTTGCTGTAGAGTTGTGATCTCAAAGATTCATCACAGCTTTGTACAGACTCATGGATCATAGTGACAAGTCCAGGATCTTCCTTTCCTGCAAAATGACCAAGTTGTATGAAGATTAAAATATAGTTATCTCTTTCAACAGGAATAAGAGTATAAAAGCAATATTGACATATTCATCATTATATTACAAAATACCAATATTCGGGATGGAAAGTCCTTGAATTGTCTAATTATGCAAATCTAGTGGAAACGAGACAGTAATATTATCCACTGAGTTGCCAAAGGGACTGTGTCGTCTTGACATTTTGCAAACTGGGAGTGTCTAATATCATTACCATAGCTATAAAGCATTTTCTCCCAAATGTACTATGTTTTAAACATGGAAACATATTTGAGATTCCCCAGCATATTGTAGAATCATTTCTAAGAAAACCCTGGTCGTACCATTAAACATACAAAAATCAGTATTTTGTGGAAATGAAAGGTTTATCTAGGGTTTTAATTCTGATAAAGCAACATACAAGGAAATGTGTTTCAAAGAGCGAGAGAGAGCACCCATGTTTCAAAATCAATAATTCAAAGAGATTGCAGTTAAATCATGACTAAATGGCATAAAAGCATAAACGGGGACGAAACTTATTTCACCGTTCCAAAACAATTATAATTACCTGCAAGACAGGGGTTAAACAGACACTCTGTAGCATTATAGCGCTCATTCGCCACTATGAAACTGGTACCATTGGCCATCTGGTAATCCTTAGCAATATCTGTTTCAGGAGAACCTTGCCCATCAATAGCCGACACAAAACACACATCTCTCTTCATATCCTCAAGGGCCAGTTGCTCAACTGTAATGCAGACATTGGTTGAATGATATGCTACAATATCAATCTAATATCTGGATTTTATCCTTTGCATATGAAGAAGCTTTGAAGCTTTGAAATTCTGCGGAATCTAGTGTAACCCAGTTTTCATATAGAATCGAATTGTCGGCGTATTTGGCCAAAATACTTATGGAAGTTATAGAAAAGTTTTGACCTTTTCCTATTAGTATAAACGTTACTAAAGGGTCGGCGGTAACTTATTGCAGATGCCATTTCGTATAATTTGAGATATAGGCCACGAAGGTAGTCGAGTCGGACTCTTGAAAAGGGATCCAACATGGCGGGAGTCGGCCTTTTGGCCTTTTGGTAAAGAGGGGTATTCGTGAATATCTGTAATATATTTCAAAACAGGCAGTTTTTTTATCAACATTACAAGAGATCTTGACTTCGCCAGTTTGTGATGTAAACTAAGTTTATAAGAATTGATGGAAGATGATAGGAATATTTACCTAAAGAAGGAAATGAGTACCCACGATGATTGAGGAGCTTCTCGAGACACCGGGTGATATGGCGTCCTGCAAGGTTCATCCTTCGAACCCCTTCTTTTAGCACATGAGCTGTGGAGGTTGAATGAATCAATTAGACTGACACATGTTACATAGCATGTATGGTATGTATTATACTGTGACAAGAAGTCGATGCATTTAAGCAATTCGAAGGAAATTGAGGTAACTGCAAGATGTAACTGTAGATGCACTAAGTAATAATGCTTCATAATGATAATGCACGCACAATGTATACACCTATCACACATTCCGCTTATGACAATTTTCGTTGGAATAACTTCTCATTACGAAGTATCACCTGGTAGGAGGTTTTTGTTAGTGTAAATTTCGACAGGGGATTTTACAAAAATCTCTGGAAGAAATTAGGAATTAAAACTAGGAAAGAAAAGTCCTTAAAGTTTTTCCTTATCCACCGATCTCTTAGGGGTTCTATTTTCCCTTTCAAATATGATACATGAATATGAATAGGGTGACTGTAACAGATAAGAGAAATCATACTTTTACCAGATCAGATTCGAATGCTTACCATCATGTAGGGGTGTAACGGAAGTGACCTCAAAGCCAGACTCCACAATCAGACCACATGTCCGTCCACTGGCTACCAGAGCAGGAAGTGACGTTGCCATGACCGCACAGCTGGGTACCTTCAGTTTTTCAAAAAATATCTACGAAGAGAAATTTATTATCTTTTTATTATCGATCTCGTGCAAGATACGCATTGTAATATTATTTCCAATATCCTCATCTAGATATATCACATTCGTCTGGCAACGATTTTCGTGCTTGTAGAACAACTGTATGTCTCACCTGGATAGGGTATATAAGTAGCCACGTTATAAAGTGTTTTCGACTCTTGGTATAGTTTCCAAAAGAGAACGAGACATTTACTGATATTTAGGCAACAGTGTCGAGTTATGCTGTCGTGTTGTCAACATAGTATATGATTTTACGGACACGAACACACTGGTTTGTTAATGTTTGTCATAACTGTGCTTATGACGTCACAATGAACCAGTTATATTTTGACCTGAGATACCGTATGAAAACAATTGACCCCGATACGATTGTCGTAGGTATTGATATTTCAATTACTTTGCCCAAGAGCGATCCTTCATCTTTGAGGAGCAATGGTCTTCATAAATGAGTTTCACAATATTATCCCTAGGATATTTTCATAAGGAAAAGTCTCAATTTAAAGTCGAAATGATATGTAGGACATAATGATGGGACCATAAAGAGTTCGAAGGTCACAAAATGTCAAGCTGATTTCCCATGTTTAAAGGACCTCTGCGAGGATTTCCCATTACATGGAGCCAGTCGCGGTTACATAAATTCACAAACCGCTTGACGGACAAAAGACGCCAGAAGTCCATTGGACTCAATCGCCTGATGAACTTTAAAAAAAGACACATTTGAACCGGTCGACGGATAGCTCAATTTCACCAGGCATGAAATGTCCGATCAGCTTAATTGTAATACAGTAGAACACGGGTATAACGAACTCCGATGAACCAAAGAATTCAATTCGCTGTATCCGCTGTTCGCTTTTCGCGTTTGACATATCATATGAGCTTTTGATGGGACTTTGTTTGCAATATCCCTTTGTTTGCAATATCCCTTTGTTCGCTATATCCGTGTTCGCTATATCCGTGTTCTACTGTACATGAAACATATACGACAGTTACCTCTGCCATTTTGTTTCTGTTTGACGTAGGACACAAGGGAACCTCTGTCACAAACACAGGCTGATCTTCAGATGATACCCGCAGTTCATTGTTGTAGAGATGGTCCCACACGAGTTCCATATCATCCCAGTCCGTGACCACTCCATCCTCGATAGGCCGTGAGTGCGTTATAGAGGAGAGTCTACTTGCATTACAAGCATCATCGCCGATATAACACGCCACGCGGCCTCCATCCTAAAACAAGTTGGCGCAGTTTCACGTCAGTCTAAATAAATTTAATTTTTAACATTATAAATGACATCAATATTTTCAAATTGGGAAGAGCAGAAAAAACGCAAAGTAATTCGAAATCGAAATCATCCATTCTATATATCCTGCTCCGATAAACTACTATAATACCCTGACATCGGCGATCCAATCCTATCTTGTAAACAATTATGTGTGCATCCACAGGGGTTCGAATATTGACAATATTTTCAAAATCCGAAATCTAGATTTTTGCATTCATATACTGTTTATATGCGATATTGTGAGCTCATATTCCAAATATGAGCGAAATCGGTTACGAAATAAAGATTTGAGATAAATATCCCCGCTATTGATATAAACACATCAATAACGGGGATATTTATCTCATATCTTTCTTTTGTAACCGATTTCGCTCAAGGCAAAATGTTTTGAACTTGTCATTGTTATTGTTAAAACATCGATTCGAATCCCTGTGTGCGCATCGCACAGAAGAAGCAAGTCCAGTCATTTTGAACATAATCGAATGTTCAGTTTGAAACAAAGCCGTCGATCTCTATTTCTAGCCGATATGGTCGATATGTAACAGAGGTGATTGAAGGGGGAACAGAATATCTCACCTGTACATGTCTCCCGACTACAGTGGGGAACACTGCTCTTGGAGAGTCGTCACCACTGAACCCAACTTTAATCCTGTGCGAGCCGTTATCTAGCACTATACTGACGGTCTCTGTGTCGCTATCAGACATATCTAGGGTAAAACAAAAATGTTTAGTTCCAATATGGTGACACATCTGTCATAGTAACATGTATACATGCATCTTCACAACGTCACAGGCGTAACTAAAATATTTCCATATCTTCTCAATCCGCCCTTGACCTCAACCCTCGCATTTTCAGTGCTAATATTGTAACGTATTGCAGGCTAATCGGATAAGCCAATCAAAATACAGTTGTATTGCCTCTGTGATTGTGTCGATCGTCGCTTATTTTGAATTGGTTCCGAATATAAACGGCGATTTCATTGGCTGTATGTCAGCAGATGGTGAGGTACGTAACTCGTGATCACGATAGGTGTCGCTGATTCGTTTCACCACTTCTACCTAGGTTGAAGGCAAGGTAAAAATGGAGAGATCTCGATACATGTTCATCTTGCCGTGGGAAGATGGTACATATCACCTTTGCTTCGCACCTGTTGTCTGTGCAAGCTATATCGTTTTCTCGGACGTTACAAAACAATCGTGACATCAATGCAGTCGGTCGTCGCTGATGATGCGGGAAATGTACTGATTAATGATTCAAATAGCTTAAAATGGGTAAAACAACTATTTCACTCGAAATTGTTGCTCTTGCTCGGGTAATAAAATAATATAACAGTCGTTTTATATATAAAAAAAATCATATGATACACTTTCTCGGATTACAATCTGAATTTATGTTCATCAATTACTTTCCACATGAGAAAAGTAGAGTTTGAGAGATTTCCTCAAAGGAAATTGACTCGGGTTGACATTTTAAGAAATTAGGACTGAAATTGTAATGGTACTGATTTTTTAAATTATAATTAGTGCCTTATCATTGTGGCTCCACTACGCGTCAATAACATCATTGTTTACCAAGTAGATTGTCATACATCCAAACATCATATTGCAACTATTGGTAAAAAAGCTATAATCATGCGATTTTTAATGCATCTTTTATTTCTTCCATTTCAAATTGTTAACTCAGCTCTCGCGTTGTTTTAAGGGGGTCATTACAGTTAACACTGACCATATTTCGTCAGTAGGCCACTTTGATTTAAAAAAATAGAGCCATGGGCTCTGTAGCTCATCAGGATTTGATTTATTATCTAAGGTTGAATATCTAAGTTATCTCAAGTAATACATTGTTAACAAGCAACAAATAGGTTTTTAGATCATGACCCCTGTGACCTGTATTTGGAGTCACAGGGTCACCAATCCTACAATTAAGAATCACCTTTGACCAAAGAGTCTCTATACAACTTTTCAGCTCTCTAGACCTTTTGGAACTGGAGAAGAAGATGAAAATAGGTTTTTGGGGTTGTGACCTCTGTGACCCTATTTGGGGTCACGGGGTCACGAAATCTACAATTTAGAATCCCCATTGGCCAAGGAGTCTGCACATAACTTTTCAGCTCTCTATACCTTTTGGAACTTGAGAAGAAGATGAAAATAGATTTTTAAGGATGTGACCCCTGTGACCCCATTTGGGGGTCATGGTGTCACGAAATCTACAATTTAGAATCCCCATTGGCCAAGGAGTCTGCACATAAAAATTCAGCTTTGTGGAGTCATTGGTTCTGGAGAAGAAGTCGAAAAAGCGAAAAGTTTACGGATGGACGGACGGACGGACGGACGGACGCCGGACACCATGCCATGCCATAAGCCCATCGGGCCTTTTAGGCCCGATGAGCTAATTATGTTTTCCAATTTGTTTTTATTTCGAAGGTTCATAGTGCTGTTATCGTTTTACTAAATGGCAGATACTAAAGTTTGACCAGTTGACTTGTAAGAATGACTCAAATAACCAAATATTCAATTCATTTATCATTTCAACGTAATATGTTTGAGACAAAATACCAAAAGTTTTTAAAATGCAAATATCCAAAAGTAGCGAAACGTTATCTGAATGATTTCTCTTTCTTAAACTGCATGATAGAAGTTTCTCTAATACCATACGGTTACTTTTACTGACACATTGTCTACCTTCTTATCGTAAGGGTGCTTTACTGTTTTCCCATATGTATATACCATGTTATTAACTTTATGAAATGATACATCATATAACATGGAGACGTCATAAGATGGTCGCAATCTGTATACTCATTTTAGGATTGCTATTTGAATAACAACAAAGCCTCACATATTGAATACGATGAAATTATCTCTCGAAATTTATCGTTGAATACTATGTATACCTGTGTATACCTACGTTTACACCTGCAGAAGAATTTAAAGAACAATGGGTATATTTCATAATTTTACCTGGCTTTCGTGCGTGCCGAAACATCTCATGTACAGATTTAATTTCAAATAATTGCATTTGACTTGAATATTCATAACCTATCGCCAATATATGACTAGTTCTTGTTACCATTGAAAATCGGGCACGAGCCATTTACATCTGCAGAAATCGAATTACACATCCCAATACAAATGTATATGCACAGTAATAATATGACCTATTAAACATTACCAACCCACATCTGAATTTCCAAGTAAGTTTATACAATTACGTTTGAGCAATTGGCGCGGGCTATTGTCTGGTTTTCGATCATAAATCGTGATGTGTTCACTGTCTTATTGTCACTATACTGAATGAACTAGTTTCAAAATGATGATTTCCAACAAGTCAGTAAGTACTTCTCGATACACTGAAACCAATAACAACGTTTGACATCAACAACCTATCCACGTCCCATTAACTATTTTGTCCGTCTCATATTTGCGTGTGAAAGTTATGAAGAGTTAGTAGAAAAATAAATCGATATTGATTGTAAACGTCAACCTTCTCTTATAAATATGGCTTCTTCAAAATAAAAATAAAATATATATACTAATATAGCCTGTATGTCACGTAACGCTTTATTGTAAAGATATGATCCAGTTTTATGAACATGATTTAGCTTGTATGGGATCATATCTTCACTATTGTTTGCACATGCGCCTGTAACTTTCTTTCTGAATAATATTTCACCGAACTGCATCGTAAGAAACTCCACGTGTGTCCTCGTGATAGATATATGACACGAGTGATACAGACAATAGCAGGGTGAAAAGGTTAGTAGATAAGAAGGCCGGTTCTCAGAGTTAGGTTACAACAAACTGATAATTGACATTGTGCAAGTGAGCAACTTTGCACATATAGGGTTTCTCAGAATGCCTTCACTTGGGAGCCAGAAGAAATGACGATGTAGATGAAATCGTGGTTGCATGACGTCTGTTTATTGTTAGAGTGCTACGTGTCCGACTGTCGAGTCCGCGGTGGATCACACAGTCGAGTGGACAATGGCCGAGTGTGTGACCAAGCTGACGGACGTCGAGTGTATACAGTATACATCTAGAATGGAACCTGGAATATGTGTCTCTAATAGAAACTAACTAACACTTGTTTATAGGGAATACGTGCAATGGGTGCCTAGTAACTAAAACATAAATATGAGAGCTTAATAACTTTTCAGAAACAACAATGATGTAATTAAGGAACTACCGCCATTTTAAACACTTGAAGACGGGTGACTCTAAGTCTCGTTTTAGTCTAGCTGAAAGACAATGGCTGGCGCAGGTGTATACGTATTGCTATTGTAAACAATAGATGTCAAAACGAATAATTGAACATGATTTTAAAGGTCAGATTTGTAGGAATTAAGGCATGAATTATATGCTATGACAATATAAGTCACTTGTGTTAAACATGTATCTGTTCCATTCCCAAGGTTCTACATACCTGGGGGCGGGATAGCGCAGGTCCGGGGTTCGAATCCCACCAGGGGCACGGCAACTGTTTGCAGTAGAGAACTGTTCTACACGCAGTAAGGGTTCAATGCTACACTGAAATCTAGCGTAGTACCAGCCATGGTTCGCTAGTTCCAGCCGATTCTCGCAGGTTTCACCGCAACGCATAGCCACATAGCGTTGCGGGTGTTCTCCTTGCCGTAATACTAGCAGCCGCGATATAAGTGAAATACTCTTGAAAGCGGCGTTAAACCCCAACTCACCTCACCTCAACATACCCAATGTTAAAGGGGTCATAGCACATTTTCTTATAGACATAAAGAGATCTAACGAAATGCAATTTTTTTATCCCATCGGTATGTAATACCGTGGGATATAGTCATCATCCCGTCCGTCCGTCCGTCCGTCCGTCCGTCCGTAATCATTTCGTTTCCGGAGCAAAACTCGAAAACCATTTATCATATCTTTCTAAAACTTCACATATGTATTACACATTTACTTGAGTGGTGCCTTTTGATATTTTCAGATTTTTTGAAATTTTATTTTTATCGTTTCCATGGAAGCGTGTTGAAATTGAACTCTGTTCAAAGATGTGTACACATTATGTGGGACCGGTGGGATATGTCATCTTCTGATGACCCTTGTTACAAATTGCAAAACAGTCTTCCTTAGCCAATGAACATAGCTCTAAAGTGCATGGTTATGGTTCGGTAGCTGCAGAACTGTAGCTATATAACCTCTTCCCCTAGTATCAAGGCGACGTCAGGGTGTCAAAGAGCCTATTTTGGCGAAGCAACTGCAGCTAATGGTTCAGTTAAGGATCCATTTCCAATCCTCGAATTATATATAGCTATAGGTGTTTACACTAAAATGGCCGCTAGCAGTTTTCGTTTTAAATGTGTCACCGTTTTTTTACGACAACATATAATCGTTTCCTATAGTTTAAAGTAGTCCCTCACTCTTCAAACAAGACAAACCAACAAAATGCACGCTTATACATTAAAGTCTTAAAGATTGTATTCGACGAGAAATGTCAATATCTTCTATTTATTGAAGCCTTCAGGCTCGTTTTCACGATACCACTCATTGTGACAACACTGGTTGTGCAGTTGAATTGAGGCGTGAAAGCACCCGAGAGCAAACCTCTATTCTTACTATAAGTGTTGCCGTGAAAATTATAGCTGGGTTCCCTACCCTACGTCACGCGCGCCGCTAGGTGGATCCGTTTGATATGAAGATTTGACGCCGCCTAGCGACAAAGATTGGTATCTGGGGCAGTGTGAACATAAACGTGCCGCCATTTTGGATTTCTTACCATGGCCAAGACTCCCAAAGAGGGATAATTAACTCTCTGATAACTATGCTTAATTCACGTACCGCTAAATTTCATAAGTTTCACAACAAAAACACACTTTTTAGTGGGGTGCATGGGGATACCATTCCCTACATTCAAAGCACGATTCAAACTCATTTTAAAAGTCTAAATTACCAGTCACGTGTTGTTAAAGGGGACTTTACGTTTGTTGTCTGAGAAACATATGTCAAAGGTGAAACATGGTGTTACCTTAACGAGAAGTACTGACTGTTGCTGAATATCATCATTCTAAAACTAGTTTATTCAGTATAATGACAATACAAAGGTGAAAGTCGTGATTGTTGATAGAAAACCGGACAATGGGCGGTATAAATTTGTGTATACATTTGTGAAACGTAATTTGGAAAACTTATTTATGTCAAAAGGACAGGTATAGTTTGATATGATATAACCACAATACTACTGTGTATGTTAATATGACGTGTGGTGGCTGCTTCTGCACTTATATAATTTCATTAAGGTTGTTGCTTGATTTGTATTGAAAACAAGTAATTAAAGTAATTATCATATATTTGGCGATTTGGTATGACATACAAGTCGAGGGAATTTATTTAATTTTAAAACCGCATATGCGGTAGTTTGACATATACCATGTGCAATAAAATATCGTGAAAAAACGTGTTATTTCCGTTTAACTTTGTTATCATTAGAAGTTAAAACTCTTCATAAATTACTTGATAGCGATGCCAAAGGTCAGGATTAATACTCCCCTGTGTCATTTGTATAGTTATTTTGGCCTTTTGCTTTCGAGGAAATACCCCTTTAAAGTTTGTTTGATCCATTGACATGTTGGAGATTATTTTATGAAGAGCTTTTTCTATCGTCACCGGTAACACTCTTCCTTGTCATACTTTATATTTACTTACACAGAAACTCGTCATGCATGTTGTGAACAGTGATAAACATATCTCACCTGACGACCTATATTGACGAATCAGGTCAGGGTGACATCAGACTCACTCTTATAGGTCAGATTGTTCAGGTCAAAATCGATTACGGTTGTAACCATAAACAGGTATGGTTTGTCAACAACCAGTCTGCCGTATCAATCACGTGACTCGGGTGGTCCGGTGTAATGTTACGCCCAATACCGTGTTATTTTCGTCTGTAGCAAGCAATCTCTGAACACGTCGCCCATTTTATTAAAAATTAAAAAGGAGCCTATTGGAAATGGGATTTTCTCCTTTTCAAAGTTTAATGAAATAATGATATTTAAGTATTTTTAAAGATTAAATACTTTAGAACTAGACATTGGTTTATAGATATTCAACTTCCTTATAACACAATTACAAGGTTTTCTAATTGATGATGATAGGCTACCGTTAATGGCCAATTTTGTAAGGATGTTTAGGCCTACCGACACATTGCTACTGTGTACGAGATAACTATGTTAGACTTATATTGACATACATACAATGTACAAGTGTATACCTGTCAAATTATATAATGCTATACAGGTTGTGTGCGTAGGGTTTGTTAGCGATTTCAATATCATTTAACTTTCATAACGAACATACTATTGTTGCAGGAATAAAGCATGTTTAATTTCTTTTTTAAAAACTTTGCTTTCATATCATTTGACAAACTTTAAAATGAAAGATCTGACGATTCTTTTGTGATTTATTTATGAGAAATTTACAACAAATGCATCTTTTATAAAATCACATGGGGAATGGGTATTTGGTATTGTGTACGACTGGCGACTTCAAAGGGCGTCTGCTAATTCACGTTAAGCATATATAACTTAATGTAAATCAATAGAGTATTAACAACATCATTACACTTACTTTATCACAACATGAATCATTTGCTATGGAATAACAAAATTTACATTTAAAATAATATAATTCATAAGGCGGCAATAAAATAATTGGTTGTTCCAAAACATAAATATCGAATTGTTTGGAAAAGTAATCTTTCCTTGCAATGGGTAATTTGAATCACATAAACAAAGCTGCCGAACTTCAGCTTCACTTGAGATGGTATTTTTCATTGACGTCACAACGAAATATCATCATGTACGAGCATTAAAAATGTCTGCTTGGCAAAGGTGATATATGCGCATGTGCACAAACGGTAGATATGATACAGGGTCTCATTTCACAAAGTAACCTTTACTAAGGTTGACCTGAACTCTCATACTTTATCTTAGTGACATACGATCTCCTTAGTGCTTTGTGAAATGTTATAATTAATGGTTATAAAACATTCCAGAAATTGTTCAGACATTATCAATCTAATCGAGGTCAATGTCCTTGGACGACTGTTCCGCTTTCTCAGTACTTGTCTTTACTCCAGTGGACGCCTTGTCACTTTCTGATTCGGGACCTTTGATCTTTCCGGTGACTTTCGTAAACCCTTCCGCAAGAACACCCGTAAGCCCAGTAGCAACAGCACCAACAACGGCTTCAACAATTGGTTTAACAGTGTCAGACTCAAGAAACTTCAAGATACTCATGATGACGTCACTTCCGGCGTTGATCTCTTGTCGCACCTGCTGCCTTGGTTCTTCTACGTTCGCAGCACAACTAGCACTTCTCTGAGAAGCATCTTTCTCCGCTTGAGCTTTAGCTTCAGCAACCTCTCTCCTCATATCTGCAATCAAATTCTTCATATCGCTGATCTCCTTAAGGATGCGTTGGTTTTCAGTTTCTGATGCGTTTGTCTGCTGTTCCTCCAGACGGCTTAAGGTCACCTTGAGAGGATCAGTCCTTTCGCTTTCATTTTCATCCATCGTCCTCAGTCGTTGCCTGCACTCCTCTTCTATTTCCATTCTTTCCTTCTCAATCTTTTCTTCATTCATTCTTCTTATCTGCTCCTCCCTTATTTGAACTGCTCTCTCCGCTTCTTCGTACATATCACTGGTATAATAGCCACCCCCGTTACATCTGACAGTGTCTTTGATACGGACAATCAAACTATCCACGTCTTGTCTTCTCTCATCTTCTAATCCATGATTGTTGAAAGCGACGTAACGATAGTTACAAGACTTCAATAAAGCTTGAAGTGGAGCGGGCGCCTCTCTGACATATTGGTCAATGGTCTTGGCATCGTTGGTGAGATCATCTTTTCGTGTGAAGAGGACCGTCAGATAGTCCAACATCCCTTCTCCAAAGACCTTCTGGAGGTGTTCAACGGTATTCTGTTCCTCCTTGGTGAATCTATCCACCCTGAGGACGAGTAGAAACGCATGAGGACCAGGTGCTGTCATGGCAATGCATTTAACAATCTCTTTCGTAATGTCCTCCTGTGACAGGTGGGTGTCAAATAGACCAGGCGTGTCAACTATCTCTATCCTCAATCCCGATCTGATTCCAGAGGCTCGTTGACATTTCCTCGTTATTGACACCCCACATACACTTGACTCAAAGACACGTTTGTTTAAAATATTGTTGCCCGTGGAACTTTTCCCGGCTCCAGTTCTGCCTATTAGGACCAGTCTTAGCTCTTCCATGGTCTGAATGTTGGAATATTTAATCTCTGAAAGAAATCAAAGAAATGGTTTTGAACTCTTAAAATGATCGTTTCATACACATATCAATAGATAACATGTGAATATCTTCATTTACCAAACACGTCATGAGATTTTCTGCATTTTCCCACCCCTTGGGTGTTTATACGAATAGTTCATACCCAAATTACTCGTCCTAGATTAAGAGTATTATTAATTAGTATATTTAATCAATTATTTATTTTCAGGTTTCAGTGTCGAATTTACATACATTGGAAAGGAAATCTTAATGTTTCTAATGTATTGTTGTTACGACTTGTTTAACGAGCTTAAGCTGCACTGTGAGAGCATCCAGTCGTAACGACTTATAATCGGATTTTCAATATAATTTAGTTTATACTACATGTTTATACTACAAGTTGCAACAACAAATCGTGAAGTGTGAACGGACCATAAAGTACACTTTACAGACAATGTTTTATTAGAGTCTCACTTCTGTATATCAAAATATTAAATATATATGTTCATGTTGGCATAAAACACAGATAAAAGTAGAGAACCACTAAATATGAGTTATGAGAGACTATAACATATAAAATTCGTAAAATTATTCCCAGCTTTACACATTCCCAGTGAAATAAATTACGATGTAACTGACGTGTAAAAAGACATATGAAAACATAAACGACAACACATCAGTACAAGCATGCCTTTTCTCTCTCAACAGAGGTTAATCAACTTATTTCTTCCCATGTTACGTTGGGAGATGTACTTGAGTTACCTCTGTGGGGTGAGAATTGGATTGGTATACATGTAAAATACTTTGTAATATAATGTGTTTATCATACTAAAAATCAATTAGTGTACTGCAAGAACAATTAAAATAAAACCATAAACAATACCACCTAGATATTAATGAAAGTAAGTATTTAACATTTATATAAAGCTAGCATTAAAGGTGATGTAGCACGCCCTTCGTATTGAAATGAAGCGATCTCACGCAAAGGTAAATAAGTGTTACCAATGGCTAGATAATACTTCTTAATCTGTAAGGAAAGCGATACCTAATTTAGGTAAACATTCAAAGTCATATTTTAATTATAGAACCATGACGGAAAGGTCATTCATCTTGCTGTCTGAACTCTCACGTTCGCATCATACCTACAAATCTACCTCTCACACTGAAGAGTGCCACACCACTGTCGCTTTACACGTAGCACAATTTCCTTCCATTACGGATAATCATTTTCTATGGATACGGTGTATTGGGTCGTGTAATTAGATGTAACACCCTCTAGCGTAAGAATATATTGTATAAATCTTAATAATAAATGAAAAATGTGAGAAACATCATTTGTAAAAAAAACGTGCTACAGCGCCTTTATTGCTTGTAATGTATACCACTGAGACAGAAAGTGATTAAGCTCACAGTTTTGATAAAACAAGAGTCTTTTATACCGAAATAAAATAAGCTCAACTAACCTCACCTCTCTGCGGTTTTCAATGTAAGATAGGTACAGTCGACCGCGGGGCAGATAAAACGCCAGCTCATAAAATAAGCACTACACACGGCTTGGCTGCAATGGCCTTGGGTTTTTCAGCGAAGCTATATTTACCTGGGAATTTCCCCGACGCCTGTTCCTCAGGATTTGTTGTCAGCAATATTTCTGCCAAGGGTTATTTATAACTGCTCGGATGCGTCACGGCAAGATAAGATTACCGTATTCCCTGTTATATTCGTTCGTCTTGAATTGTTGTCAGTGTAGATTCAATAATATAAAACTCTAGAATTAACACATTTTAGGATGAATGGCGCAGATCGCAAGGAGATTAGGCAAAATATGTACTTAATTGGAAATCTTTTACAAAGAAGGATAACATAACACGAATTACACCACACTATTTGGTTTTCTTGAAGGCGGGTAAGTAACAGAAAAGTGAATTTACATCTACTATGCAATGTATTGGATACATTTCTAAAACAACACACTCACACACACATTTGGATACAATGAGCTGTATTTATGCTTCGCTCGCGGGCTAATGTACAAGCTTTTGTCCTCCGATTTACAGTCACGTGAATAAAACTAGGCTACTGATAATGTAGTTAATGTTATTTAAGTGTCACACGCACCAGAACATTTTACATACATATACATTGCACAATAGTATGAAACAGTGCGTCAGGCCACAAACTGGCCAATGAGACACTCAAAACACATATTTTCACGAAAAATAAATATTTGAATAATCGTTTCATTTTGGCTGCCGATCTAACGAATACATATATATGAATAAGCGTTTGTACAACCATGACCCTTGGGTAATCAATATACCGGAAAACGGCTCTTCGAACTGTTTACAACTCTGTCCTCAGCGTGCGACTTTGTTTAACGTCATCTGCCCGTTTTAACATAGAGAGGAGCTGTCACGAATTACATGAAAATTGTACACCGTACGCGTGGACTTAATGGGTACAATCTATACATAAGAAAATGAATCGACCCTCAGTCAATACAAAAGGAGAATTTTACTGTTAGGAAAGATATAGTTATAGTGCTGTGGAATATTCACTAGATACATGTAGTTATGATTATGTATTTGTTCTTGATTACGACTACAGCGTTAAACCCAACTGTTCACTTATATCGCGGCTGCTAGTATTATGACAGGGAGAAAGCCCGCAACGCTATATGGTTATGAATTGCGGTGAAACCTGCGAGCAAAGACTGGAACTAGCGAACCATGGTTGGTACTGCACTGAAATTCAGTGTACTTAAAACCTTACTGCGTATAGAACAGTTCTCTACTGCAGACAAAGTTGCCGTGCCTCTGGCGGGATTCGAACCCCGGACCTCTTGATCCGAACCCGAACGCGCCCCACCGGTAATGGAAGCTTCCGTGTAAACAAATGCATTTGGTATTGTGATCGTTATAATGTGCAGTGTATCTAAAAAGCACGACACTCTAATAAGACAAACTCTTTTAGAAGGTCCTATAAATATCGAAATCATGACTACAGAGCCTCAATAATTCTTTATTCTAGCTAAAGGGCAAGTTTGCTAAAACAGTATAAAATATGTCTATTTTGGATATTTATTCTGCATTTATTCTTACACATCATCCTTGGTACTGTATAGCACGTCGTAATATTATAATTATTATCCTAATTTAGTTCTTTAATCATCATAAGTTCCCATTCTTTACATTTCAATCTGTCGTCGAATCCTGTTTGAAGCAAGGATTCTAAAAAATATTTCAATGAACCGTAGGATCCTATATACTTATCCCTGACATATACAAAAACCTGTGGTCGTTTATTAAATTGGTATTCCATATATCCTAACATCCGAATTATAAAAAAGAACAAGGAGAAAGAGAATTTCTTGGAAATATTCACGAAGACGTTTATTTTAGTACATATGGTAAACGACCTCATTCTACATACCACATACCGGTAATCTGTTTCGAATTTGGCGAGGCTCCAAACGTGTAGCTTATGCTGGTAAGTAATGCGCTATCTGTGTTAATTTCATCTCATTGGGTACAACCAAATCAAATTAATTTAGTTTGACTTTTTTAAAATGATGTTGGTTGTGAACTATGACATCAGGTAGTGTTACAATCTCATTAAAATCAGATCATTGATTCGTTCCCTACTCTTATTTACCAATTTGTACAGATGAGTGACAACCCAAATTAGCAAAAAGTCTAGGGAACGAATCGATGATCAGGTTTTAATTAGATTGGGTAATGTTATATAGCAGATTTGTGTGAATTTGAAAAAGGTGTTAGTGATTTTTTTAATACCATTTTTACAATTGTGTGTTCACTAATGCACATATATTATTTAGGATGCACTGAGGACGGAGGTTACTTAAAGGGGCAGTAGCACGTTTTTTGCAAATTTTATTTTTAAAGATTTCCAATTTATAATGATTGTTCATGTCATTTATATTTTCATTAGAGGGTATTTTTATTACACAAACCAATTATCCGTTGTGGTAAAAACGGTGATGCGTATAAAGCAAAAATAGCATGGCAGCCATTTTATTGTGAACACATTTTATTATTTCGAATGACAAAAACGATTCCCTTGGCTTCACGAAACCATTTACACTCATTTTTAACTTGATTTTCCGAAGAGAGAAGGGTGTTTTACTATTGGTGTAATTATTTTTCAAATACATTTCATTGACTTATTTAAGCGAACAAAAACGTGCAACTGCCCCTTTAATATGGTTTAGAATTACGTTGGTCTGCCAGTTGTCACTATATACATTATATCTTTACCCATAACTGAAATTATTAGCTCACTTTGACTTGGTATTACATATCATATATGTCATCTCATATAAATATTAAAATGAAATACATGAGAGCATAGAGTACATGGGTCATTCCTTATTTTAACTGCAGCCTTATTCTGAAATATACTTTATATCATTTCATATAAAATTTTAACAACTTATTTCCTCCTCTATTCCCCTTTTAAACTGAGTAGGATCAATGTAAAGGATCATTTGTTATCGTATGCAGAAGTTTTAGGAATATATCATATTTCAAGTCAGCTATTACAAAAAGTAAATGTTCACCGTCACATCATGTTTAGGCTTTTGAGCATAACGTCCAGAAGCCGTCTAAACATAACCTTACATAGAATTGTTCAGAAATCCTTTTTAAACTTTCATTTCATCTCAGAGTAAGTAAGTTAGTACATTCGCAGTTTGAACTGTATGAACCATTGACACTAGAGTAATATCTTTGCAGAGTTCAGTACGTTCTTTGTCAATACACCTTGAGTGCTTAAGAAATCCATATTCAATTTGGGATAGAAAGCCCTTTTGTAATATTAAAAGCTTTCCTAACAATTGCTCTGTAGTGGAATTGCATTCGCACGCCCCTTGCGCAAAGTTTATCTTTGTATATCATGTTACCATGTTACGTTTAACCTGAAAAGCAACCAAAGCACTGTGCAACGAAACGTGTCAAATCTACCTCGAGGTGTTTTTAGTGAGTTATTGCAGAGATACGCCTTATCAAATAAACTTGTCTACCCGTAACAATTTAAATATGATGTTTATTATGTAAAGTACTTTCAGTGACTAGTTGAAAAGACGCGGTTAATGAAATGAACTTGTTTACCCTCGACAACTTAAACGCGTATTTGTAATGGAGGAAATTAATATCGTCATAACAGATGTAGGTAAGTCCGTGACGACTGTTAGTACTTACATTATATATTACATAATGTGCATTTAACATCGTAACTTAAGGTGTGAACAAAGAGAGAGACAACGTTCAGTGGCGGATTCAGGAATTTTGAAAGGGGGGGTCCAATTTTTTTACCATACCCGCCCATGGAAAAATTGTTTTAAGGGGGGGGGGGGGGGGGGGGGGGGGGGGGGGGGGGGGTCCGTTAATAACGTTATTAATATTATGAAGGTCCAATGCAAGGTTGTGTTCTTACACTCTCGGTTTTAAATAAATATTTTTCAACACTAATAGTGTACGATATGAACACTACGCAGAATAAACCATGATACATTTGCTGATTCATCGCGTCAGCAACTTGTTTTGCAAGCTTCAAAACAGAAACGATCTATTTTTAAAGGGATTTCCCCAAGCCAGTGTACTGCGCAGACAGAATCCCCATACACTGCCTGCTGTCCGCTAACTTCGGATCGTTAATACACCAGGCGAGAACGATATGGCGGTCACGGAAGATGTCTCTCTCCTTTGTTAGACCAACAGGAGTGAGGTAGGTTTATATCTTAATGTTTTCAGCTTTGGAAAATCACAAATCCGATAGGTGAAGGTATAACCACCCTTAGACTTAGGATGGTTTAGATTCTGAAGGTTACTGTAGCGTAACGAATTCACTGTTTTACACGCACAAGCGGTCACATCATTTACCGTTAGTCATTCATTGTCGATTGTGACAAGTTTCTGTGTTGTAATTGAGTAAATTGGAATTATTTCTATTGTTGATGTTGTACTATGTTATTTATAATACCTTTATTCTGCCAATCATCAAACATGTTTATGTCATGAATTAAGTCATTTGATGTGAGTTTAGTTTTATGCACGGTAGTGTATCGAATCGCGAGTACTCTTCAAATATATGTACTGAACCGTTGTTCTAGTATTTAGTGTATTGGAATACATAATGTTGTGATAAAGCGGTTTTCATACTCGTGTGTTTTGGAATGATAAATGTATGTACTATGTTAGGAATAAACAATATAAATGTTGCCTCTTTCCGCGAGATATCTACCGTTTCAAAACACTTTTTCATTTTACGCCCTATTTGTACCTTAGTAACTTAAAACAATAAAACCTTGCATTTTCTGCACACTCGTGTGTTTAGGGATGATAAATTAAAACTCTATGTTAGATATAAACAATGTTGCCACTTTGCTCAGGATATTTACCATTTCAAAACACTGTACCATATAATCTTCTGTTCATCTCTCAGTTTGCAAAAAAATGCATCTTTAACACAAGTTTATACTTTAGTGAGCAATCAGACAGAATCTATCGGAAAAGTGATAGGCTAATCATTTCGACCATATCTAATCGTGTTAGTAAGGATTGATAAAAATTAGATCGAAATAATTTGTATTAACAATCATTATAACTATCGATTGACAATAATTCTTTTTACACAGGTGTCCTGACAGAAAAGAGACATTACTAGTTCAAGATCTCAAGTAAAATGGGTAAATACATTTATATTGATGTAGTTACTATGAAACTACATGCATGGATGTAGCAACGTTCATTTACATGTAGCCTCAAAAGGTGTTTTGTTGCTAGAAAAGTATAGTTCATAGTCTTTTAGTTACTGCATTTAGTCTCTAGTCTGTTGCAGATTAAACATAGTTCCCAAGGAACACAATTTAACATATTTGTTTATAGATGCACACTCAAACAATATCGTACTGATTATCTCTTATAGTATAATCGTTGACAGTCTGCTCTGTCCGGGGATTTCAATCCACATGACTACATCAATCCCTGCTCCCATAACAACATTTTACTAGTATCGCGCATAAATAGGCTCCAGTCAGCCAGTATATTCGAACAATACTGTCAGTTTCCGGATTAGGGCACCGATGAGCGACCTTCAAATGTCACATCAAGACATCAATGGTTGAAAAAAAAACGTTATATACAGCTATGAAGAACCAGCCTTCAGTGATACGAGGTAGAATATAATTATGGAATCAGGGGATTGCAGCAGCCTTGTGGATACACATATCCTGATGGATACGTCGCTGATTGGAGGTAGCGGAGAGGGTAACATGACCACTGTCGATTACTTGTCAGGGTTAAACATAGCGAGTTACTATTGTTGTAGCTAAGGTCTGATTTTAAGGAGATTGAAGATACCCAAGCAGGGCAAAATGATTTTAATAACTGTAATTAAACAGACGACATCAATATTTTCTGGATAACAACTTATTTGTTATGTGTAGATAGTAGATACACGATATTTCGGAGTATATATGCTCATCGGAGGTTACCTGATTAAAGGGGCAGTAGCACGTTTTTTTTATCAAATATGTCGATGAAATGTATTTGAAAAATAATTGTACCTATAGTGAAACACCTTTATCTCTTCAGAAAATCAAGTTTTAAATAAGTGTACATGACTCAGTAAGGCCATTGGAATAATGTTTGTCATTCGAAATAATAAATTGTGTTCACAATAAAATGGCCGCCATGCATATTTTGCTTTATACGCAACACCTTTATTACTACTTCGGATAATTGGTTTGTGTAATAAGATGTTTTACCCTCCAAAGTAAATTTAAATGACACAAACTTTGATTATAAATAGGAAATTTGAAAAAATAAATAAATAAAACTTGCTACTCCCCCTTAATGAGAAAGCATATACTCGGAACCGTCGTGTATCTGCACAATAAATAAGTTGTTATCCAGAAAACATTGGTTTCGTATATATTCCACATCTAAATGCCCCTTAAATAATTCATAGTTTACCATGAGGGCTGATTATGAAAAAAATGCATTACATAGATGATTGCTTTCATAGTTTCAAGTATTGAACTTTCCGTTTAATTATTTATGGTCAATGTGTATTCTATTTTGTTGTAGATGAGTACTGGACCTGTTCGAGATGTCCTCAGATGAACTATGGTCATGAGCAGCAGTGTATGGCATGTAAATCATACAGACCTAGAAGTCAGCCATATTCAACGTTCTCTGATGCAAATAACAGTAATCCACTTTACTCCAGACAACCACAAAATGGTAATAACATATTACATTTTTTTTCACATGTTTGACCCCAGAAGTTGTTATTCATTACATGGCCTCAAATTCCATATTTCCCAAAGATTCGTGTTTCACTGCATGCAAGTTTTACATACGTAGTTAAGGCCTAATATGTTCATTGAGACGTAGTTTTAGAAACCAATCTATTTGAAACGTTTTAAGTTTCATTTGGATAATTTAATACATATTTGGTTTAAATGCATCACGTATTGAAATTGAATTTTGAGAATTGGTCAGCAAAGATTCAATTCATGATAATTAATTTGTTTTATTATATTTTTACCCCCAGTTATAACCTGAAAACATGTTTGTGTTTTTTTTATGTTTAGCTGCACAAATCGGATGGTCTTCAAAGGTCTGTCCCGCAGATCAGAGAAGAATTGTATTTCTCGGAAGAACAGGATCGGGCAAAAGTGCTTCCGGAAACAACATTTTGGGCAAGAAAGTATTTGAATCAAGTGCTTGTGGATCGTCAGTGACTAAGAAATGTCAAAGAGGAACTGCCGTCAGATTTGGTCGCAACATACAAATAATTGACAGCCCTGGTCTATTTGACACTGGCATGACCAATGCTGATATTACAAGGGAGATTGTAAAATGTGTTGGGATGACGGCACCTGGTCCCCATGCCTTCGTTCTGGTGGTCAGAATTGATCGCTTCACACAAGAGGAACAGGCAACAGTTCAACACTTCATACAAGTCTTTGGGGAGGGGATGGTGGATTATTTGCTGGTTTTATTCACGAGGAAAGATGACCTTATCCATGACAACAAAACCCTTTCTCAATACGTACAAAACGTTCCCCAGGAACTTAAGGATCTTCTCCAGGCTTGTCACAACCGATGCATAGCTTTCAACAATAGAGGGTCGACATCTGAACGCGATCAGGAAGTCAGTGAGTTCATGGACTTGATTGATACCATTCTGATGCAAAACGGGGGCAACTGTTACACCAGTGATATGTTCGTAGAAGCGGAGAAGAACATGCAACAGCGGGAAGAACAGCTGAGACGGGAAAACGAGCTTAAACGGCAGAGGGAGCGAGAGCAAATTAGGAGAGAGTTCGAGAGTAAAATGAGGTCGGAAAATAGAAAGCATGAACATGAGGCAGCACAACTCCAAAACAGAATCAAACAGATGGAGGAGGATGAAACAAAACAGAATGCCTCGGCTGATGCAAGCAACTCTATTGTACAGGAGATAACAGACTTGAAGTCCGTTGTCAAACAGCTTGCAGAAGAGAATGAGAAGGTGAAGAAGGAACTCGAGGCTGAGCGGCTGAGGATGGAAAGAGAGGCAGAGAAGTTGGCGAGAGAGGAGGACAGAGAGAGGGCAAGGGATGAAGTTAATAAAGAAAGTTCTGGAGTCATGGGCTTCCTGTTCAAAGTTCTGCCCCATGCTGTTGCAGCAGTTCTGCCGGGGATGGTCGGTAAAGCTGCCGGCGCTGTTGGAAGTGTTGTAACGAAATTGTTCACAAAGAAATAGACAAAATAAATATTGTTGGGCTTGCTTTGAACGAGACCTTGAATATTCCTTATCAATGTATGGACCTAGATACGATTCAAGCTTCAGCAAAAATGTATCTCTTTCTGGACATTCTTAATTGACGCATAACAAATACATACAAAATGGTTAATAATTAACATGTACTTAAAAGTGTACATTTACTGTGATAACACGTTCGCGTAAGAATAGACACAGACGTTTTCATCAAAGTTATTTGTCATAACATATGTTTTGTAAGTCCTACATATTGTGATTTATAAATAATAAAATATCCTGTGAAGTGAAACGTGTCAAGTTTCTATTATTTCAATATTTAAAAAGATTGAAAAATTCGAAAGTTCGAAAGTTAGTGAACACGTCCTTTATAACCTACCGGGTATTATAAATGCACAAACTGAAGGTATAAAGGAAATGGGTTAAACATGAAATAAGTACACTATCACACAACTACAACATGTAAACACAGACAAACGTCCACTTCTACATTAAATCATAAAATGAACGTCAAATCATAAGCAAGCCAAGTCAGCAGACCTATGAATTTCAGGTGCAGCGTCACTACACTAGCACAGAAAAGTCAAGAGTATACAGCAAGGCTGACATTATTCAGTGATGGAGACTGTTAGAGTTGTGCCTAGCGGGTTTAGTTGGTTGTTTCCATGTGTCCAATCCTGAATGATGCTAAGCGCTCAATAATAGCCAATGATATTATGTTTATGCTCTGTGAGATTTAGAGGTTGTTGGGGGATGGGGGAAGGGAATTCCGGGGATTGTTGGGGGCACAGCTCTCCTGCCCCTAGTAATTTTGACGATTTTGCATGAAAATTCGATGCGACTAACTGGACCGTCCCCCACAAAGATCCGCCCGTGCTACACGTTAACGTTCTAAGATATGACCCCATTAGATGATAAACGTACAATTACATTATATTTAAACAGAAATCGGTGTTTTATAATTTATTTAAAGGTCATGTACATTTTTTATTTAAACATCACAACAGTTTCATACACACTGTGCTAACCTGCATATGTATGTTTGCCTTAACTTGCGTTATATTACACCCTTTGGTTCAGGAAGATTAGCCTATGTAAACTATCGATTTACTATCGATTGAAGGGAGGTAACCCTACATTTGAGAGCAACCGAGTTGCATGCTCTCTAAAATGACACATGCTACACCCTACAAATATCAGTTATACAAAAATATCCATATCATCTTATCAAAGTCTGTTTCACCTTAAGCCTGATATATTCACACACACAATGGCTGGGTATAGGGACGTGTTCAACAAGCGCAACGAAACGATCGTTAACTACTGTTACCATGACGACACATGAACACGAGCGCTTGATATAGTGTCATGAGCTGACACACGTACTAGATGCTCGTTCTTTAGAGAACAATGGTGGCCATCAATGACAAACGGAGTATGGACACCACATTTTCGGAAACAAGAGTTCGAAATACTATATACAACCTCTGTAAAGTTTACAAGACTTGCATTAAGATTGAAGTTAAACTGTCTGACTTTAAAGGCACAAGCCCAGCAAACAAAATAACGTTGTGGCAACGTTGCGACAACGTTTTAATTTGATTGTGGCAACGTTGTAAAATAACGTTGTGACGACGTAAAAGTGTATGGTTTTGTTGACGTTGTGACAACGTTTTAAAATAACGCTGTGAAAAAACCTACACACAATATGGGTGCAACGTTGTGGAAAAAAACCTACACACAGCATGGGTGCAACGTTGTGGAAAAAACCTACACACAACATGGGTGCAACGCTGTAGAAAAAAACCTACACACAACATGGGTGCAACGTTGTGGAAAAAACCTACACACAACCTGTAGCTTGACACAACGTTATGAAAATACCTGCGCACAACCAGGATGCAACATTAATTATTTGTTAGCACCTGTATATCAGGTTCTACCACAGATAAAATAAAGTGTAAATAATGAGGTACATACAATGGCTTGTTCTGATCTGCGGGACAGAGCTTTGAAGACCATCCGAATTGTGCAGCTAAACATAAAAATAACACAATGTAAGTTCCTTTATCCTTTCAATCTTTTTATTGTGTACTTGGACCAGCCTTCATGCTTGCCAAATTACAAAAGGATCTTTCGCACTGTCTTTCTCACAGTTTCCTGAGCATCGCCAAATATTTCACCTATAAAAGATAGACATTATTTTGTATCCTTTGTCACAATGACGTTGTTGCCCTGAACCCTAACTGTGTGAGCATTTTGATCAACACTAATGTAAACTTTTCAAGTTTGTAAATCGTGTGTATAAGGTCCTCAATCATTTTACAGTATAACCTCTATAATTCGAAGTTGAAGGGACTAGTAAACATATGTTTATAATGCATCGTTCAATGTAATTTGCTTACATATATTTACGCCCAAAAAAGACATGTGTGATGTTTGTAACAGGTGTGAGCTGAACCTGGAGATACTTGTAAAATAACATATAACGTCTGTCCTCCAACATCAATGGAGTGTGACTGTAATACCAGATGTCTACTTCTCTGTAGGACCTACGGACAGCTCAGATAGGAAGTTTAATTGCTGCTCCCTTTTCGGGTGATTCAGTGATCACTTTTAGATTTTACTACCCTGTCCATCATTCTTATGATGCTGCTTGTTAATTGGCTCTGAATTGAAAGACTTCACCTCATGAAGTGTCACTAAAATTACTAGAACATTCAGTTCTCTGAAGTGTCTATTGCTGAATCAACTTAACAGGTATTTGAAAATACCAAAGGGTTTGTTTTCCTGCAATGTGATTCAGGGGCAGACGTACATTACAACGTAGTTTACATTGGAGAAAATTAGAGAGGCCAGTTCACTACATTTGTCGTACGACAAACAGAATTGTTCGAGGCACATAGTGTAAAAAACAAAATGTCATGCACATAACGCAAAGTCTAACACCAACTATGAACACATATTAATTGTCTTACCGTTATTGTCTATTAACAGCATTCCAGATTCCACAAAACTTCTTTAACAATTGCATGCTAGCAGAAAATTGCATCAAAGAGAATGAAAGAATTACATCAGTGAAAATCTGTCACGATGATGGACTGGAAAATCCTCAATACATATGTATATAGTATTGTATTCTATATCATGATATTATGATATTATAATGTCCTTTCTTTTAATTTCATTTTGAATACTGAACAAATTTGATGAATGTTGCAAAGCAACGTTGTCACAACGTTGTGTGTAGGTTACGTTTTTCATGCACAAATTAGCTATTCTAGATCACATGGATGCCCGCTTTACTTTCCAAGCAATCAATACAATAAAATATTTACATTCTTTACAATTAATTAACCTTCAATCGATAATGAAAACAGTGAAACGGCCGAAGAAACTCAGAGATTACACAAGAGTAGTTTAAATTGTGTACAAAATGAGAAATACAGATTGTTGAAAACGATTGAAAAGAGATTCTGTGCAGCTTTACACTTTTCTTTAATCTCTTAACTGATAACAAAGAATGAAATAGTCCTCATTGAGGTATATCTGTAACTTCATCACTTCTAATACACAGCGTTAGAATTACTGTTGCATTAACTTTAGCGTCTGCCGTTTTTATTCTCCAGGTTGTTAGAAATACATACCATTTAGATAGTGGACAAATATAACAGGGTTACATTTTGGATAACATATATTTAGGTAGTGTGCAAAATATAAATATTTCCGATTTTGTAGTCCATGCGGATTTAATGCAACGTTGCATTAATTACCTCCATTTGGTTTTTTTTAAAAACCCAAACAATTAAAACCTGAATGCGTAGATATTTTTCAGATAACGTACATGTATCTGGTACATTACCCGATGGCACGTTGTTTGTTACGAGTTCTATTTAAAAAATGGCGTGTACCTGTGCCTTTATGCAACATCAATTGTCTGGATAACACATTATTTAGAGAAGATTCACGACGTTTCGGAGTATATGCTCACACCTTCATCAATAATGTGTAAACTCCTCACAGAGCTGTTACGTCTCTCCTAAGTCAAGCCTTTATCAATAGTTGATGATAATGATACATGTAGTTGATCAGCCCTGGGGACAAGGTTGTATAATGTGGTGTACAACAGGTAAGGATAAATTTGTAAATGATATTAAAATTGTGAAAAAATTGAGTCATAGAGATGAGTAAGTTTTACAATGAGAAGAGGGCTACACAAAGAGGATTCGCCATACAAACAAGACAGAGGGTTAATGCTAGATTGATAAAACAACATTTCAAGTAGGTTTTATGGACATGTCGGACATGCAGTAGAAAGACCAATCGATTGTACTTAGAAGGTTGAACCAAAGAATTTATTACCTGAGGAAGTTTGTCATATGACTTTTACCAGGAAACAAGTGTGAATATTTTTATTACCCGAGGGAAAGCAAGGGTTATATATAAATTGTGCATAAAGCAGCCGAAACGTGATGTTTACCGACGCCTTTGTATATATTTATTTCGAAACCACCGAAGAACTAGCTACATGTACATGTATAGGGTTAACTTCAATCAATCAATCTTTATTACAGTACCTAGAAGGGCACATGCCTGTAGTACAATCATGGGTAAACCACACCACATATTATTTTCGGTTACAATATTCTTTCTAAATTACATTGCATAATAAATATATATTGCAAGGTTTTGTAATACGTGAGTATCGGTATGTGCTAACAGTTAACAATAGTTTTGTTACACGGGGGTAAGTATAAACGTATGATTTAATATATTTTAACCGTAGGCTTTTATAGGATCATGTCTGTTTTAAATAAGTTTCACTTTTCTTTCAGAGATGCGCAGGAATATCTTGAAACACTACACTAGGGTCACACAATATGGTCAGCTCGTGTTAAATAAACAGGATGGTTTGAGTAAGAGACTATGTCTGGGCACTGGCTGAGAGGAGAATAAGTTATAGTTTGCACATAGAGAATCTCACCCAAGTGTCTTCTGATATCAAATATATCAACATGAGTTGATAAAAGTTACAAATATCCGAGGCTTGCCGAGGATATTTTTACTTTTATCAACGAGTGTTGATATATTTGATATCAGAAGACACGAGGGTGAGATTCTATTTATCATCAAAAATCATTCTTATTACGTTTAAGGTCATAGCATTGTGACGTCATCATGTTTATGACGTCATAGCATTGTGACGTCATTACTCGATGATGTAAAAGCATTGTAATGTCTTGTAGCTGACGGCGACAGGGCATTGTGCAAAATCTACTGCCAAAAAGATATCTCCTAGGAGATATCGCTTGATCTCACACAAGCGATATCTCCTGTGGAACACAGTTTTGGGTGATAAATTTTGTTTCTACACTGCAGACTTGACGTTGGTGTGTTTGAAAGGTCATGAACAGAACTTAATGATTACATTCAATATTTTATCGTAGCACTAACAAAATGATAAACCTCTTTATTTTGAACCCCTGTCACAACCTTATTTATAAAGGCAGCAAGACAGTTGTCACCAGGACATTTCAAACCCAGGACAATAGCATTCTGGCGTATTTGGCATGGCAACTGCTACCCAAATAATTAATGTTTTTAGTAAATATGCAAGTGTACTTTGAAAATGACAATTCAATTCGATTAATTTATTATCTTTATCTTTACAGACAACTGGTACATGAACAAAATGCTATTGGTACAGAGCAACACAATTTACCAACTTACTTTTCTTCCAACAAAGATGATATTTTAATTTAATCAAAATTTAGCTTCCTAGCATTACTTGTTCCTAGACAGATGTTGAAAGTAGGTTTCAGTATGGACATCCTACCACGGCCCATATCTTAGGAGGGATAAACACCAAATAAACAAGCGTTAATGTCCATGTAACAAATATGTTGTACTGAAACTTTCAACTTCCTAAGTGAAATTGTTTCGTAGAAAAGGTTATTTAGATGGTTTAAGTAGAATGTCTGCCACATTTGTTGAGGGGGCTAGGATCAAATGAACAAGTTTGATCCTCTTGGTTGAAGGCACCATCCATCAAAAGTTTGGTTTTGAGGTCGCATTTGTTTTGGAGAATATGAACATGTCAAAATGTGGCCGAACGCCAGACAGACGATGGACAATCACCCATGTGATGAATCCATCTGGCTTTATAGGCCTGATAGGTTAAAATACACTGACGGGCAAAAGAAAGTATATGGCTCAGTTGTATTTATCATATGTATAATTTTCAAAGTCAAATATCTCGAGTTTTCGACGTCGTATTAAAAAACGGAGTAGTTTGTGAAATCAGTCAAAGAATACCTCTACGCGTTTTGATGTTTTAAAAATTAAATTTAAAATTAAAATTTTGAAATTCTCCCAAATTAAGTTTGATAAAACACAACCGTTCATATACATATAACACATACTCTGTGTGAAAATCAATAAATGTGCTTCGTCCTGCACACAATTACAGCATTTTGAACATGGTAGGGGTCATGTTGGTGTAAATTTCATTTCTTACCCCTGTCTACTTTAAATGATGATATTTCAGTTAAATAGAGAATCTCACCAAAGTGTCTTTTGATATCAAATATATAAACACGAGTTGATAAAAGTTACAAATATCCGAGGCTTGCTGAGGTTATTTTTACTTTTATCAACGAGTGTTGATATATTTGATATCAGGAGATACGAGGGTGAGATTATATTTATCATCCAAAATCATTCTTATTATGTTTAAATGAAAAAAGTGTACATTTCTGAGCACATCTATGCTATTTGACTTCCAATGCGGTGATGTCATAGCATTGTATGATGAAGTCATACATAGCATTGTGATGTCATTACTCGATGATGTAAAAACATTGTGATGTCATGTATTTGACGGTGACAGCCTCCGGGCATTGTGCAAAATCTACTGCCACACAATATCTCCTAGGAGATATCGTTTGATCTCATACAAGCGATATCTCCTGTGGAACACAGTTTTGGGTGATAAAAAATAAAACAGTCACCAATTAAGTCATTCAAACTACTGCCGAGAGGTGTTATTGTATCGTGCCATAAGCAAATGCATCTCTTTCTTTTTTTAAATATTGAATTAATAAAAAAACAAGTGAGTGTTATACTCTCTTTTGCCCGTCAGGTTATATAGCATTCTGTTCCTTGGTGTTCAATATATACATGCATCAACATTGGAATTTATTATCATTTGCCTGTTTAATATATTTGAAAATAGTGTAGAAAGAGATTTGCAAAATTCAAGTAATTTTCAAATTTTAACAGAGTTTTAATATGTTCGATACTTTATTTGTACCATATTTTAACAGTATCATTGAGATTATATTATATTATATTCATTAAAATTTTACCAAATCACTAAGCTCCTATCAATGTATAAGACTCTCAAGTGATTAAATGCATCTATTAAAATTAAAAAAAAGTAACATAACCCTTAATTATGAAGTACCTTCCTGACAAAAACTGTCAGTCCAGTATATCTTCTTTTCCACTTTATCAATGAACATGTCATATTTTTTTGTTTACACACATCAGCTTTTAATATTAAACAGTCTTGCTTTTCAAATCCTGAACTTCATATATTTTACGCTCCTACTTTAAACAAATGCTTTATGATAATTTTCATGGCCTATTTCCAGTGTGTAAGAAATATGGTTTTATTACTGTATATTTTAATTCGACCCTCTCCAAGTTTGTTTCATGACCCTCCCCTTGTGATATGTGACATCACGTGATATGTCTCGACTGCTCGGCAGATCTCGGGCAAATTCGGGATATGAGGACGCCGAGCGATAGCTGTGTTTAATGGTTGTGTCTGATTCATATTGACGCCGCTGTCGTGCGAACGGTTTTGTCTAACACGGATGTTTACATGACATACATAATTTACATGATGTAGCGTGTGTGAGTTTGGGAAGGGAACCCAGCTCATCAGATCGTTCAATGCAGATTCCAGTTTATCGGAAATCAGGAGTCACCGTTCCAATGTGAGTTTCCAGGTGAGTTTAGGTCAAGGACAGAAACGCTTCGTTGACTGTCCAAAATAGCTGAAAACCCCAGTCTCGAGGGTATTGTTGACTATACTATATTTTCAAACTTTTATCATGAAATTACGCGCTAAAACTGCTGTGCATTATAATCTAGGCTAATAGGGCCACGTATAACAGCTGTATCTAGCTTTGCAGCTCCTTTTCCTGAGTTCGCTACGCCTCTAAATCTTAATGTATTTCAGACTTTGATTATTCCAATTTTTTTCTTTATTTATATTTTGAATATTTTAAGATTGGTTTTATTTGAAATGACTAAACTTAGTAACAATTTAATCATATCTGTAAAAGAAACAATAGGTACATGTAGGCACAATGAACATACATTAATGCTAATTTGCTGTGAATAAGCATCTTGATTTGACTTCTTTATTAACAAACCTTCCTCGCCGAGAAACGTTGGCAGACATTTTGTTTGGTCACTACGACAGCATTTACGTTCTCTTCGTTTGCAGAGCAAATTACTTGTCGAATCCTCGCCAAATTTGGTACGTCGTCTCTCCATATCAATTACATGCAACCTTTTCTCATATCTTAACCTATAACAGAGCTTTTCTATATGAGATTTTAGTATTTATTTTGCAGTTGTGAAGCTATTGACCTAATGTTTTTCTTTGGTCTTGATATGTTTTAATATTAATATATATTTTTAAAATTACCTAGCTATTTCCTGACAATTGCATGGCTGTTAATTTGTCATATCTTACATATTTTAATGACAATGTCTATTAGAAATGCTACATGGCAGTGTTTTGAGGTTGAAAACTTTTTCTAAACATATTATGAAGGTATTTTACCTAAAAAGTTATTCATTTGCATCAGAAATGTTAGAATGCTATTTCTGTTTTTTTAAATTTTGTAGATATTGCCCAAATTTGTTTATGGATCCCAGACACCTTTTTCTAATTTCCTGGTTTCCGTAAACCAGACGATCATGTGCATTTTTCACGTCAAAATATTGAAAGTAAAAAACATTTTTCAGAATAAGTTTAATATTTTTTTTCAAAAAAGCTTGAACATAGTTTGGAACTTATAGTTATAGTGATATAGACCAGAGTCTCTAACTAAAGAAATAGGAAACAGGAGAGCGTTATATATTATCACATCTGCTGGACAAATAAACCAAGGCAGTGCTTCAGTTGAGTTCGGGTTCCCTAGTTTTGCCGACTCTCGATTGCATCGATCGGCATGCAGTCCCCCGTAAAGTTATGAAAACTGCAGAGTAGCCTCCCTTGTAAGAATGTTGTAACAACACAGTACTTGAATTTGATTAATGAAAGAAACTTTTCATTAAATATTTATATCGTACATTGTTACCATACAACTTTGTAATTGAACATGAAATTAGGTACTGCATGTTACTAACTGCATATACATTACTGATCTATAACTATATATTTTGTTTCATTTCGGATCATGATATATATCTTGTGTTTATTTGCCTAAAGTGTAGAACATATCATGGTGAAATAATAGTGTATTTAATTCATGTTTCACTGTGATGCTTGTCCTTTCAATATATTGCATTGTTTTCGTTTTATGTGAAATGATAATATTCCTAAGATCATCGATCTATCACATGTGTATCATAGGATATAAGTTAAACGAATGATTGTATGAAGAAGTTGTGTTAGTAAATGCCATTATATACTATTGCTACATAATGCCAAACACGCTATTTTCATTCTTCAACATACGAGATATATAGCTGCTAAATATTTTCTTTCAAAATATAAAATTGGTACGACTACATCGGGAAATATATCATCGGTAAAGGCCAGATCGGCTTATAGTATGGGCATTGCGTCGTCTGTAAACTTTTCATATTTACGACCAGAACCGCAACATCCCCAAAGATTAAATATTATGGGGAGGAGCCTGGCACGGATGGTTCACGTTCTGCCTTCATCCCAAACTGCCTGCGTTCTGCTTAAAATTTCAAAACAATTATTTTTCATATTTCTAAGAAAACAAGTTTGTCCTTAACTAGACGAGATATGAGACTTAAAAAGGACTTTTTGGGCTTGTTTTATGACGTACAAGTACAGACGCGTTAACACATGTGAGTCCAAGAAGGTTATTTATGTCAACATATTCTTTTATTAATAGAAATTCTTCATTTTATGAATTTTTAAGTTAAATGCCACACATTCTGACCAAAACCCATTTTTAAAGGGCGATTCCAACACTCCAAGTCTACTTGAACATATATAAATATAAACACATTATATTTTATGAAATAGCGGGCACTTCTTCATAGATTATGTCCCTATAAAAAATCATTCAAAATCGACTTTCTCCATTAGCAGTAATTCGTTTTTTCACACACGTTTCTTTTGCGGTTGAGTGTTCAATCTTAAAATCTCATGTCTGGGACTGGTGGGATTTTCCATCAATGAAACATTATAGAGAAAAGGACTGAAATATTTCACATATCGGTCATTTTCAAAAGTGTGCTAATTCCACTAGCACAAACATTACAAAACTTCGACAATTGAAATATATTTCTTATTATCTCAACCATAACAATGGTCATTGAGAAATAGAATCATAGCAAAATGCAATCTTAATGACTGTTTTATTTTCCCAAAGAAACTCTTAAAAATGCAATTCACAACAACATTTTTCATCCTGTTATCATGCCAATACATGTGCTGGAAAAAGCAGTTTAACGTTTAGGTAAATAAATACTAGAGGTCTTATCTCACGGAATTATGGTGTTTTGTTAGAAAAATGTAATACGTGTACGTAAATATATAGAGATTATTACACGAGGAAGTGTGTCATATGACTTTTACGAAACGAGTGTGAATGTTTGTATTTCCCGAGCGAGACCGAGGGTTATACATAAATTTGCACGAGTTTCGTAAACGTCATATGACACACTTTCGAGTGTAATAATTTCTTTATTATCCATTTTATTCCATTTGATTCGCTTTAAAATAACCAGGAAACGGCCCACTTCTCTTGGGACGGCAAGCTACAGTGACGTCACGAACAATCGTTTTATGACGTCACAGACGACAAAATACGGGAGGTCGCGGTGAAACAATGGTTGCTAGGCAAACATGATATGTGCACATGTGCTCATATCAATAATATTAACTCGGTTATTGTCAACCATATGGGTAATAAGAGTTATTTATTACCTATGCTAATGGTATCGTAATGTAACAAGTCATCATCATTTTGTTATAGATAATGATAGTATTTAATGTTTGCATTTTGAGTGTTTTATACCGAAATGAGATCTTAGAAAATATTCGGGTTGAATCACTGGTTGATAATTTACCACTTTTATAACAAAATGAAAATAAATATTCACAATAAATATGTAATTTCGTAACCAATGTTACTATTACTGTATGAAAACCCTTATATTGATATCAAATATGAAAGTGACATCAAAATTTCTTCTGTCGACGGTTTTTGGCACTCTGCCATATAGTAACGAATTTGTTTTGGTACGAATTCATCTACAGCTTTTGATTTGATTTTCAGTTACCTCCCTTTGCCATATTTACGTGAATATATATATGAATGAAAAGTACTACTAGCCATTCACAACATAAACTGTTACAATATATTCCTGATTATTATGTCATACCATTTCTACGCCTCTGCATGGCTTATTGACTTCAACAAACTTAATTATAACATGTCGTTTTCTTTTGTTTCAGAATATGCATATCGCTTTATGTGACACGATAGTCTGGGATGGATGGTGAGTGTCATTCCGTGATTCTGATGTCTTTAGTTATTCAAAGTTTATATTTCTATCTGTATGAGGTAATCTATGTTAAGGAATCCATTGCCTGGAAAATACAAAATAAAGGTCGCGTGAAATGAAATAGGAGTATATCTATTCAGATTGGAGCCTTTGTTAGCAGATCATTCAGATGAGATCATGGAGATTTTATCTTGTGATTACCTACGATTGGTCATTTATAGGCGTTTGATACTTGACTTATGTATTCCTTGTCACAGACCATACTGATGAAATTTGACCATGATTTTCAAAAACTATATATCTTTGGCCAAAATGTTGATACAGGGTAATACTGTTTCAAGATGAACAGTGGGACGATAGGAATTTATTTTTTATACACCCTTAGAAAATGCAAATATAACATCCATAACTTCGAGATTTTACAACAGATATAATATTTGAATGTATTGATTGTACTCAGAATGACACATGTACGTGCCTTAAAAAATTATTTACTTCATGTGAGTTTATTTATCGACCCTTGTGTCCGTGATATTCACAAGGGCGAAGTGAACACAGTTCAAAACGTTTGGATGCGTTTATTTTTTGAAAGATTGTATTATAAGTTCAAATAGCTTTGGCCGTCAGTTGTTTACGGATATCTCTTGTTTGTGTGTTTCAGAAAACTGTAATACCTGTTCACAACTAAAAATCCAAAGCAGAACTGAACTCAGATTCACAACGTTTGTGGTACAGCACACGGATATTGGGACCATCAAAGGCAATAATAAACTCGAAAAAAAGAGAAGATTTCAGAGAAAATTTGAAAAAACTATAGCTGCGTTGAGAAACACTGACGGGGGTTTTCTTATTCTCCACATCCTTGGTCAGGAAGCCTGGGATAGAAATCTCGAAGACTTTGATCAATGTTTTGGCAAGTGTATCGAGGAGCAAATTGAAGGTGGGCAACTATTCACAAACACATGCGAGCGGTACTGGATTTCCTCATTAGAAGGCTTTGACCAATTCACTGACTGTCTTCTGATTGAAGTGAAGAAAACGGAAGGAGTTGTAACAGTGGACTTCAATACAAAATTGAGAAGCGACTTTGAAAATATAAAACCTTTGTGCATTAACATTCTTTCATTACTTCAGTTTAAATCAAAACCTAGTTGTCCAAATCCCATACTTGGATCTTTCCAACCAATAGAAGGAAAGCATATTTCTATTGAAGAATCGAGACATGTCGAACTGAAATCAATTAAGCCGGACGTAGAAGAATACAACTCAGTAAAATCCAACTTGGAAGCTCTCCTCGCATATATATGGTCAAATCTGAAACTCAAAGATAATATAACTTCTCTCTCAAAGGTCAAAGGAGGCGGTTCCTTTATTGTTGGATTAAAAGAAGTAACTGTCTCACGACCATACAAGACAAAACAGACAAAAGTAGTAGGCTTCGAATTGCATGTAAAGAAGGAAGAGTTTGTGCAAGGGTTGAAAAGAAAGTTTTCAACAGACTTGTGTGTTTTGTCAGGAAAAGATTATGAAGATTTTGATGAACATAAAGTTGACATTCAGTTTCATACTGTTCATGAAAACCCACATAAGTACATTCTGGAGGTGGCCATAGCCCATTTTTGTGGCGTCGTGTTTTATGATAAACAGGGACCTAGAACATACCAGTGGGATAACGATTTCACCAAGCGAATGGAGAAAGAAGAATGGCTGCGTCGAATGAGAACCATCCGTATACCTGAACAAGTCGACGGAGAAAACAATACTCCCCAGGAATAGGGAGTTCAAACACTTGCAAACGATTTATATATCAGTGTATCATGGTACTCCAGAACAACATGAGGTTTCTTCTCGTATGATCATGGACACTCTACACATAAATGAAGAGGGTTCACAAACAGATGAACAACCAATTAACGGTAATCGTTTTATTGATAATGTAATACTTTTTAGAAATTGTTGGACTTTTACTTGCTATTTAGAATGAGATGTCTAACGAACTATTTCAAAAGTGTATGTGTTATGTTTTTTTAAGACACGAAAATGTCACGAAATGGTTGTTGAATGAAACTGACAATCTTGTGTATAACTAATTGAGTGGGTAAATTATTATTTGATTGAAATATTATTGTAAATATGGCAATGCCTCATCTTACAGCCGATGGAGATAAAAAAAAAACAACCTTACACCACATACACAATTCGTGTTTCAGTCAACTGTGACAGTGAGTCCAGTTGTAGTTACTCAGCAGGAAACCCGTTTCTATGTTTCCACTCAGACCACTAGCCATATCTAAAGTATTTAGTAGTTCTAAGTAAAGTACTGTTCGACTAAAAATGCCTCATCTCACAGCTAGTGGAGATAAGAAAACCGTTACATCACATACACAATCCTTGTTTCAGATAACGTGGACAGTGAGTCGAGTTCATGCAGTAGTTACTCATCAGGAAGCCCCATTCAATGTTTCCACTCAGATATCCAATCTGGTAACCAAGACAAGACGGGTGGGTAGATGATCATGATTGTCATCTTCACGTTGTTGTTTACCACCTGTAAAACGTCTGAGTGTGTGTAGAGTATGGCAGTCTAAAATATTATTTGCATTTCAAATGTGTCACGAAATGGTTGTTGAATGAAACTGACACTCTTGTGTATAACTAATTGAGTGAGTACATTATTGATTATACATTACATGGTTGAAATACTAGTAGTTCCTCCCTCCGTTGTTCCTTGAGAAAGAGTTGTAGTTTGATAAAATGTTGTGTACATGTTCTCGTGGCTAAAGAGGATTATAGTTGTTAAGAAGGGTTGTTGATAAAACCTATTTACAAATCATGTTTCATTTGCAGGCAGGCAATGTGTCCATTTGATGATTACATATTACATGATGCAACATTTATGCTTATGTGTTTTGATGGGATCGACAAATAGCTCTTCAAATGCACTCAATTAGTTATACACAAGATTGTCAGTTTCATTCAACAACCATTTCGTGATACATTTTAAATGCAAATAATATATTCAAGAATAATAACTCGTGGTCACCGAATGTTTTCCATCACTTTAACACCATTATTTAAATTATCTACTTAATTGTAAAATCCCTACGTTACAGGAGGTTTGATCAATTCAAGTGTTACTTATTATCGTGTACTTATTTCTGAATACACCATCAGTCTTAGAATACATCGTGAAATAACAACTTTTAGTAGATTATATCAGGCAACTTAAATTCATCATGAATCTGAGGTTTGCATGTAATTGGAATAACAAACAAAATATCATCTACCGCGAATATAGGTGAGGATGACGCCATACGGCATGTCGTAAAATAACCATTAAAGGGCATTAAGGAAATTTAGGGAGTTCCATTAGTGTACAGACAAGCCAATATTCCAACGAAAGTAATGCATATATGTTCCTGTTTATTCACAACAATAAAGTATTATTGCAAAATGTAATCGTGAGTTCGGTTTCTGGGTAGCATCTCTCCTTAAAAAAAAATAACATTCGATAAATATAGTTTGACCGTGTCAGGTGGTTGTGTCAATAAAAGGGAGAATGTCCATTTGGTTGAAATCAATCGGTTCAAATCAAAATCAATTTGGCTGTAGAGTAGTTTTTCAAGGAATTAAAGCAGTTTATATGGTCTTTCACTTTCTGAATAAAGTTTGAAGGATAATCATTATTAAAGATTGAAATATACATCGTTCATGGTCAGGCCAAGAGAGTCCGGACCAAGGAATGCCAAGATGGCAGAAGTTATATCTGAATTCGTCGCCCAGTGGTCAGCAGTTTGACATTGATGAACTAACAGCAGGTAACTGAGTTTTTCATTTTGAACCAGCTTCATAGGTTTCAATATGAAGATGGAATTGAGTAAAAACGAACCATTTGCATTTTGCATTTACATTTGCTTTTGGCAACCATATTGTATATTGTTATGGCCTTTCTACAACTATAAAACCAGCCACATTATTTGATTGAAATAATATTGTAAATATGACAATGCCTCATCTCACAGCCAAAGGAGATAAAAAAAACACATACACAATTCGTGTTTCAGTCAACTGTGACAGTGAGTCCAGTTGTAGTTACTCAGCAGGAAACACCTTTCCCTGTTACCATACCACTCAGACCACTAGCCATATCTAAAGTATTTAGTATTTCTAAGTAAGTACTGTTCTACTAAAAATGCCTCATCTCACAGCTAGTGGAGATAAGAAAACCGTTACATCACATACACAATCCTTGTTTCAGATACCTGGGACAGTGAGTCGAGTTCATGCAGTAGTTACTCATCAGGAAGCCCCATTCAATGTTTCCACTCAGATATCCAATCTGGTAACCAAGCAACGACAGGTGGGTAATATATCATGATTGTTCACGCTTTTGTTTATAACCTGTCAAAGAGCATGCAACATCGAGGCTTTTTTGGGAGTGTGGCAGTCAAAAGTATTGTTTACATTTGTGATGTCAAAAAACCTGGCAAATGCGTATTAATAGATGTAAAGTTAGTGACCCTTTGACCTGTAATACTTTTCACAATGGCTATACTCGAAAAATCCAACTTTGAAATAAAGTGTTCAATCGTATATGAAAAAACATAAAAAACATGGCGACCCATCTAGAATTTGGCAGTCCATAATATTACTTGCATTTTCAATTTGTCACAACTGTCGCTTGTTCAATAAAACTGACGATCTTGTTACAACAAACTGATTTATGAGTCAATTATTAATAAAACAAATAATGAGATACAGCGGTGCCTCCCTACAGTGTTCTCCTTAGGGAATTGTATCGGTATTTTCATCCATACTATGGTTTTATCCTCGGGGAATCAGAGTTTAACAATCACATCTTGTTATATTTTGCGTAGATTCAAAATGTATTCATATTGTTTTATCTGTAACATGGTGAAACAGATAAAGAAAAAAGCTCTCAGTGGTACTTGATTCAAAATTGTTTTCTTCTATCCAACTACTTCAACATTACATGTTATCAAACAATCCATCGTCATCATTTCACATTTTCGACTCCACCAGAACTGTTCCATCGCTAAATCTCAAATTTTGTTTGGCGGTACCAAGGCTATACATATGGCCCTGACCATTCGTCCTAAAAAAATGCATGGCAAGCCTTTAAAATCTAAAAACTTTAAACGTATTCAAACAATACCAACAAAGATGATTGCTATGTTAATCCATAAGATATAGTTACGACTGACACATAGTTGTACTCTGTCTCTTAAAGCCAACTTAAATTAAATTTTAATTTTTAAAATATTTACGTTTCTGGAAAACACGACTTTTGATTATTCATCGTTTGAAATATCCTTAACCAGTTGAGATAGGAGAGACCTTCAGATAAGATGCGTCATCCAAGAAGATATGACTACATCATATTGTACTAACAAAATTTCCCCATTTCACAAACTTCCACCTTAAATACAAAACATTATTTCCGTTTGAGCCCATTTGAAATAGCAAATTTAGCACCCCATGTGTATTTATCTGCACGAATTATATATCCTCATCACATACATATAAGATCTGTTGAAAGTTGGTATCGTTTCAAATCGAACTGAGTATCTCCTAGCTTCGTCGCTGATTGGCATTAGTAAGTTTTGATTATGTGATTTTAAGTTTCCTTTGGATTCCTTAATATATGGTTTATGTGCATCATGAGAATTATGAGAATTGGTTAGCAAAGATTGAATACACGATCATTTTATATTAATCCCATTTTACCTGTGGTGTTTTTATGTTTAGCTGGACAAATCGGATGGACTTCAAAGGTATGTCCCGCAGAGCAAAGAAGAATTGTATTCCTCGGAAGAACAGGATCGGGCAAAAGTGCTTCCGGAAACAACATTTTGGGCAAGAAAGTATTTGAATCGAGTGCATGTGGATCGTCAGTGACTAAGAAATGTCAAAGAGGAACTGCCGTTAGGTTTGGTCGCAACATACACATAATTGACAGTCCTGGTCTATTTGACACTGGCATGACCAATGCTGATATTACAAGGGAGATTGTCAAATGTGTTGGAATGACGGCGCCCGGTCCCCATGCCTTCGTTCTGGTGGTCAGAATCGATCACTTCACACAAGAGGAACAGGAAACAGTTCAACACTTCATACAAGTTTTCGGCGAGGGGATGATAGATTATTTGCTGGTTTTATTCACGAGGAAAGATGACCTCATCCATGACAACACAACCCTTTCTCAATACGTACAAAATGTTCCCAAGGAACTTAAGGATCTTCTCCAGGCTTGTAACAACCGATGCATAGCCTTCAACAATAGAGGGTCGACATCTGAACGCGATCAAGAAGTCAGTGAGTTCATGGACTTGATTGATACCATTCTGATGCAAAACGGGGGCAACTGTTACACCAGTGATATGTTCGTAGAAGCGGAGAAGAACATGCAACAGCGGGAAGAACAGCTGAGAAAGGAAAACGAGCGAAAACGGCAGGGAGAGCGAGAGCAAATTAGGAAAGAGTTCGAGAGTAAAATGAGGTCTGAAAATAGAAAGCATGAACTTGAGGCAGCACAACTCCAAAACAGAATCAAACAGATGGAGGATGAAACCAAACAGAAAGCAAGCAACTCTATTGTACAGGAGATAACAAACTTGAAGTCCGTTGTCAAACAGCTTGCAGAAGAGAATGAGAAGGTGAAGAAGGAGCTCGAGGCTGAGAGGCTGACAATGGAAAGAAAGGTCGAGAAGATTGCGAGAGAGGAAGATAGGGAGAGGGCAAGGGATGAAGTTAATAAGGAAAGTTCTGAAGTCATGGGCTTCCTCTTCAAAGTTCTGTTCCATGCTGTTGCAGCAGTTCTGCCGGGGATTGTTGGCAAAGCTGTTGGTGTTGTCGGTGGCGTTGTTACCAAATAGTCCACAAAGAAATAGACACAAAAGTATCTGTGCTCTATTGATCGAGGCGTCCTTTTCTAAATTAAATCGACATACATTCATTCAACATCTGCACCTAGATACGTTTTAAAGGTGCTATAGCACGACGTTCTCAGTCAAATAATGTTATATCACGAAAAGGTTTATATTACAATGGCTGAATAATACTCCCCAATCAATATAAAGAATTTCAAAATAAATGTACTTGGTTCGGTTAAACCATGATAATCCTTTCCTATTGAGCGGCCATTTTAATGTGTTCACATTTAATGGCCGCTCGAAGGTGCAAGTCATCTAACTGATGTAGCGATACATAGACACTCCGAGTAGAGTTTTATTATTGCACCATTATTATTAACAATCTGGCTCTTTATTTGCATGATACCTACGAATCTCTCTCCCACAGCACTGTCGCTTTTTACGTCGCACCATTTTATTCTAATAAGGATAACCATTTTCTATGGATACGGCTGAGGAGGTTGTAATACAATGTTTCACCATCTGACGTAACGATATATTGTATAAACATCAAAGACAAATGGCAAATTTGAGAAAAAAAAACATTAAAACGTGCTTCAGCGCCAATTTTATTCAAAGACGATCTCTTTTCTGGGCATTCTTAATTGACGCGTGATAAACATATATAAAAAATTTTAATAATTTTACTTGAGAATGTACATTTGCTGTGATAACACGTTCGCGTAAGAATAGACACAGACGTTATTTATCATAACATATGTTTTGTAAGTCCTACATGTTGTGATTTATGAATAATAAATATACTGTGAAGTGAAACGTGTCAAGTTGCTATTATTTCAATTTTAATGTCATTTGAAAAATTCGAAAATTAAGTGAAAACGTCCATCTTAACCTACTATAAAATGCACAAAAGTAAGGTATAAAGGAAATGAGGTAAACATGAAATAAATACACTATCACAGAACAACAACATGTAAACACAGACAAACGTCCACTTCTACATTAAATCATTACATTAACGTCAAATCATAAGCAAGCCAAGTCAGCAGACCTATGAATTTCAGGTGCAGCGTCACTACACTAGCACAGAAAAGTCAAGAGTATACAGCAAGGCTGGCATTATTCAGTGATAGAGACTGTTAGAGTTGTGTCTTGCGGGGTAAGTGGGTTGTTGTCATGTGTCCAATCCTGAATGATGCTAAGCGCTCAATAATAGCAAATAATATTATGTTTATGCTTTGTGTGATTAAGAGGTTGCTGGGGGATGGGGGAGGGGGAGGGGATTGATGGGGTCACAGCGCTCCTACCCCTTGTCATTTTGACAATTTTGCATGAAAATTCGATGTGAGTAACCGGTCCTTCCCCAACAAAGACCCGCCCGTGCTACGCGTTAACATTCTAAGATATGACCCCATGAGATGATAAACGTACTGTTTAATTATATTTAAACAAAACTCGGTGTTTTACAATTGTTTCAAAATTCATGTACATTTTTTATTGAAACGTCACAACAGTTTCATACCAGACTTAATTCCACATTGTGCTAACCTGCATATGTATGTTTGCCTTAACTTGTGTTATATTACACACTTGGGTTCAGGAAGATTAGCCTATGTAAACGATCGATTTACTATCGATTGAAGGGAGGTAACCCTACATTTGAGAGCAACTCAGTTGCATGCTCTCTAAAATGACACATGCTACACCCTACAAATTTCAGTTATACAAAAATGTCCACATCACCTTATCAAAGTCTGTTTCACTCGAAGCCTGATATATTATCGATGCAAAGAAAGCTTTTGACAGTGTTAATCGCCAATGCCTATGGTATAAACTTCAACAACTTGGTATACACGGTAAATTTCTGAACGCAGTTCAGGCAATGTATGATGACACATGGTCAAGTGTCCGTGTGAATGACTGTTTAACAGACTCGTTCCCAGTGCTATCAGGAGTTCGCCAGGGCTGTGTTTTATCTCCATCTCTCTTTTCTATATACGTTAACGACCTTGCTACGGAAATCAACAACTTGGACTGTGGTATTAACATCGACAATAAGATGCTGAGTATTCTATTGTATGCTGATGACATCGCTGTAATTGCTCCAAATGAAAAATCTCTCCAACGTATGCTGGACTGTATAGCGAGCTGGTGCTCCAGGTGGCGATTACAAAGAAAGTTGTTCACTATCGTACCCCATCTGTGCCCCGGTCGTCGTATCCATATAAAATAGGAACAGATGATATTGAAGTTAGCCACGCCTACAAGTACCTCGGCATTTGGTTAGAAGAGCACCTTGACCTCAACTTTACAACTAAAGAAATCGCTAAGTCAGCAAATGAGCCCTTGGCGTAATAATATGTAAATTTAAATCTGCTGGTGGAATGGCTTACGATGTTTTTACTCAATTATATAATAACTTGGTTCAACCAATTCTTTCTTATGGGTCCGCTATATGGGGAACAAGAGAATATTCATCCATCAACTCTATACAGAACAAATCCTGCCGTTTCTTCCTTGCTGTTGGACGAAAAACCCCAAATCTGTCTGTACGAGGTGAACTGGGTTGGACGGCGCCCTCCACGAGTAACAAGATCGAATCTATCAAACTTTGGCGTAAGCTATGCAGTATGGACTCTGACAGAATCGCTTGTAGAATAAACCAGTGGTCAACCAGGTATCGCAAATCGTGGCATAACAGAATCAAAGACTTTTTGAGTTCGCAATTTACATTTAATGATATATATGCAATTACTGATAATGAATACTTATATGTTAAAGACTGGCTTATTTTGAAGGATCACAATGACTGGCTTGCTGGACTGTGGAATGACCACAACCTCCCGAATGGCAACAAACTACGCACATATCGTCTTTTCAAGCACACTCTGTCTGTAGAGTATTATGTTCAAGCTATTCTTAACCGTTCACACCGTAGTGTCTTCAGCAAGCTGCGATGCGGATCATTACCACTTGAAGTAGAAGTTGGACGTTTCACTCGGCCTGTAACCCCATTAGATAATCGTATATGCAAATTCTGCAACAGTAACTCCATCGAAGACGAGGTTCATTTCCTTGTTGAATGTAGTTTTTATAAGGTCATCAGAACGGAGCTTTTTGATAAATTAAGTATTTATGATAGGTCTTTCAGCACTTTGTCGCCAATCAGTAAGGCAATATATTTATTTTCTGACAGGATTCATATCAAATCCATCGCCGCAATGGTTTACAATATGTTTACTTTAAGGAATATGAGCCAGTAATGTAGTATTTTACCATTATACATATGTATTATTTGACTGTGTGGTATGACTTGTATTTTATGATATATCTGTTTATAATATATTTTATATATGCACCATGAAGATTTTAGTGTCTCATAGGCCATATTGGCCGGACACTTTTAATGTGTGTGACACTTTAATAAAATAATCTTCTTCTTCTTCTTCTTCTTCTATATTCACACACACAGTGGTTGGGATGTGTTCAACAAGCGTAACGAAACGATCGGTAACTACTGACACCATGACGACACATGGACACGAGCGCTTGATATAGTGCCATGAGCTACTAGATGCTCGTTCTTTAGAGAACAATGGTGGCCACCAATGACAATACAATATACAACCTCTGTAAAGTTTACAAGACATGCATTAAGATTGAAGTTAAACTGTCTGGCTTTAAAGGCTTTTTTCGTGGCCAAATTAGCTATTCTAGATCATATGACTGACAACTGTACCTTCTTAGCTATCGATGCCATAAAACATTTACATTCTTCACAATTAATTAATCTTCAATCGATAATGAAAACATTGAAACAGCCGAAGTCAGATTACACAAATCATAAAGAGTCCTTTGTGAACAAAATGAGAATTCAGGTTGTTGAAAACGGTTGAACTAGAGATTCTGTGAAGCTTTACACTTTACTTTAATCTCTTAACTGACAACAAAGAATGAAATAGTCTTCATTGAGGTATATCTGTTACTTCGTCAATTTGTAATACACCATGTTGCATTAACTATAGCGTCTGCCGTTTTTATTCTTCAGGTTGTGTACAAAAATTGAATATTGCCGTTTTTGTAGTTCATGCTGATTTAATGCAACGTTGCATTAATTACCTCCGTTTAAAAAAAATAACTTTAAAACCTGAATACTAAATATTTATATATATACTAGATAATGTATCTGGTACATTACCGTTAGGACAGATCGTTTGTTTAAAGGGATATGCTTTATCTGTGCGTTAGTTATATCTTAAACAATTGGCCTGCAACAGTGCTTTAAGTAACCACAATTGCCTGGATAACAAAATATTTAACTGTTACCGCTTTCCGGGGGATATTTACCAATTCAAAACACTTTATCATGTCACTAACTATTCATCTCTTTGTTTGTAGGATTTTGCTGAAACCTTGAAATTAAGGCAATGTAGAACAGAGGTTAAGTTCGAAAATCGGTGGGAGTAACCGCTGTTGGAAGAGAATGATATTAACGTTACTACAGGTAGTAGCACGAACATATACAAAAGGAAGGAATAACGTAACTGAAGTGAACAGAAAATAGGTACAATATCTCACACACTTAAAACAATATGTAGACAGAACAAACATCTCAACAACGTGACAAACTCATTACAAACATGAACATCTAATCAATACAAATCAAGTCTTAGAGAAATCATGGTGTGTTTATTAACATCATTCGGTCGAAAAGCAAAGGTCCCCTTAAGGGCTTACCTTAAGTTTAGCAAAGGTTTCCACCAGTGAGTAATCGATTTGCTAGCCTTTATGAAGAGATGTCAATTAAAGGGAGGTAACTCCATATTGAAAGAGCAATCCTGTTACCTTGCCTCATAGCTGATAATCCTTTAACTATTTGGATGTCAGTTGTCATATCACAAGATTTCAAGATCTCATATTAAACTCCAACTTCCCAAAGCAAGGCATAACTGTTGCCAGTCTCCATTACTGGCTGATTCAGGCCTTGCAGTATTTCCCTAGCTTTGCCGTGCATAGCTATATATATAGATAGTGGATCGCAGCACCTGAAATGCATATAGTGGACCCCGATTTCCCAGCACAGTGAGTGCTCAATGTAGCGCTCGTACGGAGCGAAAAAGGTAACAAAGATTCCCCTCCCCCCCCCCCTATGATTAACGAGTATATACAATTGCTTATTGCAAACACGAGTTTGAAATACAATGTTCTTAATCTTCATACCAGTTGCATCAAGAGTGAATTCACATTGCATGACTTTAAAGAGGCAGTTCTGTCGTTGATTGTCCGCCATCTTGCTTTTTTGCAAAACGTTAAATAAAAAGCGCTATATTTCCTGTTTTTCCAAAAATGAACCATATACGTTGATGGAATATTAACAAAGTAACATATATTGTATTATTAAATTTATCAACAATGTCTTTTTGTGCCGTAAGAAATCTGTTTACACTAAAAGCGCCGGTGAATGGCTTTACTACTCATTGTTTTTATTTTTGATCATTACCCTCAGTAATATGTTTCACATGGATTTTGCAATAAGCATGGACTAATACCAAATGCGAGTAAACAGAAATGTCCTCAACTCTTAAAGGGAGAGTTCTGTCGCCATCTTGGATTTTGTTTTAATTACATGAAATTAAAACACGCCATATTGTACCTTATTTTGCATCTTTTGAATAACTAAAGACATGCACTATACACATAGTAACACATAACATGTCATAAAACTAACAAAAACTTTGCTTTTATGCTGTAGCGAAGTTTTCCTGACTCGCCGATGAATGGCTTCAGTTCTCTCTGGTTTTATTTTTCAACAAATGACCGCTTGTGTTTATCAAGTTGTGAAATATAAAGTAATCAAAATATTACCTTCATTACTATATTTCAATTTGTTTTCATCATGTATTAATAAAATATATGTGTAAACAGGAATATCCTCTCGAATTTCGTTTCCACAAAAAATACCCCAATAGAACCCTCCTTTTAAGGAATCACACAAACATTTGATTGTAAAGACGAAGAGTTCAACCGTGTAATTTTTAAAACCACGACAGGAGAGGAGTAACTTCAAGAATAAGTCAAATTATCTCTCTACTCCCTATCCCCTAATTCTTTTCCCACCGAACTTCCTTCAGATTTTCTATCGTAACCTCTGTTCTAATGCGAACAGTGTTTCGGCTCTAGCAAATCCCTGAAAAACGTATCCCTGCTTTTTATCCACAACTATATCTTAACACAACTATATCGACCTAGTTACTTACAATAAACTACATTTCTTGACAGCGAAGCTAATAACGTTCTTCAAACTTCATATTTCAGGACCAAACTTGGCTGAGATGTTCATTACCCTGTGTTCTATCGAATGGTTATTTCGGATTTCCTATATCTGTCTTACTTTTTAATCTATTTTCACTCTTACAGAGAATCGCATAGCCAATTTGGCCAAAAATCACGGAAATTTGTTTTAAGTCAAAGAAGAGCACAACATACAGACCTTGACAGCGAGGCTAATAACGTACTTCAAACTGCATATTTCAGGACCAAACTTGGCTGAGATGCTCATTACATTATGTTCTATCGAATGGCTATTTCGAATTTCCTCTATCTGTGTTACTTTTTAATCTATATCCACTCTTACAGAGAGTCGCATGTAGGATGTAGCATGTAGGATTTTCTAATTAGCTTATGTTTGATATTAATACTAGAATGAAGTATTTTATGTTTTTGTCCTCGTTATTATCAGCATGTGTATGTTCAATTTTGTTTAAAAAAAATGAAATACGCGTACGCCAACCTTCAAGTTGCTTATCAACTTTTTAAAGGCCAATTACATAATTATACGTGTGTATTGTACTCAACGTACTGATAATGTGTTCACCACAGTGAATCATGTTCTTATATAAAACAAAACAAAAATGGAGAGAACGCATATGTATAGTTCTAAAGTCTCAAAGAATATCAACCACTACACGGCGATATTGTAACCAGGTCATATCCTCGGACTAAAATAGATCCATGCTGCCTTACTTCCAGTGATAAACCAAAATATACACATAGTCATAATCAGTCGAATATAGGTATACTATAAATGATTATGTTTGATGAAATGATTGATTGTTTGTCTCAGGGAGATATTTCAGTACATATTATTATGAGCACAGGGACTTGTATTGCTGAAACTAATACGTCCTAAATATAAAAAAATCGTCCTCTGACAGCTACCTACATATAAATAAATAAAGGGATGTAACGCAACCAAGCACCCCTCCTCGTTCCGGGCCGAATTCTAGCTTCTTGGGAAATAAAGAAAACACAGTCGTGCATACATAATTAAAGCCAGATAAATTCTCTTTCGATTGAATGCAAAATTATCAAAATCGGTTCGCTTTTGGCCGAGCTATATTGATGGAAACTCGAGAAAAGACCATATTTTGTTTCACGAATACACCAAAAACCTGCCTCACAAAATTACCGCTTTCGATCGGATAAATTTATTTATTTCCCAAGCCAGAATTCGGGCTGGAACGAGGAGGGGTTACATTCCTTTATTTATTTGTTTGTAGGTAGGTGTCAGAGAACGAAGTTTTTGATTTAGGACGTCTTATTTTCAGCAATACCAGTCATGATTATGAGTAAGCCTGTGGCTGGAATTTTGCAATGACAACACAGCACGTTAAGTAAATCCGGGAGGGTTAATATATATTTTTCAAATGTAAGATAATATGTAATTATAATCATATATTTATAAATATTAAATAATAATATATGTAAATTGTGGTATAACTTTAGAATTGGTTCGCCACCTATTACGGTTTAGGTTTAGGGTAAGTATTAGGGTTTAGGGTTAGGGTTAGTATTAGGGTTTAGTGTTAGTGTTAGTATTATACTATTAGGGTTTAGGGTTAGTATTAGGGTTAGGGGTAGTGTTAGGTTTAGGGTTAGGGTTAATCTTTAGAATGTATTCAAGGTGGCGAACCAATTCTAAAGTTGCTCCTATATATATATATATATATATATGTGTGTGTGTGTGACGGCAACTGTACTGTACATGTGACCTGCAAATGAACCTAAAGTTCACATCAAACACGATCTACACATACATAATTCAGCTGTCCGAGCGAGACCAAGTAAGTACGTATCTCTAGTCTCTGACCTACATTCACGCGTTAACAGCTGGACAAAATTCAAGTCACAGTTAGTAAGGCTATCAGTAATATACTCACGTTTTTCATGTCCATGAGACCAAGAGGAAATGGTGAATGCCTGACGTCTTTCTGAATGCAATGTAGATAAAAGTATCCATGCCTAATTATACCAATGGTCAAACAAGTGACTATTTGTGTACAGTAGCCATATGATACTGTTAATACACAGTGTACAGTAATATATTGGATATTCTCAATTTCCTATCTTGAGACTCTAGATCGTGCTAGCGTAGGGTTTTGTTAAACAATTGAGATTTTTTTTCTAAAATATATAGATTTAATCCCATGATGTTGAGATATAATATCGGGATATTGCTTCCGAAAATGTACCTTTGAATCGTATTTCTATTCCTGAAATTGTGGTATTTTCAAAACGTTATTATTTTGATAGAAGGGGAAATGTGAAGAGGTCTAGGTTGAGTGAGACAGAAAAATACGGATAGCCTATCTGACTATCTTTACACGAAAGGGGTCAACTGACAACACAACAACGGCTCTGCATTCATTCATTCTGGTCGTCTTACTGTAATACGTTTACACTGACCACACACCATGGAGGTCACAATACCAAGCATAGCGTGTCTCGCTGTATTCCTATATGTCCTGTACAAACATCTAAAACCAGGAAGAAACAAGAAACTTCCTCCTGGACCAAGAGGCGTTCCTATATTCGGCAATGCTCTTCAGTTTGGAAAAGACAAATTCATGTTCAACATGACGGACGTAGGAAAACAGTATGGAGATGCTTATACAATCAAAATCTTCCAAGAAGACTACGTTGTGCTCAACTCGTTCGACGTTATAAAGGAAGCGCTGAGTTCCCCTCACTATGCTGATCTGATGAGCGGCAGACCACCAACGTTTGTTGGGAGTTACGTCATGAGGGGTGACGAGGTGTTCTCGACCTACTCCGAAGAATGGGTGGCATTGAGGAAACTTGTGATGCGAGGGCTGAAGACTTATGGAACTCACCTGAAGGACGTGGAGGACCTTGTTCAGACCGAGCTTGAATATCTTGTAACAAGGATTAAAGGAGAAATTGGGAAGCCGGTGGATCCCTTCGATTTCATAAGTGGATACATCACAAGCATCGTCTCAATGCTGGTAATTATGAATTTACTTTCAAGTGCATTGACTGATGGTAGTGATCGCACGAGTCCAGTACCTGGTATTTAACTACTATATACCATAACAGATATGAAGTGTGATTTTATTCATTTTGTTTATCTCCAGGAAAGTCATTGTCTTTATAAATATTCATAAACTTTTAAAATAAGGATGTGCCAAAACATGCACTCGAATCATTGATAAACCTACCATTTAACCTACCATTTAACCTATACAGACTATTTTAGTACAGGATTTCATGTCAAGATTCAGCAAGTGGTCACTGCAGCAATAAACTCTTCAATGTGGTGAACATGATCAAGATTCCAATAATTAAGTATCTTTGTCTTTGATGAGTTACAGTAGCTACAAGTAGGTTCCTGCTAATAAAACTTTGATATGCATAATTATATTTCAAGCTGACCGGTAAACATCTGAAGCAAGAAGACGAAGAACTGAAGTTATATGCTGATATAACGGACTCGCTGAACTACCTGCTGAGTCCACAAACATCACAGTTGATGACGTCATTGCCATTCCTACGTCATATCCCACTGGGGTGTGGAAAGGTTTATCAACGGTTACAGAAATATATGTCACATCTGAAATTCAACAACGAAAAAGAAAAGGTACTTTCATTATATATTTCAATATTGTTCTTAATTGTTCAATTCTTTATTTTCTCTTATTTTATTTTACTTTTTATTTTATTTTGAATGATATTTTTAGGCTGGTCAATGCCTTTTAGACACATAAATAGGGGGTGCTATGTTAGTCACAGTGGCATGTATCTGCCTCTTGATAATGTTTAAAATTTTCAATCGAATATATATACTTGTATAACATATAAACTCAGTAAAGTGTACTGTGTATATCAGGTTTATAAAGTTGGCAATGGAAATACAGTAACATCCCAAAGGTATGTTTACTTACTGCTATACTAAAGTGATAAATTCATGGTATTTCATATGCTCTTCGTCATTTCTTCAAAGGGGAAGATAACAAAAATTCAAATAAAAAATAATATGAGATGAAACTGAAACATAAAGATTTTTTATTATATGACGAACAATGAAATACTGGATTTATCAGTGAAATAAACTGATTATCAAACTACAGTGAAAATAACTTATATTTTCACGGCGATCAGTGATATCATTTGACGTCAAAAAACGGTCTGACGTAGCGAATTCGCTTATGACGTCACGTATTACAAGGATAACATCATATAATACATAGAATATCCGTCAATTCTTGACAAATACCAGGTTTATCTCATCTCGTGAGGTAGAAAAGTATAAACTTTCTACCTCACTCGATGAGATAAACATTGTATTAGTCAAGAAAAGACAGATATATCCTATGTAATTTAGACAAAAAGTGCTGCCAAGGCAATATTCGTGTGCATCGTTTTGAATGAACTGAGACACTAGTTTAATTCATAAGGCTATGGTTATGCCCATGTTTGAAATCGCATGAATAGAGAATTCTCGATTAGTTGTAGTTTGATAATAGGATAATATAGAAACTATTTCTTGTTTCCTATTTCTATATTCGCATTTACCACAATTCTTGAAAACGCAGAGAACTGACGACTTGGAGAGGAAACGTTGTTTCTTGGATTACCTACTGGAGGAAAAGGATCGAGGAAACATCTCTGAGGATACTGTGTCTGGTGTTATGATGAACTTATTGATGGCAGGTACATGTTGTGTTATTTTGCCATTGATTTAATCATCAAGGCAGCTGTAGACGGCACTGAAAACACAGTATAACATCGCAATAAGAGAATGATGATTTGTATTATTATTATTTTTGTTGTGATTTTTATATTTCGGGTTTCAATCGCAATTTATATTTCATCCCTCCTGTCTTTGACCCCATGGTTCCGTTTAAGATTATTTCTTCATGTATACATAACTAGATTTTAAAATGTCTTAGCATTTTTGTAAATCCTTATTTCTGTAAATCATAGATGTCTCAACCGAAATGGTGCCTAAATTGATCATTCATTTTGTGGAGGTGTTTTAAGCAGGGTCAGAACAAAATATTTCCTGTGCCACTGTGTAGACCTAGTACTCTCACGCAGGTACCCATGTAAGAAGTCAACTTGTTGTTTAAATATAAAATTCCACTGCATAAAACGGTCTTCCACTTTCCTACCAGGCACTGGTACCTCTCGTACAGCTCTCTATTCGATGTTCCTGATCCTGACAGCCAAACCGGAAGTACAGCGGCAAATACAACAGGAAGTTGACAAGGTTGTTGGCAAGAGTCGTCTCCCTTGCTCCAATGACAAGAACTCCATGCCCTATACCCAGGCTGTCATGTGGGAGACATTCCGTCTGTACCCGTCCATACCAATCACCACACCACGCTGCACCATGGCGGATGTTTCTTTCAGAGGGTATTGTTTACCCAAGGATACCATGGTATGTTTTTAAATGTTAATGAAATAATCCCTGCAGATACTGCTCAGGATTTAACGTTTAGGTTACTGTTTATCCAAATATTCTATGGTATGGCAATGAAATTATCCCTGTAGAATATGCCCAGAATGTAACTTTTAAAGGTTACTTCCTACCAAAGGTTACTATGGTATGTTAATGAAATTATCCCTGTAAATAATGTTCAGTATTTAACGTTTGATGGTTACTGCATGCCCAAGGATAGCGTGGTATGTGAATGCAAATATTATCCCTGTAAATATTGTTCAGGATTCAATTTGTAGAGGTTACTCCTCACCAAGGATCTACATGTATGGTGTGTGAATGAAGATATACCATGTATATATTGTTTAGGAGTTAACTTTAAGACGTATATCCTACCCATGGATACTATGATATGTGAATACAAATGTACTATCCCTGTAAATATTGTTCAGGATTAAACTTTAAGAGGTTACTCTTCACCAAGGATAGAATGGTATGTGAATGAAACCCCCAGTAGATATTGCTCAGGATTTAACTTTTAGAGGTTACTCTTCACCAAGGATAGAATGGTATGTGAATGAAACCCCCAGTAGATATTGCTCAGGATTTAACTTTTAGAGGTTACTCTTCACCAAGGATAGAATGGTATGTGAATGATACCCCCAGTAGATATTGCTCAGGATTTAACTTTTAGAGGTTACTCTTCACCAAGGATAGAATGGTATGTGAATGATACCCCCAGTAGATATTGCTCAGGATTTAACTTTAAGAGGTTACTCTTCACCAAGGATAGAATGGTATGTGAATGAAACCCCCAGTAGATATTGCTCAGGATTTAACTTTAAGAGGTTACTCTTCACCAAGGATATAATGGTATGTGAATGAAACCCCCAGTAGATATTGCTCAGGATTTCACTTTTAGAGGTTACTCTTCACCAAGGATAGAATGGTATGTGAATGAAACCCCCAGTAGATATTGCTCAGGATTTAACTTTTAGAGGTTACTCTTCACCAAGGATAGAATGGTATGTGAATGATACCCCCAGTAGATATTGCTCAGGATTTAACTTTAAGAGGTTACTCTTCACCAAGGATAGAATGGTATGTGAATGAAACCCCCAGTAGATATTGCTCAGGATTTCACTTTTAGAGGTTACTCTTCACCAAGGATAGAATGGTATGTGAATGAAACCCCCAGTAGATATTGCTCAGGATTTAACTTTTAGAGGTTACTCTTCACCAAGGATAGAATGGTATGTGAATGATACCCCCAGTAGATATTGCTCAGGATTTAACTTTAAGAGGTTACTCTTCACCAAGGATAGAATGGTATGTGAATGAAACCCCCAGTAGATATTGCTCAGGATTTCACTTTTAGAGGTTACTCTTCACCAAGGATAGAATGGTATGTGAATGAAACCCCCAGTAGATATTGCTCAGGATTTAACTTTTAGAGGTTACTCTTCACCCAGGATAGAATGGTATGTGAATGATACCCCCAGTAGATATTGCTCAGGATTTAACTTTTAGAGGTTACTCTTCACCAAGGATAGAATGGTATGTGAATGATACCCCCAGTAGATATTGCTCAGGATTTAACTTTAAGAGGTTACTCTTCACCAAGGATAGAATGGTATGTGAATGAAACCCCCAGTAGATATTGCTCAGGATTTAACTTTAAGAGGTTACTCTTCACCAAGGATATAATGGTATGTGAATGAAACCCCCAGTAGATATTGCTCAGGATTTCACTTTTAGAGGTTACTCTTCACCAAGGATAGAATGGTATGTGAATGAAACCCCCAGTAGATATTGCTCAGGATTTAACTTTTAGAGGTTACTCTTCGCCAAGGATAGAATGGTATGTGAATGATACCCCCAGTAGATATTGCTCAGGATTTAACTTTAAGAGGTTACTCTTCACCAAGGATAGAATGGTATGTGAATGAAACCCCCAGTAGATATTGCTCAGGATTTCACTTTTAGAGGTTACTCTTCACCAAGGATAGAATGGTATGTGAATGAAACCCCCAGTAGATATTGCTCAGGATTTAACTTTTAGAGGTTACTCTTCACCAAGGATAGAATGGTATGTGAATGATACCCCCAGTAGATATTGCTCAGGATTTAACTTTAAGAGGTTACTCTTCACCAAGGATAGAATGGTATGTGAATGAAACCCCCAGTAGATATTGCTCAGGATTTCACTTTTAGAGGTTACTCTTCACCAAGGATAGAATGGTATGTGAATGAAACCCCCAGTAGATATTGCTCAGGATTTAAGTTTTAGAGGTTACTCTTCACCAAGGATATAATGATATGTGAATGATACCCCCAGTAGATATTGCTCAGGATTTAACTTTTAGAGGTTACTCTTCACCAAGGATAGAATGGTATGTGAATGATACCCCCAGTGGATATTTCTCAGGATTTAACTTTTAAAGGTACTTCTTCACAAAGGATAGAATGGTATGTGAATGAAACCCCCAGTAGATATTGCTCAGGATTTAACTTTTAGAGGTTACTCTTCACCAAGGATAGAATGGTATGTGAATGATACCCCCAGTAGATATTGCTCAGGATTTAACTTTAAGAGGTTACTCTCCACCAAGGATAGAATGGTATGTGAATGATACCCCCAGTAGATATTGCTCAGGATTTAACTTTTAGAGGTTACTCTTCACCAAGGATAGAATGGTATGTGAATGAAACCCCCAGTAGATATAGCTCAGGATTTAACTTTTAGAGGTTACTCTTCATCAAAAGGATAGAATGGTATGTGAATGATACCCCCAGTAGATATTGCTCATGATTTAACTTTTAGAGGTTACTCTTCACCAAGGATAGAATGGTATGTGAATGAAACCCCCAGTAGCTATTGTTAAGGATTTAACTTTTAGAGGTTACTCTTCACCAAAGATAGAATGGTATGTGAATGATACCCCCAGTAGATATTGCTCAGGATTTAACTTTTAGAGGTTACTCTTCACCAAGGATAGAATGGTATGTGAATGATTCCCCCAGTAGATATTGCTCAGGATTTAACTTTAAGAGGTTACTCTTCACCAAGGATAGAATGGTATGTGAATGATACCCCCAGTAGATATTGCTCAGGATTTAACTTTTAGAGGTTACTCTTCACCAAGGATAGAATGGTATGTGAATGAAACCCCCAGTAGATATTGCTCAGGATTTCACTTTTAGAGGTTACTCTTCACCAAGGATAGAATGGTATGTGAATGATACCCCCAGTAGATATTGCTCAGGATTTAACTTTTAGAGGTTACTCTTCACCAAGGATAGAATGGTATGTGAATGAAACCCCCAGTAGATATTGCTCAGGATTTCACTTTTAGAGGTTACTCTTCACCAAGGATAGAATGGTATGTGAATGAAACCCCCAGTAGCTATTGTTAAGGATTTAACTTTTAGAGGTTACTCTTCACCAAAGATAGAATGGTATGTGAATGAAACCCCCAGTAGATATTGCTCATGATTTAACTTTTAGAGGTTACTCTTCACCAAGGATAGAATGGTATGTGAATGAAACCCCCAGTAGATATTGCTCAGGATTTAACTTTTAAAGGTTACTCTTCACCAAGGATAGAATGGTATGTGAATGAAACCCCCAGTAGATATTGCTCAGGATTTAACTTTTAGAGGTTACTCTTCACCAAGGATAGAATGGTATGTGAATGAACCCCCCAGTAGATATTGCTCAGGATTTAACTTTGATAGGTTACTCTTCACCAATGATAGAATGGTATGTGAATGATACCCCCATTAGATATTGCTCAGGATTTAACTTTAAGAGGTTACACTTCACCAAGGATAGAATGGTATGTGAATGAAACCCCCAGTAGATATTGCTCAGGCTTTAACTTTTAGAGGTTACTCTTCACCAAGGATAGAATGGTATGTGAACGATACCCCCAGTAGATATTGCTCAGGATTTAACTTTAAGAGGTTACTCTTCACCAAGGATAGAATGGTATGTGAATGATACCCCAATTAGATATTGCTCAGGATTTAACTTTTAGAGGTTACTTATTATCCAAGGATAGTATGGTATGTGCATGACATTATCCCTGTTGATATTACTTAACAAGTAACTGTTAGAAGTTATATCTTACCATAGGATATTATCATATGTGAATTGAGTTATACCTGTACATATTGCGCTGTGTGTAATGATAATGATTTTTAATATATAAAAACATAGTAACTGAATTCGTCATTTGGATATTAACGTCATGCCTAAGTTGATTGTAAGAAAGGCAAGAAAGGAAAATCGTTCTGTTCTCTAGTTAGACATTATATTACTACTACACTTTGAAACAGATTATTTCATGTTTTGCTGTATCAGGTAATAACCAATTTACTTCCAAATGTATTAAAGGGAAATAGTAAATACAGTGTTTCTATATTCATCTTACCGCGAACAAGGACACATTAAATGCAGTTCTAATTCATTGTGTTTGGTTAAAGCCAGTTTAATATTTGCCACTTTCACTTTGGACTTTTAAAGATATTTCCTTGCTCAACACACATATTATGTCAGATAGGTTTGTGGCATGGTCTGACCTATAGAGACCAAACCCTTAAAGGGGCAGTAGCACGTTTTTTCGGTCCATGAAATTTATTTGAAAAATAATGTCACCAATAGTAAAAACACCCTTCTCTCTTCGGAAAATCAAGTTAAAAAATGAGTGTACATGTTTCCGTAAAGAAATGGAAATAATGTTTGTCATTCAATATAATAAAATGTGTTCACAATAAAATGGCCGCCATGCAATGCTTCATAAGCAACACCGTTATTACCACTACAGATAATTGGGTTGTGTAATATGATGTTTTATCCTCTAAAGTAAACATTAATGACATAAACTATCATTATAAATGGGAAATTTCAAAAAATAAAATTTCAAAAAAACGTGCTACTGCCCCTTTAAAATCCATGTTTCAACCAAATGTCTAGAATAACTAGATTTTGTGATTATATGCCTTATCAATGTGGATTGTGAAGTGTTAGTTTGATGACTGTCACCTGTAATAAATACCACTTGATTATGCCTTATATTATTTAATGTGTTAGTTTAACTTAACATATACTAAATAATACAAATTCGATGAGTGAAAGCTTGAATATTTAACGTTTGCCTGTGTATATCATGTTATTTACGCCAGTTCATCTACATGTATATGTATTAATGATATAATTGAAAAGTTTCTATCAATCATTTGACGACTCATATTTAATTGTAGATATTTTACAACATCTGGGGTGTTCTCCATGACGAAAACTTCTGGGAGTCTCCTTGGGAATTCAAACCATCTCGTTTCCTTGACAACACAGGTGAACTCATACCACCTGAAGATGGACGCCGTCAAAGGTAAGACGACGTTTCAAAGTAATATTGATATGTTATTTGTTTTGGAAGTGTGACTTACATGGTCAGCATTCATGTAGTATTTCATTTTGCAATATTACGTTAAATAAATGTGTTGATAGTCATATGTCATACGCAAGAAGAATGTACTGTGTTTGAAGTTCAGAAACACGTTTCACAACAGCTACAGTTTTGAAGTACGAGGTTATGAAAGAGGGATAAAAGTTCCTACATGTACGTCGTTCATAAAGAATTCAGAAGTTATCAAGAAAAATATGCAGAGACTATAAAAGAGGACATCCTAAAATTTAAAGGTTGGAATATTGTATTTTTAACACGATCCTTCCTTTATCCCTAATGCAAGATATGTTTCTTCAAAATTATTTTCGATTATTATGAGAAAAAACAAATTTCTAAGATGTTGTTTATGTGTCATATAGTTCAACTTCGTTCTTAAATATGTGTTTTCAGAATGATTGCATTTGGAGTTGGTAAACGGATGTGTCTTGGAGAAGTATTAGCTCGACTCAGAATATTTTTGGCCTGTGCTGCCATTCTACAGAACTTTGACCTGGTTCCTGACCCCTCTCAACCACTGCCAGATACTGACCCCAGAACATTCGACGTCAGCGGACTGCTGACTGCACCACAGTATAAAATCATCTTCAAACCGAGGACCCCTTAAAGGGGCAGTAGCACGTTTTTTCCCTCAAATAAGTCGATGAAATGAATTTGAAAGATAATGTCACCAATAGTAAAACACCCTTCCCTCTTCGGAAAATCAAGTTAAAAATGAGTGTACATGGTTTCGTAAAGTCATGGGAATCGTTTTTGTCATTCGAAATAATTAAATGTGTTCACAATAAAATGGCCGCCATGCAATTTTTGCTTTTTACGCAACACCTTTCAGGGGTCGAAAATAGTTAAAAACTGCACTTGCCCTGCAGGGCAAGTGATAAATAATTTCTACTAGTCCTTCTGCAATTGTACTGGTCCTACAAAATCAAACAATAACGAACAATGAATGCAAATTGAACTTATATTTAGTCTAAAATATGTGTTTGTCATAATACAATTTAAATACATTGAAACTGACTTTGATATAAATCTGAATCTTATATCTCTGCCATAAGTAAACCCTTGATACAAGTGTTTTTGACAATACAGTGTACCAAAGGCAGTGGCACTGTTCACCAGTTGTTACAGTATACGTATACTATTGACAAGAATGATTCATTGCTGTATGATATCCAATCAAGATGTCACATTAGACTAAATCAAACTCACAAGTTCAACAGACAGTCCATAATCATGTTCGTATATTTTGAAATAAATATTCTGTCACACGACAGTTTGTTGAATTTAGCCTACATTTTCACATGTTCTTGTTTTATTCCATGTGCAGATGTGGTGAATACCTTCTTCTAACTGTATAATACTGTAATAATACACGACATAGGAAATGAGCAAAATTGACAATAAATTTGATCATCTTCAAGTCACACTCAAATCAAAACCAAGAGAAACTTGTCTTTTGTTGTCAAAATGAATTTTGGATATTTTATCCTTTCGTAATATTGAATAATATGTTTTTTAGTGTTTCCTTAAAGTACAGATTTAAAACGCTATGAAGAGATCAAGGATTTAGATATCAAAATCATTGGAAGAGATGAAAGATCGTGTATGAGTGACCTACATTCATGTTACGGCGATGGCTGAAAAGGGAGATATTCAAAACATAACACAATATAACAACTGTCATAATAACCGAAATTGGTAATTTAATTGAAATACCAACACAAATCCTCGTCAAATATTTGTATTTATGTCAGTCTTCATGAAAACTCAAACGTATTCTTCGGTAGTCAACTGTACAGTAAACAGATAAGCAGGGAATTCCCTGATGACCTGTCAATCGCTGATTGGTCAAGTTTTCGGGGATGCCCGTTCTGATTGGCTGATGGATAAATAAGCGCGTGTGATTATCAGATAAAGATAAACAGCCAACACTCGCAATATCTAGAAATTTTTAAAGACTTGTGTGGTTTCTAAAAGAGTTTTGAGTGAATCTAAAAGAAGTATATGACCTTAAAGATTGATAATCTCAAACATTCAGGTCAGAAAAAGCACTCGTCCTACAGGACGAGCAATATTACATTTTCCACTTGCCCGAGTCAAATGTCACTCGTCAATACGAGTGGACGAGTGTTATGTTCGACCCTTGCCTTTATTACCACTATGAATAATTGGTTTGTGTAATAAGATGTTTAACCCTCAAAATCATTATAAATGGGAAATTTGAAAAAATAAAATTTGCAAAAAATGTGCTACTGCCCCTTTAAATGTAATCTGCCTGATTGTGAAAAAAACCCATTTACAATTTAAGCAGAAAAGATTTAAAGCCAAATTTCAATCATAAACAGATAATATTAATTATGCAAATACATTGCTTACTCAAACAATGAACAACATTCTTTGCGTTTTGGTCATCACTCCATAATATCAATAACCTTAAACTTAATGACCATCTTTTTCCTCCACTCAATCCTTTTATTTACAATGTGCTGGAATAAACTGTTGTTTACAATGATTAGACCATATCATTGTGTATTATGATTGTCAACACTCTTTAACATGACATGCAAATCAACAAGGATTGTATGTTTTATTCCGTCTGTACCAACAATTGTAAACATTGTCATTATGCTTGTATACATATGCCATGTAATGTGCTTTCCTGGGAATAAAAACATACAAAAAAATCTTCAAACCAAGGATGTCACATGGGGAGAAAATGTGGGAAAATTACACGAATTGACCTCGATGTACTTTCTCTGAATAAAATCCACCATGGTACAAGATATATAATATTTTATTATATGATTGCAGGTGAAATACCGGGATCTATCAATGAAAATAAACCATGTTATCAGTCATTAGTGACTGATATAACAGTGACCTGACGTCATAAAACAATGCTCCGACGTCATGACACGTTCATGACGTCACATTGTTGCTGAGGCGACAGACTCATTCTGGAGCCGACTTAACGTAAATGCAAGTCGATTTCGGTGAATATGCAAGGATTTGGTCATATAATAAATAGAAAATTTTCTTTTCTTGACAAATACCATGTTTATCTCATCTCGTTGGGTACGAAAGTTCTATATTTTCACTCGTGGCTGCGCCACTCGTTAAAATATAACCTTTCTACCTCACTCGATGAGATAAACATGGTATTAGTCAAGAAAAGACAAATATCCTCTATACATTACCAAAAGAACGTTTACATGACGGGTTCAAAGATACAATACAAGTACTGCTCTAGGCGTTGCTCGCAATCAGCCTGCTTCTATTGTCAGATAATGGTTATTGACTTATAATCATAAACATGCTCATATGATGAAACCAGTTAACTGACAATAGTCTGCTTTAGAGCTTATTTCAGTACTGTGATGATGGCTCTTATTGCACTTTGATGTTTTATAGGTTCATGTGTCTGCAGTGGCGGATCCAAAACATTTGTTGTCCCATACCCGCCATACCCATACAGATGGTTTTGCTATATTAAATCAACTAGCCCTGCTGTTTGTCTGTGCTATATACAGTAGAAAACGAATATAACTCACTTCAAGGGTCCAAATAATTCAGTTTGCTACATCCGGTGTTTGCTATTCGCGTTTGGCATATTACATAGGCTTTTGACGGGACTTGTAAATGTGTTCGCTTTATCCGTTTGTACGCTATATCCGTGTTCGCTATATCCATGTTCTACTGTAGATGGTAATGCCGAAAAAATAAAAGTTCCAGTTTTAAACAAATGAGATATTGCTTATAAAGCAACGAAGCATTTTCAAATTCAGTTGTTATCTGAGCTTATCTGAGTTTTGTTATATGTTATGTTATCACTGAGCGATATAGGAAAGTGACATATGGCTTGTTTATGCTTGTTTTATGTCTGACAGTACCAAAAGCGTCAACATGTCACAAGAAGGTACATTTAATTTACTTAATTTCAAGTTTTCATATTTTCTAAGCTTAAATGCTTAATAATATGTCCAAAAAGCCAATTCATTTTCAATTCTTTATTTTCATATATAAATTTTATGGTACGAGATCACTATTATATAATATGTATTTAACTGTACAACTCAGAATACAAACTCCTAATATAGATGTGAAGCTACACATTTGCACTCCATCATTTCAGTCAAGTTTAATGAACAAGGCACATCCCGAATCTCAGCAATTTATCAGCGATTAACGTTTTTAACATTGGATTATTTCCTGACGTTGTTTGGACAAGAAAGTTTCCAATATAATAGTCGATTGAGAATTACATTTTGTGAAAGTGAAAATGTAACATTTTATATGACATGGTTGATGTCAAACAAAGTTTCAGATACTTGGTTTCTTGCACATATAGTGAAAAGTTCTCGTCAAAATACTTTACAAAAGTACTTTATTTGCAATGACTAATATACTCGCTGCCATCAGAGGGTGATCGGATAAGAAAGCTCCAATGCAGCGCGTGCAGCCAGTGATTGCTGTCACGTTCCAAAAGGCAAACTTCTAACTCATACGCTTCGCAAAATAACTCCGTACAAAGACACCAGAAAAGAGGCCATCAATCGAATATTGTTGTGGTTGTATATTTTACATCGCATTATTGAAACAAATACATTTTTCGTTCATTTGCCGAGATCATTAAACATGATAAATTTAACCAAAAAACAGAGACAATACTTATATTCCTATGCCTAACGCATAATACACCCGATTACTCGGTATGTTGACTAAGCCTATGGTTCTTGGCTATATTCAATTGTTGTCAACTGGATTGACAACAATGACAGTGTCACTACCGTAGAGTTACTCGGGGGGAGAGCGTCCTGACTTGGAGGTTGGTATATGTACGTGAAAGTGAGGGAAGACATGAATACATCTTTCAAACAACATCGTGAGCAATTAATAAGACATATGTGTATAATTATTACATACAAATATCATTTCAATAAATTTATCCAAACATTTCGGTGTCATTACGAATTAAAAAAAAATTGTATTAAAGAAGATCGTATTATTGTGAAATACTTAACATCACCAATGTAGGAAATGCATTTGTGCCAAATTTTACTTCATCAGGTCGGGAAAGCCTGATACAACGCATATATGAATATAATCTTACAAACAGTCAACCCTTTCGTCGACAAAATGTTGCATTGAACAGTTCAATCTTGTAACCAATTCATTATTTTTCAACATCGAATTTGTAATTTTGATAGTTCTTTTCCAGTTTTCTGGAGAAATAATGACATTTCGCACATTCATTGAATAAACATTTACCATTTCAATTCAATTCAATTTCTGGTGTATGAAGTTATTACACCTGTAACTTGCAAACCCTTTATGACAAACACATACAAGTAAATTCAGAATCTTCTGCCAAGTTTCACTTTAACTGAGGTCTTGTCACATCTTCATATTTCCTCTCCTTGTCAGCCTCAGTTCCGAACTTGGCAACAGTTGTAACACACTTCTTTGGTTTTGCTTCTGCCCATGGTTGCACTTTGGTATCCAGAAAGACAAGGTACATGGTCAAACCAAAGGTCAACAGTCCAACAACCAGTAGGAAGCTGTTCCTCCACTCGGCCTGGGTTCTCTGCAAGGTTATTACACGAGTCAGTGTGGCATATGCATTTTAGGCAATATAAACTGCCAGGCAAAGCAAGTACTCACTTCAGTTGGTTTCGATTAATGATATATTTAAAAGATGCGTTTGACAGGATATACAATAACACTTATCTGAAGTAGTTTGAATAAATTAATGTGTGACTGTGGTTAGATTTTATTTAAATAAATTTGTTTAATGAAGACAGGGGTAAGAATGAAATTTACACCAACATGACCCTTACCATGCTAAAAATGTTGTAAATGTGTACAGAATCACGCATTTATAAATGTTCACATATTTGTAATGTGTCAATATCTCGCAAACAGTACCAACAAATCTAAATTTCCTAGAAAGTTTCTAAATACGCACTAGAAATTCTCTAGATACGAGGTATGTTTATTTCTGTAAGTGTACTGCATATTTGCATGGCTTTCGTAAAAATCTTATGGTAATAATTTCGTAACTACCAATTCTGTTCCATTTGAATCTATTTTACAATAGCCAGGAATGTAGACCCATTAAAATTACGTGCATTGTCCTTTCTACTGTCTGGCGACATAAATAATAAGTAAAGTTTATATACAGGTACAACATAAATCAATGCTTAACGTTACACAACAGATACACATTATCCTTACGTTAGGCGTCAATGCGCCGGTAATGATAGGGGCGAGAACTCCCGCCACACCGCTCAACGAGTTTCCGAGACCTGATATTAGTCCAGAAAACCTATAAAGAAAATAATATTGTAATAAATAGTTATACTTATACAGTAATTTGACCTGAACACTGAATAAATTATCAAACCGACACGACACCTATAATTTGGTTACTTCAACGAAAACTATATAATAATTTTCACATCCATTCAAAAGAGGTCACTTGAGGCGTGTTCAGGGGCGTGTTCAGAGGCGTGTTCAGGACCGCGAGCACTGGGGAGAACGACTGCTGAACGGAAACTAGGGTCGCGAGTTCTTCTCAAGATTATATCAGAATAACAACAGAAAAAATAGGTGCCTTGCGCATAGAAACCGGCCAAATTTCAATTGAGGGGGTAATAAAAGAAAGAAATTTGAGGTATTGAGGAACTTTAATTTGTTTGTGACACACGACTCCATCTATCGGGTATACTCGCTTGGCGAGACTGCTCCAAAGTGGTCACGCGTGTATTTACGAGTACGCGCGACTCGTGTCCGTTCACGAGTACTCCCGATCCTGAACACGCCTGGGGATCGTGAGTACTCACCAATACACGCATGGACACTTTGGAGTAGTCTGGCCAAGCGAGTATACATGATCCAAGATGAATTCGCGTGTTACAAGTTTGATAACCTTATTTTTCTTTCTTTTATTACCCCCTTAATTGAAATTTGGTCGGTTGCTCTGTGCAAGGAACCTATGTTTTTTATATCAAAAATGGTAATGATATTCTGAAAAATCTACGGAAGTACTCGCGACCCCAGATTCCGTTCGCGTACGTGTGTACACGCCAGGCGAGTACGAGGGCTGCTGAACAGGCCTCGGAGTTCTTCCCTCGCGCCCAATGTTATGTCAGTGTAATTATTCTGTGATTTTATAAAAATGCATTGAAACTAACATGAGTATGTTAGATCCAGTCTACACGTTTTGGTAATAATATGCTACTGACAAGCATTTAAGAGCGACCATGGTACGATGGCACTGTTGTTGTTCTTATCATTATTATACCTATAAATAAATTGTATACCTGGGTGCAATCTCGACTTCATTCACTTGGTAGGAGGATTCGGAGAAGGCTTGAAAGCAGAAGGCGATGACGAGTAGAACTACCCCAATAGCTCTCTGCTCCTGGGACACAAACCCCAGACCAACTAAACAGGCTGACGAACCAACCGTAGCTGAAACGATACCACGCAAGCATGTACATATAAAGGCATTAGCTATAAGTCCAAATCTGTCCCAATGTTGTCGATACTAGCGAGTGATAGGGCAGTGACGTTTTAAACACTTCTTTGCATTTTAATAATAATAATAATAATAATAATAATAATAATAATAATAATGATAATAATAATAATAATAATAATAATAATAATACTAATAATAATAATAATAATAAATAAAAACATAATAATAATAATAATAATATTAAAATAAAATAAAATAAAATAATATAAAAGTGAAATATAAGTTTAAATATATTATGGGATGAACATATCAATCATATGAAATCGAGAATCACATTCCAAATTTCAACGACGATATTACACGTGCGCCCAAATGGGTTGATTTGGATACATTTTTTTGTTGTCCCGGTAGCCTCACATATTTGAGAACAATCATTGCTAAAAAATAAGTATTACGACAATGCGTTGTTCCCCAGACCAACTAAACAGGCTGACGAACCAACTGTAGCTGAAACGATATCACGCATGCATGTACATATATACATTATTTATGTATATATGACTTTGTCTTTAAATAGTCTCTCGTAACTCCTGAAGGGGCTTGTATATTTTTACCCACATTTTATATAATATGTATATCTGATGTACAAGGTGAGACTGTAATAAAATATTCTGTCTGTCTGTCTATATATTAACCATATGCTACATATTCGCTACTGAACATATGCCCCTCTGTGTAAGGTGTAGGAAAAGGACGTTGATGATAGTAATGCGCTGTAGAGCAATGAAGTTTTAAGCACTCCTTTGCATTTCAAATAATAATAAAAAAGAATAATATTCAACATAAAAGTGATAAATATAAGATTTTTTTATGAAAATACCTTTCATAAGAAATATACAATCATATTCTCAATTTAAACGACGACATTACACGTCTATTGGTTTGATTTTGATACAAATTCGTAATATTTCCTGCATGCAAACTCACATGCTATTTTATGGTACATGTGAAACATAAGAATACTTTTTCACAAAATGTATCTCACCAGTTACTTCTGGCTGAAATACGTCGATGACATGTATTTGAAAAATAATGTCACCAATAGTAAAACACCCTTCTCTCTTCGGAAAGTCAAGTTTACAAATGAGTGTACATGGTTGCGTAAAGCCAATGAAATTATGTTTGTCATTGAAAATAATAAAATGTGTTCACAATAAAATGGCCGCCATGTAATTTTTGCATTAAGCGCAACACCGTTATTGTACCGTATATACGTACCACTACGGATAATTGGTTTGTGTAAATACAAATGACATAAACTATCATTATAAATGGGAAATTTAAACGAAATAATTTTGCATAAAACTGTCACTTTAAACCATTGGAAATAATTGAAACAAGTTTTTAGTTCTTTTTGCAGGTAGGCTCACCAATGGATTGAAATGTCATTCTAACAAGCCGGATCGTCAACAGTTTCCGTTTGATGAGGAGGTTTGCCAAGCGTCCCACAAGCAGGGTCGAGCATGCACGGCAAAGGTGCGGCAATGCTGATAACACGCCATTCTGAAACGGTGCCATGTAATTTCATTCTCTTTTTACTGACGAAACGGCATATATTTGTAATGAACGTAAAAGGTTTGAATGTCAAAGCGGTATTCAAACTCTCACGTGAACTTACTCGCAAGCTAGCCTCGTTCACGGGAGTTTGAATCCCGCTCTGACATCGTTCATTTTCCAGTGCACACAAACTGATATTCAATTCTTAAATATTTAAATATCGCCCATATGCGTGAGTGCTTGATCGTCGACTTCATATGCTTTCTAGACTATTGTTTTTCGACAATACACGCCCCTTTAAAGGATTATGCGAAAAAGGTTTAATATCACCCATATGCAACAGATCATTGATTTTTAACTTTCGTGAAACGAAACATGCTATAAGTTCATGTTTTATAATGCAAATATATATTATATATTATGAAATGCACATAACGTGTCATAAACTAAACTACCGGGCAAAAGAAAGGACTCACCTAAGTTTGTTTGAAGGTGTGAAACATGAAGTCATCAAAATATTACCTTCGTTAATTTTATATAATATAATGTGACTGTTTTAATCAAGTTTATCAACATATATGTGTATATAGGAATATCCTCTCGAATGTCGTTTCCACAAAAAATACCCCGCTAGAACCCTTCCTCTAAGAGAGTCCCCGTTATCAAAACAAATGTCTCTACAGCCGCATGGTTCTCACCTGAGCAATGTTGAAGTGAAGAACTTCATGCATGTAGGTAGGTCCAAGGGTCGTCAGAGTGTAATCCAACCAATCACACATCATATGGATCAGTATACATCCCCAGACCGGACGTGACGTCGCCAACTTCTTCCACGGAACCTTCATCTTCTGCAAGAAACAGAGTTGTCTCCCTTTGAAGTGGCATCCATGAAATGGCATTTCTTTGGACTTATTAGGTGAATTATATGGGATGTAGTGCTTACGATAGATGTTAAGTGGTGACGATAAATGTTGAGTGGTGACGATAGATGCCTTTGATCGTCACGAAATAGCTAAAGAATTACTACTGGAGATAGTTGGCTCAAAATAATAACAATGTAACGTTTTTTCCTGATGTATGTATTGTTTTGTGATTTGGGACTTCATAGCGTCTTTTTATTTCAGGAATGAAGATCCAACTGGAGTCAATTCTTCAATTAAACTAATTTTACAGAACATTGCTGAAAAACCTTAAATTAGATAACATGTTCAAGCCGACACACGCAGGCGCTTTCACACAAGCAATCTGATCGCATGGCCTCCTTTTACCAATACGACTGTCAATGAGAGTGAATTGCCCTTACCTAGACAAAAGTGTCTGAAGCGCCGTATAATGCCTTTAGTTGGAGCTGAGAGCAGCGAAATTATACTTACTTAACTTAAGTCTTTGGAATATGCATCCCAATTCACTGTAATTGGCATATAATTCCAATACGTTCAGCCTTCATGTTTCTTCTATTAGTTTGGTACAAGATGTACATTCTAAATTTGATACCTCCAAGCACTTTCGTATACAGGCAAGCCGTCATAAGCCACCATTAACGTTTGTTGGACATATATGTCGTCCATGTTTAAGACAATCCCTCAAAAGATGGCAATCTAAAACTGGCATCCAGGAATAAACAGATCAACTCACCTACACAATACGTTTCATTTAACTTTTCAATGGAAAAAAAACATATTTTCAAAAGGAAGTCACTAATGATAAGAGTGTATAGTAGTTCAAGCAAACAAGATTTAAGGAAGTAATTAATCACGGACGAATCGCATCTGTGCTTCCTGCAACCTAACTAAAGACGAGAAACTCGTTGTGTTTGTTCGTGAAAAATATAATGAAGCCAGAACGTTATTCCTATTGAAGCAAGCATTCATCAGAGACCAACAAGTAAACCTATCAATCTTCATGTCACAATGCACAACTGAATCTTACGGATAAATTCAAAAATAAATTATTTGAATTTGGAATATTATGGATATAAAGGATCCTGTTTAATATACACTGTTATAATATAACTGTATAATAGGTCTTATATACTACTATGATAAGTTCATCATCCTCGGTTACCCCTGGTTTTATATAAGCTCCGTTACTCTCCACTATATCACACAGGGGAAACCTATCAGACGAATCTGTACTCAAATTACCCGCCCTTGGCCAGCGTGAGCCAATCAAACTGCTACGCAGCTTGGACCTGCAAACCAATGACAATTCATATCACTTCGTTGCAAAGCACGCGAGGTCATGTTGTTAGCCATCCGTCACCGGTTATCTCCCTTGATCATTTCCGTCTTATCCTATTGAGCATTTTCTTTGGTTACTGACTTCGTCACGCCGACCAAGGGCGGATAATTTGAGTACAGATTTCTCTGATAGAGCTTCCCATGGGTGATATACAGCAGTGGAGAGAGTAAAGGAGCATATATACAAAAAAACATGGGTAACCGAGGATGTAAGTTCATTAACGTAAACGTTAGCGTCATTATTGGAAACTGCAATAAAGATTGAGATGATAATTCGCCTAATCTATTTTATGTTTTCAAGGTGTAATGTTATGCTTTCAAATTTATAGAAGTGTTATTAAGAGTGATTATTTTAAAGTGATTGAGCAATTTTGGCATTCATATTACTTTAATTAGAAAGTATACAACCATTGTCTTCCTAAAGTAGTGTAAAGTATGGAAAGTGTATTGTTATAATAACTTGAGCAATAGAAATATAGACTTAGACCAGTATCATCTTACTAAACATAGAATAGACTGTTTATTGCAAATCACGATATAGAAACTATAATCTTCGCCGCGGCCAGTCATTGATTCTACCGTATTGCCATCTGTTTTCTCTTTTGTTGGAAGTCATTAGAAGCAATGGATATTTATACTGTTACTTAAACTTCAATTCGGGCTTTTAAAAGTATTTAAAATATTGCAAACGAAATAGCTTCGTATGCGTTGAACTAAACTAAAGCACAAAAGAAACGTCACACCACACAGTTGCTTTCGAAAAAAAAAGAATTCGATTGATTCAATATTTTATAGAAATGAGATGCATTTAATTATGGCATGATGTAATAACACATTTTTACAGTAGTTCTAATGACTTAATTAGTGACTGTTTTTTTTTCTTTTATTACAAAATAATTTTTTAAACCAGACAGGGGCCAGAAATGCAATTTACACCAAAATGACCCCTACCACGTTTAAAATGTTGTAAATGTGTGCAGGACGAGGCAAATTTATTGATTGTCACACAGAGTTTGTGTTATATGTCGATGAACAGTTGTGTTTTATCCAAATACATTTTTGGGGATTTTAAATTTTAAAATTTTGATTTTTAATTTCTTTTAAAAACACGTAGAAGAATTCTTTCACTGATTTACTATTTTGGACTTATTTCCTAAACTATTCAGTTTTTGAATACGATGTCGAAAATTATACATACATGTATGATAGAAACAATTGAGGGGTGTACAGAAACATATGGTTTTATTTTTGGCAAAATGTTACGGGAAAGATGCTATAAAAACGATTTCACTACCTCGTCAAAGTTTATAGACAGATTGGACACGATGAAATCGCGTTCTTCAGATGTGATGAAGGGGTCAGTTTTAGGATTGTGTGACGTCAGCAACTGCCAGATCACAAACCAGACCAGGCCAATGGAACCTGAAGGAGTAGAGGAATTGATAAGTGTAAAACAAATGAAAAAGTCAAACTGCAACATTTTGCTGAAGCAACGATCAATACAAGTGCAATACCATCTGCAGAAGTTGTAATGGGGTTGCGTGTGTTTTGAAGATGATCATATTTCAGTCAACAAGCAAAACTAGGGAAATATGTAAGGCGCCTTTTACTCAGCAAGATTTTGCAAGGTTTACCTTTCCATTCTTCAAATTACATTAAAGTAACCCTTTTTACTACGATCATAGTTAATATATTTTATAAAAGGTCTCCCACAGGGCGACACCTTATGCCCTTCTCTGTTCATTGTGTTTGTATATGGTGCAGGAATAATAGTGATAATGTTGTTTTATGATTTTCATGTAATCGATGATCAATTCGGTATCTTCATTAGCCTGGACTACATGGAGAACGATAGAGGAAATTTTAAAATAACTTACAAATCATTAACATTTGCGCACCGAGGGACAAAAAAACGATACCATATGAGGATATATCTCGTGGAGATCTGCAAAACATCTTTCATGGCAGTATGAAACTTAATATCTGATATATTGTCCAGTACCAATGGAGTGCTGAGCTTGCTATTTCCAAGGGGATTTTGGAAATATTGACTGGTATTTAAGGTGAAATTTTGTGAAATATGATAATTATCTTAGTAAAAGATGTTGTCCGCACAATGAACATGTTTTGTCTTTATGTCGATGTTGCATCATTGTTATGCCATAAAACTAGTCAGAAGTTAAATGCCACATTTCACTCTCCTACGTATCTCGCCTTGTTAATGGTATTTCAAAAAGTTTATTTTTAAAAATATGTGCTCTTTAGAAACATGAACAGAGGTTTCACAAATTACAAATTAAGTTTAGCTGTCTTTACGAGACATATATTTCAGTGGTATCTATCTTTCCCTGGTATCTTTTCTTTTGACCCTGGGTTTGTATAAAAAAAATAAACAGAACAACAACACACGTCTCCAATCTGTCATGTATAGTATTGAGAGATAATGGTTTAACGGACATCAAACCTAAAATGTAGAAAATTATTTTCCATCCGTCTTCAAGACTGCCACATAGTACTCCAGTCAACGAAAACACCAAGACTGTTCCAATAAATCGACCTGTTGATGAAAAGCAAATTTGCTGACAAGGAGGGTTATTTTGCAATGTCAAGTCATAAGCATTGATAACACTTTACCATCACATTACTTTAAATATGAAATTAGTATGTGAATTATTATCGTTTAAACTCCTATGCAGAAATGTGTTGACAACAAACTGTTATTTCATTGAATTTCGTCATTGTCAAAGACCTATACACTGGTCGAAATGAGCTCATCGTATTAATATTATTTAAAGGAGATTGATATATACAATATATCGTATGTCTAAATAAACTCATTTAAATATGTAAATCATCTATGCGTACCACTGGCCGCTAATGTTGCAAGTTTAGATAGCTCCGACTGGGGCGCCCATTTACCCCACATGCTCTGTAAGCCAGGGAAGGCTATCGCCTGAAACATTGAAATATCCTCCCATTATGACATCCAAAACACGGCTCTTTAAACGAATATGAAAGGGGCAGTAGCACGTTTTTTTTATATTTACGATACAATGTTCACTCATTTTTTAACTTGATTTTCCGAAGAGAGAAGGGTGTTTTACTTTTGGTCACATAATTTTTCAAATATATTTCATCGACTTATTTCAGCGAAAGAACGTGCTACTGCCCCTTTAACATTAGTACATTTCCAAAATTATATGATGTTTTGAATACATGTTGTCACAAAAGTAACAGCACATTTACAATTATCTTCAAGCTGTGACGTCTAAACTTTGATATCACAAATGTATTATGTTATTACTGTTACCACTGAGTAGACATGTTTGTATCCATATTTTGCAACATAACTCGTGTCATATTGATAATATGTTATGTGAACATGTGCATGTCACTAAACTGATTATGCGAGTCCATTGTGAGTAAACCCAAGACCTATGATCTACACGAGTAATTTGTCGAAACCCTTGAAACTGCACGAATTGCACGAGGAATTTGGTCTGTGATATTCGGAGCGCATGTAACTGCACGTTTTGCACGACGAATTTGGTTTTGGCGTTCGTTACGTCTGTAACTGCACGAATTGCACGAGAAATGTTGTCTCATAATCAAATTCATTGTGATCAACACCGAAATACTGAAATTACGTAATTTTGCATTTAACGTTCTATATCTAAAGCTGCACTAGCTATTTTGTCATGCATATAACAACGAAGTGTGTTGGCACGAGTTACACGATTAATGTTAAACACATATGACTTCATGAGCTGAACGAGATTGTGTGTTTTGCAAAATGTTTCATTTGTTTTGTTGATTGACTATGGGAATGGACTTCTCATTGGTTCTCCGAAGTACCTGGCTGACATACTACAGAGACAAACACCGCAGCCCGGATCGTGTCAAGATGCAGCAAGTGGGATCACATTACACCCATACTTCAAGACCTTCACTGGCTTCCGGTACGCAAAATAATACCGTACAACATTATATGCTCCACATTTCGATGCATAAAATGATCTGCACCCCAATATCTCCAAAACTTGCTTCAGCAGTATGTTCCAAACAGAACACTCCGTTCAGAATCTCAAAATCTTCTAGTCGTTCCAAGAATCAAAACGGCTGGCTAAGGAGGAAGATCCTTCTCACATGCTGCAGTCACCCACTGGAACAATCTCCCTGCTCATCTCAACACCTGTTCCAACTTCAAGTCCTTCAAAACCCAATGGAGAGCTCACCTCTTCCAGGAAGCATTTTACAAAAACTGTACAGTGACTCAAGCGCTTTGAGCATGTTATCAAGCATGGAATGGCGATATACAAATAGACAAATTATTATTAATTATTATAACAGCCCGTAGGCTGGCATGTTCTTACGCAATTCAGTTAACCAAACACAAACAGCTTTCGGTGTGAGAAGCTAGGGGCAGATAACTCCAAACAGCTATCATTTCGTCTGTTCCGAATGCTTTCAAAACGACGACCGTTCAAAAACTATGATTGGTGATTGTCAAGATCTGATATGAGTGTTTCCGGTGTTAGAGCGAGTCGCCAGAACGCATTGTGTAAAAGTGCATGATTTGCGTGTGCTGATGTGGGACTGTCTGTGTGACATCAGATACCGAGCGTTTGTTGTGGCGTGCAGACGTGTGTGACGGAGGTGTTTTTTGGCAGAAATGCGTAAGTGTGTTGTATTGCACTTTGTTTGTTTCTGTTGAAAATATGTAAACTAATGTACATTTTGAGAGGCAATGTATAATTGTATTATGACATTTTGATGATTTGTTAAAATGCGCTTGGTTGCATCAAATTGTAAATTATATATGGTTTCCCAAATATATGCATTTATATTATAAGCATGTATGAATGGATAATGTATCATTGATGTTGTCATTTATTTGTTGTGGTACATGTATCAGTTTGAGGGATAAAATGTGTGATTATTTTTGTATGTAAATGATGGAGTAACTGGCAACTAAGAAGGGGTTATGTATCGGTGTTAATATGTGGACATAATGGACATATTAGTAAATACTAGTGATTTGTATTTTAGCTTCCACGGTATGGTGTAGAGGCATGTTGTCATGATGACCTTTGGCAGTCTACAAGAGCTTGTAGGACAGGATCTCCGAGAGGGTGGTGCTTGACCAGTGGGCGAGCGTGAGTCACCAGGAGTGTACCAAGGTGGACAGTGGTCAGTTCAGGCTGCGAGTCGGACAGAGGGACTACTGTGGACAGTGCTGACACCAGTGGGATGGTTATATGGACCTGTGATTCGTACTGACAGCAGTCAGAGTAATGCCGATAAGACACTTCTCGTTGCCATAGCTACCATCATATCTATGTGAACACACTGTAACGTTGTTATACCTGTTTCCCGAGACGGTGTGTTTGTACATTGTGGTACTGTGCGGAGTAGGTAGCATATTGGGTATATTGATGCATCCGTAATATTGATTATATTTATATCTAGGTGAACAATGAAAGCCTTGGTAGGTGCGTGTTGGTAGCATATGAGGGTATGTGAGAGCACGAGTTCTATATATACATGTGAGTGTTGTGTTGGAATGTATGGGTGTGTGACTGCATGTGTGTTTTGTATACTTTGGGGTTTGTAATAAACTTTTAAACCTCGTCTCGTGTTCTGATTTGTGACATTTTATGGTGGAGAATCCGGGTAATAAAGGGTAAATTTGTCACAATCAGACTTTCTTCATACTGGATCACTTTTGGTATTGATGTTGTCACTCTGGTCGCGGAGGCAATTTGTTGGTTGAAGTGTCAGACCTTGTCATTGCTAGCTTTTGCTTTATTCACACTGCTTATACTGGTGTGCATGTTGTAAGTATACACTGTTTCAAAAGTTACGTGACTTGTTCCAGCTCATGATGGATCTCTCAGAAATTGTTGCTCTTGGTAAGCAGTTGGGCTACTCTGACGAACCTTTGCAAGTATTTGTCCGAGAGCAGATCGAACGGAAGCAGATCGAAGATAAAGAAAGGTATGCACGGGAAGAGAGAGCTCGGGAACGGGAAGAGAAAAGACAGGAACGTGAAGAGAAACAACAGGCACGTGAGTATGCATTGGAGCAGGAAAGGTTAGCAAGTGAAGAGAAACAACAGGCACGTGAGTATGCATTGGAGCGGGAAAGGTTAGATTTGGAGAAGGATAAGCTGACATTGCAGAAAGAAATTGAAGATGGTAAGGCATTACAATTAGACAAGGAACTTGAAGTGCAGCGATTGAAGAAAGAGAACGATAGCAGTTCAGATGTGGATGTTTCTCATTTTCCTCAAACTCCAGGTCCGAGAGCTCCGACGATGCCAGTGTTTGATGACAGAGTTGACAGCATAGATGCGTATCTTCAGAGGTTTGAACGTACTGCAAATACATCCGGATGGGCTGAAGGACAGTGGGCAACTTACTTGAGCAACCTGTTGAAAGGTAAGGCTTTGGAAGTTTACTCCAGGTTGGCACCAGTTGATGCAGAGAACTATCAGGTATTGAAGACAGCACTTCTCAAACGCTACGATATGACAGATGAGGGCTTCCATCGACGATTTCGAACTGCAAAGGTTGAGAAAGGTGAGACGTTTTCTCAATTTGTTGTGAGGATAGATAATTATTTCACTCGTTGGGTGCAATTGAGCAAGACTGCTCAGACATTTGAGGGAGTGAGAGATTTGTTGTTGAAGGAGCAGATCATGAATGTGGCAGAGAAAGAGTTGTGTGTTTTCTTGAAGGAGAGAAATCCTGAGAGTGCAGATGCTATGGCGAAACTTGCGGAGCGATACTTAGATGCAAGGGATTTATCTAGACAGAGGGTAAGTAAACCTAACAAGCCTGAGTTTAAACCTTTTAGGAATGGGACTGCAAAGCCAGAAGGAGGTAAGTTCAATTCTCAGAAGGGGGTCGAGACAAACTCCAGTGATGGTTCCAAGGATATAAGGAAGTGTTTCTACTGTTCTAAAGGAGGTCACATGGTGAGAGATTGCCCTCAGCGGAAGATGAAAGCGTCTAATGTTAACATGGAGACAAAAGATGTTCCTGAGAATGGTGAGTCAGATGAGAAGAAAGCTGCACCAGTTGTTACGTCGGGTATTGTGTGTACCCAGGACAGGAGGATGCCTGTCAGGAAAGGGTATGTATGTGGGAGACTCGTTGATGTGTTGAGGGATAGTGGCTGTACTGGGGTGTTGGTGAAGAGATCCCTGGTTGAAGATGAGTGTCTTACAGGGGAGATTCAACCTTGTACATTGGCTGATGGAACCAAACGGAGGTATCCTGAGGCATGGATCAAGATTGACACACCGTTTTATACAGGTACAGTGAGAGCTTCCTGCACAGAAAATCCAGTGTATGATTTGCTATTGGGTAATATTGCTGGAGCGAGGGAACTCAGTGACCCTGATCCAGACTGGTCAGGACAGTCACAGGATGTCAACGCTGTGGAAACACGAGCACAGAAAAGGGCAAAGTGTGTGAGTATGAAACCATTGAAAGTGATGTCTGATATTGGTGTGACTGTTAACCGTGTGGAGTTGATGGAGGAGCAGAAGAATGATGCAAGTGTGTTGAAATTAAGAAATCTGGCTGAAACTGAGGAGGAGAAGCAAACAGGTAAAAACACTTCAGTGTTTTACTATGATCAAGGGGTGCTGTACCGGAAGTTTACCTCTCCACATGTAGAGCATGGGAAGCAGTTTACACAGGTAATTGTTCCTCATAAACTCAGAGCTATTGTGATGAAGGTCGCACATGAATCATTGATGGGAGGTCATCTTGGGGTAAGGAAAACTTTGGATAGAATCCAATCTCAGTTCTACTGGCCTGGTATCGGAGGAGATGTCCGTCGGTACTGTATGTCCTGTGACATATGTCAGAAGACTGTGAGCAAAGGCAAGGTGAGAAAGATTCCTTTAGGTCAGATGCCTCTTATTGAGACGCCGTTTGAGAGGATTGCTGTTGACCTTGTTGGACCCCTACATCCAGTGACTGATAGAGGTAACAGGTATATTTTAACTGTTGTTGATTATGCCACTCGTTACCCAGAGGCGTTTGCTTTGCCAAGGATTGAGACAGAGTATGTTGCCGAGGCCTTATTTGAAATGTTTACGAGAGTTGGTGTTCCGAAGGAGATTTTGACAGACATGGGGACACAGTTTACGTCGGCAGTTATGACAGAGGTGAGTAGACTACTATCTTTGAAGCAATTAACTACTACACCATATCATCCGATGTGTAACGGTCTCGTGGAAAGATTCAACGGGACATTGAAAGGTATGCTCCGGAAGATGTGTGCAGAGAGGCCAAAAGATTGGGACAGGTATTTACCAGCTTTGCTGTTTGCATACAGGGAAGCACCGCAAGAGTCTCTTGGATTTGCTCCTTTCGAGCTGTTGTATGGCAGGACTGTGAGAGGGCCTGTTCAAATTCTTCGGGAACTGTGGACTGGAGACGACAGCAGTTCAGAGGTAAGAGTTACTTACCAGTATGTGTTGGATCTTCAGAACCGTCTTGAGGAAACTTTGGATTTGGCAAAGCAGAACTTGAAGAAAGCTTCACAGAGGTATAGGAAAATCTACAATTCCAGGGCGAAACACAGAAGTATGAAGGTAGGTGATAAAGTGTTAATACTTTTACCCACAGACAACAACAAGCTTTTGATGCAGTGGAAAGGACCATTTGAGGTAATCGAGAAGTTTGGAGTTGGGAATTACAGAGTCCGTATTGGAGACAAGGTGAAAACCTTTCATGCAAATCTTCTTAAAAGGTATGTAGAGCGGGAATCTGTGGCTGGTAGTGTTTGTGCTATGCATGTTGAAGGTTTACAGTATGCAAGTGCAGGCTTGATCGATGTGTATCAGGGTGATGAGTGTGGTGACGTGGCGATAGACATTGTATCTCCAACACTCCGAGCCAAGGAATCTGTGAAGGATGTTGATATTTCCAAGGACCTTGACCCATCACAGAGGGAACAGGTGAGTGCCTTGTTGCGTGAGTTTGGTGATGTGTTGACTGATTTGCCGGGGAAGACTGATGTGATTGAGTGTGAGATCAAGTTGACCTCAGAGGATCCAGTCAGGTCAAAGCCTTATCCATTACCTCACCACATGCGGGACTTGGTCAAAGAGGAGATTGAGACCATGTTGAAGATGGATGTGATAGAGCCGTCTGAATCACCATATGCGTCGCCTATTGTGTTGGTAAGGAAGAGTGATAATACTTATCGTTACTGTACAGACCTGAGGAAAATAAATCAGATTTCGGTTTTTGATCCGGAACCCATTCCAAATCCAGAGGGATTGTACACCAAGTTATCGAAATGTAAGTATTTTACAAAGATTGACCTTAGTAAGGGCTATTGGCAGATTCCAATGAAAGAAGAAAGTAAAGCAGTTACCGCATTTATCACACCAGACGGTTTGTACCAATGGAAAGTAATGCCTTTTGGGCTAGTTAATGCACCAGCCGTGTTTTCCAGGATGATGAGGAAGGTGTTGCACGGGTTGGATGACATTGAGAACTTCATTGATGACATTTTACTGGGAACAGAGACTTGGGAAGAGCACATGGTAAGACTTCGGGAGTTATTGTGTAGACTCAGGAAACACCATCTGACTGCGAGACCATCAAAATGTGTGGTGGGCTACAAGAGTCTTGAGTTTTTGGGACACGTCGTGGGTGAAGGGAATATGCATCCACAGGCGAAGAAGATTGACAAGATTTTGAGTATTGCTAGGCCACGAACAAAGAAACAGGTGAGATCTTTCATTGGTTTAACTAGCTATTACCGGAAGTTCATTCCTAATTTCTCAGCAATAGCTGCACCGTTGACTGACCTCACTAAGAAAGGTAAGCCTAATCAGCTAGCGTGGACAGATGTCCAGGAGAAGGCTTTTACCACATTGAAGACGAAGATGTCCAGCTACCCCATTTTAAGACTGCCTGACCTATCCAGAGAGTTTCTTGTAAGAAGTGATGCATCAGATGTGGGCATTGGTGCAGTCCTATTGCAAGAACAGGAAGGTGAGAGTTTTCCAATCATGTTTGCGAGCAGAAAGCTGTTGGACCGGGAGAAGATGTACTCGACTATAGAGAAGGAATGTTTAGCCATAGTGTGGGCTATTCAGAAGTTCCACAGGTTCCTATATGGTCGTGAGTTCATTTTGGAAACTGATCAAAAGCCGCTGATTTGGATGACTAAAGCTAAGGTTAGCAATGGCAGGGTTATGAGATGGGCGCTCGCTTTGCAGCCGTACAGATTTGTTCTCCGAGGGATCAGAGGTACGGACAATGTTGGTGCTGATGTGCTGAGCAGGTGTGTTGTCTAAATTCACTCAAAATTGGTAGATGTAATCTGTCAGATCTTGAGTTTAAATTTTCAAGAAAATTCTTGGGATGGGAGATAATGTCAAGATCTGATATGAGTGTTTCCGGTGTTAGAGCGAGTCGCCAGAACGCATTGTGTAAAAGTGCATGATTTGCGTGTGCTGATGTGGGACTGTCTGTGTGACATCAGATACCGAGCGTTTGTTGTGGCGTGCAGACGTGTGTGACGGAGGTGTTTTTTGGCAGAAATGCGTAAGTGTGTTGTATTGCACTTTGTTTGTTTCTGTTGAAAATATGTAAACTATTGTACATTTTGAGAGGCAATGTATAATTGTATTATGGCATTTTGATGATTTGTAAAAATGCGCTTGGTTGCATCAAATTGTAAATTATATATGGTTTCCCAAATATATGCATTTATATTATAAGCATGTATGAATGGATAATGTATCATTGATGTTGTCATTTATTTGTTGTGGTACATGTATCAGTTTGAGGGATAAAATGTGTGATTATTTTTGTATGTAAATGATGGAGTAACTGGCAACTAAGAAGGGGTTATGTATCGGTGTTAATATGTGGACATAATGGACATATTAGTAAATACAAGTGATTTGTATTTTAGCTTCCACGGTATGGTGTAGAGGCATGTTGTCATGATGACCTTTGGCAGTCTACAAGAGCTTGTTGACCTTGAACGGTTCTCCTGTGACAAAGTTGTTAACCATTTTGGTAGATGCCTGTTAGACCTATGCAGTTCTTTAAATGTGCATATTATGACTGGCAGATGTGGTAAGGATGCCCGAGTGGGGGATTTTACATTTATATGTAGAAATGGCACAAGTGTTATAGATTACATCTTAACCTCAGCCGATATATTTGAGAAAGTAATAGACTTCGATATAACAACTAAAGCAGAATCATCCCATCTCCCTTTGACTCTAGATTTACGTGCGCATCATTCACTAAAACGGCATAACACGATTAAGCAAAAGCCAAATAACACTCCAACTAAATTTGTCTGGAATGATAATAGCCTGTCTCAATTTCGAAATAATATACTATCTGACAAGGTCCAGGATTTATTTGACAAATCCGCTGATGTAGTATTCACAAATATAAACCAAAGTGTAGACTATATTGTAGAAGGATTGTGTCTAGCTGCTTCGGATATGAAAAAGCGTGAGCGTACTTTTTCTGAAAATCAATCTACGAATAAGTGGTACGATAATGAATGTGATCATCTGAAAAAGGAAAGATGTAAATTACTAAATATATTCCGTAAATCTAAAACAGAACATTCCTTAGAAAATTACCAAAAGGCAAGAAATAATTATAATAAAACTTGTTCAGAAAAAAAGAAGACATACTTTGAGCAAAAAAGAAAAATTATAGAACAGAATATTAATGATTCCAAAAAATTCTGGTATGAACTCAAAACGCTTAATACAAAAAACAACCAAAACAATAACATTGAAATTGATGAATGGTATAAGTACTTTCAATCACTATTTTCAACTTGCAATAACAGCCCGGATCAAACTAGACATAACAGTCCACAATCTATGCCAACCTCAGATACTACCAGTGACATACTGGATGCTCCAATAAATAAGGATGAAATCCTGAATAGTATACAACATCTCAAGTGTGACAAATTTCCTGGGATAGACACTATCTTACCAGAATTCTTTAAACATTCATCAGATCTTCTACTCCCATATCTTGAATTATTATTCAACGTTATACTTAATACTGGGGACTTCCCAGAATCCTGGTCGGTTGGAATTCTTGTCCCAATATATAAACAAGGTGATCGAAACGACACTAATAATTACCGTGGAATTACTGTGCTAAGTATATTTGGCAAATTATTTACTCATATTATCAACAAACGGTTAGTGACTTGGGCGGACGTTTTGGACAAAATATATGAAGGACAAGCGGGCTTCCGGGAAAAATACACAACAACAGACAATATCTTTATTCCACACAGCCTCATACAAAGATATCTGAGTTCAAAAGGGGGGAAGTTTTATGCGTTATTTGTAGACTTTGCAAAAGCTTTTGACTCTGTAGAGAGAAATAAACTTTGGGATATTCTGCAAACGCACGGAATTAGTAGTAAAATGAATAACATGCTCAAAAGTATATATCAACATGTCAAGGTACGTGTTAGAAATAATCAAGAAATATCTGAACCATTTATTAGTCAACTTGGCGTTAGACAAGGCTGTATTTTAAGCCTCTTCCTGTTTAGTTTTTTTATTAATGAATTAGCACAGCAAATATGTAACACGTGTAAGAATGGGATCCAACTTCACCCGGACACAGTGCAATTATTTCTATTACTTTTTGCAGATGACATTGTACTGTTTTCAAGTTCCATTAGAGGCTTACAGAAACAAATAGATGAATTAGACAAGTTTTCTGAGCAATTCAAATTGTGTGTCAACAGAGAAAAAACCAAAATTATTGTTTTTAAGAATGGGGGAAAACTTTCAAAACTCGAGAAATGGTTTTATAAAGGAGAACTCCTTCAAACTACCAGTGCATACAAGTATCTAGGGGTATACTTTTCTAATCACCTCTCTTGGTCTCATCACACGAAACAGGCATCAACACAAGCATTGAAAATTCTTATAGGTATTTACAAAATCATGCGATCGCTAGGTGATATGTCATTTAACACCTTTTTCAAAATATTTGATATGAAGATAAGCCCAATACTTTTGTATGGATCTGAAATATGGGGATTAAAACAGTATGATAACATTGAAAAGATACATTTATATGCATGTAAAAAGTTCCTTGGTGTTAAAACAAGCACATGTAACACGATGGTCTACGGAGAATTAGGCAGATTTCCATTGTTCATTTATTCGTCTATAAAGGCTATTAAATATTGGATACGGTTATTGAATATGCCCTGCCACAGATATCCCAAGAAATGTTATGATATGATGAAACTGTATGATAATAATGGTAAAAGTAATTGGGTGACCGATATTAGAGAGATACTCAACAAAACAGGATATGGACATATTTGGCACAGCCAAAGTGTAGATTTACAACCACAGTTTATTAGATCATTTACACAAAGAATGAAGGATATATACTTGCAAACCTGGTCAGAATCCATGTCACTATCAACTAAATGTCTATATTATAGACAGTGGAAATATGAAATATGTCTTGAAAGTTATCTTTCAAAAGTTGATGTAAAAAAGTTTCGTACTGCCTTAGCTCGTTTTCGTTGTTCATCCCATGAATTGTTTGTTGAAACTGGCAGATATGCAGGCATTGCAATAAATAACAGAATATGTCAAGTTTGTAATTTAAATGCTGTCGAAGATGAACTACATTTCTTGTTAATCTGCCCAATCTATAAAAGTCTTCGGATGAAATACATTAAATCATACTATTACATGTACCCTAGTGTAACAAAACTATTATCACTGTTAGCAAATACTAATACTCGAGTACTACAGAACCTTGCAATGTTTATTTATTATGCAATGTTATATAGGAAAACCATTGTACCAGAACAAAATCTGTAATGTGATCTACTCTTGAATGTACTACAGGCCTGTGGCCTTTAAGTACCGAAATAAAGATTGATTGAAGAGCTTGTAGGACAGGATCTCCGAGAGGGTGGTGCTTGACCAGTGGGCGAGCGTGAGTCACCAGGAGTGTGCCAAGGTGGACAGTGGTCAGTTCAGGCTGCGAGTCGGACAGAGGGACTACTGTGGACAGTGCTGACACCAGTGGGATGGTTATATGGACCTGTGGTTCGTACTGACAGCAGTCAGAGTAATGCCGATAAGACACTTCTCGTTGCCATAGCTACCATCATATCTATGTGAACACACTGTAACGTTGTTATAACTGTTTCCCGAGACGGTGTGTTTGTACATTGTGGTACTGTGCGGAGTAGGTAGCATATTGGGTATATTGATGCATCCGTAATATTGATTATATTTATATCTAGGTGAACAATGAAAGCCTTGGTAGGTGCGTGTTGGTAGCATATGAGGGTATGTGAGAGCACGAGTTCTATATATACATGTGAGTGTTGTGTTGGAATGTATGGGTGTGTGACTGCATGTGTGTTTTGTATACTTTGGGGTTTGTAATAAACTTTTAAACCTCGTCTCGTGTTCTGATTTGTGACAGTGATTGGTCAGCTTTTTGACTGAGCTTTGGCTGCGCTAAACTGGTACGAAACACGCGCTTATGTAGGGTGTCCTCAGACCTTGTGGCAAAGAATCTACAGAACCTTTTCGTATCGCGTAGCTGCATTATTTTGCAATTTGTATTCCTCGGAACAAGATCGATTTTAATCAGACTGACGAAACTATGTCCTATTTCCATTGATAAAACAGATTTTGTTCCATGAAACTTACCGTGCATACCCCCGTGATAAGTCTAAGTGGGTAGATGAGTCTGATGTCTACCTTCATACAGAGAGGAAGGATCAACGTACAAGTTGAAGCAATCAGCAGTCCTCCACCCATGTAGTAACGGATAATGTCATGTTTCAGAAGCCAGAGTCCAAGGAAGGTGCTCAGGAAGAAACCAGCAAAGAACATGGAGAGGATGAGAGACTGCTCCGTCTTGTCCCATGGAAACTCTATGAGATCCTTGACATATCAATAAGAACTCTTATCATTTGATCAACGTTCCCATACATAATGCACACAAGTTAAACAGATTATATAAAATACCCCTTGATGATGTCAACATAAAGTCTTTGAAGGGTATTTCACAGGACAAAAGTGCCAAGTGGTGAACTCCATTTGTCAGATCCTTCCGGATTCTCCCAAATTTTGGATTATCCTTTAAGAATCAATAAGGATTCGACAAGCGGATTCCACCACGTTTTGTCCTGTGTTTAGAAGCGGCATACATAAGAACAGAGAAGTTTTCTGGATAACTTCTTAAATATACACGACCTTATGTATGAGTATGTACAAATAATGTGAAACCATTCAGGGATCCAAATATTTCAAGACTTTAGTTTTATATATCTATTTAAATAGACAAGTGGAAACAATTTACACTCTGCAAACAAATTAAGTATTACATGTTTGTATTCCATATTTAAGGAGTCATGCTTTCTCCTTTATTCTTTATATCTTAAACATTTGAAATAATGAACAGTTATACATACCTCGAGGACCAAGGTGTCGGAGCTGTTATAAGTGAGGTTGATATCTGGGACCACGGGGGCCTCCTCCCCCACCATACACACTATAGCAACACTCATCACGTCCCTCATACCAGTCAACACGGCCAGGAGACCAAAGCCAAGGATGGCCAGGGTCAGCCGACGAGAACATTTGCAACGTCCTAGAACATACACTTTGAATAGGTTATCAGTCGGATACTAATCGAATTTCAATAGGCTAGGTAATAGTTCCTACCATAGTTTCCGAGTTGTATCGGGAAATACCAGCTCTGTTTGTCCAAGAGGCCCTGTCCGAGGCCTTGGACTGTCACTAACTTAAACTTCATGTTTCTTTTTTTGATATGTATTACTATTATTTCATTAAACGATTTATGTTTAAAACTAGTTTATTCATATATTTATACATTAACATTTGATTTACTATAATTGCGAATGTGGTTGATCAAGGTTTATCAGAACATATGTTTATTTGCTCGTTCAAGTCTTTTCAGCGTAATATCTGCCAAATCCAATACGTTGATTAAATTCAAATTTGTTTTGATATTATTCGTAGATGAAGCATCAAAATTCGTGTTATTGGGTCATGATATTATTCAATGAAACATTTAACTCGTTGTTGATGTATTCGTCGTTGATTTAAAAAAATTAACCTTGTTAAAAATAGTTTTCAAAAGGTATCCGTGTATCAGATATCAGGAATCTTTCAGCCAAAAAACGTCCTGATATCGATAATGCACAGGGCGCTTTATGAATGGTTGTCACGGACAACGAGGTCTAAGTAGGATGTAATAATGGTATATCAATAGGAAATAAATAGCATATCAATTTGTTATTAATGAGGAATCAATAGGATATCATTATGATATCAATAGAGTATAAATGGGACATCTATGGAATATCACTGGGTTATCAGTATTCTTCCTCAGTCCAAGGTCTAGCTTAATACCGAGTGTTTAGCCATTGTTGCTCCTCCAACTATTAAACAAGTGGCGTTGTACTTTTGCAGCCTTCTTTTAGATCCTATAAGCAAACCATCTGTCTTTTCACAGTTTAACTGGTCTGTGTTCATCCACGAGCTGACTTTGGATGTACACTGCTCCATAGTCACTTAGTCCTGTTCTTAAGGAAAAAAAAGATCATCGATGTCACAGTAACTAATGACTTCTGGAAACAGATTCATTTTAAAGGTCTGTTCACAGCGGATTCGGATTCAAGGACCACTACTTCGTAAACTAATTACTCAGAACAAGACTTGGCACTCGATAAACTTTCATTCAAATAGGTTTCCGAGAAATGTTGTTCCTATTGAACACTAACAAATATGTAAAAAGGTGGCATTTCCATGGAAACATCAACACATTGAATTCCCAGAAAACAGAAAATGGGCCTTACGGGATGGGAAGAACATAGTCAACAGTAAAGGCATTGTTTGGTATACACCTAACGGTGTTTGAGAGAATTTACCTGACTGAAGAGTGAAGATCGGACGGAAGGACAAACGGACAGAATGACGCCATATACACCCGCTTACATCGCAGCTGAGATAAATAAATAAGAATAGGCTAAACGCATGGTCCATGAAATGGAAAGGATGTAACTAGGTTTGTGTTTAAAATTCCTTGACCAGTTTCGTCCAAGTATTAAACCAATCAAGTAGTGGCGATGGCCCTGTTCTTGTGGAACCCAGTTTTGGATGCCTTTGCTAAAATGCACTCCATTTATTCCAAATTTCGTTCATAATCCTGTAGGAAGCTGGTTCCGACTCTTGTGGTTTCCCGTCTGGATTATGGGAATGCCTTACTAAATGGCCTACTAAAATATCTTCTGGGCAGACTGCAACTTGTGCAGAACAGAGCTGCTCGCCTGACAACTCGTTCACACAAAGGTGAACATATCACTCCGATTCTGGAAAACCTGCACCGGCTACCCGTACATGTTCGAAGAGAACAAAACAATTTAACCTACACTTTCAAGGCCCTACATGGAAATGCTCCACCATACTTGCAAGAGCTGATGCATCGATGTCATCCAGCACGGTCGCTACGGTCTGAGAATGAATGTCTTGTTACTGTCCCCAGAACGAGAACATTCCTTTACGTCCACAGATGTGGAGCAGATGTGCTGGTGTATAGCTCGCGCAGTATGTGTAGTTCGTGCAGCTCGCGCAGTATGTGTAGTTCGTGCAGCTCGCGCGGTTCTCGCACCTCGTGTGGCTCGTGCAGCTCTTGGGAATTCGTGCAGCTCGTTCACTTCATGTAGCTCGTGCAGCTCGTGCAGTTCGTGCAGCTCGTGCAATTCGTGTGGCTCGTGCAGCTCGTGCAGCTCGTGCAGTTCGTGCAGCTCGTGCAATTCGTGTAGCTCGTGCAGTTCGTGCAGTTCGTGCAGTTCATGTAGCTCGTGCAGCTCGTGCAATTCTTGTAGCTCTTGCGGCTCTTGCAGCACTTGCAGTTCGTGTATAGCTCGTGCAGTTTGTGTGGCTCGTGTGGCTCGTGTGGCTCGTGCAGCTCGTGCAGCACTTGCAGTTCGTGTATAGCTCGTGCAGTTCGTGCATATCTTATCGGCGCTGTAGCACTTTTTTTACACATTTTGTTTTCTCAAATTGACTATTTATTATTAAATGTTTATACAGTAGAATTAACCGAACAATGAACATTCGTTTTAGAACACTTTTTATTTATTCAGGAGTATTATTTAGCCATTGCTAACACTTATTCATCTTTTCTTGAGATCAATTTTTACAATTTGAAAATGTAGTTTATGAGATTTCTGGACACATGATGGATTAAAGAGTTCTTGTTTTTTTTGTTGATATCGTTTCTTTTGCCCCTTAATTTATTTCAATTACTTAAACGAAGTGACAGCTGACAAGCAAACATACAGTGCACAAGAAAGCATACAGTAACTGCCAGTTATATGTTAGAACTCTGAAGACATCGTGATGGCCTTTAGTAGACGATATGACCCTCTTTAAGAGAGATATAGCGCCATAAATTAACATTGCCCATAGCAACAACATTCTGCAAATCTGTTATGGCTTATATTATTCCACTACAGTCTTGGTAATTAACTGGAGACAATGGCTTGATAGACATGATAATACTTTGGTGAGACGTATATATCTATACTGTAATATAATATTTTGACGTCATCGCTTCGTCTGTAAACAGACGAGACCAGCGTTGGCAAGTTCAATATGCTATAACAATGCTGAAAATGAATGCCAATTCAGAGACGTCCCACTAAATTCCCAATGTTTAAGCCATTTCAGCTTGAGTAGCTCGTGCAGTTAGTGTAGCTTTATAAGCTCGTGCAGTTCGAGTAGCTCGTGTAGCTCGTGCAGTTCGTGTAGCTCGCGCTGTTTGTATAGCTAGTGCAGTTTGTGTAGCTCATGCAGCTCGTGTCGCTCGTGCAGTGTGTGTAGCTCGTGCAGCTCGTACGCGCGCGTGTCGCTCGTGCAGTTTGTGTAACTCGTGCAGCTTGTGTCGCTCTTGCAGTTTGTGTACCTCATGCAGCTCGTGCCGCTCGTGCAGTTTGTGTAGCTCGTGCAGTTTGTGTACCTCATGCAGCTCGTGTAGCTCGTGCAGTTTGTGTAGCTCGTGCAGTTTGTGTACCTCATGCAGCTCGTGTCGCTCGTGCAGTTGGTATAGCTCGTGCAGTTTGTGTAGCTCGTGCAGTTTGTGTAGCTCGTGCAGTTTTACTATTCTCTTCTTGATATTGTGTCACTCATTCAGTTTCATTCAGTTCGTACAGCTCGTTTCGTTTTCGAATGTCTCAGGCAATTGGCGATTTTATCTGTAGTGAAGTAAAGGGTCCCTTTTTAAATTATAACAACAAGGGTTAAAACCACCATACATTATTTAATATATTACGCAGGTACCTTAGCGGATTGCAAAAATAGACCCAATTCATTACAACGATTCAGCAGATGCTAGAATAATGTTATACAGTACAGATCTACTGATTAACATAAAAACAAAGAATTTTTTCCTTTAATTTAAATCCATAACTAACAATATTTGTGATTAAATTGTCTTAAAACGTATTTTTTTTAATGCAAAACAATTTCATATTTTGACCAACATGTTGAAATTTAATGATTAAAAGAATGAAACCGAATAAATAATAATAATAATCAGAACACTAATATAGCGCTTTTTCAGGCTGAATATCCTGCTCAAAGCGCACAAATAGAGCCAAAGAAGTTACAGGAAAGTCAACAGAAAGCTGAAAGGAAATAGTGGGTTTTCAGGAGGCTTTTTAAAGTTTGATAGTCAGAGCAGGAGAATAGTTCGTGGAAGAGCATTCCATTTATGTGCAACGGCAAAGAGAAATGAGCGTTTATATTTATTTATTAATTTATTTTAATTTATTATATTTATATTTTATTCGTGATTGTTAATTTTGCAGTTTTAAGTTTTATTAATGATATTCCAAAAATGAAAAGTAACATAAGACCTGAACATTTTGCAAGTAGAAATGTATATAAATCCAATATATCGTAAATAAATATCGTTCATATTAAACAATCTGAAGACAATGGTTGAAGTATAAAGTATGCTAAATCGATATTCAATGCCATTGAAAACTAGATTTCATTATGTGTTTGATCACTGGCTTATACAGGTGCAAGTTAAATTGGTATAAATGCCGGAGCTTGTCGACGGCATTTATACTACAGTTTTACTTGAACTTTCAAACCGTTTATAAGCCAGTGAACAAACGTCCCCGGGCCTGTCGGGCCCACTTATGCAATTAACGTAGGTAAAAACTTAAAAAAAGACCCAAAACATTAATTAGTAATTAGTTGTTAATGAACACTTTCGAAATGAAAGAACTCCCAGAACTTGAGGAATACATAAATTGTCAGCTATAAATTCTAATTTGTTTCAAAGATATAGAAGTGAAAATAGGCTCATGGGCCTCTGAGGCCCCGTGATACAAGGTAAGGGTACTCATTAATGTTATGGGTCTATTTTAAGTTTTTACGTACGTTAAGTGCGTAAGCGGGCCCGACAGGCCCGGGGACATTACTAATCGTATTTTATCATACAAAACTGGCTCAAACAGTTTATATCGTGTGTGGCGATATCTACAAGCACTATATACATTGTAGATATCGCTACAATATTATACAGTCAATCCTATGACATCACGGGCTATGACGTCACTGAGATCACTGCTAAAGGCAGTTATGTGTTTTAGATATGTTCATTCTTTTGCTAATAATTGTTGAAGCATGAATTTGCATGATAATCAAATATTAGGGTATTCTGACACTCGTTGATTCCAGTCAAACTATCCTCAGTAAGCCTTGGATTTTTGTACATTATCTATGTGAACTAATTCCAAAACGTCAATGGCAAGTCCTAGTCGACATTAGGGATTCGTTGCTTCAATATGAACAAGCGAATGATGACTTGGATGATATAATGGTACGTTTAACAAACTGTGAGGTCAATGAAAAAGCAGAAGCACTTTTCACAGAAGACAGGATATTTGTCAGTGATGTTGTACTGCACAGATGCCACATGATTCAGTGATACTATTTTGATATTCATGAACCTTGACAAATGTTTATTGTTTAAAAGATGGAAGAACATGGTCAACCAAACATAATGGGTTCACTGAAAAGGATGGTCAATGCGGATCATGTTATCTATGAAGATGATATATTCAAACTGTTTGTGAATGCGGACATGGTAAAAGAGATTGTTTCTTTTGCCTACATGGTGGGTACGAGAGTTGTATGGGAAAGCTGGGACCAGTTTATTCCTTTTCAAGACATCTGATAATCTGATATAAAGCCGTGGTTGTCACAGAAGAAGAAGTCTGAAATGGAATTGACTGGAACCAAAGGTGGCGTTGACAAAGAGACAAATCAATATATGGCCTCTAGTGAGTTTTGCAAGCATGTTAACTATTGCAGACATTGCCTCCTACAGTGCATGAAAAGTAAAGAACGTCAACTTTACAGGACAAAAACGACGGAAATTTCTTCAAACAGCACTGTCGATAACCTGAAGAAGTGCGATCCACACAACGACTACACGACTACAATGTGACATGTTGCCAGATGCTCATCCATCTACAACTTTACCTGAAGCCATGACAATACTTTTAATACATAAAATTAAAAAATTTAATACATACTTTCTTGTTTCCTCTTTGAAAGTCGAAGTCTTCATTTAGACTACCATAAAATCACGTTTGTTACTGAAATACGACAAAGTGGTATCAAAGGGATAATGAAGGGCAACTATGACAATTTTACTCACAAGTTGACCATACATAAACGTCCGGAAACATGATGCAACAGGATACATGTATGGTGCGGGAAAGTTCTTGTAACATGGACATTATGAGACTGAGATAATATATGATTTAATAGTTTTAGATAAAATAAATTGATGTAATATTTACTAAAGCAATACATTTTATTTAAAAACTGTTCACTGGCACCCATGGAAGACCGTTTGTTGTTTTTCTATCACGTATATCACAAAGAAATGTTGTTACATCACAAAGAAATGTCGCTGGGCCTATCGGGCCCATGTATACAGGAATTGTAACATTCAGAAGCATACGAGGTAAGGGTCAAATCTATTTCTTATAAATTCACACTTTGCGATTTAAGCGATTTCTAATCAGTAAATAAACTTTTGAATATAAAAAAATCTCTGCACAAAAATGTACAGTGCATGATAAAACAAATGTTTAGTGTAGTCTTAGATCAGGCCTAAGCTCCGCCCACAATTATATCGCATCACTTATGTGTCACACAGTGTTCACATGTGTTCACAGGAAATATGATTAAAGTATTTAATTTTTCGTTCAAACATGTTGTTTTAATCCAATTTTCAATCAAACTACAATTGGAATGCACGTTGTAAGGTTTTTAAATAGTATAATCAAGAAAAGAGCATGTGATAGCAGTGTCATAATTGCGCAATGATGCAGTGAGGGTAGTACTGCAGGTTATATTTTGTAAACGACAGAGAATGAAGGTATTCCTTTACAGCTGTCAATCTCGTGTTTATAAGAATGTATATCGGTCACATGACCTTGTTTAATCCAATCAGCAGAGAGCATATCGCTTACATTGCAAAGTCTGAATTTATTAACATTTATTCAGTTAATAAGTTTACACTAAATGTTGTAGTCAATCGATCAATATTAGAGTACATAGTACATCTGTATGTGTCGTGAGCAGCACACTCAGTCTCGACCGATTTGTGAATATAATTGAGAAAAGTGTTCAAGTATGTGCCACATGTACATATACTCTTATGGTGAAAAATAACCTTATACATTGTATCTGTATGCACAGTCGAGGGATATTAGTATTCCTAACTGTACGTTACTTCCACAGACAAGTTAGTTCTGTGTAGCATAAATCAATTATGCGGATTTTCAAAACCACTATCCAAAATAAAACTGAGCAAAGTTAAATAATAATGTTGATGGTAATTGAAAAGATATCCTTTACAATTAAACAGATACAATGAGGTGAATAAGGATTTAATGTCTCCCTTAGTTTGCGCTTAAATGGCTTGTTTTTCAGGGATTTAAATAGTATCATTTTACTTCGTTTGGCTTCTGGAAACATTCTGTAACAATCTGCCATTCGTATTTAAAACTCGAATGGCACTCTCAAACAAATTCATGAAAAATCATGCATTTACTACATTGCAAAATGACACATGCAATATTAATTAACCCGTTAAAGGTTTTGATGACAATGAACATTGAACTATGAAGTTAACAGTGAGTCCCTTGGAGGTGACTGTGTTTATTTCTCAGCGATGCAGTGAAGCTGTAAACTACCTTCGTTACATGACAACGTCGGATTAGAGTTAATAACAAAACGTGACCAACCCGTACGAAATATGTGTTGCCATCGCCGTGCCATGGAGAGAAAATGGAGGAAGACTAAGCTTGAGATTGACCGTCAGATTTACAAGTCGGCGAGGAACGTGGTCACCAAGACAATACAAAAAGCAAGGACAGATTATTGCTCATCTTAGATAATAGACAGTGACACAACTAAATCTTTCTACAGCTATCTGGGAAAGCTTCTGGAAAGGGCAGTGATGCCAGCCTTCCAAATGCAGTAGATGATGAATAACTTGCCAATTGTTTCAATAACTATTTTGTTGGAAAGGTAGACAAGATCAGAAAAGTCTTAGACGAAGCTAATACTCCTGATCATACATCACACAGCGCCGACCTAGCGTACGGCGTCCCTCAAGGTTCCGTTTTACGGCCAGTTTTGTTCACCCTCCACATTGGAGATTTGAGAAAACTGATTAGCTGGCATAACATCGATCATCTCCACAGTATCCTGGTGAGGCTATCCAACAAATGGAAGGATGTATCGCATATGTGAAAACATGAATGACGACAAGCAAGATTAAGTTAACTGACAGCAAAACTGACATTCTGCTTGCTTGCAGGATCCTCCACCAACAGAGCCAAAATCCAGCTAAATTCCATCTTGGTAGGAGAATCCCACATTGCATTCAGCCCTACAGTGAAGAATCTCGGAGTAATGTTTGATTCAAACCTGTCAATGGAAGCTCATGTGAACATCCTGAGTAAGAACTGTTACTATCATCTCCGAAGCATTGCCTCTATCCGTCATCTGATCACATTTGAAGCGCTTATCATATTGTTAGATCACTAATCCTCTCAAGGTTTGACTACTGTAATAGTCTCCTTGGAAACGCCCGTCATGATCTCATTTCCAAACTCCAACCATTCAAAAAGCACCAGCAAGACTCATCAGTAAGACCGAGAAACGATCTCACATTTCACCAATTTTAATCAAGCTACATTGGTTGCCTATCCAAGCGAGAACTGAGTATCAAAGTCTCAGTCTCACCTGCAAGTGCATCAACAAAACAGCCCCACCTTACCTGTCTGATCTTGTTGAAGAGTATATACCTGCCAGAACACTCAAATCTAACTTCAACTCTCAGCTCGTCCTTCCCAAAGCTCGCCTGAAGACTTACGGACATCGTTCGTTCTCTCACATTTCTGCATCACCGTGGAACTCTCTCTTCAGTCAGAGCTCAAGACTTCCCTGTTCCACAAATTCCATCATGTGTGAAGCTGCGCCTCGAGCAACCAATTAAGCGTGATTGGAGTATTTAGGCGCAATACAAGACTACTTATTCTTATAATAATTATTCGAAGGAATGTCCGAAGAGTTTGATGTCGATTTAGAGGGAAGGTGTGATGATTGGATGTCGCATTAGAGGGAGGGCCAGAGCATAGGATGTCGGTTTAGTGGGAAAGTGAAATGAGTGGATGTCCGTTCAGAGATTTCAGATGATTGGATGTCGGTTTAGAAGGGAGTTCTGATGAATTGGATGTCGGTTTAGAAGGAAGGTCTGATGAATTGGATATCGGTTTAGAGGGAGGGATAAACGATAGGATGTCGCTTTAGAGGGACAGTCAGAAGAATGCATGTTACATTTGAGGGGAGGGCAGATGAGTGGATGTCCGTTTATAGAGATCAGATGATTTTATGTTGGTTAAGAGGTAAGTCAGATGGGATTAGAGGGGAGGTCTGATAAATAGGATATCGCTTTTGAGAAAACGTCAGGTGGTTGTAAGTCGGTTTTGAGGCAAAGTCAAATGAGTTAATGTTGATTTATAGACAAGGTCTGATGAAATGGATGTTGGTTTAGTGGGAAGTTCAGATGGGATGAGAGGGGAGGTCTGATAAAGAGGATATTGCTTTAGAGAAAACGTCAGATGAATTGCATGTCAGTTTAAAGAGAGGGCCATACGATTGGATGTCGGTTTAGATGACTTGGTGTTGATTTAGAGGCAAGATCAGATTAGTGAATGTCAGTTTAGAGGGAACGTCAGATGATCGGATGTTGCTTTAGAGGGAAGGTCAGACTATTGGATGTTGGTAGCGATATTCCTTGTGGAACACAGTTTTGGATGACTAAATTGATTCATTCCCCTTGCTGAAATGCACACAAGTCTATTAAATCTATTCCATATTTCGCTTCTGAAACATCAACATATACATTTTCATCATTTATTCAGTAAAAACCGTTACACTAAATAATGTAGTCAATCAATCATGAAGGCCATACGGTACATAGTATAGCTATACATCAGTAGTTAGTTTGGTATACATTGAAAGATTTGTGATTATAAGTGGAAACATTATTTGCCAAACACTACGCTTCAATAACAGTGATAAAATAAATATCTATATGCACAGTTGAGAGATATAAGTATTCCTAACTGGACAGTACTGCCATAGACATGTTAGTTCCGTGTAGCAAAAATGAATTATACGTATTTCAAAAGCTCAATACAAAATTAAAATGAGCATATTTATATAATAATGTTAATGATGATTAAATAAATATCCTAAATCATTTTAACAGAAAAATAATGTGAATGAGCATTTTTGTTTAGTGTAGAATATTCTAAAACCACTGTTATAAAGCCGTGTCGACAGAGACATGAACACGCAATGAATAAAACATATCATTGAACTGTATACGGACTCTGGAAACATTCTACAATAATGTTTATGTTGTATTTATAAATTTATTGCACTTGCAAATTCATACATTATACCAACCACAATACAAAATGGTACATGTCGGTTTAGAGTGAATGTCAGATGATTGGATGTCGGTTTAAAGTCAATGTCAGATGATTGGAGGTTAGTTTAGAGGGAATGTCAGATGAATTGAGGTTAGTTAAGAGGGAATGTGAGATGATTGGATGTCGGTTTAGAAGGGATGTCAGATGATTTGATGTCTGTTTAGAGGGAATGTCAGATGATTGGAGGTTGGTTCAGAGGGAATGTCAAAGGTTTTACATGTCAGTTAAGAGGGAGATGCCAGATGACTGCGAGGGTAATGAGTTGGATGTCGGTTTAGAGAAAATGACAGATGAGTTTGATGCCAGTTTAGAGAAAAGTACGGATGAATTGCATGTCGGTTTAGAGAAAATGTCAAAGGAGTTGGATGTCAGTTTAGAGAAATGTCAGATGAGTGGATGCTGGTTCATAGGAAATGTCAGGTGAGAGAATGGGAGGTCAGTTGATTGTTTATTTTGTCTATTGTTTCTTTAGGTATTTTTTCTCTCGCAATAACCCTGTATGAGGTTTGACTTTAGAAAGTTAGTCCAAGGAGGAGGTCGTATTATTGAAAGTAATCCCTTAACTGAGACTTAGAATAATGTGAGACTAACGACATATATTTATTGAAACTCTGTTCACAATAATTAAATTTATTATTATCCAAAAGTGAACAAAAGTAATATTTTCTGAATGTAGGATGGTGAGAATCGAACTAGTAACTCGAAGCCTTGTTTTTATAAACGAACGCTCTACCTCTAAGCTACAGAGGAAGCTGAAAGCAAACGCTTGATTTCCTCTATGAAGTCTACATGAAGTCATACCGTCTCTGCTTCAATATAACGTTAGTCAAGGATTTGAGGACTAAATAAAAAATAATAAAAATTATGGACAGGTTTATAAGTTGGAGGAAACATGACTCTTCGGTTTACTGCTCTCAGAAAAACCTTAAGGTCGGGATTGACCCCTCGGGCCGACATCCTCGACGTTTTATCCCGCCTTTGAGGTGTTTCTGAGCAGAAAAACCTCAGAGCCATGTTTCCTCCTTCAAGTATCAGTTTAGTAGGAATATTTAATGTTAAGATGCCGGTTTACAGGGTTTAGAGAAAATATCAGAAGAGCTGATGTAGACTTAGAGGGAACAATAAACGCGTTGGATGTCGATTTAGAGGGAACAGTAGATGAGTAGTATGCACGTTTAGAGGAAAGGTCAGGTAAATTTCATGTCGGTTTAAAGAGAATATCAAATGGTTAGATGTCGGTTTAGCGGCAGGGTCAGGTGATTGGATATCGGGTTAGGAAAAACGTCAGATGATTGGATGTTGGTTTTGTGGGAAAGTCAGATGATTGGATGTTGGTTTAGAGAGAAAGTCAGATGATTGGATGTTGGTTGGTTTAAACATATGTTTTAATAGGAAAAGGATGAGGAACAAGTTCTTCAACTTAGAATACCTTCTCTGTAGATTTAGAGGAAAAGTCGGATGATTGGATGTCGATGTAGTGGGAGGATCAGATGATTGAATATCGGGTTAGGGAAAACGTCAGAAGAGTTTGATGTCGATTAAGATAGAAAAATAAATGGGTTTTATGTTGGTTTAGAAAACAATTTCAGATGAGGGGATGTCCATTAAATGGATATGACAGAAGATTGGATGTCGCTTTAACGAAAATGTCATATGAATGAAAGTCACTGAAGAAGCAAGATCAGACGAGTTTGTTGAGAGAGATGCACTGCAGATGAACAAATGTTTTTATTCATTGAGCTATCCATCAAAATGAATAGAATTTGCAGTGAGAGGACTATGCATGCTTTTCCATTCACTACACGTATATATATATATATATATATATATATATATATATATATATATATATATATATATATATATATTAAATATATATATATGTATTAAAGAAGATTGATCCAGTCAAAACCATCTGATGTTTACTCTTTTCTATATATATATATATATATATATATATATATATATATATATATATATATATATATATATATAAATCGATCAGCAAGTGAAATAGTTGGCATGCACATGGCTTAAAATACCACATACGTCTGCTGGTACAATTTGGTGTTTTCATTCATTGCAAATATTACGCCATTTATTTGACTTCTTTTTAATTCATTTGATAAACAAGGAACTAAATGTGAATTTATTGCTATGTGGAGACAACTGAACCTGATTACATGTATATTTATTTGCCTGACGGAACTGGACTGACAGGTAATGAGAGATATAAACCTACTGTGAAAACCTGGAGATATTATTTACACAACAGTACTAGTTGTAACAAGTTGATGCAGTCGGTAAAACTGCACTCGAAAATACAATACTTTCATCTTTTTACATCAATGAGCCCTCAAAAATTCCTTTCACATACTCGATGATTATCGTTTTACTTTTAGGAAACAAACTTGTAATTATGCGTACATACAGTTTTCATTTTCTCATTAAAATTTCATGTTATGCAATACCATCATATAATAACCTCATTTATATCACTATTACACCTGTTTTTTTTAAATTGAATTTCTAAGGATAATGTTGTATTCTTTATCATATAGCAAAAAAACCCCAAAAAACTCAAAGTCTTTAAAAATGTGAACCCTTCTGGTCTTATCCTTAATTGTTTACAGCAAACTAATGTTTGTTTGTTTGTTTGTTTAAATCCCGTGTTTGTTCTTTGATCAAATCCATAGGAAACAAACCCTTTACAAACAAAATTAAAGCTTTTATTGATAGATCACTTAGATATTTATAATTTGTTCATTTTAAAAGTAATGATGTATAGACATAGTTTAACAAAATTAAATTTATTAATAATAGAATTGAAATAAATAAAATAAATATTGAATATATCACAAAAGGAAGTCTTCACAACTCAGCAAACATTTATTCAGCAGCTGTATTTTTAACATAGGCATCCCATCACATCGTGTAACATACAAACAAATAATTTGTATTCTGCACATTCATCCACCATTTTAGATGAATCAGTGTGAGTAAAATATTTGGCAAGAGTAACACATACGACTATAATTTCAGTTCAAATAGGCCGGTCAACATGCGTTTTCCATCAACAAATATGCCTAAGAGAGAGTTAAAGTTAAAATGGAATAGGAAAATTTGCAATATTGACAAAATGGGCATAAAAATGGCACTTATATAGACTTTGCGTTAACTACGTAACAAGCACATAGAGGTTTACATTGTTCATATTTTATTATCAAATAACATTAGAAATACATGCCCTTTAGATAGTGAACAAATATAACAAGGCTACATTTGGAATAACACTACCTTCAATAGTACAAATTCTTGTACTTTTTTCGAGTCCATGCGGGATTCGAACCCCCACCCTCAGAGTCAGTACCGATTGCCAGCACCGGCGGTTCAAAAATCATACCAACTCAGTTACGGGGTGATATTTATATGTTTCTTATAACCGTTTTCTGATAGGGTTTTCTGTACTCTGTCTCCGGTAAAATTATTCTTTGTAATTAAAGGTTATTTCAAAAAGCATTTTATAATATTCATATCGACCTACCTTAACAACGTGTCCCCCAAAATATATACCGTTCAAATTGATTGGTTCTGACATCAACTGTATATATCTATTGTTTATTTATGTTAACTTAGACATATGTTAGATGGTACCCGGTGATACATAAATGGTCCATATACGTATTGCATTGTAATTCCCTTTTGCAATGGCGACGGTCCTTTTTTCTCGGAACTTCGGACTTTTTCGGAACTTTCAGCACACAACGATGTTTTTCCGAATCAATCTTCGGAAGTTCTAATCTCATAACACAGTAATACTTCAATTAGGTGGTTGGTAGTTTATTACATTAATCTTATCTCTTATATCATATTCATATTGAAATACATTGTACTTCAACGTGTTCTATAAATCATGATATTTCAGATGTATCTTCCATTATGTTGAATTGATTATATGCATATGGACATACCTAGTTCTCCCTTCAAAATTATCGTTAACAATTTTTTACCATATTGACATACCTCCTTGGCTGTCATTAATACGTATCGTATCGCTTGAATGATTATTGTTTATCATATCAACATTTAGATAGTGACCTACCTCCACACGCCGCCATTACTCCAACATTGGGTCTGATTTATATACTTAGTATGCATGTCTCGTAGTGGAAGAGCAAGAATAGCCAGCATTCGTCTCACGTTTAAATCTCTGTTTGACATGTTTATCACAGTCAATATCATTAGTGTTAGATCCCATCTACATTACGGGTTTTTAATTTTCAATTCATCAACTAGATAAGCAAAACCAATATTAGATTGTGGTTTAAAACGGAAATAAGATGGGGTTCTCTCGACAAATTATACGTATTGGTCCGTTGGATATGAACAGATATATGTGAATAAATTTGTTCATGGTATATTACCTAAATTAAAAAGAAGAATAATTTGTGTATCACATCTATTATAACTTCTTATTTCTGAAAGTCTATCTTAATCAGATATTATAACAGTTTAGATTAGTATTATTTTAAGATCCTAGATGTGAATGTAAAAGATATATTTATGTCAAGGTACAAACATTATTCTGTTAAGTTTCTAAAATCCTTTGCAAATTATAACAATGAATTTTTAAATAGACGAACAACATAAATTAATGCTGAAATAATCACTATTATCGGTTGAATTGGGGCGGAATACCGATATCACTGTGTGGAGATTTGAAACAAGAGGTGCTAGGGTCGAATCTAACCAGAGGCTCAGCAGTCATATATGTTCTATGTGCAGTAAGAGTCTCTCCACTATATCACGCCTTGGAAACTTCATCAGAGAAATATGTACTCAAATAACCCGCCCATGGGCGGCATGAGCCAATCGAACTGCTACGCAGTTTGAATCTGCGAACCAATGACAATTCATATCACTTCGTTGCAAAGCACGCGAGGTCATTTTGTTTGCCATCAGTCACCGGTTATCTCCCTTGACTATTTCCCTTTTATCCTATTGAGACTTTGCACGCTGGCCAAGGGCGGGTAATTTTAGTACAGATCTCTCTGATAGAGTTTCCCAGGGGTGATATAGTGGAGAGTAAGGGAGCATATATAAAACCCTGGGTAACCGAAGATGAGTAAGAGATGAGTTCAATACTACATTGACTGTCAGTGCAGTACCACCCATGGTTCACTAGGTCATTGTTTGCTCGAAGGTTTCACTTCCATGCATTGCCACAATGATGTTTCGGGCCTCTCCCTGCAATGATACAAGCCACCGTGATGTGAGTAAAGTAGCTTTGAAAGATGCATTTAACTTACAGCACCTCACTCACATTGTCGTAACTATGACATGTTAAAACTAGGATTACAAACTGACATTTTATTTATTCCACAACTGTGGTTTAAATATTGTGATAACACATGAATTATTTCTCCAATCATCTTCACAACGTCACAGACGTAAAGAAAAGATTTCCATGTCTTCTCCTCCCGCCCTTGACCTCAACCCTCGCATTTCAGTGCTAGGAGTTTAACGTACTGCAGGCTAATCGGATAAGCCAATCAGACGACAGTTGTCTTGCCTCTGTGACTTCTTCACATCATCATCTTCGCATAATTTGAATTGATTACGAATGTATACGGCGATTTCATTCAATTTGGCTGTTTGTTAGCAGACGGTAAGGGACGTAACTCGTGATCACAATAGGTGTCGCTGATTCGTTTCACCACTTCTTGCTAGTTTGACATTTTAACCTTGCCCTTGGAAGATGTTCTCCAATAAGCGGATGACCTGTCGACATGACAACATCGGCTGACTTAAAGGGGCAGAAGCACATATTTTGCATATTTTATTTTTTAAAATTTTCATATTCAATAGTAGTCTATGTCATTTATATTTACTTTAGAAGGTAGAACATCCTCTTACACAAACCAATTATCCGTATTGGTAATAATGCAATCATGTACGCTCATTTTTTATCTTGATTTTCCGAAGAAAGACGGGTGTTTAACTATCGGTGACATTATTTTTCAAACACATTTCATCGACTTATTTCAATGAAAAAAACGTGCTACTGCCCCTTTAAAGCTAAAACCTAAACTGAAAACCATGTGAATGTACACTTCATGGTTTGCGGGGAAGGTACAGAAGTTCTCTGGGGGTCGCATGGTGTAGAGATGAGTGGAAGAAGACAGACAGACAGACAGACAGACAGACAGACGTACGCGTACAGCGAGACAATAATTAGAGTCTCACCGCTGCATGGTACAATACAGTTTTAAAACATTCATACAAACAGCATCAACGCGGCTCTTAGAAAGAGCTATGAGAGACTGATTCATTAAACAAAGTCAATATCATGATCATTGCTATAACATGTTTAACATAGTTGTTTTTTTAAAGAGATTTATTTTTAGAAACTTTATAAAATATATCCATATGGCGTAGAACGCCTAAGAAACAATATATCATGGCAGGTTGTGGTGGTATAATAACATATCTTAGCCTCATGTAGAATTGTACACATGTTGCTTGTTATTTGTCGACAGATCTATCGATTTTTTTTCGTATTGTGATACGTTTCATCGACCTTAATTACTTAAAGGGGCAGTAGCACGTTTTTTTGCAAATTTTATTTTTTCAAATTTCCCATTTATAATGATAGTTTATGTCTTCTATAAACACTTTAGAGGGTTAAACATCTTATTACACAAACCAATTGTTCATAGTGGTAATAACGGTGTAACTTCAACGGGTGAGTAATATAAAGCAAAAAATGCATGGCGGGCATTTTATTGTTAACAAATTTATTTATTTCGAATGACAAAAACTATTCCTATTATGACTTTACGAAACCATATACACTCATTTTAAACTTGATTTTCCGAAGAGGGAAGGGTGTTTTACTATTGGTGACATTATCTATCAAATTCATTTCATCGACTTATATGAGCGAAAAAACGTGCTACTGCCCCTTTAAAATAAATCACAGGAAATTGCATTCTCCTCCCACAAAAATGACTCTAATCAGTTCCTCAATCCTAACCACTGCTTAAGATCGAGCACTTTTCCGGCTAGAAGCACAGCTCCTGATTGCAATTGCTTGCGCCAAACGTAAGTTGTGCGATGCACAACGTAACTGTCGAAATGAATAGAATTGCTTCCTCTGTGCGATATTGTTTGCAAAACAGAACTCGGAATCATATGTAAAACGATGTTTGATTGAACTAAACTAATAAAGTTACCAGTGTTTCAAACTTACACCACCAGGGATTGAAATCGTGAAATAATGACCATATAGCACAGAGGTTAGGATAGAAAAACAAAGTGAAGCACTCTTCGGTAAGAAATTGAGGGTTCTGCTTAAATCGACGTTGATATCATTCATCATTTATTCAAATGATTTTAAACGCGGGCATATTCATATTTATTTCTAATTATATTTGTAGATGAGAGAGAAATGGTGATTTGAATCATATTGTAACTTTTCAAACCATCATACGACATTTAGCGATTGTTCTACAGACGTGAGTCGCAATTATTATTTAAAATGTCAATTATGCATAAAACTAAAAACAATCGTTATTCAACACACACATCGTAGGGCAGAGTGTTGTCTACGGATAATATAGGAGAGTGAACAGAATACATGTTTATTACACATATGGTTGAAAATAACCGAGTAAATATTATTGATATGAGCACATGTGCACATATCACGTTTGCCTAGCAACCATTGTTTCATCGCGACTTTCCGTATTTTGTCGTTTGTTGCGTCATTAAATGAGTTTTCGTGACCTCATTGAGCTTGCAGTCGCAAGAGAAGTGCGCCGTTTCTTGGACGGAATAAAATGGGTAATAAAGAAATGATTACACTCGAAAGTGTGTCATATGACTTTTACGAAACTCGTGCAAATGTGTGTATAAGCCTCGCTTTCGCTCGGGCAATAGAAACATTCACACTCATTTCGTGAACGTCATATGACACACTTCCTCGGGTAATAATCTCTATATATGCTTTTAACCCTTTTATTTATCTCTTGTGCCATCTTTAAAATATTATCATATGATGTAAATTCGTCTCTTCGAACTCCAAAATAGTGGCATATATATATTTTTCATTTTATGTATAATGTAATATGTATGTGTTTTATATGTACACACATGTATATGATGTGAGACGTAAATTTAAACAAAATCTGTCTGTCCCTGTTTTTCTTTTCTGTTTGTCTTTACAATATTATTATATGATGTCAATTTTATGCTTTATATTTCGTATCTCCTAACTCCAAAGTAGTGGCATATATTTCCTGTTATGTACAATGTAATATGCAAGTGTTTTATTTGTTTATGTGGGGAGACGTAAATTAAACAAATCTGTCTGTCTCTGTTTTTCGTTGGGGCAGTAAGATTTGGGCATTAAGGTTTCGCAGTATTTTGTTTCAAAATGTTACCTAATTTGAATTTTTACTTTTGGTTTTGTGAATTGACAGTAGATAAATTCAGGTTTATGTACAATTTTAGACGTCCTGCTCGATAAGGGTTTTATGTAAACGCATTTATTACATAAATAACCTGATAATCTGATTTGATTGTAACTCGCAAAGGTTTAAATACCCAACTGATCACATTAGTTACAAATGTCTGCAGTGTCCGGATAAGAACATCGATGAGCGATGGTCAACTTTAAAAACGCTACATTAAAGGGACTGTAGCACGTTTTATCAAATTTCATTTTTTTCAAATCCAATTTATAATGACACAGGCATTTATATTTACTTTATAGGGTTAAACATCTTAATACACAAACCAATTATCCGCAGTAGTAATAACGATGTTTCATATACAAGTTAAAAGTACATGGCAGCCATTTTAATGTGAACACGTTTTATCATTTCGAACTAAAAAATCGATTTCCATGCCTTTACCGATCACTTTACCGTAAACTTATTTTTAAACTTGATTTTCCGAGGAGAGAATGGTGTTTTACTTTTAATTACATTAATTTTTCAAGCCTTTTTAAAACCTTTTCAAAACATCAGAAACGAATGTACACAGTTTGCACAGCGTTTTTTAAGTTTATACCTCCATGAACTTAATAATTGTTGTCAATTCTTAAATAAATAGCAATTGCATTGCGCGGACCTGATTCGCTGAACACTGTTATAAAGATTCAGTTCATACCTACGTTAAACTTAATTTTGTGACGTCACGTAACATTTAGCACCTGTTGTTTTGAAAAGGTTTCATTGTTACAAATATACACATTTGCAACAATTAGAGCTGTACTGTTTTCGGGTATGAATACACCAAATATTAGCCCCGCCTACAGCGTGTTCATCAGTCAATAAAAATGCAAAACGCAACTAGCCATGAATCTGACGTCATGGGGCGTGGCTAAAAGTGATGTTACGTCACGAAATTAAGTTAATGCAGGTATGAACTGAATCTCTGTGACAGTGTTCAGCGATCAGCGAATCTGATCCACGCAAAGCAATTGCTATTTATTTATTTAAAATATTACTCGTTCTTTAAAACAATGCATTACACCCTAATATACTATTAATCCAAGAAATAATCTCAAAAACATACTTGTATGATATAAATGACATGTTTATTGAAGCTAGTTTGAGGGATGATGACGTCTTCCTGTCAGTGTGCAAACACACTTAAAGCTTGTTTCAACTTCAGCCTGGTCCAGGAACGGCGTACGCCGGACACGTGGTGTATAAGCCGCTAAAACGAAGCATGGCCTTTCTTCTAATTCCTTTCTGGAAGAGTCAGTGAAAGGCAGATTTCAGGAATACCGGGAGAGCCTACGGGACATACATAGTTCAATATGTCGACCGAACCGTACATAACCCGGGAATTTCTCTCAATCAGATCCTCATTGTTCTGAGAGAAAACGTTGACTCTGGGAATGTCTGTGTGATAGTACTGGGGCGGGGTAGCAGTGGTTAGCGCGTTCGGCTTCGGATCAAGAGGTCCGGGGTTCGAAAACTGTAGAAAACTAATGTTTGGGTGCAATGCTACTCTACGCTGCAGTTCACCTATAGTTCTCTAGTTCCAGCCGATGCTCGCAGATTTCATAGCATAGCCACATGACGCTGCGGGCATTCTCCCTGTTATAATGCTAGCAGCCGTGATAAGTGAAATACTCTTGAATGCGGTGTTTAACCCGAACCCTAACTGCTCGACACCCACGACAAGCTGTGACAAGATGTGTTCAAAACAGTTAGATATCCTTCTTGGTACACATTTTGGGTTTTACTCTCATATATAAATAATAGAGATAACGTATTCTCGAAATGTAAACATAGTAATCAATGATAGTACAATGGTTGGTTAACAGTCCAAAATTGCTATGCATTTTAAGGAAATATTATGTTGATATACGATTTACATATCAGCTCTCATACTCTTACAAAAGAACATGTTACCTTAAAGGCGCTGAAGCACATTTTCCTTACTAAGATAAAGTGAAATAAATGTCACCAATGACTGTATAATATACTACCTATAGAGAGAGAGAGAGAGAGAGAGAGAGAGAGAGAGAGAGAGAGAGAGAGAGAGAGAGAGAGAGAGAGAGAGAGAGAGAGAGAGAGAGAGAGAGAGAGAGAGAGAGAGAGAGAGAGAGAGAGAGAGAGAGAGAGAGAGAGAGAGAGAGAGATGTGTCGCATTATGTCTTGTAAACAGTCGGTGATGGACAGTTGATAAGCCTTGATAATTAATAAATCGAACAGTTACGTCAGTTGAAAATCATGTTCGTCAAAACCTACTAAACGTTTCATTATTCAGGAAATAGACAAAACCTGGACATGATATCAATGTAAATGTTATTAAGAATTTATTTTAGTGTGACATCATAATATTTACTAAGGTGTACATGCATGATTGTTAACTCTCTTTTTACCAACATATATATATATATTGTATATTTGGTATTGTGTATCTATGTATTTATCTTTCACATACAAGTTTTCCTTTGATTTATCTACGATAGCGGCCGCCAAGGGGGAAGTACTTGTAACAAGGAAACAATAAAAGTGTATCGACTTACATGCAGCTCATATATTAATAGACACCAACTCATATACCGATTAAATGCTGACTGAGTATGTCAGTGTCACTGGCAGTGATCGACTGTTGATAAGTCTCTTTATAATTTCCTCGGGAGAGAATTTCGGGGGATTATTCGTGACGTGTTATTATAAATATGGCCCTTTGTCGTCTATGACTTCATTTTATCCATTTCAATCACACTGCACAATTTTGATTGCGTTACAACAGACAACAGGTAAACTGTTTTTGTTTTTGTTTTAATGTTCACCATCTAAATGTCAGATATATAAACCTTTACATTGTTACCTTCTTTCTATTTCATCGTAATTGAACACCTTGAAGGTTTTTTTCAACTTTTCAAAGTAAATGAATGGTTTGTTTTATATGAGCATCATGATTTCATTTTTAAAGCAATTCAGTTTTTAAAAAATCTATGGTCAGTATTTTGACGGTTACTAACGTGTAACGAATTATATATTATTTTTCCGAGAGTTCTATCAAATATAAACTTATGTTATAATTATAATACCCTGTGTCCATCAATGTCCTAATATGGGAAAGAATACATGAATCTGGATGATTTCTGTGAATGAGGAAAAAATGGAGTTTTCAATTTATTTATGACATTCACCACCATAAGAGACTCATTAGTATAGTTGTACATGTTAACAATACTCGCCATTAAACATAAACAAAACATACTTTAGTGGAGAAGTTAGATATGACTGTACAGAATATACATAGGATCATATTGAAAAGGCTAAGTATACGTTAGCACCCTCCTCAAGGGCGATATGGATTTCAACGCTCGAGCCGTCAAGGCGAGAGCGTTGAATCCATATCGGCCGTAGAGGGGGGTGCTAACCTACTTACACCACGTGGGCACCGAACCGAATGGACTCGTCCATATGGTGTTGACGCTTCTGTTTTCGGAACATTTGCACGCGTTTTCAACTCAAAACGTGAAAAGCACGTGCATCTCATGCATCTCCATGGTCGAGCGTACACGTGGTTTGGTTTCGTTGTTTCAACTAGTTATGGGCATACAGTCTTACATAAAGACAGTATCTAAACGAAATGTTGAATTTTTGCAATCTGATGCATCGAAGAATTTCGCCAGGTTCTTGATGGCGAAATGAAGAGACTCACACGTAAAGGTTTGGCCCAAAATATTAAGAAGGCTGAAGCGATCACCGTTGACGAGGAGGAACAGCTGTGGAAGTGTGGTCAGCTTGGGGATCGGAACCCTAGGGTTCTCGTGAACACCATCTTGTATTTGAATGGCAAACATTTTGAACTTCGAAGTGGATGCGAACATAGAAAGTTAAAACACATGAACTCCCAGTTATCACTGCAGACCACTCCTGAAGGACAAGAATACTTGTGTTATCGAGAAGACTACTCTAAAACCGTTCAAGGTGGACTTAAACACAGAAGAGTTACGCCGAAGGAGATCGAGCACTATCCTAGTAGTAATCCTGCCAGATGCCATGTTCAGTTGTATAAGAAATACCTGTCACTTTGTCCCCCAGACGGCCATGATGATGCTTTTTATCTCCAAACTCTACAATCTCCAACAGACAAGTGTTGGTAAGTGTTAAAGAATTGTTTTTTAACATTAATTTTACTTTAAATTCATAAGTGATTTTAGTTAAGGTTAATACTCGAGTTTCACATTCAAAATCAGTGTTTTCCTACTTTTACAATGGGCGGGATAGCGCAGCAGTCTGATTTAAATCGACCTTGTTCCGAGGAATAAAATTTGCAAAATTATGCATCTACCGGGATACGAACAGGTTCTGTAGATTCCTCGCCACAAGGTCTGAGAACACCCCGTATAGGCGCATGTTCCGAACCAGTTTAGCACAGCCAAAGCCCAGTCAAATAGCTGACCAATCACAACGTAGTTTTTAAACGATCACTGTTTTGAAAGCATTCGGAACAGATCAAAGGATAACTGTTTGGAGTTAACTGCCCCTAGCTTCTCGCACCGAAAGCATTTGTTGGGCGTTTTTTGATTGGCTAACTGACATTGCGCTCGAACATGCCAGTCTACGCGGTGTTTTCAGACGGTTTGGCGTGGAACCTGCTACCGAGTTCGTATCCCGGTAGATGCACTATTTTGCAATTTTTTTCCCACAGAAAACCGTCGAGTTTAAACAGACTGGATAGCGCAGTGGTTAGCGCGTTCGACTTCGGGTCGAGAGGTGGCACGACACCTTTGTTTGCAGAAGAGAACTGTTCTACACGCAGTAAGGTTTGGGTGCAATGCTACACTGAATTTCAGCGTAGTATCACCCCTGGTTCTCTAGTTCCAGCCAATGATCGCAGGTTTCACCGCAATGCATAGCCACATGGCGTTGCGGGCTTTCTTCCTGCCATAATGCTATCACCTGCGATATAAGTGAAATGCTCTTGAAAGCGGCGTTAAACCCCAACTCACCGCACCTACTTTTACAACATTAACGCATATAATGTATATAGTTACCTTAGTTTCTGTTATAAATAATGCAGCTCATGTTATCTTATGTCAGTAAATAATTCAGGACAGAACCCAATATTATAAAATGTATAAAACAACACAATTTAACAAATATACTAAATGTAAATTTTAAGAAATAAGCATTGCGCCTCAGATTCCACTTGTCAAGGTCTCTAAAATACAAAATATATTATCTTGTAGGTACAGCAGACAACCGCTGGGACACAACACACTACAGAAGATCGTCCCTGATATGTGTCGGAAGGCTGGTGTCCAGGGGTATAAAACAAACCACTCACTTCGTGTTACAACGGCGACGAGACTCTACCAGGCTGGAATAAGTGAATCCTTGATAACGGAGCGCACCGGACATAGCGTCACGGGTATGTTTTATATACAACTAAAAGGCCCTTAATCTTATTGCTTTCAAACACATTGCATCCGTTTAACTTTCCTTAAAAATAGATACAATGCGACAACGCATTAAGTGAATTTAACTTATGACGTCACGCTGACTCCCGGTCCAATCATCGAAAATGTCAAAAGACCAGGCAGATGTACTTTTAAATGCGACCAATTTGTGTAATCAAAGTTGTGGCAATATCAATCTCCCTGTTGTTTACATTTACTTATTTTATAAAGTGGAATAAAACCTATTTTATGTTGAAAACAGGTGTCCCCAGTTACACCATAACAAGCGAAGACCAGAAAGCCATGGTCAACGCCATTTTGAATGATGAACAAGCGGAAGCGATCGGAGAGCGGAAGGAGACTGTATCGACAACAGACGGAGACCCCAATACAGGCACCTCTACGTCTACTTCCACGGGAGTGACGCTGCCACCACCACACACAGGCCACCAAATTCGCATTGAAAACTGCTTGGTAAATTTCATGAAATAAAGCGAGGTTTGACTTGGCTTATTTATTGAATATTCATTGTTGCTTGGACAGTAAGTTATGTTCAGTCCCTTTTCGACAAATTGACAGAGGTAATTTTCAAATATTGTCCCTAGGCGAAGCCGAGGAACGATATTGGAAAATTACTGATGTTCTAAATTCCGTGGGGAGATAAGTCAAAGACCGAGGCGAAGCCGAGGTCTGACTTATCTACCCAAGGTAAGGTTAATGAATATCCAAAATCCAGACGCCAAAAAGCATACCCGGGGGTTATTCACATATTAACCTCTGCACGACTCGTTACAAGGTGGTTACATAGAAAATCAACCTGTCGGAACAATGGACATAACATACCCTAGTGGTGTAAATCAAGTTATCGTTATTGTCACGCCTCCTAATTGTGACATACAGTATCGGACAAAAGCACTTTCCTCTCTTCCTAACCTTGCAGATTGAACGCATGAATTGTGCACTATTATCACAGAGACAGCAGGACAGTCAAACCAGTATTGAGACACTATTGCGATGCGCTATAACTGAGTGGTTCAGCGCCTTTACAGTGGCTATGCTTGATTCGGGACTCATCGCATTACCCGGCGTAACCTGCGAATCATTTGATTGGAACCCGGCTTACTCCAAATGCTCCTTTTTGAAATAACCGGCGAAGGCGGCGTGTAATGGCGAAATAATGTTATCCTTGCGACATTGACAATTGGATAGTTGACTAATTTATTTAAAAATATAAATGGTTCTTTAAACCAATGCATTACTCCTTCGTCGGGCAGTTAGTTGAAGACCTCGGGCTACTGCAAATGATAATGCCCTGAAAAACAACGTTACCCCTATTATAGCTCAAATGGATGGAATTTGTTCTTTGTACCCGAATTCAGTTGCATAAAAAAGCAAAAACAGCATCGTGTTACCGCCGAGAACCACTGTGACGTCACAAGTGAAGAATGACCGTCAAAGTCGCTTGCCTTTCACGATTGTTACGAACCCGAGCGTGTTTGTCAGCCGTTGATCGGGGAAACGAAAGCAGTCTATATCTACTGATTATCATACTGATGCATAGACCTGTTTTATTATATAACCATCCAAAAAAATGATGAATATCAACGAATCATTATATATTTAGGATGCATGCGTACTTAGGCTACCTAAATCTAACATTGAAGGTCTACCGGAGGTGAGTGAGAAAGATATTCTTCTTTATTTTGTTTAAAACACGTAAAAACAGTGCGGTTGTATTGTCACATTGTGTTTATGTGATTTGGCAAAATTACGTGTCCTCGTTTGAAGGAAAGACATGTAAAACGTTTTAAAATATTCGAGTCGATACGCTCATTTGGTCGCGATATTTGTTGAAATTGCAAGAGGAGATTCTAAAGTGACACAGTGATAATGGCCCGTTGTCAGCGTTGAGAGGGCCGTTATCATTTGCAGTGGCCCGCTCATTTCTGATAACAAGAGGGCGGTTTCATGATAATTCCATCCATTTTAGCTATAAACGCAAATAAAATATTAATCCATGTTTTGAAATAATTCTAAAAAAACCCACTTTATATGATATAAATGACATGTTTATTGAAGCTAGTTTGAGGGATGATGACGTCTTCCTGTCTGTGCGCCGACACACTCGTTTCAACTGGTCCAGGTACGGCGTACGCTGGACACATGGTCGCTTCATCCGCCGCTTGAACGAATCAAGCATAGCCAGTGAATGCAGAGCTTACACTCTGTGCTTTTTTCACTCACCATTGTGGACATGGCTTCATCTTGTACACGTTACATGTAGGCACAGTTTTTGATTGTGTATGGGTATCGCATGAAAAACGGCAAAATTACGCCCATCTGTTACTGTTATCATATTCGAAAATATTTCAGAACTTAAAAAAAGGTCATTGTCTTAATATTCATTGACAAATAAAGTAAAATTCTATATTAGAACGTCAACATGGCCGACCGTCATACAATCAGCGTGACTGGAGTTGAAGGTGGAACAGTGGGTACATCTAATACTGCTGGTATTGTTCACGGGGGTATGGGATGTAAAACTCTCAATCAGGGAGGTAGGTATATTTCACGTGTTTCAAGTCTTTTTTCTTCTAAATGTTGCTCACCAGCTAAAAGTAATGCTAAGAGGATTCAATTATCATCAGCGCGATTAACTTTCATTAATAGTTATCATTATATTTAATTTTTTTCAGTATTAGCTTTAAGAGTAGAACAAGATTTGAAATGTAATATGCTACAGTATCTACAATTTAATTAAAACACACCTCTTCCATAACATTGTATCAACTGCCATATAGTTATGCACAAGGAACTCGCAGTATTAGTTTTTAGCTCATCAGGCCTGAAAGGCCCGATGGGCTTATGGCATGGCATGGCGTCCGGCGTCCGTCCGTCCATCCGTCCGTCCATCCGTCCATCCGTCCGTCCATCCGTCCGTCCATCCGTCCGTAAACTTTGCACATTTTCGACTTCTTCTCCAGAACCAATGACTCCACAGAGCTAAAATTTTATGTGCAGACTCCTTGGCCAATGGGGATTCTAAATTGTAGATTTCGTGACCCCGTGACCCCAAATTGGGTCACAGGGGTCACATCCTTAAAAACCTATTTTCATCTTCTTCTCCAGTTCCAAAAGTTCAAGAGAGCTGAAAAGTTGTGTACAGACTCCTTGGCCAATGGGGATTCTAAATTGTAGATTTCGTGACCCCATGACCCCAAATGGGGTCACCGGGGTCACATCCTTTAAAACCTATTTTCATCTTCTTCTCCAGTTCAAAAAGGTCTAGAGAGCTGAAAAGTTGTGTACAGACTCCTTGGCCAATGGGGATTCTATATTGTACATTTCGTGACCCCATGACCCCAAATGGGGTCACAGGGGTCACATCCTTAAAAACCTATTTTCATCTTCTTCTGCAGTACCAAAAGGTCTAGAGAGCTGAAAAGTTGTGTACAGACTCCTTGGCCAATGGGGATACTAAATTGTAGATTTCGTGACCCCATGATCCCAAATGGGGTCACAGGGGTCACATCCTTAAAAACCTATTTTCATCTTCTTCTCCAGTTCCAAAAGGTCAAGAGAGCTGAAAAGTTGTGTACATACTCCTTGGCCAATGGGGATTCTAAATTGTAGATTTCGTGACCCCATGACCCCAAATGGGGTTACCGGGGTCACAGCCTTAAAAACCTATTTACATCTTCTTCTCCAGTTCCAAAAGGTCTAGAGAGCTGAAAAGTTGTGTACAGACTCCTTGGCCAATGGGGATACTAAATTGTACATTTTGTGACCCCATGACCCCAAATAGGGTCACAGGGGTCACATCCTTAAAAACCTATTTTCATCTTCTTCTCCGGTTTCAAAAGGTCAATAGAGCTGAAAAGTTGTGTGCAGACTCCTTGGCCAATGGGGATACTGAATTGTACATTTCGTGACCCCATGACCCCAAATGGGGTCACAGGGGTCACATCCTTAAAAACCTATTTTCATCTTCTTCTCCAGTTCCAAAAGGTCTAGAGAGCTGAAAAGTTAGTGCAGACTCCTTGGCCAATGGGGATTCTAAATTGTAGATTTCGTGACCCCTTGACCCCAAATGGGGTCACAGGGGTCACATCCTTAAAAACCTTTTTTCATCTTCTTCTCCAGTTCCAATAAGTCAAGAGACTTGAAAAGTTGTGTGCAGACTCCTTGGCCAATGGGGATTCTAAATTGTAGATTTCGTGACCCCTTGACCCCAAATGGGGTCACAGGGGTCACATCCTTAAAAACCTTTTTTCATCTTCTTCTCCAGTTCCAAAAAGTCAAGAGAGTTGAATAGTTGTGTGCAGACTCCTTGGCCAATGGGGATACTAACTTGTAGATTCCGTGACCCCATGACCCCAAATGGGGTCACAGGGGTCACATCCTTAAAAACCTATTTTTATCTTCTTCTCCAGTTCCAAAAAGTCTAGAGAGCTGAAAAGTTGTGTGCAGACTCCTTGTCCAATGGGGATTCAAAATTGTAGATTTTGTGACCCTGTGACCCCAATCTAGGTCACGGGTCATGACCCAAATATTTTCATCTTTATCTTAAGTACGTAAAGCTGTAGAAAGGTGAAATTGTAATTGTAGGATTGGTGACCCTGTGACTCCAAAGTTGGGTCACAGGAGTCATGGTCTAAAAAACCTATTTTTTTCTTGATAACAATGTATTACTTGATATAACTTAGATAGTCAACCTTAGATAATAATCAATGAAATCTTGATGAGCTACAGAGCCCATGGCTCTATTTTTTCGGGGAATAATGCGCCTTTATCTGTATCCAGAGAAATATCGGTCAACATATAACCAAATGAGCTATCAACTCATCTACATTATTTTAATAAGTGATGATAAGTTAAAACGAGGAACGTTTTCCAAGTTTGAGAATATAAATATTTTAGTCACCATAAAAAACTTATATGAAAGTAATTTTTGTGTTTTGTAAAGTTTTTTTAAAAAGGGGCTGTAGCTCGGGGGTTTTTTTTAAATTTAATTTTTTTGTGTTTCATATACACACAGAAATAATGGTATCCCTTATGTTTTTAAATGATATCAGTAATTTGAACAATTGGTTTCATGAATAGAATGGTGTAATGCATGACGAAATGTTTTGGATACAGGAAAGTTGTATGGAGGTTTTTTTTATCACTGACATTAAAAGTACATAGTTTTGTCAATATTGACATTTTAAAGTATTAAGTTTTGTTATCATTGAAATTTAAAGTATAAAATTCCTGTACTTTTGACTCTAAAAGCATATTGTTCCTTCCTGCATAGACATTAAAAACTACTCTTTTTTGTATCCTTGACATTATTTACCTATATTATATACCTTCCTATCTAGTTTCGTATATAGTTTATTGTACAAATAAATAACATAACATAACAAAATCAAGTTTTAAAATGAGTGTACATGGTTCGGTTCACCATGGGAACCACTTTTGTAATTCGAAATGATAAAAATGTGTTCACATTAAAATGACCGCAATGTAACTTTACTTTTTGCGCAATACCATTATTACCACTACGGATAATTGGTTTGTGTGATAAAATGTTCTACCCTCTAAAGTAAATATAAATGATATAAAATATCATTATAAATGGGACATTTGAACAAACAAAATTTAAAAAACGTGCTTCAGTCCCTTTAAAAAAACTTTAATTAAATAAGGAAATGCTTCATTGTTATGAGGAGAACAACTGGTTTCTGGAAACTAGTACCATGTTTGGTTCCAGATAGTTATTCTGCTCACGGAGCACAGGTAGGACAAATGGGAACAGGCGGAACAGCAACAGGGACAACGTTTGGAGGCAGTTCACCAGCTGCAGCCAGAGGTAATGTTTTATATAACGTATCAATATTATGAAATTATAATATCACTGATATACAACAGACAATATTAACACGCTACAAAATGTATACACAACTATGTTCAATGCTTCACGTGTGAAATATTGAAAATGGTTCACATTTTATGTTTTTACTCATACCTCCAATTATCAATATTTTCTGATGAAACAAAGTTAATTTATTCATGTTGACATCATATATGATATTTCATTTTAAGATTTGCGATTAATGTTTAGCTGTTGTTGATGACTTAAAAGTTCAGAAATACCTTTTCGGTCAAATGGAATTATTTAACATCGAATAATATGTATCATGGATATGATTGAAAATGGAGAAAGGCATATGATGTTCTGATCTTACATGATAATGATTATTATTACTATTGGATAAACATTGAATAATATGCAAATAAATATGTAATATGATTATGACTAAAGTGGAGATTTACCCCTTTACACAGATGCAGCTTCTATGACGTCAGCTGAACTACTGGAAGAAGTACGCACGGCTGAAGTAACTGATGAAACTCTGATTGTATTCAGAGACAATAAAATAACAGGCGCTCTCTTTCTGGGTGTAGATTTGGGGGATTTGCTGAAGGAGATTCGTATATCCAATACAACGGATAAGATGAAGCTGAAAATCCTGAAGGAGAGACTCGAGGGCAAAAAGCGTTGAAGGAAAACTTAACTAGGACACATTTGATGGGGTCACACATTGATAGTGCATGCTAATTTGTAATTCAGGAATGAGTTATTGTTAGATGGTATCTGCGTTGTTTTTTTAATATGCTGGATCAGCCTATATGTAGTGTTAAATTGCCCCTTTTGAGTTAAATTAAGACAAATTAATGGAATTATTGGAGTAAGAATAAACTAAACATGCCTCCATATTTTTGTCTTTTTGGGGAATTGTGTAAAACATGGGGTGAGTATTAGAGGAAAAATTACTGTGTTTGACCAAGTTGACCACTTACTGAATATTTCACAGAAGAACTTAAAAGTGTAGTTTTGAAAAGACTGAACCCTGGTCACTTCAAAGGACTGCCAAAACTGTAAGGTGTTTGCTGAACGTCATCAAATCAGATTATGTAATGGAACATTCAACTGTCTTCTTATAATGCCAAAATGGAAAGTGATCGGTTTCGTTGTCGCATGGATACGATGCTTCAAAAGACATTCCAAATTGCAAAGATAATTGCACTGAAATGCACAAGTAGGTGAACAAACTATCGGTATGTAGCTGTACGTAGGGAATCTGTGTTTTCTGATTTCAAAAAGATACAAGTACATACATTCCTGCACGGTAACTGTGAGCACAGAAAAGGATACGAGGGCAATCAAATCGGGGTTCATATTTTTCATACGATGCCCGAGGGCAAAATATCCCGTTGTCATGGTGACCTGACGTCATAATTAATGCTATGACGTCACGCCTCGTCTATGACATTGCGTTTAAAATGGGCGACGGCGGGTCGCCAGCCTATGGTTGAAAGTGGATTTTAGCGTGTTTTCATTAATTTCACGACTTCGGTAATAAACAGAATATTATAATATTACAATGTGCATTGTTGTATGAGTGTTTATGTCATACTATGTTTACGACACGAGTGACTGAATATTAGTATTTCCCGAGCGAGAGCGACCTTTTACTGCTGGGTAACTCAAAACTGATGTCCGAAACCCACTGTATTCAAAGTGAAACTAGTTTTAGTTTTGAAAGCTAGATAACAATATCGCTATCGGTTGCCTATACTCGTGCTATCTTAAATTTGTTTGTCTACATGGATATACCTACATATAAAACAAGTAAACATAGTGATGTGTTGTCATGTACGCCTCCATATCCCATTATATAGCCCTGTTTATACGGCGAACTTGGCACATATGCAATATTGCTTATTGTAGTAATATACACACGTGAGTTAAAGTAAATGTTATATGCGTTCATGTTTAATTTCCGCTGAACTGTAATGAATAGAGAATTCCTATACACGCCGACTAAAATGTTTTAGATGTAAACTAAAAAAATAGTATGTTTTTGTTTAAACATCATTATTTATACTCACCGTCGATAGTTAACAATATGCCCGATTATCCTAATCTGTCTAATTCCGACAACCTTCACACAGAGTAAGGATAGAGTTATCGCCGCTCTACCCTGTACCGAAACTCGCCACCAGGTGGACAACCCTACGTCATCATTGCTTCTTCTGACGGTCAGAGAAAAAAGCCGATCGTGCAGAGGGGAGGCCAGGTGGGAGCTAACGATTGTTAACTATCGACGGTGAGTATAAATAATGATGTTTAAACAAAAACATACTATTATTTAATATACTCTCCTCGATAGTTAACAATATGCCCGAATCCCACTGCTGGAGGTGGGTGCGAGAGGCTAAGGCGATAAAGCTCTATCCTACAGGAAGAGAGTTGGTGACTCAAGGCCGAACTAGAGTGACCCCCATGAGGCCCACTAGTCAATCGGACTAGCCCTGGCTCAACCTCGCTATGCGAGGAGGCCCGCAACCGAAGTCGCCAACTGGTGTAAGAGACAACAGACACACAAATAGAATCAACCTCGGGTTTATTGAGAGGCGAAACAATAGTGAGCAAGAGGGTGACTCCTGTGATGAGGGCCCGAAGGAACTCGCTGTTGGGCGTACACCTGCGCCCCCAGCCGGTTGATTCCCTCCAAGTCCTCGTTGGAGATGTCTCGAAGATAGTGGTTGGCGAACACCAGGCCTGACTTCCAGAAACAGCCAGCCATGATGTCCGCCACCGCCAAGTTGCTATGGAGGGCCATCGTCGCTGAGATGGCCCTTATCTCGTGCGGATTGGCCCTCGCTGGAGGGTCTAGACCCGCTGCCTTGTACGCGTCTAGCACCGCCGAACGGAGGTAGACGCTCAATTGTCTCTTGTCTAATTCCCGTACGCTGGTCTGGGAATGAGGGATGAATAGTCTTCTCCTCCCCTGACGCAGCGTCCGGGTCCTCTCGGTGTAGATCCGAAGTGCTCGGACTGGACAGAGGAGGCGGTTCTCCTCGTCCGTGGGATCTATGTTACCGGAAATGGACGGTAGGGAAAAAGTCCTACCCCTTTCGTCGGCGGCTTGGTTCTCCGGCGCCAACCCCAGAGTGGCCGAACCCCCGTCCCCCACCTCAAAACGCAGGAGATCCGCTTGGAGAGCGTGAAGCTCTGAGATCCTGGCTGCGGACCCCATGGCGACCAAAAAGGCCGTTTTGATGGTAAGGCGAAGGACGGTCGTCTCCGTCAACGGTTCATAGAGGTCCGACTTGAGGTGGTTGAGGACCACCGCCAAGTCCCACTCTGGGGGCCTGAGTTTCCTCCGCCCATCCACGTTCCGGTAGGTTTTAACAAGGTCCTTAAGGACCGAGATGTCCACCTGGGGGTCCCGCTTCCGGAGAACGGACATAATCGCCGCCAGGTTGGTGTTGATGGACGAGGCTTTGAGATTCCTCGTCTCTCGGAGGTAAACCAGGTACTCAGCAACCTGAGGGACCGTTACTGCCTGGATGTCGTACCCCTCCTTGCTGCAGAAGGTCGCGAAGGCCCCCCACTGAGCGTCGTAGAGATTCCTAGTCGACGGTCTTTGGGAGGTCGCCACCGCCTCGGCAACGGATTTGGAGAACCCTGCCCCCGTCAGACCCCTTTGAAGACAAACCAAGCGTGAAGCTGTAGGGCCTTGGGATTCTCGTGAACCCGCCCGCTTGGCTTGCTCGTCAGAAGGTCCCACCTTAGAGGAAGGGGGGTCGGGTCTAGGGGGCACGCCCTCCGGAGGGGAAGGTACCAGGCTCTGGCTGGCCACAGCGAAGCTATCAGGAGTAACTGGAGCACCCGCGTCTCCTGTATCTTCGCCACCATGAGGTTCAGGATGGCGGGAGGGGGATAGGCGTAAGCGACCATCCCCTCCCATTCTAACGCGAGCGCATCGAGTGCCCATGCGGACGGGTCCGGTACAGGAGACACGTATGTCGGTAGCTGGTGGTTGAGCCGAGTCGCGAAGAGGTCTATGTGAGGCTTGCCGAACCTCAGACATAGACTCTCGAACACTCTCGGGTGCAACATCCACTCCGTGGAAGGAGGCTTGTCTAGGCGAGACAAGGCGTCTGCAAGGACGTTCTTGGCTCCCGGGATGTGCACCGCACAGAGAGAGAGTTCGAGACTGTCCACTAGGCGAAACAGCACCATCACCAACTGCAGGAGAGAGTCTGCTTTGGTCGACCCCTGTTTGTTGATGGCCCAGGCCGCCGCTGAGCTGTCTGTATGAACACACAGAACCTGCCCCCGCAGCTGACCTGACCAATGGTCGATTGCCAATCGAATGGCATCCAGTTCCAGGACGTTGATGTGGCGTCTCACTTGGGTCGACGACCACACCCCCGCTGTTTGCTCTGCATCGAGATGAGCTCCCCAGCCTTGAGAGGAGGCGTCCACGAATAGGTGACGTGTCGCTGGCGGTTCCCTGAGGGGAACCCCGCCAACACATTGGACTCCTGCTGCCACCAGGAGAGGTGCGGTCTGAGTTCCAGAGGAATGGAAAACACGTGCCGACACGCCTTCTCCCGGACATGTACGTTAACCAAGATCTGTAGGGGCCTGAGCTGCAACCTTCCCCTTCGGGTGAAGTGTTGAGTCGCGCTCAGAAAGCCTAGCAGCCTCTGCCACTGGCGTAGTGGCAGAGGCCCCCGAAGTGCCAGCTCCAGGAGATCTCGGTAACGTTCCATCCGTTCCGTAGTCACAAAGGCCTTGTAGATAGCGGTGTGCAGGCGGGCGCCTAGGAACACCAAGGACGTCGAGGGCTGCAGGTCTGACTTCCCCAGATTGACCAGCCACCCCAACCGCCTGAACAAAGCTATCACAAAGTCCCGTTGAGCCTCCAGAACAGACAGGGACCTGTTGTGACCAAACCCGTCGTCCAAATACATTGCGAATTGAACGTCCACCGTGTGGAGGTATTGGACGATGGGCTGGGTCACGCGAGTGAACAGCCACGGAGCCGATGAAATCCCGAACGGAAGGACGTTCCACTGAAAGTTGCGACCTGCTAAGACGAACCGTAGGTACCTGCGATCCCCGTGATAGATGGGAATGTGCAGGTAAGCGTCCTGCAGGTCTAGGGATATCATCGAGTCCAAGGGCTCCAGTAATCGCATCACTGACGGCACTGTCAAGAGTCGAAAATATGGCGGCGGATCTAGGAAGGAGTGGTTGAATTCCTTCAAGTCGTGGATCAGCCGCCATTTCCCCGGCTCCCGCTTCGGTCGGACGAACACCGGAGAGTAGTAGCCTGGAGAAAGGTCTTGGAGCGGGATTTCCTCCACCGCCCGTTTGGAAATTAGAGTTTCCACCTGTTCCAAGGTCAGCGCGAGCCGATCTGGGTCAAGCGCGCGCTCCACAGGCGAACAGGTCAGCGGGGGGCGGCGTGCCACGCGAATACGAAAACCCCGTTCCAAGACCTTGCAAACGAAAGGATCGAGATCCAACTGTCTCCAGTTGGGGACATAACGTGAGAGACGGCCTCCCACAGGACCTTCCAGGGTCGGGACCACCTGCTGTGGAAGGTCCGGAGGTGTCCAGTCACTGCCTGTTTGGGGGAGCTCCGTAGGCGCGACCCTTCCCACGTTGGATGCCCTTCTTGGGGGTGCGTTTTGGCGAGGGGCCGGCACTGAAGACGCGACTTCTATCCTGTCGACCCCTTCCCTGAAAGGACACGCCTCCAGTCTTCGAGGTAGAGGAGGGTGCGCCCCCTCCCCTCTTCTTGGGCGTCGTCCCTTGAGGCGATGCTCTGCGTCCGCCAGAGGCCAACCGATTGGTTAGCTCTTGCTGCTGGCATTCCTGGCGCTGCCTGAGCGTTTCCCCGACTTGACCGTCGAATAAGGTGGAGGAGCCTGCCGGGGCAGACCTCAGGCGGTTCCGGAGCCCCGCCGGAAGGTTGGTCCGCGCCAGAAACCCATCACGCCTGAGGTTAGTCACCCCCGCTGAGATGCGGGAGGCGGACAACATCATCTGCGCTAGGTTCCCAGCGACAGAGCCGAACCCGCGGTAGAGAGCCTTGGCCCCCTGCTCCATGCCCGCCTCCTTGGCGAAAGCTGCCATCGCCTGGCAAGCGTGGGCCACGTGGTTAGCCAGACCAAGGATGCTCCTTGCCTCTTTGTCCAGGTGTGACAAATGGGAGTCTGAAACCTGGTGAGGTACTTAGGGAGCGGCAACTCGACGGATGTCGTCGTCCAGGATGGGAGGGGAAAGAGATAAGGAACTGCCATGAACGGGAAGGCCAGACCGGATTTTGTCAGTGAGAACTAAGGGGGGGAGGAGGCGACCAGGAGCTGCAGCAGGAACGTTAGAGTCGAAGTCCCTGCCTGCCGCCTGAAGGAGCCTGTGCACTGGCAGCGCCACCAGACGCTGCGTAGGCGCCTCCTCCTCCGAGCAGAAGGTCTCCAGCCTGGCTGCCTTGGTCGACGAAGATTCCTCTTCCAACTCTTGGATGTCCACCTGACACCAATCAGCGATTGCTGTCAGACGCTCCTTGAGATCGGGCGCCTCCACAGGGCCCGCCAGAGGAGTGGAAGGCGCTTGGGGAGCCCCGTCCCCCAAGTCAGAGGCCCCCCCCTCTCGGTCACTAACAGCAGTGGAATCGTGGTCCGAAGGTGTGGCGCCCGGGGAAATAACCACCACCCGCCTCCTCTTGGGAGTGGAGGGCGCCACAGGGGAGGTCGGAGAACAGACATCCTCCTCCTCAACCCTGGCATGAGCTCGTTCTCTTGCCACGAACATAGAAGAAACCAGATCCTTCACTGAGGACATGATGTCGTCCGTCAGTTTCCTCTGGTCAAGAAAAGGGGGAGAGGAGATCCTCGACCTCTTCTTCTTCTTGTGTTTCCTTTTCTCCTTCTTCCTGACGGCCGTCCGAGGGTTCGTCGAGGAAGCAGTGTCAGGAGAGGACCTCAAGCCAGGAGATCGTTCCACCCCGCCCGAGGGAGGGGAACCGCCAACATGCCTGACTGGGGATAAATTCCTGTCGGACCTCACACACTGGATCCGAAAGGTCAAACTCAGTCACATCCTCCGAAATGACCAGGTCGGAGCCCCGGGAGGCGTCATCAGCGGTGCCCGTGGTGACGGTAGCGGAAGCGGACGAAGAGGGGCGCCTGGCGGCCCTCAACTTGTGCTGCGCCTCAGATTTCTTCACCGCCGCGCGGTAATCACGATGTTCCGTAGGCGAGAGGTGTTCACACTCTCTGCACCTGTCCAACTCGCCGCACAAGTTGCGACACAGGCGACAGAGTGAGTGTGGGTCGAAGCGCGCTGACTTCCTGGACCCACACCCACCACAGAAACCTGAGTAAGGATCCGACATCCCCGTAACACCCCTCCGAGACGGCTGTCCAAGTCCAAACGCTTCCAAGGACGCCGCTAGAGTGAGGCGGTAGGGCGCCTGAAGTTACAGGCGCCAGGCGCTATCGCAAGGCAGGCGCCAGGCGCTGCTAAGCACCAGGCACTGTCCAACGACAGGCGCTTCCAAACAGGCCGCCTAGAGAGGCGCCGCGCCTTACCGTAGGCAAGCGCTGTCCAAGCAAGCGCACACGGCCAGGCGGTGGACGGGAGGTCTACCGAAAGCCCAGCAGAGCTAACCAGCCTAGGTGAACCGGCACGAAAAGCACGTGCGGCCCGGGCGGGCTGAAAACACAACAGTAGACAGAGTCACTGCAGTCAAGCACAAAACACAAGTAACCGACGAAGAGAGACGCTAACTGCCTCGACAGAAGTAGCTAGGTCCCGCAACAACACACAAACGCAAAGGAAAGCAGAAATAAGTAAGTGAAAAGGTTAATTAAATACTCGAAATTCAGAGCCACAATAAACACAAGTGTACTTGATGGCCGACAGAAAAGCAATGATGACGTAGGGTTGTCCACCTGGTGGCGAGTTTCGGTACAGGGTAGAGCGGCGATAACTCTATCCTTACTCTGTGTGAAGGTTGTCGGAATTAGACAGATTAGGATAATCGGGCATATTGTTAACTATCGAGGAGAGTATATTAAATAATGACGTTTATATCTGTCAACATTGGTTTGACTACATTTAGATCGCCTGTGTTATAATGAAAATTGGATAATCAAATGGATTTCAAAGGTCATCGTTTGCAAGAAGGAGAATATCCTATATATAGAATTTGAAAACAAATATAAATAAGGGTTTCTAAAGTTCTCTAAATTATTTTATCATATTATTGTAGTCACTATGTCTGTTTACGACGAACTCTTACTGAAATATTGAAAATACCATATTTATTCACAGTAGTAAATATTTGCATCTGCCCCTGTCTAGATGCAAATTTGCTGACGGTAGTAAAACATTTTCTTACGGTAGTAAAATTAACCCGTCTCATATGAGCATATTTGCATATCTGTAATGATTTACTCATATACAACGCTCGCCGTATAAACAGGACTTTAGGCTCATAGCGCAAAATGTGTATTAATAGCCTGAAAGATTTGTCGGTGCCACAACTAAGCATTCCATGAGACTGTATCATTGTTCCGGTACCCACTTTAACGGCTGGATGAGCTGAGTGGAATGCTGATTAAAAGTCTTGCACAGGGATTAAGTATAAGCTTTAAGTTTATTGTACCTCCAAGGACGTCGAACCCGTGAGAGGCCAAAGCTAACACCACCTGTTTACAGGTATAACATACACACACATGGCGTTTTATGTAGATCGATAAGACGATTCTTATAATGAAGACAAGCGTACAGTTTTTGTCATTTTAATCCAATTCGAAATGGTTAAAAAATTAAGCCCAAATTATCAATACACCTGGAGTCATATTTTCGAAGCTATCTTAGCGCTAAGATAGTCGTGAGTGCCATACATTACGACTATCTTAGCGCTAAGAGAGCTTCGAAAATATGGGTCCTGATCTGTAAATTAACAAATTAGAAATAAGACAAATTAATGAACTCTTGTTGATGTACTGGATATCCGAAAACTTTGGATGATATTCTTTATATAGCTGTCAACAAATACACTTCGAAAACACCCTTCTGTTAATTATACATAATTGAAACGTGTGTCTCTGTTTGGTTCAATTTATTTACCTTTCATAAGGATAGTTGTGATGAACAATAAATAAATCTAAAACTAAATTTGTTTACAGAAGAGGATTTGATTAAAAATATGTTTTATTTGGAAATCCAATTTGTGCCTCGACTGTAAATAATGAATTTTTAATTTTGCAATCCTTTATCAATTTAACAAATACGTGTGCAACTCACAGGAGAGGAAACTCAACGTTTACGGTAACAATACTCACCTGTAAACCATAACTTTGTTTGTAACAAGTAAGGATTCTTCATTTCTAGCCTGGAAACTATCGAATTGCAACAGAGGTCAATAGGAAAACAACGACTGTACTTATCTAAATGAGAAGAGGAGGGTGTTTATGGATGACTTCTTTAATCTTAGATTGTGACGTGAGACACACCATTTTTAGGCAATACGTGAAATAAGGAACAAGTTGTAATTGTTAGTAATGTTGTAACTGTAAAACACATTGATAGAATTACATCCACAAAGTTAGACATAATTTATCCAATCTAGTTAAAACTATTGGACAAGCACAGGTATCTATACCAGTTTAACTTTCAAACCGTTTATAAGGGTTAAGCGAAACATGAACATTATTTCGTTTTAGAACTCCTTCATTGATTGAGGAGTATTTTTCAGCCACTGGTAATACTGATTTACCTTTTTGCGGGACACTTTATTACAGCAAAAAAGGCGTGCTATAGCGCCTTTAATGGTGAATTGAAGTGACGAGAAAACAACATTATATACGACTACTGATCTGTTTCTACACATAGTATTACACTGAAGGAAGTGTACTTTTAGTCTGCAGGACCATATAGATTCGTACTTCCCGTGTTCAGGTACCCATTCAGGTACATTGGTGTGAACGTGTGAATGTGTATGTATGTTGGGTACGGGTGTATTAATATTACGTTATAGTCAGACCATGAGGGCCTGTTGTCTAATCGTTGAAATGGTTAGTTAGACCACGAGCGCGTAGCACGAGTGGTCTAACTAACCATTTCAACGATTTGACAACAAGGCCCGAATGGTCTAACTTACTTAGACCATTGCCTAATAATTATAAAATAATACGTTTATAAAGATTTATCTAATCAACTAATGTAAATATTTTTTCTCGCGAACTATACTGTTTTGGACAAAGCACACATATGCCACACACGAAATTGACATCAAAACAATAAGCGCTCGTGAAAATCGCATTCTCACAATTTGCACGTGCGAGTGAACCTCTGACTTGCGCACGCGGCGCTCCATTCATTTAAAAACAGGCATTTTAAATGTTCAGACGTGCTGCTCAATTTGACGTACGTGAAGAAATTGTAACGTTGTACTTCTTGTTTCTGAGGTAAGAAATAGTATGATTATAAAGAACAACAACGTAACTACTATGTAAGTAACTTTTCATTAAACTTTTAAGAATATGCAGCTTAGATAGTTCAGCGGGAATATGGACACGTGTATTTCAGTTTATCCCTTCACATGCAAATTGATCATTGGCATTGCTTAAAAAGTAACGTTAACTGAGTATCTAATAGAGTTGGTTTCAAACAGTACGCAATTTAACATCACTGTGTAAATATTTCAAACACTTCGATTGGAATGGTGTCAAACTAATAGGTTACTGAACAAAAATGATGTGCATGCCACAGACAATATATCAATAATAACTTTCACTTTCATTTTTTTTACAAGTTTCGGGAAGTATTGTCCAGTCAACTGTATCTATGATGAACGAAGTTAATAAGGACGCCTGGGCTCGAGAAGAACCGCCTGAATACTTCTGAGCGTAAACATTGATATCACTGTACATACTTTATAACTTCCCAAGCTCTTTAATCTGTAAACACGACATTGATGTAATAATTTTTTTATTTGAGTTATGTTCTTCTTTTAATACATGTCAAGCATTTTACGAAATATTTAAACCACGTAAAAATCGTATTAAAAGTAGTTCCGACCGTGGTGTAACTACAAATGAGGTTGGTTAGACCATGGGTCACAACAAAGCAGCCATGGTCTAAATATTATTTCAAGGATTTTATTTTTGCTTTTTATTATGTCTCGTAGGCCTTGTAGACCTTGTGACACTTTTTAAAAAACAATTTTCTTCTTCTTCCTCTTCTCATTTAAACAGCTGGGTTGATTGAGTGCATTGTTGACGAAGTGCATTGCCCAAGGACACAAGATAAATTTTCCACCGAGATTCGAACCAGGGTCTCTGGCCAGCACGCTAACAACTACACCACTATAATAGCTATTTAACATACACGAAACATACTTGACTGTATTGTCCATAAACTGTTTGAGAGGCATTCTAGAAGTTGGTGTGATGAAGAAGACAAAAATTTATGGATGATCAACTTCTTTATTAACAATAGCGACGTTTCGGTATAGATCCTTATACCGTTATCAAGCATGGATAACGGTATAAGGATCTATACCGAAACGTCGCTATTGTTAATAAAGAAGTTGATCATCCATAAATTTTTTGTCTTCTTCTTGTATTGTCCATGTTTATCGATATTACCATGAGGAAAGAGCTATGTCGCCATTGCCATCATCTAGTATTGTGTATGCTCTCTTTTTAAAACCCTAGGTGTGGTCTCTTTTTACTCCTTGTAGGGGTTGCTAATTTGTGTACTTGCTTTGTATATGTATTGTGTATATTTAATGTTGAAGAGAGACTCTAATAAACAATGTATCTGTCTGTCTGCCTGTCTGGATGACACAGGAAGAGCTGCTCCTGGCGAACATGTGATAACAGTTACAGGAAGATGACTTCCGTCAACAGGATGGGACTACCACGAACAAGATGCTGATGTAACATTTAAATTTCATATAATGTATCTGTTTATTCATTTAAACTATAATTTAAATTGATTTAAATTAAAAAAATATATACCTATTTTCACTTTTATTTTACTTTGTTACTTTTAAATTATAATTTAATTTAATTTAATTTAATTAAATGAAATTAAATTGAATTGAATTAAATTAAATTAAATTAAATTAAATTAAATTAAATTAAATTAAATTAAATTAAATTAATTCAATTTTTATTTATTTAATTATTTATTTATTTCAATTTATTTCATTTTATTTTTTAATAATTTTTTTCTTTCATCTCATAATTGATTAATTTATTAGGTTAGTTAGTTGTTCCTTATGATATTTACTTAATTTTATAAAGGTGGTTTAATATATTTGTATATGTTTTTAAATGCAGAATGATATGCCATGCTTCCCGAGTAACATACACAATGTTATCATCATTGTCATCATTACTTGATGTTCTAAGTTGCGCGACACTCTAATTAAGTATTTTTCATCTTTGTCATCTTCTACTGTAACCTTGATGAGGACTGTGACATCTCGGTGAACAAGAGTGAGTATTCATATGAACTTACATAAAACAAGCAATTGTAAATTAAAGTTTTCTTTGTTAATGAGATATTGTTGTAATCTGTATAGGTGGTGATAGAATAATTTTCTATGTAATAGTTACATACATTTACATGTATAAACTGTTTACTATGTTACCATAATGAAAGAGATATGTCATGTTGTCATTATTGTCGTGCCTTGTTGTATAATGATGAAATCGTGGAAAATTCATTGTCGCTCGTAAATCATTGACAAATACTCACATCTGTTGGATACTTCAACACATCCGGGCATCATAACGTCAGGTAAGGTGAGGTGAGTTGTGGTTTAAAGGGACAATACCCCCTTTGCCCAAATAAGTTGATGAAATATAATTGATAATGTCACTAATAGTAACACACTTAACATACGTAACATCGTTATTACCGCAACGGATAATTGGTCTGTGTTATAAGACATTTTGCCCTCTAAAGTAAATTTAAATGACAAACTATCATTATAGATGGGAAATTTAAAAATAGAAGTTTTGAAAAAAACGTGCTACTGCTCCTTTAACGTCGCTTTCAAGAGCATTTCACTGTATATAGCTTCTAGAATTATCATAGGGAGAAATCCCGCAACGCCACGTGGCTATGAATTGCGGTAAAACCTGCGAGCATCGCCTGGAATTAGCGAACAATGGGTTGTACTACGCTGAAATTTAGTATATCATTGCACCAAACCTTATTGCCTTTAGAAAAGTTCTTTACTGCAGAGTTGCTAAGCACCTGGCGGGATTCGATCCCCTGACCTATTGATCCGAAGCTGCGCCCATCGTGGTTTTTGCTCTCTGCTATGTTTTATTCTACGATTAAAAACAACAACGAGTCTTCTATTTCTTATACGCGATGCCCTTAAACAGCTACTCCCTTTTATATAAAAACTACGAAGATATTATGTTGTTTGTATAAACTATATTTTTAAATTTGTATTTAACTTAGATACCGTAAAACATAGATGTGAGCGCTTATGGTATATTGAGCTTTTCTTACAGCAGAAGAATGAGAATAGTAATGCCTCTCGTCGTAGAACTATCGAAGTCACGTAAAATATTACGTCATTTGCTAAGCGACTGTGTTTTATTGACGTGGGTATCTTACACATGTGTTTATGTGATGTGTATATATTTATAACAAGAGTTGCCTTTTTTTCAAAGTGTTGCTCTACAACTAAAATCAATACAAAGAAAATGCAATTGTTTCCCGTATCGTTGAAAGGTGTCAACTTACGAAGCTACTTGAAGCTACTTGAAGCTACTTGAAGCAACTTGAAAATCAGTCTTCTTGCATAGAACATCTGAAATGTTTCGGCAAGATTACATTGTATTCATTATAAGTTGAGATATCACACATCTATAGCATAATGTAGAATAATTTGGTTTGCACTTAAAATGCATGAAAAGATTATGACAAGTAGACGCTTTGACACCATTTGTAGAGCTCCTAGATGTTTGTAGAAAAATTAACAAAATTCCATTACTGACCATATTTGCTTTTAATTGGTTGGTTGTATCTCTTTATAAGCACAAAATCGATTCCATCTTTTGAATAAATGATGTTCTTTAACCTAATACAGATATTACAGAGGTTTGCAGATGATCAACTAACTCTTTTATTACCCATATGGTTGAAAATAACCGAGTTAATAATATTGATATGAGCACATGTAAACATACCACGTTTGCCTAGCAACCATTCTCATGATTGTTTCACCGCGACGTCCCTTGTGTCGTCGTCTGTGACATCATAAAACGATAGCTTCCCGTCACAAGAGAAGTGGGTCGTTTCCTGACTATTTTTACGCTAAACAAATGGAATGAATTGGGTAATAACGAAATTATTACATTCGAAAGTGTGTCATATTACTTTTACGAAACTCGTGCAAATGTATGTATAACCCCTCGCTCTCGCTCGGGCAATACAAACATCCACAATCGTTTCGTAAAAGTAATATGATACACTTCCTCTGGTAATAATATCTATATATTTGCACATACGATATTAGTATCGAAGCATTGAGTAGGATTAATACAATTTGCTAAGGGAAAAAAGGTTACTAAAGGGCAGTAGCATGTTTTTTGCAAATTTATTTTATTATTTAATGATAGTTTGTGCCATTTAAATTTACTTGAGAGGGCAACACATCCTTGTACACAAACCAAGTATCTGTAGTTGTAATAACGGTGTTGCGTATAAAGCAGAAATTGCATGGCGGCCATTTTAATGTGAGCACATTTTATTATTTATGACAAAAACGATTGCAATGGCTTTGCGGTCCCATTCACACTCGTTTTTTAACTTGATATTTCGAAGAGAGAAAGATGTTTTACTATTGGTGACATTATTTTTCAAATACATTTCATCAACTTATTTAGTCGGGAAAACGTGCTACTGCCCCTTTAACATTGGATTCGTATAGGAATCCAGTTATGTACAGATATGGATGTTGTTTATGAGCTGAGTGGTTGAGATGAGCATCATAGGCTGGGGGATGTAGTTCACTTGATCTTCACTACGTTATTATTGATTTCAAAGATTCACTGCAACATATGTATACATGTTCACCATCAAACTAATTACTTACTGAAAGTTCACTACAGTGCCTTACACATTTTATTCCATTGTAAATCTTTTGGAACGAAATCAAATACAATGACTTGCAAAACAACACTATTGACTTAAGTCTATGTCGTTTTCTGAAATTGATTAATTCAAGTATGTGAGAGTTGTAAAGTTTTACTTCAAGATTGTTTATACGCAAGATCTCTCTACTGAATAAAACTGCTTGCCTTTATATAATCACAATAATATCATACCGATAATATTTTGATTAATCTTCACGATGTCTTCGATTTGTCTGACTCAATCGGCTATGATTGTACAGTCAATATGACCTCTCTTTGACATTCAAAGTTTTCACATTAATCGAAAGATCTATACACTCTATGAAATAGGCACTATAATAATAAATAAAATCAATTGAACTATGCGTGCAATTCGTGAAATACATTTTTACTCAGATTTTTATTCAGATAACATAGTTATAGAAACCTTCAAATGAAAGTCATACTTTATGATACATATGTATGGTATACGTTGTAATATACACATTCAATGTATTTATGAACACCTGTTATACAAGTAAAATGCCTGCATTCTAACCCATTGAAGATAATGAATATTTATGTTAACAGCAATAACATCTTTTCCTCACCTCGACTCACAAACGTACTGGAGTTTGTTAATGTATAGTTACTGCTAACTATAATTTGAGCATGTTAATGTTATTCAGAAATATCTGAGTGTGTGTGTGACATTAACAATGAAGTTGGCCATAGGTTGGAATATGTTGACACGCCTGTTAACAAGTAACTTTCAACTTTGACTAAGATCTATGGTGAATGGGTCTCTGATGGGAAATTTTGAGAACATCCCTATTTAGCAAATGTTATTTTCATTTTACCCTACATTATGTTATTTTGCTTTTTGCCTGACACATGTTTTTCATGGGAAAAACATGGAAAGAAAAACGTATCCCATTTCAACCCTAGCTTCGTTTTGATCTCAATTTCAATGCACTAATTTCGTTCCAATAATAGGTGAACGTTTTAAGCATACAGATGTAACTTTAGTTACAGTAGTCTACTCTGTCTGTGTCCAAGAACCGGCGTATGAACAATATACTTGCTTTGATAAAGGTTCAGCGTATCTAATACCTTCGTCAGATGTGAGCATATGCCCCGAAACGTTGTGGATCTAAACATTAAAGAAGTTGTTATCCACAAACAAAATAATTATATATATATATTTATGTTTATGGTATCATGGTTTATGGACGCCTGTTATACAGGTAAAACGCCTGCATTCTAACCCATTGAAGATAATGAATATGTATGTTTATGGTATCACACCATAGGATTTACGTTTGTGACGTCACGTCGGTCCTTCCGTCGTCACAAATACACTTGAACTAGTTAAAATTGCTAACACCTTCGAGTTGTATCACCATTGAATACGCTTGGTTCACAATCTTTCACTGATGAAGAAAAATCAATAAAAGTAATAATTTGTTACATTTATAACGACTTAGACTGTAAGAATCATAGCAATGCCTATATACAATAATATAAGTATTGATGGATGATGTTGTTTGATGTATACTTTTGTACTGGAGAGGTATTTTTGTAGGTGTTATGCCTGTTTACCAATCCATTCATCATTTCATAAATAAATATTGTTTAAATCATACAATGCCATTTTCCTTTTTTAAGATCTAACAGACAATGTGTTTGGTTGGCGACAACAATATTTGAAGATAACCCATAGGACGCTACGTGCAAGTACCACGTACAAAATATGAAATCATTTTCAATTGCAATTGGGTCACGTTAAATTACTCTAATGTCATAATTGTGAGATGACGTAAATAATCACGCCATAACTTCACTACACTCCCATATGTCATTGTACATCGACATATCAACACATTGTACATTGTACATATTAAATTTATTCTTTACACTAAAACAATTCCGTCGTTGTACAACAATACCATAAAGACAATAATCGTATATTTTAAGTATGAAGAGACTTAATTGATGGTTATGAATAAAAGTTGTAGTTGAAACATTTTTTAAAAAGTTATGTAAAATGACGAAATAAACAACCCATACATATAATTTATCACAACATGTATATTCAGTACCCCTCTGGTAGATGTAAAGTGGTACAGCTCCCAATGAATACATTAGCAATACGTGGCGATTGGTGCCTGAATCTAAGGATGTGAGTGCCGAAAATGTAACAGAATTTGTACTTTTGATGATAGGGTGATCCCAAATATATAACAACGTTGAATGTTGTTCACAATAGGATATGTGCATATTTTTGGGATTATATAATGAAGGATTTTAGAGACTCATGTCCTGCTCACAGATGAAGAATTTGGAATCTATTGAGTTTCGATCGAACCACTTAAATTGCCAATCATTTTTGTTAGCAACTATGAAGTCCTTGTTAGTGGAACTGTTACTAGGGTTGCTCGGTGCCCAGTAAAAGAAACTCATCTTACGTCCATCATGTAGTCGCCAGACACCCTCAGTCACCGCATCGCTTCCATCCAAGTAATAGCTGACAGCAGCAGACTCTGTTGGGAAATGAAATAAATTCAAATCAGGCTTTGAATGATGCATACTACAAGGTTCAAATTGTACAGAATAGTAGTCATTGGGAAAAGAAGTCTATCATTTATTGATGCGAAGGTGAGGATGTATGTTTGAATCTAACAAAGGACTCGACCCGTAAAGGTACAACTATTGTACTTTTGCAGATTGTGTTATCCCAGACATAAACATGTTAAATCTGCATGGCATATATTATAATTTCTAAATATTTTACAAATGACTAAATCCTATATTATAAAACTAATAATCACTGAGGACACACCTGAAGAAGCTGTAACTTGTTTGATGAAATGTTCCTGTTTCTCCTGACTGTCAATGACCAGGAGATGTTCCCCTCTTGAGGCGCACTCAGCCACGATGGGGATGTAGGGCATCTGTACCAGACCCAGTCGGTAACACTGGCCAAGGTTGCGGACATGGACGTAGCCTGAAGTACAGGTGCCTGAGAAGGATATGATTTTCCGTTCAATGAAAGGTAAAAGGTAAACATGCCGAGCATTCATCATCCTCGGTTACCCATGGTTTTATATATGCTCCGTGAGGAGGACAGGTGCCTGCGAAGGATATGGTTCAATACATGTAAATTCACATTCTCTTTCCTAGGCCATGGGCCGAACCCCCAAATTGTGTCAAAGTGCTTCAACATATCTGGTGAATACAAAGTTTGTGTTTTACAATTATCTCTATAATTAATCATGACCTCTAAAAAACTTTTCTGGTTAATTAAGTTGCACATTAATAATTTAGAAGCCTTAGAATTAAAAATAATCTGCAGTAAATCTCCATGACTGCATATACATTATTGACCAATCACAAGACAGGAAGCAGCCCATTCTGTGCGGTACTACAACATGGCCATGGCCAGAGCTTGTCATGTTTATGTCACATCAATGGGGATAAACTAGCTGATTAACATCCATTTATGGATATAACATGGACAAAAGTAAGTCAGCATGATGCTGACCTCTTGTGGGTATTGTGCATCTCTTTCTTTCACTTGGAACATGACACCGGCCACTGTCAACACAACAGCTAAACCCTGTACATGACCAGCTGACTACAAAGTTCTCGTCGCTCTAAACTTAAACTGAAGTATTTACATGGATCACCGAGATAAAGATATTGAGGAAGAAACCTTATCAGGTAATTGTTTACCCTAGAAATACTCTCAATATTTTAAGATGGATTTGGCCCCATAGATTTAATTCCAGATCTATTATATTTTGTATTGAATTAGTTTCATAATATTTTGAATTATATTTTGTCTGTTATAGTCACTTGTAATTTTTTTGTAGTTGAGCAGTGAGTTTCAGATATAATGTGTCAAGTTATAAATCATAAAATTTACAATCTTTTTACAGATCATTTTAAATTAAAGTGGCCTTAATCCAAAACCGATTTTGTTTATTGTGTTCTTGATTGTTCATTAACTATATCAAATGTGTGTGTCACTCAAGGATAGTGTCAAATCAATATAACACATCCTGTCTCTTCCCAAAATTGTACACAAAAAAATAAAGATAAACAGAAGACACTTTAGTTTTTAACATGAGACTTCATTGTTTATCATTGTTTATTCTATAGGGAAAGCAATTTCTCATAACACAAAGTGTGTGATTATTCAGTGTGATGCTCCTGCTGTTGTCAGTCCTGAGAGGGAGAGAATGAACCAGAACAAGTTGATCTAACTTAACAGGCCTAGTTTTATTTAAAGGTGCCCATTCAAATTTAAAGGTAAGTCAAGGTATGTATGAAATAAAGACCCAGTCTGAGCGATTAAAACATACATGTAATTTATTTGAGTAATAACATCCATTTAATTAAGTTTTTTGCAGGACAGAAACAAGAACTGGTACAAGAAATTTCAAGCCACTGACCAATGACTCAGGAGTCTCCACAGTTCCTTCAGATGTAACAGTGTAGGATAATTACTGAAAGTCTGAAACTCATGTTGGTAAATTCAAACTATTAACAGCCATCATTGAACTTGCTCAATCAATGAGAGTTTCAGCACCCATCCTACTCTCCTGATCTAGCTTTGCCGGACCAACTGTTTCCAACTCGGAAATAATCTTTTCCGGTATGCATTACGGTAATAAAGATGAGGTCATTGCTGCTGTAGATTATTTTTAAAAGGCCAAGATAGAGACTTCTACAGAACTGGTTGAAAAACGCTCTCCCACTGATGTAAAATGTGTATCTCATTTCAGAAAGACTGTTGAAAAATAAATGGATTTAAATAAAATGGTTTTCTTTTTCTTTTTTATGTGAGGCTCACAGATGGGCTTGTAGTATGGTGTTCTTTTTCGACTTCTTATCAAGAACCACTGTCTCTAGAGAGACTCCTTGCCCCATGGGGTTTATTCATAAAGTGTACATTTAGTGACACAGAGGCCACAACTTAAACACCTAATTTTATCCTCTTCTCAGTAGGTAAAGCTCAAGGAAGCTAAAATCTTGTGTACAGACTCCTTAGCCAGACAAACTACAAAGCCACTGGCTTCAATTTTGTCAATTGATGATTCTGAAAAAAGGTCTACAACTGTACAATCTGGAAATATATTTGGGATTCTCTTAAAAAATACTACTCCTTGCTTTAGATAGGTCATTACAAGTACTACTTTCCATACTTGTTCAAATGGAAATTTTATTGCGTTTGGCCTTCTCATAAGCTTGTGAGTTTAAAGGTTCTGAAGTCTGTTACTAAAAAGAAAGAGACTTAGGCTCACTTCTGTAGCTTTCAGAATTTGCTTAATTTATTATCTAAGGTTTGAAGATCTAAAACAACTCATTTCCCAAGTTATACATTTGAAATTTTTTGGTCAAAATACCTTAATTGGCATTAAAAAAGTTAAATAAATAATTTGTGTGTATGCTGTCATATACACCATGCAAATAACCCCCTTCTCACTCTACCACCTCCTCCTAAGTTCAATACACATCTCTATTCTGCAGTACCCACTACCCAGGTGACAATAAGGTCAGCTGTGATTGTGCAAGAATGAATGAGACTGTTTAACTTCATGCAACTGAAACAGAATTTAATCTACTCAAGAGTATATATATAAGCTATATTTTGGTTATACAGTGCATTTGAAACGTCACATCAACATCTATATGATTAAATTATTGAGAGGTATTATAGCTTATTATATCTGGTTTTTGTAGAAAAGTCGTAAAAGATTTTAGACTGGACCCCTACCGCGCCCATATTTAAGGAGGGTGAGGGTCAAATAAACAAACTTTTCAAAGTGAGAAAAACTGGGTGAAAATATGACTTCTATGTTGTCTTATATATTAATGCAAATCTGAAACTAACAGAAATATTGGATGGGTGTCATTCAAATGTATTGTTTCATAATTTTGCTACATTGATTTCATATTGAGTATCTGACTGGATAGCAAAGAAAAATGTAATAGAATAACAATAATGGAATACAAAAACAAATTATGTCCAAGATTAAAATGTTTCTGCGAAAATGTTTTATTCATTCATGTGATAATACTGATTTAACACACTGAAAAACAATTTTATTCTGATTTTTTAAAATTCATTAAGTTTTAATAAATATGGACTAATTATGAATTTAGAAAAGTATTTCAACTGTTTTAACAAAAGTATTCTTGCACAAGTACATTGAAAAGATGGCCAATGCAGTTACCCACAGGCCAAGGTCAAGGCTGAATGATCAGAATCTGCGGCAGGGGGTACCCATCTTTCAAGAGCTGTAGATAATTAATGTGCAACTTTTTCAGCAAGAAAAGTTTTGTTTCTTATCAAGCACATGCTGGGGATCATTTTGATATATAGTTCTGGTATTCACCAAATATGTTGAAGCACTTTCCTATTTCTAGAGGCCCTAGAATTTTTGGCCCACGGCCTATCCGTAGAATTTACCCTTCAAATTTTCGACCCTAACCTCTGTTCTTCTCAGGCAAATTTATTGTTTCTTCAAGGATAGATGAAATGACATATGGTTCAAATCGGATTCATTAAAACGGGATGTCAATTTGACTATTGCTCGATTTTAAATTTCTGAAATCGGTCCATACATTTCTTAGATACAGCTTTTTAAAAAACACACCTGATTTACACCCGGCGACCAGAATGAAAATCTGCGGGGGTGTGGCACCGTAAAGGGATGACTTTTGTGACGTATCTGGAGGAATCTGATTTTCGGCGATAGTCATAATTCAACGTAATTTCATCAAACCAACTTAAATTTCCCATATATCGAATGTTTAGATATCCAACAAGGTAATTCTGCAGATGACAATTATACAATTATTACATAAACATGTCTTTTTGGCGATGTAATACACCTCATCAATTCATTTAGCGGCAATGATAAGAATCATTTATTATAACAAACGAGAATCGGCGGAGGAGCTGTCAAGCCGACCCCGTCTGTCGCTTATCACAGTCATGCCTCAGAGAGCATTTTCAAAATGACTCGCCGAACTAATTGCGGTTGTGTTAAAATGGTTGAATTAAAATCGTCTTGATTATCAATTGCAAGTGTATATTGTCTAAATTTTATGCTCAATTGATTCCGATATACAATATACGTAGAGGTAATCATCTGCCATTCTTGAGAAAAATGCATTTCATCAGATCTTTAATAAATACTCCAGCGGCAACAACAAATATCCCTGCTTTTATCCAATGAAATCACAATGACATCGACTTCATCGTTTACATCAACCGCGTTATTTCAAGAAACATTGCCTTTGACTGTAAACAGTTTTGCTTATTAGCATATGTCCTTGAATAACTATTTTCGGTTTTTGTCTCCGATTTGGATGGACTTTGGTTTTGGTTTTTGTAGCAACTTACAAATTTGGTTTTCGTCTCCGATTATAGTCCATGGTTTTTACAAAATCATATAGCATATATCTAGGAAAACAAGTTAAACGAAAGAACTTTATCCAGAAGTAATAAATAGAATTATGATGTGTCAATGGAAAAGTCGCCATTACAACCCCGTCGCTGATACAAAACTATTTTCGAAAGCAATCAAGCAGGACTCTCAATGTCTAACACAAACATTCATTGAAGAACAGAAGGTACGATAAAAATACGAAGACAGTACAACTTTGAGGTCTGACGTCAACAAATAACTATACAAATACATGAGTCTACCTGACGAGCATTGATGAGTGGATATGTTTTAAAGGGACAGTGGCACATTTTTCACTCAAATAAGTCGAAGAAATGTATTTGACAAATAATTTCACCAATACTAAAACACCATTCTTTCGTTGGAAAATCACGCAAAAAATGAGTGTACATTGTTTGCTAAAGCCATGGGAACAACTTTTGTAATTCAGTATTACTAAAATGTATTCACATTAAAATGGCCGCAATGCAATTTCTGCTTTATACACAACACTATTATTTCCACTACGGATAATTGGTTTGTGTAATAAGATGGTTTACCCTCTACAGTACATATAAATACATATATAATATAACATAAACTATCATTATAAATGGGAAATTTGAAAAAATAAAATTTGCATAAAACGTGTTACAGTCCCTTTAAACTTATATGAAGTTTTGAGAAATGGCTGTTTGGAATTCATATGGTTTTTAAAGAGGTAGACGTTGCGTTGTGACAACTTAGAAAATATGATACTGATTTAGATGTGTGTTTGTTATATAACCACTGTTACGGAGACCTTGACACTGATGATAATATTTTATTAAAATTGAATGTTTGTTCAGTTTTTTAGCCTAATGAATTTTCTGAAAATGATGACTCAGCATTTTGTTAATAAAGTTTAAAAATCCACGATATCAGTTATATTCATTGTTTAAACAAAAGTATGTGTTCTTTTCTATGATAAGATGTTGATTATATCTTCATTGATCTAAACATTTTATTAATTATAGGGAATCAAACAATTTAACAGTGAATATTCTTTTATTATTTTGGTTTATTATTTTGATTTAATAGCAAAAGTAGGCTACATATTGTGCAATAGCGGAAAAAAACCAACACTACCATTTATTTTAAAAACTATTTTTGGAAAGGAAATTATATTATCATTAACATATTTCCATATGAAAAGAAGTTTAATGCTAGAAATATATTTTTTTTCTCCAGATTTACCAAAAAATCACTATTTCCTCAAAAACTCCCATGCTAAAACCCCTACTGACACTCGGATCTTTGAAGAGTCATATCTTGAAAAAACTCACACTAACCCCCATTTTTAAAGGCTGATATTTTAAAAGCATACTGAAATCTTTTTAAAAATACCAGTTAGAAAAAAAGTTTAATGCTAGAAATTGTAGGAGTGAACATTCTTAAGTAATTCAATTAGGTAAGTGGCTTATGTTTTCGCAACAGTTGACTTTTATACGTTCGGTAATAAACCTGAGGAGTGTCCACCGACTGATTCTAGCGAAAAAATCAATCTAAACCGATCCTTTATCAATGGCTTAGGGTGATCTTAGAGAGATCAGTCAGTGGAACTGTACCCTGATTATAAAGAGAGCATGAAATTCGCGAAACTGTTGTTTTGTGCTATCAAATTTATCTGGTTTCGTGATAACATATGACTGCTTACCTGTCCTTAGGCTGTAGTACTCAGTGCCTATATCCTGAGTAGCATCCTGCTCAGAGACAAACAGGACGTCATGGAGTTGGCACCTTCCTGAATGCTGGTTGAAGAACATGGAAACACAGGACAGGTCCTCCAGACAGAGCCTCCAGCATTCCATTCGACTTCTTACCCCTTCAAACACATTAATCTCATTGGTGGACATAATCTTGTCAGTAAAATCACTTTCGTGGGTGATTAATCCATCCCGAATTTCAACGGATACAGTAACTGAGAAAAAGAGCATGAACAATAACATTTTTATGTCAAATATCTTCATCTACACAACCCCCTCAAGCATTGCGCTTCTGGTTGATGTCTGTTCATAAAGAAGTCTGATCTGAGACCTGTGTGTAAGGGTCCTGATTGATTTATGACAGTGTGTTGATTGGTATGATTGTTTACACGGGTTACTAAGGGAAGTAGCTTGTAAACAGATAACCGCCCAGACACAAAATGTCAATAAAAGCAGAGTTCCCTTGCTGCACTGACAATCGTTTGGATAGTTAGTTTGGAGTAGTGCAGAAAAAAATAAACAAGACCAACGGGAAAAGTCAAACTGCCTCTTCAATAACCGTTTATAAGTATGAAATGATATCATTTTCCAAATTTGTAAATGATCAATGCATAATGAAATCATATTTTGTGATGACAAAAGTTATGTAAATGTACTTTTTAAAGTAACACGACAACTATGTTCTTATGTTAAGAAAACGATTTGAATTGACAATTTCTTAACATCACTGAACCTTCAGATCATTGTTTTAAGTTTAAAAAGACAAAATGCTTCGTAGATTATTAGGCTTTAAATATTACATCATATAAGGTTTAAACGTTACATTTTCAAGAAGTTGTTCAAGGGTTAAAATGTATTATTCATTATCTTCATTGGCCAGGGCGTCTGTACAGAACATGTATGCTCTCTAAGGTCTTTATGTCGTCAAAAGGAAGCGACAATCAGTTCCGCGAATGTAGCCTTTCTGGTCCCTGTTACTGGCCAGTGATTAATCAAATCTACAACTTATAATCCCCACACGGTTTCATCTTTCTAATGTATGTACTGTTATAGAATACACATATTAGTGTTTAGGGCGTGATAGCTGGGGTCCCCAGTCACCAAACCTGCAATTCTCAATCCCCTATGTATGAACATATATGCAATAAGTCAGCTTTTGATTCTGCTAATTCAATGTGGTCAATATGCAGAGGCACACCATCTACGACCTATTGCCTCCATTACCTGAGGCTGAGGTCATAGAGTCACCAAATCTACAATTTAGAATCACCAGTAGCAAAGAAGTATGCACACAACATTCAGCTTTCTGGAGATTTTCGAACTGGAGAAGATGAAAATAACCTAGTAACCCTTATTTGGGGTCATCAACTCTACAATTTAAATACCTTTTTGGTCAAGGAGTCTACACTAAACATTTCAACTTTTTAGGTCTTTACATACGGGAGAGAAATATGAAAATAGGTGTTTTGGTACTGGCCCCGGTGGCCCCTATTAATCAACCCTACAAGTTCTAATCTCAATTGTCTGAAGAGTTTTAAGATTTCTGTATTCTCTGGCTGTTCTTACTGGAGAGGAATCAACTGACTTCTTAGGTGACCCTCACTGCTCCTGTTGGTCTTATTGATAAGAAATAAATGGATAATATACATTGTTAGTATGTAGAACCGTACACCGAAATTAGCGAGATGAACGTCGGAAAAATGTTCCCAGGGAAGAGCCGAAAAAGATACCGAAAGTAATAATAGTAATAAAAACAACACTTTATTGTCATAATTACAGTGTAATTTCGGACATTCTTTGTGTGCCTTTGGCACCCGGCAGCCGCAGTCCAGCGCCAGTTCAAGCGTTGTTCTATCCTTATAATGCTGAGTGTCAAGCAAGGAAGCAACAACGCCCATCTTTTAACGTCTTTTGGCATAACGCGACCGGGAATCACACCCCGACTTTCCGGGTGATGAGCGAACACTCTACTTACTAAGCTACATCCCTAGAGCTGTGTATTACTCCTCAAATAATAAAATACATGTCCATTATTTAAGCTTCATATGTACGTAAATTGCTCATTCAAACCTTCACTGCAATCGTAGCTCTGCTCGTTTACATCTAATATTAAGAAAGATAGTGAATATATTGCATTATTGATGGGGATTATTTTGCTTCTTACGCCTTTCGAAATAATTTCATAACAGAACGCATTCAACACGTTCTTCAATTCATCGGCAATTGACCTTTTTCTTCACGTGGATGATGTATTGTTGCTAGATGCTAGAAGCAGTACAACACAAAATGCATGACCCATCTTTACATGTGTGTTTTGCTTTAACACGATATTAGAATCACAGTTCGGTACAATTTATAGTTTTGCTATATTTTACAGCACACTCAAGATTTCAGTTTGTACTTACCAAAGCTTCAAAATACATAGAAAACAAGGTAGCATGCATAAGCTATATTGACACGTTGCAAGCAATGCTGTTTTCTGTAACATGTTTGCTTTCAGTACAAGTGTCAATCATCTTAAAGTATTTAATAGTGTTTAAGGAAGGTATCATCATCGTCCTGCCGATGAAACAAGTTGACAGAAATACAATAAGAGCAATGAATTTGCTTCCGTCCACTATTTACCTCGCTATTTACGTTGTACCGTTACACACAGTGAATAAGCTACTTGACCACAAGAGAATGAACATATCTTCATACTCTCTGAACATTATGTTTATTTTGAAATTTTGACAAACTATTATGATGTTCTCTTTAGGAGGACAGTGTGTTTGGTCCTCATGTCCTCTAGCTCTTTACCTGTCTTTAGCTTAAACGTGTAGCTCAACTTTAGCTTGTAATTAATCTAAAAAAAATTATTTAACTGAAACGTGTAATTTAACTGAAGCATTGTATGAAGCCATGGTTAGAGCAAGATGTACTGTAATGTGCTAATTAGAGGTTATAACAGACCTCCATAACAGCCCGAGGGCTGATATGGGGTATGGTATGAAAATGTCATGTTGTAACCCTTTTCTCATGTATCATACTTTTTGAATAAAAAAAAAGGCTTAAAGAAATATTAAGATCATGATATTTCCAAGCGAAACGTTACTATTAGGGGCCTACAAGACGAATAAACCCTTCACTTTATGCAATTTTATAAAACATCACTTGAGCAGTGTCTCTAATTTAATTGTCAAATTACTAGTATATTTAATTATGATGATACAGAAATAAGTCAAAAGCGCCTTCAACATCATTGTTTGGAGACTACTCTGAAATTATCTATTCTGACACTGCTTCGTTTGTGACGTTTCCCTGTGTCAGCGTGCCCGTAAGCAAAGTGGATCACTCAACTTCATAACACCCGGGCTGATATGATATAGATTTGCGGACCGAGCTGATATGGCCGATATGGATTTGCTTACCTGGCTGATATGGCCGATATGGATTTGCGGACCGGGCTGATATGGCTGATATGGATTTGCGGACCGGGCTGATATGGCTGATATGGATTTGCGGACCGGGCTGATATGGCTGATATGGATTTGCGGACCGGGTAGCAATATGGTTGATGTGTGCTTACCTCTATCACATATGGAAAACATCCCATATCATTGATAGATATATGGTAAAATGAGTAATTGAGAATTTTAAATGATATCGAATTCAGTATTAATGAATCTTGGACAATTTGATTGAATATCCAGTCAACTACTTCTTTCCTGTGAATAAGACATCAATGAACACAATTATTGTCTTACTAACAGGAGATCCAATGGATTTTTGCCAACACGGACCAACCATTTGAACGAATCCTGAAATTACACTAATTAAACTATACTTAAGAATACAAACAATATGAGGATGTATAATGTAGCTGTATACAATACAAAAACAAAATTTAAAATCATTTGTTTTCATCAATTAAAAATGATGCAAACAAATCTTCCCTTAAAGCCACTTTATTTATGTCATGTTTGAGAGCTGTTTTTTTCACAGTCAAATTTTGTTATAGAAGGGAACATATAAACGTAAGGTGAGATCAATTGAGGTTTTTTAACACAGCTTTCAAGATAATCCACGACTGTTAGCATTTTTGCATTTTTTTGCGGTGACCTGACAACATAGACTGAAAATATAGCCAAAAAACATAGACATGAAATAAATCTAGTTTTATGTATGTACCTCCAAAATAATTGGTAACTTGTTAACAAATTTAATCATGTATTTACCTTACATGCTTTGAAAAAGGTTTGGGAAATCGAATCATATTTAGTTTTATACAATTTAAGTTACAGTACAACTGCTGCCTCTTTAGATTAGTGGAGCAATTTCACTTGTCTCTCATGGGTTTATGTCCCTCTCACAGATGTAGTACTTTTTCTCTGATACTCTGCCGTCTCGCCACTGGAATTGTCCACCTGAATTCGAGGCCACCAGGATATTCTTGAGAGGGTCATTGAGCGATGGATATCCATTACGAAAGTCAAAGAAGGTCATGTTCCTTCCATCATGGAAGTGCCATTCACCCTCGACCGCTTCATCACTGCCGTCTATAAAGTAACTGATTGCAGAAGCCCCTGTTTTGGAAGAAAGAACCTCATTGAATGGTCACTCATGTGCATCTGCTTCTGCTTGATTACGAACAACCTGTTTTAGAAATATAATTAGTAATTTATCTATCATGACATGGTTGCTTTTATCCATTCTCAAATATTTGATCAATATCCTTAATATCATAAAGCTGTGCGATTCCGATTGTCAAACGTTTAAGGAACAATTGCTACAAAAGGTTTCTCATCTGATTATGGTTAGGATTAGTGTACTTCATAGCACTTCATACTAAAAGTTCACCAAAGTAGGACCCCAGCAATCCAAATGGTTGTTGGTTAAAGTGCAGGAACAAATACATATCTCAGGTTAGTTAGTTGGGTCAATATATGAAAAATACCCCCTCAACCCCCAACAAATTGCTACAAAAGGTTTCTCAACTGATTCTGGTAGGGTTTTGTGTACTTCATAACATACTAACTGTTTACAAAAGTAGAACCCCCGGAAAAGAGTGTTTACAAGATGGCGTCAAAGATGGCTGTGGAAACCTCTAAATGATCATTACTTGACTCATCAACTCAAATGTGATGATCTTGGTGTCTATCCATATATTGTTGGGGACAACCATCACATTGAGATCAAGAGAAATGGTTTTTGCTCTATTATGGAACACACAAATTCAACGGAACGTCAAAAAGGCCGCTGATACCTCCAAATTAATACAATTCCACAACTATCAACTCAAATTTGATAATCTAAATGTCTATTTCAACGAATTCGGGGGCAAGGGACACATAAGAACCAGACTAAATGAAATCGGGCTTTATATTACAAGTAAATTTACTTTGTCCAACATGGCACTAGCGTTTTACCTACGTTTCAATCTAATTTGAGAGCGTTCAGTTGTGTGTGTCATCCTCCTGCTTCAAAGGACCTGACATACTTGATTTGTTCAGAAAAAGAAGTGGACAATGTATATTAATCATCGTAATCTATCATTTACAACACTGGCGTTATCGTCATGTTACATGTAATTTGAGATCTTGCCATGGTCGGTTTACTGGACTTAATTTAAGATTCAGCTTTTAGAATTGTGACGCCTTACCCAGGATGATATTTTCCATTCATTCAGCATAATAAAGCCACAACAATGTCATGACTGTATTTAATGAATACATGAACCTCTTTCACGGCTCGGAATTGTACTATAGTCATTATGTAAAACTTGTTGAGTTGTTTGAACTTGCAGAAATAGTATAACTAACGGTCACACATTACATACAAAAAATCCACAGCCTCAACTTGTTTGGAACAGATGTAATCGGTCATGTTGGTAATGTTGTGTGGTATAGACTATACAGTATAAAGTGAAGTTCTTGGAAATCGTGACATGTAGGTCATTAAAGTCTTGTACAGTCCATATGAAACATATTACCTCTGTTTTATAAGCCTTCTTAGTACAAATGATGTACAGCGTCTAGTTACCATTACAGTTTGCTCTCTTAGCGAGGCAAATAACAGAGTGTTCAAGGATAGATATATAGAGAGATATGTGGGAGCACTACAGGAAAGAAATCTCAAGTCTGCAACCAGAGACAAAAGAGACACAGGATGAACACTCAATGTGTCCAAACAAAACGAACTACCACAGAATTTTCCAATGTTTCTCCAAGACTCACAGAACTAACAATAACTTTTCAAGTACTAACATATAGTTTCTAAACAAGCACACTCAAGGCAGGTAAAGAACTATGAAACATTAGGGAGAACAGTGTTTGCCACTGGCTCTGAATCAACAACTGTGTCAGATTAAAAGGATGCTAACACCAGACTAGTTCTCCATTTACAGGATGCTTTAATGAAAGCGCATTATTGTCAGCAAAGTGATACAGATGGGTTCGTGGTACTTCTTGGAGTAATATCTGAACTGAAACAAATCAACCAAAGATAAGACGTTTGGTTGTCCATTGGTAACGGCAGGAACTGTACATTATACAATGTGAATGCCATTCATCAAGAGACAATAATTTGTGCATTAGCTCTTCCGTTTCTACATGCATTTACAGGCCTTCCAGTGTGCTGGTAGAGGAAAGAACATGTCATGGTAGAAATGGCAATCCTATCCAGGTATCCTATCCAGAGATAACAGAAGCTTTAATTTTTCAAAGCAGGATTTCCTACCAGTGGATTGACTGATATGATATTTGCTCCCGTGGACAAATTTGTGTGTATCATGTTTGACCACACTATATGACCTACCAGAGTGAACGATGTTAAGCAAGACTTATTCTGCAAAGGAAAGCACACTGAAGTAAAGGATGTGTTTCCACCAAGGATGTTCTTATTCAGAACACATAGGGCCATCTACCAAGTAAGTGTTTGGACAAAGATTGTGTAACTATTTGCAGAGAAAATTCCTCCAAGCCCTCGGGATTTTGGATTGATACCGAAAGGAAGAACAATGGTATCAATTATGGGTGAATATTTCAGAAGTGTCCAGGTCGTGCAGAGAACTGGTGAAATGTGCGTGCAAAGCACAACCTCTGTGCTCGGGAATTGCATTTGCAGGCATTATGGAGTAGTCATTTGGAGGTGTTGGCGGTTTTGACGCCATATTGGTTTCATGCGTTCCATAGTACACAACGACCCATTTTTACGATCTTAATGTGTTCGTTGCCTCCAAAAACATAGGGATAGACACCAAGATCAACACATTTGAGTTGATGGGTACAGAGTAATGATCATTTATAGGTTTCAGCGGCCATCTTGGACGCCATCTTGTAAAAACTCTTTTCCGGGGGTTCTACTTTTGTAAACATTTAGTATGTTTTGAAGTAAACTAAACCCTACCAGAATCAGTTGAGAAACCTTTTGTAGCAATTTGTTGGGGGTTGAGGGGGTAGTTTTCATATATTGACCCAACTAACTAACCTGAGATATGTATTTGTTCCTGCACTTTAACGAACAACCATTTGGATTGCTACCAAATATATTGTAATTAGTACACATGTATTTCCATCACGGAATGAAATTGAACAGTTTGCATGCATAATGTAACTTTCCATTAGATATGCATGAAACAACTATCTTTTCAGTACGATTACAATAATTTCAATACAATTTTGAGACCAAAAAAGCCAGGGCCATCATCATTGTAAGGAGGTATATATCTGTCTTTTCCAAATTATTGTCAAGCTTTATAGAGATGATTTCACCCTTTATTATGTAAGCATATTTTCCCAGGCGAGGCGATCACATGATCATCGACAGAAAAGCATATTGACTCGAGTTCGACCAAAAGACGTATTGACTTGAGTGACGTTAAAGGAGTGTTGCATGACGTTATGCTATTGTTATCATGACGCCATTTGACCATAGTCCCAGATGTCCAAACCATATTACATTTGTTACTGCATTTCATTGTTTTCCTATCGTTTCTGTATTGAATGCATAATAAAACAAGTGTTGACTGGTGAATTCAGTCAATACATGTACCTTTTTTATGGACCCGGAAAAATAGGTATTGACCTGATCACCAGTCTATAATTGTATAATATCGCAAACAAGTAGGATATTCCTTTTGTACAGTGAGACTGAACATGTGCTTAAATTTGATATCTCTTGATCATTGGGCATAACATAGAACATTTTGGGAAATAAATAATAAGTTTATCATCGCATCAGAGGATATCTAAAGTTTGTACATACATGTATGATTCGATTTTACGTTTAAAAGCGTGCACTTGTGTAGGTTTTTCTTTTAACACACCTGACGATGCGGTCACCTGTTTGACGAAATGGTCTTGCTTCTCTGCACTGTCAATGACAATAAGGTGTTCTCCTCTGGATGCACACTCAGACACGATGACATCATATGTGAGTTTCTGCAGCCCCATCCGGTAACACAGGTTCAGATTACGGACATGGACGTATCCAGCTGGACAGGATCCTGTGAGATGATATTATGTCATATCAGACTACAATTTAGACAATTAGATTTAACATTGTTATTTTTTCTACAATAGCCCACATTCAAGTTTGTTTTCTTTGTGGGCTTCGAACTCACCCAGGATGCAATCGTTGGCAGTGACTTTCCTAACATTCTATTTACTCCACCATCTGTAAATCCTGTGATCCTGTGAGAGGAAATTTTCTGTCAGCAGACATGAGAATCTTAATGAGTACAAAAGTTAACATTCGTATGTAACTTTTCTGAGACGAGTTCCTTGCGGGATTCAAACTAACATCTTCGGAGTGACTTTCCTAAAATGTTATCTACTCAACCACCAATACGTTGACAAAACTATTATCAAGAACTTGTAGTTAAGCTATGTATTCATTCAATTACGTACCCCTGTTATAGATTTAAAGAAACATATTCAAAGACTGAATGCCTTAACAATAATGATAATTAGATATGAAGAAATGCTACAATGTTATATTTGGGTCTCTGATCTCTAATAGTACACATTCTTGTATTGTTCTGGAAGAGTCTCTTAAAGTGTGATTCCAACTCATTAACCTCAGAGTCAGGCACAAATCGCCAGCACTGACTGTAACAACCAATCATAGTCAGCAATGTAGGGTGTTTCTACAATACTACTTACTAACAAGATAAAACTATTGAAAACAAAAAAGCATTAATATTCAATAACGTTGTACGTATGAGAGAATCTATGTATAGAAAAGCAATCAATTGTTGTTAACAATAAAATGTTATGAAAATTCGGACAACACTGTTGTGACAAACCTGCGGTGATGCTGAAGTACGCTGTCCCGTTTTCCAGAGCTGCATCCTCCCCAGAGACGAACAGGACGTCATGGAGTTGGCACCTTCCTGAATCCTGGTTGAAGCACATGGAAACACAGGACAGGTCCGCCAGACAGATCATCCAGCATTCCATTCGACTTCCCATGTCCTCCAATACATCTATGACATTGGTGGACATTATCTTGTCCGAAAAATCTGTTTCTGGGGTAAAAAATCCATCGATAGTTTCAGCGGATACACCTACTGCGAATAAAACTGTCAACCATAACATCCTGATGGCAAATGTCTCTGATGCAAAATGAAGTAAATGATCTATGCTGATGTAAAACTGATGTTTATGTTGATATTGTCGACTGTTCTCTAATGTGTTATCGATATAAGAGACAAATAGGTTAGCCATTACCTTTTTGTTCAGAGATATCGCATGGATATTTACAGTGCACTTCACTCATGAACCTAATTACATTGTTTGACTAAATGGAATTATAAATCGAACCCTATCCTGAGGTCATATCTTTCATCAATCGTGACAGAGCTCAGCAAATCAAAGAACTGAAAACATATTATACTATGAAGTGGCAAACAAATATAGTCCCTAAACTAATTTAAATGGGTGTCCCATAACCATATATTTGATCACGAGATTAAACACAAGAATGGTATTTACCGTGAAATGACGAACATTTTATTGACTTCTTTAAGGTTTTTAGAAATGGGTTTTATGAGGGTTAAACGAGTTATATGGATTTATAACTTCTTTATTGAATTATTTGTTACAGCACCAATACATACAAGGCAGCCATATGGATAGTATAGGTTATGAAAGATAAGATATGTTTATAAACTGCAAAAGAAAGAAAGTGGTTTCAATTAATTCAATATTTAAAAGAAATCAGATGCATTTGACTATGGCATGATACAAAAATACTTATCTGCAGTAGTTTGAATGAATTAATTGGTGACTGTGGTTAACTTTTGAATGAAAAACTGTGTTTAATGAAGACAGGAGTAAGACATGAAATTTACACCAACATGACCCCTACCATATTTAAAATGTTGTAAATGTTTCACAGCTGTGTATCATCACACATCATTGCCTACCTGTCCTAAAGCTGAAGTAGTCCTGCTCAGAAAGGAAGAGGAGTGGAGTTGGCACCTTCCTGAATCCTGGTTGAAGAACATGGACACACATGTCAGATCTTCAAGACAGATACTCCAACATTCCATTAGACTTCTAACGCCTTCAAACACATCTATGACATTAGTGGACATAATCTTGTCCATAAAATGACTCTCCAAGGTGACAAGTCCATCCCGAATTTCAGCAGATACAGGAACTGAGAAAACTAGCATCAACCAAAACATATTTATGAAAAATATCTTCTCCTGGATAAGCTCTACAGTTATGGCATGTATGATAAGTGACTTTTGTCAGAGGAATGTTCTGGGTGTGAAAGAGCCGTGTGTGTTTGGGTCCTAATTGATTTATCACATTGTTCAATAGAATGGTCAAACACGCTATTCCAATTAAGAACCCATGTCGATATATACCTGAAGAATAATTGACTTTCCGCTCAGACAAAAATATTAATAAAACCATAGTTTGCCTTATTCACTCTCAATCATTTGTATTGTTAGTTTTGAATACAAAAAACAAACAAGACCCAACGGAAATTTAACCTCTGTGACGTATATACGTATGTGTAGAATAAGAATAATTTCTCAGTATAAAGAAATATACATTTTCAAATATGTAACTGATCAATCCAATTAAATAATAATAAGTATTGACAAGAATCATACCAAATTGATTTATTGCAGTAATTCGACAATTATTTTGAAATTCTAAAACACATAACTTAATTGATAATTTCGAAACACGTCAGACACGTCTTTAACATTATAATCTACTCATTAGTTTAATAACCTACCATTATTTATAAGGTTGAGAATGCATACTTTCAGACAAAAGATTAATAAAGGGTTAATGTCTATACTAATTATTCTAACCACATGTATGCTTTCTAATGATTTTAGGTCTTCAAAAGAAAATGGTCAAATGGTGTAGCCTTTGCAGCCTTGTGAATGCCACTGACACACACTCTTCAAGTTATAATCCATAACTACCAAGGTATACAAATATTGCAGCTTTCAGGAGTAAACACATATTTGTCAATTGTGTACACAGTCATCAAGCCTACAATTTATAATTCCTTTGACCTAGGAGCATGTTCACAATAATTCAGCTGAGAAATGTCAGCTAGAAATATCGAATACAGAATCTGGTTGCATCAGAGTTTTTTGTGCAATCAGGGACGCTGTTTCAAACTTAGCATTCCGTAACTGTCAAATAACTAGAGTTATTTCATCTGTGCAATGCGCACATATTATTTACAAGACAGAATTCAGTCGCAAATGTAAAAGGATGTTTGATTGAAAAAAAATACGAAAGTTACAATGTTACAAAGTTTCACCGATTCTGCGAAAATAGTGACATATCGGCTCTATGTAACACAGACAATCTGCAGTGAGTAATCCTGTGAGAAGAGATCGTTGTGACCCTTGTTTATAATCCCTGTTCTGCTCTTAGAATCATCTTGTACTTCAACTTACATGTAAACCACTTCTTACGTTCGTTCTTATCGCATGAAACCAGCGACTCACAATGTAGTAAAACGACGAACAGGTTTACAAGAAATCTTGAAATATGCTAAAAAAACAGTTAACCACATCTCTTTTGTAAAATGGATTTTTGTTACATGAATGTTTGTCATTGCCTGTATAAACACGTGGCGATTTACAAATTTGGTTAGCACTTGAAATACATGAATTTTAATTGTTTACACCTTCATATAATTAGTTTTTAAAGCGTTGGTAAACATGTATACGAAAATACATTTGTCGACTGGGATGATTTTTGCTTGAATTGGTAGATTTAGTAGGTTTCTAGCTACAAAATGGAAAAAAAATGTCACATAGAGGATTAAACTTAATGGATGTTCAACGTCTTTAGTTTAACATTAAGTATTGATCGCTATCGCTTTCAAGCACAGGAGCACAGGAGATACCTAACAATACATAGGATAAAGACGTTACATAGAGAAGACACACGACATCCAATGCCTTGTTCTGATCCTTAAATCTCCCAACCACTTTTTCTTATTAAACGTGTATTTGAATAGTATGCCTACACAGTTTAAATGTATCTATACTCATGTACAAAAGCTTGTTTGGGCTTGTTTTATTCAATACAATTCAATAAAATTAATTCCAAGAAGGGTTTTTGGCGCGACACCATATTTTATTAATTTTATTTCTACATTCTTAGACACATTCTAAACTTATATGCCAAACACCCTCGTCAAAACCCATTTTTAAAAGGTGATAACAGCACCCAAAGAGTATTTGAACTAAAATGAAAAATAAAAGTATCATACTATGTAAGAAATAAATTGTGAGTACTTCTATATTCATCATGGGTGTATCGAATACATTCAAAATCTACTTTAGGGTACGAAGAATTGAAAAGCTCAAATCTGTACTCACTGAACCCTGATTAGTATATACCGTTATATACTGATGGAAATGTCATCTGACACACCTCTGAATGATTCCATGACCGTACCTGACAAATTCTAAAAAATGACATGCCATAGGCCAGATGAATGGGGGAAAGTTCATCTGCCAAACAGGCAGTGTGAAGTTGGTGACTTATTCGTTATTGGACATTGGACATTCGATTTTTCCAGTTACTTATTCAAAACAATGGTCTGACAAAGCACTATGGAACAATCCATGACAACATAAGTATACTCATTTTAAAGAAAATTCAATTTCCTATCCGATGAGTTATGCTGTTTGATTCGAAAAAAATCAGAGTGTACCGTAAATTACGAAATAATGGCGATGGGGTTAGTAAAATCAAGCCAAAAGGGAGAGTAAATATTTAAATGGGTACCAAGGAATATTTGCACCACCATCTAAGGGTACCCAAATGAAAGATAATTCAATTTCCTATCCAATGAGGTATCTTACATGATGTTTGATAGGGGACCTGATACCGTAAAATGCCAAATAACGTCACTAGGTAGTATACATATTAGCTCTGTAATGAGTTTTTCACAATCAAACTAGTCTAAGGGTACCAAGGCTAGGGGCAAACACATTTTCTTTAGTTCTCAAACAATAGTGTTGTTGACAGTATGTACACAAATGTCTGTGATGTGTAGGGACAAACTAAATCTGCAAGCAGCGTTTGACGGGTTACAAGCAACTCCTTTAACAAATACAAATTCATGTGGTAATACAAATTAATACATAAACAAAATAAAACAAAAGTTAGTCAATGCCAAGTGTCAAAAGCCTATCGCAGTCCAATCAGAAATTATGGCCTTTTTTGTCAAAAGTCTCCCTGCAGCATAGTCAATGCCATAAATTAGAATGTAATACCTCATTTGAAAAATCTCATTAAAAGGGAAACACAATTGAAATATCACTGACCATCAAAAGTTATGCTTATGATTTCTGATATGAAAAATGTAATGAGGTGAACAATTATGACCTCATATAAACGGTCTTATGACAAGAGATGACAATGTTAAGTATCAACGGCCTATCATTGACCAATCAAATTATAGTTACGTTTTTTAAGGTCTCCCTTCCACAAGGTCTAGTTAATGTGGCCATATGGTGCAAGTTATAACCAAGGTAACTTCGTTTTGTTCGGACAAACAGTCAAACATAAAGACAGACAGACAGTCGGACAGGTGTAACAAAATACCCCTGCATCTACAATTCGGGGGAATGTCCATCGAAGTTATCTTCTTATCAATTAAAATAAATTACATTGAATACTTTTTTAAAAATAAACATTTCGATCACATTGATTTTATGGTGTTTTTGTATATTCGCCAACATTACACTCGTTGTTCAATGGCCTAACTTAGTGTTAGTTAGATCACCTTGAACAAAAAATGTTCTCAGTCTCAGTCGCAAATAGGCATTTGTATTTGTTTTCTCGTCTATTCATGTTTTCCATTTTTAAGCTGTCCTGATAGAGTATTAAAATGTCTTTGATCCAAAATGAAATTTGAATATATAATTTTGTAAACAATGCTTGCCGGGTCAGTTATATGGGGTTAAAAAGTCTATGACATAGTAACAAAATATGTTAAACATCAAATAGATTACTAAAGGGTCGGACATGATATGCACATCTATGTAAAGTTGTAAATTAGAGGCAATAAAACAAAGGTGCTACAATTCAGGAAATAAATGTCGCAATTAGACATTTAAATTTTATATTTGGTGATCATCTCGTTTGATATTTTAGTACTTCCCATTGCAGTTGAAACTGTCTATGTCTATATTACTTTTTACATAACTCGGTCTTGAATTAGCTATAACATTCTAAAATAGAATAATTATCACACCAACTGTAAATCAAACAATACATATCACAAATATGTAGCTATGTGTAATGGCTTCGCCTAGTGTACTGTGATTAAATGTCTGCATCTCCATATACCTATGTTATATTATTATTCACTGTATAAATACGATATCACATTCCATCTGTAGAAGCAAACATACAAACAAACAAACACCAAAATGTACATCGACAATGATTTATTACAGTTATTCATTTGTTCAAACGCTATACATTATTGGTTGGAATCACTGACACTTGGGCATCAATAAACAAGACTCAATTCATCAATGATGTTTGAGAATTAAGGGACAAAACCTAAACTTTGAAACAAATACAAACATCTGCAAAAGATTTACGTTTAAGTCTGTAGTCCAACATATTATCAACAACGGGGCGCTACACCAAAGTGAGGTAAATTACGGTCACTTGAACCTGATGTATACTAGGGAAATGTGTTTGGCATTAACACTTTCAATATATGATTTGATTGTCAATGTTTGATAAATGTAAATTTTCTTCTACAACTTGTCAATTACATTCATATTTAATATCAGAGATACGGATTCCATAGCCCAACGGTGCTTGGGATACGCATGCATTGACATGATTAATGAATGAAAGCTGGGGAGGGAGCGTTTTATTTCAAGTAGGTCATGCACTTATTTGTGAGTAAAATAAATAGATGACACAGAGGCAATATTTAAAGCTGCAAATATACATTAACAAAATGAAAAGACGACACTTGGGCTATGGACTTTATTGAGCTGAATATGTGGAAGCAAATTGAAAAATAAGAATGATGAACACTCGGCCCAGGGTCACAGATAATTTGACCTGGAAATGGTTGAGGGAGATGAGGAAGTGAAATTGGTAACATATGGTCTCGGAAATCATTGGGAGGTGGCAGTGTTTGCTTTTTTTATAAGCAGTGCCCGATATAAAGTATGTTGCATTTGGCGTTTACACTGAGATATTTGTTGGTTATGAATATGAGGGTTTAAAAAACCCTAATAACACTTAGCAAATACCCTCAGACTAGTTTGATTGTGAAAAACTCATTACACAGCTAATATGTATACTACCTAGTGACGTTATTTGGCATTTTACGGTATCAGGTCCCCTATCAAACATCATGTAAGATACCTCATTGGATAGGAAATTGAATTATCTTTCATTTGGGTACCCTTAGATGGTGGTGCAAATATTCCTTGGTACACTCAGACTAGTTTGATTGTGAAAAACTCATTACAGAGCTAATATGTATACTACATAGTGACGTTATTTGGCATTTTACGGTATCAGGTCCCCTATCAAACATCATGTAAGATACCTCATTGGATAGGAAATTGATTTATCTTTCATTTGGGTACCCTTAGATGGTGGTGCAAATATTCCTTGGTACCCTCAGACTAGATTGATTGTGAAAAACTCCTTACAGAGCTAATATGTATACTACCTAATGACGTTATTTGGAATTTTACGGTATCAGATCCCCTATCAAACATCATGTAAGATACCTCATTGGATAGGAAATTGAATTATCTTTCATTTGGGTACCCTTAGATGGTGGTGCAAATATTCCTTGGTACCCTCAGACTAGATTGATTGTGAAAAACTCATTACAGAGCTAATATGTATACTACCTAGTGACGTTATTTGGCATTTTACGGTATCAGGTTCCCTATCAAACATCATGTAAGATACCCCTTTGGATAGGAAATTGATTTATCTTTCATTTGGGTACCCTTAGATGGTGGTGCAAATATTCCTTGGTACCCTCAGACTAGATTGATTGTGAAAAACTCATTACACAGCTAATATGTATACTACCTAATGGCGTTATTTGGCATTTTACGGTATCAGGTCCCCTATCAAACATCATGTAAGATACCTCATTGGATAGGAAATTGAATTATCTTTCATTTGGGTACCCTTAGATGGTGGTGCAAATATTCCTTGGTACCCTCAGACTAGATTGATTGTGAAAAACTCCTTACAGAGCTAATATGTATACTACCTAGTGACGTTATTTGGCATTTTACGGTATCAGGTCCCCTATCAAACATCATGTAAGATACCTCATTGGATAGGAAATTGAATTATCTTTCATTTGGGTACCCTTAGATGGTGGTGCAAATATTCCTTGGTACCCTCAGACTAGTTTGATTGTGAAAAACTCATTACAGAGCTAATATGTATACTACCTAGTGACCTTATTTGGCATTTTACGGTATCAGGTCCCCTATCAAACATCATGTAAAATACCTCATTGGATAGGAAATTGAATTATCTTTGATTTGGGTACCCTTAGAGGGTGGTGCACATATTCCTTGGTACCCTCAGATTAGTTTGATTGTGAAAAACTCATTACACAGCTAATATGTATACTACCTAGTGACGTCATTTGGAATTTTACGGTATCAGGTCCCCTATCAAACATCACGTAAGATACCTCATTGGATAGGAAATTGAATTATCTTTCATTTGGGTACCCTTAGATGGTGGTGAAAATATTCCTTGGTACCCTCAGACTAGTTTGATTGTGAAAAACTCATTACAGAGCTAATATGTATACTACCTAGTGACGTTATTTGGCATTTTACGGTATCAGGTCCCCTATCAAACATCATGTAAGATACCTCATTGGATAGGAAATTGAATTATCTTTCATTTGGGTACCCTTAGATGGTGGTGCAAATATTCCTTGGTACCCTCAGACTAGTTTGATTGTGAACAACTCATTACAGAGCTAATATGTATACTACCTAGTGACGTTATTTGGCATTTTACGGTATCAGGTCCCCTATCAAACATCATGTAAGATACCCCTTTGGATAGGAAATTGATTTATCTTTCATTTGGGTACCCTTAGATGGTGGTGCAAATATTCCTTGGTACCCTCAGACTAGATTGATTGTGAAAAACTCATTACAGAGCTAATATGTATACTACCTAATGACGTTATTTGGCATTTTACGGTATCAGGTCCCCTATCAAACATCATGTAAGATACCTCATTGGATAGGAAATTGAATTATCTTTCATTTGGGTACCCTTAGATGGTGGTGCAAATATTCCTTGGTACCCTCAGACTAGATTGATTGTGAAAAACTCATTACAGAGCTAATATGTATACTACATAGTGACGTTATTTGGCATTTTACGGTATCAGATCCCCTATCAAACATCATGTAAGATACCCCTTTGGATAGGAAATTGATTTATCTTTCATTTGGGTACCCTTAGATGGTGGTGCAAATATTCCTTGGTACCCTCAGACTAGTTTGATTGTGAAAAACTCATTACAGAGCTAATATGTATACTACCTAGTGACGTTATTTGGCATTTTACGGTATCAGGTCCCCTATCAAACATCATGTAAGATACCTCATTGGATAGGAAATTGATTTATCTTTCATTTGGGTACCCTTAGATGGTGGTGCAAATATTCCTTGGTACCCTCAGACTAGATTGATTGTGAAAAACTCCTTACAGAGCTAATATGTATACTACCTAATGACGTTATTTGGAATTTTACGGTATCAGATCCCCTATCAAACATCATGTAAGATACCTCATTGGATAGGAAATTGAATTATCTTTCATTTGGGTACCCTTAGATGGTGGTGCAAATATTCCTTGGTACCCTCAGACTAGATTGATTGTGAAAAACACATTACAGAGCTAATATGTATACTACCTAGTGACGTTATTTGGCATTTTACGGTATCAGGTTCCCTATCAAACATCATGTAAGATACCCCTTTGGATAGGAAATTGATTTATCTTTCATTTGGGTACCCTTAGATGGTGGTGCAAATATTCCTTGGTACCCTCAGACTAGATTGATTGTGAAAAACTCATTACACAGCTAATATGTATACTACCTAATGGCGTTATTTGGCATTTTACGGTATCAGGTCCCCTATCAAACATCATGTAAGATACCTCATTGGATAGGAAATTAAATTATCTTTCATTTGGGTACCCTTAGATGCTGGTGCAAATATTCCTTGGTACCCTCAGACTAGTTTGATTGTGAAAAACTCATTACAGAGCTAATATGTATACTACCTAGTGACGTTATTTGGCATTTTACGGTATCAGGTCCCCTATCAAACATCATGTAAGATACCTCATTGGATAGGAAATTGAATTATCTTTGATTTGGGTACACTTAGATGGTGGTGCACATATTCCTTGGTACCCTCAGACTAGTTTGATTGTGAAAAACTCATTACACAGCTAATATGTATACTACCTAGTGACGTTATTTGGCATTTTACGGTATCAGGTCCCCTATCAAACATCATGTAAGATACCTCATTGGATAGGAAATTGAATTATCTTTCATTTGGGTACCCTTAGATGGTGGTGCAAATATTCCTTGGTACACTCAGACTAGTTTGATTGTGAACAACTCATTACAGAGCTAATATGTATACTACCTAGTGACGTTATTTGGCATTTTACGGTATCAGGTCCCCTATCAAACATCATGTAAGATACCCCTTTGGATAGGAAATTGATTTATCTTTCATTTGGGTACCCTTAGATGGTGGTGCAAATATTCCTTGGTACCCTCAGACTAGATTGATTGTGAAAAACTCATTACAGAGCTAATATGTATACTACCTAATGACGTTATTTGGCATTTTACGGTATCAGGTCCCCTATCAAACATCATGTAAGATACCTCATTGGATAGGAAATTGAATTATCTTTCATTTGGGTACCCTTAGATGGTGGTGCAAATATTCCTTGGTACCCTCAGACTAGATTGATTGTGAAAAACTCATTACAGAGCTAATATGTATACTACATAGTGACGTTATTTGGCATTTTACGGTATCAGGTCCCCTATCAAACATCATGTAAGATACCCCTTTGGATAGGAAATTGATTTATCTTTCATTTGGGTACCCTTAGATGGTGGTGCAAATATTCCTTGGTACCCTCAGACTAGTTTGATTGTGAAACACTCATTACAGAGCTAATATGTATACTACCTAATGACTTTATTTGGCATTTTACGGTATCAGGTCCCCTATCAAACATCATGTAAGATACCTCATTGGATAGGAAATTGATTTATCTTTCATTTGGGTACCCTTAGATGGTGGTGCAAATATTCCTTGGTACCCTCAGACTAGATTGATTGTGAAAAACTCATTACAGAGCTAATATGTATACTACCTAATGACGTTATTTGGAATTTTACGGTATCAGATCCCCTATCAAACATCATGTAAGATACCTCATTGGATAGGAAATTGAATTATCTTTCATTTGGGTACCCTTAGATGGTGGTGCAAATATTCCTTGGTACCCTCAGACTAGATTGATTGTGAAAAACTCATTACAGAGCTAATATGTATACTACCTAGTGACGTTATTTGGCATTTTACGGTATCAGGTTCCCTATCAAACATCATGTAAGATACCCCTTTGGATAGGAAATTGATTTATCTTTCATTTGGGTACCCTTAGATGGTGGTGCAAATATTCCTTGGTACCCTCAGACTAGATTGATTGTGAAAAACTCATTACACAGCTAATATGTATACTACCTAATGGCGTTATTTGGCATTTTACGGTATCAGGTCCCCTATCAAACATCATGTAAGATACCTCATTGGATAGGAAATTGAATTATCTTTCATTTGGGTACCCTTAGATGGTGGTGCAAATATTCCTTGGTACCCTCAGACTAGATTGATTGTGAAAAACTCCTTACAGAGCTAATATGTATACTACCTAGTGACGTTATTTGGCATTTTACGGTATCAGGTCCCCTATCAAACATCATGTAAGATACCTCATTGGATAGGAAATTGAATTATCTTTCATTTGGGTACCCTTAGATGGTGGTGCAAATATTCCTTGGTACCCTCAGACTAGTTTGATTGTGAAAAACTCATTACAGAGCTAATATGTATACTACCTAGTGACCTTATTTGGCATTTTACGGTATCAGGTCCCCTATCAAACATCATGTAAAATACCTCATTGGATAGGAAATTGAATTATCTTTGATTTGGGTACCCTTAGATGGTGGTGCACATATTCCTTGGTACCCTCAGATTAGTTTGATTGTGAAAAACTCATTACACAGCTAATATGTATACTACCTAGTGACGTCATTTGGAATTTTACGGTATCAGGTCCCCTATCAAACATCACGTAAGATACCTCATTGGATAGGAAATTGAATTATCTTTCATTTGGGTACCCTTAGATGGTGGTGAAAATATTCCTTGGTACCCTCAGACTAGTTTGATTGTGAAAAACTCATTACAGAGCTAATATGTATACTACCTAGTGACGTTATTTGGCATTTTACGGTATCAGGTCCCCTATCAAACATCATGTAAAATACCTCATTGGATAGGAAATTGAATTATCTTTGATTTGGGTACCCTTAGATGGTGGTGCAAATATTCCTTGGTACCCTCAGACTAGTTTGATTGTGAAAAACTCATTACACAGCTAATATGTATACTACCTAGTGACGTTATTTGGCATTTTACGGTATCAGGTCCCCTATCAAACATCATGTAAGATACCTCATTGGATAGGAAATTGAATTATCTTTCATTTGGGTACCCTTAGATGGTGGTGCAAATATTCCTTGGTACCCTCAGACTAGTTTGATTGTGAAAAACTCATTACAGAGCTAGTATGTATACTACCTAGTGACGTTATTTGGCATTTTACGGTATCAGGTCCCCTATCAAACATCATGTTAGATACCTCATTGGATAGGAAATTGAATTATCTTTCATTTGGGTACCCTTAGATGGTGATGCAAATATTCCTTGGTACCCTCAGACTAGTTTGATTGTGAAAAACTCATTACAGAGCTAATATGTATACTACATAGTGACGTTATTTGGCATTTTACGGTATCAGGTCCCCTATCAAACATCATGTAAGATACCCCATTGGATAGGAAATTGAATTATCTTTGATTTGGGTACCCTTAGATGGTGGTGCAAATATTCCTTGGTACCCTCAGACTAGTTTGATTGTGAAAAACTCATTACACAGCTAATATGTATACTACCTAGTGACGTTATTTGGCATTTTACGGTATCAGGTCCCCTATCAAAAATCATGTAAGATACTTCATTGGATAGGAAATTGAATTATCTTTCATTTGGGTACCCTTAGATGGTGGTGCAAATATTCCTTGGTACCCTCAGACTAGTTTGATTGTGAAAAACTCATTACAGAGCTAATATGTATACTACCTAGTGACGTTATTTGGCATTTTACGGTATCAGGTCCCCTATCAAACATCATGTAAGATACCTCATTGGATAGGAAATTGAATTATCTTTTATTTGGGTACCCTTAGATGGTGGTGCAAATATTCCTTGGTACCCATTTAAATATTTACTCTCCCTTTTGGCTTGATTTTACTAACCCCATCGCCATTATTTCGTAATTTACGGTACACTCTGATTTTTTGCGAATCAAACAGCATTCCACATTGGATAGGAAATTGAATTTTCTTTAAAATGAGTATACTTATGTTGTCATGGATTGTTCCATAGTGCTTTGTCAGACCATTGTTTTGAATAAGTAACTGGAAAAATCGAATGTCCAATGTCCAATAACGAATAAGTAACCAACTTCACACTGCCTGCCAAACAGCCCAGTGTACTACAAATCCAAGAGTGTGATTTAGATAATCTGGAACCTCTTTCGGCAGACTACTGACGTCAAGATGAGACCTGGTCGCGAGAGTAAGCGGAAACACACCATCTTACACAGACTTACTGGTGTTCGTTACAGGGATGAAGTTTTGTTGCCCATTGTTGTGTCATATAATATGAATGTTGGACGTAACTGTTGGTTCGAGAAAGATAACGACTGGCCCAACACTGCTCCAGTGTCAATGCATTATCTGCAGAATAACGATGTTCGGTATCTGTCTTGGCCATCCAAAAGTCCCGACATTAATCCTTTAGAGCATCTTCGATTGTCTGGATCAGAAAGTTCGAGAATGCCAAATACATCTCCTGAACGTCAACCTACTGTATCATGTTCTTGTAGCACACTTTTCGAGAAGTGTGATCAGCAAACTCACACAAAGTCTACCTGACAAGAGTGCTGTAGTAATCAATACACATGCGAGAGACATGTGATACTGACTTCAGACAATTTCCAGCTCTATGTGGCAATTACACAGCGGTCAAACCTCATAGAAAATGATTAAACAATTCTAAGCTAACCAAACGTTCTCTTATTATTTCTCTCAGTATATTTCAAACTAGTCTTTTTAAAATAACTTTCCTGAGCCATAACCCCGAAGTCGGCATTTTTGTCCGAGGTGCCATCCCTATAGTTATATGATATGACGACATCAGTACGACGTCGTGTTTCTACCAGGCATTTACACAGACGGCATTCTTCCAGAACAAGGGACATAACATGCTGTATTATGTAATAAATGCAACAACCTCAATTCCATACAAATACTATATTTTATCTCATCTCTTGTTCAGATATATTCCCATGTATTGATGTGTTATAGAAACACCCATTTAAACAAGTTTGAAAATGTATCACCCATAATCGTTCATATTATTTGTAAATATGTCTCCATTTAAAAGCTTTTAGCATGCAAATAGTTCAAATGGTTCAGTGTATGTTATTTTATTTAAGATACCTTATTACTGACTTTAATCTATATTTATCTGTGTAAACACCCAATTATGCAATACTTTATATAGGGTTTAGGGTATAGAGTTTATATGTGTTTATCACTTCAATGTGGATTTAGTTAAATCAAGTTGTTTGATTTACTGAGCTCTGTTACAGGTGACGTTTAAAGCTATGCCTCCAGAGTACTGTATGAGGGATGATTCTATTTTGCCAAACAATGTAATGAGGTTAATGAATGAAGTACATTGTAAACAATCATATGATGTCATCTGAACAGAGAAAGTAAAGACTTTACATGCAACATAGAACAGTAGTTATCGTGTATATCGATAACACATGAGATTACAGTTCACAATAGCAACATTAACATCACCAGATATAATTTAATTAATTTTGCATCGGAGGCATTTGCAATCAGGATATTATGCTTGATAATCTTTATCGCAGTAGGTGTATCTGCCGAAACTCTCGGTGGATTAATAACCCACGATAGGGATTATTGTCCACCAATGAGATAAATGTGTTTGAAGGAGTAAGAAGCCTAATGGAATGCTGGATGATGTGTCTGGAGGGCATGTCCAGTGTTTCCATGTTCTTCAACCAGTATTCAGGAAGGTGCCGTGAAGGCATGCCGTCTCAAACACGATAACATAGCGTAACCAATCATTCATGAATATAGAAAATTCAAGATCAGACACAGCTACAATATTTTGGAAACAATAAATATATCCTTCCCTCTGATGATCTGAAAGTAGTTTGTGCTCATCTTTGACTTAGAATAATTTCCGTGATTTTTGGCCAAATTGGCTATGCGACTCTCTGTAAGAGTGAATATAGATTAAAAAGTAAGACAGGTGGAGGAAATCCGAAATAACCATTCGATAGAACACAAGGTAACGCACATCTCAGCCAAGTTCGGTCCTGAAATATGCAGTTTGAAGAAAGTTATTAGCCTCGCTCTCAAGAAATGTAGTTTGCGCTCGTCTTTGACTTAGAATAATTTTAGACAAAATTGGCTATGCGACTCTATGTAAGAGTGAATATAGATTAAAAAGTAGGACAGATAGAGGAATTCCGAAAGAACCATTCAATAAAACACAAGGTAATGCACATCTCAGCCAAGTTTGGTCCTGAAATATGCAGTTTGAAGAAAGTTATTAGCCTCGCTCTCAAGAAATGTAGTTTGTGCTCGTCTTTGATTTGGAATAATTTCGGCGATTTTTGGCCAAATTGGGTATGCGACTCTCTGTAAGAGTGAATATAGATTAAAAAGTAAGACAGATGGAGGAAATCCGAAATAACCATTCGATAGAACACAAGGTAATGCACATTTCAGCCAAGTTTGGTCCTGAAATATGCAGTTTGAAGAAAGTTATTAGCCTCGCTGTCCAAAAAATGTAGTTTGTGCTCATTTTTGACATAGAATAATTTACGGCCAAATTGACTATGCGACTCTCTGTAAGAGTGAATATAGATTTAAAAGTAACACAGAAACAGGAAATCCGAAATAACCATTCGATAGAACACAAGGTAACGCACATGTCAGCCAAGTTTGGTCCTGAAATATGCAGTTTGAAGAAAGTTATTAGCATCGCTCTCAAGAAATGTAGTTTGTGCTCGTCTTTGACTTAATATAAGTTCAGGGATTTTTGTCCAAATTGGCTATGCGACTCTCTATAAGAGTGAATATAGATTAAAAAGTAACACATAAACAGGAAATCCGAAATAACCATTCGATATAACACAAGGTAATGCACAATTCAGCCAAGTTTGGTCATGAAATATGCAGTTTTAAGAAAGTTATTAGCCTCGCTCTCAAGAAATGTAGTTTGTTCTCGTCTTTGACTTAAAATAATTTCCGTGATTTTTGGCCAAATTGGCTATGCGACTCTCTGTAAGAGTGAATATAGATTAAAAAGTAAGATAGATAGAGGAAATCCGAAATAACCATTCGATAGAACACAAGGTAATGCACATCTCAGCCAAGTTTGGTCCTGAAATATGCAGTTTGAAGAAAGTTATTAGCTGTCAAGAAATGTAGTTTGTGCTCGTCTTTGACTTAAAATAATTTACGGGATTTTTGGCCAAATTGGATATGCGAATGTCTGTAAGAGTGAATATAGATTATAAAGTAAGACAGATGGAACAAATCGGAAATAACCATTCGATGGAACACAAGGTAATGCACATCTCAGCCAAGTTTTGTCCTGAAATATGCAGTTTGAAAAAAGTTATTAGCCTCGCTGTCAAGAAATGTAGTTTGTTCTCGTCTTTGACTTAGAATAATTTCCGGCCAAATTGGCTATGCGACTCTCTGTAAGAGTGAATATAGATTAAAAAGTAAGACAGATAGAGGAAATCCGAAAGAACCATTCAATAGAACACAAGGTAATGCACATCTCAGCCAGGTTTGGTCCTGAAATATGCAGATTGAAGAAAGTTATTAGCCTCGCTGTCAAGAAATGTAGTTTGTGCTCGTCTTTTACTTAGAATAAGTTCCGGCCAAATTGGCTATGCGACTCTCTGTAAGAGTGAATATAGATTAAAAAGTAACACAGAAACAGGAAATCCGAAATAACCATTCGATAGAACACAAGGTAATGCACAATTCAGCCAAGTTTGGTCCTGAAATATGCAGTTTGAAGAAAGTTATAAACCTCGCTGTCAAGAAATGTAGTTTGTTCTCGTCTTTGACTTAGAATAATTTTCGTGATTTTTGGCCAAATTGGCTATGCGACTCTCTGTAAGAGTGAATATAGATTAAAAAGTAACACAGATAGAGGAAATCCGAAATAACCATTCGATAGAACACAAGGTAATGCACATCTCAGCCAAGTTTGGTCCTGAAATATGCAGTTTGAAGAAAGTTATAAACCTCGCTGTCAAGAAATGTAGTTTGTTCTCGTCTTTGACTTAGAATAATTTCCGTGATTTTTGGCCAAATTGGCTATGCGACTCTCTGTAAGAGTGAATATAGATTAAAAAGTAAGACAGACAGAGGAAATCCGAAATAACCATTAAATAGAACTCAATAAAATGCACATCTCAGCCAAGTTTGGTCCTGAAATATGCAGTTTGAAGAAAGTTATTAGCCTCGCTCTCAAGAAATGTAGTTTGTGCTCATCTTTGACTTAGAATAATTTCTTGCCAAATTGGCTATGCGACTCTCTATAAGAGTGAATATAGATTAAAAAGTAACACAGATAGAGGAAATCCGAAATATCCAATCAAGAGAACACAAGGTAACGCACATCTCAGCCAAGTTTGGTCCTGAAATATGCAGTTTGAATAAAGTTATTAGCCTCGCTCTCAAGAAATGTAGTTTGTTCTCGTCTTTGACTTAGAATAATTTCCGTGATTGTTGTCCAAATTGGCTATGCGACTCTCTGTAAGAGTGAATATAGATTAAAAAGTAAGATAGAAAGAGGAAATCCGAAATAACCATTCGATAGAACACAAGGTAATGCACATCTCAGCCAAGTTTGGTCCTGAAATATGCAGTTTGAAGAAAGTTATAAACCTCGCTGTCAAGAAATGTAGTTTGTTCTCGTCTTTGACTTTGAATAATTTCCGTGATTTTTGGCCAAATTGGCTATGCGACTCTCTGTAAGAGTGAATATAGATTAAAAAGTAAGACAGACAGAGGAAATCCGAAATAACCATTAAATAGAACTCAATAAAATGCACATCTCAGCCAAGTTTGGTCCTGAAATATGCAGTTTGAAGAAAGTTATTAGCCTCGCTCTCAAGAAATGTAGTTTGTGCTCATCTTTGACTTAGAATAATTTCTTGCCAAATTGGCTATGCGACTCTCTATAAGAGTGAATATAGATTAAAAAGTAACACAGAAACAGGAAATCCGAAATAACCATTCGATAGAACACAAGGTAATGCACAATTCAGCCAAGTTTGGTCATGAAATATGCAGTTTGAATAAAGTTATTAGCCTCTCTCTCAAGAAATGTAGTTTGTTGTCGTCTTTGACTTAGAATAATTTCCGGCCAAATTGGCTATGCGACTCTCTGTAAGAGTGAATATAGATTAAAAAGTAACACAGAAACAGGAAATCCGAAATAACCATTCGATAGAACACAAGGTAATGCACAATTCAGCCAAGTTTGGTCCTGAAATATGCAGTTTGAATAAAGTTATTAGCCTCTCTCTCAAGAAATGTAGTTTGTTGTCGTCTTTGACTTAGAATAATTTCCGGCCAAATTGGCTATGCGACTCTCTGTAAGAGTGAATATAGATTAAAAAGTAACACAGAAACAGGAAATCCGAAATAACCATTCGATAGAACACAAGGTAATGCACATCTCAGCCACGTTTGGTCCTGAAATATGCAGTTTGAAGAAAGTTATTAGCTGTCAAGAAATGTAGTTTGTGCTCGTCTTTGACTTAAAATAATTTACGGGATTTTTGGCCAAATTGGATATGCGAATGTCTGTAAGAGTGAATATAGATTATAAAGTAAGACAGATAGAACAAATCGGAAATAACCATTCGATAGAACACAAGGTAATGCATATATCAGCCAACTTTTGTCCTGAAATATGCAGTTTGAAGAAAGTTATTAGCCTCGCTGTCAAGAAATGTAGTTTGTTCTCGTCTTTGACTTAGAATAATTTCCGTGATTGTTGTCCAAATTGGCTATGCGACTCTCTGTAAGAGTGAATATAGATTAAAAAGTAACACAGAAACAGGAAATCCGAAATAACCATTCGATAGAACACAAGGTAACGCACATCTCAGCCAAGTTTGGTCCTGAAATATGCAGATTGAAGAAAGTTATTAGCCTCGCTGTCAAGAAATGTAGTTTGTGCTCGTCTTTTACTTAGAATAATTTCCGGCCAAATTGGCTATGCGACTCTCTGTAAGAGTGAATATAGATTAAAAAGTAACACAGAAACAGGAAATCCGGAATAACCATTCAATAGAACTCAATAAAATACACATCTCAGCCAAGTTTGGTCCTGAAATATGCACTTTGAAGAAAGTTATTAGCCCCGCTCTCAAGAAATGTAGTTTGTTCTCATCTTTGACTTAGAATAATTTCCGTGATTTTTGGCCAAATTGGCTATGCGACTCTCTGTAAGAGTGAATATAGATTAAAAAGTAACACAGAAACAGGAAATCCGAAATAACCATTCGATAGAACACAAGGTAATGCACAATTCAGCCAAGTTTGGTCCTGAAATATGCAGTTTGAAGAAAGTTATAAACCTCGCTGTCAAGAAATGTAGTTTGTTCTCGTCTTTGACTTAGAATAATTTCCGTGATTTTTGGCCAAATTGGCTAAGCGACTCTCTGTAAGAGTGAATATAGATTAAAAAGTAACACAGATAGAGGAAATCCGAAATATCCAATCAAGAGAACACAAGGTAACGCACATCTCAGCCAAGTTTGGTCCTGAAATATGCAGTTTGAATAAAGTTATTAGCCTCGCTCTCAAGAAATGTAGTTTGTTCTCGTCTTTGACTTAGAATAATTTCCGTGATTGTTGTCCAAATTGGCTATGCGACTCTCTGTAAGAGTGAATATAGATTAAAAAGTAAGATAGAAAGAGGAAATCCGAAATAACCATTCGATAGAACACAAGGTAATGCACATCTCAGCCAAGTTTGGTCCTGAAATATGCAGTTTGAAGAAAGTTATAAACCTCGCTGTCAAGAAATGTAGTTTGTTCTCGTCTTTGACTTAGAATAATTTCCGTGATTTTTGACCAAATTGGCTATGCGACTCTCTGTAAGAGTGAATATAGATTAAAAAGTAAGACAGACAGAGGAAATCCGAAATAACCATTAAATAGAACTCAATAAAATGCACATCTCAGCCAAGTTTGGTCCTGAAATATGCAGTTTGAAGAAAGTTATTAGCCTCGCTCTCAAGAAATGTAGTTTGTGCTCATCTTTGACTTAGAATAATTTCTTGCCAAATTGGCTATGCGACTCTCTATAAGAGTGAATATAGATTAAAAAGTAACACAGATAGAGGAAATCCGAAATATCCAATCAAGAGAACACAAGGTAACGCACATCTCAACCAAGTTTGGTCCTGAAATATGCAGTTTGAATAAAGTTATTAGCCTCGCTCTCAAGAAATGTAGTTTGTTCTCGTCTTTGACTTAGAAAAATTTCCGTGATTGTTGTCCAAATTGGCTATGCGACTCTCTGTAAGAGTGAATATAGATTAAAAAGTAAGATAGAAAGAGGAAATCCGAAATAACCATTCGATAGAACACAAGGTAATGCACATCTCAGCCAAGTTTGGTCCTGAAATATGCAGTTTGAAGAAAGTTATAAACCTCGCTGTCAAGAAATGTAGTTTGTTCTCGTCTTTGACTTAGAATAATTTCCGTGATTTTTGACCAAATTGGCTATGCGACTCTCTGTAAGAGTGAATATAGATTAAAAAGTAAGACAGACAGAGGAAATCCGAAATAACCATTAAATAGAACTCAATAAAATGCACATCTCAGCCAAGTTTGGTCCTGAAATATGCAGTTTGAAGAAAGTTATTAGCCTCGCTCTCAAGAAATGTAGTTTGTGCTCATCTTTGACTTAGAATAATTTCTTGCCAAATTGGCTATGCGACTCTCTATAAGAGTGAATATAGATTAAAAAGTAACACAGATAGAGGAAATCCGAAATATCCAATCAAGAGAACACAAGGTAACGCACATCTCAACCAAGTTTGGTCCTGAAATATGCAGTTTGAATAAAGTTATTAGCCTCGCTCTCAAGAAATGTAGTTTGTTCTCGTCTTTGACTTAGAAAAATTTCCGTGATTGTTGTCCAAATTGGCTATGCGACTCTCTGTAAGAGTGAATATAGATTAAAAAGTAAGATAGAAAGAGGAAATCCGAAATAACCATTCGATAGAACACAAGGTAATGCACATCTCAGCCAAGTTTGGTCCTGAAATATGCAGTTTGAAGAAAGTTATAAACCTCGCTGTCAAGAAATGTAGTTTGTTCTCGTCTTTGACTTAGAATAATTTCCGTGATTTTTGGCCAAAGTGGCTATGCGACTCTCTGTAAGAGTGAATATAGATTAAAAAGTAAGACAGACAGAGGAAATCCGAAATAACCATTAAATAGAACTCAATAAAATGCACATCTCAGCCAAGTTTGGTCCTGAAATATGCAGTTTGAAGAAAGTTATTAGCCTCGCTCTCAAGAAATGTAGTTTGTGCTCATCTTTGACTTAGAATAATTTCTTGCCAAATTGGCTATGCGACTCTCTGTAAGAGTGAATATAGATTAAAAAGTAACACAGAAACAGGAAATCCGAAATAACCATTCGATAGAACACAAGGTAATGCACAATTCAGCCAAGTTTGGTCCTGAAATATGCAGTTTGAATAAAGTTATTAGCCTCTCTCTCAAGAAATGTAGTTTGTTGTCGTCTTTGACTTAGAATAATTTCCTTCCAAATTGGCTATGCGACTCTCTGTAAGAGTGAATATAGATTAAAAAGTAACACAGAAACAGGAAATCCGAAATAACCATTCGATAGAACACAAGGTAATGCACATCTCAGCCACGTTTGGTCCTGAAATATGCAGTTTGAAGAAAGTTATTAGCTGTCAAGAAATGTAGTTTGTGCTCGTCTTTGACTTAAAATAATTTACGGGATTTTTGGCCAAATTGGATATGCGAATGTCTGTAAGAGTGAATATAGATTATAAAGTAAGACAGATAGAACAAATCGGAAATAACCATTCGATAGAACACAAGGTAATGCATATATCAGCCAACTTTTGTCCTGAAATATGCAGTTTGAAGAAAGTTATTAGCCTCGCTGTCAAGAAATGTAGTTTGTTCTCGTCTTTGACTTAGAATAATTTCCGTGATTGTTGTCCAAATTGGCTATGCGACTCTCTGTAAGAGTGAATATAGATTAAAAAGTAACACAGAAACAGGAAATCCGAAATAACCATTCGATAGAACACAAGGTAACGCACATCTCAGCCAAGTTTGGTCCTGAAATATGCAGATTGAAGAAAGTTATTAGCCTCGCTGTCAAGAAATGTAGTTTGTGCTCGTCTTTTACTTAGAATAATTTCCGGCCAAATTGGCTATGCGACTCTCTGTAAGAGTGAATATAGATTAAAAAGTAACACAGAAACAGGAAATCCGGAATAACCATTCAATAGAACTCAATAAAATACACATCTCAGCCAAGTTTGGTCCTGAAATATGCACTTTGAAGAAAGTTATTAGCCCCGCTCTCAAGAAATGTAGTTTGTTCTCATCTTTGACTTAGAATAATTTCCGTGATTTTTGGCCAAATTGGCTATGCGACTCTCTGTAAGAGTGAATATAGATTAAAAAGTAACACAGAAACAGGAAATCCGAAATAACCATTCGATAGAACACAAGGTAACGCACATCTCAGCCAAGTTTGGTCCTGAAATATGCAGATTGAAGAAAGTTATTAGCCTCGCTGTCAAGAAATGTAGTTTGTGCTCGTCTTTTACTTAGAATAATTTCCGGCCAAATTGGCTATGCGACTCTCTGTAAGAGTGAATATAGATTAAAAAGTAACACAGAAACAGGAAATCCGGAATAACCATTCAATAGAACTCAAAAAAATACACATCTCAGCCAAGTTTGGTCCTGAAATATGCAGTTTGAAGAAAGTTATTAGCCCCGCTCTCAAGAAATGTAGTTTGTTCTCATCTTTGACTTAGAATAATTTCCGTGATTTTTGGCCAAATTGGCTATGCGACTCTCTGTAAGAGTGAATATAGATTTAAAAGTAACACAGAAACAGGAAATCCGAAATAACCATTCGATAGAACACAAGGTAGTGCACAATTCAGCCAAGTTTGGTCCTGAAATATGCAGTTTGAATAAAGTTATTAGCCTCGCTCTCAAGAAATGTAGTTTGTTCTCGTCTTTGACTTAGAATAATTTCCGGTCAAATTGGCTATGCGTCTCTCTCTATGAGTGAATATAAATTAAAAAGTAAGACAGATCGAGGAAATCCGAAATAACCATTCGATAGAACACAAGGTAATGCACATCTCAGCCAAGTTTGGTCCTGAAATATGCAGTTTGAAGAAAGTTATTAGCTGTCAAGAAATGTAGTTTGTGCTCGTCTTTGACTTAAAATAATTTACGGGATTTTTGGCCAAATTGGATATGCGAATGTCTGTAAGAGTGAATATAGATTATAAAGTAACACAGATAGAACAAATCGGAAATAACCATTCGATAGAACACAAGGTAATGCACATATCAGCCAAGTTTTGTCCTGAAATATGCAGTTTGAAGAAAGTTATTAGCCTCGCTCTCAAGAAATGTAGTTTGTTCTCGTCTTTGACTTAGAATAATTTCCGTGATTGTTGTCCAAATTGGCTATGCGACTCTCTGTAAGAGTGAATATAGATTAAAAAGTAAGATAGAAAGAGGAAATCGGAAATAACCATTCGATAGAACACAAGGTAATGCACATCTCAGCCAAGTTTGGTCCTGAAATATGCAGTTTGAAGAAAGTTATTAGCTGTCAAGAAATGTAGTTTGTGCTCGTCTTTGACTTAAAATAATTTACGGGATTTTTGGCCAAATTGGCTATGCGAATGTCTGTAAGAGTGAATATAGATTAAAAAGTAAGATAGAAAGAGGAAATCGGAAATAACCATTCGATAGAACACAAGGTAACGCACATCACAGCCAAGTTTGGTCCTGAAATATGCAGTTTGAAGAAAGTTATTAGCTGTCAAGAAATGTAGTTTGTGCTCGTCTTTGACTTAAAATAATTTACGGGATTTTTGGCCAAATTGGATATGCGAATGTCTGTAAGAGTGAATATAGATTATAAAGTAACACAGATAGAACAAATCGGAAATAACCATTCGATAGAACACAAGGTAATGCACATATCAGCCAAGTTTTGTCCTGAAATATGCAGTTTGAAGAAAGTTATTAGCCTCGCTGTCAAGAAATGTAGTTTGTTCTCGTCTTTGTCTTAGAATAATTTCCGGCCAAATTGGCTATGCGACTCTCTGTAAGAGTGAATATAGATTAAAAAGTAAGACAGATGGAGGAAATCCGGAATAACCATTCAACAGAACACAAGGTAATGCACATCTCATCCAAGTTTGGTCCTGAAATATGCAGATTGAAGAAAGTTATTAGCCTCGCTGTCAAGAAAAGTAGTTTGTGCACGTCTTTTACTTAGAATAAGTTCCGGCCAAATTGGCTATGCGACTCTCTGTAAGAGTGAATATGGATTAAAAAGTAAGACAGAAACAGGAAATCCGAAATAACAATTCGATAGAACACAAGGTAATGCACAATTCAGCCAAGTTTGGTCCTGAAATATGCAGTTTGAAGAAAGTTATGAACCTCGCTGTCAAGAAATGTAGTTTGTTCTCGTCTTTGACTTAGAATAATTTTCGTGATTTTTGGAAAAATTGGCTATGCGACTCTCTGTAAGAGTGAATATAGATTAAAAAGTAACACAGATAGAGGAAATCCGAAATAACCATTCAATAGAACACAAGGTAACGCACATCTCAGCCAAGTTTGGTCCTGAAATATGCAGTTTGAATAAAGTTATTAGCCTCGCTCTCAAGAAATGTAGTTTGTGCTCGTCTTTGACTTAAAATAATTTACGGGATTTTTGGCCAAATTGGCTATGCGAATGTCTGTAAGAGTGAATATAGATTATAAAGTAAGACAGATAGAAGAAATCGGAAATAACCATTCGATAGAACACAAGGTAATGCACATCTCAGCCAAGTTTGGTCCTGAAATATGCAGTTTGAAGAAAGTTATTAGCCTCGCTGTCAAGAAATGTAGTTTGTTCTCGTCTTTGACTTAGAATAATTTACGGGATTTTTGGCCAAATTGGCTATGCGAATGTCTGTAAGAGTGAATATAGATTATAAAGTAACACAGATAGAGGAAATCCGAAATAACCCTTCGATAGACCACAAGGTAATGCACATTGAAGCCAAGTTTGGTCCTGAAATATGCAGTTTGAAGAAAGTTATTAGCCTCGCTCTCAAGAAATGTAGTTTGTCCTCGTCTTTGACTTAGAATAATTTCCGTGATTGTTGTCCAAATTGGCTATGCGACTCTCTGTAAGAGTGAATATAGATTAAAAAGTAAGATAGAAAGAGGAAATCGGAAATAACCATTCGATAGAACACAAGGTAATGCACATCTCAGCCAAGTTTGGTCCTGAAATATGCAGTTTGAAGAAAGTTATTAGCTGTCAAGAAATGTAGTTTGTGCTCGTCTTTGACTTAAAATAATTTACGGGATTTTTGGCCAAATTGGCTATGCGAATGTCTGTAAGAGTGAATATAGATTAAAAAGTAAGATAGAAAGAGGAAATCAGAAATAACCATTCGATAGAACACAAGGTAACGCACATCACAGCCAAGTTTGGTCCTGAAATATGCAGTTTGAAGAAAGTTATTAGCTGTCAAGAAATGTAGTTTGTGCTCGTCTTTGACTAAAAATAATTTACGGGATTTTTGGCCAAATTGGATATGCGAATGTCTGTAAGAGTGAATATAGATTATAAAGTAACACAGATAGAACAAATCGGAAATAACCATTCGATAGAACACAAGGTAATGCACATATCAGCCAAGTTTTGTCCTGAAATATGCAGTTTGAAGAAAGTTATTAGCCTCGCTGTCAAGAAATATAGTTTGTTCTCGTCTTTGTCTTAGAATAATTTCCAGCCAAATTGGCTATGCGACTCTCTGTAAGAGTGAATATAGATTAAAAAGTAAGACAGATGGAGGAAATCCGGAATAACCATTCAACAGAACACAAGGTAATGCACATCTCATCCAAGTTTGGTCCTGAAATATGCAGATTGAAGAAAGTTATTAGCCTCGCTGTCAAGAAAAGTAGTTTGTTCTCGTCTTTGACTTAGAATAATTTTCGTGATTTTTGGAAAAATTGGCTATGCGACTCTCTGTAAGAGTGAATATAGATTAAAAAGTAAGACAGATAGAGGAAATCCGAAATAACCATTCAATAGAACACAAGGTAACGCACATCTCAGCCAAGTTTGGTCCTGAAATATGCAGTTTGAATAAAGTTATTAGCCTCGCTCTCAAGAAACGTAGTTTGTGCTCGTCTTTGACTTAAAATAATTTACGGGATTTTTGGCCAAATTGGCTATGCGAATGTCTGTAAGAGTGAATATAGATTATAAAGTAAGACAGATAGAAGAAATCGGAAATAACCATTCGATAGAACATAAGGTAATGCACATCTCAGCCAAGTTTGGTCCTGAAATATGCAGTTTGAAGAAAGTTATTAGCCTCGCTGTCAAGAAATGTAGTTTGTTCTCGTCTTTGACTTAAAATAATTTACGGGATTTTTCGCCAAATTGGCTATGCGAATGTCTGTAAGAGTGAATATAGATTATAAAGTAACACAGATAGAGGAAATCCGAAATAACCCTTCGATAGACCACAAGGTAATGCACATTGCAGCCAAGTTTGGTCCTGAAATATGCAGTTTGAAGAAAGTTATTAGCCTCGCCCTCAGGAAATGTAGTTTGTGCTCATCTTTGACTTAGAATAATTTCCGTGATTTTTGGCCAAATTGGCTATGCGACTCTCTATAAGAGTGAATATAGATTAAAAAAGTAAGACAGATAGAGGAAATCCGAAATAACCATTCGATAGAACACAAGGTAGTGCACATTTCAGCCAAGTTTGGTCCTGAAATATGCAGATTGAAGAAAGTTATTAGCCTCGCTGTCAAGAAATGTAGTTTGTGCTCGTCTTTGACTTAAAATAAGTTAAGGGATTGTTTTCCAAATTGGCTATGCGACTCTCTGTAAGATTGAATATAGATTTAAAAGTAGCACAGATAGAAGAAATCGGAATTAACCATTCGATAGAACACAAGGTAATGCACATCTCAGCCAAGTTTGGTCCTGAAATTTGCAGTTTGTAGAAAGTTATTAGCCTCGCTGTCAAGAAATGTAGTTTGTTCTCGTCTTTGACTTAAAATAATTTACGGGATTTTTGGCCAAATTGGCTATGCGAATGTATGTAAGAGTGAATATAGATTATAAAGTAACACAGATAGAGGAAATCCGAAATAACCATTCGATAGACCACAAGGTAATGCACATTTCAGCCAAGTTTGGTCCTGAAATATGCAGTTTGAACAAAGTTATTAGCCTCGCCCTCAGGAAATGTAGTTTGTGCTCGTCTTTGACTTGAAATAATTTACGGGATTTTTGGCCAAATTGGCTATGCGAATGTCTGTAAGAGTGAATATAGATTATAAAGTAAGACAGATAGAAGAAATCGGAAATAACCATTCGATAGAACACAAGGTAATGCACATCTCAGCCAAGTTTGGTCCTGAAATATGCAGTTTGAAGAAAGTTATTAGCCTCGCTGTAAAGAAATGTAGTTTGTTCTCGTCTTTGACTTAAAATAATTTACGGGATTTTTGGCCAAATTGGCTATGCGAATGTCTGTAAGAGTGAATATAGATTAAAAAGTAACACAGAAACAGGAAATCCGAAATAACCATTCAATAGAACTCAATAAAATGCACAATTCAGCCAAGTTTGGTCCTGAAATATGCAGTTTGAAGAAAGTTATTAGCCTCGCCCTCAGGAAATGTAGTTTGTGCTCATCTTTGACTTAGAATAATTTCCGTGATTTTTGGCCAAATTGGCTATGCGACTCTCTATAAGAGTGAATATAGATTAAAAAAGTAAGACAGATAGAGGAAATCCGAAATAACCATTCGATAGAACACAAGGTAGTGCACATTTCAGCCAAGTTTGGTCCTGAAATATGCAGATTGAAGAAAGTTATTAGCCTCGCTGTCAAGAAATGTAGTTTGTGCTCGTCTTTGACTTAAAATAAGTTAAGGGATTGTTTTCCAAATTGGCTATGCGACTCTCTGTAAGATTGAATATAGATTTAAAAGTAGCACAGATAGAAGAAATCGGAATTAACAATTCGATAGAACACAAGGTAATGCACATCTCAGCCAAGTTTGGTCCTGAAATATGCAGTTTGTAGAAAGTTATTAGCCTCGCTGTCAAGAAATGTAGTTTGTTCTCGTCTTTGACTTAAAATAATTTACGGGATTTTTGGCCAAATTGGCTATGCGAATGTCTGTAAGAGTGAATATAGATTATAAAGTAAGACAGATAGAAGAAATCGGAAATAACCATTCGATAGAACACAAGGTAATGCACATCTCAGCCAAGTTTGGTCCTGAAATATGCAGTTTGAAGAAAGTTATTAGCCTCGCTGTAAAGAAATGTAGTTTGTTCTCGTCTTTGACTTAAAATAATTTACGGGATTTTTGGCCAAATTGGCTATGCGAATGTCTGTAAGAGTGAATATAGATTAAAAAGTAACACAGAAACAGGAAATCCGAAATAACCATTCAATAGAACTCAATAAAATGCACAATTCAGCCAAGTTTGGTCCTGAAATATGCAGTTTGAATAAAGTTATTAGCCTCGCTCTCAAGAAATGTAGTTTGTTCTCGTCTTTGACTTAGAATAATTTCCGGCAAAATTGGCTATGCGACTCTCTCTATGAGTGAATATAAATTAAAAAGTAAGACAGATCGAGATAATCCGGAATAACCATTCGATAGAATACAAGGTAATGCACATCTCAGCCAAGTTTGGTCCTGAAATATGCAGTTTGAAGAAAGTTATTAGCCTCGCTCTCAAGAAATGTAGTTTGTTCTCGTCTTTGACTTAGAATAATTTCCGTGATTTTTGGCCAAATTGGCTATGCGACTCTCTGTAAGAGTGAATATAGATTAAAAAAGTAAGACAGATAGAGGAAATCCGAAATAACCATTCGATAGAACACAAGGTAGTGCACATTTCAGCCAAGTTTGGTCCTGAAATATGCAGATTGAAGAAAGTTATTAGCCTCGCTGTCAAGAAATGTAGTTTGTGCTCGTCTTTGACTTAAAATAAGTTAAGGGATTGTTTTCCAAATTGGCTATGCGACTCTCTGTAAGATTGAATATATATTTAAAAGTAGCACAGATAGAAGAAATCGGAAATAACCATTCGATAGAACACAAGGTAATGCACATTTCAGCCAAGTTTTGTCCTGAAATATGCAGTTTGTAGAAAGTTATTAGCCTCGCTGTCAAGAAATGTAGTTTGTTCTCGTCTTTGACTTAAAATAATTTACGGGATTTTTGGCCAAATTGGCTATGCGAATGTCTGTAAGAGTGAATATAGATTAAAAAGTAACACAGAAACAGGAAATCCGAAATAACCATTCGATAGACCACAAGGTAATGCACATTTCAGCCAAGTTTGGTCCTGAAATATGCAGTTTGAAGAAAGTTATTAGCCTCGCCCTCAGGAAATGTAGTTTGTGCTCGTCTTTGACTTAAAATAATTTACGGGATTTTTGGCCAATTTGGCTATGCGAATGTCTGTAAGAGTGAATATAGATTATAAAGTAAGACAGATAGAAGAAATCGAAAATAACCATTCGATAGAACACAATTTAATGCACATCTCAGCCAAGTTTGGTCCTGAAATATGCAGTTTGAAGAAAGTTATTAGCCTCGCTGTAAAGAAATGTAGTTTGTTCTCGTCTTTGACTTAAAATAATTTACGGGATTTTTGGCCAAATTGGCTATGCGAATGTCTGTAAGAGTGAATATAGATTAAAAAGTAACACAGAAACAGGAAATCCGATATAACCATTCAATAGAACTCAATAAAATGCACAATTCAGCCAAGTTTGGTCCTGAAATATGCAGTTTGAATAAAGTTATTAGCCTCGCTCTCAAGAAATGTAGTTTGTTCTCGTCTTTGACTTAGAATAATTTCCGGCCAAACTGGCTATGCGACTCTCTCTATATGAGAATATAAATTAAAAAATAAGACAGATCGAGGAAATCCGGAATAACCATTCGATAGAATACAAGGTAATGCACATCTCAGCCAAGTTTGGTCCTGAAATATGCAGTTTGAAGAAAGTTATTAGCCTCGCTCTCAAGAAATGTAGTTTGTTCTCGTCTTTGACTTAGAATAATTTCCGTGATTTTTTGCCAAATTGGCTATGCGACTCTCTGTAAGAGTGAATATAGATTAAAAAAGTAAGACAGATAGAGGAAATCCGAAATAACCATTCGATAGAACACAAGGTAGTGCACATTTCAGCCAAGTTTGGTCCTGAAATATGCAGATTGAAGAAAGTTATTAGCCTCGCTGTCAAGAAATGTAGTTTGTTCTCGTCTTTGACTTAGAATAATTTCCGTGATTTTTGGCCAAATTGGCTATGCGACTCTCTATAAGAGTGAATATAGATTTAAAAGTAACACAGATAGAGGAAATCCGAAATAACCATTCGATAGAACACAAGGTATTGCACATTTCAGCCAAGTTTGGTCCTGAAATATGCAGTTTGAAGAAAGTTATTAACCTCGCTGTCAAGAAATGTAGTTTGTTCTCGTCTTTGACTTAAAATCATTTACGGGATTTTTGGCCAAATTGGCTATGCGAATGTCTGTAAGAGTGAATATAGATTAAAAAAGTAAGACAGATAGAAGAAATCCGAAATAACCATTCGATAGAACACAAGGAAGTGCACATTTCAGCCAAGTTTGGTCCTGAAATATGCAGATTGAAGAAAGTTATTAACCTCGCTGTCAAGAAATGTAGTTTGTGCTCGTCTTTGACTTAAAATAAGTTAAGGGATTGTTTTCCAAATTGGCTATGCGACTCTCTGTAAGATTGAATATAGATTTAAAAGTAGCACAGATAGAAGAAATCGGAAATTACCATTCGATAGAACACAAGGTAATGCACATCTCAGCCAAGTTTGGTCCTGAAATATGCAGTTTGAAGAAAGTTATTAGCCTCGCTGTCAAGAAATGTAGTTTGTTCTCGTCTTTGACTTAAAATAATTTACCGGATTTTTGGCCAAATTGGCTATGCGAATGTCTGTAAGAGTGAATATAGATTAAAAAGTAACACAGATAGAGGAAATCCGAAATAACCATTCGATAGAACACAAGGAAGTGCACATCTCAGCCAAGTTTGGTCCTGAAATATGCAGTTTGAAGAAAGTTATTAGCCTCGCTGTCAAGAAATGTAGTTTGTTCTCGTCTTTGACTTAAAATAAGTTAAGGGATTGTTTTCCAAATTGGCTATGCGACTCTCTGTAAGAGTGAATATAGATTTAAAAGTAACACAGATAGAAGAAATCGGAAATAACCATTCGATAGAACACAAGGTAATGCACATCTCAGCCAAGTTTGGTCCTGAAATATGCAGTTTGAAGAAAGTTATTAGCCTCGCTGTCAAGAAATGTAGTTTGTTCTCGTCTTTGACTTAAAATAATTTACGGGATTTTTGGCCAAATTGGCTATGCGAATGTCTGTAAGAGTGAATATAGATTATAAAGTAACACAGATAGAGGAAATCCGAAATAACCATTCGATAGACAACAAGGTAATGCACATTTCAGCCAAGTTTGGTCCTGAAATATGCAGTTTGAAGAAAGTTATTAGCCTCGCCCTCAGGAAATGTAGTTTGTGCTCGTCTTTGACTTAAAATAATTTACGGGATTTTTGGCCAAATTGGATATGCGAATGTCTGTAAGAGTGAATATAGATTATAAAGTAAGACAGATAGAAGAAATCGGAAATAACCATTCGATAGAACACAAGGTAATGCACATCTCAGCCAAGTTTGGTCCTGAAATATGCAGTTTGAAGAAAGTTATTAACCTCGCTGTCAAGAAATGTAGTTTGTTCTCGTCTTTGACTTAGAATAATTTCCGTGATTTTTTGCCAAATTGGCTATGCGACTCTCTGTAAGAGTGAATACAGATTAAAAAAGTAAGACAGATAGAGGAAATCCGAAATAAACATTCGATAGAACACAAGGTAGTGCACATTTCAGCCAAGTTTGGTCCTCAAATATGCAGTTTGAAGAAAGTTATTAGCCTCGCTCTCAAGAAATGTAGTTTGTGCTCGTCTTTGACTTGGAATAATTTCCGGCCAAATTGGCTATGCGACTCTCTGTAAGAGTGAATATAGATTTAAAAGTAAGACAGATAGAGGAAATCCGAAATAACCATTCGATAGAACACAAGGTAGTGCACATTTCAGCCAAGTTTGGTCCTGAAAAATGACATTTGAAGAAAGTTATTAGCCTCGCTGTCAAAATATGTAGTTTGTTCTCGTCTTTGACTTAAAATAATTTCCGTGATTTTTGGCCAAATTGGCTATGCGACTCTCTGTAAGAGTGAACATAGTTTAAAAAGTAAGACAGATGGAGGAAATCCGAAATAACCATTCGATAAAACACAAGGTAATGCACATCTCAGCCAAGTTTGGTCGTGAATATGCAGTTTGAAGAAAGTTATTAGCCTCGATCTCAAGAAATGTAGTTTGTTCTCGTCTTTGATTTAGAATAATTTCCGTGATTTTTGGCCAAATTGGCTATGCGACTCTCTGTAAGAGTGAATATAGATTTAAAAGTAACACAGATAGTGAAAATCCGAAATAACCATTCAATAGAACACAATAAAATGCACATCTCAGCCAAGTTTGGTCCTGAAATATGCAGTTTGAAGAAAGTTATTAGCCTCGCTGTCAAGAAATGTAGTTTGATCTCGTCTTTGACATAGAATAATTTACGGCAAATTGACTATGCGACTCTCTCTATGAGCGAATATAGATTTAAGAGTAAGACAGATAGAGGAAATCCGAAATAACCATTCGATAGAACACTAGGTAACGCACATCTCATATGCAGTTTGAAGAAAGTTATTAGCCTCGCTGTCAAGAAATGTAGTTTGTGCTCGTCTTTGACTTAAAATAAGTTAAGGGATTTTTGTCCAAATTGGCTATGCGACTCTCTGTATGAGTGAATATAGATTAAAATGTAAGATAGAAAGAGGAAATCAGAAATAACCATTCGATAGAACACAAGGTAGTGCACATTTCAGCCAAGTTTGGTCCTGAAATATGCAGTTTGAACAAAGTTATTAGCCTCGCTGTCAGGAAATGTAGTTTGTTCTCGTCTTTGACTTAGAATAATTTCCGGCCAAATTGGGTATGCGACTCTCTGTAAGAGTGAATATAGATTAAAAAGTAACACAGATAGAGAAAATGAGAAATAACCATTCGATAGAACACAAGGTTATCCACAATTAAGCCAAGTTTGGTCCTGAAATATGCAATTTGAAGAAAGTTATTAGCCTCGCTGTCAAGAAATGTAGTTTGTGCTCGTCTTTGACTTAGAATAATTTCCGGCAACATTGGGCATGCGACTCTCTGTAAGAGTGAATATAGATTAAAAAGTAACACAGAAACAGGAAATCCGAAATAACCATTCGATAGAACACAAGGTAATGCACATCTCAGCCAAGTTTGGTCCTGAAATATGCAGATTGAAGAAAGTTATTAGCCTCGATCTCAAGAAATGTAGTTTGTTCTCGTCTTTGACTTAGAATAATTTCCGTGATTTTTGGCCAAATTGGCTATGCGACTCTCTGTAAGAGTGAATATAGATTAAAATGTAAGATAGAAAGAGGAAATCCGGAATAACCATTCGATAGAACACAAAGTAATGTACATCTCAGCCAAGTTTGGTCCTGAAATATGCAGTTTGAAGAAAGTTATAAACCTCGCTCTCAAGAAATGTAGTTTGTTCTCAGCTTTGACTTAGAATAATTTCCGTGATTTTTGGCCAAATTGGATATGCGACTCTCTGTAAGAGTGAATATAGATTAAAAAATAAAACAGATAGAGGAAATCCGAAATAACCATTCGATAGAACACAAGGTAGTGCACATTTCAGCCAAGTTTGGTCCAGAAATATGCAGTTTGAATAAAGTAATTAGCCTCGCTCTCAACAAATGTAGTTTGTTCTCGTCTTTGACTTAGAATAATTTCCGTGATTTTTGGCCAAATTGGCTATGCGACTCTCTGTAAGAGTGAATATAGATTAAAAAATAAAACAGATAGAGGAAATCCGAAATAACCATTCGATAGAACACAAGGTAGTGCACATTTCAGCCAAGTTTGGTCCTGAAATATGCAGATTGAAGAAAGTTATAAACCTCGCTCTCAAGAAATGTAGTTTGTGCTCGTCTTTGACTTAAAATAAGTTAAGGGATTGTTTTCCAAATTGGCTATGCGACTCTCTGTAAGATTGAATATATATTTAAAAGTAACACAGATAGAAGAAATCGGAAATAACCATTCGATAGAACACAAGGTAATGCACATCTCAGCCAAGTTTTTTCCTGAAATATGCAGTTTGTAGAAAGTTATTAGCCTCGCTGTCAAGAAATGTAGTTTGTTCTCGTCTTTGACTTAAAATAATTTACGGGATTTTTGGCCAAATTGGCTATGCGAATGTATGTAAGAGTGAATATAGATTATAAAGTAACACAGATAGAGGAAATCCGAAATAACCATTCGATATACCACAGGGTAATGCACATTTCAGCCAAGTTTGGTCCTGAAATATGCAGTTTGAAGAAAGTTATTAGCCTCGCCCTCAGGAAATGTAGTTTGTGCTCGTCTTTGACTTAAAATAATTTACGGGATTTTTGGCAAAATTGGCTATGCGAATGTCTGTAAGAGTGAATATAGATTATAAAGTAAGACAGATAGAAGAAATCGGAAATAACCATTCGATAGAACACAAGGTAATGCACATCTCAGCCAAGTTTGGTCCTGAAATATGCAGTTTGAAGAAAGTTATTAGCCTCGCTGTAAAGAAAAGTAGTTTGTTCTCGTCTTTGACTTAAAATAATTTACGGGATTTTTGGCCAAATTGGCTATGCGAATGTCTGTAAGAGTGAATATAGATTAAAAAGTAACACAGAAACAGGAAATCCGAAATAACCATTCAATAGAACAAAATAAAATGCACAATTCAGCCAAGTTTGGTCCTGAAATATGCAGTTTGAATAAAGTTATTAGCCTCGCTCTCAAGAAATGTAGTTTGTTCTCGTCTTTGACTTAGAATAATTTCCGGCCAAATTGGCTATGCGACTCTCTCTATGAGTGAATATAAATTAAACAGTAAGACAGATCGAGGAAATCCGGAATAACCATTCGATAGAATACAAGGTAATGCACAATTCAGCCAAGTTTGGTCCTGAAATATGCAGTTTGAATAAAGTTATTAGCCTCGCTCTCAAGAAATGTAGTTTGTTCTCGTCTTTGACTTAGAATAATTTCCGGCCAAATTGGCTATGCGACTCTCTCTATGAGTGAATATAAATTAAACAGTAAGACAGATCGAGGAAATCCGGAATAACCATTCGATAGAATACAAGGTAATGCACAATTCAGCCAAGTTTGGTCCTGAAATATGCAGTTTGAATAAAGTTATTAGCCTCGCACTCAGGAAATGTAGTTTGTGCTCATCTTTGACTTAGAATAATTTCCGTGATTTTTGGCCAAATTGGCTATGCGACTCTCTATAAGAGTGAATATAGATTAAAAAAGTAAGACAGATAGAGGAAATCCGAAATAACCATTCGATAGAACACAAGGTAGTGCACATTTCAGCCAAGTTTGGTCCTGAAATATGCAGTTTGGAGAAAGTTATTAGCCTCGCCCTCAGGAAATGTAGTTTGTGCTCATCTTTGACTTAGAATAATTTCCGTGATTTTTGGCCAAATTGGCTATGCGACTCTCTATAAGAGTGAACATAGATTTAAAAGTAACACAGATAGAGGAAATCCGAAATAACCATTCGATAGAACACAAGGTAGTGCACATTTCAGCCAAGTTTGGTCCTGAAATATGCAGATTGAAGAAAGTTATTAGCCTCGCTGTCAAGAAATGTAGTTTGTTCTCGTCTTTGACTTAGAATAATTTCCGGCCAAATTGGCTATGCGACTCTCTCTATGAGTGAATATAAATTAAACAGTAAGACAGATCGAGGAAATCCGGAATAACCATTCGATAGAATACAAGGTAATGCACAATTCAGCCAAGTTTGGTCCTGAAATATGCAGTTTGAATAAAGTTATTAGCCTCGCACTCAGGAAATGTAGTTTGTGCTCATCTTTGACTTAGAATAATTTCCGTGATTTTTGGCCAAATTGGCTATGCGACTCTCTATAAGAGTGAATATAGATTAAAAAAGTAAGACAGATAGAGGAAATCCGAAATAACCATTCGATAGAACACAAGGTAGTGCACATTTCAGCCAAGTTTGGTCCTGAAATATGCAGTTTGGAGAAAGTTATTAGCCTCGCCCTCAGGAAATGTAGTTTGTGCTCATCTTTGACTTAGAATAATTTCCGTGATTTTTGGCCAAATTGGCTATGCGACTCTCTATAAGAGTGAACATAGATTTAAAAGTAACACAGATAGAGGAAATCCGAAATAACCATTCGATAGAACACAAGGTAGTGCACATTTCAGCCAAGTTTGGTCCTGAAATATGCAGATTGAAGAAAGTTATTAGCCTCGCTGTCAAGAAATGTAGTTTGTTCTCGTCTTTGACTTTGAATAATTTCCGTGATTTTTGGCCAAATTGGCTATGCGACTCTCTATAAGAGTGAATATAGATTTAAAAGTAACACAGATAGAGGAAATCCGAAATAACCATTCGATAGAACACAAGGTAATGCACATCTCAACCAAGTTTGGTCCTAAAATATGCAGTTTGAAGAAAGTTATTAACCTCGCTGTCAAGAAATGTAGTTTGTTCTCGTCTTTGACTTAAAATAATTTACGGGATTTTTGGCCAAATTGGCTATGCGAATGTCTCTAAGAGTGAATATAGATTATAAAGTAAGACAGATAGAAAAAATCGGAAATAACCATTCGATAGAACAAAAGGTAATGCACATCTCAACCAAGTTTGGTCCTGAAATATGCAGTTTGAAGAAAGTTATTAACCTCGCTCTCAAGAAATGTAGTTTGTTCTCGTCTTTGACTTAGAATAATTTCCGTGATTTTTGGCCAAATTGGCTATGCGACTCTCTGTAAGAGTGAATATAGATTAAAAAAGTAAGACAGATAGAGGAAATCCGAAATAACCATTCGATAGAACACAAGGTAGTGCACATTTCAGCCAAGTTTGGTCCTGAAATATGCAGATTGAAGAAAGTTATTAGCCTCGCTGTAAAGAAATGTAGTTTGTTCTCGTCTTTGACTTAAAATCATTTACCGGATTTTTGGCCAAATTGGCTATGCGAATGTCTGTAAGAGTGAATATAGATTAAAAAGTAACACAGAAACAGGAAATCCGAAATAACCATTCAATAGAACTCAATAAAATGCACAATTCAGCCAAGTTTGGTCCTGAAATATGCAGTTTGAATAAAGTTATTAGCCTCGCTCTCAAGAAATGTAGTTTGTTCTCGTCTTTGACTTAGAATAATTTCCGGCCAAATTGGCTATTCGACTCTCTCTATGAGTGAATATAAATTAAACAGTAAGACAGATCGAGGAAATCCGGAATAACCATTCGATAGAATACAAGGTAATGCACAATTCAGCCAAGTTTGGTCCTGAAATATGCAGTTTGAATAAAGTTATTAGCCTCGCTCTCAAGAAATGTAGTTTGTTCTCGTCTTTGACTTAGAATAATTTCCGGCCAAATTGGCTATGCGACTCTCTCTATGAGTGAATATAAATTAAACAGTAAGACAGATCGAGGAAATCCGGAATAACCATTCGATAGAATACAAGGTAGTGCACAATTCAGCCAAGTTTGGTCCTGAAATATGCAGTTTGAAGAAAGTTATTAGCCTCGCACTCAGGAAATGTAGTTTGTGCTCATCTTTGACTTTGAATAATTTCCGTGATTTTTGGCCAAATTGGCTATGCGACTCTCTATAAGAGTGAATATAGATTTAAAAGTAACACAGATAGAGGAAATCCGAAATAACCATTCGATAGAACACAAGGTAGTGCACATTTCAGCCAAGTTTGGTCCTGAAATATGCAGTTTGAAGAAAGTTATTAACCTCGCTGTCAAGAAATGTAGTTTGTTCTCGTCTTTGACTTAAAATAATTTACGGGATTTTTGGCCAAATTGGCTATGCGAATGTCTGTAAGAGTGAATATAGATTATAAAGTAAGACAGATAGAAAAAATCGGAAATAACCATTCGATAGAACACAAGGTAATGCACATCTCAACCAAGTTTGGTCCTGAAATATGCAGTTTGAAGAAAGTTATTAACCTCGCTGTCAAGAAATTTAGTTTGTTCTCGTCTTTGACTTAGAATAATTTCCGTGATTTTTGGCCAAATTGGCTATGCGACTCTCTGTAAGAGTGAATATAGATTAAAAAAGTAAGACAGATAGAGGAAATCCGAAATAACCATTCGATAGAACACAAGGTAGTGCACATTTCAGCCAAGTTTGGTCCTGAAATATGCAGATTGAAGAAAGTTATTAGCCTCGCTGTCAAGAATTGTAGTTTGTTCTCGTCTTTGACTTAAAATCATTTACGGGATTTTTGGCCAAATTGGCTATGCGAATGTCTGTAAGAGTGAATATAGATTAAAAAGTAAGACAGATAGAGGAAATCCGAAATAACCATTCGATAGAACACAAGGTAATTCACCTCTGAGCCCAGTTTACTCCTGAAATATGCAGTTTGAAGAAAGTTATTAGCCTCGCTCTCAAGAAATGTAGTTTGTGCTCATCTTTGACTAAGAATAATTTGCGTGATTTTTGGCCAAATTGGCTATGCGACTCTCTATAAGAGTGAATATAGATTTAAAAGTAACACAGATAGAGGAAATCCGAAATAACCATTCGATAGAACACAAGGTAATGCACATCTCAACCAAGTTTGGTCCTGAAATATGCAGTTTGAAGAAAGTTATTAACCTCGCTGTCAAGAAATGTAGTTTGTTCTCGTCTTTGACTTAAAATAATTTACGGGATTTTTGGCCAAATTGGCTATGCGAATGTCTGTAAGAGTGAATATAGATTATAAAGTAAGACAGATAGAAAAAATCGGAAATAACCATTCGATAGAACACAAGGTAATGCACATCTCAACCAAGTTTGGTCCTGAAATATGCAGTTTGAAGAAAGTTATTAACCTCGCTGTCAAGAAATGTAGTTTGTTCTCGTCTTTGACTTAGAATAATTTCCGTGATTTTTGGCCAAATTGGCTATGCGACTCTCTGTAAGAGTGAATATAGATTAAAAAAGTAAGACAGATAGAGGAAATCCGAAATAACCATTCGATAGAACACAAGGTAGTGCACATTTCAGCCAAGTTTGGTCCTGAAATATGCAGATTGAAGAAAGTTATTAGCCTCGCTGTCAAGAAATGTAGTTTGTTCTCGTCTTTGACTTAAAATAATTTACGGGATTTTTGGCCAAATTGGCTATGCGAATGTCTGTAAGAGTGAATATAGATTAAAAAGTAAGACAGATAGAGGAAATCCGAAATAACCATTCGATAGAACACAAGGTAATTCACCTCTGAGCCCAGTTTACTCCTGAAATATGCAGTTTGAGAAAGTTATTAGCCTCGCCCTCAGGAAATGTAGTTTGTGCTCATCTTTGACTAAGAATAATTTGCGTGATTTTTGGCCAAATTGGCTATGCGAATGTCTGTAAGAGTGAATATAGATTATAAAGTAAGACAGATAGAAAAAATCCGAAATAACCATTCGATAGAACACAAGGTAGTGCACATTTCAGCCAAGTTTGGTCCTGAAATATGCAGATTGAAGAAAGTTATTAGCCTCGCTGTCAAGAAATGTAGTTTGTTCTCGTCTTTGACTTAAAATAAGTTAAGGGATTGTTTTCCAAATTGGCTATGCGACTCTCTGTAAGAGTGAATATAGATTTAAAAGTAACAGAGATAGAAGAAATCGGAAATAACCATTCGATAGAACACAAGGTAATGCACATCTCAGCCAAGTTTGGTCCTGAAATATGCAGTTTGAAGAAAGTTATTAGCCTCGCTGTTAAGAAATGTAGTTTGTTCTCGTCTTTGACTTAAAATAATTTACGGGATTTGTGGCCAAATTGGCTATGCGAATGTCTGTAAGAGTGAATATAGATTATAAAGTAACACAGATAGAGGAAATCCGAAATAACCATTCGATAGACCACAAGGTAATGCACATTTCAGCCAAGTTTGGTCCTGAAATATGCAGTTTGAAGAAAGTTATTAGCCTCGCCCTCAGGAAATGTAGTTTGTGCTCGTCTTTGACTTAAAATAATTTACGGAATTTTGGCCAAATTGGGTATGCGAATGTCTGTAAGAGTGAATATAGATTATAAAGTAAGATAGATAGAAGAAATCGGAAATAACCATTCGATAGAACACAAGTTAATGCACATCTCAGCCAAGTTTGGTCCTGAAATATGCAGTTTGAAGAAAGTTATTAACCTCGCTCTCAAGAAATGTAGTTTGTTCTCGTCTTTGACTTACAATAATTTCCGTGATTTTTTGCCAAATTGGCTATGCGACTCTCTGTAAGAGTGAATACAGATTAAAAAAGTAAGACAGATAGAGGAAATCCGAAATAAACATTCGATAGAACACAAGGTAGTGCACATCTAAGCCAAGTTTGGTCCTGAAATATGCAGATTGAAGAAAGTTATTAGCCTCGCTGTCAAGAAATGTAGTTTGTGCTCGTCTTTGACTTAGAATAATTTACGGGATTTTGGCCTAATTGGCTATGCGACTCTCTGTAAGAGTGAATATAGATTCAAAAGTAACACAGATAGAGAAAATCCGAAATAACCATTCAATAGAACACAATAAAATGCACATCTCAGCCAAGTTTGGTCGTGAAATATGCAGTTTGAAGAAAGTTATTAGCCTCGCTCTCAAAAAATGTAGTTTGTGCTCATTTTTGACTTAGAATAATTTCCGGCCAAATTGGCTATGCGACTCTCTGTAAGAGTGAATATAGATTTAAAAGTAAGACAGAAAGAGGAAATCCGAAATAATCATTCGATAGAACGCAAGGTAATGCACATATCAGCAAAGTGTGGTGCTGAAATATACAGTTTGAAGAAAGTTATTAGCCTCGCTGTCAAGAATTGTAGTTTGTTCTCGTCTTTGACTTAGAATAATTTCCGTGATTTTTGGCCAAATTGGCTCTGCGACTCTCTGTAAGAGTGAACATAGATTACAAAGTAAAACAGATGGAGGAAATCCGAAATAAACATTTGATAGAACACAAGGTAATGCACATTTCAGCCCCGTTTGGTCCTGAAATATGCAGATTGAAGAAAGTTATTAGCCTCGCTGTCAAGAAATGTAGTTTGTTCTCGTCTTTGACTTAAAATAAGTTAAGGGATTGTTTTCCAAATTGGCTATGCGACTCTCTGTAAGAGTGAATATAGATTTAAAAGTAAGACAGATGGAGGAAATCCGAAATAAACATTTGATAGAACACAAGGTAATGCACATTTCAGCCCCGTTTGGTCCTGAAATATGCAGATTGAAGAAAGTTATTAGCCTCGCTGTCAAGAAATGTAGTTTGTTCTCGTCTTTGACTTAAAATAAGTTAAGGGATTGTTTTCCAAATTGGCTATGCGACTCTCTGTAAGAGTGAATATAGATTTAAAAGTAAGACAGATAGAGGAAATCCGAAATATCCATTCGATAGAACACAAGGTAGTGCACATTTCAGCCAAGTTTGGTCCTGAAATATGACATTTGAAGAAAGTTATTAGCCTCGCTGTCAAGAAATGTAGTTTGTTCTCGTCTTTGACTTAGAATAATTTCCGGCCAAATTGGCTATGCGACTCTCTGTAAGAGTGAATATAGTTTAAAAAGTAAGACAGATGGAGAAAATCCGAAATAACCATTCGATAGAACACAAGGTAATGCACATCTCATCCAAGTTTGGTCCTGAAATATGCAGATTGAAGAAAGTTATTAGCCTCGCTGTCAAGAAATGTAGTTTGTTCTCGTCTTTGATTTAGAATAATTTCCGTGATTTTTGGCCAAATTGGCTATGCGACTCTCTGTAAGCGTGAATATAGATTTGAAAGTAACACAGATAGAGGAAATCCGAAATAACCATTCAATAGAACACAATAAAATGCACATCTCAGCCAAGTGTGGTCCTGAAATATGCAGTTTGAAGAAAGTTATTAGCCTCGCTGTCAAGAAATGTAGTTTGTTCTCGTCTTTGACTTAGAATAATTTCCGTGATTTTTGGCCAAATTGGCTATGCGACTCACTGTAAGAGTGAATATAGATTACAAAGTAAGACAGATGGAGGAAATCCGAAATAAACATTTGATAGAACACAAGGTAATGCACATTTCAGCCAAGTTTGGTCCTGAAATATGCAGATTGAAGAAAGTTATTAGCCTCGCTGTCCAAAAAATGTAGTTTGTGCTCATTTTTGACATAGAATAATTTACGGCCAAATTGACTATGCGACTGTCTCTATGAGTGAATATAGATTTAAAAGTAACACAGATAGAGGAAATCCGAAATAATCATTCGATAGAACACAAGGTAATTCACATTTCAGCCAAGTTTGGTCCTGAAGTATGCAGTTCGAAGAAAGTTATTAGCCTCGCCCTCAAGAAATGTAGTTTGTTCTCGTCTTTGACTTAGAATAATTTCCGTGATTTTTGGCCAAATTGGCTATGCGACTCTCTGAAAGAGTGAATATAGATTAAAAAAGTTAGACAGACAGAGGAAATCCGAAATAACAATTCGATAGAACACAAGGTAGTGCACATTTCAGCCATGTTTGGTCCTGAAATATGCAGTTTAAAGAAAGTTATTAGCCTCGCTGTCAAGAAATGTAGTTTGTGCTCATTTTTGACATAGAATAATTTACGGCCAAATTGACTATGCGACTGTCTCTATGAGTGAATATAGATTTAAAAGTAACACAGATAGAGGAAATCCGAAATAATCATTCGATAGAACACAAGGTAATTCACATTTCAGCCAAGTTTGGTCCTGAAGTATGCAGTTCGAAGAAAGTTATTAGCCTCGCCCTCAAGAAATGTACTTTGTTCTCGTCTTTGACTTAGAATAATTTCCGTGATTTTTGGCCAAATTGGCTATGCGATTCTCTGTAAGAGTGAATATAGATTAAAAATTAAGACAGATAGAGGAAATCCGAAATAACCATTCGATAGAACACAAGGTAATTCACCTCTGAGCCCAGTTTAGTCCTGAAATATGCAGTTTGAAGAAAGTTATTAGCCTCGCTGTCAAGAAATGTAGTTTGTGCTCATCTTTGACTAAGAATAATTTGCGTGATTTTTGGCAAAATTGGCTATCCGACTCTTTATAAGAGTGAATATAGATTAAAAAGTAACACAGAAACAGGAAATCCGAAATAACCATTCGATAGAACACAAGGTAATGCACAATTCAGCCAAGTTTGGTCCTGAAATATGCAGTTTGAAGAAAGTTATTAGCCTCGCTGTCAAGAAATGTAGTTTGTTCTCGTCTTTGACTTGGAATAATTTCCGGCCAAATTGGCTATGCGACTCTCTCTATGAGTGAATATAAATTAAAAAGTAAGACAGATCGAGGAAATCCGGAATAACCATTCGATAGAACACAAGGTACTGCACATCTCAGCCAAGTTTGGTCCTGAAATATGCAGATTGAAGAAAGTTATTAGCCTCGCTGTCAAGAAATGTAGTTTGTTCTCGTCTTTGATTTAGAATAATTTCCGTGATTTTTTGCCAAATTGGCTATGCGACTCTCTGTAAGAGTGAATATAGATTTGAAAGTAACACAGATAGAGAAAATCCGAAATAACCGTTCAATAGAACACAATAAAATGCACATTTCAGCCAAGTTTGGTCCTGAAATATGCAGTTTGAAGAAAGTTATTAGCCTCGCCCTCAGGAAATGTAGTTTGTTCTCGTCTTTGACTTAGAATAATTTCTGTGATTTTTGGCCAAATTGGCTATGCGACTCTCTGTAAGAGTGAATATAGATTAAAAAAGTAAGACAGATAGAGGAAATCCGAAATAACCATTCGATAGAACACAAGGTAGTGCACATTTCAGCCAAGTTTGGTCCTGAAGTATGCAGTTTGAAGAAAGTTATTAGCCTCGCTCTCAAGAAATGTAGTTTGTTCTCGTCTTTGACTTAGAATAATTTCCGTGATTTTTGGCCAAATTGGCTATGCGACTCTCTGTAAGAGTGAATATAGATTTAAAAGTAACACAGATAGAGGAAATCCGAAATAATCATTCGATAGAACACAAGGTAATGCACATTTCAGCCAAGTTTGGTCCTGAAGTATGCAGTTTGAAGAAAGTTATTAGCCTCGCCCTCAAGAAATGTAGTTTGTTCTCGTCTTTGACTTAGAATAATTTCCATGATTTTTGGCCAAATTGGCTATGCGACTCTCTGAAAGAGTGAATATAGATTAAAAAAGTAAGACAGACAGAGGAAATCCGAAATAACAATTCGATAGAACACAAGGTAGTGCACATTTCAGCCCAGTTTGGTCCTGAAATATGCAGTTTGAAGAAAGTTATTAGCCTCGCCCTCAAGAAATGTAGTTTGTTCTCGTCTTTGACTTAGAATAATTTCCGTGATTTTTGGCCAAATTGGCTATGCTACTCTCTGTAAGAGTGAACATAGATTAAAAAGTAAGACAGATGGAGGAAATCCGAAATAACCATTCAATAGAACACTATAAAATGCACATCTCAGTCAAGTTTGGTCGTGAAATATGCAGTTTGAAGAAAGTTATAAACCTCTCTCTCAAGAAATGTAGTTTGTTCTCGTCTTTGACTTGGAATAATTTTCGTGATTTTTGTCCAAATTGGCTATGCGACTCTCTGTAAGAGTGAATATAGATTTAAAAGTAACACAGATAGAGAAAATCCGAAACAACCGTTCAATAGAACACAACAAAATGCACATTTCAGCCAAGTTTGGTTGTGAAATATGACATTTGAAGAAAGTTATTAGCCTCGCTGTCAAGAAATGTAGTTTGTTCTCGTCTTTGACATATAATAATTTACGGCCAAATTGACTATGCGACTCTCTATATGAGTGAATATAGATTTAAGAGTAAGACAGATAGAGGAAATCCGAAATAACCATTCGATAGAACACAAGGTAACGCACATCTCATATGCAGTTTGAAGAAAGTTATTAGCCTCGCTGTCAAGAAATGTAGTTTGTGCTCGTCTTTGACTTAAAATAAGTTAAGGGATTTTTGTCCAAATTGGCTATGCGACTCTCTGTAAGAGTGAATATAGTTTAAAATGTAAGATAGAAAGAGGAAATCCGAAATAACCATTCGATAGAACACAAGGTAGTGCACATTTCAGCCAAGTTTGGTCCTGAAATATGCAGTTTGAACAAAGTTATTAGCCTCGCTGTCAAGAAATGTAGTTTGTTCTCGTCTTTGACTTAGAATAATTTCCGGCCAAATTGGGTATGCGACTCTCTGTAAGAGTGAATATAAATTAAAAAGTAAGACAGATCGATGAAATCCGGAATAACCATTCGATAGAATACAAGGTAATGAACATCTCAGCCAAGTTTGGTCCTGAAATATGCAGTTTGAAGAAAGTTATTAGCCTCGCTGTCAAGAAATGTAGTTTGTGCTCGTCTTTGACTGAGACTAATTTCCGTGATTTTTTGCCAAATTGACTATGCGACTCTCTGTAAGAGTGAATATAGATTAAAAAGTAAGACAGATAGAGGAAATCCGAAATAACCATTCGATAGAACACAAGGTAATTCACCTCTGAGCCCAGTTTAGTCCTGAAATATGCAGTTTGAAGAAAGTTATTAGCCTCGCTGTCAAGAAATGTAGTTCGTGCTCATAAATGACTTAGAATAATTTCCGGCCAAATTGGCTATGCGACTCTCTCTATGAGTGAATATAAATTAAAAAGTAAGACAGATCGAGGAAATCCGGAATAACCATTCGATAGAATACCAGGTAATGCACATCTCAGCCAAGTTTGGTCATGAAATATGCAGTTTGAAGAAAGTTATAAACCTCGCTCTCAAGAAATGTAGTTTGTTCTCGTCTTTGACTAAGAATAATTTGCGTGATTTTTGGCCAAATTGGCTATCCGACTCTTTATAAGAGTGAATATAGATTAAAAAGTAACACAGAAACAGGAAATCCGAAATAACCATTCGATAGAACACAAGGTAATGCACAATTCAGCCAAGTTTGGTCCTGAAATATGCAGTTTGAAGAACGTTATTAGCCTCGCTGTCAAGAAATGTAGTTTGTGCTCGTCTTTGACTGAGACTAATTTCCGTGATTTTTTGCCAAATTGACTATGCGACTCTCTGTAAGAGTGAATATAGATTAAAAAGTAAGACAGATCGATGAAATCCGGAATAACCATTCGATAGAATACAAGGTAATGAACATCTCAGCCAAGTTTGGTCCTGAAATATGCAGTTTGAAGAAAGTTATTAGCCTCGCTGTCAAGAAATGTAGTTTGTGCTCGTCTTTGACTGAGACTAATTTCCGTGATTTTTTGCCAAATTGGCTATGCGACTCTCTCTATGAGTGAATATAAATTAAAAAGTAAGACAGATCGAGGAAATCCGGAATAACCATTCGATAGAATACAAGGTAATGCACATGTCAGCCAAGATTGGTCCTGAAATATGCAGTCTGAAGAAAGTTATAAACCTCGCTCTCAAGAAATGTAGTTTGTTCTCGTCTTTGACTTAGAATAACTTCCATGATTTTTGGCCAAATTGGCTATGCGACTCTCTGTAAGAGTGAATATAGATTAAAAAGTAACACAGAAACAGGAAATCCGAAATAACCATTCGATAGAACACAAGGTAATGCACATCTCAGCCAAGTTTGGTCCTGAAATATGCAGATTGAAGAAAGTTATTAGCCTCGCTCTCAAGAAATGTAGTTTGTTCTCGTCTTTGACTTAGAATAATTTCCGGCCAAATTGGCTATGCGACTCTCTATAAGAGTGAATATAGATTTAAAAGTAACACAGATAGAGAAAATCCGAAATAACCATTCAATAGAACACAATAAAATGCACATCTCAGCCAAGTTTGGTCCTGAAATATGCAGTTTGAAGAAAGTTATTAGCCTCGCTGTCAAGAAATGTAGTTTGTGCTCATCTTTGACTAAGAATAATTTGCGTGATTTTTGGCCAAATTGGCTATCCGACTCTTTATAAGAGTGAATATAGATTAAAAAGTAACACAGAAACAGGAAATCCGAAATAACCATTCGATAGAACACAAGGTAGTGCACAATTCAGCCAAGTTTGGTCCTGAAATATGCAGTTTGAAGAAAGTTATTAGCCTCGCTGTCAAGAAATGTAGTTTGTTCTCGTCTTTGACTAAGAATAATTTGCGTGATTTTTGGCCAAATTGGCTATCCGACTCTTTATAAGAGTGAATATAGATTAAAAAGTAACACAGAAACAGGAAATCCGAAATAACCATTCGATAGAACACAAGGTAATGCACATCTCAGCCAAGTTTGGTCCTGAAATATGCAGTTTGAAGAAAGTTATTAACCTCGCTGTCAAGAAATGTAGTTTGTTCTCGTCTTTGACTTAGAATAATTTACGGGATTTTTGGCCAAATTGGCTATGCGAATGTCTGTAAGAGTGAATATAGATTAAAAAGTAAGACAGATAGAGGAAATCCGAAATAACCATTCGATAGAACACAAGGTAATTCACCTCTGAGCCCAGTTTACTCCTGAAATATGCAGTTTGAAGAAAGTTATTAGCCTCGCCCTCAGGAAATGTAGTTTGTGCTCATCTTTGACTAAGAATAATTTGCGTGATTTTTGGCCAAATTGGCTATGCGAATGTCTGTAAGAGTGAATATAGATTATAAAGTAAGACAGATAGAAAAAATCCGAAATAACCATTCGATAGAACACAAGGTAGTGCACATTTCAGCCAAGTTTGGTCCTGAAATATGCAGATTGAAGAAAGTTATTAGCCTCGCTGTCAAGAAATGTAGTTTGTTCTCGTCTTTGACTTAAAATAAGTTAAGGGATTGTTTTCCAAATTGGCTATGCGACTCTCTGTAAGAGTGAATATAGATTTAAAAGTAACAGAGATAGAAGAAATCGGAAATAACCATTCGATAGAACACAAGGTAATGCACATCTCAGCCAAGTTTGGTCCTGAAATATGCAGTTTGAAGAAAGTTATTAGCCTCGCTGTTAAGAAATGTAGTTTGTTCTCGTCTTTGACTTAAAATAATTTACGGGATTTGTGGCCAAATTGGCTATGCGAATGTCTGTAAGAGTGAATATAGATTATAAAGTAACACAGATAGAGGAAATCCGAAATAACCATTCGATAGACCACAAGGTAATGCACATTTCAGCCAAGTTTGGTCCTGAAATATGCAGTTTGAAGAAAGTTATTAGCCTCGCCCTCAGGAAATGTAGTTTGTGCTCGTCTTTGACTTAAAATAATTTACGGGATTTTTGGCCAAATTGGGTATGCGAATGTCTGTAAGAGTGAATATAGATTATAAAGTAAGATAGATAGAAGAAATCGGAAATAACCATTCGATAGAACACAAGTTAATGCACATCTCAGCCAAGTTTGGTCCTGAAATATGCAGTTTGAAGAAAGTTATTAACCTCGCTCTCAAGAAATGTAGTTTGTTCTCGTCTTTGACTTAGAATAATTTCCGTGATTTTTTGCCAAATTGGCTATGCGACTCTCTGTAAGAGTGAATACAGATTAAAAAAGTAAGACAGATAGAGGAAATCCGAAATAAACATTCGATAGAACACAAGGTAGTGCACATCTAAGCCAAGTTTGGTCCTGAAATATGCAGATTGAAGAAAGTTATTAGCCTCGCTGTCAAGAAATGTAGTTTGTGCTCGTCTTTGACTTAGAATAATTTACGGGATTTTGGCCTAATTGGCTATGCGACTCTCTGTAAGAGTGAATATAGATTCAAAAGTAACACAGATAGAGAAAATCCGAAATAACCATTCAATAGAACACAATAAAATGCACATCTCAGCCAAGTTTGGTCGTGAAATATGCAGTTTGAAGAAAGTTATTAGCCTCGCTCTCAAAAAATGTAGTTTGTGCTCATTTTTGACTTAGAATAATTTCCGGCCAAATTGGCTATGCGACTCTCTGTAAGAGTGAATATAGATTTAAAAGTAAGACAGAAAGAGGAAATCCGAAATAATCATTCGATAGAACGCAAGGTAATGCACATATCAGCAAAGTGTGGTGCTGAAATATACAGTTTGAAGAAAGTTATTAGCCTCGCTGTCAAGAATTGTAGTTTGTTCTCGTCTTTGACTTAGAATAATTTCCGTGATTTTTGGCCAAATTGGCTATGCGACTCTCTGTAAGAGTGAACATAGATTACAAAGTAAAACAGATGGAGGAAATCCGAAATAAACATTTGATAGAACACAAGGTAATGCACATTTCAGCCCCGTTTGGTCCTGAAATATGCAGATTGAAGAAAGTTATTAGCCTCGCTGTCAAGAAATGTAGTTTGTTCTCGTCTTTGACTTAAAATAAGTTAAGGGATTGTTTTCCAAATTGGCTATGCGACTCTCTGTAAGAGTGAATATAGATTTAAAAGTAAGACAGATGGAGGAAATCCGAAATAAACATTTGATAGAACACAAGGTAATGCACATTTCAGCCCCGTTTGGTCCTGAAATATGCAGATTGAAGAAAGTTATTAGCCTCGCTGTCAAGAAATGTAGTTTGTTCTCGTCTTTGACTTAAAATAAGTTAAGGGATTGTTTTCCAAATTGGCTATGCGACTCTCTGTAAGAGTGAATATAGATTTAAAAGTAAGACAGATAGAGGAAATCCGAAATATCCATTCGATAGAACACAAGGTAGTGCACATTTCAGCCAAGTTTGGTCCTGAAATATGACATTTGAAGAAAGTTATTAGCCTCGCTGTCAAGAAATGTAGTTTGTTCTCGTCTTTGACTTAGAATAATTTCCGGCCAAATTGGCTATGCGACTCTCTGTAAGAGTGAATATAGTTTAAAAAGTAAGACAGATGGAGAAAATCCGAAATAACCATTCGATAGAACACAAGGTAATGCACATCTCATCCAAGTTTGGTCCTGAAATATGCAGATTGAAGAAAGTTATTAGCCTCGCTGTCAAGAAATGTAGTTTGTTCTCGTCTTTGATTTAGAATAATTTCCGTGATTTTTGGCCAAATTGGCTATGCGACTCTCTGTAAGCGTGAATATAGATTTGAAAGTAACACAGATAGAGGAAATCCGAAATAACCATTCAATAGAACACAATAAAATGCACATCTCAGCCAAGTGTGGTCCTGAAATATGCAGTTTGAAGAAAGTTATTAGCCTCGCTGTCAAGAAATGTAGTTTGTTCTCGTCTTTGACTTAGAATAATTTCCGGCCAAATTGGCTATGCGACTCTCTGTAAGAGTGAATATAGTTTAAAAAGTAAGACAGATGGAGAAAATCCGAAATAACCATTCGATAGAACACAAGGTAATGCACATCTCATCCAAGTTTGGTCCTGAAATATGCAGATTGAAGAAAGTTATTAGCCTCGCTGTCAAGAAATGTAGTTTGTTCTCGTCTTTGATTTAGAATAATTTCCGTGATTTTTGGCCAAATTGGCTATGCGACTCTCTGTAAGCGTGAATATAGATTTGAAAGTAACACAGATAGAGGAAATCCGAAATAACCATTCAATAGAACACAATAAAATGCACATCTCAGCCAAGTGTGGTCCTGAAATATGCAGTTTGAAGAAAGTTATTAGCCTCGCCCTCAGGAAATGTAGTTTGTGCTCGTCTTTGACTTAAAATAATTTACGGGATTTTTGGCCAAATTGGGTATGCGAATGTCTGTAAGAGTGAATATAGATTATAAAGTAAGATAGATAGAAGAAATCGGAAATAACCATTCGATAGAACACAAGTTAATGCACATCTCAGCCAAGTTTGGTCCTGAAATATGCAGTTTGAAGAAAGTTATTAACCTCGCTCTCAAGAAATGTAGTTTGTTCTCGTCTTTGACTTAGAATAATTTCCGTGATTTTTGGCCAAATTGGCTATGCGACTCACTGTAAGAGTGAATATAGATTACAAAGTAAGACAGATGGAGGAAATCCGAAATAAACATTTGATAGAACACAAGGTAATGCACATTTCAGCCAAGTTTGGTCCTGAAATATGCAGATTGAAGAAAGTTATTAGCCTCGCTGTCCAAAAAATGTAGTTTGTGCTCATTTTTGACATAGAATAATTTACGGCCAAATTGACTATGCGACTGTCTCTATGAGTGAATATAGATTTAAAAGTAACACAGATAGAGGAAATCCGAAATAATCATTCGATAGAACACACGGTAATTCACATTTCAGCCAAGTTTGGTCCTGAAGTATGCAGTTCGAAGAAAGTTATTAGCCTCGCCCTCAAGAAATGTAGTTTGTTCTCGTCTTTGACTTAGAATAATTTCCGTGATTTTTGGCCAAATTGGCTATGCGACTCTCTGAAAGAGTGAATATAGATTAAAAAAGTTAGACAGACAGAGGAAATCCGAAATAACAATTCGATAGAACACAAGGTAGTGCACATTTCAGCCATGTTTGGTCCTGAAATATGCAGTTTAAAGAAAGTTATTAGCCTCGCTGTCAAGAAATGTAGTTTGTGCTCATTTTTGACATAGAATAATTTACGGCCAAATTGACTATGCGACTGTCTCTATGAGTGAATATAGATTTAAAAGTAACACAGATAGAGGAAATCCGAAATAATCATTCGATAGAACACAAGGTAATTCACATTTCAGCCAAGTTTGGTCCTGAAGTATGCAGTTCGAAGAAAGTTATTAGCCTCGCCCTCAAGAAATGTACTTTGTTCTCGTCTTTGACTTAGAATAATTTCCGTGATTTTTGGCCAAATTGGCTATGCGATTCTCTGTAAGAGTGAATATAGATTAAAAATTAAGACAGATAGAGGAAATCCGAAATAACCATTCGATAGAACACAAGGTAATTCACCTCTGAGCCCAGTTTAGTCCTGAAATATGCAGTTTGAAGAAAGTTATTAGCCTCGCTGTCAAGAAATGTAGTTTGTGCTCATCTTTGACTAAGAATAATTTGCGTGATTTTTGGCAAAATTGGCTATCCGACTCTTTATAAGAGTGAATATAGATTAAAAAGTAACACAGAAACAGGAAATCCGAAATAACCATTCGATAGAACACAAGGTAATGCACAATTCAGCCAAGTTTGGTCCTGAAATATGCAGTTTGAAGAAAGTTATTAGCCTCGCTGTCAAGAAATGTAGTTTGTTCTCGTCTTTGACTTGGAATAATTTCCGGCCAAATTGGCTATGCGACTCTCTCTATGAGTGAATATAAATTAAAAAGTAAGACAGATCGAGGAAATCCGGAATAACCATTCGATAGAACACAAGGTACTGCACATCTCAGCCAAGTTTGGTCCTGAAATATGCAGATTGAAGAAAGTTATTAGCCTCGCTGTCAAGAAATGTAGTTTGTTCTCGTCTTTGATTTAGAATAATTTCCGTGATTTTTGGCCAAATTGGCTATGCGACTCTCTGTAAGAGTGAATATAGATTTGAAAGTAACACAGATAGAGAAAATCCGAAATAACCGTTCAATAGAACACAATAAAATGCACATTTCAGCCAAGTTTGGTCCTGAAATATGCAGTTTGAAGAAAGTTATTAGCCTCGCCCTCAGGAAATGTAGTTTGTTCTCGTCTTTGACTTAGAATAATTTCTGTGATTTTTGGCCAAATTGGCTATGCGACTCTCTGTAAGAGTGAATATAGATTAAAAAAGTAAGACAGATAGAGGAAATCCGAAATAACCTTTCTATAGAACACAAGGTAGTGCACATTTCAGCCAAGTTTGGTCCTGAAGTATGCAGTTTGAAGAAAGTTATTAGCCTCGCTGTCAAGAAATGTAGTTTGTTCTCGTCTTTGACTTAGAATAATTTCCGTGATTTTTGGCCAAATTGGCTATGCGACTCTCTGTAAGAGTGAATATAGATTTAAAAGTAACACAGATAGAGGAAATCCGAAATAATCATTCGATAGAACACAAGGTAATGCACATTTCAGCCAAGTTTGGTCCTGAAGTATGCAGTTTGAAGAAAGTTATTAGCCTCGCCCTCAAGAAATGTAGTTTGTTCTCGTCTTTGACTTAGAATAATTTCCATGATTTTTGGCCAAATTGGCTATGCGACTCTCTGAAAGAGTGAATATAGATTAAAAAAGTAAGACAGACAGAGGAAATCCGAAATAACAATTCGATAGAACACAAGGTAGTGCACATTTCAGCCCAGTTTGGTCCTGAAATATGCAGTTTGAAGAAAGTTATTAGCCTCGCCCTCAAGAAATGTAGTTTGTTCTCGTCTTTGACTTAGAATAATTTCCGTGATTTTTGGCCAAATTGGCTATGCTACTCTCTGTAAGAGTGAACATAGATTAAAAAGTAAGACAGATGGAGGAAATCCGAAATAACCATTCAATAGAACACTATAAAATGCACATCTCAGTCAAGTTTGGTCGTGAAATATGCAGTTTGAAGAAAGTTATAAACCTCTCTCTCAAGAAATGTAGTTTGTTCTCGTCTTTGACTAAGAATAATTTGCGTGATTTTTGGCAAAATTGGCTATCCGACTCTTTATAAGAGTGAATATAGATTAAAAAGTAACACAGAAACAGGAAATCCGAAATAACCATTCGATAGAACACAAGGTAATGCACAATTCAGCCAAGTTTGGTCCTGAAATATGCAGTTTGAAGAAAGTTATTAGCCTCGCTGTCAAGAAATGTAGTTTGTTCTCGTCTTTGACTTGGAATAATTTCCGGCCAAATTGGCTATGCGACTCTCTCTATGAGTGAATATAAATTAAAAAGTAAGACAGATCGAGGAAATCCGGAATAACCATTCGATAGAACACAAGGTACTGCACATCTCAGCCAAGTTTGGTCCTGAAATATGCAGATTGAAGAAAGTTATTAGCCTCGCTGTCAAGAAATGTAGTTTGTTCTCGTCTTTGATTTAGAATAATTTCCGTGATTTTTGGCCAAATTGGCTATGCGACTCTCTGTAAGAGTGAATATAGATTTGAAAGTAACACAGATAGAGAAAATCCGAAATAACCGTTCAATAGAACACAATAAAATGCACATTTCAGCCAAGTTTGGTCCTGAAATATGCAGTTTGAAGAAAGTTATTAGCCTCGCCCTCAGGAAATGTAGTTTGTTCTCGTCTTTGACTTAGAATAATTTCTGTGATTTTTGGCCAAATTGGCTATGCGACTCTCTGTAAGAGTGAATATAGATTAAAAAAGTAAGACAGATAGAGGAAATCCGAAATAACCATTCGATAGAACACAAGGTAGTGCACATTTCAGCCAAGTTTGGTCCTGAAGTATGCAGTTTGAAGAAAGTTATTAGCCTCGCTGTCAAGAAATGTAGTTTGTTCTCGTCTTTGACTTAGAATAATTTCCGTGATTTTTGGCCAAATTGGCTATGCGACTCTCTGTAAGAGTGAATATAGATTTAAAAGTAACACAGATAGAGGAAATCCGAAATAATCATTCGATAGAACACAAGGTAATGCACATTTCAGCCAAGTTTGGTCCTGAAGTATGCAGTTTGAAGAAAGTTATTAGCCTCGCCCTCAAGAAATGTAGTTTGTTCTCGTCTTTGACTTAGAATAATTTCCATGATTTTTGGCCAAATTGGCTATGCGACTCTCTGAAAGAGTGAATATAGATTAAAAAAGTAAGACAGACAGAGGAAATCCGAAATAACAATTCGATAGAACACAAGGTAGTGCACATTTCAGCCCAGTTTGGTCCTGAAATATGCAGTTTGAAGAAAGTTATTAGCCTCGCCCTCAAGAAATGTAGTTTGTTCTCGTCTTTGACTTAGAATAATTTCCGTGATTTTTGGCCAAATTGGCTATGCTACTCTCTGTAAGAGTGAACATAGATTAAAAAGTAAGACAGATGGAGGAAATCCGAAATAACCATTCAATAGAACACTATAAAATGCACATCTCAGTCAAGTTTGGTCGTGAAATATGCAGTTTGAAGAAAGTTATAAACCTCTCTCTCAAGAAATGTAGTTTGTTCTCGTCTTTGACTTGGAATAATTTTCGTGATTTTTGTCCAAATTTGCTATGCGACTCTCTGTAAGAGTGAATATAGATTTAAAAGTAACACAGATAGAGAAAATCCGAAACAACCGTTCAATAGAACACAACAAAATGCACATTTCAGCCAAGTTTGGTTGTGAAATATGACATTTGAAGAAAGTTATTAGCCTCGCTGTCAAGAAATGTAGTTTGTTCTCGTCTTTGACATATAATAATTTACGGCCAAATTGACTATGCGACTCTCTATATGAGTGAATATAGATTTAAGAGTAAGACAGATAGAGGAAATCCGAAATAACCATTCGATAGAACACAAGGTAACGCACATCTCATATGCAGTTTGAAGAAAGTTATTAGCCTCGCTGTCAAGAAATGTAGTTTGTGCTCGTCTTTGACTTAAAATAAGTTAAGGGATTTTTTTCCAAATTGGCTATGCGACTCTCTGTAAGAGTGAATATAGTTTAAAATGTAAGATAGAAAGAGGAACTCCGAAATAACCATTCGATAGAACACAAGGTAGTGCACATTTCAGCCAAGTTTGGTCCTGAAATATGCAGTTTGAACAAAGTTATTAGCCTCGCTGTCAAGAAATGTAGTTTGTTCTCGTCTTTGACTTAGAATAATTTCCGGCCAAATTGGGTATGCGACTCTCTGTAAGAGTGAATATAAATTAAAAAGTAAGACAGATCGATGAAATCCGGAATAACCATTCGATAGAATACAAGGTAATGAACATCTCAGCCAAGTTTGGTCCTGAAATATGCAGTTTGAAGAAAGTTATTAGCCTCGCTGTCAAGAAATGTAGTTTGTGCTCGTCTTTGACTGAGACTAATTTCCGTGATTTTTTGCCAAATTGACTATGCGACTCTCTGTAAGAGTGAATATAGATTAAAAAGTAAGACAGATAGAGGAAATCCGAAATAACCATTCGATAGAACACAAGGTAATTCACCTCTGAGCCCAGTTTAGTCCTGAAATATGCAGTTTGAAGAAAGTTATTAGCCTCGCTGTCAAGAAATGTAGTTCGTGCTCATCTTTGACTTAGAATAATTTCCGGCCAAATTGGCTATGCGACTCTCTCTATGAGTGAATATAAATTAAAAAGTAAGACAGATCGAGGAAATCCGGAATAACCATTCGATAGAATACCAGGTAATGCACATCTCAGCCAAGTTTGGTCATGAAATATGCAGTTTGAAGAAAGTTATAAACCTCGCTCTCAAGAAATGTAGTTTGTTCTCGTCTTTGACTTAGAATAATTTCCGGCCAAATTGGCTATGCGACTCTCTGTAAGAGTGAATATAGATTAAAAAGTAACACAGAAACAGGAAATCCGAAATAACCATTCGATGGAACACAAGGTAATGCAAACCTCAGCCAAGTTTGGTCCTGAAATATGCAGTTTGAAGAAAGTTATTAGCCTCGCTGTCAAGAAATGTAGTTTGTGCTCATCTTTGACTAAGAATAATTTGCGTGATTTTTGGCCAAATTGGCTATCCGACTCTTTATAAGAGTGAATATAGATTAAAAAGTAACACAGAAACAGGAAATCCGAAATAACCATTCGATAGAACACAAGGTAATGCACAATTCAGCCAAGTTTGGTCCTGAAATATGCAGTTTGAAGAACGTTATTAGCCTCGCTGTCAAGAAATGTAGTTTGTGCTCGTCTTTGACTGAGACTAATTTCCGTGATTTTTTGCCAAATTGACTATGCGACTCTCTGTAAGAGTGAATATAGATTAAAAAGTAAGACAGATCGATGAAATCCGGAATAACCATTCGATAGAATACAAGGTAATGAACATCTCAGCCAAGTTTGGTCCTGAAATATGCAGTTTGAAGAAAGTTATTAGCCTCGCTGTCAAGAAATGTAGTTTGTGCTCGTCTTTGACTGAGACTAATTTCCGTGATTTTTTGCCAAATTGGCTATGCGACTCTCTCTATGAGTGAATATAAATTAAAAAGTAAGACAGATCGAGGAAATCCGGAATAACCATTCGATAGAATACAAGGTAATGCACATGTCAGCCAAGATTGGTCCTGAAATATGCAGTCTGAAGAAAGTTATAAACCTCGCTCTCAAGAAATGTAGTTTGTTCTCGTCTTTGACTTAGAATAACTTCCATGATTTTTGGCCAAATTGGCTATGCGACTCTCTGTAAGAGTGAATATAGATTAAAAAGTAACACAGAAACAGGAAATCCGAAATAACCATTCGATAGAACACAAGGTAATGCACATCTCAGCCAAGTTTGGTCCTGAAATATGCAGATTGAAGAAAGTTATTAGCCTCGCTCTCAAGAAATGTAGTTTGTTCTCGTCTTTGACTTAGAATAATTTCCGGCCAAATTGGCTATGCGACTCTAAATAAGAGTGAATATAGATTTAAAAGTAACACAGATAGAGAAAATCCGAAATAACCATTCAATAGAACACAATAAAATGCACATCTCAGCCAAGTTTGGTCCTGAAATATGCAGTTTGAAGAAAGTTATTAGCCTCGCTGTCAAGAAATGTAGTTTGTGCTCATCTTTGACTAAGAATAATTTGCGTGATTTTTGGCCAAATTGGCTATCCGACTCTTTATAAGAGTGAATATAGATTAAAAAGTAACACAGAAACAGGAAATCCGAAATAACCATTCGATAGAACACAAGGTAGTGCACAATTCAGCCAAGTTTGGTCCTGAAATATGCAGTTTGAAGAAAGTTATTAGCCTCGCTGTCAAGAAATGTAGTTTGTTCTCGTCTTTGAGTTAGAATAACTTCCATGATTTTTGGCCAAATTGGTTATGCGACTCTCTGTAAGAGTGAATATAGATTAAAAAGTAACACAGAAACAGGAAATCCGAAATAACCATTCGATAGAACACAAGGTAATGCACATCTCAGCCAAGTTTGGTCCTGAAATATGCAGTTTGAATAAAGTTATTAGCCTCGCTGTCAAGAAATGTAGTTTGTTCTCGTCTTTGACTTAGAATAAGTTCCGGCCAAATTGGCTATGCGAATCTCTCTATGAGTGAATATAAATTAAAAAGTAAGACAGATCGATGAAATCCGGAATAACCATTCGATAGAATACAAGGTAATGAACATCTCAGCCAAGTTTGGTCCTGAAATATGCAGTTTGAAGAAAGTTATTAGCCTCGCTGTCAATAAATGTAGTTTGTGCTCGTCTTTGACTTGGACTAATTTCCGTGATTTTTTGCCAAATTGACTATGCGACTCTCTGTAAGAGTGAATATAGATTAAAAAGTAAGACAGATAGAGAAAATCCGAAATAACCATTCGATAGAACACAAGGTAATTCACCACTTAGCCAAGTTTGGTCCTGAAATATGCAGTTTGAAGAAAGTTATTAGCCTCGCTGTCAAGAAATGTAGTTCGTGCTCCTCTTTGACTTAGAATAATTTCCGGCCAAATTGGCTATGCGACTCTCTGTAAGAGTGAATATAGATTAAAAAATAAGACAGAAACAGGAAATCCGAAATAACCATTCGATAGAACACAAGGTAATGAACATCTCAGCCAAGTTTGGTCCTGAAATATGCAGTTTGAAGAAAGTTATTAGCCTCGCTGTCAAGAAATGTAGTTTGTTCTCGTCTTTGACTAAGAATAATTTGCGTGATTTTTGGCCAAATTGGCTATCCGACTCTTTATAAGAGTGAATATAGATTAAAAAGTAACACAGAAACAGGAAATCCGAAATAACCATTCGATAGAACACAAGGTAATGCACAATTCAGCAAAGTTTGGTCCTGAAATATGCAGTTTGAAGAAAGTTATTAGCCTCGCTGTCAAGAAATGTAGTTTGTTCTCGTCTTTGACTTAGAATAACTTCCATGATTTTTGGCCAAATTGGTTATGCGACTCTCTGTAAGAGTGAATATAGATTAAAAAGTAACACAGAAACAGGAAATCCGAAATAACCATTCGATAGAACACAAGGTAATGCACATCTCAGCCAAGTTTGGTCCTGAAATATGCAGTTTGAATAAAGTTATTAGCCTCGCTGTCAAGAAATGTAGTTTGTTCTCGTCTTTGACTTAGAATAAGTTCCGGCCAAATTGGCTATGCGAATCTCTCTATGAGTGAATATAAATTAAAAAGTAAGACAGATCGATGAAATACGGAATAACCATTCGATAGAATACAAGGTAATGAACATCTCAGCCAAGTTTGGTCCTGAAATATGCAGTTTGAAGAAAGTTATTAGCCTCGCTGTCAAGAAATGTAGTTTGTGCTCGTCTTTGACTTGGACTAATTTCCGTGATTTTTTGCCAAATTGACTATGCGACTCTCTGTAAGAGTGAATATAGATTAAAAAGTAAGACAGATAGAGAAAATCCGAAATAACCATTCGATAGAACACAAGGTAATTCACCACTTAGCCAAGTTTGGTCCTGAAATATGCAGTTTGAAGAAAGTTATTAGCCTCGCTGTCAAGAAATGTAGTTCGTGCTCCTCTTTGACTTAGAATAATTTCCGGCCAAATTGGCTATGCGACTCTCTGTAAGAGTGAATATAGATTAAAAAATAAGACAGAAACAGGAAATCCGAAATAACCATTCGATAGAACACAAGGTAATGAACATCTCAGCCAAGTTTGGTCCTGAAATATGCAGTTTGAAGAAAGTTATTAGTCTCGCTGTCAAGAAATGTAGTTTGTGCTCGTCTTTGACTGAGACTAATTTCCGTGATTTTTTGCCAAATTGACTATGCGACTCTCTGTAAGAGTGAATATAGATTAAAATGTAAGACAGATAGAGGAAATCCGAAATAACCATTCGATAGAACACAAGGTAATTCACCTCTGAGCCCAGTTTACTCCTGAAAAATGCAGTTTGAAGAAAGTTATTAGCCTCGCTGTCAAGAAATGTAGTTTGTGCTCATCTTTGACTAAGAATAATTTGCGTGATTTTTGGCCAAATTGGCTATCCGACTCTTTATAAGAGTGAATATAGATTAAAAAGTAACACAGAAACAGGAAATCCGGAATAACCATTCGATAGAATACAAGGTAATGCACATCTCAGCCAAGATTGGTCCTGAAATATGCAGTCTGAAGAAAGTTATAAACCTCGCTCTCAAGAAATGTAGTCTGTGCTCATCTTTGACTTAGAATAACTTCCATGATTTTTGGCCAAATTGGCTATGCGACTCTCTGTAAGAGTGAATATAGATTAAAAAGTAACACAGAAACAGGAAATCCGAAATAACCATTCGATAGAACACAAGGTAATGCACATCTCAGCCAAGTTTGGTCCTGAAATATGCAGATTGAAGAAAGTTATTAGCCTCGCTCTCAAGAAATGTAGTTTGTTCTCGTCTTTGACTTAGAATAATTTCCGTGATTTTTGGCCAAATTGGCTATGCGACTCTCTATGAGAGTGAATACAGATTAAAAAGTAACACAGAAACATTAAATCCGAAATAACCATTCGATAGAACACAAGGTAATGCACAATTCAGCCAAGTTTGGTCCTGAAATATGCAGTTTGAATAAAGTTATTAGCCTCGCTGTCAAGAAATGTAGTTTGTTCTCGTCTTTGACTTAGAATAATTTCCGGCCAAACTGGCTATGCGACTCTCTCTATGAGTGAATATAAATTAAAAAGTAAGACAGATCGAGGAAATCCGGAATAACAATTCGATAGAATACAAGGTAATGCACATCTCAGCCAAGATTGGTCCTGAAATATGCACTCTGAAGAAAGTTATAAACCTCGCTCTCAAGAAATGTAGTTTGTGCTCATCTTTGACTAAGAATAATTTGCGTGATTTTTGGCCAAATTGGCTATCCGACTCTTTATAAGAGTGAATATAGATTAAAAAGTAACACAGAAACAGGAAATCCGGAATAACCATTCGATAGAATACAAGGTAATGCACATGTCAGCCAAGATTGGTCCTGAAATATGCAGTCTGAAGAAAGTTATAAACCTCGCTCTCAAGAAATGTAGTCTGTGCTCATCTTTGACTTAGAATAACTTCCATGATTTTTGGCCAAATTGGCTATGCGACTCTCTGTAAGAGTGAATATAGATTAAAAAGTAACACAGAAACAGGAAATCCGAAATAACCATTCGATAGAACACAAGGTAATGCACATCTCAGCCAAGTTTGGTCCTGAAATATGCAGATTGAAGAAAGTTATTAGCCTCGCTCTCAAGAAATGTAGTTTGTTCTCGTCTTTGACTTAGAATAATTTCCGTGATTTTTGGCCAAATTGGCTATGCGACTCTCTGAAAGAGTGAATATAGATTAAAAAGTTAGACAGATCGATGAAATCCGGAATAACCATTCGATAGAATACAAGGTAATGAACATCTCAGCCAAGTTTGGTCCTGAAATATGCAGTTTGAAGAAAGTTATTAGCCTCGCTGTCAAGAAATGTAGTTTGTGCTCGTCTTTGACTTGGACTAATTTCCGTGATTTTTTGCCAAATTGACTATGCGACTCTCTGTAAGAGTGAATATAGATTAAAAAGTAAGACAGATAGAGAAAATCCGAAATAACCATTCGATAGAACACAAGGTAATTCACCACTTAGCCAAGTTTGGTCCTGAAATATGCAGTTTGAAGAAAGTTATTAGCCTCGCTGTCAAGAAATGTAGTTCGTGCTCCTCTTTGACTTAGAATAATTTCCGGCCAAATTGGCTATGCGACTCTCTGTAAGAGTGAATATAGATTTAAAAGTAACACAGATAGAGAAAATCCGAAATAACCATTCAATAGAACACAATAAAATGCACATCTCAGCCAAGTTTGGTAACGAAATATACAGATTGAAGAAAGTTATTAGCCTCGCTCTCAAGAAATGTAGTTTGTTCTCGTCTTTGACTTAGAATAATTTCCGGCCAAATTGGCTATGCGACTCTCTGTAAGAGTGAATATAGATTTAAAAGTAACACAGATAGAGGAAATAGGAAAGAACCATTCGATAGACCACAAGGTAATGCACATCTCAGCCAAGTTTGGTCCTGAAATATGCAGTTTGAAGAAAGTTATTAGCCTCGCTCTCAAGAAATGTAGTTTGTTCTCGTCTTTGACTTAGAATAATTTCCGTGATTTTTGGCCAAATTGGCTATGCGACTCTCTGTAAGAGTGAATATACATTTAAAAGTAACACAGATAGAGGAAATCCGAAGTAACCATTCGATAGAACACAAGGTAATGCACATCTCAGCCAAGTTTGGTCCTGAAATATGCAGTTTGAAGAAAGTTATTAGCCTCGCAGTCAAGAAATGTAGTTTGTTCTCGTCTTTGACTTAGAATAATTTCTGTGATTTTTTTCCAAATTGGCTATGCGACTCTCTGTAAGAGTGAATATAGATTAAAAAGTAAGAAAGATAGAGGAAATCCGAAGCAACCATTCGATAGAACACAAGGTAATGCACATCTCAGCCAAGTTTGGTAATGAAATATGCAGATTGAAGAACGTTATTACCCTCGCTGTCAAAAAAATTGTAGTTTGTGCTCATTTTTGACATAGAATAATTTACGGCCAAATTGACTATGCGACTCTCTCTATGAGTGAATATAGATTTAAGAGTAAGACAGATAAAGGAAATAGGAAAGAACCATTCGATAGAACACAAGGTAACGCACATCTCAGCCAAGTTTGGTCCTGAATTATGCAGTTTGAAGAAAGTTATTAGCCTCGCTGTCAAGAAATGTAGTTTGTTCTCGTCTTTGACTTAAAATAATTTCCGGCCAAATTGGCTATGCGACTCTCTATAAGAGTGAATATAGATTTAAAAGTAACACAGAAACAGGAAATCCGAAATAACCATTCGATAGAACACAAGGTAATGCACATCTCAGCCAAGTTTGGTCCTTAAATATGCAGATTGAAGAAAGTTATTAGCCTCGCTGTCAAGAAATGTAGTTTGTTCTCGTCTTTGACTTAAAATAATTTCCGGCCAAATTGGCTATGCGACTCTCTATAAGAGTGAATATAGATTAAAAAGTAACACAGAAACAGGAAATCCGAAATAACCAATCGATAGAACACAAGGTAATGCACATCTCAGCCAAGTTTGGTCCTTAAATATGCAGTTTGAATAAAGTTATTAGCCTCGCTGTCAAGAAATGTAGTTTGTTCTCGTCTTTGACTTAGAATAATTTCCGGCCAAATTGGCTATGCGAATCTCTCTATGAGTGAATATAAATTAAAAAGTAAGACAGATCGATGAAATCCGGAATAACCATTCGATAGAATACAAGGTAATGAACATCTCAGCCAAGTTTGGTCCTGAAATATGCAGTTTGAAGAAAGTTATTAGCCTCGCTGTCAAGAAATGTAGTTTGTGCTCGTCTTTGACTGAGACTAATTTCCGTGATTTTTTGCCAAATTGACTATGCGACTCTCTGTAAGAGTGAATATAGATTAAAAAGTAAGACAGATAGAGGAAATCCGAAATAACCATTCGATAGAACACAAGGTAATTCACTTCTGAGCCCAGTTTAGTCCTGAAATATGCAGTTTGAAGAAAGTTATTAGCCTCGCTGTCAAGAAATGTAGTTTGTTCTCGTCTTTGACTTAAAATAATTTCCGGCCAAATTGGCTATGCGACTCTCTATAAGAGTGAATATAGATTAAAAAGTAACACAGAAACAGGAAATCCGAAATAACCAATCGATAGAACACAAGGTAATGCACATCTCAGCCAAGTTTGGTCCTTAAATATGCAGATTGAAGAAAGTTATTAGCCTCGCTGTCAAGAAATGTAGTTTGTTCTCGTCTTTGACTTAAAATAATTTCCGGCCAAATTGGCTATGCGACTCTCTATAAGAGTGAATATAGATTTAAAAGTAACACAGATAGAGAAAATCCGAAATAACCATTCAATAGAACACAATAAAATGCACATATCAGCCAAGTTTGGTCCTGAAATATGCAGTTTGAAGAAAGTTATTAGCCTCGCTGTCAAGAAATGTAGTTTGTGCTCATCTTTGACTTAGAATAATTTGCGTGATTTTTGGCCAAAATAGCTATGCGACTCTCTATGAGAATGAATATCTATTAAAAAGTAACACAGAAACAGGAAATCCGAAATAACCATTCGATAGAACACAAAGTAATGCACAATTCAGCCAGGTTTGGTCCTGAAATATGCAGTTTGAAGAAAGTTATTAGCCTCGCTCTCAAGAAATGTAGTTTGTTCTCGTCTTTGACTTAGAATAATTTCCGTGATTTTTGGCCAAATTGGCTATGCGACTCTCTGTAAGAGTGATTATAGATTTAAAAGTAACACAGATAGAGGAAATCCGAAATAACCATTCGATAGAGCACAAGGTAATGCACATTTCAGCCAAGTTTGGTCCTGAAATATGCAGTTTGAAGAAAGTTATTAGCCTCGCTCTCAAGAAATGTAGTTTGTTCTCGTCTTTGACTTAGAATAATTTCCGGCCAAATTGGCTATGCGACTCTCTGTAAGAGTGAATATAGATTAAAAAGTAACACAGAAAGATTAAATCCGAAATAACCATTCGATAGAACACAAGGTAATGCACAATTCAGCCAAGTTTGGTCCTGAAATATGCAGTTTGAACAAAGTTATTAAACGCGCTCACAAGAAATGTAGTTTGTTCTCATCTTTGACTTAGAATAATTTTCGTGATTTTTGTCCAAATTGGCTATGCGGCTCCCTGTAAGAGTGAATATAGATTAAAAAGTAAGACAGATGGAGGAAATCCGAAATAATCATTTGATAGAACACAAGGTAGTGCACATTTCAGCCAAGTTTGGTCCTGAAATATGCAGATTGAAGAAAGTTATTACCCTCGCTGTCCAAAAAATGTAGTTTGTGCTCATTTTTGACATAGAATAATTTACGGCCCAATTGACTATGCGAATCTCTCCATGAGTGAATATAGATTTAAAAGGAAGACAGATAGAGGAAATCCGAAATAACCATTCGATAGAACACAAGGAAACGAACATCTCAACCAAGTTTGGTCCTGAAATATGCAGTTTGAAGAAAGTTATTAGCCTCGCTGTCAAGAATTGTAGTTTGTGCTCGTCTTTGACTTAAAATAAGTTAAAGGATTTTTGTCCAAATTGGCTATGCGACTCTCTGTAAGAGTGAATATAGATTAAAAAGTAAGATAGAAAGAGGAAATCCGAAATAACCATTCGATAGAACACAAGGTAGTGCATATTTCAGCCAAGTTTGGTCCTGAAATATGCAGTTTGAACAAAGTTATTAGCCTCGCTGTCAAGAAATGTAGTTTGTTCTCGTCTTTGACTTAGAATAATTTCCGGCCAAATTGGCTATGCGAATCTCTCTATGAGTGAATATAGATTTAAAAGGAAGACAGATAGAGGAAATCCGAAATAACCATTCGATAGAACACAAGGAAACGAACATCTCAGCCAAGTTTGGTCCTGAAATATGCAGTTTGAAGAAAGTTATAAACCTCGCTCTCAAGAAATGTAGTTTGTTCTCGTCTTTGACTTAGAATAATTTCCTTGATTTTTGGCCAAATTGGCTATGCGACTCTCTGTAAGAGTGAATATAGATTTAAAAGTAAGACAGACAGAGGAAATCCGAAATAACCATTCGATAGAACACAAGGTAACGCACATCTCAGCCAAGTTTGGTCCTGAAATATGCAGTTTGAAGAAAGTTATAAACCTCGCTCTCAAGAAATGTAGTTTGTTCTCGTCTTTGACTTAGAATAACTTCCATGATTTTTGGCCAAATTGGCTATGCGACTCTCTGTGAGAGTGAATATAGATTCAAAAGTAACACAGAAACAGGAAATCCGAAATAACCATTCGATAGAACACAAGGTAATGCACATCTCAGCCAAGTTTGGTCCTGAAATATGCAGATTGAAGAAAGTTATTAGCCTCGCTGTCAAGAAATGTAGTTTGTGCTCGTCTTTTACTTAGAATAATTTCCGGCCAAATTGGCTATGCGACTCTCTGTAAGAGTGAATATAGATTAAAAAGTAAGATAGAAAGAGGAAATCCGAAATAACCATTTGATAGAACACAAGGTGATGCACATTTCAGCCAAGTTTGGTCCTGCAATATGCAGTTTGAAGAAAGTTATTAGCCTCGCTGTCCAAAAAATGTAGTTTGTGCTCATTTTTGACTTAGAAAAAATTCCGGCCAAATTGGCTATGCGACTCTCTGTAAGAGTGAATATAGATTAAAAAATAACACAGGTAGAGAAAATGAGAAATAACCATTCGATAGAACACAAGGTAATGCACAATTAAGCCAAGTTTGGTCCTGAAATATGCAATTTGAAGAAAGTTATTAGCCTCGCTCTCAAGAAATTTAGTTTGTTCTCGTCTTTGACTTAGAATAATTTCCGTGATTTTTGGCCAAATTGGTTATGCGACTCTCTGTAAGAGTGAATATAGATTAAAAAGTAAGATAGATAGAGGAAATCCGAAATAATCATTTGATAGAACACAAGGTAGTGCACATCTCAGCCAAGTTTGGTCCTTAAATATGCAGATTGAAGAAAGTTATTAGCCTCGCTCTCAAGAAATGTAGTTTGTGCTCGTCTTTTACTTAGAATAATTTCCGGCCAAATTGGCTATGCGACTCTCTGTAAGAGTGAATATAGATTAAAAAGTAACACAGAAACAGGCAATCCGAAATAACCATTCGATAGAACACAAGGTAATGCACATCTCAGCCAAGTTTGGTCCTTAAATATGCAGATTGAAGAAAGTTATTAGCCTCGCTCTCAAGAAATGTAGTTTGTGCTCGTCTTTTACTTAGAATAATTTCCGGCCAAATTGGCTATGCGACTCTCTGTAAGAGTGAATATAGATTAAAAAGTAACACAGAAAGATTAAATCCGAAATAACCATTCGATAGAACACAAGGTAATGCACAATTCAGCCAAGTTTGGTCCTGAAATATGCAGTTTGAACAAAGTTATTAGACTCGCTCACAAGAAATGTAGTTTGTTCTCATCTTTGACTTAGAATAATGTTCGTGATTTTTGTCCAAATTGGTTATGCGACTCTCTGTAAGAGTGAATATAGATTAAAAAGTAAGATAGAAAGAGGAAATCCGAAATAACCATTCGATAGACAACAAGGTAATGCACATTTCAGCCAAGTTTGGTCCTGAAATATGCAGTTTGAACAAAGTTATTAGACTCGCTCACAAGAAATGTAGTTTGTTCTCGTCTTTGACTTAGAATAATTTCCGGCCAAATTGGCTATGCGACTCTCTGTAAGAGTGAATATAGATTAAAAAATAAAACAGATAGAGGAAATCCGAAAAAACCATTCGATAGAACACAAGGTAATGCACATATCAGCCAAGTTTTGTCCTGAAATATGCAGATTGAAGAAAGTTATTAGCCTCGCTCTCAAGAAATGTAGTTTGTGCTCGTCTTTTACTTAGAATAATTTCCGGCCAAATTGGCTATGCGACTCTCTGTAAGAGTGAATATAGATTAAAAAGTAACACAGATAGAGGAAATCCGAAATAACCATTCGATAGAACACAAGGTAATGCACATATCAGCCAAGTTTTGTCCTGAAATATGCAGATTGAAGAATGTTATTAGCCTCGCCCTCAAGAAATGTAGTTTGTGCTCATCTTTGACTTAGAATAATTTCCGTGATTTTTGGCCAAATTGGCTATGCGACTCTCTGTAAGAGTGAATATAGATTAAAAAATAAAACAGATAGAGGAAATCCGAAATAACCATTCGATAGAACACAAGGTAATGCACATATCAGCCAAGTTTTGTCCTGAAATATGCAGATTGAAGAAAGTTATTAGCCTCGCTCTCAAGAAATGTAGTTTGTGCTCGTCTTTTACTTAGAATAATTTCCGGCCAAATTGGCTATGCGACTCTCTGTAAGAGTGAATATAGATTAAAAAGTAACACAGAAAGATTAAATCCGAAATAACCATTCGATAGAACACAAGGTAATGCACAATTCAGCCAAGTTTGGTCCTGAAATATGCAGTTTGAACAAAGTTATTAGACTCGCTCACAAGAAATGTAGTTTGTTCTCATCTTTGACTTAGAATAATTTTCGTGATTTTTGTCCAAATTGGCTATGCGACTCTCTGTAAGAGTGAATATAGATTAAAAAGTAAGATAGAAAGAGGAAATCCGAAATAACCATTCGATAGACAACAAGGTAATGCACATTTCAGCCAAGTTTGGTCCTGAAATATGCAGTTTGAAGAATGTTATTAGCCTCGCCCTCAAGAAATGTAGTTTGTTCTCGTCTTTGACTTAGAATAATTTCCGGCCAAATTGGCTATGCGACTCTCTGTAAGAGTGAATATAGATTAAAAAATAAAACAGATAGAGGAAATCCGAAATAACCATTCGATAGAACACAAGGTAATGCACATATCAGCCAAGTTTTGTCCTGAAATATGCAGTTTGAAGAAAGTTATTAGCCTCGCTCTCAAGAAATGTAGTTTGTGCTCATCTTTGACTTAGAATAATTTCCGTGATTTTTGGCCAAATTGGCTATGCGAATGTGTTGTAAGAGTGAATATAGATTAAAAAGTAAGACAGGTAGAGGAAATCCGGAATAACCATTCGATAGAACACAAGGTAACGCACATCTCAGCCAAGTTTGGTCCTGAAATATGCAGTTTGAAGAAAGTTATTAGCCTCGCTCTCAAGAAATGTAGTTTGTGCTCATCTTTGACTTAGAATAATTTCCGTGATTTTTGGCCAAATTGGCTATGCGACTCTCTGTAAGAGTGAATATACATTTAAAAGTAACACAGATAGAGGAAATCCGAAATAACCATTCGATAGAACACAAGGTAATGCACATCTCAGCCAAGTTTGGTCCTGAAATATGCAGTTTGAAGAAAGTTATTAGCCTCGCTCTCAAGAAATGTAGTTTGTTCTCGTCTTTGACTTAGAATAATTTCCGGCCAAATTGGCTATGCGACTCTCTGTAAGAGTGAATATAAATTAAAAAGTAACACAGATCGAGGAAATCCGAAATAACCATTCAATAGACCACAAAGTAATGCACATTTCAGCCAAGTTTGGTCCTGAAATATGCAGTTTGAAGAAAGTTATTAGCCTCGCTCACAAGAAATGTAGTTTGTTCTCATCTTTGACTTAGAATAATTTCCGTGATTTTTGGCCAAATTGGCTATGCGAATGTTTTGTAAGAGTGAATATAGATTAAAAAGTAAGACAGGTAGAGGAAATCCGGAATAACCATTTGATAGAACACAAGGTGATGCACATTTCAGCCAAGTTTGGTCCTGCAATATGCAATTTGAAGAAAGTTATTAGCCTCGCTGTCCAAAAAATGTAGTTTGTTCTTGTCTTTGACTTAGAATAATTTCCGGCCAAATTGGCTATGCGACTCTCTGTAAGAGTGAATATAGATTAAAAAATAAAACAGATAGAGGAAATCCGAAAGAACCATTCGATAGAACACAAGGTAATGCACATATCAGCCAAGTTTTGTCCTGAAATATGCAGATTGAAGAAAGTTATTAGCCTCGCTCTCAAGAAATGTAGTTTGTGCTCGTCTTTTACTTAGAATAATTTCCGGCCAAATTGGCTATGCAACTCTCTGTAAGAGTGAATATAGATTAAAAAATAAAACAGATAGAGGAAATCCGAAATAACCATTCGATAGAACACAAGGTAATGCACATATCAGCCAAGTTTTGTCCTGAAATATGCAGATTGAAGAAAGTTATTAGCCTCGCTGTCAAGAAATGTAGTTTGTGCTCGTCTTTTACTTAGAATAATTTCCGGCCAAATTGGCTATGCGACTCTCTGTAAGAGTGAATATAGATTAAAAAGTAAGATAGAAAGAGGAAATCCGAAATAACCATTTGATAGAACACAAGGTGATGCACATTTCAGCCAAGTTTGGTCCTGCAATATGCAGTTTGAAGAAAGTTATTAGCCTCGCTGTCCAAAAAATGTAGTTTGTGCTCATTTTTGACTTAGAAAAAATTCCGGCCAAATTGGCTATGCGACTCTCTGTAAGAGTGAATATAGATTAAAAAATAACACAGGTAGAGAAAATGAGAAATAACCATTCGATAGAACACAAGGTAATGCACAATTAAGCCAAGTTTGGTCCTGAAATATGCAATTTGAAGAAAGTTATTAGCCTCGCTCTCAAGAAATTTAGTTTGTTCTCGTCTTTGACTTAGAATAATTTCCGTGATTTTTGGCCAAATTGGTTATGCGACTCTCTGTAAGAGTGAATATAGATTAAAAAGTAAGATAGATAGAGGAAATCCGAAATAATCATTTGATAGAACACAAGGTAGTGCACATTTCAGCCAAGTTTGGTCCTGAAATGTGCAGATTGAAGAAAGTTATTACCCTCGCTGTCCAAAAAATGTAGTATGTACTCGTCTTTGACTTAGAACAATTTCCGGCCAAATTGGCTATGCGACTCTCTGTAAGAGTGAATATAGATTAAAAAGTAACACAGAAACAGGCAATCCGAAATAACCATTCGATAGAACACAAGGTAATGCACATCTCAGCCAAGTTTGGTCCTGAAATATGCAGATTGAAGAAAGTTATTAGCCTCGCTCTCAAGAAATGTAGTTTGTGCTCGTCTTTTACTTAGAATAATTTCCGGCCAAATTGGCTATGCGACTCTCTGTAAGAGTGAATATAGATTAAAAAGTAACACAGAAAGATTAAATCCGAAATAACCATTCGATAGAACACAAGGTAATGCACAATTCAGCCAAGTTTGGTCCTGAAATATGCAGTTTGAACAAAGTTATTAGACTCGCTCACAAGAAATGTAGTTTGTTCTCATCTTTGAATTAGAATAATGTTCGTGATTTTTGTCCAAATTGGTTATGCGACTCTCTGTAAGAGTGAATATAGATTAAAAAGTAAGATAGAAAGAGGAAATCCGAAATAACCATTCGATAGACAACAAGGTAATGCACATTTCAGCCAAGTTTGGTCCTGAAATATGCAGTTTGAACAAAGTTATTAGACTCGCTCACAAGAAATGTAGTTTGTTCTCGTCTTTGACTTAGAATAATTTCCGGCCAAATTGGCTATGCGACTCTCTGTAAGAGTGAATATAGATTAAAAAATAAAACAGATAGAGGAAATCCGAAAAAACCATTCGATAGAACACAAGGTAATGCACATATCAGCCAAGTTTTGTCCTGAAATATGCAGATTGAAGAAAGTTATTAGCCTCGCTCTCAAGAAATGTAGTTTGTGCTCGTCTTTTACTTAGAATAATTTCCGGCCAAATTGCCTATGCGACTCTCTGTAAGAGTGAATATAGATTAAAAAGTAACACAGATAGAGGAAATCCGAAATAACCATTCGATAGAACACAAGGTAATGCACATATCAGCCAAGTTTTGTCCTGAAATATGCAGATTGAAGAATGTTATTAGCCTCGCCCTCAAGAAATGTAGTTTGTGCTCATCTTTGACTTAGAATAATTTCCGTGATTTTTGGCCAAATTGGCTATGCGACTCTCTGTAAGAGTGAATATAGATTAAAAAATAAAACAGATAGAGGAAATCCGAAATAACCATTCGATAGAACACAAGGTAATGCACATATCAGCCAAGTTTTGTCCTGAAATATGCAGATTGAAGAAAGTTATTAGCCTCGCTCTCAAGAAATGTAGTTTGTGCTCGTCTTTTACTTAGAATAATTTCCGGCCAAATTGGCTATGCGACTCTCTGTAAGAGTGAATATAGATTAAAAAGTAACACAGAAAGATTAAATCCGAAATAACCATTCGATAGAACACAAGGTAATGCACAATTCAGCCAAGTTTGGTCCTGAAATATGCAGTTTGAACAAAGTTATTAGACTCGCTCACAAGAAATGTAGTTTGTTCTCATCTTTGACTTAGAATAATTTTCGTGATTTTTGTCCAAATTGGCTATGCGACTCTCTGTAAGAGTGAATATAGATTAAAAAGTAAGATAGAAAGAGGAAATCCGAAATAACCATTCGATAGACAACAAGGTAATGCACATTTCAGCCAAGTTTGGTCCTGAAATATGCAGTTTGAAGAATGTTATTAGCCTCGCCCTCAAGAAATGTAGTTTGTTCTCGTCTTTGACTTAGAATAATTTCCGGCCAAATTGGCTATGCGACTCTCTGTAAGAGTGAATATAGATTAAAAAATAAAACAGATAGAGGAAATCCGAAATAACCATTCGATAGAACACAAGGTAATGCACATATCAGCCAAGTTTTGTCCTGAAATATGCAGTTTGAAGAAAGTTATTAGCCTCGCTCTCAAGAAATGTAGTTTGTGCTCATCTTTGACTTAGAATAATTTCCGTGATTTTTGGCCAAATTGGCTATGCGAATGTTTTGTAAGAGTGAATATAGATTAAAAAGTAAGACAGGTAGAGGAAATCCGGAATAACCATTCGATAGAACACAAGGTAACGCACATCTCAGCCAAGTTTGGTCCTGAAATATGCAGTTTGAAGAAAGTTATTAGCCTCGCTCTCAAGAAATGTAGTTTGTGCTCATCTTTGACTTAGAATAATTTCCGTGATTTTTGGCCAAATTGGCTATGCGACTCTCTGTAAGAGTGAATATACATTTAAAAGTAAGACAGATAGAGGAAATCCGAAATAACCATTCGATAGAACACAAGGTAATGCACATCTCAGCCAAGTTTGGTCCTGAAATATGCAGTTTGAAGAAAGTTATTAGCCTCGCTCTCAAGAAATGTAGTTTGTTCTCGTCTTTGACTTAGAATAATTTCCGGCCAAATTGGCTATGCGACTCTCTGTAAGAGTGAATATAAATTAAAAAGTAACACAGATCGAGGAAATCCGAAATAACCATTCAATAGACCACAAAGTAATGCACATTTCAGCCAAGTTTGGTCCTGAAATATGCAGTTTGAAGAAAGTTATTAGCCTCGCTCACAAGAAATGTAGTTTGTTCTCATCTTTGACTTAGAATAATTTTCGTGATTTTTGGCCAAATTGGCTATGCGACTCTCTGTAAGAGTGAATATAGATTAAAAAGTAAGATAGAAAGAGGAAATCCGAAATAACCATTCGATAGACAACAAGGTAATGCACATTTCAGCCAAGTTTGGTCCTGAAATATGCAGTTTGAAGAATGTTATTAGCCTCGCCCTCAAGAAATGTAGTTTGTTCTCGTCTTTGACTTAGAATAATTTCCGGCCAAATTGGCTATGCGACTCTCTGTAAGAGTGAATATAGATTAAAAAATAAAACAGATAGAGGAAATCCGAAAAAACCATTCGATAGAACACAAGGTAATGCACATATCAGCCAAGTTTTGTCCTGAAATATGCAGATTGAAGAAAGTTATTAGCCTCGCTCTCAAGAAATGTAGTTTGTGCTCGTCTTTTACTTAGAATAATTTCCGGCCAAATTGGCTATGCGACTCTCTGTAAGAGTGAATATAGATTAAAAAGTAACACAGATAGAGGAAATCCGAAATAACCATTCGATAGAACACAAGGTAATGCACATATCAGCCAAGTTTTGTCCTGAAATATGCAGATTGAAGAATGTTATTAGCCTCGCCCTCAAGAAATGTAGTTTGTGCTCATCTTTGACTTAGAATAATTTCCGTGATTTTTGGCCAAATTGGCTATGCGACTCTCTGTAAGAGTGAATATAGATTAAAAAATAAAACAGATAGAGGAAATCCGAAATAACCATTCGATAGAACACAAGGTAATGCACATATCAGCCAAGTTTTGTCCTGAAATATGCAGATTGAAGAAAGTTATTAGCCTCGCTCTCAAGAAATGTAGTTTGTGCTCGTCTTTTACTTAGAATAATTTCCGGCCAAATTGGCTATGCGACTCTCTGTAAGAGTGAATATAGATTAAAAAGTAACACAGAAAGATTAAATCCGAAATAACCATTCGATAGAACACAAGGTAATGCACAATTCAGCCAAGTTTGGTCCTGAAATATGCAGTTTGAACAACGTTATTAGACTCGCTCACAAGAAATGTAGTTTGTTCTCATCTTTGACTTAGAATAATTTTCGTGATTTTTGTCCAAATTGGCTATGCGACTCTCTGTAAGAGTGAATATAGATTAAAAAGTAAGATAGAAAGAGGAAATCCGAAATAACCATTCGATAGACAACAAGGTAATGCACATTTCAGCCAAGTTTGGTCCTGAAATATGCAGTTTGAAGAATGTTATTAGCCTCGCCCTCAAGAAATGTAGTTTGTTCTCGTCTTTGACTTAGAATAATTTCCGGCCAAATTGGCTATGCGACTCTCTGTAAGAGTGAATATAGATTAAAAAATAAAACAGATAGAGGAAATCCGAAATAACCATTCGATAGAACACAAGGTAATGCACATATCAGCCAAGTTTTGTCCTGAAATATGCAGTTTGAAGAAAGTTATTAGCCTCGCTCTCAAGAAATGTAGTTTGTGCTCATCTTTGACTTAGAATAATTTCCGTGATTTTTGGCCAAATTGGCTATGCGAATGTTTTGTAAGAGTGAATATAGATTAAAAAGTAAGACAGGTAGAGGAAATCCGGAATAACCATTCGATAGAACACAAGGTAACGCACATCTCAGCCAAGTTTGGTCCTGAAATATGCAGTTTGAAGAAAGTTATTAGCCTCGCTCTCAAGAAATGTAGTTTGTGCTCATCTTTGACTTAGAATAATTTCCGTGATTTTTGGCCAAATTGGCTATGCGACTCTCTGTAAGAGTGAATATACATTTAAAAGTAACACAGATAGAGGAAATCCGAAATAACCATTCGATAGAACACAAGGTAATGCACATCTCAGCCAAGTTTGGTCCTGAAATATGCAGTTTGAAGAAAGTTATTAGCCTCGCTCTCAAGAAATGTAGTTTGTTCTCGTCTTTGACTTAGAATAATTTCCGGCCAAATTGGCTATGCGACTCTCTGTAAGAGTGAATATAAATCAAAAAGTAACACAGATCGAGGAAATCCGAAATAACCATTCAATAGACCACAAAGTAATGCACATTTCAGCCAAGTTTGGTCCTGAAATATGCAGTTTGAAGAAAGTTATTAGCCTCGCTCACAAGAAATGTAGTTTGTTCTCATCTTTGACTTAGAATAATTTTCGTGATTTTTGGCCAAATTGGCTATGCGACTCTCTGTAAGAGTGAATATAGATTAAAAAGTAAGATAGAAAGAGGAAATCCGAAATAACCATTCGATAGACAACAAGGTAATGCACATTTCAGCCAAGTTTGGTCCTGAAATATGCAGTTTGAAGAATGTTATTAGCCTCGCCCTCAAGAAATGTAGTTTGTTCTCGTCTTTGACTTAGAATAATTTCCGGCCAAATTGGCTATGCGACTCTCTGTAAGAGTGAATATAGATTAAAAAATAAAACAGATAGAGGAAATCCGAAATAACCATTCGATAGAACACAAGGTAATGCACATATCAGCCAAGTTTTGTCCTGAAATATGCAGATTGAAGAAAGTTATTAGCCTCGCTCTCAAGAAATGTAGTTTGTGCTCGTCTTTTACTTAGAATAATTTCCGGCCAAATTGGCTATGCGACTCTCTGTAAGAGTGAATATAGATTAAAAAGTAACACAGAAAGATTAAATCCGAAATAACCATTCGATAGAACACAAGGTAATGCACAATTCAGCCAAGTTTGGTCCTGAAATATGCAGTTTGAACAAAGTTATTAGACTCGCTCACAAGAAATGTAGTTTGTTCTCATCTTTGACTTAGAATAATTTTCGTGATTTTTGTCCAAATTGGCTATGCGACTCTCTGTAAGAGTGAATATAGATTAAAAAGTAAGATAGAAAGAGGAAATCCGAAATAACCATTCGATAGACAACAAGGTAATGCACATTTCAGCCAAGTTTGGTGCTGAAATATGCAGTTTGAAGAATGTTATTAGCCTCGCCCTCAAGAAATGTAGTTTGTTCTCGTCTTTGACTTAGAATAATTTCCGGCCAAATTGGCTATGCGACTCTCTGTAAGAGTGAATATAGATTAAAAAGTAACACAGATAGAGAAAATGAGAAATAACCATTCGATAGAAGACAAGGTAATGCACAATTAAGCCAAGTTTGGTCCTGAAATATGCAATTTGAAGAAAGTTATTAGCCTCGCTCTCAAGAAATTTAGTTTGTTCTCGTCTTTGACTTAGAATAATTTCCGTGATTTTTGGCCAAATTGGCTATGCGAATGTTTTGTAAGAGTGAATATAGATTAAAAAGTAAGACAGGTAGAGGAAATCCGGAATAACCATTCGATAGAACACAAGGTAACGCACATCTCAGCCAAGTTTGGTCCTGAAATATGCAGTTTGAAGAAAGTTATTAGCCTCGCTCTCAAGAAATGTAGTTTGTGCTCATCTTTGACTTAGAATAATTTCCGTGATTTTTGGCCAAATTGGCTATGCGAATGTTTTGTAAGAGTGAATATAGATTATAAAGTAAGACAGATAGAAGAAATCGGAAATAACCATTCGATAGAACACAAGGTAATGCACATCTCAGCCAAGTTTGGTACTGAAATATGCAGTTTGATGAAGTTATTAGCCTCGCTGTAAAGAAATGTAGTTTGTTCTCGTCTTTGACTTAGAATAATTTCCGGCCAAATTGGCTATGCGACTCTCTGTAAGAGTGAATATAGATTAAAAAGTAACACAGAAAGATTAAATCCGAAATAACCATTCGATAGAACACAAGGTAATGCACAATTCAGCCAAGTTTGGTCCTGAAATATGCAGTTTGAACAAAGTTATTAGACTCGCTCTCAAGAAATGTAGTTTGTTCTCATCTTTGACTTAGAATAATTTTCGTGATTTTTGGCCAAATTGGCTATGCGACTCTCTGTAAGAGTGAATATAGATTAAAAAGTAAGATAGAAAGAGGAAATCCGAAATAACCATTCGATAGACAACAAGGTAATGCACATTTCAGCCAAGTTTGGTCCTGAAATATGCAGTTTGAAGAATGTTATTAGCCTCGCCCTCAAGAAATGTAGTTTGTTCTCGTCTTTGACTTAGAATAATTTCCGGCCAAATTGGCTATGCGACTCTCTGTAAGAGTGAATATAGATTAAAAAATAAAACAGATAGAGGAAATCCGAAATAACCATTCGATAGAACACAAGGTAATGCACATATCAGCCAAGTTTTGTCCTGAAATATGCAGATTGAAGAAAGTTATTAGCCTCGCTGTCAAGAAATGTAGTTTGTGCTCGTCTTTTACTTAGAATAATTTCCGGCCAAATTGGCTATGCGACTCTCTGTAAGAGTGAATATAGATTAAAAAGTAACACAGAAAGATTAAATCCGAAATAACCATTCGATAGAACACAAGGTAATGCACAATTCAGCCAAGTTTGGTCCTGAAATATGCAGTTTGAACAAAGTTATTAGACTCGCTCACAAGAAATGTAGTTTGTTCTCATCTTTGACTTAGAATAATTTTCGTGATTTTTGTCCAAATTGGCTATGCGACTCTCTGTAAGAGTGAATATAGATTAAAAAGTAAGATAGAAAGAGGAAATCCGAAATAACCATTCGATAGACAACAAGGTAATGCACATTTCAGCCAAGTTTGGTGCTGAAATATGCAGTTTGAAGAATGTTATTAGCCTCGCCCTCAAGAAATGTAGTTTGTTCTCGTCTTTGACTTAAACATAATTTCCGGCCAAATTGGCTATGCGACTCTCTGTAAGAGTGAATATAGATTAAAAAGTAGCACAGATAGAGAAAATGAGAAATAACCATTCGATAGAAGACAAGGTAATGCACAATTAAGCCAAGTTTGGTCCTGAAATATGCAATTTGAAGAAAGTTATTAGCCTCGCTCTCAAGAAATTTAGTTTGTTCTCGTCTTTGACTTAGAATAATTTCCGTGATTTTTGGCCAAATTGGTTATGCGACTCTCTGTAAGAGTGAATATAGATTAAAAAGTAAGATAGAAAGAGGAAATCCGAAATAACCATTCGATAGACAACAAGGTAATGCACATTTCAGCCAAGTTTGGTCCTGAAATATGCAGTTTGAAGAATGTTATTAGCCTCGCCCTCAAGAAATGTAGTTTGTTCTCGTCTTTGACTTAGAATAATTTCCGGCCAAATTGGCTATGCGACTCTCTGTAAGAGTGAATATAGATTAAAAAATAAAACAGATAGAGGAAATCCGAAATAACCATTCGATAGAACACAAGGTAATGCACATATCAGCCAAGTTTTGTCCTGAAATATGCAGATTGAAGAAAGTTATTAGCCTCGCTGTCAAGAAATGTAGTTTGTGCTCGTCTTTTACTTAGAATAATTTCCGGCCAAATTGGCTATGCGACTCTCTGTAAGAGTGAATATAGATTAAAAAGTAACACAGAAAGATTAAATCCGAAATAACCATTCGATAGAACACAAGATAATGCACAATTCAGCCAAGTTTGGTCCTGAAATATGCAGTTTGAACAAAGTTATTAGACTCGCTCACAAGAAATGTAGTTTGTTCTCATCTTTGACTTAGAATAATTTTCGTGATTTTTGTCCAAATTGGCTATGCGACTCTCTGTAAGAGTGAATATAGATTAAAAAGTAAGATAGAAAGAGGAAATCCGAAATAACCATTCGATAGACAACAAGGTAATGCACATTTCAGCCAAGTTTGGTGCTGAAATTTGCAGTTTGAAGAATGTTATTAGCCTCGCCCTCAAGACATGTAGTTTGTTCTCGTCTTTGACTTAGAATAATTTCCGGCCAAATTGGCTATGCGACTCTCTGTAAGAGTGAATATAGATTAAAAAGTAACACAGATAGAGAAAATGAGAAATAACCATTCGATAGAAGACAAGGTAATGCACAATTAAGCCAAGTTTGGTCCTGAAATATGCAATTTGAATAAAGTTATTAGCCTCGCTCTCAAGAAATTTAGTTTGTTCTCGTCTTTGACTTAGAATAATTTCCGTGATTTTTGGCCAAATTGGTTATGCGACTCTCTGTAAGAGTGAATATAGATTAAAAAGTAAGATAGATAGAGGAAATCCGAAATAATCATTTGATAGAACACAAGGTAGTGCACATTTCAGCCAAGTTTGGTCCTGAAATGTGCAGATTGAAGAAAGTTATTACCCTCGCTGTCCAAAAAATGTAGTTTGTGCTCATTTTTGACATAGAATAATTTACGGCCAAATTGACTATGCGAGTCTCTCTATGAGTGAATATAGATATAAAAGGAAGACAGATAGAGGAAATCCGAAATAACCATTCGATAGAACACAAGGTAATGCACATATCAGCCAAGTTTGGTCCTGAAATATACAGTTTGAAGAAAGTTATTAGCCTCGCTGTCAAGAAATGTAGTATGTACTCGTCTTTGACTTAGAAAAATTTCCGGCCAAATTGGCTATGCGACTCTCTGTAAGAGTGAATATAGATTAAAAAGTAACACAGAAACAGGCAATCCGAAATAACCATTCGATAGAACACAAGGTAATGCACATCTCAGCCAAGTTTGGTCCTTAAATATGCAGATTGAAGAAAGTTGTTAGCCTCGCTCTCAAGAAATGTAGTTTGTGCTCGTCTTTTACTTAGAATAATTTCCGGCCAAATTGGCTATGCGACTCTCTGTAAGAGTGAATATAGATTAAAAAGTAACACAGAAAGATTAAATCCGAAATAACCATTCGATAGAACACAAGGTAATGCACAATTCAGCCAAGTTTGGTCCTGAAATATGCAGTTTGAACAAAGTTATTAGTCTCGCTCACAAGAAATGTAGTTTGTTCTCATCTTTGACTTAGAATAATGTTCGTGATTTTTGTCCAAATTGGTTATGCGACTCTCTGTAAGAGTGAATATAGATTAAAAAGTAAGATAGAAAGAGGAAATCCGAAATAACCATTCGATAGACAACAAGTTAATGCACATTTCAGCCAAGTTTGGTCCTGAAATATGCAGTTTGAACAAAGTTATTAGACTCGCTCACAAGAAATGTAGTTTGTTCTCGTCTTTGACTTAGAATAATTTCCGGCCAAATTGGCTATGCGACTCTCTGTAAGAGTGAATATAGATTAAAAAATAAAACAGATAGAGGAAATCCGAAATAACCATTCGATAGAACACAAGGTAATGCACATATCAGCCAAGTTTTGTCCTGAAATATGCAGATTGAAGAAATTTATTAGCCTCGCTCTCAAGAAATGTAGTTTGTGCTCGTGTTTTACTTAGAATAATTTCCGGCCAAATTGGCTATGCGACTCTCTGTAAGAGTGAATATAGATTAAAAAGTAACACAGATAGAGGAAATCCGAAATATCCATTCGATAGAACACAAGGTAATGCACATATCAGCCAAGTTTTGTCCTGAAATATGCAGATTGAAGAATGTTATTAGCCTCGCCCTCAAGAAATGTAGTTTGTGCTCATCTTTGACTTAGAATAATTTCCGTGATTTTTGGCCAAATTGGCTATGCGACTCTCTGTAAGAGTGAATATAGATTAAAAAGTAAGATAGAAAGAGGAAATCCGAAATAACCATTCGATAGACAACAAGGTAATGCACATTTCAGCCAAGTTTGGTCCTGAAATATGCAGTTTGAAGAATGTTATTAGCCTCGCTCTCAAGAAATGTAGTTTGTTCTCGTCTTTGACTTAGAATAATTTCCGGCCAAATTGGCTATGCGACTCTCTGTAAGAGTGAATATAGATTAAAAAATAAAACAGATAGAGGAAATCCGAAATAACCATTCGATAGAACACAAGGTAATGCACATATCAGCCAAGTTTTGTCCTGAAATATGCAGATTGAAGAAAGTTATTAGCCTCGCTGTCAAGAAATGTAGTTTGTGCTCGTCTTTTACTTAGAATAATTTCCGGCCAAATTGGCTATGCGACTCTCTGTAAGAGTGAATATAGATTAAAAAGTAACACAGAAAGATTAAATCCGAAATAACCATTCGATAGAACACAAGGTAATGCACAATTCAGCCAAGTTTGGTCCTGAAATATGCAGTTTGAACAAAGTTATTAGACTCGCTCACAAGAAATGTAGTTTGTTCTCATCTTTGACTTAGAATAATTTTCGTGATTTTTGTCCAAATTGGCTATGCGACTCTCTGTAAGAGTGAATATAGATTAAAAAGTAACACAGATAGAGAAAATGAGAAATAACCATTCGATAGAACACAAGGTAATGCACAATTAAGCCAAGTTTGGTCCTGAAATATGCAATTTGAAGAAAGTTATTAGCCTCGCTCTCAAGAAATTTAGTTTGTTCTCGTCTTTGACTTAGAATAATTTCCGTGATTTTTGGCCAAATTGGTTATGCGACTCTCTGTAAGAGTGAATATAGATTAAAAAGTAAGATAGATAGAGGAAATCCGAAATAATCATTTGATAGAACACAAGGTAGTGCACATTTCAGCCAAGTTTGGTCCTGAAATGTGCAGATTGAAGAAAGTTATTACCCTCGCTGTCCAAAAAATGTAGTTTGTGCTCATTTTTGACATAGAATAATTTACGGCCAAATTGACTATGCGAGTCTCTCTATGAGTGAATATAGATATAAAAGGAAGACAGATAGAGGAAATCCGAAATAACCATTCGATAGAACACAAGGTAATGCACATATCAGCCAAGTTTGGTCCTGAAATATACAGTTTGAAGAAAGTTATTAGCCTCGCTGTCAAGAAATGTAGTATGTACTCGTCTTTGACTTAGAAAAATTTCCGGCCAAATTGGCTATGCGACTCTCTGTAAGAGTGAATATAGATTAAAAAGTAACACAGAAACAGGCAATCCGAAATAACCATTCGATAGAACACAAGGTAATGCACATCTCAGCCAAGTTTGGTCCTTAAATATGCAGATTGAAGAAAGTTATTAGCCTCGCTCTCAAGAAATGTAGTTTGTGCTCGTCTTTTACTTAGAATAATTTCCGGCCAAATTGGCTATGCGACTCTCTGTAAGAGTGAATATAGATTAAAAAGTAACACAGAAAGATTAAATCCGAAATAACCATTCGATAGAACACAAGGTAATGCACAATTCAGCCAAGTTTGGTCCTGAAATATGCAGTTTGAACAAAGTTATTAGTCTCGCTCACAAGAAATGTAGTTTGTTCTCATCTTTGACTTAGAATAATGTTCGTGATTTTTGTCCAAATTGGTTATGCGACTCTCTGTAAGAGTGAATATAGATTAAAAAGTAAGATAGAAAGAGGAAATCCGAAATAACCATTCGATAGACAACAAGGTAATGCACATTTCAGCCAAGTTTGGTCCTGAAATATGCAGTTTGAACAAAGTTATTAGACTCGCTCACAAGAAATGTAGTTTGTTCTCGTCTTTGACTTAGAATAATTTCCGGCCAAATTGGCTATGCGACTCTCTGTAAGAGTGAATATAGATTAAAAAATAAAACAGATAGAGGAAATCCGAAATAACCATTCGATAGAACACAAGGTAATGCACATATCAGCCAAGTTTTGTCCTGAAATATGCAGATTGAAGAAATTTATTAGCCTCGCTCTCAAGAAATGTAGTTTGTGCTCGTGTTTTACTTAGAATAATTTCCGGCCAAATTGGCTATGCGACTCTCTGTAAGAGTGAATATAGATTAAAAAGTAACACAGATAGAGGAAATCCGAAATAACCATTCGATAGAACACAAGGTAATGCACATATCAGCCAAGTTTTGTCCTGAAATATGCAGATTGAAGAATGTTATTAGCCTCGCCCTCAAGAAATGTAGTTTGTGCTCATCTTTGACTTAGAATAATTTCCGTGATTTTTTGCCAAATTGGCTATGCGACTCTCTGTAAGAGTGAATATAGATTAAAAAATAAAACAGATAGAGGAAATCCGAAATAACCATTCGATAGAACACAAGGTAATGCACATATCAGCCAAGTTTTGTCCTGAAATATGCAGATTGAAGAAAGTTATTAGCCTCGCTGTCAAGAAATGTAGTTTGTGCTCGTCTTTTACTTAGAATAATTTCCGGCCAAATTGGCTATGCGACTCTCTGTAAGAGTGAATATAGATTAAAAAGTAACACAGAAAGATTAAATCCGAAATAACCATTCGATAGAACACAAGGTAATGCACAATTCAGCCAAGTTTGGTCCTGAAATATGCAGTTTGAACAAAGTTATTAGACTCGCTCACAAGAAATGTAGTTTGTTCTCATCTTTGACTTAGAATAATTTTCGTGATTTTTGTCCAAATTGGCTATGCGACTCTCTGTAAGAGTGAATATAGATTAAAAAGTAAGATAGAAAGAGGAAATCCGAAATAACCATTCGATAGACAACAAGGTAATGCACATTTCAGCCAAGTTTGGTCCTGAAATATGCAGTTTGAAGAATGTTATTAGCCTCGCCCTCAAGAAATGTAGTTTGTTCTCGTCTTTGACTTAGAATAATTTCCGGCCAAATTGGCTATGCGACTCTCTGTAAGAGTGAATATAGATTAAAAAATAAAACAGATAGAGGAAATCCGAAATAACCATTCGATAGAACACAAGGTAATGCACATATCAGCCAAGTTTTGTCCTGAAATATGCAGTTTGAAGAAAGTTATTAGCCTCGCTCTCAAGAAATGTAGTTTGTGCTCATCTTTGACTTAGAATAATTTCCGTGATTTTTGGCCAAATTGGTTATGCGAATATTTTGTAAGAGTGAATATAGATTAAAAAGTAAGACAGGTAGAGGAAATCCGGAATAACCATTCGATAGAACACAAGGTAACGCACATCTCAGCCAAGTTTGGTCCTGAAATATGCAGTTTGAAGAAAGTTATTAGCCTCGCTCTCAAGAAATGTAGTTTGTGCTCATCTTTGACTTAGAATAATTTCCGTGATTTTTGGCCAAATTGGCTATGCGAATGTTTTGTAAGAGTGAATATAGATTATAAAGTAAGACAGATAGAAGAAATCGGAAATAACCATTCGATAGAACACAAGGTAATGCACATCTCAGCCAAGTTTGGTACTGAAATATGCAGTTTGATGAAGTTATTAGCCTCGCTGTAAAGAAATGTAGTTTGTTCTCGTCTTTGACTTAGAATAATTTCCGGCCAAATTGGCTATGCGACTCTCTGTAAGAGTGAATATAGATTAAAAAGTAACACAGAAAGATTAAATCCGAAATAACCATTCGATAGAACACAAGGTAATGCACAATTCAGCCAAGTTTGGTCCTGAAATATGCAGTTTGAACAAAGTTATTAGACTCGCTCACAAGAAATGTAGTTTGTTCTCATCTTTGACTTAGAATAATTTTCGTGATTTTTGGCCAAATTGGCTATGCGACTCTCTGTAAGAGTGAATATAGATTAAAAAGTAAGATAGAAAGAGGAAATCCGAAATAACCATTCGATAGACAACAAGGTAATGCACATTTCAGCCAAGTTTGGTCCTGAAATATGCAGTTTGAAGAATGTTATTAGCCTCGCCCTCAAGAAATGTAGTTTGTTCTCGTCTTTGACTTAGAATAATTTCCGGCCAAATTGGCTATGCGACTCTCTGTAAGAGTGAATATAGATTAAAAAATAAAACAGATAGAGGAAATCCGAAATAACCATTCGATAGAACACAAGGTAATGCACATATCAGCCAAGTTTTGTCCTGAAATATGCAGATTGAAGAAAGTTATTAGCCTCGCTGTCAAGAAATGTAGTTTGTGCTCGTCTTTTACTTAGAATAATTTCCGGCCAAATTGGCTATGCGACTCTCTGTAAGAGTGAATATAGATTAAAAAGTAACACAGAAATATTAAATCCGAAATAACCATTCGATAGAACACAAGGTAATGCACAATTCAGCCAAGTTTGGTCCTGAAATATGCAGTTTGAACAAAGTTATTAGACTCGCTCACAAGAAATGTAGTTTGTTCTCATCTTTGACTTAGAATAATTTTCGTGATTTTTGTCCAAATTGGCTATGCGACTCTCTGTAAGAGTGAATATAGATTAAAAAGTAAGATAGAAAGAGGAAATCCGAAATAACCATTCGATAGACAACAAGGTAATGCACATTTCAGCCAAGTTTGGTGCTGAAATATGCAGTTTGAAGAATGTTATTAGCCTCGCCCTCAAGAAATGTAGTTTGTTCTCGTCTTTGACTTAGAATAATTTCCGGCCAAATTGGCTATGCGACTCTCTGTAAGAGTGAATATAGATTAAAAAAATAAAACAGATAAAGGAAATCCGAAATAACCATTCGATAGAACACAAGGTAATGCACATATCAGCCAAGTTTTGTCCTGAAATATGCAGTTTGAAGAAAGTTATTAGCCTCGCTCTCAAGAAATGTAGTTTGTGCTCATCTTTGACTTAGAATAATTTCCGTTATATTTGGCCAAATTGGCTATGCGAATGTTTTGTAAGAGTGAATATAGATTAAAAAGTAAGACAGGTAGAGGAAATCCGGAATAACCATTCGATAGAACACAAGGTAACGCACATCTCAGCCAAGTTTGGTCCTGAAATATGCAGTTTGAAGAAAGTTATTAGCCTCGCTCTCAAGAAATGTAGTTTGTGCTCATCTTTGACTTAGAATAATTTCCGTGATTTTTGGCCAAATTGGCTATGCGAATGTTTTGTAAGAGTGAATATAGATTATAAAGTAAGACAGATAGAAGAAATCGGAAATAACCATTCGATAGAACACAAGGTAATGCACATCTCAGCCAAGTTTGGTACTGAAATATGCAGTTTGATGAAGTTATTAGCCTCGCTGTAAAGAAATGTAGTTTGTTCTCGTCTTTGACTTAGAATAATTTCCGGCCAAATTGGCTATGCGACTCTCTGTAAGAGTGAATATAGATTAAAAAGTAACACAGAAAGATTAAATCCGAAATAACCATTCGATAGAACACAAGGTAATGCACAATTCAGCCAAGTTTGGTCCTGAAATATGCAGTTTGAACAAAGTTATTAGACTCGGTCACAAGAAATGTAGTTTGTTCTCATCTTTGACTTAGAATAATTTCCGTGATTTTTGGCCAAATTGGCTATGCGAATGTTTTGTAAGAGTGAATATAGATTATAAAGTAAGACAGATAGAAGAAATCGGAAATAACCATTCGATAGAACACAAGGTAATGCACATCTCAGCCAAGTTTGGTACTGAAATATGCAGTTTGATGAAGTTATTAGCCTCGCTGTAAAGAAATGTAGTTTGTTCTCGTCTTTGACTTAGAATAATTTCCGGCCAAATTGGCTATGCGACTCTCTGTAAGAGTGAATATAGATTAAAAAGTAACACAGAAAGATTAAATCCGAAATAACCATTCGATAGAACACAAGGTAATGCACAATTCAGCCAAGTTTGGTCCTGAAATATGCAGTTTGAACAAAGTTATTAGCCTCGCTGTCAAGAAATGTAGTTTGTTCTCGTCTTTGACTGAGAATAATTTCCGTGATTTTTGGCCAAATTGGCTATGCGGCTCTCTGTAAGAGTGAATATAGATTAAAAAGTAACACAGATGGAGGAAATCCGAAATAACCATTCGATAGAACACAAGGTAATGCACATTTCAGCCAAGTTTGGTCCTGCAATATGCAGTTTGAAGAAAGTTATTAGCCTCGCTATCCAAAAAATGTAGTTTGTGCTCATTTTTGCCATAGAATAATTTACGGCCAAATTGACTATGCGAATCTCTCTATGAGTGAATATAGATTTAAAAGGAAGACAGATAGAGGAAATCCGAAATAACCATTCGATAGAACACAAGGAAACGCACATCTCAGCCAAGTTTGGTCCTGAAATATGCAGTTTGAAGAAAGTTATTAGCCTCGCTGTCAAGAATTGTAGTTTGTGCTCGTCTTTGACTTAAAATAAGTTAAAGGATTTTTGTCCAAATTGGCTATGCGACTCTCTGTAAGAGTGAATATAGATTAAAAAGTGAGATAGAAAGAGGAAATCCGAAATAACCATTCGATAGAACACAAGGTAGTGCACATTTCAGCCAAGTTTGGTCCTGAAATATGCAGTTTGAACAAAGTTATTAGCCTCGCTGTCAAGAAATGTAGTTTGTTCTCGTCTTTGACTTAGAATAATTTTCGGCCAAATTGGCTGTGCGACTCTCTGTAAGAGTGAATATAGATTAAAAAATAACACAGAAACAGGAAATCAGAAATAACCATTCGATAGAACACAAGGTAATGCACATCTCAGCCAAGTTTGGTCCTGAAATATGCAGATTGAAGAAAGTTATTAGCCTCGCTGTCAAGAAATGTAGTTTGTGCTCGTCTTTTACTTTGAATAATTTCCGGCCAAATTGGCTATGCGACTCTCTGTAAGAGTGAATATAGATTAAAAAGTAACACAGAAAGAGGAAATCCAAAATAACTATTCGATAGAACACAAGGTAATGCACAATTCAGCCAAGTTTGGTCCTGAAATATGCAGTTTGAAGAAAGTTATTAGCCTCGCTCTCAAGAAATGTAGTTTGTTCTCGTCTTTGACTTAGAATAGTTTCCGGCCAAATTGGCTATGCGACTCTCTGTAAGAGTGAAAATAGATTAAAAAGTAACACAGATAGAGAAAATGAGAAATAACCATTTGATAGAACACAAGGTGATGCACATTTCAGCCAAGTTTGGTCCTGCAATATGCAGTTTGAAGAAAGTTATTAGCCTCGCTGTCCAAAAAATGTAGTTTGTGCTCATTTTTGACTTAGAAAAAATTCCGGCCAAATTGGCTATGCGACTCTCTGTAAGAGTGAATATAGATTTTAAAGTAACACAGATAGAGGAAATCCGAAATAACCATTCGATAGACAACAAGGTAATGCACATTTCAGCCAAGTTTGGTAATGAAATATGCAGTTTGAAGAAAGTTATTAGCCTCGCTGTCCAAAAAATGTAGTTTGTGCTCATTTTTTTCTTAGAACAAATTTCGGCCAAATTGGCTATGAGACTCTCTGTAAGAGTGAATATAGATTAAAAAGTAACACAGATAGAGGAAATCCGAAATAACCATTCGATAGAACACAAGGTAATGCACATTTCAGCCAAGTTTGGTAATGAAATATGCAGTTTGATGAAGTTATTAGCCTCGCTGTGAAGAAATGTAGTTTGTTCTCGTCTTTGACTTAGAATAATTTCCGGCCAAATTGGCTATGCGACTCTCTGTAAGAGTGAATTTAGATTAAAAAGTAACACAGATAGAGAAAATGAGAAATAACCATTCGATAGAACACAAGGTAATGCACATATCAGCCAAGTTTGGTCCTGAAATATGCAGTTTGAAGAAAGTTATTAGCCTCGCTCTCAAGAAATGTAGTTTGTGCTCATCTTTGACTTAGAATAATTTCCGTGATTTTTGGCCAAATTGGCTTTGCGAATGTTTTGTAAGAGTGAATATAGATTATAAAGTAAGACAGATAGAAGAAATCGGAAATAACCATTCGATAGAACACAAGGTAATGCACATCTCAGCCAAGTTTGGTAATGAAATATGCAGTTTGATGAAGTTATTAGCCTCGCTGTGAAGAAATGTAGTTTGTTCTCGTCTTTGACTTATAATAATTTCCGGCCAAATTGGCTATGCGACTCTCTGTAAGAGTGAATTTAGATTAAAAAGTAACACAGATAGAGAAAATGAGAAATAACCATTCGATAGAACACAAGGTAATGCACATATCAGCCAAGTTTGGTCCTGAAATATGCAGTTTGAAGAAAGTTATTAGCCTCGCTCTCAAGAAATGTAGTTTGTGCTCATCTTTGACTTAGAATAATTTCCGTGATTTTTGGCCAAATTGGCTATGCGAATGTTTTGTAAGAGTGAATATAGATTATAAAGTAAGACAGATAGAAGAAATCGGAAATAACCATTCGATAGAACACAAGGTAATGCACATCTCAGCCAAGTTTGGTAATGAAATATGCAGTTTGATGAAGTTATTAGCCTCGCTGTGAAGAAATGTAGTTTGTTCTCGTCTTTGACTTAGAATAATTTCCGGCCAAATTGGCTATGCGACTCTCTGTAAGAGTGAATTTAGATTAAAAAGTAACACAGATAGAGAAAATGAGAAATAACCATTCGATAGAACACAAGGTAATGCACATATCAGCCAAGTTTGGTCCTGAAATATGCAGTTTGAAGAAAGTTATTAGCCTCGCTGTCCAAAAAAAGTAGTTTGTGCTCATCTTTGAGTTAGAATAATTTCCGTGATTTTTGGCCAAATTGGCTATGCGAATGTTTTGTAAGAGTGAATATAGATTATAAAGTAAGACAGATAGAAGAAATCGGAAATAACCATTCGATAGAACACAAGGTAATGCACATCTCAGCCAAGTTTGGTACTGAAATATGCAGTTTGATGAAGTTATTAGCCTCGCTGTAAAGAAATGTAGTTTGTTCTCGTCTTTGACTTAGAATAATTTCCGGCCAAATTGGCTATGCGACTCTCTGTAAGAGTGAATATAGATTAAAAAGTAACACAGAAAGATTAAATCCGAAATAACCATTCGATAGAACACAAGGTAATGCACAATTCAGCCAAGTTTGGTCCTGAAATATGCAGTTTGAACAAAGTTATTAGACTCGGTCACAAGAAATGTAGTTTGTTCTCATCTTTGACTTAGAATAATTTCCGTGATTTTTGGCCAAATTGGCTATGCGAATGTTTTGTAAGAGTGAATATAGATTATAAAGTAAGACAGATAGAAGAAATCGGAAATAACCATTCGATAGAACACAAGGTAATGCACATCTCAGCCAAGTTTGGTACTGAAATATGCAGTTTGATGAAGTTATTAGCCTCGCTGTAAAGAAATGTCGTTTGTTCTCGTCTTTGACTTAGAATAATTTCCGGCCAAATTGGCTATGCGACTCTCTGTAAGAGTGAATATAGATTAAAAAGTAACACAGAAAGATTAAATCCGAAATAACCATTCGATAGAACACAAGGTAATGCACAATTCAGCCAAGTTTGGTCCTGAAATATGCAGTTTGAACAAAGTTATTAGCCTCGCTGTCAAGAAATGTAGTTTGTTCTCGTCTTTGACTGAGAATAATTTCCGTGATTTTTGGCCAAATTGGCTATGCGGCTCTCTGTAAGAGTGAATATAGATTAAAAAGTAACACAGATGGAGGAAATCCGAAATAACCATTCGATAGAACACAAGGTAATGCACATTTCAGCCAAGTTTGGTCCTGCAATATGCAGTTTGAAGAAAGTTATTAGCCTCGCTGTCCAAAAAATGTAGTTTGTGCTCATTTTTGCCATAGAATAATTTACGGCCAAATTGACTATGCGAATCTCTCTATGAGTGAATATAGATTTAAAAGGAAGACAGATAGAGGAAATCCGAAATAACCATTCGATAGAACACAAGGAAACGCACATCTCAGCCAAGTTTGGTCCTGAAATATGCAGTTTGAAGAAAGTTATTAGCCTCGCTGTCAAGAATTGTAGTTTGTGCTCGTCTTTGACTTAAAATAAGTTAAAGGATTTTTGTCCAAATTGGCTATGCGACTCTCTGTAAGAGTGAATATAGATTAAAAAGTGAGATAGAAAGAGGAAATCCGAAATAACCATTCGATAGAACACAAGGTAGTGCACATTTCAGCCAAGTTTGGTCCTGAAATATGCAGTTTGAACAAAGTTATTAGCCTCGCTGTCAAGAAATGTAGTTTGTTCTCGTCTTTGACTTAGAATAATTTTCGGCCAAATTGGCTGTGCGACTCTCTGTAAGAGTGAATATAGATTAAAAAATAACACAGATAGAGAAAATGAGAAATAACCATTCGATAGAACACAAGGTAATGCACATATCAGCCAAGTTTGGTCCTGAAATATACAGTTTGAAGAAAGTTATTAGCCTCGCTGTCAAGAAAGGTAGTTTGTACTCGTCTTTGACTTAGAATAATTTCCGGCCAAATTGGCTATGCGACTCTCTGTAAGAGTGAATATAGATTAAAAAGTAACACAGAAACAGGAAATCAGAAATAACCATTCGATAGAACACAAGGTAATGCACATCTCAGCCAAGTTTGGTCCTGAAATATGCAGATTGAAGAAAGTTATTAGCCTCGCTGTCAAGAAATGTAGTTTGTGCTCGTCTTTTACTTTGAATAATTTCCGGCCAAATTGGCTATGCGACTCTCTGTAAGAGTGAATATAGATTAAAAAGTAACACAGAAAGAGGAAATCCAAAATAACTATTCGATAGAACACAAGGTAATGCACAATTCAGCCAAGTTTGGTCCTGAAATATGCAGTTTGAAGAAAGTTATTAGCCTCGCTCTCAAGAAATGTAGTTTGTTCTCGTCTTTGACTTAGAATAGTTTCCGGCCAAATTGGCTATGCGACTCTCTGTAAGAGTGAAAATAGATTAAAAAGTAACACAGATAGAGAAAATGAGAAATAACCATTTGATAGAACACAAGGTGATGCACATTTCAGCCAAGTTTGGTCCTGCAATATGCAGTTTGAAGAAAGTTATTAGCCTCGCTGTCCAAAAAATGTAGTTTGTGCTCATTTTTGACTTAGAAAAAATTCCGGCCAAATTGGCTATGCGACTCTCTGTAAGAGTGAATATAGATTTTAAAGTAACACAGATGGAGGAAATCCGAAATAACCATTCGATAGACAACAAGGTAATGCACATTTCAGCCAAGTTTGGTAATGAAATATGCAGTTTGAAGAAAGTTATTAGCCTCGCTGTCCAAAAAATGTAGTTTGTGCTCATTTTTTTCTTAGAACAAATTTCGGCCAAATTGGCTATGAGACTCTCTGTAAGAGTGAATATAGATTAAAAAGTAACACAGATAGAGGAAATCCGAAATAACCATTCGATAGAACACAAGGTAATGCACATATCAGCCAAGTTTGGTCCTGAAATATGCAGTTTGATGAAGTTATTAGCCTCGCTGTGAAGAAATGTAGTTTGTTCTCGTCTTTGACTTAGAATAATTTCCGGCCAAATTGGCTATGCGACTTTCTGTAAGAGTGAATTTAGATTAAAAAGTAACACAGATAGAGAAAATGAGAAATAACCATTCGATAGAACACAAGGTAATGCACATATCAGCCAAGTTTGGTCCTGAAATATGCAGTTTGAAGAAAGTTATTAGCCTCGCTCTCAAGAAATGTAGTTTGTGCTCATCTTTGACTTAGAATAATTTCCGTGATTTTTGGCCAAATTGGCTTTGCGAATGTTTTGTAAGAGTGAATATAGATTATAAAGTAAGACAGATAGAAGAAATCGGAAATAACCATTCGATAGAACACAAGGTAATGCACATCTCAGCCAAGTTTGGTAATGAAATATGCAGTTTGATGAAGTTATTAGCCTCGCTGTGAAGAAATGTAGTTTGTTCTCGTCTTTGACTTATAATAATTTCCGGCCAAATTGGCTATGCGACTCTCTGTAAGAGTGAATTTAGATTAAAAAGTAACACAGATAGAGAAAATGAGAAATAACCATTCGATAGAACACAAGGTAATGCACATATCAGCCAAGTTTGGTCCTGAAATATGCAGTTTGAAGAAAGTTATTAGCCTCGCTCTCAAGAAATGTAGTTTGTGCTCATCTTTGACTTAGAATAATTTCCGTGATTTTTGGCCAAATTGGCTATGCGAATGTTTTGTAAGAGTGAATATAGATTATAAAGTAAGACAGATAGAAGAAATCGGAAATAACCATTCGATAGAACACAAGGTAATGCACATCTCAGCCAAGTTTGGTAATGAAATATGCAGTTTGATGAAGTTATTAGCCTCGCTGTGAAGAAATGTAGTTTGTTCTCGTCTTTGACTTAGAATAATTTCCGGCCAAATTGGCTATGCGACTCTCTGTAAGAGTGAATTTAGATTAAAAAGTAACACAGATAGAGAAAATGAGAAATAACCATTCGATAGAACACAAGGTAATGCACATATCAGCCAAGTTTGGTCCTGAAATATGCAGTTTGAAGAAAGTTATTAGCCTCGCTGTCCAAAAAAAGTAGTTTGTGCTCATCTTTGAGTTAGAATAATTTCCGTGATTTTTGGCCAAATTGGCTATGCGAATGTTTTGTAAGAGTGAATATAGATTATAAAGTAAGACAGATAGAAGAAATCGGAAATAACCATTCGATAGAACACAAGGTAATGCACAATTCAGCCAAGTTTGGTCCTGAAATATGCAGTTTGAACAAAGTTATTAGACTCGCTCACAAGAAATGTAGTTTGTTCTCATCTTTGACTTAGAATAATTTTCGTGATTTTTGTCCAAAATGGCTATGCGACTCTCTGTAAGAGTGAATATAGATTAAAAAGTAAGATAGAAAGAGGAAATCCGAAATAACCATTCGATAGACAACAATGTAATGCACATTTCAGCCAAGTTTGGTCCTGAAATATGCAGTTTGAAGAATGTTATTAGCCTCGCCTTCAAGAAATGTAGTTTGTTCTCGTCTTTGACTTAGAATAATTTCCGGCCAAATTGGCTATGCGACTCTCTGTAAGAGTGAATATAGATTAAAAAATAGAACAGATAGAGGAAATCCGAAATAACCATTCGATAGAACAAAAGGTAATGCACATATCAGCCAAGTTTTGTCCTGAAATATGCAGATTGAAGAAAGTTATTAGCCTCGCTGTCAAGAAATGTAGTTTGTGCTCGTCTTTTACTTAGAATAATTTCCGGCCAAATTTGCTATGCGACTCTCTGTAAGAGTGAATATAGATTATAAAGTAACACAGAAAGATTAAATCCGAAATAACCATTCGATAGAACACAAGGTAATGCACAATTCAGCCAAGTTTGGTCCTGAAATATGCAGTGTGAACAAAGTTATTAGACTCGCTCACAAGAAATGTAGTTTGTTCTCATCTTTGACTTAGAATAATTTTCGTGATTTGTGTCCAAATTGGCTATGCGACTCTCTGTAAGAGTGAATATAGATTAAAAAGAAAGATAGAAAGAGGAAATCCGAAATAACCATTCGATAGACAACAAGGTAATGCACATTTCAGCCAAGTTTGGTCCTGAAATATGCAGTTTGAAGAATGTTATTAGCCTCGCCCTCAAGAAATGTAGTTTGTTCTCGTCTTTGACTTAGAATAATTTCCGGCCAAATTGGCTATGCGACTCTCTGTAAGAGTGAATATAGATTAAAAAATAAAACAGATAGAGGAAATCCGAAATAACCATTCGATAGAACACAAGGTAATGCACATATCAGCCAAGTTTTGTCCTGAAATATGCAGATTGAAGAAAGTTATTAGCCTCGCTGTCAAGAAATGTAGTTTGTGCTCGTCTTTTACTTAGAATAATTTCCGGCCAAATTTGCTATGCGACTCTCTGTAAGAGTGAATATAGATTATAAAGTAACACAGAAAGATTAAATCCGAAATAACCATTCGATAGAACACAAGGTAATGCACAATTCAGCCAAGTTTGGTCCTGAAATATGCAGTGTGAACAAAGTTATTAGACTCGCTCACAAGAAATGTAGTTTGTTCTCATCTTTGACTTAGAATAATTTTCGTGATTTGTGTCCAAATTGGCTATGCGACTCTCTGTAAGAGTGAATATAGATTAAAAAGAAAGATAGAAAGAGGAAATCCGAAATAACCATTCGATAGACAACAAGGTAATGCACATTTCAGCCAAGTTTGGTCCTGAAATATGCAGTTTGAAGAATGTTATTAGCCTCGCCCTCAAGAAATGTAGTTTGTTCTCGTCTTTGACTTAGAATAATTTCCGGCCAAATTGGCTATGCGACTCTCTGTAAGAGTGAATATAGATTAAAAAATAAAACAGATAGAGGAAATCCGAAATAACCATTCGATAGAACACAAGGTAATGCACATATCAGCCAAGTTTTGTCCTGAAATATGCAGTTTGAAGAAAGTTATTAGCCTCGCTCTCAAGAAATGTAGTTTGTGCTCATCTTTGACTTAGAATAATTTCCGTGATTTTTGGCCAAATTGGCTATGCGAATATTTTGTAAGAGTGAATATAGATTAAAAAGTAAGACAGGTAGAGGAAATCCGGAATAACCATTCGATAGAACACAAGGTAACGCACATCTCAGCCAAGTTTGGTCCTGAAATATGCAGTTTGAAGAAAGTTATTAGCCTCGCTCTCAAGAAATGTAATTTGTGCTCATCTTTGACTTAGAATAATTTCCGTGATTTTTGGCGAAATTGGCTATGCGAATGTTTTGTAAGAGTGAATATAGATTATAAAGTAAGACAGATAGAAGAAATCGGAAATAACCATTCGATAGAACACAAGGTAATGCACAATTCAGCCAAGTTTGGTCCTGAAATATGCAGTTTGAACAAAGTTATTAGACTCGCTCTCTAGAAATGTAGTTTGTTCTCATCTTTGACTTAGAATAATTTTCGTGATTTTTGTCCAAATTGGCTATGCGACTCTCTGTAAGAGTGAATATAGATTAAAAAGTAAGATAGAAAGAGGAAATCCGAAATAACCATTCGATAGACAACAAGGTAATGCACATATCAGCCAAGTTTTGTCCTGAAATATGCAGATTGAAGAAAGTTATTAGCCTCGCTGTCAAGAAATGTAGTTTGTGCTCGTCTTTTACTTAGAATAATTTCCGGCCAAATTGGCTATGCGACTCTCTGTAAGAGTGAATATAGATTAAAAAGTAACACAGAAAGATTAAATCCGAAATAACCATTCGATAGAACACAAGGTAATGCACAATTCAGCCAAGTTTGGTCCTGAAATATGCAGTTTGAACAAAGTTATTTGCCTCGCTGTCAAGAAATGTAGTTTGTTCTCGTCTTTGACTTAGAATAATTTCCGGCCAAATTGGCTATGCGACTCTCTGTAAGAGTGAATATAGATTAAAAAATAAAACAGATAGAGGAAATCCGAAATAACCATTCGATAGAACACAAGGTAATGCACATATCAGCCAAGTTTTGTCCTGAAATATGCAGTTTGAAGAAAGTTATTAGCCTCGCTCTCAAGAAATGTAGTTTGTGCTCATCTTTGACTTAGAATAATTTCCGTGATTTTTGGCCAAATTGGCTATGCGAATGTTTTGTAAGAGTGAATATAGATTATAAAGTAAGACAGATAGAAGAAATCGGAAATAACCATTCGATAGAACACAAGGTAATGCACATCTCAGCCAAGTTTGGTACTGAAATATGCAGTTTGATGAAGTTATTAGCCTCGCTGTAAAGAAATGTAGTTTGTCCTCGTCTTTGACTTAGAATAATTTCCGGCCAAATTGGCTATGCGACTCTCTGTAAGAGTGAATATAGATTAAAAAAGTAAGACAGACAGAGGAAATCCGAAATAACCATTCGATAGAACACAAGGTAGTGCACGTTTCAGCAAAGTTTGATCCTGAAATATGCAGTTTGAAGAAAGTTATTAGCCTCGCTGTCAAGAAATGTAGTTTGTTCTCGTCTTTGACTTAAAATATTTTCCGGCCAAATTGGCTATGCGACTCTCTGTAAGAGTGAATATAGATTTAAAAGTAACACAGATAGAGGAAATCCGAAATAACCATTCGATAGAGCACAAGGTAATGCACATTTCAGCCAAGTTTGGTAATGAAATATGCAGTTTGAATAAAGTTATTAGCCTCGCTCTCAAGAAATGTAGTTTGTTCTCGTCTTTGACTTAGAATAATTTCCGGCCAAATTGGCTATGCGACTCTCTGTAAGAGTGAATATAGATTAAAAAGTAACACAGATAGAGAAAATGAGAAATAACCATTCGATAGAACACAATGTAATGCACAAGTAAGCCAAGTTTGGTCCTGAAATATGCAATTTGAAGAAAGTTATTAGCCTCGCTCTCAAGAAATGTAGTTTATTCTCGTCTTTGACTTAGAATAATTTCCGTGATTTTTGGCCAAATTGGTTATGCGACTCTCTGTAAGAGTGAATATAGATTAAAAAGTAAGATAGATAGAGGAAATCCGAAATAACCATTCGATAGAACACAAGGTAATGCACATATCAGCCAAGTTTGGTCCTGAAATATGCAATTTGAAGAAAGTTATTAGCCTCGCTCTCAAGAAATGTAGTTTGTTCTCGTCTTTGACTTAGAATAATTTCCGTGATTTTTGGCCAAATTGGCTATGCGACTCTCTGTAAGAGTGAATATAGATTTAAAAGTAACACAGATAGAGGAAATCCGAAATAACCATTCGATAGAACACATGGTAATGCACATCTCAGCCAAGTTTGGTAATGAAATATGCAGATTGAAGAAAGTTATTAGCCTCGCTGTCAAGAAATGTAGTTTGTGCTCGTCTTTTACTTAGAATAATTTCCGGCCAAATTGGCTATGCGACTCTCTGTAAGAGTGAATATAGATTAAAAAGTAACACAGAAAGATTAAATCCGAAATAACCATTCGATACAACACAAGGTAATGCACAATTCAGCCAAGTTTGGTCCTGAAATATGCAGTTTGAATAAAGTTATTAGACTCGCTCACAAGAAATGTAGTTTGTTCTCATATTTGAATTAGAATAATTTCCGTGATATTTGGCCAAATTGGCTATGCGGCTCTCTGTAAGAGTGAATATAGATTAAAAAGTAACACAGATAGAGAAAATCCGAAATAACCATTCAATAGAACACAATAAAATGCACATCTCAGCCAAGTTTGGTCCTGAAATATGCAGTTTGAAGAAAGTTATTAGAATCGCTCACAAGAAATGTAGTTTGTTCTCGTCTTTGAATTAGAATCATTTCCGTGATTTTTGTCCAAATTGGCTATGCGACTCTCCGTAAGAGTGAATATAGATTAAAAAGTAACACAGAAACAGGAAATCAGAAATATCCATTCGAAAGAACACAAGGTAATGCACAATTCATCCAAGTTTGGTCCTGAAATATGCAGTTTGAATAAAGTTATTAGCCTCGCTGTCAAGAAAGGTAGTTTGTACTCGTCTTTGACTTAGAATAATTTCCGGCCAAATTGGCCATGCAACTCTCTGTAAGAGTGAATATAGATTAAAAAGTAACACAGAAAGAGGAAATCAGAAATAACCATTCAATAGAACACAAGGTAATGCACATCTCAGCCAAGTTTGGTCCTGAAATATGCAGTTTGAAGAAAGTTATTAGCCTCGCTGTCAAGAAATGTAGTTTGTTTTCGTCTTTGACTTAGAATAATTTCCGGCCAAATTGGCCATGCGACTCTCTGTAAGAGTGAATATAGATTAAAAAGTATCACAAAAACAGGAAATCAAAAATAACCATTCAATAGAACACAAGGTAATGCACATCTCAGCCAGGTTTTGTCCTGAAATATGCAGATCGAAGAAAGTTATTAGCCTCGCTCTCAAGAAATGTAGTTTGTTCTCGTCTCTGACTTAAAATAATTTCCGGCCAAATTGGCTATGCGACTCTCTGTAAGAGTGAATATAGATTAAAAAGTAACACAGAAACAGGAAATCCGAAATAATCATTCGATAGAACACAAGGTGATGCACATCTCAGCCAAGTTTGGTCCTGAAATATGCAGTTTGAAGAAAGATATAAACCTCGCTCTCAAGAAATGTAGTTTGTTCTCGTCTTTGACTTAAAATAATTTCCGTTATTTTTGGCCAAATTGGCTATGCGACTCTCTGTAAGAGTGAATATAGATTAAAAAAGTAAGACAGAAAGAGGAAATCCGAAATAACCATTCGATAGAACAAAAGGTAGTGCACGTTTCAGCCAAGTCTGATCCTGAAATATGCAGTTTGAAGAAAGTTATTAGCCTCGCTGTCAAGAAATGTAGTTTGTTCTCGTCTTTGACTTAAAATATTTTCCGGCCAAATTGGCTATGCGACTCTCTGTAAGAGTGAATATAGATTAAAAAGTAACACAGAAACAGGAAATCCGAAATAATCATTCGATAGAACACAAGGTAATGCACATCTCAGCCAAGTTTGGTCCTGAAAAATGCAGTTTGAAGAAAGTTATTAGCCTCGCTGTCAAGAAATGTATTTTGTGCTCATTTTTTACTTAGAATAATTTCCGTCCAAATTGGCTAGTGACTCTCTGTAAGAGTGAATAAAGATTAAAAAGTAACACAGAAACAGGAAATCCGAAATAACCATTCGATAGAACACAAGGTATTGCACATCTCAGCCAAGTTTGGTCCTGAAATATACAGTTTGAAGAAAGTTATTAGCCTCGCTGTCAAGAAATGTAGTTTGTTCTCGTCTTTGACTTAGAATATTTTCCGGCCAAATTGGCTATGCGACTCTCTGTAAGAGTGAATATAGATTAAAAAGTAAGACAGATGGACGAAATCCGAAATAACCATTCGATAGAACTCAAGGTAATGCACATTTCAGCCAAGTTTGGTCCTGAAATATGCAGTTTGAAGAAAGTTATTAGCCTCGCTGTCAAGAAATGTAGTTTGTTCTCGTCTTTGACTTAAAATATCTTCCGGCCAAATTGGCTATGCGACTCTCTGGAAGAGTGAATATAGATTAAAAAGTAACACAGAAACAGGAAATCCGAAATAACCATTCGATAGAACACAAGGTAATGCACATCTCAGCCAAGTTTGGTCCTGAAATATACAGTTTGAAGAAAGTTATTAGCCTCGCTGTCAAGAAATGTAGTTTGTTCTCGTCTTTGACTTAGAATAATTTCCGGCCAAATTGGATATGCGACTCTCTGTAAGAGTGAATATAGATTTAAAAGTAACACATATAGAGGAAATCCGAAATTACCATTCGATAGAGCACAAGGTAATGCACATTTCAGCCAAGTTTTGTCCTGAAATATGCAGTTTGAAGAAAGTTATTAGCCTCGCTGTCAAGAAATGTAGTTTGTTCTCGTCTTTGACTTAGAATAATTTCCGGCCAAATTGGCTATGCGACTCTCTGTAAGAGTGAATATAGATTAAAAAGTAACACAGAAACAGGAAATCCGAAATAATCATTCGATAGAACACAAGGTAATGCACATCTCAGCCAAGTTTGGTCCTGAAAAATGCAGTTTGAAGAAAGTTATTAGCCTCGCTGTCAAGAAATGTATTTTGTGCTCATTTTTGACTTAGAATAATTTCCGTCCAAATTGGCTATGTGACTCTCTGTAAGAGTGAATATAGATTAAAAAGTAACACAGAAACAGGAAATCCGAAAAAACCATTCGATAGAACACAAGGTATTGCACATCTCAGCCAAGTTTGGTCCTGAAATATACAGTTTGAAGAAAGTTATTAGCCTCGCTGTCAAGAAATGTAGTTTGTTCTCGTCTTTGACTTAGAATATTTTCCGGCCAAATTGGCTATGCGACTCTCTGTAAGAGTGAATATAGATTAAAAAGTAAGACAGATGGAGGAAATCCGAAATAACCATTCCATATAACTCAAGGTAATGCACATTTCAGCCAAGTTTGGTCCTGAAATATGCAGTTTGAAGAAAGTTATTAGCCTCGCTGTCAAGAAATGTAGTTTGTTCTCGTCTTTGACTTAAAATATTTTCCGGCCAAATTGGCTATGCGACTCTCTGTAAGAGTGAATATAGATTAAAAAGTATCACAAAAACAGGAAATCAAAAATAACCATTCAATAGAACACAAGGTAATGCACATCTCAGCCAGGTTTTGTCCTGAAATATGCAGATCGAAGAAAGTTATTAGCCTCGCTCTCAAGAAATGTAGTTTGTTCTCGTCTCTGACTTAAAATAATTTCCGGCCAAATTGGCTATGCGACTCTCTGTAAGAGTGAATATAGATTAAAAAGTAACACAGAAACAGGAAATCCGAAATAATCATTCGATAGAACACAAGGTAATGCACATCTCAGCCAAGTTTGGTCCTGAAATATGCAGTTTGAAGAAAGATATAAACCTCGCTCTCAAGAAATGTAGTTTGTTCTCGTCTTTGACTTAGAATAATTTCCGTTATTTTTGGCCAAATTGGCTATGCGACTCTCTGTAAGAGTGAATATAGATTAAAAAAGTAAGACAGACAGAGGAAATCCGAAATAACCATTCGATAGAACAAAAGGTAGTGCACGTTTCAGCCAAGTCTGATCCTTAAATATGCAGTTTGAAGAAAGTTATTAGCCTCGCTGTCAAGAAATGTAGTTTGTTCTCGTCTTTGACTTAAAATATTTTCCGGCCAAATTGGCTATGCGACTCTCTGTAAGAGTGAATATAGATTAAAAAGTAACACAGAAACAGGAAATCCGAAATAATCATTCGATAGAACACAAGGTAATGCACATCTCAGCCAAGTTTGGTCCTGAAAAATGCAGTTTGAAGAAAGTTATTAGCCTCGCTGTCAAGAAATGTATTTTGTGCTCATTTTTGACTTAGAATAATTTCCGTCCAAATTGGCTATGTGACTCTCTGTAAGAGTGAATAAAGATTAAAAAGTAACACAGAAACAGGAAATCCGAAATAACCATTCGATAGAACACAAGGTATTGCACATCTCAGCCAAGTTTGGTCCTGAAATATACAGTTTGAAGAAAGTTATTAGCCTCGCTGTCAAGAAATGTAGTTTGTTCTCGTCTTTGACTTAGAATATTTTCCGGCCAAATTGGCTATGCGACTCTCTGTAAGAGTGAATATAGATTAAAAAGTAAGACAGATGGACGAAATCCGAAATAACCATTCGATAGAACTCAAGGTAATGCACATTTCAGCCAAGTTTGGTCCTGAAATATGCAGTTTGAAGAAAGTTATTAGCCTCGCTGTCAAGAAATGTAGTTTGTTCTCGTCTTTGACTTAAAATATTTTCCGGCCAAATTGGCTATGCGACTCTCTGGAAGAGTGAATATAGATTAAAAAGTAACACAGAAACAGGAAATCCGAAATAACCATTCGATAGAACACAAGGTAATGCACATCTCAGCCAAGTTTGGTCCTGAAATATACAGTTTGAAGAAAGTTATTAGCCTCGCTGTCAAGAAATGTAGTTTGTTCTCGTCTTTGACTTAGAATAATTTCCGGCCAAATTGGATATGCGACTCTCTGTAAGAGTGAATATAGATTTAAAAGTAACACATATAGAGGAAATCCGAAATTACCATTCGATAGAGCACAAGGTAATGCACATTTCAGCCAAGTTTTGTCCTGAAATATGCAGTTTGAAGAAAGTTATTAGCCTCGCTGTCAAGAAATGTACTTTGTTCTCGTCTTTGACTTAGAATAATTTCCGGCCAAATTGGCTATGCGACTCTCTGTAAGAGTGAATATAGATTAAAAAGTAACACAGAAACAGGAAATCCGAAATAATCATTCGATAGAACACAAGGTAATGCACATCTCAGCCAAGTTTGGTCCTGAAAAATGCAGTTTGAAGAAAGTTATTAGCCTCGCTGTCAAGAAATGTATTTTGTGCTCATTTTTGACTTAGAATAATTTCCGTCCAAATTGGCTATGTGACTCTCTGTAAGAGTGAATATAGATTAAAAAGTAACACAGAAACAGGAAATCCGAAATAACCATTCGATAGAACACAAGGTATTGCACATCTCAGCCAAGTTTGGTCCTGAAATATACAGTTTGAAGAAAGTTATTAGCCTCGCTGTCAAGAAATGTAGTTTGTTCTCGTCTTTGACTTAGAATATTTTCCGGCCAAATTGGCTATGCGACTCTCTGTAAGAGTGAATATAGATTAAAAAGTAAGACAGATGGAGGAAATCCGAAATAACCATTCCATATAACTCAAGGTAATGCACATTTCAGCCAAGTTTGGTCCTGAAATATGCAGTTTGAAGAAAGTTATTAGCCTCGCTGTCAAGAAATGTAGTTTGTTCTCGTCTTTGACTTAGAATAATTTCCGGCCAAATTGGCTATGCGACTCTCTGTAAGAGTGAATATAGATTAAAAAGTAACACAGAAACAGGAAATCCGAAATAATCATTCGATAGAACACAAGGTAATGCACATCTCAGCCAAGTTTGGTCCTGAAAAATGCAGTTTGAAGAAAGTTATTAGCCTCGCTGTCAAGAAATGTATTTTGTGCTCATTTTTGACTTAGAATAATTTCCGTCCAAATTGGCTATGTGACTCTCTGTAAGAGTGAATATAGATTAAAAAGTAACACAGAAACAGGAAATCCGAAATAACCATTCGATAGAACACAAGGTATTGCACATCTCAGCCAAGTTTGGTCCTGAAATATACAGTTTGAAGAAAGTTATTAGCCTCGCTGTCAAGAAATGTAGTTTGTTCTCGTCTTTGACTTAGAATATTTTCCGGCCAAATTGGCTATGCGACTCTCTGTAAGAGTGAATATAGATTAAAAAGTAAGACAGATGGAGGAAATCCGAAATAACCATTCCATATAACTCAAGGTAATGCACATTTCAGCCAAGTTTGGTCCTGAAATATGCAGTTTGAAGAAAGTTATTAGCCTCGCTGTCAAGAAATGTAGTTTGTTCTCGTCTTTGACTTAGAATAATTTCCGGCCAAATTGGCTATGCGACTCTCTGTAAGAGTGAATATAGATTAAAAAGTAACACAGAAACAGGAAATCCGAAATAATCATTCGATAGAACACAAGGTAATGCACATCTCAGCCAAGTTTGGTCCTGAAAAATGCAGTTTGAAGAAAGTTATTAGCCTCGCTGTCAAGAAATGTATTTTGTGCTCATTTTTGACTTAGAATAATTTCCGTCCAAATTGGCTATGTGACTCTCTGTAAGAGTGAATATAGATTAAAAAGTAACACAGAAACAGGAAATCCGAAATAACCATTCGATAGAACACAAGGTATTGCACATCTCAGCCAAGTTTGGTCCTGAAATATACAGTTTGAAGAAAGTTATTAGCCTCGCTGTCAAGAAATGTAGTTTGTTCTCGTCTTTGACTTTTAATATTTTCCGGCCAAATTGGCTATGCGACTCTCTGTAAGAGTGAATATAGATTAAAAAGTAAGACAGATGGAGGAAATCCGAAATAACCATTCCATATAACTCAAGGTAATGCACATTTCAGCCAAGTTTGGTCCTGAAATATGCAGTTTGAAGAAAGTTATTAGCCTCGCTGTCAAGAAATGTAGTTTGTTCTCGTCTTTGACTTAAAATATTTTCCGGCGAAATTGGCTATGCGACTCTCTGTAAGAGTGAATATAGATTAAAAAGTAACACAGAAACAGGAAATCCGAAATAACCATTCGATAGAACACAAGGTAATGCACATCTCAGCCAAGTTTGGTCCTGAAATATGCAGTTTGAAGAAAGTTATTAGCCTCGCTGTCAAGAAATGTAGTTTTTTCTCGTCTTTGACTTAAATATTTTCCGGCCAAATTGGCTATGCGACTCTCTGTAAGAGTGAATATAGATTAAAAAGTAACACAGAAACAGGAAATCCGAAATAACCATTCGATAGAACACAAGGTAATGCACATCTCAGCCAAGTTTGGTCCTGAAATATACAGTTTGAAGAAAGTTATTAGCCTCGCTGTCAAGAAATGTAGTTTGTTCTCGTCTTTGACTTAGAATAATTTCCGGCCAAATTGGCTATGCGACTCTCTGTAAGAGTGAATATAGATTAAAAAGTAAAACAGAAACAGGAAATCCGAAATAACCATTCGATAGAACACAAGGTAATGCACATCTCAGCCAAGTTTGGTCCTGAAATATGCAGTTTGAAGAAAGTTATTAGCCTCGCTGTCAAGAAATGTAGTTTGTACTCGTCTTTGACTTAGAATAATTTCCGGCCAAATTGGCTATGCGACTCTCTGTAAGAGTGAATATAGATTAAAAAGTAACGCAGATAGAAGAAATCGGAAATAACCATTCGATAGAACACAAGGTAATGCACATCTCAGCCAAGTTTGGTCCTGAAATATGCAGTTTGAAGAAAGTTATTAGCCTCGCTGTCAAGAAATGTAGTTTGTGCTCGTCTTTTACTTAGATTTTTGGCCAAATTGGCTATGCGGCTCTCTGTAAGAGTGAATATAGATTAAAAAGTAAGACAGATAGAGGAAATCCGAAATAACCATTCGATAGAACACAAGGTATTGCACATCTCAGCCAAGTTTGGTCCTGAAATATGCAGATTGAAGAAAGCTATTAGCCTCGCTGTCAAGAAATGTAGTTTGTGCTCGTCTTTTACTTAGAATAATTTCCGGCCAAATTGGCTATGCGACTCTCTGTAAGAGTGAATATAGATTAAAAAGTAACACGGAAACAGGAAATCCGAAATAACCATTCGATAGAACACAAGGTAATGCACATCTCAGCCAAGTTTGGTCCTGAAATATGCAGTTTGAAGAAAGTTATTAGCCTCGCTGTCAAGAAATGTAGTTTGTGCTCGTCTTTGACTTAGAATAATTTCCGGCCAAATTGGCTATGCGACTCTCTGTAAGAGTGAATATAGATTAAAAAGTAACACGGAAACAGGAAATCCGAAATAACCATTCGATAGAACACAAGGTAATGCACATCTCAGCCAAGTTTGGTCCTGAAATATGCAGTTTGAAGAAAGTTATTAGCCTCGCTGTCAAGAAATGTAGTTTGTGCTCGTCTTTGACTTAAAATAAGTTAAGGGATTGTTTTCCAAATTGGCTATGCGACTCTCTGTAAGAGTGAATATAGATTTAAAAGTAACACAGATAGAAGAAATCGGAAATAACCATTCGATAGAACACAAGGTAATGCACATCTCAGCCAAGTTTGGTCCTGAAATATGCAATTTGAAGAAAGTTATTAGCCTCGCTCTCAAGAAATGTAGTTTGTTCTCGTCTTTGACTTAGAATAATTTCCGTGATTTTTGGCAAAATTGGCTATGCGGCTCTCTGTAAGAGTGAATATAGATTAAAAAGTAAGACAGATGGAGGAAATCCGAAATAACCATTCGATAGAACACAAGGTATTGCACATCTCATCCAAGTTTGGTCCTGAAATATGCAGATTGAAGAAAGCTATTAGCCTCGCTGTCAAGAAATGTAGTTTGTGCTCGTCTTTTACTTAGAATAATTTCCGGCCAAATTGGCTATGCGACTCTCTGTAAGAGTGAATATAGATTAAAAAGTAACACGGAAACAGGAAATCCGAAATAACCATTCGATAGCACACAAGGTAATGCACATCTCAGCCAAGTTTGGTCCTGAAATATGCAGTTTGAAGAAAGTTATTAGCCTCGCTGTCAAGAAATGTAGTTTGTGCTCGTCTTTGACTTAAAATAAGTTAAGGGATTTTTGTCCAAATTGGCTATGCGACTCTCTGTAAGAGTGAATATAGATTAAAAAGTAAGATAGAAAGAGGAAATCCGAAATAACCTTTCGATAGAACACAAGGTAGTGCACATATCAGCAAAGTTTGGTCCTGAAATATGCAGTTTGAACAAAGTTATTACCCTCGCTCTCAAGAAATGTAGTTTGTTCTCGTCTTTGACTTAGAATAATTTCCGTGATTTTTGGCCAAATTGGCTATGCGGCTCTCTGTAAGAGTGAATATAGATTAAAAAGTAAGACAGATAGAGGAAATCCGAAATAACCATTCGATAGAACACAAGGTATTGCACATCTCAGCCAAGTTTGGTCCTGAAATATGCAGATTGAAGAAAGCTATTAGCCTCGCTGTCAAGAAATGTAGTTTGTGCTCGTCTTTTACTTAGAATAATTTCCGGCCAAATTGGCTATGCGACTCTCTGTAAGAGTGAATATAGATTAAAAAGTAACACGGAAACAGGAAATCCGAAATAACCATTCGATAGAACACAAGGTAATGCACATCTCAGCCAAGTTTGGTCCTGAAATATGCAGTTTGAAGAAAGTTATTAGCCTCGCTGTCAAGAAATGTAGTTTGTGCTCGTCTTTGACTTAAAATAAGTTAAGGGATTGTTTTCCAAATTGGCTATGCGACTCTCTGTAAGAGTGAATATAGATTTAAAAGTAACACAGATAGAAGAAATCGGAAATAACCATTCGATAGAACACAAGGTAATGCACATCTCAGCCAAGTTTGGTCCTGAAATATGCAATTTGAAGAAAGTTATTAGCCTCGCTCTCAAGAAATGTAGTTTGTTCTCGTCTTTGACTTAGAATAATTTCCGTGATTTTTGGCCAAATTGGCTATGCGGCTCTCTGTAAGAGTGAATATAGATTAAAAAGTAAGACAGATGGAGGAAATCCGAAATAACCATTCGATAGAACACAAGGTATTGCACATCTCAGCCAAGTTTGGTCCTGAAATATGCAGATTGAAGAAAGCTATTAGCCTCGCTGTCAAGAAATGTAGTTTGTGCTCGTCTTTTACTTAGAATAATTTCCGGCCAAATTGGCTATGCGACTCTCTGTAAGAGTGAATATAGATTAAAAAGTAACACGGAAACAGGAAATCCGAAATAACCATTCGATAGAACACAAGGTAATGCACATCTCAGCCAAGTTTGGTCCTGAAATATGCAGTTTGAAGAAAGTTATTAGCCTCGCTGTCAAGAAATGTAGTTTGTGCTCGTCTTTGACTTAAAATAAGTTAAGGGATTGTTTTCCAAATTGGCTATGCGACTCTCTGTAAGAGTGAATATAGATTTAAAAGTAACACAGATAGAAGAAATCGGAAATAACCATTCGATAGAACACAAGGTAATGCACATCTCAGCCAAGTTTGGTATTGAAATATGCAATTTGAAGAAAGTTATTAGCCTCGCTCTCAAGAAATGTAGTTTGTTCTCGTCTTTGACTTAGAATAATTTCCGTGATTTTTGGCCAAATTGGCTATGCGGCTCTCTGTAAGAGTGAATATAGATTAAAAAGTAAGACAGATGGAGGAAATCCGAAATAACCATTCGATAGAACACAAGGTATTGCACATCTCAGCCAAGTTTGGTCCTGAAATATGCAGATTGAAGAAAGCTATTAGCCTCGCTGTCAAGAAATGTAGTTTGTGCTCGTCTTTTACTTAGAATAATTTCCGGCCAAATTGGCTATGCGACTCTCTGTAAGAGTGAATATAGATTAAAAAGTAACGCAGATAGAAGAAATCGGAAATAACCATTCGATAGAACACAAGGTAATGCACATCTCAGCCAAGTTTGGTCCTGAAATATGCAGTTTGAAGAAAGTTATTAGCCTCGCTGTCAAGAAATGTAGTTTGTGCTCGTCTTTTACTTAGAATAATTTCCGGCCAAATTGGCTATGCGACTCTCTGTAAGAGTGAATATAGATTAAAAAGTAACACGGAAACAGGAAATCCGAAATAACCATTCGATAGAACACAAGGTAATGCACATCTCAGCCAAGTTTGGTCCTGAAATATGCAGTTTGAAGAAAGTTATTAGCCTCGCTGTCAAGAAATGTAGTTTGTGCTCGTCTTTGACTTAAAATAAGTTAAGGGATTGTTTTCCAAATTGGCTATGCGACTCTCTGTAAGAGTGAATATAGATTTAAAAGTAACACAGATAGAAGAAATCGGAAATAACCATTCGATAGAACACAAGGTAATGCACATCTCAGCCAAGTTTGGTCCTGAAATATGCAATTTGAAGAAAGTTATTAGCCTCGCTCTCAAGAAATGTAGTTTGTTCTCGTCTTTGACTTAGAATAATTTCCGTGATTTTTGGCAAAATTGGCTATGCGGCTCTCTGTAAGAGTGAATATAGATTAAAAAGTAAGACAGATGGAGGAAATCCGAAATAACCATTCGATAGAACACAAGGTATTGCACATCTCATCCAAGTTTGGTCCTGAAATATGCAGATTGAAGAAAGCTATTAGCCTCGCTGTCAAGAAATGTAGTTTGTGCTCGTCTTTTACTTAGAATAATTTCCGGCCAAATTGGCTATGCGACTCTCTGTAAGAGTGAATATAGATTAAAAAGTAACACGGAAACAGGAAATCCGAAATAACCATTCGATAGCACACAAGGTAATGCACATCTCAGCCAAGTTTGGTCCTGAAATATGCAGTTTGAAGAAAGTTATTAGCCTCGCTGTCAAGAAATGTAGTTTGTGCTCGTCTTTGACTTAGAATAATTTCCGGCCAAATTGGTTATGCGACTCTCTGTAAGAGTGAATATAGATAAAAAATAAAAAAAAGTAACACAGAAACAGGAAATCCGAAATAACCATTCGATAGACCACAAGGTAATGCACATTTCAGCCAAGTTTGGTCCTGAAATATGCAGATTGAAGAAAGTTATTAGCCTCGCTGTCCAAAAAATGTATTTTGTGCCCATTTTTGACTTAGAATAATTTCCGGCCAAATTGTCTATGCGACTCTCTGTAAGAGTGAATATAGATTAAAAAGTAACACAGAAACAGGAAATCCGAAATAACCATTCGATAGAACACAAGGTAATGCACCTCTCAGCCAAGTTTGGTCCTGAAATATACAGTTTGAAGAAAATTATTAGCCTCGCTGTCAAGAAATGTAGTTTGTTCTCGTCTTTGACTTAGAATAATTTCCGGCCAAATTGGTTATGCGACTCTCTGTAAGAGTGAATATAGATAAAAAATAAAAAAAAGTAACACAGAAACAGGAAATCCGAAATAACCATTCGATAGACCACAAGGTAATGCACATCTCAGCCAAGTTTGGTCCTGAAATATGCAGTTTGAAGAAAGTTATTAGCCTCGCTGTCAAGAAATGTAGTTTGTGCTCGTCTTTTACTTAGAATAATTTCCGGCCAAATTGGCCATGCGACTCTCTGTAAGAGTGAATATAGATTAAAAAGTAACACAGAAACAGGAAATCCGAAATAACCATTCGATAGAACACAAGGTAATGCACATCTCAGCCAAGTTTGGTCCTGAAATATGCAGTTTGAAGAAAGTTATTAGCCTCGCTCTCAAGAAATGTAGTTTGTTCATGTCTTTGACTTAGAATAATTTCCGTGATTTTTTGCCAAATTGGCTATGCGGCTCTCTGTAAGAGTGAATATAGATTAAAAAGTAAGACAGATGGAAGAAATCCGAAATAACCATTTGATAGAACACAAGGTAATGCACATTTCAGCCAAGTTTGGTCCTGAAATATGCAGATTGAAGAAAGTTATTACCCTCGCTGTCCAAAAAATTTAGTTTGTGCTCATTTTTGACATAGAATAATTTACGGCCAAATTGACTATGCGAATCTCTCTATAAGTGAATATAGATTTAAAAGGAAGACAGATAGAGGAAATCCGAAATAACCATTCGATAGAACACAATGTAACGCACATCTCAGCCAAGTTTGGTCCTGAAATATGCAGTTTGAAGAAAGTTATTAGCCTCGCTGTCAAGAAATGTAGTTTGTGCTCGTCTTTGACTTAAAATAAGTTAAGGGATTTTTGTCCAAATTGGCTATGCGACTCTCTGTAAGAGTGAATATAGATTAAAAAGTAAGATAGAAAGAGGAAATCCGAAATAACCATTCGATAGAACACAAGGTAGTGCACATATCAGCAAAGTTTGGTCCTGAAATATGCAGTTTGAACAAAGTTATTAGCCTCGCTGTCAAGAAATGTAGTTTGTTCTCGTCTTTGACTGAGAATAATTTCCGTGATTTTTGGCCAAATTGGCTATGCGGCTCTCTGTAAGAGTGAATATAGATTAAAAAGTAAGACAGATGGAAGAAATCCGAAATAACCATTTGATAGAACACAAGGTAATGCACATTTCAGCCAAGTTTGGTCCTGAAATATGCAGATTGAAGAAAGTTATTACCCTCGCTGTCCAAAAAATGTAGTTTGTGCTCATTTTTGACATAGAATAATTTACGGCCAAATTGACTATGCGAATCTCTCTATGAGTGAATATAGATTTAAAAGGAAGACAGATAGAGGAAATCTGAAATAACCATTCGATAGAACACAATGTAACGCACATCTCAGCAAAGTTTGGTCCTGAAATATGCAGTTTGATGAAAGTTATTAGCCTCGCTGTCAAGAAATGTAGTTTGTGCTCGTCTTTGACTTAAAATAAGTTAAGGGATTTTTGTCCAAATTGGCTATGCGACTCTCTGTAAGAGTGAATATAGATTAAAAAGTAAGATAGAAAGAGGAAATCCGAAATAACCATTCGATAGAACACAAGGTAGTGCACATATCAGCAAAGTTTGGTCCTGAAATATGCAGTTTGAACAAAGTTATTAGCCTCGCTGTCAAGAAATGTAGTTTGTTCTCGTCTTTGACTTAGAATAATTTCCGGCCAAATTGGCTATGCGACTCTCTGTGAGAGTGAATATATATTAAATAGTAAGACAGATAGAGGAAATCCGAAATAACCATTCAATAGAACACAAGGTAATGCACCTCTCAGCCCAGTTTGGTCCTGAAATATGCAGTTTGATGACAGTTATTAGAATCGCTGTCAAAAAAATGTAGTTTGTACTCGTCTTTGACATAGAATAATTCCCGGCCAAATTGGCTATGCGACTCTCTGTAAGAGTAAATATAGATTAAAAAGTAACACAGATAGAGAAAATGAGAAATAACCATTCGATAGAACACAAGGTAATGCACATCTCAGCCAAGTTTGGTCCTGAAATATGCAGTTTGAACAAAGTTATTAGCCTCGCTGTCAAGAAATGTAGTTTGTTCTCGTCTTTGACTTAGAATAATTTCCGGCCAAATTGGCTATGCGACTCTCTGTAAGAGTGAATATAGATTAAAAAGTAACACAGATAGAGAACATGAGAAATAACCATTCGATAGAACACAAGGTATTGCACATCTCAGCCAAGTTTGGTCCTGAAATATGCAGATTGAAGAAAGTTATTAGCCTCGCTCTCAAGAAATGTAGTTTGTTCTCGTCTTTGACTTAGAATAACTTCCGTGATTTTTGGCCAAATTGGCTATGCGACTCTCTGTAAGAGTGAATATAGATTAAAAAGTAAGACAGATGGAGGAAATCCGAAATAACCATTTGATAGAACACAAGGTAATGCACATCTCAGCCAAGTTTGGTCCTGAAATATGCAGATTGAAGAAAGTTATTACCCTCGCTGTCAAAAAAATGTAGTTTGTGCTCATTTTTGACATAGAATAATTTACGGCCAAATTGACTATGCGAATCTCTCTATGAGTGAATATAGATTTAAAAGGAAGACAGATAGAGGAAATCCGAAATAACCATTCGATAGAACACAATGTAACGCACATCTCAGCCAAGTTTGGTCCTGAAATATGCAGTTTGAAGAAAGTTATTAGCCTCGCTGTCAAGAAATGTAGTTTGTGCTCGTCTTTGACTTAAAATAAGTTAAGGGATTTTTGTCCAAATTGGCTATGCGACTCTCTGTAAGAGTGAATATAGATTAAAAAGTAAGATAGAAAGAGGAAATCCGAAATAACCATTCGATAGAACACAAGGTAGTGCACATATCAGCAAAGTTTGGTCCTGAAATATGCAGTTTGAACAAAGTTATTAGCCTCGCTTTCAAGAAATGTAGTTTGTTCTCGTCTTTGACTTAGAATAATTTCCGGCCAAATTGGCTATGCGACTCTCTGTAAGAGTGAATATAGATTAAAAAGTAACACAGATAGAGAAAATGAGAAATAACCATTCGATAGAACACAAGGTAATGCACATCTCAGCGAAGTTTGGTCCTGAAATATGCAGATTGAAGAAAGTTATTAGCGTCGCTGTCAAGAAATGTAGTTTGTGCTCGTCTTTTACTTAGAATAATTTCCGGACAAATTGGCTATGCGACTCTCTGTAAGAGTGAATATAGATTAAAAAGTAACACAAAAACAGGAAATCCGAAATAACCATTCGATAGAACACAAGGTAATGCACATCTCAGCCAAGTTTGGTCCTGAAATATCCAGTTTGAAGAAAGTTATTAGCCTCGCTCTCAAGAAATGTAGTTTGTTCTCGTCTTTGACTTAAAATAATTTCCGTGATTTTTTGCCAAATTGGCTATGCGGCTCTCTGTAAGAGTGAATATAGATTAAAAAGTAAGACAGATGGAGGAAATCCGAAATAACCATTTGATAGAACACAAGGTAATGCACATTTCAGCCAAGTTTGGTCCTGAAATATGCAGATTGAAGAAAGTTATTACCCTCGCTGTCCAAAAAATGTAGTTTGTGCTCATTTTTGACATAGAATAATTTACGGCCAAATTGGCTATGCGAATCTCTCTATGAGTGAATATAGATTTAAAAGGAAGACGGATAGAGGAAATCGGAAATGGAACACAAGGTAACACACATCTCAGCCAAGTTTGGTCCTGAAATATGCAGATTGAAGAAAGTTATTAGCCTCGCTGTCAAGAAATGTAGTTTGTGCTCGTCTTTTACTTAGAATAATTTCCGGCCAAATTGGCTATGCGACTCTCTGTAAGAGTGAATATAGATTAAAAAGTAACACAGAAACAGGAAATCCGAAATAACCATTCGATAGAACACAAGGTAATGCACATCTCAGCCAAGTTTGGTCCTGAAATATGCAGATTGAAGCAAGTTATTAGCCTCGCTGTCAAGAAATGTAGTTTGTGCTCGTCTTTTACTTAGAATAATTTCCGGCCAAATTGGCTATGCGACTCTCTGTAAGAGTGAATATAGATTAAAAAGTAACACAAAAACAGGAAATCCGAAAAAACCATTCGATAGAACACAAGGTAATGCACATCTCAGCCAAGTTTGGTCCTGAAATATGCAGATTGAAGAAAGTTATTAGCCTCGCTGTCAAGAAATGTAGTTTGTGCTCGTCTTTTACTTAGAATAATTTCCGGCCAAATTGGCTATGCGACTCTCTGTAAGAGTGAATATAGATTAAAAAGTAACACAGAAACAGGAAATCGGAAATAACCATTCGATAGAACACAAGGTAATGCACATCTCAGCCAAGTTTGGTCCTGAAATATGCAGATTGAAGAAAGTTATTAGCCTCGCTGTCAAGAAATGTAGTTTGTGCTCGTCTTTTACTTAGAATAATTTCCGGCCAAATTGGCTATGCGACTCTCTGTAAGAGTGAATATAGATTAAAAAGTAACACAAAAACAGGAAATCCGAAATAACCATTCGATAGAACACAAGGTAATGCACATCTCAGCCAAGTTTGGTCCTGAAATATCCAGTTTGAAGAAAGTTATTAGCCTCGCTCTCAAGAAATGTAGTTTGTTCTCGTCTTTGACTTAGAATAATTTCCGTGATTTTTTGCCAAATTGGCTATGCGGCTCTCTGTAAGAGTGAATATAGATTAAAAAGAAAGACAGATGGAGGAAATCCGAAATAACCATTTGATAGAACACAAGGTAATGCACATTTCAGCCAAGTTTGGTCCTGAAATATGCAGATTGAAGAAAGTTATTACCCTCGCTGTCCAAAAAATGTAGTTTGTGCTCATTTTTGACATAGAATAATTTACGGCCAAATTGACTATGCGAATCTCTCTATGAGTGAATATAGATTTAAAAGGAAGACGGATAGAGGAAATCGGAAATGGAACACAAGGTAACGCACATCTCAGCCAAGTTTGGTCCTGAAATATGCAGATTGAAGAAAGTTATTAGCCTCGCTGTCAAGAAATGTAGTTTGTGCTCGTCTTTTACTTAGAATAATTTCCGGCCAAATTGGCTATGCGACTCTCTGTAAGAGTGAATATAGATTAAAAAGTAACACAAAAACAGGAAATCCGAAATAACCATTCGATAGAACACAAGGTAATGCACATCTCAGCCAAGTTTGGTCCTGAAATATCCAGTTTGAAGAAAGTTATTAGCCTCGCTCTCAAGAAATGTAGTTTGTTCTCGTCTTTGACTTAGAATAATTTCCGTGATTTTTTGCCAAATTGGCTATGCGGCTCTCTGTAAGAGTGAATATAGATTAAAAAGTACGACAGATGGAGGAAATCCGAAATAACCATTTGATAGAACACAAGGTAATGCACATTTCAGCCAAGTTTGGTCCTGAAATATGCAGATTGAAGAAAGTTATTACCCTCGCTGTCCAAAAAATGTAGTTTGTGCTCATTTTTGACATAGAATAATTTACGGCCAAATTGACTATGCGAATCTCTCTATGAGTGAATATAGATTTAAAAGGAAGACGGATAGAGGAAATCGGAAATGGAACACAAGGTAACGCACATCTCAGCCAAGTTTGGTCCTGAAATATGCAGTTTGAAGAAAGTTATTAGCCTCGCTGTCAAGAAATGTAGTTTGTGCTCGTCTTTGACTTAAAATAAGTTAAGGGATTTTTGTCCAAATTGGCTATGCGACTCTCAAGAAATGTAGTTTGTGCCTGTCTTTGAATGAGAATAATTTCCGGCCAAATTGGCTATGCGACTCTCTGTGAGAGTGAATATAAATTAAATAGTAAGACAGATAGAGGAAATCCGAAATAACCTTTCGATAGAACACAAGGTAATGAACCTCTCAGCCCAGTTTCGTCCTGAAATATGCAATTTGAAGAAAGTTATTAGCCTCGCTGTCAAGAAATGTAGTTTGTGCTCGTCTTTGACTTAGAATAATTTCCGGCCAAATTGGCTATGCGACTCTCTGTAAGAGTGAATATAGATTAAAAAGTAAGACAGATAGAGGACATTCGAAATAACCATTCGATAGAACACAAGGTAATGCACCTCTCAGCCAAGTTTGGTCCTGAAATATGCACTTTGCAGAAAGTTATTAGCCTCGCTGTCAAGAAATGTAGTTTGTGCTTGTCTTTGACTGAGAATAATTTCCGGCCAAATTGGCTATGCGACTCTCTGTAAGAGTGAATATAAATTAAATAGTAACACAGATAGAGAACATGAGAAATAACCATTCGATAGAACACAAGGTAATGCACATCTCAGCCACGTTTGGTCCTGAAATATGCAGATTGAAGAAAGTTATTAGCCTCGCTCTCAAGAAATGTAGTTTGTTCTCGTCTTTGACTTAGAATAATTTCCGTGATTTTTGGCCAAATTGGCTATGCGACTCTCTGTAAGAGTGAATATAGATTAAAAAGTAACACAGATAGAGAACATGAGAAATAACCATTCGATAGAACACAAGGTAATGCACATCTCAGCCAAGTTTGGTCCTGAAATATGCAGTTTGAAGAAAGTTATTAGCCTCGCTGTCAAGAAATGTAGTTTGTGCTCGTCTTTGACTTAAAATAAGTTAAGGGATTTTTGTCCAAATTGGCTATGCGACTCTCAAGAAATGTAGTTTGTGCCTGTCTTTGAATGAGAATAATTTCCGGCCAAATTGGCTATGCGACTCTCTGTGAGAGTGAATATAAATTAAATAGTAAGACAGATAGAGGAAATCCGAAATAACCTTTCGATAGAACACAAGGTAATGAACCTCTCAGCCCAGTTTCGTCCTGAAATATGCAATTTGAAGAAAGTTATTAGCCTCGCTGTCAAGAAATGTAGTTTGTGCTCGTCTTTGACTTAGAATAATTTCCGGCCAAATTGGCTATGCGACTCTCTGTAAGAGTGAATATAGATTAAAAAGTAAGACAGATAGAGGACATTCGAAATAACCATTCGATAGAACACAAGGTAATGCACCTCTCAGCCAAGTTTGGTCCTGAAATATGCACTTTGAAGAAAGTTATTAGCCTCGCTGTCAAGAAATGTAGTTTGTGCTTGTCTTTGACTGAGAATAATTTCCGGCCAAATTGGCTATGCGACTCTCTGTAAGAGTGAATATAAATTAAATAGTAACACAGATAGAGAACATGAGAAATAACCATTCGATAGAACACAAGGTAATGCACATCTCAGCCACGTTTGGTCCTGAAATATGCAGATTGAAGAAAGTTATTAGCCTCGCTCTCAAGAAATGTAGTTTGTTCTCGTCTTTGACTTAGAATAATTTCCGTGATTTTTGGCCAAATTGGCTATGCGACTCTCTGTAAGAGTGAATATAGATTAAAAAGTAACACAGATAGAGAACATGAGAAATAACCATTCGATAGAACACAAGGTAATGCACATCTCAGCCAAGTTTGGTCCTGAAATATGCAGTTTGAAGAAAGTTATTAGCCTCGCTGTCAAGAAATGTAGTTTGTGCTCGTCTTTGACTTAAAATAAGTTAAGGGATTTTTGTCCAAATTGGCTATGCGACTCTCAAGAAATGTAGTTTGTGCCTGTCTTTGAATGAGAATAATTTCCGGCCAAATTGGCTATGCGACTCTCTGTGAGAGTGAATATAAATTAAATAGTAAGACAGATAGAGGAAATCCGAAATAACCTTTCGATAGAACACAAGGTAATGAACCTCTCAGCCCAGTTTCGTCCTGAAATATGCAATTTGAAGAAAGTTATTAGCCTCGCTGTCAAGAAATGTAGTTTGTGCTCGTCTTTGACTTAGAATAATTTCCGGCCAAATTGGCTATGCGACTCTCTGTAAGAGTGAATATAGATTAAAAAGTAAGACAGATAGAGGACATTCGAAATAACCATTCGATAGAAAACAAGGTAATGCACCTCTCAGCCAAGTTTGGTCCTGAAATATGCACTTTGAAGAAAGTTATTAGCCTCGCTGTCAAGAAATGTAGTTTGTGCTTGTCTTTGACTGAGAATAATTTCCGGCCAAATTGGCTATGCGACTCTCTGTAAGAGTGAATATAAATTAAATAGTAACACAGATAGAGAACATGAGAAATAACCATTCGATAGAACACAAGGTAATGCACATCTCAGCCACGTTTGGTCCTGAAATATGCAGATTGAAGAAAGTTATTAGCCTCGCTCTCAAGAAATGTAGTTTGTTCTCGTCTTTGACTTAGAATAATTTCCGTGATTTTTGGCCAAATTGGCTATGCGACTCTCTGTAAGAGTGAATATAGATTAAAAAGTAACACAGATAGAGAACATGAGAAATAACCATTCGATAGAACACAAGGTAATGCACATCTCAGCCAAGTTTGGTCCTGAAATATGCAGTTTGAAGAAAGTTATTAGCCTCGCTGTCAAGAAATGTAGTTTGTGCTCGTCTTTGACTTAAAATAAGTTAAGGGATTTTTGTCCAAATTGGCTATGCGACTCTCAAGAAATGTAGTTTGTGCCTGTCTTTGAATGAGAATAATTTCCGGCCAAATTGGCTATGCGACTCTCTGTGAGAGTGAATATAAATTAAATAGTAAGACAGATAGAGGAAATCCGAAATAACCTTTCGATAGAACACAAGGTAATGAACCTCTCAGCCCAGTTTCGTCCTGAAATATGCAATTTGAAGAAAGTTATTAGCCTCGCTGTCAAGAAATGTAGTTTGTGCTCGTCTTTGACTTAGAATAATTTCCGGCCAAATTGGCTATGCGACTCTCTGTAAGAGTGAATATAGATTAAAAAGTAAGACAGATAGAGGACATTCGAAATAACCATTCGATAGAACACAAGGTAATGCACCTCTCAGCCAAGTTTGGTCCTGAAATATGCACTTTGCAGAAAGTTATTAGCCTCGCTGTCAAGAAATGTAGTTTGTGCTTGTCTTTGACTGAGAATAATTTCAGGCCAAATTGGCTATGCGACTCTCTGTAAGAGTGAATATAAATTAAATAGTAACACAGATAGAGAACATGAGAAATAACCATTCGATAGAACACAAGGTAATGCACATCTCAGCCACGTTTGGTCCTGAAATATGCAGATTGAAGAAAGTTATTAGCCTCGCTCTCAAGAAATGTAGTTTGTTCTCGTCTTTGACTTAGAATAATTTCCGTGATTTTTGGCCAAATTGGCTATGCGACTCTCTGTAAGAGTGAATATAGATTAAAAAGTAACACAGATAGAGAACATGAGAAATAACCATTCGATAGAACACAAGGTAATGCACATCTCAGCCAAGTTTGGTCCTGAAATATGCAGATTGAAGAAAGTTATTAGCCTCGCTGTCAAGAAATGTAGTTTGTGCTCGTCTTTTACTTATAATAATTTCCGGCCAAATTGGCTATGCGACTCTCTGTAAGAGTGAATATAGATTAAAAAGTAACACAGAAACAGGAAATCCGAAATAACCATTCGATAGAACACAAGGTAATGCACGTTTCAGCCAAGTTTGGTCCTGAAATATGCAGATTGAAGAAAGTTATTAGCCTCGCTGTCCAAAAAATGTATTTTGTGCTCATTTTTGACTTAGAATAATTTCCGGCCAAATTGGCTATGCGACTCTCTGTAAGAGTGAATATAGATTAAAAAGTAACACAGAAACAGGAAATCCGAAATAACCATTCGATAGAACACAAGGTAATGCACATCTCAGCCAAGTTTGGTCCTGAAATATGCAGTTTGAAGAAAGTTATTAGCCTCGCTGTCAAGAAATGTAGTTTGTTCTCGTCTTTGACTTAGAATAATTTCCGGCCAAATTGGCTATGCGACTCTCTGTAAGAGTGAATATAGATTAAAAAGTAACACAGAAACAGGAAATCCGAAATAACCATTCAATAGAACACAAGGTAATGCACATCTCAGCCAAGTTTGGTCCTGAAATATGCAGATTGAAGAAGTTATTAGCCTCGCTGTCAAGAAATGTAGTTTGTGCTCGTCTTTTACTTCGAATAATTTCCGGCCAAATTGGCTATGCGACTCTCTGTAAGATTGAATATAGATTAAAAAGTAACACAGAAACAGGAAATCCGAAATAACCATTCGATAGAACACAAGGTAATGCACATCTCAGCCAAGTTTGGTCCTGAAATATGCAGATTGAAGAAAGTTAGTAGCCTCGCTGTCAAGAAATGTAGTTTGTGCTCGTCTTTTACTTAGAATAATTTCCGGCCAAATTGGCTATGCGACTCTCTGTAAGAGTGAATATAGATTAAAAAGTAACACAAAAACAGGAAATCCGAAATAACCATTCGATAGAACACAAGGTAATGCACATCTCAGCCAAGTTTGGTCCTGAAATATGCAAATTGAAGAAAGTTATTAGCCTCGCTGTCAAGAAATGTAGTTTGTGCTCGTCTTTTACTTAGAATAATTTCCGGCCAAATTGGCTATGCGACTCTCTGTAAGAGTGAATATAGATTAAAAAGTAACACAGAAACAGGAAATCCGAAATAACCATTCGATAGAACACAAGGTAATGCACATCTCAGCCAAGTTTGGTCCTGAAATATGCAGATTGAAGAAAGTTATTAGCCTCGCTGTCAAGAAATGTAGTTTGTGCTCGTCTTTTACTTAGAATAATTTCCGGCCAAATTGGCTATGCGACTCTCTGTAAGAGTGAATATAGATTAAAAAGTAACACAAAAACAGGAAATCCGAAATAACCATTCGATAGAACACAAGGTAATGCACATCTCAGCCAAGTTTGGTCCTGAAATATCCAGTTTGAAGAAAGTTATTAGCCTCGCTCTCAAGAAATGTAGTTTGTTCTCGTCTTTGACTTAGAATAATTTCCGTGATTTTTTGCCAAATTGGCTATGCGGCTCTCTGTAAGAGTGAATATAGATTAAAAAGTAAGACAGATGGAGGAAATCCGAAATAACCATTTGATAGAACACAAGGTAATGCACATTTCAGCCAAGTTTGGTCCTGAAATATGCAGATTGAAAAAAGTTATTACCCTCGCTGTCCAAAAAATGTAGTTTGTGCTCATTTTTGACATAGAATAATTTACGGCCAAATTGACTATGCGAATCTCTCTATGAGTGAATATAGATTTAAAAGGAAGACGGATAGAGGAAATCGGAAATGGAACACAAGGTAACGCACATCTCAGCCAAGTTTGGTCCTGAAATATGCAGTTTGAAGAAAGTTATTAGCCTCGCTGTCAAGAAATGTAGTTTGTGCTCGTCTTTGACTTAAAATAAGTTAAGGGATTTTTGTCCAAATTGGCTATGCGACTCTCAAGAAATGTAGTTTGTGCCTGTCTTTGAATGAGAATAATTTCCGGCCAAATTGGCTATGCGACTCTCTGTGAGAGTGAATATAAATTAAATAGTAAGACAGATGGAGGAAATCCGAAATAATCATTTGATAGAACACAAGGTAATGCACATTTCAGCCAAGTTTGGTCCTGAAATATGCAGATTGAAGAAAGTTATTACCCTCGCTGTCCAAAAAATTTAGTTTGTGCTCATTTTTGACATAGAATAATTTACGGCCAAATTGACTATGCGAATCTCTCTATGAGTGAATATAGATTTAAAAGGAAGACAGATAGAGGAAATCCGAAATAACCATTCGATAGAACACAATGTAACGCACATCTCAGCCAAGTTTGGTCCTGAAATATGCAGTTTGAAGAAAGTTATTAGCCTCGCTGTCAAGAAATGTAGTTTGTGCTCGTCTTTGACTTAAAATAAGTTAAGGGATTTTTGTCCAAATTGGCTATGCGACTCTCTGTAAGAGTGAATATAGATTAAAAAGTAACACAGAAACAGGAAATCCGAAATAACCATTCAATAGAACACAATAAAATGCACATCTCAGCCAAGTTTGGTCCTGAAAAATGCAGTTTGAAGAAAGTTATTAGCCTCGCTGTCAAGAAATGTAGTTTGTGCCTGTCTTTGAATGAGAATAATTTCCGGCCAAATTGGCTATGCGACTCTCTGTGAGAGTGAATATAAATTAAATAGTAAGACAGATAGAGGAAATCCGAAATAACCTTTCGATAGAACACAAGGTAATGAACCTCTCAGCCCAGTTTCGTCCTGAAATATGCATTTTGAAGAAAGTTATTAGCCTCGGTGTCAAGAAATGTAGTTTGTGCTCGTCTTTGACTTAGAATAATTTCCGGCCAAATTGGCTATGCGACTCTCTGTAAGAGTGAATATAAATTAAATAGTAAGACAGATAGAGGAAATCCGCAATAACCATTCGATAGAAATCAAGGTAATGCACCTCTCAGCCAAGTTTGGTCCTGAAATATGCACTTTGCAGAAAGTTATTAGCCTCGCTGTCAAGAAATGTAGTTTGTGCTTGTCTTTGACTGAGAATAATTTCCGGCCAAATTGGCTATGCGACTCTCTGTAAGAGTGAATATATATTAAAAAGTAAGACAGATAGAGGAAATCCGCAATAACCTTTCGATAGAACACAAGGTAATGAACATCTCAGCCAAGTTTGGTCCTGAAATATGCAGTTTGAAGAAAGTTATTAGCCTCGCTCTCAAGAAATGGAGTTTGTTCTCGTCTTTGACTTAAAATAAGTTAAGGGATTTTTGTCCAAATTGGCTATGCGACTCTCTGTAAGAGTGAATATAGATTAAAAAGTATGATAGAAAGAGGAAATTCGAAATAACCATTCGATAGAACACAAGGTAGTGCACATATCAGCAAAGTTTTTTCCTGAAATATGCAGTTTGAACAAAGTTATTAGCCTCGCTGTCAAGAAATGTAGTTTGTTCTCGTCTTTGACTTAGAATAATTTCCGGCCAAATTGGCTATGCGACTCTCTGTAAGAGTGAATATAGATTAAAAAGTAACACAGATAGAGAACATGAGAAATAAACATTCGATAGAACACAAGGTAATGCACATCTCAGCCACGTTTGGTCCTGAAATATGCAGTTTGAACAAAGTTATTAGCCTCGCTGTCAAGAAATGTAGTTTGTTCTCGTCTTTGACTTAGAATAATTTCCGGCCAAATTGGCTATGCGACTCTCTGTAAAAGTGAATATAGATTTAAAAGTAACACAGATAGAGGAAATCCGAAATAACCATTCGATAGAACACAAGGTAATGCACATTTCAGCCAAGTTTGGTCCTGAAATATGCAGATTGAAGAAAGTTATTAGCCTCGCTGTCCAAAAATGTATTTTGTGCTCATTTTTTACTTAGAATAATTTCCGGCCAAATTGTCTATGCGACTCTCTGTAAGAGTGAATATAGATTAAAAAGTAACACAGAAACAGGAAATCCGAAATAACCATTCGATAGAACACAAGGTAATGCACATCTCAGCCCAGTTTGGTCCTGAAATATACAGTTTGAAGAAAGTTATTAGCCTCGCTGTCAAGAAATGTAAATTATTCTCGTCTTTGACTTAGAATAATTTCCGGCCAAATTGGTTATGCGACTCTCTGTAAGAGTGAATATAGATTAAAAAGTAACACAGAAACAGGAAATCCGAAATAACCATTCGATAGAACACAAGGTAATGCACATCTCAGCCAAGTTTGGTCCTGAAATATGCAGATTGAAGAAAGTTATTAGCCTCGCTGTCAAGAAATGTAGTTTTACTCGTCTTTTACTTAGAATAATTTCCCGCCAAATTGGCTATGCGACTCTCTGTAAGAGTGAATATAGATTAAAAAGTAACACAAAAACAGGAAATCCGAAATAACCATTCGATAGAACACAAGGTAATGCACATCTCAGCCAAGTTTGGTCCTGAAATATGCAGTTTGAAGAAAGTTATTAGCCTCGCTCTCAAGAAATGGAGTTTGTTCTCGTCTTTGACTTAGAATAATTTACGTGATTTTTGGCCAAATTGGATATGCGGCTCTCTGTAAGAGTGAATATAGATTAAAAAGTAAGACAGATGGAGGAAATCCGAAATAACCATTTGATAGAACACAAGGTAATGCACATTTCAGCCAAGTTTGGTCCTGAAATATGCAGATTGAAGAAAGTTATTACCCTCGCTGTCCAAAAAATGTAGTTTGTGCTCATTTTTGACATAGAATAATTTACGGCCAAATTGACTATGCGAATCTCTCTATGAGTGAATATAGATTTAAAAGGAAGACAGATAGAGGAAATCCGAAATAACCATTCGATAGAACACAATGTAACGCACATCTCAGCCAAGTTTGGTCCTGAAATATGCAGTTTGAAGAAAGTTATTAGCCTCGCTGTCAAGATATGTAGTTTGTGCTCGTCTTTGACTTAAAATAAGTTAAGGGATTTTTGTCCAAATTGGCTATGCGACTCTCTGTAAGAGTGAATATAGATTAAAAAGTATGATAGAAAGAGGAAATTCGAAATAACCATTCGATAGAACACAAGGTAATGCACATTTCAGCCAAGTTTGGTCCTGAAATATGCAGATTGAAGAAAGTTATTACCCTCGCTGTCCAAAAAATGTAGTTTGTGCTCATTTTTGACATAGAATAATTTACGGCCAAATTGACTATGCGAATCTCTGTAAGAGTGAATATAGATTAAAAAGTAACACAAAAACAGGAAATCCGAAATAACCATTCGATAGAACACAAGGCAATGCACATTTCAGCCAAGTTTGGTCCTGAAATATACAGTTTGAAGAAAGTTATTAGCCTCGCTGTCAAGAAATGTAAATTATTCTCGTCTTTGACTTAGAATAATTTCCCGCCAAATTGGTTATGCGACTCTCTGTAAGAGTGAATATAGATTAAAAAGTAACACAGAAACAGGAAATCCGAAATAACCATTCGATAGAACACAAGGTAATGCACATCTCAGCCAAGTTTGGTCCTGAAATATGCAGATTGAAGAAAGTTATTAGCCTCGCTGTCAAGAAATGTAGTTTGTGCTCGTCTTTTACTTAGAATAATTTCCGGCCAAATTGGCTATGCGACTCTCTGTAAGAGTGAATATAGATTAAAAAGTAACACAAAAACAGGAAATCCGAAATAACCATTCGATAGAACACAAGGTAATGCACATCTCAGCCCAGTTTGGTCCTGAAATATGCAGATTGAAGAAAGTTATTAGCCTCGCTGTCAAGAAATGTAGTTTGTGCTCGTCTTTTACTTAGAATAATTTCCGGCCAAATTGGCTATGCGACTCTCTGTAAGAGTGAATATAGATTAAAAAGTAAGACAGATAGAGGACATTCGAAATAACCATTCGATAGAACACAAGGTAATGCACCTCTCAGCCAAGTTTGGTCCTGAAATATGCACTTTGCAGAAAGTTATTAGCCTCGCTGTCAAGAAATGTAGTTTGTGCTTGTCTTTGACTTAGAATAATTTCCGGCCAAATTGGCTATGCGACTCTCTGTAAGAGTGAATATAGATTAAAAAGTAACACAAAAACAGGAAATCCGAAATAACCATTCGATAGAACACAAGGTAATGCACATCTCAGCCAAGTTTGGTCCTGAAATATGCAGTTTGAAGAAAGTTATTAGCCTCGCTTTCAAGAAATGTAGTTTGTTCTCGTCTTTGACTAAGACTAATTTCAGTGATTTTTGGCCAAATTGGCTATGCGGCTCTCTGTAAGAGTGAATATAAATTAAATAGTAAGACAGATAGAAGAAATCCGCAATAACCATTCGATAGAACTCAAGGTAATGAACATCTCAGCCAGGTTTGGTCCTGAAATATGCAGTTTGATGACACTTATTAGCCTCGCTGTAGAAAACATGTAGTTTGTGCTCGTCCTTGACTTAGAATAATTTCCGGACAAATTGGCTATGCGACTCTCTGTGAGAGTGAATATAAATTAAAAATTCAGACAGATAGAGGAAATCCGAAATAACCATTCGATAGAACACAAGGTAATGAACCTCTCAGCCCAGTTTGGTCCTGAAATATGCAATTTGAAGAAAGTTATTATCCTCGCTGTCAAGAAATGTAGTTTGTGCTCATCTTTGACTTAGAATAATTTCCGGCCAAATTGGCTATGCGACTCTCTCTGAGAGTGAATATAAATTAAATAGTAAGACAGATAGAGGAAATCCGAAATAACCATTCGATAGAACACAAGGTAATGCACCTCTCAGCCAAGTTTGGTCCTGAAATATGCACTTTGCAGAAAGTTATTAGCCTCGCTGTCAAGAAATGTAGTTTGTGCTTGTCTTTGACTTAGAATAATTTCCGGCCAAATTGGCTATGCGACTCTCTGTAAGAGTGAATATAAATTAAATAGTAAGACAGATAGAGGAAATCCGCAATAACCATTCGATAGAACTCAAGGTAATGAACATCTCAGCCAGGTTTGGTCCTGAAATATGCAGTTTGATGACACTTATTAGCCTCGCTGTAGAAAACATGTAGTTTGTGCTCGTCCTTGACTTAGAATAATTTCCGGACAAATTGACTATGCGACTCTCTGTAAGAGTGAATATATATTAAAAAGTAAGACAGATAGAGGAAATTCTAAATAACCATTCAATAGAACACAAGGTAATGCACCTCTCAGCCCAGTTTGGTCCTGAAATATGCAATTTGAAGAAAGTTATTAGCCTCGCTGTCAAGAAATGTAGTTTGTACTCGTCTTTGACATTGAATAATTCCCGGCCAAATTGACTAAGCGACTCTCTGTAAGAGTGAATAAAGATTAAAAAGTAAGACAGATAGAGGAAATTCGAAATAACCTTTCGATAGAACACAAGGTAATGAACATCTCAGCCAAATTCTGTCCTGAAAAATGCATTTTGATGACATTTATAAGCCTCGCTGTAGAAACAATGTAGTGTGTGCTCGTCCTTGACTTAGAATAATTTCCGGACTAATTGGCTATGCGACTCTCTGTGAGAGTGAATATAAATTAAATAGTAAGACAGATAGAGGAAATCCGAAATAACCATTCAATAGAACACAAGGTAATGCACATCTCAGCCAAGTTTGGTCCTGAAATATGCAGTTTGAAGAAAGTTATTAGCCTCGCTGTCAAGAAATGTAGTTTGTGCTTGTCTTTGACTGAGAATAATTTCCGGCCAAATTGGGTATGCGACTCTCTGTAAGAGTGAATATAGATTAAATAGTAAGACAGATAGAGGAAATCCGAAATAACCATTCGAAAGAACACAAGGTAATGAACATCTCAGCCCAGTTTGGTCCTGAAATATGCAGTTTGATGACAGTTATTAGCCTCGCTGTCAAGAAATGTAGTTTGTACTCGTATTTGACTGATAATAATTTCCGGCCAAATTGGCTATGCGACTCTCTGTAAGAGTGAATATAAATTAAATAGTAAGACAGATAGAGGAAATTCGAAATAACCATTCGTTAGAACACAATGTAATGAACATCTCAGCCAAGTTTGGTCCTGAAATATGCAGTTTGATGACAGTTATTAGCCTCGCTGTCAAGAAATGTAGCTTGTGCTCGTCTTTGACTTAGAATAATATCCGGACAAATTGGCTATGCGACTCTCTGTGAGAGTGAATATAAATTAAAAATTCAGACAGATAGAGGAAATCCGAAATAACCATTCGATAGAACACAAGGTAATGAACCTCTCAGCCCAGTTTGGTCCTGAAATATGCAATTTGAAGAAAGTTATTATCCTCGCTGTCAAGAAATGTAGTTTGTGCTCATCTTTGACTTAGAATAATTTCCGGCCAAATTGGCTATGCGACTCTCTCTGAGAGTGAATATAAATTAAATAGTAAGACAGATAGAGGAAATCCGAAATAACCATTCGATAGAACACAAGGTAATGCACCTCTCAGCCAAGTTTGGTCCTGAAATATGCACTTTGCAGAAAGTTATTAGCCTCGCTGTCAAGAAATGTAGTTTGTGCTTGTCTTTGACTTAGAATAATTTCCGGCCAAATTGGCTATGCGACTCTCTGTAAGAGTGAATATAAATTAAATAGTAAGACAGATAGAGGAAATCCGCAATAACCATTCGATAGAACTCAAGGTAATGAACATCTCAGCCAGGTTTGGTCCTGAAATATGCAGTTTGATGACACTTATTAGCCTCGCTGTAGAAAACATGTAGTTTGTACTCGTCTTTGACATAGAATAATTCCCGGCCAAATTGACTATGCGACTATCTGTAAGAGTGAATATATATTAAAAAGTAAGACAGATAGAGGAAATTCTAAATAACCATTCAATAGAACACAAGGTAATGCACCTCTCAGCCCAGTTTGGTCCTGAAATATGCAATTTGAAGAAAGTTATTAGCCTCGCTGTCAAGAAATGTAGTTTGTACTCGTCTTTGACATTGAATAATTCCCGGCCAAATTGACTAAGCGACTCTCTGTAAGAGTGAATAACGATTAAAAAGTAAGACAGATAGAGGAAATTCGAAATAACCTTTCGATAGAACACAAGGTAATGAACATCTCAGCCAAATTCTGTCCTGAAAAATGCATTTTGATGACACTTATTAGCCTCGCTGTAGAAACAATGTAGTGTGTGCTCGTCCTTGACTTAGAATAATTTCCGGACTAATTGGCTATGCGACTCTCTGTGAGAGTGAATATAAATTAAATAGTAAGACAGATAGAGGAAATCCGAAATAACCATTCAATAGAACACAAGGTAATGCACATCTCAGCCAAGTTTGGTCCTGAAATATGCAGTTTGAAGAAAGTTATTAGCCTCGCTGTCAAGAAATGTAGTTTGTGCTTGTCTTTGACTGAGAATAATTTCCGGCCAAATTGGGTATGCGACTCTCTGTAAGAGTGAATATAGATTAAATAGTAAGACAGATAGAGGAAATCCGAAATAACAATTCGAAAGAACACAAGGTAATGAACATCTCAGCCCAGTTTGGTCCTGAAATATGCAGTTTGATGACAGTTATTAGCCTCGCTGTCAAGAAATGTAGTTTGTACTCGTATTTGACTGATAATAATTTCCGGCCAAATTGGCTATGCGACTCTCTGTAAGAGTGAATATAAATTAAATAGTAAGACAGATAGAGGAAATTCGAAATAACCATTCGTTAGAACACAATGTAATGAACATCTCAGCCAAGTTTGGTCCTGAAATATGCAGTTTGATGACAGTTATTAGCCTCGCTGTCAAGAAATGTAGTTTGTGCTCGTCTTTGACTTAGAATAATATCCGGACAAATTGGCTATGCGACTCTCTGTGAGAGTGAATATAAATTAAAAATTCAGACAGATAGAGGAAATCCGAAATAACCATTCGATAGAACACAAGGTAATGAACCTCTCAGCCCAGTTTGGTCCTGAAATATGCAATTTGAAGAAAGTTATTATCCTCGCTGTCAAGAAATGTAGTTTGTGCTCATCTTTGACTTAGAATAATTTCCGGCCAAATTGGCTATGCGACTCTCTCTGAGAGTGAATATAAATTAAATAGTAAGACAGATAGAGGAAATCCGAAATAACCATTCGATAGAACACAAGGTAATGCACCTCTCAGCCGAGTTTGGTCCTGAAATATGCACTTTGCAGAAAGTTATTAGCCTCGCTGTCAAGAAATGTAGTTTGTGCTTGTCTTTGACTTAGAATAATTTCCGGCCAAATTGGCTATGCGACTCTCTGTAAGAGTGAATATAAATTAAATAGTAAGACAGATAGAGGAAATCCGCAATAACCATTCGATAGAACTCAAGGTAATGAACATCTCAGCCAGGTTTGGTCCTGAAATATGCAGTTTGATGACACTTATTAGCCTCGCTGTAGAAAACATGTAGTTTGTGCTCGTCCTTGACTTAGAATAATTTCCGGACAAATTGGCTATGCGACTCTCTGTGAGAGTGAATATATATTAAATAGTAAGACAGATAGAGGAAATCCGAAATAACCATTCAATAGAACACAATTTAATGCACCTCTCAGCCCAGTTTGGTCCTGAAATATGCAGTTTGATGACAGTTATTAGAATCGCTGTCAAAAAAATGTAGTTTGTACTCGTCTTTGACATAGAATAATTCCCGGCCAAATTGACTATGCGACTCTCTGTAAGAGTGAATATATATTAAAAAGTAAGACAGATAGAGGAAATTCTAAATAACCATTCAATAGAACACAAGGTAATGCACCTCTCAGCCCAGTTTGGTCCTGAAATATGCAATTTGAAGAAAGTTATTAGCCTCGCTGTCAAGAAATGTAGTTTGTACTCGTCTTTGACATTGAATAATTCCCGGCCAAATTGACTAATCGACTCTCTGTAAGAGTGAATAAAGATTATAAAGTAAGACAGATAGAGGAAATTCGAAATAACCTTTCGATAGAACATAAGGTAATGAACATCTCAGCCAAATTCTGTCCTGAAAAATGCATTTTGATGACACTTATTAGCCTCGCTGTAGAAACAATGTAGTGTGTGCTCGTCCTTGACTTAGAATAATTTCCGGACTAATTGGCTATGCGACTCTCTGTGAGAGTGAATATAAATTAAATAGTAAGACAGATAGAGGAAATCCGAAATAACCATTCAATAGAACACAAGGTAATGCACATCTCAGCCAAGTTTGGTCCTGAAATATGCAGTTTGAAGAAAGTTATTAGCCTCGCTGTCAAGAAATGTAGTTTGTGCTTGTCTTTGACTGAGAATAATTTCCGGCCAAATTGGGTATGCGACTCTCTGTAAGAGTGAATATAAATTAAATAGTAAGACAGATAGAGGAAATCCGAAATAACCATTCGAAAGAACACAAGGTAATGAACATCTCAGCCCAGTTTGGTCCTGAAATATGCAGTTTGATGACAGTTATTAGCCTCGCTGTCAAGAAATGTAGTTTGTACTCGTATTTGACTGATACTAATTTCCGGCCAAATTGGCTATGCGACTCTCTGTAAGAGTGAATATAAATTAAATAGTAAGACAGATAGAGGAAATTCGAAATAACCATTCGTTAGAACACAATGTAATGAACATCTCAGCCAAGTTTGGTCCTGAAATATGCAGTTTGATGACAGTTATTAGCCTCGCTGTCAAGAAATGTAGTTTGTGCTCATCTTTGACTTAGAATAATTTCCGGCCAAATTGGCTATGCGACTCTCTCTGAGAGTGAATATAAATTAAATAGTAAGACAGATAGAGGAAATCCGAAATTACCATTCGAAAGAACACAAGGTAGTGAACATCTCAGCTAAGTTTGTTCCTGAAATATGCAGTTTGATGACAGTTATTAGCCTCGCTGGCAAGAAATGTAGTTTGTGCTCGTCTTTGACTTAGAATAATTTCCGGCCAAATTGGCTATGCGACTCTCTGTAAGAGTGAATATAATTTAAATAGTAAGACAGATAGAGGAAATCCGAAATAACCATTCGAAAGAACACAAGGTAATGAACATCTCAGCCAAGTTTGGTCCTGAAATATGCAGTTTGATGACAGTTATTAGCATCGCTGTCAAGAAATGTAGTTTGTACTCCTCTTTGACTGATAATAATTTCCGGCCAAATTGGCTATGCGACTCTCTGTAAGAGTGAATATAAATTAAATAGTAAGACAGATAGAGGAAATTCGAAATAACCATTCGTTAGAACACAATGTAATGAACATCTCAGCCAAGTTTGGTCCTGAAATATGCAGTTTGATAACAGTTATTAGCCTCGCTGTCAAGAAATGTAGTTTGTGCTCGTCTTTGACTTAGAATAATATTCGGACAAATTGGCTATGCGACTCTCTGTGAGAGTGAATATAAATTAAAAAGTCAGACAGATAGAGAAAGTCCGAAATAACCATTCGATAGAACACAAGGTAATGAACCTCTCAGCCCAGTTTGGTCCTGAAATATGCAATTTGAAGAAAGTTATTATCCTCGCTGTCAAGAAATGTAGTTTGTGCTCATCTTTGACTTAGAATAATTTCCGGCCAAATTGGCTATGCGACTCTCTCTGAGAGTGAATATAAATTAAATAGAAAGACAGATAGAGGAAATCCGAAATTACCATTCGAAAGAACACAAGGTAGTGAACATCTCAGCTAAGTTTGTTCCTGAAATATGCAGTTTGATGACAGTTATTAGCCTCGCTGTCAAGAAATGTAGTTTGTGCTCGTCTTTGACTGAGAATAATTTCCGGCCAAATTGGCTATGCGACTCTCTGTAAGAGTGAATATAATTTAAATAGTAAGACAGATAGAGGAACTCCGAAATAACCATTAGATAGAACACAAGGTAATGCACCTCTCAGCCAAGTTTGGTCCTGAAATATGCAGTTTGAAGAAAGTTATTAGCCTCGCTGTCAAGAAATGTAGTTTGTACTCGTCTTTGACTTAGAATAATTTCCTGCCAAATTGGCTATGCGACTCTCTGTAAGAGTGAATATAGATTAAAAAAAAAGTAAGACAGATAGAGGAAATTCGAAATAACCATTCGATAGAACACAAGGTAATGCACCTCTCAGCCCAGTTTGGTCCTGAAATATGCAGTTTGAAGAGAGTTATTAGCCTCGCTGTCAAGAAATATAGTTTGTGCCTGTCTTTGACTGAGAATAATTTTCGGCCAAATTGGCTATGCGACTCTCTGTGAGAGTGAATATAAATTAAAGAGTAAGACAGATAGAGGAAATTCGAAATAACCTTTCGATAGAACACAAGGTAATGAACATCACAGCCAAGTTTGGTCCTGAAATATGCAGTTTGAAGAAAGTTATTAGCCTCGCTGTCAAGAAATGTAGTTTGTACTCGTCTTTGACTTAGAATAATTTCCTGCCAAATTGGCTATGCGACTCTCTGTAAGAGTGAATATAGATTAAAAAGTAACACAAAAACAGGAAATCCGAAATAACCATTCGATAGAACACAAGGTAATGCACATTTTAGCCAAGTTTGGTCCTGAAATATGCAAATTGAAGAAAGTTATTAGCCTCGCTGTCAAGAAATGTAGTTTGTGCTCGTCTTTTACTTAGAATAATTTCCGGCCAAATTGGCTATGCGACTCTCTGTAAGAGTGAATATAGATTAAAAAGTAACACAAAAACAGGAAATCCGAAATAACCATTCGATAGAACACAAGGTAATGCACATCTCAGCCAAGTTTGGTCCTGAAATATGCAGTTTGAAGAAAGTTATTAGCCTCGTTCTCAAGAAATGGAGTTTGTTCTCGTCTTTGACTTAGAATAATTTCCGTGATTTTTGGCCAAATTGGCTATGCGGCTCTCTGTAAGAGTGAATATAGATTAAAAAGTAAGACAGATGGAGGAAATCCGAAATAACCATTTGATAGAACACAAGGTAATGCACCTCTCAGCCCAGTTTGGTCCTGAAATATGCAGTTTGAAGAGAGTTATTAGCCTCGCTGTCAAGAAATATAGTTTGTGCCTGTCTTTGACTGAGAATAATTTTCGGCCAAATTGGCTATGCGACTCTCTGTGAGAGTGAATATAAATTAAAGAGTAAGACAGATAGAGGAAATTCGAAATAACCTTTCGATAGAACACAAGGTAATGAACATCACAGCCAAGTTTGGTCCTGAAATATGCAGTTTGAAGAAAGTTATTAGCCTCGCTGTCAAGAAATGTAGTTTGTACTCGTCTTTGACTTAGAATAATTTCCTGCCAAATTGGCTATGCGACTCTCTGTAAGAGTGAATATAGATTAAAAAGTAACACAAAAACAGGAAATCCGAAATAACCATTCGATAGAACACAAGGTAATGCACATTTTAGCCAAGTTTGGTCCTGAAATATGCAAATTGAAGAAAGTTATTAGCCTCGCTGTCAAGAAATGTAGTTTGTGCTCGTCTTTTACTTAGAATAATTTCCGGCCAAATTGGCTATGCGACTCTCTGTAAGAGTGAATATAGATTAAAAAGTAACACAAAAACAGGAAATCCGAAATAACCATTCGATAGAACACAAGGTAATGCACATCTCAGCCAAGTTTGGTCCTGAAATATGCAGTTTGAAGAAAGTTATTAGCCTCGTTCTCAAGAAATGGAGTTTGTTCTCGTCTTTGACTTAGAATAATTTCCGTGATTTTTGGCCAAATTGGCTATGCGGCTCTCTGTAAGAGTGAATATAGATTAAAAAGTAAGACAGATGGAGGAAATCCGAAATAACCATTTGATAGAACACAAGGTAATGCACCTCTCAGCCCAGTTTGGTCCTGAAATATGCAGTTTGAAGAAAGTTATTAGCCTCGCTGTCAAGAAATGTAGTTTGTGCCTGTCTTTGACTGAGAATAATTTTCGGCCAAATTGGCTATGCGACTCTCTGTGAGAGTGAATATAAATTAAAGAGTAAGACAGATAGAGGAAATTCGAAATAACATTTCGATAGAACACAAGGTAATGAACATCACAGCCAAGTTTGGTCCTGAAATATGCAGATTGAAGAAAGTTATTAGCCTCGCTGTCAAGAAATGTAGTTTGTGCTCGTCTTTGACTTAGAATAATTTCCGGCCAAATTGGCTATGCGACTCTCTGTAAGAGTGAATATAGATTAAAAAGTAACACAAAAACAGGAAATCCGAAATAACCATTCGATAGAACACAAGTTAATGCACATCTCAGCCAAGTTTGGTCCTGAAATATGCAGATTGAAGAAAGTTATTAGCCTCGCTGTCCAAAAAATGGAGTTTGTTCTCGTCTTTGACTTAAAATAATTTCCGTGATTTTTGGCCAAATTGGCTATGCGGCTCTCTGTAAGAGTGAATATAGATTAAAAAGTAAGACAGATGGAGGAAATCCGAAATAACCATTTGATAGAACACAAGGTAATGCACCTCTCAGCCAAGTTTGGTCCTGAAATATGCAGTTTGAAGAAAGTTATTAGCCTCGCTGTCAAGAAATGTAGTTTGTGCCTGTCTTTGACTGAGAATAATTTTCGGCCAAATTGGCTATGCGACTCTCTGTGAGAGTGAATATAAATTAAAGAGTATGACAGATAGAGGAAATTCGAAATAACCTTTCGATAGAACACAAGGTAATGAACATCACAGCCAAGTTTGGTCCTGAAATATGCAGTTTGAAGAAAGTTATTAGCCTCGCTGTCAAGAAATGTAGTTTGTACTCGTCTTTGACTTAGAATAATTTCCGGCCAAATTGGCTATGCGACTCTCTGTAAGAGTGAATATAGATTAAAAAGTATCACAAAAACAGGAAATCCGAAATAACCATTCGATAGAACACAAGGTAATGCACATCTCAGACAAGTTTGGTCCTGAAATATGCAGTTTGAAGAAAGTTATTAGCCTCGCTCTCAAGAAATGGAGTTTGTTCTCGTCTTTGACTTAGAATAATTTCCGTGATTTTTGGCCAAATTGGCTATGCGGCTCTCTGTGAGAGTGAATATAGATTAAAAAGTAAGACAGATGCAGGAAATCCGAAATAACCATTTGATAAAACACAAGGTAATGCACATTTCAGCCAAGTTTGGTCCTGAAATATGCAGATTGAAGAAAGTTATTAGCCTCGCTGTCCAAAAAATGTATTTTGTGCTCATTTTTGACTTAGAATAATTTCCGGCCAAATTGGCTATGCGACTCTCTGTAAGAATGAATATAGATTAAAAAGTAACACAAAAACAGGAAATCCGAAATAACCATTCGATAGAACACAAGGTAATGCACATCTCAGCCAAGTTTGGTCCTGAAATATGCAGTTTGAAGAAAGTTATTAGCCTCGCTCTCAAGAAATGGAGTTTGTTCTCGTCTTTGACTTAGAATAATTTCCGTGATTTTTGGCCAAATTGGCTATGCGGCTCTCTGTAAGAGTGAATATAGATTAAAAAGTAAGACAGATGGAGGAAATCCGAAATAACCATTTGATAGAACACAAGGTAATGCACATTTCAGCCTAGTTTGGTCCTGAAATATGCAGATTGAAGAAAGTTATTACCCTCGCTGTCCAAAAAATGTAGTTTGTGCTCATTTTTGACATAGAATAATTTACGGCCAAATTGACTATGCGAATCTCTGTGAGAGTGAATATAGATTAAAAAGTAACACAAAAACAGGAAATCCGAAATAACCATTCGATAGAACACAAGGTAATGAACATTTCAGCCAAGTTTGGTCCTGAAATATTCAGTTTGAAGAAAGTTATTAGCCTCGCTGTCCAAAAAATGTATTTTGTGCTCATTTTTGACTTAGAATAATTTCCGGCCAAATTGGCTATGCGACTCTCTGTAAGAGTGAATATAGATTAAAAAGTAACACAGAAACAGGAAATCCGAAATAACCATTCGATAGAACACAAGGTAATGCACATCTCAGCCAAGTTTGGTCCTGAAATATGCAGATTGAAGAAAGTTATTAGCCTCGCTGTCAAGAAATGTAGTTTGTGCTCGTCTTTTACTTAGAATAATTTCCGGCCAAATTGGCTATGCGACTCTCTGTAAGAGTGAATATAGATTAAAAAGTAACACAAAAACAGGAAATCCGAAATAACCATTCGATAGAACACAAGGTAATGCACATCTCAGCCAAGTTTGGTCCTGAAATATGCAGTTTGAAGAAAGTTATTAGCCTCGCTGTCAAGAAATGTAGTTTGTTCTCGTCTTTGACTTAGAATAATTTCCGGCCAAATTGGCTATGCGACTCTCTGTGAGAGTGAATATGAATTAAAAAGTAACACAGAAACAGGAAATCCGAAATAACCATTCGATAGAACACAAGGTATTGCACATCTCAGCCATGTTTGGTCCTGAAATATGCAGTTTGAACAAAGTTATTAGCCTCGCTGTCAAGAAATGTAGTTTGTTCTCGTTTTTGACTTAGAATAATTTCCCGCCAAATTGGCTATGCGACTCTCTGTAAGAGTGAATATAGATTAAAAAGTAACACAGAAACAGGAAATCCGAAATAACCATTCGATAGAACACAAGGTATTGCACATCTCAGCCAAGTTTGGTCCTGAAATATGCAGTTTGAAGAAAGTTATTAGCCTCGCTGTCAAGAAATGTAGTTTGTTCTCGTCTTTGACTTAGAATAATTTCCCGCCAAATTGGCTATGCGACTCTATGTAAGAGTGAATATAGATTAAAAAGTAACACCGAAACAGGAAATCCGAAATAACCATTCGATAGAACAAAAGGTATTGCACATCTCAGCCCAGTTTGGTCCTGAAATATGCAGATTGAAGAAAGTTATTAGCCTCGCTGTCAAGAAATGTAGTTTGTTCTCGTCTTTGACTTAGAATAATTTCCGGCCAAATTGGCTATGCGACTCTCTGTAAGAGTGAATATAGATTAAAAAGTAACACAAAAACAGGAAATCCGAAATAACCATTCGATAGAACACAAGGTAATGCACATCTCAGCCAAGTTTGGTCCTGAAATATGCAGTTTGAAGAAAGTTATTAGCCTCGCTGTCAAGAAATGTAGTTTGTTCTCGTCTTTGACTTAGAATAATTTCCGGCCAAATTGGCTATGCGACTCTCTGTGAGAGTGAATATGAATTAAAAAGTAACACAGAAACAGGAAATCCGAAATAACCATTCGATAGAACACAAGGTATTGCACATCTCAGCCATGTTTGGTCCTGAAATATGCAGTTTGAACAAAGTTATTAGCCTCGCTGTCAAGAAATGTAGTTTGTTCTCGTTTTTGACTTAGAATAATTTCCCGCCAAATTGGCTATGCGACTCTCTGTAAGAGTGAATATAGATTAAAAAGTAACACAGAAACAGGAAATCCGAAATAACCATTCGATAGAACACAAGGTATTGCACATCTCAGCCAAGTTTGGTCCTGAAATATGCAGTTTGAAGAAAGTTATTAGCCTCGCTGTCAAGAAATGTAGTTTGTTCTCGTCTTTGACTTAGAATAATTTCCCGCCAAATTGGCTATGCGACTCTATGTAAGAGTGAATATAGATTAAAAAGTAACACCGAAACAGGAAATCCGAAATAACCATTCGATAGAACAAAAGGTATTGCACATCTCAGCCCAGTTTGGTCCTGAAATATGCAGATTGAAGAAAGTTATTAGCCTCGCTGTCAAGAAATGTAGTTTGTTCTCGTCTTTGACTTAGAATAATTTCCGGCCAAATTGGCTATGCGACTCTCTGTGAGAGTGAATATAAATTAAATAGTAAGACAGATAGAGGAAATCCGAAATAACCATTCGATAGAACACAAGGTAATGAACATCACAGCCAAGTTTGGTCCTGAAATATGCAGTTTGAAGAAAGTTATTAGCCTCGCTGTCAAGAAATGTAGTTTGTGCCTGTCTTTGACTGAGAATAATTTTCGGCCAAATTGGCTATGCGACTCTCTGTGAGAGTGAATATAAATTAAATAGTAAGACAGATAGAGGAAATTCGAAATAACCTTTCGATAGAACACAAGGTAATGAACATCACAGCCAAGTTTGGTCCTGAAATATGCAGTTTGAAGAAAGTTATTAGCCTCGCTGTCAAGAAATGTAGTTTGTACTCGTCTTTGACTTAGAATAATTTCCTGCCAATTTGGCTATGCGACTCTCTGTAAGAGTGAATATAGATTAAAAAGTAAGACAGATAGAGGAAATTCGAAATAACCATTCGATAGAACACAAGGTAATGCACCTCTCAGCCCAGTTTGGTCCTGAAATATGCACTTTGAAGAAAGTTATTAGCCTCGCTGTCAAGAAATGTAGTTTGTGCTCGTCTTTGACTTAGAATAATTTCCGGCCAAATTGGCTATGCGACTCTCTGTGAGAGTGAATATAAATTAAATAGTAAGACAGATAGAGGAAATCCGAAATAAATATTCGATAAAACACAAGGTAATGAACATCACAGCCAAGTTTGGTCCTGAAATATGCAGTTTGAAGAAAGTTATTAGCCTCGCTGTCAAGAAATGCAGTTTGTGCCTGTCTTTGACTTAGAATAATTTTCGGCCAAATTGGCTATGCGACTCTCTGTGAGAGTGAATATAAATTAAATAGTAAGACAGATAGAGGAAATTCGAAATTACCTTTCGATAGAACACAAGGTAATGAACATCACAGCCAAGTTTGGTCCTGAAATATGCAGTTTGAAGAAAGTTATTAGCCTCGCTGTCAAGAAATGTAGTTTGTACTCGTCTTTGACTTAGAATAATTTCCTGCCAAATTGGCTATGCGACTCTCTGTAAGAGTGAATATAGATTAAAAAGTAACACAAAAACAGGAAATCCGAACTAACCATTCGATAGAACACAAGGTAATGCACATTTCAGCCAAGTTTGGTCCTGAAATATGCAGATTGAAGAAAGTTGTTACCCTCGCTGTCCAAAAAATGTAGTTTGTGCTCATTTTTGACATAGAATAATTTACGGCCAAATTGACTATGCGAATCTCTGTAAGAGTGAATATAGATTAAAAAGTAACACAAAAACAGGAAATCCGAAATAACCATTCGATAGAACACAAGGTAATGAACATTTCAGCCAAGTTTGGTCCTGAAATATTCAGTTTGAAGAAAGTTATTAGCCTCGCTGTCAAGAAATGTAGTTTGTGCTCGTCTTTTACTTAGAATAATTTCCGGCCAAATTGGCTATGCGACTCTCTGTAAGAGTGAATATAGATTAAAAAGTAAGACAGAAACAGGAAATCCGAAATAACCATTCGATAGAACACAAGGTAATGCACATTTCAGCCAAGTTTGGTCCTGAAATATGCAGATTGAAGAAAGTTATTAGCCTCGCTGTCCAAAAAATGTATTTTGTGCTCATTTTTGACTTAGAATAATTTCCGGCCAAATTGGCTATGCGACTCTCTGTAAGAGTGAATATAGATTAAAAAGTAACACAGAAACAGGAAATCCGAAATAACCATTCGATAGAACACAAGGTAATGCACAATTCAGCCAAGTTTGGTCCTGAAATATGCAGTTTGAATAAAGTTTTTAGCATAGTTATTCGGTAGTTTGTTCTCGTCTTTGACTTAGAATAATTTCCGGCCAAATTGGCTATGCGACTCTCTGTAAGAGTGAATATAGATTAAAAAGTAACACAGAAAAAGGAAATCCGAAATGACCATTCGATAGAACACAAGGTAATGCACATCTCAGCCAAGTTTGGTCCTGAAATATGCAGATTGAAGAAAGTTATTAGCCTCGCTGTCAAGAAATGTAGTTTGTGTTCGTCTTTTACTTAGAATAATTTCCGGCCAAATTGGCTATGCGACTCTCTGTAAGAGTGAATATAGATTAAAAAGTAACACAAAAACAGGAAATCCGAAATAACCATTCGATAGAACACAAGGTAATGCACATCTCAGCCAAGTTTGGAACTGAAATATGCATTTTGAAGAAAGTTATTAGCCTCGCTATCAAGAAATGTAGTTTGTTCTCGTCTTTGACTAAGACTAATTTCAGTGATTTTTGGCCAAATTGGCTATGCGGCTCTCTGTAAGAGTGAATATAGATTAAAAAGTAAGACAGATGGAGGAAATCCGAAATAACAATGTGATAGAACACAAGGTAATGCACATTTCAGCCAAGTTTGGTCCTGAAATATGCAGATTGAAGAAAGTTATTACCCTCGCTGTCCAAAAAATGTAGTTTTTGCTCATTTTTGACATAGAATAATTTCCGGCAAAAATTGACTATGCGAATCTCTCTATGAGTAAATATAGATTTAAAAGGAAGACAGATAGAGGAAATCGGAAATAACCATTCGATAGAACACAAGGTAACGCACATCTCAGCCAAGTTCGGTCCTGAAATATGCAGTTTGAAGAAAGTTATTAGCCTCGCTGTCAAGAAATGTAGTTTGTGCTCGTCTTTGACTTAAAATAAGTTAAGGGATTTTGTCCAAATTGGCTATGCGACTCTCTGTAAGAGTGAATATAGATTAAAAAGTAAGATAGAAAGAGGAAATCCGAAAAAAACATTCGATAGAACACAAGGTAGTGCACATTTCAGCCAAGTTTGGTCCTGAAATATGCAGTTTGAACAAAGTTATTAGCCTCGCTGTCAAGAAATGTAGTTTGTTCTCGTCTTTGACTTAGAATAATTTCCCGCCAAATTGGCTATGCGACTCTCTGTAAGAGTGAATATAGATTAAAAAGTAACACAGAAACAGGAAATCCGAAATAACCATTCGATAGAACACAAGGTATTGCACATCTCAGCCAAGTTTGGTCCTGAAATATGCAGTTTGAAGAAAGTTATTAGCCTCGCTGTCAAGAAATGTAGTTTGTTCTCGTCTTTGACTTAAAATAATTTCCCGCCAAATTGGCTATGCGACTCTCTGTAAGAGTGAATATAGATTAAAAAGTAACACAAAAACAGGAAATCCGAAATAACCATTCGATAGAACACAAGGTAATGCACATTTCAGCCAAGTTTGGTCCTGAAATATGCAGATTGAAGAAAGTTGTTACCCTCGCTGTCCAAAAAATGTAGTTTGTGCTCATTTTTGACATAGAATAATTTACGGCCAAATTGGCTATGCGACTCTCTGTGAGAGTGAATATAAATTAAATAGTAAGACAGATAGAGGAAATCCGAAATAACCATTCGATAGAACACAAGGTAATGAACATCACAGCCAAGTTTGGTCCTGAAATATGCAGTTTGAAGAAAGTTATTAGCCTCGCTGTCAAGAAATGTAGTTTGTACTCGTCTTTGACTTAGAATAATTTCCTGCCAAATTGGCTATGCGACTCTCTGTAAGAGTGAATATAGATTAAATAGTAAGACAGATAGAGGAAATTCGAAATAACCTTTCGATAGAACACAAGGTAATGAACATCACAGCCAAGTTTGGTCCTGAAATATGCAGTTTGAAGAAAGTTATTAGCCTCGCTGTCAAGAAATGTAGTTTGTACTCGTCTTTGACTTAGAATAATTTCCTGCCAAATTGGCTATGCGACTCTCTGTAAGAGTGAATATAGATTAAAAAGTAAGACAGATAGAGGAAATTCGAAATAACCATTCGATAGAACACAAGGTAATGCACCTCTCAGCCCAGTTTGGTCCTGAAATATGCACTTTGAAGAAAGTTATTAGCCTCGCTGTCAAGAAATGTAGTTTGTGCTCATCTTTGACTTAGAATAATTTCCGGCCAAATTGGCTATGCGACTCTCTGTGAGAGTGAATATAAATTAAATAGTAAGACAGATAGAAGAAATCCGAAATAAATATTCGATGAAACACAAGGTAATGAACATCACAGCCAAGTTTGGTCCTGAAATATGCAGTTTGAAGAAAGTTATTAGCCTCGCTGTCAAGAAATGCAGTTTGTGCCTGTCTTTGACTGAGAATAATTTTCGGCCAAATTGGCTATGCGACTCTCTGTGAGAGTGAATATAAATTAAATAGTAAGACAGATAGAGGAAATTCGAAATTACCTTTCGATAGAACACAAGGTAATGCACATCTCAGCCAAGTTTGGTCCTGAAATATGCAGTTTGAATAAAGTTATTTGCATAGTTATTCGGTAGTTTGTTCTCGTCTTTTACTTAGAATAATTTCCGGCCAAATTGGCTATGCGACTCTCTGTAAGAGTGAATATAGATTAAAAAGTAAGACAGAAACAGGAAATCCGAAATAACCATTCGATAGAACACAAGGTAATGCACATTTCAGCCAAGTTTGGTCCTGAAATATGCAGATTGAAGAAAGTTATTAGCCTCGCTGTCCAAAAAATGTATTTTGTGCTCATTTTTGACTTAGAATAATTTCCGGCCAAATTGGCTATGCGACTCTCTGTAAGAGTGAATATAGATTAAAAAGTAAGACAGAAACAGGAAATCCGAAATAACCATTCGATAGAACACAAGGTAATGCACATTTCAGCCAAGTTTGGTCCTGAAATATGCAGATTGAAGAAAGTTATTAGCCTCGCTGTCCAAAAAATGTATTTTGTGCTCATTTTTGACTTAGAATAATTTCCGGCCAAATTGGCTATGCGACTCTCTGTAAGAGTGAATATAGATTAAAAAGTAACACAGGAACAGGAAATCCGAAATAACCATTCGATAGAACACAAGGTAATGCACAATTCAGCCAAGTTTGGTCCTGAAATATGCAGTTTGAATAAAGTTATTAGCATAGTTATTCGGTAGTTTGTTCTCGTCTTTGACTTAGAATAATTTCCGGCCAAATTGGCTATGCGACTCTCTGTAAGAGTGAATATAGATTAAAAAGTAACACAGAAACAGGAAATCCGAAATAACCATTCGATAGAACACAAGGTAATGCACATCTCAGCCAAGTTTGGTCCTGAAATATGCAGATTGAAGAAAGTTTTTAGCCTCGCTGTCAAGAAATGTAGTTTGTGCTCGTCTTTTACTTAGAATAATTTCCGGCCAAATTTGCTATGCGACTCTCTGTAAGAGTGAATATAGATTAAAAAGTAACACAAAAACAGGAAATCCGAAATAACCATTTGATAGAACACAAGGTAATGCACATCTCAGCCAAGTTTGGTCCTGAAATATGCAGTTTGAAGAAAGTTATTAGCCTCGCTCTCAAGAAATGTAGTTTGTTCTCGTCTTTGACTAAGACTAATTTCAGTGATTTTTGGCCAAATTGGCTATGCGGCTCTCTGTAAGAGTGAATATAGATTAAAAAGTAAGACAGATGGAGGAAATCCGAAATAACCATTTGATAGAACACAAGGTAATGCACATTTCAGCTAAGTTTGGTCCTGAAATATGCAGATTGAAGAAAGTTATTACCCTCGCTGTCCAAAAAATGTAGTTTTTGCTCATTTTTGACATAGAATAATCTACGGCCAAATTGACTATGCGAATCTCTCTATGAGTGAATATAGATTTAAAAGGAAGACAGATAGAGGAAATCGGAAATAACCATTCGATAGAACACAAGGTAACGCACATCACACCCAAGTTTGGTCCTGAAATATGCAGTTTGAAGAAAGTTATTAGCCTCGCTGTCAAGAAATGTCGTTTGTACTCGTCTTTGACTTAGAATAATTTCCTGCCAAATTGGCTATGCGACTCTCTGTAAGAGTGAATATAGATTAAATAGTAAGACAGATAGAGGAAATTCGAAATAACCTTTCGATAGAACACAAGGTAATGAACATCACAGCCAAGTTTGGTCCTGAAATATGCAGATTGAAGAAAGTTATTAGCCTCGCTGTCAAGAAATGTAGTTTGTGCTCGTCTTTTACTTAGAATAATTTCCGGCCAAATTGGCTATGCGACTCTCTGTAAGAGTGAATATAGATTAAAAAGTAACACAAAAACAGGAAATCCGAAATAACCATTTGATAGAACACAAGGTAATGCACATCTCAGCCAAGTTTGGTCCTGAAATATGCAGTTTGAAGAAAGTTATTAGCCTCGCTCTCAAGAAATGTAGTTTGTTCTCGTCTTTGACTAAGACTAATTTCAGTGATTTTTGGCCAAATTGGCTCTGCGGCTCTCTGTAAGAGTGAATATAGATTAAAAAGTAAGACAGATGGAGGAAATCCGAAATAACCATTTGATAGAACACAAGGTAATGCACATTTCAGCCAAGTTTGGTCCTGAAATATGCAGATTGAAGAAAGTTATTACCCTCGCTGTCCAAAAAATGTAGTTTTTGCTCATTTTTGACATAGAATAATTTACGGCCAAATTGACTATGCGAATCTCTCTATGAGTGAATATAGATTAAAAAGTAAGACAGATAGAGGAAATTCGAAATAACCATTCGATAGAACACAAGGTAATGCACCTCTCAGCCCAGTTTGGTCCTGAAATATGCACTTTGAAGAAAGTTATTTGCCTCGCTGTCAAGAAATGTAGTTTGTGCTCGTCTTTGACTTAGAATAATTTCCGGCCAAATTGGCTATGCGACTCTCTGTGAGAGTGAATATAAATTAAATAGTAAGACAGATAGAGGAAATCCGAAATAAATATTCGATAAAACACAAGGTAATGAACATCACAGCCAAGTTTGGTCCTGAAATATGCAGTTTGAAGAAAGTTATTAACCTCGCTGTCAAGAAATGCAGTTTGTGCCTGTCTTTGACTGAGAATAATTTTCGGCCAAATTGGCTATGCGACTCTCTGTGAGAGTGAATATAAATTAAATAGTAAGACAGATAGAGGAAATTCGAAATTACCTTTCGATAGAACACAAGGTAATGAACATCACAGCCAAGTTTGGTCCTGAAATATGCAGTTTGAAGAAATTTATTAGCCTCGCTGTCAAGAAATGTAGTTTGTGCTCATTTTTGACATAGAATAATTTACGGCCAAATTGACTATGCGTTTCTCTGTAAGAGTGAATATAGATTAAAAAGTAACACAAAAACAGGAAATCCGAAATAACCATTCGATAGAACACAAGGTAATGAACATTTCAGCCAAGTTTGTTCCTGAAATATTCAGTTTGAAGAAAGTTATTAGCCTCGCTGTCAAGAAATGTAGTTTGTACTCGTCTTTGACTTAGAATAATTTCCTGCCAAATTGGCTATGCGACTCTCTGTAAGAGTGAATATAGATTAAAAAGTAACACAAAAACAGGAAATCCGAAATAACCATTCGATAGAACACAAGGTAATGCACATTTCAGCCATGTTTGGTCCTGAAATATGCACATTGAAGAAAGTTATTACCCTCTCTGTCCAAAAAATGTAGTTTGTGCTCATTTTTGACATAGAATAATTTACGGCCAAATTGACTATGCGTATCTCTGTAAGAGTGAATATAGATTAAAAAGTAACACAAAAACAGGAAATCCGAAATAACCATTCGATAGAACACAAGGTAATGAACATTTCAGCCAAGTTTGTTCCTGAAATATTCAGTTTGAAGAAAGTTATTAGCCTCGCTGTCAAGAAATGTAGTTTGTGCTCGTCTTTTACTTAGAATAATTTCCGGCCAAATTGGCTATGCGACTCTCTGTAAGAGTGAATATAGATTAAAAAGTAAGACAGAAACAGGAAATCCGAAATAACCATTCGATAGAACACAAGGTAATGCACATTTCAGCCAAGTTTGGTCCTGAAATATGCAGATTGAAGAAAGTTATTAGCCTCGCTGTCCAAAAAATGTATTTTGTGCTCATTTTTGACTTAGAATAATTTCCGGCCAAATTGGCTATGCGACTCTCTGTAAGAGTGAATATAGATTAAAAAGTAACACAGAAACAGGAAATCCGAAATAACCATTCGATAGAACACAAGGTAATGCACAATTCAGCCAAGTTTGTTCCTGAAATATGCAGTTTGAAGAAAGTTATTAGCCTCGCTTTCAAGAAATGTAGTTTGTTCTCGTCTTTGACTAAGACTAATTTCAGTGATTTTTGGCCAAATTGGCTATGCGGCTCTCTGTAAGAGTGAATATAGATTAAAAAGTAAGACAGATGGAGGAAATCCGAAATAACCATTTGATAGAACACAAGGTAATGCACATTTCAGCCAAGTTTGGTCCTGAAATATGCAGATTGAAGAAAGTTATTACCCTCGCTGTCCAAAAAATGTAGTTTTTGCTCATTTTTGACATAGAATAATTTACGGCCAAATTGACTATGCGAATCTCTCTATGAGTGAATATAGATTTAAAAGGAAGACAGATAGAGGAAATCGGAAATAACCATTCGATAGAACACAAGGTAACGCACATCTCAGCCAAGTTTGGTCCTGAAATATGCAGTTTGAAGAAAGTTATTAGCCTCGCTGTCAAGAAATGTAGTTTGTGCTCGTCTTTGACTTAAAATAAGTTAAGGGATTTTTGTCCAAATTGGCTATGCGACTCTCTGTAAGAGTGAATATAGATTAAAAAGTAAGATAGAAAGAGGAAATCCGAAAAAAACATTCGATAGAACACAAGGTAGTGCACA